>CP115869.1:11468590-16268590 GCA_027920645.1 Caenorhabditis nigoni
CCAATAAGTCAGCCTATTCCACATGAATATCTTACCTCGAATGGTTGGGAACTGGAACCGGTGAATTGTCCCGAGGGGCGTACGTGCTGAGAAGGTGAAGGATGCGATCCTTTTGTGCCTGGGTTTCAGGAGCTCCTCTTGACTTGCGGGTAGATTTGCGTGCACCGTTGTTGACCATGGCTATAGTTTTCTGTAATATTATTGTTTACTAAAAATTGCAGTTAATAAAGAAGTTAGTGCGAAAATGACAAGATAGAGCACGCTGAGAAAAATAGAAAGCAAAATGACAAGATACGAACACATTATTTGGCGAAATGAAACAAGTATGGCCCACAACTACACTAGAAAGTTGAGTGAAAAAACTAATAGATTCGCGAGTCCGCAGGATGGCCTTCCTTCACCCACTAGGCTTCTTCACATTGTCAGTCAAATAGTACATGAAATTTGCAGGGCAATCATTTCATTATATCAACCACAATCTGTTCTCATGGGAAAAATAATCGATCTGAGAAATTCCGAAATCGATTTGTGATAGTAAATTTGACAGATTATTTTGAAAGGGGTCGCGCTGCGAAAAAAGAGTGAATAGAAAAAAGAACGTTTTAGGTCAATATCAGACATATTCGGTGAACTTTTTGGGATAGGTAGAATAGCATAAATTGAAAATAGGACCTTTTAAATTATTGTAGCGCACTATGAGGTGGGTCTCAACAAGGGAGCAAAGTATCCGGTTTGACCCCAAATGATTTTCAGACTTCCAAGCAACAGATGGAAAATGGGGAAATGAATAATAGTTAGCAGGAACGAGAAAATGCGATAGACACAAGCAGAAATGCGAAAAGAAAGAAAAAGCGACACAAAAGAAGGGTATGAGGAAAGAGCAGCATTTATGGAAATAAGTATGGCCCACCATACTTCGAGAAGAGAAGGTCGAGTGAATAGAACTAATAGACTCATCGGTGTATAACACTCGACAAGATACCTACTGTCACTTGGGATAGGGAGAATGAATCAAATATAATCAGATTATAATTTGTACCCTAAATGATTTTCAGAGTATAAAGCGATAACCCTGAAAATGGAAAAGTTAAACCATTAGCAGAAAGAAACCGTTAGCAAGAAAGCAATTAATAGCAGAAAAATTTACCATTCGCAAGACCCCGTTACTTTGAAATCCGATCAGGGATGGGCGAGCGACGGGATTTCACGGGAAACAAATTGCAAAACACACGCATCTTGAGATTAAAGGCGCACGCAATTTTGCTGATGTGTCTGGACACGTAAAAAATGGCGTGAAAAATAAATTTTGAATTCTGAACTATTTTATTAAAAATCGCTTTAAAAATTCAAAATATATTTTTTACGTGCTAAGACCCTTCGGCGAAATTACGTGCGCCTTTAATCTCAACGTGTCTCACGCGTGAGAAAATTTTACAAATCGTCAAGGCATTTATCCCTTGCTTGCCCATCCCTGAATCCGATATCGAAGAAAACGTGTCGTTGGTTTTACAGCATTATCGATTATTCAAAGGGAAGTCTTGTTTGAGAGAGCAATGACGCACAAGAAGAAGGAAAACGAGCAAACAAATAGAATTATAGGAATCTGATCTGATCTAATTCGACAGAAGAAAACAGATTCCTGACCATCTAATAAGCGTATTCGAGATTTGAAGAGAGAACAACGTAAGCCTTTAATTTGATTTTGTGGGAAATGTTGATTACTTTGTTTCGGGGTAACCAACTAAAGACTTTTTCTTGGAACGTCTTGAAGTAAAATAACTGATTTACCATGAGAAAAGTAATTGAGAGTTGTATAACTTTTGAGAAGCAAAAATAAAGCATCGCTCACTCTTTTGATTCGAAAACAGGATCATTGAGAAAAGAAAGTTGGATGAAGCGCAAAAAGGAATTCGGATAGCGAATTTATCAACATGAACAAAATGTTTGTGACCGAAGGAAGAAAAAAAAAACGAAAAACGCGCAATCGATTTTCTAGAAAAACTACCCTCTGTAATATAGAGAAAAATAGGGAGAAAAGAGAGAAAGAGAGAGTCCAGCAAGAGGGACAAATGAGCGAGGAGACACCAATGTCGACTGGAGAGGCCGTCTGCGCCTCTATTAGAGATCTTATCTTTTGCGCGCGTCCACTCGAGACCAAACGAGGAAACATCCTGCGCCTTTAATGTGACCTTCTGGGAAGTATTGATTATTATTACAACAATGGGAATGTTTTTGAATGGGAAATTGTGATCATCTGAAATATAATCGATCTGTGAAATTATAAAATCGATTTGGGATAGGAAATATGAATTTAATCAGATTGTGATAATCAGATTACGATGATTGCGCCATAAAACATTCTCAGAGTTTGAAGCGATAACCCGGAAAATGGGGAAGTTAAACCATCAGAAAAAAGAGACCGTTAGCAAGAAAGCTTCCAATAGCAGAACAATGAACCATTCGCAAAAAACATTTCTTAGGAATTCGATATCGATGAAAACGTGTCGTTGGTTTTACAGCGATGTCAAATATTTTAAGAAAGTCTCGTTGAAGAGAAGAGAAAATCGATGAGAAGGAGAAGAAATAGACAGCTTCCGCAAAGTTCTGAGAAAATCAACAAAAAATGGGCGAATATTGATGACAATCCAGAGAAAATAGGAAGAAAATAGCTGGATCTCAAATAATTAATCTTGCCGACGATTGAAATAGACGCACTCTATTGGACAAGGAGGGAAAATCCAATTATATTTTTCTTGACATTTCGCGAAAAATCGGGTGACCAACTGAAGACTTTTTATTTGAATAGTCATGAAGTAAAATAACTGATTGTCTAAGAAAAAGGTAATTGAGAAAAGTATACCTTTTGAAAAGCAAAAAGAAAGCATCACTGACTCTTTTGATTATTTTGAAAACGAGTCATTGAGAAAAAAGTTGGATGAAGCGCAAAAAAAGGATTCGGATAGTGAACGAAATGTTTGTGACCGAAGGAAGAAAAAGCCACAGAATTCGCATTAAAATCTAAATTAAAACGCGCAATCGATTTTTCCTAGAAAACTACTCTCTGCAAAATAGAGAGAGAAAGAGGGAGAGAAGAGAGAAAGAGAGAAAAAGAGCGTCCAGCAAGAGGGGCAAATGAGCGAGGAGACACGTCGACTGGAGAGGCCATTTGCGCCTCGCGCTCTCTACTAGAATTCTTATCTATTGCGCGCGTCCACTCGGGACCAAACGAGGAAACAGCCTGCGCCTTTAATGTGGCCTTCTGGGAAGTATTGATTATTGCAACAATGGGAATAAAAGGAAATTGTTATGTCTGCACGATCGATTATTTCAAAGAATGAAACAACTGGAAAGCGAACAAAAAAGATTAACGCCTGCTGTTTTTAAATCATAAATAATTTTAACTGAACACTTTTCAATTAACAAAACTTAAACATTAATGATGAAATCATTAGCAGAAATTAAGAAATTGAGGTTATGTAGAAAAAAGTATGAAAAAGTCTTAGCGATTTATTCCAATATTTTGGGAAGATGTTTCAAAAAGAAAGCGCAATAAGCAAATGAAAAAAGCCTGTGTACATTATGACCAGTGTGTGCTTTTCGAAAGATATTTTTCGAACGAATTTTCGAACGTTAGTCTCCGCTCACCCCTTTGTCTGTGTCTCTTCCTGTGTGTGTGTGTGCGCCTCCAAATAAGGGCCCGCGCTCACGGCTTCATAACTCGCTTCACAGAAGAGATAGAGCCTTCTGATCATCCGATTACATACTGATGAGGATTCTGAAGCCGACGTCGGCCCAAAACTTCAATCCATCATATTTCGATTCATTTTTATGCTAGAGAGTTCATCTTATTACCATTCCAACGCTCTCTTCAAGCTTCACACAGTGAACAATACTTCAAAACATAAAAGTGAGTGGGGCCGGCAGGCCGGAAACGCTTGTCCCTCTTACTCTCATGTTAAAACAATGCGCGTTTTTTGAAAACAAACTGAAGCCGGCGGCGGCCAAAGATCATAACTGGCGGTACGTGCAACCAGATATATGAGTCGAGATGTATTCTATTAGGTTGGCAACTAATTCTTTGTGCATTTTTGTTTTCCTCGTTTCTCTTAACTGAGCTAGAACCATAACCAGTGCGTAACAGGATATGGTATATGAGATGATAAGGTTGTTGAAAATAACCATGATTCGCCTTGCTCCCATTCCGCTTGCGAACGGGATGTCCCTTTTGATACCCACTGTTTTTCGGTGAAATTCCTACTTGATGATGTCTACTGGCTGTTTATCGAAGTCTAGACATTGGGCTTTTCTGTGATGTTCAGTACATATGACCCTCTTCTTATCTGAGATAATAATATAATTCAGCCGCTTAAAGTTCCCGAGTAAAGTAAGAAGTTGCATGCTCATACCCACTCGCCGCTGAACAAAAAAACCGGTCGAAACGGTGCGGTATCCGCCGTCCAAGTTTTACTGTCTTTCCCAACTTTGACAATCCATTTTCAATAATGGTATGGGTTGTCCCTAAAGTGATTGACATTTTACGGGTAGATTAGTAAGGGTCCCGTTCCACTAGATCTCTAAGCTTGTTTGGATCTTGAAGAACTGATCACACGGGACAAGTTTCATTTTTCATTGAAAAGTCCTGGTTCTTGAATTTACCAATCCAATTTGCAATGGTGATTCTATGGGGTCATTGTCTTTGTGAACTTCTACCAGGCGTTGATGAATATCGGATACTTTCAGGTTTGAAATAACTAGAAACAATATACAGCAATTTTACCGAAAAACAGTGGGTATCAAAAGGGACATCCCGTTCGCAAGCGGAATGGGAGCAAGGCGAATCATGGTTATTTTCAACAACCTTATCATCTCATATACCATATCCTGTTACCCACATGTTATGGTTCTAGCTCAGTTAAGAGAAACGAGGAAAACAAAAATGCACAAAGAATTAGTTGCCAACCTAAAAATACGTTTTGCTAATGATTTGATGAGAAAAGTACGAGTGATTTCGGGTTTTCGCACTTTCCCGCTTATATCTCGAGAAGTGGGAATCCGATCAAATTCGTTTGCAGACAACTTTGTGAGGAAGTTCAAGAGCTGGGTGGACAAAAAACCAAAAGACGAGCCGAGTTATAGAGAATCTAAATTTCCGCCTATAGTGCCGCGAGCCGAGCTACTGAAAAAACAGGCTTTTAAGCTCACCGCCCGCTGCGATTTTTTCCAAGTGTGTCAAAAAAAGTAACCCCCATGAATGGAGTAAGGCGGACTAGCGCTGTCTGACCTCTAAAAGGTCTTCTCCCTACCTACTCTCGTGAGTTAGCTTTAATTTTACTTGTGGGTGTATGTCAATTGAAGGTAGCAGTCCTCTGTATATCTTTTTCGAGACTTACTAAGAAAACAGGGCCGTGTGATGCACACCCTAACTGTCAATTTATGACTTCATTTGGGAATATTTGAACGTGTTGTATCTCTTCAAAAGCAACCTATTTCAAGAGCTCAATGTCCGTGAAAATCGAAATTCCTCATTACTCTGTTTTCAACTCTGATTCATGCCTACCGTAAATAATCTATAAGAACACCACCCTTGGATTTCAACCTTGAGAGCACTTATCTCGGTTCCTGTGTGATATCTTTCACAGGAACCGAGATATGTGCTCTCAAGGTTGAAATCAAGTGTGTTCTTATAGAGTATTTACGGTAGGCATGAATCAGAGTTGAAAACAGAGTAATGAGGAATTTCTATTTTCACGGACATTGAGCTCTTGAAATAGGTTGCTTTTGAAGAGATACAACACGTTCAAATATTCCCAAATGAAGTCATATCTCTGTATGAGATCTGGCAAGGAGTTCGGCTTTTTCCCCAAACAAATTTCTCACTACATTTGACTTCTTTCTGGAAGAATTTTGCAAAAGTTGAAACTACACATGTTGTTTTGTTGCAAAATGTTTGCATTGCTCTTTCTCGGAATTCGGATGCCCTGGTTACCCGAAAACATCTTTTTATATTATTCCCTTTCATTTTTATTTCATATTCATCTGAATATTAAACATGCTCTTCTTCAAATCGTTTTTTCTTCTTCTACTTTTCTTCTCAGTCGTCATTTCTGCAAAGAAGGTAACACTTTTTTTTAAATCTTGTGAGTAATCGAAACATTTCTTTTCAGAGGGACATCAACACCAAGATTCAAAAAACTACAGTGGATAGTGTCAAAGTCTATGTGGTGGGTTTTGTTATTTTAGGCTGCATATTACGATAAAGAATTTTTCAGGAAGACCATGCTTCTCGGCTCAAGAAGAATGTCAACAATGTTTCTGCGAAAAAGTCAGAAAAGATAGTAAGCACAAAAAAAACAAAATAATCTCATAAATTTTTGATTCATTTCAGGATTGCGATGTCACTTACCAGACAATTACATTGAAATAACAAAATTTGATTTTTTTTAAATCAGAAATTAATAAATATTAAAAATGGAAGTCAAAAAAGAACACAGAAATGAAAAAAAACAGAAAAAAATGAGTTTTCATATGTGAAATCCCATTGCTTAAAGGTGGGTGAACATGAAAATAATGTTCTCGGAATTACGTTCAAATATGCCTTTTGGAGGATTGAATTTGTCGCGGCAAGTATTGAGGGTGCGGCGCCACTACCGACTTAGCCACGCGGGCAAAAATGGAGCGGGCGCTCGTTGGAAATCATGAGGGTGAGGACGACAGCTGTACGCAGAGTGACATTTGTACACCGTTACGGTAGAATAATTACTCTGGCTCCAAGAATCCTCCAAAAAATCTCATGTCCTTCCACTTTTAATCCCAGAAAACACTAAAAATTCAATGCTTTTAAAATTTCACGGTTCTTTAATGCTTTGTTGTTTGCGATCCTCCGAAAGCACGATTACATCAGATGATGTTTTACAAATTATTGAAAAAATGAATTTTCTTTTCCGAGCATTCTATTCTTGGACACGAATTTGCATTACATTTGCACAATTCTTTGCGCGGGTTACCATAGCAGCCTCACGCAAATAATGTTTCGGCAAAAATAAAAAGTAGAAAAAATATACTGATTTATTTGCATTCACATATTTATTACAACAATGATGTCCACCAATGAGAAATTGCCCATCTTCTTGCTCATAGAGCCTTGTCAAAAGCTTGAAAGCATTCGATTTTTCATATTCCGAGTGTCCGACAAGAGCCACAGAAGTTCCAGGTCCCACAGTCAAGTTGAATCCATCCAAAATTTTTTCGTAGAGTAACGGAAATGCACGTTTTTGAATTCAACTCTTCCAGAAACATTCGGAATTTGTTGAAGTTCAGTTGACAAGGCGCCGATTCTGGAGATCTGAAAATGTTTTGAATTCGTTGCAGTTTTGGAACAGCAAAACTTACTCTCTCAATGACTCGATAAATTTGTCTAGCTGCTACTCTTGCTTTCAAGACATCATTACAAATCTGGTCGGAGCTACTGGCGATAGAAGCATTGCTGATTGAAACAAATAAGACGGTGAAGATCGTTCCCACATCCAAGATTTTCTCATTGTAAAAATTCAATTTTTCGAAAACCAAAGCATTTGAAAGCAGATGAAAACTTCCAAATCTTCTAGAACTGAAAACAATATATTGAAAATTACCACTGCGTTAATTTATTTTTAAATATTCCAACTCACCTGTGATTCAATTTTTTTTCCTTGTCCATATGCACAATATATTGTCAATAATAGAGAAGTTTCATAGATATTGGTAGAATGTTTAGAAAATTTAATAAAAATAAATAAATAACATCAGACGCCTAAAGACACGGCTTCGAGAGAGAATCAAAATGAGATTTTTTTCCGTCTCGTGGCTTTTTTATACGTTCGAGGAGAGACGCAGATAGTGAAAGTGATTTTATTATATAGGAGAGGCTACACACAGCATCGTTTTTATTGCATATTCAATGAGTCACTATTGCTGAGTCCGTTCTATTTGTACACCTTCTCCTTCTTTGGCGAAACGATGAGAAAAATGGTTGCCCCTTGTGGACAAGACTTGGCTCGTGCAAACAGAAACAGCATGCTTGAATCTGCCTAAAAAACAATTTTTAGGTTAATGTTGTTTTTCTGAAAGAGCTGGAGCACACTTAAAGATGCAAAAGTGGCCGAAAAGTGTGACAAGACGAATTAAAGAAGACAAAATTTCAAAACTTTTCATTTCAAAAAATTTTTCCTTATTTTTCAGATGATTTTCAAAATAAAATGTTTGAATTTCCGAAATGGGAACACAGTTTTTCTTTCGAAAACTTTTAGACCAACTTCTTCAAAATTTTGACGTGAAAAAACGAAATGGTGTACCAAATTCAGAAATTCAAAAACTCGATTCCCAAAATGATAAAATTTGAAAAAAAACCCAAACAGTTTGAAATTAAAAAGCTCAATCTATCTTCAATTAAATTTGGATGGATAAAAACCATTAGGAAATGAGAAGGAGTATTCAAAAAAAAACAGGCGTTCCATTTTCTGAAAATCAAAAACTCGATTGATAAAATTATAAGAACTTTAAGAAACCAAAATTCAAGAAATAAACCATATGTTTTCAGAGTTTGAGATTTTGAATTTTTGACAGAAAAATAAAGGGAATTGAACGTGTTTTTAGAATTTCAATTTTCGATATTTTGGGCCAACTATCCGAGAAAAAACTGAATAATGGAAACATGAATTTTAATTAATTTTTGAATTCATTTCAAAAACTTCAAGGAATTCAAACGTTTTTTCAGAATTTCAAATCTCGCAAGTTCGGCCAAGATGTTCAAAAATGTTTAAAAAATGTTTTTTTATTAAATGATTGTGGCCAAAAAAATTATTTCCAACTTTCTTCTCATATTTCTTTGGTTGAAAATACATGGAGCACATTGATCGTATGTTAAAAACATATCAAAACCAAAAAGAAGCAAATTATTAGGCTTTTTCAAGAACAGATCTCTTTTTGAACAGAGAAGCGAGACGGGGGCGGCAGACGGTTGGACAGAAAAACAATAAGTGAGCGCCAGACGGTTAAATGAAAAAGCATAAGGGCGGCAGCAGACGGTTAGATGGAGAAACAGCGGAGCAGGGCAAGATAGTTAGGCAAAGAAACCAGGAAGTGGTGCCAGCCGGTTAAACGAAAACAACAAGAAAGAGGCGGCAGACGGTTCAACAAAAACATGTTAAGCATATTCTGCATAGCTTATGTAATTTTTCATATTTATGCTCTTTTTTTCATTCGCTACCATCTGCCAAAGCGGCGGTTCAAACTAAATGTTGACAAAGTTTGAAAATCATGAAATATCTCCTGAAATGGAAGTGTCTGTGAACGAGCAGAATTTCATAATGATGTATGTTTTCAGAACAAATGAGAACATTTTGAGCAAGAAGTATTCATTATGTGCAATTATAAATGGATAGGAAAATAGAAAAAATCTCAGAAACATATAAAGAAGATATCTGAATGAGGGCTAAAAGCAACACAAATTCTCCTCATACATCACCCATTCCTTCATATTTGGGATACGCGGATGAGTGGTGAATCCGAAGACCTCCGGGACTGGGATCATATCAATTGAGCGCAGCTGAAAATTTTTTCTCTCAATTTTTTTAATCAAAAGTTTGAATAGTTACCCAGTTTTTGTAGAAGCCGCTGCAAACGCCGATGAAGTGGCTCTATAATTTTGATTAATGTAAAAAAAAATGACGCAGAAGAAAGTGAGTTACCTTGAAAGATCCTTCCTCCGAACTGACCATTTGCAACCGGGACTGCAACTTTTGGTAGAGGACCATCTGAAATTAACTCTTAAATTTTCTGATTCCAAATTCTGAACTTACCAAAATCAAATAAATCTTGAACCAAATTGCTTCTTGTAAATTGGGCAAAGCCATGAACCCAAAATATTCATAATTGCAATTGGTGCAGTTGTATTCGTCGGTGCGAAGAACTCCAAGACCAGCTCTGCAATTTTTTAAGGTTTAGTAAAGCTTAAAGAAGGGGAGACAAAAGGTTTTTGGACAATTTTTTGATGGTTTAGAGGAGTTTATCCCATTTTTAGGTCCAAGATTGGGTACATAAGTTAAACTCCTTTCTCAACGTTAAGAACTTACCAAAATCCATGGGAAAGCTTGCAATAGGACACGACGAACTTGCAGGTTGGTGGATAGAGCTCATCTGAAATGTTTGAGCGAAGTTATTATCCCATGAACTGAATAATCCACCCTACTTCTGGCATTTTATTCACGTAATTTCAAAATTTCTCAGAGAGAGAAATGTCTGAAGCACGAATTATTTTCAGTGGAAACAGACACAAACGATTCCAGTAGTTCAACTTTCGAAAAGTAAACAAAAATTTAAATTTTTAGTTTATTTGTTGTTTACTTAAAAAGTGACACGTTTTGTGAAAACAAGCTGAAAATAACGGAAATTTTATAGAAAATTATTATGGAATAGGATTTTCATAGATTTTATCAGATTTTCATAGTAGCAAGACTTTGAGAAATCGGTAGATCTAAACTTAGACCAAATTTTTAGGTGTTTTTAGATTGGGCAACCACGTTGAAACGCACAAAAAATGAAAAAAGGTCAGCAACGACAGTGCGGAATTCCACGTTGCACATGTTTCGAAAAATTTCAATAAACTCATTCCTCAAAAAATGTGTTGTAAACATATTTTCGAAAAGTTTTTTGAAGATATTCTCCGAAAAACTTTTCGAGGAATTGTTTCCCATAGATGTTTTTCAACAATTTTTTTCCGATTTCTTGAAAAGGCGTTTTTCGATGAGTATTTTTTCGAAAATACCTTCTGAGTATCTTCGATTTAGGTTCTCTTTTCTCAGTAAATTTTTGAGTTTTCAATCTATTTGTTTTTCTAATAACTTTTATAGAATCATCAAAAAACTGACCTTTTTTCCAGGAAAATCAATAAATAGAAATTTTCAAAACCTATTCATTCATAACGTTTTTGAAAAGTTTCTTCGAATAAATAGTAGTAGGACTAGAAATATTCAGAAAAATAAGAGAGAAAATCTCCAAAATCCATACATTTTCAGGATTTTTGGAGAATTTCTCAGGAAAGTGGTGGGACGTCTATGCAGGAAGTCGTCGAAGAAGAAGAATAAGGGGGTATGTTTATGCAGGAAACGTGGACCGCCGGCATCGGAGGGTCGTGATTTCGCAATACGACCGTCTCTGCGTCTCGCCAGTCGCTGTACTCTCTCACTTTCATCAAACGCAGCACGCTCATTGACCTCTGCCGGAGACATAGAACACATACAACACAGGCACACACAAAAATGAAGGAGGAAGAGAACGGTTGGTAGATGAAAGAGTACCGCCTTTGAAGATTTATCTTCACTGATAATATTTTCTGAACATCAAAGACCCACATTGTGTTCAGCTCTTCTTGGGCTTCAGAATGAGACCAAACAAGACGATTTTTTTCTTTTTTTTCTTTGGGATCTACCGTAAACAGTCTAATAGAACGATACGTAAACCGCCAACTTTGAGCTCGTGTATCTTATTTTCTGTGAATGCTACCAAAAAGTGATCAACTAACTTAATGTTGCTGATATCATGATAAACTTTCTGTCAGTTGACTACTTTTTGATATCTTTCACAGAAAGTGAGATAAATGAGTTCAAAATTGACGGATTGGGTGGCGTTTTATTAGAGTGTTCACGGTAGTTCCCTTGAAAAATCGTCTTGTTGAATCTCATTCTAAAGCGCAAGAAGAGCTGAACACAAATCATGTCTTTGTTAATCAGAAAACATTATCAGTGAAATTAGAGTTTACAGTAATTTAACGCTCCTTCTCGATAGTTTCCAAGCATCAATCCTTTGTTGTTGGTACAAAAAATCAAACTTTTTGAAATAATCTGGTATTCTGGTGCATGGAAAAATGAATTAGGCCAAAAGTTTGTGTCAATTTGACTATAGCTAAATCACTTATTCGCTCTTACAAAGTGTTTTTTAATCAGTTTCTATGAACATTTAGACATTCTTGGTGCCTTTCTGAACAAAGCCTCAAACGCAAATAAATTCCGAGAAGAATGTTCCAAGGGAAAAAAAAAATGAAAAATAGACGTTTTCTATTTCTCGATGAGATTCAATTTTCCAGGGGCCAAAATAAAAAAAAATACAAAAATGAAATAATAAAATAGGCTTAGTCGAAAAAATTTGGTCTCTATCAAAAAAATTATTCGGGTCCAAGTAGGCGGAGACATTCGAACGTATTTTCAAAACTTTTGGAAGTTTAGGTGTACTAATTTGATGTAATATTAGAATTCAAAAAACAGTTTGATCTTTTCGTAAAGTGGATAGCCCAAAACTTTTAGGGAATGCGTGATCGAAAAGAAATGGTGAATGTTTCTCCATAATCCATATATACAATTTGTCCAATTTTAAAGTTTAAATTTTTTAAACAAGTTGAACAAAAAGTTTTTTTAAATTTAAAATATTGAGACGTAGAATGACTTTTCAAATTTTCAACAGCAATCTTTCTTGCAAAGGTTCGATACCACAAAATTTTTCATTTTTTATCACTTTCCGTTTCAAGGTTTGATCGTTTCATTTCTTTGTCGTCGCTTTTTTCCCGCAAAATTTGCATTTGACGTTCTCATGCTGCCGTTTGGTTCCCAAAATGATTCATGTGAACCGTTTCTCTTTCCCAGCGCCTATTGTATAAAAGGCCGCATGAGGCTAGAATTTTCATATATTCTTATTTCCCATGACCACCATCTGATTTACGGAGGTCTTCCTTCCGGGATTTTTCCAGACTTATCCTCTGATCGAATGGTTCTGGAAGTTTCCCATTATTTTACCTGAAAATTCTTTCCTATGATTTCCACCGATGTAAATTCTGAAGATGAATGTGAGTTTTGGGGTGAAATGTGTTTTAATTTGAAAAACAAAAAAAAAGTTTGTGCTCTCTCACCGGCTCCCTCTATATGATGATTGGTAGAGAGTGGCTCCTTCGATATGATAATTCATATCTCTGATTGATTATTCCCCCTCTCTATAATTGAATTGTTTTATTCGAATTTTTTGGTGGGATCCAAACCCCTACGTTTGCATGATGATTCAGAACACAACCACTAACCTATAATTGTAAGTTAGGATAGAGGGGTAAATGTGGTAGACGTGTTGAAGGAAGGCGCGGGTTGGGAGAGGACGAAGAGGGGGAGACAAACACGAATTTTTCTTTTACGACGAGAGAGTGAGAGACGCCAGCATGCAAAATTTAATCGCACCCAAATATACCCCCACAGGGTTTTTTTTAATTATCATTTGGGAAGTAGTGGATAATTGTCTAAAACTGCTAAATCTAATAATGTTGATGACTAGGGAATGGTGCAAATGGGTCATGGAGTTATGGCACATGACCTATATCATTGAAAAAAGAGGAGAAAAAGTTTTGTACGGATATGGAATCAAAATTAGCTGTGCGTTAAAAAACACGGAGTAAAATAGGTTTAAAGCTCTGGATTCACTAATTTGCTCAGAAATTCTCGATTGGGAGAGAAGTATTCAAAACTTAGACTTGTTTTGAAAAAGAGCAAAAGTTCAAATGTTTTAAGTGAGTATCCTAATTAAGAGTTTATTCTTTTCAGGCAATCCCAACGTAAAGCAATAACCACAGTAGTCAGAGCTACTACATATGGACATAATAGTGAGTTGCTTGAACTGGGGTTTTCTCGAACTATGATGATTACAGGTTGGATCTGAAATAACACGGACAGTCAAGGTGCCTTCAGACTACACTGCGGGACATAATTATAGATCCACTTGACGTTTCGTTGTTTTTCCAAAATCTCGAGAGACCTGATAAACGTTAATGGTACTAGTACTTGAGGGATTCATTTTCAGTGTTACTGTACATATCCTTTCCTGTCTGTCGTTTTTGATTCAAGAAAAAATTTTGAAAAATGTCAAAAAATGAAAAGTGCAAATGGACATAATTATAGATCCACTCCTGAAAAAACATATTTCTGGCTGAATTCGTGGGATAAAAAGTTTAAAAATGAGTTCTACGCAAAAAACTCATCTATATTCATGGAACCTTTTAAAAAAAGTACTAGAAAAACTGTTGGAAAAAAAGGTTTTTTTGGTATTTTTTGACCAATTTTCCTATTGATCAAATTTTCGAGTCTAATTTTCGGAGCAAGCTTTCAGCACCTTCTAAATTGGAATAATAATGTTTTAAACATTGGTTCAAACCAATTCCTAGCAATTTTAGTTTAGGTTCCTCCATTCATATCATACCAAAATCAGCGTTTCTCCTCGTAAATCGCCACCTATGTCCGTGATCTTTGACAAACTTTATCTCGGTTCGCAAAAGAGCAATGAAAAAGTATTCAACTACAAAAATGTCTAGCATAATCTCAATAACAATGTACCAATTGATTTCGTTTTTCTATCTCTCTCAGGAACCGTGATAACTGTAGCCAAAAAGAGCGTAAATGACAGCTACGTTGAAATAAAATAGTTCCCAAAAACCAGAGCCTTTGTCATCCGGTATACAATGATTCAAAAAATTTAAAATTATGCAGAAAAAACAAATAAAATACAAATTGGGAAGAAAAATAGCATTCAAAACTCCTCTACTGAACATCCTTTGTTAGCTTTACTGTCATTTACGCTCTTTTCGGCTACAGTTATCACGGTTCCTGAGAGAGATAGAAAAACGAAATCAATTGGTACATTGTTATTGAGATTATGCTACACATTTTTGTAGTTGAATACTTTTTCATTGCTCTTTTGCGAACCGAGACAAAGTTTGTCAAAGATCACGGATATAGGTGGCGATTTACGAGGAGAAACGCTGATTTTGGTATGATATGAATGGAGGAACCTAAACTAAAATTGCTAGGAACTGGTTTGAACCAATGTTTAAAACATTATTGTCCTAATTTAGAAGGTGCTGGAAGCTTGCTTCGAAAATTAGACTCGAAAATTTGATCAATAGGAAAATTGGTCAAAAAATACCAAAAAAACCTTTTTTTCCAACAGTTTTTCTAGTACTTTTTTTAAAAGGTTCCATGAATATAGATGAGTTTTTTGCGTAGAACTCATTTTTAAACTTTTTATCCCACGAATTCAGCCAGAAATATGTTTTTTCAGGAGTGGATCTATAATTATGTCCATTTGCACTTTTCATTTTTTGACATTTTTCAAAATTTTTTCTTGAATCAAAAACGACAGACAGGAAAGGATATGTACAGTAACACTGAAAATGAATCCCTCAAGTACTAGTACCATTAACGTTTATCAGGTCTCTCGAGATTTTGGAAAAACAACGAAACGTCAAGTGGATCTATAATTATGTCCCGCAGTGTATGAACCGGCGTTTTCCAGGTGAGATACATACTTCCAAGACCACAGAATTCCAGAGTCTTTAGATCTCTGATTACTACAACGAAGGACATTCTATGATTCTCAATGGAAAACCTTGGGGAGTCAATACACGACAGGTTTGCTGTTCGCATTTTTAGCTAAAGTCTCAAAAGTATAGTTAATTTAGGGAGATAGCGAAGGAAGTGTGATCCATTAATCAGTATTACGTGATTGGAGTGCATCGGAGTGGCAAGATCTTTTAAAAAGGATTCAGTGCCGGAGTTTCTTCAACTTACGCGGGTTTCTGCTAAATTGTTTATCATGTTGGAGTTTGTAGAGGATATGATTAAACGTTAATAAAAAATTTCATACCCAAAACTTTTGATTCTGCAGGCTTTCCGCGTTGAGACAATCCTAGTGGTGGCATGATGTCGAGTTTCACTTCTGGATATGTTAAATAAACTTCGTGTGTCATCTTACAAAAGAATAATAATTTTTTTGAAGTTTAGAGTACTGAAAACAGTAATGGAATGAATAAAGATTGGATTAGACATTACGTCAAAGTTGTCTCATGTCTTAAACCAGCAAATATGAATTTGAAATCGAACCCACAAACCATCAAGAAATACAGAGAGGTTTATTGTAAGCTTGGGATTTGGTGGAAATTGAAAAAAAAAATTTTAAAAAAATTAAAATTAGAAAGTTTATTTTCAAAAAAAGTTAGATGAAAACATAAATAATATATCTGAATCCTAGTTTCAGGTTGTTCGAAGGCGTTTCCGTATTTTTGAATTATTCCGTTCTTTTTATGCATTTCCTTCTTCTTCCTCTTCTTTGCCGAAATGATGGGAAAACGTGATTGACCCAATTGGAAATGACTCAGCTCATGCAAACATAAATAACTTATCACATAGAAACCATTTTTAGGTTTATGTTGTTTCTTCGAATGTGGTAAAACATTAAAAAAAGCATAAGTGTAAAAAGAAAAATTCGAGAAAGCTAACAATTGTCTTAAGTTTCAAGGATCATATACATAATCGAATTTCAAAGAAGTTAGACTGAACTATTCTTCAATTTCCAAAAAAAAAAAACGATTTTATTCTATTATTTAGATGATTTTGAAAACAAAATGTCTGTATTTTATACATAAATATAAGAAAAAATTGAGGAATTCAGACGTTTTTCCGGAATTTCAAATCTCGAAATTTCGAGCCAGATATTCGAAAAATTTTAAGATTGAAGCGTGACTTGATTACTAGATACGATTGTAGATGAAAAAAATGCTGTACCTGGAAAAAAGATTTTTGATTTTCTCCTCATCTTTACTATTAACAATCACCAAATTCTGTGTGTGAGTGTGTCCGGTGTTCCCGGTTCGCCGACCCTAGCGAAGTTCCCAGTAGACCAACACTTCTCAAATTTTCACAGATAATCGGAAATAGCAGCGAGATGATGCCCGAACTTTCCGTTTTTCAAAATGTTGATTTTGAAGCCTTCTGGAGACGTTCCTTGGTTTCATCACAATGAAAAAAAGGGTGGTGGACCTTCCCCCTGGAAAGAGAGGGCGAGGGCGAGAGGGGGAGGAAACCCCACACACGTGTATGACATTTCTCCCTCCCACCCTGTGGTGACCGGGTGGTGTAGTGGTTAGCGAGCTACGCTTTCGTCCGCGCGATGAGGGTTCGTGTCCGACGGGTGGCAATTTTTTTTTTGTTTTTTGTACTGAATTCAGAAATGAGTAATAAAACTACGAATACTACAAAATTAATAAATCATTCTTATGATAAATAAATGAAGTTGCGTCTCTTTCTCTGTTTGTTTGTAACTTTGTCCGCACATTTTTGAAAAGCTTGAAAATAAAATACAGATTCACGTGACCTTTAAAAAGAAGTGAGTCGCGAAGCGACGAACAGTAAAAGAAAAAAGTTAATTCCAGCTGTTTGTAGCGCCGGAGGTTGAGAGTTTTTCAGCATCTCAAGTTTCAAGTTCCCAAGATTCCGAAAGTGAAATTTCGGAATTCCAGAGTTACAGAATTAGGGATTTTTGAATTCAGAAATTAGAATTCACGAATCCCTAAGTTTGTAATAGTTTAGTTTCTCCATTTTCGAGTTTTTCAATTCTCAGTTTTCCAAATTTCCAAAACTTTGAGAGTTCGATTTTTTTTTTTCTTTCCGAATTTTTGAAAAAATTTTCGACTTTCGATTTTTGAGTTTCTTAATATCTGAACTTTGGAATATTACCATTTTGTCATTTTAAAATTTTAAAATTTTCGGATTGTAAAATTTATAGGATTTTGAATCTCCGAATCTTTGAACTGGAGAAGACGAAAATTTCAGAAGACTTTTTAAAGTGTTTTTCTTCAATCACAGTTTCACAGCTTATATGAAAAGTATTGCTTTGATTGGAACTTCCGAGTTTTTCGAATTCTGAAGTTCAGAGCTCTTAAATATTCAAATTTCTGATTTCCGGATAGCCGACTCCTAGAATTTGGGAATTTTCGAATTTCCAAACTTTTGAAAGCTTCGGAATTGTATATATTGAAAATTCGAAAACGTTTTTCAAGTTTCGAACTTCCGATTTCTAAATTTAGAATTTCACAGCTTCACAATTTCTAAATTTCTAAGTTTGGGGATTTCTACGGGTATTTTGAGCAAAAGCCAAGAGGTTCCCGGAGGGAGGTAAATAGACTGTCAATCCAGTTTATGAGAAAACTTCATCTTCTATTTCTCTCCGGTTTTGAGATTCCAACTTTTTAAGTGAAGCCAGGAGATTGTAGCCGCCGATAGGCGGCGGAAATCGACTGGTATTCCCAAAATCAGAATTGAGAATCTCGAACACATCACTTTCTCTCAATTGCCCTTTTCTCTCAATTACAGAATGGACATTTCTTCTGGGAAGATCTCAAAAACACTGCAATAAAACTCTATATCACTGCCATTACTGTCAATATTACCCACCTGTATTTCCATAAAAGTCTACGTTACACCCATAAAACTACAAATAGGTGAAGACGACCCACCTGGCATTGACTCCGCCCCTTCGAGTGTCCCTATAAATACCTCCGAGTTCCTATCATTAACATTCATTTCCACTCTCATGTGATTCCCTATCCCCTAATATTTTTCCTGACGACCTTCTGCATGGACGTCGGAAAAATATTCCTTTTTTTTATTTTTCTGAAATTATTCCTATTCGACTATGTATTCAATGAACGTCCACACAAGTTTTGGAGTTTTTATTCCCAATTCATTTTGGTAACTATAAAAATTTGACGGTAAGCAACATGAGCAGTTTCCAAAGAACTGTTGTATTTTCAGAATTGCCAAAAAGCCGTTGAGGTGGAATTCGAAAATGAGGAAATTGGATTCAATAATCCACAAGAGGCTCCGATCAACCAAGAACTTTATGAGCACTTCGATAAAGCAGTAGCAGATCAGATCATTCCCGTCAACGTCAAAGTAGAATATCCTGAAAATGAATTTGAAAACGTTGAACGTCTGAAAAACCCAGTTAAAGAAGAGGCCCCGGAGGAAGTTTAACTGGTGGTATTCGACGTTATTGATCAGTGTGCCTCGCAGGATGTCGGAGCTGCCGGACCTGTGTCAATTGAAAGAGTTCAGATATTATTTGAGGACCTACAACCATACATATGAGACATCGTGGGATTCTATGAGATTGGCGTTGTCAGAAAAATGGAGATGTCCGAGAACAAGAAAAGGTTAGGAACCAATTTGGAGAATCTGACGCTTCCATTTAATTGCTCGACGGATTATCTACGGTGGTCGGTAAGTGTTTTTTTCGTTTCTTAAAGTTACCGACGTTCAATATAATCACTCAAAACATCTTCTTTTCAGAAGTTACAAACACAGGAGTTCTTCTGCCAATTGTTTGCACCAAATTCGATTTTCCGATTTTCTTAACCAACTGCTCAGTGGACCAGAGAGCGTCAAAATTGCTTCAGAGATGCTTGAGGCATCTATTCTGCACTGCTATTCCATCAAACGACACGTGGCCGCATTGGAGAACTTCCTCCTTGAAACTCAATACAATGAGGCTGTGCAGAAATACGAGCAACAAAACAATTAATTGATTGATAATTAACATTAATAATTGACTCCTTTAATATTGATTAATAATGTTCAATATAAGTGTTTTTAATTCTCTACCCAAAACTTTCAGCTCGATTAAGTTAAAGTAATAAAATATATTTGAAATAAAATCAACTGTTATGTTTTTTGTATTGCAAATTAGACTGAAAAAACTTTGTAATGGTCTCAAATTTCAGATCAAATTTCAATGAACAGGAATTCATGTAGACAGCTCCGCATCGAGAAACCAAAACTATTTGCAGCTCGCATAGTGGATTCGTTTTGCTTGGTTAATAGTTTTGTCAATCGTTTATTTTTCGGGCAAAAATCAATAAACAGTTTATATCTACCGTATTGAAAGCTTGAATTTGATTAGTCAAACAAACAAAGAAGTTCAAACTGTTAGAGACACCGCCGAAAGCTCACAAATTAGTCTGGCAATTCTGAAAAGCCAGTAGGCGAACAGGATTCACAAAGATCTTTTCCAGCACTTTCTTTTTACAATAATTAAAATTTTAAATTCATTTTCTCTGATCGAGATACCCTTAGGTATTCTAATGGCTTCTTGAAGTTGCTTCGTTGTTCTCAGGAGTAATCCTAACAAGGGAGGTGTTCTCAGAACGGCTATGAGAATTTTTTGAAACTCTGGTCATCGGTACTTTCAAACATGGTGATTATAGTGCTGTTTTTATTTTTTGCCCCTCGCCTCTCACAAAAAAGTTATGGGTTCTTAAAGTGATTTCAGTATTAAGTTTTCACGTTTTAAACACATTTTTGAAGGGATTAATAGCACTTTTTTGGAAGTTTTTGAATGTGAATCGCTTTTTAAATGTTTTTCTACAATCTAAGAAAGCTCCCTAGTATTTCGAAAAAAATTGTATTGGAAAAAAGTCGCAATGTGGTAACTTTTATGGAAATTTTCACAATTTTTGGGAAAATTTTTTATGTGTGCTAAAATGAATTTTAAGGGTATAGAAACGATAAAATTAGTTTTTGCACAAGATTCGGCAGCCTAAGGGAGTGCCGGGCGTAAATGTGAGAGAGGAATGACGTTTTGACTTTTTCACATTGAATGTATCTGACGCTGAAAATGGAGAGGACTTTCCGAACAACCTTTCGAAAAAAAAAAAAAAAGTTTCGAAAAAACCTAAGAATTTGTTTTTGAAATTGTCTTGAAGCACTGCTGGAAATTCTTCTCTAGTCAAAATGTTAGTCAAAACCACCCAGAGTCGCTCATTTTGCTTGAACGATAATAAATCAGTCAGAAATTATGTCAATTTGAGTCTTCACAAGATTTAGGCTACCGAATCTTGTGCGAAAACTAATTTTATCGTTTCTATACTCTTAAAAATCATTTTAGCACACATAAAAAATTTTCCCAAAAATTGTGAAAATTTCCATAAAAGTTACCACATTGCGACTTTTTCCCAATACAATTTTTTTCGAAATACTAGGGAGCTTTTTCAGATTGTCGAAAAACATTTAAAAAGCGATTCACATTCAAAAACTTCCAAAAAGTGCTATTAATCCCTTCAAAAATTTTTTTAAAAAGTGAAAACTTAATACTGAAATCACTTTAAGAACCCATAACTTTTTTGTGAGGGGCGAGGGGCAAAAAATAAAAACAGCACTATAATCACCATGTTTGAAAGTACCGATGACCAGAGTTTCGAAAAATTCTCAAAGCCTTTCTGAAAACACCTCCCTTGTTAGGAGAACCCCTGATAACAATAAACTCAGGGAAATTTGGGCAAATTGCCCACGTTTTGGGCAATTTGCCCACGAAATGGGCGCCCTTGCCCCCGCCGTGGGGGCAAGGCCGCCCAATTGCTGGGCAATTTGCCCATTTCGTGGGCAATTTGCCCACTTTCAACGCGTTTTTGCGGGTTCGGCCTAGCATTGCACCTACGCTCCTTATCCCATTCGTATTATTTCAATTGAAAACGCTAAAACAGATAGCTTATAATCGTTTATTGATCAAAAATGTCATAATTGCAACAAAAATACACAAAAAGGGACACAAAATACACAAAAAAGGACGAAAATTAGAGAATGTTGTATGCTTCGCCTTCTGGCTGGTTCTCAATCCACCACTGTTGAAGTTTGATCCGTTGGTTCCCGCTTCTTTGCTCCTATTTTAATTGGGTGCGCGGTGAGATCCGACTCCCAGTTTGGCTAATCTTGACTTGGCTCGAAGAGTTGACGCCTTCTCTCCGATCACTGACTTCATAGCGATCTGTAATAGAAAATTAGTTATGAGAATAACACATCATTTCGAACAATCTCAATAGTTCCTAAAAGCGGAACTCCGATGGAACAGGGAGAATTTAGGGACATTTTTTATGGTAGAGTCGAAACGACAGTCGCAAATTTATTGGTGTTAAAAAGTAGTCAAATTCTTTGAGTTTGTCGTTTTTACAATATTGAGCTCCGAAAATACTGTTTTTGAAGTTTTATCTTACCTGAGATCGATTTGAATCACCGATTTCCGCTATTTTGTCGTGCGGTTTGGGGGAGAGCAACAGGGGGCGCCCGACTGGAAAGCCATTATTTTTGGAATCTGAAAGAATATAGGTTTAAATACACGAAAACTGTCGCAAAATAACCAACCTGGCTACGTCCCTCGAAGACAGACGATCCAGTGCCCAGTCATCAGAATCTGTCCAACCTGAAATTACATTATTTGTTCTTTTTGACCGAGAAAGGACTTGGGAAAAGTTTCAAATCGGCTAATAATCGAATTATATTCGCATAAGTAGTACTTTTTGAAAAGAAATCGACATAGAAATCAAGAAAACAAAAGGAAAACGTTAAAAATAGTTGAAAATATCGTGGAAAATAGAGCCGCTAAACAAGGCGCACCCCCGTAATTTCGGAGTGTCGTTGCCGGTAAAATGCGAGGGAAGTTCAAATCGGTTTCCTTCAGAATACTATCTTCTCCGTTATGTATAAACTTGATAAACACAATGAAAATTCAAAACCTTTTTGAATTTTAAACAATTTTTCTTACAAAAGAAGATTCAATATCAGTCAGACTTGTTCAAATCGGGAAATCGGGAATCCCTTTTTCCCGGTTTTCCCGGAAAATTTTCGGGAATTTTTCCCGACAGGAATTTTCCCGAATTTTTTTCCGGGAATTTTTCCCGACGGGAAATTTCCCGAAAAATTTTTTTCACGAAATTTCGGGAAAAAACGGGAAATTTTCCAGTCATTGTTTTTCCAGATTTCTCAATCTTTCAACTATTTTTCGCTTTTTGAATAGTTTTCTACGAAAAATCAGGGGACACTTTCGAAAACGTAAAGAAATCCGAATATCAACGGAAATTGAGAAAAATATGCAAAAATTCATCGAAAAACCAACTTCCCGATTTTTCCCGAAAATTCCCGAATAATAATTTCGGGAAAAATTTCGGGAACAAAATTTCCCGAGAAAATTTTTCGGGAAATTTTTCGGGAACGGGAATTCCCGAAAAAATTTTCCCGAACAAGTATGATATCAGTTCAAACTATTGTGTTATTAGTGCTACACATCCCGTTTCGTTTCTTTCTCAAACAGTCTCAATATCAAAAATACAGTAGCCCTCGAGGAAAGATCGTAATTAAATGTCAGCTTTTCGATATTAATAGTTTTGAGTATATAAAAATATATTTCATCTTTGATCAAACATTTCCTAATTCAAGACTCAGACTGTCCTGTGTCATTCGGTCGTTTTCAAACAACCGATTTTCAGTTTCCAAATATCATGAGAAGTAAAAGTTGTTCCAGAAACAGAAAAAAAAACATGTAAAACAAGCCCGTCCCTATCCTCTCACTTTGAGAAAATTTATTCCCGTCTTTCTAAGAGATCGCAATCATTTTTACCGACGAAGTCTATTTCATATTATGATGAACGTTTTGTCAGTGGTAACCCTGTTGGAATCATTCAAAGGAAACGAGGAGAATTAGTTCAAAGAAGCCAGTTAGATGCTCTTTTATTACAGGGTTTACACAAGTTTGTATCTTGATTTTATCTTCTCGGCATCAAGTGGGTGGGCAAGGCTTGGGCAAGGGCTCGCCCAACCCTTGCCCACTTTCTCTTGATTTTTTTCGCGCAGCTCATCTTCAACACTTACGCCCATCCCATGCCATTCCTTGCCCACCGGGGCAATTTGCCCAAATCAGTGGGCGTGAGCGCCCGATCCTTGCCCAGCTAGGCAATTTGCCCAAATTAGTGGGCGTGAGCGCCCAATCCATGCCCAAAATTCCCTGAGAAGCAATTTTAAGAAGTTATTAGAATACCTAAAAGTATCTCAATCAAAGAAAATGAATTTAAAATTTTAATTATTGAAAAAAGAAAGTGCTGGAAAAGATCTTTGTGAATCCTGTTCGCCTACTGGCTTTTCAGAATTGCCAGACTAACTTTTGTGCTTTTGGCGGTTACGTTATCCCTATCAGTTGGAAATTTCTCGTTCATTCGGATAATTTCAAATTTTCAATACCGTAGAAATAAACTCAAACTTGCAATACGGTAGATAGAAAGAAACTGTTTAGTAATTCTTGCCCGAAACAAACGATTCACAAAACTATTGATCAAGCAAAACGAATCCACCATGCGAGTTGCATATAGTCTTGGTTTCTCAATGCGTCTACATGAATTTCTGTTCATTAAAATTTGGTCCGAAATTTGAGACCATTACAAAGTGTTTTCAGCCTAATTTGCAATGCAAAAAACAGAACAGTTGATATTATTTCACATATATTTTATTACTTGAAGATTTAATAAAGTTAAAATTTTTGGGTTGAGAATAAAAAAAACTTATGTTGAATATTATTAGTCATAATTGCAAGAGTTAGTTATTAATTTTAATAATCAATCAATCAGTTATTTTGCTGCTCATATTTCTGCACAGCTTCATGATAATCGGCCTCAAGAAGAGAGTTTTCCAAAGCAGCCACGTGCCTTTTGATGGAGTGAAGGTGCAGAATAGATGCATCAAGCATCTCCGAAGCCATTTTTACGCTCTCTGGTCCACTGAGCAGTTGGTTCAGGAAATCGCCGGACCCATCGAACTCCAATAATTTTTGTCGTAAGGCCGTGAAAGTCGCTGATTGGTTTGGCAGCATTCCCAACCATTCGTACACGTCTTCCGCCTGAAAATATGAATGTTTAGTATTAGTAAAACCAGTTTCTTTATAATTATTCCCCTTCAAGCTGTCGGAAACAAGGCCGTGGTCAGCCGTGATCAAGGCCATCGGTATGTCACCGCGGACCAACCAGTCTGTTTTTTTTTTGAAAAACAAGCTCAGCCAGCCAAAAACTATCATGGTCGCTAAGCCGCGCAATTCTACCTATTTCAGAAGTACCTGAACGAAAAAGCCGCAGCCCTGATTGGACAGTCTTTTTTTGAAATTCTAGTTACGAAAGTCACGTTCTATCTAAATTCGTTTTCAAAAATTAAAAAAAAAAAAAACTTAAATTCCAAGTACGGAAGTGATTGGATCTGTGTGGGAGTCGGAAGAGAGCTGCTCTCTCGGCCTGAAAATATTTTATTGGTTAAATCTTTTCAGAAATGTTCGCTTACGTTCAGATATTCCGGGCGTTGTGGCCGATCCAAACGAACGACTGGAGTGACGACCACTTGGACCATTGGTGGCGGTGTGGCTTGTGCTAGCTCTTGATCCTGCTGTGGTTGTTCCGGTGCTTGTTGTGCAGCAGCCGCGGCTGATTCTTGTGTTTGGGGGATAACAGCGGTCTCAGAAAGAGTTTGTGAAGCGCCGACATCAATGGATGTAGATGGACCCGTGATTTCTGATGATAGAAGAGCTCTGTCGTCCACTGCAGCTTCGGTTAGTGGTGCGGTGATCGCTGCGGAAGCCGTTGGTTGAGATTGGACGGGAAACCCTGCTGCGGCCATATCATAATCATCGTCATATTCTAGATAATCTTCAAAATCTGATGGTGGTTCCATTTCGTAGCCTACTTCGACCACATCATCATCGTCAGCTTCTGGATCAGGTTGTTCTCCTTCATTAGAGTTATCATGAATTGCCACGTTCATGTTGATATTCTCGAATTTAACTTCCATTTGGTCAAATCTTTGGATGTTTTTCCGCTCCGGGGCAACATTTTCCTGATTGCGTCTGATCTGTGGCTCCGTTTTGATGACTTTTTCAGGAAATGTATTCTCAGCTTCCTTCGGTTCTTGTTTTACAATGACCTCTTCTGAAGAATTGTCGTTGTTCTGCGCTTGATCATCCCTGATTGTATCTCGGTTTGGTGGGAGCGAATTGGTCCGTGATTCAGTGGGAGCTCTTGATTCGGTGGGAGCTCTTGGTTCGGTGGGAGCCAATTCGTCTCTTGGTTTGGTCGGAGCCAATCTTGGTTCGTTGGGAACCGATGTTGTTGCTTGCAAGGACGGATTGGCAACGACTTCTTCCTCGTCCGAATCAGTGCCATTGGGAGCCAATACGTAAGCTGCTGCTTGCGTGGACAAATCGTCAACAACTTCTTCTTCATCGTCCGATTTAGAGCCATTGATAATCTCCCGCATCGTTTGCTTTGCTTTAACAGCAGACGCCCTTGCGATCCGTTTCGGCCGAGAAACAGTAGGTTGTTGCCTTCGAACCGGTGATGTTGAAGGTGCTCTCCGTTTTCGGTTGCTGGTTGAAGTAGACGGACGGCTGAAAAAAGTATCATGTTAAAAAAATTTTATTTTGTTTTACATTAATGAATTTGTATGTTCTGATTGACTGTGCGGAAGACATTTTAAAATACCTTACAACCAGTCGGTTTGAGCCCCCTGCCGGGGGCTCAACCTCCTGGCTTCCGTTAACTGTATCTCACACTTGAATTACGAATTTCTGAATTTCCACTCCTCGAGTGCCTGAAACTTCGAAAAATTTCAATCTTCAAATTTTAGATTTTTCCCATAGAAGTCCACATCTATTTGATGCTCGTCTCTGTTAGAATCATAACCTGGCTAAGCCGTTTGTTTTTTGGTTATTGCAGACGTATTTTCCCCAATTTTCTGGTAATTTCCATAAATTCTTGTCGGTTCCTGGAGGAAACACGATAACTGAATTCAGATACCGTATTTCCTCTAATAGAAGCCCACCCTCTATTAGAAGCCCATGGTCTTCTATTGGAGAAAATAGGAATTCGAAATTTTGGGAACTGTGATTAGAGAACTCGAAAATTTCTCAATTTCTGATCTACGGAATTCCCGAATTTTGAATTTTGAGATTCTAGAATCTCAGAACTTCATAAATTCGTAATTTTGGAGTTTAGAATTGCAGAATAAAAATTTTGAATTGAAAAAAAACACCGATGTTAAGAATTCTTAACTTCCGAATTGTCAAATTTCTGATTTTTCGAACAAAAATGTTTTTTTGAAAATTAATCATTGAAAAATAGAAGCCCACCTAATAGAATCCCACCTCGAGCGAGAAAGGTTGAAAAATTGAAGCCCGTGGGCTTCTATAATAGGAAATACGGTATCCTAAATTCAGAATTTCCGAGTTTTTTTCATGATGAAGGCCTGTTTTTCAATAACAGAATAAAAAATTCTAAATTCCGAAATGTTCTAACTTTGAAGCAAAATTCACCAATTTTTGAATATCATTTTTTCTAAGCCTTTGGTTCTGGAAGCTTCTTGAAATTCTCGGATTTTTGTATTAGGTTGTTCCAAAAATCTTTTACATTTTTTGAGCACGCATTTTACACATTCTTGCCGATCGATTTTCGTTTTCTTTTTTTGTTTTAACAATCTTTAACTCATGTTTAATAAAAATTGTCAGTGTGTTTCAAAAAATCTCAGTCCATGGGCGAGAGCGACGCCAACAAAACCCATGATGTTTGAGGTTGCCTTCTTTTTGAGTTTCTCAAAGGAGAATCAGGTGCCGCTGTTCATCGATCTATATGCTCCGTAATTGGTGTTAAGTCATTTGAATATCTTGTAATGCGCCCTTGATTCAATCGCTTGCGGGACGGCGATTATTCGCTCAAAAAGAAACCTAATTTTTATCACCTATTTTCAAGTATCGACGCCGATATCTAGAAAGCACTGGAAGCTGAGCCAAGACTCACTGTTCATAAAGCTTCTTCTACTCTCGGTCTACCTACATTGATAGCATTTCATCATCTTCGAACTTTCGGACACAGAGAAAAATATGATTCCCTGATTAAAACTAGTTGTGACTTGAGTTGGCCTTTGCTCACTCGTAAGCGAACCGTCTATGGGATCCATTATCCTCTGTCAGAAAACGATAAAGGGTACCTGTAGGTTGAAGAAAACAGAAAGCGTCAGTGGCTCAAGGTATGCCAAACTCCAGAAATCAAGCATAAAAGAGAAATTTGTCAAAAAAGGCATATATTGTACATTTGGTGGTGTTGCCACGTGTGATCAATAGAGAGCCTTTTCCCAATTGTGCGATCGTTACTGCGGACATGTACTCTCACGAACTGCAGAACGTATTCAATGCGTATTGTCCTCTGCGCTCAGAAGCGGAAACATTTGTTCTGCGTCACGATAATGCACACCTGCACACGACTTTGGCCACTTGCCAAAAAATGCCGGATCTAAGTATCAAAATACTCGGACATCCATCATATAGCCCAAATCTCGTTCTATCAGAATTTTATTTACTCCGCTCGCTTTGGAATGGTTGACAGGGTAAGCGCTTCGGTTGAATATCGGACCCCAAATCGTATATAGATGCCTTCTTCGGGCAACAACTACCCGCGTTCTAGGCGAGAGGCTCCGATCATCTTGCAAAACGTGGGCAGGTTGTGATGGACCATAATAGTAAAAATATTATTCACCGAAATATTTCGTACGTTGAATAAATTTGTGTTGAAAAAAATGTCAAAAAATGTAAAAGACTTTCGGAACAACCTAATAGAATGTTCTGGAACTTTCTAGAATGATTTGGAACTTTCCGGAGTTTTCTCGACAATTTCTCCAATGTTCTGGGATTTTCTGTAACTTTCTAGAATGTTTCTTTTTTTTTCGAACTTCCTTGATTTTTTTAAATGTTTTTTTTTTAATTTTTGTTTTTTTTAAACTATTTCCGGATAATTTCAGAATGTTTTGGAATTTTTGGAGTTTTCTGGAACTTTACAGATCTCCTTCTCTCAGAAATTTTGAGTTTTTGAGTTTCCGATATTTCTGGATTTCAAGAATTAAAAAATTTGTAAATTTCTGAGAAAAACACTTGAAATTGAGAAGTTGAAAAATCCAGTTTTAGAGATCTGGTTTTGAAACTTCATGGGTTCGAAAATCCTTATATTCCAAAACTTTATTTCTTATCCGATTTTCAAATTTTGAGAACGACTCCCAAAGTTTCAAAGTTCTGAATCTCCGAATCTCGATTTTCTGAATATCCGATACTTCGAATTTCACAATTTACAGATTCCAACAATTCTCACTTTTGATTTTTTTTGAAAGTTCAAAATTTTTGAAACTCAGGAAGTCCAAAACCGGAGATTCAAAATCTTAGATTTTTCGAAATCATTTTTTTGTTATGCATTTCTAAATTTTTTTCGATTTTGACTTTTTGGAATTCAGAAACGAATTAGGAAATTGTTTAATTTGAAAATAAAGCAATCAGGAAACTCAAACTTTCTGAAATTTCGGAATTCAGTGGTTTCATAAAACTAAAATTCAAAAGCTTTTCTGTTTGGAAGATAATTATGTTGATTTTTGGAGAAAAAACGATTTTAGAAGTAAAATGGACATGAATATGACATTAGAAAGCTTCAGAAGTTTTTGAGAGTCGTGTCTGTAACACAAATAACACTATAACACGTATTTGCAGTAGGCCACATGACCGAAATTGAAGTGATTTTCGAAAAAAGCTAAAATTTCAAAAAATTTTATTTTGAAGATTTGAGCTTAATTTTCTGTAGGACGCACATGAATATGCCCAAGAAACGTTTTGCAGAATATTATGAAGTTTTAGTGAGTTTTAGGATAATTTTGAAATTTTCGATTCTTAACCCTATATGTTCCCTATAAGCTAGATGACCCAGGGCACAATGAGCATGAAGCGCTCGGTAGTTCATGACTACATACTACATATCACTATAGGAGTCCCATGTCCCTTTGAGTTATTAAAGTAAATGTCCGAGACAGACGGACACACACACACACACACAGAAAAGTTTCCTTAGTAAGAAGTAGATCTCTAACTGCGCTGTGTCTCTATTAGCGTTAAACCAGAACAGGTAATTCAAAAATTGTTCCGCATGCTACTAAAATAAAAATGTTGAAGTACTCTTCCTTTTTCCAATAAGTCAGCCTATTCCACATGAATATCTTACCTCGAATGGTTGGGAACTGGAACCGGTGAATTGTCCCGAGGGGCGTACGTGCTGAGAAGGTGAAGGATGCGATCCTTTTGTGCCTGGGTTTCAGGAGCTCCTCTTGACTTGCGGGTAGATTTGCGTGCACCGTTGTTGACCATGGCTATAGTTTTCTGTAATATTATTGTTTACTAAAAATTGCAGTTAATAAAGAAGTTAGTGCGAAAATGACAAGATAGAGCACGCTGAGAAAAATAGAAAGCAAAATGACAAGATACGAACACATTATTTGGCGAAATGAAACAAGTATGGCCCACAACTACACTAGAAAGTTGAGTGAAAAAACTAATAGATTCGCGAGTCCGCAGGATGGCCTTCCTTCACCCACTAGGCTTCTTCACATTGTCAGTCAAATAGTACATGAAATTTGCAGGGCAATCATTTCATTATATCAACCACAATCTGTTCTCATGGGAAAAATAATCGATCTGAGAAATTCCGAAATCGATTTGTGATAGTAAATTTGACAGATTATTTTGAAAGGGGTCGCGCTGCGAAAAAAGAGTGAATAGAAAAAAGAACGTTTTAGGTCAATATCAGACATATTCGGTGAACTTTTTGGGATAGGTAGAATAGCATAAATTGAAAATAGGACCTTTTAAATTATTGTAGCGCACTATGAGGTGGGTCTCAACAAGGGAGCAAAGTATCCGGTTTGACCCCAAATGATTTTCAGACTTCCAAGCAACAGATGGAAAATGGGGAAATGAATAATAGTTAGCAGGAACGAGAAAATGCGATAGACACAAGCAGAAATGCGAAAAGAAAGAAAAAGCGACACAAAAGAAGGGTATGAGGAAAGAGCAGCATTTATGGAAATAAGTATGGCCCACCATACTTCGAGAAGAGAAGGTCGAGTGAATAGAACTAATAGACTCATCGGTGTATAACACTCGACAAGATACCTACTGTCACTTGGGATAGGGAGAATGAATCAAATATAATCAGATTATAATTTGTACCCTAAATGATTTTCAGAGTATAAAGCGATAACCCTGAAAATGGAAAAGTTAAACCATTAGCAGAAAGAAACCGTTAGCAAGAAAGCAATTAATAGCAGAAAAATTTACCATTCGCAAGACCCCGTTACTTTGAAATCCGATCAGGGATGGGCGAGCGACGGGATTTCACGGGAAACAAATTGCAAAACACACGCATCTTGAGATTAAAGGCGCACGCAATTTTGCTGATGTGTCTGGACACGTAAAAAATGGCGTGAAAAATAAATTTTGAATTCTGAACTATTTTATTAAAAATCGCTTTAAAAATTCAAAATATATTTTTTACGTGCTAAGACCCTTCGGCGAAATTACGTGCGCCTTTAATCTCAACGTGTCTCACGCGTGAGAAAATTTTACAAATCGTCAAGGCATTTATCCCTTGCTTGCCCATCCCTGAATCCGATATCGAAGAAAACGTGTCGTTGGTTTTACAGCATTATCGATTATTCAAAGGGAAGTCTTGTTTGAGAGAGCAATGACGCACAAGAAGAAGGAAAACGAGCAAACAAATAGAATTATAGGAATCTGATCTGATCTAATTCGACAGAAGAAAACAGATTCCTGACCATCTAATAAGCGTATTCGAGATTTGAAGAGAGAACAACGTAAGCCTTTAATTTGATTTTGTGGGAAATGTTGATTACTTTGTTTCGGGGTAACCAACTAAAGACTTTTTCTTGGAACGTCTTGAAGTAAAATAACTGATTTACCATGAGAAAAGTAATTGAGAGTTGTATAACTTTTGAGAAGCAAAAATAAAGCATCGCTCACTCTTTTGATTCGAAAACAGGATCATTGAGAAAAGAAAGTTGGATGAAGCGCAAAAAGGAATTCGGATAGCGAATTTATCAACATGAACAAAATGTTTGTGACCGAAGGAAGAAAAAAAAAACGAAAAACGCGCAATCGATTTTCTAGAAAAACTACCCTCTGTAATATAGAGAAAAATAGGGAGAAAAGAGAGAAAGAGAGAGTCCAGCAAGAGGGACAAATGAGCGAGGAGACACCAATGTCGACTGGAGAGGCCGTCTGCGCCTCTATTAGAGATCTTATCTTTTGCGCGCGTCCACTCGAGACCAAACGAGGAAACATCCTGCGCCTTTAATGTGACCTTCTGGGAAGTATTGATTATTATTACAACAATGGGAATGTTTTTGAATGGGAAATTGTGATCATCTGAAATATAATCGATCTGTGAAATTATAAAATCGATTTGGGATAGGAAATATGAATTTAATCAGATTGTGATAATCAGATTACGATGATTGCGCCATAAAACATTCTCAGAGTTTGAAGCGATAACCCGGAAAATGGGGAAGTTAAACCATCAGAAAAAAGAGACCGTTAGCAAGAAAGCTTCCAATAGCAGAACAATGAACCATTCGCAAAAAACATTTCTTAGGAATTCGATATCGATGAAAACGTGTCGTTGGTTTTACAGCGATGTCAAATATTTTAAGAAAGTCTCGTTGAAGAGAAGAGAAAATCGATGAGAAGGAGAAGAAATAGACAGCTTCCGCAAAGTTCTGAGAAAATCAACAAAAAATGGGCGAATATTGATGACAATCCAGAGAAAATAGGAAGAAAATAGCTGGATCTCAAATAATTAATCTTGCCGACGATTGAAATAGACGCACTCTATTGGACAAGGAGGGAAAATCCAATTATATTTTTCTTGACATTTCGCGAAAAATCGGGTGACCAACTGAAGACTTTTTATTTGAATAGTCATGAAGTAAAATAACTGATTGTCTAAGAAAAAGGTAATTGAGAAAAGTATACCTTTTGAAAAGCAAAAAGAAAGCATCACTGACTCTTTTGATTATTTTGAAAACGAGTCATTGAGAAAAAAGTTGGATGAAGCGCAAAAAAAGGATTCGGATAGTGAACGAAATGTTTGTGACCGAAGGAAGAAAAAGCCACAGAATTCGCATTAAAATCTAAATTAAAACGCGCAATCGATTTTTCCTAGAAAACTACTCTCTGCAAAATAGAGAGAGAAAGAGGGAGAGAAGAGAGAAAGAGAGAAAAAGAGCGTCCAGCAAGAGGGGCAAATGAGCGAGGAGACACGTCGACTGGAGAGGCCATTTGCGCCTCGCGCTCTCTACTAGAATTCTTATCTATTGCGCGCGTCCACTCGGGACCAAACGAGGAAACAGCCTGCGCCTTTAATGTGGCCTTCTGGGAAGTATTGATTATTGCAACAATGGGAATAAAAGGAAATTGTTATGTCTGCACGATCGATTATTTCAAAGAATGAAACAACTGGAAAGCGAACAAAAAAGATTAACGCCTGCTGTTTTTAAATCATAAATAATTTTAACTGAACACTTTTCAATTAACAAAACTTAAACATTAATGATGAAATCATTAGCAGAAATTAAGAAATTGAGGTTATGTAGAAAAAAGTATGAAAAAGTCTTAGCGATTTATTCCAATATTTTGGGAAGATGTTTCAAAAAGAAAGCGCAATAAGCAAATGAAAAAAGCCTGTGTACATTATGACCAGTGTGTGCTTTTCGAAAGATATTTTTCGAACGAATTTTCGAACGTTAGTCTCCGCTCACCCCTTTGTCTGTGTCTCTTCCTGTGTGTGTGTGTGCGCCTCCAAATAAGGGCCCGCGCTCACGGCTTCATAACTCGCTTCACAGAAGAGATAGAGCCTTCTGATCATCCGATTACATACTGATGAGGATTCTGAAGCCGACGTCGGCCCAAAACTTCAATCCATCATATTTCGATTCATTTTTATGCTAGAGAGTTCATCTTATTACCATTCCAACGCTCTCTTCAAGCTTCACACAGTGAACAATACTTCAAAACATAAAAGTGAGTGGGGCCGGCAGGCCGGAAACGCTTGTCCCTCTTACTCTCATGTTAAAACAATGCGCGTTTTTTGAAAACAAACTGAAGCCGGCGGCGGCCAAAGATCATAACTGGCGGTACGTGCAACCAGATATATGAGTCGAGATGTATTCTATTAGGTTGGCAACTAATTCTTTGTGCATTTTTGTTTTCCTCGTTTCTCTTAACTGAGCTAGAACCATAACCAGTGCGTAACAGGATATGGTATATGAGATGATAAGGTTGTTGAAAATAACCATGATTCGCCTTGCTCCCATTCCGCTTGCGAACGGGATGTCCCTTTTGATACCCACTGTTTTTCGGTGAAATTCCTACTTGATGATGTCTACTGGCTGTTTATCGAAGTCTAGACATTGGGCTTTTCTGTGATGTTCAGTACATATGACCCTCTTCTTATCTGAGATAATAATATAATTCAGCCGCTTAAAGTTCCCGAGTAAAGTAAGAAGTTGCATGCTCATACCCACTCGCCGCTGAACAAAAAAACCGGTCGAAACGGTGCGGTATCCGCCGTCCAAGTTTTACTGTCTTTCCCAACTTTGACAATCCATTTTCAATAATGGTATGGGTTGTCCCTAAAGTGATTGACATTTTACGGGTAGATTAGTAAGGGTCCCGTTCCACTAGATCTCTAAGCTTGTTTGGATCTTGAAGAACTGATCACACGGGACAAGTTTCATTTTTCATTGAAAAGTCCTGGTTCTTGAATTTACCAATCCAATTTGCAATGGTGATTCTATGGGGTCATTGTCTTTGTGAACTTCTACCAGGCGTTGATGAATATCGGATACTTTCAGGTTTGAAATAACTAGAAACAATATACAGCAATTTTACCGAAAAACAGTGGGTATCAAAAGGGACATCCCGTTCGCAAGCGGAATAGAAGCAAGGCGAATGATGGTTATTTTCAACAACCTTATCATCTCATATACCATATCCTGTTACCCACATGTTATGGTTCTAGCTCAGTTAAGAGAAACGAGGAAAACAAAAATGCACAAAGAATTAGTTGCCAACCTAAAAATACGTTTTGCTAATGATTTGATGAGAAAAGTACGAGTGATTTCGGGTTTTCGCACTTTCCCGCTTATATCTCGAGAAGTGGGAATCCGATCAAATTCGTTTGCAGACAACTTTGTGAGGAAGTTCAAGAGCTGGGTGGACAAAAAACCAAAAGACGAGCCGAGTTATAGAGAATCTAAATTTCCGCCTATAGTGCCGCGAGCCGAGCTACTGAAAAAACAGGCTTTTAAGCTCACCGCCCGCTGCGATTTTTTCCAAGTGTGTCAAAAAAAGTAACCCCCATGAATGGAGTAAGGCGGACTAGCGCTGTCTGACCTCTAAAAGGTCTTCTCCCTACCTACTCTCGTGAGTTAGCTTTAATTTTACTTGTGGGTGTATGTCAATTGAAGGTAGCAGTCCTCTGTATATCTTTTTCGAGACTTACTAAGAAAACAGGGCCGTGTGATGCACACCCTAACTGTCAATTTATGACTTCATTTGGGAATATTTGAACGTGTTGTATCTCTTCAAAAGCAACCTATTTCAAGAGCTCAATGTCCGTGAAAATCGAAATTCCTCATTACTCTGTTTTCAACTCTGATTCATGCCTACCGTAAATAATCTATAAGAACACCACCCTTGGATTTCAACCTTGAGAGCACTTATCACGGGTACTGTGTGATATCTTTCACAGGAACCGAGATATGTGCTCTCAAGGTTGAAATCCAAGGGTGGTGTTCTTATAGAGTATTTACGGTAGGCATGAATCAGAGTTGAAAACAGAGTAATGAGGAATTTCTATTTTCACGGACATTGAGCTCTTGAAATAGGTTGCTTTTGAAGAGATACAACACGTTCAAATATTCCCAAATGAAGTCATATCTCTGTATGAGATCTGGCAAGGAGTTCGGCTTTTTCCCCAAACAAATTTCTCACTACATTTGACTTCTTTCTGGAAGAATTTTGCAAAAGTTGAAACTACACATGTTGTTTTGTTGCAAAATGTTTGCATTGCTCTTTCTCGGAATTCGGATGCCCTGGTTACCCGAAAACATCTTTTTATATTATTCCCTTTCATTTTTATTTCATATTCATCTGAATATTAAACATGCTCTTCTTCAAATCGTTTTTTCTTCTTCTACTTTTCTTCTCAGTCGTCATTTCTGCAAAGAAGGTAACACTTTTTTTTAAATCTTGTGAGTAATCGAAACATTTCTTTTCAGAGGGACATCAACACCAAGATTCAAAAAACTACAGTGGATAGTGTCAAAGTCTATGTGGTGGGTTTTGTTATTTTAGGCTGCATATTACGATAAAGAATTTTTCAGGAAGACCATGCTTCTCGGCTCAAGAAGAATGTCAACAATGTTTCTGCGAAAAAGTCAGAAAAGATAGTAAGCACAAAAAAAACAAAATAATCTCATAAATTTTTGATTCATTTCAGGATTGCGATGTCACTTACCAGACAATTACATTGAAATAACAAAATTTGATTTTTTTTAAATCAGAAATTAATAAATATTAAAAATGGAAGTCAAAAAAGAACACAGAAATGAAAAAAAACAGAAAAAAATGAGTTTTCATATGTGAAATCCCATTGCTTAAAGGTGGGTGAACATGAAAATAATGTTCTCGGAATTACGTTCAAATATGCCTTTTGGAGGATTGAATTTGTCGCGGCAAGTATTGAGGGTGCGGCGCCACTACCGACTTAGCCACGCGGGCAAAAATGGAGCGGGCGCTCGTTGGAAATCATGAGGGTGAGGACGACAGCTGTACGCAGAGTGACATTTGTACACCGTTACGGTAGAATAATTACTCTGGCTCCAAGAATCCTCCAAAAAATCTCATGTCCTTCCACTTTTAATCCCAGAAAACACTAAAAATTCAATGCTTTTAAAATTTCACGGTTCTTTAATGCTTTGTTGTTTGCGATCCTCCGAAAGCACGATTACATCAGATGATGTTTTACAAATTATTGAAAAAATGAATTTTCTTTTCCGAGCATTCTATTCTTGGACACGAATTTGCATTACATTTGCACAATTCTTTGCGCGGGTTACCATAGCAGCCTCACGCAAATAATGTTTCGGCAAAAATAAAAAGTAGAAAAAATATACTGATTTATTTGCATTCACATATTTATTACAACAATGATGTCCACCAATGAGAAATTGCCCATCTTCTTGCTCATAGAGCCTTGTCAAAAGCTTGAAAGCATTCGATTTTTCATATTCCGAGTGTCCGACAAGAGCCACAGAAGTTCCAGGTCCCACAGTCAAGTTGAATCCATCCAAAATTTTTTCGTAGAGTAACGGAAATGCACGTTTTTGAATTCAACTCTTCCAGAAACATTCGGAATTTGTTGAAGTTCAGTTGACAAGGCGCCGATTCTGGAGATCTGAAAATGTTTTGAATTCGTTGCAGTTTTGGAACAGCAAAACTTACTCTCTCAATGACTCGATAAATTTGTCTAGCTGCTACTCTTGCTTTCAAGACATCATTACAAATCTGGTCGGAGCTACTGGCGATAGAAGCATTGCTGATTGAAACAAATAAGACGGTGAAGATCGTTCCCACATCCAAGATTTTCTCATTGTAAAAATTCAATTTTTCGAAAACCAAAGCATTTGAAAGCAGATGAAAACTTCCAAATCTTCTAGAACTGAAAACAATATATTGAAAATTACCACTGCGTTAATTTATTTTTAAATATTCCAACTCACCTGTGATTCAATTTTTTTTCCTTGTCCATATGCACAATATATTGTCAATAATAGAGAAGTTTCATAGATATTGGTAGAATGTTTAGAAAATTTAATAAAAATAAATAAATAACATCAGACGCCTAAAGACACGGCTTCGAGAGAGAATCAAAATGAGATTTTTTTCCGTCTCGTGGCTTTTTTATACGTTCGAGGAGAGACGCAGATAGTGAAAGTGATTTTATTATATAGGAGAGGCTACACACAGCATCGTTTTTATTGCATATTCAATGAGTCACTATTGCTGAGTCCGTTCTATTTGTACACCTTCTCCTTCTTTGGCGAAACGATGAGAAAAATGGTTGCCCCTTGTGGACAAGACTTGGCTCGTGCAAACAGAAACAGCATGCTTGAATCTGCCTAAAAAACAATTTTTAGGTTAATGTTGTTTTTCTGAAAGAGCTGGAGCACACTTAAAGATGCAAAAGTGGCCGAAAAGTGTGACAAGACGAATTAAAGAAGACAAAATTTCAAAACTTTTCATTTCAAAAAATTTTTCCTTATTTTTCAGATGATTTTCAAAATAAAATGTTTGAATTTCCGAAATGGGAACACAGTTTTTCTTTCGAAAACTTTTAGACCAACTTCTTCAAAATTTTGACGTGAAAAAACGAAATGGTGTACCAAATTCAGAAATTCAAAAACTCGATTCCCAAAATGATAAAATTTGAAAAAAAACCCAAACAGTTTGAAATTAAAAAGCTCAATCTATCTTCAATTAAATTTGGATGGATAAAAACCATTAGGAAATGAGAAGGAGTATTCAAAAAAAAACAGGCGTTCCATTTTCTGAAAATCAAAAACTCGATTGATAAAATTATAAGAACTTTAAGAAACCAAAATTCAAGAAATAAACCATATGTTTTCAGAGTTTGAGATTTTGAATTTTTGACAGAAAAATAAAGGGAATTGAACGTGTTTTTAGAATTTCAATTTTCGATATTTTGGGCCAACTATCCGAGAAAAAACTGAATAATGGAAACATGAATTTTAATTAATTTTTGAATTCATTTCAAAAACTTCAAGGAATTCAAACGTTTTTTCAGAATTTCAAATCTCGCAAGTTCGGCCAAGATGTTCAAAAATGTTTAAAAAATGTTTTTTTATTAAATGATTGTGGCCAAAAAAATTATTTCCAACTTTCTTCTCATATTTCTTTGGTTGAAAATACATGGAGCACATTGATCGTATGTTAAAAACATATCAAAACCAAAAAGAAGCAAATTATTAGGCTTTTTCAAGAACAGATCTCTTTTTGAACAGAGAAGCGAGACGGGGGCGGCAGACGGTTGGACAGAAAAACAATAAGTGAGCGCCAGACGGTTAAATGAAAAAGCATAAGGGCGGCAGCAGACGGTTAGATGGAGAAACAGCGGAGCAGGGCAAGATAGTTAGGCAAAGAAACCAGGAAGTGGTGCCAGCCGGTTAAACGAAAACAACAAGAAAGAGGCGGCAGACGGTTCAACAAAAACATGTTAAGCATATTCTGCATAGCTTATGTAATTTTTCATATTTATGCTCTTTTTTTCATTCGCTACCATCTGCCAAAGCGGCGGTTCAAACTAAATGTTGACAAAGTTTGAAAATCATGAAATATCTCCTGAAATGGAAGTGTCTGTGAACGAGCAGAATTTCATAATGATGTATGTTTTCAGAACAAATGAGAACATTTTGAGCAAGAAGTATTCATTATGTGCAATTATAAATGGATAGGAAAATAGAAAAAATCTCAGAAACATATAAAGAAGATATCTGAATGAGGGCTAAAAGCAACACAAATTCTCCTCATACATCACCCATTCCTTCATATTTGGGATACGCGGATGAGTGGTGAATCCGAAGACCTCCGGGACTGGGATCATATCAATTGAGCGCAGCTGAAAATTTTTTCTCTCAATTTTTTTAATCAAAAGTTTGAATAGTTACCCAGTTTTTGTAGAAGCCGCTGCAAACGCCGATGAAGTGGCTCTATAATTTTGATTAATGTAAAAAAAAATGACGCAGAAGAAAGTGAGTTACCTTGAAAGATCCTTCCTCCGAACTGACCATTTGCAACCGGGACTGCAACTTTTGGTAGAGGACCATCTGAAATTAACTCTTAAATTTTCTGATTCCAAATTCTGAACTTACCAAAATCAAATAAATCTTGAACCAAATTGCTTCTTGTAAATTGGGCAAAGCCATGAACCCAAAATATTCATAATTGCAATTGGTGCAGTTGTATTCGTCGGTGCGAAGAACTCCAAGACCAGCTCTGCAATTTTTTAAGGTTTAGTAAAGCTTAAAGAAGGGGAGACAAAAGGTTTTTGGACAATTTTTTGATGGTTTAGAGGAGTTTATCCCATTTTTAGGTCCAAGATTGGGTACATAAGTTAAACTCCTTTCTCAACGTTAAGAACTTACCAAAATCCATGGGAAAGCTTGCAATAGGACACGACGAACTTGCAGGTTGGTGGATAGAGCTCATCTGAAATGTTTGAGCGAAGTTATTATCCCATGAACTGAATAATCCACCCTACTTCTGGCATTTTATTCACGTAATTTCAAAATTTCTCAGAGAGAGAAATGTCTGAAGCACGAATTATTTTCAGTGGAAACAGACACAAACGATTCCAGTAGTTCAACTTTCAAAAAGTAAACAAAAATTTAAATTTTTAGTTTATTTGTTGTTTACTTAAAAAGTGACACGTTTTGTGAAAACAAGCTGAAAATAACGGAAATTTTATAGAAAATTATTATGGAATAGGATTTTCATAGATTTTATCAGATTTTCATAGTAGCAAGACTTTGAGAAATCGGTAGATCTAAACTTAGACCAAATTTTTAGGTGTTTTTAGGTTGGGCAACCACGTTGAAACGCACAAAAAATGAAAAAAGGTCAGCAACGACAGTGCGGAATTCCACGTTGCACATGTTTCGAAAAATTTCAATAAACTCATTCCTCAAAAAATGTGTTGTAAACATATTTTCGAAAAGTTTTTTGAAGATATTCTCCGAAAAACTTTTCGAGGAATTGTTTCCCATAGATGTTTTTCAACAATTTTTTTTCGATTTCTTGAAAAGGCGTTTTTCGATGAGTATTTTTTCGAAAATACCTTCTGAGTATCTTCGATATAGGTTCTCTTTTCTCAGTAAATTTTTGAGTTTTCAAACTATTTGTTTTTCTAATAACTTTTATAGAATCATCAAAAAACTGACCTTTTTTCCAGGAAAATCAATGAATAGAAATTTTCAAAACCTATTCATTAATAAGGTTTTTGAAAAGTTTCTTTTAATAAATGGTGGTAGGATTAGAAATATTCAGAAAAATAAGGGAGAAAATCTCCAAAATCCATACATTTTCAGGATTTTTGGAGAATTTCTCAGGAAAGTGGTGGGACGTCTATGCAGGAAGTCGTCGAAGAAGAGGACTGAGGGTGTATGTTTACGCAGGAAACGTGGACCGCCGGCATCGGAGGGTCGTGATTTCGCAATACGACCGTCTCTGCGTCTCGTCAGTCGCTGTACTCTCTCACTTTCCTCAAACGCAGCACGCTCATTGACCTCTGCCGGAGACATAGAACACATACAACACAGGCACACACAAAAATGAAGGAGGAAGAGAACGGTTGGTAGATGAAAGAGTACCGCCTTTGAAGATTTATCTTCACTGATAATATTTTCTGAACATCAAAGACCCACATTGTGTTCAGCTCTTCTTGGGCTTCAGAATGAGACCAAACAAGACGATTTTTTTTCTTTTTTTTCTTTGGGATCTACCGTAAACAGTCTAATAGAACGATACGTAAACCGCCAACTTTGAGCTCGTGTATCTTATTTTCTGTGAATGCTACCAAAAAGTGATCAACTAACTTAATGTTGCTGATATCATGATAAACTTTCTGTCAGTTGACTACTTTTTGATATCTTTCACAAAAAGTGAGATAAATGAGTTCAAAATTGACGGATTGGGTGGCGTTTTATTAGAGTGTTCACGGTAGACCCCTTGAAAAATCGTCTTGTTGAATCTCATTCTAAAGCGCAAGAAGAGCTGAACACAAATCATGTCTTTGTTAATCAGAAAACATTATCAGTGAAATTAGAGTTTACAGTAATTTAACGCTCCTTCTCGATAGTTTCCAAGCATCAATCCTTTGTTGTTGGTACAAAAAATCAAACTTTTTGAAATAATCTGGTATTCTGGTGCATGGAAAAATGAATTAGGCCAAAAGTTTGTGTCAATTTGACTATAGCTAAATCACTTATTCGCTCTTACAAAGTGTTTTTTAATCAGTTTCTATGAACATTTAGACATTCTTGGTGCCTTTCTGAACAAAGCCTCAAACGCAAATAAATTCCGAGAAGAATGTTCCAAGCGAAAAAAAATGAAAAATAGACGTTTTCTATTTCTCGATGAGATTCAATTTTCCAGGGGCCAAAATAAAAAAAATACAAAAATGAAATAATAAAATAGGCTTAGTCGAAAAAATTTGGTCTCTATCAAAAAAATTATTCGGGTCCAAGTAGGCGGAGACATTCGAACGTATTTTCAAAACTTTTGGAAGTTTAGGTGTACTAATTTGATGTAATATTAGAATTCAAAAAACAGTTTGATCTTTTCGTAAAGTGGATAGCCCAAAACTTTTAGGGAATGCGTGATCGAAAAGAAATGGTGAATGTTTCTCCATAATCCATATATACAATTTGTCCAATTTTAAAGTTTAAATTTTTTAAACAAGTTGAACAAAAAGTTTTTTTTTAAATTTAAAATATTGAGACGTAGAATGACTTTTCAAATTTTCAACAGCAATCTTTCTTGCAAAGGTTCGATACCACAAAATTTTTCATTTTTTATCACTTTCCGTTTCAAGGTTTGATCGTTTCATTTCTTTGTCGTCGCTTTTTTCCCGCAAAATTTGCATTTGACGTTCTCATGCTGCCGTTTGGTTCCCAAAATGATTCATGTGAACCGTTTCTCTTTCCCAGCGCCTATTGTATAAAAGGCCGCATGAGGCTAGAATTTTCATATATTCTTATTTCCCATGACCACCATCTGATTTACGGAGGTCTTCCTTCCGGGATTTTTCCAGACTTATCCTCTGATCGAATGGTTCTGGAAGTTTCCCATTATTTTACCTGAAAATTCTTTCCTATGATTTCCACCGATGTAAATTCTGAAGATGAATGTGAGTTTTGGGGTGAAATGTGTTTTAATTTGAAAAACAAAAAAAAAGTTTGTGCTCTCTCACCGGCTCCCTCTATATGATGATTGGTAGAGAGTGGCTCCTTCGATATGATAATTCATATCTCTGATTGATTATTCCCCCTCTCTATAATTGAATTGTTTTATTCGAATTTTTTGGTGGGATCCAAACCCCTACGTTTGCATGATGATTCAGAACACAACCACTAACCTATAATTGTAAGTTAGGATAGAGGGGTAAATGTGGTAGACGTGTTGAAGGAAGGCGCGGGTTGGGAGAGGACGAAGAGGGGGAGACAAACACGAATTTTTCTTTTACGACGAGAGAGTGAGAGACGCCAGCATGCAAAATTTAATCGCACCCAAATATACCCCCACAGGGTTTTTTTTAATTATCATTTGGGAAGTAGTGGATAATTGTCTAAAACTGCTAAATCTAATAATGTTGATGACTAGGGAATGGTGCAAATGGGTCATGGAGTTATGGCACATGACCTATATCATTGAAAAAAGAGGAGAAAAAGTTTTGTACGGATATGGAATCAAAATTAGCTGTGCGTTAAAAAACACGGAGTAAAATAGGTTTAAAGCTCTGGATTCACTAATTTGCTCAGAAATTCTCGATTGGGAGAGAAGTATTCAAAACTTAGACTTGTTTTGAAAAAGAGCAAAAGTTCAAATGTTTTAAGTGAGTATCCTAATTAAGAGTTTATTCTTTTCAGGCAATCCCAACGTAAAGCAATAACCACAGTAGTCAGAGCTACTACATATGGACATAATAGTGAGTTGCTTGAACTGGGGTTTTCTCGAACTATGATGATTACAGGTTGGATCTGAAATAACACGGACAGTCAAGGTGCCTTCAGACTATGAACCGGCGTTTTCCAGGTGAGATACATACTTCCAAGACCACAGAATTCCAGAGTCTTTAGATCTCTGATTACTACAACGAAGGACATTCTATGATTCTCAATGGAAAACCTTGGGGAGTCAATACACGACAGGTTTGCTGTTCGCATTTTTAGCTAAAGTCTCAAAAGTATAGTTAATTTAGGGAGATAGCGAAGGAAGTGTGATCCATTAATCAGTATTACGTGATTGGAGTGCATCGGAGTGGCAAGATCTTTTGAAAAGGATTCAGTGCCGGAGTTTCTTCAACTTACGCGGGTTTCTGCTAAATTGTTTATCATGTTGGAGTTTGTAGAGGATATGATTAAACGTTAATAAAAAATTTCATACCCAAAACTTTTGATTCTGCAGGCTTTCCGCGTTGAGACAATCCTAGTGGTGGCATGATGTCGAGTTTCACTTCTGGATATGTTAAATAAACTTCGTGTGTCATCTTACAAAAGAATAATAATTTTTTTGAAGTTTAGAGTACTGAAAACAGTAATGGAATGAATAAAGATTGGATTAGACATTACGTCGAAGTTGTCTCATGTCTTAAACCAGCAAATATGAATTTGAAATCGAACCCACAAACCATCAAGAAATACAGAGAGGTTTATTGTAAGCTTGGGATTTGGTGGAAATTGAAAAAAAAAATTTAAAAAAAATTAAAATTAGAAAGTTTATTTTCAAAAAAAGTTAGATGAAAACATAAATAATATATCTGAATCCTAGTTTCAGGTTGTTCGAAGGCGTTTCCGTATTTTTGAATTATTCCGTTCTTTTTATGCATTTCCTTCTTCTTCCTCTTCTTTGCCGAAATGATGGGAAAACGTGATTGACCCAATTGGAAATGACTCAGCTCATGCAAACAAAAATGACTTATCACATAGAAACCATTTTCAGGTTTATGTTGTTTCTTCGAATGTGGTAAAACATTAAAAAAAGCATAAGTGTAAAAAGAAAAATTCGGGAAAGCTAACAATTGTCTTAAGTTTCAAGGATCATATACATAATCGAATTTCAAAGAAGTTAGACTGAACTATCCTTCAATTTCCAAAAAAAAAACGATTTTTTTCTATTATTTAGATGATTTTGAAAACGAAATGTCTGTATTTTATACATAAATATAAGAAAAAATTGAGGAATTCAGACGTTTTTCGGGAATTTCAAATCTCGAAATTTCAAGCCAGATATTCGAAAAATTTTAAGATTGAAGCGTGACTTGATTACTAGATACAATTGTAGATGAAAAAAAAATGCTGTACCTGGAAAAAAGATTTTTGATTTTCTCCTCATCTTTACTATTAACAATCACCAAATTCTGTGTGTGAGTGTGTCCGGTGTTCCCGGTTCGCCGACCCTAGCGAAGTCCCCAGTAGACCAACACTTCTCAAATTTTCACAGATAATCGGAAATAGCAGCGAGATGATGCCCGAACTTTCCGTTTTTCAAAATGTTGATTTTGAAGCCTTCTGGAGACGTTCCTTGGTTTCATCACAATGAAAAAAAGGGTGGTGGACCTTCCCCCTGGAAAGAGAGGGCGAGGGCGAGAGGGGGAGGAAACCCCACACACGTGTATGACATTTCTCCCTCCCACCCTGTGGTGACCGGGTGGTGTAGTGGTTAGCGAGCTACGCTTTCGTCCGCGCGATGAGGGTTCGTGTCCGACGGGTGGCAATTTTTTTTGTTTTTTGTACTGAATTCAGAAATGAGTAATAAAACTACGAATACTACAAAATTAATAAATCATTCTTATGATAAATAAATGAAGTTGCGTCTCTTTCTCTGTTTGTTTGTAACTTTGTCCGCACATTTTTGAAAAGCTTGAAAATAAAATATAGATTCACGTGACCTTTAAAAAGAAGTGAGTCGCGAAGCGACGAACAGTAAAAGAAAAAAGTTAATTCCAGCTGTTTGTAGCGCCGGAGGTTGAGAGTTTTTCAGCATCTCAAGTTTCAAGTTCCCAAGATTCCGAAAGTGAAATTTCGGAATTCCAGAGTTACAGAATTAGGGATTTTTGAATTCAGAAATTAGAATTCACGAATCCCTAAGTTTGTAATAGTTTAGTTTCTCCATTTTCGAGTTTTTCAATTCTCAGTTTTCCAAATTTCCAAAACTTTGAGAGTTCGATTTTTTTTCTTTCTTTCCGAATTTTTCGAAAAAAATTTCGACTTTCGATTTTTGAGTTTCTTAATATCTGAACTTTGGAATATTACCATTTTGTCATTTTAAAATTTTAAAATTTTCGGATTGTAAAATTTATAAGATTTTGAATCTCCGAATATTTGAACTGGAGAAGACGAAAATTTCAGAAGACTTTTTAAAGTGTTTTTCTTCAATCACAGTTTCACAGCTTATATGAAAAGTATTGCTTTGATTGGAACTTCCGAGTTTTTCGAATTCTGAAGTTCAGAGCTCTTAAATATTCAAATTTCTGATTTCCGGATAGCCGACTCCTAGAATTTGGGAATTTTCGAATTTCCAAACTTTTGAAAGCTTCGGAATTGTATATATTGAAAATTCGAAAACGTTTTTCAAGTTTCGAACTTCCGATTTCTAAATTTAGAATTTCACAGCTTCACAATTTCTAAATTTCTAAGTTTGGGGATTTCTACGGGTATTTTGAGCAAAAGCCAAGAGGTTCCCGGAGGGAGGTAAATAGACTGTCAATCCAGTTTATGAGAAAACTTCATCTTCTATTTCTCTCCGGTTTTGAGATTCCAACTTTTTAAGTGAAGCCAGGAGATTGTAGCCGCCGATAGGCGGCGGAAATCGACTGGTATTCCCAAAATCAGAATTGAGAATCTCGAACACATCACTTTCTCTCAATTGCCCTTTTCTCTCAATTACAGAATGGACATTTCTTCTGGGAAGATCTCAAAAACACTGCAATAAAACTCTATATCACTGCCATTACGGTCAATATTACCCACCTGTATTTCCATAAAAGTCTACGTTACACCCATAAAACTACAAATAGGTGAAGACGACCCACCTGGCATTGACTCCGCCCCTTCGAGTGTCCCTATAAATACCTCCGAGTTCCTATCATTAACATTCATTTCTATTCTCATTTGATTCCCTATCCCCTAATATTTTTCCTGACGACCTTCTGCATGGACGTCGGAAAAATATTCCTTTTTTTATTTTTCTGAAATTATTCCTATTCGACTATGTATTCAATGAACGTCCACACAAGTTTTGGAGTTTTTATTCCCAATTCATTTTGGTAACTATAAAAATTTGACGGTAAGCAACATGAGCAGTTTCCAAAGAACTGTTGTATTTTCAGAATTGCCAAAAAGCCGTTGAGGTGGAATTCGAAAATGAGGAAATTGGATTCAATAATCCACAAGAGGCTCCGATCAACCAAGAACTTTATGAGCACTTCGATAAAGCAGTAGCAGATCAGATCGTTCCCGTCAACGTCAAAGTAGAATATCCTGAAAATGAATTTGAAAACGTTGAACGTCTGAAAAACCCAGTTAAAGAAGAGGCCCCGGAGGAAGTTTAACTGGTGGTATTCGACGTTATTGATCAGTGTGCCTCGCAGGATGTCGGAGCTGCCGGACCTGTGTCAATTGAAAGAGTTCAGATATTATTTGAGGACCTACAACCATACATATGAGACATCGTGGGATTCTATGAGATTGGCGTTGTCAGAAAAATGGAGATGTCCGAGAACAAGAAAAGGTTAGGAACCAATTTGGAGAATCTGACGCTTCCGTTTGATTGCTCGACGGATTATCTACGGTGGTCGGTAAGTGTTTTTTTCGTTTCTTAAAGTTACCGACGTTCAATATAATCACTCAAAACATCTTCTTTTCAGAAGTTACAAACACAGGAGTTCTTCTGCCAATTGTTTGCACCAAATTCGATTTTCCGATTTTCTGAACCAACTGCTCAGTGGACCAGAGAGCGTCAAAATTGCTTCAGAGATGCTTGAGAAATCTATTCTGCACTGCTATTCCATCAAACGACACGTGGCCGCATTGGAGAACTTCCTCCTTGAAACTCAATACAATGAGGCTGTGCAGACATACGAGCAACAAAACAATTAATTGATTGATAATTAACATTAATAATTGACTCCTTTAATATTGATTAATAATGTTCAATATAAGTGTTTTTAATTCTCTACCCAAAACTTTCAGCTCGATTAAGTTAAAGTAATAAAATATATTTAAAATAAAATCAACTGTTATGTTTTTTGTATTGCAAATTAGACTGAAAAAACTTTGTAATGGTCTCAAATTTCAGATCAAATTTCAATGAACAGGAATTCATGTAGACAGCTCCGCATCGAGAAACTAAAACTATTTGCAGCTCGCATAGTGGATTCGTTTTGCTTGGTTAATAGTTTTGTCAATCGTTTATTTTTCGGGCAAAAATCAATAAACAGTTTATATCTACCGTATTGAAAGCTTGAATTTGATTAGTCAAACAAACAAAGAAGTTCAAACTGTTAGAGATACCGCCGAAAGCTCACAAATTAGTCTGGCAATTCTGAAAAGCCAGTAGGCGAACAGGATTCACAAAGATCTTTTCCAGCACTTTCTTTTTACAATAATTAAAATTTTAAATTCATTTTCTCTGATCGAGATACCCTTAGGTATTCTAATGGCTTCTTGAAGTTGCTTCGTTGTTCTCAGGAGTAATCCTAACAAGGGAGGTGTTCTCAGAACGGCTATGAGAATTTTTTGAAACTCTGGTCATCGGTACTTTCAAACATGGTGATTATAGTGTTGTTTTTATTTTTTGCCCCTCGCCCCTCACAAAAAAGTTATGGGTTCTTAAAGTGATTTCAGTATTAAGTTTTCACGTTTTAAACACATTTTTGAAGGGATCAATAGCACTTTTTTGGAAGTTTTTGAATGTGAATTGCTTTTTTAATGTTTTTCTACAATCTAAGAAAGCTCCCTAGTATTTCGAAAAAAATTGTATTGGAAAAAAGTCGCAATGTGGTAACTTTTATGGAAATTTTCACAATTTTTGGGAAAATTTTTTATGTGTGCTAAAATGAATTTTAAGGGTATAGAAACGATAAAATTAGTTTTTGCACAAGATTCGGCAGCCTAAGGGAGTGCCGGGCGTAAATGTGAGAGAGGAATGACGTTTTGACTTTTTCACATTGAATGTATCTGACGCTAAAAATGGAAAGGACTTTCCGAACAACCTTTCGAAAAAAAAAAATTTTCGAAAAAAACCTAAGAATTTGTTTTTGAAATTGTCTTGAAGCACTGCTGGAAATTCTTCTCTAGTCAAAATGTTAGTCAAAACCACCCAGAGTCGCTCATTTTGCTTGAACGATAATAAATCAGTCAGAAATTATGTCAATTTGAGTCTTCACAAGATTTAGGCTACCGAATCTTGTGCGAAAACTAATTTTATCGTTTCTATACTCTTAAAAATCATTTTAGCACACATAAAAAATTTTCCCAAAAATTGTGAAAATTTCCATAAAAGTTACCACATTGCGACTTTTTCCCAATACAATTTTTTTCGAAATACTAGGGAGCTTTCTCAGATTGTCGAAAAACATTTAAAAAGCGATTCACATTCAAAAACTTCCAAAAAGTGCTATTAATCCCTTCAAAAATTTTTTTAAAAAGTGAAAACTTAATACCGAAATCACTTTAAGAACCCATAACTTTTTTGTGAGGGGCGAGGGGCAAAAAATAAAAACAGCACTATAATCACCATGTTTGAAAGTACCGATGACCAGAGTTTCGAAAAATTCTCAAAGCCTTTCTGAAAACACCTCCCTTGTTAGGAGAACCCCTGATAACAATAAAGCAATTTTAAGAAGTTATTAGAATACCTAAAAGTATCTCAATCAAAGAAAATGAATTTAAAATTTTAATTACTGAAAAAAGAAAGTGCTGGAAAAGATCTTTGTGAATCCTGTTCGCCTACTGGCTTTTCAGAATTGCCAGACTAACTTTTGTGCTTTTGGCGGTTACGTTATCCCTATCAGTTGGAAATTTCTCGTTCATTCGAATAATTTCAAATTTTCAATACAGTAGAAATAAACTCAAACTTGCAATACGGTAGATAGAAAGAAACTGTTTAGTAATTCTTGCCCGAAACAAACGATTCACAAAACTATTGATCAAGCAAAACGAATCCACCATGCGAGTTGCATATAGTCTTGGTTTCTCAATGCGTCTACATGAATTTCTGTTCATTAAAATTTGGTCCGAAATTTGAGACCATTACAAAGTGTTTTCAGCCTAATTTGCAATGCAAAAAACAGAACAGTTGATATTATTTCACATATATTTTATTACTTGAAGATTTAATAAAGTTAAAATTTTTGGGTTGAGAATAAAAAAAACTTATGTTGAATATTATTAGTCATAATTGCAAGAGTTAGTTATTAATTTTAATAATCAATCAATCAGTTATTTTGCTGCTCATATTTCTGCACAGCTTCATGATAATTGGCCTCAAGAAGAGAGTTTTCCAAAGCAGCCACGTGCCTTTTGATGGAGTGAAGGTGCAGAATAGATGCTTCAAGCATCTCCGAAGCCATTTTTACGCTCTCTGGTCCACTGAGCAGTTGGTTCAGGAAATCGCCGGACCCATCGAACTCCAATAATTTTTGTCGTAAGGCCGTGAAAGTCGCTGATTGGTTTGGCAGCATTCCCAACCATTCGTACACGTCTTCCGCCTGAAAATATGAATGTTTAGTATTAGTAAAACCAGTTTCTTTATAATTATTCCCCTTCAAGCTGTCGGAAACAAGGCCGTGGTCAGCCGTGATCAAGGCCATCGGTATGTCACCGCGGACCAACCAGTCTGTTTTTTTTGAAAAACAAGCTCAGCCAGCCAAAAACTATCATGGTCGCTAAGCCGCGCAATTCTACCTATTTCAGAAGTACCTGAACGAAAAAGCCGCAGCCCTGATTGGACAGTCTTTTTTTGAAATTCTAGTTACGAAAGTCACGTTCTATCTAAATTCGTTTTCAAAAATTAAAAAAAAAAACTTAAATTCCAAGTACGGAAGTCATTGGATCTGTGTGGGAGTCGGAAGAGAGCTGCTCTCTCGGCCTGAAAATATTTTATTGGTTAAATCTTTTCAGAAATGTTCGCTTACGTTCAGATATTCCGGGCGTTGTGGCCGATCCAAACGAACGACTGGAGTGACGACCACTTGGACCATTGGTGGCGGTGTGGCTTGTGCTAGCTCTTGATCCTGCTGTGGATGTTCCGGTGCTTGTTGTGCAGCAGCCGCGGCTGATTCTTGTGTTTGGGGGATAACAGCGGTCTCAGAAAGAGTTTGTGAAGCGCCGACATCAATGGATGTAGATGGACCCGTGATTTCTGATGATAGAAGAGCTCTGTCGTCCACTGCAGCTTCGGTTAGTGGTGCGGTGATCGCTGCGGAAGCCGTTGGTTGAGATTGGACGGGAAACCCTGCTGCGGCCATATCATAATCATCGTCATATTCTAGATAATCTTCAAAATCCGATGGTGGTTCCATTTCGTAGCCTACTTCGACCACATCATCATCTTCAGCTTCTGGATCAGGTTGTTCTCCTTCATTAGAGTTATCATGAATTGCCACGTTCATGTTGATATTCTCAAATTTAACTTCCATCTGGTCAAATGTTTGGATGTTTTTCCGCTCCGGGGCAACATTTTCCTGATTGCGTCTGATCTGTGGCTCCGTTTTGATGACTTTTTCAGGAAATGTATTCTCAGCTTCCTTCGGTTCTTGTTTTACAATGACCTCTTCTGAAGAATTGTCGTTGTTCTGCGCTTGATCATCCCTGATTGTATCTCGGTTTGGTGGGAGCGAATTGGTCCGTGATTCAGTGGGAGCTCTTGATTCGGTGGGAGCTCTTGGTTCGGTGGGAGCCAATTCGTCTCTTGGTTTGGTCGGAGCCAATCTTGGTTCGTTGGGAACCGATGTTGTTGCTTGCAAGGACGGATTGGCAACGACTTCTTCCTCGTCCGAATCAGTGTCATTGGGAGCCAATACGTAAGCTGCTGCTTGCGTGGACAAATCGTCAACAACTTCTTCTTCATCGTCCGATTTAGAGCCATTGATAATCTCCCGCATCGTTTGCTTTGCTTTAACAGCAGACGCCCTTGCGATCCGTTTCGGCCGAGAAACAGTAGGTTGTTGTCTTCGAACCGGTGATGTTGAAGGTGCTCTCCGTTTTCGGTTGTTGGTTGAAGTAGACGGACGGCTGAAAAAAGTATCATGTTAAAGAATTTTTATTTTGTTTTACATTAATGAATTTGTATGTTCTGATTGACTGTGCGGAAGACATTTTAAAATACCTTACAATCTCTAACTGCGCTGTGTCTCTATTAGCGTTAAACCAGAACAGGTAATTCAAAAATTGTTCTGCATGCTACTAAAATAAAAATGTTGAAGTACTCTTCCTTTCTCCAATAAGTCAGCCTATTCCACATGAATATCTTACCTCGAATGGTTGGGAACTGGAACCGGTGAATTGTCCCGAGGGGCGTACGTGCTGAGAAGGTGAAGGATGCGATCCTTTTGTGCCTGGGTTTCAGGAGCTCCTCTCGACTTGCGGGTAGATTTGCGTGCACCGTTGTTGACCATGGCTATAGTTTTCTGTAATATTATTGTTTACTAAAAAATTGCAGTTAATAAAGAAGTTAGTGCGAAAATGACAAGATAGAGCACGCTGAGAAAAATAGAAAGCAAAATGACAAGATACGAACACATTATTTGGCGAAATGAAACAAGTATGGCCCACAACTACACTAGAAAGTTGAGTGAAAAAACTAATAGATTCGCGAGTCCGCAGGATGGCCTTCCTTCACACACTAGGCGTCTTCACATTGTCAGTCAAATAGTACATGAAATTTGCAGGGCAATCATTTCATTATATCAACCACAATCTGTTCTCATGGGAAAAATAATCGATCTGAGAAATTCCGAAATCGATTTGTGATAGTAAATTTGACAGATTATTTTGAAAGGGGTCGCGCTGCGAAAAAAAGAGTGAAGAGAAAAAAGAACGTTTTAGGTCAATATCAGACATATTCGGTGAACTTTTTGGGATAGGTAGAATAGCATAAATTGAAAATAGGACCTTTTAAATTATTGTAGCGCACTATGAGGTGGGTCTCAACAAGGGAGCAAAGTATCCGGTTTGACCCCAAATGATTTTCAGACTTCGAAGCAACAGATGGAAAATGGGGAAATGAATAATAGTTAGCAGGAACGAGAAAATGCGAAAAGAAAGAAAAAGCGACACAAAAGAAGGGTATGAGGAAAGAGCAGCATTTATGGAAATAAGTATGGCCCACCATACTTCGAGAAGAGAAGGTCGAGTGAATAGAACTAATAGACTCATCGGTGTATAACACTCGACAAGATACCTACTGTCACTTGGGATAGGGAGAATGAATCAAATATAATCAGATTATAATTTGTACCCTAAATGATTTTCAGAGTATAAAGCGATAACCCTGAAAATGGAAAAGTTAAACCATTAGCAGAAAAAAACCGTTAGCAAGAAAGCAATTAATAGCAGAAAAATTTACCATTCGCAAGACCCCGTTACTTTGAAATCCGATCAGGGATGGGCGAGCGACGGGATTTCACGGGAAACAAATTGCAAAACACACGCATCTTGAGATTAAAGGCGCACGCAATTTTGCTGATGTGTCTGGACACGTAAAAAATGGCGTGAAAAATAAATTTTGAATTCTGAACTATTTTATTAAAAATCGCTTTAAAAATTCAAAATATATTTTTTACGTGCTAAGACCCTTCGGCGAAATTACGTGCGCCTTTAATCTCAACGTGTCTCACGCGTGAGAAAATTTTACAAATCGTCAAGGCATTTATCCCTTGCTCGCCAATCCCTGAATCCGATATCGAAGAAAACGTGTCGTTGGTTTTACAGCATTATCGATTATTCAAAGGGAAGTCTTGTTTGAGAGAGCAATGACGCACAAGAAGAAGGAAAACGAGCAAACAAATAGAATGATAGGAATCTGATCTGATCTAATTCGACAGAAGAAAACAGATTCCTGACCATCTAATAAGCGTATTCGAGATTTGAAGAGAGAACAACGTAAGCCTTTAATTTGATTTTGTGGGAAATGTTGATTACTTTGTTTCGGGGTAACCAACTAAAGACTTTTTCTTGGAACGTCTTGAAGTAAAATAACTGATTTACCATGAGAAAAGTAATTGAGAGTTGTATAACTTTTGAGAAGCAAAAATAAAGCATCACTCACTCTTTTGATTCGAAAACAGGATCATTGAGAAAAGAAAGTTGGATGAAGCGCAAAAAGGAATTCGGATAGCGAATTTATCAACATGAACAAAATGTTTGTGACCGAAGGAAGAAAAAAAACGAAAAACGCGCAATCGATTTTCTAGAAAAACTACCCTCTGCAATATAGAGAAAAAGAGGGAGAAAAGAGAGAAAGAGAGAGTCCAGCAAGAGGGACAAATGAGCGAGGAGACACCAATGTCGACTGGAGAGGCCGTCTGCGCCTCTATTAGAGATCTTATCTTTTGCGCGCGTCCACTCGAGACCAAACGAGGAAACATCCTGCGCCTTTAATGTGACCTTCTGGGAAGTATTGATTATTATTACAACAATGGGAATGTTTTTGAATGGGAAATTGTGATCATCGGAAATATAATCGATCTGTGAAATTATAAAATCGATTTGGGATAGGAAATATGAATTTAATCAGATTGTGATAATCAGATTACGATGATTGCGCCACAAAACATTCTCAGAGTTCGAAGCGATAACCCGGAAAATGGGGAAGTTAAACCATCAGAAAAAAGAGACCGTTAGCAAGAAAGCAACCAATAGTAGAAAAATGAACCATTCGCAAAAAATCATTTCTTAGGAATTCGATATCGATGAAAACGTGTCGTTGGTTTTACAGCGATATTGAATATTTCAAGAAAGTATCTTGAAGAGAAGAAAAAATCCATGAGAAGGAGAAGAAATAGACAGTTTTCGCGAAGTTCTGAGAAAATCAACAAAAAATTGGCAAAAATTGAAGACAATTCAGAGAAAATAGGAAGAAAATAGCTGGATCTCAAATTATTTTATATTGCCGACGATTGAAATAAACGCGCTCTATTGGACAAACTTGAGAAAAAAGGAGGGAAAATCCAATTATATTTTTCTTGACATTTCGCGAAAAATCGGGTGACCAACTGAAGACTTTTTTATTTGAAACGTCATGAAGTAAAATAACTGATTGTCTAAGAAAAAGGTAATTGAGAGAAGTATACCTTTTGAGAAGCAAAAAGAAAGCTTCACTGACTCTTTTGATTATTTTGAACACGGAGTCATTGAGAAAAATAAAATTGCATGAAACGTGAAAAAAGATCCGGATAGTGAACGGAATGTTTGTGACCGAAGGAAGAAAAAGCCACAGAATTTGCATTAGAATCTAAATTGAAACGCGCAATCGATTATTCCTAGAAAAACAAATCTCTGCAAAATAGAGGGAGAGAAAGAGGGAGACAAGAGAGAAAGAGAGCGTCCAAAAAGAGAAAGAGAGGCAAATGAGCGAGGAGACACGTCGACTGGAGAGGCCATTTCCGCCTCCACTAGAGATCTTATCTATTGCGCGCGTCCACTCGAGACCAAACGAGGAAACAGCCTGCACCTTTAATGTGACCTTCTGGGACGTATTGATTATTGCAACAATGTGAATGAAAGGTAATTGTTATTTCTGCACGAACGATTATTTAAAAAAAAAACTGGAAAGAGAACAAAAAAAGATTGAGGCCTGATAGTTTTAAACCATGAATGATTTTCACTGAACACTTTTCAATCGATAAAACCTAAACTTTATTGATGAAATCATTAGCAGAAATTCAGAAATTGGGGTCATGTAGAAAAAAAAGTATGAAAAAGTCTTATCGATTTTTTCCAATATTATGGGAAGATGTTTCAAAAAAGAAAGCGCAATAAGCAAATGAAAAAAGTCTGCGTACATTATGACCAGTTTGTGCTTTTCGAAAGATGTTTTTTGGACGAATTTTCGAACGTTTGTCTCCCCTCACCCTGTGTGTGTGTGTGTGTGTGTGTGTGTGTGTGTGTGTGTGTGTGTGTGTGTGTGTGTGTGTGTGTGTGTGTGTGTGTGTGTGTGTGTGTGTGTGTGTGTGTGTGTGTGTGTGTGTGTGTGTGTGTGTGTGTGTGTGTGTGTGTGTGTGTGTGTGTGTGTGTGTGTGTGTGTGTGTGTGTGTGTGTGTGTGTGTGTGTGTGTGTGTGTGTGTGTGTGTGTGTGTGTGTGTGTGTGTGTGTGTGTGTGTGTGTGTGTTGTGTGTGTGTGTGTGTGTGTGTGTGTGTGTGTGTTGTGTTGTGTGTGTGTGTGTGTGTGTGTGTGTGTGTGTGTGTGTGTGTGTTGTGTGTGTGTGTGTGTGTGTGTGTGTGTGTGTGTGTGTGTGTGTGTGTGTGTGTGTGTGTGTGTGTGTGTGTGTGTGTGTGTGTGTGTGTGTGTGTGTGTGTGTGTGTGTGTGTGTGTGTGTGTGTGTGTGTGTGTGTGTGTGTGTGTGTGTGTGTGTGTGTGTGTGTGTGTGTGTGTGTGTGTGTGTGTGTGTGTGTGTGTGTGTGTGTGTGTGTGTGTGTGTGTGTGTGTGTGTGAGAGAGTTTAGGGGGTGGATATTAACATAGTTTGATCTTTTGATCTCTCGGGCCACGCCCTATGGGGGTGTGTATTAACATAGTTTGATCTTCGTGGGTGGTCTATGACGTCATCATTTTTTCTTGTTTTTGAGTGGACATGTGGATTTATAGACATCAGGACAGACAGGTAGGGATTTTGAATTTTTTGGTGGGAAATTTCGAATTTTGAATTTTTTGGTGGGAATTTTAAATTTTTGAATTTTTTGGTGGGAAATTTCGAATTTTGAATTTTTTGGTGGGAATTTTAAATTTTTGAATTTTTTGGTGGGAATTTCGAATTTTGAATTTTTTGGTGGGAAATTTGAATTTTTGGTGGGAAATTTGAATTTTTCGGGATTTATCCGAAAAGACATGTGGATTTATGGACATCAGGACAGACATCCATTTTTCTGTCATTTTCATCGATTTTCTTCATTTTTTCATGTTTTAATTAATTTTTGAATTTTATTCAAATTTTCTCTTGTTTCAAGTATTATCCAAATTATCCTCTTCATCACTACTTGTTGTAGCGATTCATCAAGACTTTTATTTTCTGTTGTTTCTCTGGAAAAATGCCAAGTATTCGGACCCATATGACTAAATTCTCCATTTTTCACCATTTTTCACAAAAATCTCTCATTTTTGCTGTATCTCCTTTGTTTACACACTCTCTCGCAGACTGTTTGACCACCAACGCAGACCTGCGTCTCTCGGTGTGCGCTCCCTCGTACCGCCGCTTCTTCTTTCCCTCTTAGGGTTCTTCTTGATGATGCCACCTTGGCGCATCCTTAGCGTATCCCTCACAGTTTACCAAAATTTTCTTCAAACCTAATGATATTATATGTTTTCCAGACCAGAATTTCGCGCTGATCCTGAATACATTATTTTCAGATCATGAAAAGCGATTTTTTTTTGTTTTATTTTCTGACTCATTATTCTCTCATTTTTTTTCTTTTGTTTCGAGTACCTCGTACTTTACACTACAAAGTTTTTTTTTGTACTTGGCCATCGCAAGAACTTTTATGTTAGGGTCGCCTCTAAAAGCTGGGGGAAGTTTTTCTTGTCATTCTATTTTATTTTTCCATCTGGTCACCGTCTGATTTAGGAGACCTTCTCTGGGGTTTCCACAATGAAACCGTGTCTAATAGGATTCTGGAAGCCCCTTTATTTTCTTTGAGATTTACTCCCTATATTTTCCTGAATGTCTATTTAATTTATTCTATTTTTAAACAAAGTTGCTGGATGAAGTTCATGTATTTCCGTGAGTTTTTAAAAAAGATAGAAACAAAACTTATTTTCGGCAATTACAGGGAGAATTTTGCAAAAGGTGAAGGTGATGGCTATATGATCAAATTGGTGGGAGGAGAGAACATAATCTCTACGGGTAAGTATTTTATAGTCAGAAACCGCTTTACGTATGACTGTTTCCAGACACCGACTCTATAATTTATGCGATTCCAAACGGAGCCAGTGATCCGTTGAATAAAGAAGGAGGATCGTATTTAGGACAACTGACTGATGAACTGAACGGGAAGTGACGGAATTCATCAGTCTCGGACCAAAAACATACTGCTATAAAGAAGAACTGAGTCCAGACGAGGAGAAAGTTGTGCGAAAGGCAAAAGGCGTCACTATCAATTCGGAAGTCGATCGAAAAATCACTTTCGAAGCCATGAAGAGGATGGTGGATGAGGCGTTGAACGGAGTGGAGGACAGAAGTATGGAGGAGTTTGGCCAGTTCACGATGAAGAGGGACAAGGACCACAACGTGTACGCCGTTCAGATGAAAAAGCAATTCCGGTTCACCTTTAACAAAAGAAGAGTGCTTCCAGACGGATCGACTTTACCATTTGGATACTGCGATTAATTTTAATTACCTGATAACTTTCCTAAATGAAATTATACTACGTGAAAATTTGTTTTTGGGACATGAAACCAGTATACACTACGAACAATTGACATTTTATCGTTAGGCACAGAGTTAGTAAAGGTTCAAACGATACAAGTGTTACTAAAACCCATCCAAACTTTTCTGAAACGAGCTTACAATCACGAACAAATTACATAACTTTTTTTTTCCTGTTTTAATTAATTTTTGAATTTTATTCAAATTTTCTTTAGTTTCAAGTATTATCCAAATTATCCTCTTCATCACTACTTGTTGTAGCGATTCATTACGACTTTTATTTTCTGTTGTTTTTCCGGACAAACGCCAAGTATTCGGTCCCATCTGACAAAGTTTCTCCTTTGTCATCTTCGTTGCTTCTCTCGATGCAGTATCTTTGCGTCATTTCCGAAGAACGCTATTTTGCGCCCTCCCCTGTTTGTTCACTCTCTCGTTTTGGGTGTGTTTAACCCTCATCAATGGTAATAATTTGTTTTCATTTGGCGCATCTTTGGCGTATCCTTAACACATTATCAAACTTGTCTCCAAGCATAATGATATGATATGTTTTTCAGACCAGAATTTCCCGCACATTGCGAATATACCATTTTCAGATCGCAAAACTATACCTTTTTTGTTCTGATTTTTTGAGTGCGTGTTTACAAAGATTTGTAGTTTACCATCTCGAAGGTCTGTGTGTCTCCGTCTCAAGGTCTTCGTAGTGGTACCGCCTTCCATGTGTGAAATTTTGGTAACGATCGTCATTTTATTATATTTTTCCATCTGGTCACCGTCTGATTTAGGAGACCTTCTCTGGGGGTTTCCACAATGAAACCGTGTCTTATAGGATTCTGGAAGCCCCTTTATTTTCTTTGAGATTTACTCCCTATATTTTCCTGAATGTCTATTTAATTTATTCTATTTTAAACAAAGTTGCTGGATGAAGTTCATGTATTTCCGTGAGTTTTTAAAAAAGATATAAACAAAAAATATTTTCGGCAATTACAGGGAGAATTTTGCAAAAGGTGAAAGTGGAACGATTCGGATGTGAAAGTGAAGGATACATGATCAAATTGGTGGATGATGAGATCGGTGAAGATGGCTACGCAAACCCCATCAATTTCGGCTTGAGCGCTCGTGAAGCATTCATATGAAATGTACCATCACAAAGAGCTCTACATTCAACTTCAAGATGGTCACTACCAGGGATTCAGAACTCTTCCTGGTCTCTTCAAGACAAGATACTATTGCGACATGTGCAACACCGGATTCAAAAACTCCATTGGATGCAATTAGAAACCTTTTCGATGGATTTCCATTGCTATTCGGAGGGATATCTGTGTTTTTATTTGGAGATCTACTTCAATTGGAACCTGTCAATGGAGATCCTGTCTTTGAAGGTATTTTTTTTTTGTGTATCTGACTACATTAATTCGAAAAAGTACTGAATTTGAGTTGCGAATTTTTTCTGGGTTGACTCTCACTTATTGTCATAATTTCAGACTCCAGAACAGCCCGATGAGAAAACTTCGAGATATTTTGGAACGTCAAAACAGCGAGACGCATTCAAAAAATCAAGAAAGCAGAAATATTGGAAATCTCATATGTGTATTTTAAGGATTTTAAATGAAAATAAAGTATTGATGAAAATGATATCATTGTTTTTTTTTCTGTTTCTTCTTCTTCTTCTTCTTCTTCTTCTTCTTCTCTCCGTCACTACTCACCGTAGCAACTACGATCAGATAGATTATCTTCTGTTGTTGAAACTATTTTCGGTTTCTCCCCTATCTTTCCAGAGGAGGACCATCTATTTGTTTGATAGTGACAAGTAATCGTTAGAACAGACAAATTTCTTCTTTTTTTCTCAAGGAAGAAGTTACAATAATGAAATTACTTTATTTCCAACATAATTAACAGTAACAATTAACCAGAGGTAATGTGAAGATTTGAAGCGATATCTTTATAAATTTTGACAGTTCCAACCAAAGTCATATTTTTGTACGCATCTTCGTAGAGTGGTAGCATATTCGGATAAATGTTTTGAGAGTGCTTAACATCCTTGTTGGGTTCCTTGGACAGTGAAACAGGTGTTGCAGAAGGAATTGGGTTTGAAGAAATATCCATGACAGGTTCCGGGGATGTTGGAGAGCTCGGGAGAGGCACCTCTTCTCGTGGGTCAAACATGATTGAATGAGGGATACAGAATTCTACCTCCTCTTAAGGGATGCAATTTTTTACTTTCACACCCTTTCAAGTGATTTTTAACCCAATTGACAACATATTCATCATTTTTTGCCAAATTTTTGGAAAATGGTTTTCTTATACTCTTATTCGAGTCTTTTTTAGACTTTCGAATCAAAAAATAGATGCAATAGTAACCACAAACGTTAGAAAGTAGACCTTGTATAGGTGTATGTATGGATTTCTTCCACCTGTGACAATTGTTTGTAAAAAACTCTATAAATTCAGTTTGGGGTTCAGATCCACTACTATCGAAAAAATATCCGCAATTTCTGTCATCTATCCACAAAGCGACCCAATGTTCTCCAGATTCATTACTAGGTGCAGTATTCCAAACAAAAGAACAAGGTATCTTCAATTTTCTTGGTTGTCGGTCGCACGAAAAAACGCCGCAAAAACTTTCTCTAGTGTAGCGACACATTCCAAGGAATTTCTCTAGTTGGATAGTAGAAAGAGACATTTCGGAAAACAATAGTTTATTATTGGAAATAAAGTAATTCAGAACAAACGAATACGAAGCCAAACAGCTTCAACTGGATACATACGACCACCCTGATCACGAAAAAGTGGGGAATGGGGTTGATTTAATGAAATGTTGTATTTTTCTTCAAAATATCGCTGAACACAAACATATCTTCGCTTTGCCGGTGGTTTGGGGATACTCATATTCATGAAATAGTGATTTCTTGGAGTAGCGTCACTGAAAACAAAAAATAATTGAGATATCAGAAATAAACAACTTACAGACTTAATTCAGAGACAATGTCAATTGGAAGACCATTACAACCATTCCATATTTGTTGAATGTTTAAATCGAGAAGATGGTAATTCATAGATCGAATTTGGTTTATTGAAGAAAATCCAATGCGACCAAACTTTTCCATGAGAACGCTACCAAGATTCACATCAATGCACTGAAAATCAAAATTATTATTTTTCCCTACTAAAACAACAACAACAACACCACCCCTAACTTTAAGCAAACCAAGCCTCACAACAAGTGAGGTGTCGGTGAAGCGTTTTTAATTTTCGATTAAATTTCGCTCATCACAGCTCACCGCTGCAATTCACTCAATATTTCTTTTTCTGTTGTTAGAACACATATACCCTACTCACATTTCATCTTATACCCCACTTACATCTCCCCCACTCTACACACCCAACTTACCCCAACATCTGGCGGAGAATAATCAGCAGGAAGAACAATTGAGCGGCCAGTTCCAGGAAGCATTTTTATACGACCTCTCGGTAGGATGCAAAAAGATGTGAATGAATCTAGTGACGGGATCCAACAGTAGCATTTCGATATACATCGACTTCCACAAAACTATCAAATTCAGACAGAATTAAGGCATTGAGACCTCCAGCCGGTGTTTTCTTGGAAAAGCGCACTTTCAATAGAGTACATCCACTTTTTCTTAATTCCCACGCACTAGACGTATCTGACGGGGTTGTGTTGAAAACAAAGAAAGCGGACCCAGTACGAAATTCTTTGTATGAAATTTTGGGACATGTCTTGTTGGAAACACAGCCAAGTTCTTCATACATGCGTGTAAAAGCCTCAACATAATTCTTGTTTTCGAAATCGCACTGAAGTGGTTGTGGAGGATACACAGTACCTCCAGCATCGAGTTGAATTTCAGAAACATCATTATGTCCGAAATTCAAAGAATCTGATGTTATTTCATGCTCATTTGCCAAAAATCCAATAATGATTCTCCTGGGAATAATATCATGATACAAAGTGGTAAAGGGTAGTTCAAATCTTCCCTCAGGGATCGAAATAATTTTCACTTTTGATTCTGTGAATGGATACTGAGCAGGCGTTGTCCTGAGACGATTTTCAAGGGCAATAGCGGCAGATGAAACAACGTCTATGGCCCGCATGTGAAGTTTCAAATTACTAATTTCCAACTTGCCTTCTTTTCCCGCGCCACCTTCTAAACAAAATGCATCCTTATTTCGATATAACGTTAGTTGAATATTGATATGAGGGATGAGAAGTCTTTCAGTTTGAAATGGTTCCAAGAGTAAAGGTGCACATATATCCAATACTCTATTTGCGGCTAGCTGTCGATTTGTTTTAGGACTGTCCAACTCATGCCATCCAGCAGCTGTCAATAACCCACCCTTCGTGTCACCATTTTCTCCCAGCAATGTGTGTATATAACTTTTGTAGTCATAATTGTTAGAATCGTAAACTAGAACATTGTTGTAGGATAGTTTGACTTGGTTGAAGAAGGTTGCACCAATAAAATTGGTGTAGTAAAATGTTGAAGGAGTTTCTGCTGTTTTCACATTTTCCGTGAAGCGAAGTTTGAAACTTATATAGGTTTTGTTGAGTTGGAAGAAATGAGCGCTATCATAAATGTTGAAAGAATATGAATCTCCAGTTTCTACTGGATTTGTTGGTGTATAAGTCATCCATAGTCCTTTATTGAATGCAACTTGACTTGGTGGTGTATCAAAAATACACAAGTTGGATGGCGCACTTGGAGTGCTTTTACTGTTCATTAATTTTGCCATTTTCCGAAAATATCCCTTTTACGCGAAGAACTTTTGGGTAGATTGCGTTTTTTCTGATTTGTCCTTTTTCTCCCCACTTTTCTTACGGCCTTCCTTTTTGTTTGACTTTTCTTGACTTTCCGACTTTTCCTCGTCTGTTTTCGTTTTGGTCGGGTTGTTCTTCTTTTGCGTCCACCGGACTGACTGAGTTTACCAATGGCACGATTGACAAGAGAATTATAAGAATTAGAAGCGTTTTTAGAAACAGACTGCTTGAATGAATCACCAGCAGCTACGTCGTTTGCAACACGAAGTGATGAATCTAATACTTCTCGGCCTACTGAAACACCCATTCTTTTTAACAAGGGAACAGCTGTGATGAAGAGTTTTCCGAGTAATTGTGAGAAAGGCCCGTTACCCCTTTGGTAGATACTTCCGGCACGAAATCCACCAGAACCGGCTTGATTTGTGTCATTCTCGAAAAAATTGACCCAATCAATAGAATTATCAGGATCAAAGTAAACATACATTTTTTGAAATGAGAGGTAAAAAAATTCGGGTGATTTGTATGGTTATCAGCCATCGAATGATGTGGTCACTGGTCGAAAGTGTAAGACAATAACAATCTTACCAGAGTTGAATGGGATAAAGTGATCTCTATCGTTTTTTATTTGAATACCAATTTGATTAGCTTCTTTGCATCGAACAGGTACGTATAGGGGGTTTGTGAATGATTGTTCGACATTTCCCATGTTTTTTGCAGTTATACCAATAACTTTCAAAAGTGGAACTTTCATGTGACTCACAACTTGAGGTTCAACTAATCCTTCCGAATACACATACATTAGGTCCGATCCAGAAAACATTGAATACTCTCCAATAGTTGGGAATTTTGATATACTTTTAGCAAGTCCGAGAAAATAACTTAGTCGATCCGAAAAAATCACTTTTGTCACCTTTAGCGTTTTTTCGCATATAACCCTCTTGAATAGAGAATCGTACTTCAAAAGAGGAGAATCGAATTTTGAATCATTTGTGTTGTTTCGAACACTTTTGATAAAAGTTTGGTTAATAATACCGATTAATTCCACAGGTGTGGAAAATGAACAGTTTGGTATTTTGCATGTTATATTGTGTTTTTCGTATGAAACATGAAACTCGTTTTCATAACCACCATCATTTTCACGATTTTTGGATATCAAGTCATGAGATGTCGGGTAAATGATGGATGTTAGTGCCACTTCATAGGATTTGTTGAATATTATAGGTGTTGGTAAATTCGTCTTGAAATTAGAAATAGTAGATTCCGATTGAGCATTGGACACTAGTGTGATATAGAAATCAGTCATTTTCTTTGATTTTTGGGTTTGGTAGTAAATAGCCAATACAGGAGCCAAGAATAACAAGCCACTGTTGCTGATACGGATGATCGCTTGTACAAATTTTATATAGAGCAACAAAACTGACAACATAAATTATAAAAACTTGAGAGAAGAATACAATCAAGGCTTTTGAACAGTGAGTACTCCCACACGACCACTTCACATTATCCATTGATAACAAATGAAAAGAATAAATGACAGAGAAAGACAGTTATTTTAAAAAAGTTTGTAGATTCGGTGACATCGTTAGAAGATTTGGAACAACTTCCAGAATTGTAGAATTACTCTGTAAAAGCAAAATTTTTAAAGAAATATTGGAAACCTCTCTCTAACAACCAACAACAACATAACCCCTAACTTTTAGCAAACCAAGCCTCACAACAAGTGAGGTGTCGGTGAAGCGTTTCTGAATGCTTTTTTTTTTCTTTCTTCTCTTCGTCACTGCTTACCGCAGCAACTACGATCAAAAAGTCTTCTTTTCAGTGTTTGTGAGAAAGACCGCCATAAATACATAATACCCCAATAAATACATAATAATCATCAAGACATAAACATACCCCCTTTTACCGCACGCCTTTTCACCCATCTGTCGGGTTATAGAGAACCATCTCCTCCTCGTACCAAATGCCATCAACCTCTCTATCTTCATCGTCTGCCAAAATGTATACAGGAATGTCATAAGGGATAATTTTGATGACTTTGAAAATTTCTTCAGTCCACTTCGCCCGTGTTCCTTTCGCAAAAGGAGAATTTTCTAATAAAATTCTGACAGTATTTCCAATTTTGTACCTTGGTTGGTGTGACTGTACAGTTCCATAAAGCCGATTATAAACCTTCTGAGCATTTTTCCAGTTAACGTTTTTCGGACAAGTACCAATTGAGTCCATATATGTTCCATTTAGACCGTCTACGATTTCGTTCAAAATTTCAACCCATCGATAATCTTTTGAAACCGTGAACCATTTTTCCAATTTGTTTTTTATTCTCATAATCGCATTCTCTGCGTAGCACGCCTTGACATTAGTGTTTTTTGGATTCATGTGACTAATCCCAACAGACTGAACAAAATTTCGAAATATCTTTCCCATAAACTCAGTACCTGAAAAATCATATAAATTGAAAACTTTAAAATATATCTACCTTTGTCTGTGTATAAACGTGAAGGAATTCTCCATGATGAATACAAAATATCTTCATAAGCCTTTGTCACAGTTGAACATTCCTTATTTTTTAGAGGTCGTGTGAATACATATCTACTAAAAACATCCACTACTACCAGAATGTAACAGAATCCACTATTCTTTCTCTTTAGAGTAGGCAACATTGCCAGGTCCGCCATGTGATGACTGTCTGGTCCGTTGGCTACCCATGGGTTATGTTGAATACGTCTGACTTGGGGAAAATGGCGAGTGTATGCGTCGTTTGAATGGAGATAGGAAACAACTTCTTTTCTTGTGATATTCTTGTTAATTTTTCGAGCTTGGGATAGTAGAGCAGATGGACCTCGAAGACCAAACTTTGGATCGTGATATAATTTTTCCAACAGTTTCAAATTTTCCATTGTGATACAAGAAAATTTCGAGAGCTTGAACGTACAGGATACCGTCTTCGTGTATTAAGAATGTACTTTTCATCAAACCCACTCTGTTTCAAAGCAATGGAAATATCTCGGAAAAGTGGACAAAGTCCCTTGAGGGGATTGATGTTTGCAAAATCGTCCAAAATTCGGGATACTGAATACGTCGGAACCATTTTACCCTTTACATAAAGTTTTCCTACTAACTTTTGCAATTGGAAGATTTGAGGATGATCTCTGAAGTGATCCAATAATTTTTTCCTAGCTTCTGTGACCCCTACGCGCACATTCCTTGGTGGGGCAGATTGTGAAGAACGAGGTGTGTTAGCAACATTTGCAACATGGGGTGAAGAAGGGAGAGAAAAATTGGCAGGAGGCGGTGGAGGGGAATTGGGGGTGACTACCGCTTCTTCTTCTTCTTTTTCTTCTTCTATTTCATAGTTCATATCAGTTTGTGTTTGCTCCTCAGTTTTCACGCTTTTTTCTTCAACTTCGGCAATCTTGTTCTCATTCAAGCGTTTTTTCACTATAGTGGTCAACTCATGTTGTAAATGAGCAAGTTTCGTGTCATTATTCATAGGTTTTTGTAATATGTTGGAAATAGGGTCCGGATTTTGACATTTTGATACCAAATCTTGATGTTCCTCGACGGAAAGCAAAACATATTTACCGTAGGACATGTTCTAGAATACTAGTGCCAGCTGATATCAACACTGGGAGTAAAATAGAAATGGGGCTTCCACCTGTTTGAACAAGAAATTCTCGAGTTTCGTCAATGTTTCGAAGATAAGCCAATTTTCTCAAGTTTTCCGATTCTGACCTTAAGGTTCTAGTAACTGAAGGTGAAATTTTAACAGATCCATTTAATATGTTGAAAACTAAATCTACCAGACAAATGATGATATTATCAGGTATTTCTTGAATTTTCGAAATCCGTTCATTTTGGTTAGTGGTAGAAGAAAGGGACAGAATTTTTTGAAAAGTGTCCAAATCCCATTGGGGAACATTATTTTGGAATGTAGACATGTGTTGTTTTGTCGGGCAGAATATTATTACGATAACGAATCTCGTCAGGACAATTTTTGTGGAGGTCAATGAAGAGATAGGTGTACGGTTGACTGGTAGCTTCGGAATAAATGGAAAGAAATGTATTGCATGCACCTGGCATTAGTTGTGATCCCAAACAGCGAACACTTGACTTGTCGGCGTTGTTTTTGAATAAAATTATGTAACTTGCCTGAAGACGGAGATTCCTAATAACTTTTGAATAGAAAATAGTGTGAAGTAGAAAAATGACTGTCATGTCGTAGTGATGGGCCAACACTGAAACAAGCCTTTCCATTCCAGAGTTTTGATCAATTTTGGTCATTAAATCATCAATGACTATTAAAACTTGATCTTTCTTATACTTCTTTAGTTCCTCCAAGTTTGGTAGTCCTTCTCGCAAAATGATATCTTTGCGATTTTTCATTGAATCTGGTACACTTTCAAAAGTGTCATAGTACCAAAAAACAATTTTACTATTGGCGTCGAAAATCTCATTTCTTTTCTCCACAATCTGACGTGCCAATGTACTTTTTCCTTGTCCGCTGGGACCAACAATTAACATTGTGCTCTGCCAGGCGAGTTTCATGATGAATGAAGGTGTCGAATTTCTCCTGACCCCTCTAGACTACCCGTCTCACAATAATGTAAACATTCCCTCTTTCTTCTTTTTTCGCCAAAATCAGAGATTCTTTCTTTTTTCAAAGAAATTCAAGAAAATTCCACTTCTCCCAACTATATACCAACATAAACCCCAACGTTAAGAGAGCTAAGCCTCACAACAAGTGAGGTGCCGGCGAACGTTCCTAAACGCATCGTATTCCTCTTTTTGTCACTGCTCACCGCAGCAACGCCATTCGGATTTTCTTTTTTCTAGTGTTGTGAGAAAAACAAGTCATTCATAACCATTCTGAGCACTAATATGTGAATCAAAATACTCTTTCTCCCTCGTCGCTGCTTGTTGCAGCAACAACCTTTTCTTTTAGTGTGTTGTACCCAAAACCTCCCTCTAAATCCCTCCTTCCTCCCTCTAAATCCCTCCTTCCTCCCTCTAAATCCCTCCTTCCTCCCTCCGAATCTCTTCTTCCCCCTCCGAATCCCTTCTTCCCCCTCTGAATCCCTTCCGGAAATGTGAATCGTCATTTGAAACAGAACAAGTAATATAAATCAATTTATTCAGAGAAACCAAAAGGCAACGTAGTACCATCGGATAAAAGGCGACGCTTGTTGAATGTGTATTTGAAGGTTTTCACAATGTTTCGGCTGTAGACACGGTGATCCTTGTCCCTTGTCATGACATGTTGTGGCAGGAGTAGAGCGGTCCGAGGGGCTACTTGTTGGAGAACTTCCTGCATCATGGCTTTCATCCTCTCAAAGTTCAACTTCTTCTCCACTTCAGAGTTGATCGTTATCCCCTTCGCCTTAACGACCACCTTCTCTTCTCCATTGGATAGCGTCTCTTTGTAGGCATATGTTTTTGGTCCGAGTGTGACGAATTCGCTCATCACGCCGGACAATTCGTTTGTCAACTGACCGAGGTACGGACCCTGTTCGGTTTCCAGGGGATTCAAGTCACCTTCTGGAGTTGTGAAGATGATCGAGTCCGTGTCTGAAAAAAAAAAACTAGTCTAAAAAATGGGAAACTTGAAAATTACCAGTGTAACAAATGTTTTCAGGACCAACCAACTCCATTAGACGATAGAGACGAAGGCGAGCGTGGGCTGTAGTGTAGGCCGCCAGGTGGATGGCACTTGTCTTCAGACTGGAGAGAGTTTCTTCTTTTTGCCGGTATTGGACCACCAATACACTGTTGACTGGTCGCACGTCTCTGATCTCCAAACTGGAATCGTGGACCAGTGCCCAGAACTTTCCTGGATCGATGATGATCTCCGTGTTTTGACGATCCACTCGCTGCGCGAATTTCCCCCACTGAAAAAAAAAATTACATTTTCGAAAACTGCAGGTTCAACATACCAACGAGTTCAGCATGAGCTTTGCAACAGCTCTTTTTCCGGCGTTGCTCTCGAAGAGGGATGGATCCAGCGTGATGGCCTCTTTTTCTTTGTAGCCAGCAATGAAGATCTTTTTGTCCTCCTCCGATTGGACATTTTTCGGCCACCCAGAGCTGTACTGAAAATGAAAAATTCAAATTTTAGAAAGAAAATGAAAAACTAACGATTTTTTCTTTCATCATACTGTTAATGTATGATGTGAAGAGTCCACCCTCTCCATCAACTTCATTTTTGACCCACTTCTCATATTTGACACCATGATAAACTTGGGTTATCCAGTAGCCCAAGCTCAAAGCCTTCTTCAATTCAACAGTTGTGAACGTGCCAGTGAAGGCTCTCTCCTCATCCGAATGCTGACAATCATCTTGATTGCCGTCTTTGGCGCATTCTGAAAGTACATTTTTTTATTCTTCCTATCGTCACTGCTAGTTGCAGCAACTCATTAGTCAGTCTTTTTTCTGTTGTTGTGATAATATAATACCCAGATAATACAATAGCCCTCTACTCACTTCTGCAGAGGAAGAACATCAGTCGTCCATTCACTTTTCCAGCGATCACAGGCAATTTCAGATTTTTGGGAGCATCGAGCCTACAACTCAAGAATCCTTCAAATGGAATATCTTCTGGTTTTGTCATTGGAGTTTTCATCGTGTTTCTCTGGACATTCTCCGGTTCACCGATAGGATATGCTTCATGTTTCATGACGGTGGGGTACAAGCTCACGACGTCCAGATAATGACCAACTCTCCCATCACAATTTGCATGAAGGCGAAACACTTCCGTTCGTCCACCAACAAGAGCTCTCTCACATTGAAGCAAATCGAGCGCCTCGTAGTTATCAAAAAATTCCTTCATTTCTGAATCTGTGCGAAGAGATTCTTTCACTTGGCATTCGTATACGACACGGACAGGACAGCCTCCAACTTCTTCCAGTTTCTGGATTCGTTCTTTGTCAGCTTGCCAGATATCCCTGGCCTGCTTTTCAGCAATCACAGATTCTTCCGAATAAGAACAAATGTGAGCGTGATGGTAACATCCCTGAAAAAAAAAAGAGTGAAACTAGTTATTGAAAAATTCAACTAACAAAAAATTCAATGATCAGCCCATCCTTGTATTTTTCACATGGTGGAATGTAACCATCCACTCGGTAACCACCAATTTTCTTTTCTCCATATGTGGTGCTCATATTGACTTGAACGTCTTCTGATGAGCTGACCCAAGCCAAATATTTTTGGCTCAGAATAGAGTTGTTGATGGAGACGGATGGTTTTGCATCCAACACAATTGGCTTTTCCTCGTCCAGATGATTTCTTCGGAAAACGAGGGCAGCTGCAGAGGCGGCGGTCGTAGTCTCCTGTAAAGAAGAAATAGTTGAGAATTAGACGTCAGACAAACCTCCAAAAGACAGACGTTTGTCATAGCCTCGAATGCCTTCTCGAATTTGGTCATGGCCACTGACAACATGTAGACGTCATTGTAGCAATATTTACAAATTTCTTTGAAAAAGTTGAATTTGACGCTTTCGTCCGCTCTTTCCTTTTCAAGGAACTCCTCAAGCTGTTTCCTTGCTGTTGGTGATTTGTTCTCCAGTCCATAGTACTTGTTTTCCGGAATCGGTCCAGAATATCCATAATTCTCAGGTTGGATGAACAGGACCGGGAAGTCTCCCTTCACAGAGTCCACTTGAAAGGTTTTTCCAACAGCGCTGAGGGACATTGTGAGATATTTGAGAGAGTCGATCATTCGGATTTCGTTAAGCTTCAGAAATATCAGCTTTGTTCCGTCGAGACATACTTCTGGAGCAACTTTGTTGCTAGCAATCAAGTTTTCCAAAATAAATTGCCCATCGTAACTAAAAAATCGAAACTTGAAAAAAAAAAAACTAAAAAATATTACCCAGAAGCATTGTGAGCAACAAAAACAAATCCACGGTGTTTATCATCAAACATCCACTTGGTCATTTCTTCAGCAACATCCACATATCCAGAAGAGATGGATTCAATGATCTTGAGACGGCCATCTGGAGAGCAGTTTTGACATTTTTCATTTTTTGCCTGTTCCAATGTTTTGGGGATTTCATCAGAACATCTTGGACAACATTTTAAGCACTTGAACAATACTGGGATCTGTTTTCCAGTATCTGGACATCTCCTACTCTAAAACCATTTCAATTACTAAAATTCTAAGCTTTTTAAATCAAACCTCAATATCAAAGAAGCCACGCTTTCTGGTCAAGTTTTTCTCGTTCTTGATGGACGGCATCATCGTACATTTGTGTCCATCCAACTTTTCCACTTGACAACGATGACAATATTTTCCTCCACAAACATGTTTTCGGTTGTTCTTATTGAAATAATAAGAAGTTTTGCATTTCTGGCAGTACTTTGTGTACTCGCATCTGCTTCGACCATTTCCAACGACCCCTGAATTCAATACATTTTTTGGGAAATGTTGAAAAAAGTTACCTTTTTTGAGATGATTTTCATAGCAAGCAACTGAACGGAACGTGACAAAGCATTTTGTACACTCCTTCTTTTCATCGTTGGGAGTAACGGGGCAAGGATCTCGACCACATGGACGATGAATTCCACGACATGCATAATGTGTTGATGCATCTCGATACCGAACATGGCATAAACTACAATAGTAGTTTGTTTTGAGAAGAGCACAAATACTTCTCAATCCAGAGTAGTGTCCATCGGCTAGGTAGAGAGCCAACTGTTTCCCTTTTCCAACAAATGGTCCAGCATAATAGGGTAGAGTAGAGTTTTTTGCAAAAACTATAATCTGGAATTGGCCAGCAAAGCACTTTTCTTGGAATTGTGCAACGTCCAAACAATCAAAGTCAGTACTTTTGGTGATACCAGCTTTCTGAAAAAATTTCAATTTGTAGTTAGAGTTATTAACTACACACCTTTTTCATCTCAGCCACAGCTGCAAATACATCTGAGCAACAATCTCTCCCAGTCTCCTTTTTAGTCAAACTTCTACGATGTTTGAGCTTCTTTTCCATGTTTTGACGATCATTTGCATACTCGTATGCAGTGAGCACTTGATAAATCGCATGTGGAAGACAATTTCGTGTAACTTAAAATAAACTTCATTTATTTATTAATCTTTAAATTCTAACCATTATTTTTCATAATGTGTCGTCCTTTCGGCTGCACCTCCTCATCAAGATCTTCGAAGTTGATGTTCCCCAATTCCTCTTCTTCCTCTTCGCTTTCTTCTCCTTCTCTTCTGTTCTTTGTTGGCAAAGCCAAAATATCCTCGATTCCGAAACTTTTTCTTTTTCGCCCGACGGCGGGTCTATCAGTAGAGACTCCACCTCCTTCTTCGGAGGCTACGTCGCCACTGCCTGATGGTGGGTTGAGGTAGGTGATATGGACTGTGATCTTCGGAACATCCAATTCCAGTGGGGATTTGTTGGATTGAGCCATGGCCTCCATACAAGCAACGACATCCCTCGAACTAACCTTCGAGAGCGGTTTGAAAGATAATCCAACACCTTTTGTAATCTCCGGAGATTCGAATTTGACACCAGTTTTCAAATTTCCCGCCACCATTCCAGAAGGCACATACCGATTGACCAGATCCACGATAGCGTCCCCGAAAAGTTCTGCTCCATTAGGAGAAGAGGTGAAATTGGCCGGAATGTCCAAATCCAGGATAACATTCTCAATACTATCCTTGAAACGCTCCAAACCCTTCGAAACGACCTTATTCGTCACTTTTAGCGAAGCTCCGCCCACTTGCACCTGAAAATATACACTCACTTGATAACATGGTCATTTACTTACAATTTCCTCCTCTTGAACGGTCGCATTTCTCACCACCTCTTGAACGGTCTTAGTTTTCTCCTCCATTTACGTTTTTTGCAGCCTGTAAAAATGACAATCAATAATTCAACAAAGAAGGATAACAAGCAAACGGAGACAGAATATGCTACCACCTATTTCGACAATGGACAGGTAATTTTTGTGAAAAAATATGAGAAAAAAAATCGATTAAATTTAAGCAAGAGCAAATCACTAGTGGTCCAATCTACTATTCAACGCAACTTCCACCAAAAATCGAGAAAAAACCGGATACGTTCAACTTCAATTTTGCGAAAGGCTCCTCACCGGTCATCACCATTCAAAATCAATAAATGAAGACTGACGAAGAAGCTCCCCCACAATCACTTAACTGTTTCTCTCTGTTCCACACTATTTCTTTCATTTTAGTAGAAAGTGTCCCCTTTTCCCTTTTTTTGAGATGAGTCATTCCAGAATTAGGCCCCTCGTGCACCTTTTTAACAACTTACAAATGTCTGCGTCTCACTTTCTATGAAAGTGGGCGGGGCTTAATTTTGGAACGCTTGTCACTTTATCATGACACCTCATTCTTCCTCTTTTTCTTTGTCCTTGTTGGTGCGCTTTTATTTTCCTCTTCCAATGAACCTATGACTCCTTATAGAAAATGCCAGTCTCTCGCAACGAAAAACCAGATACCAAAAGTGGTGAAAAAAATGCGAAATCCTCTGACAGTGAAGATACCATTACTCTTGGCGACGTGGTTGCAGATCTCCAAAAGAAGAATCCATTTCTGAAAACCCCTATGAAGCGTCGTCGTGAGGAGAAGAAGAAGGAAGATGAGCCAACTGGAGCCAAAAGACTGGTAAGAGTTATTTTTCTTAGGTTTTCTGTTGATAAAATCAATATTCCAGGAGTGGTTGAAAGAAAAAGCGAAAAATGCCATTATTCCAACCGAATTGGCATCTACCCTCAAACCGGAACATGTCTTCTTGGATTCTGGACCAATCATCATCCACCTTTGCTACGATTGCCGCAAGTTCAACTCCACAAAACCAACCATTCCCGTCGGGGATGGAAAAGTTCAACTTCCATTGGGGATGTGCACCATCTGCCGCTCCCATTTCAACCGTCAACGCTCTGTAAAGTTCTTCGAACACGAACTCCCTGTCTGCAAGAAACAATATGGACTATAAATTTCTTTTTATATTTATTTTCAATAAACCTTATAACAATATTCTATTGTATTGAGTAAACCCGCACTATTTCACCTCCTCTGCCTCTGAGGAGACGATGGAGTTGAAATCTTGCTTCATATATACCACAAACACACATACCACCCCTGTCCATAACACATGGCTTTTTGCCAAGTTCTTAGCTTGTGAATCACAAGGTCTCAGATCGAACCTTCGAGAAGGCTCTTTTTTTTTGTGTTGTAATACAAAATACATAATTGAAAATACCTTTATTGAACACAATTGCAAATATGCTCCATTGAGAAAGGGGGAAAATGTGTGAAAAGGGGGAAAATGTGTGAAAAGGGGGAAAAAGTACAGAAAAATTGAAAGATTGGGCAAAATGGACCTCATATTCGTAATCAGCGTGAAATTTCCGAAAAAATGAATATAATATCATAGGGATCGGAGATAATTAATTTTTGAGGATGCGTCAGGGTTACGGTAGGCGGCGTCATCAAAGGGACCTCCTTAACAAGCGTGACGAAAAGAGGGGGGCGCGAGAGGGGGGAAGGGGGAGGCGAGAGAGAGGGGCGCGGAGAGACGCAGACATGCGGCGGCCGTTCAGACGGTCGGCGAGAGAGTGTGTAAACAAAAGAGACGCAGAGAGACTACAAAGTACCAGGGTACAAAGTTCAAAAAATGTCCCTATCCACCCCCTAAACTCTCTTGTGTGTGTGTGTGTGTGTGTGTGTGTGTGTGTGTGTGTGTGTGTGTGTGTGTGTGTGTGTGTGTGTGTGTGTGTGTGTGTGTGTGTGTGTGTGTGTGTGTGTGTGTGTGTGTGTGTGTGTGTGTGTGTGTGTGTGTGTGTGTGTGTGTGTGTGTGTGTGTGTGTGTGTGTGTGTGTGTGTGCGCGTGTGTATGTGTGTGTGTGTGTGCGCTTCCAAATGAGGGCCGGCGCTCACGGCTTCATAACTCGCTTCACAGAAGAGATAGAGCCTTCTGATCATCAGAGTACATACTGATGAGGATTCTGAATCCGACGTCGGCCCAAAACTTCAATCCACCAAAACTCGCTTCATTTTTATGCTAGAGAGCTCATTTTACCACCATTCGAACGCTCTCCTCAAGCTTCACACAGTTCACAATTCTTCAAAACATAATGGGACCCCCGTTAAAACAATGCGCGTTTTTTGAAAATTATAACTGGCGGTACGCTCAACCGGATATATGAGTTGAGATGTATTCTAATACGTTCTGCTAATGTTTTGATGAGAAAAGTACGGGTGATTTCGGGTTTTCGCAATTTCCCGCTTATATCTCGAGAAATGGGAATCCGATCAAGTTCGTTTGCAGACAACTTTATGAGGATGTTCAAGAGCTGGGTGGACAAAAAAACCAAAAGACGAGCCGATTTATAGAGAATTTAAGTTTCCGCCTATAGGGCCGCGAGCCGAGCTACTGAAAAACAGTTTTTTAAGCTGACCGCCCGCTGCGATTTTTTCCTAGTGTGACAAATAAAGTAGCCCCCATGAATGGTTTCAACGGGAGAGTAAGGCGGACCGTCTGCCCCCGACTAGACATACTCCCTACCTACTCTCGTGAGTTTAGCTTCTTTTTTATTTGTTGGTATATGTCAATTGAAGGTAGCAGTCCTCTGTATATCTTTTTCGAGACTCATTAAGAAAACAGCGCCGTGTGATGCACACCCTAACTGTCAATTTTGAAGGCACATTTTTTGGTTTCTGTGAAAGATATCAAAAAGTTGTCAAGTAATAAAATTTTTGTCATAATACCCAAAATATTTTTTCAGTTAATAGCTGTTTGATATCTTTCACAGGAATCGAGATGAATTAGCTCTAAGTTGAAAGCCAAGGGTAAGTGTGTACGGTAATAACGAAATAGAGTTGAAACAAGAGTGATGAGAAATTCCGACTTTCACGGACATTGAGCTCTTGAAGTAGATTGCTTTTGCATAGATACAACTGGTTCAAGTATTCCCAAATAAAATCATATCTCTGTTTGAGATTTGGCAAGGAGTTCGGCTTTTTCCCCAAACAAATTTCTCACTACATTTGAATTCTTTCTGGAAGAATTTTGCAAAAAATGAAACTACACATGTTGTTTTGTTGCAAAATGTTTGAATTGCTCTTTCTCGGAATTCGGATGCCCTGGTTACCCGAAAACATCTATTTATATTATTTCTCTTTCATTTTCATTTCATATTCACCTGAATATTAAACATGCTCTTCTTCAAATCGTTTTTTCTTCTTCTAGTTTTCTTCTCAGTCGTCATTTCTGCAAAGAAGGTAACAATTTTTTTAAAAAATCTTGTGAGTAATCGAAACATTTCTTTTCAGAGGGCCATCAACACTAAGATTCAAAAGACGACAGTGGATAGTGTCAAAATCTACGTGGTGGGTTTTGTTCATGTTCGGCTGCATAATACAATTAAGTTATTTTTAGGAAGACCACGCTTCTCGGCTCAAGAAAAAAATCAATAAGCGCGATGCTCCTGCGAAAAAGTCAGAAAAGATAGTATGCACAAAAAACAAATTAATCTCATAATTTGTTTTTCATTTCAGGATTGCGATGTCACTTACCAGACAATTACATTGAAATGACAAGATTTTGATTTTTTTTAACCAAAAATTAATAAATATTAAAAATGGAAGTTAAAAAAACACAGAAATGAACGAGTTTTCATATGTAAAATCCCATTGCTTAAAGGTGGGTGAACATGAAAATAATGTTCTAGGAATTACGTTCAAATATGCCTCTTGGGGGATTGAATTTGTCGCGGCAAGTATCCTTCAGGTACGGCGCCACTACCGACTTAGCCACGCGGGCGAAAATGGAACGGGCACCCGGTGAAAAACATGTGGGTTAGGACGGCAGCTGTACGCAGAGTGACATTTGTACACCGTTACGGTAGAATGCTTACTCTGGGTTCAAAAATCCTCCAAAAAATCTCATGTCCTTCCACCTTTAGCCCCAGAAAACACTAAAAATTCCATGTTTTTAAAATGTCACGATTCTTTAGCGCTTTGTTGTTTTCGATCCTCCGAAAGCACGATTACATCAGATGATGTTTAACAAATTATTGCAAAAATGAATTTTCTTTTCCGAGCATTCTATTCTTGGACACGAATTCGCATTTCGTTTGCACAATTTTTTGTGCGGGTTACCATAGCAGCCTCACGCAAATAATGTTTTGGCAACAATAAAAAGAAGAAAAAAGATACATATTTATTTGCATTTACATTTTTATTACAACAATGATGCCCATCAATGAGAATTTGCCCATCTTCTTGCTCATAGAGCCTTGTCAAAAGCTTGAAAGCATTCGATTTTTCATATTCCGAGTGTCCGACAAGAGCCACAGAAGTTCCAGGTCCCACAGTCAAGTTGAATCCATCCAAAAATGTTTCGTAGAGTAACGGAAATAGATGTTTTTGAATTCCACTCTTCCAGAAACATTCGGAAGTTGTTGGCGTTCAGTTGACAAGGCTTCAAAGCTGGGGACCTAAAAATATTCCGAGTTCATTGCAGTTTTGGAACGGCAAGACCTACCCGCTCAATGACTTGATAAATTTGTCTAGCTGCTACTCTTGCCTTCAAGACCATTACAAATCTGGTCGGAGCTACTGGCGATAGAAGCACTGCTGATTGAAACGAATAAGACAGTGAAGATTGAATGAGTTCTAAAACTAAGAATATTTGAAGAGGCCGATAACTTCCAAATCTTTTAGAACTGTAGATACTTAAAATTACCATTGCGTTCATTTACCGTAAACAATATAATAGAACGCCACTCGGACCGTCCACTTTGAGCCGAGATATCTCAGTTCTTTTGAAAGATATCCAAATGTTGTCAACTGACAAAATTTTCATCATGATATCAGCAATATTTCATTAGTTAACCTTTTTTATATCTCTCACAGAACATGAGATACATGTTTTTCAAATTTGACGATTCGGGTGGCGTTCTATTAGAGTGTTTACGATATTTTGAAATATTGCAATTCACCTGTGATTCAATTTTTTTCCTTGTCCATATCCACAATATATCTTCAATAATAGTTTCATAGACATTGGTAGAATTTTTAAAGAATTGAATAAAAATAAATAAATAACATCAGACGCCTAAAGACACGGCTTCGAGAGAGAATCAAAATGATATCTTTTCCGTCTCGTGGCTCTTTTATACGATCGAGGAGAGACGCAGAGAAAGAAATTGATTTTATTATACAGGAGAGACAACGCACAGCATCGTTTTTATTGCATATTCAATGAGTCACTATTGCTGAGTCCGTTCTATTTGTACACCTTCTCCTTCTTTGGCGAAACGATGAGAAAAATGGTTGCCCCTTGTGGACAAGACTTGGCTCGTGCAAACAGAAACAGCATGCTTGATCTGCCTAAAAAACAATTTTTAGGTTAATGTTGTTTTTCTGAAAGAGCTGAAGCACACTTAAAGATGCAAAAGTGGCCGAAAAGTGTGACAAGACGAATTAAAGAAGACAAAATTTCAAAACTTTTCATTTCAAAACATTTTTCATTATTTTTTAGATGATTTTCAAAATAAAATTTAAAAAAAAACAGGCGTTCCATTTTCTGAAAATCAAGAACTCGATTGATAAAATTATAAGAACTTTAAGAAACCAAAATTCAAGAAATAAACCATATGTTTTCAGAGTTTGAGATTTTGAATTTTTGACAGAAAAATAAAGGGAATTGAACGTTTTTCCAGAATTTCAATTTTCGATATTTTGGACCTACTATAAGAGAAAACACTGAATAATGGAAACATGAATTTTAATTAATTTTTGAATTCATTTCAAAAACTTCAAGGAATTCAAACGTTTTTTCAGAATTTCAAATCTCGCAATTTCGGTTAAGATGTTCAAAAATGTTTAAAATTAGTATGTTTTTTTATTAAATGATTGTGGCCAAAAAAATTATTTCCAACTTTCTTCTCATATTTCTTCGGTTGAAAATATTAGGTTGTTTGGAAAGTTCCCGTGATTTTGGATCTACTGTTTTCAAACTTGGATTTTAATGACGGGGTAAAAGTGAGGAAGCTGTCGTTTCATTAGTATATTAGTGTGGTCTAATAGTGTCTAGACCCTAACGGAAATCATTCTCTTCTTTTGGCGTAGTGAGATATGCTTAACGTTTTTGCCTCTAGTAATTTCCATTTTCGGACTGCCATTTCATTTTTGTGTCTATCTGACCGAAAAATTGCTTGGATCGAGCTTCGATTAGTGCATATTTTCAACGAAGATGCACCCTTTCGAACTATCATTACCTCCCGGCTTTATCTATTTTAAAAAGGGGAATTCTCGTTTTACGAAAATCCTCCTTCAAAGAAGCAAACAGTCTGAGACTTGGGCCCATTGGTGAAGGAAAGAAACCAAATAGACAAGAAGATATGAAGCATATCCTACAAAGTTCATGTGTTTTTTAAAATTACCATGCGCTATTTTTCATTTGCTACTAGCGTGTTTGTCCTACTCAAAGCTAAATCTTGAGCCTTCGGCGTGGTTCACTATTTTTTTTACTAATTCGTCGCTTCGTCAGACTCCAATTTAAAATCCTGAAACTGGACAGTCATACAGGAGGACCAACAGACACGTAAAAGTTCTTCCACTTCGCTTCAAAAGTAAGTACACCAGGAACAACAAGAAGGCAGAGAAGGTCCGGACTGGCGTTTTCTTGTCTTTGTTCCAACCAGACATAAACGATTTCTTTGACAAATTGAACGAAGACGGCGTGATTATCAATTGGGATGAATTCTTGCTTGCTTGCCAAGAAATTCAGAAACTAAAAGATTTCAATAGAAAGCTTGCAACATAAATTTAAGGCTCTTTACTTTTTTCGCTTATTTCTTCCTCCCTCTTTCTCGATAGTTCCCTCATTTTTTTCATTCCCTTTTCCAGAAACATCTGTATACTTTTAATATATTTAATCAAATCTCTTTTTCAAATTTCCAATTATTGAGGATTTTAATAAAAATGATTTTTAGCAAAATTCTTATTTTAAGCCAATATTCAAATACAAAAACATGAGTTAACGTATTTGTTCTAATAGAAGCCAGCCAACTTTTCCGATTTCCCATATTCAGAACTTCAGAATTTCAGGATCTTGGATTTTTAATATGAAATTTGAGATTTCTCACAGAAATCTCTCAATTGTTGTTGAAGACTCTCCGCCATTGGACACTGATCAACATCTGCATCTTCTTCCGTGAATGATCCTGGATTTATTTTTTCTTTCACTTTGCACATTAACAAACGGAACATTTGTTCCTTTTGTGGACATTTAAATTCTTACGTTTTCTTCGTAGCTTCTGCTGGTGGCATGTCTGTTTGCTTGATTTCCATGTATCTTTTGCATTGATCTGATTGGAATTCTCCCACGAATCCTTCGGTGAAAGCAACAAGTGATTCGATACGATAGTGAAGTTGAATATCGCAAAGATGATCGAGAATACTAATAAGTTAAAGTTTAACAGGTTCGGCGAGCTCCTGCTGAGTCAATCCATTTTATGTTTTTCCATTCTGATAACTCTCATCGAAGACTTGTGGATGAATCAGTCGTAGGAGACACTCCAGCTCTTCGTTCCAAAAAGTCAATGTTATTTTTATATTAAGTTATTCAGAAAAGTAAAGGGAATTGAACATACTTGCAACGGGCCGGTCCTTCAAAAAATGTGTCAAGGCAGTAGGCGCCAGCTCCGATTTTTAGGCAAAAATCTGTTTTTTTTTTTTTGGAAAAAAGTTGTTTTCATCATCTAATTTTAAGCTAAATTGTAAACATTGAATTGAAAAATGTGTAAACAAAATTTTGAAAAATAAATTTTTTTCTGACTTTTTTCCGGAAGTGGGATCGGACTGGAAATTGCATTTTTGAAGTAAAATAACGTTTTTTTTTCACTCAAAAACGAACTTTTTTGTTGAACAATTTTCAAAAAAAAATTTTTTTTTGATAAATTTTGACCGAAAAAATACTCATCCGCTCCTTCCGGGCCGGGCCGGCCATGGCCTTCAATGATTTTTGCAAGTATGGAATTGAACGTATTTTCAGGATTTCAATTCTCGAGTATTTAGCCCAAGTATTTGAGAAAAAAACTGAAAAATGAAAACACGAATTTTTGTTTATTTTAAATTTATTCCGAAAACTTCAAGGAATTCAGACGTTTTTTTTTCAAAAATTCAAATATCGAAAATTTGGCCAAGATTTTCAAAAAATGTTTGAAATTAGAGCGTAATTTTTTATTATATGATTGTAAAAAATATTTCCAATTTTCTCGTCATGTTCCTTCGTTTGAAATAACATGGGGCATATTGATCATATGTTAAAAAGAATCATTAAACAGAAAAAAACTTATAATCGAAACGATGAAGAATATATTTATTAAGCTTCTTCAAAAACAGATCCCTTGTTTGAACAGAGAAGCGAGACGGGGGCGCCAGACGGTTAGACGAAAAAGCAAAAGGGCGGTAACAGACGGTTCGACGGAAAAGTAAAACAGCAGTTCCAGACGGTTATACGGAGAAACCGTGGAGCAGCGCGAGATAGTTAGGCAAAGAAACCAGATGGTAGCGCCAGACGGTTAAACGAAAACTACGAAACAGAGGCGGTAGACGGTTCAAGAATAACATCTCAAGCATATTCTGCATATTTTATCATAGAATATGCAACATTTTTATGTCATTTTTCATATTTATGCTGTTTTTCTATTTACCACTTGATTAATGTAACAGAATGACGCAGAAGAAAGTGATTTTTTATAACTTTTACAAGAAGCCAGATAAAATAAGTTATAGTCGAGGGACCAAGAAATTTGGAAAAAAAAGGGATTATCAAAGAAAAGAAGACGGAACCTAATTAAACTGATAAGCCACAAGAAGAGACCTAGAAATTGAAAAATCATCAGGAAAGGGACCATTCTTAACAAACTGAATTGATTAAAATAATATGACACTGAAACAGAACATGTAAAAAATTGGAAACAACAAAAAGAGCCCAATTAGGCGCCTCCTGATTCACAGCGACCGGACAAATGCTCTGATGATGAAGATAATTCGGATCGCTGTCATAACAGTACTTGATAAGTGACCTTGAAAGATCCTTCCTCCAAAATCAACTTGGATTGTAGCTTCTGGTAGAGATCCATCTGAAAAACGCTTTTAAAGGAAATGCGAGATTATGCATTCTAACGTGAAGAGTGGTTAGTATATTAACAGATTTTTTAAAAGTTTGTTTTTTTTTTCATATGCTCCCACTATTAAATGTTCAGATTCACACTTCTTAACTCACCAAAATCAAATAAAATTTGTACCAAATGGCTTCTTGCAAATTGGGCAAAACCATGAACCCAAAATATTCATAATTGCAATTGGTCCATTTGTATTCGTCGGTGCGAATAAATCCGAGACCAGCTCTGCAATTTTTAAAGGTTCAGTCAAGCCTAAAAAAGGGGAAACAGACAATTTTTGTAATATTTTTTGAAGGCTTAGAAGAGTTTTACGGATTTTTAGGTCCATGGTTGGGTCCAAAGCACGAATTTTCAGTGGAAATCGACAAAAAAACTTGTGTGAACCGGTCAACCTCCCCCCTTCCCATTTTGTCAAAAACTACAAATCCAGTACTTCATTTTTCAAAGTTCAAACAATAAGTTACATTTTCAGTTTACCGTAAGCACTCTAATAGAACGCCGCCCGGAATGTCTACTTTGAGCCTATATGTCTCACTTCTATTGAGAGATATCAACAGGTTGTCAATTAATAGATCTTTTATCACAATGTCAGCAGTATTATATTAGTGAACCGCTTTTTGATATCTCTTACAGAAAATGAAATACATGGGCTCAATTTTGACGATTCGCGTGTCGCTAAAGCGGCAAAAAATGAAAAAGGTCAGCAGCGATAGTCGGGAATACCGCGTTGCACATTTTTCGAAAAATCTCAATAAACTCATCCCTCAAAAACATTTATCGAAATTTTTTTTTCGGAAGTTTTTTGACGGTATTCTCGAAAAAACGTTTCAAGGAATTGTTTCCCAGAGATGTTCATTACCAAAACTTCTTTCACAGTTTCTTGAAAAAAAATGCGTTTTTTCGATGAGTATTTTTTTTGAAAAGACCTTCTCAGTATCTTCGATTGAGGTTTTCTGCTCTCCGTAGATTTTAAAGTTCTCTAATTATTTGTTTTTCTAATAACTTTTTAGAATCATCAAAAAACTGACCTTTTTTTACAGGAAAATCAATAAATAGAAACTTTCAAAACCTATTCATTTATAAGGTTTTTGGAAAGTTTCATTTAATGAATGGTGTTAGGATTAGAAATAATCAGAAAAATAATAGAGAAACTCTCCAAAATCCATACATTATCAGGATTTTTGGAGAATTTCCCAGGAAAATGGTTAGACGTCTATCCAGGAAGTCGTCGAAGAAGAGGAATGAAGTATGCACGAAACGTGAACCGCCGGAATCGGAGGGTCGCGATTTCGCAATACGACGTCTCTGCGTCTCGCCAGTAGCTGTAATCTCTCACTTCGATTAAAAGCAGCACGCTCATTGACCTCTGCCGGAGACATAGAACACATACAACACAGGCACACAAAAAACGAAGGAAGAAAAGAACGGTTGGTGGATGAAAGAGAGCCGCCTTCGAAGATTTAAGTTCATTGATAGTATTTCCGGAAAACCAAAGACCCCATTTGTGTTCAGCTCTTCTTGGGCTTCAGAATGAGACCCAACAAGACGATTTTTTTGACTAATCCACCGTAAACACTCTAATAGAACGCCAACTTTGAGCTCGTGTATCTTATTTTCTGTAAATGCTATCAAAAAATGATCAACTAACAAAATGTTGCTGATATCATGATAAACTTTCTGTCAGTTGACTACTTTTTGATATCTTTCACAAAAAGTGAGATATATGAGTTCAAAATTGACGGATTGGGTGGCGTTTTATTAGAGTGTTCACGGTAGATCCCTCGAAAAATCGTCTTGTTGAATTTCATTCTAAAGCGCAAGAAGAGCTAAATAAAAATCATGTCTTTGTTGATTACTAAACATTATCAGTGAAATTAGAGTTTACGGTAATTTAACGCTCATTCTCGATAGTTTCCAAGCATCGATCCATTGTCGTTGGTACAAAAAATCAAACTTTTTGAAATAATCTGGTATTCTGGTGCGGGGAAAAATTGAATTGATCCGAAAGATTGTGTCAACTTAATTATAGCTGAATCACTTATTCGCGCTTACAAAATGTTTTTTTTTCAATCAGTTACTATGAACAATCTGACATTCTTGGTGTCGTTCTGAACAAAGCTTCAAACGGAAATAAATCCCGAGAAGAATGTTCTAAGAAAAGAAAAAAGAGTGAAACATAGAAGTTTTCTATTTCTAGATGAGATTCAATTTTCCAGGGGCCAAGTTACAAACAAATACAAAAATGAAATAATAAAGTAGGTTTCCTCAAAAAAATTCGGTCTCTATCTAAAAAAATCATTCGGATCCTAGTAAGCGGAGACAATCAAACGTATTTTCAAAACTTTTGGAAGTACTAATTTGATGTAATATCAGAATTCAAACGACAGTTTGGTCTTTTCGTACAGTGGATAGCCCAAAACTTTTAGAGAATGCGTGATCGGAAGGAAGTGGTGAATGTTTCTCCAGGATCCATAACTTGTTTTCTTTCTGCAATTCGTCCAATTTAAACAATCTAAATCGAAAACAGAAGTCGAAAAAAAGTTTTTTAATCAAAAATATTGAGATATGAAATGTTTTTCTGATTTCAAACATCAACCTTTTTGCAAAGTTTCGATACCACAAAATTTTTGATTTTCGAAATGTCTTCCTCTCTTTATCACTTTCCGTTCTAAGGTTTGAACTTTCGATTTCCTGTAGTTGATTTTTTCCCTTCGCAAAATTTGCATTTGACGTTCTAATGCTGCCCCTCGTTCCCAAAATGATTCATGTGAATCCTTTTTCTTTCCCACCGCCTGTTGTATAAAAGGAGGCACGTGGCTAGAATTTTCTATCATTCTATTTTCCCATGACCACCATCTGATTTACGGAGGTCTTCCTTCCGGGACTTTTCCAGACTTATCCTTTGATTGGATGGAAATTTCCCATTATTTTACCTGAAAATGCTTTCCTATGATTTCCACCATTGTAAATTCTGAAGTTGCATGTGAGTTTTGGGGTGAAATATGTTTTTGAAAAACCTAACCGCTCCTCGAAAAAACAGGGCCACCACATTATATTGACGCAGAAAAAACATCAGAGTCATGTTTGGTCATTTCTTGGTCATCCTATAGGCAAAAAAGGGGGGAACAGGGATGTGCGGAAAATTTATATTTTACGAATCTTTTCTAAACGAAAAATTTTACTAAATGTCCTTAGCCGATTACTTTTGAAACTTGAGCTTTGAAAGCATTGGTTTACATGTTCGACAAGTTGTTTGTAATTCTGGCGATTTGTGGATTTTGTGACGGATCGCGGGGATCCGAACGCTTGGTCGTTCTCATGATGATTCTGAACACAACCACTAACCTATGATTGTAAGTTAGGATAGAGGGATAAATGTGGTAGACATGTTTAAATAATCCGCGGGTTAGGAGGGGAACGAGGAGGGGGAGACAGGCACAAACTTTTCTCTTACGACGAGAGTGTGAGACGCCGAGACGCAAGCATGCGAAATTAAATCGCACCCAAACAGACTGTTGAATCTAGTGGTTTTTATGGGTTTCAACACTTTTCGGAAATTTCTCACTGAGAAATCCTCGATTGGGAAAGAAGTACTCATAAAGATATTTTTGAAAAAGAACAAACGTCTAATGTTTGAAGTGAGTAGCCTAATGAAGAGTAATTCTTTTTTCAGGCAATCCCAACGTTCAAGCAATAACCACAGTATTCAAAGTTACTACATATGTACATAATAGTGAGTTGCTTGAACTGGGGTTTTCTCGGACTATGATGATTACAGGTTGGATCTGAAATAACACGGACAGTCAAGAAACCTTCCGACTGAGAAACGGAGTTTTCCAGGTGAGAGACATACTTCCACGACCACAGAATTCCAGAGTCTATAGATCACTGATTACTACAATGAAGGACATTCTATGATTCTAAATGAAAAAGCTTGGGGGAGTCAATACACGACAGGTGTGATATTCGCATGCTTGACTGAAGGCTAAAAAGTATACTTTTTCAGGGAGATAGCAAAGGAAATGTGATTTATTTCGATATTCAGTATTACGTGATCGGAGTGTATCGGAGTGGCAGGCTCTCCTACACAGGATTCAATTTGTTGAAGATATGATTGAACGTTAATAAAGAATTTAATACCCAAAACATTCTATTCTGCAGACTTTCCGCGTTGAGACAATCCTAGTGGTGGCATGATGTCGAGTTTCCCTCGCTCTACATAGATATGTTAAATAAACTTCGTGTGTCATCTTACAAAAGAATAATAATGTTTTTGAAGCTTAGAGTACTGAAAACAGTAATCGAATGAAATAAGGTTTTTATTGGAAATTCAGATTTTCTCTCTGAGTATCTGATTTTCTCCAATCATATCCCAGCAAAAAAAACTGGTTTTGAAAAAACTTCTGTATCAAAAATCATGAAATGACTCCAGAATTTTCAGAGATCTCCCTTTTTCGGGGTGGGCATATACATACGTGTATGTTTTTGTGTCTGTTCTGATAGCGAGTTCACGAACAGCATTTGACCGGTTAGATATTCTGTCAAAGTTGTCTCATGTCTTAAACCAACAAAATATGAATTTGAAATCGGACCAACAAATCATCAAGAAATACATAGAGGTTTATTGTAAGCTTGGGATTTGGTGGAAATTGAAAAAAAAAAGTTAAAAGACAAAAATATAAATTAGAAAGTTTATTTAATCAAAACAAGTTAGATGAAAACATAAATAATAGATCTGAATCCTAGTCTCAGATTGTTCGAAGGCGTTTCCGTATTTTTGAATTATTTCTTTCTGTCCGTTGAAGGCTTCAACAGTCGAAACACTGTTCAGAGCTTTGCTGATAACTCCTCCTGCCTTTTCACTGATCTTTTGCTTTTTCTCTTGGTACTTTTTGTTTTTCTGTAAGCATCATGGTCTTTTTGGAAAGTTTAAAACAACCTACGTTATCCAAAATCGCTTTTCTACACATAATGATGGGAAATTAGAGGCAGTGCTAGTTTCCAAGACACGTTGAACGAAACTGCGACGCCGGTAACTTAAACACTGAAGTTATAAAGCAACAAGCTGATTTGTGGAACATTGCTATTGAGTATACGCATGTTTCTGAAAACTTGATGGTTTATTGAACTGTGTCTGTCATTCTAATCAGCGTTTAAGACACAATCTCTGAGAAACTCGAAAACACCATGGCAATGGAAAAATTCAAAATGGTCGTAGGAGTCTGATATTGTATATGGTGGGTATAGGGGCTACTTTAAGACTTTTGACCATGGTACCCATAGGCCACGCCCCCTCCTGGCCGCGCTGACATACCGTAACTCTGAAAAAATTTTTTTGTTCGAAATTATGATTTCGACTCAAACGTTTCAGATGTTAGTTTCTGGTACTATTTTGACCATTTTTTGTGTTGGGACCAATTTTCTACAGTAATCCTGAAGTAGAGAAAATTTCACTGTTTTGAATTTTTTTCATTTTTTTGGAAATTTCTCAAAAATCTGCCTGTGTTAAGTAAAAAAAAACCTTGATAATTCGATACTTTGGACCTACTTACACTATTATACCATAATGTCATGAAAAAAGAGGGCGCCCTCAAAAGGGTTCTATTCGAAACCAACTGTGGTCAAAAAATGAAAATGAAGATATTGTTTTGATCTAACTTGGAGTGGATTGCTCTTACTATTTTGAGCATTTTTTGTATTGGGACAAATTTTCTAACTCGTTTCCTTTCAGCTGAAAATTTCGATTTTTCATCCGACTCCAAAAAAAAATCACTGAAAATCGGTCGTCGTGAAAATTATAAAATGCTTATTATTGTGCATCTACACTGGCAGCCTTGCCTTGGTTTCAAGAAGAAACAGGTGTCCTATTCGACACTTACACATTTTCCGAAGCTCAGAATGGAAAAAGTGCCAGTGACAGAGATGCCAACAGAGTGAAAAGAAAAGCGGCCGGCTACGTCACAAAAAATAACGATATAACGACATCGGAACAATTTTTCAATGCCTTGCAACATGGGACGATGTTGAATGGGGTTTCAGTACATCACGGAAATGTCACAGTCACCAGCCAAGGAGAGGCGAAATGGCCTGGAGTGTCTAACTTCAACCATTTCACGGTAACGAAGGATGGCATTTCAGCCAAAAGATATGGCAGTCTTGGTGAAGGACATCTCATGAAAAAAACCCAGTTCAAGTCGCTGACTGGTTCGTATAAATTCGGCAGTGCTGGATACGTTGCGTCATCAGTTGAGGGTGCTATTGAAGAAGAAAAGAATGCTTTCCAAAACAATCTCGAAACTAAGTTTTGGTATCGTTCGGTCTGCGTAAAGCCAGGAACGAAAAATTCGTGTCATGCAGAAAAAGATGACAAGGGCCATTCCGATAATAAAAGAAGCCTGGAGAAATTTGAAAGAAGCAACGACAGCAACGCACTTGACCGTTGGATGGGCTATCCCAGTGAAACAAGTGAGGAAACCATTCGGAAAAAATGTGGTTCAGTATCTTGTCATGTGCTTCGAAGAAGGACTAACTAAGAAACGATTAGATCCAGCAATCGCAGAAAAAAGAATGCGAACTGCAAAAAACCCTGATGGCACTCCTATGTTTACGAAAGATGAATGGAAGTCTGTTCCCCAAATAGCAGGCTTTTTTTCGCGCGAATGTGAAAAACGACGGAAGAATCCTACCAGAGTTCGGAGGTCTGATGGTCCAGTGGAAAGTTATTCTATCCCTGAGGAAGAACATGACGACGCCGCATGGATACAGTTTCTTAAAGATGAAACCACTTGGACCGTTGCAGATGAATTTTGGAACGCTACGATTTCGAATGGCCAACCTATTTTTTTGTATGGAGTATTAGCTATGTGAACTATATATATTGTTTGAATGATGAATGAATTGATATCTAAAGACCCTTGTTCAAAAACCAAAAACAAAATATTTGAACTTTGTACGTAGAAAAATTATTTTGCTTTTCTCACTGTCGCAGTGATAAAAGAAAGAGACAATCAGAGTTTGTTTTCATATGAATACTTTCACCGAAAAACTGTACAGTGGTACTTCTGCTAAAACGTTTTAGGAATGTAACAAGTGTAAATAAGTATTTGAAAAACGAATATTAACAGCAGTGAACATTATAAAACAAGAATATTTTTCAAAAAAAAATGTTTTTTGGAAAAATAAAAAATTTCGATATAATTTTGAGGGAATACTCAAAGACGATGAGAACAAATTTTGAAACTTTGCCAGATTATTACCCATCAAAAAACTACATTTTTTTGCAAATTTCATCAAAATTGGAGATGGTCGATTTTGGGTGAATTTTTGTTGTCATGTACTCCCCCACATGGTGTTTTCGCACTTTTTGGACTAAAACTCATTTTGTGCTCAGGATATCCGAAATCAAACAAACTATTTCTAGTGTTAATTTTTACGCTGGTTTTGAATTTGACATTACCTTTTCCCCATTAATCCTCACTGAGCTTCGGAAAATGTGTAAGTGTCGAATAGGACACCTGTTTCTTCTTGAAACCAAGGCAAGGCTGCCAGTGTAGATGCACAATAATAAGCATTTTATAATTTTCACGACGACCGATTTTCAGTGATTTTTTTTGGAGTCGGATGAAAAATCGAAATTTTCAGCTGAAAGGAAACGAGTTAGAAAATTTGTCCCAATACAAAAAATGCTCAAAATAGTAAGAGCAATCCATTCCAAGTTAGATCAAAACAATATCTTCTTTTTCATTTTTTGACCACAGTTGGTTTCGAATAGAACCCTTTTGAGGGAATAGAACCCTTTTCCAGTTTCAGAAGCACCAAAAAAGGGGCTAGAAGTGCTCCCAAATCCATTTTCAGTGAAAAAATACGAGTTCCAGAAATGCACAAAGACGAGGAGATCGAGTTCTGAAACTTTGCCAGAATACTACTTATGACAAATGATGCATTTGGTAAAAATTTGAACAAAATTGGAGAGGGTCGATTTTGGGCGAAATTTAGTTGTCATGGGGGGGGGGACCACATGGTGAAACCTCATTTTTTGGCGCTTTTCGGTCTAAAACTCATAGGGGGCTCAGGTTTATCTTTTATATCAAAATCATTTCTGATGTATTTTTTGACAAGAAATCTAAATTTGATGTTTAATTTTATAAAATAATGGAAATTTTTTTCAGTACGGCCATTTTTTGGTCCAAAAAATAGCATTTTTGCAAAAAATTGAAATTTTTCCCTGGAAGATGGAAGAATATAAATATAGTGCTAATACAAAAAACGTTCAAAATAGTGCCTAAAAACGTTCTACATTTAGACCTGATCAATATTTCACTTTTGAAAAAAATATTTTTTCAGACACCCCGCGACCATATTTTTGCAGATGTGGGACAAGTCAGGACAAACTATATTTCATATGTCTTAGAAGTCCATAAACATGCAATATATGAAAAATCAGCCCGAAAAAACAAGTTTGAATTTTTCTGTACAGCACTATTTCCGGTTCTCTCAGAGAATGTGTCTTAATAGACTTCAAAAAAAGTGACATTATTTTCAGACCAATTGAGCCATTTTTAACCTTATGAAATGCCTAAAGTTGATTTTTTGCCCGCGTCATAAAGATAGGACCCCGAATCTATTTTTACCTGGGACCCTTTTGTCTGATTCTAATCTTTTAAGGGGTGTCTAGATAGGCTATTCTCGAACGAAAAACACATTCCTTGTAGTCTTCTCTTTTTTCAATTTATAAAAACAAATAAAATTTGAGAGAGGCCAAAAACTTTCAAATCGTTTAAAATGGACAACGATTTATTCAAAAGTCCCACTGCGGTTATTTACTCTAAAATATTCCAACTCACTCGTGATGCAATTTTTTCTTCATGTCCACATTCGCAACAAATTGTCCATAGTAGAGAACTTTGATAGAGATTAGTAGAATATTTTAGAGAATTTAACAAAAATCAAAAAAAAATCTGACGCCTAAAAACACGGCTTCGAGAGAGTCAATATGATATTTTTCTCGTTTCTCGGCATTTGTATACGATCGAGGAGAGACGCAGTTAGAAAAGGTGATTTTATTATACAGGAGAAGCCACACACAGCATCGTTTTTATTGCATATTCAAAGAGTCACTATTGTTGATTCCTTTCTTTTTCTCTTTTTTGCCGAAACGATGGGAAAAAAGTGATTGATTGGCCCAATTGGAAACGAATCTCGTGCAAGCATAGATGACTGGCCACATAGAAACTTTTTTAAAGAATATGTTCTTTCTTTGAAAGAGCTAAAGCACACAAAAAGGTTCAGAAGTGGCCAAAAAGTGGCAAGAAAATTTCACAAAGGCAAAAAATTATCTTGAAATTCAAGAAAAGTTCACACATATCAAAATTTGAAAAAAAAGTTAGACTGAACTATCATTTAATTTCAAAATTTTTTGGTTTTCTTTTTTTTTATGAATGGTTTTGGAAATAAAATTTCTTAATTTTATTTATAAACATAATGAAGAATTTAAAAAATTCAGACATGTTTTCGGAATTTCAAATCTCGAAATTTCGAGCTAGATATTCGAACAACTTCAAAATTGAAGTATGGATTAATTACTAGGTAAGGGCAAATAATTCGGAGGGTACAAAAATTTTGGGGTCATTGGGGTACAAAGCAATTTAGGGGTACAAAATCCTCAATTCTGGGGTGCAAAATACTTTAAAAAAAGGCTTAGTTTGTACCCCCGAATTGTGGATTTTGTACCCCTAAATCACTTTGTACCCCAGCCATTACTGTCAATATTACCCACCTGTATTTCCATAAAAGTCTACGTTACACCCATAAAACTATGAATGGGTGAAGACGACCCACCTGGCAGTGACCCCGCCCCTTCGAATGTCCCTATAAATACCCCCGAGTGCCTAACAATAATATTCATTTCCCCTCTCATGTGATTCCCTATTCCCCAATATTTTTCCTGACGACCTTCTGCATGGACGTCGGAAAAATATTCCTTTTTTATTTTTCTGAAATTATTCTTATTCGACTATGTATTCAATGAATGTCCACACAAAGTTTGGAGTTATTATTTCCAATTCATTTTTGTAACTATAAAAATTTGACGGTAAGCTACATGAGCAGTTTTCAAAGAACTAAGAACTGTTGTATTTTCAGAATTGCCAAAAAGCCGTGGAGGTGGAATTCGAAAATGAGGAAATTGGATTCAATAATCCACAAGAGGCTCCGATCAACCAAGAATTTTATTAGCAATTCGATGAAGCAGTAGCAGATCAGATTGTTCCCGTCAACGTCAAAGTAGATTATTCTGAAACTGAAATTGAAAACGTTGAACGTCTGAAAGACCCAGCGAAATAAGAGGCCCCGGATGAAGCTGAGGAAGTTGAACTGGTGGTATTTGACGTTATTGATCTGTGTTCCTCGCAGGATGTCGGAGCTGACGGACCTGTGTCAATTGAAAGAGTTCAGATATTATTTGAGGACCTACAATCATTATGAGAGACATCGTGGGATTCCCTGAGGTTTGCTTTGCCAGAATAATGAAGATGTTCGAGAACAAGAGAAGGCTAGGAAACAATTTGGAAAATCTGACACTTCCATTTAATTGCTCCACGGATTATCTGCGGTGGTCGGTAAGTGTGTTTTTCTTTCTTAATGTTACCAACTTTCAATTTTATCCCACAAACATCTTCTTTTCAGAAGTTACAAACACAGGAGTTCTTCTGTCAATTGTTCACACCAGGAACGACGAGAAAACTTGTAGAGAAGGTCCGGGCTGGCGTTTTCTTGTCCATGTTCCAACCAGACCTAAACGAATTCTTTGACAAGTTGAACGAAAACGGACAGTTTATCAATTGGGATGAATTTTTGATTCTTTGCCAAGAAATTCAGAAACTAAAAGATTTCGTATACGTTTCATATATTTCACCAAATGTCTTTTTGAATTTTCCAATTATTGAGAATTTTAATAAAAATGATTTTTAGCAAAATTCTTATTTTAAGCCAATATTCAAATACAAAAACATGAGTTACCGTATTTGTTCTAATAGAAGCCAGCCAACTTTTCCGATTTCCCATATTCAGAACTTCAGGATTTCAGAATCTTGGATTTGTTATATGAAATTTGAGATTTCTCACAGAAATCTCTCAGTTGTTGTTGAAGACTCTCCGCCATTTGACACTGATCAACATCTGCATTTTCTTCCTTGAATGATTCTGGATTTCTTTCTCTTTCACTTTGCACTTTAACAAACGGAACATTTGTTCTTTTGGTGGACATCTGAATTCCTTTGTTTTCTTCGCAGCTTATGCTGGTGGCATGTCTGCTTGCTTGATTTCCATGTATCTTTTGCATTGATCTGATTGTAATTCTCCCACGAATCCTTCAGTGACAGCAACAAGTGATTCGATACGATAGCGAAGTTGAATATCGAAAAAATGATCAAGAATACTAACAAGTTGAAGTTTAACAGGTTCTGCGAGCTCCTGCTGAGTCAATCCCTTTTATATTGCTCCATGCTCATAACTCTCATCGAAGACTTGTGGATGAATCAGTCGTAGGAGACACTCCAGCTCTTCGTTCCAAAAAGTGAATGTTATTTTTGTATTCAGTTATTCAGAAAAGTAAAGGGAATTGAACATACTTGCAACGGGCCGGGCCTTCAGAAAATTTGTCAAGGCCCGGCCCGGAAGGCTCGGAAGGCCCGGACAGTAGGCGCCAGCTTTGATTTTCAGGCAAAAAGCTGTTTTTAGCCCAAGTATTCGAGAAAACAAAACTAAAAAATGAAAACACGAATTTTTGTTCATTTTTAAATCATTTCGAAAACTTTAAGGCATTCAGAAGTTTTTTCAGAAATTCAAATATCGAAAATTTGGCCAAGATTTCAAAAAAATGTTTAAAATTAGAACGTAATTGTTTTATTATATGATTGCAGCCGAAAAATATCTCCAACTTTCTCCTTATATTCCTTCGGTGGAAAAAAACATGGGGCACATTGATCGTATGTTTAAAAACATTAAACAGAAACAACTTATAATCGACACAATGAAGAATATAATTATTACGCTTCTTCAAAACAGATCCCTTGTTGAACATAGAAGCGAGACGCGGGCGGCGGACTGTTAGACAGAAAAACAAGTAGTGAGCGCCAGACGGTTAAATGAAAAAGCATAAGGGCGGCAGCAGACGGTTAGACGGAGAAACAGTGGAACAGCGCGAGATAGTTAGGCAGACACCAGAAAGTGGTGCCAGGTGGTTGAACGAAAACAACGAGAAAGAGGCGGTAGACGCTTCGACAAGAACACGTGAAGCGTATTCTCCATAATTTGTGTGATTTTTCATATTAACGCTCTTTTTTTTTCATTTGCTATCAGCATATCTGCCACAGCAGCGGTTCAAGCTAAATGTTGAGAAGGTATTGCAATTATGTGATATCTCCTGAAATGGAAGTCTTGTCTTTGTTGTCAATTTTTCTGTGAACGAGCAGAATTTCATAATGATGTATATTTTCAGAACACATGGGAACATTTCGAGCAATAAGTATTCATTATGTTCAATTATAATTTAACAGGAAAGTCTATTTGAAAAATGACGGGAGGTCTAGACATGGTACAATGTAGGAGGAAAAAAAAAGTATTTGGGGGGGGGGGGATGAAATGGCTCTATAATTTTGATTAATGTAAAAAAATGACGCAAAATAAAGTGATTTTTTATAGCTTCTACAAGAAGCCAGATAAAATAAGTTATAGTTGAGGGACCAAGAAATGTGGAAAAAAGGGATCATCAAAAGAAAGAAGACGGAACCTAATTGAACTGATAAGCCACAAGAAGAGACCTAAAAATTGAAAAATCATCAGGAAAGGAACCATTCTCAACAAACTGAATTGATAAAAATAATATGACATTGAAACAGAAAAGGTAAAAAATTGGAAACAACAAAAAGGCGTCAATTAGGCGCCTCCTGATTTACAGCCACCGGACAAATGCTCTGATGATGAAAATAATTCGGATTGCTGTCATAACAGTACCGACATTGATAAGTGACCTTGAAAGATCCTTCCTCCAAAATCAACTTGGGTTGTAGCTTCTGGTAGAGATCCATCTTTAAAACGCTTTTAAAGGAAATGCGAGATTATGCATTCTAACGTGAAGAGTGGTTAGTATATTAACAGATTTTTGTGAAGTTTGTTTTTTCATATGCTCCCACTATTAAATTTTCAGATTCACACTTCTTAACTCACCAAAATCAAATAAAAGTTGAACCAAAAGGCTTCTTGCAAATTGGGCAAAACCATGAACCCAAAATATTCATAATTGCAATTGGTGCAGTTGTATTCGTCGGTGCGAAGAACTCCGAGACCAGCTCTGCAATTTTTAAAGGTTCAGTCAAGCTTAAAAAAGGAGAAACAGAAAATTTTTGTGATATTTTCTGAAGGCTTAGAAGAGTTTTACGGATTTTTAGGTCCACGGTTGGGTCCAATGCACGAATTTTCAGTGGAAACCGACAAAAAACTTGTGTGAACCGGTCAACCTCCCCCCTTCCCATTTTGTCAAAAACTACAAATCCAGTAGTCTATTTTTCAAAATTCAAACAATAAGTTACATTTTTAGTTTACCGTAAACACTAATAGAACGCCACCCAGACCGTCTACTTTGAGCCTATATATCTCACTTCTCTTGAAAGATATCAACAAGTTGTCAACTAATAGAACTTTTATCACAATATCAACAATATTATATTGATGACCCGCTTTTTGATATCTCTCACAGAAAATGAAATACATTGGCTCAATTTCGGCGATTCGCGTGTCGTTAAAACGGAAAAAAATGGAAAAAAGGTCAGCAACAACAGTCGAGAATTCCGCTTTGCACATTTCTCGAAAAATCTCAATAAACACATCCCTCAAAAATTTATCGAAAACAATTTTTCGGAAAGTTTTTTGACGGTATTCTCGAAAAAATGTTTCAAGGAATTGTTTCCCAGAGATGTTGGTTACACAGTTTCTTGAAAAAATGCGTTTTTTCGATGAGTATTTTTTTGAACAGACCCTCTGAGTATCTCCGATTTAGGTTTTCTTTTCTCAGTAGATTTTTAAGTTTTCAAATTATTGGTTTTTCTAATAACTTTTTAGAATCATCAAAAAACTGACTTTTTTTACAGGAAAATCAATAAATAGAAACTTTCAAAACCTATTCATTTATAAGGTTTTTGGAAAGTTTCATTTAATAAATAGTGTTAGGATTAGAAATAATCAGAAAAATAAGAGAGAAAATCTCCAAAATCCATACATTATCAGGATTTTTGGAGAATTTCCCAGGAAAATGGTTAGACGTCTATCCAGGAAGTCGTCGAAGAAGAAGAATGAGGGGGGTATGTGTATGCACGAAACGTAAACCGCCGGCATCGGAGGGTCGCGATTTCGCAATACGACGTCTCTGCGTCTCGCCAGTCGCTGTACTCTCTCACTTTCATCAAACGCAGCACGCTCATTGACCTCTGCCGGAGACATAGAACAAATACAACACAGGCACACAAAAAACGAAGGAAGAAAAGAACGGTTGGCGGATGAAAGAGTGCCGCCTTTGAAGATTTAAGTTCGCTGATAATATTTCCGGAAAATCGAAGACCCCATTTGTGTTCAGCTCTTCTTGGGCTTCAGAATGAGACCCAACAAGACGATTTTTTGAAGAATCCACCGTAAACACTCTAATAGAACGCCAACTTTGAGCTCATGTATCTTACTTTCTGTAAATGCTATCGAAAAATGATTAACTAACAAAATGTTGCTGATATCATGATAAACTTTCTGTCAGTTGACTACTTTTTGATATCTTTCACAAAAAGTGAGATATATGAGTTCAAAATTGACGGATTGGGTGGCATTTTATTAGAGTGTTCACGGTAGATCCCTCGAAAAATCGTCTTGTTGAATTTCATTCTAAAGCGCAAGAAGAGCTAAATAAAAATCATGTCTTTGTTGATTAGAAAACATTATCAGTGAAATTAGAGTTTACGGTAATTGAACGCTCCTTCTCGATAGTTTCCAAGCATCGATCCATTGTTGTTGGTACAAAAAATCAAGCTTTTCGAAATAATCTGGTATTCTGGTGCGGGGAAAAATGAATTGATCCAAAAGTTTGTGTTAATTTGATTTTAGCTGAATCACTTATTCGCGCTTACAGTGTTTTTTTTAAGCATTTTTAATGAACATTTTGATATTCTTGGCGTCTTTCTGAACAAAGCTTCAAACGCAAATAAATTCCGAGAAGAATGTTTCAAGAAAAGAAAAAAAAAGTGAAAAATAGAAGTTTTCTATTTCTAGATGAGATTCAATCTTCCAGGGACCAAATTTTAAAAAATACAAAAATGAAATACTAAAGTAGGCTTACTCGAAAAAATTTGGTCTCTAACTAAAAAAAATCATTCGGATCCAAGTAGGCGGAGAAAATCAAACGTATTTTCAAAACTTTTAAAGTTTCAGGTATACTAACTTGATGTAATACCAGATTATTAAAACAGTTTGTTTTTTTTTTGCACAGTGGGTTAGCTGACATTTTTAGGGAATGCGTTATCGTACGGAATCGGTGAATGTTTCTCCAGGATCCCTAACTTGTTTTCTTTCTGCAATTCGTCCAATTTAAACAATCTAAATCAAAAACATAAGTTGCAAAAAGTTTTTAAATCAAAATTATTGAGATATGGAATGACTTTTCTCATTTTCAACAGCAATCTTTTTAGCAAAGTTTCGATACGACAAGATTTTTCATTTTTGAAATTTATTCCTTTCTTTATCACTTTCTGTTCCAAGGTTTGAACGTTTGATTTCCTGTAGTTGATTTTTTTCCTCCGCAAAATTTGCATTTGACGTTCTCATGCTGCCGCCTCGCTCCCAAAATTATTCATGTGAACCGTTTCTCTTTCCCAGCGCCTGTTGTATAAAAGGCGGCATGGGGCTAGAATTTTCATATATATTCTTATTTCCTATGGCCACCATCTGATTTACGGAGGCCTTCCTTCCGGGATTTTTCCAGACTTATCCTTTGATTGGATAGTTCTGAAAAACTTCCATTATTTTACCTGAAAATGCTTTTTTTATGATTTCCACCAATGTAAATACTGAAGTTGAATGTGAGTTTTGGGGCGAAATATGTTTTACTTTGAAAAACCAAAAAAAAAAGTTTGTGCTCTCTCACCGGAACCTTCTTCATGATGATTCATGGAAAGTGACTCCTTCGATATGATAAATAATATCTCTAATTGATTATTCCCCTATCTATAGTTGAATTTTTTATCGAAGTTTTAGTGGTGTCGCGGGGGTCCGAACCCCTTGTCGTTCGCAGGATGATTCAGAACACAACCACTAACCTATGATTGTAAGTTAGTATAGAGGTGTAAACGTGGTAGACATTATCAAGTAAGGCGCGGGTCGGGGGACGAGGAGGGGGAGACTAGCAAAGACTTTTCTCTCACAGTGAGAGAGTGAGAGACGCCAGCATGTAAAATTAAATCGCACCCAAACTGACCCCCATAGTTCTCTGTTTTATTATTAAGCAATTGGGAAGTAGTGACTAAATGTCTAAAACTGTTGATGCTAATGATTTTGCTGAGTTTTAACAACAGTTTCCTGAAATCTCTTACTGAGAAGTCCTCAATTTCGAAAGAAGTATTCAAGCTTAGATTATTTGGAAAAAAATGTTCACATGTTTTAAGCGGTAGCCTAATGAAGAGTTTTTTTCAGGCAATCCGAACATTAAAGCTATAAACACAGTAGTCAGAGCTACTACATATGGACATAAGTAAGTTGCTTGAACTGGGGTTATCACGAATTATAATGTTTACAGGTTGTACCTGATATAACACGGACAGTCGAGAAACCTTCAGACTGAGAAACGGAGTTTTCCAGGTAAGATACATATTTCCATGACCACAGAACTTTACAGTCTTCAGATCACTGATTACTACAATGAAGGACGTTTTATTATTCTCAACGGAAACCTTGAGGGAGTCAATACACGACAGGTTTGATATTCCTATCTTTGAACTAAAATCTCAAAAGTATACTTATTTTAGGAAGATAGCGGAGGAAGTGTGATCCATTAGTCCAATAGTCAGTACTACGTGATCGGAGAGGATCGGAGTGACAAGCTCTCCTACATAGGATTCAGTGCCGGAGTTTCATCAACTTATGCGGATTTCCGCTGAATCTTCTATTATACCGGAGTTGAGGATTAAACGTTAATAAAGAATTTCATGCCCAAAACTTCTGATTCTGCATGTTTTCCGCATTGAGACAATACTCGTGTTTGCATAATATTGAGATCATATCCCAGCAAAAAAAAAACAGCTTTTGGAAAAAATTCTGTGTCGAAAAACATGAGATGCTTCCAAAATTTTCAGCAATCTAAATTTCGTGGAGGAAGGGCTGGGCGAGCAATCGGCTTTCGTGTGAAACAAACTACAAAACACACGCATTTTTCGAAAAAACGTGGGCAAAGTCTTGGCACACACAAAGTGAAGTGAACGGCGGAACAACCTGGGAAGTGTCGGCTTCTGCGGAGAATGACTACCCGGCGGCGCGTTGTTAGAAAATGAATGAAATTCCGAATTCCGGTCATTCTCGTGTCGAGACCTATCGGTGTAATAGCGTGCGCCTTTAATTGCAAATTGCCTCACGCTCGAGAAAATTTTCGCAAATTGTCGAGTTTTTTCGCCCGGCCTCGCCTACCCCTGGTGGTGGGCATATGAGTATGTTTCTGTGTTTGTTCTGATAGCGAGGAAAATCAAGAAGAAATACGGAGAAGTTTATTGTAAAATTGGGATTTGGTGAAAATTGAAACTTTGAAACAATAAAGACTGCTTGAAACGAATAAATCGGTGAAGATCATCCCTACGTCCAATGTTTCCTTATCGCAAGAAAGTATGGCACCATATCTTATTACAGCTCCAAAAATGTTGAATATAGTCATGTCACAACTACTCCATACCGCATTAAACCATAGGGTGTGTTTCTCTGTAAACCAAAATGTTCAGTTTCTAAAATTTAAAACAATTGTCTTACCATTCAAAATTGCTTTTGCACACAAAATGATGTGAAGAGAGAACATCATAGGCAGTGCTAGTTTTCAAGACACGTTGAATGAAGCTGCGACTCCGCGTCATAAGCAGTAAAGTTTTAAAGCAACAAGCTGATTTGTGGAACATTGCCTTTGAGTATACACATGTTTCTGAAAAATTGTTGACTTTTTTCAATGTTTTGTATTCAATCTCCCTCTATTCAACTTGTTTAACTTTTTCTTCAATGTTCTAGAACTGTGTGTGTGTCAATCTAAACAGCTTCTTGGCGTTTAACAGACTTCAAGAAAACTACATAGTTATCCTACCAATTGAACCTTATTTGAGCTCACGGGAGACTTGAAATTCAATTTTTGGCGGCTTTGGCGATAGGACCCCGAAGTTATTTTGGGCCCTTTTGTCTGATTCTAAATTTTTCAGGGGTGTTTAGATAGGCTAATCTTGAATGAAGAAATATTCTCTTTTAGTCCGCTTAGGTTTAACATTTTTCGAAAACAAAAAAAATTTGAAAGTGGCCAAAAACTTCCAGATCATTTAGAATTAGAAACAGTTTATTCAAAAGTCCCACTTCATTTATTTATTTTGAAATATACCAACTCACCTAGGATGCAATTAAAAATAAGTTTTCCATATCCATACGGGTTGCCAATATCAGCGATGTTTAATAGAAATTAGTATAGTATTTTACCAGTCGGTTTGAGACCCCTAGCGGGGCTCAACCTCCTGGCTTCCGTTTACTGTATCTCACACTTGAATTACTAATTTCTAAATTTCCCCCTTTCCGAGACCTTCGAAGTATCTCAATTTTTCAAAATCTAGATTTTTCACATAGAAGTCCACATTTATTTTTCTCAATTTTTGATATTTTCGAAAGTTCAAAACTTTTGAATTTCAGCAAAATCAAAATTTCAAAAAAATAGCCTTAAACATTTTCTGTTTTGTAAATAATTATTGTGATTTTTGAAGAAAAAAAAAGGAAAATTCTAAGGAAAATGTTTCTGAATATGGTATCAGAAAGTTACAAAATTATTTGAAAACAATGCTTGTAAAACAAATAACACTAAAACACAGATTTGCTGTAGGCCACATGACCAAAATTGAACTGATTCTCGAAAAAAACAAAATTTTCAAAAAAATTTTATTTTGTAGATTTGAGCTCAATTTTGTCTAGGACGCACATAAATATGTCGAAAATACGTTTTGCAAAATATCTTGAAGTTTTAGTGAGTTTTAGCATAATTTTGAAAATTTCGATTCTTAACCCTATGGGTTCTCTATAAGCTAGAAGGCCCAGAACACCATGGATATGAAGCGCTCGCTAGTCCATGACTACATACCACACACCACTATAGAAGTTCCATGTCCCTTTGAGTTATTCAAGTAAATGTCCGAGACGGACACACACACAGACAGAAAAGTTTCCTTAGTAAGAAGTAGATAGAATTTAAGAAAAATCAAAAACAAAATATGACGCCTAAAAACGCGGCTTCGAGAGAGTCAATATGATATTTTTCCCGTTTCGTGGCATTTTTATACGATCGATGAGGGACGCAGATAGAGAAAGTAGTTCTATTATATAAGAGAGACCTCACACAGCATAGTTTTTATCGCATATTCAATGAGTCCCACTATTGTCGATTCCTTCTTTTCATACATTTCTTTCATCTTATTCTTCTTCTTTGCCGAAATGATATGAAAAAGTGATTAACTCAATTGGAAACGACTAAGCTCGTGCAAACATGAATAACTTGTCACATAGAAACCATTTTTAGGTGCATGTTGTTTCACTAAAAGAGCTAAGGCATACAAGAAGGTGTAGAAGTGGCTGAAAAGTGTAAAAAGGGAAATTTGAGAAGGCGAAAAATTTTCTTAAGATTCAAGGATCATTTAGATAATCGAATTTCGAGAAAGTTAGACTGAACTATCCTTTGATTTCAAAATTTTTTTTCTGTTTTTTACATAATTTTGAAAATAAAATTTCTGAATCCCTAGTCCTTTAGTTTAAAAAAAAAACTTTTTTTCAGTTTTTTAGATTTGAGAATGACATTTCTGAATGTTATTTGGAATTACAGTGCGGTCAATATCTTTAAGACCCCCCTTGATTTTAGGCGCACAGAAAAAACTAGAAGAGATATCAAAAAACTGTAAACGCCATTCGATTCACAATCAAAAATAACCCCCAGAGGCAAAGTTTCATAAATTTAGCACTATTCCTGTCCGTGTACCATCCAAAAAACCGATATGCAAGCGGTCAATATCTTTAAGACCCCCCGGATTTTTCGATTTTCCAGTGATAATTTTCATGAGAAAATTTTTTGAAAGTATAAAATATCAGTCAAAAAATTGTTTTTAGGTAGTTTTAAAGCAGATAAAAACGGTTTCTGCAAGTTTCACGATCAGAAATTGGGATCTGAAAATTCGTATCACGATTTTTGCTATTTTTGAGAGAATTTTTGGTTTTATGGAAAAATACAGCGTTATACTTGATGGAATTCTGTGAAATCTTATATTTTTAAAAAGCTCTCATCCCCTTTCTGGTTATTGAATCACTTGGTTGATTATAATTTAACGAACTGTCCCGTAAATCTTATCAACGTTAGCCCCAGAACTCATCAAACGGTCCGGCTACGACTTTAAGAGCCTGTAACCATCTGAATTCTGCCGGAAAATATACCAAATGACTAAGACATCAAAAAGAGGATGAGAGCTTTCTAAAAATATAAGATTTCACAGAATTCCATCAAGTATAACACTGTATTTTTCCATAAAACCAAAAATTCTCTCAAAAACTGCAAAAATCGTGATACGAATTTTCAGAACCCGATTTCTGATCGTGAAACTTGCAGAAACCGTTATTATTTTCTTTAAAACTACCTAAAAACACATTTTTGACTGACATTTTATACTTTCAAAAAATTTTCTCATGAAAATTATCACTGGAAAATCGAAAAATCCGGGGGGTCTTAAAGATATTGACCGCTTGCATATCGGTTTTTTGGATGGTACACGGACAGGAATAGTGCTAAATTTATGAAACTTTGCCTCTGGGGGTTATTTTTGATTGTGAATCGAATGGCGTTTACAGTTTTTTGATATCTCTTCTAGTTTTTTCTGTGCGCCTAAAATCAAGGGGGGTCTTAAAGATATTGACCGCACTGTATAAGAAAGAATTTGAAAGTAACTTTTAAAAAAGATTTTTGACTTCCTCCTCATGTTCCCGAAACCTTAATTGAGAACCTCGAACACTTCATTTTCTCTCAATCACCGTATGGACATTCCTTCTGGGAAGAATTCAAAAAACACTGCAATAAAACTCTCTATTACTGCTATTACTGTCAATATTACCCACCTGTATTTCCATAAAAGTCTACTTTACATCCATAAAGCTACGAATAGGTGAAGAGAGCCCACCTGGCATTGACTCCGCCCATTCGAGTCTCCCTATAAATATCGCCGGTTACCTATCATCAACATTCATTTCCCCCTAATTTAGTCTCCCTCTTCTCATATATTTTTCCTGACGACCTTCTGCATGGACGTCGGAAAAATCCTTTCTATTTTTTCTGAAATTATTTCTCTCCAACTATGTATTCCATGAATATCTAGACAGCTTTTGAAACCTTGTCCATCTTTTCGACCCTTTTTGGGACTATAAAAATTTGACGGTAAGCTACATGAGCAGTTCTCGAAGAACTGTTGTATTTTCAGAATTGCCAAACGTTATGGATCTGTGTACCTCGCAGGATGTCGGAGCTGCCGGACCTGTGTCAATTGAAAGAGTTCAGAGATTATTTGAGGCCTACAACCATACGTGGGAGACATCGTGGGATTCCCTGAGATTGGCGTTGTCAGAAAAATGGAGATGTCTGAGAACAAGAGAATGCTAGGAGCCAATTCGGAGAATCTGACACTCCCATTTAATTGCTCCACGGATTATCTACGGATGTCGGTAAGTGTGTTTTTTCTTCCTTAAAGTTACCAACGTTCAATATTATCTCTCAAAACATCTTTTTTCAGAAGGTACAAATTATGGAATTCCTTTGTCAACTCTTTACCCCTGCAACGACCCGGAAGCTGATAGAGAAGGTCCGGGCTGGCGTTTTCTTGTCCATGTTCCAACCAGACCAAAACAAATTCTCTGAGAAGTTGAATGAAGACGGAGTGATTATCAATTGGGATGAATTCTTGATTGTTTGCCAAGAAATTCAGAAGCTAAAAGATTTCAATAGAAAGCTTGCAACATGAGTTTAAGGCTCTCTACTTTTTTTCGCTCATTTTCTTCCTCCCTCTTTCTCGATACATTACCAAATTTCCATCATTTTTTATTCCTTTTCCCAGAAACATCTGTATACTTTTTATATGTTTAACCAAATCTCTTTTTGAATGTTCCAATTATTGAGTATTTTAATAAAAATGATTTCTAGCAAAATTCTCATTTTAAAACAATCTTTCTTATATATAAAACGCTAGACGCGTCTGTCCGTCCCGATGTCAGTCTGTCCGCTTTTGGGTTTTTAAATAAGAGTTTGGCCGCAGCCAAAACTGAACCTGCGACCTCTCACAAAAGGACTGCGCACGCACACAGTTGCGCCATGTGGGCACATAGAGAGAGAGGGGGAGGGAGGGAGTAGAGGTTCTACAGTGTGAGAAAGAGAAATCGAAAAGAGGGGCGGACTGTAAGTAAAAAAATATCGAATTGCGCCGAAGGCGCAGCAGCCATCAGGCTGGTATTCAAATACAAAAACATGAGTTACCGTATTTGTTCTAATAAAAGCGAGCCAACTTTTCCGATTTCCCATATTCAGAACTTCAGGATATCAGAATCTTTGATTTTTTTTATAAAATTTGAGATTTCTTACAGAAATCTCTCAGTTGTTGTTGAAGACTTTCCGCCATTGGACACTGATCAACATCTGCATTTTCTTCCTTGAATGATTCTGGATTTCTTTCTCTTTCACTCTGCACATTAACAAACGGAACATTTGTTCTTTTGGTGGATATCTGAATTCTTTTGCTTTCTTTGTAGCTTCTGCTGGTGGCATGTCTGTTTGCTTGATTTCCATGTATCTTTTGCATTGATCAAATCATAATTCTCCCACGAATTCTTCAGTGACAGCAACAAGTGATTCGATACGACAGCAAAGTTAAATATCACGAAGATGATCGAAAATACTAATACCGGAGAACCTGTATTAGAAGGGCCGGCCCTTCTATTTTTTGTGGGGTCCCCAGAGGGGCACTTGTATTTTTCGTGAGCCTTCTGAGCAGGAAACTACCATTAGAAGAACAACGGTTTTCGGGAAAATTGTTGTTTTTTCTACTTAAAATCCCTGAAAATTCTTTTATGACAGAACAAAAAACACGCATATTTCTCTCATCAAATATTTGTGGATGAATGGAACAGTATTTGACCGGTTAGAATATTTTCTTGAAAATTTTGACTTGAACAAACAAAACTATAAATTACAATTTTTATTCAATCAAAAAAAAAAGAGAACACAAATAAAAAAGCAGAATCCTAAAAACTCCCGACGAGCTTATTGGTGGAACATTTTTTTTTTTGAATATAGCCATGTTTCTGAAAATGTGTAGGTTTTTTACATTTCTTCAAATAAATCTCACCCATTGAACTGTGTCTATCATGCCAACCAGCTTCTTGACTGAAAACGGATGTCGGGAAAAGATGCTCCAAGGTTTGTGTCATTCGAAAAGTTGCTCTCTGGACCAGATACGTCTGAAAAAATGTTTTTCAACAAAAAAAATGCTCCAGTCCTACCTGCAAAGCGGTCAACCGAAAATTAATGATGCCAGTGATGCCAAATGCCACAACATAGTTCATAGCATCTTCGTAGAACTCCAAATCAGTCGTGTTTGGATCCACAAACATTTTAGTCAGTTTTTTTTAAATGAATGCATACGAGCAGTGGAAGAACTCACATGGGAACCTTTTAAGTGAAGGTAAGAGTTAGCAGAAACCACCTACATAGATCGAAAGAGCATAGTCAAAAACCTAAAATCCGTTTGCAAAGTCTGCTTACGGGACCTTTGAAGCGCTGAAATTTTAGTTTCAGCACCAATAATCCCAATTTCAGTGTAAAATCGGCAACTTTCAAATTTGATTTTCTCCAGTCCTAGGAGGTTTTAGAATTGGAAATGTTTTGTGTTACACTTGAAATTTTGTGGACTTTCATATTTCAAACATTTTCTACATTTTCTAAGAAAATTTTTTTTGGGCATACCGAAAATCTAGACAAATTTCGAAATTTCCCAAAACTTTTCCAAAAAACATTTTTCTTACAGAAAATTTTCGAAATATGAAATTTTACTTAGTTTTGAGTACTACACAAATAGTTTCAAGTCCTAGAACCTCCTAGGAGTGGAGAAAATCATGTTTGAAAATTGCCGATTTTTCACTGAAAATGGGATTTTTGGCACTGAAACTGAAATTTCAGCACTTCAAAGGTCTCCTAAGCAGACTTTGAAAACGGATTTATAGGTTTTCGACCATGCTCTTTCGATCTGAACAGGTGGCTTTAATTTCATGTATTACAGTTATTACTGAAATATACTGAAATAAAAATATGAACAGCTATCTGAGAATCTGTTTTCATGTCACACCAAGAACAAGATTACATTCTTCTGATCATTTTGAATTAGGAGTATTAGTTGTTTCCATCAAGTCTAACGATAGTAATGCTTTGTCAAACGTCAAATTTTTGCTTTTCTCAAAATGATGGTTCTGAGAAATTGTATGACAATTGATTACTTGACTTCATGTGTTACTAAATTTTGATTTGAGCAATTGAGGCAAATGATACGCACGTAAAAATAAACAAAAAATGTGCCCATCATCCATACCGGCAGGCAACGAATTCAGAGCAACCAATTGCAAAAAATCAAAATTTTTGTCCTACCTTGAGTGAACAGGATTTCCTCCAGGGTATCAATATGTTTCTAATATTTTCCATACACCACTTTTGATAGTATTGTATTTTTATTGGAATATTTGTTTAGATGAACAGTCTGCGGAAATCTTATCAAGTACTCCGGAGTAATTTGAATTTTATTAAAAAGTCGCAGCAGTTTTTTTTTGTTGGAAATTGAATCTTTTTGGAAAATAATTTTTATTGGAATTTAAATGTTATTGGAAGTTAAAGATTTATTGAAAAGCAAAACTGCAAAAAACTTATTCCGTTGCGAAACATTGACCCACGACCATATGGGCAAGAGCCATAAATCCTATATACTAGACCTCAACGGAGCGTAGAGGAGTGCCGGGCGTACATGTTAGAGGGGAAATGTAAAGTGTGCGACAGAGCAAAAACAAGGATATTGAAAGGTAACGATGAAGAAGATTGACATTTAGGAAAGTCTGTAACTCGGCTGAAAATCATCGGATAGCAGTGAAACGTAGCTTAATCGGAAGGAAATTGAATTTTACGGTGGCTAAAATAGAGAAAATTTGAAATATTATAATTCAATAGCAAGAATAGCTTTTCGGTTGTCAGAATGCCGTCGAATCTCAAATTTTCCATTTACCATCTTCGTTGGATGCCAGTGGCGCGAATGATGATAACACGGGAATTCTAGCTTTTGATCCTTTGGCAATAGTCGGTACCGTAATCCTTCTAAAAATAATTTCTTTTAGAATTTTGAAAAATGTGTAAAATTGATAGGAGGTTTTCCCGTTTTTCGGTTGGTTTTTGAATGAATTTTTTCCGTTTCCAAAAACATTTATACTGTTCCGTTTATTTTTTCGTTTTTGGTTCAGATAAAATTATATTTTCATTTTCCGAAAATCTGCTGATATTTCTGGTGGAAACCGTTTGAAATTTTCAAAAAAAACCATGAAAACAATGAATAAAAACTAGCTTTAAAAAATTATAGAGAACCGAATTTCGGAAAAAAAGTTTCCTCCTATGACTGGTGTTCAACTAATCTTTAGAAGCTTGGTGTTTTGCTTTGGCTGTATCAGTGTTCTTTCCCCAGTTTAAAAACAATATCTTTGCGGTTTTGATTTCGGGCAACACCTCCGGAGGAAAAGGTTCGCTTGGCTTATCCGATTTTGGTGGGCAGAACAGTTGGAGGAGGTTGATGGCACCTGAATCGGATTCAAGTTGCACTACTACAATACTAATTTACCTACCAAACACTGGATCATCGTAGAGTCAGCAAATGCGAATATGCTCCAAGGCCTCAGCAAACTTTTCCTTTTACTGACTGTCATTTTTCTTCAAACTGAGAGTAGTTCCACTGTACTTGGATCTTGGATCTGTAAAATGAACATAGCGGTAGTTATAATCGATTAAAGAATTGTAGAAATTTTTAAGGAGGCCCTGGATTACAGAGTCTCAAAACAAGTCCACTCACCTTGAAAATTCACGACTTTACGGCTTCAATTATATTGTTTCGATATGCATAGAAGAAAAGAACTTCCAGAAAATAATAAGACATTTAGACCAATACACACTTAGTCTGAGAGAAAAGAATAATAAAAATGCAGCATCTGAGCGGCACTTTTATATTGTGCCTGAAGTGGGCGGAGTTTGTCTCATTAGAAAAGGCACACATACCACGCTGTTTTTGGCACGAAAGTATTAATTTGCTCTTTTCTCCCCATTACTCAACTCGTTTTCCGCCAAATCGTTTTTTAATTTCTTTGTTATTGGCAGACATCGTTGAATTAATCCCTCGGCCATCTGCAAAAACTAACCAATAAACAGCAGATGGTCTCAATTAGGGTGGTTTGAAATCGCAAAATTCAATTCGAGAATTCAAAATTCAAAAATTCTCGAAGAATTTTTTAGAAGTTTGAATATTGGGATATTCGGAAATTATTAGGTTGTTTGGAAAGTTCCCGTCATTTTTAGCGTCAGATACATTCAAAGTAAAACAGGTCAAAACGATGTCGGATAAACTAAAGGTAATGACCATTGTTATCAATGACTATCTGCCAATGCCCCACTAAATTGTCGTTGCCTTCCTCCTACATCTCCGGTGAAAGCAAATTAAAATCCGAGCCAACCCCTTTTTGATATCCTGTTTTGAGGTGAATTTTTTTCAATCAAGATGACGTTAGAAATGACTGCATAGGTGGTAGTCAGAAAGTACAAGGTTCGTGCTACACGGTGGATAAGACAGAATTGTCCATCCACATTCAGCAAGATCGGCCTGGATCTTCCTTCCCGCAGGAGGTTGCAGAATTTAATTTTGAAAATAAACCTCTGTGTTTCTCTCCAATGGAGATTTACATAGAGTTTGAGTTATGTCACCTGACAAGAATAGGTATCGGTCGTTAAAGTGACGTCATTACCTGGCAGCTCCCATTACTCCACTTCTTGGCAGACCACATTACCGACAATATCCCATTTTTAACATGAATTTCACGTTTTGGGACGTCTGGTGGTTGAGTGCCTTTGTCAACCCACTTGGCTTGCTGCCTATTGTGATCATACATTACCTATTTATCACCACTAGTAATGATTTGATTCCAACATTCATGTGTGCAACACAGGATGAAAAGATTCAAATAGGTGCTCACCCGGGAATAAAGTCGCATTGAGCCAAAAGGTGTGGGCAATGTCTTCCCACATTTTTACACTTTGCCGAGAGTTTCCAATTTATGGCTTCCAAACAAAAGGCTTGCCACTGATGTATTCGATATATCCCACAAAGTTTGAGACGGGTCCCTTTCATTCCCGCCTTTTAATGCATTCAAACCTAAGCCCATTTGCCATTTTGGAGGGAGATTTTCGTCCAAAGAGAATTCCTTTATATTAAATTGGTGAAGCCAGATTGTGATGATAGACCGAAAGAATGAAAAGTTGTTGTTCACCTCCACTAATTAGCAATCGATTTCAACAATTTTCCGGTCAGATACAAATACAAACAAAAAGGCTGTCGAAAAATGGAAATTGTTAGGGGCAAAAACGGTGGGCATATCTCACTACACGAAAGGGAGAGAATGATCTCCGTTTGGGTCTAGACACTATTAGACACCACTAATTTACTGATAAAACGGCAGCTCCCTCACTTTTACCTCCTCGTTAAAAACCAAGTTTGAAAACAGTAGCTCAAAAATGACGGGAACTTTCCAAACAACCTAATAGTATTTTTCGAATTTCCTGAAAGTATGGAATTTTTGTAAAAATTTGAGTTTTAGAAATTATATAGAAGATTCAAGATTCAATTTGAAAAAAATGAAAATCTGAAAATTCGAAACTACTGGATTTTCCAAAAAAATCTAACATACAATAAATCAAAATATTCAGAAATTTCTGATGATTTTCATAAATCCAATGACTTAATTTAGATCACTAAATCGAAATATTTTCCATGTCTGGATTAAAAAAAATTAGAATCGGACTAACTTTGCTGCATTTGGTCCAATTTGAATAATTCAATTTTTTGAACAGTGAGTTGAAAAAAATGATCTATTAAAATCGAGAATATGGAGATTTAAAGTGAATTTACTAATGTTCAAGCAATATTTTATGCAAAGTTTTGATACCGCAAAATGTTTCATTTTTTGAATTTCTTCATTTTTTATCAATTCGTTGCGAAGTTTAAACTTTTGGTTTTTCTGTAGTTGATTTTTTCCCGCAAAATTTCCATTCGACGTTCTCATACGCTCTTTTGTTTGTTCTTTCGTTCTTCCGTTCTCGTTACCAAATTGATTCATGAGAATCGTTTTTCTTTCCCAGCGCCTGTTGTATAAAAGGCAGCATGGGGCTAGAATTTTCATATATTCCTATTTCCTATGGCCACCATCTGATTTACGGAGATCTTCCTTCCGGGATTTTCCCAGACTTATCCTGTGATTGGACGGTTCTGGAAGTTTCCCATTATTTTACCTGAAAATTCTTTCCTATGATTTTCACTATTGTAAATTCTGAAGTTGAATGTCAGTTTTGGGGGGAAAGATTTTTTAGACTTTGAAAAATCAAACCGCTTATGTTTCGGGCCACCACAAAAAATGGGACATGTCATTAAATTGACGCAGAAAACAACCTGAGTCATGTTAGATCATTTCTGGGCCATCATATGGGGGAGAATGGTAAGCAGAGATATACCTAAAATTGCTGTTTCACTAATGTTTTTTAAAAAGGAAAATTTTACGAAATGTGAGCTCATCAAATCGTAAAATTCGTAAAAGACTAAATCTCCAATTTAAATGGTAAAAAAACTGCAGTTTTATTATTAAAGAAGGCCAGACATTAAAAAAAAAAGAAGTTTTCCTGATATTTTGCATAGAGAACCCCCATGAGGGGTTGAACTCATGACAGGCAGCTCAGGGGTACAGCGCCCCTACCGGCTGAGCTACGGGGACGCAAACGCGGCTGACAACCAATGGCCTACATCTCGCCCCGAGAAAACCCCTTAGACTTTCGTGTCTGGCCTCCTTTAAGTAATTGGGAAGTAATGGTTAATTTGTTTAGTTTCAACAGTTTTCTGAAATTTCTTATTGAGAAATATTGTCGACTGGGAAAGAAGTATTCAAAACTTAGATTTTTTTTGGGAAATAAACAAAAGTTGAAATATTCAAAATGAGTATTCCAATTGAGGGTTTATTTTTTCAGGCAATCCCGACGTTCAAGCTATAACCACATTAGTCAGAGTTTCTGTATATGGACACAATAGTGAGTTGCTTGAACTGGGGTTTTCTCGAACTATGATGATTACAGGTTGGATCTGAAATAACACGGACAGTCAAGGAACCTTCATACTGAGAAACGGAGCTTTCCAGGTGAGATACATAATTCCATGACCACAGAATTTGAGTTTCTTTAGATCACTAATTTCTACAATGAAGGACGTTCTATTAGTCTCGACGGAAAACCTTGGGAGAGTTAATACACGACAGGTTTGATATTTCTATTTTTGACTAAAGTCTCAAAAGTGTACTTATTTCAGGGAGATAGCGGTCGAAGTGTGGTCTATTATTTCAAATGGTCAGTATTACGTGATCGGAGTGGATCAAAGTGACAGACATTCCTACATAAGATTCAGTGCCGGAGTTTCATCAATTTACGCGCATTTATTACAAATCTTCTCTTTTGCCAGATTTTGTTGATGATATGATTTAACGTTGATAAAGAATTTCATACCCAACATTTCTAATTTTACAGGCTTTCCGCGTTGAGACATTAGTAGTGGGGCCATGATGTCGAGTTTTCCTTTCTCTCGATATGTTACACAATCTTCATATAACATTTCACATAAGAATAATAGTGTTTTGAAAGTGTAGAACACCGAAAACAGTTTTGGAGTGGAATAAATTGGTTTTTTGCAACCTTGGCAAAAATTCTGAAAAATTGAGACTTTCTCTCTGAGTAACTAATATTCTCCAATCATATCCCAGCAAAAAACTGATTTTGAAAAAGTGTCTGTATCAAAAAACACGAAATGACTTCAGAATTTTCAGCAACCTCCCTTTTTTTCGGGGTGGGTGTATTTTTCTGTGTTTGTTCTGATAGCGAGTCCGGGCACAGAACTTGACCGGTTTCACATTCTGTGAAAGTTGTCTCATTTCTTGAGAATATTGACTTGAACAAACAAAAATATAAATTAAAACGTTTATTCAATTAAAAAAAAAGAGAACGCAAATAGAATAGCTGAAACCTAAAAATACCCGACGAGCTTGTTCGTGGAACATTGTTTTTGAGTATAGCCATGTTTCTGAAAATGTGTACTTTTTTCCATTTCTCCAAATAAAACTTATTCATAGAACTCCATGGCCTCTTCGTAGAACTCCAAATCAGTCGAGTTCGGATCCACAAACATTGTAGTCAGTTTCCCTTTAATGTATGCATACGAGCAATGGAAGAATCCGGATACAGCGGCAATGACAAGTCCAGCGATGAGGCAAAAGAGTTGCATGGATTTTGTATATCGATACTGAAGAAGAATTAACTAGTCGATATATAATGGGTAAGTGAACAAACCAATTCGAAAAAATCTAACGGGTTCATCTTTGAGCAACTTCTTTTTCTGAAACCATATACAGGTGATGAAGTTCCGAATTATTGGAGAATTGACAGTTGCCAGGGCGTGGTACAATCGGCGTCCATTTCTATATTCACAACAAAGTGCCAAATATAGAGCAGTTTAATAGAGATTAGTAGAAGATTTTAGAATTTGAGAAAAATCAATGAAACATCTGACACTTAAAACACACAGCGTCGAGAAAGAAGTAATATGATATTTTTTCCGTTTCTCGCCACTTTTATACGATCGAGGAGAGATGCAGAGAAAGAAAGGGATTTTATTATATAAGAGAGACAACACACAGCATCGTTTTTATTGCATATTCAATGAGTCACTATTGCCGATTCTGTTCTTTTTTTTTCTTCTTCTTTGCCGAAAAGGTGGATAAAAAAGTGACTGACCCAATCGGAAACGATTCAGCTCGTGGAAACATAAATATTTTGCGCGGTATCACATAGAAATCTTTTTTAGGTTAATTTTGTTTTTCTGCGAGATCTAAAGCATACAAAAAGGTGCAGAAGTGACCAAAAAGTGTTAAGAAGGATTCAGAAAGGCAAAAATGTTACTTTACTTCCAATATAAATCCATACATCCAAGTTTAAGAGAAATTAGACTAAAATATCCTTATATTTCAGAATTTTTTGTTTTGTTTTTCTGTTTTTTAGATAATTTCGAAATGAAAATTTCTGAATTTTCAAAATTGGGCCGCAGTATTTTTTTTTGAAAACTTTCAAATCACATTTCTTGAAATTTGAATGAGTAAGAAAATGACTGAATTGAAAATTTGATTTCAATGAACCCGCGCTTCAATGTCAGATATTCAAAACTCGTTTTTTAAATCTATACAAACTTGAAAAAAAACCGAAAAAAACCCGCTAAATAAAAATTCAGAAGTTCATGAACTCAATTCCTAAGAGTATAAAAATTGTTTTTAAAAAACTATTTAGAAAAACCAAATGTTTTCAAAATTCTGAGATTCTGAGATTCTGAGATTCTGAAATTCCGAGATTCTGAGATTCTGAGATTCTGAGATTCTGAGATTCTGAAATTCTGAGATTCTGAAATCCCGAGATTCTGAAATTCTGAAATTCTGAAATTCTGAAATTCTGAAATTCTGAAATTCTGAAATTCTGAAATTCTGAAATTCTGAAATCCTGAAATTCTGAAATTCTGAGATTCTGAGATTCTGAGATTCTGAGATTCTGAGATTCTGAGATTCTGAGATTCTGAGATTCTGAGATTCTGAGATTCTGAGATTCTGAGATTCTGAGATTCTGAGATTCTGAGATTCTGAGATTCTGAGATTCTGAGATTCTGAGATTCTGAGATTCTGAGATTCTGAGATTCTGAGATTCTGAGATTCTGAGATTCTGAGATTCTGAGATTCTGAGATTCTGAGATTCTGAGATTCTGAGATTCTGAGATTCTGAGATTCTGAGATTCTGAGATTCTGAGATTCTGAGATTCTGAGATTCTGAGATTCTGAGATTCTGAGATTCTGAGATTCTGAGATTCTGAGATTCTGAGATTCTGAGATTCTGAGATTCTGAGATTCTGAGATTCTGAGATTCTGAGATTCTGAGATTCTGAGATTCTGAGATTCTGAGATTCTGAGATTCTGAGATTCTGAGATTCTGAGATTCTGAGATTCTGAGATTCTGAGATTCTGAGATTCTGAGATTCTGAGATTCTGAGATTCTGATTTTAAAAATTTTCTATTTAAATTTGATTAGAAAATGCAGCATTTTTTCTTTTGGAAATTATGTTTCATGAGTTTTATTGAAAATCAAAAATTTTGGTGATGTTATGATAAACATTTTATCTGTTGACCACTATTTGATGATCTTTTGACTGAACTGAGTTATATGGGTTAAAAAATGCTAGGTTGGAGAAAATTCTATTAGTGTTGACGGGATCTGGTTTGAAAAAAGAAGAACAGTTTACCTGTTGAGGATCCTGCTTTTGCAGTCGTTTGATCAGCAAGATAGACTTTCTTCTCCTATCAATCTTATTGTTGTTTTGATTTTCTAGAGACCTCGCCATGGATTTGATGACTTCCCAATCCTTTTCTAACTGTTTTAGCTTTGCCTGGCCGTTTTTCAATCTTTCATCGATAGCTTCTATCTTATAATCTCCTCGTCCTTAAGTCCCTTCTTTGTGTCGGCCTCTTCTGTTCCTTGTTTAACCTCCTGGTCGCTTTCTTTGAATTTCTTTGCAGCTTCCGGTATTTTGCCACCGCTGACAACGCACTTGTCGGGATCCCCATTTTTGAAATCTGCTTGCGCCGCATTGATGCACATTTTATAGACTTTTTCGCAGTTTTCAATTTTATAAATTTTCTCTTAGAGCACTTTTTCAGCTTCAGAGACAGATGCTGCGGATATTTGAAGTTTGGTGATCAGTGGCAATTTTTCTTTTTGGATTTCGATGGATCCACTAATTTCCTTACTAATTTCATTAAGGAATTCATTGGTTTTGATCATATTGAGGTTGGCTTCAAGTACATTATGTGCATGCTTCTCCTTCTGGCTTAATGGCTTAATCGGAAGTAAGTTGAATTTTTCGGCTGTTAAAATGGAGAAAATGGGAATTAATATAAGTCAATAGCAAGAGGAGGTTTTGGTTGTCAGCATACGGTCAAATTCCATATTTTCCATATACCATCTTCGTTGGATGCCGATGGTATGAATGATACTAACACGGGAATTCAAGTTTTGATCTTTTGCAAATGTCGCTACCGTAATCCTTCTAAAAAGAATTTCTTTAACACTTAGATTTTTTGAAAAAGTTGGGAAAATGTGTGAGTGATGGGAGGAATTTCCAGTTTCCGGTTGGTTCTTAAATTTTTCCCGTTTCCGTTTTCCAGAAACATTTATCTTGTTCTGTTCTTTTCGTTTCAGTTTTTGGTTCAGATGAAATTCGTTTTCCGTTTTCCGGAAATTAAATATTTTTCTAACGGAATAGAATGAAAACTAGCTTTAAAAACAATAGAAAACCGGGAAAATTTAAAAATCCGTTTCCGTTTGCCGGAAAAATGTATTTCCTCCCATCGCTGGTGTTTATCTAACCTTGAAAAGCTTGGTTATTTGTTTTGACTGTATCAGTATTCTTTCTCCAAATCAAAACCATATTTTTGCGGTCTTGATCTCGGGCAACACCTCCAGAGGAAGAGGTCAGCTTGGCTTATCCGATTTTGGTGGGCAGAACAGTTGGAGAAGGTTGATGGCACCTGAATCGAATTCACCTTGCACACTACCAAACACTGAGTCATCGTCGAGTGAGAAAATGCGAATATGCTCCAAGGCCTCAGCAAACTTTTCTTTTCATCGGCAGCTGTTTTTCGGACGGCACGATCGTTTTTCAGAAGAGGAGTGTTGAAAATTGAAGTTGTTAATCAACCAGATCATGAAAAATGAAAAATAAAGAAAAAACGATTCATGAAATTGCTACCTTCTTCTTCGGAGTCTGACGCCAAACTTTGAGTAGCTCCACTTTACTAGGATCTTGGATCTGTAAAGTGAACATAACGCTAGTTATAATCAATTATAGATTTGTTGAATCAGTTTCAGTTTTTAAGACACCCTGGATCACAGAATCTGAAAACAAGTCCACTCACCTTGAACATCCAAGACTTTACGGCTTTAATTATATTGTTTCGATATGCAAAGAACTTCCAGAAAAAATCATAATAAGAAATTTAGACCATTACACACTTAGTCTGAGAAAAAAGAATAATAAAAATGCAGCATCTGAGCGTCACTTTTATATTGTGTCTGAAGTGGGCGGAGTTCAGTGTCTCAATAGAAAAGGCACACATACCACGCTGTTCCTGGCACGAAAGTATTATTTTGCTCTTTTCTTCTCATTACTCACCTCGTTTTCCGCCAAATCGTTTTTTAATTTCTTTGTTATTGGCAGACAGCGTTGAATTAATCCCTCGGCCATCTGCAAAAACTAACCAGTAAACAGCAGATGGTCTCAATTAGGGTGGTTTGAAATCGCAAAATTCAATTCGAGAATTCAAAATTCAAAAATTCTGAAAGAATTTTTTAGAAGTTTGGATATTAGGAGTTTTGGAAGTTAGGATTTTTCGAATTTTTATGAAAGTATGGAATTTTAAGATTTTTTTGTTGGGAAATTTCAAAAAAGTTTCTGTTTTCACGTTTTGATGCGTTTGTAAAAATGTGAATTTCAGAAACTTTTTAGAAAATTCAAGATTCAATTTTTAAAAAAATGAAAATCTGATAATTTGAAACTACTAGAATTTCCAAAAAAAAATCTAACATCCAATAATTCAAAACCAGTCGGTTTGAGCCCCCTGCCGGGGGCTCAACCTCCTGGTTTCCGTTTACTGCATCTTACACTTGAATTAAAAACATTTATGATAATTTCCGTTGAGTTTTATCGGTTCTTAGGGAAAACACGGTAACTGACATCAAATATCCGGTTTTTTTTAATGTCCGGGTTTCCGAGTCTCTTCATGAAACATGTTTTTCGATGACAGAATAAAATTTTCTGAATTTTTAAAGTCTCGAATTTTGAACCGAAATTCACTAAAGTTTAACATCTGCATTTTCCGAGTTTTTCAAATCTTCGGGATTCCTGAATTTCTGAAATTTCATGCATAATTTTATCTAAGCCTTTGGTTCTAGATTACACTGAAAGAATAGGGGAAGGATTTTCTTTTATTCTCCGGATTATTCTAGAATAGTCTGGAACTTCTGGAATGTTCCGGAATTTTCTAGATACCCCTCTTTCCAAAATTTTCAGTGTTTGAGTTTCCGATATTTCCGGATTTCCAGAATTCGAGAATTTGTAAATTCACTTGAAGTTGAGAAGTGGGGAAAATCCATGTTCAGAGGTTCGATTTTGAAACTCCGTGAATTCAAAAATTCTTATATTCATACTTTCTAAATCCCCGTCCGGTCCGGGTTGGTTCTGGCCGGCTAGAAAAAGTTTTCCCGGCTCGGCCCGGGTTCCGAAAAATTCAAAAGTTTTCTGTCGGTTTTTGATACATTTTTGTCAAAATGATCATTTTAAAGTACGAAATTTAGCCCAGGACCACTCTTCCTGAAGCTGAAAACTGAGAAATTTCGATAAAATGTTTTCAAAAATCCAAATCTCTCAAAAAATGACTCTAAAATGTTCTGCCTCCAAACCGCGGGGCCAGGCTGGCAGTGAAAATCCCTCCACCGGCTCAGCCCGGCCCGGCCCGCGACATATATGCTCATATTCCAAAACTTCATACCGTAAAAACTCTATTAGATAGCCATGGCACTCTATTGTTCGGAGGTGGCTAGTGTGGCACTGTATTAGGTGGCATTCGATTAGAGGCTGGCACTTCATTGTTCGGAGCCAAGTTCTACTGAAACTCATAGCAAAAAAACTCGATTTTCAACTTATTCATAAATTGACTTTCGAGGCTTTCTTGGTTTTTCTACTTTTTTTTAGAGACTTTCGGAGTCTGATATTATCCTGAAGCATTTTTGACAAAACAGTATTTATTTTCAGCTTGAAAAACGTTAGAAAGCCACAAAATGATTATTTGTGTTGTTTTCAACTTTTAACAAAGTGAAATCAAATCCGCAGTGGCATTAAGTTAGGGGCCGCCACTCTATTGTTTGGAGGTGCTCTAAGATGGCACTATATTAGAGGTTGGCATTCAATTAGGGGTTGGCATTCAATTAAGGGATCAATTAGGGGGATAAAGTTTTTACGGTATCTCATCCGATTTTCAAATTTTGTGAAAGCCTCCTAAAGTTGTTAGTTTTTAAATGTCCGAATCTCGACTGTCTGAACTTGTTATACTGAGTTTTAGCATAATTTTGAAAATTTCGAAGGCCCAGGACATCGTAGACATGAAGCGCTCGGAAGTCCATAACTACATACCAAACACCACTATAGAAGTCAAAAAAAACTAAAGCTCTTATTAATGTACCAAACTCTTACGAACAATACAGAGGCAAGCATCTGAAAAATTTTAAGAACACCATACAAAGAAACTCGGAAATTAAAAAGAGAAAAGTTTGATTTCGAAAAAAGTTAGAACATCTAGGAGTTTCGGGTAATGTGTCCAAAAATCGGGCATTTTCGTTCTAGCCTTTGCTTGAAAATTTAGTTCAAATGTTACTTTTTGATTGTGCAAATATGAAAACCATTAAGTTAATATTCAGTGCATCCTTGCTCTTTCATTTTACCTTTGGGAATAAATTCAGTTGATTTTTGGAAAGAAAATGACTTTCAGAGAAAAATGTTTAAGAATACAGCCTCAGAAAGTTCCAGAAGTATTTGAAAACAATGTCTGTAAAACAAAATACACCATGACACACATTTTCAATTGGCCACAGAATCAAAATTTGAGTGTTTCTCGAAAAAAACGAATATTTCAAAAAAAATTTAATTTTGAAAGTTTGAGCTCAAATTTTTGTAGGAAGCACTTAGAATAACATAAAAAACATTTTGCAAAGTTTCATGAAGTTTCAGTGAGTTTGAACATAATTTTGAAAATTTCGATTCTCAACCCTATAGATTCCCTATTAGCTAGAAGGCCCGGACACCATGGGCATGAAGCGCTAGGTAGTCCATGACTACATACCACACACCACTATAGAAGTCCCATGTTCCTTTGAGTTATTCAAGTAATTGTCCGAGACAGACGGACACACACACACACACACAGAAAAGTTTCCTTAGTAAGAAGTAGATATTCAAAAATTTCTGATGATTCTCGTAAATCCAATTTCTTAATTTAGATCACTAAATTAGAATATTTTCTATGTCTGAATTTAAAAAAATTAGAATCGAACCAACTTTGCTGCATTTTGTCCAATTTGGAAAAATAATTTTTTGAACAATTAGTTGAAAAAAAAATCTATCAAAATCGAGAATATTAAGATTTAGAATGGACTTTCTAATGTTTAAGCAATCTTTCATGCAAAGTTTCGATACCACAAAATGTTACATTTTTTGAATTTCTACATTTTTTATTAATCCGTTGCAAAGTTTAGGTTTTTTGTTGTTCATTTTTTCCCTCAAAATTTCCATTCGACGTTCTCATACGTTTGTTCTCTCGTTCTCTTGTTCTCGTTCCCAGAATGATTGAACCGTTTCTCTTTCCCAGCGCCTGTTGTATAAAAGGCGGCATGGGGCTAGAATTTTCTTATAGTCTTTTTTTCCTTTGGGTACCATCTTATTTACGGAGGTCTTCCTTCCGGGATTTTTCCAGACTTATCTTTTGTTTGGATGGATTCTGGAAACTTCCCATGATTTTACCTGAATGTTTCTTCCAATGTTTTCCTCCATTGCAAATTCTGATGTTGAATGTGAGTTTTGGGATGAAATATGTTTTAGTCTTCGAAAAATCAAACCGTTCATTTTTGAGCCACCACATTAAATTAATGCAGAAAAAACACCAGAGTCACAAATATTTTTTAAAATAAATTTTACGAAATGTAAGCTCGTAAAATCGTAAAATTCGAAAAAGACGGAGTTTTCCATTCAAACAAAATGCCGTTTTATTATCACGCAATTGGGAAGTAGTGGGTAATTTGTTTAGTTTCAACAGTTTTCTGAAATTTCTTACTGCGAAACCCTCGATTCGAAATGATATCTTTCGGACTCTGATTTTTAAAGAATAAAGAACACAAGTTCAAATGTTTTAAGTGAGTGGTCTAATGAAGAGTTCATTCTTTTCAGGCAATCCCAACGTTCAAGTTATAACCACATTAGTCAGAGTTACTACATATGGTCATAATAGTGAGTTGCTTAAACTGAGGCTTTCTCAAATTATGATGATCACAGGTTGGATCTGAAATAACACGGACAGTCAAGGGACCTTCATACTGAGAAACGGAGCTTTCCAGGTGAGATACATAATTCCATGACCACAGAATTTGAGTTTCTTTAGATCACTGATTTCTACAATGAAGGACGTTCTATTAGTCTCGACGGAAAACCTTGGGAGAGTTAATACACGACAGGTTTGATATTTCTATTTTTGACTAAAGTCTCAAAAGTGTACTTATTTCAGGGAGATAGCGGTCGAAGTGTGGTCTATTATTTCAAATGGTCAGTATTACGTGATCGGAGTGGATCAAAGTGACAGACATTCCTACATAAGGTTCAGTGCCGGAGTCTCATCAATTTACGCGCATTTATTACAAATCTTCTCTTTTGCCAGATTTTGTTGAAGATATGATCAAACATTGATAAAGAACTTCATACCCAACATTTCTGATTTTACAGGCTTTCCGCGTTGAAAAAATCTTTGTGGTGGCATGATGTCGAGTTTTCCTTGCTCTAGATATGTTAAACAATCTTCATGTAACATTTCACATAAGAATAATAGCGTTTTGAAAGTGTAGAACACCGAAAACAGTTTTGGAGTGGAATAAATTGGTTTTTTGCAACCTTGGCAAAAATTCTGAAAAATTGAGACTTTCTCTCTGAGTAGCTAATATTCTCCAATCATATCCCAGCAAAAAACTGATTTTGAAAAAGTGTCTGTATCAAAAAACACGAAATGACTTCAGAATTTTCAGCAACCTCCCTTTTTTTCGGGGTGGGTGTATTTTTCTGTGTTTGTTCTGATAGCGAGTCCGGGCACAGAACTTGACCGGTTTCACATTCTGTGAAAGTTGTCTCATTTCTTGAGAATATTGACTTGAACAAACAAAAATATAAATTAAAACGTTTATTCAATTTAAAAAAAGAGAACGCAAATAGAATAGCTGAAACCTAAAAATACCCGACGAGCTTGTTCCTGGAACATTGTTTTTGAGTATAGCCATGTTTCTGAAAATGTGTACTTTTTTTCCATTTCTCCAAATAAATCTTACTCATTGAACTCCATGGCCTCTTCGTAGAACTCCAAGTCAGTCGAGTTCGGATCCACAAACATTGTAGTCAGTTTCCCATTAATGTATGCATACGAGCAGTGGAAGAATCCAGATACAGCGGCAATGACAAGTCCAGCGATGAGGCAAAAGAGTTGCATGGATTTTGTATATCGACACTGAAGAAGGATAACCAAGATTGATTTTAAAATATTCCAACTCACGTGTGATGTAATTTTCTCCAGGTCCATGTTTACAACAAACTGCCAATAATAGAAAAAGTTTAATAGAGATTAGTACAACATATTAGAGAATTTAACAAAAATCGAAAACAAAATTTGACGCCTAAAAACACGGCTTCGAGAGAGTCAATATGATATTTTTCTCATTCCGTGGCTTTTTATACGATCGAGGAGAGACGCAGAGAAAGAAAGTGATTTTATTATATAGGAGAGGCCACACACAGCATCGTTTTTATTGCATATTCAATGAGTCACTATTTCCGATTCCGTTCTTTTCATACATCTTTTTTCTTCTTTGCCGAAACGATGGGGAAAAAATGGTTGACCCTAGTGGAGACGACTCGGGTCGTGCAAACATGAGTAACTTGCTCGGTGTCACATAGAAATAGTTTTTAAGATAATGTTCTTTCTCTGAAAGAGCTAAAGCACACATGAATGGGCCGAAAAATATGACAAGAATAATCCAGGAAGACACAACTTTTTCTCAAATTTCAATAATAATTCACACATCCAAGTTTAAAAGAAGATTGACTAAACTATATCTTTTAATTTCAGAGGCCATATTCATGTACATTTTCTTTTCAAAAATCAACTGAATTATTTACAAGGAAAATGGTAGCGTGAAAATGTACTGAAAATTATTCAAATTATTTTCTGACTAGCAGAATCGAAAAATGACTTTTGAACGGAATTTTCTCAAAGACTATTAAGCGAAATTTTCTCATATTTGGTCACAGTACTTAGAATTCCTAGCTCTATCCATTCATATAATTTTTATCAAATAACATAGTTTTTAAGTTGAATAACAGCATTTTTCGGGTTTAAAATTAGATAATAATGCACTTGACATACTATTCAATAATATCAACGTACAACTTTTCTAGAATCCAAAAATTCATAAAATTGACTGTCAACATCAATCGAGATTAGTATACCTATTTCGAGAAAATATAGGGATTTTCTAAAAAGAAAACGAATTTTCCTAAATTTTCACGCCTTCTCAGTTGATTTTCGGAAAGAGAATGGTTTTCCAAGGAAAATTTTCATGAATACGGCCTCAGAATTGTTCTGTTTTTTTTTCTGATCTTAGATTTTTTAGGAAATAAAAATTTCTGAATTTCCGAAATTGGAACGCAGTTTTTTTTTGAAAAGCAGGAAAAATATTGTAACTGGAAAATTATTTTTGGCTTTCTCCTCGTATTTCCCAAAACCTTAATTGAGAATCTCGAACACATAATTTTCTCTCAATTGTCCTTTTCTCTAAATTACAAAATGGGCAGTTCTTCTGGGAGTAATTCAAAAAAACTGCAATAAAACCCTCTATTACTGCCATAAATGCCGACATTACCTAGCGGTATTGTCATAAAAGTCTACGTTTCACCCATAAAACTATGAACAGGTGAAGAGAGCCCACCTGGAATCGACTCCGCCTCTCGAGAGTCCCTATAAATACCGCCGGATTCCGATTATTATCATTCATTCACTCTCTCATGTAACCACTTCCTCTCCCTCAATATTTTTCCGGACGACCTTCTGCATGGACGTCGGAAAAATCTTCTTTTTTATTTTTCTGAAATTATTCCTATTCGGCTATGTATTCAATGATCGTCCACTCAAATATTGGAACTTTGATATTCTTTCCAATCCAGTTTTGCAATTATAACAATTCAACGGTAAGAAACATGATAAATGTTCAAGTACATGGTGTATTTTCAGAATGTCAACGTTGCTTCTGATGACTGAACAAGCTGCAACAAGGCATTCGATGACGTTCAATCCGACCAAAACTGCTTCACTCAATCTGCCAAATGATTGCACCGTGCACAAATCTCCATGTGACTCACTTACATTCCAGAATAATGTTTAGTAGATTGGCAGAAGAATAGATGGAACCCTCCACGGACGACGGTTCAAACACTGGATCTGTTTTTCAACAGACAGTTGAAATTTCATTCGAAAACTCCAGGATGAGATCAGACTGAAAAACAACGACTTCACGATTTCAATTCGAAATGATTTGCTGAAGATTGCGAGTTTCACCCAAAATCAGTTCCAAGCACCTCGCTTTTCTCCATTGATTCAAAGAGGGTTTTTATGAGCTGGAAATTGTCACCACAAGACCAACATTCGACACACCAGCAGAGTTTTGCTTCAATCCAGCAGTTGGCAAGGACAAATGCGAAACATGCACAGTTTCAAATGCACATTCGATCACCTCCATCAAACATTAATAAGTTAATATAAATTCACTCTTTTGTTTTGCCTTTTTCATATATTAAAAACTGAAATAAATTGATAAAAATATGTCTTAGTAACTGTTTTCATTCATATTGACCAAAGACAAGATTACGTTGACCAAAGACAAGATTACGTTCTTCTGGACATTTTAAATTAAAAGTTTGATTGTTTCCATCAAGTCTAACCAAACTTATTCCTTGCCACATGTCAAGTAATTGAGCTCAAAGTTGATGGTTTGGGTGGCGTTCCATCTAAGAATGTTCACGATATTCAAAAAATTGGGTTGTAATGAATGAATAAAGACATAGATGAAAAATGACTCTAAAAAGCGATGAATTGAAAAATATTAATTTTTGAGTCTTTTCTTCAATACTGAATTAGGAGGACCCTCAAACTTTGAGTTTCCCGTCTTTTAATTATTTCCATTTTTTCTTTTTACCTATTTTTCTATTTTTCAATTTTCCAATTTTTGCCTCATATAGTTTTACCAGTCGGTTTGAGCCCCCTGTCGGGGGCTCAACCTCATGGCTTTTGTTTACTGTTTTATTCCCGAGTTTCTTGTTAACAGAATGCTTGAATCAACAATTTTCTGAATTTCCAACGTCTCAAATTTCGAACCAAGATTCACAAATTTTTGAATTTCTAATTGCAAGTTGACGAAACTCTTGAAGTTCCAATATCCGGAATATTGAAATTCCTAAATGTCTGTTTGTCTAATTTATTATTGTCAGTGTTTCTGAATTTTGAAAGTTCAGAATCCTTCACACACATCCCTATTTTCAAACCTTTTGTTCTAAATCACATTGAGAGTACACGGAAGGGGTTACAACACCTGTATTCTCACAGAAAAAAGCCTCCCCCTCCCTGTGCTGTACTTCTTTGCCTCCGGTTACAATACGCATAATCTTGTAAAGAGCTTCCGTCACTTTTAATCAGAACCTAAGGCCCTAAACAATTGGGAATTAAGAAATTCATAGTTTCAGAAATTTTTGATTCGGATACTCAGCACACCGAAAACTCCGGAAACGTTTTCCTTGGAAAATCTTTTTTTTGCCAAAATCAACTTTTTCAGAAAAAAGTTCCGAATCCGTACCCTAAATTCCATAAGTTGACGTTCAAAGATATAGAAATGAAAACTGATCAAGTACGAATGATATAGAAAAAGTTAGTTATCAGTTAGAAAGTGTCTAATTGTAAGATTTTGAATGTCCGGTATTAAGATTTCTTTTTTTTTTGAGTTTCGAAACTTTCGAACTTTCAAAAAAAAGACTTCAAAGAGTAAGCAATATAATACAGAAATGTTGAATTTCGATCAAAAATCCCGAAAATCCTGATTCGGAGATTCAGAAACTTCAAACTTTGAGAGGTTGAGAACTTTCAAAGTTTGAAAATCAGCTTCTGGATGTTTTAGAACACAACGTTTCCAAACCACGACGTTTCATAACTCGACACTCCAGAATCTGACATTCCAGAACCCGACGGTTCAGAACTTTTCAAAATTTTTGCGTATTGCTCATTTCAAGTTTAATATTTTTCTACTTTTCTATTTGTTCTCGTCTACCGTACTCTTAATCCCGATATTTTCACACTCGGGAAATCTCAAAAAACTGAAAAACTGAAACTTTCAAAAACGGTGTCTAGACCTTTGCCTGCGAATATGATTCCGATTTTGAAACACTTTTTGTAATGACATAGTTTTCGAAAATTTCAATTATTTTTTCGATTTATTTAGAGTTCCCGAGTGTGAAATTTCTTAGAGCCTGAAAATCTGATAAGAAATAATTTTCGAGTTACGCTTTTTCGAATTTTATTACACTTTCTCAAATTCTCGAAATTTTGAAAATTTGGAAAAAAAATGGAAGTCGAATCCTCGGAAATCAGAAAGTTTCAGAAACGTCTGAAAACGATTCCTGTAAAACAAAATTTATTAAAACACGCATTTCCAGAAGCCCACTTGATCGAAATTGAAGTGAATAACGAACAAATGAAATTTCCGAAAAATTTTAATTTTGGAGTTTTGAGCTCAATTCTTTGTAGGCAGCACTTAGATAGACCTAAAAACCGTCTTGCAAAATATCTTGAAGTTTTAGTGAGTTTCAGCATAATTTTGAAAATTTCGATTCTCAACTGTATAGGTTTCCTATAAGCTAGAAGGCCCAGGACACCATAGACATGAAGCGCTCGGTAGTCCATGACTACATACTACACACCACTATAGGAGTCCCATGTCCCTTTGAGTTATTCAAGTGAATGTCCGAGACAGACGGACACACAGACACACATACAGAAAAGTTTCCTTAGTAAGAAGTAGATTTTGTTTCTTCCTCTCTTTATTTTCATGTTTCTATTTTTCCCCGTTTTTAAAATTTTTAATTTTCTCAGTTTCTTCATTTTTCTATTTCTCTGTAAAAATGAGCACATAGAGTTAACGAGACGACGAAATTTTAAGAATTTACTCATTTTCGAGAACAATTAAGTGATTTTTAACAAGAAATTTGGGGTTAAAACTATTGGATAAAACGCTAGGAATGGAAATTTTCTAGTCTAGAAACATTTCTTAAGTCCATTTTTATAGGTCTGAGGTCTTCTGGAGCTGCTCAGCAGGGTCTTCGCGCCGACCCGCTTGCCGCATCCCGAATTTATATGGCGCTCCAGACGGTTTGAAGATGAGAGCTTGGCGAAATGTACTTTGGAAGTTTCACGAGTTGAGAGGATCAGACACTGAAAGAATAATAGGCATTTTTAGTTATTTTTAGCCATTTCAAGCCTATTTACAACCTATTTTCTGCCATTTAACGCCCATTTTCAGTCATTTTAAGCGTATTTTAGCCAATTTTAAGCCTATTTTAGTCAATTTTCAGGTGATTTTCAGCTATTTCAAGCTTAATTTTTGCCATTTTAAGCTTATTTTCAGCCGTTTCAAGTCTATTTTCAGCAATTTTAATCCTATTCGAAGCCATTTTAAGCCTATTTTAAGCCTAACCGCTCTGATGCTTTTGGTGACCTTCTATGTGAATAAGACTTTTTTGGATAGTGAAAAAAACGCCGAGAAAACGGAGATACTTTATTGTCAATTTTCTGAAAATGTGACGATAGAGGAAATTTTTTCTCTGCGTTAGTCTTCACCAAAAGTCATATTTACATAGAAAGAATTGATGACCGTATAGTCATCAAAAAAGGAAAAAGACGAGCACCAAATGATATTAAATCGAGCGAAAATTTATATATAAGCAAGAGATGCCACTAAAGAGAGGGACTTCAAGAGAGACGCAGAGAATCGATGTGGAAGTCAACCAAAAAGCTAACGAAACCCTCATTTTATTCGTATTCTGTTTCCCCCAACCACGACTATGTGTTTTTAATGGTCTTTGTTTGATTTTCCTCAATATTTGGTGAGTTTTTCACCAGAGATTCGGAAATGAAAAGATTTTTTCAGATAATCCCTCCCCTTGACCACTTTCTGAATAAGGTCTACTTTCCAAAAATTATTTTTCTGAAAAATGTGAGTTATCTTAAAAGTTCACACATTTCGAAAAACCACTATTTTGCAGTATGCAATTGAAAGCCGAAGTATTTCTGCGAAGCACGTGTCCCCATCAAATGGAATTCAAGTTTCGATGGACAAATAGTTACCCTGTTTCACAATGCCTGCCGCAATTTTTGAAGCGCTCTCCAGAGTAAGTTGAAACAACGATTGGAAAAAAAGACCGATGTCTGAAATTCAATAATTTGGAAATTCCCGAAATTCAAATATTCAGAAATTCCAGAAATTCAGAAATTTCAAAAAATTCAGAAATTCAGAAACTCTGTTCAAGAATTAATAAATTTGGAAATTCATAAACTTTAGAAGTTCGCAAAGTAAGAAATTTAAAAAAATCAGGAATTCCAGAAAATCAATGAAATTCAGAAATTTATAATTCCGAAAACTCAAAAATTCAAATCTCGTAAAAATTCGAAATTTCCAAAATACAGAAATTTCAGAAATTCATGGAATTCAGAGATGCAAAAAAAAATTAGAAATTCGTAAACTCAGAAAATCAAAAACTCAGAAATTCCAAAAATCAAGAAATAACTAAAATTCAAATATTCTGAAGTTTCTGACACTCAAATATTCTGAAATTCCAGAAGTTTAGAAAAATCAAAAATTTCAGAAATTCAGAAATTTTTAAGGTAAAGAATTCAGTACTTTTTTGAATTCAGAATTTCCATAACTTCAAAAATTCAGAAAATCAGAAATTCGGAAATTCCAGAAAATCCACTCAAAAAAATTCAAATCTTGCAAAATTTCAAAATTTCAAAAACGCTAAAATTTCAGAAATAAAAAATTCCAGTAACTCAAATATTCAGGAATTCAAAAATTTCATGAATTTCCGGAATTGAGAAATTCAAAAATTTGAAATTTTCAGAAATTTCAAAAATTCTAAACTTCAGAAATTTAGAAGTTCAAAAACTCAGGAATTCAAAAATTCAGGGATTCAGAAATTGGAATATTCCCAAAATTCAAAAAATTCAAAAATTTCAGGTATTCCAGAAATTTCAAACATTTCAGAAAATCAAAAAATTTAGAATTGAGGAAAATCAAAAAATCAGATTTCGAAAAAATCCAAAACCTTAGAAATTAAGGAATTCCAGAAATACAATAAATTCGGAAATTTCAGAAATTTGGAAGTTTGGAAATTGAAAATTTTCAGAAATTCAGAAATTCAATGAAAATTTCAACGTTGATTTTCAAAGCGGCCATCAAATTGAAGGGACAGGATGTTGGCTTGGAATGAATTATGACCCAGTAAGTGAGAATTTCTGGAAATTAAAATTTTCGAACTTTTTCCAGACCACCAACTCATACACCAGATTCGCATGCTGTCATGTCGGTTTTTTCGTGAAGCTTGCCACTAAGCTCAAAAATCATTTTAGAACTCATTGGTTCAAATGTTTGGGGTTCTATTTTCATAAAATCATTGGTTGAGTTTAATAAATAACCAGTCGATTTCCGCCGCCTGTCGGCGGCTACAATCTCCTGGCTTCACTCAAAGCGTTAGAATCTCAAAAATGGGGAGAAAAAAAAGATTATATTGTACATAGTTAATTGTGTGGCTAACTATTAAAAACTTTTGATTCAGTTGTTAACTATGGATCCCGCTTACCCTTAAGGAAAACTAAAAAAAATATCGCATCACGAAATTCGAAACTTTGAAATTTTAAAATCAGATCTTCTGAAATTCGAGAATCGGAATTTCGAAACTTTAAAAATTTCCAACTCTAAAATTTGGAAACTTGAAAGTTTGAAAAATTTTTAGGTCGAAAGCTGGAATTCAGAAACGAAATTCAGAGACTTAGAAATAAAAAATTGGGAAACTGAGAATTCAAAAGTTCATGAATTCCAATTCCTGAATTCGGAAGTCCCGATTTCTACCACTCTCAAATTCTGAAATGATCCCATTCTGAAGTTAAACAATTTGAACATTAAGCAGTTGGGACATTTTAAAGTTCCCGAATCTCGGAAAGTTTTTAATATTTTTTTAAATTTTAAGTCTAGAAAATTCAAGGAATGCAGAAAACGTTTTCAGCCTAAGCCTGCAATATAAATCACAAAACGCAATATTGTGAAAATTTTCAGTCAAAAGCTACTGAAACTTCCAAATATCAGCAAAATTCGTACTTTCTCCGCTGAAATGTTTTCTGGAATGTTCCGTTTTCTGTTTGATACTTCAGGTTTAGACTAAAATGCCTATACATTTGTCATAAGAACAAAAAATGCGCGAATTCAAAAATTAGGATGCCTCCCTAAAGCTCAGGTAATAGGAAACTGTTTTTGGATGCCCCCTCAAACTCAAATATCGTAAAAATTGTTTTAGAAGGGCCGGCTTTTTTTATTGTTCTAATAAAACCTCCAAAGGGCCCTTCTATTACAGAAGTCCTTTAATTAGAGGGAGCCTTTCTATTTTTCCAGTCATTTTTTCCGAAATTTTTAGTAGAAAAATTCGGTGGATTTTCGTTCAACACTAAAAATCAACCGATTTATCCTAAATTGAGCAAGTTTATGAGAAAGAAAATGTGTTCCAAGTTGAAACTTTCAACCGATTTCTATGAAGTTATGTTTCAAATAAAACATCTTAATGGGGGTCCTTCTATTCTTTCAAGCCCCTCCGGTTTTGCCCTTCTCCTGGAGGGATCCTCCTATTAAAGTGCTTTTTTGATACAGGTTTCACGATATTCCACAATTCAGATATTAGGAAACCTGAAGTTCGAAAATTTCAAAGCTTTGAAGATTCAATAACAGACCTTCAAAATACTAAAAAATATGAATTCGTAATTTCGAAAATTAATATTTTGAATGCCAGAAATTGAGATATCTTTCGACCTTATATCATAAGTTCAGCAATTTTAACCCAGCGCTAGTCTCCTGGCCTCCACCTTTATGTTTTCTGTTGACCTGGATGTTTTTTTTAAGTTTCATGGCATTAGAACAAATGCAACTAAAATCGGCTGTCGACTTGAAAGTTATCAAGTTGGAAAACCGCGAAATTTTACTAATTTATTTTACTCAAGCTAATGAGAAAATCATTTTCACACATTCTTACACATTTCTGAATTCAGTACTAAAAACAAAAAAGTTGCCACCCGTCGGACGCGAACCCTCATCGCGCGGACAAAAGCGTAGTTCGCTAACCACTACACCATGCGGCCACACAGCAGCAATGGTGGAGACGGCGCATACGATTCTACTCTTTCCTCCCCCTCTCGCCTTCGCCCTCTCTTCCCAGGGGGGAGTTCCACCACCCTTTTTTTCTCTGTGGTGAAACCAAGGAATGGCTCCAGAAGGCTTCAAAATCGAAATTTTGAAAAACGGAAAGTGGGGGCATCATCTCACTGCTATTTCGGATTATCTGTGAAAATTTGAGACATTTTGGTCTACTCGTGTCTTCGCTAGGGTCGGCGAAACGGAACAAACGGACACACACACAGAATTTGGTGATTGTTAATAGTAAAGATTTTTCCGACAATGTTGATGAAAAGAAAGAAAATTGGCCTAAGGTGGCCGTATTCTTTAACGACGAGATCATATGCGTTTTCTATCTAGATCAGCCAAACTGAAATTCTAAATATTTTTCACCAGACGCATTGGCTTAGTCTCGGTGCTAAACTTCGAAGTTGAAGATGACAGTAAAATGAATTAGACGAGTTATACAATTCCTGGAGAAAGACAATGGCAAAAAAAGGATGATAAAAGATAACATTCATTTAAAATATGTATAACAACTAGATAACTAGAAATTAAAATATTTCAAATTCATGAAGATTCGACGAGACTATGGGGTATTTTTCCAAGACTTGGACCTGAAAAATATTTTTTCCGGTGAATACAAACGGGCTAGGCACATAATAAGGGTACACTTCGAAAATTTCCAGTTATTTTGTATAGACTGATTGACTATTTTGCACCCCTTTATAATATTTGTACCCAAAGGATCTTAAAGATTTTGACCTTCCGAATTATTTGCCAGTAGACTAGCCTACCCTTTCATTAAGCTTCATAAAACAAAAGCCTTCTCCTTGAATCTCTTCCTTTTCGGCTCTCCAAGCTCCTTCTGCTCTTTTACCGTCTTCACTGTGATCCATCCCAACTCGATTTGTCTCTCGTGCTCCATCATTACCAATACGCTGAGCTTATTGAGACCTGGAAAACGAATGGAGTGTTTTCAGATGAAAAATCCTCTAAATTAAATCTAGTCAATAAATTATTCACCCATATTCATTGTCCTCGAATATTGATTCCGAAGAGCTGTTGAGGTGGAGATCCTGCATACCGCCTGTGGAGCTTCTGACTTCCACTGGGGTTCAGCAAGCCACTTGGGCCTTCCAGATGTTGTTAGAAAGCTTCCAGCCTGAAAAGTTCTGTTCAGAAGGGAAAAAAATTGGTTCAACTTACAGAGCATCCAATTTCCATAAATTTCCGGCCCAGATTCCAGCTTGAGGATTTTCTTCAGCATTACGTCGTCTCTTGCTGAGTGGCTGGCCTGAGGAGCATGTGCCTTAAGGCTTCAGTGCATCAGGAACACTTCTGAAAACCATTTTCAAACATTTTTGAAGATTTTCAAAAACTAACCGTATGCCTCTCTCTGCCATTTCGTCTTTAATAACAATAAATGCATTTCTTGTCCGGGACAAGAATAAATCCATTTTTGTGGGATTTCTCGTCCGCGAAAAGTTCTTTTGTGTAGAGCAATGGTAGATTGCCTGGAAGAAGTTTTTGATGATTTGGAACGATGTGAGCTAAAAGTTACGGTATTCCGGTGGGCTGACGGTGGCAGGAGTTGGAGACGGCGTGTTGGTGACGGAGGTGGCTGGGGAGGAGTAGAGAGACGTGGAGCATGTTGAAGAGCCTGGTGACCCTGGAAGAAATTAGCTGAGAAAGGTTTTGAGTTTTACGCTTACCATTTGGAATCCTGATTTCCAATTCCGTCTCCCCCATAAGCTTGAGAAGTCTCTTGATGAGCAAGGGAGGGCCTGAAAATGCGACGGGATTTAATTGAATAATTATTTCATTCATTTTCTTTTTCTTTCGGTTTATTGGCACATGTGAATGTTCGATTATTTGAAGAATTGTCAGATGAATATCTCCTTGCGTCACTTTGACGGAGTTGGCAGGTGGGCAAAAAAATCTACGCAATACCTTTCTTTCGTCATCGTTCATCGATAGAAAAGACTTACGTCATTTTACATGGGAAAGAAAACGGAGAAGTTTTGATTTCTACAGTATCCTTTTGAACCAAATTTAGCGTTAAAAGACTTCAAAACATTTCTGTATTTTCATAGTTTCTAATTTTTTTCGATAATGCTTAACAATTATAATTTTTAATACTCGTTTCAGCTGTTTTTTTGAGCCTAGATAATTTATAATGGCGCAAACATAGAACAAACATTGAACAATGCACTAGAAGAAAATACTGTGAAACCTGCGTACTTTATCACTCCAATATTTTCAATTTTTATGACAATGGTGGTCTAAAAAGTGGGGTTACCGTAAAACCTCAAATAGACCGACATGTCGCTCTATTTTTCAAACGACCGCTCTATCAGAGGTGACGTTCAATTAGGGGCTGTCGTTCTATTTTTCAATGAAAAAAAAAACCAAACACAACAGAAATTTTTTCAGAAAAAGAGCAACAACAAGATCAACAAGTAGTAAAAAAACATCAAAATGTTAAACAAAAGTAAGCGCAGAGCCACTATCTTCTTGATATTCTTCCTCACTGAGGTCGACTTTTTTAATCAGATCCTCCAATTCCTCCAACGATCGTTCCGCGCGTGCTTTTTTCAATGCATCGAATCCACTTGAAACTTCCGAGTTTGTCTTGAAACAGTGAATCAAATGATCTCCGGAACCTCCTGGCACTGTTGTTACAGCGCATCCTTTGAATGATATTCCAATGAATTCATCAAGACTTTTCCATGCATCGACAATCCTCTGAAGATAGACATCCATTGGCGGAACATGCATGTTTCCAGATTTTGTATACACTTTTATTCCATAAGTCATCCAGTTTTCATATTATTGGCGAATTTTCGATTTGAATTAGCATGATAGACACAGTTCTGGAACGTTGAAGACAAAGTTCAATGAGTAAGATTTATTTGGAGAAATGGAAAAAATACACATTTTCAGAAACATGGGTATACTCAAAAACAATGTTCCACGAACAAGCTCGTCGGGTATTTTAAGGATTCTGATTTTTCATTTGTTTTCTTTTTTTTTTGATTGAATAAACAGTTTAATTTATAGTTTTGTTTCTTCAAGTCAAAATCTTCAAGAAATAAGACAACTTTCACAGAATGTCCAACCGGTCAAATTCTGTGCCCGGACTCGCTATCAGAACAAACACAGAAAAATACACCCACCCCGAAAAAAGGGAGGTTGCTGAAAATTCTGAAGTCATTTCGTGTTTTTCGATACAGAAATTTTTCCAAAACAGTTTTTTTGCTGGGATGTGATCGGAGGATATTACTCACAAGGGAAGTGTTTTCAGACAGTGGTTGAGGATTTGCTCAAACTTTCGTCTTTGGTACTTTTGGACACGCTGATTACAGTGCTGTTTTCATTTTTTGCCCCTTGCCCCTCACAAAAAAGTTAAAGGCTCTTGAAGTGATTTCAGTACTAATTTCTCACTTTTCGAGCGATTTTTTGAGGGGGTTAATAACAGTTTTTCGGAGTTTTTCAAATGTGATTCGTCTTTTTAGATGTTTCTCGACACTCTGACGAAGTTTCCTCGTTTTTCAAAAAAAACAATTTTGCTATTTCTTCGGTATTTTTCAAAACAAGTCGAAAATAAGTTGATTTTTTCAAAATGAATAAAAATCTGAATTAAAGTTTTTCAAAAAGATTTTGACACATTTGAGATTTTCAGGGAGATCTGAAAGAAAAGCAAAAAAGAAATAGAGGAGAGCGGGATCGAACCCAACCCTAGTCAGTTATTGTCCTTCCCTCCTCACCACTACACCACACTTCCCTTTTTCTCTCTACTTCTTAAATTTGTATAAGAAAGGGAGATCGCGCTCACGCTTATAATGCTTTAACATAAAAATATTATGTCGTTATTCGCCATGTCCGAGAGTATATGTGTACCAATTTTCAAGAAATTCTCAACCACTGTCTGAAAACACTTCCCTTGTCAGATAGAAAAACTTTATCAACTAGTGATATGTGTCAAACAGAAGTGTTCATATTTTACTTGTTGATCAATTTTCTTTATCTTTCATAAATTGAATTAACTATTCTCATCGTTTCCGACTTCTACGTCGTTTTGTCGGTTCAAAAAAAATCGAACCAGTTTCAAGCCTTTTTTATCTCCAAACTCGATCCGTTCCCCCTGTGCGCATTAGACAGTGCGACAGAGACAGAAAGAGTGGGCGGAGTCTTTCCCCACACAAAACATAGTGGGGCGCGGAACCCGCTAGATGTCGGGACACACACGAGGGTATAAGAGGATACTGCTAGGGGTTGCCAGTTACGGGTACATTTTTCTCATACGGGTAGAACAACAGGAATCTTAAGACAAATTTCGAATTCTAATTTTTGGAACCGCCCTCGCGAGAGGGCAATAGTACTGAAACTTTGTTAAATACCATGTTAAAAAACATTTCAAAAAACTGTTGTGCATGTTTCAAAAAAGATGCAGTAATTTTGAAATTATTCTTAGATAATTGAGTAAGCCAAGAAGTTCAATCATACTTTGCTTCATAGATTTACCAAAATAGCTACTTTTCAGAAATTCGTTATTCAAAACACCATCGAAGAGTTTTCCGAAATGTTATTTACGTGAAGCAGATATGCCAGTAAGAATAAAGAGACATTTATGACAAATTCGTAGAAAATCATGAAAACTCCAATATCACAAACAATGCCAATAACTGTAAGCGTATTTCTCTTTTGCCGCAGAACAAAAACTCTACAAAACATCAAAATTCTTTTGAATTATATGAAGTTAGGCAAATTTCAAGACTTTTATTATTCGATTTTTATGTTTTTTTTTGGGGGGGGGGGGGGAATTCGTAAGACCAAATGTCGATAATTGTTTATGTGGTAGTATTATATGACCCACTATTCTTTAGTGTGTACTAGTTGTATGTCATACTAGAAATTAATTACCTCTTCATAAAAGGTCATACAATGTCAAACTAGAAAATTAAACTATTGAAGGTGCTAATACATATCACAATTCGCATTTGAAGATGGCCCCAATACCTCGATATCTGTGTGGAAGAAAAAAGTGTCATGTATTTGTTTAGTGTATTTGTTTTATTATACAGCATAGTTTTTATTGCATATTCAATGAGTCACTTTTGCCAATTCCATTCTTTTCTTTCTTCTTCCTCTTTGCCAAAATGATGGGAAAGAGTGATTGACCCAATCGGAAACGATTCAGCTCGTGGAAACATAAATATTTTGCGCGGTATCACATAGAAATCTTTTTTAGGTTAATTTTGTTTTTCTGCGAGATCTAAAGCATACAAAAAGGTGCAGAAGTGACCAAAAAGTGTTAAGAAGGATTCAGAAAGGCAAAAATGTTACTTTACTTCCAATATAAATCCATACATCCAAGTTTAAGAGAAATGGGAAAGACTAAACTATCCTTAAATTTCAGAATTTTTTGTTTTGTTTTTCTGTTTTTTAGATAATTTCGAAATGAAAATTTCTGAATTTTCGAAATTGGACAGCAGTATTTTTTTTGAAAACTTTCAAATCACATTTCTTGAAATTTGAATGAGTAAGAAAATGACTGAATTGAAAACTTGTTTTCAATGAACCCGCGTTTCAATGTCAGAAATTCAAAACTCGTTTTTTAAATCTATACAAACTTGAAAAAAACCGAATTTTCGAATTGGAAAGGAGCTTCTGAATAAAAATTCAGAAATTCAAGAACTCAATTCCTAAGAGAATAAAAACTTTTAAAAAATATTTAAAAAAAAAACCAAATGTTTTCAGAGTTTAAATTCTCGAATTTTTGCCCCAAATATTTGAGAAAAAAAAAATGAAAACATGAACTCTTATTTTTGATATCACTTAGAAAATTCAGAGGTGTTTTCAGAATTTCCAATATCGAAATTTCGAATTACCGTAAAAACTCTATTAGATAGCCATGGCACTCTATTCTTCGGAGGTGGTCTGGGGTGGCACTGTATTAGAGGGTGGCATTAAATTAGAGGCTGGCGCTTTATTCTTCGGAGCCAATTTCTACTAAAACTCATCACAAAAATACTCGATTTTCAATTTTTCATAACATACCGTAAAAACTCTATTAGATAGCCACCCCTAATTGAATGCCAGCCTCCAATATAGTGCCATCCTAGAGCACCTCCGAACAATAAAGTGCCAGCCCCTAATATAATGCCACTGCGGATTTGATGGCATTGTTACAAAAGCTAAAGAATAACACAAAAAACCATTTTCTCGTTTTGTAGCATTGTTTCAAACTTAAAAGAAGTACTGTATTCGTAAAAAATGTTTCAGCATGCTATCAGACTTCAAAAGTCTCTTAAAAAGAAGTAGAAAAATCAAGAAAATTTCAGAATGTATGTTTTGAAAAATTGAAAATCGAGTATTTTTGTGATGAGTTTTAGTAGAAATTGGCTCCGAAGAATAAAGTGCCAGCCTCTAATTTAATGCCACCCTCTAATACAGTGCCACCCCAGACCACCTCCGAAGAATAGAGTGCCATGGCTATCTAATAGAGTTTTTACGGTACATTCTGAAATTTTCTTGATTTTTCTACTTCTTTTTAAGAGACTTTTGAAGTCTGATAGCATGCTGAAACATTTTTTACGAATACAGTACTTCTTTTAAGTTTGAAACAATGCTAGAAAACGAGAAAATGGTTTTTTGTGTTATTCTTTAGCTTTTGTAACAATGCCATCAAATCCGCAGTGGCATTATATTAGGGGCTGGCACTTTATTGTTCGGAGGTGCTCTAGGATGGCACTATATTGGAGGCTGGCATTCAATTAGGGGTGGCTATCTAATAGAGTTTTTACGGTAAATGTTCAAAATATTAGGTTGTTCGATAAGTAGTGCTCACTTTTACTTTGCTCTATGTCGCTTATCCTGTTTTGGATTTTTTCCAATTCTGTTTTCATATTAATTGATGTTACACATTGCATGTTTAATGCACTGTAAAAAAATTCCCCTCGACAGTGTCATGACTGAGGTCTAACTCTATGATCGTCACACACTCAAAAGGGTGTTTTTCTCATGTGCTTCCAGGTTCTCTAGAGCAACGATCCTTGGCGAGCAGTGTTAAAAATGTTAGACACAGACTTCATCCCTCGAATCATCGTTGAAATTTGGTTTAAAATATTTGATAAAAGAAGTTATGATCTGAAACATAAACCAATATCAAAACGGCCTAGTCTCATCATCGATGGCAATATTACACGGTTACTGGAGGAAGAGCCCCGGGCTGCTTTTCGTTCATCTTTTGGTAACAATTGATCTTGATCCCGGAAGAGTTTCATCAGTGAAACTCTTGACGTCACCACTCGTCTCGTCTTACAGACGCCGCAGGTGGAGGTGTGAAAAATGTTTTTTGCATTTTTCGCTCCTGCAGTCCCCGAATGTATAAGAGGGGAGCAGTTTACGGTAGATACGGTAACTGCAAGTGCTGAAATCCTATTTGACGATTTTTTGAACCCTGGACCTTGCAATACCAAGGCCAAAACCCACTTTTTTGCTCAATTGGACGTTTGTTGAACCCCCGAGTCTGGTGAATGTTCAAAGTTAATGCTGGTCCTCATTTTGGTTTTAATAGGTTTTTTTGATCCTTTTGAACATTTTCAAAATCATTTCGGACACTTGATAAAGAAATACCAAGTCTTCTAGCCACATCAACACGACCACCCCCTCTCGAGAAAAGTCGCGATCATGGGTTGGTGTGGAGAAGACTTCATAATTCCGAACAAAAAACAAAATGGTACCAAATGATATAAATCACTGCTTATAGAGGGACCCTACTCTCTATTAGTAACAAACGTTTTCAAAATTATCTCTCGGGCCGACGCCAAGAAGCTCTCGAAAAAACGTCCTATCATTATCGGCCACCCTGTAGATGAAAAATGACTCTAAAAAGCGATGAATTGAAAAATATTAATTTTCGAGTATTTTCTTCAATACTGAATTAGGAGGACCCTCAAACGTTGAGTTTCCTATTTTTTAATTATTTCCATTTTTAATTATTTCCTATTTTTCTATTTTTCCATTTTCCAATTTTTGCCTCATATATTTTATTCTGTTTCTTCCTTTCTTTATTTTCATTTTTCTGTTTTTCCCCGTTTTTTAAATTGTTAATTTTCTCAGTTTCTTCATTTTTCTATTTCTCTAAAAAATGAGCACATAGAGTTAAGGAGACAACCAAATTTTAAGAATTTAAACTTTTTCGAGAACAATTAAATGATTTTTAACAAGAAATTTGGGGTTAAAACTATTGGATAAAACGCTAGGAATGGGAATTTTCTAGTCTAGAAACATTTATTAAGTCCTTATTTATAGGTTTGACGTCTTCTGGAGCTGCTCAGCAGGGTCTTCGCGCCGACCCGCTTGCCGCATCCCGACTTTATATGACGCTCCAGACGGTTTGTAGATGTGAGCTTGGCGAAGTGTACTTTCGAAGTTTCACGTGTTGAGAGGATCAGACACTGAAAGAATAACAGGCATTTTTGGTCATTTTTAGCCATTTCAAGCCTATTTACAACCTATTTTCTGCCATTTAACGCCTATTTTCAGTCATTTTAAGCTTATTTTAGCCTATTTTAAGCCTATTTTAGTCAATTTTCAGGTGATTTTCAGCTATTTCAAGCTTAATTTTCCGCTATTTTAAGCTTCTTTTCCGCTATTTCAAGCCTATTTCCAGCAATTTTAAGCCTATTTTCAGCCATTTCAAGTCTATTTTCAGCAAATTTAGTCCAATTTGAAGCCATTTTAAGTCTATTTTAAGCTATTTTAGAATATTTCCAGCCATTCTAACACTATATTCAGCCATTTCAAGATAATTTTACGTCATTTTAAGCCTATCTTGACCCATTTCAAGACTATTTTCAGCCATTCTAATCCTAATTTATAGAGTTTTCAGCTATTTTTTAAGATTTTTTTTCGATTTCCAATTGTTTTCGTCTGAAATTTGATGGAACGGTGTTCCAGAAGAGTACTGTAGATTACTGTGGAGATGTAGTTTGTAGTCTCTTTTCGCAAACACAATCACGTCAAAACATTTTTTGTCAATTTCCAGACAAACAAAATCGGACAAATCGAAAAAGAATCTTCAACAATAGCTGAAAATCCTGAAAAGGTCCAAAAATTTTGCAAAAATCGGACAAAAATTGCAAAACTCCGCTAATTTTTTGGGAGTTTTCCCCAGAAACAGTTGAGAACGGAGACTTTTCGCTTTCAGAACAAAAACAGGATCCAAAATCGTTATGAAACCTGTCAAAAATAGGTTTAAAATCGACTAATATGACTAAAAATGACTGGAAATTGGCTAAAATGGCCCAGAAAATTGCTTTTTTAGGTCAAATTTCCAATTTATAGCCGAAACAAACCTCTCCATGCTGATTGACATGAAACGACGAGACATATGGAACCGGGAAGTCCGTGGAGACTCTGCTCACAAATTTCATTCCCGGACTGAACAGTTTGAAGTGGTGATTCTTGGCATCGGCAATCAGAATATTCTTATTTCTGTCGATTTGAGCACCGGAGACGTACATGAAGTACTTGTTATTAAGCATCTCCTGAGCTGAACAGTGTACTCCGGCCTGGAAATTAATTTTTTGATTTCCAGAACTTTTCCTTTCTCATAAATTACCGTAGATATGATTCTGAGCATCTCAAACTTCGTTCTCTTCCAATCCGAATCATCCAGTCTAATGAGCATCACAGTTTGCGCTGCTCCCAAATCAGTGATAACTACAGTATCATCTGAAGCCGCGATGAAGCATGGTATGTCTGCATTCTTCAGTTGGAACGTCAATTGTTCAGCGGATCCAGTTTTCTTGGAGAAAATTCGCAATCTGGGATATTGCTGGGGTGGGCGATCCGTTGTGATCAGATTCCCTCCTTTGGATCGAGCCAACCCGCGAGCCGGGTAATTGAAATCGAGCTCCGTGTACTTCCAGGAGCAGAAATTGCTGACTCTATCGTCGCGGCGGAAGTTTATAAGACGAATAGAGGGTCTGTTATAGACATCGGAGCACAGCACAGCTACCATTGACCCATCCTTATAGATAGTGATTGCTGAGGGATTATCGAGCATTGGGTCCTCTATATCAGTGTATTTCGAGCGTCCTTTATCAATTCCGGTGTAGATTTTGAGCACTTTGGATTCACCAGACATACCGTTACCCTCCAAATGATGCGGTATGTTTGTGACGAACCAGGTCTCCGTGGGATTATCGTAAGTGACACCGAGTGGATAGGTGAGGCCGACTTTAGAGGAGGTGCACTTCAATTGGGATGCACGGAGTTTGAGGTCTGAAAAAATGGAAAATTTTGGGTTGAAAAAGTTGAATTTTGGCTCAAAAATCAAGTGTCTAGGTCAATTTTGAAGAAAATTATGACCGTTTTCAGTTTTACTAAGGCTTAGAATTTTTTACTGAGGCTTAGGATTTTTACTGAAGCGTAGGAGCTTTTAATGAGGCATAGGGTTTTTTACTGAGGCTTAGGATTTCTTACTGCGGCTTACGATTTTTACTGAGGCTTAGGATGTTTTACTGAGGCTTAGGATTTTTACTGAGGCTTAGGATGTTTTACTGAGGCTTAGGAACTTTTACTGAGGATTAACATTTTTACTGAGGCCAAAACTCCTAAGCCTCAGTAAAACTAAAATTGTCATAACTTTCTTCAAAATTGACATAGAACATTGATTTTTGTACCAAAATGATTGAAAAATAGCTCAAAAACTTGGAGAAAAGAAGAGAAATGAGCCAAATATGTCCAAAAAATGAAAAAAATTTGAGAATAAAAATGTATCATTTCGAGTCAAAAAGTTTCTAAACATCCCTATTATTAATTGAAAAAGTTCGAAATTTGTTAGAACTTTTTACTGTTTTTCTCCGAAATCCGCCTAGAAAATTGGATTCTAGACACAAACTTCTGATAAAATATGCTTACAAGGATCGTCTTTCGTCAATCCCTTCAAAAAATTCGCTCTTGACACATTGCCCAGCTCCTCATCCTCATCGTCTTCCTCACTTCCCGATTCCTCCTGTTTCATGCTCTTCTTCGTATCATAAACTATTTTCTGTCGTTTCTGTGGCATATCATCCAGTGTTGCATCTGAATCCAAATCCGATGATAGGAAAATGACGTCGATTTTCGAATTTTTTGGGCTTAAATGATTTTCCACGATTTTCAAGCCAGTATTTTTGCGCTTCTGATGACGTGACGGTTCTTCTGGCGATTCCAGGAAGCTTTTTGGCTCTTCTTTGCCAGGAACATCATCGTCTTCATCTATCTCCAATCCATCCAGCGATTCCTCGTAATCCAGCTCGACTAGCGATGAAATTGACGGGACCTTCGAACGTTTTACATTCGATTCCACTAGATTTGGGTTTGGAGACAAGAAATTGAGATTTGCGAAGTTTCGAATGTCCTCATCGGTCAGCATGAATTTTTTGGCGAGTTCCAAGCCATTTTGGACTTGTTTGAGCTGAAAAAATTGATTTTTCCTTTTAAAAATGACTCAAATTCCCTACTGTTTCCTCTAAACTCTTCACATCGCTTTCGGTGAGCTCTGGAATCTCTCCCGCCGCCAATAATTCAATAAGAGAAATAATTCGCTTATGGACGTCTTCCTGAGAGTCGGGCTCGTCTAGAAGCAAACTATCGTTGTCCATTTAACTCTGAAAGTTGGAAAAACTCGGAAATTTTAGGAAAAAACCGGGAAAAATCGGAAAAAAAGAAGGAAAAACAACAAAAAACCATTTAAAGCGAGTGTCGTAAGATTTGAGACATCTTCGTGTGAGGGGGTGGTGTTTGCGGACTTGCAACGAAAAAATTGGAGGGAAGTTGGAAGATAGTTTTTTTTTTGGGTAGATCAAATTTTTTTTCCTTTTTTAGCTCTAAACCGATATTAAAAATACAATTTTCATTGAAAATTCCAAATATTAAGGCAAAAATTTCGCACAGTAGATACGAGATTTCTCCATCTATTCAGCAGTTTTTTCTAAACCTGGGTATTTCTACCTAAAACGGAAAGAAAAACTACTGCGTTTTTCGAACTTTTCGAAATTCCTATATTTCTAAATGTCTGAATTTTTTGAAGTTTTTGGATTTAAAAAAAATCAGAAACTCCGGCCTCCAAATTTCCGAATTTCGGAGTTTTAGTAATTTTGGGTACTTTGAATTTGATTTCCACAGAAACCTGTGATGAAAGTCCCCCCCCCCCCAGCTTTACTCTTGTGGTGAAACACACAGGACACTGCCTGTCTCTGAACCTCTGTTTTTCAAGTTGTGTCTCATACACGGCCCAGCCGTCCGGCAGTATGTGTCCTTCTTCTCCAAACGGCATGGGTTCACCCCAACAAAACCTCTATTGCTCATCTCTTCCACTCTCCGTCTCTTTTCTCTCATTCGCTGTCTTTTCCTCCCACATTCAAACTGTATTTTTCAATAGTACGCGGTTACGAAACCGCAGAACAATTTCTGAATTTGTTTGTAAGACTGTAAACATTCCAAAAGAAAACAACGAGATTTATTCATGGGTTTTCAATTCATCCTTAGCCTATAATTTTGAACAAATAGTATGTGAAAAAGTGTTTTTTTTTTCGTCCTCATAAATGTATCCAAAATCCATTTCTCTAAAAAAATTTCAGAAAAAAAATTCAATTTCGTGTTTCCTTTTAAAATTTCACTGTGCAATGTGCGTCAAATAGTGTGAATCGGTACCAAATCAAATCGTTTTTTTATTTTAACGACTATTTCATAATTTTTCTTGTCGCCTAGCCGCGATGTGCTATTTTTCCCTGTTTTTCTGAATTAAAATGGAAAAATAATTTGATTTTCTACCGATTTTATGCCCTCATCCAATTGGCGTTGACTTTCCACGAAGCTTTGCTCACTGAATCTGTGATATGAATATGTAGACTTGATGATGTAGCAGTTGAGTTAGTGTATGGGCTGGAGAGATGAGCGGAATTCCTTATTCCTTATTCCTTCTTCCTTATTTTAAAATTTTTATTCCTCCTTCCTTATTTTTTATTCCTGATTTTTTATCATTTTCCCGGAAATTTTGGACAATTTTTAGTTTGAATTTTTTTCAATTTTTAACATTATTTAAACCTAGAGCACTACTTAAAATGTCGTTCAAAGTAGCCTAAAATTCCTCTCTACATGTTTTTTCAAAAAATAATGTCAAAAATAATTAGATTTTTTCAAACTTTTATTACTTATTCCTTATTCCTTCTTCCTTCTTCCAAGTGTTTTTTTCGTTCCTTATTCCTTATTCCTTCTTCCGGATTTTCTAAATTCTGTTCCTGATTCCTTCTTCCGTGTTCCTGATTTTTTAATTTCATTCCTTATTCCTTCTTCCGGATTTTCAAAATTTTTATTCCGCTCATCTCTGATGGGCTGGACTCCTGGAATTCCTTCATGTCGCGTACTGGTTGACTATCTGTAGACGGTGCTTGGAGCATCTTCTGACAATCCTGAGCTTGGTGTCGTTGGAATCATCCTTCACGAAGATACTGCTTGGCACATGTTCTGGTCATATTTCTGTCGTAGCTTACTCAATGATCTCTGGTTTCCCGAGTTCATCTCTGCTTCGTCTATTCTAGCTTCTGATGACCGTCTGGCTTGGAATCTCGATCCCCGGCCATTTTTACATTCTGTCCAGAAGTCCGTAACGTTGACTTTTGAGTGACGTGACGTGGAATTTCGACTTTAATTTGCTTGGCTTATGTCGTTTTGGGACGATGACGTTGAACTCGTTGTTGTCGTCATCTCATACTGAAATCATGTCCGTTTGTCACTGATTGCAGCTTAAATTCTGGACTCGCGGAACTGTTCTTCGTCCTGTCTGAGATGAAAGTTTTCGGGATAGTCTACATCAGTCAGTTTGCTGGACTTCCTTCTCCGATTGACAGTGAGACGTTGTTCCATTGGCTTGGCTTGAAGGTCCTTGATTGCGCTGGACTCGATGCTTACTCATTTGCTGAGTACATGTTGTGTGCCGATCCGTTGCCTGCGTATTTGCAAAAATCATTGAAGGCTGGGCCCGGCCCGGAAGGCCCGGACAGGTATTTTTGGCTGAAATTCGAAAAAAAAGAGAGAAGAATTTGAGAATTTTCAAACAAAAAACTAGTTTTTGAGAACAATACTGTTATTTTGCTTTAAAAATGCAATTTTTTCTTCGATCCCAACTTTGGAAAAATTCAGGAAAACGAATTATTTTCTTGAGTTCAGCGGTCCTTGGGTCGTTGAGAGTTTGGCTGGAGACTTGGCGATGAGCAATGTTTCCGCTGTTTTCGAGATGACGTTGAGTGATGTTAGTTGCTGCTAGACGTTGGAAAATATTGAGGCGTTAATGACGAAGGCTCTTGACCGTCGTGTGACGTGCCAGTTGAATCTTCAGTTCTTCGTCGTCCGACATGTTGCAGTACTTTGTAAACTGGTTGATCGTCATCGGATTCATCGTTTTCTTCACACAATGTTTGAAGAAATGCTGGGCTTTGCAGTAGTAGCATCGGAAGCGAGACTTGCAGTTCTTCACTACGTGGCTTTGGCTAAGACAGTTGAAGCACAATTTGCACTGGCTCGCTGAGTGATCTTCTGTGTCACAGTAGAGACAAGGCTGGACCATGCACGTTGATTCAAACTTCTCCGAATTGTCGTTGACCTATTTTTCTGTCTCCGGCGTATTGGACTTTGTAGCTTTTTTTCACAACTTCCGGCTTTTCTCCAAGTCAAACCTCTCAGAGCATTTTTTTCCTGCAGAACGTCGAATGCCAACTCACTAAGCTCCTTGAACGTGCTTCGCTTTGCGTGATACGTCCTGATGATCTTCTCCCTCATTATGTCCAGTGGGGCACTGACAAAGTTTCGAAGGAAGAACTGGTCATTGACGTCTATATTGTAACACAAAAAGTGATTGGCTATGTTGCAGAACGAGTTGAACGACATCTCGATTTCCTCCAGATCCAACGGACCGAACATGATCCTTTTGGGCTGGGTGATTAGGAAACTTCTTAGATATTTGTTTTGTCCGTACTGTCCATGCAGATCTAGAACATTGTAGTTGTCATGTGATAGCTCCGGATTTCGCAATAGCTTGGCTGCTTGGCCCCAGAGCTTTCCGAGCAAGATCGAGAGTTTTAGAGTTTCTTTGGAATCCTGTCGTTGTCGTGAACGTAGTAATCGAACTCGCTGATGAATAACTGGTATTTTGTCAAATGATGTGACAAAATTCTTTATGGCCGAAAGATCTTTCAGTGTTTCCTCTTTCGTTGGCACGATTGGAGAGCACTTCCTCGGTGAGCTGCGCTACTCTATTCATCAGACCTTCTCGACAGTCTTCTGAAACCAATACGTGTTGGGCTCTTCTAGAAGATTCTTCAACCATTGCTCCAAGTGTTAACCCGCTTCTCAGCTTCAGTGACTCGTTATTAAGGCTAGGTGCTATCCCGCTTCTCCCATTACACAGCAAGTCACGGAACGCATACCCGATTCGGCTGCCACTTGTGGCGGCCGCGTCTGTCGTAACAACGCCCGGGTCTCCGCGAGGGAGACCACGGAGACCACTTGCCATGTCACTCTCAGACGCTTTTGATTGCACCATCATGTCCAGAAGACTATCAATGTCGCATTTCAGCTTGGCTAGAATACCATCTTGCTCAACGTGGCTGGTGATTTCTTGTCCGCAAGCTTGACGTTGATCCACCGCATCTATTAGTTGCTGGTGGATGTCGAGAAACTCGTCTATCATCTTGGCAATGCCTCCGATAGTCGACTTTTCCAACGATTGTCGAAACCATGATGAGATTGGCTTAGCTGTGCTGGGCTGCACTAAAGATACCAGTCTGAAAATAGAAAGAAAATTAGCGGTGAGTTGAGGAGCCAATCTTCTCTCCTCGGGTGTTACAAACGACTGGTGTATGTTGTGTTTGATGTTGTTTCTAATTTCTTTAGTTAGTGTTGTCTGTTGCATTGTCATTTTGTTATGATGTCAGTTTGAATGTCTATTTGTTTTGAAAATGTGTCTTTTTACCTTGCCGTTTGACTTCGGCACCTTGATCCGCAGATCACTATACTTTTACTGTGCCTTCATGTAACACAGGTCTAATTGTCGTTAGGCTTCGGCACCTAGATTGCTGTGAGAGAAGCTTGAACTTCAGTAAGTCCCACAGCCCAACTGTCCGGGGTATTTCGAACGCTCCGGTGGGGGATGGGGTACGAGAATAGGAATTAGGTGCGGAAGTGATTGCATAAAGGGCCTTTCTCATCGATTTTTCGATTCCAGATGGTTCAGTGGTTTTGTTTGCTCTGAAATGCTGAACATTACCCCAAGCTTAATCAGTTTCTGTCACATAAGCTCACAATGCCTATCGCACCTTCTTGTTACTGAACACCTGCATTTTGACTTGATTCCTTTCATTTCGGCGTCCCAAATTGTCCGGAATTGGAATTTTCGTTGCTAAACACGTCGAGAACGGCTTGGCTCCCTCATCCATTGTGCGCTGTCATGTTCCGATAATCGACGGCGGCTGTGTGTGCAGTGGGGCATTGTTGCAGCGTCGTGACGTCATCAGCATTGTCGAAGCTTATTGGCACTCTTCTTCCACAATGGTGAACATCGATTTCCGTATGTCCACCTCTCGAGCTCCTCGTTGACCACTGTACTATTGGATGTTGGTCACTCGCTCGTCGTTGGTGCTGCATCATCATCTGTGCGGCTCCTGCTGTTGCACTGATTCGAATTCGGAAAGCCAATTCTTTCACATCCCGTTGATGCACCATGTCGCAGTTTGGGATTCAGGGGTGTTAAGCCCAACACTCCTAGCGACCGTGACTTTTATGCAGCTAACGTAGCGAGTGTGTAGTAGACGAGGATCGTATCAAAAAGGGTTTATTCAAGTACAAGCTGGGCCAATTGGACCCTGCTGGACAAGTTCATGTTAGTGAATGGGTACAGGAAGGAGCGAGTGAAGGGAGCAACCTTCCTGTATGGCTACAGGTTGGGAGAAAGCAATAAGATTAGAGAGAGTGTGTCTGCTCCTTGTTGGCGGTTGGCTTTCTTACTTTGGCGCTGGTCCTGTAGAGCAGTTGGGCGCATATCCTGGTAAGCAAGAGAGTGTGTTTAGGTGAGAGACGCAGACTCCTGTGGGCAGCTTGGCACGTCTAGGGGCGCTTCCTTGGTGTATTTGGTGACTGTAGACTCCCGACGGTGCAGTGAATATCGTTTTTTCTGGATTTTCTCAAAGTTATATCATAGACTCGAGAAAAATTTAGTTACTGTACAAAAAATTCCAGTAAAATAGTGATTCTCTTTTCTTCTGAGAACCCGTTTTCAGCCAAAATTGTCTAGGTTTTCTTCTGATTAGTTGATTTGCAGGCTTTCTTTTGGCGCTTACTCCCTTAATTATTTTTCATTTTTGATTAAGTTTTCAATTTCAGAAATCATCATACTTGTGTGGTATCAGTCACATTCATCATGAACAACATCTACACCGCCGAGTTCGATGAAAATCGCGCATTGCCTGTTATGGTCTATGCAAATGCATTGTGCACTTATGTCCAGCAACTTGGTAAGATCTTTAGAATATATGAAAAGTTTTGATAAAACTAACTATGAGTTTTAAAACTAATAGTAAGTTTCTTAGAAAGGCAGATAAATACTCTCCCATTTTCAGCACCGGATCATGCCGACGATGTGGCTAAAGTATGCATTAATATCAAAAATAGTCATGAGTGTGAGTTTGAAAGTTAATCAGACATATCACGTCCTGTTTTTTTTCAGATTTTCTGAGAAAATCTATGGAAACTTCTCAGCCAAACACAAAAGAACAGATTGGAGTTATCCAAGACAATGTGGCAGACATTGCTGATTTGAAAGGTTAGAGTGCACTGTAAAACTAAAATCATTTAAAAATCATTTTCAGCCGAAAATGACAAATTGACTACCAAGGTCAGAGAACTGGAGTTAGAAAAAAAAGAGGCTGATGCAAGGGTTGCCAGCATGTTCAGGCTTGTCGAACTGAAAAGTACCGAAGCAAGTCAAGTGACAGGTGAGAAATTAAATTTTGTCTCATGCAACTTCCAACTTTCAGCTAACCCCGGAATACCCGCCAACGAAAAGTGCGAGAAGGATCGAGATATTGACGAATTGAACGGTACGTTTCCTATTACGAATTAAAAACAATTTTGATAGAACCTAATCAGAAAAAAGAAAATGTCCATTTTTAAATAACATCCATTTTATACCATATTTTCAGATTTTCTACGAAAAACTTTGGAAAAATCTTGGGCAAATGTGGATGAATTGATGCAAGTTCACAAAGACCAAAAGTCAAAAATTGACGCACTTAAAGGTTAGATTCGATTGTAAACTAAACAAGACTCATTAAAAAATATATTTAGCCAATGTCAAACAACTGGAATTCGATAAAAGTAGAGCTGATGCTAAGATTGCCAAATTTAGCAAGCTCGTCGATTTGAAAGATATCAGCCAGTTAACAGGTGAGAGAAAAGTTTTTTTTTCCTAATACAACCTCGAACTTTCAGCTCAGGGCAGAATATTTGCCAACCAAAAAGTGGAGAAAAATCGAGATGTTAACGAGTTGAACGGTATGTTTACTTACTACCAGTGTATCCTTTCGACACAGCTTCGAAAGATTTTTGGAAAAATTTCTCGAAAGTTTTTCAAAAGTTTTCGAAGAATTTTGGAAATGGATAGGTTTTTACAAAGTGGCCTAACTTCAGTAAGTTGGGTTTCCTAGGCCACCAGCTTTTTTGGCCTACAAATGGTTTAACAAGCCCCTGATGTGTTTTTTAGGTCATTTTGACATGATGGCCTAACTTTTGCGTATCGAGTTTTCTAGTCTACCATGTTAAAGTAACCTAGAAAAGATACCAGATAGATATCAGACCATTTTTAGGTCTGTTCTAACTTGTGGCCTAGAAAACTCATGTGACAAAAGTTACGCCAACATGTCAAAATAACCTAGAAAACACACAAGGGGCATGTGAGGCCATTTCTAGGTCGAAAAATCTGGTCGCCTAAAAAATTCCAGTTGCAAAAGTTAGGCCACCACTTAAAAATGACCAAAAAACAAGAGAACATTGTCAGCAACGACACTCCGGAATTCTGCATTTCCTATTTTTCGACAAATTTCAAGAAGTTTCGAAAAACTCATTTTTGGAAATTTTCTTTTTCTCGAAAATTTCCTTTTTCCCTCTGCCCAAAACAGGAAATTAACCGTTTTCTAATTTTCAGAGAAGAATGAAAAGCTGCAGAACAATCTGCGTCAGATGTCAGGTGAGGCTAACTATAATGTCTTGTCATTATCCAAATAGTTTGCTTTTAGAGAGAAACAACGAACTCCAGATTGCAAAAAACTCGACAGAAGCTTCAAATGTGACATTGATGAAGAGAATCAGACAAATAGAAGGTACAATTCTTAGATTTTATTATTTTTTCTAGAAGCTTTGAAATTGTATGAATATGTTTTTCCTTGATTTGAAATTTCACCAACTAAATTATTTTTCCAGCTGAAAGTACCTGGCTCAAGGAGGAGTTGAAACAGATGAAAGATCGGTGCCGGACATATGCAGCCCAGCTTCATATTTCTACACAAGAAAACTCCGAACTGGAGCGTAAGTTATTATTATTTTTTCAAACATCAAGTCGAATTTAAATTCCAATTTATAGATAAACTTGAAACCCTCACTTTGCATGGGCCGGCATACGAGGAGCCCGTCATCAAAAATGGGCAGTCAGAGAAGGAACAACTAGTGGAGCAAGTCAAGGAAGACAACGAGCAGCTTGAAAAAGAGAAAGATACCCATAAGGAGAAATTCTTCTAAAATATTGACTGTTATTGAGTGTATGAGCTTATATTTCGTATGATGATTCTCAAATTGTTCAATAATTCCCATAATACCTCATGACTCCCCAATGCCTTTACACTTCTTCATCTCTTTTTTCCCAGTTTTCTAACGATTCTCAATTTTACGATTTTTTCCGAATTCAACCCCTTAATTGTCCTCGGTTTTTTGATGCTATGAATATCATGTTTGCAACCAATGTGTTCGTTGTTTATTCTCCTCAAAAAAGTTCAGAATTAATAAAGTTCAGTATGAATATTTGTGTCTTCCTGAAAAAAAGAAATACCAAATGAACTTCTGCTGAAACATCTTCAAAAATTAGATTGAATCAACATTGCTGATTTTTAAATATTATCAAACATCAGGCAATGGAAAAAATATCATATAACAGCTTCCTCTTCGTCTTCTATTGTGTCGGATTGTAACTAGATTTTGCACTAACATGATGATAAAACCTAGGAAAAACCTTTTCACCCCTCTTCCCAGACTATGTGTGCGCTTGAGATTGTTTGTCTAAACAGCTTTGTTTCCACGGTACGTCTCCTTGAGTAGAACAATTTAATTAGACGCGAGCTATCCATTATATCCCATTAATCACCAGAAAAAAGTGAGAAAGTAAAAAAGAGAGAGTCCGAGAGCAGACAGCTGGGTTTAGGGGAAGGTGAGGTTGGTGACGATTTGGGTGTCATTCGACATCCGAAAGCGATAGTAGGCATTGTAGGATAGTAACTGGAGCGTAAGTTATTATTATTTTTTCAAACATCAAGTCGAATTTAAATTCCAATTTATAGATAAACTTGAAACCCTCACTTTGCATGGGCCGGCATACGAGGAGCCCGTCATCAATAATGGGCAGTCAGAGAAGGAACAACTAGTGGAGCAAGTCAAGGAAGACAACGAGCAGCTTGAAAAAGCACAGGAGGCGATAGTAGGAATTGCAGTGCAAGTGAGCATACTGTAAATCCTCTATCAGAAGGGTCGATTCTTCTTTTGTTCCAAGGTACCTTCGAGGTACCTTTGGCGGGCTCTTCAATTTCAGGGGCCCTTCAATTAGAGGGGGTCCTTCTATTTTTCCGGTCATTTGTCCTGAAATTTTTTATCGAAAAATTCAACGAAGTTCTGTTTAACATTCATGAAAATCTGCCAATTTCACCAAAATTTAACAAGTTTTTCATTGAAAAACAAAGTTTCAACAAGTTTCTATCAAATTGTGGTGTTCCCGGATAACTTTCCACTGAAAAACTTTAGCGAAAGGCCTATCTCTGAATCTCCGTTCTTTATGTTATGTCTCGTACACGACCCAGCCAGCTGGCATTATGTGTTCTCTTTTTTCCATGACGTGGGGTCGCCTAACGAAACACGCGCTCTATTGCTCACCTCTCATGCTCTCCGTCTCCTTTCTCTTATTCGCCGTCTCCCCCTCTCTTCCATTCAAAGTACTTGTTGTTTATCGTCTATTTTCCAATGTTTCTTCATATAATTCTTTCTCAGAATGACCGATGTATCGTCGGCAGGGGTTTTCAAGAAAAATGAAGTGTATGGAACTACACGAAATTCGACAAAAGTTTTCTGCTGCTCCCATCGAATGCTCAGCAGATTCGACTGGTAAGAGGAGGAGTCGAGGGGATGGTGAGCGTTTTTTTTTTACTTTTGAAAAACATTTAGTCGGCGAAAATAAATTCAGAAGAACGATAGGCTTGTGTGAAGCTTGAAGAAGGTTTTGAGAAGGAAGAAAAAGATTCAGTACAGCGGATAAAGTGAAATTCAAATTCAAACGAGTTCAACAACGCTTTGACGATGTTGGAGATGCTCAAAAATGAACATTTCTCGACCGAATTTTGGAAATGAATCGTGTCGAATGACAAATGAGTGAGTTTCTTTTTTTTTTTGAAATTTCATGATTTTCCAATTCAGAAATCAATTTTCACACTGAAAACTCGTTTACCAAAAATACTGTTTAAGTAAGCTGAAACAAAATCACTTCCATAACAGGGTTATTCATGTAGCGCAACTGTGTATTTCATATCGCATTTCGCGACACTCCTGCATTTTGGTGCAGACTTTTGCTACATGAATAACCCAACGAATTTTCTGTGAAGCATAGAGTAAAATAAATATTTCATGTCACAGATTTATTGATGAGTGGAAACATATTATTAGATAGTGATTTCGTTGATAAAAATTTAAGATTAGAGGTTTTGAGAGAAAAATAATTAAAAGGTTAATTAGGCGAGTGTTTCGTGAGAGAGATCTGAAATTTTCGAACGCATGAGAATGATGAATAATACAAAAAACTAGTGAAGCAATGAGATTCTTGCTTTTTAAAATAGCTGATTATGTACTGGGATCATTCGAGTCATTTGTGCCGCTGAGAAATCGGCATACTGGAAATGTGGTTCCATTGGCGACATCGGTAATTCGTCACGTTGAGTATTTGGATCCATGTAATATTCCGAAGACGTCATTGACTCCGGTGAGAAATGGACTGGTGCATGAAATACTTCCTCTGGTCTTTTGAATGTTGCAGTTCCGTTTGATCTTGTGATGTTTGGAACTTTGGCTTTTTTAAATCTTGGTGCCAACTGGACTTCTGAGGCTTGAGCATAAACGTATTCATTCTGAAAATTTAATTTTGAAATATTTTGAGTATCTTAGAAAGTTTTACCTTGAAATTGGAGAATGGCTGAAATCTAGGAGTTTTCCATTGTTTCTCCATCTTAACTGGCTGTCTCGGTGAGCATCTAGTGAGTATTTTAACCGGGAACTTATTATAATTGATTGGCTTGACTGTATCAAAAGGAAGCAAACGATAAGGAGCGCCCAGCGCCAAAGTAGATGTTGATTCTGAAGACGTCTGCCCTGCTCCTTCCAATTCGAGATTCTTCGAAAATTGGACGTTTCTGTAGGTTCCTTTCTCAGTGACATTATTTGGCTCGATATCCTGAAGCCAAGAAGTTGGAAAATATTTTGATAGTGGCATTTCCATAGTCTCAGCCTCCGAACATGTGGTCTGGACATTTCGGGTCTTCGAAAGTTGAGAATTCGGGAAAGAATATTCGTCCATATTCTTTCCTTTGCAAGACTTATTGACAAGATTCTGCATTTGGTATTCATCTCCAGCAATGTTGTTGTCAAGATTGGCTGATTCCAAAACCTCTATTTGCGCTCCTGATTCCAACAATTGCTCTTCTGTGAAGTACCAAGTGTTTTCTGTTTCCTGTAGATAGAGGAGCTCAGCTGTCTCCTGCTTCTCTAGCGGCCACAGTTGATTCACAACGCTGTTCATTTTGGGTCTGGAAAAAGAAGGCTGAGTTGTCTAAATGAGAACGATGCAATATAACGTTTGAAAAGGGCAACTCGGAGAAAGAAATAACCACCGTAAACTATGAGAAAACAAAATAGTAATAATGGAAGGACTGACAACCGGGCCTTCGCATATCCAGGTGGGTCGGGCCTTCACATAGCCAGGTGGGACAGGCCAACTCCCAATTTCGGCTCCTGGGAATGAGAATCGGTTTTATATGTGTGTTCAAGACAATTGCATTTGTTTTACTGCGTATTGTTATTGGGTCCCCATAAAAGACATCATCGTTGTGGCAATGTGGTATTGACAATGTGCAGATGCATCAATTTTTTGAACTAACCAGCCTGTTTGCCGCGCCTCCGGCGTTTCAAACAGTTGGCTGGTGCGCCAAAATCGTAGTTTCGCTTCTTTGATTTTTATCTGAATATTTTTCTCATTGTTCTTCAGACTTGCCAACCCTAAAATAATATGATAGGTCGCACCTCCGGCGCTTCAAACAGCTGGCTGGCGCGTTTTCGTCTCTTTTCTTCTCACTTTTTGAAAACTAACTAAGGTTTCTTAGTTTTCTTCAGTTCTTTTCACTTGCCAACTTGAAAATTTAGATCAAATTTGATGACGCGCACAGTATTACGGCCTATGCTTATTCTTACCAAATCACAAAACTCAGACTCCATAGGGATCTCCATTCAAGAGAAACACAAAGGTTATTTTGAGAATTAAAATTCGCAACCACATGCGGTAAAGAAGACCCAGGTCAATCTCGGTGGATATGGCTAGACAATTCTGTCTTATTCACTGTATAGCTTTAACTTTCTACTTTCTGAATATCATTTTTCCAGTCATTTTTAACGTCATTTGATTGACTAAAATTCACTTCAAAACGGGTTATCAAAAATGTGTTGACTCGATTTTCAACTCGCTGTGACCGGAGTTCCGGAAGGAAGGCATCCACAATTCAGTAGGGCATTGGCAGATAGTCATTGATAACAATGATCGTTACCTCCAATTTAAGCGACATAGTTTTGACTTTTTTACATTGAATGTATCTGACGCTAAAAATGGAAAGGACTTTCCGAACAACCTAAAATTTTCAAAGTGTATCCGGTTTTTTGAGATTTTTTGAGAGGTTCTCAGAACCATACTTGCAAAATTACGGGCCGCGCCAATAAAGTGCCGGCCCGGACCGGTCGCCTCGCTGTTTGTACAGAAAAGTTTCTTCTGGAGTGTGATTGAGACGAGAAATAGGAAGACGAAAAGCAAGAATGGATGCCCTGACTATTCCACATATTTATATACGATCCAGACTCCGCCCTCTTTCTCGAAGCTTTTAAGGCTCCGCCTCCTCTAGTCATCACGAGAGGGAGAGAGGAGCGAGAGAATGGAAAACGTTGAGAGACTCAGAGAAACGGGAAATGAGTCATTCGAACAAAAACAAACTGAAAAAACTGTTTGGTCAAATGATCAGAAATCAACATGTCGAAATTCAAATCTCTAAGGGGTCCCCCACACTTCAAAAGCGATTTTTCGAATTTTTTTTTGAAAAGTTCCAAAACATATCCCAGTTATTTAGAAACGATGAAAATAGCGCGCTCACAAAATTTGACATCCCAATTTTGTCTTTGGGATCAAAAAATTTTCAAAGAGTCGTAAGTGCTTGCTTTGACAGCCTTTTAGTTCTCAAATATTGCTTGAAACCGACTGAAATCTACTAAAATAGGTCCAAATATTGTATGTGATCAATTTAACATTACTTCCTCTCAAAAGAAGCAGAATTGAGAAATTTCCGGAGGCTAAGACTTTCGTTTTTAACTATGTATAATGTAACGAGCGGTCGAAACGATCATTATTAAATTCTTCATCAAGTTTTCATAAATTCTTTTTTTATTGTGAATATCTTGTAACTTCACCTAACAAGTGTCATGAAGTATCTAAAGAGCCAAACTGGAAATCAACCATTTTCGAAAAAAGCGAAAAAAAGTTTATCACAGCGGGGTTTATCACTTCGAACCAGCACATTCACTACTAATGACTGTTACCGCAACACCACACAACTGACTTTTTTCTCTGGCGCGGAGGGCGTAGAGGAGAGTGGGGAAAGTGCGCACTGAGATCGGGCGAAAATTTTGAGCAAATTCTTAACCACCGTCTGAAAACACTTCATTTGTCCGAGAGCAGAACATCTACTCCTCCTTTCCCTCTTCTTGTGTTTTTCAAATTTCTGATTTTCGCCATTTTCTGATGTTATCTTATGTGAATTTCTGAATTTCCTTGCAATCTGAACTTAAAATCTGAACTGGTGCAGGAAATGTGTTTTTTCATCAAATTTCGACATGATGTCTATCTGACAGGACTTGTTTGAAACGCTCTCCTTGGCTCTTCTCATACCGTATCCTTCTCTTCTTTTTGTTACTCTTTTACCAATAATCACGTATCTGTTGAGCAAGTCGGAAAAACTATCCTCGAAGAATAGAAAGTCGACGAGAGAAAGAAATACCTGTAAGAGACGCAGAGAAATAACACCATGGGAGAGGTCATAAGGTCTCCTCCGGTCGACATCTGGGCCGGGTCGCCGAGTTGCGGATCTCGCAGCGAATTGACAGAGAGACGCAGGCATCGTACTGTCCAACGTGCTCGCGTGTATTTTTTGCTCTCCTAAAATTTTTCTAGCAAACTGCTTGTTTCTCGTATTTTTCGGTGGTGCGCGGTTACGAAACCACAGAAATGTTTCTGATTTTTTGTATGACTATCAAAATTTCGCGCGTAAAAACAAGATGTTTCCATCTTTTAAAAAAGTTTTTTCGATTGCAAAATATTCTAAAAACCCAAAATTACACTAATCTTCTTACTTGCGGGTTTTTTTTCTGAAAAAAAAGAGGAATCTTTGTCGAAAAACTTGATTTCACTGCATATTTCGAATATTTCGAAATTCCTAATTTTCTGAATTTTTGAAGTTTTTGGATTTTTCAAAAATCAGAAATTCCGGCCTCCGAAATTCCGAATTTCGGATTTCAAGGAATTCGTTATAAATTGTTGAGAACTTTGAATTTGATTTCACGGAACAGTTGGTTACCGTCAAACCTGTGGTAAAAGTCCCCCATGCTTTTACTCTTGTGATATACACACTAGATACTGCCTGTCTCTAAGCCTCTGTTTTTCAAGTTGTGTCTCATACACGGCCCAGACGGCCGACAGTATGTGTTCTTCTTCTCCGAACGGCATGGGTCCACCCCTATTGCTCATCTCTCACACTCTCTGTCTCTTTTCTCTCATTCGCTGTCTTTCCCCCATTCGAACCACTTGTTGTTTTTTCTTCGTTTTTCCAATGTTTTTTAATATAGATTTATTTTCCAGAACTGTCAATCTATCAGCGGCAATGGTTACCAAAAAGAGTTATGTCTACGGAACTGCTCGGATTTCGATAGAACTTTATGCTGCTCCGATCAAATGCTCACCGGATTCGACTGATAAAAGGAAGAGTCGAGGGATGGTAAGCGTTTTTTTGTAACTTTTGAAAAACATTTGTCAACGAAAATGAATTCAGGAGATAGATTGGCTGTAGTGGAGCTTGAGAGAATGCGGCACCCAGATATTCAGGTTAGTTTCTTTAAGTGAAAAAAAATTTCCGAAATTTTGTTTTTCAAATAAAAAAAAGCATCTTGTGTCCAAATGTGAAATATCGTAAAACCGGTAAAAAGGCAGCCTAAGCTTTAAGTTTGAGCCAATTTATCTCGGTTTCTCTAAAAGATATAAAAAATCTGTCAACTGGTAAAACACTTTTGATATTATAATAAACAAATTATCAGTTGACAACTTTTTCATATAACTGACAAAAATCAAAATGAATTTGCATAAAGTTTTTTTGTGCTGTTGCTAGCTGTGCGCTACCAGTCCAGAAAGCACCAAAACTATCAATTTTCAGCTGATTTATCTCGGCTCCTGATAAAGATTAAAAAGAAGTAAACTAGCAACAAGTTACTGATATTATGACAAATGCAATATTTTAACAGTTGACGGACTTTTGATAACTTTAATAGGAACCGAGATAAATAGACTCAACATTGACGGTGTCTCCACTGCTACAAACGGCGTGTGGGCGGATAGAAAATTCCTAAACCTACCCTTTGACCTAATTTTATGCTGTCAGAAGATCCAATCCCTACACTTTGACCTAATTTTGTGCTGTTAGAAGACCCAAACCTACCCTTCGACCTAATTTCGTGCTGTCAGAAGACCCAAACCCTACACTTTGACCTAATTTTCTGCTGTCAGAAGACCCAAACCCTACACTTTTACCCAATTTATGTATCTCGGTTCCTATGAGAGTGAAGAAAAACTGATCAATTATGAAAACCTTGATCATGATATTTGCAATAGTTCAACAGTTGACGGATTTTCGATAACTTTTATAGGAACCTAGATGAACAGACTCAAATTTGACGGTGTGTCCACTGCTAGGAACTGCGGGCGGGCGGATAGTTTTGCAATAATGATTTATATTCAGAAGTTTAGATAAAAAAATCGGACTTTCCAGAGTCGTTCTCGTAATGTCTGCAACCATCTCATCAGTACGGATCAATTGCCCAATGCTCCGAAATGAGGACTCGGATGTTCTGCCATCGGATGAACATTCCATGGAACAACTTCAATAATTCATGAAAACTGATCGAGAAGTGCCAGGTTGTGAAGAAGCGTTAGCTGTGAATTCGTTAATTCAAGAGTTGAATACACTGTTCCAAGGTTCGTCACAAACAATTGTAGATCAAGAAAGTTTTGTTGAAAGGTAAAGTAATTTTTTTCTCTATCTCTTTTGCCTCTAGAAGCCTTTAATACCAAAAGATGTTCGAGTTTTAATAACAATCTCAGTAAAATCTCCATTAAAAAAGCTAAAAAATATGCTAAAAATGAAAAAAAAAAACCTTTGAGAATCTGAAAAACTGCAGCTGAGCCCGTTAGAACGGAGGTACTCTGAACTACACTAATTGCTTTCTCATCGGCTTGACTGCGGTCATAGAAAAAATTTGTTAACTACAAAAACAAAACAACAGTTGCGTTATACGCTCATCAGTTGTCAAGAAAAACATTTCGGTTGAAAACCACCTTTTGAGACTGTCAAAGTTGACTTTTTAGGCTAAAAATTGTCGAGTTGTAGCTACACTTTTAGCGCAATTATCTAAGTTTTCATGAGAGATATGAAAAATGTGTCAACAATAAAGATGTTCCTCATCTTATTACCGATATTTTATCAATTGACAGATTTTCAATATATCTCACAACAATCGAGATATGTTGGATTAAAGTTGAAAGTGTTGTTGCTTTATGGACTAACAACAGTGGCACACACACACTGTAAACTTTGACTCAATTCATCTCCGTTTCTATGAGAGATAAAACATATTGGTCAACTGATAAAACGCTCGTCATCTCATCATCAACATATTTTCAGTTATTAAAATTTTGATATCTCTCACAGAATTCGAGATAATTGTGCACAAAGCTCAAATCTGTTTCAGTGACAAAAGGTCAGGCATTCTACTGAGAACGAAAAAAACCGATACCTTAAAAAAAAAACAAAGTAAAGTTTTGAACTTTTCAGAATCGACTACAATGTTGAGCAATCCTCAATCCAAGACTCGAAATTTGTGGAACACGTCTTCAAAATGGAACGATACCAACGAGGAAACAAGAAAATCCACCTTGTTTTCTGTTTAACAGTTGTCATTATTTTTGTTTTCATATCGATCATTGTTGCTGACTTATGACTTTCCTCTTCTAGAGCGAATTTAATTTATTTTATTTTTTCAACATTCCCATAAAATCAGGATTTTCAAAATACTATTTGCTTTTTCGTTATCTTCGATTCTCGGTTATTTTCCGGCGGTAGCATTATCTTTTCTTTTGTGTTTGTATTATTTTTGTAATGAAAACGCATTTTTTAAAGATGAATGAAAGCAGCGAATCAGATGTCCGAGGCAAGGAATGCCTGGAAAAAGCTTCCCTCGACCGGCGTCTTTTGAAGGCAAACAGGTAACTTTTCCAATCACGCTGATGAATTTCTTTTTTTTCCAGCCATAACCACTCATCGGGGCTGTCTGCGATTGCGGAGATCCTGGACAATTGTTATGATGCCAATGCCACCAAAGTTTTCATTTCCCTCGGTAAGTTTCAGTTTTGACTACTGAAATTAGAAGTCATCTTTTTTCAAATTGAACCCCAATTATTCAGTATATGTATGAGTTTAGGTTATGAGAGTCTGTTTTAAGTTAACGGTCAACGTTTCAAAAAATAAGATTTATGCGTAATCTTAAACAGGACCTTCGCTGAGCCTTCACATGCCCAGCCATAGTTTCTTTGAGAATTATTCACCAACTAAAACAGATTTGATTAAACTCGACAAGCACTACAAAGAGATAGTGTTTCAGCAACTTGATCTTGGGTATGAACAAAGTTACAGACCAAAAAGAGCGAAAAAACCATGCCGAGTCGGGCGCGAAACGGCCACTTTAAGACTTTTAACTTTGTTCATATTTAAGAAACAGTGCGCCAGTTAGTATCATTGTGTAGTACTTGAAAAGAATAATTGGTTTGAGAGTACAAATGCTAAATAAAACTATGGCGGGGCCTGCAAGGACCGGTTTATAATTATGGCGTCCTGCATATTTCGGTCTCTTAACTTTGGCCCAATTTATTTCGGTTTCTGTAAGATATTTCAAAAATTAGACAACTAATGAAATGTTTATGACATCAAGTGTAATATTATTCCATGTTATCTTCATTGATATTTTTCACAGAAACCTAAACAAATAAGATCAAAGGCTGCGTCCTATAAAACAAAGAGCCCCTATGCCGTCTTCTATGACCTGGTTTCACTCGGTTCCTGTGACAGATATCAGAAAGTTAACAACTGAAAAAAATTGTTTTTAATGCTATAACAAACACTTTGTCAGTTTATCATTTGTTTATATCTTTCACAGGACCCGAGATTAATCAACTCAAAGTTAAGGTTTTTCGGGCAAGGTTAGTCGTCAAAGATAGTCTTATTGTTAAAGAAGAAAACTCCATTCAGTAATCTTCATTTTTCAGAAGACGAATTCCCAAACAATCAACTTCGTATATACGATAATGGAACCGGTCTCTCTAGACAAGAAGTTCTAAATATCACGAAACTTGGATTCTGTGAAAAATCAGAGGGAGCTATCGGTCGGTACGGAACCGGACTAAAATCCGCTGGTTTTCATCTCGGAAAGAAAATTCTTCTTTTGACGAAAAAGGACGGAATCTATACGGCTCTTTTCATGGTATGGGATAAGCTAGAAAATCAGAACGATGAATCAATGTTAGTAGCCACGCCATCATACAACGGATCCACGTATCAGAAGTATTGCCCAGAGCCTGAAGATGAACGAGTACATGATTATGAAGTCAGGCTAATTCATGAGAACATGGCTCTCAATGGAAACCTCTTCGATGAGTTCTCGAGAATACCGTTCGAGCATGGAACCTTGATAATCATCAAAGATCTTCAAAGAACAAAAGTTGGTTATGAACAGCTTCTTGACGCATCAATCGGCGATATTCGAGAGAAGGGAGAAGATTTGCCACCGCACAAAACTTCGCTTGTGGAATATCTCAAAGTGCTGTATTTGACTTCGAAAATTTTTGTGAGTTTATTTATTAATTTGTGAATATAAGAAAACATGCCGCATCAAGTCTACACGAACTTTTAGCTCAATTATCTCAGTTCCTAGGACAGATATCAAATAGTAGTTAACTGACAACTTATTCATCATAGTACCACCAATACTTTAAGAACCGACCAACTTCTGATATCTTTCACAGAAATCGAAATAAGTAAGCTCAAAGTTGCCGTTTTGTATGAGTTATGGTGAATCTAAAACGTCCAGTCAAAAAGGTAGAATTTGAGTGAATGCAAAAATGATAGTAATCGGATAATCAATCAAATTTCATTAAATTTAATTGATTTTTTTCGAAACCTTCTTTTTCTTTTTGGTTCGACTTTGAAATTATAAGTTAATGTCAAATTTTGAGAAACAACATTTGAATTTCTGCATATTCCGAAGGAATTTTTAACGTAAATTATCTAGGTTTCTGTAAAAGATATCAAAAATTGGTCAGTTGATAAAATTTTTATCAAAATATCAACAATTTTTTGGCAGTTGATTATTTTTCAATATCCTTCACAGGAGCCAAGATAACCAGACTCAAAGTTGAGAGTGCGGGTGCTTTCCAGATTGCTAACAGCAGCCGCTTGTCGATTTTGACTTGGTTTTTTTCGGTCCCTGTTAGAGATTTTTAGAAGTAGTACACTAACAAAATACTTATCATGATATTGAGAATAATTTGTCAATTGGCCGCTTATTGATGTCACGTACATGAACCAAGAAAAATGGGGCCTAACATCCCAGTTGAATATAAAACGTGAAATCTAATAACAGTGAGAATTTCAAACAAATATTTTTTAGTTCTTCGTCCAACATGAACTTCAAACCCATCGAAAAATTGTATCCACTTGGGTCGGAAGGTGCTACTCCAATGTGGTAACCTTCGGAACGGAATCACTAAAAGCCGCAACGGAAGAACTGAAACGTGAAGTTGTCAATTGTAAGTTTACCTTCTCTAATTAACCTGATAGAAATAGTTTTAGTGGACGACGAACACAAGAGACTCCAATCTGAGAATGCTCAAGAAAACATCCGAGAGATGCCGAAGGAGGAAAGAGCTATTTCAAAGAATCGCTTGTGTTTAGCGATGGCAAAGGTGGCAGAAAAGAAAAAGGAAATCCAATTGAGAATCAAATTCAATCAGAAAATTGGAAACCACAATACTCATTTCGAATTCGGTCTAGAAGTCAATGATCGTCAAAACAATGGAATCCATTTCTACGCCAACGACAGATTAATTCTATACGGATACAAATCTCCATTCTTCGAGAAATGCTCCAATTCGCTCGGGATTTCAATGTATTGCAATCTCGATGCCAATCTCTTCCCTCCAACTCAAAATAAAGAGAATTTTTTGTACGACAAGGACTTCAATTCAATTGTGCGTCTGTGCGATAAGAATTTGAATCAGTATTATCGCTATCTGATGGATGTCTGGATTCCAAGACACATGAAAAATCAATGGGGACGAGATATGAGAGGCGAAGGAGAAGATGACGTTTGGAGCACATTCTGGATGGTTTATGGATACCCAACGTCGTCTCCGGATTGTCAGAAAACTCCAGATTACGCGAAAAGAACAAATATTATTGAGAAGGAATGTGGAATTTGGAAGGTTTGCGGTAAGTGAATTAATCATAAAAATAGCTACCGTGAACACTCGAAAACAATTTTTGTCTCTCTAACTTTAACTTTGAGTCAAAGTTTCTCGGTCCCTGTTAGAGATGTCAGAAAGTAATAGAACTAATAAAATTTTGCAGATATTATGATAAGAATTTTGTTGAATGACCTTTTTATGATATCTCTTACAAAAACTGAAATGAATCATATCAAAGTTAGCAGCGAGCGAGACATTTTGGTTAGCAGTCCAGAAAACAACTACAGTCTGAACTTTGAATCAATTTATCTCGGTTCCTATAAAAGATATCAACAAGTTTTCAACTAACAAATTATTGTTGACATCACGATGAAAATGTTATCTGTTGACTACTTTTTTACATCTTTCGCAGGAAATGAAATATACCGTAAAACCTCTAATAGACCGACACCCGGCTCGTCTACTTTGAGCCTATATATCTCACTTCTTTTGAAAGATATCAAAAAAGTGGTTAACTAGTAAAATGTTTACCAGGATATCAGCAACATTTTACTAGTTAACCACTTTTTGATATCTTTCACAGGAAATGAGATATATAGGCTCAAAGTGGACGATCAGGGTGTCGGTCTATTAGAGGTTTTACGGTATGTCCTCGAAGTTGCCGATTTAGGGTTTATCCCATTTTAGTTTTTAGGTAACTTAGGTTGTTTGAAATGTGTGTTCAATTTTTGAAAAATTCAAATTCTACTAACAATAAATCAACTTTGATTTTGACAATTTTTTGAAACATGTAGTTTTTGAGCGGTTTATCTTCTTAAGATGATTTTCTAACAGAAAACGTTTTATAAAAATTTTGGAAATCGATGTTTTATTTTTTTTTTTTGGTATCCCTAAAATTTTTAGATCTATTGGACAAAATTAAAAATATATTTCAAACCCTTGAAAAGTAGTACTTGTTAAAAGTCCTTATTACAGGGTGCGGCAAAAGTTCTGCAACCGAAGTTAGACGCAAGCTGGTGCACGTTAACGCGCGTTTCGTGCATTAATTTTATGTTCATATTTTTCCTCGTCTCTTCATTAGTAAATGTGCAAAGTTTCATTTTCCTACCTCAATTTTTACGGAAACGGCACTACTTTCAGTACGCCCCCTTCGGTGTTTATCCTGAACGTCTGGCACGCGCTTGACCACCGATTTCATTGATGAGACACTGTTCAGCTTAGAGGTAAAACTCAGTTCTAAAGATTGTCGTGTATAGGAACAATGTCCTTGGCTATCTAACGGTAATAGTCTGTTAATTCTCCAAGCAACCAATCCTGAGCAAATCATGACTTTTGGAGGAATCACTCGAAATGGGAAAAAATCACTGTTTTTGGTGGAGCCTGGTCTGCAAGTGTACCAAGAAAACTATTTCTAGTAAAAATCATACTGCCTGTATCATAATCTAACTTTGAATAGCAAATTTAGACATCCCAAAAACATATAGCGTCTGCTCAGACGGCAAAACATATTAAGCAGAAGTGCCAAGCCAATTTCTCCAATTTGACCCCCGAGAAAGGATGGCCTGTCTCTAGTCTGACAACAATACGATGGGGCTTTTCGTGCAAGGAATTTTTCAAGCATGTGTTCAAGCTTGTTTTAACACAATTTTTGAGACTCTCAAAAATAATTTTTCCACGGAATGGGACCATTTGCCGGCAGACCACCCCCGTGCCAGCACAAACGCAACCCACAGAAGTTGAGCCCCGCCATTAGAAACAGAGCTGCCAGAAACGAACAACTATGATTCAATTTTGTCACAAATCTCTTTGATAAAGTTCTGTTAAAATTTGGTCCGAATTGGACTATTTTTCGAGAAGTTATGACGTCTTCTTTTGGTTGCAGAACTTTTGCCGCACCCTGTACAGGAGCTAGAGGAACAGTTTTATTTCAAATGATCTTTTCAGCACTGTGCAACAAATCAAGACGAATGCGCAACCAATCGGATTGGACGCCCATTAGAGGCTTGAATTTTGTTTGCCAGATGATAAACGTGCCGCGAGTGAGGTACTGCAGAGAAGAAGAAGATGGACACCTCTCAATCGAATTGCCACAACTCTCAGCTGCTACCATGAAGAATAAAGAAGTTCCATCGAAAACCAAAAACAAAAGGACCATGCCGACTTGTAGAGAAGTTAGAAGCCAGCTCAAACGGATCCAGTACTGGAAAACACGAGGAGCCGAGAAGGGATAGCCAGCTTCGTTCATCTTCGAGAAAATCGGGGCGCTCTTTGGAAAGCCGCCAGCATTCAGAAGAGCGATTCTCCAGTAGCGACAGCGAGATTGTGGTATTGGCAGTCAAGAAGAACAAAGATGAAAGACGTGAAACTAATCGAGAAGCTTCTAGAAGAAGCCAACTCATAGAGATTGTGGAAGAAGATGGAGCAAATGATATTGATTCGGATCCAATCTATAATTCTAGACGTCACGAAAGAGATAGACGTCACGAAACAGAAGAGAGGGCTCCCAGAAGGCGAGGAACCGACGATGACGTGGAACTTGTCTCCGTTAAAAAGAAAAGAACGGAACCAGACGTGACCACAACGGTTAGTGCTGAAGCTAGCGCAGCAGTGGCGTTGGAGAAAGTTCTCAGAGCGCTCGGAGTCGACCCCACACCTCAATTGAACACCACCAGAGTCATAATTGACAAAATCCAGAAGCCACGTCAAGCTAGAAGACTGCTCAGAGCAGACGCGACTATAATTCTCAGACATCTCGAAAAGAATAAAAGACATCGAGTGAATATGGTGAGTCTGAAAGCTTGTTTGATCTATTGCTAACAGTAAACGTTTAATTGGCCAACTAATTGGTTATTGTATTTTCTCTAATAGAGGCCCATGGGCTTCTATCCATCAGATAGCGATAATTTAAATAAACAAAAGAGGTTATGTATGCACCAACCGATAAGAAAAATGCGCAGGGTGGGCTTCTATTAGAGGTGTTCTTCAAATAGAGGTGGGCTTCTATTAAAGGAAATACGGTAATCAAATATTTGTTTGTCTACAACATGACGCTTGGTCTGTGCGTAATAACAAAGCTTCTTTTCAGCGAGCGATTAACAAGGAGAAAACCATTCGTGCGAAACTCGAAAGCTTCGTTGACCAGATTAATTAATCGTCTTTTTCGTTTTGTTTCAACTGCTTCAATTTTCTCTTTCCCTTTCCATGTCCCATGTCTATCATTCTCGGCTCAATTATCTTTAATTTTTGTATTTTCCGCCTGTTTTTTTCAATGCGCATTTAACTCTTTAATCTTGTGCTTATTTTTCCGCATTTCCCATTGCTCCGTTATTTACCATCATTTTTTATATGTACCTTGCAAACACTGAAATGCTCTTTTTTCCTGTTTTTTTTTATAAGAAGGTCTCCATAATGATCGTTTTAACTCCGATGTGTTTCCCAAAAATAAATGCGCCAAAAATATTCAAACTCTTTTCCTGAACGTTTCGGAATTTTGCCCACCGGTTTTGCCGGAAATTAATATTGTTTGAGCGCATTCACACGACATCCAAAAAAACTGGCGGTTTCAAAAAGGCATACTTGAATCAGGCAAATCATTATTCAGAGAAAAATGATCTGAGTCTCCACTTAATATGTGCTATTTCGGCTTGCTTTTTTCGCTACTTTGTGAATCGAAGCAAAAAAAGGGAAAAATTATTTTTCGCTACCCGTGAATAAACCCATAAGTTTCAAAAAATTGTTTTTCAAAAAATCAGAAATTTGACAATTCAGAAGTTAAGATTTTAGAATTTCGGTGTTTTTTTTTAAGTCGAATTTTCATTCTACAATTCTGAACTTCAAAATTCCGAATTTATGAAATTCTGAGATTCCAGAATCTCAAAATTCAAAATTCAGGAATTCCATAGATCAGAATTTCAGAAATTTCGAGTTCTAAAATCACATTTCCAAAATTTCTGGAATTTTTAATTACCATATTTTTTCCTATAGAAGCCCATAGGCTTCTATTTTTCAAAGCAACTCGCATGGTGCGCTTCTATTAAGGTTGTCCTTCAAACAGAAGTTGGCTTCTATTAGAGGAAATACGGTTTTCAAAATTTGAATATTTTTGTTTTGCGCCGTCTCAGTAGAGAGAGAGAGAGAGAGAGAGAGAGAGAGATTCTTCTTGCTTTTTCGATAATTTTTTTTGTTCAAATCGATTAATTGCTAATAATTTTCAGCCAAAAGTTTTCAATTTTTTGGATAAAAGTTTCATGTCAAGAATTAAAAAAAAACATCTCATTTTCTTTCGCAAAAACATTATTTCTAAAAAAATTGCTAAAAAACATTATGTGAACCGCCACTTTGTGGTTGTCCAGTAGAGCGAGTTGACAGCGAATTCCAAAAAAACTGCACATTCCGACAATTATCCATTCCACCAGATCTTTAGCCATCTTTTTTGTGCACGTTCATTTCCTTCTGACGTCACTTTAACCTTTCCCCATCATCTCGGCCCTTTCTTTCTCCGCCATCTGGACTCTTCCCCTCTTGATATACATGCGCACGTCAGTTTGGTTTGGCTCTTTATGATGAAGGCCGATCTGCTGTTTCTGGTGACCCCGTTTTATGCACTAGTGTTGAGGGGCATCCTCCCACCACACCAACGAACGCACCTCCAATCTTCCTCAGTCATCTCGGGCCTTTCCCTCCCGTTGCGCGCGCACATCTTCCCTCGTCGGTTGCCGTCTTCAACACATCGAGGGCGATTTGTTGCATTGATCGACGTTCTATGGTCTCGCGCATAGGGGTCCCTCTCCCAACACACGAACGGACTCTCCTTCATTATGAACAGCATAGCTCGTGTGTTCACAGGCGGAGGAACCCCCCCCCCCCACCACCGCACTGACGCGTTTGCTGTGTGCATGACGCAGTTCTCGTGCGCGTAGGCAATTCGTATCATTTTTTCAATTCAACACAGTTTTCTCATCAAAACTGACGACTTATTATTTCAGATTGCTTCTAATGCTTCCGCCAACCACCCTGCTCTCAGAAAACCCAATTTTTCAAGATCAATTATGCTGTTTCTGCAGATTTTCTGTGAGTTTCATAAATTTGAATGAGAAAAGTCGATATTAAACCCAAACATTCTTCAATTCAACTAAATGAAAAAATAAAAATTCCGTTTTCCCAATAAAAACATTTCAGGTATCGTCATGTATCAGCTCAAAACCAAATTATTAATATTTCAGTGGTTCTTCGACTGCTGTTGTATGCCTTACGACTGTCCAGGCAATAGTTGAGGAATCCGAGTCACCCGACGATCGGCGACCTATGGATGGATCCGACATTATGACTCTTTCAAACCAGAAGAATATTGCCATCGAAAGGAAAACTGAAAGACAGAAAGAAGATTCGGACCAATTTGAATGATCATCCAGAGCGGCTCCTACACCAAATCAAGATCGACCATACCATTGTTCCAGAAGGGGATGCCACTGGAAAAGGAACGGAATGAGATTACAAATCGTACTCAGAAGAAGAAGTGTGAGATACGCCCAACTACAAAACTACAAAACATCGGAATCGGTGGTCTACAAGAAGTTGGTTTCCGCAGAACAGGATTTCTCCCACACCCGGCAAAAACGATAATACAGTCTATGATACAGTAAGTCACATTTCGGATCAAACACAATTTTCCGAAAGCGCATGAAAAATACACGTTTTCAGGCAACTGTACCATGAAAAGTAGACGACTGACAGCTACCCAGACGAGAAACGTGCAATTTCTTCATCTGACTACTCACGTAAAGATGATGAAGATGATGAGGAATACGACACTCTGGGATAAAAATGAAGCACCCGCAACCAGAAAAACACCCATTTGGATGCCTCATCAGTCAAAAACAACCGGAAACTTCTTTCAAAATTGATACAGAACTCCTAATGCTCATACGACTGATACTTTTTTATTGAAATGCCAGCAGAGCAAGAAAGCGGAGCTTCTTGTTGAAAATTCAATGCAGTGCTGAATGACCGGGTTCAATTATTAGCTTCCATGGCACCGTCTTGAATGCTTGGACCACCACAATCTCCTCATGGATCATCAAAACTGTATTCTCTATCGGCTGGCTGACATTCACTTAAAGAAACTCCTCATCGTGCATTGCTGATGGTCGGAAATCAGCCGTGAGAGACGTCTTGAAATCCGCCCAGTTCAGGTAAGACTTTCGGCTTCTTGTCATAAAATCGTTTTTAATGTTGAACATTGACCGGAAAGGATTAAAAACTGAAAAGCCTAAAATTTGCTGAAAATGGTTGAAAATAATATGCCTTTTTTCAGAATACAGCCGTCACGTCTCCAACGATCCCCACGACCACAAGCCTCAGTGATCTACGACCAACCAGGACTCTACCAGAATCTACCGTAATCCATCAACTACTGTTCACCCCTGTCTTTTGCGGATCTGACAGTACCACCTACCGTATAAATGAACCAGAAACTCAGCAAGTTTCCCGAAAACATCCTTGAAACCCCTGGAGCGTCGTCAGAAGGATTGCCATCATCATCTACATTTCTCGGTGGCCTCATAGTTCGCCTCAACCACCTCATGGACCACAATCGCTACACGGATCACCAAAAACTTATCGTTCACTTGCTGGCGGACGTTGACTCCGAATAGCTCCGGATTGCGCACACGTTAATGGTCTGAATCCAGCTGATATATTCGAAGTCTTGAGATCCGCGCAGTTCAGATGAGATTTTGAGTTTATTTTGTCAGCGAATTCGTTTTGACTTATTCGAAAATGACCGAAAAAGACCCAAAAAAATTGAATGAATCGATATTAGCTGAAAATGTCTGAGATTGATTTCAAATCGTTCCAGAATGCAACCACCTCACCGTCTTCAAGGATGACCAGGACACCAAGCCACATGCTCATAGCCAGCTATCGCACTCAAAGAACGCCGCTTTCCACAATGAGTGTCTTCCGCCGATCTGAAGGTGCCATTTACCATACCAGCCACTCAGCAAGTTTTTGTGAAACATCTTCGAAACCGCTGGATCGCCGTCAAAAGGATCGTCGTCATCATCTCTATTCATAGGTCCACCATAATCGCCTCATGGAGCACCAAAAATGTATCGTTCACCTGTTGGCGGATGTTAACTCCGAATAGCTCCGCACCGTGCACAAGCTTTTGGTCTGAAGCCAGCCGATATCCATGGAGTCTTGAGATCCCCACAGTTCAGGTGAGATTTTGGGTTTATTTTGTCAAACAAAATTGTTTTTGCTGCCTCAAAATTGACGGAAAACATCAAAAAATTGATTATGCAGCTATTGGCTAAAATTTATCTAAAATTTATTCAGGATCACCGTCTTCAAGATCTCAAGATCGACTGGGACAACCAGGACTACGAGCTCCTCTCTAGGTACCAGCTCGTGAAGCCGTCCGTTCAACAAACTACTGAACAACCAGCTCCTATCCATCCATCGAATTCTCCAATCGGTGTGAACTCTAAGATGTTGGCTCCCAAGGATAATTTTTTCTGTGGAATCGGTGGGGAATCGGAACGATATGCTTTGGTTGTCCGACCATCCCAAGATTCTTCTCCTGAAGCGTGTGTTCCATCTGCTCCTGAATTATCAGCTCTCGCACCCATTCTACTCCAGTCAATTCTTTTATGCCAAAATTCAATGATGAAGCGCTCACGTTCCACGACAAAGCGGTTCATCGTCTTCTTACTTGAGTGGAGCTTCTGCTGATGATAAATCGAAAAAGTCGAAAAAGACGAGAAAGAAGAAAAGTTCAAGTCTACACTCCATAGAGAAGTTAGTTTCATTCTCTCAATCATCTTCTACAAATTATTGTTTTCAGAACCCGCCAACACAAAAACAGGAGAAGCCGAAGAATAGCAAAGGAAAGAGCATATTTTCCGCTCCTCAATCACTTGCTCAATAAGAAACTGGTGTTCTAACTTTGAAGAAATGAAGAACAATGCTTTAGAATCGAACGTCAACAATGTCATGCCGATTCGTTCAAAGAGTGATACCCCAGCATTCGTACTGAAGACCGCTGCACGAAGACCGAAATGACGTCCCGAAATCTGGCGCTAAACTGCTTCTGAGGTACGGAAAGATGCTCCAGAATTAGTACTGAGGACAAATACTGAAAACAAAGATGATTGCGTTCAAGAGGGCTACTGAAACAAGGAACAATTCTCCAGAATCCAACTGCAACTGAGATTCCTGTGGAAGAAAACGGTAAGTCGGATTCAACTGTTTTGGTAATTTTAAAATTAGATTTTAAAAATTAATTAACACCAATTGATAAACGCCCCTCCGGGACTGAACCTCCTGCGCTTACCAGGAAAGTCGTTTTTTTCTTAAAAACTGAAAGATTCTTCTAAAAATTTGAAATCATTTTTAACGCCATTTCAGTAGGACAAAAACTTGAGTTTTGGTCGCATATTCTTGAAAATCTAAATTTTTCGAGTGAGAGAAGGGAAAAAAGCTTGAAAAAGGGTTTTTTTTTTGGAATAAAAAAGACAACGATAGAAGTAGAAAACAAATTGAGAGTAAAAATTAGAAATTGCCGGAGACATGACGACCAACATCGAAGGTGTGAATACCAACGCCCATCTGAAAAGTTTGAAGAAAATTTGGTTTTTCTGAATTTCGAATTATTTAATGAAAAATTAACTCACTAGAATGGCCACTTTTTCATTGTTTATCCATTATATGGTTGGTCCGGATTCCACTTCACTTCCGATATTTCTTGGCGCGATCTAAAATATTCCAAATTTCTCTTCCTAAAAAATCATCGCCTTACTCCACTTGTTTGAAAAATCTCAGCATTCCGTTGTAATGGTTGGCCTTAAATATTTCCATAAGTCCACTCGATCTCCATCCAATCAGAATTTCCTGCTCTCTGATTCAGAAAACGTTGTCAAAGTATTCTGAAAGCAATTTTTAGTTGATGAGGCAAAGAAGAAACCATTTACCATAATCAATTTTTTCGACGAGTCCCAGTTCTAGAATTTTCAAGATCCTGTCATTTTGGAGATCTAAGATAGCACGGACAGATGCAACCATTATAAAATCATGGTGACGGTTCTGCGCTATGAAGTTCATGACGACCATATCTAGAGTGCTACAAAATATAATAATTAACTCAAAAACAAATCAAGAAAATCCTATTTACCTTTTCACCGTTTGTAGACTAATTCATTAAGGTATAGAAATAATCAGAAAAATACGACTGAAACTTTCAGGCTCCTACACACGGAGCCATGAAAGAATGAATTCAGTAAACTGCTAGCCCCTTTATATGCTCCTAGATTTTCTCTGTAACCTTCCCTCAATTATGCACTCTGGACTCCACCCATTTTATACTTTAATCTACTTTGGTGGTGCTCAAATTTCAAATTAATTATGGCTCTGGACAGCAAATCCGAGACTTCTCAAGGCACTATAATGAACGGATTTCTTTTTTTAATCCAGTCCCCACCAATTTCATCTTTCGATCTTCTTATTTTGTGTATTCAAATTTCTATTGCTCACATTTTGGAAGGTAATCCATTTCAAATTCGTTCCATTCGCTTCTCCATCCACGACAAACCCCTCATTACGTCTGCATGCCTATCTAATAGCTAGTTTCCTTTAATTCTTCTCCAAGGTACAGTTATTGACATATTCGAGCTTTCCACGCTGGCTAGTGTGAATGTACTAGTGCATAGGTCCCGCATTCATTTCTGATATTATAATCAAAAATTTCTTGGGTCCACTATAGTGAGAACTAATATTAATGAGTAGGGTAACCACAAAGATTACTGTAACACGGTATCTTCAAATAGGGCAAACATCCAGTCCCACCTTTTTCGAAGAATACAGTAAACATTGAAGATGTATTAAATACTTACAAAATCAATTTCTACAAATCAACTGAAACTTTTGAATTTTCAGATATCCACAGTTTGAGCAGAAGGATCGCAGCCCCATAACCATTTACCTAGACCTAGATTCCATTGTTTCAAGTTGAAAAGTTCATCGAAACACATAATACTATTCCGTTTCTATTATTCTTATCCGAAAGCAGCTGGAGCAAGGTAAGTTTTCTCTTTGATCTGAAACCACCATAGTGAACAGTCAAGGAGCATGTTGGCTCTAGAATAACAACCACCTTTTCTGTTTGTTGCGGTGAAAAACGATCCCTATTTTTAAAACAATTTCAATTTAACTTCTCTTGTTTAAAAGTATCCGAAATTTCAAAGCTCAGCGCTGGAAATGAAAAACTAGAAATTTCGAATCTGATCATATAAAAATTTTTTTTTAATTTTTAAATTGCCAGTGTAGGATGGCGATTACTTCAGAATTTCTTGCAATCCGCTCTACACTAGCACTGCAACAGATTTTCATAGTGTTTTGTCGAGCTAACCTGAAGTTTTGCACAATATTCGAGGTGGAATGTTCACATTGGGAGAAAAATTCATGACGGTTTTATTTAAGGGAATCCACGTTTATAGAGCCTAGCTTACCATGTTCGTTGGTTCTCACCTAACAATGCGCTATAATTGATTTTCAGAAAAAAAAAGACATTCTGTGTTGCTGTAGCTTAGGCAATTGGGAAAAACTTTTTAAATTGATTTTCTCCGTTCATAATTTGGTTTATCTCTGTATTAAAAGCCAATGAAAAGATGTTTTCCCGTTGTTTTTCAATCTGAATGTGGAAAAGAACATTCGGACACACAGACACAGAATTTCATGATTAGAAATGTCCAGGACCCAGAATCCCTATTCCAGATTTGGGTTTCGGAAACGTAGCACTGACGTCCAAACATCTTTCCAATCATTCATAAGGTGTCCCTTCACGCATTCTCAGCAAGCCCCAGCCGGCCGTGGCTCCCGGAGTCTCGGTGCAGCTTGCTCGGCTACATAATTAGCAGCCGAGGCCAGGTGATATTTTGCAGAACCCTATTAACAAGGCACACTATTTCTCTCAGGTCCGCTGACCTCCCTATTCATATTTCTTCCTCTCTGCCACCGCTTCTGAGAGCAATTACCTTTTCACTTCGTTGCTTTCTCTTCCGTGCTCCGCCCATCTCCCTCCTTTGGTCAAATTTCCTTTATTCACATTTGCTTATTTACGTTCTCCTTTTTCTTCTGTTGCTCGATTTATTATTTTCTACCTTAACAAAAACATACTTTTTCTTCTAACATCAAGAGTTCTTTGTTTGTCCAGCAAGTTCTCAATCTATAAAATTTTCAAATGGTTTCCCTTTCCAAATTTCGTAATCTTTTGAAATCAAATAAATATTAATTTTTAAGGAGTGGAAATCTGTCAACTTGGACGGATGAATCTTGTGTAAGTTTGAAACAGTTTTAACTCAATTACAAATTTTATTTTCAGCACTAAATGGAGCAATGTGCGCACCTGCAGTGATTTTTCTATTTTTTCGGAGAGTTTGAAACGTGTTTCTATTATGAACGAATGGCAAGTCATTATGAATGTGTTCCTCACTAAAGCAGATTTTTTTCAGGACCAGTATGTTTTATGGACTTTGATGATTATCAAGCTTGATGTTTTGGAACACATTTTTTCAAGTTTTAGGTGAAAGAGAGAATCAAGGTCTTTGAGGGGAAGTCGAATCAGCGAAGGAAAAAGTGAAAGACCAGGACAACGAGCTGACTACGATACAAACGGAGATGGAGACTGAAGGGAAAATTTGGGAAGCAGAAAAGACCCGATTAACGACCGAGCATGCAAAAAAGAAGCAATAGACGAGCTGTTGATAGCAGAGAAGAAGAAGAAGAATATGGAATCGAAAAAAGAAACGGAAAAGGCTATCAACGAAGGAAAACTAATGCAATCGCTACAAAACGGAGCATCAGAAAAAAGTGAGTTTTGAATAGAAAAAAAATTTGTTCAACACAATGCTTTCAGGAGAGAATGCTGATGGACCAATTTTGAAGAGTGACGGAGAACAAGGTGAACATCATGTGGCAGAAAAATGAAAAAGGTAGGAAAACGGACCAAATGAAACTTCAGATTTTCAATTTCAGAATCAGTGGTTCAGGACCAGAACCTATCAAACCGATCCGACCGTCAAGAAAACTAGGTGCAGAAAAACAGTTATGTTTTTCTATTCTTAATCTTTCTTGCCTAATAAATTTGTAACTATCTAGAAAACGTGCTCTGTTTATGTGTTTTCAGGTGCTCAAATTAACCTCTCAAAAATTTTCACTTCCAAATATAGATTCGAGAAAGTATCACTAAAGATTTCGATATTACTTGAATAGCTCAAGAGGATATAGGACTTCTACAGTGGTCGATGGTATGTAGTCATGGACTACCGAGCGCTTCATCTCTATGGAGTCCTCGTCCTTCTAGCTAAACGGGAACCTATAGAGTTACAGGGTGGCGCGTAATTACTTGCACAAAAGTTTGTACAGCCATAAAATTTTAATGAAGCGTTGTACTGGGCTGAAATTTTGAGAGCTACAATTCACATATCTCATCACAAAACTGACCAAGTTTCAAATCAAGATATCGACTTAGAGCTGAGTTATCGCTTGTCAAAGTTGCTTGACCACTAACAACATATGCTTTGGAATGCACGCGGCTTATCTGTATTTTTAGGTCAACTTTGCCTACCCATAAAAACTTTCGTAATAACAATGGGTGGTTGAAAATCGGCACTTATTAAGATCAACTCTCTTAAAATCATCAATGAAATTTTGATATTGCTACAAAAGCAATGAAATTGGTAGCGACCAGTTTTCCAAACAGGCCAAAACTTTAAAATTTTCAGTTTTTTTTTAAATAAATTGGCCTAAAGATATAATATTTATGTCTTTGGGTGTTTATTTTTCATTAAAATTGCATCTGAATTGTTTATGACAAATTGTAGCCCTGTCAACGCATCATTTTTGAAACTCTGTTCATAAGGCAAAATTTAACTGGAATTCTAAGCCAGATATACACTGCGCGTCATGATTATAGAGCCACTTCATTTTTCGTATATTTTTTGATATCCATGAAAGTTTCAGAATCCTTTCCGATGGCGATAAATATTATTTTTGAATCTGAAAATGTAAAGAACATTCAGTTTCAGATAGTGAAGCAACGGTTTGAAAAAATGAAAAAATGTCAAAAAATTCAATTTTTCACTGCGTCATAATTATAGAGCCACTTCAAAAATTTTGCCATCATCACGATTTCTTCACTGTAAAAAGCAGATATTCAAATTCTCCATTAAAAATTGGATTTTACGAAGCATTTTCCAACCCAATTTCGGTAGAAAAATTTTCCGTTACAAGTGATTTTCAAATTTTTTTCACAAAAAATGGAAGGTTCGCAAAAAAACATTTTTTCCTTTTCCCAATTTTTTCAGGATTGTGTAAGTTATGTCAGATTATTCACAAAGACCCGTAATACAATATCAATGGTATTATTAAGTTTTCCAAAAGGTGTAAAATACTGATCAAAGAGTGCAAACTATGATTATGTGAGGTTAGTGAAGCCAAATTCAGGTAGGTCGAAAATGTGGTAAATATGACGAGATACATTTGAAGCTTTCCACATTCATTTACCATAAATAGAGCTTTAATTCCTTAGTTGGCAAGTTTTTGTCATGATTCCATCCAAAACAGTTATTTTGCTCCGACGTGTCGCGAACTTTAACTCAGAACTCTCATCTGCAGTTTTGTGCTTCTTCGTTTCCAGAGGTGTATTTCATTTGTATAGATTGGTACAAAAAAGTTGTAAACTACAAAAATGAAGCCCTGTTTTTGTTTTATATCTTTCGAAGTTTTCAACCTTGTATGACAGTGCATGTTATTTTTCCAAACTTTCAAACATGGTGCTTTTTTGAACTAAAAAACGTCAGTATATTAGTCTTTGTGCTACAGAAATACATTGTCATACAAGGTTGAAAATTTCGAGAAATATAAAACAAAAACAGGGCTTCATTTTTGTAGTTTATAACTTTTTTGTATTAGGTTGGTAAGAAAGTTTCTTTCTTTTTTGGCAACATTTTTTGGTCCGATTTTCCTTAAAGCGGAGGGAGCGAGATCAATGAAAATAACGTCCAAGAGCATCGATAGTTGTCTGGCAACGCTCTGGTAATTTCTTGATCCCCTCGGCCTAGGACGAGGAGGGCTGCGATTGAAAAAGTGGGTCAACTCCTTTTTTGTGTTATCTTTTCGATTGAAGTTTTTTCTATCAAGATGACATTCAAGAGCCCCAAACAACCATTTGTCTAAAAGGGCAAGATTCGGAGAACACGGCGGTTGCAAAATAATAGTTCAGCCAAGCGACATGAATTTTTGGCTGATCCCTCTAGTCACCGGTGATCTCTCACGTCGCGCTGGAAATGAACTTCGGATTTTTCTCCTCGTTTTGATTCGACTGTCAAATTCAATTTTTCTAATTAGAAACTATACAAAGCGGCAGTTATAGTGGTATCAACATCTAAAAGTTCCCAGTTTTCATTCCTTCGAAAAACCACCAAGTTCCTACTATACCCATTTTTACGGAAAATTTGGGTTCCGGGGTGTCCAGAGCTAGCCCTTCTTTGTTAATCGACTGCCCCTTCCGCACATTGTTAGAGTAGCTCACCCACTTCTCATCTACAATAGTTAGATCATCCAGCCAACTGAACGTGCGAAGAAATGATAGGGGAAACATACCCATGTCTACATGGTGAAACATATCGTAGTCCGGAAAATCACGGGTTACGAATCAACCTAGTTTTTGACTTTGCCAAGAGACTTCGCTCCATTCACAAAACTTGGTTGACAAGAGGACAATGCCTGTGACATTTTACAAATGGTTTGAAACGGATCCATCTCCCCGGTTTTTAGCAATTGATGAAGATCCGACTCACTAGGCCGTTGCCATCTTTCAAACTGAACTCTCCTGGGCGGAATTTTTCGAACCGAACCCCAATTATAGGCGATGAAGGAACATGTCCTTTATATATATCCACAATTTTTTTTCGAATACCAGGAGTTTGAAGACCAAATAAGAATAAAAATATAGGCATGTTGCTTTTTTGCATTGGGATAAGGGCCAAAAGAATCGTCATTTCATCAACACGGAGTGAGATGAAAACAAATCAATCGGCAATCTGATAGACATTGAACACAGCTTTCTAACAAAAAAAGTTTGGCCCGCTACACCTCTTCTAGAACCAGAAATCGAGCCTCAAAAACAGCCCTGCCAAAAAGAAAGAAACTTTCTTACCAACCTAATACCAATCCATACAAATGAAATACACCTCTGGAAACGAAGAAGCACAAAACTGCAGATGAGAGTTCTGAGTTAAAGTTCGCGACACGTCGGAGCAAAATAACTGTTTTGGATGGAATCATGACAAAAACTTGCCAACTAAGGAATTAAAGCTCTATTTTTGGTAAATGAATGTGGAAAGCTTCAAATGTATCTCGTCATATTTACCATATTTTCGACCTACCTGAATTTGGCTTCACTGACCTCACATAATCATAGTTTGCACTCTTTGATCAGTATTTTACACCTTTTGGAAAACTTAATAATACCATTGATATTGTATTACGGGTCTTTGTGAATAATCTGACATAACTTACACAATCCTGAAAAAATTGGGAAAAGGAAAAAATGGTTTTTTGCGAACTTTCCATTTTTTGTGAAAAAAATTCGAAAATCACTTGTAACGGAAAATTTTTCTACTGAAATTGGGTTGGAAAATGCTTCGTAAATGCCAATTTTTAATGGAGAATTTGAATATCTGCTTTTTACAGTGAAGAAATCGTGATGATGGCAAAATTTTTGAAGTCGCTCTATAATTATGACGCAGTGAAAAATTGAATTTTTTGACATTTTTTCATTTTTTCAAACCGTTGCTTCACTATCTGAAACTGAATGTTCTTTACATTTTCAGATTCAAAAATGATATTTATCGCCACCGGAAAGGATTCTGAAACTTTCATGGATATCAAAAAATATACGAAAAATGAAGTGGCTCTATAATTATGACGCGCAGTGTAGGTTGACTATTTGAGTGGTATCTCTGTACAGATGCATTCAATCAACGTGAAATTTTGTATGAAAACAACACTAATATGTATCGTGTTTCCGACAAAATTTCTGTCAAATCGTACAATCTAGCATAAAGTTACATCAGCGCGAATCAGAAAATAGCCGCGTGCAAGAAACATTTCGCTGTTCGTCTTCGGGGAATCATAACAACACGTAAACTTGAGGAAACGTTTTGAAAATTTTAGTACATGTGTATCTACTATAAGGTTACATTTCTGCCAATTTTCATGTTTCTATCGTACTGTTGTCTGAAGATATACCCGTTTTCATTTGTGCAAGTAATTACGCGGCACCCTGTAGAATCGGAAATTTGAAAATTATTCTCAAGCTTTGTTAATCTTCAAGAAATTTTGCGAAACGCATTGTGGGTCTATTTCATCATATGCTGACGTGTTCCCAATTTTTCGTAATTCCGATTTTTAGAATTTCAAAAAGCAGTAGTCCTGGAAACTTTCGAAAAACAAACTAAACCCCGAAAATCCAGGACGCAAATTTCGTTTTTTTTGTATGATAACGAGAACTTTAGGAGGGTGCAAGGAGGTTCAGGCTTGGAGGGGCGTAAATCGACTGCCCAGTTTTAGAACTTTTCAATTGTTTCAGTTTATGTTGTCCCGAGAGAGATCAGTTTTTTGAAACAACTCTAGAAGCTCTTTGCAGTGTTGAACGCCATGAACGGGATGATATCAAAGTTGCAAAAGGCCGGGCCGGGCCGGTAGACAAATTTTCTCGGCCCGGCCCGCCTACCACTGTTGAAAATTTTCCAACGAAAAATTGAGAATTTTTTTTTAATTAAAAAAGAAAAAAGGTTGCATTTTTCAACAAAATTAAAAAAGTATGAAATAGTCGAATAACAGGTCGTTTTTGTCTAAATTTTTGAAAAAATTTCAAAAATTGCAAAAAAAAATTCAAAAAAATCAACGTCTGTAATTACCCGGGCCGGCCGGGCCGGGCCGGGCACTTCATCGGCCTGGCCCGAGATCTACTTCTTACTAAGGAAACTTTTCTGTGTGTGTGTGTGTGTGTGTGTGTCCGTCTGTCTCGGACATTCACTTGAATAACTCAAAGGGACATGGGACTCCTATAGTGGTGTGTGGTATGTAGTCATGGACTACCGAGCGCTTCATGCCCATGGTGTCCTGGGCCTTCTAGCTTATAGGGAACCTATAGGGTTGAGAATCGAAATTTTCAAAATTATGCTCAAACCCACTAAAACTTCAAGTTATTTTGCAAAACGTATTTTGGACCTATTTATGTGCGTCCTACAAAAAATTGAGCTCAAATCTCAAAAATTAAATTTTTTTGAAAATTTTGTTTTTTTTCGAGAATCACTTCAATTTTAGTCATGTGGCATACGGTAAATCTGTGTTTTAGTTTTATTTGTTTTGCAAGCATTGTTTTCGAATACTTCTGTTCTGATGCCATATTCAGATGCCATATTCAGAAACATTTTCTTTGGAAAATTGTTTTTTTTTTCTCCAAAAGTCAAAATAATTATTTTCCAAACAGACAGTTTTTATGTTTTAGTTTATTGAAAAGACTGAATTCTAAAATTTTATAACATTTGAGTTTTCTGATTGCTTAATTTCCAAATCAAAATTTTTCTGAATCTGTTTTCGGAGTTCCAAAAAGTTGAAATTGGAAGATTTTCCTGAGTTTCAAAATTTTTGAACTTTCGAAAATATGAGAAAGTGAGAAATACAAAAAACCTGAAATTGTGAACTTTGAAGTATCGGAAATTCAGAAAATCGAAATTTGAAGATTCAAAAACTAAAAACATGGTTTTTGTTTTTCAACTTTTCAACAAGCGTTTCATTCAGAATTTTGAATTCACGAATTTTCGAATCCGTAAATATCAGAAACTCGAGTACTCAAAATTTCGGAAAGAGGGGAATCTAGAAAATTCCAGAAGTTCCAGAATATTCTAGAATAATCCGGAGAATTAAAGAAAATTCAACAACATTCAAAAACAATCAAAAAAAGTTGAAAAAACTCCAGAAAAGTCCAATTCATTCTGGAAAATTCCAGAACATTCTAGAACAATCCGGAAAATACCAGAAATATCCAATAGTTTCCAAAACATTCCAAAAAAACTTTTAAACATTCTGAAAAATTACAGAACATTTCAGAACAGTCTAGAAAATTTCGTAAACTTTTCGAAAATTCCAGAACATTAAAGAAAATGTCAAGAAAACTCCAGGAAATTCCAAATCATTCTAGAAGGTTCGAAAACGTTCTAGAAAGCTCCAGAAAACCTAAAAATGGGACTGGATATTCCAGAAACTTCAAGGAAATTCTAAAAGATTCTAAAAAGTTTCAGAACATCCTTGAAATTTTCAGAAAATTCCAAAAATTTTGTGAAGTTTTGCAAATTTTAGTTTTCTCTATAAGAATACAGGTATTCCCTTTGTTTTCAGTGTAATCTAGAAACAAAGGCTTAGATAAAATGTTGTATAAAGTTTCTGAAATTAAGAAACCCCGAAAATTTGAAAAACTCGGAAAATGCAAATTCGAGACTTGAAAAATTGAGAAAATTTTACTCTGTTATCAAAAAAACTGTCATGAAGAAATTCGGAAACTCGGAAATTCAGAGAATCGGATACTTGAATTCAGTTATCGTGCTTTCTCTAAGAACCGACAGGACTTAATGGAAATTATCAGAAATTTCGGAAAAAATTACGTCTGCAATAACCAAAAAAAAAAACCGGCTCAGCCAGGGTGGGATTCTGTCAGAGAAGAAATAAACGTGGACTTCTATTAGAAAAATCTGAATTTTAAGAATTGAACCACTTCGCAGTCATTCGAAAAGTGGGAAATTCAGAAATTCTTAATTCAAGTGTAAGATACAGTGAACGGAAACCAGGAGGTTGAGCCCCCGGCAGGGGGCTCAAACCGACTGGTTTTGCAACTATGGATAATATACCTTCGAGAAGGATGAGGAGCAACTAGCTATTAGAGTGGCAGCGTAACAAATTAGGGTTCTCAGTAGATGAAGAAACGGATGGAACTCCTTTGGAATGGATTACCTCCCAAAGTGTGAAAAATAGAAATTTGAATACACAAAATAAGAAAGGGAAAGAGAATATGGGTAAGGACCGGATTTAAAACTGGAAACCGTTCATTAGGGTGCCTCGAAGAGCCTCCGATTTGATGAACAGGATGATAATTAGTTCGAAATTCGAGGACAAATGAAGTAGATTAAAGTATTAAATGGGCGGAGTTTGAAATCTAATACCGAGCTTAACGTTCACCCGTACCAGGTCGTGTTGTATCGTACCAGTCAAAGGAGCAACTAGAGTGAATAATTTAGTGGAGGTTGCAGAGAAAATCTAAAAGTATAAAAGGTGGTCAGCAGCATACTAAATTCATCCTTCCAAGGCTCCGTGTGTAGGAACCTGGAAGTTTCAAAAATATTTTTCTGAATATTTCTATACCCAGATGATTAAATCTGCGATTAGCAAAGAAGTAAGTGAAAAACTGTTGTGCAATTTTAATGCTTTTGTTTCAGAGTTACTGAATAAACTATGGAAAATATCAAAACTGGTTAATTTTTGAAAAGGGAATTCGAGTCAATGGCTATTCAAATGATGGCCGAATCGCAGTGGATCCAAGGTTAGTTTATCTGAAGTTTTACTGACTTTGAACTGGGGATTTAGGATCTCAAAGCTATGAATGGCAGCTAGAGTTCTACCAAAAACTCATAATTTTTTGACATTTAACACACCCTCTCACAGAATCAAAAATAGTGCTGTACAAAAAAATTCAAATTTGTTTTTCTCATTAGTTATCAATGTGCTGCATCTAAATTTCAAAATCAAGAGATATTTTTTGGAAATCTGCAATGAGTAATACCCTAAGGAGATGAAATTTGTAATGTGGTTAGCTCCAATTCAGATGTTTAGCCTCCTCTTCCCCGCTAAAAATTCTCTCCATTTTTTCTCCAACTCTAGCATATTTTGATTTACTTTTCAGTTTTCACAAGACAAGAAGAATGAACAATCATCCACCTATCCAACAGGTCAATCCAACCCGTATATTTTGGCGGGTCTGAGTCGCACGAAGAATCCAAGAGCAATTCGCAGCACGAGTGATTTTTGACCGTAATCTTGTACCTGAATATCTTAGTGAAACTTAAACCGGTGATTTTTAGACGTTGTACAATCTGCCTTAAATAATAAAAAATTTCAAAAACTGTTTTTTTTAATCCTACCGTTTCTCTTTTCTTCGCTTTCCTCTATTGTAATACACAGACTGCCAAATAAATAAATTGCGTTGTTTTCATACTTTCCAGTGTTCTCTGTTTTGCATATAAGACAGTGAAAATTTAAAATAAATTCAAAATTGAGGTTGTTTTTTTGAAAAGACAATTTATGCCGGAAAGTTTGCGCGAAATTTCGCTTGAAAAATTGCCTTGTCAGATGAAGATTCTGGAAACGGAATATCGAACAAATTTCAATGCTAAAGTCACAAAAACAAGTTGAGGCGTTGTGCAAAGCGGCTGGAGTGGAAAGTAAAGTGGTGAGTTGATTTTTAACCGTCAACCAGAAACAAAAAATCAACTGCGATACTTATTCGTCACATGAGAAATTCCGGAACGTTAAGAAAAAACATTTAAAAAATGGTCTAACAATTTTTTTCAGAAATAAAAGAAGGATCAGATTTCCACGTACAAAATGGAATTCTTATGCCAGATGCTACTTTCAAACACAACCAAGAAGCTCAAAGAGAAGGTACCAGCCGGACTCAATTTTTCCATGCTTCAAATAGACCAAAAACGATTTTTCAACAAATTAAACAAAGACGGCCCGATTACAACTTGAGAGTAATTCTTGATGATTTGCCAAGAAAAGCTTCGGGTCTAGTTCAATTACACTTTCAACGTCATTTTTGAATGTTTTCCTGTGTGCAAATTTATAAAGAGGAATACAATTTTGAATAAAAAAAAACGCTTGTTTGAAAAATACACAAAAATTACCAATCAATCTGGCCTTGGGGATAGAGATTAGCCCGGAATCTATACAGACACAGTTCTATCAACTCAGTAAATTCAAATGTTCCGTGGACCGGAAAATTATATTTCAATACACAAAAAAAGAAAATCAAAAGGTGAAATGGGACCGGATTGAACAGCGGAATCCATTCATTTTTTCTTTGAGGAGCCTTCGATGTTGAGTAAATTAACTAGAATACATTATGGTATGTAATGAATGGGGTTTGAAATCCCGAACCAAGCAGAACGTGCGCCCATTATGCCAGGACCACAAAATTGGTGAGTTTTCGGATTTAATTAAAAAAAAACGCATAAGTAAACCTAGCCAAACGGCTCGTCAACACCAGCACCATGGAGTGACCACTGCGAGTATTTAGAGTTTTGGACAAAAATGGGAACAGACTATACATAACCTATTGTGAAATTCAAGAAAAAATCGGAACAGTGATTTTTTTTTATCAACCGTTCCCTCACATTGGCGACGACTGCAACCTGATCGATCACGTCAACTCGTTTCTAATCGCTGCACCTTTCCCCGTGTCATCGAAGATTCTGGAAAGAAATTTAATTTTGATGGATTCAAGGACGTTGTTGATTCGGAGGAGGAGCATTTCAAAAAATTCATGTCAAAGGAGCTTGATGAGGAAGTATCCAATCATTAAAAAAACATTGGCGCCGACGAGGAAATTCCACAGTTAAAAAACAAATCGACAAAACTTCAATGTGTATTATCAGACGATTGTCTACAGTGGTTCGGATTCAATTATAGGCATTCTGTCCCAGTTGACACACTTCAAGACCATGATGGAAGACAGTGAGCAAGGTAAGAGGGTTTTTCATATTTTCAAAAATCAATGTAGACATTTACCACTGAACGCTCTATGAAAATCATAATCTTCCCGAATCAAGCAAAGGTGAGCAGATCCTTTAAGATATTCAAACATGTCAGACTGAATGATCTCTTTCTCACAAAGCAATCACCTTTTTTTCAGGAAATCAAGAAGTTCCCAAGTTTCCTGGCTCTAACTCGAGAAAACAATCTTCTCTTCTTCTCCTACAAATCGATTGGAGGATTGAACAAGCCGCAGATGTATCAAAGTTCCCATGCTGCGAAACCCCGGCTCACTTTGAGAACAGCAACATTGGCTCGAGGCAAATGTCCAAGATTTGACACCTCGCTAGAATTTTTGTGAGCATTCCAGAAGCTTTGGAAGAAGAAACTCTACTCAACAGCAAAACACAGAGCGAAGCTGTATGATTATGAGCACAAGCAAGGCGGATTGCGTGCAATAAGAAAAAATACCCAGTCCAGAAGTTTATCCAAAAGCCGGGAGATACAGCCTACGTTGGATTCGGAACGCACCACTGGGTTCAAGCTCTCGGGTTCACCGCCAACGTCTCGTGGAATTATGGACATTCAACCGCCAATCAAATCTTTTAGGTTTAGGTATCCAAGTACATCATGTACGAAATTAAATACAAGTTGAACACTAAGCCTTGAACACAGTTGAACACTAACCCTTGAACACTTTTTTGTCTAGACTCCTGTATCCCTTCTGCACCTCCTTGTTTTCCTTCCTTTAGATTTTCCACCGAAAGCCTATCCTGCTCTAACCCATCTAACCGCCCACTCCTTTCTCCACCTCCTATTACAATTAAATTTCTATTGTCAAATGTACGTGGAGCCTCTTCATACTCAAAAATACTCCAAAGCTTCTGGTGGCAGGGTTGCCCCTCTTTACAAAAATAATTTCTGCTCCCTCTCCCCCATTGATTTCCGTTTTGACCACCATTACCCATCCCATCGTTCCGAAAAATTCTCGCATGCTCTCTTTCTCCGCCTTCCGACTCTCCTGACCCACCATTCCTCCCCACTACTGTTGTTATTGTCTACCATCCTTCCGACCTTTCATTGGTCGAATCTGCCGCTCTTCTTTCCCATCTCGACACATTTTTACCTCTCACTTCTTGCCTTCTATTGGGAGATTTCAACTTCCCATCCATCGAATGGAATCCTTCTTCTTCCACTCTCATCCCTTTTTAAATTTCATCCCCTCCAAGGGTCTTCACCATCAGGTCCGTTTCCCCACTCGTATTTCCTCCGCCTTCTCCAATATTCATGATTTAGTTGTCTCCTCCAGCGATTTTCCCGTTGCTCATCCCCCCCCCCCCAAGTGGCTCTACTCAACTCAGACCACTGTTCCGTAGAGTTTAATATCCTTCCCCGTTCCAGTTCCAATACAGGCTCTTCCTCCTATTCTCCCTTCTCCAAGCCTTCCCTAAATTACAAAAAATGTTACTTCAAACTCCTAAATGCGGATATTGTCTCCATTGACTGGTGTGCTGTTCTCCACTGCTCCCCTAACGCCTCATGCATGTATAATAACTTTATCGAAATAATCCCGCGCCTGGTCTACCTTCACACTCTCATCTGTTCTGCTATGAAACCCAAAACCCTCCCTCTACTCTTCTTCTCACTCTTAAATCACGCCTCCTATCCCTCACCAAAAAACTCAAACACCACAACATATATTCTGACAGATCTATTTTAACGTTCCTTACCCGAACCTCTGTTCTTTCCCAAGTTAAACGTCGCCTTAAATCCCCATCCTCCATTCCCTCTTTGGATGTAAATAACAAAATAATTTTTTCTGACTCTGTAAAAGCCTCATCCTTTGCCTCTTCATTCTCTAACAATTTTAATCTATCCCCTCTTTCAGCTCTCTTAGTACTCATAACCTACCTGACCCTGATCTTTTTGCTCCCTGGGTAATTGAATCTGTTTTGTCCAAGTCACCACCCCGCTGTGTCTTCTCACTCCAATCCTTAAATTATTTTGTCATAAAAAATGCTTTACTTCACTTGCACTTCCCATTTCAATCATTTTCCAAGAATCCTATACCAAGTTCCATGTTCCTCTTGCCTTTAAACATGCAGTTATTGTTCCAATTTCCAAAAAAAAAGGCAATCTCTCCCTACCCGATAATTATCGGCCTATATCAATAACCGACCCTTTTGCTCAAAACTTTGAACGCATCATTTGTAATAGAATTAAATCTGACCTCGCCCACAAATTTAGCTCCTATCAAAATGGCTTATTGGCATATCGTTCTTGTACAAACGCCCTAATACACTATTTTTCCCATTATATAATTATCCTGGCCCGTCATAAAACCCTTGACGTTATATATTTTGATTTTTGTAAGGCCTTCGACCAAGTATCTCATGCCCTCCTCTTACTTTTTTTAGCCAAATTGGCAAACCTTGGTGTTCAACCCCTCCTCATCTCCTGGTTCCAGGACTTCCTCACAAACCGCTCCTTCTCTGTCAAAATCAATAATTTCATTGAGCATCTTTCTCACCTTATCCCTTTTGGTTTTCCCCAAGGCACGATAGCTGGCCCCCTACTTTTCATCATATTTATCAATGATCTTCTCCTTTCCCTTCCCCCCAACTTACATTTTTCCTGTTTTGCCGACGATATTAAAATTTTCTCCCACGATCCGTCCTACATTCAATCGGGTATTAACCGTATTGGTGCCTGGGCCAAATCTAGTAACTTTCTTCCCCTGGCACATGCCAAAACTTCTCTTCTCCGTCTTGGTCCCAACAACCCCTCTCACCCCTATACAATTGATGGCCTCTCTATTACCGAATCCTCACCCATTTGTGACCATGGCTTGTTAACAGACTGTAATCTCAAATTCTCAGATCATATTAATCGTGTCTCCTCCCTTGCCCTTCTCCGGTGTAAACAACTCCTCAATGCCTTTAACTCCGAATTCCCCGAATTCTACGTTGCCCTATTCAAATGCTACGTCTTGCCTCATCTAGACTATTGCTCGGTCATATTTTCCCCACCTCCCCATTCCAAACTGTCTAAGAAACTTGAGTTCCCCCTTCGTTTCTTCTCTAAAACAATCCATCAACGTTGTAACATATCATTTTCATCTTCCCCCGGTGCCTCTTATTTGTCCAGACTCCAATTTCTCAACTTTGTCTCTATCCGTCATAGACGCCTTAAATCCCAATTAATGCTTCTGTACAAAATAATTAACCTTACTTCCTACATTCCCCACCCTGAATCATTTTTCCGCCTATCTAACTCCGCCCGTCGCCCCCTGACTTCAATCTTCCTAAACCCCTATATCAATGATTTTTTGCATCCACCATCCGAATGTGGAACGCCATTACTGCCAATATTACCCAATTCCTTACCCCCTCACAGTTAGAAAATCTTATTGATGCTTCTATTACTCGTTACTAATCACATTCCTCAATTTTTAATCTCATGTTCTCTACTGTATATTATTCCCTTCATTCTTTTTTCATTAGTAGGCGCTCCTCGTGAGGGGGGGGGGGCTGCCTCTCTCTTATGTTTTCTTATATGTCACCGTCTGCAAATAAATAAATTAATCTAAAATCTAAAATCTAAATCGCTCTAACAGCCATCATCAATGACAAAAATATTATTATAAAAAATCGGTATGCAATAAATTGAAAATCTGGAATTAGAATATGCATTTTGGCAAGATGGAGTTTTGAAAAAAATATTTCATGTCCTCCCCCACCTTCAAGTCTAAAATACTTTTTTTTTCAGTCAATCGCTTCCGACTTCTCTCCCACCCCGACAACCCAAGCATTCACCAAACAGTGGAGGTGTACGACCGAAAATGTTTAATTTTTTCTTTTCTATAATAAATGTGATTTATTTTTTCATTATTCATTACGTAATATTCATGAACAATTTAAATTTGAAACCTGATTAATATTTTCGAAAATAATGATCATTTTTTACCGCAACAAACAGATAAGATGGTTGTCATTCGAGAGTCAACATACACCTTGACTGTTCACTATGGTGATTTCAGATCAAAGAGAACAACTAACCTTGCTGCAATTTTCTGATTAGAAGTCAGACGCTTCCCGACAAGAAGAATATAAATAAAATATTATGATGAGTTCAGATGAATGACTCCACTTGACATAACAAAATCAAGGATAATGAAAACGGTGCTACGATTCTTCTGTTCGATATGTGAATATCTGAAAAATAAAAACTTTTTGTTGAATTGTGGGAGTTAGTCTTGTTTATTGGATCTTCAAATGTTACTGTATTCCGGATAGTTAAATCATAGATACGACACTTTTCAATACAAACATGTAGTTGTTTTTTCTACTACATACAGGGTGGGCCATAATTACCCGGACTCGCGTTTGTACTAGCATAAAACTCAACTGAAGCGTCGTACTAAGCTCAAATTTTGAGTACGATAATTCTTAATTCACATACCTCATCAGTAGATTTGCCAAATTTCAAACGATTTCATCAACTGTTAGCTCAGTTATTGCTTGTCAAAGTTGCTTCATCTTATGAAAGCATGAAAATGGCCGTTTTAGTGCAAATTAAATATGTTCAAACGGAAACCAAACCGAGTTTTCTGCAGTATTCACTTTTGAAATGGGAAGGTACAATCTTCTTCTATCATTTTCATAGTTTTGGAAATATTTGAATCACCAAGGGACTCTTACTGTGGTCACTAACAACATAAGGTCACTAACAACATACGGTCGTGCCAGAAATATAGCGCCGTTCATCTTTGAATTATCATAAAAATAGTTGAACTCGAGGAATCGCTTTGAAACTTTTTGCAGCTTTGAATCAAACGTAAAATTATATTTCTATCAATTTTTGTGCTTCCAAGATGCCCATGTCAAAAGATATACCCGTTTTTATCAGTCCGGGTAATTATGGCCCACCCTGTAGATGGTAGAGTGAAACAGTAATATTTTTTCGCTCATTGCCCATCGCTAATATTCTATTTGATAGTTTTACAACAACGTGTATATCTGAGATTGATCCAAAATCTAAACACACAGCACTAGAAGTCTATCATGTGTGGTAAACTCGAATATGTCATGAATAGGACCCTTGGAGAAGGATGAGACGCAAGTAGCTATTAGAGTCCCAAGCGGAGATAATGAGGGGGATGGTGTAACGGATATAACTAATTAGCGTTCCAAATAGACCACCTTCCAAAATGTGAAAAATTGAAATTTGAATACACGAAAAGAGGATATCGAAATATAAAATTGGTGAGGACCCGATTTAAAAACGGAAACCGTTTATTATAGTCCCTCGAGGAACTTCCAATTTGCAATTTAAAGACCACCAAAGTAGATTAAAGTATTAAATAGGTGGAGTTTGAAATCTGACCCCAAGCTTAACGTACATCCGGGCCAGGTCGTGTTGTTCCGTACCATTCACAGCAGCAATAAGAGTGTATAATTGAGTAGAGGTTACAGAGAAAATCCAGAGGTATAAATGGTGGTCAGCAGTTCACTGAACTCATTCTTTCAAGGCTCCGTGTGTAGGAGCCTGGAAGTTTCAAAATTATTTTTCTGAATATTTCTATACCCCGACATTTTAGTTTACAAATGGTCAAGAGGTAAGTGACAAACTGTCGATTATTAATGACTAGGTGAAAACCAGCATGAGGCTAGCAGAGCCTGGCTTCCGAAGACGAGAAGCCTCGAAAAGCGCTCCTAGGATTTTTGATAAGCCTACCATTCGTATCCATCATAATAAAAGTAGCTCTGATCAATGTTCTAGAGGTCATAGCGAACTGATAAACATGAGTCAAAGATCATCATCATAATTCCAGAGGTTCCACAGTTTCTGGTTCTATGTGTGACTTGTCTGACTGTCTCTACTAAGGTGTAATTTGGCATTTCCAGATTCTCAACTCAAAGTTTTCAAACTGTAGGAGTCGTTTGTCCATTTTTGGGATGTACCGTAAAACCAGTTTTGAAAAGGTTCTTAGAAATGGAAGGGCCTTCCTAATAGGCCCTTTCTAGCCGGCCCTTCTAATACAGGTTTTACGGAAATTGTAAGCTCAGTGTACACACCTTGTCTTGCTTCTCCCAACATTCCCTCTGCTACTCACAAACTTCCAGAACGTGATCTCCGTCACCGACTCTGCTGTCAAGTTCATTGTTCAGCTACATGCAACAATTCAAAACATGACTATCGACATTACGGAGATCCTGGGTGAGTTCAACAGTCTGATAAGCAAACACGTTATTGAATTTCAGCCGAATTCTCAAAGGAGCAGCCAAATCACGTGACCATGCTCGCCAACTACAAAAACAACCCATTCTTGAATTATTCGCAAGAATGAAAGTGTACCTGATGTTGTGCCACTGAAGCTCCGCCATTTGAGAGAGGAGATGAAGAAACATTTGGAGTCGAGAGACGAAACAGAGTTGGAGAAGAAATTCTATGAGCAGACAAATAACCGACTTCAGTACTACGCCATGATTGCGTTAAAGGTTAGTGTCAGAATTTTAATTCTAATCAAAGCTCTTGACCAATATAGATTTCAAAAAGTAACAAGATTCAGTCTACCCTAGAAAATAATATTTCAGAACTTTTTCCACAACCTGCTTCGCTGCCGGAAAGCCAATAATTACCATGAAAAGAACTTAATCTTTTTTACTGTTTCATAATAAATTTTTAAAAAATTGCACTAGAAGAGTCTGTACTTTGTTCTTTTCTCCAGAGGTTGTAAGCATTAAAAAGTCGCTTACCTCGAGAAAGCTGCACATTTCAATCATTCACGAGCCATACAAGCCAACATTCCTTCTCCAGCATTCTTCAAGCGCCTGCAACGTCCTCTTCCACTTGAATTCGTGCGCCTTCAGCTTGTTTTGAGTTCTTGAAGCCTTCTGCTTATCGAATTGACGAATTTGCGCATTTCTACATTCGACACATTCTGAAACGATTTCAACTATTTTTTTAAACATCATAGTTCTAGAAATTAAAACTTACTGTAACACTGACACCGAGGCTGAACTTGATCGCAGCGAGTTTTAGTCTCAGCATATACCAGTCGATTTCCGCCGCCTGTCGGCGGCTACAATCTCCTGGCTTCACTCAAAAAGTTAGAATCTCAAAACTGGGGAGAAGTAAAAGATTATGTTGTAGTTGACTGTGTTGTCAACTTTCACAAATTTTTTGATTCAGTTGTTATTTCTCGAATTCAAAAAACTACTAACATTAGAATTTTGGTAAGATTGAAAAGTTTCAAAAGTTGATAAATTAAAGGGGGCCAGAAAGTTTGGGGGATAGTTTGGGGGACGGTATAGCGCCGCGCTTTCGTAAGCCATCAGTCGGCAGTCGCCTTCGTAACACCCACTTCTTAAACCACCTGGTTTTTGTCTTTTATATCATGCACTTGAATCTCTAATATCAGTACTCCCCGTTTTCCAAGTGCCAAAACTTCTGAGTTTTCAATTTCCGAATTTTCGATTTTCGCAATCGAATTTCGGAATGTCGTACTTTTTCTAATAGAAGCCTGGCATTGCAGTTTCTCTTTTTGGTAACTGCAAAGGTATTTATTTTTCAATTTTCCGATGATTTCCGTTAAGTCTTGTCGGGTTCAGAACACTCTGAGAAGGTGGTTGAAAAATAGAAGTCCATTTTAACTTTCTAATGTTTCGAATTTCGAACGAAGGTTTATTAAAATTTGAATTTTGGAATTTGATGATTTTCTTGAATTTTTCGATGTTCCCATGTTCCTGAATTTAAGATGAATGAACTTTTTAAACTCTAAAGAATATTCCTGTTCCGGAATTTCTGAAATTCTGTCTTTTTTCAATAGCCTATTTTTTTCCTTGACTATTTCTAAGCCTATGGTTCTGAATCACATTGTAATTGTAGGGAAGGAGCTACAATGAATCTATCCATTTTTAAAGAGGATTATCCTCTTTTTCGAGTCCAGTAGGGGCTTACTTTGAGTATTTGATAAATCAGGTGTCATGATGTTTGGCACCTCCAGAGCTGAACCTCCAAAGTCTTCGCAAAGAAATCTTATAGGCAGTGATGTTCGGAACGGAATTGAGAATTCTGGAAGTTTTGAAATTTTTTTTCGGAAGTTTTTTGAACTGCGATATGTCGAAAGCGCACTCAGAAAACTTCTCGTGGGTCCCGACCGGAATTACCTTAATTTTTTTTGCGTTTTTGAAATCGGTTTGTCCATTTTTCTCGCTTTTGAGATCTAAAAGTGAAATTCTGAAAATCAAAAAATTGGAATATTCCCAGAATCCGAAGTTTCGAAATTTCGAAATTCAGAATTTTGGGGTTTTGAATATCCAAAAGTTTCAAAATCGGATATTCCAAGATTCTGAAATTTCGAAACTTTGAAACTCAGAATTTCCGACATTCCGAAAAAAATTTGCACTTGTTTAAGCCTTGTCGGAGCTTACAAAACCTCGTTCTATTCTTCCTGAACCTTGTTCTACTGTCCGGACGTGGCTTCAAATTCAAAAAAGGTAGGAAATTCCATACAAAAAAATTGGGAAATCAAACAGAAAAAGTTTGATCTGGAAAACTGAATGTTAGAATAATTAGGAATTTTCAGAAATATGTCCGTAAATAGAGCATTTTCGTTCAATCTTTTCCTTGAAAATTCAGTTTCAAAGTTACTTTTTGATAGTGCAAACAGAAAAAACCAATAAGTTAATGTTCAGTGCATGCTCACGCTTCCATTTTACCATTGGAAATAACTTAAAATGATTTTTGGAAAGAAAATGGCTTTCAGAGAAAATTATTTATGAATTCAGTCTCAAAAAGTTTTGGAAGTATCTGAAAATAACGCCTGAAAAATGAGACGCACCATGATACACATTTTCAATAGGCCCCAGAATCAAAACTTAAGTGATTCTCGAAAAAAAACGAAAAACTCGAAAAATTTTAATTTTGAAAGTTTAAGCTCGAATATTTGTAGGCCGCACTTAAAAAGACCTAAAAACCATTTTGCGAAGTTTCATGAATTTTTAGTGGGTTTTAGAATGATTTTGAAAATTTCGATTCTCAACTCTATAGGTTCCCTATTAGCTGGGGGGGGGGCGAGGACACCATGGACGTGAAGCGCTCAGTAGTCCATGACTACATACCACACACCACTATAGGAGTCCCATGTCCCTTTGAGTTATTAAAGTAAATGTCCGAGACGGACACACACACAGACAGAAAAGTTTCCTTAGTAAAAAGTAGATATTCTTCAAGAGTTCCTTGCTTGGTCCATACATTGGTCAATACTCGATGAACTCCTCTCCTTTTTATTCTTCTTCATGATTCGTTTTGCTTTGAGCTATTTCACGCTGGCGGTGAGCAAGTATCTGAGTGCGAAAGGAAAATCTCAAAAAGGTTACGATGTTTCTCTGAAAATTTTCGAAATTAGATATAATATCAATGAAAGGTTTATCTCACTTTTCTCGAATTTGCTTGTCCTCCGATTCTGCAACATAGCTTCGGCATTCTGCTAGAGTTGGACCAGCAAGTTCATTTTTTTGGGTTGATTCTAATGTCACTCCTTTTTTATTAGAATCTGCTTGTTGTGAAGCTGCTCTGATTTTGACTGGTGTCGATGTGGCACACACTGTGAAGTCAGATTTCCAGTCACAAACGTTGAAGCTGGTGGACATATCTTGTGTTGGCTATTCGAAGACAGTCTTCGGTTGTCCAGCACAATAGTTTGGCGGCGACGATCGTTCCTTACTGATTCTCTTTGATGATTTTCTTCCTTCTAATGGCGCTGAATGTCTCAGTTTTTGGCTCGATGTGTCAATCAATCGATTTTAAGAATGTATATAAACAGAAGCATTCTCTTGCATTGTGGTAGTGACTTTTCTCAATTGTTGTTTTAAAACAATGGTCAGCTGGCTCGAGCTTTTGGAATAAAAGCTTCACAGACTTCTCGAACGGTGATGATCAGTAGGATAGGGAGAAATCTAAAAATGAATTTTGTAAATCAATCAAAGTAGAAACAGTGCAACCTACATCTCAACAGTGGAGTCAACGAAAGTTGGATTCGATTCTCCACATTTGTATCTCGAATAGACTTTGAAACACTAGTATTAGGTTTTTGCTCTTATTGTGGTCACTGACGTCGCGATTGACGTGAAAATTGTCGTGGCGGGTGACGCTCGAATCACGAAAAATTGGGATAGTTGAAGCTTTGTTTGTCGTTCAGCGTGGTGGTGAGCTTGTCCAAGAAGCTGGGAGTCTCACAAGGACTGGTGAGTTCGTTAGCACCCGATGATGAACTTCCGCTGGTGTTTCAGCTGAGAATAGCAAATGTTGAAAGGTGCACATTACTCTTTATGGATTATGGTATCGAGATATCGGCGTTTATTTTGGAGATGATGTTGCTGTTAGAGATGGAGAACTGAAATGAGAGAAAATTAGAATAAGGTGACATTTTGAATGCGGCTGCATCTCTACGGCAGACGTTTCATTCAGTACAAAGCCGATTTGTGAGTCTTCCTGATTGTAAAAACCTTCTTACACCTGTGTTTTCGTCTGTGAACCCATAAACGATAATCTCACCTCTACATAACTGAAAATATCCGAATCTTGTGTGGCTTGTCTGGTGGCTGTGCTTGGGTATTTTCTGGTCGAGGACTTTCAGAAATTTGTCTCTTCCACGTCTCTGTGCCTTTCCGTCAGATTCTGCGACAGATTCCTCATCTCCATCAATGATCAGCTCTTTTGGAACATCAGTGTTTCTGTGAAAAGATCCATATTCATCTTTCTCTTCCATAGAGCATTGTTGAGCCATGGATACTCAAAGATTGTCGTTGAATTTGGTTGATATTGTATCTTTTACTAGACATTCCGCCAGAAGGTTGGAGTAGCTTTGGAGTAGGGTTCTGAAACACTGACAATTTGATTTTGAGGCAACATGGGACTTGTCTCTTGATAAAAAAGGAAGGAAAAAGTGGTTTCTATGAGCGTTTTAACCATTCAAAGAATTTTTAGGTTTGAAAATGATTTTTCTTTCTACAAATTGAAAAAACTCACCGAAGATTTATAGCAACATCAATATTGGCATGAAAAACAGGCAACGTGTAATTGAATGAAACATTTGAAGCAATCTGAAACAATGAAACCTTAGTTTTAATGAGAAAATCGGATTGAATAGAAAAAAACCAGGCGATTTGACTACGCGCACCATGCACGAAAAACGCGTCAAGGGGGAAATGGAAGGGTGTTCTTCGCCTGTGAACACACGAACTATGCCGTTTTTAATGAAGGAGAGTCCGTTGTTGTGTGAGCAGTGGACCCCTCTGTACGCGGCCATAGAACGTCGAGCAATACAACAAATCGCCCTCGATGTTGAAGACGGCAATCGGCGAGGGAAGATGTGCGCGCGCATCGAGAGAGAAAGGTCCGAGATGACTGAGAAAGATTAGAGAAACGACTGAAGACAATGCACGTGAACAGGGAATGATGGCAAAAGTAGAGCTAATTATGACGGAGTCGCTGAGTCTGAGGTTTTCAATGTGAACTCGATGTGTTTGAAAATCACGATGGGAAATCTAGGTTGAATATTTCTGTTTCTTGCCGTCTTATCAGTAGAGTGCGTTTGCTTGGAACCACACGCTCCACGGCTCAACGAAAATCTACTAGGCACATCATGTACATTTTAAGCAAAGCTTTACTGTTTTCTTTCTTTTCAAAGCAGTCAAGGTTGAAAAAAAACTTTGAAAATTGAGAGAATCAAACTGTTCAAATTATGGTATATTGAAGAATTCCAATTCGAGGGAAGTGTGATTATGATGGCGATTGGGATCCGAATATAAATAATTCTTCCTGATTTATTCAAGAAAGCCTAACACTAGTGTAATTCGTGCACGAATTTTTTCAAACTTTGATTATTTCCAAGCTAAAAGAAACAGAAATTACTTAGAAAAGATGGTCAGACTGTCAGAAATGAAGACTCAATGACCAACATTTTCAAAGATTTTTCTCAATTTTCGGTCATTTTGAATCTTAAACAAACAGAAATGACTCTGGACTCACTGTTTTTTTTAATGTTTTTTCCTTCCTAGCATTTGAAGTGATCAGGTTCAGAGGTACGAACGTCCTCATCCATTTGCAGTCGTCCTTCTCCAACTCATTTCGTGTTCGCACAGCTTCCTGCTCATCTACAGACAATTTGTTTACTGATTTTTTGATTTTGACGTGTTCTGCAACAATTTCAACTTTTTTGTTAGAATTTAACAGTTCTAGACATTAAAACTTACTTTTGCTCTGTATCAAGAATTGTTTCTCAATCGCAGCCGTACGTTTTTTAGGTTATCAGCCATTCTCTGAAGCATGGCTTCGGCATTCTGCTAGAGTTGGATCATAAAGTGCTTCTCTTCGAGATGTTTCTCAATTTCCATTTCTTCCCTGTGCTTGGATTTCTCCATAGCATGCAAATTGGTTCCGGAGGTTCACGTCATGTGGGCTTGCTTTGCCACAAATTTCTCTTTGTCGATACGGTTGATTTCCTCTGCTCAAAGTCCTTTCTTCTTCAAAAGTATTCTTGCTGTCTGAAATGTTGATGGATAAACGATGTTCATTATAACGCAAATTCTTACCTCTGAACCTCATATTCTTTGACTCCAAGCACATTATTTGTTGTCGAAGTCACTTGTGGAAAGGGATTTGTTTGTTCTGACATGTTTGAATTCATCACGCTTTGGAGCAGCTCTGATCTTTGCTGGTGTCGATGTAGACTGTCAGCTTGGATGTTTCGCACGAGAAGTCACGAAGCTGGTGGAGATATCTTGTGTTGGCTTTTCGAAGACAGTCTTCGGTTGTCTAGCAAAATGATTTGGCGACGGCGTTCGTTCCTTACTGATTCTTTTTGGTGTTGCTCATCTTTTGGATGACGCTGATTGTTTCAGTTTTCGGCGCGATGTGTCAGATAAACGATCTAGAGATTGTGCATAAGCAATAGCACGTTCCTGCATTGTGTCAGTAACTTTTTCTCATTTTTTCTTCCCAACAATGCATACGGCATGACCAGCTGGCTCGAGATGGGGGAATGAACTGTTCACAGACTCCTCAAATGATGATTATGATGATTCGGATGGAAAAAGATCTGAAAATGAACTTTGAAACTTAGTCAAAGCAGAAACAGTGCAACTTACGTCTCAATTGTGGACTCAAGAAGGTCGGATTCGGTTTGCCATAATTGTATCTCGAGTACAATTCTAGACACTAGGATCTGGTTTTCTCTTTTTGTGGAGACTGACGTCGCACTGGACTGGACGACGGCGAATGATGCTCAGACCATAAAGAATTGAAATAGTTGGGACTGTGTTCGTGGTCCATCGCGGTGTGAGCTTGTCCGAAATATTGAGAGCCTCGCGACGAAGACTGATAAATTCGCTAGCACCAGATGATGGGCTTCTGCTGGTGTTTCAGCTGAAAACAGCGGGCGTGGAAAGGTGCACACTACTATCATTGGATGATGGTGTTGAGAAATTCGGCGTTGCCTCTGGAGAAGGTGTAGCTGTTTGATGACGAGAACTGAAATTATAGAGAATTGTTGTAGTGTGACTTTTTGAGTGCTGTTGCATTTTAACAAGATAGCCAAATCTTTTTTAGGCTGTCTCATTCAGTATGAAGGTGTTTTGCGAGTCACAGTTCACCTCTTCCTGATCGTAAAAAACTTCTCACATATGTTTTTCGTCTGTGATGGCAAAAAGAATGATCATACCTAACTGAAATTATCCAACTTTCCATTAAGGACGGGGGACTCCTGTAAACCTTTGGCTTCTTGTGGCGGTGGTGGAGCTGATCTTTTTCCGCGGAGTGTCTGGTGGTAGTGTTCCAATATTCAGTGGAAGCACAGGAACTTTGAATCCTTCTGTGGTATCTCGTCGACGGCTTTCGGAAGCTGAGCTCCAATTGTCTTCCCGTCTCTGTGAATTTCCGTTAGATTCTGTGACCGATTCCTCATCTCCATCAATGACCAGCTTTTGTTGAGCATCAGTGTTTATTTCTGTGAAATGATCCATAATTATCTTTTTCTTCGATGGAGCACTGTTGAACTATGAATGCTCAAATATTTCAGTTGCATTTGATTGATATCCTGTATCCTTTACTAGACATTCCGCCAGAAAATATGACTGTTTTGGTCCATTGTGATGGTTGGAGTAGGGTTCTGAAACACTGATACTTTGTTTTTAAGCTAATTTTGTATATGTCATTGTATTACAGAGAGAAAACGATCGTTTCCTATAAGCGTTTTCACCATTTTAAGAATTTTCAGGATTTGAATTGATTTTTACTTCCAAAAATTGGAAAAAAACTCACGGAATGTTTGTAGCACCATCAGGATTGACATGAAAACTAGGCAACATTTGGTTGAAGGCAGCATTCGAAGCAATCTGAAATAACAAAAATTCAGTTTCGATGGGAAAATCGGATTGAATAGAAGAAAATAAGGTGTATTGACTACGCGCACAAAAACTGCGGTGGTGGCGGGAGGGTGTTCTTCGTTTGTGAACGCACGAGCTATGCCGTTTATAATGAAGGAGAGTCCGTTCGTGTGTTGAGAGAGCGACCCCTTTGACCATAGAACATCGATCAATACAACAGCAAATCACTCTTCGATGTGTTGAAGACAGCAGACGACGAGGGAAGATGTGCGCGCGCATTGAGAGAAAAAGGTCCGAGATGGAAAAGAAAGATTAGAGAGACTCCGGGAGACAATGCACGTGAACAGGGAATGGTGGCAAGATATTTGGTAGTAAATATAATCATCACGGAGTCGATGAGTGTGCGGATTCCGATGTAAACTTATGTTCAAAAAACACAACGGGCAATATATTTTGAATATTTCCGCAATGCGCAGTTTTATCAGCAGATGGGTTCGAATACAAGTTTTTCTGATTATTTCAAGAACACTCAAGAGTAGTGCAATTCGTTAACGAATTTGCTAAAAGTTCTATTATTCTGAAGCCAAAGTGAACAGCGATTACTCCAAAATAGTGGTGATTTTGAATACCGGCCGATAAGGCCATTTCACATGTTTTGATGGCCTGAACTAGTGGATTTTGATATTTCTTCAAATGTTGCTTATTTTGAAGCCACAACAAACATCAATGGCTCGAAAACAGTGAGAACACTAGGTATCCGATCAACAGGCTCTCCCAAATTTTAAAAAAGCAAGAGCTGCTGAGCCTTAAAATCAAGATATGATGAAACGAGGGCTTTTACAGGTTTGTTTATTTTTGAATATTGAAACTCACTGATTTTTTCCGTTTTTTTTCTTGCTAGCATTTGAAATGATCAGGCGGTGGAATTGTGTAAGAGGTCCATGCAGAAGAAATTGGAATTTCATCGAAGGCATAACGACATACTTGTGGAAAAGATGGCCGGCCCGCGGGCCGGACCGGGCCGGGCCGAGATTTTTTTGAAAGCGGGCCGGGCCGGGCCGGAAAAATTAGGGCATGGCCGGCCCGCGGGCCGGCCCGCTTATTGAAAATTTCGAAATTTTATAGAAAATCATCATTTTTCAAGATGAATTTTCTTCTTCTCATATGAAAATCCACACTAGAGGCCGATGCTGTCGAAAAAAACAGTTTTGAGATCGTAATTAGAAAAAAAAGTTTCACCCTTGGTTTAATCAAGTTTGATTTTTTTGCCAAAAATTCAATTAGGTTGACTTTTTCGGATGGTTGAATGCATTTGGATTAATATTTGTGCTATTGAAACTATTTTGGCACATTTGAAAATTTTTTTTTGAAAAGTTGTCCTAGGCGGGCCGAGCGGGCCGGGCCGGGCTGGCCCGCGGGCCGGCCAGCGGGCCGGGCCGGGCCGGGCCGGGCCGAGGGTTTTGAAGCAAGCGGGCCGGCCCGGCCCGGCCCGGCCCGGCCCGGCCATCCACATGTATGGCATAACGAAATCCTCTAGCTCTGAAGCAAGATGACGATCAAACTTGGTATTTTGCCCTTTCAATGCCAAAGCGTCTCTGCCAATTTTGATAACCTGAAAATGAACATGTGTAAGGATGTAGTAGTTTATGTTCTTTTCCAGACCATATTCGTTTCTGAGTGAAAAAGAGAATACGCCAGACATCTTGACGATTGCATTCTGAAGAGAAGTGGGAACTGAGAAATTTGATTTTTAGTAACTCCACTGGAAGAAATCTGAAAAAAATGAACATCTCCAGAAGAATATTTTCTCACCCATCAAAACGGATAAAAAGGTTGAAATCAATTCAGAAATCTGTCAAGCATCGAAATCTTCCAAAATGACGGTACTAGACGTTTTTTATGGGTCTCCAATGACTTTCGTTGCACAAGACGTCCGGTATCGATATGCGCAGATTTCGAAAAACATTCAACCATCATAATCATGAAGAGCTTTGCATCGCCGCTGTTCTAATAGACGGTTTTCTGAAAATTCAACAACTGTTGATTGTATTCCACGAGAATTGGTTACTTACTTTTAGACAACCTTATGATAATTCGAAGAATATCCGAAGAACTATCCGGAAAATCGTAAGAGCCGACGCTGTCTTGATCTCTCCAAACGAGCAATTTAAAAACCAATTCCAGTCGTCCGCTACGTCACTATAATCCTTGAGCATTCAACAATGACTTGACTATCTTAAAAGTTAGATTTCCTAGCCGACTTCCACGTTTTATTCTGCCAGCCCATTCATTTTTGCTAAAAAAAAATGGAAAATCAACGGAAACTAGCCGACCATCATTGAGTTCCAAACGTATTTGATAACTCTCCAGCCGGCCAAGACGTCGTTGTTTTCCATAATTTCTGCCAGAATATCACGATACGATTCCGATGTTTTCGCCTGAAATATAAAATTATTGTTTAAAAGATGCAAAAAAAGAATGACAACAGAAAAAAGCGTGGATAAGAAACTAAACTATCTTATATTGTAAAATATTAGTTTTTTTTTCTCATTTTTCGGATCAACATGTAGCGATAAACATCCAAAAAAGGAAAATATGAGAAAATATGCGAAAGACTGGGGTGTGATGATTTACGTTAAACCGTGCGCGCCTGGAATATGCGGAGTGTCGTTTGCAGATGTTTGCGGAACTTTTTGGCGCGTATCTGAATTTGATTGGTGAAAAAGATATTAGCATAGAGAAGTTTCGCAAAAGTCTTTGCGCTCGATTTTTGAGTGAAAGATTTTTTTGGATCTTTTTTTAAAATCTCGAATATTTTAAGCGTTATTTTCTTTATTACTACAACGATGAAATTAATAGAATAAAAATGAAAAGTATTATCAAAACTTTAGGGATTTTTATCGAAAACTGTGGAGGGAAAATATTCGGGTTTAAAAGTAGGAAGAAATCGAGATACAAGGGGCATGGGGCGTTTAGAAGCACTTGCGATGCACGAGGGAACTTCCGGCTTCGTCGTACTCTTCTTTGGAGATCCACATCTGCTGGAAGGTGGAGAGGGAAGCAAGGATGGATCCTCCAATCCAGACGGAGTACTTGCGCTCTGGTGGGGCGATGATCTTGATCTTCAAGGTGCTGAAAGAAAAGAACAAATTGGAATCAGCTTTCGATTTGTCTGGAACTTACGATGGGGCAAGGGCGGTGATCTCCTTCTGCATACGATCAGCGATTCCCGGGTACATCGTGGTTCCTCCGGAGAGAACGGTGTTAGCGAACAAGTCCTTACGAATATCGATGTCGCACTTCATTATCGAGTTGAACGTAGCCTGGTGTATTCCGGCGGACTCCATACCCAAAAAAGATGGCTGTAAAAAATATCGATTTTTGGATGTTTAGAAAGTTCCATAAGCTTACCTGGAAGAGAGCTTCTGGGCAACGGAACCGCTCGTTTCCGACGGTGATGACTTGTCCGTCAGGAAGTTCGTAGGGCTTCTCGAGGGAAGTGGAAGAGGCGGCGGTAGACATCTCCTGCTCGAAGTCGAGGGCGACGTAGCAGAGCTTCTCCTTCATGTCACGGACGATCTCTCGCTCAGCGGTGGTGGTGAAGGAGTAACCGCGTTCAGTGAGGATCTTCATGAGGTAGTCAGTGAGATCACGTCCGGCCAAATCGAGACGGATGATGGCGTGTGGGAGAGCGTATCCTTCGTAGATGGGGACAGTGTGACTGACGCCATCTCCAGAATCGAGTACGATACCAGTGGTACGTCCCGAAGAGTAGAGGGAGAGAACAGCTTGAATGGCAACGTACAGGGCTGGGGCATTGAAGGTTTCAAACATGATCTCGGTCATCTTTTCCCGATTAGCCTTTGGATTGAGTGGTGCTTCGGTGAGGAGGACTGGATGCTCTTCTGGGGCAACACGAAGCTCATTGTAGAAGGTGTGATGCCAGATCTTCTCCATATCATCCCAGTTGGTGACGATTCCGTGCTCGATTGGGTACTTGAGAGTGAGGATACCTAAAAGAGAACAAATGAAAATAAAGTCTTCGTTAAAAATAGTCACCTCTCTTGGATTGGGTCTCGTCTCCGACGTACGAGTCCTTCCGTCCCATACCGACCATAACTCCTTGATGACGTGGTCTTCCGACGATGGATGGGAACACGGCGCGTGGAGCTTCATCTCCGGCAAATCCGGCTTTGCAGATTCCGGATCCGTTGTCTACAACTAGAGCCACAACGTTGTCGTCACACATGATTTTTTGGATACAAAGGATTTTTGGATACGAAGAAGCTGCAAGTAGGAGTGGCTTCATACTAATTTTACACACTGCAGAGAGAGGGCGGTGGGAATAGGGGAGAAATTAAGAGCATGGGAAAAACGACAACCAGCGACTTACAAGACCGAATGACTAACTGACTACCAGCTATGGAAAACCTCATGCTTGTTCAAACCTGTCTGATGCAAACTACGAGTTACTGTACATGTATAACTAGAGCAAAAATGCTGAATTTCGAGATATATGTTGGTGGGTGGGTGTATCGAGAAGGGATCTCAGGGCGCTAGGAAATGTCTGTCATGAAGATTACTCAAATAAATTTCTAGACGCCATTTCGGATGTTGTTAAGGATTATGTTCCCAGATTTTCGAAAAGATTGTAGTACAAAACAGTCTTAGTTTTTGTAGTGGCTCAAACGGTAGGAAGTGGATGACCGAAATAAGAAAAGAAAAATAATTTTGAGCAGAGAAGAACAGGCGACGACGACCGAAAAATCAGGACAGAATGACTAACTGGCTTTCAGCTTTTTTTTTTCTACAATCACATGCCTCACTGTTATGCACGCCCTGTCCAACAAAAGAGAGAGCGCAAGGGTGAGAGACGCAGAGAAATCTTTTTTTTTGCTTTTTGAGTCATCCGAAATGGTCTCGAAAATAATTTTTTGTTGTTTACGAAATAGCTGATCAAAAATCAATTTGTTCCAATAGAGATTCAAATTACAGTATACCTAGAGGAAAAAGAGAGACACAAAAAATTTACTTGATTGGATCCATGCAGCCATCAGCTAACAATTCATACGGCTCAACAAAAACTGACCTAAAATTCCATCAGAGCATAGCCGACGGACCGAGCCAAGCTAATTTTGAGAAGTTATGACGAAAATGGTAACAAGCTGCTAAGTTTGTGATCTGCAATTCTAGTTTTGGATTTCCAAAAAGTTGTAGAAGTACAGGGTGCGGCAAAAGTTTGGCAACAAAAGTTTGACGCAAGCTGGAGCGCGCTGGCGCGGTTCTCATGGTTTGATTTTATGTTTATACCCCTCCTCGGCTCTTCATTAATAGATTTGCGAAGTTTCATGTTCATATCTCAATTTTTACGAAGATGACACTACTTTCTGTACACCTTATTTGATTTTTTCCTGTTTTAGAAGGATTCTTGAAAGCAAGCAAGTGTACCAAATATACTACTTCTAGTCAAAATCATGGTGCCTAGGTCATTGTGCCATAAAGCTCGCAAAATTAAAGTACTCAAATAGTTGTAGAACCTGCTCACACGGAAAAACATGTTCAGCAGAAAGTGCCAAAACCAAATGCTCCAACTTGATCCTCAAAAAAGGATGGTCTGTCTCGAGTTAGGTCACAATGCGATGGGGATTTCCGTGCGTGGAACTTTTAAAGCATATGTTCAAGTTTATTTTCACATAATTTTGGGTGCTCTCAAAGATATTCCTACCGCGGAATGGGACCATTTGCGGGCAGACCACCCCCCGTGCCAGCACAAACGCTGCCCGTAGAAGTTGACCCTCGCCATTAGAAACAGAGCTGCCGGAAACAAACAACATTAATTTAGTTTTGTTACAAATCTCTTTGATGAAGTCCTGTCAAAATTTTAAACGGATTCGACTATTTTCCGAAAAGTTATGATGTCTTCTTTTTGTTGCCAAACTTTTGCCGGACCCTGTAGTTACGACTAGTTTTTGGGGTGGGTGTTCACTAAATTTGCGGACTGTAGAAATGGGGTTGGTGGAAAATGAGAAAAAAATGAGAAGAGAAAAACAGGCTAGAACGAGAGAAGATTGAGCAAAAAGACAGGTCACAGTGATTAACTAACTATCAGCAATCTACAATCACATGTCTAGCGGCCTTCTCGGTAGTTTGAGAGAATAGTCTATAAAGAGAGCTATAAAACTTATTTGGAATAAAGGTTAAGTGGGACCTTGAAATAGCCAACAAAACGGACCAAATACTAGATGAAAACGTCTAGAAAATGCAATGAAAAATCCTTCTAAAACTGTGAGCGCACGTTCCATGGCGCCGATTTGTAACAAAAATGAATATCTGTGGCTTGGGGGTGGCCCTCTTAGAGAGTAGGAGACACAGAGAAAAAATTGGGACCGCCTCCCAATCAGACAAAATATAGAGACATTTGAGGAGAATCAGCCAACGAGACAGTGCCCAGTGGGAGGAGCCGGTCCAGCCAGGCACAGGGTCAAATATTATGCATCTTTTCGAAAACAGAGTGATATCATTAACAGTTAGCAATCTGGAGGGGCCGCCCCAAAATGAGAGAAATACTGTAAGGATCCGGAGAGATTTAGAGGACATGACGGTGGGAAGTAGGGGGGAGCCTAGTGACTCATGCTTTGTGAACCATCGAAAATGAGAGGGAAGAAGAGCGAGAGACCACAGATAGATAGTGGAATTGGAATAATAGAAACTAATTTTTTAAAACTTTGTTGAGAACTGAGGATACTGAAGATTTGCCAGGACTGCAGACCAAGCGGGCTCATGTATGATCATATAAAACCATAAACTTCAATTGTCAAAATGTTATCATTGCCTCAGAACCAAAAATCTATTTTCCTGGTTAGATTTATTAATCAAATATTTATCCATTCCCGATTATTAAATTTTTAATGAGTTTTCTCACTTCTTTTTTTCAAAATCCTTGGCTGATTCTCTAGAACTAGATGATAATTTTTGGGATGTATCCTGGTGCGTGGGGATACTCAAAAGACTGAGAAACATGGAAGATTTTTCAGAAGCTATTTGGAAACAGTTTGAGCTGATCAAACTTTTCTGAGCAAAATTTGAAACGAAAACTTACTGAAGGGAGATATTTTTAACAGATTCAGATTTTGCACCTTTGAAAAAGTTTCAAAGATTGAGAATCGACTCAAGCTCAAATTAACGATTAATCATTTAAATTCTCTCTTGATAAATATTTTATTTTTCGAAAATTTATACACTCATCAACGATTTTTTTTTCTATTTTTCATCTACTGGTAAGACCTAGATGCTTCTAACTATTTGGAAAAATATACTGCTAACTAGGTGAGGAGCTGCATAGGGCAATTGCTCCAAAAGTTTTGTGGGTTTGAAAAGTATCTCACCTTGAGAAATCTGCCCATTTAAATCATCCTTGTGTCTCATATAAGCCGAGACATTGCTAAAATGCTTTCAACTTATTTTGGCTCGAAATCGTCCTCCTCCAACGTCTTTTGAACTTTTGCCTTCTGCTCATCAAATTGACAAATCCGTGCGTGTCTTCTTGCATTTGACATATTCTACAACAATTTCAGCTGTTTTGATAGAATCTCATGTTTCTAGACATTAAAACTTACTGTAACACTGACGCGGAGGCGGTACTTGAACATGACACTGCGAGTTTGGGTTTCAGCACGCATCATCTTTGGGAGTTCCTTGCGATCATTGGTCAATACTCGATGAGCTACTCTTCTTGTTATTCTTCTTGGTGATTTTTTTATTCGGACGAAATTTAGTTTATTCGGATGAAAAAGCTTGGATGAAATCTTCTATTTCATTTTCTTCATAATGATTCTTCTCAACTTGATCCATTTGATGTTGGTGGTGGGCGAGTATCTAAGTGCAAACGGGAAATCTCGAAACGTTTACGATGTTTATCTGAAACTTCGCGAAATTAGAAATAGTTTTTGTCAAAGATTTACCTCACTATTCTCAAATTTGCATGTCTTCCGATTCACAGATTTGGTTTTCATCGGAACCAAGCAGATTATGGCTCCGTATCAAGAATTGCTTCTCACTCGCAGCCGTACGTCTTTCACATTGTCAGCCATTCTCTGAAGCATGGCTTCGGCATTCTGCTGAAGTTGGATCATGAAGTGCTTCTCTTTGAGATGTTTCTCAAGTTCCATTTACTCCCTGTGCTTGGATTTCTCCATAGCATCCGTTTCGGAGGTGCACGTCAGGTGGGTTTGCTTTGCTACCAATTTCTCGGCGTGTTCGTCGTTAAGGTTGATTCCCTCTGCTTACAGTCCTGGTTTTTTTTGATGTTATGATCTTGTTGCTCTCTGAATTGTTGATAAGGGTAATTGGAGTTTTCGAAAAGTTACCTTTGAACCTATTTTTTTTTTGACTTTTGAACCTATTTTTTTGACTCCATAGAATTTTCGTCGAAGTCATTCGACCCGGTCGATGCACTTATTATGACAAATCGATTAGATTCCGCACATTGTGAACGTGTCCTTTGCTGGTGTCATTGTGACGGACCCTCCGAGCTCAGTGGGTCAGCTGGTTCGAGATTGTGAAATGAATGGTTCACAGACACCTTGAACGAACATGATGTGTCGGATGGGGAGAGGTCTGAAAGTAGATTTTGAAACTTACATAGTCAAAGCAGAAACAGTGCAACTTACGACTCAGGTGTGGACTCAACGAAGGTCGGTTTCCATTTGCCATAATTATATCTCGGATAGAATTCTTTACACTAGTATCAAGTTTTCTCTTTTTGTGAAGACTGGCGTCGCAATTGGCGTGACCACGGCGAGTGAAGCTCGGATCATGGAGAACTGAAATAGTTGGAACTCTGTTCGTGGTCCAGAGTGGCGGTGATCTTGTCCGAAATATTGAGATCCTCACGACGAGGACTGGAAAATTGGCTAGCACTCGATGATGAGCTTCCGCTGGTGTTTCAGCTGAGAGCAACGGGTGTGGAAAGGTGCACACTGGTCTTATTGGATAATGGTGTTGATATGCCGGCGTTGCATTCGAAGAAGGTTGGAGGAGGAGAACTGAAATGAGAGAGAATAGTTGTAGTGTGACATTTTGAGTGCGGTTGCAACTTAGTGGCCGATTCATTCGGTACAAAGCTGATGTGTGAGTCACAATTCTCTTCTTCTTAACTTTAAAAAGCACAGTTTTGCTCTTTGCTCCAAAATTAGTTAGCTTTAAAAAGTCGCTTACCTCAATAAAGCTGCACATTTCAATTATCCATATCAGCTAACATTCCTTAAGCATTCATCGAGCACCTGTATTTTCACTGCCACTTGAAGTCGTGCTTCTCAAACGCATTTCGTGTTCTCACATTTCGTGTTCTCTACCTATCGAACTGACGAATTCCTTTTTGCATTTCTACATTCGACATGTTCTGCAACGATTCAACTATTTTGTTAAGATCTCATAGTTCTAAACATCAAAACTTACTGTAACACTGACGCCGAGGCGGTACTCAAACATGAGACGGCAGGTTGTAGTCTTAGCACGCATCATCTTTGGGAGTTCCTTGCGATCATTGGTCAATACTCGATGAACTCCTCTTCTTGTTATTTTTCTTGGTGATTCTTTTTATTTTGAGCCATTTCACGTTGGTTCCGAAATAGCATCTGTGTGTTTGCAATCTCAAATGTTGCAAAATTAGATAAATGACTCTACGAATAATTCAACTCACTTCTTGCTCATTTGCTCATCCAGATGCCAGGTGTACGTTTTTAGGTCCTCAGATATTCTCTGAAGCATGACTTCTGCATCTTGGTTTTGAAGGTTCACTGCAGGTGGGTTTGCTTTGCCACGAATTTCTCGGAGTGATCGTCGATAAGGTTGATTTCCTCTGCTTAAAGTTAATGCTTTTTCGAAGGTCATGATCTTGTTTCTCTCTGATTTGGTGATGGACAAACAGTGTTTATTATGACGTTGCTGCAAATTCTCACCTCTGAACCTTATATTCTTTGATTCAAAGCACATTATTTGTGGTCGAAGTCACTCGAGAAAGGCGACGTGTTTGTTCTGACGTATTGATTGGTTTCGGCACACTGTGGAGCTGCTCTGATCTTAACTGTTGTCGATGTAGACTGTGAACTTGAATGTTTCGCATGAGGAGTCATGTACTGTGAAGCGACGTTAGCGACGACGTTCGTTCCTTACTTATTCACTTTGGTGGTTTTTTTTCCTTTGGATGACGCTGATTGTTTCAGTTTTCGGCTCGATGTGTCAGACAAACGATCTTGAGATTGTGTATGAGCAAAACCATGATCTCGCATTGGGAAAGAGCCTTTTTCCAATTGTTGTTGCAACAAGGTATCCCGCATGGTCAGCTGGATCGAACATTCGGATTTAACGGTTCACAGACTCCTCAAGCGATGATGATGGGTCGGATGGAGAAAAATCTAAAATAAGACTTTGAAGTTTAGTCAAAATAGAAACAATGCAACTCACGCCTCAACTGCGGAAAGGCAGACTCAACAGAGGTTGGTTCTGATTCGCCATAATTATATCTCGCACAGAATTCTTTACACTTGAATCTGGTTTTCTCATTTTGTTGAGACTGATGTCGCTATTGACGGGACGACGGCGTGTGACGCTCGGATCAAGGATATTTGAAATATACTCTGTTCGTAGTCCATCGCGGTGGTAAGCTCGTACAAAATATTGAGAGCCTCACGAAGAGGACTGATAAATTCGCTAGCAGCAGATGATGCTTCCGCTGGTGTTTCAGCTGAGAAAAGCGGATGAGAAATTCGGCGTTGCCTTCAGAGAAGATGTTGTGGTTGGAGAAGGAGGTCTGAAATGAAAGAGAGTTGTTCTATTGTTACATTTTCAGTGGGATTATATTTTAACGACCGATTCATTCAGTACAAAGCTGGTTTCTGAATCCCCGTTCTGCTGTTCCTAATTGTGAAAAGCTTCTTACACTTGGTTTTTTGTTTGTGATCTTAATAAAATTAATCTTACCTCTGTATAACTTAAATTATCCAATGTTCCATTAAACACAGCGACTCCTGTTCACAGTTGGCTTCCTGTGGCGGTAGTGGAGATGCTCTTTTTTCGTGGGGAGCAACATTCGTTGGAAGCACAGGAACTTCGAATCCTTCTGTGACTGCTGGTCGACGGCTTTCGGAAGCTGAGCTCCAAGTGTCTTCCCGTCTCTGTGAATTTCCGTTAGATTCTGTGACCGATTCCTCATCTCCATCAATGACCAGCTTTTCTTGAGCATCAGCGTTAATTTCTGTGAAATAATCCGTAATCATATTTCTCTTCGATTGTTGAAACATGGATGCTCAAATATTGTGGTTGCATCTGGTCGATATCTTGGATCCTTTACTAGACATTTTGCCAGAATATCACTGAATGGTCCAGTGTGATGGTTGGAGTGGCGTTGGGGGATCTGAAACATTGATAATTTGATTTCGAGTCAATATCGGATTTGTCTCTCTATTATAGAGAAAAAAACAACTGTTTTCTATCAGCGGTTTTACCATTAAAAGAAGTTTCAATTTGATTTTTCTTTCCATAAATTGAAAAAACTCACCGCAAATTTGTTGCAACATCAGCATTGGCATAAAAAACAGGCAACATGTGGTTGAATGAAACATTTGAAGCAATCTGAAACAATGAAATCTTAGTTTTAATGAGAAAATCGGACTGAATAGAAGAAAATCAGGCGATTTGACTACGCGGACCAAAGCTGCGCCATGCACGAAAAACGCGTCAAGGGGGAGGTGGGAGGGTATTCTTCGTCTGTGAACACACGAGCTATGCCGTTTTTAATGGAGGAGAGTCCGTTCGTGTGTTGTGAGAGGGACCTCTCTGCACGAGACCATAGAACGTCGATCAATACAACAAATCGCTTTCGATGTGTTGAAGACGGCCACCGATGAGAGAAGATGTGCGCGCGCATCGAGAAGGAAAGGTCCGATACGGCGGAGACGGATTAGAGGGGCGACTAGAGTGTGCACGTAAATAGGGAATGTAGGCAAGAGATCTGGTGGAATGGATAATTATTGCGGAATCACGGAGTATGCTGTTTTTGATGTTAACTCGATTGAAAAACAGGTGAAAAACACGATGGAAAATCTAAGTTCATTATGGGGGTTCGAATATAAATGTTTCTTTCTGATTTATTCAAGAAAGCTCAACACTAGTGTAATCCGTCAACGAATTTCCTCGAATTTTGATCATTTTCAAGCTGAAGTGAACAGAAACTACTCGAAAACATAGTCATACTATCAGAAATGAAGACTCTATGACCTATCTTTCAACTATTTTTTTTCTATTTTCGGTCATTTTGATGATAAAACAAACAGAAATGACCCAAGAGATATGGGATCTCTGAGAATCCGGCTATCAGGTACTTCCAAGTCGCATAAACAGCAAGAACTGTTTAGCCTTCAGAACAAGATATGTTGAAATCTCGGATGTCGGCTTGCAACTTCTGGCCGGAAGTTGAGGGGTTCGGCTTTTAGTCAGAAGCTGCCCACTAGCAGCAGTGGGACGGACAATGGTCGGATTTTGGCCGGAATTTGAAGGCGCTGTTTGTTAAGAGGTCGGAAACTGGCCGGTAGTTTGTCGGATCTTGGTCGACTTCCCACAATGTCTTTGCCGAAATCTGACCAAGTTCCGGCCAGAAGTAACCGGCGACGCCTGAGATGGGCGGCTTTTGCAGATCTGTTCATTTTTGAATATCAAAACTCATTGATTTTTTCAGTTTTTCCCTTGATAGCAATTGAAATGAACAGGTTCAGAGGTAAGAACGTCCTCTTCCATTTGAAATCCTGCTTCTCCAAAATATTTCGTATTCGCATAGCTTCTAGCCCATATAAGACAATTTCGTTACTGAATTTTTGTGTTCGACGTGTTCTGCAACAATTTCAACTATTTTGTTAGAATTTCATAGTTCTAGACATTGAAACTTACTGTAACACTGACGCGGAGGCGGTACATCAACATGACACAGCAAGTTTTGGTCTCAGCACGCGTCATCTGTGGGAGTTCCTTGCGATCATCGGCCAATAATCGATGAGATAATTTTTTTTGTTATTCTTCTTGGTGATTTATTTGAAAAAGCACGGATAAAATCTTCTGCTCCTATTTCTTCAAAATAATTCTTCTCAACTTGGTCCATTTGACGTTGGTGGTGGGCAAGCATTAGACTGTGGCAGAGGAATCATTTAACAGTTTGCGATGTTTATCTTAAACTTCGCGAAATTAGACATAGGTTTTGTCAGAGGTTTACCTCACCATTCTCGAGTTTGCTTGTCTTCCGATTTTCAGATTTTGTTTTCATCTGAACCTAGCAGATTATGGCTCTGTATCCAGAATTGCGTCTCAATCGCAGCCGTACGTTTTTTAGGTTCTCAGCCATTCTCTGTAGCATAGCTTCTGCATTCTGCGGGAGTTGGTTCAAGAAATTCTTCTCTTTGAGATGTTGCTCAAGTTCCAGTTCCTCCCTGTGCTTAGATTTCTCTATAGCATCCATCTTATTTTTGGAGGTGCACGTCAGCTGGGTTGCTATGCTACGAGTTTCCCGGAGTGTTCGTCGTTAAGGTAGATTCCCTCTGCTTACAGTTCTATTGATGCTCGCTGAAATGTTTATGGATGAAAGGTGTTCATGTTAACGCTGCTGCGAATTCTTACCTCTGAAACTTATATTCCTTGACTCCAAGCACATTATTTGTTGTCGAAGTCACTCGAGAAAGGCGACGTGTTTGTTCTGACATATCGATTGGTTTCGGCACACTGTGGAGCTGCTCTGATTTTAACTGGTGTCGATGGAGACTGTGAGCTTCGATGTTTAGCATGAGGAGTCACGAACTGTGAAGCTGGTGAAGATATATTGTGTTGGCTTCTTGAAAACAGTCTCCGGTTGTCCATTTTAAGAAGACGCTCGTTCGTTACTTATACTTCTTGGTGGTTCTTCTCCTTTGGATGACACTGATTGTTTCAGTTTTGGCTCGAGGTGTGAGACAAATGATCTTGAAATCGTGCATGAGCAAAAGCATGATCTTGCATTAGGAAAAGGGCATTTTTCCAATTGTTATTTTGCAACAATATATCCCGCATGGTCAGCTGGCCCGAGTTTTTGGAATGAAAGGTTCACAGACTACTTGAACGGTGACAATGAGTCGGATCTGAAAATGGTCTTTGAAAATTGATCAAACAGAATAAGTGCAACTTACGTCTCAACTGTCGACTCAACGAAGGTTGGACTCGGTTTGCCATAGTTTATCTCGAATAGAATTCATAACACTAGAATCATGTTTCTGCTCTGGAGAGACTGACCTTGCGATTGACGTGTCAACTGTCGTTGCGAGTGACGCTCGGATCCTGAAGAATCGAAATAGATTGATCTCTGTTCGTCGTTCAGCGTGTTGGTGAGCTTGCCCAAGACGCTGAGAGCTTCACGACGAGGATTGACGCTTCCGATGGTGTCTTAGCTGAGAACAGCAAGTGTGGAAAAGTGCATGCTGCTCTTATTGGACGATGGTGTCGAGAATCTGGCGTTGCCTTTGAAGAACGGGATGCCGTTGGAGAAGGATAACTGAAATGAGAGAGATTTGTTGTAGTAGGTCATTTTGAACGCTGTTGCATCTTAACGGGAGATTCATTCAGTCCGAATCTGTTTTGTGAGTCACAGTTCACCTCTTACTAATTTTAAAAAGCTTCTTACACCTGTATTTTTCTCTGTGATGACATTAAGAATAATCTTACCTCTGTGTAACTGGAATTATCCAGTTTTGTATTGAGAGTCGGCGACGCCTGTGCAGATTTGGTTTCTTGTGGAGGTGGATATGCTCGTTTCTTGTGTAGAATGCCTGGTGGCTGCGTTTCGACAATTGGTAGAAGCACAAGAGCCATGAATCACTATGTTGTTGCTGGTCGAGGGCTTACAGAAGCTTAGCTCTAAGTGTCTTCACGTCTCTTTGCCTTTCCTTCATATCCTGCGACAGGTTCCTCATCTCCATCAATGATCAGCACTTCTTGAACATCAACGCTCATTTCTGTGAAATGATCCATAATCATATTTCTCTTCGAATGAGCACTGTTGAACCGTGGATGCTCAAATATTGGAACTGCATTTGGCCGATAGTGTATCCTTCATTAGACATTCCGATAGAAAATGAATATTTTAGTCCAGTGTGCTGGTTGGAGTAGGATTCTGAAATACTGACAATTTGGTTTCGAGCAAATATTGGGCTCATCTTGATTATAGAGGGGAAAAACAATTTGTTTTTTTATCAGAGTTTTTACCATTTAAAGAATTGTCAGGTTTGAACTCGATTTTTCCTTCCACAAATTGAGAAAAAACTCACTGGAAATTTGTAGCAACATCAGCATCGGCATGAAAAACAAGCAACATTTGATTGAATGAAACCTTTGTGGTTCTTCGCCTGTGAACGCACGAGCTATGCCGTTCATAATGAAAGAGAGTCGGTTTGTGTGTTGGTAGTGACCCTTCTGCACGCGCCCATAGAACGCCGATCGATACAAAAAATCGCCCTAAATGTGTTGAAGAAGGCAAGCGACGAGGGAAAATGTGCGCGCGCATCGAGAGAAGAAGGTCCGAGATGGAAAAGAAAGATTAGAGTCCGTTTGTATGTTGGGAGGGTCACCAACCGATCACTTCGCAGATGACCCCAAATGTTTTAGGGGTGACTGTCTAGAAATGATGTGCTCGCGCATCAAGAGGGAAAGGTTCGGGATGGTGGAGACAGATTCAAGAAACGACTAGAGGCAGTGCACGTGAACAGAGAAGGTTTGCGTGAACAGAGAAGATCTCGTAAAATGAATAATTATCGCGGAATCACGGAGTATGCTGTTTTTGGTTTTGGCTCAATGTGTTGAATTAACACAAAATAAATTATAATTTGTATATTTCTGCTTCGATGGAGACGGTGAATTTGTAGAAAGGGTCCACGCAGAATAAAGCTAATTTTATTGAAGTCATGACGAAATCCTCTATCTCTGAAGGATGATGACAATCGAATAATTAGTATGCTGCCCTCTCAATGCCAAGGAGTCTCCGCCTTTTTTTAGAACCTGTAAATAAACAATTGTTAGGACGTAAGTGTTTATGTTCTTTTCCTGACCATATTCGATTCAAAGTGGAGAAGAAAATACGTCGGGAATCTCAGCGTTTGCATTGTGAAGAGACGTGGAACTGGAACATATCGAATTTGAATGAAATCCACGCCACTGGAGGGAATCTAAAAAAAGAAGATAAATTAATATAGGCGGAAAACTCTTACCCATCAAAACGCATAAAGGGATCGAAACCAATCCAGCCATCTAGAAAACACTGCAATCTTCAAAAATGACGGAGCGATAAGTTTCCAATTGATCTCCAATAGTTTTCGAACATGAAGGGTCCTCTTTCCTGGGTCAAATGACAGATCTACAGCACGGCTTTGAAAAAGTTCAGTCATCTCATCATAAAGATCTTGTTTTGGTTCTCCTCCGATACGACTGTTGTCTGAAAAATTTATAGATTGCTGGTGCCTGTGTGATATCAGTTGGTTACTCAATTTTAAGAAATTTTGGAAATTCACAAAATGTCTTCAAAGACCGTAAGTTTCCAACTTATGCACGAAATCTTCACAGTCTGCAACTTTCTTGAAAACGCATTGTTGGAAAAATTGATTCCAGTCGGCCGCTACGTCACTATGATTCTCGAGCACTCAAAAATGAATTGACTATCTGAAAAATTAGACTTCCCAGCCGACTTTCCAAGTGTTCATTCTGCCAGCCCCATTCATTTTTGCTGAAAAGTGGTAAATCAACGGAAACTAGCCGACCATCATTGAGTTTCAAACAAGTTCCATAACTCTCCAGCCGGCCAAGACGTCGTTGTTTTTCACCATTTCTGCTAGAATATTACGGTACGTTCCCTCCTTTTTTCGCCTGAAAAATACAATTATTGTTTCAAAATGCCAAAAAAAGATTGACAACAGAAAAACGGACGGATAAGGAACTAAACTATTTGTATATCGTATAATTTGAGTTTTTATCTCATTTTTCGGATAAACATGCTTCGATAAACGTCAAAAAAGAGGAAAATAGGAAAGAAACATGGCAAAAAATGGTGTGAGGTGATTTACGCTAAACCGTGCGCGCACCCCGGAATATGCGGAGTGTCGTTTGAAATTCTCACAAAAGAAGAGAGGGAAAATGTTGAGGTAGTTTTTCATCGTTTTCGGATGAAAAAAGTGAGAAGGAAAAATAGAATAAATAACATATATTACATTTAGCTTAAACTGAATAAAAAAAAAGATACCTACAAGTTATATTAGGTTGAACAGAAAGTTTCTTTCTTTTTTCTCAATTTTTTGATCAAACTTTTCTTAAAGCTGAGGGGACTAGATCAATGAAAGTAGTGTCCATGAGCATCAGTAGCTGCCTGGTAACGCTCCGATAATTTCCTGATCTCATAGGCCTAGAACGAGGAGGGCCGCGATTGAAAATGTGGGTCAACTCATTTTTTATATCATCTTTTCACTTGAAGTATTTTGTATCAAGATGACGTTTAAGAGCCCCAAACAACCGCTAATCCAAAAGGGTAAGGTTTGGAAAACATAGTGAATACAAAAGAATAGTTCAGCCAAGCGACATGAATTTTTGGCTGATCCCTCTAGTGACGGAGGATTCCACGCTGGCGTGCTGGAAGTAAAACTTGGAATTTTCTCCTTGTTCCGATCAGACTTCCAGAATCAGATTCTCTAACTAGAAACTATACAATGCGGCAATTATACTGGTACATTCATCTAAATTTTCCCAGGTTCCATTCCTTTGACAGACCATCAAACTCACAGTGTACCCATTTTCACGTAAAATGTTGGTTCCAGGACGTCCAGAGCTAGCTCTTCTTTGTCAATCAACTGACTCGTCCGCACATAGTTAGAGTAACTTACCCACTTCTCATCTACGGTAGTTAGGTTCCCCGCCCAACCGAACGTATGAAGAAATGATAGGAGAAACATGCTCATGCCGGTATGGCGATTTATACCATAGCTCTTCAAAACATTAGGTACGAATCGACCCAGTTCTTGAAGTTGCCAAGAGACTTCAACCCGTTTACAATACTTGGGTGACTAACGGACAATGCTTTTGACGTTTTACAAGTGGTTTGAAATTGATCCGCTTTCATGACTTTCAGCAATTGATCGAAATGCAATTCACTGGGTCGTTGGCAACTTTCAAACTGAACTCTCCCGGGTGGAATTTTTCGAACCCGACAAAAATTGTAGGCAATGACGGAACAGGTCCTTTATATAGATCCACCATTTGTTTGTGAATACCAGGTGTTTGACGACCAAATAAAAATATAAATAAAATCATGTTGCGTTTGTGCAGTCGGATAAGGACCAAAAGAATCGCCATTTCTCCAAAACGAAGTGAGATAATAATTCAAAAATCTACGGCCTGATAGACGATGAACAGAGCTCTCTAACAAAAAAAAGTTTGAACTGGTAAACCATCTAGAAAACCAGAAATCGAGGCTCAAAAACAACCCTTCCAAAAAGAAAGAAACTTTCTGTTCAACCTAATAGATAACGGCTTGGAAATTCAAAAAATGTAAATGTTGGTTAGTTTTTCATAGAATCCGATTGCAAAAATAAAGACGTGCATTATATGCTATTTCCATGGCATTTTTTCACAACGAATTCTCACTCTAATATTGTTCAAGCTTCGGACATTTTTAAAATTGTCTACGAATTCTGATTTTTTGAAAAATTCGAGACTTGTATTTCCCTTTATCACAAACATTTTTCAACTTCCTGATCAGTATTGTTAAAGAACACGTTCATAAATTTAAGACAATCGAAAGACAAATAATGAATTTTAAATTCCTAACAAAATCTTCAAAATACCAGAAATCAAAAAGATTTTCTTTGGCGAGACCCTTCCAGTGTAGAAAATTAGACCAACATGTTGGAATTATGACAACAAAGCTTTATAATCTTCCGTATCAGCTTGAGAGGCGATAACATATATTTTTGTACACGCTCTCAGACCCCATGTATTCATGAAAAGTGATTTTATTCAGAATTCAGAAGGTTTGCCTTTTTTCTTCCAGATGCCTTTTTTGCTCTCTTTTTTCCTTCTTCAAATTATTTGTTATCGTAAATTGACTCCTTCAAGTTGTAAACCCTCTCCTAGGTTCTCATTTTTCCCTCCAGAAATCAACAATCCTTCTTTTCTCTCATCTTTTTCAGACAGCCCTTGCGATTTATGTGGCCCGGACGGTGGTGGGCGGCGGAGAGCAATATTAAACGACGTAGCAGAGACGCAGATCAAAGAATACGGGGGAAATATGAAGGGGTCTTTTTTCTTGGGTCAAATGACAGGTGGTCTGGAGATTAATAGAGTGACATAAGCGACCTCCGCAGAATTGCAACATCCATTGAAGAAATGAGGGAATGAATTGGGAAGGTATTGGGAAGATTGGGAGAAATAGATAATTAATACCACGTTTATCAAAAACACATTTCAATCTAAACTATCATAATTCCTAAAATGAAAAACATCGACTCACATGTCATTTATTTTTCGAAAAAAAAAGCAATATACTTCACCGTCAAGTAGCTGTCACTAGCTAATATCAGGCGTCTATTTCCACTCGTAGGGCCAACTTTTTTCGTATAATTTTACCAACATTTTGAGGTGAATAATACTGTCGGCGCAGAAGCCACACCAACAGGTCTTGTTCCTCTAGAATCTTTTATGTTACAGACTGTTTTCTTATTTTCTCTCGTTCCTTTCTGTGACATTTTGTTTACGAATTTTTTTCTAGAAAAGAGCGCATCAAATGACGAGTCTTGGTCTGCCGACAACAGACGAGAGAGCCCACCCCCAGGCAGTCGACTCCACCCGCAGGCACAACTGACGATTTTCCTCCGACCCAGTCAGACCTCCAACACAGCTAGCTATTTGCAACCCACACGATTTTTTTCCATATTTTTGCAACAAGATGCAATCCGGTAAGTTGTTGAAAAAATATAGAGTACCTAGGTTGTCTATTAGAAAAATAACAGTACATGGGAACATTGTAAAACTTAATTGGAAGTGTGAAGAAAAATTAATATCAATTATGTTATTTTCCTTCGCGAATTTGTCCTTTGGTTTCAATTTTTTAAATTTCGGGTTTCCTCTACATTTCATAAAACAATCAAACCTGAAAAAGCTATTAAATCGTTTTTGATTTGGTGTAGTCTAGTGCAGTACCACAGGTGAAGGCCACCATATCAATCATCTTATAAACATTCTTCTCGACAACCATTCCCGAACACTCTAATCATCTTTTTTTTCTGTCAAAAATTGACATTGAATCGGCTTTAAAAAATTAGCACAGAAAAAATTGAATAAAATTGAAAATAGCGTTTTTTGTTTTCAGAAGCTTCAAAAACGTTCATGGAACAAGTGTGCACTCTGATCACTATGTTCGACATTCAACTGTGATTCGACATTCGTAAGTCTTTTTTTAAAACTTAAATTTAATATGAAAAATACCTGAAAATCAGCCAAAATCATCGTTTTGTTTAAACAACAGCTATTGGGAGGGATTTCAAGTGTAAAGGCTGGTCATTGGTTCGAGAAAAACTACCGTATTCCGTTCAAAACTTTTTTCGTCTGCACTAGACCTCATGAAATCCAAAGCTCTACTAGTCAGACAAAAATGCATCTACACGAGTCTTCTCCCTTCGGGAGTCTTCTCCCATCGGCAGCCGACGCCATTTTTTTCAAACGTTGATAATAAGAAAAATGTCAGATTTAATGTGAACTGAATCATAGAAAAAACTGATAATCGAAAAACGCAGAAATATAAACGAATTCGACGTTTAAAGCTGAACGAATGAATAAATATTGTAAAAAATCCAAAAATTCGAAAGTTTCGAAAAGGACATGAAATTCAAGAAATCTTGAGTTAGAATTTATTATTTCAGTCAATCTTTTAGTAGATACTGATGAAATTGAAAATGTTCCAAATTTTACAGATTTCAATTCGGTTATTCTCTGATTGATAGAAGCAACAAATTATTTTCTCGGATTCAAATCAGCAGCATCTGTTTTGGAAGGAAAAACGACAGTATGTAGTGAGTTTTTGTTTGTGTCCCCATTTAAGCAGTTTTCGTCATCTGAAGAATCCAAAACTTTGAAACTAGGAATACCAGGTAGATTGTATTTTGAAACTTCTGCGGCTTCAACCTTTCTGAATAGAATGATTTTCCAAAAAAATCGTGCTCGGAGCTAAATTTTCGAAAAATTGGGGGTTAAGATTAGACAATTCTTTATTTTTTTTATTAGGAAACGGAAACTTCGAAAAACCAAGAACAAAAAACCTAGAAAAATAAAACAATGGTGAACAAAATGCTTGTTTTCGTAACAATATATTTGACCAATTTATTTGTCTATGAAAAACTTTGACATGTCCGGATTTTGTCCATCAATCCATTCGTCGAACTTTTCATCTGCTTCTCCACGGTTTGATCGAACGAAAGCCTCTTTGAAGCGTTGTCGAGAATAATAGTTTTTGTTGAACTTTGTGAGATTCATATTATAGGAGAATGTGTCGAATCTGAAAAAAATTGTTTGATCGGATTGTTTATCTTTAGGTAACTTCAACACTAATTTTTCTACTCACCGTACAAGTCCATCTGGTCCCGGCAAACGTTGCAAGCTTGTGAATCTCTCGTTGATTTTATAGCAATTAGTGAGGATAGTAATGTGAACCTCATTCATAGTCTGAAAATATCTTTTATTTCATGAAAAATATTCCGATATCCACTCACATTCCACTGCGAGCCATTTCTAGGGAGTTCGATCACTATTTGATGGTGCATCTCATTTTTGTTGGTACACGAAAATTTTAGAATTTCAATTGGTTCCAGCGCATTCATGCTGAAGATTAAAATATGTGAAACTGGTAACAAGAATAACCTCACATTTTGTCTATAGTGACTCGGTGATAAGTTGCCATTGCGCAAAATGGTGTTTTGTCACATGAAAATGTTCCGTTGTACAGGATGATGACTTTGTCTGGACTAGTTTCGTTTCTGAGAGCTTCAATTGAGTATTCCTCGTAGGCGACGGCTCGTGAAACTGACATGACCAATAGAATAAAATAGGGCTTCATTTTGAAAATCTGAAATAATGAAACATTTATTTTTGAATTTACTAGGAGCGTGAATCAAAAATTCAAAAATTCATAATAATTGATTTCACTTCATTTTTTTTTTAAACATCGAGTAAGAAGAATTTCTGTGAAAGTAGTAGGAATGATTTGTCATAAATGATGTAAAGAAAGTATATTTTGAAATGAGGCCAGACATTACACAATCAAAGAAGAAATGAGCGGCGTTTTTTGAGGGCGTTCCCAGTGTGCATTCCGAAGTGCCTGGTGGTACCACAAACCATATGGTGCCAGGTACTACGTTTTGACAGATGAAATTTGATCATGAGCGAGATACTTGACATTTCAAGAAAAAAGTTTTGAACTTTTAAAACCAACTAAGTCTTAAGCAGAACAAATATTTTTAAAAACATTCTTCAACAACGTTCTATTACAAACGTTAACATTCTAGGTAACAAAATCGAATAAAATCAAATGATCCTTGAATTGTTTACACAAATTCAACGATTCCGAAGTAAATGAAGATACCAAGAACAAGAAAAAAGCCTACAAAGAAAACAAAAAACGACTTGAGAAAAAATACAGAAGTTTTGACAATCTTGTCCAATTTTGAAGCACATGCTGGTCTTATAGAGATCGGAGTTCTGAAATTTATGTTGATATCAAAAAGCACAGAAGTTCCAGTAAACTAACTCATTTACTGTATTTCCTCTAATAGAAGCCCATGGGCTTCTATTTTTCAACTTCTTTCTGGGGGTGGACTGATTTTAGAGAAAACGCTCAAATTAGAGGGTTTTCGGTTTTCAACTGAACTGGAATAGTTTTCAAACGACAAGAATTAACAGTAAGTACCAGAAAAGCGAACCAAAAAGAGTATGGATACCTTAACCGGAATGAAAAATGAACAGCCAGGGTGGGATTCCATTAGAGGTGGGCTTCAAATAGAGGTGGGCTTCTATTAGAAGAAATACGGTATATACTCTTTACACACTTCAAAATCAACGCACTTTTCTTTCACTTCGAGCATCAATGAGTCGGCGGCACAAAATAGTTTTTCTAGTTGACATGAGAGATTATTCGGAAATTGCACGAACTTTCTTTCAGAAGAGTCTTCTTTTTGGACACACGTTCCAGGGGGCGTCGACACAAACATAGGGAGAACCAGAGCGAAAAACAGCAACTGGAGTTTCATTTTCTCGAATAAAAAAGCTTTTCCAACGCAGAAATGATATTTCTTCTGATGTGATAATGGCTGATTAGCTTGAGACTGAGGTTCAGAGAGATTGGGTCAGTTAGTGTAACAGTTGATAAAACAGCAACTTGATTGATAGAGTGGCACAAACCACTATTATTATCAATCTTTAGAAGTTCACCTACAGTATTTTTTGAATCGAGACATTTTGGAGTTTTCTTGCGCAACGTTCAGAACATATGACACTTCAAATTATGATGAGAAAAAAAACTGCAAAGCGGCGAGTAGCAAATTTTTTAAGTTGAAAAATTTCAGAATGCCACCATATGATCAAATCGTCTTTTTCACAGACGCACGCACCTGATTTGCGACTGATGATGGATAAAATTCTTAGCTTTTTCTACACAAGTAAAGGGAGTTCTTATCAGTTTCCGAAGAAAACATTTCTGGATTTCGAAAATATCCAAATATTGGCAACAAGTTTGGTGACTTTGTAAGCTGTTGGGCATATTTTTCTTTTGACACACTCACAAATTCTCATGTTACTGAAGATAGTTTATTGGATTCTTAAAAAGGCATTATATAACTTTTTCCGTGAGAAAAAATCTGGCCGAGTGAAAAATTTCTCGCTTCGAGCCGTAAATGGTCCTTGTAATTGTTTCAGTAAATCTAAACATGAATGCATAGTCGGACCGGAAATCTAACTCCGACTTTTTCTCTTCTCTACAATGAGACAAAATTGGTGAACCAGTACGAAGAATGGCTTAATTGTCGGAATGAAAGAAGTTTCACACTATGAATCACAATGCTCCAGAGCTGATTATTCGTGGTGACTCTGAAAATCGCTTACTGTCGTCCCGAAACTAGTTTTGGAGTAATATTCATATTGAAATCTAAATATGTTTGAGGAAATGTTATGTTTTTCAAGATATCGATATGTTTTTTGCGTTACAATCAATTACTTACAATGAAAAGTTGTATCATATTCATAACCAATTCCAGCAAGTTTCGATTGTTTATTTTTATATAATTGAAGACTTTTTCACTTTGTCTCTTTCTTTGAAACGTCATATTAAATTTCAAATAAATTGATGTGGTCTCCCACTATTGTGAAAAAAGAAGTTTGATCGGCGCATTTGCGCCCCGTCGCACTCACCCGTGTACTCCTCGAGGACAACTGAAGTTTGAGTTGAATGGCATCAATTTTGAGTCATTTCAGTCATTTTTTCTAGTATTAAGTCTACAAATCACAGGTAAATGGATGTGAGAACAAAAAATTCAATTTTCGGATGAATTTCTTGCAGCAAATAGTGAATCGAAGCCAATCCTCGTCACATTTTCGTCTACAACAACACGGATTGAGAATATTTTTTATAACAACAACAATTAAAGTGAGTTTTTGTACATATAAAATCCGAAAAAAACCCGTAAGCTCATGAAATTTCCTCAGAATGTTCAATAAGAATGATATTAACAATCTCAAGTCTTTAAACATCAGCGTGAGAGCCAAAGATTAGACTCTGAAAAGTCATTTTCTTCTAGCAATGTGTGGTTCAGCTTTCTACTATTTGGAAGACTATTTTAACGAGCTTAAATGGGAACTTTTTCGCCCAATAACCCAAAAAATCCCAATGAGAGGCAAAAATCAAGCTGAAAAATATTTTTCTTCTGGCAATGTGTGGCTTAGCTTTTTTTTTCAGCTGTCGGATTTTTTCACAAGCTGAAATTGGGACTTTTTTGCCCATTAAACCAAAGGATTGACAATGAGAGGCAAAAATAAAGCTGGAAAGTCTTATTTTTCTAGCAATGTTTTTCTAGCATTGTTAGCTCTATGGCGACCACCTTTATTACCGGAAATGAGAATTTGTTTTTGCAAAAAAACTAGCGTATGCTTTCATATTAGGTTGGAAGGAAAGTAACTGTCCATTTTTTAATTCGTGAATAACACAAAAACATGAACTATCCAAGATTGATAGTATGCACCGTCGTGGTCCACGACATGTTGGCAACATTCAGGTAACTTGTGGATACCAGCCTTCCAAAAGCCAGCTGGCCGCGAATCAAAGTGCCGTTTTTATTTTATCGACAGTGCAAAATTATTTTCCTTCCAGATGACGTTGCATATCTCCGAATAACCAATAATGAAAGGACCAAATGTGGAATTTCAGGAAAGTAGACAGCCGTTCATGCAAAGCGGCTTAGGACTTCATTTTCTTTCCTCAAATAAAACAAGATCCTATGTTCCACGGGAAGTCGAGTAAGACCTAGACCGCTTCAGCTGGACAGTTTTTCTTTACGCCCCCTTAAACTACTGATTTAGTGTTTTCATTACTGGTTAAGAGGAAACATGTAGCGTCATTCGAAGGGAAAATATTCAACACTGTAAATGAGATGAAATCGGGACTGACAAATTTCTTTGAGTCGCAGCCAACTGGCTTTCAGAGGGATGGTATCCACAAGTTAGCTGAATGTTGCCAACATGTCGTGGACCACGATGGTGCATACTGTCAATTTTGAATTATTCTCACTTTTGTGTTATTCACAAATTAAAAAATGGACAGTTACTTTCCTTCCAACCTAATACTACTGCAAATTTCCAAACAATGAAAATTTCAAGTTGTCACTCGTGTGGTTTGCTCGGAAAAGGAAAGCTGTGACGGCGGAGCCTACTTCCATAAGTACGTGTAAACGTCGTCAGTTGCAAATTTCGTGATGGCATTACAAGCTGTCTTGTCATCCGAAATATGTGGTTGACGATGTATCAAGTTGATAATCAAAAATGCTGAAGCGTGAGTTTTTCTCAATTTTTTAATTCTCGTATTTGACGTTCCCTCTGTTTAATGTATGCGCGCCTACGTTGTTGTCAACGCTGTTACGGCACTTCAGATTGACAGTGTCAGAAATGATCCACATTGTGTTCAGTTGAGAACAAGAGCAATCCGAAGGCTTTAGTCAGTGCTTTTCAAATTCGAAAGGACGAACGAATACTGTAGAAAAAAATAGAGAACTTATATCAGAAAAAAATCATAAAACTTAAAATTAAAAGAAATGTCACATCAAAAATCAAAGATTACACCAAATTCCGGCATATTTCGGCGTTGTTGTTCCTCTTGACGTCGACGTCGTTCATACCAGTCGTCAGTGTACATAATAGGCGGCAGAGACGCCATATTTATTCTAGGGGTAGATCTTCTCTGACGGTTCCCTTCAGAGCTGTATTTTAAATAGCAGAAGAATGGGATCACTGCAAACAGAGTGAGCAAAAAGATGACGATGATAACGAAAGCCAGGAACTTGAGTAATGAAATCGACATCTGAAATTGGAAGCAATTGGAATAATATATTTCAGAAGGTTTTTTGTTGAAGGTGGGGGACATGAAAAAAAAGGTCTCGAATTTCCGTTTGAATATGCCCTTCGAGGAGTTGAACTTGACTGAGCTTCGCTGGCAAAAAGAAAGCGCATGCCCCCATAAAGGCGAGGACGACAGCTGTACGCAGAGTGACATTAAGCGTTGTACACCGTCACGGCCCCCCCCCACCTTTAATAGAACTCATTATAAAAGAAAACATGCTCAGAGTCTTATTTTTTTCAAAATTCTAACTTGAAGAAAGTTTTTTTAAACATTGCTAAAATATACATGCTGAGTACTTTTCAGTTCCTAAATCAAGAATTCTCACATTAGAAACAGATTTCTCTGCTGACGAAGAGGTGGCGGCATGGGTTTTCTCCATGGTTTCTGCGGAAATCTCCGTCACATTCAAAACCAAATCAGGAAGGTCCGAGATTGAGTTTCTCAGTTCACTCCCCATTGTTGTGAATAGAAAAGCCGAAACAATTGTGAGAAGGAAGAACCGGCGGGTCATTTTCTGAAAATGGAGTAGTATAAGTTACTTAAATCTTTGGATAACAAAAACGATAAATGATCAATTGATAATTTTAGTCTCTTTGACAGCTTAATGATTTTGTATCTGCATCTTAAGTCAACTTTTTTTAAAATTTCAGTATCTAGAACACTAAAAATCTAAGAGTCATGAATCAAGAGTTTCGGAAATAGATGGGAGGGGATGGAAGATGCAATAAAAAGAAAAAAACAGCAAAAGAGAATGAAAAATTGTACGAAATTTCGGTTTTTATATGTTCGGGCAAGAATACGAGACACAGACAAACTGTCAAGCAGAAATAGTATGGGGTAGAACAAGCTATGGGAAAAACTGTGAATTTATGCAAGGAAATATCAAAAGATTTTTGAGCACCAGACATAGTTTTTGAACTATTGATGCAGATGTGGAAACTACAATGTATCTGGCAAAACTACAGATTACATTTAGTCCATGATTCAAAGACTAGTGGGAAGGGTACCTATATTACTATCTTGGTTTCAATCAACGAGCTTCTGTATTATGAAATGAGAAAAAAATTGAAAAATCAGGTTTAAATAGGAGTGAATCGTTGATTTTCATGAGAAACAGGTTATGTTTTTCAATAGAGCATATAAACAATAAAGCTAAATGTTTTAAGTCGATTGACTAAAAATGTGTATCATTGAAAAAAATACACATTTCATAAACTTGAAAATGCTTTTTTTTGTTTTTTGCGGGAGAAAGAGTAAGAAATTCTTGTTTTCCAGCCACCAAAGCAGAACACATAAAATGTCTGACGATAAAATTAATCAGATACCTTGACCACACATTCTAGTGGGTTTCGAACACTGGCACTCATAAAATTGCCAAATCTAATCGGAAGTAATTGACATTTAAAGCAGCTTGAATCAAATGCGTCGACATCATCGGAGTTTCAGCAGTTGATTGTACATATCCAGAAGGCGTTGCTGAAAGCAAACTAAATTTGAGACGCTTTGTTGGTTCTTATTTCCTGTTCTGTGCATTAGGTGATATTCTAACAAAAAACTGAGCCTACTTATTCCATTAGTGAGCTCAACAGAATTCTCGGATATCCGGTTAGTGAATGTTTTCGTCAGCACTAGCAGAAGCTGGGCAGAATCATTCACGTTTGGTGGAATTTCATTTCTGCGAACATGAAGTAGGTGTCAATACGGATAGACGGATGTGCCAGCGCAACTTCTTCCCATTCTCCTGCATTTTTTCAATGGTATTCGGGAAACAAATATGGTTATACATTGGGAATAAAAACTTTGTATTCCCTTCACAATTTTTCCTTTCATGAACTCCTACATATTATTATATCCTTGACGTCAAGATTCACATCAATTTTCTAAGAGTCTCTTATTCTCAAATATTACGTTATTGTTGTCCGAATAAATGAGAGTTAGAGAGTAGTATACGGTAAGTAGCTCGAAGCGGGGAAAGAAACAGCACGCACATGATGGAGACGCAGAAATTCTGTCTGTGTCTCAACACTCATTTTTTCGAAGAGCGATAATATGCGTCATCGGTTTCGACAATTGCTAAGACTCATTTTTGTTCTTTCTCTTGTCAACACTATTTCGCCACAAATTTCTCTGCGTCTTCTGCTCTCTAACCAATAGTATATAAACCAAAATTGTTACTCATTCTGTTTCTTTTTGAATGCATTCTCTCGTGATTTGAAAATTGTGTAGAATTCTTATAATTTTTTATGTTCTTTCCATCAGACAGGAAACTTTTCTAAAAAACTTGTTATCATCTTTGCTTTTCCCTGAAGAGGAAAAGAAATCCTAGTTAATTTGATAATACAATAATGAATAATCACCGCATTTCTTCTAAGAAAAGCCCAAGAGTTTCTATTTTCAACCATTTTCTCAAGGTGGGCTTCTATTAGAAGTGGGCTCTATTTTTCCATGATTTATTTTCAAAAATGTTTATTCAGAATTCGAAAATTCGTAATTTTCTTATTCTGAAATTCTGTGTTTCAGAAAATTCGAAATTCTCATTCTGCAATTCTAAACTCCAAAGTTTTGAAGTTATGAATTTCTGAGATTCCAGGATCAAAAAATTCAAAATTCAGAAATATGTAATTTCAGAAAAAATTCTTAAAATCGAAAAACCTGAAATTCCGAAACTTAGAAATTGGAAAGTTGAGAAATAAAGAAAATGTCGAGTTCCAAAATCACAGTTCCGAAAATTCTGGAATTTTAAATTACTATATTGTCTCTAATAGAAGCCTATTTTGCTTCTATTCGAAGGGGGGGGGGGGCGGGGGCGGCCTAAAATCACTAAATACCATAGTTGCAACGGGCCGGGCCGGCCCGGCCCGCCTACCACTGTTGAAAAATTTCCAATGAAAATTAGGTTAATTTTTTTGAATTTAAAAAGAAAAAAGGGTACATTCATTTCATTTCATTTCATTTATTAGCCAGATTCTAAGAACAGTAAAACAAAGTTATATATCACTATTGTCTTCTATTTCTTGCTGGTACATTATTAACCAAAATTACAAAGTAGAAAGTAGTCGAAAAATAGGTTGTTTTTGTTTAAATTCTTGAAAAAATTTCAAAAATTTCAAAAAATCAACGTCTGTAAGTACCCCGGGCCGGCCCGGCCCGCGGGCCGGCCCGTGATTTTGCAACTATGTTAAATACTGAATAACTATTTTTTGTCAAATTCAAAAAGTCCAATCGTGAGATTAGATTAAAATGCGGTTTTTTTTAATACTGCAGCTTTGAAGCTACTAGTCTTTTGAAATTACTTCAATTTAAGTATTAGTATTATTTAATTTAAGTATTATCAATTTAAGTATCAATTTAAGTATCTGTCTCAATTTTTTCCATTTATCAATTTTTATGGTCAGCTTTCAGAAAGATGAGGGGGTTTACCCTTCTCATTTTTCTACTTGGTCTGTTCGATATCACCGCTGGGATACCAACTTCTCTCGTGGATAACAGAACAAACAATAAACCGTTCAACATTTCCAATGCAACAATGATCTCCACAAATGTAAGCATTTCTGAGTGTCTTTTTTCCCAAAAATGACAATTGACATGAAAAAAGGTCTGAAATGATTAGAACTTTGATTCAGGTTGTCAACTCCCCTTTTCCTCAAATCAAAGCATTTGTTTCTTCTACGTCAGTGCTCACAACAACAGAACATTCCAGAAAAGTGAGTGATGGTTTTCACTAGTTCTAGCATTCATTTCGAAATACGTCTAGACCAGTCGGTTTGAGCCCCCTGCCGGGGGCTCAACCTCCTGGCTTTCGTTCACTGTATTTTACACTTGAATTATTAATTTCTGAATTTCCCACTTTCCGAGTGACTCCGAAGTGGTTCAATTCTCAACTTTTAGAGTTTTCCAATAGAAGTCCACATCTATTTGGTGCCTTTCTCTGATAGAATCCCACCCTGGCTAGGCCGCTTGTTTTTTCTTTGGTTATTGCAGACGTATTTTTTCCGAAATTTCTGGTAATTTTCATTAAGTCTTGTCGGTTCTTATGTTAGAGAAAACACGATAACTGAATTCAAGTATCCGATTCTCTGAATTTCAAAGTTTCCGAGTTTCTTCACGACTATTGAACCAAAATTCACAAATTTTAGAATATCTGCATTTCCGAGTTTCTCAAATCTTCTGGTTTTCTTAATTTCGGAAACTTCATACAACGTTTTATCTAAGCCTTTGGTTTTAGATTACATTGAAAACATAGGTAATACCATGAAAGAAGAAAACTAAAATTTGAAAAAGTTCAGGAAATTTTTGAATTTTTTTGGAAATTTCTAGAAATTTCTAGGATTTTCTAAAACTTTCTAGAATCTTTTGGAATTTCCTTGAATTTTCTGGAATTTCCAGGAATATTTTGAAAATTTCTGGAGCTTTCTAGAACGTTTTAAAATATTCTAAAATAGTTTGGGATTTCCTGGAGTTTTTTTTTTGACATTTTCTTTGTTCTGGAATTTTCGGGAAGTTTTCTACATTTTCTAGATTGTTCTATGTTCTGTAACTTTCCAGAATGAATTGAATTTTTCTGGAGTTCTCAACATTTCTTTTATGTTCTGAAATTTTTCTGGAACTTTCCGGAATTATCTGGGATTAACTCTGGAAACTTCTGGAACCTTCTAGAACTTTTTTGGTTGTTTTTGAATGTTGTTGAATTTTTTTTTAATTCTCCGGATTATTCTAGAATTTTCTGGAATTTCTGAAATTTTCTAGATTCTCCTCTTTCCCAAATTTTCAGTTTTTGAGTTTCCGATATTTCCGGATTCCGAAAATTCGAGAATTTTTGAATTCTGAATGAAACACTTGAAGTTGAGAAGTTGAAAAACAAAAACCAAGTTTTTAGTTTCTGAATCTCCAAATCTCGATTTTTTTTAAATTTCCGATACTTCGAATTTCACAATTTCTGGTTTTCCGTGTTTCTCACTTTCTGATATTTCCGAAAATTCCAAAATTTTGAAACTCGGGAAAATCTTTAAATTTCAACTTTTTGGAATGCAGAAAACGGATGCAGAAAATTATTAATTTGAAAATTAAGCAATCAAAAAAATTCAAATGTAATAACATTTTAGAATTCGATCTTTTCAAATAACTAAAACTTGCATAATGTTCTGTTTGGAAAATAATCATTGTGACTTTTGGAGAAAAAAAACAACGATTTTCCAAGGAAAATTTTTTTGAATATGGCATCAAAAGGTTACAGAAATGTTGAAAACAATGACTGTAGAACAAATGACACTAAAACACAGATTTGCAGTAGGCCACACGACCAAAATTGAACTGATTTCTCGAAAAAACAAATTTTTCAAAAATTTTAATTTTGGAGTTTTGAGCTCAATTTTTTGTAGGACGCACATAAATAGGCCCAAAATACGTTTTGCAAAATATCTTGAAGTTTTAATGAGATTTAGCATAATTTTGAAAATTTCGATTTTCAACCCTATAGGTTCCCTATAAGCTAGGAAACCCAGGACACCATGGACATGAAGCGCTCGGTAGTCCATGACTACATACCTCACACCACTATAGGAGTCCCATGTCTCTTTGAGTTATTCAAGTAAATGTCCGAGACAGACGGACACACAGACACACACACAGAAAAGTTTCCTTAGTAATAAGTAGATCTGGACAGGGCGTAAAATTCACGGAAAGTTTTGTAAAATCGGTAAAAACCTTAAAATTTGCAAAATTTTCGCTTTTTCCTAAAATCTGTTTTGCTAATTTTGGATTTATTATATTTTTATGAAAGTACAAAAATGTCTAGGAACAATATCAAAAATTATATCATCATTTCAAAAATTCGAATGAAAACCGAAAGTAAATAATCAAAAAAAGTTCGCGTACCTAAACTAATCATTTTTGATATTACTGGTTATACGGCCAAACTATTATTCAACTTCTGAAAAAAAAAACCATGAAACCCGTAATGCTCGTTAACGTAAAATCTTACCCCTGGTCTGAATAAATGACTAACCAAAAGCTAAAACTGTTTCAAATAATAAATCATTTAATTTCAGCAATTCCTTTCTGATCCGTATTTCTGGCTGCCTGTTTCCATTATCGTTGTGTTGGTCTTGGTCTGGGGTTTGTTTCGAAAAGAAGAGTTTGTCGATTGGGGAGAAAACGTGTACAACGGAGGAGGGTACCCGCCTAACAACTATGCCAATTCGGATGCTTACGCATATGGTGATTTCAACTTCAGACATCGTATTTACACAACCGCTAGGACTGCATTCCCTGGTAGAGGACTCCGTGTGTATGATCTTTATGCATTAGAATGATTAGATTTATTTTCGTTATTCACTCATTTCTTTCCTTTTTTATGTTCGGAGCATTTTCTCATAAATTATATGGAACTTATTAAAAAATTAAGACGCGAGATTTTCACAAAATTCAGTGCGGTAAATAAAAGTTCGGTATTTTCGCAACAGTTGTTTTTTGTTAAGAAAGAATATCATTTTTATGCTAGGGATTTTTATGCTAGGAAAATAGAGAATTGACAAGAAATGATAGATGCCGTGAACTCTAATAGAAGGCCACCCAAACTCTCATCTTCGAGCTCAACTATCTTGATGTTTTTGAGAGATAACGAAAATCTGTCGACGGATAAAATGTTGCATCATGCCATGATAAACATTTTAGCTGTTGATACAACTTTGTTATCTTTCACAGAAATTGAGACAATTGAATTTAATGTGAAAGTGTAGAGTGGCTTTCTACAGTGCTCCACAAAATGATGCTTCCACCCTTCGCTTGTACGAAAACACCGATTCAGGTCCATATTCGTGAAAAGGTGTCAACATGAAAAATAAAGGTCTCCCTTCAAAACCTACGTACAAAAAGTTTGGAGCCATCAACGTGAACCGGAAACGAGAAACCGGAAAAATTCCAAAAATCACGTTTTGGCCGATCCACAAAATGATGCTTCCACTCTGAAAAAGTGAGATTTTGGAGGTTTTTGAGCACTGTGGCCACATTTTGGAGGCCTGATTTTGAAGAATTTTGAGATTCTGGACCCCATACACTGAGACCTTAAAACAGGGTCACTGATTTCCGCATTCCGGATGTCGGATTTCCGTATTTCCGGATTCCGGAATCCGAATTTCCGGATCCAAAATTCCGGATAACGGTTTTTAGATTCTGGATTATGTGTGCTGGATCGTGTGTACTTAATTTTTAAATTTGCACTCCGGATTCTGTTTTTCCGGAATCCGGATTTTCGGTTCCGGTTTTCCGGATCAGTTTTTTTTTAACGAATTCAAATGTCCCGAGAATCTGATATTCATGTTTTCTTGAAGAACAAGGATTTCAGGAAATTTTCAGAAGGTTACGAGAGCTTCTGAGACTTGGAAGGATTCTGAATCAACTCAGGATGTTGAAAGATCGTCCAGGATTTTGAGAGACTACTCCGGACTCCGCTCTGACTACCACGACCTCCGGAAAGATCATCGTTTTGAAAGACGAATTTCCGATTCCTGCTTCTCCTCCAGAAAGTGAGAATTCCGCGACGAAGAGTCTTCAGTCGAATCTGTTCATCTTCTTGGAAACGAAGTTCAGTTTGCTCAGACCTTCCGATAAAGTTGCCGCTCATATCATCACGTCTTCTCCTTTGAAATTTCTTCTGGACAAACTTAAATTTTGTTTTCGGAGGTCGTGGTAGTCAGAGCGGAGTCCGGAGTAGTCTCTCATAATCCTGGACGATCTTTCAACATCCTGAGTTGATTCAGAATCCTTCCAAGTCTCAGAAGCTCTCGTAACCTTCTGAAAATTTCCTGAAATCCTTGCTCTTCAAGAAAACATGAATATCAGATTCTCGGGACATTTGAATTCGTTAAAAAAAAAACTGATCCGGAAAACCGGAACCGAAAATCCGGATTCCGGAAAAACAGAATCCGGAGTGCAAATTTCAAAATTCAGTACACACGATCCAGCACACATAATCCAGAATCTAAAAACCGTTATCCGGAATTTTGGATCCGGAAATTCGGATTCCGGAATCCGGAAATACGGAAATCCGACATCCGGAATGCGGAAATCAGTGACCCTGTTTTAAGGTCTCAGTGTATGGGGTCCAGAATCTCAAAATTCTTCAAAATCAGGCCTCCAAAATGTGGCCACAGAGCTCAAAAACCTCCAAAATCTCACTTTTTCAGAGTAGAAGCATCATTTTGTGGATCGGCCAAAACGTGATTTTTGGAATTTTTCCGGTTTCTCGTTTCCGGTTCACGTTGATGGCTCCAAACTTTTTGTACGTAGGTTTTGAAGGGAGACCTTTATTTTTCATGTTGACACCTTTTCACGAATATGGACCTGAATCGGTGTTTCCGTACAAGCGAAGGGTGGAAGCATCATTTTGTGGAGCACTGTATTAGAGTGTTCACGGCAATTCTTATGAAATTCTGTTCCTTGAAACATGCGCGAAATTTTCCATAAATTTTTTTAGGAAACGAATTTCGTTTGAGGACCAGATGATTTTTAAAGATCGGGGCTTTTAAAAAGCAGATTTTTTCTTAAAAGATTTTTTTCTACAAAAACCAGAAATTTTTCAACATAAAAATCATGAATATTTGAGGCAAGGAATTTTTTCTCAGAGCCAAACTTTTTCGAGGGTTAGAATTCCTTTCTCTGAAAGATCAGAACTTTCTGGAAGGTCAGCATTTTTCTTATGTTAAAATCCTTCTTCATTTTATGGGCCAGAACATTTTAAAATAGAGGTTTTTTAAAGAGAAAAACTTTTCTAAAGGATCATAACTGTTGTAAAGTCATGAATCATGAAAAATTTTATTAAGAATAAAATGTGTAAAATGAGATTGTAGATGAAGTGATTATGACAAACGACTGAAGGGAGGGGGCAGAGGTGAATTTTTCTGAGACAAAGTCTTTGAATGATATATTCGAAAGTTAATATCAATTCTATATAAGATCTGTAAAACTGACATGGAATGACTCCCAAGTGTTACCCTCGAAAAAAATCGAGACCTATATGGTTAGATAGAGCGTAAAAAGTTATCTTAGAATCCAAGAGGAATAGATGATAAAAAATTTTTATAAGGAGTTATGGACCAAAACGTACCAAAAAAAGCCACAATTTTCAAAAAATCATAACTTTGTCAGTTTATGCCCGTTTGTTGAAATTCAAAAAACAGTAGATAGATAATCAACTAAACTTTCAAAAAAAATTTTTCTTGATTTTTTTCCTATTGATTGGAATATCGATTTTTTGAAAAAATCAAAAAAAAATTTCAAAATCTCAAAAATCCCAAGTTAACTTTTTTTCTCATTATGACCATTGAATTCAGCACACTTGATTTACTATAGGAACATGTCAATACCCCGGGGGAAATCATGCTCACACAAGTTATGCCGAAAAATATCGATTTTTGGCACTTTGCTGCTTTGCATTCGATGTCCTCGGCGGCCGGTATAGAGAGGGGCATACTTCTTTTTGTGGTTTTTACATGCGTACCGTTTATCTAAAACGTTTTAAGTAATATTCTGCGACATTCAACACCAATTATGCGAATGCCGTCCCATTTCTTAAAATCGTCACTTTGAAAAAATCAAAATTTTGACATGTAAACAGGCACATCTATCTTCAAACTGAACGGAAACAGTCAAACTCTTTTTTTAACATAATCAGAAGAACATAATCTTATCAATTTCTTGAACAGAATTTTGATTTAGGTCCTCGGAATGAAAATATTTACGATTATTAGAGCCTGACCCCTTGTTTTGGCGAGGTGGTACATGTAAACAAGCACATCTATAGTCAAGCTTGGTGGAATCAGCCAAGATTTTGTTTTAACATAATTAAAATGACAAAATCTTATCAACGGCCTGTACAGAATTTTGAATTAGGCCCTAAAAATAAAAATATTCACTGATGATGGGACACCTCTTGTTTTGGACCATAACTCGAAAACGAGAAAATTTTTTCGAAAACGGTAAATGCCATTCGATTTAAAATTAAAAATTACTATTAAAAAAATAATTTTAGTTTGGTCCGCCTGGTGCAATTAGGTATGACAGATAATTGTCGAATTCGATAATCCAAAACTGATAGGATACCTTTCGGAAATCGTTCATTTCACCTAATTAGACTATAGGGAACAAACCAATAACATTTGTCTACAGGTAGTTTTTAATTTTAAATCGAATGGCATTTACCGTTTTCGAAAAAATTTTCTCGTTTTCGAGTTATGGTCCAAAACAAGAGGTGTCCCATCATCAGTGAATATTTTTATTTTTAGGGCCTAATTCAAAATTCTGTACAGGCCGTTGATAAGATTTTGTCATTTTAATTATGTTAAAACAAAATCTTGACTGATTCCACCAAGTTTGACTATAGATGTGCTTGTTTACATGTACCACCTCGCCAAAACAAGGGGTCAGGCTCTAATAATCGTAAATATTTTCATTCCGAGGACCTAAATCAAAATTCTGTTCAAGAAATTGATAAGATTATGTTCTTCTGATTATGTTAAAAAAAGAGTTTGACTGTTTCCGTTCAGTTTGAAGATAGATGTGCCTGTTTACATGTCAAAATTTTGATTTTTTCAAAGTGACGATTTTAAGAAATGGGACGGCATTCGCATAATTGGTGTTGAATGTCGCAGAATATTACTTAAAACGTTTTAGATAAACGGTACGCATGTAAAAACCACAAAAAGAAGTATGCCCCTCTCTATACCGGCCGCCGAGGACATCGAATGCAAAGCAGCAAAGTGCCAAAATCGATATTTTTCGGCATAACTTGTGTGAGCATGATTTCCCCCGGGATATTGACATGTTCCTACAGTAAATCAAGTGTGCTGAATTCAATGGTCATAATGAGAAAAAAAGTTAACTTGGGATTTTTGAGATTTTGAAATTTTTTTTGATTTTTTCAAAAAATCGATATTCCAATCAATAGGAAAAAAATCAAGAAAAATTTTTTTTGAATGTTTAGTTGATTATCTATCTACTGTTTTTTGAATTTCAACAAACGGGCATAAACTGACAAAGTTATGATTTTTTGAAAATTGTAGCTTTTATTGGTACGTTTTGGTCCATAACTCCTTATAAAAATTTTTTATCATCTATTCCTCTTGGATTCTAAGATAACTTTTTACGTTCTATCCAACCATATAGGTCTCGATTTTTTTCGAGGGTAACACTTGGGAGTCATTCCATGTGAGAGAAAAAGAGTAGCAAATTAAAACTTCTCAATAAAAAAAAACACGTTGGTACAGATAGCCAAAAAAACAGTTTTTCAGTTTCAGCTCCCATTTTTATTGTGAAAATTTACTGATTTTTGTTGCAATGTTGGTTGAGTTGTTTCTGGAGATTGCGTGCTGGACCTTCCATTACCTCGATGCCGCCCACGAACTTTCCTGTTGATCTACTTTTGCGTCGTTTTACTGGCGATGGAGTCAGCTGAAAGTTTTGTAAAATTAGTAAACGATGAAAGCTTGTAGATAGGCATAACAGAAATTTAAATGAATATAGAGAAAAATAATTCATTGACCGAAATTCACAAAATTCACTGTTTTCAAAACCAGAAGAGATCGTCATACTCACCGTGTAGAATCCAGAACCAATTTCCAGCTCCTCCTCAAGATCCCCAATTTTTTTCAGTAGATGACGAGCCAGCTCATGCGTAATGTCGTATTGTTGCTCAATCAGCATCCGAACATTGTATTTCTCTAGAAGATCCAAAGTGACTTTTGATTCGAGTATCCATTTCATAGCGAAATGTCTCTAGAAAATCTCAGAAAATCCACACTTAGGTTGGAGGCGAAACTTACAATGTCTTCTTCACGCGATGAAAGGAGTCCGGAATAGATGGAGATCAGTCTTTCCGTGACGAACATTTTCTAAAAAATAGAATTTGAAAAACTGTACAAAGTTAAAGAAGGAAAATTCCACCTAATAGGCACTGGAGAGAAATCATGAATACTATTCATTGAATAGATAAAATTAAAATATGACTTTTAGAATATTACCAGTCGGTATGAGCCCCCTGCCGGGGGCTCAATCTCCTGGATCTAGTTTACTGTATCATTCCCGAGTGTCTCGTTAACAGAATGCCTGAACCGACAGTTGTCTGCTTTTCTAACGTCTCGAATTTCGAATCGATATTCACCAATTTCAGAATTTCTTAATTGGAATGACTAAACTTTCGAAATTCCAAAATTCCGAATGTTTCAATTTCTAAATGTCTGAATGTCTGGATATTTCGGTATTCGACATTTTCGTTTTGTTGGATTTTCTAATTTTTGATTTTCAGGTTTTCTGAATTTCTGAAGTTTACATCACTATTTCTAAGCCTTTGGTTCTAAATTTCATCGAAATATGAGGAAGGGGTCACAACACCTGTATTCTTATACATACAGCGGCGAACGTTAGTGAGTGTCCCTCTATACTTTTGTTCATAACTTTGCTCAAACTTGCCTAATCATTGAAAACTTTTTTGTTAAATGTAGCTGGGTTTCTAACAAAACGTTGTATTAGGTTGATAAGAAAGTTTCTTCCTTTTTCGGCAAAATTTTTGATCAAGTTTTCCTTAAAACAGAGAGGGCAAGATCAATGAAAGTGAGGCCCATAAACATCGGTAGTTGTCTGGTAACGCTCCGGCAATTTCTTGATTTCATCGGCTTAGAACGACGAGAGCTACGGTTGAAAAAGTGTGTCAACTCCTTTTTTGTGTCATCTTTTCACTTTAAGTCTGTGCTATGAAGAAGACGTTAAAGAGCCTTAAACAACCATTAATCCGGAAGGGCAAGGTCCGGAAAATACGTTGAAAACAAAACCATAGTTCAGCCAAACGACATGAATTTTTGGCTGATCCCTCTAGTTACGGGCGATCTCGCACTGTCGTGCCGGTAGTAAACCTTGATCTTTTCTCCTTGTTTCGATTCGACTGGGAAATTCAGTTTATCTGATCAGGAACTATACAAAATTGCGGTTATGGTGGTACCATCACCTAACAGTTCCCAGGCTCCATCTCTTTGGAAGACCATCAAACTCGTAGCATACCCATTTTTACTAGAAATTTGGGTTCCGAGACTTCCAGAGCTAGCTATTCTTTGTCAATCAACTAACCCTTCCGTACATTGTTAGAGTAGCTTACCTACTTCTCATTTATAGTTATTAGATCCCACACCGAACTGAACGTGCGAAGAAATGATATGAGAGACATGCTCATACCTGCACGGCGATTCATATCGTAGTCCTTTTCAACGTTGGGTACGAATCGCCCCAGTTTTTGACTTCACCAAGAAAATTCCATCCGTTCTCAATAATTGGTTGACTAACGGACGATGTCTTTGACATTTTACAAGTGGTTTGAAATAGATCCGCCTTCACGACTTTGAGCAATTGATCGAGATCCGACTCACTAGGCCGTTGCCATCTTTCAAACTGAACTCCCCTGAGCGGAATTTTTCGAACCAAACGTTAATTGTATGCGATGAAGGAACACGTCCTTTATGTACTTCCACAATTTTTTTCGCGGATACCTAATGTTTGAAAACCAAACAAAAATAAAAACATAATCATGCCTCGTATTTACAGTAGGGTAAGGACCAAAAGAATCGTCATATCTCCAAAATGGAGTGAGACAAAAATCTGAAAATCTACGATCTAATAGACACTGAAAACAGCTCTCCAACACAAAAACATCTGACCTGGTACACCACTTGGAGAACCAGATATCGAAGCTCAAAAAGAACCCTTCCAAAAAGGAAGAAACTTTCTTATCAACCTAATATAAGTTTTTTGTCTTACGCATATGGTGATTTCAACTTCAGACATCGTATTTACACAACCGCTAGGACTGCATTCCCTGGTAGAGGACTCCGTGTGTATGATCTTTATGCATTAGAATGATTAGATTTGTTTTCGTTGTTTTTTTTTCTGTATATATTCGATCTACATCAAACATTTTTCATCACAAAGCCAATCTTTTAAAAAAATTCTGACGGAAATTTTTTTTTTCTTCTGGAGTCATCGTCACGTCTGTGAAGATTCAGAAGACACAAAAAATGACTGAGTTTCAAAAAACTTATACAACGTTTTGTTAGAAACCCAGCTACATTTAACAAAAAAGTTTTCGATGATTGGACAAGTTTGAGCAAAGTAATGAACAAAAGTACAGAGGGACACTCACTAACGTTCGCCACTGTAGATAATTTATCACTTTTCTCAGAGCCTATAAAATTAGGAATTCGAAAAAGGATCAAAGCCTATAAAATTAGGAATTCGAAAAAGGAAGAACTTCGAGAACTCAGAAAGTTAAAAATACGGAAACCCAGGGATTCAAAAATCGGAATTCTAGAAAGTTAGACATTTGGAGCTTTTTGAAAGTATAGAGAAAAACATTGAACTTTCAGAATTTCAGAGTTTAAACTGTGAATTAGTTTTTTCTTTGAAACTCAGAAATTCTGAATTTCTAATTTTTAAGTATCCGAGTAATCGAAAAATTCCCGTAATTGTGAGTGTTTCAGTTTCTGAATTTAAAGATATTCGAGAATTCGAGAATTTGTAAACTCTGAATGGGAATTCGGAAGTTGAGAAGTTTCAGAAAATCCGAGTTCAGAGATTTGATTCTGAAACTTCAACTCGGAAATTCCTATATCCCAATAATTTAGTTTTTATCTGATTTTCAGACTCCTGGACATTTCAGAACGCGATGTTGTTAAACCACGACGATTCAGAACCCGAAATTTCTAGGGTTTCACAACTTTTCAGCATTCTTGCATAGTGGTTTTTGCACACCAAATGAGTATTGATCATTTCCACTTGTTATTTTTTTTGCTTTCATATTTGTTGTCATCTACCGTTCTCCAAATAATGATAGGTGCACACTTGCTAACTCTCGAAAAATAAAAAATTTCAAAAACTATGTCATTGAAAAACGTGTACAAAAGTGTAAATCGTATTCACTGGCAAACATTTTCTGCTTACTTTTAGACAATGTTTCAGATTTTTCAAAGAGTTTCCGAGTGTGAAACTGTCATTATTTAGGAGTACGGTAGGTGAGAACGAATAAAAAAGCAAAAAAAACCAACAAATTTGGAATGAGCAATACTCACTTAGTGTGCAAAAACCTCAAAGCAAGAATATTGAAAAGTTCTGATCTATCGGTTTCTGGAACGTCAGATTCTTAAGTGTAGGGTTCCAAAATGTCGAGTTCTGAAACGTCATGGTTTGGAAAGGTCAGGTTCTAAAACGTCCAGGAGCCGATTTTCAAAATTTTCAAAGAAATTTTCGTAATACTCCTAAAGTTTTCAGTTTCTGATTCTCCGAATCTCGATTTCCTATATTTTCTAAACTTCAAATTTCAAAATTCCTCTATTCCCGTATTTTAAAATTTTAAAATTCAAATTTTCGGAATTAAGAATACAGACTCCGAACATTTTATATTTGAAACAATTTGACTTTTGAAAAAAGATTTTCCATGGAGCATGTTTATGAATGTGGAATCAGAAAGTTTCAGAAATATCTGGAACACATGCCTGTAAAACAAAATACACTAACAAGGGAGTGTCGTTCAGAAAGCTCTTCAGAATTTTCTCTAAATTTGCTCATTTGTAGAATCGAGTATGGGCTTTTACGTAATAATAGTCTCTACCTGCAACACTCGCAAAAACTCGAGAAAAATCGATCTGAAATTATAGCATTTTCACTAGTCTCATCGCCTCCCTTTTCCTCCCCTTTCTTGACTGCATTGCGCGCAATAGTAAAACATGCCTCGGTAGCCTAGTGGCTAGCAGGGAGGACCACCGAACCAGCGATGCAGGTTCGAGTCCTCTTTCTTTTATTTTTCTTTTTCACATTTTTGCAAGCTTAAAAAGTCGTTTTCGAGGGTTTTTTTCAAATGGGGAACACTTTTTTGAACATTTCCTATGATCTGCAATGATTTTCGAATAATTTCAAAAAAAAATATTTTTTGAAAAAATCACCATGGAGTCCCACACACTTTTTCCATGATTTTTTAAAAGTTTTTTCGAAAGTGCAGAAAAGTGTTTCGAACATTCGCAAGTGATAGAAACATCATTCTCACAATATTTGGTGGCGCACTTCGGTCTGTGAGCCCTGATAATTCGCAAAATAGGATCTTTTCTCGAGTTTTCAAAAGTCGTCATAGCTCAAATGTGGCTTGAAATCAACTGAAAAATACAAAAACATATGAAAATTTCATCTGTGATTGATTTAAATAGTGTTCCACTTCAAAAAAGAGCAAAACGAAGCGATTTCTGGAGCCAACAATCTCTGTTTGTGCGCTATAGGATACCAAATATTGTGAGAATGATGTTTCTATCACTTGCGAATGTTCGAAACACTTTTCTGCACTTTCGAAAAAACTTTTAAAAAATCATGGAAAAAGTGTGTGGGACTCCATGGTGATTTTTTCAAAAAATATTTTTTTTTGAAATTATTCGAAAATCATTGCAGATCATAGGAAATGTTCAAAAAAGTGTTCCCCATTTGAAAAAAACCCTCGAAAACGACTTTTTAAGCTTGCAAAAATGTGAAAAAGAAAAATAAAAGAAAGAGGACTCGAACCTGCATCGCTGGTTCGGTGGTCCTCCCTGCTAGCCACTAGGCTACCGAGGCATGTTTTACTATTGCGCGCAATGCAGTCAAGAAAGGGGAGGAAAAGGGAGGCGATGAGACTAGTGAAAATGCTATAATTTCAGATCGATTTTTCTCGAGTTTTTGCGAGTGTTGCAGGTAGAGACTATTATTACGTAAAAGCCCATACTCGATTCTACAAATGAGCAAATTTAGAGAAAATTCTGAAGAGCTTTCTGAACGACACTCCCTTGTAAATCACGCATTTCCAGTAGGCCATATAACCGAAATTGAAGTTAATAACGAAAAAACCGAAAATTTTCAAAAAATTGAGTTTTGGAGTTTTGAGCTTAGTTTTTTGTATACAGCACCTAGATAACTTTAAAAACTGGTTCGCAAAATTTTCTGAAGTTTTAGTGAGTTTGAGCATAATTTTGAAATTTTCGATTCTCAACCCTATAGGTTCCCTATTAACTAGACGGCCCAGGACGCCATGGTCATGAAGCGCTCGGTAGTTCATAACTACATACCACATACATATATAGGAGTCCCACGTCCCTTTGAGTTATTCAAGTAAATGTCCGAGACAGACACACAGACACACAGACAGAAAAGTTTCCTTAGTAAGAAGTAGATTAAGAGCAACGAGAAATGAGTGAAAAATCGAGAGATGTTGGGAAACCTAACTTAAAAAACAAACGAATTCAGTAGGACGTGGCAACACGCAAAGAAGAAATTGGAAGACGTTATGAGAAACTGTCAATACGATAGTCTCGTGTCTAGAAAAGTCGACGTTTTCTCTAGAGCAATTAAGTCAAAATGGGAGACAGATTCTGATGACGTGACAGATCATAACGGTCCTTTGAGAAAACCAGTTTGTTCTAATTGATGTTTTTAAAAACAAACACACTGAAAAAGGGAAGAATCCGGAGATTCGTTTCAAAAATTTTGTCACACAGCCAAAAAATTTTAAAAGTTCTGTCACACAGCCAAAAACTCTTAATGGAGCAGAAATATAACGAAACGACAACAAATTACAGAAAATTTGAGAATTTCAATGGAAAAAGAAATGTTTGCAATAGACACCGCAAGAAAGGGCGGCTGTTAGAGAGAATACGGTAATAATGCGATTTCATGCAACGAGAGTTTTGACAGTAGGCGGAATGCATTCAGCATGTGTAATAGAAATCAAATCTCGAAACGGTTCTTTGAATCTCCTATGATGAAATAAGATAAAACAAATAAACCAATAGTCACGAGAAAAAAACCAATAAATGGAAACAATGCAACGAACAGAGGGTGGAACATAAGACGCGTCCACTGGTCAGGTGGGTTGAGGAGCCGTTGTAAGACCTAACCTTCCTTCTGGGAAAGAAGAAAAGTCAATACAACGCACGTTTGAATTGCGGTGTGGCCGCACATGACATGAGGGTTCAAATTTCAGATATTGGGTGTGTCTACATAAAAGCGTTCCAACTGTTGAGCAAGTTAGTGATTTGACTTGTTTTTTCAGTTTTTGGTTCATGATTTTTTATTCGATTCTTGCAAACACAAAGCTTTGGACACGATACTGATGAAAATCCACGCCAAACATGAATTTTCAAGTTCACAATAATTTTCTCTTCCCAACGAAACGAAAATTTGTCACATTCACATCAGAGATGCACGGACAGTCCGTTGTCCGTTGTCCGTTGTCCGGGCATTTTTTGGCTGTCCGTTGTCCGTGTCCGTTGTCCGTCGAGAAATTATTTTGTCCGCTGTCCGTTGTCCGTTGTCCGAGGAAAATTATTTTGTCCGTCCGGTTACCAGAAAAATTGAAATCGAACATTTCGGTCTTAGAAGGCAGTTAAAATGGTGGATAACCTCCGCTTCCCTTTGCACCACTACTTTTCATCGTTAATTCGCAATTCTGACCATTTTTTACGGAAAAAACTCGCTGATTCCAAAAAAATTTTGTCCGTTGTCCGCTGTCCGTGGTCCGTTGTCCGTCAATTTTTGGCTGTCCGTTGTCCGTGTCCGTTGTCCGTCCGAAAATTTTTTTGTCCGTTGTCCGATGTCCGTTGTCCGTCGAAAAAAATGTTTGTCCGTTGTCCGTTGTCCGCTGTCCGAACAAAAAAATTTCGCTGTCCGTGCAACTCTGATTCACATGCAAAAAAGTCACAAGATTTGCTCTTTTCTTCATTTCGTTGCTTAGAAATTATTCAAGTGGCTTCAAGTAGCCATTCAAGTGGCTTATCTTTTTTGCTAGAATTTTCTTCTCAATTTTATTTTTCTTTCGGCACGCACTACTAAAAATTTGAATTTCTCAGCTTCTGCTTATGGTGCGTTGAAATAAATTAGTCTAATAGTCAAGAACAACTGCTTCCAAAAAAGAAGGTTTCAGAATGTGAAAATGTTCCCGGAAGAGTCTCCGAGATCTTCTCAGCATAGCATTGGATATGTTGGATATATCACATTTTCTGTGAAAGATAGGGAAAAAATGACAACTGATAAAATGCTCCTCATAAATGCACAAATATTTTCACAGTTGACCATTTTTTGATGACTTTCATAGAAACCGAGATAAATTGCGTCAAATTTGGGATTTCTTTAAAAAATGGGTCTCAAACCGTCAACTTTAAACAAATTTATCACATTTTCTGTGAAAGATAGGGAAAAAATGACAACTGATAAAATGCTCCTCATAAATGCTCAAATATTTTTTCAGTAGAACATTTTTTTGATGACTTTCATAGAAACCGAGATAAATTGCGTCTAATTTGGGGGGTTTTTTTTAAATGTGTCTCAAAACGTCAATTTTAAACGAATTCATCACATTTTCTGTGAAAGATAAGGGAAAAATGACAACTGATAAAATGCTCCTCATAAATGCGCGAATATTTTTACAGTTGACCATTTTTTGATGACTTTCATAGAAACCGAGATAAATTGCGTCTGATTTGGGGGGTTTTTTTTTAAATGTGTCTCAAAACGTCAATTTTAAACGAATTTATCACATTTTCTGTGAAAGATAGGGAAAAAGTGACAACTGATAAAATGCTCCTCATAAATGCACAAATATTTTCACAGTTGACCATTTTTTGATGACTTTCATAGAAACCGAGATAAATTGCGTCAGATTTGGGATTTTTTTAAAAAATGGGTCTCAAAACGTCAACTTTAAACGAATTTATCACATTTTCTGTGAAAGATAAGGAAAAGATGACAACTGATAAAATGCTCCTCATGAATGCACAAATATTTTCACAGTTGACCATTTTTTGATGACTTTCATAGAAAACGAGATAAATTGCGTCTAATTTGGGGGTTTTTTTTAAATGTGTCTCAAAACGTCAACTTTAAACGAATTTATCACATTTTCTGTGCAAGATAGGGAAAAAGTGACAACTGATAAAATGCTCCTCGTAAATGCACAAATAATTTTTCAGTAGAACATTTTTTTGATGACTTTCAAAGAAACTCATGGAAATTCTTTGACGAAACCCTGTGGAGGTGTGGTAGGAAACCCTGTCGAAAGGCGGTGGAACCCCACTCCTCTCACGGGGAGCCTCGAAACCACCACGGGGTTCATCAACGCAGCGGAGCGTCGTAGTGCGCGTTGTTTAGCGGAAGCGTTCCTTACCGCTGCTCGCTCATTCTTGGCTGGAATTTGAGAGAAAAACAAACGAATTTCAGATGATTTTTATTAAAAGATAAAGATAAACAACATATAAACATTAGAAAAACCTAAATCGACCAATAACGAAACTCAGAAGGATCTCTAGTATTATTCGGGATTGAGAGAATGGCGCAGGTGTGAGGAAGGTGATTGTTGAGCAACGAGGTGGCGAGAAGACGAAGAAGACAACCTTTCCAAAGTCGATTCCCACGAATGAAGCCGGGACTCATCGAACTCGTTCTGAAAGAATAGATTGTTGTTGTGAAACAGGCGCATGGGATTCGTGTCTCTACCCGTAGAAATAGCTGACAAAGAAAGTAACTTGCCTGTTGCATAACGAGGTCGTATCTTGGTAACTCGCTGTCCACATGTGACGATGTTCGTTGAGCAACCAAATGGCGAGAAAACGAAGAAGATGGAAGCATCGGAGACAGAGATATCCGCTGAGAAAGCGCAGGATTTAGTTCTGGAAGGATTGATGGTTGTTGTGAATCTGGACAATAGGATTAGTGTCTCTACTCACAGAAACAACTACTTAAAAAAATAACTTGCCTGTTGCGCAACGAGTTCGTATCTCAGGAATCCGGTGTCTGAATCTTTTCCTTCTCGATTTTATATTATCTGAAATGGTTCACTATGAGATATTTTTAATAGGTAGAGCTCACTCACAGACGCGGGACTTGTGTCATCTTGTTCAGTTGAGACAACATCACTAGATTTCCAAACGCGAATTTTCAAGTTTCTCCGATCTTCCATTTCACAATTAGCACGCACACTCAAAGCTTTCTATTGAAGATCAAGACTAACAGTATCGAAGATATCTGGAATGAAAAGCTTCATTTCATGGTTAATTTCATTAGATTCTTACTATGATTATTCATAGTGAAGCATATCGAACGAGCAGAGCCTTTGTAAAAGTTAGATATTTATCGCTCCGATGAAGTTTCACTCCATCCACGGTTTCTGTCAGTTACCTCAACTTTAACCGGAGATTGGCAAGAAGAGGTTCTGGCGACAAAAATGAGAATCTGTAAGCAGGGCCTAAAACTTACCATGAAGGATAGCGACTTTCCTTCAGCCACACTCATTTCATAAATCCGATGAAATTAAACTTTTTAAAACAATTTAATGGCACAATAGTAAAACAAGGTTTAACAGTGATATAAAACTTTGAGAGAATGAAAAATTTTCTATCTTCCGAAAAAACAAGACGACGCTCCGCACATCCCGTTGCATGTTGTTTAGCCAAAAACGCTTCAATGAAACCAGGGGGCCACAGGGTTACCTCAAACCCTCCGTTTCCACAGGGTTTCGTCAAAGAATTTCCCTGAGAACCGAGATAAATTGCGTCAAATTTGGGTTTTTTTAAATGTGTCTCAAAACGTCAACTTTGAACGAATTTATCACATTTTCTGTGAAAGATAGGGAAAAAGTGACAACTGATAAAATGCTCCTCATAAATGCGCGAATATTTTCACAGTTGACCATTTTTTGATGACTTTCATAGAAACCGAGATAAATTGCGTCAAATTTGGGTTTTTTTTAAATGTGTCTCAAAACGTCAACTTTAAACGAATTTATCACATTTTCTGTGAAAGATAGGGAAAAAGTGACATCTGAAAAAATGCTCCTCATAAATGCACAAATAATTTTTCAGTAGAACATTTTTTTGATGACTTTCATAGAAAACGAGATAAATTGCGTCAAATTTGGGATTTTTTAAAAAAAATGGGTCTCAAAACGTCAACTTTAAACGAATTTATCACATTTTCTGTGAAAGATAGGGAAAAAGTGACATCTGAAAAAATGCTCCTCATAAATGCACAAATATTTTTTCAGTAGAACATTTTTTTGATGACTTTCATAGAAAACGAGATAAATTGCGTCTAATTTGGGGGGTTTTTTTTAAATGTGTCTCAAAACGTCAATTTTAAACGAATTTATCACATTTTCTGTGAAAGATAGGGAAAAAGTGACAACTGATGAAATGCTCCTCATAAATGCGCGAATATTTTTACAGTTGACCATTTTTTGATGACTTTCATAGAAAACGAGATAAATTGCGTCTAATTTGGGGGGTTTTTTTAAATGTGTCTCAAAACGTCAACTTTAAACGAATTTATCACATTTTCTGTGAAAGATAAGGGAAAAATGACAACTGATAAAATGCTCCTCATAAATGCGCGAATATTTTTACAGTTGACCATTTTTTGATGACTTTCATAGAAACCGAGATAAATTGCGTCAAATTTGGGGGGTTTTTTTAAATGTGTCTCAAAACGTCAACTTTAAACGAATTTATCACATTTTCTGTGAAAGATAGGGAAAAAGTGACAACTGATAAAATGCTCCTCATGAATGCACAAATATTTTCACAGTTGACCATTTTTTGATGACTTTCATAGAAACCGAGATAAATTGCGTCAAATTTGGGGTTTTTTCAAAAAATGGGTCTCAAAACGTCAACTTTAAACGAATTTATCACATTTTCTGTGAAAGATAGGGAAAAAGTGACATCTAAAAAAATGCTCCTCATAAATGCACAAATATTTTCACAGTCGACCATTTTTTGATGACTTTCATAGAAACCGAGATAAATTGCGTCTAATTTGGGGTTTTTTCAAAAAATGGGTCTCAAAACGTCAACTTTAAACGAATTTATCACATTTTCTGTGAAAGATAGGGAAAAAGTGACAACTGATAAAATGCTCCTCATAAATGCGCGAATATTTTTACAGTTGACCATTTTTTGATGACTTTCATAGAAAACGAGATAAATTGCGTCTAATTTGGGGGGTTTTTTTAAATGTGTCTCAAAACGTCAACTTTAAACGAATTTATCACATTTTCTGTGAAAGATAAGGGAAAAATGACAACTGATAAAATGCTCCTCATAAATGCGCGAATATTTTTACAGTTGACCATTTTTTGATGACTTTCATAGAAAACGAGATAAATTGCGTCTAATTTGGGGGGTTTTTTTTAAATGTGTCTCAAAACGTCAATTTTAAACGAATTCATCACATTTTCTGTGAAAGATAAGGGAAAAATGACAACTGATAAAATGCTCCTCATAAATGCGCGAATATTTTTACAGTTGACCATTTTTTGATGACTTTCATAGAAAACGAGATAAATTGCGTCTAATTTGGGGGGTTTTTTTTTAAATGTGTCTCAAAACGTCAATTTTAAACGAATTCATCACATTTTCTGTGAAAGATAAGGGAAAAAGTGACAACTGATAAAATGCTCCTCATAAATGCGCGAATATTTTTACAGTTGACCATTTTTTGATGACTTTCATAGAAAACGAGATAAATTGCGTCTAATTTGGGGGGTTTTTTTTAAATGTGTCTCAAAACGTCAATTTTAAACGAATTCATCACATTTTCTGTGAAAGATAAGGGAAAAATGACAACTGATAAAATGCTCCTCATAAATGCGCGAATATTTTTACAGTTGACCATTTTTTGATGACTTTCATAGAAAACGAGATAAATTGCGTCTAATTTGGGGGGTTTTTTTTAATGTGTCTCAAAACGTCAATTTTAAACGAATTCATCACATTTTCTGTGAAAGATAAGGGAAAAAGTGACAACTGATAAAATGCTCCTCATAAATGCACAAATATTTTCACAGTTGACCATTTTTTGATGACTTTCATAGAAACCGAGATAAATTGCGTCAAATTTGGGGTTTTTTCAAAAAATGGGTCTCAAAACGTCAACTTTAAACGAATTTATCACATTTTCTGTGAAAGATAGGGAAAAAATGACAACTGATAAAATGCTTCTCATAAATGCACAAATATTTTCACAGTTGACCATTTTTTGATGACTTTCATAGAAACCGAGATAAATTGCGTCAAATTTGGGATTTTTTTAAAAAATGGGTCTCAAAACGTCAACTTTAAACGAATTTATCACATTTTCTGTGAAAGATAGGGAAAAAGTGACAACTGATAAAATGCTCCTCATAAATGCACAAATAATTTTTCAGTTGAACATTTTTTTGATGACATTCATAGAAACCGAGATAAATTGCGTCAAATTTGGGGTTTTCTATGAAAATGGGTCTCAAAACGTCAACTTTAAACAAATTTATCACATTTTCTGTGAAAGATAGGGAAAAAGTGACAACTGATAAAATGCTCCTCATAAATGCACAAATATTTTCACAGTTGACCATTTTTTGATGACTTTCATAGAAACCGAGATAAATTGCGTCAAATTTGGGATTTTTTTAAAAAATGGGTCTCAAAACGTCAACTTTAAACAAATTTATCACATTTTCTGTGAAAGATAGGGAAAGAATGACAACTGATAAAATGCTCCTCATAAATGCACAAATATTTTCACAGTTGACCATTTTTTGATGACTTTCATAGAAACCGAGATAAATTGCGTCAAATTTGGGGTTTTTTCAAAAAATGGGTCTCAAAACGTCAACTTTAAACGAATTTATCACATTTTCTGTGAAAGATAGGGAAAAAGTGACAACTGATAAAATGCTACTCATAAATGCACAAATATTTTCACAGTTGACCATTTTTTGATGACTTTCATAGAAACCGAGATAAATTGCGTCAAATTTGGGGTTTTTTCAAAAAATGGGTCTCAAAACGTCAACTTTAAACGAGTTTATCACATTTTCTGTGAAAGATAGGGAAAAAGTGACAACTGATAAAATGCTCCTCATAAATGCACAAATATTTTCACAGTTGACCATTTTTTGATGACTTTCATAGAAACCGAGATAAATTGCGTCAAATTTGGGATTTTTTTAAAAAATGGGTCTCAAAACGTCAACTTTAAACGAATTTATCACATTTTCTGTGAAAGATAGGGAAAAAGTGACAACTGATAAAATGCTCCTCATAAATGCACAAATAATTTTTCAGTAGAACATTTTTTTGATGACTTTCATAGAAACCGAGATAAATTGCGTCAAATTTGGGGTTTTTTCAAAAAATGGGTCTCAAAACGTCAACTTTAAACGAATTTATCACATTTTCTGTGAAAGATAGGGAAAAAGTGACAACTGATAAAATGCTCCTCATAAATGCACAAATATTTTCACAGTTGACCATTTTTTGATGACTTTCATAGAAACCGAGATAAATTGCGTCAAATTTGGGATTTTTTTAAAAAATGGGTCTCAAAACGTCAACTTTAAACGAATTTATCACATTTTCTGTGAAAGATAGGGAAAAAGTGACAACTGATAAAATGCTCCTCATAAATGCACAAATATTTTCACAGTTGACCATTTTTTGATGACTTTCATAGAAACCGAGATAAATTGCGTCAAATTTGGGGTTTTTTCAAAAAATGGGTCTCAAAACGTCAACTTTAAACGAATTTATCACATTTTCTGTGAAAGATAGGGAAAAAATGACAACTGATAAAATGCTTCTCATAAATGCACAAATATTTTCACAGTTGACCATTTTTTGATGACTTTCATAGAAACCGAGATAAATTGCGTCAAATTTGGGATTTTTTCAAAAAATGGGTCTCAAAACGTCAACTTTAAACGAATTTATCACATTTTCTGTGAAAGATAGGGAAAAAGTGACAACTGATAAAATGCTTCTCATAAATGCGCGAATATTTTCACAGTTGACCATTTTTTGATGACTTTCATAGAAACCGAGATAAATTGCGTCAAATTTGGGGTTTTTTCAAAAAATGGGTCTCAAAACGTCAACTTTAAACGAATTTATCACATTTTCTGTGAAAGATAGGGAAAAAGTGACAACTGATAAAATGCTCCTCATAAATGCACAAATAATTTTTCAGTTGAACATTTTTTTGATGACATTCATAGAAACCGAGATAAATTGCGTCAAATTTGGGATTTTTTTAAAAAATGGGTCTCAAAACGTCAACTTTAAACGAATTTATCACATTTTCTGTGAAAGATAGGGAAAAAATGACAACTGATAAAATGCTTCTCATAAATGCGCGAATATTTTCACAGTTGACCATTTTTTGATGACTTTCATAGAAACCGAGATAAATTGCGTCAAATTTGGGGTTTTTTCAAAAAATGGGTCTCAAAACGTCAACTTTAAACGAATTTATCACATTTTCTGTGAAAGATAGGGAAAAAGTGACAACTGATAAAATGCTCCTCATAAATGCACAAATAATTTTTCAGTTGAACATTTTTTTGATGACATTCATAGAAACCGAGATAAATTGCGTCAAATTTGGGATTTTTTTAAAAAATGGGTCTCAAAACGTCAACTTTAAACGAATTTATCACATTTTCTGTGAAAGATAGGGAAAAAATGACAACTGATAAAATGCTTCTCATAAATGCGCGAATATTTTCACAGTTGACCATTTTTTGATGACTTTCATAGAAACCGAGATAAATTGCGTCAAATTTGGGGTTTTTTCAAAAAATGGGTCTCAAAACGTCAACTTTAAACGAATTTATCACATTTTCTGTGAAAGATAGGGAAAAAGTGACAACTGATAAAATGCTCCTCATAAATGCACAAATAATTTTTCAGTTGAACATTTTTTTGATGACATTCATAGAAACCGAGATAAATTGCGTCAAATTTGGGGTTTTCTATGAAAATGGGTCTCAAAACGTCAACTTTAAACAAATTTATCACATTTTCTGTGAAAGATAGGGAAAAAGTGACAACTGATAAAATGCTCCTCATAAATGCACAAATATTTTCACAGTTGACCATTTTTTGATGACTTTCATAGAAACCGAGATAAATTGCGTCAAATTTGGGATTTTTTTAAAAAATGGGTCTCAAAACGTCAACTTTAAACAAATTTATCACATTTTCTGTGAAAGATAGGGAAAGAATGACAACTGATAAAATGCTTCTCATAAATGCGCGAATATTTTCACAGTTGACCATTTTTTGATGACTTTCATAGAAACCGAGATAAATTGCGTCAAATTTGGGGTTTTTTCAAAAAATAGGTCTCAAAACGTCAACTTTAAACGAATTTATCACATTTTCTGTGAAAGATAGGGAAAAAGTGACAACAGATGAAATGCTCCTCATAAATGCACAAATATTTTCACAGTTGACCATTTCTGGATGACTTTCATAGAAACCGAGATAAATTGCGTCAAATTTGGGATTTTTTTAAAAAATGGGTCTCAAAACGTCAACTTTAAACGAATTTATCACATTTTCTGTGAAAGATAGGGAAAAAGTGACAACTGATAAAATGCTCCTCATAAATGCACAAATATTTTCACAGTTGACCATTTTTTGATGACTTTCATAGAAACCGAGATAAATTGCGTCAAATTTGGGATTTTTTAAAAAAATGGGTCTCAAAACGTCAACTTTAAACGAATTTATCACATTTTCTGTGAAAGATAGGGAAAAAGTGACAACTGATAAAATGCTCCTCATAAATGCACAAATATTTTCACAGTTGACCATTTTTTGATGACTTTCATAGAAACCGAGATAAATTGCGTCAAATTTGGGATTTTTTAAAAAAATGGGTCTCAAAACGTCAACTTTAAACAAATTTATCACATTTTCTGTGAAAGATAGGGAAAAAGTGACAACTGATAAAATGCTCCTCATAAATGCACAAATATTTTCACAGTTGACCATTTTTTGATGACATTCATAGAAACCGAGATAAATTGCGTCAAATTTGGGTTTTTTTTTAAATGTGTCTCAAAACGTCAACTTTAAACAAATTTATCACATTTTCTGTGAAAGATAGGGAAAAAGTGACAACTGATAAAATGCTCCTCATAAATGCACAAATATTTTCACAGTTGACCATTTTTTGATGACATTCATAGAAACCGAGATAAATTGCGTCAAATTTGGAATTTTTTTTTAAATGTGTCTCAAAACGTCAACTTTAAACAAATTTATCACATTTTCTGTGAAAGATAAGGAAAAAGTGACAACTGATAAAATGCTCCTCATAAATGCACAAATATTTTCACAGTTGACCATTTTTTGATGACATTCATAGAAACCGAGATAAATTGCGTCAAATTTGGAATTTTTTTTAAATGTGTCTCAAAACGTCAACTTTAAACAAATTTATCACATTTTCTGTGAAAGATAGGGAAAAAGTGACAACTGATAAAATGCTCCTCATAAATGCACAAATATTTTCACAGTTGACCATTTTCTGATGACATTCATAGACACCGAGATAAATTGCGTCAAATTTGGAATTTTTTAAAAAAATGGGTCTCAAAACGTCAACTTTAAACAAATTTATCACATTTTCTGTGAAAGATAGGGAAAAAGTGACAACTGATAAAATGCTCCTCATAAATGCACAAACATTTTCACAGTTGACCATTTTTTGATGACATTTATAGACACCGAGATAAATTGCGTCAAATTTGGAATTTTTTTTTAAATGTGTCTCAAAACGTCAACTTTAAACGAATTTATCACATTTTCTGTGAAAGATAAGGAAAAAGTGACAACTGATAAAATGCTCCTCATAAATGCACAAATATTTTCACAGTTGACCATTTTTTGATGACATTCATAGAAACCGAGATAAATTGCGTCAAATTTGGAATTTTTTTTAAATGTGTCTCAAAACGTCAACTTTAAACAAATTTATCACATTTTCTGTGAAAGATAGGGAAAAAGTGACAACTGATAAAATGCTCCTCATAAATGCACAAATATTTTCACAGTTGACCATTTTTTGATGACATTCATAGACACCGAGATAAATTGCGTCAAATTTGGGATTTTTTAAAAAAATGGGTCTCAAAACGTCAACTTTAAACAAATTTATCACATTTTCTGTGAAAGATAGGGAAAAAGTGACAACTGATAAAATGCTCCTCATAAATGCACAAACATTTTCACAGTTGACCATTTTTTGATGACATTTATAGACACCGAGATAAATTGCGTCAAATTTGGAATTTTTTTTTAAATGTGTCTCAAAACGTCAACTTTAAACGAATTTATCACATTTTCTGTGTAAGATAGGGAAAAAGTGACAACTGATAAAATGCTCCTCATGAATGCACAAATATTTTCACAGTTGACCATTTTTTGATGACTTTCATAGAAACCGAGATAAATTGCGTCAAATTTGGGATTTTTTTAAAAAATGGGTCTCAAAACGTCAACTTTAAACGAATTTATCACATTTTCTGTGAAAGATAGGGAGAAAATGACAACTGATAAAATGCTACTCATAAATGCACAAATATTTTCACAGTTGACCATTTTTTGATGACTTTCATAGAAACCGAGATAAATTGCGTCAAATTTGGGGTTTTTTCAAAAAATGGGTCTCAAAACGTCAACTTTAAACGAGTTTATCACATTTTCTGTGAAAGATAGGGAAAAAGTGACAACTGAAAAAATGCTCCTCATAAATGCACAAATAATTTTTCAGTAGAACATTTTTTTGATGACTTTCATAGAAACCGAGATAAATTGCGTCAAATTTGGGGTTTTTTCAAAAAATGGGTCTCAAAACGTCAACTTTAAACGAATTTATCACATTTTCTGTGAAAGATAGGGAAAAAGTGACAACTGATAAAATGCTCCTCATAAATGCACAAATATTTTCACAGTTGACCATTTTTTGATGACTTTCATAGAAACCGAGATAAATTGCGTCAAATTTGGGGTTTTTTCAAAAAATGGGTCTCAAAACGTCAACTTTAAACGAATTTATCACATTTTCTGTGAAAGATAGGGAAAAAATGACAACTGATAAAATGCTTCTCATAAATGCACAAATATTTTCACAGTTGACCATTTCTGGATGACTTTCATAGAAACCGAGATAAATTGCGTCAAATTTGGGATTTTTTTAAAAAATGGGTCTCAAAACGTCAACTTTAAACGAGTTTATCACATTTTCTGTGAAAGATAGGGAAAAAGTGACAACTGATAAAATGCTCCTCATAAATGCACAAATATTTTCACAGTTGACCATTTCTGGATGACTTTCATAGAAACCGAGATAAATTGCGTCAAATTTGGGATTTTTTTAAAAAATGGGTCTCAAAACGTCAACTTTAAACGAATTTATCACATTTTCTGTGAAAGATAGGGAAAAAGTGACAACTGATAAAATGCTCCTCATAAATGCACAAATATTTTCACAGTTGACCATTTTTTGATGACTTTCATAGAAACCGAGATAAATTGCGTCAAATTTGGGGTTTTTTCAAAAAATGGGTCTCAAAACGTCAACTTTAAACGAATTTATCACATTTTCTGTGAAAGATAGGGAAAAAATGACAACTGATAAAATGCTTCTCATAAATGCACAAATATTTTCACAGTTGACCATTTTTTGATGACATTCATAGAAACCGAGATAAATTGCGTCAAATTTGGAATTTTTTTTTAAATGTGTCTCAAAACGTCAACTTTAAACAAATTTATCACATTTTCTGTGAAAGATAAGGAAAAAGTGACAACTGATAAAATGCTCCTCATAAATGCACAAATATTTTCACAGTTGACCATTTTTTGATGACATTCATAGAAACCGAGATAAATTGCGTCAAATTTGGGATTTTTTTAAAAAATGGGTCTCAAAACGTCAACTTTAAACAAATTTATCACATTTTCTGTGAAAGATAGGGAAAAAATGACAACTGATAAAATGCTTCTCATAAATGCGCGAATATTTTCACAGTTGACCATTTTTTGATGACTTTCATAGAAACCGAGATAAATTGCGTCAAATTTGGGGTTTTTTCAAAAAATGGGTCTCAAAACGTCAACTTTAAACAAATTTATCACATTTTCTGTGTAAGATAGGGAAAAAGTGACAACTGATGAAATGCTCCTCATAAATACACAAATAATTTTTAGTTGAACATTTTTTTGATGACATTCATAGAAACCGAGATAAATTGCGTCAAATTTGGGTTTTTTTTAAAAAATGGGTCTCAAAACGTCAACTTTAAACGAATTTATCACATTTTCTGTGAAAGATAGGGAAAAAATGACAACTGATAAAATGCTTCTCATAAATGCGCGAATATTTTCACAGTTGACCATTTTTTGATGACTTTCATAGAAACCGAGATAAATTGCGTCAAATTTGGGGTTTTTTCAAAAAATGGGTCTCAAAACGTCAACTTTAAACGAATTTATCACATTTTCTGTGAAAGATAGGGAAAAAGTGACAACTGATAAAATGCTCCTCATAAATGCACAAATAATTTTTCAGTTGAACATTTTTTTGATGACATTCATAGAAACCGAGATAAATTGCGTCAAATTTGGGGTTTTCTATGAAAATGGGTCTCAAAACGTCAACTTTAAACGAATTTATCACATTTTCTGTGAAAGATAGGGAAAAAGTGACAACTGATAAAATGCTCCTCATAAATGCACAAATAATTTCACAGTTGACCATTTTTTGATGACTTTCATAGAAACCGAGATAAATTGCGTCAAATTTGGGATTTTTTTAAAAAATGGGTCTCAAAACGTCAACTTTAAACAAATTTATCACATTTTCTGTGAAAGATAGGGAAAGAATGACAACTGATAAAATGCTTCTCATAAATGCGCGAATATTTTCACAGTTGACCATTTTTTGATGACTTTCATAGAAACCGAGATAAATTGCGTCAAATTTGGGGTTTTTTCAAAAAATAGGTCTCAAAACGTCAACTTTAAACGAATTTATCACATTTTCTGTGAAAGATAGGGAAAAAGTGACAACTGATAAAATGCTCCTCATAAATGCACAAATATTTTCACAGTTGACCATTTCTTGATGACTTTCATAGAAACCGAGATAAATTGCGTCAAATTTGGGATTTTTTTAAAAAATGGGTCTCAAAACGTCAACTTTAAACGAATTTATCACATTTTCTGTGAAAGATAGGGAAAAAGTGACAACTGATAAAATGCTCCTCATAAATGCACAAATATTTTCACAGTTGACCATTTTTTGATGACTTTCATAGAAACCGAGATAAATTGCGTCAAATTTGGGATTTTTTTAAAAAATGGGTCTCAAAACGTCAACTTTAAACGAATTTATCACATTTTCTGTGAAAGATAGGGAAAAAGTGACAACTGATAAAATGCTCCTCATAAATGCACAAATATTTTCACAGTTGACCATTTTTTGATGACTTTCATAGAAACCGAGATAAATTGCGTCAAATTTGGGATTTTTTAAAAAAATGGGTCTCAAAACGTCAACTTTAAACAAATTTATCACATTTTCTGTGAAAGATAGGGAAAAAGTGACAACTGATAAAATGCTCCTCATAAATGCACAAATATTTTCACAGTTGACCATTTTTTGATGACATTCATAGAAACCGAGATAAATTGCGTCAAATTTGGAATTTTTTTTTAAATGTGTCTCAAAACGTCAACTTTAAACGAATTTATCACATTTTCTGTGAAAGATAGGGAAAAAGTGACAACTGATAAAATGCTCCTCATAAATGCACAAATATTTTCACAGTTGACCATTTTTTGATGACATTCATAGAAACCGAGATAAATTGCGTCAAATTTGGAATTTTTTTAAAAATGTGTCTCAAAACGTCAACTTTAAACAAATTTATCACATTTTCTGTGAAAGATAGGGAAAAAGTGACAACTGATAAAATGCTCCTCATAAATGCACAAATAATTTTTCAGTTGACCATTTTTTGATGACATTCATAGAAACCGAGATAAATTGCGTCAAATTTGGGATTTTTTTTTAAATGTGTCTCAAAACGTCAACTTTAAACGAATTTATCACATTTTCTGTGAAAGATAGGGAAAAAGTGACAACTGATGAAATGCTCCTCATAAATGCACAAATATTTTCACAGTTGACCATTTTTTGATGACTTTCATAGAAACCGAGATAAATTGCGTCAAATTTGGGATTTTTTTTTAAATGTGTCTCAAAACGTCAACTTTAAACGAATTTATCACATTTTCTGTGAAAGATAGGGAAAAAATAACAACTGATAAAATGCTCCTCATAAATGCACGAATATTTTCACAGTTGACCATTTTTTGATGACTTTCATAGAAACCGAGATAAATTGCGTCAAATTTGGGATTTTTTTAAAAAATGGGTCTCAAAACGTCAACTTTAAACAAATTTATCACATTTTCTGTGAAAGATAGGGAAAAAATGACAACTGATAAAATGCTCCTCATAAATGCACAAATATTTTCACAGTTGACCATTTTTTGATGACTTTCATAGAAACCGAGATAAATTGCGTCAAATTTGGGATTTTTTTTAAATGTGTCTCAAAACGTCAACTTTAAACAAATTTATCACATTTTCTGTGAAAGATAGGGAAAAAATGACAACTGATAAAATGCTCCTCATAAATGCACGAATATTTTCACAGTTGACCATTTTTTGATGACTTTCATAGAAACCGAGATAAATTGCGTCAAATTTGGGATTTTTTTTTAAATGTGTCTCAAAACGTCAACTTTAAACAAATTTATCACATTTTCTGTGAAAGATAGGGAAAAAGTGACAACTGATGAAATGCTCCTCATAAATGCACAAATATTTTCACAGTTGACCATTTTTTGATGACTTTCATAGAAACCGAGATAAATTGCGTCAAATTTGGGATTTTTTTTAAATGTGTCTCAAAACGTCAACTTTAAACAAATTTATCACATTTTCTGTGAAAGATAGGGAAAAAATGACAACTGATAAAATGCTCCTCATAAATGCACGAATATTTTCACAGTTGACCATTTTTTGATGACTTTCATAGAAACCGAGATAAATTGCGTCAAATTTGGGTTTTTTTTTAAATGTGTCTCAAAACGTCAACTTTAAACAAATTTATCACATTTTCTGTGAAAGATAGGGAAAAAATGACAACTGATAAAATGCTCCTCATAAATGCACGAATATTTTCACAGTTGACCATTTTTTGATGACTTTCATAGAAACCGAGATAAATTGCGTCAAATTTGGGATTTTTTTAAAAAATGGGTCTCAAAACGTCAACTTTAAACAAATTTATCACATTTTCTGTGAAAGATAGGGAAAAAATAACAACTGATAAAATGCTCCTCATAAATGCACGAATATTTTCACAGTTGACCATTTTTTGATGACTTTCATAGAAACCGAGATAAATTGCGTCAAATTTGGGATTTTTTTAAAAAATGGGTCTCAAAACGTCAACTTTAAACAAATTTATCACATTTTCTGTGGAAGATAGGGAATAAATGACAACTGATAAAATGCTCCTCATAAATGCACGAATATTTTGACAGTTGACCATTTTTTGATGACTTTCATAGAAACCGAGATAAATTGCGTCAAATTTGGGATTTTTTTAAAAAATGGGTCTCAAAACGTCAACTTTAAACAAATTTATCACATTTTCTGTGAAAGATAGGGAATAAATGACAACTGATAAAATGCTCCTCATAAATGCACGAATATTTTGACAGTTGACCATTTTTTGATGACTTTCATAGAAACCGAGATAAATTGCGTCAAATTTGGGATTTTTTTAAAAAATGGGTCTCAAAACGTCAACTTTAAACAAATTTATCACATTTTCTGTGAAAGATAGGGAATAAATGACAACTGATAAAATGCTCCTCATAAATGCACGAATATTTTCACAGTTGACCATTTTTTGATGACTTACATAGAAACCGAGATAAATTGCGTCAAATTTGGGATTTTTTTAAAAAATGGGTCTCAAAACGTCAACTTTAAACAAATTTATCACATTTTCTGTGAAAGATAGGGAAAAAGTGACAACTGATAAAATGCTCCTCATAAATGCACAAATATTTTCACAGTTGACCATTTTTTGATGACTTTCATAGAAACCGAGATAAATTGCGTCAAATTTGGGATTTTTTAAAAAAATGGGTCTCAAAACGTCAACTTTAAACGAATTTATCACATTTTCTGTGAAAGATATGGAGAAAATGACAACTGATAAAATGCTCCTCATAAATGCACAAATATTTTCACAGTTGACCATTTTTTGATGACTTTCATAGAAACCGAGATAAATTGCGTCAAATTTGGGATTTTTTTAAAAAATGGGTCTCAAAACGTCAACTTTAAACAAATTTATCACATTTTCTGTGAAAGATAGGGAAAAAATGACAACTGATAAAATGCTCCTCATAAATGCACGAATATTTTCACAGTTGACCATTTTTTGATGACTTTCATAGAAACCGAGATAAATTGCGTCAAATTTGGGATTTTTTAAAAAAATGGGTCTCAAAACGTCAACTTTAAACGAATTTATCACATTTTCTGTGAAAGATATGGAGAAAATGACAACTGATAAAATGCTCCTCATAAATGCACAAATATTTTTTCAGTAGACCATTTTTTGATGACTTTCATAGAAAACGAGATAAATTGCGTCAAAATTGGGAATTTTTTTAATAAATGGGTCTCAAAACGTCAACTTTAAACAAATTTATCACATTTTCTGTGAAAGATAGGGAAAAAATGACAACTGATAAAATGCTCCTCATAAATGCACAAATATTTTCACAGTTGACCATTTTTTGATGACTTTCATAGAAACCGAGATAAATTGCGTCAAATTTGGGATTTTTTTAAAAAATGGGTCTCAAAACGTCAACTTTAAACAAATTTATCACATTTTCTGTGAAAGATAGGGAAAAAATGACAACTGATAAAATGCTCCTCATAAATGCCCAAATATTTTTTCAGTAGACCATTTTTTGATGACTTTCATAGAAACCGAGATAAATTGCGTCAAATTTGGGATTTTTTTAAAAAATGGGTCTCAAAACGTCAACTTTAAACAAATTTATCACATTTTCTGTGAAAGATAGGGAAAAAATGACAACTGATAAAATGCTCCTCATAAATGCCCAAATATTTTTTCAGTAGACCATTTTTTGATGACTTTCATAGAAACCGAGATAAATTGCGTCAAATTTGGGATTTTTTCAAAAAATGGGTCTCAAAACGTCAACTTTAAACGAATTTATCACATTTTCTGTGAAAGATAGGGAAAAAATGACAAATGATAAAATGCTCCTCATAAATGCACAAATATTTTCACAGTTGACCATTTTTTGATGACTTTCATAGAAACCGAGATAAATTGCGTCAAATTTGGGATTTTTTTAAAAAATGGGTCTCAAAACGTCAACTTTAAACGAATTTATCACATTTTCTGTGAAAGATAGGGAAAAAATGACAACTGATAAAATGCTCCTCATAAATGCACAAATATTTTCACAGTTGACCATTTTTTGATGACTTTCATAGAAACCGAGATAAATTGCGTCAAATTTGGGATTTTTTTAAAAAATGGGTCTCAAAACGTCAACTTTAAACGAATTTATCACATTTTCTGTGAAAGATAGGGAAAAAATGACAACTGATAAAATGCTCCTCATAAATGCACGAATATTTTCACAGTTGACCATTTTTTGATGACTTTCATAGAAACCGAGATAAATTGCGTCAAATTTGGGATTTTTTTTTAAAAATGGGTCTCAAAACGTCAACTTTAAACGAATTTATCACATTTTCTGTGAAAGATAGGGAAAAAATGACAACTGATAAAATGCTCCTCATAAATGCACGAATATTTTCACAGTTGACCATTTTTTGATGACTTTCATAGAAACCGAGATAAATTGCGTCAAATTTGGGATTTTTTTAAAAAATGGGTCTCAAAACGTCAACTTTAAACGAATTTATCACATTTTCTGTGAAAGATAGGGAAAAAATGACAACTGATAAAATGCTCCTCATAAATGCACAAATATTTTTTCAGTTGACCATTTTTTGATGACATTCATAGAAACCGAGATAAATTGCGTCAAATTTGGGATTTTTTTAAAAAATGGGTCTCAAAACGTCAACTTTAAACGAATTTATCACATTTTCTGTGAAAGATAGGGAAAAAATGACAACTGATAAAATGCTCCTCATAAATGCACAAATATTTTCACAGTTGACCATTTTTTGATGACTTTCATAGAAACCGAGATAAATTGCGTCAAATTTGGGATTTTTTTAAAAAATGGGTCTCAAAACGTCAACTTTAAACAAATTTATCACATTTTCTGTGAAAGATAGGGAAAAAATGACAACTGATAAAATGCTCCTCATAAATGCACAAATAATTTTTCAGTTGACCATTTTTTGATGACATTCATAGAAACCGAGATAAATTGCGTCAAATTTGGGATTTTTTTAAAAAATTGGTCTCAAAACGTCAACTTTAAACGAATTTATCACATTTTCTGTGAAAGATAGGGAAAAAATGACAACTGATAAAATGCTCCTCATAAATGCACAAATAATTTTTCAGTTGACCATTTTTTGATGACATTCATAGAAACCGAGATAAATTGCGTCAAATTTGGGATTTTTTTAAAAAATGGGTCTCAAAACGTCAACTTTAAACGAATCTGTCACATTTTCTGTGAAAGATAGGGAAAAAGTGACAACTGATAAAATGCTCCTCATAAATGCACAAATATTTTCACAGTTGACCATTTTTTGATGACTTTCATAGAAACCGAGATAAATTGCGTCAAATTTGGGATTTTTTTAAAAAATGGGTCTCAAAACGTCAACTTTAAACAAATTTATCACATTTTCTGTGAAAGATAGGGAAAAAATGACAACTGATAAAATGCTCCTCATAAATGCACAAATATTTTTTCAGTAGACCATTTTTCGATGACTTCGTAGAAACCGAGATAAATTGCGTCAAATTTGGGGTTTTTCTAAAAAATGGGTCTCAAAAATGGGTCTCAAGAAAATGGGTCTCAAGTCTCTTCTTTCAGTTGATAAACAATTTTTTGGTTTCCCAATTTCTCAGCTTTCTGACACCCCGGTTTTTTGTTTCTCCGACATCAATTTCCAAACTTCGACTCCAGACTTCCTGTTTTTGTGGTTTCTCGAATTTTCCGTTTCCCGGATTTTAGGTACTCCGCCCTACAAGACTTTTTGGTCCCAGACTTCCTAATTTTAATCACAGAATTCCAAATTCCAAATTCTTACTTCCAAATTGCGAAATGTGAAATTCCAAATTCCGAATGCTGATTTTCCAATTTTGAAAACTTTCAAGATATGAAAACTGACCCACTGAAAAATCAGTATTCCCAATCTATTCACAAAGCTTTCCAAATACAATCTCCCTCGTTTAGGTTCTTGTTACACTGTCCACCACCTCTCCAATAATGTTTTCATGTCAAGGACAGAGATATACGGCAACACAGACACTCTTTCTCAACTCCCCCATCAGATCCTTTCTCTTTTTGTCTTACTTGTTTGGGGTCGTGTTGCACTGGTTCACCTCTCTCTAATAATTTCGTGTCAAGGACAGAGATATACAAAAAAACACACACACTCTCTCTCTTTCTCTCTACTTCTCTCTCAGATCCGTTCTATTTTCGCCTGCATCTACCCACTATGGCCTAGACCGCCTAACGTCTCTCATTTCGCCTGCATGCTTCTCTTGGTACTCGCGTCGTCTGGTCAGAAAGGGCGACCATGCGATTCAATGTTACTCTCTTTCTTCGGCGGACTGAATGAATGACTGCCTAAATTTCCCTGGGAGCTTTCCGGTGAGCCTTTTAGATGAATGGGCTCGGAAAGTTTCCCTTATTTTTCTGAAAATCTAATTTTTCACTATTATTCGGTTCTTTCCCAAAATCTTTCTGTATGGATTTCGGAAAGTTCTTTCTTGATTTTTCTGAATATTTACTTCAATTTTTTTTCTATTTCAATGGAAAACTTGGTGAGCTGCTCAACTTTTTATAATAAAATTTCACATATCATGTTGCAGAGCTCAAGCTCCATCTCTTCGATCCATCTGGACATCAGGAGCTGCCGCAAAAGGTCAGGAAGGTATCCAACGGCAAGGATCTTCTTTTGTTCAATGAGGAGGCAAGAAGGAACGATGGAATTCTCTGAAGGGAACAAAGTGAGTTTGGGTTTCAAAGTTTGATTCTTTCAATGATATGAGACAAAAAAAACTACCGTAACCTGAAATGGAAGGTTCACCTAATCAAAAACCTGAACTTGCCTCCGAAAACCCAATTCAATTTTTTTTGAAAAGAAAAATGAACCTATGCCATCCACCCCGTGCCATTCTTTCCAGAATCCGAGATCAACACCACGCTCAGAATGTCCAGATGACTTGGAATCTCCAGATGACTCAGGCAAAAAGAAGCAGAGGAAGACCACCAAAGCGGAAGTTGGGTCCCAAATCGTCGACGACAGGGTCAGAAGAAGATGATGAAGAAGATTATGTGCCACAGACGCCAAGAAACCGCCAGGAATGAGATGAGATCCAGATAGCCCACCAGAGTTCAAGCGACAAAGAAATCCTGACTTGGACTCGGAAAACTCAAAGGACTCGGAGCAATCGAAGCGCTGGGAGGACGATATGCCGCAGCTTCAACCCGAACTCCCTGATGACCTCTACCGCCTCCTAACTGAATCCTATTTCGGGAACGCGGTTCGAATCTGGATGGATCATTGGAACTTCCCAATGGACGGTCTTGACAGGTTTTTTGACAGGCTTTCCTCAAAAAAAAACCTGTTACTCTTTCGAAAGTACTGAGCCTCTACGCGGCGAAAGAGATCCACAGACGAAAGTCTGGCTAATACAGTACTACAGGTGAGTTTTTAGATTGGAAATGTTGTCAATTTTGAGATTGTTTATCTCGTTTCTTCAAAAGATATCAAAAAGCTGTAACTCAAAAAATCTTGGAAAAGTGATGAAAAATACTTTATCTATTCACAGCAATTTGATATCTTTTGCAGAAACCGACGCAATTGAGCTCAAAGTGCAAATAGAAATCTTGAAAAGCATAGAATTCAAAAGTTCGTTTCCAGGTGACGTCCATTGTGCTGCATCTCCATCAAAGCCGTCCGTCGAGAAACCTTCTTCATTTCTTTTTTAGAATTTTCAATAAATTTTTATGAACAATTGTTTCACACGTCTTTATAGAAAATTTCAAACTTTTCGGCTTCTGACTGTATGACTTCCCGACTACTCGAATTCCGAATTTCAGCTTCCGACTTCCTGATCTTTCGATTTCCTGACTTTTCAGTACTCCAATTCCCGCAAGTTTCTTAGTTTCCTCACTACGGGACGTCTTGTGTCGCAGACTTCGAAATTCTGATTTCAGAATTTTAGATTTCGACTCCCAAATTTCGGTTCCTTAACTTCAAATCAGAAATTCCAATTACCAGATTTCGAAATCATAAATTCCAAATTCCAGAATTCCAAAAAATCTAGAACTCCGATCTTAAAAAATTACAAAATCACAAAATTACCAAATGACTAAATTAAAAAATGAAATATTTTAAAATTTAAAATTCCAAATTCCAAATTCCAAATTCCAAATTCCAAATTTCAAATTCCAAATTCCAAATTCCAAATTCCAAATTCCAAATTCCAAATTCCAAATTCCAAATTCCAAATTCCAAATTCCAAATTCCAAATTCCAAATTCCAAATTCCAAATTCCAAATTCCAAATTCCAAATTCCAAATTCCAAATTCCAAATTCCAAATTCCAAATTCCAAATTTCAAATTTCAAATTCCAAATTCCGAATTCCAAATTCCAATTTCCAAATTCTGAATTCCAAAATCCAAATTCCAAATTCCAAATTCCGAATTCCAAATTCCAAGTTCTAAATTTTCAAATTTCGAAAATTTAAAAATCCTGAATTCAAAAAAATCCTAAATTCAATTTTTCGAAACTTCAAATTCCGAAATTTCAAATTTTCAAATTACCAAATTTTCAAATTTTCAAATTTTCAAGTTTTCAAATTCCAAAGGTTCCAAATTTTTAAAAGTGCAGAATTCATAAAAATCTTGAATTCCTAAAAATCTTAATATCCGAACAAATTTGAAATTTCGAACTTTCAACATTTTAAAAACTTCAAAATTTCAAAACTCAAATTTTCCAAATTCCTGCAAATCTTAGATTTCTAAACATCTTAAATTCAGAAAATTTTCAAATTTCAAACTTCAAAACTTCCAAATTCACAAGAATTCTAAATTCGAATTTTGAAATTTTAAAAATTCAAGTTCCAAGTTCCAAATTCCAAATCCCAAACTCGAAATTTCTAAATTTCTAAATTTGGAGAATTCAAAATTCTCAAGTTTTCAATATTTCAATATTTCCAATCTGTTGCTCTTATCCACACATTCCTCTTTGAAGTCAATATCCCTCGTTTTGATCTTTGTTGCACTGTCTGGCACTTTTCTTATTATTTTTTCTCAAGGACAGAGATATAAGAAAATACTTTCTCTCCACCAGATCCGTCCTGTTTTTGTCTTACTTGCTTGGGGTCGTGTTGCACTGTCTACAACCTCTATAGCAATGCTTTTTGTCAAGGACAGAGATATATTCACGAAAACTTACACACACACACACTCTCTTTCTCTCTACTTCTCCCTCAGATCTGTTCTATGTTCGCCTGCATTTACCCACCATGGCCTAGACTGTCTCACGTCTCCCATTTCGTCTGTATGCTTCACTTGTTACTCGCGTCGTCTGGTGGTCAAAACGGGCGACCATGCGATTCAATGTCACTCTTTTCCCTCGGCGGACTGAATGAATGACTGCCTCCCGGGGAGCTTTCCGTTAAGCCTTGAAGATGAATGGGCTCGGAAAGCTTCCCTTATTTTTCTGAAAATCTAAATTTCACTATTATTCGGTTCTTTCCAGAAATCTTTCTGCGTGGATGTCGGAATGTTCCTTTTTGATTTTTCTGAGTATTCACTTTAATTTATTTTCCAAAAAGTCAAGAAATGGAACTGCTGGTTATGGTTCCATTGGTTTGGCAGAAGAGCTGGAGTTCGATGGATTTGGAACGGCTGGTGGTGCTGAAGATTCGGACGGACTTGATGATGTTGGTCCAGATCGCGTACTTGTTGAGGAGCTGGGTGCTGCTCGACTTCATCCGCATCTTCAGCTACAGGAGAATGGCCAGGAACATCATCAGAATCTGCAAAACCAACAGCAGATTGAACAACATCGTCAAATGAATCAGATGCATCAACGGGACCACCAGCTACAGCTACAACTTCAGCAAAATGGTGAGCATAAAGGGATGCCGACTCGGACTCAAAGGACTCGGAGGACTGGGAGAATTTGGAGGACGAGATTCCGCCGCAGCTTCAACCCGAAATCCCTGATGGCCTCTACCGTCTCCTAACTGAATCCGATTTCAGGAACGCGCTTCGAAGCTGGATGGATCATTGGAACTTCCCAATGGACGGTCTTGACAGGTTTTTTGACAGGTTTTCCCCAAAAAAATCTGTTACTCTTTCGAATGTACTGAGCCTCTACGCGGCGAAAGAGATCCACAGACGAAAGTCTGGCTAATACAGTACTACAGGTGAGTTTTTAGATAAGAAATTTTGTAACTTTTGAGTTTGTTTATCTCGTTTCTTCAAAAGATATCAAAAAGCTGTAACTCAAAAAATCTTGGAAAAGTGATGAAAAATACTTTATCTATTTACAGAACTTTGATATCTATTGCAAAAACCGAGATAATTGAGCTCGTGCAAACACAAATCTTGAAAATTGAGAATTCATGAGTTTTTTTTTTCAGGTAACTTCTTCGTTGTGCTGAAGCTTCATCAAAGTCTGTTGTCAATATACCATTCTTTTTGACTTTTCATTTCAATTTTTTTTCAATGAATTTTCATGAAACTATTTTCAAACTTGTGTCTTGCGATAAAAATTCCGGACTACACAGCTTCTCGGTTTTCCGATTTCTTGATTTTTCCACTGATCACGATGTCTCGATTTCCGCACATTGATCTGACCACCTGGTTTCTCGGATTTCCCGAATTTTCAAAACTCCGCATGCTGATTTCTTGGTTTCCTGATTACAGAACTTTCTGAAATTGCATATTCCAAATTTCAAAAATTCTGAAACTCCGATATTTCGAATTCCAGAATGTCAAAAACTTCAAATTCCAAAATCCAAAATCCCAAATTCACAAATTTATAAAAATTCTAAATTCTAAATTTCAAATTTTCAAGTTTCAAGTTCTGAATTTTCAAATTTTCAAATTTCAAAATACCAAATTTAAAACCCCAATGTTTCCCGATTCCTAAAAATCCTACATTCCGAAAATTTCAAACTTGTTAAAGGTAAAATTTTCAAATTTTCCAATTCCAAATTCCGAATTCCAAAATTTCTAAACTTCTGAATTTGGGAAATTCCAAATTCTTCTAGATGAAGAGGACTCCGATTTCGGGGTTGCACTCCAAAACTGGATGGATGTTTTCTGGCCATGTTTTCTAGTCCCCTCCTCGAGGAGTACATGACAAACGTCTAAGCGAGACCCAACCGTGGAATTCGTTGCGCCTTTAATTTTGTGGCGATTTACGGGGAAATTTTCTGATCGTGTACTACACGAGGAGGAGGACTAGAAAACATGGCCTAGAAAACTCCAGAAATTTTGCTGGGGCGGCCGCAGCAACAGTGCTGATTTTTCTGCTTTCTGCATGAGGAAAAAAACCAGCAATTTGCAATTGCTTCTCACTGAATAACCCCATAAGATGTTTACTTCTGATAGTAGACGCTAAACAATCAATTGTCATTGAAACTGGTCTATAAGAGGGTTGAGGGTCAGATGTAATTTTCAAATTTGTTAGACATATGTGATTTTTGACCATAATCAGATTGTTCAATAAACAACATTGAGTCATTGACGGTTTTCGCGCGGCAGTTCAAAACAGGGGTAGACCCATAATCTTGCAACGCACTATAAAGACTCAAAGCAAAACAGAGTACTGTACACGCGAGCAGGTTTTGAGCAGCACTCTGTCGGTGCCTCTACGTGTGTCTGATGCGGCTTGCAGCCGAGATAGAGTAGCATCACCTGGTACCGCATCCGCTCACCAAATGGTAATCTTTATTAGGCTGGGTCACGGATTTACAGTACCAAGATCAGCTACTGATGGTCTGGGGCGACCAGGACGGACCCAAAATTGAGAAAAAGGCAATAATTCAAAATTTCCGCCAGCCATCATCTGACAAGATTATTGACAGTCATCGGACAAGCTCCATTGGGTTTGAATGACACATGAATTTGGGTGGTTGATGACTTTTGAGGCGTCTGAAATATTCGCTCGAAAATATAAGAACTTCAGAACTCACGAAAACTCTAGAATACGGAATTTGAGAATGTCAGCACTTCAAAATTTCAAAATTTTTGAATTTTCGACTTTCAGAATTTCCGAATTTCAGATATTCTAAATTTCCGATTTTCAGAATTTCAGATTTTCAAAATTTCAGATTTTCCGAAATTCCGAATTTTGGAAGTTACAAATTTTAAAATCTCACTTCAGAATTTCAGACTTGCAGGTTTTTAGAGTTTCAGAGTTTTACTGTTTCAGAGTTCAAAAGTTTCAGGTTAGCTTCATGGTTTCAGAATTCAGAACCTGACATTATATGAGCAGTATGCTCAAAATTCTTCTTCCGAGACTCTCAGAATTCAAAAAATTTTGAAATAAAACCTCACCTACTGTTCATTAATAGTTTAGTCCACCACTGGAATCCTTGTTCGTCTGAAAATTTTCTGATTTTCGAAGTGACATTCTTTAAAAAAATCCTTACCTTGTAGCAATATTCTGGAGTTTGATTTCATTGATAACTTCTGGTTGGAACAAAATTGAGGAGCTCATCTGAAATATTATTCTTGAACGATTTTCAGATTTTCAGAATTTCAGAATTTTGAAATTTCAAAAGTTCAGGATTTCAGGACTTCAGGTTTTTAGGATTTCCAAAATTCAGAAGTTCAAGATTTCAAGAAGTTTTGCGCTTTCATTTTCATACTATAGCGGAGTTTTGGAAAACTCATTCTTGGCTTCATATCTCTACGAAATTGTATCTTTTGTAAAGCAAAAAAAATCACTTTTTGACTACCCATTCTGGTCAGTTGGAGAATCAAATCGAGTTTTTCGAAAGTAATCCACAGCCTGTCCAGTATTCGGAACGGGACCTCATGGATATCTTGTTAAGCTGGGGCATCGAATGAGCTGGACTTGTCCGGGAACCACCGGTTGAAAGTTGGCAAGGATGAAAAGCACGATGAGAAGTGTTGGATCCTCTTGTTGTCCTTCTGGAGCAGAATTTGACATGTCATTTTGCAGCGGATCTGTAAGTGTTGGAGATTGACTAATCCGAGGATGGTCTGGCTTACCTGATGTTTTCGATGATGAACGAGGAGCGTATAGAGCGTCTTGTGAACCTTCTTAAATTGTTCAGGATAGACACGAGCAGTCGAGACGTTTCCTGGACCATCTGGAACGAATCGGAGCTGCTTTTGAATAATCAACAATTCTTTCCAGTGGCTTGTTCCTTGACGCTGATCTGCTGAAAAAAAAATATTTGATGACAAACCAAATATTCATTTGCATCCTTACCGACGCAACGTCAAGCGAAAAAATGGAGCAGAGCGATGAAGAGAACCTTGAGCGTCCCGATTCGGTTTTCGAGCTTTTCGGTCTTTTGGTTGTCAGATGTTGATTTCGTCCGATAACCGCGATAAAGCGTCCCACCATGCGTACCAGAACAACGATATTTGAAGCACATTGTAACTGTTCGCATTTTGTGAAGTTCGCTCAACGATTCTAAAAATTTGAATTTATCTTTCAGTTTGAAGACTTCGGATGAAAAGTAACCTTAATATAAAACCTGACCACCATGTTCAAAGGCCTGCTCTCTAGAAAACATATCAGGTTGTAAAAATTTTTAACCAAAAAAATCACTTTTTGGAAAATTTTGGACTTTTGGATGTTTTTTTCAAAAATCTGGAAAAAAATAGAAAACGATCATTAAAATGAAACATACCTATTTTAACGTAATCAAAGAGACTTTGACCAACTTATAAGCAAATAATAGCTTATTAAAACACAATTTTGTGTATGCTATGGTTGTTCGAAGGGTCGACTGGATATTTCCGGCTTCAGCGCTCGTTCTACCATTGTTCCACAATTTTAAATTGTCATTTTTGACTGTTTTTATGTTTCTATCTTTTTTCAGCTGTTTTTCTACAATATCTAATCATTTTCCACCCAAAAAATGTTTCTTCAAGCTCCAAACAGTGACTTTATGAATTGTGAGGCAAGCTAAAACCAGCCTTAGGTCCACTTTAAGTCATTCTGGTAGAGTCGGTTGAGGGAATTCGGTATTTTTTCTTATGGATATCAATACTACAGTTTCGTCGCTTCCTGGAAAACATGACTTCCCTTTGCGGAATGCTAGTTCCTGGTGCTAGTAATTTGTTTTCTTTTGAAGTCCAAGTTCTAACATTCCTGTGTTGGGTCAGATTGGTAATTTGCTTTCAAAAGTGGTGGAATTGCATGTTAATTGTCTTTACACAATCGCAACAACTCCTTCTTACAATTTCAACGTCAAAACTGATAAATGGAGCACTCCGGAACAGAAACAGAATCAGTAGTAAATTCGATCATTATTTTAATCGATAAAATCTATTTCGAAATGTTTTTTAGTGTTTCCATGGGCGTTCCCCAAAAGAAAATTTTGTTTTCCAGAATGCGACTGAACTGTAGTTTTATTATCTATGAGAAAAAATACCGAATTCCCTCAACCGACTCTACCAAAATGGCTAGAAGTGAACCTGATGCTGGTTTTAGCTTGTCTCACAATTCATAAAGTCAGTGTTTGGAGCTTGAAAGAACACCATTTCGAGTGAGAAATGATTGTATATTGTAGGAAAAACCTGAAAAATGATAAAAACATGAAAACAGTCAAAAATTGGCAATTTGAAATTGTGGAACAATGGTAGAACGAGCGCTGAAGCCGGAAATATCCAGTCGACACTTCGAACAACCGTAGCATACACAAAATTGTGTTTTAATAAGCTATTATTTGTTTAAAAGTTGGTCAAAGTCTCTTTAATTACGTTAAAATAGGTATGTTTCATTTTAATGATCGTTTTCTATTTTTTCGAGATTTTTGAAAAAAACATCCAAAAGTCCAAAATTTTCCAAAAAGTGATTTTTTTGGTTAAAATTTTTTCATTCGTTTTTCAAGTTGAGAATGTATTCACATAATTTTTCTCAAGTGATCTTCTACATTTCACAAAAAAGTTTGATGCTTTAGCTCTATTTTAAAGAATTTTATGCTGGAAAAACCAAAAGTGGACAACCTTTTGCACGGTACTGTAAATAATTTTAAATTAATTGGAAAAAGAAATCTTACCTGGTGATGAGCAGCACAAGTCCCGACATCTGATGAGCATCAGTCAAAAGGAAGTCCATGTACTCTCCTTCGACGAAGACTGAATACAATCTCGCAACCATAAGTGGAAGCGGAACGATTGGGGCAGTGGTGGTACTTGATTGGGTAGACATAACTGGATAGAAATAGGAATTGAATAAGGAACTGAGAAAAGGATTGAGAATATTCACAGGTGAGTTTGAATGATAATGAGGCGGAGAATGATGACAAAAAATAGTCCCCGGCTCAATTAAGGATGACAAAGAATGAATAAAATGACAATGTCTATGAATATAAAGGTGAGATCGAAATCCTGGACTCCATTCCTCAAAATAGGAGGAGCTAGACGGATGTGATCCGAGAAGTCATAAAAGCGAGCATTGCTGAAAGTATACCACAATTTTATGAAAAGTCTACGAAAATGAGGAAGTATACGATTGGATGCAGTGTGTAAAAATAAAGTATCCGTATACTCTGTGTAGATGAGATTCAAGGGAAAATTACATGAAATAAGGATAATCAGAAATCGAGGGAGTTTTTATAACTCAAAAATTCAAAAATTGAAATTTACAAAACTTCAGAATGCCGCATTAAAAGAAGAAATCTACTTCTGGAATGGAAACTTTCCTGTCTTTCTGCTTGTGTATGTGTTGGACTTTTATTTCAAAAACTCAAAAAGACGTTTGGCTTCTATTGTGATGTTTACTTAGCATGTGGACATGGACTACCGAAGGTTCATGTCTATTGTGGGAAAAATGTACTGTTCATTCCAGAAATGTGCTAAAAACTTATGAAATGTCCGGAAAATTTTCACATCGACCATTTATTAGCTGCGCACAAAACATAACGTTCACAACGAAAATATTTGCAAAATAGTTTTTTGGACACAATTCGAAGAGGGAGAATTATTTTTTTCAGGATATTTTACATAGAAAACATCCAGGAGGAGTTGAACTCATGAGTAAGAAAACAGGGATACAGCGCCGCCACCGGCTGAGGTAAGATGTCTGAAATTTGAAATTGCGTCCACTTTTAAGTATAAGACAACTAATTTTATGTTTCGGGATTTTTTAGAAGTTTAGAGAACCGTCTTTGAAACTTGTCGTTTTGCACTGAAAACGGGGGTACCGGTACTGAAATAGGCTGAAACTGACGAGCAGATTCTTGAATTTTTAGATGTGTCGCGAGAAGCTATTCTCAATCTATCCTGGGTTGCCGAGGTGTTGAGGTTGCCTTGTACAGGAAAAAATCACAGAAAAACGCTGCCGGTATTCTGAGAAAAGTATGATTTTTCGAAAATATTGAAAATTTTATTCAAAAAACATTCCGCAATTTCTAGAATATTGGAAAGTCGTCCGTGAAAGTTCAGGCACTGTTCTAGAATCACAAAATCACCGAACGAAAAAATCGCGGAACGAAAAAAAATCACGGAACAAAAATTTGTGGGTATTCCAAAAAATTGCTATCTTCTTTACTTTGACGCCAGTGAAAATTCGCGACTACGCCGAAAAAATAATTTTCAGAGCAGTTTCAGATGTAAGAGCGGTTCGAGAATCCAAAAAAAACTTTTTTCCTGAGTTTTTTCTGGTTCTGATTTAAGATGTAACATAATTCTCAGTGTTCAAATGTGCCCCAAAAAATTTTTGAAAATTTTTGGAAGTCGGGCTCTCGAGTTATGATGCTCAGAGCACAAAAGGTATGCTTCGGCATTTTTGCTATAACTCAGCTGAAAATGTATTTCTGATGCTCAAATATTCACAAATTATGTGTTTTGAGTTGGTAACCAGTTTTATAATTAAAAAGTTTTTCAATTGTAAAAAATTTTTCTCTCAATTTTTTCGATTTTAGAGATTTTCCTTAGAGGTGGAAAAAATGAAAAAATATTTCTACAATTGTAAAATGTTGTACTTCAAATTGATAAACAACTCAAAACACATGATTTGTGAAATTTTGAGCATCAAAAATACATTTTCAGCTGAGTTATAGAAAAAAGGCCGACGCATACCTTTTGTGCTCGGAGCATCATAACTCGAGAGCCCGACTTCCAAAAATTTTCAAAATTTTTGTGGGGCACATTTGAACACTGAGAATCATGTTACATCTAAAATCAAAGCCAGAAAAAATTCTGGAAAAAAGTTTTTTTGTTGGATTCTCGAACCACGCTTACATCTGGAACTGCTCTGAAAATTTTGAAAGTGAGAAATTTTCAAAAAACCGATTTAAATGTTTTTGGATTTTACAGCTATTTTCATGCAAAATTTCAAGTGGAATGAGCAATTTTTAACAAAGTTATGAGTGTTCGAAAAAATTCTCCTCACCACTACTCGCCACTGTATATTCCGGTGATGACGTCACAAGCGCCAAAATGTGGTTTCGAATTTAATTCGTCTTAGCGTAGTCAAGAGGATGCTTTTATTGTTCTTTTACTATGGCACAGATTTTACATAAAATATTTTGTAAATAGTGTCAAATGTATCACAGTTACCTACAAGAAATATGACACCCTTTTCCTAATTGAGAGGGGAAACGATACACTCTCGACAATAGACGTATTGCGCAACTAGTCGAGTCATCTGGCGCACCTGTTGATATTACGTCATAAGGGACTATACATATTATGGAGGTGGCAAATGACCTCTCGAGGGGATTACCGTAAAGAGAGCAGGAGTTAAGAAGAAGAAACATATATACACATGCCTTCTGAACAGAGGGACTGCCGTTCTTCCGATCGATGGCCTTATTGTACTTTGTGTCAGAATCGGCGGATCTGAACCAAATTCTATTCAAAAATAGAAATAGACCTGGCACAACGGAAAAAAATTATTAGAGCAATTAGGAAGAGCGGACGTAATAAGGATCTCTGCATTTTTTTCTTCGAAAAAGTTCAAGTTGTCCGTTATTTTGAAAATGATGAAAATTGTTTTATTGTGCTCAATCAGTTTTTATTCGTACTAAAGAATAGTTATATCAAAAAAAAAGTTTGAGCGATTTTGAGCAGTTAGAAAACTAGAATTAAACAGTCAGAGTGAATATTTACGAGAAACATTGTGGCCGTTAAAAAAATTCGTACCCAAAATAAAGCAGAGGTATAAATAAAAGAAGAACTCAAGTTATCAGATGAAAAGGACAAATGCCGTGATTTTCCATTAGAAGCACACCCTGCGATTATAAACATAGTCCATAGGCTTCGATTAGAGAAAAGACGGTGATATAGACGAAAAACAAGATTGTGTGGAAAAAATTAGGAATTATTGAAGTGAAAACAGATTTTAGAACTGCTAGATAAACTAAAACTAAAAATAAATTGATGATATTGATACCTACTAAAAAATAGGCAATAGTAAGAGAATGAGGTAATTTTAAATAAAACTGAGTTCAACGGAATAACTTGAAAATGCAATGATCCATGGCACGGAGATGGACTGACGGACAAGGCTCTCGGAAGGAAGCAGTAGAAAATGCAGAATTTTGTGGGCATGGCGTGGACGTAGATGGTTCCAGTCTGAAAAATATAATTTCAACGTCTCTATGCTTTAGAGAGAAAAAATAAATAAAACAAACCTTGGATTTTTTGCAGGAGACTGAAACTCGTAAGGAATGTCTTCTACCCTTCCATAGTATTTGTAGAATTTTTTTTTCTCGAAATACCAGTGCACATATCCTTGTGTTTTCTTAGCTCGTACAAGGTACAAAATAACGAACGACATCCATCACATTGGTTCCTTACTGGTGTTTCCAGTTGTGAGACTGTTTTTTCCTGAGCATTCTTCGGGCCACTTCCGGTATTCAGCGGTGCCTGGGACTCTCCGACGGGTCTCACCACAAGCATTTCGACAGGAGGTCTTGAGAAGCTTTGGTTTCTACACCATGGAACAGTTTTGATGCTGCTTTTGCTGATAAATATCTTCTGGGTTTTCAAAGCCATCGAGAATCCTTTTATTTGAAAAATTTTGCAGATTTCCTTATGTCTTCTGAGCCTATACGCACGTAGAAAACGTCTCAAGGCACGCTTTACATTTAAAGCTATGGTTTTCACACTTTAGAATGGTTTCAGAATTGAGGCTTCCATACGATACTGCTCGATACCTCGATACCTCGCACAACGTCTATTTTGAACGAATTTATCTCATTTTCCGTGAAAGATATGAAAAAGTGGTCAACTGAAGAAATACTCCTCTTAACTTTGCAATCATTTGTTCAGTTGGCTCTTTTTTGATGACATTTATAGAAACCAAGATAAATTGGAATGAGTTTTAGAGGTTTTTTTCAAAATGCCTCGCACAACGTCTATTTTGAACGAATTTATCTCATTTTCCGTGAAAGATATGAAAAAGTGGTCAACTGATAAAATACTCACCTTAATTTTGCAATCATTTGTTCAGTTGGCTCTTTTTCAATGACATTTTTTTTAGCCCTCCTCCCCCCCCCCTTTTTGAGGAACCGCTTTCAATAAAAAGTTAGATCATTTTATGAATAATATTTTATTTGATTCATAAATAATAAAACTATCAAAATCTTGGAATGCCTAAAAACAAAAATATTAAGGCGGTGCACTTTGTTGGCAGTATTGGTTTGGGTAAAACTGGCTGATAATATTTGTAAAAAAAGAAATTGATCTAATCAGAAAAAACTTTCAAAAACTCTCTCTAATTATTGCATTTCTACGGGCAGCACATGCTGAAATAATGTTGAAAATATCTAAAGCTAAATGAGAAACAATTAAAATGTAATGTTTGTAAAAACATTAAAATAACTGAAGATGAATTATTCATAAATACATTTTTAGGTTGGGCAGCATGCCGTGGTGATTTCCAACAAAACTAAAAAATCCTCGTTGTGGGCAGCATATTGAGGCGATTTCGAACATTAACTACTTCTCAGGGCAACACATATCCATAATATAAACCAATGTAACCAGCTTTTTGAGATCTGAAAAAAAATAATATTATGTGTTTACTCGTTGTTTAATCACTTACACTAATAAATAAAACATTTGAAAATCGATTGAGCTCCAGAAAAATCAGATGGTATAATGGACAAAATAAAGATCTCCAACCAGAAGGTGATCAACTATTTCGTTGTTGATTAGAATAAAAGAGTAATATGCAGATGGAAATTCAAAAAATAATGATACTCGAGGCTCCTACACAAGGTGCCAACATCTCCGATAAAATACGAATGAGCTTCTCGAGTCGGAGCAAGTGAAATGTGAGAGATATGGAGACGCTGAGAAACGAGACGGCGAGATATTATCAAGCAGTCGTTCATCTGGAAGGCAGACAACTAAGAGCTGAAAATATACGAAGAGAGGGGAATCATACAAGATAAAGCGAGGAAAAACGAATAGACGCCGAAACGGAAGATTTTAAGATATCACTAAAAACATGAGATATAGGCTCCGCCCTCTAAAGGTTTTCCAGCTGTTTGGAGGTGGAGTCAAATATCAAAATGATGTGAGGTATTATGTGGGCTGGTGCATCACGTCAACAGCTATAACTCGTCTCAAAATAAAAAAAAAATATAGCCATAACTCGGCTCAAATTGATCCAAATTTGCTCAAACTTTGAGAGAATGTGTGTTTTGAACTGCTCTAAAATATACATACAAAACTTTGAATTTTGGGGAAAAAAATTTTTTTCATAATACATAGCTTGTCTTCGGTACACAAAAATGGAAAAAATTATGAAAAATTTTGTTCCCAAAATACAAAATTTGTATGTATATCGCACGCTGTGTCAGGAAGCCTGGTCGAAAAACGCGCCCCAGCGAACGTGAAAAATCCCTGCGCAACGTGGCTGGCTGAGGATCAAACTTTTGAACGTTGGGCAAAAAAATCGCGAGTTGCAATACGTTGATTAAAAATATATATGTAGGTAAATCCACGTCAACTTTAAAATTGTTAAATTTCGTCTGGCCTAAACGTTTTTTGGGGCGCGATTCTCGACCAGTTGATCTGACACCGTGATATCGTAGAAAAGTTTAAGACACACATCCTCTCAAAATTTGAGCAAATTTGGATCATTTTGAGCCGAGTTATAGCTAATCTCCAGAACCATACCTTTTATGCTCCAGTGAGCACATCTCAAGAGCAAGTGTTCCAAACCGTTTCAAATTTTTTTTCTGTATATATTTGATCTACACCAAACATTTTTCATCACAAAGCCAATCTTTAAAAAAATTCTGACGGAAAATTTTTGTTTTCATCTGGAGTCATCGTCACGTCTGTGAAGATTTAGGAGACACGAAAATTGATTGAGTTTCAAAGAACTTATACAACGTTTTGATGGAAACCCAGCTACATTTAACAAAAAAGTTTTCAATGATTGGACAACTTTGAGCAAAGTTATGAACAAAAGTATAGAGGGACACTCACTAACGTTCGCCACTGTATGATGATTACAGCCCTGATTGCTTGCCTAGCCATTTGTTAGAATCCAATTTCACACCAAAACCTGCCTAAATTTCACCAAAAAAAGGTTGGGAAATCATATCCTTCAGTCTGTGATGGATAAATATCTTTCATCAAAGTGTTGGCCAAAATATTTACATTTTCAGAATTTCCCACTCTTGGAAAATGTGAGTGGAAACATGATACGAAGAAAATGATTTTGATGTTGGCGACGCAGATCATATGAATCAGAAGGGACGAAATCAAGTGATTCGTCGACTTCATTGTTTGTTCATTCTGAAAACAAGGAAAAACGACCACAGAGTGTAAAAAAATGGCTACCGACTATAATCGTAGAACTTGTTGAGCTATTTTCCAACTCCGGCTAAATGCTGGAATAGATAATACCCAGGAAATAATGATTTAGAAAATATCCCACTGACCACCGACGACTGTTTTAGCACAAGTATAGCTCTCAAAAACCACAGATTGCGTTGTTTCGATGATGATCCATTGGGATTTGAATGAATTCTCTAAATTTGAAATTTACCAGAATGATTGGTTTAGATATTCTCTCGACTGTACGTCTGCTTGAAATCTATTCTGACCTGTTTTGGTGGAGTTGAGAATTGATTTGCTTTTTGATTCTCGTGCCTAATTTATGAAATTTTGATTTACAGAAAGTGAGAAAGCATAATAGCCATCCGAAGAGTTCGACTCTTTCATCTTTTAGTGTTCCCTGTGTTATATTCCTTCCTCGAAGTGAGGGACACCTCCGGCAGAAAACGAATCATTTCATTATTGATATTTTTCTGAAATCTTAGGTCCTCCCCCCCCCCTTTTTTTTTCTGACCGTCATCTATAAAAAGTTAGATAATTTTTGAAATAATATTTTATTCGATTCCTAAAAAATACAACAATCTAAATCGAATGCCTAAAAACAAAAATATTAAGGCGGTGCACTTTGGGAACCTGTTCTAATCAGAGAAAACTATTAAAAACTACTTTAAAATTACAGCACTTGTACGGACAGCACATGCTGAAATAATGTTAAAAATCTCTAAAGCTTAATGAGAAACAATTAAAATGTAATGTTTGTAGAAGCATTCATACAACTGAAGATGAAATATTCATAAATGCATTTTTAGGTTGGGCAGCATGCCGTGGTGATTTCCAGCAAAACTAAAAATCCTCGTTGTGGGCAGCATATTGAGGCGATTTCGAACATTAACTACTTCTCAGGGCAACACATCTCCATAATATAAACCAATGTAACCAGTTTTTTGATATCTGAGAAAAATAATATTATGTGTTTACTCGTTGTTTAATCACTTACACTAATAAATAAAACATTTGAAGATCGATTGAGCTCCAGAAAAATCAGATGGTATAATGGACAAAATAAAGATCTCCAACCAGAAGGTGATCAACTATTTTGTTGTTGATTAGAATAAAAGAGTAATATGCAGATGGAAATTCAAAAAAATAATGATACTCGAGGCTCCTACACGAGGTGCCAACATCTCCGATAAAATACGAATGAGCTTCTCGAGTCGGAGCAAGTGAAATGTGAGAGAGATGGAAACTCTGAGAAACGAGACGGCGAGATATCATTATGAAGTCATTCATCTGGAAGGCAGACAACTAAGAGCTGAAAAATATAAGAAGAGAGGGTAATCATACAAGATAAAGCGAGGAAAAATTGATAGACGCCGAAACGAAAGACTTCGAGATATCACTCAAAACAAGAGATATATACTCCGCCTTCTAAAGGATTTTCAGCTGTTCGAATGTGAAGGCAAATATCGAAATGATGTGGGATATTATGTGGGCTGGTGCATCACGTCAACAATGTTGTTGGTCGTCAACAAAAAGGGATTTTTGATATTCATGTGATAAACTGAAAAGGGAAAAACATTTTCCTGGATTAAAAGGGATTGTGAATAGTTTCAAAATCTTTCTCAAATCTTTTTGAAGTCTTATAATTTTCCATTACATCGAATATTGTGCAGGATCTCAGGATCGCACCCTTTGCCCTGGTGACTCACACACTTTTCAATATGATTTTTTCTTTTCTAAAAGCATTCCTATCTATCCCCCGCATCATATTGTTTTCTTATCAAACTCCTCCCCTTCTTTTATTGTATTTAATGCTTTCTGAGTTTGTGTATTTTTGTGTGTCCAACAATAAAGATGTAACCAAAATAAATATGAAGAAAATTTCGAGATGAAGCTTTTGACGACAAATGAATTATATGTAAACTGACGCAAATTTTCTGATATTTGAAAGCCTCTAATTTATTTTTGTATTAGGATGAATATTGTTTTCCGAGAAGAAGGAGAAGAACAATTGGGAACGAACAGTCGAACATTTCATCGAATTGTACGATTTCAAAACCCTTCAGACTAAATTATGAAATAACATTTTTCTGCAATTAAAAATCTTGTACATTTTTGAAATTTATGGTTTATTTTGTATACAAATTGAATAATTTGAAAGGAGAGAATGAATTGAACGGAAAAGGTTCAGAAAAAAGATATTGAAAACATTTAATGAGTGGCCATTGAAGAAGAAGGTCCTTTGAAATGCGTCCTCATAGTTCGATTTGGTCTCCAAAACATGCGTCGAATTGTTGTTTGAAATTTGGGAATTTCTGTAGTAGGCGCGGGATGTCATAACCGGTTCGGATGGTGCCGTGGTGCAGCTCTTTGTAGTGGTCTCGGTTTCTCTGGAACGATCCACATCGGAAGCCGCAAATGTTACAATCCCAGAAGGCATCAAATTTGTTATTCGAGTGAATGAACGAGTGCAGAACGAACTGGTACCTGCCCCCTTTTTTTGAAAATTTGATTTCTGTTATGCAGCACTGAAAAAAACAAAGATTATGAAAAGCAGGAGATATATAAAAACTTACTTCGTTTTGGCAGGGTACCAGCGTTCCGCACATGGGTTTGCGAAGTTCACTCGACTTTTGAGATGGAATTTTTTTCGTCTTCGAGACCTTTCGAGCTTTGAATCTGATAGAAATGGGGCGTCTGCGAATCCGCGTCGATTTTTTTCCGATGTCCTTGTTTTCCTTCTTATTTTCTTTAGGTACCTCGTCCATTGCCACTGCGTCATTTCTCTCACTTGTAGTCTCCTCGATTTCCATTTCCTCGACCGGCTCCTCTTCCTTGCTTCCAACTTTTCTTTCGATTGTGATTAAGTAGAGCTTTGTGCTTTCCGTCTTCCAGTCCGTGTTCTCATCGACGACTTCCAGCTGCTTTTCTTTCTCACTTCTGATTTTGCAAATTTTGAACAGTTCATCTGAAAATTGAAGTTTTATATTATGCGTCGAACTCAAATAGATTTACCTTTTTGGTTGACACGCGTGTTAAATTTACCATTTCTTGTTGCGAAAAATGGTTCCGTGCTCACGATTTGAGTGGATTCTTGGCATTTTTGAAAAATGGATTTCAAATGTTCGTTTAAATCCCGAAACGCAATGTTATTTGCAAAAATAAACGTGGAATTAGTGACCATGGAGTGATTATCTTCTTCTGTTACATCTCCATATTTGATTGTGATCTTTCCGTGCCGTTTTCCAAAAAATTTCATCAATCGTTGGAAGAACTCGAGGTGCAATACTCCTGCGTTATATATGTGGTTCTGATATTCGATACCAGTTGATAGTTCGGCTTGGGTGAGTGCGGCAACGGCACACATTAGCTGCCCATAACCACAACCGATATCGATAAATCGGTCTTTCTCTCCGATATTTAAATCTTTGCACGTGGCCGCCATTTGGCGTTCACTCAGATTACCGAACACCTGAAATATCGAACTTTGAGGTTTTTTGTGATAATCTGCAACTTTTAGAATTCAACATTTTTGGCTTTGAAACTTTTTGACACTGTGAGATAATACAGGCAAATGGGTTGGATTCAGACTAAACTAAGTTCATCATTTTGAAGTATGATTTCACTTGAGGGCCATATTTTCAAACACTGAGAAGAACTTGGAAAAAAATTAGAAAAATAATTAAAATGTGGGTTATTTTGAATTTCAGAAAATGTTCCATCAGAAAAATGCCCACTTGAAAGCGCTGAACTGAATTTTTACCATTTGCCATTATCATCAAAGCATTTTCTAAATGTTGCCTATTTTTCAAAAAATGATTTAAAAAATGGTTCGGAAAACCAATTGTACAGTTCTGTACTGTTTAATGACAACATTGGAAAAAAATCTCACCTTCGCTCCAGTGGCACCTCCTCTTAATGAACTGATGTCTGCGCATGTTTTACTAACTTCCAGAATTGCCGAAAGAGTTTTTGTCGTGCAGTGATCAAGACTGAGATCTCCAAACGAGTAATTTGGCCACTGAAAGTATTTATTGAAGAATGAGAAATTGGAAAAAAAATTGACTTACGTTTCTGTGCAAAGTCGATACCATAGCATTGAGCTCGTTGACGTAGTTGAGCAAGTCTTCAAGAGGCATGTTGATAGTTGGAGCATCCAGGCCGAAAATGTGCAGAACGGGAGCCATTTGACTGAAAAAAAAATAGTTAATGAGGAAAGCATAAACTGAAATTTCAAAACTATTCTATTTGATTGGAAGAAAGTTTCGAAATTGCTCGTTATTTTTTTACTACAACACGGTTTTCCCAGTGAATTACGTTCGTGCTCTTTTTGCGCTTTTCAGTTTTCAAAGTTTTTTTTTCTCTATTTTTCGTCAATGCGAAGTTTTTTAAACAAAACTTAGATGTTGTATAGTAAAGCAACTAGTTTCAAGTTGAAATGAAAGAGGAGATCAAAGTTTTAGCATTTTCCAGTTTCAGCAAAACTAATTTCATTCTTCAATAACTGAACAAAGTAAATCATTGAACAACTCGACAAATTCTCGTGTTTCAAAGAATGCTCAAACTTCGATTTCTTCCCTAATTTCAAACCAACTCGAGCGCTAAATTGAGAAAATTGCGAAAATTATAAGCGCGGATGAAAAGGTTTTTTTAGCAAAAAAAATTCTGGTTCCCTCACATATTTCTCTGCGGGCTTACAGTTTGTGTTTCATTCTGGAAAAACCGTGTACTGTTTCAGAACCTTCCCGGCTCACAAAAAGCGACACTGTCAAGTTTGAACTTGATTACCTCGGCTTCCACAAAAGATATTGCAAATGTGTCAACAGATAAAATGTTTGTGATTTTTTGATAAATAACTCATCAGTTGACAACTTTTCTATATCTTTCACTGGTACCGAGATAAATTACCTCAAACTTAAAAGTTAGTGGGCCTTTCTATAACAGTTTTTATGGTATTACAAATTTTGTTGCAACTGAAAAAAGTCTATTCAAAATCTAAGAATCTTATTTTTTGAACTTTTTTAGAATCTTAAAATAATCGGAAAATGAAACTTACTTGGTGATGAGCAGCACAAGTCCCGACGTCTGATGAGCATCATTCAAAAGAAAGTCCATGTACTCTCCTTCGACGTAGACTGAATGCAATCGGGCAACCACAAGTGGAACTTGATCAATTGGGGCAGCGATGGTAGTTGGATGGGAAGCCATGGTAACTGGAGAGAAATAAGAATTGAATAAGGAACTGAGAATCGGATTGAGAATATTCACGGGTGAGTTTGAATGATGAGTAGGCAGAGAACGATGACAAAAAATAGTCCCCGGTTTATTTAAGGACGACAAAGAATGAATAAGATGACAATGACTATGGAGATGTGAGATAGAAATCCTGGACTCCATTCCTCAAAATAGGAGGAGCTAGACAGATGTGATCGGAGGAGTCATAAAAGCAAGCATTGCTGAAAGTATACTACAATTTTATGAAAAGTCTACGAAAATGAGGAAGTATACGATTGGATGCAGTGTGTAAAAATAAAGTATCCGTATACTCTGTGTAGATGAGATTCTAGGGGAAATTACATGAAATAGACGGAATTAGGATTTCACGAAAATTCGAGTGCGAAGAATCAAAAGTAGTTGACCGAGAAAAACAGACACCAGCCAATGAAAGAAGTTAAAATTTTCAGATTATCATAACAGTAAAATAGGTTTTCAAAGAATTCGAAATAATAAAAAAAGAGAATAGTTGATTCAAACTGAAAGTTTATTAACAATGGTCAGAACTAAATTTTATTGAATCTTTTATTTGAACGTCTTCAGTAGACCTGAAATTCTGATAATTTGAGGAAATAGAAAAATGGGGCAATTCAGAAATCGAGGAGTTTCGAAAATTCAAAAATTCAAATATTGTTGATCTGCAAAACTTCAGAATGCCGCATGGAAAGAAAAAATCTACTTCTGGAATGGAAACTTTTCTGTCTTCCTGATTGTGTATGTGTTGGACTTTCATTTGAAAAACTCAAAAAAACGTTTGGCTTCTATTGTGATGTTTAGTTAGTATGTAGACATGGACTACCGAAGGTTCAGGTCTACAGTGGGTAAAATTTACTGATCGCTTCAAAAGTATGCTCAAATTTTGTGAAACGTCCTGAAACTTTCCAGATTTACTATTTATTAGCTGCGTACAAAGCATAATGTTCACAACGAAAATATTTTGAAATAGTTTTTTCAGACAAATTTCGAAGAGGGAAACATGTTCTCATCCATATATCCTACAGAAGGAGTTTAACTCTTGAGTAAGAAAGCAGTGATACAGCGCCGCTACCGGCTGAGGAAAGATGTCTGAAATGAAATTGAGTCCAATGTTGAGTATAAAACAACTTGATTTATGTTTCGAAACTTTGCCAGAAGTGTAGAGAACCGTCTTTGAAGATCGCTGTTTTGCACAGAAAGCGGGGGTTCCGGTACTGAAATAGTTTTAAATAGGCTGAAACTGACGAGCGGATTCTCAAAGGTTTCGAGGTGTCTGGAGAGGCTATTCTAAATCTATCCTGGGTTGCCGAGGTGTTGAAGTTGCTTTGCACAGTAAAAAATTCCTGAAAATGCTGCCGGTACTCTGAGAAAAGTATGAATTTTCGAACATATGAAAAATATTGATTCGAGAAATATCCTACATATCTACTTCTTACCAAGGAAACTTTTCTGTGTGTGAATGTCCGTCTGTCTCGGACATTTACTTGAATAACTCAAAAGGACGTGGGACTCCTATAGTGGTGTGTGGTATGTATTCATGGACTACCGAGCGCTTTATGTCCATGGTGTCCTGGGCCTTCAAGCTAATAGGGAACCTATAGGGTTGAGAATCGAAATTTTTAAAATTATGCCCAAACTTGGTAAAACTTTATGAAATTTTGCAGAACGGTTTTTAGGGCTATCTAGGTGTTGCCAACAAACAATTAAGCTCAAAACTGTGAAATTTGTAAAAAATTTTGTTTTTTTTTTCATTATTCACCACAATTTTGATCATATGGTCTACTGCAAATGTGTGTTTCAGTGTACAGGGTGCGCTTTGATTATAGGCTCATAAGTTGCGAGCTTAATATGATGCGTACTATGCGCACTAATTCAGTCTGTTTTAGACTTTTCTTATTCCTCTACTCACATGGAATGACTCCCAAGTGTTACCCTCGAAAAAAATCGAGACCTATATGGTTGGATAGAGCGTAAAAAGTTATCTTAGAATCCAAGAGGAATAGATGATAAAAAATTTTTATAAGGAGTTATGGACCAAAACGTACCAAAAAAAGCTACAATTTTCAAAAAATCATAACTTTGTCAGTTTATGCCCGTTTGTTGAAATTCAAAAAACAGTAGATAGATAATCAACTAAACATTCAAAAAAAATTTTTCTTGATTTTTTTCCTATTGATTGGAATATCGATTTTTTGAAAAAATCAAAAAAAAATTTCAAAATCTCAAAAATCCCAAGTTAACTTTTTTTCTCATTATGACCATTGAATTCAGCACATTTGATTTACTATAGGAACATGTCAATACCCCGGGGGAAATCATGCTCACACAAGTTATGCCGAAAAATATCGATTTTTGGCACTTTGCTGCTTTGCATTCGATGTCCTCGGCGGCCGGTATAGAGAGGGGCATACTTCTTTTTGTGGTTTTTACATGCGTACCGTTTATCTAAAACGTTTTAAGTAATATTCTGCGACATTCAACACCAATTATGCGAATGCCGTCCCATTTCTTAAAATCGTCACTTTGAAAAAATCAAAATTTTGACATGTAAACAGGCACATCTATCTTCAAACTGAACGGAAACAGTCAAACTCTTTTTTTAACATAATCAGAAGAACATAATCTTATCAATTTCTTGAACAGAATTTTGATTTAGGTCCTCGGAATGAAAATATTTACGATTATTAGAGCCTGACCCCTTGTTTTGGCGAGGTGGTACATGTAAACAAGCACATCTATAGTCAAACTTGGTGGAATCAGCCAAGATTTTGTTTTAACATAATTAAAATGACAAAATCTTATCAACGGCCTGTACAGAATTTTGAATTAGGCCCTAAAAATAAAAATATTCACTGATGATGGGACACCTCTTGTTTTGGACCATAACTCGAAAACGAGAAAATTTTTCGAAAACGGTAAATGCCATTCGATTTAAAATTAAAAACTACCTGTAGACAAATGTTATTGGTTTGTTCCCTATAGTCTAATTAGGTGAAATGAACGATTTCCGAAAGGTATCCTATCAGTTTTGGATTATCGAATTCGACAATTATCTGTCATACCTAATTGCACCAGGCGGACCAAACTAAAATTATTTTTTTAATAGTAATTTTTAATTTTAAATCGAATGGCATTTACCGTTTTCGAAAAATTTTCTCGTTTTCGAGTTATGGTCCAAAACAAGAGGTGTCCCATCATCAGTGAATATTTTTATTTTTAGGGCCTAATTCAAAATTCTGTACAGGCCGTTGATAAGATTTTGTCATTTTAATTATGTTAAAACAAAATCTTGGCTGATTCCACCAAGTTTGACTATAGATGTGCTTGTTTACATGTACCACCTCGCCAAAACAAGGGGTCAGGCTCTAATAATCGTAAATATTTTCATTCCGAGGACCTAAATCAAAATTCTGTTCAAGAAATTGATAAGATTATGTTCTTCTGATTATGTTAAAAAAGAGTTTGACTGTTTCCGTTCAGTTTGAAGATAGATGTGCCTGTTTACATGTCAAAATTTTGATTTTTTCAAAGTGACGATTTTAAGAAATGGGACGGCATTCGCATAATTGGTGTTGAATGTCGCAGAATATTACTTAAAACGTTTAAGATAAACGGTACGCATGTAAAAACCACAAAAAGAAGTATGCCCTCTCTATACCGGCCGCCGAGGACATCGAATGCAAAGCAGCAAAGTGCCAAAAATCGATATTTTTCGGCATAACTTGTGTGAGCATGATTTCCCCGGGGTATTGACATGTTCCTATAGTAAATCAAGTGTGCTGAATTCAATGGTCATAATGAGAAAAAAAGTTAACTTGGGATTTTTGAGATTTTGAAATTTTTTTTTGATTTTTTCAAAAAATCGATATTCCAATCAATAGGAAAAAAATCAAGAAAAATTTTTTTTGAAAGTTTAGTTGATTATCTATCTACTGTTTTTTGAATTTCAACAAACGGGCATAAACTGACAAAGTTATGATTTTTTGAAAATTGTAGCTTTTTTTGGTACGTTTTGGTCCATAACTCCTTATAAAAATTTTTTATCATCTATTCCTCTTGGATTCTAAGATAACTTTTTACGCTCTATCTAACCATATAGGTCTCGATTTTTTTCGAGGGTAACACTTGGGAGTCATTCCATGTCAGTGTTTATATTCCTGCCAAATTTCATAGCATAAAATTACTTCTGAAGTGAATGGTGGCTCGTTTTCGAATCCATGTTTCCGCTATCAACGGTTCAATTTAAGGTAACCTTAGGGTGCATGTTACGAAACCAGTCCGTCTAAACCGCATGTTAGTTGCTCGTACTTCCAATTAACTTTTTTCATATTCCCACTGACATGGACTACCTAATGACTGATTTTGAAGTATCTGGGACATTAGATGCCATAGTTCTAGCCGTGAAAAACAGGATTTCCAGAAATTCAGACGAGAGGCACAAAAAGCTAGCCGCTTACTTCAAAATAGCTCGAAACTTAATCAAAGTAATCTTCAAATAACAAGGGAAGTACCCGAAGTGTCCCCTTGCTTTTTCTTAGATATTGGTGGCAAAAAACGTCCCTTCACTGGACTAGCACAAAACAAATAAATTAAGCGGCCCATGCGCAGTTATAGCAGAATGGCCAATTTTTTTGTGATTTTTCAGAAAAAGTTGGTCAAGTCCATTCAAAACATCATAACTTTGTATGGAGCAAAGATAAAGAGATAAACTGAACTGATTCTTGTAGAACAGATGACAAGCTACAAAAAACTTCATCACACCGCTATTCTATCTTTGCAACGAAAGTTACTAGAATGGGAAATGTCCGATTGGTCCGATAGTGTGAAATCAAAAAATGTCGATTTTCGAAAAAACGTCTCCGGGAGACTATGTCTATTAGATTCCTATTATGCCATCATGAACAACAACGGTCTCAAATATATAGCTCACCGTCCATTTACGAGAGATTTTTGAAAAAAATAAAAATTTTAAAGTCGATTCCATGTACCCCTATACATGCTCAGTTTAAACATGTGAAATTTTTTTTTGGGAAATTTTTACTTTTTGTTCACGATTTGATCATTTTCTGTCAAATAGACAATAAACTAACTGAAACTGTTATCTGCAGAGCTTTTATGTTGTTTCTGGAAAAATCAGTTTAAAAATTACCATGTATAGGGGTACATGGAATCGGCTTTAAAATTTTTATTTTTTCAAAAATCTCTCGTAAATGGACGGTGAGCTATATACTTGAGACTGTTGTTGTTCATGATGGCATAATAGGAATCTAAAAGACATAGTCTCCCGGAGACGTTTTTTCGAAAATCGACATTTTTTATTTCACACTATCGGACCAATCGGACATTTCCCATTCTAGTAACTTTCGTTGCAAAGATAGAATAGCGGTGTGATGAAGTTTTCTGTAGCTTGTCATCTGTTCTACAAGAATCAGTTTAGTTTATCTCTTTATCTTTGCTCCATACAAAGTTATGATGTTTTGAATGGACTTGACCAACTTTTTCTGAAAAATCACAAAAAGTTTGGCCATTCTGCTATAACTGCGCATGGGCCGCTTAATTTATTTGTTTTGTGCTAGTCCAGTAAAGGGACGTTTTTTGCCACCAATATCTAAGAAAAAGCGAGGGGACACTTCGGGTACTTCCCTTGTAAGTACAGTTGATAGCTTTTCTAAAATTACCAAGAGGGCTTTTGGAAGGCGGAGAACACAGAGCTGTGACTCAAAAAGCTTGAAACTTTTTGAGCGGCACGCGCCTACGCACTCACACGATGACCCTACTTTCAAGTGATAATTTTCAAAGTCAAAGACAACAAAGCCCATCGAAATTGCAGAATTCTGATCAAAAATATGTCATCTGTCTGGCAGTAAAGAAAAATCCCAAATAGAACTTCGGATTCTGCTGCAATTCTGATCTTTGATGGAAGCTTTGGAAATCGCAAAAAATCCATTGTTTTTCTCATTTCCCGAACCAAAATCAACTATGAAACCAATCAAAGTGTTTAAGATACTGCAGTAACCTAAATCCTACTCAAAAAATAACATAGGGTGTTCCGACAAGATTAAACCACGACTTACAGTGCGAAAGACACCAAAGGGCGGTTCAAATTCAGATTTCCGGAGTTGAACTAGGCATACGAATGGATCGCTTTCTCGCCAGGCTTGAATCGAATAAATTATTCATTCTTAGGATATTGAACCCAGCTAGTTTCGTCATGAAATTAACACATTGTCATCTATCTGGAGACCATCATTTAGAAGATTTGTGCTTCAACAGGCCAAAACTACCACCGTGCGCCGTAGCCTCTTTTCCGAAGCCTCTGACGGCTGTCGTCGGAGTGAAAAGAAATGGATTCAAAAACTTTTGCGTTACTATAAATTTTGTGCGTCTGAAATTATTAAATCCGAAATTTTGTAAGATTTCATCGAGTTTGAGGAAAGTTTTACTGGTTTGAACATGTGCCCATAACTGGTGTCTGTTTTTCTCGGTCAACTACTTTTGATTCTTCGCACTCGAATTTTCGTGAAATCCTAATTCCGTCTATTTCATGTAATTTCCCCTAGAATCTCATCTACACAGAGTATACGGATACTTTATTTTTACACACTGCATCCAATCGTATACTTCCTCATTTTCGTAGACTTTTCATAAAATTGTAGTATACTTTCAGCAATGCTTGCTTTTATGACTCCTCGGATCACATCTGTCTAGCTCCTCCTATTTTGAGGAATGGAGTCCAGGATTTCTATCTCACATCTCCATAGTCATTGTCATCTTATTCATTCTTTGTCGTCCTTAAATGAACCGGGGACTATTTTTTGTCATCGTTCTCTGCCTACTCATCATTCAAACTCACCCGTGAATATTCTCAATCCGATTCTCAGTTCCTTATTCAATTCTTATTTCTCTCCAGTTACCATGGCTTCCCATCCAACTACCATCGCTGCCCCAATTGATCAAGTTCCACTTGTGGTTGCCCGATTGCATTCAGTCTACGTCGAAGGAGAGTACATGGACTTTCTTTTGAATGATGCTCATCAGACGTCGGGACTTGTGCTGCTCATCACCAAGTAAGTTTCATTTTCCGATTATTTTAAGATTCTAAAAAAGTTCAAAAAATAAGATTCTTAGATTTTGAATAGACTTTTTTCAGTTGCAACAAAATTTGTAATACCATAAAAACTGTTATAGAAGGGCCCACTAACTTTTAAGTTTGAGGTAATTTATCTCGGTACCAGTGAAAGATATAGAAAAGTTGTCAACTGATGAGTTATTTTTCAAAAAATCACAAACATTTTATCTGTTGACACATTTGCAATATCTTTTGTGGAAGCCGAGGTAATCAAGTTCAAACTTGACAGTGTCGCTTTTTGTGAGCCGGGAAGGTTCTGAAACAGTACACGGTTTTTCCAGAATGAAACACAAACTGTAAGCCCGCAGAGAAATATGTGAGGGAACCAGAATTTTTTTTGCTAAAAAAACCTTTTCATCCGCGCTTATAATTTTCGCAATTTTCTCAATTTAGCGCTCGAGTTGGTTTGAAATTAGGGAAGAAATCGAAGTTTGAGCATTCTTTGAAACACGAGAATTTGTCGAGTTGTTCAATGATTTACTTTGTTCAGTTATTGAAGAATGAAATTAGTTTTGCTGAAACTGGAAAATGCTAAAACTTTGATCTCCTCTTTCATTTCAACTTGAAACTAGTTGCTTTACTATACAACATCTAAGTTTTGTTTAAAAAACTTCGCATTGACGAAAAATAGAGAAAAAAAACTTTGAAAACTGAAAAGCGCAAAAAGAGCACGAACGTAATTCACTGGGAAAACCGTGTTGTAGTAAAAAAATAACGAGCAATTTCGAAACTTTCTTCCAATCAAATAGAATAGTTTTGAAATTTCAGTTTATGCTTTCCTCATTAACTATTTTTTTTTCAGTCAAATGGCTCCCGTTCTGCACATTTTCGGCCTGGATGCTCCAACTATCAACATGCCTCTTGAAGACTTGCTCAACTACGTCAACGAGCTCAATGCTATGGTATCGACTTTGCACAGAAACGTAAGTCAATTTTTTTTTCCAATTTCTCATTCTTCAATAAATACTTTCAGTGGCCAAATTACTCGTTTGGAGATCTCAGTCTTGACCACTGCACGACAAAAACTCTTTTGGCAATTCTGGAAGTTAGTAAAACATGCGCAGACATCAGTTCATTAAGAGGAGGTGCCACTGGAGCGAAGGTGAGATTTTTTTCCAATGTTGTCATTAAACAGTACAGAACTGTACAATTGGTTTTCCGAACCATTTTTTAAATCATTTTTTGAAAAATAGGCAACATTTAGAAAATGCTTTGATGATAATGGCAAATGGTAAAAATTCAGTTCAGCGCTTTCAAGTGGGCATTTTTCTGATGGAACATTTTCTGAAATTCAAAATAACCCACATTTTAATTATTTTTCTAATTTTTTTCCAAGTTCTTCTCAGTGTTTGAAAATATGGCCCTCAAGTGAAATCATACTTCAAAATGATGAACTTAGTTTAGTCTGAATCCAACCCATTTGCCTGTATTATCTCACAGTGTCAAAAAGTTTCAAAGCCAAAAATGTTGAATTCTAAAAGTTGCAGATTATCACAAAAAACCTCAAAGTTCGATATTTCAGGTGTTCGGTAATCTGAGTGAACGCCAAATGGCGGCCACGTGCAAAGATTTAAATATCGGAGAGAAAGACCGATTTATCGATATCGGTTGTGGTTATGGGCAGCTAATGTGTGCCGTTGCCGCACTCACCCAAGCCGAACTATCAACTGGTATCGAATATCAGAACCACATATATAACGCAGGAGTATTGCACCTCGAGTTCTTCCAACGATTGATGAAATTTTTTGGAAAACGGCACGGAAAGATCACAATCAAATATGGAGATGTAACAGAAGAAGATAATCACTCCATGGTCACTAATTCCACGTTTATTTTTGCAAATAACATTGCGTTTCGGGATTTAAACGAACATTTGAAATCCATTTTTCAAAAATGCCAAGAATCCACTCACATGGAATGACTCCCAAGTGTTACCCTCGAAAAAAATCGAGACCTACATGGTTAGAAAGAGCGTAAAAAGTTATCCAAGAATCCAGAAGGAATAGTTGGTAAAAAGTTTTTATAAGGAGTTATGGACCAAAACGTACCAAAAAATGGCAAAAATTTCAAAAATTCGTAACTTTGTCAGTTTATGTCCGTTTGTTGAAATTCAAAAAACAGTAGATAGATAATCAACTGAACTTTTGGAAAACATTTTTTTGATTTTTTTCCTATTGATTGAAATATTGATTTTTTGAAAAAACCGAAAAAATTTTCAATTTCTCAAAAATTCCAAGTTAACTTTTTTTCTCATTATGACCATTGAATTTAGCACATTTGATTTACTATACAAACAGGTCAATACCCCGGGGGAAATCATGCTCACACAAGTTATGCCGAAAAATATCGATTTTTGGCACTTGGCTGCTTTGGAATCCTTGTCCTCGGCGGCCGGTAAAGAGAGGGGCATACTTGTTTTTGTGATTTTTACATGCGTATTGTTTGATTAAAGTGTTTGAAATAAAATCCTGCGACATACAAAGCCAATTTTTCAAATGCCGTACCATTTCTTAAACTCATCATCTTGAAAAAAGCAAAATTTTGACATGTGACCGGGCACATCTATAGTTAAACTTGACAGAAACAGCCAAACTTTTTTTAAACATAATCAGAAGAACGTAATCTTATCAACGGCTTGAACAGAATTTTGATTTAGGCCCTAGAAATAAAAATAATTACGATTTTCCGAGCCTGACCCCTATTTTTGGGGAAGTGTGACATGTGACAGAGCACATCTATAGTTAAACTTGATGGAAACATTCAAACTTTTGTTTTAACATTATTAAAATGACAAAATCTTATCAACGGCTTGAACAGAATTTTGAATTAGGCCCTAAAAATAAAAATATTCACTGATGATGGGACATCTCTTGTTTTGGACCATAACTCGAAAACGAGACGAAATTTCAAGAAACTGTTAATGCCATTCGATTTAAAATTAAGAAATACTACTGTAAAAATAATATTAGTTTGGTCCGTGTAGTGGAAGTAGGTGTAACAGATAATGGTCGAATTCGATAATCCAAAACTGACAGGATACCTTTCGAAAATCGTTCATTTCGCCTACATCAACCATATGGACCAAACCAATAACATTTGCCTTTAGTTAATTTTCAATTTTAAATCGAATGGCATTAACAGTTTCTTGAAATTTCGTCTCGTTTTCGAGTTATGGTCCAAAACAAGAGGTGTCCCATCATCAGTGAATATTTTTATTTTTAGGGCCTAATTCAAAATTCTGTTCAAGCCATTGATAAGATTTTGTCATTTTAATAATGTTAAAACAAAAGTTTGAATGTTTCCATCAAGTTTAACTATAGATGTGCTCTGTCACATGTCACACTTCCTCAAAAATAGGGGTCAGGCTCGGAAAATCGTAATTATTTTTATTTCTAGGGCCTAAATCAAAATTCTGTTCAAGCCGTTGATAAGATTACGTTCTTCTGATTATGTTTTAAAAAAAGTTTGGCTGTTTCTGTCAAGTTTAACTATAGATGTGCCCGGTCACATGTCAAAATTTTGCTTTTTTTCAAGATGATGATTTTAAGAAATGGTACGGCATTTGAAAAATTGGCTTTGTATGTCGCAGGATTTTATTTCAAACACTTTAATCAAACAATACGCATGTAAAAATCACAAAAAGAAGTATGTCCCTCTCTTTACCGGCCGCCGAGGACAAGGATTCCAAAGCAGCCAAGTGCCAAAAATCGATATTTTTCGGCATAACTTGTGTGAGCATGATTTCCCCCGGGGTATTGACCTGTTTGTATAGTAAATCAAATGTGCTGAATTCAATGGTCATAATGAGAAAAAAAGTTAACTTGGGATTTTTGAGAAATTGAAAATTTTTTCGGTTTTTTCAAAAAATCAATATTTCAATCAATAGGAAAAAAATCAAAAAAAAATGTTTTCCAAAAGATCAGTTGATTGTCTATCTACTGTTTTTTGAATTTCAACAAACGGACATAAACTGACAAAGTTACGAATTTTTGAAATTTTTGCCATTTTTTGGTACGTTTTGGTCCATAACTCCTTATAAAAATTTTTTACCAACTATTCCTTCTGGATTCTTGGATAACTTTTTACGCTCTTTCTAACCATGTAGGTCTCGATTTTTTTCGAGGGTAACACTTGGGAGTCATTCCATGTCAAATCGTGAGCACGGAACCATTTTTCGCAACAAGAAATGGTAAATTTAACACGCGTGTCAACCAAAAAGGTAAATCTATTTGAGTTCGACGCATAATATAAAACTTCAATTTTCAGATGAACTGTTCAAAATTTGCAAAATCAGAAGTGAGAAAGAAAAGCAGCTGGAAGTCGTCGATGAGAACACGGACTGGAAGACGGAAAGCACAAAGCTCTACTTAATCACAATCGAAAGAAAAGTTGGAAGCAAGGAAGAGGAGCCGGTCGAGGAAATGGAAATCGAGGAGACTACAAGTGAGAGAAATGACGCAGTGGCAATGGACGAGGTACCTAAAGAAAATAAGAAGGAAAATGAGGACATCGGAAGAAAATCGAGACGAATTCCCAGACGCCCCATTTCTGTCAGATTCAAAGCCCAAAAGGTCCAGAAGTCAAAACGAATTCCATCTCAAAAGTCGAGTGAACTTCGCAAACCCATGTGCGGAACGATGGTACCCTGCCAAAACGAAGTAAGTTTTTATATATCTTCTGCTTATCATAATCTTTGTTTTTTCAGTGCTGTATTACGGAAATCAAATTTTCGAAAAAAGGAGGCAGGTACCAATTCGTTCTGCACGCGTTCATCCACTCGGATAACAAATTTGAGGCGTTCTGGGATTGTAACATTTGCGGTTTCCGGTGTGGATCGTTCCAAAGAAATCGAGACCACTATACCAATCACCACCAAGGCACCCGAAGAACCGGATATGACCTTCCGCGCCTTCTACAGAAATTCCCAAACTTCAAAAAACAATTCAACGCATGTTTTGGACACCAAATCGAACTATGAGGACACATTTCAAAGTACCTTCTTCTTCAATGGCAATTCATAAAATTCTTTCTTCTTATCATATCTTTTCAATTCAACCTTTTTTTTATAATTTCATTTGTATACTAAATAAAAATTAAAGTAAAAAAAAAACATTCGAGATTTCTTCTTGCAGAAAAAGTAGTTTCATAATGTGGTCAAAAGGGTTTTTAAATTGTACAATTCGATAAAACGTTCGACGGTTCGTTCCCAATTGTTCTTCTCCTCCTTCTTGGAAAACAATATTCATCCTAATACAAAAAAAAATAAGAGTCTTCCAATTATCAGAAAATTTTCTTCATTTTACATATGTTTCATAACTCATCAGTGGCTTCATCTTGACATTTTCTGTATTCCTAATGCACGGGGTTGCCACAGGGTACATTGAAATTGCATTCTCAGTGTTTTCGGGCGCGTAGCGCCGCGCGACGCGGCTGTTTTCGTATGGGTTTTGGAATTTTCAGTTCAAAAAGGATGACTTGGCATGGTGCCAGCCGCGTCGCGCGGCGCAACGCGCCCAAAAGCACTGAGAATGCAATTTGAATGTACCCTGTTGCAACCCCGTGCTAATGTAATGGAAAATTATAAGTTTTTGAATAGATTTGAGAAGGATTTTAAAACTATTCACAATCCCTTCTAATCCAGGCAAATGTTTTTTTTTCCTTTTCAGTTTATCACATGAATATTTGAAATCCCTTTTTGTTGACGACCAACTGCAGTGGTGATGTGATGCACCAGCCCACATAATATCTCACAACATTTTGATATTTGCCTCAACCTCCTCAGAGCTGAAAAGCGTTTAGAAGGCGGAGCCTATATCTCACGTTTTCAGTTATATCTCAAAGTATTCCGTTTCGACGTCTATTATTTTTTCCTCACATTTTCTTGTATGATTACCCTCTCTTCTTATATTTTTCAGCTCTTAGTTGTCTGCCTTCCAGATGGATGACTGCATAATGATATCTCGTCGTCTCGTTTCTCAGCGTCTTTATCTCTCTCACATTTTACTTGCTCCGACTCGAAAAGCTCATTCGTATTTCATCGGAGATGTTGGCACCTCGTGTAGGATCCTCGAGTATTTATATTTTTCTGAAGTTCCATATTCATATTATTCTTTTTTAAAATTCATCCTATAACAAAATAGTTGATCACTTTCTGGTTGGAGATCTTTATTTTGTCCATTTTACAATCTGATTTTTCTGATGCTCAATCAATTTCGAATGTGTTATCTATTAATGTGAGTGATTAAAAAACAAGTGAACCTTCACAATATTATTTTTTCAGATCTCAAAAATTGGTTCTCTATTATTATTATGGAGATGTGTTCCCCGAAGAAGTAGTTATTTTCCGAGATCACCGCATATGCTGCCCACAGCGAGGATTTGATTTCTTTTAGTTTTATTTAAAATCATCACGGCATGCTGCCCAACCTAAAAATGTATTTATGAATATTTCATCTTCAGTTGTTTGAATGTTTTTACAAACATTACATTTTAATTATTTCTCATTTAGTTTCAGAGATTTCTAACATTATTTCAGCATGTGCTGCCCGTAGAAATGCAATAATTTTAAAGTAGTTTTTAACAGTTCTTTTCTGATTAGAACCGGTTCCATTTTTTAAATATCATCAGCCAGTTGTACCCAAACCAGTACTGCCAACAAAGTGCACCGCCTTAATTTTGCTGTTTTTAGGCATTTCAGGAGTTTGATTGTTTTTTTTTAAGGAAATCAAATAAAATTTCTTCCTGTTTTCAAGAATGAACTAACAATGACTGAAGCCGACGTTTAATTTTATTTTATGCACTCTGAATCAGATGATCTACTTCACCAATACTAACGCTTTGTTTCACGTTTCCACTCACATTCTCCAAGATTCACATTCTCCAAGAAAATGAATATTAGGTCTCGATGTATTAGCATTTCCCAGAAATCGTGAAATTGAATGAAATATTTTCAATAATCATAATGGCATCGTGGCTGTGAACTAAGAAGTCCTTTTCCCATCAGAACTAATTTTGAGAGCTGTCCGCATGTTTAATAATATTTTCGAATATATTTGAAATTCTCAGTGGTAAAAGTTTGATAATACATTTTTGCTTGTAATCTGTTCATTATACATTTTGTTTCTTAATTCACCTTTTCTCTGTACAAAGTTACCATTTTTTGCTAACATGGAATGACTCCCAAGTGTTACCCTCGAAAAAAATCGAGACCTATATGGTTGGATAGAGCGTAAAAAGTTATCTTAGAATCCAAGAGGAATAGATGATAAAAAATTTTTATAAGGAGTTATGGACCAAAACGTACCAAAAAAAGCTGCAATTTTCAAAAAATCATAACTTTGTCAGTTTATGCCCGTTCGTTAAAATTTAAAAAACAGTAGATAGATAATCAACTAAACTTTCAAAAAAAATTTTCTTGATTTTTTTCCTATTGATTGGAATATCGATTTTTTGAAAAAATCAAAAAAAATTTCAAAATCTCAAAAATCCCAAGTTAACTTTTTTTCTCATTATGACCATTGAATTCAGCACACTTGATTTACTATAGAAACATATCAATACCCCGGGGGAAATCATGCTCACACAAGTTATGCCGAAAAATATCGATTTTTGGCACTTTGCTGCTTTGCATTCGATGTCCTCGGCGGCCGGTATAGAGAGGGGCATACCTCTTTTTGTGGTTTTTACATGCGTATCGTTTATCTAAAACGTTTTAAGTAATATTCTGCGACATTCAACACCAATTATGCGAATGCCGTCCCATTTCTTAAAATCGTCACTTTGAAAAAATCAAAATTTTGACATGTAAACAGGCACATCTATCTTCAAACTGAACGGAAACAGTCAAACTCTTTTTTTAACATAATCAGAAGAACATAATCTTATCAATTTCTTGAACAAAATTTTGATTTAGGTCCTCGGAATGAAAATATTTACGATTATTAGAGCCTGACCCCTTGTTTTGGCGAGGTGGTACATGTAAACAAGCACATCTATAGTCAAACTTGGTGGAATCAGCCAAGATTTTGTTTTAACATAATCAAAATGACAAAATCTTATCAACGGCCTGTACAGAATTTTGAATTAGGCCCTAAAAATAAAAATATTCACTGACGATGGGACACCTCTTGTTTTGGACCATAACTCGAAAACGAGAAAATTTTTTTGAAAACTGTAAATGCCATTCGATTTAAAATTAAAAAATACCTGTAGACAAATGTTATTGGTTTGTTCCCTATGGTCTAATTAGGTGAAATGAACGATTTCCGAAAGGTATCCTATCAGTTTTGGATTATCGAATTCGACAATTATCTGTCATACCTACTTGCACCAGGCGGACCAAACTAAAATTATTTTTTTAATAGTAATTTTTAATTTTAAATCGAATGGCATTTACAGTTTTCGAAAAAATGTCTCGTTTTCGAGTTATGGTCCAAAACAAGAGGTGTCCCATCATCAGTGAATATTTTTATTTTTAGGGCTTAATTCAAAATTCTGTACAGGCCGTTGATAAGATTTTGTCATTTTAATTATGTTAAAACAAAATCTTGGCTGATTCCACCAAGTTTGACTATAGATGTGCTTGTTTACATGTACCACCTCGCCAAAACAAGGGGTCAGGCTCTAATAATCGTAAATATTTTCATTCCGAGGACCTAAATCAAAATTCTGTTCAAGAAATTGATAAGATTATGTTCTTCTGATTATGTTAAAAAAAGAGTTTGACTGTTTCCGTTCAGTTTGAAGATAGATGTGCCTGTTTACATGTCAAAATTTTGATTTTTTCAAAGTGACGATTTTAAGAAATGGGACGGCATTCGCATAATTGGTGTTGAATGTCGCAGAATATTACTTAAAACGTTTTAGATAAACGATACGCATGTAAAAACCACAAAAAGAGGTATGCCCCTCTCTATACCGGCCGCCGAGGACATCGAATGCAAAGCAGCAAAGTGCCAAAAATCGATATTTTTCGGCATAACTTGTGTGAGCATGATTTCCCCGGGGTATTGATATTTTTCTATAGTAAATCAAGTGTGCTGAATTCAATGGTCATAATGAGAAAAAAAGTTAACTTGGGATTTTTGAGATTTTGAAATTTTTTTTGATTTTTTCAAAAAATCGATATTCCAATCAATAGGAAAAAAATCAAGAAAATTTTTTTTTGAAAGTTTAGTTGATTATCTATCTACTGTTTTTTAAATTTTAACGAACGGGCATAAACTGACAAAGTTATGATTTTTTGAAAATTGCAGCTTTTTTTGGTACGTTTTGGTCCATAACTCCTTATAAAAATTTTTTATCATCTATTCCTCTTGGATTCTAAGATAACTTTTTACGCTCTATCCAACCATATAGGTCTCGATTTTTTTCGAGGGTAACACTTGGGAGTCATTCCATGTAAGTTACCATTTTTCACGAAAAAGCGAGAGGCCCGGGTACTTCCCTTGTAAGATGACTGAAAAGTTGCCGAATTCCATGAACCCGAGCCATATATTTCCATGGTTTTATGAATAATTCTATATGAACAATAGTTCATCTTTCTGATGAACTAGGCAGCTAAATCAAGTTCCTCCCCACAAGTTGCAGTACCCCCCGGAACATAGTGGTGAATAACTGAGAAAATTTGGCTCCAATCTCCTGACTTCACTCAAAACGTTAGAATCTCAGAAATGAAAAGAAATTGAAGATTATGTTGTTGTCGATTGTGTTGTTAACTTTCAAAAACGTTTGATTCGGTTGTTAACTATGGCTCTCAATTACATTCCCCTTAAGAAAAAACATCAGAAAAAATTTGAAAATTTTCGAAATGTGAAATTGTACATTTCTGAAACTCTCAATTTCCGAAATTCAAAAGTTCGAAAGTTCAAAATTAAAAAATGTTGCATCCCGGAATGCGAAACTTTGAAATTTCGAAATCAGAGTTTCAGAAATTCGAGAATCGGAATTTCGAAACTTTAATATTTTCCAACTCTGAAATTCGGAAACTCGAAAATTAGAACTTTTTTAGGTGGAAGCCTGGAACTAAGAAATATAGATAATCAGAAACGGAAATCAGAAACTTACATTAGAACTAAAAAATCGGGAAACTGAGAATTCAAAAATTCATGAATTCCAATTCCTGAAATCGGAAGTTCCGAATTCTACCACTCTCAAGTTAAACAATTTGAACATTGAGCAGTTGAGATATTATTAATTTTCGGAATCTCGGAATTTTCTTACATGGAATGACTCCCAAGTGTTACCCTCGAAAAAAATTGAGACCTACATGGTTAGAAAGAGCGTAAAAAGTTATCCAAGAATCCAGAAGGAATAGTTGGTAAAAAATTTTTATAAGGAGTTATGGACCAAAACGTACCAAAACAAGGCAAAAATTTCAAAAATTCATAACTTTGTCAGTTTATGTCCGTTCGCTGAAAATCAAAGAACATTAGATAGACAATAAACTGAACTTTTTGAAAAAAATTTTTTGATTTTTTTCCTATTGATTGAAATATTGATTTTTTGAAAAAACCGAAAAAAATTTCAATTTTTTCAAAAATCCCAAGTTAACTTTTTCTCTCATTGTGACCATTGAATTCAACACATTTGATTTACTATACAAACATGTCAATACCCCGGGGGAAATCATGCTCACACAAGTTATGCCGAAAAATATCGATTTTTGGCACTTGGCTGCTTTGGAATCCTTGTCCTCGGCAGCCGGTATGGTGAGGGCCATACTTGTTTTTGTGATTTTTACATGCGTATCGTTTGCTTAAAGTGTTTGAAATAAAATCCTGCGACATACAAAGTCAATTTTTCAAATGTCGTACGATTTCTTAAAATCAGCACTTGAAAAAATACAAAATTTTGACCTTTCACAGGGCACATCTATAGTCAAACTTGATGGAAACATTCAAACTTTTGTTTTAACATTATTAAAATGTCAAAATCTTATCAATGGCTTGAACAGAATTTTGAATTAGGCCCTAAAAGTAATAATATTCACTGATAATGGGACACCTCTTGTTTTGGACCATAACTCGAAAACGAGACGAAATTTCAAGAAACTGTTAACGCCATTCGATTCAAAATTAAAAATTAACTAAAGACAAATGTTACTGGTTTGGTCCATATGGTTGATGTAGGCGAAATGAACGATTTTCGAATTGTATCCTGTCAGTTTTGGATTATCGAATTCGACCATTATCTGTTACACCTACTTCCACCAGACGGACCAAACTAATATTATTTTTTCAATAGTATTTTTTAATTTTGAGGCGTTAACAGTTTCTTGAAACGTCCGGAGGGCCCTTCTATTTCAGGAGTTCCTCAATTAGAGGGAGTCTTACTATTTTTCATGGTCATTTTTTGGAAAATTTTTAGTAGAAAAAACCAGTCGGTGTGAGCCCCCTGCTGGGGGCTCAACCTCCTGGCTTTTGTTTACTACATCATTCCCGATTTCCTTGTTAACAGAATGCTTGGATCAGCAATTTTCTGCATTTCTAATAGTAAGGTCTCCAATTTCAAACCAAGATTCAAAAAGTTTTCGTTTTCTTGGATTTTCTAATCTCTGATGAACAGGGTTTCTGAATTTTTGACGTTTAGAATTACCCACACACATCACACTTCCAAGCCTTTGTCACTAAATTACGTTGAAAACATAGGGAAGGGGTCGTCACAACATCTGTATTCTTATAGAGAAGTCTGAGATTTAAAACCTTAGACATTTTTAATCATTCGTAAATGATCAGTTTTCATTTTCAATTCACTCAATTTTAACTTTTTGGTATTTTGAATACGGATTCGGAAATTTTCCTTTTTGAAAAAAGTTGATTTTTGTTTTTTACTAAAAAAAGATTTTCCAAGGAAAATGTTCATGAATATGGAATCAAAAATATTCAGATGTATTTGAAAATGATGGCTATGGAACAAAATACACTAAAACATGCATTTCCAGTTAGCACACAGATCAAAAAAGTGGTGAATAACGAAAAAAAACGAAAATTAAAACAACATTTTTTTGGAGATTCGAGCTTCATTTTTTGAAGACAGCACCTAGATAGGTCTAAAAACCGTTTTGCAAAATTTCCTGGACTTTTAGTGAGTTTGAGCATAATTTTGAAAATTTCGACTCTCAACCCTATAGGTTCCCGTTTAGCTAGGAGGCCGAGGACACCATAGGCATGAAGCGCTCGGTAGTCCATGACTACATACCACACACCACTATAGGAGTCCCAAGTCCCTTTGAGTTATTCAAGTAAATGTCCGAGACAGACGGACACACAGACAGACAGACAGAAAAGTTTCCTTAGTAAGAAGTAGATTGGTGGAATTTCGTTCAAAACTTTAAAAAATCGATAGATTTATCCGAAAGTTAGCAAGTTAATGAGCAAAAAAGTTGTGTTTAATTAATTTTTATGAAATTGTGTTTCAAATAACCCATCCGAATGAGGACCATTATATTCTTCCAAGCCCCTCTGGTCTGATATGGTTCTCCCAGAGAGGCCCCTCTATTAAATGGAATCTTCTGAAACAGGTTTTACGGTATTCCAAAAATAAGGTTTTAGAAAATCTGAAGTTCAAAAACTTCAACGTATTGAAGATTCAAAAACAGGTCTTCGAAGTGCTTGAAAGTCTGAATTCGGAATATCGAAAATTAAGAAATTGAATGCCAGAAATTGAGATATCTTTTGACCTTATATCCCAAGTTCAGCGCTTTGATAGTCTCTTGGCCTTCACCTTTATATTTTCTGTTATATTACCTAGATTTTTCAAAGTTTCAAGGCATTCGGGCAAATGCAGCATAAATCGGATTTCGACTTGAAACTTATCAAGTTGGGAAACTTCCAAATTTTATTTACCAAATGAGGAAGTCATTTTCACACATTCGTACTCATTTCTGAACTCTGTACAAAAAACAATAGAAGTTGCCACCAATGGGACACGAACCCTCATCGCGCAGGCAAAAGCGTTGCTCGCTAACCACTACACTACTGATGACCACAGAAGTGTAAATAGAAATGTTGTACAGGTGTATGGGTGTTCCTCCCCCTCTTCCTCTCGTCCTCTCTTCCCAGGGGGGAAGTTGGCCACCACCCGTTTTTCACTGTGGTGAAACCAAGGAACGTCTCCAGAAGGCTTCAAAATCAACATTCTGAAAAACGGAAAGTGCGGGCATCATCTCGCTGCTATTTCGGATTATCTGTGAAAATTTGAGAAATTTTGGTCCATTCAGGACTTCGCTAGGGTTGACGTTACGGGAACAAACGGACACACACACGGACACACACACAGAATTTGGTGATTGTTAATAGTAAAGATATCTTAACAGTTTTCCTAAAAATTCGACATTTGAAGTGAACTTATATGTGCAGAAGTGTAGAACCTTATTTTAGTACATTTTCTGTACAATCACTTGTCAAACAGAACTGGAGTGAATAAATAGTACTTTAATGTAAAAACTTTGAAATACCTGATTTTGTCAGGCCAAGCGAACAAGCAGTAAAATTTTTTTAAGAAACAGAAAATGCACCGTGTTGTGTTAAAATACTCATTTTGAGATACATTTTTGGCCAGCACTGTACACATGCGTTTTCCCATACTTCTTCACATACTTTCCGAACATCCTTCGCGGTCTACCATCTATGTGTTATGGGAAAATAATATATATTATGGACTCATGCGGTCAGGTGGCTGAAGAGACACACGATTCGCATTTCAGGATATTCCCATGCATCGTTGAGGTGTTACCTGTGGGAAAGGGGCGTGGATTCCCAAGTAATGTGAAGACAGGAGTTCTGAGAAAAAACTAAAATGAGAGCAGGACAATAATCATTACTCATTTTTGCTTTAGCCCTGTTCGTTATAGTTTCATCATTTTTGTTATTGCTTACAATTTCGGTTATTGATTTTTATAATCAAAACAATGAATATTTCAGATCATTTATAATGCATCCAGCTGTCTATGATATGCCATATTTGATCCAAAAATCGCGAATGGAAAAGAAGCGAGTAGCAGACTGTAAAAATGTGATAGAAGAAATGAAATCTATTCTGATTTCTAAAGGTTACAGGTTGCCCGGACAAATGACCTCGTGAGTTGTTTCTGAAAATACTAAAGTAGAAAAATTCAGTTAAAAATGCATTATATCTTTGGTCGACACAATTAATGCAAAAATTTTCAGGCAAGAACTTATCCTCTTCGAAGTTGTTATGGTCTTGAAAGGAGTGGATTTGAAGCTTGATTTCGGCAAACGAGTCCTTCGAACAACACCAAATAAAATGACCAGAGAAGAAATACAAGAATTGAAGAAAACAAGAGAGCAGTATAGGAGAAATAAGATTGATGCAGCTTGTTCTCATTTGGAAGAGTTCCTTATCGTGAACAATTTGAACAAACCATTCGGGTAAGACAACAATCACTTGTAAAACTCTGGGTATAATGGATAGCATAAATTGTTAGTGAAACAGCACTGAAGAATGAATTTGATAGTTTATTTGTGTTTATTTTTCTAGTTATTACTGGAATCATGATTTTGTGAATTTTCTGAATTTGAAAACCCAGGGGCTAGTATCATAGTAGTTTTCTTTCATTTTCTTAATCTAAATATGTCTTTCAGATCAAAATTGACCAGACTCCAAATGCTGCAACTTGTTAGAGACCATCTCAAAGCCTTACCAAATATCACATTTGAGGCTCCATTATCACCACCTCTCAAACACAGCATTGATGGAATTCTCGCTTCTCGCAAAAGTTCAACACCGAGCCCATTCATTGACACAACTGTATACAAGCCTGTTGAAGCTGATGAATCGAACAACATGAAATACGAACAGTATTCGCAACTATTGTCCACGTTTTTTGCATCCTTGATTTCCAAAAATCAGAGTATTCTTGTTCCTGATGTTTCGGAAGAAGACGAAATTATTGATATCGTCGGATAATCAAGACACCAATCATGCTATCTCGAAGAAATCATATTCTCAGTTTCAAAAACTCCGATTTGTATTTTTTTTTTGTAATACTGAATTTATAAACGTTTATTGAATCTTGTGTTTGAGACGTACAGTTATAAAACAACTTCGAATGAATGATTGCATTTTTCTAACTTGTCTATCTAACTAACGAAAAATACAGGACTCTAAAATTGTACATGACTGAAACATTGTTTGAAAAGATATTGAACTTCCCAGGACGACTTTCAAATACTTTTTTATTAGCAAAAGTGGAATGATCAAGGAAAATTTCAGGATATGAAGCAAGGATGCTTGAAATAGCGTTGTCGGAATTTTTCGGATTTTTAAATATCCGTGTTTCAAATAATTGGAATTTTGGAATATTTCGATTTTGAAAATTTTGGATTTCAGAGTTTGGAGAGTTCGAAATCTTTGAAAAACCAGAGAAAAAGTTGGAGTTCCAAAACCTTCTGGAGAGAAGACAATTTTTAGAATTTCGAACGTTTAGAACTTCAGAATCTCAGAATTTCATGTCAGATTTGTACAATGACCCTAAAGTAAACAATAGACAAAATTTTCCGTTTTTCAGAGAATGTAGCAACGCGAGAGATGTAGAGAAATGTGACCGTCCTTCATTTGATGGAAGAGATAGTACTGCGTCTGGCGGAGATGCAGAGAAAACGAGATTGCGAAATCGCTACTCTCCTATGTCTGTTATACCCGCATATTCCTTCATTTCTCTTTTTCCGACGACTTATTGAATGGACGTCTCAATTATTCCTTTATTTTTCTGATGATTCCTAATCTTTATCTTATATATTCCTGGAAACTTTCCAAAAAACTTTGTAAATGAATAAGTTTTTTGGAAATTTCCTTCAACTATTGATTTTTTTTTGAAAAAAAAGGTTAGTTTTTTAATGATTCTACAAAAGTTAATCATGTTCTTTAGAATGAAACTGACAGGAGGAGGACTTCTCAATGCCATATGCACTCTCCTATTCTCATGTAAGGAGATTCGGAAGGCTCGGAGAAAATGGTCCGACGATCCCTTCTTGCAAAGTGGAATTCTTGGTTTCACAGGGGACACCATGATATCCGAGATGTTTTCCCGGAGCTAACGAATGTGAGTGGGGTGTTAGAAAGTGGGGGAAATTATGCTACAGTTGAAATTCACCATTTTTCCAAGCTTTGCAGCTGTACCCATTAGAATTGTATATTGTCTTCATTATAAACCGAATTTTTTTTTAAACTGTAAGAAGATGAGGAGAAAAATTCAAATGGAATCACCCGCAAAACTTGGAAAATTGGCCAATCTTTCTTTAGGAATAGCTTTTCCCCGTGGCCCATTTTTTCTTGATTTTAAAACGATTTTATCATCATGTTTTTTAGAATCTCCACAACCACGAAAACCGAGTGTCCACTCTCCAATTTTTTTGAAGAATAGAGAGAAAAAATGCGTCGACTGCCAGAACATCGAGTTCCGATCTAACGATGGAGAGGCGTAGAGCACGAGGGATTTCAACTTCCTAACGATTCAAAATGGATCTTTTGTAAAAAAAATTTAAATAAATAAATGATTTTGTCTCTTTTCCCATGTCAATTCGTTTCTTCCAGTGGAACTATCCTTCCGATTTGATTGGCCACAAAATTTCTGGGTCTGGCAGGTCTGAACCACAGTATGCTTATCTACGTTTCAGAGATCATAATAAGTTTTTGAGTTAGTGTCAAAAAAGGATAACACTTGACTTTGACTCTCTCATGAGAACCGAGATTTATCTGCTTAAAATAGAAAGTTGAAAATCATTATAGTGGAGAGACTCCCGAACTGACAAATTTAAGCTCAAAAATCTCACTTTCTGTGGAAGATATGAAAAATTATATGAAAAATTCGACAATTAACAAAATGCTTATCATGAACTAGAAATTGTTTTTGTAATTCACATTTTTCTGATATTTTTCATGAAAACCGAGATAAATTGGCTCAAAATTGAAATATGGGGGCCATTCTATTGGAAAGTCTCCCAAACTGTTTCGATTTTTGCGGTTTTGACTCCTTTCTGATATTGCTTTTGATTTATTATTTATTGTTTTTTTAGAAAAAATCAGTAAATCTGATTCAAAAAAAAAGAATAACAGACTAACAATTGAACTGATTACGAGCGTTTTTCATTGAAAAAAGCTCCATAGGAGAATCAAGAAAACTTTAAAGCTAAAATTCGCACTTTAATTTTAACAATTAAGAATCATGCAACGTCGCATGGGAATAAAAATACCATTAAAACTATTATATGAAAATGAGCATCAAAAGTGAAACAATTCAACAAGTATAATTACCAATTCAAAATGTCCTCTGCCAATTCTCGAATTCTTTCATCCTGCTCCTCTCTTGTTGCAGCCGTATTCAAGAAGCCAAGATACACTTCCTGGTCCTCATCCGTTAGATTTGGGTGGTTGTCGAGCACAACATCTGGCAGACGCTCTAGTCGACGTGGTCTTCTTGGTGGCGGGGGCGGTGGCATTGGGTTATGCCTTCGGTTCAAGCCATTGTTTCCTAGCATCTCTGCAACTTCATTATCGAAGAGGTTGACTTCTCGAAGAAACTGAAGATGTTCTTCATCCAATCCAATTCCATCTGGTTCTTCGTTGTCCATGTTTTCGTCCATAACCTGAAAATTTAGTCTTTGACACTATGAATATAAATTCCTAATCTCAATATATTTGAGATGGTCTGATCAGGCTCCTATTTAGGTCCGTCTAAAGTTGGAGACCGACGGCCGGATTCGTAGATTTGCGCACCAACATCCCAGTGAGTGTTTGCGTATGCAGAATTTTGCGGTTGACACGATTAAAAAAAACCTTCGTATTCAAACACTATCTGGTATGGACGCACAAATGCACGAATACGGTTGTCGGTTAAATTTCTCGACCGAAGCAATATTTGAAGAGTATAGAATGTGATATTTAATACATTTGAAATTTTTGAAAATGAATTAAAGTTTTTCCGTGTATGCCGGAGTCATGTTCTGCTGGTTTGCAAAGTCGGACGTGGGAGAAAAAATCTGGCGGACACGGCCATGGCCTAACTACCGTAGTCAGCAAATACTTTTGACTTCGTTATTTCTCGCTCTATTTTTGTCCACATTTCGGCTATTCTTTGATTTAGCAAATTTTAGATTCCCGATTTGCCTAGAGATTTTCAACTCAAGAGTTGTCGAAAATCGAAAATAATAAAGGAAAAAGGGTCATTGGCCACGCCCACAATCTTTCCTCATCCGCAACTCCGATTTTTTGTATCAGAGTAATACATATCACCAAGTCAAAATTTCAGAGTCATTTTTTTTGAACGCATAGATGACATATTTGGTCACTATTAAAAACTCACATAATCTTCTAAACCATATCCTCCATGATCTGTCAACATGTGACCGTAGACTGGTCCCTGTTCTTTATCACTGAACCCACAGACCCAACAGAAATGAATCGAGCACTTTGGGCATTGCATATGATTGCATCCTTCTCCCTTTTCTATTAATGAACTACATTCTTCGACTGGGCAATGCTTCACTCGATCTCCAGCTTCCTGTATCCACATCTTGAGAGATTCTTCTGGATTCTGAAGTCGTAAGGTCTCCTCACACGTTTGTTCTCCATGAGCTCCGCAGAGACACTGACGGCAATAGGGACGACGGCAAGCAGTGCATCTTTTGAGATCCTTGATGTCTCCGGTTTCTTTGGAGTATATTCCAATGCAGTCGGCTGTGATGCAGTTTTTTACCTTCGGATCGGCTGCGATGATAGCGTCCTTCGTTTTGTTAACCATCATCCTTAATTTTTCGGCATCGATGTCCTTCACTCGCCGTTCGTCTCCGAGGATGATATCCTGGAATTGAAAACTATCATTTTTTGAATTCTTTTTCAGATACAAACCATCAGTTCTGTTGGGGTGATGAACTTCTTGCAAGCATCATTCGGGCACTCGATGAGAAGCTTTGCATCACTTATGCTGCTATTGATGCACGAGCTCAAGCATGTGCGACAAAACACATGACCACAATGGAGGCGATAGAAGTTGCTGGTTCTGGCGAATTCCGGCACCGTGCATGTGCACTCGTACTCCTTTTGGCTTTCTGGAAACATACCAATTGAGGATAATGTTTTGAAATTCGATTAAACATGTATAAAAAAATCGGAGATATAGAAGAAGAAATTTTGTTCCCGTGACCGAAGGTCCCACGACGACAACTACCGTAACCTAGACATTTTTCGTGGGTTTCCAGTAATTTTTTTAGCAAAAAAAAACTTATTTCCCGGCTTGAGGAAAAAAGCAGAAAACTAATATACTTATTTTTTTGTTATTTTTCCCCATCGCAAAATAAAATTTTTCATTCTGAAAATTGAGTGAAAACGGACGAAAATCGACAAACCCTTAAACCTGTATTTGAAGTGCCGGTGCTTCTATTGTTCTAATGTAACCCCGGACGGCCCTTCTATTTTTCTGTTCATTTTTTGAAATCCTTTTTTATAGAAAATTGCATGCAGTGAATTCTTCTGAAACGTTCATGAAAATCTATGAGTTTTACCACAACGAGCTAGTTTTTAAGCAAAAAGTGTTTTTCATCAAATTTTTGTGAAATTGCTCAGTTTTCGGAATATTTTTACTGAAAATGTACAGGAATTTTAGCTTTGAACAACATATTTCGAAGGGCGCCCTCCTATTACATACAAGGGGCCCTTCTTTTTTTCCAAGCTTCTCTCAGAGAGCCCCTTTATCAAAAAAGTCATTCTAATACAGGTTTTACGGTATCACATTTGGAAAATCAAAATATTTTTAGTTCACATTAGACGTATTTGTCGGTCTTTTAACTACAGCCACATGCGCTTCTTTTTTACATATTCGATTTTTTAAACCAGGAAAATACAAATAAAACGATTACCTTCTAAATCTTTGTTTCCTTCAATCTCTCTATCGAAAACCGCTACACTGAGCTCCGTCAAGCCTCCGATCAGCTCCTCATAAGCTTCGATAGTTCCTTCAAAGCTCAAAAAATTGCCTGCATTGTCCTCCTCCAACTTCTTGAGATCCAAAGATCTTCTGAAGTAGTCAATCACTTTTCGATCCAAAACATCTCTCAAACGATCATTGAAATGAGGGAAGTGCACTGGAATGGCAACTTTGATCATGATGTATGACTTGTTGATTGAATAGTTCTTCAGATCTTCTAGTGCCTCCTCCGCAGCCAGTCCCCATAAACGAATCTTTTGAGAGAACTGATCGATATCAATAACAACGTTTCCATTGTACTTCTTTGGGAGGCTGCGCACGTAATTCTCTCCAACACCGTAGAAAAGTTGAGCATTCTCATCGGGTGGACACGCTGGAATTGACACAAGTTCCAATGGAGCCATTGCTCTGAGCAGGTTTTTCATGAAGAATCGCACCGAAACTGGATTCCATCCTTGAACTTCGAGAACGCCTGTCTCTCTGTCCTCGTTCCATTCTTCGCATAAACGGGCTCCATAATAGGTTGCTTCAGGTGCTTCCATCATTTCATCCTCATATTGCGAAAGATCCAAAGAGAACTGCCGGATGTATCGATCGAAAGAACGGATTGTTCGACGAAGAGCATATCGAAGAACTCGGCTGATGGTGATCGACTTGCGGAAGCAAGGAACAATCTTTGGCTGAAATTTTGTAACTAGAAATCTTCGTTGATCATAAACTTACTCCATTTTTATCCGATTCATCTGCCGAGAACAACGATGTATTGGAAGCTTCCTCGAGGATGTGTTCAACGAAGCGCAATCCGGTTGGAACATTATGGAAGTGTACAGTGTATGTTTCCAAATACTGCATTGGTCCACGGTTGTTCCGGAAAACCTTCCATGGGACGTCTGATCTCTGTTTCGCCGTTTTCAACGAACTCCACGCACCCGAAATCGGCTTGTAGATGTTGTTGCCGATTCGGTGAATTTCCGTTTCGATACAATGGTCAAGTCTCTTGTTTCTTGCTCTTCGGAACGTTTGCTCGGCATCATAAATATTTTCGGTGAATGGTTCGATGGAGAAGAGGAGGATGTCGTTTCTTCTTGTGATTCTCTCCACTAACCATCGCTTTCCCTCAAATGTAGACAGATGCTTCGGGAATCCGCTGAGAATGATCTGTAATTGGAATTATGAGAAAAATGGAGCATTAAAAATAGTAATATTTCGGTCTGATTTTAATGCACGTTGCGGCCCTTCAGAAATTGGCAACCAGCTGAAAAACTAGGAATTTTCAAAAAATTCTGCAAATGCAACGTTTTCAAGGCCTCTTTCACACTTTCCAATATTTTCAAAATAATCGGAAACTTGACAGCTGAGATCTAAACTCATAAGAATGATCGAAATCAACTGAAAACACGTTTTTAGATATCATATTGACGGATACTGTACTGTCTAAAATCTATGGATTTTATAGAAAATTGAAAAAATTGGTAACAAAATTATCACGAAAAAAAATGCTTGAGCGTTTCTCCACCGTAATCTTGCTCCGTCCCCGAGTTTCAACCGCAACGCGCAATGAAATGAGACTGGAGAAATATTTTAATTCGAACTCACTTTTTTATGATTCCTATTGTATCTCAGCATTAGATCTTCGACTTTTTCATCGTCGAAATAGCGACATGTCAGGTAGTTGGCCTCGAACGCATCTTCAGCGATGATCTTGTCATATTCGGCCGACAGTGTCACTTGAACCAGCTCATTCTTGTTTGACTCCATCGAATATGTGACGTAGAGATGGAGTTGCTCACTGGCGTCTTTATAGTTGAACATCGAATCACAGAACATGACATCCAAGAACTCGAATCGATTCTGCTCCACAGCCATATTTCGATCTTCCACAGAATAGAACTGCAGCATTCTGAGTGGATGGTCTCGGAAGTTGTACATCTCCACTTTCTTCTCTAGCCATTCTTTTTCAGAATCCGAGAGACACCGAGAAAAACGAACAGGGCAACCAAAATGATCCTGGTAGAACTTTTCCGGAGTAAAATGGGCTGCTCGACTGTTGTGGTGTTTCTCTTTCAAATATTCCAAATCGAAGACAAGTGCAATGGTGGAATTGCTGGTCATACTCACGAGTTGTGGTTGTTGTCCATACTTACAGAGCATACTGTATTCAGCGTTTGGAGTTGACAACATTTCGCTTTCGTGACTGATACTGTTCAACTTCAAAAATCTCTCGATAGCCACCATATCGTCGTTAGAGTTTCCGAAACTTTGCATTGCCAAATATGCTAGCGCATTATTTGGGTTCACGAGTAAACGGTATTTCCGTGCAAAATGAAATCCATCTAGAGCTTGAAGGATGCTCTTCGGTCCCAGTGGATAGAAGACGGCGGAATGAATCCACGGCTCGGTTTCCATAGAATGAATCCTTTGCTTCACTTCATCCACGATTCGGTCAAACCAATCTGGATCGATTCTCGTTGGATTTTGTTCAACCTCGTCGAAGGTTGCGTCCGTGTGGTTGGTTCGTATTTTGTGAAGTTTGTCGACCTTCTTTGTTTTGAGATCTCGTCCGGTTATGTGAACCTGCTGTAGGCCACACGGCCATTGTTCCGGAAATTTCAAATCTAGTGAAATTCTCGTTGGACTGCCTCTTCTGTGACGCTGTCTTTGCTCAAATTGACCTCTAATTTGAGCGCCGTTAGGGAGCTCCAATCGGCCTGAAAATTCAGATTTCTTTGAGTATTCAATTTTTTTCAGAACGAAAACTTACGCATATCAATCGGCAGTCCGGTGTGCCAGTCATTGGAGGAGCTCGAAGCGTCCGCCACGTAATTTAGATGATGTGGTGGAAAATCCATCTCTCTTCGTCTGGTTCTTCTTGCCATTCTTGATATTTTCTGAAAAAGAAATAATTCGTCGGAATAATGTGGTGTCTTTAAACGGGGGTAGTAAAATCAGAAGAGAGAGTGAGAGAGAGAGAGAGAGTGAGAGAGAGAGAGAGAGAGATGTGTTTAAAAAACACATCTTTAAATAAATAGAGTTACGTCCGGAATGGAACTTTTTTGTGGAATTTCAGTTATTTTTGAATTTCCGTACGTCGAATGCGCGCGAGAAAAAATTATCTTGGAGGTCTTGTGTAAAACTACTTCCAATATTACTTGAGTTTTCAAAAGATGCTTGTTATTTTTTATCACCTATTTTTGGGGTTTTCTGATGGAAGAGTGAAATGCGAAATTCCGGAATTTCACATATAAGAATATTGACTTTGAGGGTCGGATGGGAAGAAATAAGAACGAATGGAACAAATGACAGGAAAGACGAGGCAAAGAAAGAAGGAGAGAATGTCGATAGGTCAGTTGCGCAACGTGTGGCACATCAATACGATATAGTGCTCTGGGGACGCCTAACACAGATGAGACATGTGGGGAAATATGAATAAATCAATAGGGGAGAGTTTAGAAGGTCACTATGACGCACTAGTGATGATTCCACTAGACTAGCAAAATATAAACAAACGAGAGAAGAAAAAAAGAAGAAATCAATTTCATGGGGGTTACCTAAGCTCCAAAAGGAAATCTCTGAAAAGTAGCGAAAATGTTACATTTTTTTGTCTCTTGAGTAGTTAACATTATCTAACAACAAGTGTAAAAATATGAAAAGTAATAGGAAAAAGAAAAAAATTTGAAAAAATTGTGAAGGACGGTCTCAGGCGACCGTCTCTTGTTGAGGGACATATGTAACATTATTTGAAGATAGAATGGAAGAGCGTTGGATGGCGTTAGAAATCGTCAGAGAGTGTACAATACAATGTGGCGATGGTGTTAACACTGAGCAATGAGGTTGAGAACTATAGAGGAGAGGTAAAAAGGAGGAGAGGAATTCGCATGAAACATGAAGAGAATACAAGAAAGAATCAGAGAGGAACTCCGACTTCCGGAAAATCAGTGTTACTTCCGGTTTTTGCTTCTCAAATCCCATCAACGAATTTACACAGAAAATGATGCGAAATTTGTTCATTTCTGACCAAAACAATTAAATTCACACATGAAGTTAGTTTGGGAAATCGAAAAAAACCCAATTTTCGCGACCTAAAATTTTTCCGGATTTTCGCGACCTGACGACCAAAAAAAAAAAAAAAGGTCGTCAAATTTTGAAATTTTTCTTTGGTTTCGCGACCTGACGACCAAAAAAAAAATAAAGGTCGTAAAAATTGATATATCTATTTTAATCAATTAATTATCATTAAATCATATAAATTATTCACAATTTCCTTTTCCTCGAACCGGCGACCTCCCATAACCAGCGGCACGCGTTATACACAACAGCGCTCAGAAGAGACGCAGAGAAACGGTCGCCCGCACCACCATGAGGGAGCGCGCACCATCCTTCACGTTGCTATTACACACATGTCCCGCAACTTTTGAATTCTGTTTAAAACGGTCTCGTAATAAACAACCTGCGGGACACCATTTAAAACAAAATCGCGACCTAATTTCACACAAAAGTACGTTTGGGAGACGCTCGCCGGCCACAGTGCTTTTTTTGCGCTTTTCAGTTGGGAAATGGCTCTTTTTCCCAAATGTCGTTTCAGTGGAAAAATTTGCTCTTTTAGGTCGCGATTTTTTTCATTCTGAGTATTTTTTCACGAGAAACACGAATATAACAGTCGCGACCTACTTTTTTTGCCTCCTTATACGAGTTTCAGACTAATTTTCGAACAGATTACAGTAGGTAATTTAACATTGGTTGATCTTCATTTCATGGTTTCCTTCGTGTTCATTTCCGGTCTTTCCCTTTCCCATTTAAACCAAGTTTTTCAAATTTAGCGAAAAAAAAATTTTCCCTTCGGGAAAATTTTTTTTTCGCGACCTTATTTTTCAGACCATTTTTCGCGACCTAAATTTCCCACATCTCTCCATGTGTGATTAAATTGAAAAATGAATTTTGAAAAAAAAAGTTGTATAAAAATACGTGGCCTGAATTTTCGAACACTTCTTTTTCCTTTTTTCTCCTATTTCTTTTCAAAAAACTGGTTTGAGAGAAAAAAGAACCTAAAAACTATTTAGATTTCTTAAAAGATTATGCAACACCACCATGTAAATCGACACGTCTTTATCGTAACACACACACACACACACACACACATTTTTTGTTCTTCGCGCGTCGCGTTCGTTGACCCCGATCAACACAGCACGTTATCTCTGCGGTCTCCTCCCATTGTGCGCTCTCTCATGCTAGAATATATCACACAGTTGTTGTAGGCCGACCGATATGCGAGGACAAAAGTGTGTGTTGCAATAGCAAGACGTGTCTAATTTTCCAATAACATTTGTTGCATCATTCTTGCCTATTTTGCTCAATATTTGGACTCAATTTATTTCAACAGATGGATTCGTTGATTTCTGGCATTGAAAAACAGTAAGTTTGTGGTTGCGACCTTCCATAATGTCACTAGAATTCAATAGTTTTTCAAAAACCCAGAAAAGTTCAACTTTGGCATTGCTTTTCCGTCCTGTAGGAGTCTGGCGGACTTTCTCTTTATGAGTTTAGAAATTTTCATGAAAATAAACTCGAAATAAATACGAAATCAAACAAATTTCATCTCAATTTCCAGAAATGAACGCTTGAAAAGACGAATGTATGAAATCTTTAGTGCTGTTGGGGTCTGGCGTACCTACTCTTTTTGATTTTAAAAATTTGCTTGAAAATATCTCGAAAGTAAAAAATAATTCAATTGAATTTCATGTCAATTTTCAGAAATCACTGCGTAAAAAGTCACAAATATATGAAATCTGGCGCTGACAGTGATTGGACAGACAAGGATTCGGATTTCGATAGTCGAAACACGAACAGGCTCTATTAAAAGAAAGAAAACGTGAGGATGACCGGAAATACATAAAGGTTCCATTGATGTGGCTTTTGGTTGGTACAATCATCTAAAAAGTCAAAGTGGGAAGGAAGAACAATGTATAGATACTTGACGCCGCCGATGGAAACCTTCATGCCGGAATATCCATCAACGTTTCAAAGAAGCCAAGCTTATCATCTAAGGTTTGAGAGGAATTTATTTATGCTCAATCAAATGTTTATTCAATTGCAGATTGGAGTGAAAAAGTGGAGAGGTGTATACAATGATGTTAATCTGAAAAATCGGGTTCATGAAATAATTCTGACTAGCCCTTGTTTCCCAAAACGACATGAAAACGACGGAGCAGGCACCCGAGCGGAACAGAAGAAGCCTCGAATCCGTTGGATCGTCGGACTAATAAAGAGAACATCCTTGCAAGGAGCTGGTTGAAACAAGATTGCCAAGATATTAAGCTTCTCCAGACGGAACGCTGGTGGAAATCCCTCACAAGGGAAGTGTTTTCAGAAAAGCGTTGAGATTTTTCTCAAACTTTTGTCAGTGGTACTTTTGGACACGCTTATAACAAAACTGAAGTCAGTTTTTCCTCCTCGGCCCTGTGAAAAAAGTTATGCGCTCTGAAAGTGATTTCAGTACTAATTTCTCACTTTTGGACTCAATTTTTGAAAAGGTTAATAACGGTTTTGCAGAGTTTTTTCTATATGAATTGTGCTTTTAAATGTTGCTCTACAATCTGACAAAGTTTGCTGATTTTCAAAAAAAATTTTTTTTTTGGAAAAATGTCGCCATGGGGTACCCCCTTGGCCATTTTTTCAAATTTTCGAAAAATTTTAAAATTTGCTAAAATGATTTGTAAATGTAGGGAAGCAACAAAATTAGTGTTTCCACAATATTTGAAAGCCTATATTCCTCTAGAAGTCACAAACAAGCGATTTGTGTAGATACATCAATAGATCGTAGTTCCTTGAAATTTACCTAGGAGTTCTCAAATCATGTGAAAACATAGATTTAGTTAATTCCTGATTCATTTGTCACTTATTTCACTAAAAAAAAGCCAGTCTGGGGTATTTCGGCTGACTAGGGTAAAATTTCTAGTGTTTCTTCCAGAAAATTTCAAAAACATCTACAAGTATTTTTTCTAGTTTTGTGAAAAAGTGTTATTTTTCCAAAAATACGACAATCAAAATTTAAAAAAAAGCGCAAAAAATTTTAATGCAACTTTTTGAGATTTCCAGAGGGGTCAGAAAAAAAACAAAAACCAAATAGAGTATAGAGGGTTCGAACCTGACCCTTGTCAGACACGTCCCTCCCTCCTCACCACTACACCACTTCTCGCTGCTCTCTCCTCTTTCCTGAATGAATATAAGAAAGGGGGAAGGCGCGGCGCTCAAAGGCCCTTGAAAGCACGTTAAAATTTCAGACGCAAATTTTCAGCTTCTGGAGGCCGAGGGGGAAAAACTGAATTCAGTTCTGTTATCAGCGTGTCCAAAAGTACCACTGACAGAAGTTTGAGAAAAATCTCAACGCTTTTCTGAAAACACTTACCTTGTCAGGGATGTTAGAATTGTACAAATTTCTAGTACTATCAACAACTTTGGCTCCTGGAGACGTGGATGCCAATCTTATGGCTGGATAATTCGCCATCTCGATCTGGTCTGGCTCCTCGTTTTAGGTTTGTGCGGTCATTTTGCTGTTTTCACCAATATTGATTTATTTTCAGAATAAAATGGAGAAGTGGAGAAAGAAAGCGATACAAGTCGGCAATAATGGCTATCTAGTCGAGAGAAGCACAAAATACGACGAATGACCATTCTGGAGGGACGGTCATCTGAATGAAATCGGATTCATATGTTTCGATGGAATCAAAGTGACCTTCTACTACTACTTGTATTGAACAGATTGAAATTTGAAGGACGTGATCAAATGTTACACATAATGAAGAATACCGTCAACATCGAAGTCAACAACCAACCTACTCGAATCTATGTGGAGACAACAACAGAGGATGTTTGCATCTATGTTTGTTCGGAGCTGCATCTCTCGTTGTTTGGATCAGAATTCAGACGCAACGATGGAAAGTGTATTTCAGGAAGCAAAATTTGCGATGAAACCATTAAGTGTAGCGATAGATTTGATGAAACAACTCAATACACCCTCCGGAGATGTATTGCTGGTCGTAGGCAGTGTGATGATGAAACATACATTGCTGATAGAAAGATTGCTCAAAATTAGCCTATGAATTGAATTGTGAAGATGTGGTGAGTTCATTATACAAATAGGTTTGAGCAATATATTTTCATATTTACAGTCCTGTCAAACGTGCTTTTCATCCGAGTTCGAATGTGCCAACTCTGTGTGCATCACGGGTGAATCATGTGAGATCGAGTCAATGATTATGGATACAACTATGACGAGACATCCACCGAATGCAGAATGGTTCATGTCGATCCTCGACTTCGAAAATGTGTGAATGCAGCATTGGCATGTGAGAAAAAGCATTAGTACTGTGATGCGGCGGATGTGATCGAATGTTGTAAGTTTAGATTGGCTTTGCAAAACACAAATATTGCAAGCTATGTCGAACTTTTATGAACTTCGGACTATTTAGACCAAAAGTTGAAAAAAACCCTGAATCACGGGAAATTTGAATCAAAAAGTTTCAACTAGCTCAACAAACTGGCCAATCTAACTATTTCGAACTTTCAGTCAAACACGGACGGAAGACTTCATGTAAAGCATTCGGAAACGACGAATGCTGTATGCGAATCTACACTGACGTCCACATCGGATCCTATTGTGATTGCCCAGATGGATTCCGTCCTGATCCAGAAAGTCCCAAGAAACGACGTCAATGAGTAGGCTGGGAAACTAACTTGCTTTCAACTCTGCGACACATATATGTTAAGGCCAACGATAAGGATAACGATGAGGATTGTGATCCATGGATTTTGAAGTGTGCCAGTGTGAAGATAGATCGAACCATGCTCATTCGCGTTGTATGTCACCGGACCGAAACTGCACATCTGAAGAAATCAGATTCAACAATAACGAATATATCTCCAAGGTGTGAGGATGTGACAACAATGACTACGATGGAGATGAATCTGATGAGACGCCAGAAAATGCTCAAATTGAATGCAGGGAGAAATGCACTCGTTGCTCATGTTCCTAACGATGAATCCTCCGATGTGCCACTACTGAAAAATTCATTTCAAGATGTTGGATGTGCGATACGAAGAACTATTGGAAGAAAGATACTCGAAATGTATTATAGAGACGTGGTGAGTTCGTTATACAAGATTGGAAAAGTATATCTTCATATTTTCAGTCTTGCCAAACGTGTTCGATGTCGTTGAGTATGTTGGAAACAAAGCTTGTGCTCAACTCTGCCTGAACATCAAGTGCTCCTAGAATATATTGCCGAGCGTAGGGAGAAGCTGATAATCGGTGCTGATATGGACCAAACAGCTTCTCAGATAAGAAATTGTCAATTTGCTCCAGCTTCTCGGGATCATTGAATTGTGGATCGTATCAGTTTGAATTTTCTAACAAAAAATGTGCGAATGTGCCATTGGCATTTGAAAAAGAGGTTGCGGTGATGCGTCAAATGAGATCGGATGCTGTGAGTTCAAATTTTTGTTTATTGCGAATCCGAAACAAAGCTTCTGCGACTTCCTCTCCAATCTGGTCAATTAGAATGTTTTGAATTTTCAGCCAAACATGGACTTATTGCAAAGCATACGGATACAACGAAGGCTGCACTGTCCTTCGCGACGGATTTTCATGTCAGGCTGGAAACACCATTTGCTGTCTACTCTGTTTTAACACCCAAATATCTATGCAGATGTCATCAGGATCACAAGAATAATGTAGTAGTTGAGTGGATGACAGGAAAGGGTTGGTGAGCGAAGAGATATTGCAAATGTCACGATTCTGCATCGAGTTTGAGAACTTTCTTCCCGGCGTTAGTGTTTGGATTGTGAATTTACAAATTGAGAACTGAAGGAAAATTCAGCAAACTTGTTGAGCCAGGTAAGTTTTCTTAATATGTACTTCATAAAAACTTCTTACCTCCACCAGAATGATTGGTTTAGTTGTCTCTCGACATGACGGTTGCTTGAAATCTATTCTGACCTGTTTTGGTGGAAACGAGAACACATTTCGTGGTTTTCATCTTGATCAACACGATTTTGCTTGCCAATTTTCTCTGTTAATGTTTAAAATATTTTAAAACATTGTTTTAGCCAAGTCACGGATTATTGTTCCTGTGCGATAAGTTCAAATCCAAACTTCTGTGAGAATGATGATGTGGTGTTGAACAGTTTTTGGTGGCTGTTAGGAATATCAACATGCATTGTGAATGCAAAAGTTCCGAGTGGATTGGACGAAAAGGTTCTGAAGTATTTCTGAAAATCTCATAAGCTGCTACATCCTAATTCAAATTTCATAGTGAAGTCATTCATCGACTCATTGGCAAAACGAAAAAAAAAACAAACTTCGCTAAAAGTCCAAATTTTCTACATTAGCAAAAATGGAAGCTCGGTAAACAACGCAAATTGGTTTTAAAAAAACAATTAGATCTATTAGGTTGTTCGGAAAGTTCCCGTCATTTTTAGTGTCAGATACATTCAAAGTAAAACAGGTCAAAACGATGTCGGATAAACTGAAGGTAATGACCATTGTTATCAATGGCTATCTGCCAATGCCCCACTAAATTATGGATGCCTTCCTTCCTAAAATCCCTGTGAAAGCGAATCAAAATTCAAGCCAACCCCTTTTTGATACCATGTTTTGTGGGGAATTTTTTTCTATCAAGACGACGTTAGAGATGCCTGCGCAAATGGTAATCTGAAAGTACAAGGTTAGGGCTACACGGTGGATAAGGCAGACTTGTCCAGCCACGTTCAGCGAGATCGGCCTGGGTCTTCCTTCCCGCATGAGGTTGCGGGTTTTAATTTTTTCCGCGATCTGAAGTTTTTCCGAATTTTCACGACGACGGATTTACAGTTTACAATAACTACTCTATTACGTTAAGGTTATTCATTTCATTTCTACTGATGCTTTTCTTCTCTCTTCCCATTGCACACGTTTTCCTATTGTCCAAGAATACAGTCATAACTTCACCTTGCTTGGAAACAATGGGTTTATTGCTTCAAATAGTCTGAAAATAAAGAACAACAACCAGAAGAGCCAGTGCAAAAAGAAAAAACACTTTCTGTTCAACTTAGTGTTTTTTTCATGTCACAAAGTATGTTTTCTGTCATTTAACAAATTAGAAATGTTTCATTTTCACATTAAAAAAGAAACGAACGTTGGCTCTCAGGCGGTTTCCAGGAGTGTTGCCATGAAACCATTCGAGTGGTCCCTGGGAAGACAACTTTATGCCAAAAGTTTTATTCACAACATTTTCTCTTTCTCTTAACCAGACCAAAATTCGAATTATCTATTTTTCAATTTTTGAGGTTACAGTGGTGAGTCTTGAAAAATATCGAAGTATATGTAGAATCGACATATTAGATGATTGAATATGATTGATTACATATTTTCTTTTTTTTTTCAAATTATCAAGCTGGATACAGTGGGTTTTTTAGAAATTTCAAAATTCTTAACAGATGGGACAAATGCTGAGCTGGCCTGATGTCTCCGACAAGTCTTTCTCTTCCACTGACATCTTCGGAACGGTTGTTGCGATGAGCTATGTTCTGGTGATCCTCTTCTGGCTCCTGTTCGTTTGCTTTTACTCGTTCTACATTGATCACCGTGAGCCAAAAAATACAGTGACAAATTATGCCGCTTCAAGATCTACTGGTACTGAATTGCCTCCAGAAGACACATCATCTTTGAGATCGTGAATGTGAACGAGGAAACCGACAGTGCTGCTGAGAAACCGGTTGCTGCTCCGGTGCATCTTGCTAGGCATTTGCAAGAAAATTAATTTTCTTGAATGATTACACTTGAGGAATTTCTTGTTGTCTGTAAAAATTCTCGATAAATCGTTCAATTTTTTCAAACTTTTCCCAAATATCAACAAAAAAGTTTTAGTTTATTTTTCTGTTTAAGTTTATGATTTATCATAATTGAACATTCTCAAAATTTTATGTTGAAAGACTTGAAGTTTTTGAAATGTGGTAAAAATATTTTTCAACAACGCTTGGGGAAATAAATTCGAATTTGATATTTAAAGGTGAATCAGAAAAAACTACGAGCAAGATCACTATCAGAAGTATTATAGAGCAGTTTTTTTGAAATTGTTGATTTGTATCTCCTTGATTTCAGACTGCAATAATCTTTCTCACAGAAAATGTCAATCAAGGGTAATGGTTTCTGTTTACCAGTACTACCGGCGTTTCTTTCCCACAGCTTTAATTTTTCTTGTATGAAATCATCCAAAATCTCCCGTATTCTCTGTTTTTACCAACTACGTCAATCAGAATCAGAATTTTACTTCAATTTACGCATGAATGAATATTTCATCGAAAAACACGGAAATTACAAAAAGAACACAATCTGACAAATATTAACCAGAAATCAGGATAAGATGTTCAAATGTCAGTGTATCACAATCGAATTATGTTCCACAAATGTTGTTTAAAAATGTTTTCAATACATTTAAACAACATTTCCAATTTTTTCTTCAATCTTGAAACCTATAATTTTGGAAATTTCAGAAAAATGATAAAAAAATTCTTTTTTGTCAACATGATCTTTCAATGTATGAAATTCGTGTGAAAATGAAAGAAAAATACTAAGAAAACGTGATATTTCAAAATATAAATTTTCAATACAAATTTTGATCTTCTCGATTTTTCAGGCAGTTTTCTTATTTTTGAAATTCCGAAAAATTCAAATACTTCCGATTCTTGGATCACGTTACAATAATTTCTGGAAAAGTAGCTTCAGAAGATATGTTTAACATGTGAAAATCATTTGAAAGCTCCGGTAAAGAAATACCAACTAGAGAAAATACCGTAAACGGAGTACCTGAAATTCCCGAGAATTGATAAACCCAAAATTACGTGCTGAAGGAATCCCAGTCTAATGCAATATCCCAAGAAACCAATCGAAAAGGTCACACATGGTAAAAACTTCTCAGCCAACCCAAGACTTGCTGTATCACTTATTAAGATCAGCCTTTCCATCGATGAAGATCAGAAACATTCAAGAAGAAACTCGGAGCGCCCATGATGAAAACGAAAAATTCGACCAGAGAAAAACCTCCGTGTACTCTGAAAGCCCCGAAAAATCCCAAGACAAGGGCTGTTCAACAAATTTCATTCCGAACCCTCCGACCAGGGAAAAAAGAAACACAGAAAAGAAACACAAATCAGTTTTGAGAATGGGACAAATCAATTAAAGAGATCAACACATTTCGAGTTCACTTCTTCTCGAATCCAGCGGCATAGGTTGGCTTGAGGGTGTATCCGCGGCTGACGAATTCCTTCCAAGTGAACGGGTAGTTGCACATCTCTGTGTGGCAATAACAGAGCCACATGTCGGTCGAGGGAGTTCCCTTGACGTAGCTCTGGACGTGCTAAAATGGATGGATAGATTCAAAAGCGCATATAGTTAAACATACCTGCATCACGCAATCGTTTCCCTTAGCCATATTGACAATGTTTGGGATGCGAGACGGATGTCTCTCACCACCTCCGAAGGCTCCGGTGCCATCGGAGATCTGGTACACCGCAGTACAGAACTTACGGTGGTGGACGGTCTCGACGACCTCGTGGTAATCGGTGTAGCCATAGCAGGAGAGTCCGAAGGAGGGAGCAGTGGAAAGGGAGAGGAGGAAAATGAAACGGATCATTTTCTCCAAGAATTGGAGGGGTGAGAGAGTGAGGTAACGACTGATGAGAAGCACTGCTGAAAGCCCCTTTTAAAGAGAAGGGTCTCAAGACTCCGCCCATATTTCAGAAAAGTATTCGTCTTTGATTCTCCGCCCATATTTAAGAAAAGTATGCGTCTTTGATTCTCCGCCCATCTTTGAGAAAATTATGCGCCTTTAACGCTCCGCCCAAATCTTCGACTCTACTCTTGCGGCACGGTGATGATGAATTTGAACATCAGAAAAAGATGAGAAAATGTGTCACGGTTAGGTATTCTGTTTGAATGCATGGAAAATGGGATGCAACCGACCTGAGCGGGCGAATAGGTTGCCAAGGCCAAACCACTAGTTCTTTGGGTTCTTGGCGACGCCAAAACTTCCGAACACAGGCAAATGTTGATATTCGAACAAGGACCCGTGAAAAAGTAGAACCGGAAAAATTGTGCAACACTATTTATGCCATGGCCCTCTGGTTCGAGACGCGTCATTCAAATATGATCAAAAAAGGTATCAATTCGTAGATCTCGTTAAGTTCTGCATTTTAAAATTTGATTCAAACAGAAATTCCTGGGCCGAGTTATCTTCCAGGTTCCAGATGACTGACGGGCTAAACTCGTGACTCATGTAATGACTAAATAGGATAACATTCAGAGGATTCGCAACTTTCCAAAAAATTATTCAATTGATGTGTGAAACAGAAAAATGGACAGTAGTTATAACATTTGAGAAACTTGGAATTTGGTAATTTTTGACAGTTTCTGAACGTTATAAATTTCTAGTGTTTTGCTGAACACCTAATGCAAAAATTCTAATGTAGATTGAAGAATGTCTATCTTGTCACACAAAATTATGAAGTTTTTTTCGAAACAATGTATTTTTTGCCTGATTGTTTATCCGATTGGTGGTTATATCTTCTTGGGCTACTGTATTCCTTTATTGTACTCATACTTTCGGCTGAAGAACTTCCCGATTGGTAGTTCAGCCGTTAGCGGCTGCTCTACATTACAGTTTCATAAGAAGCTCTTCTTAAGAATTTCGAGACAAATTTATCAACACTGTTGTTTCCAAAAATATTTGTTTTATAAATTCATCTTATTCCATTTTAAAACAATGATTTTTTTATTTTGTGACTCACTTTTCTTTTCACAACATTTTTTCTTGGACTCCATTCATAGTAGTTTCTGACCCGAATATTATAATCCTCTGCATTTTCTGACCATTGTACGTCAGTTGGTGAACAACAACTGAGTACAATTTGTGATAGAATTTCCGAGATAGCATCGAAAGTCAATCGGGATAAAAATTTCATATTCTTATTCATATATCATGTTGACAAGAAAAATCAGGAACAAGGAAAAACTGAAATCATTTCTCTGACATTTCCTAAATTATAGATTAGAGGATTGAAAATTCATTTGAAAATGTAGTTGAAATGTAGTGAAAAATTTTCAAACAACATTAAGGAGAAACATAATTTGTCATTCGACATTTCGAAGTGAATCAGAAAAAACATTGAAAATTATTGAATCTCCTTGATTTCCGGCTACACACATTAACACTACCAACCTGAGCAGTCAAGCACTGTTTTCTGGTTACGGTACTTCTGGAATTGTTAGGTTGCGGCGCAGCGATGAGCAGACTAGATTTCGACATCTTTGATCATAACCGAATTCTAGTTCTACATTTTTTTTCCAGAATCTTTGACCCGTGCAACTTCCATGTCGATTATTGTTGTTTGATGACGAACACGTCGATGATTGGAAACTCAAGTGGCAAAGATAAGAGGAATTAAAGTCGGTGAAATTGTTTTGAAAGAAATTTTAGTGGTCGGTATCACTTGAAAGAAATTATTTTTCTTCTTTTCATTAAGATTTTTTTCAAGTGAGCATTGGGATCTCAAGGTATTATAGATTCCCTTCGTTCCATCTCGTCGTTGAACTGTTCATGGATTTTTTTAATGGAGAAATGCAGAAGAGAAAGAGATCAGTTAGATCGTTACTCAGAAAAAAAAACAAATTATCAGTTTTTGTTCAGGATACTGTAGCATAAGCTTACTTCAAGCCATTCTGATTTTGTGACATGGTATTTTTGAGCTCTGTGAAAAACTTCCAGATGTCAGCTTCTAAAAGTTTCTGAAAAAAATTATAATGTTTCTCGGATTGATAAATAAAATGAAATCAATAAACTTTTGATAATACCGCTTGAAAAAGTTTTTGGCATTTTCCGTGTTTCTGATCTAGTACCATAAACGTGTTCTAAATGTTAATTTGGAAGATTCGTTTTCAAGAACATCTTTTTCTTCCAGAAAAAATAAAATTTGCAACCAATTCTGATTGTTTTCAGTTCTAGAATCAGAAGACACAAATGATCTAGAAGTCGTGTCTCTTTTGAAAGGTAGCAGATTCTTTCTAGTTTGTATCTAACGCTGCCAAAAACAACCATATGGCGCTTGACATCACCAGCTCTTCTAGGAAGATCTCATGCATCCACCTGCTAAAACATAGAAAGATGTTGTTTTTGACATACAGTGCGCGTCATAATTATAGGACACCCCTCCCAAATGAGTGTTCTGAAAAAACCAAAAAAGATAGCTAAATTCTGTAAACGCAGTTCAATTCAGCGTGTGGAAAAACCTATGTTCACAAATTTTCAGAACAATTGAGCCATTTTTATGCTCACAGAGCTGAAAAATCACTTTTTAGGCCGCGTCATAATTATAAGACACCCCTGGAAAATGAAAAATCTCAAGTTTTTTAGAGAAAAATATTCAAAATTTTTTGTTGAAAATTGTCAAAATAGTCTCAAAACAGCCTATTTTGACAATATAAACAATCATTGATCCCTCTATCCAAGTTTCAGAAAAAATTATTTTCAGACATTTTTGCCATTTTTTGGGTTTTTGGAATAAATCGTGAATAACTTTGCTCCTGGGTGAGCTTTCCGGCTGAAATTTATAGGAAACATTTTAAGAGGGTTCGTGATTTTGCCAGTGTTCAATTTGCCCGTGTTCGAGTTGTTTTGAGTTTGACAGCTCAAAATTGAGCTCAAGTTTTGAACTGAAAAAAATATTGCGGGATCGAAAAATTTTTAACGCGGTAAATAATGTTCGAAAGACTTCCTAAATCACAAAAAATTCCATCGAAATTGTGGATTAGTACAGAATAAGAACTTTCAGGTACCAAATCAAGTTTTTGACCATAATCAGATTCACCGAATTTTAAGTTCAGTTTTAGAAGTTTTAGTTCTGCTTAAAATGGAAACAACAGCTCAGAGTATCATAACAACAATTAGTATACAATCCAAATCACTGAAAAAATGTTTCCTATGAATTTCAGCCGGAAAGCTCACCCAGGAGCAAAGTTATTCACGATTTATTCCAAAAACCCAAAAAATGACAAAAATGTCTGAAAATAATTTTTTCTGAAACTTGGATAGAGGGATCAATGATTGTTTATATTGTAAAAATTGGCTGTCTTGAGACTATTTTGACAATTTTCAACAAAAAATTTTGAATATTTTTCTCTAAAAAACTTGAGATTTTTCATTTTCCAGGGGTGTCCTATAATTATGACGCGGCCTAAAAAGTGATTTTTCAGCCCTGTGAGCATAAAAATGGCTCAATTGTTCTGAAAATTTGTGAACATAGGTTTTTCCACACGCTGAATTGAACTGCGTTTACAGAATTTAGCTATCTTTTTTGGTTTTTTCAGAACACTCATTTGGGAGGGGTGTCCTATAATTATGACGCGCACTGTATGACTCTGGTCAAAAACAACCATATGGCGCCTGATTCATTGAGCTTAAAGAAGAAAAATTTGACTTCGAAGAAAAAGATCACACGAATTATTGTAGTGTAGTGGCAAAAAACAACCATATGGCGACTAAGGTTCAATGATTCGGAAAAATTTTTTCTCGGTTTGGTGAATTTTCTTATTTCATTTCAAAAAAGTTCACATCATTGGTGTTGATCTTACGACCTACGTCAGATTATGACTTCTAGAAAAGTAGACTCATATCTGAGACGAATTTCAAAAAAACGGGGGTTTCTTGATAAAAATGATGTGATTTTGCTCACTTCCTAGATAGAACTTTTTTCCAAACAATTTTGTATACTCGCCAATTCTTTTTGTAACACCTGAATGTGAGATTTTCGTTAAATTATCCATTCATGTGTAGATTAGAGTAGAACTATTATCCTGATTGACGTAGTTCCAGAATCAGTTTGACATATCAATGGACACACAGAGAACAAGGGACATTTTGGATGATGGGGGCTCAACTAGGAAACTTATTCCGGAGTTAAAATTTACCGATTTCTCAAGTTTTGCGGTTGTTTTTATTGAAATATTGTTCTGCTGAAAATTTTTCAAAATTACGAGAAGAAAAAAAAGAACAGTGTGGAAAAAAAAACTACGGAATATGCTGAAAGCAAAGCAAGTTCTAGGAAGAGAATGAGTCGAGAAACGTTTTCGTTTCTATCAAAAACAAGGCCAATCCGGATCATCAGATTTTTCCCCACAAATATTTCTTTTTTTCGTACATGTCTCTCTCCTGGTGGAAAATGATACAATAAATTTTCCCGGAAAGATCGTAAAATCAGAAAAATTTTTCTTATTGTGGTGCCGAGAATAGAAGAAGATGATTCAAACGAATTTGAAAATATAATAAAATTAAGCAATGAGCGATAGAGGAAAAAAATTGCTGGGAAAATGCGGGGAGGACAGGAGAATTTAAAAACGGCAATATTCATGAAGTTGTAACTAGCCTTATCAATAGCTGCTTCACTTGCCTGTTTCGCACTTCCATTGCTCGGCTCTTATACTTCCAATTTTCTATCCAGGTCTGAGCTCTCACCAATATTCTTCTGAAAATGCTCATTTCAATTAAATGTCTTGAATTTCCTTTCTGAACATATATAATAGAATCGGAAACCGTCTGTAGGACACTTTTCAATTTTCATTGGGACGAGGTCGGTGTCTATGTAAAACGGGAATCTCCATCCAAACACTGTGAATTTTATAAATTTTTTATTTATATTTCCATAACTTATTGATCAAACTCACTGAGTCGTCCATATCTGTATAGTCGCTCTTTCTGGCAAATCATCTCCCTCCAAAAAAGCTTTTGGGCATCAGAGACATCTTCGACTGAGTTTGGACGTGGCGGCTAAACCTCTAAAATAAGTTTTTCGTCTGTTCAAATATTTTTTAAAATATAATCGCTGTCTGAGAAAAAGGTTAGAGAGAAGTGTATGCGAAGTGTTAAGTAAGGATAGAAGTGAAGATATATATCAAAGCGGAATGTCTTAATAGCGCATATTAAGGGGAGACGCAGACAGATTTTCGGAAAATTTTTGCTTCTCAAACTTTTTCTTTTCGGGCGGCTATAATATGTAAATAGAAGACAAAACTTCAATATCTTGGGCGGAAACCGAGAAAAAGTGACGCAAAGTTGAAGTTGGGGTGCTGATCTATTACAGGTTTCACGGTATGCCGGATCTCATTGAGTTCGAGTTCGTAAATAGATGAATTGAACCATGACACTGATAATATAGCACTCACTTGAAATAATATTCATAGAAAAAAGACTCGGCCAAAAGCAATCGTTAATATACGACCAAATAAGCGGTCAAGTTTGTTTCTGAAATTCTGAAATAAAGAGATCTATGTGGGAAGCAAAGAACTGTGTATTGCTTGAAGAACAGAAAGAGAGAGAGAATTTTGCAATTTTGATTGAATCATTATTTTTAGTCGAAAAGTTGGTATTGCAATCCAGACAAACAAAATATCGTAAAACTATGATAGAAGGTTACTCAATCCGCCAACTTATGTAGAGCTTTTTTTTCTTAATTTTTGTTCAAGTCATCAAAAATGTTTCAAGTCACACAACTTTTCTGATATCATGATGGAAAATTTTACAGTTAACAACTTTTTGACATGTTTGGCAGGAATCGAAAAAAAATTGACGAAAATTTAGAAAGTTATTTCAGATAGATTTCTGGTCTGCCAGCTCATCACTTGCTCCGATTCCCTTCACGAAAACGTTTTTCACTCTTTGTCCAAGGTACTTTTCATATCTTTACAAACAGCGTTCTCTCCTCAAAGAAAGAGATTGTTGATGCTCTGAAAATCTAGAAAGCATGATATTTGTATTATCTGCTGACGGTATATCGTCTTTTGGGCCCACTCACTGTCAGGCATTAATTCTTAGGGTTGCCTTATGATTTTACGCTTGCTTGATGTTAGTTTAGTTCGAGTCGCTTCTTTTATGATAATTACTTTTTTTTCAGGCACTTGAAAGAGATTCAAGTTAAAGCACGCGTTGTGTTTTTGAGGAGGATACCAATAAGAAGATGACCGACTTTATCGGTTTCCATTCGAGGAATGGTAACAGAAAAGCTGTGAATACGAAACATACCAATTAAAACAAACTACTTTATTTAAAAGTATAAGACAAAGATAATATTAGTTGTTGCCTCCATTTTCCTGTTGAGCCTGTTGTGGTCCTTCATCCTTATGAGCATCATCAAAAGCAGCTCTCGAATTCTGGGCCAGTTGCAACACTTCCTGGTAATCGTCCAGACCCACGGCCAACAATTTTTCTTCCTCGACTTTAGCATCCTGGAGGATTGTTCTCGCCAGAGCTTCATTGCGATTGAGCGATTCTTCAATCAATTGCTCGTGACGGCGGAATTGAGCTTTTTGTCCTGCAAAAAAGGATATGCTAGAGGGTTTTCATGTGGCTTACAGTACTGGTCAATATGGTACTCCAAAAAATCAACTGATTTTTGGCCGTCTCAATAATTTTCATGAGTCTGGAGCTCGGTTGTTAAGTGTCCGATCAAATAAAAAAACTTGGATGGTATGAAACAGGCCTAGATTGAAAACCTTGCATTCTCAAAACTTTTGAAAATTTCTTGTTTTTGTTTTTGAAAAACCTGTATCAGAGGACGGTGCACACGACCAAAAATTCAATTCCTTCTGATGTCAAATTTTGTGTATTTTTGTGTGGACTTTGAAAAGTCGTCGCTTTTCAGACTTTCAAAATGCCTCGAAGTTGAAAATATGCGAAAAAAGTTTTTTTTTACATTTCGAAAACCTGACTTTTGAACTTTGAGCCAATTTATCTTGGTTCCTATGAAGTTATCAAAAATCGTCAACTGATAAAATGCTTATCATATTATCACTAACATTTTATCAGTTAAACGATTTTTATATCTCTCATAGAAATCGAGATAAACCGGCTGAAAGCTGACGGATATAGTGCAACTTTCTATGGCATGTTACTTGGCTCAATTTTGTCTGATTTTCAAATTTCTTTTCCACAGAAAAGTTGGGAATTTCAAGAGCTACAAAATTATATAATTTTTGACTTTTTTGACCCAGTAAAATAGGTCAAAAACAATTTTTTAAAAAACTAACCCGCTCAATCGCAATACACGCCAACTCCGCAAGATGGACTCTCTCAAGGACTTCTAGATCATGCTTTTTCCTGTAAAAAGTAGGCTATAACTTGGCTGAAACGTAATTTTTGAAGGCGAATTTTCATTTCAATCTGTACATTTTGACTTTCTCTGAAATGATATGAAATTTGGATAGAGTTTCTTCTAATTTGAATTGGGATATTTGAAAAAAAGTGTTTTTCTGATTTTCTTTGTTTCGTTTCTGAATCGGACTTTTCAGTTTTTTATTTTCAAAAAACTCACATAAAATCTTCCAAACTCTCAATTTTCCTTATCACCGGTACTGTATTGAAAGATGCGTTCCAAATTGTATTGATGGATTCTCGAATCTTCTTCATAGGTACTCGAATCCGTTTGAGAATTTCAGATGTCTCAGCATAGAAAATGGAGAAATCGGAGAACAACATTCGACGAAGTTTCTGGAGAAGACGCTCCAGAAGAGCCAAATGAACATGGAAGATCTTCAGATGAGCTTTCTTGAACTTCTGGAATTCCTCGCCAAGTTTTTGGGTTCTCTGGAAATATGAATATTTGAGAATTTTCTGTTTTTTTGAACTCAAATATCTTACTTCCTATGAGAGATATTATTGTAGAAGTTATAATAAAATTTTTCATTTTCATGCTAATGGAATCTCGTGTTTTTTGAAGCCCGTTTATGATTCTACGCTTGTGTTCACAAATTTTTAAAATTTTTTCTCCGGCATTTTCAGAAATCAGATTACACTTTTCGTTTTTCTAAAATAACTCACCAAAAAATCCCGTTACGAAATTGTACTTCTTGATCCGTTTTTCATCAGAATAATAGTCAGAAAAATAAAAACAAATAGACCTGTGGAAAATCAGTAACCAGCCACAAAGAAGATTAAATAGGGAATTAATAGTGGATAGATGGATATTTATGAAAAATCAAAAGAAATAGGCCGGTGGAGTATCAGTAACCAGCCATGAAGAAGAATAAATAGGGAATAAGTGGGTAAATATTCAATAAAATCAAATGAAAAAGGCCGGTGGAATATCAGATACCAGCCATGGGGAAAGAGTGGAGTAGAGTGATGTGGCTAGTCACATTACGCGGTAGAAGGCGAGGGAGAGAGAGGAAATAAGGGAAAGGAAAAACAATGCGCGGAAAATAGTGTGGAACGTTCGAGAGACGCAGCAGTGTGCCTAGAGTAAAAAAGGTTATCGAACGTTTCTGTGGGAAAGAATAGCGGAGAATACCAGGCTGTATCGAAGTAGGGGGGGGCTCTCATTGGGCAACTGTCTCACCGGGGGCATCGCACCTCACATCAGAGAAGAGGAGGAGTCATCGATCGGAATAGCGTAAAATGATGAAGAAAATTTTCCGGTATATTGGAAACTGAAAAAGTGAAAATAATTTTTGGGTCTTTCAAAAAAATATGTGCTATGTCGTATACAGCATCACTAAAGGAAAAAATAGGGTGAAATTACTTTGAAAAATTCAAAAATATTCCGAGAATCTGCCATAAAATCGAAAACTGGAAAAAACTTCCATAAAATAACTCTCATTTAAACTCGGAATATTAGCTGATTTTTGAGAATTGTCTTTGTTTTTTTTTGGTTGAAATTTCTGGAAATTCAAAATTTCCAAATTTAAAAATTAATCTTCATATGATCTTGTGCAACAGACGTTTTGAAATAGGAACTCACGAATTCGGAAAATCAGGAATCTGAAAATTTAGAAACTCAGAAAAAAAGGCAAGAGAGAAATTCAAAAATTCTGAAACTAAACTATTCCGTAATTAGTCTGAAATTGGAACGGCTGTTTTCTGAAAACTAATTTTTTGGAGTTCTTTGTTCTCAATCACCGAAATTTTGCAGGAAATTTAGTTACCGTAAAACTCTAATAGATCGCCACCCGGACCGTTTACTTTGAGCTTATACAGTGCGCGTCATAATAATAGCACCACCCCACTTTTTGAGGGTTTCAGAAAAACTAAAAAACTCAGAGAAAAACGGCTAATGCCATTCGATTGAGCATCCCAAAAAAGCTATTTGTGTCCAGAATCAAGTATCAGTCAAGTGTTTTAGGACTACAGTAACCAAAAGTCTGCCTGCGCACCGCGTCATAATGATAGCACCACCTTGGAAAATGAAAAATCTCAAGTTTTTTAGGGAACAAAATTGAGAATAATTTGTTGGAATTCGTTAAAATAGTCGTAAAACAATCTATTTTGACAGTCTAGACAAAAACTGATGTCTCTATTCAACTTTAAGAAAAAATTATTTTCAGACACTTTTGTCATTTTTTGGGTTTTCGGAATAAATCGTGAATAACTTTGCTCCTGGGTAAACTTTTGAGCTGAAATTGATAGGAAATACTTCTGCAATGGTCTGGAGTGTCTACTAGTTGTTTTTATGTTATGTTGAGCCGTCGTTTCTAATTTAAGCAAAACTGAAATTTCGAAAACGAACCTTGAAATTCGGTGAATCTGATTTTCTTTAAAAAATTAGATTTCACAAGTTAAAATCATTTTTTTCGTATAGAATCACAACTTCGAAGACAATTTTGGTAACATAGAACATCTTCCGAACATTTTGTGCACCTTTGAAAAATGTTCACTGTGGAATATTTGTTCATTTCAAAACTCGATTTCAGTCGCGAGCTACCAGAGCTTGACCAATTGTAACATGATCACGAATTCACTCAAGATGTTTCCTATCAATTTCAGCTCAAAAGTTTGCCCAGGAGCAAAGTTATTCACGATTTATTCCGAAAACCTAAAAAATGACAAAATTGATCGTTCATTTTCTAATTGATTATATTCATTTTAATAATTTATGGTGACAGCGGATCCGAGGTCTGCCAAGACCGATCCCACGCCCTAACCAGAGAGTGCATGTTACCTGAAATGATCCCGATTCCCCACAAATGTGTAAAATGAGCGATGCAAATGAATAACAGTACACAGACTAATCGAATCCAAATTTATTAGGAAATAAAAATCAGAAAATATTTAAAAAAAAATTAAAAAACTACACATCCGACCATCCTCGCCCTCCATGTAAATTTGATACCACAGCTTTTTCATGAACGGTAGGCTTGCCCTTTTTCTTTTCCAAGTTTTTCGTTCCACTGAAAATTATAAAAATAGGAAATATTGCAATAACTAAACAACTCACTGGAACAAGCTTGGTCCTTTTGTAGAACTTCACGCCAACTTTATCCCATTCACAAGACGGCATCGGAGTTTTTTCCACCAAACATATGATGTCCTGCGGATGCAATCGAACAGTATTATCCTGTGCTTCCGATTGGAGAATTCTCCTCTCCTGTCCTAACAAATTCTGGAGTATTTCGCAGCTGGTTTTGGTTCATTCGGACGAACATCTCGATATGACGAGCTGCTGGAGCACTGTCAGCGAATTTTCGTTTCATGTCCCCAGTGTTGAAGACGTTGATGGTTCCTTGAATCCAGTTTCGAAATCGTATTCTTGATCCTTTCGATCCGTTCCTCATCAGAATAATAATCAGAAAAATAAAAAGAAATAGGCCGGTGGAATATCTGTAACCAGCCATGAAAAAGAGTTAATGGAGAATAAATAATGGTGGATCTTCAATAAAATCAAAAGAAACAGGCCGGTGGAATATCAGGTACCAGCCATGGGGTAAGAGTAGAATAGAGTGATGTGGCTAGTCACATTACACGGTGGAAGACGAGAGAGAGACAACAAATGAGGGAAGAGAGAAAGCAGTAAAAAATAGTGTGGAATGTTCTAGAGACGCAGCACAGTGCATAGGAAAAAAGGAAAAGACATCGAAAGTTCCTGTGAGGAAGAATAGCAGAGAATATGTGTTCACACTGCCAAGGGGTATCGAAGGGAGGGGAGAGTCTCATAAGGCAACGTAACATGTCTCACAGAGAGCATCGCACCTCACAGAAGAGGAGGAATGATAAATAGTTTTCGTAGGGAGGGGAGGTGAGGGGAGTAGAACGTCACCATCGGGCAGAGCAAAAAAAATGACTATTGGGAACGGAAAATGTGTATTATAAATAATTGTTGAGTCATTCATAAAACATGGGCAGCGTCGTGCACAGCATTACTAAAGGAAAAAAATGAATTGAACTAATTTGAAAAATTCAGAAACATTTTAAGAAATCCTCATACCCGGAATATCAGCTGAAAATCTAACTTTTTTCTGTTCATTTGTTTGAAGTTATTGAAAATTCAAAAATTCCGAATTTAAAAATTAATCTCCACCTTCCTGCTGTCTTACTAGCAGTAATATTCTCAATTTAGCCCTTGTTTATTTCATTAGCTCTGGTGTTAAAAATATATTTTTTATGTTTTATGTCCCACCGAGATAGAAGGTCACTACCCAAAAAGTCAGAGCCGAAACACCTGATTTCTCCTCACAAATCTGATGATTCGAATGTTTTAACTATTTCAAAAATATTATAAACATGACTGTCATTCCGCTTATGCTCCTTCGGGACTGAACACCTTGCCACCCGGGAATAATCTCTGTGAATAATGAAACCAATCTGTTTTTAAATAAGGTATAAAACATTTCGGATATCGAAAGTTGGAAAACTCTGAATCTCAGAAATTCCAAAGTTTAGATGTTCGAACATTTGAACATTTTAAAGTCGAAAGCTGATATTTGAGAATCTTAAAACTCACAAATTCGGAAAATCAGCAACCTGAAAATTTAGAAACTCAGAAAGTAAGAGAGTATAAAAAGAAAGGAATTATGATAAACTAAGAGTATGAAAATTAACAATTCTGAAACTAAACTATTCTGAAATTAGTCTGATATTGAAACGCCTGTTTTCTGAAAATTGATTTTCTGATGTTTTTCGTTTCAAATCACAGAAATTTTGCAGGAAATGGACTAAACTGTCCTTTGACTTCTAAAATTCTGGTTTTTATTTTCAGTTTTGTGATTTTGAGAACAGTAATTCCAAAGTTCTGCAATTGAAAACAATATTGAAAAACCGATTTTCTGAAAAATGCTCTTCAAAACTTTTTTTGTTTTCAAACACCTGAATTTGTAAAAAACTGAACTAAACTGTTCTTCAATTTTTAAAATTTTGGTTTTAATTTCCAATTTTCATGATTTTGTGCATTCCGAGAACAGACGTTTTGATATGGCAACGCCCATTGGCTGGAAACTGCTTTTTATTTTATTTTGGTTTATCCACTTCCAAAGTTCAAGAAAAACATGCCAAGCTAAGATACTCTTTCAAAATTTATATTCTGAATTCGGAATTTTTTCACAATTTAGGAATTACAAGGTGCGTCAAAATTATTGCAAACAAAAGTTTAGTGCTGGCTGGTGGGCGCTGGAGCATTTTCAGAGCAATGACTCAATGTCGATCATTTCCAGCATGTCTTAATTACCTAATTCCCAAATTTTCAAGTTTTTAGGTTAACTTTTACACAAATGGTGACTTGTTCTATATACCTATGCACCCTTCTCGAGGTGGCCAAGAGGAGGGTGGGCATGAGCAGCATTGGAAAAGCTCATGGAATCTAACGAACAACCTAGTGGATAGCTATCGAATATGTTTACTAGTTTGATACGGTCAAAAACTGTCTGAAAAATGTAAAATATCGGACATTGATTGGCCTAGAGAGAATCAAAGTCGGCAGAGAACGAGTTTGTCGAAATTCGCTCTGAATCATGAAAACATGAGCCGGGAGCTCCGAATGAGCAGTATTTCAGTCAGTGCAATCAGGAAAAGTGAGCTCGGACTGACCCCATATCATATTGAAAAGACTGGAATTCTGTCTCAAAATAACAATCTGGCACGCATCCGGAAGTGCAAATCGACATTTGCTGGCACGCATCAATATGCATCAAGAGGATGATGCTCGGCGGCAAGAAGCTCTTGACATCGAAGGCCGAATCCTTATCAGAAAAACATAGAGTTTGTTGATCTAGATCTGAGCTAGCTAATAATCATAGTAGGATGGCCAACCGAACTTCATATCCTTAGTACGTCATGGTTTTTGGTGCAAAAACCTCCGAAGTCAATTTTTGTAGATTTTGAGTGATATTCAGCAAAGAGTACTAATAGGAAGAAAGTTTGCAGTGGTATATTCTTTCGTGGACCAAATACTACAGTGCGTCCAATAAGTTTAGGAACCCCCTAGATTTTGGCCGCCTGGCCAAAACTAGAAAAGTTATCAAAAATCTGTGAATGCAGTTCGATTCCAAATGTGAAATAACCCCAGGAACCAAATTTTGGGTGCCCCACCGTTTTTGGTCCCTGCGTACCACCAAAAAGACACTTTTTCAGCTGTCCCATACAGGGTCCGTCAAAATTACGTGTGCACAACTTGGGCGCCATGGCGCTGCGCACTGACGCACTTTTGGTGCGCAGTTTCTTCAAATTTTTATTAATCATTTCATTATTTATTAGTTTGCCAAGTTTCATCCCAATCGGTTATGTTTTAGGTAAATGACAGCGGCAAGTCCTCATCGTACTCTGATCGTCGACTTTTACAAGCGAGGTTTAAGCACAGGAGACATTTCTAAACGACTCGGAGTGCACCGAAATACGGTTTTCGCGACCATCCGTCGTTTCAACCAGCTTGGTCACCTCAAGGACCGTACGGGAAGAGGAAGACCGAGGACTGTAAGAACTCCAGCGAAGATCAAGGCCGTCCGGGAGAAAGTCAGGCGAAATGCTCATCGTTCCATGAAAAAGATGTCAGATGGCATGGATATCTCTTAAACATCAATGAGGAGAATTGTCAGAAAAGAGCTGAAGATGACCTCTTATCGAGCAACACAAGCTGCTATTCTATCCCAAGCCAATAAGGAGAAACTGCTCATCAAAGCGAAGCGCCTTCTCGCTGGCACGCGCAAAAAGGATCATCTTATCACCATCTTCTCGGACGAAAAACTCTTCAGTGTCGAGGCTGAATTTAATAGCCAAAACCACCGAGTGCTGGCCACAAATATTCAACAAGCAGCTGACCGTGGTAAAACAATCCATCGAGCCTCTCATCCTGCGAGCATCATGTTTTCGGAGCGGTTTTCTATGATGGGAAGTGTCCGCTTGTTTTCGTTGATAAAGGCGTGAAAATCAACCAAAAATACTACGTTGAGGAGATTCTGGAGAAGCATGTGCTACCGTGGGCTCAAAACCACTTCGGTCAGAAGAAATACATCTTCCAGCAAGATGGAGCGCCTGCTCATACCGCAAAAATGGCTCAAAAGTGGTGCAAGGACCACTTCCCCGCCTTCATACCAAAGGATGAATGGCCGGCTTCGTCGCCTGATCTGAACCCGCTCGACTACTCCGTATGGGGAGTTCTGCAGAATAAGGTCTGCGCAAGACCTCATGCAAATATCGAGGCCCTGAAGAAGTCGTTGACTGAGGAATGGGACAAATTATCCGTCCAATAGCGTGCCACCATTGATGCCTTCCCTCGACGACTTCGTGCCCTGGTCGCTGCCAAAGGAGGTAGAATCGAATAATTTTTGTTGAATTATGATTTCAAGCGTTGAAATAAACTATCTGTTAAATTTCGCCTTAATCTCGCATCTACTTCTGGAGATAACGTCATCTACACTTGCACACTTAATTTTGGCGGACCCTGTAAGTTTAGGACCCCCGAAATTTTCGAAATTTTGAATATTTTTTGTCGAATTTTTGGTTTTTAACCGGAAATAACTTTCAATTTCGAGCTTTTTAAAAACATTTTCACAAGTATTTCGAAAAATTATCATATTTTGTGCATTTCGAAATCATCAATTTTCCTCATTTTTGGGTATTTTTGGGTATTTTTGTAAAAATAACTCAAGTTATCAGAATTTTTTCGACATTTCGATAAACGGATGTGCTTACACAGTGGTATCCTGGACATAATAAGTTTAGATAATGTTGGGAAAGGCTTTTCTGACCATTTTTACATCGCTAGACAGCAATTTGAGTTGGTTTCAGGTCTCTAAGGCCCTTTTCTTTTGGTTTATCATACCACCATTTTTTCACAGTAGATAAATCTTGTGGATGGCAGGATTATCATAGCGTCTGCACCCAATCAAGACCCTGACTGACCTCCCAGTATCTAAATTCACTTGCCAACATCACATTCTGTATGTTCCATGCCCGTTTCCCTCGAAATTTCGATAAAATTCTGATAACTTGAGTCATTTGTACAAAAATACCCAAAAATACCTAAAAATGAGGAAAATTGATGATTTCGAAAGTGCACAAAAGATTATAATTTTTCGAAATACTTGTGAAAATTTTCTTAAAAAGCTCGGAATTGGAAGTTATTTCCGGTTAAAAACCAAAAATTCGACAAAAAAAATTCAAAATTTCTAAAATTTCAGGGGGTCTTAAACTTATTGGACAGCTGAAAAAGTGTATTTTTGGTGGTACGCAGGGACCAAAAATGGTGGGACACCCAAAATCTGGTTCCTGGGATTATTTCACATTTGGAATCGAACTGCATTCACAGATTTTTGATAACTTTTCTAGTTTTGGACAGACGGCCAAAATCTAGGGGGGTCCTAAACTTATTGGACGCACTGTATTCTGGAAACTAATGTAAGTTTGGACTGTTCCACGGTGTTCTGTTCTCGGTCACAAGCCAAAAATCGTTCCTCCAGGGTGCGCCGCAAAATTTTTAAGATTCGGTACGACTTGCGGAAAGTCACCCTTGTCGCCGTACATGATTTCGGTTGACGATTCCGCATATAGAGTTTTTCAGTCGAGGGTCCTAGCACGTCCACATTCTAATTTGAAGTCGCTGGGAAAAATTTTGGACCCAGGACGGGGCCAGTTATCCCCAAAACACCTCCGTGCCACAGTAGACGCGTTACCGAAGAAACTCATGGATGTAGTGAGGATCAAAAGCAACTGCATCAAACAACTTTAATAATGTCACTTTTAGAAAGTGTTCAGTAAACTATTGCCAAAATTTCAAGTCTATTCGAGTATTTTCAGAGAAGTTACAGCACTTTGAATGTGTTGCAATAATTTTGACGCACCCTGTAGAATTTTCGAATTTCAGAAATTGGAACGCCAATTTTTGAAAACTGCTTTTCTATTCATTCTAATAATTTATGGTGACAGCGGATCCGAGGTCAGCCAAAACCGATCCTGTGTCCTAACCAGAGAGTGCATGTTACCTGAAATGATCCCGATTCCCCACAAATGTGTAAGATGAGCGGTGCAAATGAATAACAGTACACAAATTATTCGAATTCAAATTTATTAAGAAACACATTTTTTTCAAACAACTTTCTCCCATTCACATTTTTTGGTGCTTCTCTAGCTTCTTGAGCTTGACGGTCTGAAATAATAAAAGCTTTATCAGCCCACAGACAATATAATTACTCACAGTCAACTTTTGCTTGCTTCCGGCGAACTGGTGGCTCTGTCACATCTCGGAGCTCTCCTCTTCTTCTCCATTTTCTCTCATTGGGTTTGGTGGACGTGGACGGCGCTAAAAAATAATCGTTAAAAACCCACACAAGGACCACTAATTCTCCTCCCACTATATAACTCACCGCTGATGACAACTCCGAAGGCTCTCGGCGACGTCTGTCAAATTGTCGAGACTGGAGAAAATCATCACCATCACTTGACGAGCTCTGAAATGTTAGAGATTAAGAACATTTTTCAAAGACAAGGTAAGTGCTGGGCTACTAAATGATAATGCGCCGGCACCAATAAGGCTCAAAAAAAGTTCCAAAACAGATCTTACCGATGGTAGGGAATCAACAGACTTGGTTGGCCTCATTGGCGTCGAGGTTCGCACGAACAGAGGGCGATTTACTGGTAGGGATCCCTGAAAATCTCGAATTCTAAAATGATATCTTGCAAAATTAACACTCACAGAGCCTGCGATCGGACTTATGCTGATGTCGTGTAGATTCCGATTGCATCTTGGCTTTGGGAAGACTTGGAAGGCCTGGGTATTGGTATCTGAAAAATTCACAAATGAACATTTTTAACATGAAAATTTTCTTACCTCCGCTCGTCTTACTTTCGAACAACTTTTGGAGTTCCTTGACCAACTGAAGCAGCTCGATTGTTTGAGCGTTGAGCTTGAGGTCCTTTCCAGAGCTTTTTTCTCCGTTTTCAGGTGCTCCTTTTCTATTTTATTTTCCGCAGTGAATAGGGAATAAATAGGGAATAGGTAGATATTCAGAAAAATAAAAAGAAATAGACCGGTGGAATATCAGTAACCAGCTATGAAGAAGAGTAAATAGGGAATAAATAGTGAATTAGTAGATAGTCAGAAAAATAAAAAGATATAGGCCGGTGGAAAATCAGTAACCAGCCATGAAAAAGAGTAAATAGGGAATAAATAGTGGATTAGTAGATATTCAAAAAAATATAAAAGAAGAGGCCGGAGGAAAATCAGGTACCAGCCATGGGGTAAGAGTAGAATAGAGTGATGTGGCTAGTCACATTACGCGGTGGAAGACGAGAGAGAGACAACAAATGAGGGCAGAGAGAAAGCAGTGCGCGGAAAATAGTGTGGAATGTTCTAGAGACGCAGCAGAGTGCATAAGAAAAAAAAAAGAAGAAACGATCATTGAACGTTCCTGTGAGGAAGAATAGCAGAGAATATGTGTTCACACTGCCAAGGGGTATCGAAGGGAGGGGAGAGTCTCATAAGGCAACGTAACATGTCTCACAGAGAGCATCGCACCTCACAGAAGAGGAGGAATGATAGATCGTTTTTGTGAAGGGAAGTAGGGGAGAACGGCACTATCGGGCAGAGCAAAAAAATTCAGTACTGTATTTTAATTTTGTTTTTCCTGTCGGTAACCGAATAACAGTTATATTTGGAAATTTTTTTCGACCATTGGAAACGGAAAATCTGTAAATAATTTTTAATATCGTTCATAAATATGGGCTATGTCGTACACAGCATTACTAAAGGAAAATATAGTATTGAACTAATTTGAAAAATTCAGAAAGATTTTGAGAAACTCTCATGAAATCTCGAAAAATTGAGAAACTTTCAAGAAATAATTCTCATTTCAATATTAACTGAAAAAACGAAATATTTTTTCTGTTTCTTTGGTTGAAGTTCGTAGAGATTCAAAATCTCCGTAATATTCAAAATCTCCGTAAGTAATATTTCAATTTCCACCTACTGCTTTCTTACAAGTGGTGATATTCTCGAATTAGATGTTAGCATTTTCATTAACTCTGATGATTGAAAGATATTTTCAATTGAGCACATATTCGCTTGTTTTATGTCCGACACAGTTTTCCTTTAAAACTGAAAAAAAGTTGAGCTGCGAAATAACATCAAATTGATAGAGACGCTTTCTTAGATTGAAAAATATGATCGAAAAAAAATTGACTTTATTATATTAATTAGAAAATAGAACGAGAGGTACAATAAGATTGATGTCGTCATGGTATATAGAGATTTACGGGTACAAAATCCTCAAATCTTGTGTATCATATTGATTTTTTGCTCTTTCCTTTTTTAATGTCTTGTGTGTCACACTCTCTGATCCTTTACGTTATTCTAGAATAAAAAAATTCCAATATAACGTTATGAAATGTGATATAACGTTGTTTAGTTTGAAATAACGTTGTGAAGTCTGATATAACGTTGTGGACTCTGATATAACGGCGGGGGAGAAATACCATTCTTCAAAATTTGAAATACCGTTTTTTAAGATTCGAAATACCGTTTTTTAAGATTTGAAATACCGTTTTTTAATATTTGAAATACCGTTTTTCAAGATTTGAAATACCATTTCTCAAGATTTCAAATACCTTTTTTTAAATATTGGAATACCATTTTTCAAAATTTGAAATACCGTTTTTCAAGATTTGAAATACCGTTATATTCCAAATCTTGAAAAACGGTATTTCATGAGCTATAAAAATTTTATCGGAAGTTGGAAAACTCTGAATTTAAGAAATTCCAATGTTTGGAAGTTCGAAAGTTGAAACTTAAGAATTTTGAAACACACAATATCGGAAAATCAGCAACCTGAAAATTCAGGAACTCAGAAAGTAAGAAATTCAACGATGTTCGGAAGTGTGATAAACTGAGAATTTTAAAAAATTCTGAAATTAAACTATTCCGAAATTGGTCTGGAATTGAAACGCCTGTTTTCTGAAAACTTCTTTGCTGGGGTTCTTTGTTACCAATCACCGAAATTTTCCAGGAAATCAGCAACTTTTCCAGAAAATCAACAATTTCAAATTTTCAATTTTTATTTCAAAAAGTTAGGTTTTCCAAGTCTTTACGATTTTGGGAATTGGAGTTGAGAAGTTTTGAATCGGAACGACTGCTTTCTGAAATCTGATTTTTTGGTTTTTTTTGTTTTCAATTACCGAAATTTCCCAGGAAATGGACTAAACTATCCTTTCGCCTCTAAAATTCTGGTTTTTATTTTCAATTTTTGTGATTTTGAGAACAGTAATTCCAAAGTTCTGAAATTGAAACGTCAATTTCCTCTTTGAAACTGTTTTCAAAACCTAAATTTGTAAAAAATTGAACTAAAATGTGTTGCAACGCCTAATGCTAGAAACTGTTCTTCTTTTTTTTTGCTTTTTCCAAGGTTCAAGAAAGACAATCCAAGCTAAGATTCCTTTTTAAAATTTCGATTCTGAATTTTGATTTTTTGATGATTTTGGAATTAAAAATTTTCAATTTCTCAAACTGGAACGCCGGTTTTTGAAAACTGCTTTTCAATTCATTCTGATAATTTATTGTGACAGCGGATCCGAGGTCAGCCAAAACCGATCCTGTGTCCTAACCAGAGAGTGCATGTTACCTGAAATGATCCCGATTCCCCACAAATGTGTAAGATGAGCGGTGCAAATGAATAACAGTACACAAATTATTCGAATTCAAATTTATTAAGAAACTTTTTATAAAATAAGCTATCACACTAGGATTATGGCAAGACTAGAAGAAAGGGATTGGACTAGAACTCATAGAAAAAGACTAGAATGCTCACAGGGATTTTTAAAGTATTTACAAAGATTCAGAGAGGGAACAAAAAACAATTGAACGGTATAATGAAACATGTGTAGGTCGCGTTTGAAGTATCCAGCCAGATGACCAGTAACACTGAAAAATTGATGGTTTTTCAATGCATTCAACTAACTTACAGTAACCACCAAGATGCTCGACGAGCACACAATGGTCAATTAAGGCGTTGACCTCCCTATTCTCATTACATGTCAGGTTCATAGTACAGTATTCACAATAGACTTATTGTACTTCTAAACATCAATCCAATATCACTAGAATAACAGTAACTAATGTTCTTCAAAGCACAGGGAAAAACAAAAAGTTAGCGGATCAATTGGAAAAAGAAAATAGCACCAGCTACAAACAAGTTTGCAAGCGTGTAGTTCCGCCGGTAACATCGATAGCTCTAGAGATTTTCCCAACAGTTGAGCAAGCGCCTTCTATTGACAAAGTTACATTAAACTCAATATGCTCAATTTTTAGATGTACAGTAGACTTACTCAACTAAAGATGTAATTTATCATTACAATATTTAGAGTATACCTATGGTAAATTTAATATTACCCTTATTAAACCAACATTAATCTAATTAGAGTTACATATTGTTCCCCAGGGTTACAGAATTTTACTTTGGACCTACAGTACTAAGAGAAATAGTCTCTATGATAAAGTCTCTAATGTCATGACCAACAACTCTACAGTACTTCCTGAATGGCTAAACCTACAGTTCTTCAGAATGACTACCAATTCTGCAGTACCTACAGAATGACTAAACCTACAGTATCACCAGAAAAATGAGATTATTTCAAAATGACTCACACCCAGGCTTCCTAGCGCAACTGAATCAAACTAAAATAAACTAACTGTCAAAGCTGACGTCATTATATATATACAGTAGCGAAACCATGGATTTCAAGCATTCCTCTAAAAAACTTAGCTTATAATGGTCTCTCTTCAGTGTAATTACCGTAATACCAGTGATAGAAGGGACACCTTGGATGTTAGCGTCATTCATCTTGGTTTCTGTGAAAGATACCGTAAATGTAAAACGAGAAAAATTTCCTCAAAATTCTGGGGTCTTTCTGTTACAGGTACTACAGTAGGTATTCTCACCGGTTTTACAACTTCAGCTTCACATTTCTCACAAATCTTCGCCGCGACCATGGGTGACATTTTGACGAACCTTTTGGTCTTGGTAGTGGACGACACCCCATACTCGTCCTCCTCAACTTTAACAATAGGATTCTAAAAACGATAATTTGTTGAGTTCCTAAAATATTCCCTACTTTAGGCCTTTTGAATTCTGTCTGTTCCGTTGGCTCTGACGAGGAACAAGGTCTCATGTAGAGAGTGATTCTGAAACAAAACAAAAGAATTCCGAGAATGTTCTTGTAGAGGAATGAAATGCAATAACAAAAAGCCGTTTCTCATTTCTGGCGCCGAAAAATAAGTGTTTCAAAAAAGTGTAACAAAAGTATTCTTACCTCCGCTCGTCTTACTTTCAAACAAGTTTTGGAGTTCCTTGACCAACTGAAGACCTCGGCCATTCTTTGTGACAATAGTAGCACATTCGAACTGATTGTTCGCAAAATCTGCTTTCACTTTTTCATTCTCCTTCACCAGCCGTTGGGAATAAATAGGGGATAGGTAGATATTCAGAAAAATAAAAAGAAATAGACCGGTGGAATATCAGTAACCAGCCATGAAGAAGAGTAAATGGGGAATAAACAGTGGAATAGTAGATAGTCAGAAAAATAAAATGAAATAGACCGGTGGAATATCAGTAACCAGCCATGAAGAAGAGTAAATGGGGAATAAATAGTGGATTAGTAGATAGTCAGAAAAATAATAATTAGATATAGACCGGTGGAATATCAATAACCAGCCATGAAGAAGAGTAAATGGGGAATAAATAGTGGATTAGTAGATAGTCAGAAAAATAAAAAGAAATAGGCCGGTGGAATATCAGTAACCAGCCATGAAGAAGAGTAAATGGGGAATAAATAGTGGATTAGTAGATAGTCCGAAAAATAATTATAAACAGGCCGGTGGAATTTCAGATACCAGCCATGAAAATGATTAGATAGGGAATAAATAGTGGTGGATATTCTATAAAATCAAAAAAAAGAGGCCGGAGGAAAATCAGGTACCAGCCATGAGGAAAGAGTAGAGTAGAGTGATGTGGCTAGTCACATTACGCGGTGAAAAACGAGAGAGAAACAGAAAATGAGGGAAGAGAGAAAGCAGTGCGCGGAAAATAGTGTGGAATGTTCTAGAGACGCAGCAGAGTGCATAGGAAAAAAAGAAGAAAAGATCATTGAACGTTCCCATGTGGAAGAATAGCTGAGAATATGTGTTCACACTGCCAAGGGGTATCGAAGGGAGGAGAGAGTCTCATAAGGCAACGTAACATGTCTCGCAGAGAGCATCGCACCTCACAGAAGAGGAGGAATGTTAGACAGTTTTCGTGAGGGGGCGTAGCGGAGAACGGCACCATCGGGCAGAGCAAAAAAAAATCAATACTGTATTTTTATTCCGTTTTCCTGGTCGATCACCAAATAAAATTATAGAAATTTTATTCTATTGGAAACGGAAAATGTGTAAATAATTTGTGGGTCGTTTATAGAATATGGGAAACGTCGTAGACAGCATTACTAAAGGAAAAAATAGTATTGAATTACTTCGAAAAATTGAAAAACATTTCAAGAAACTCTCATAAAATCTCGAAAGCTTGAGAAACTTTCAAGAAAAAATTCTCAATTCAACCTGGAATATTAACTAAAGACGACATTTTTCTGTTTCTTTGGTTGAAGATCGTAGAGATTCAAATGCTCCGAATTTAATAATTCAAATTCCATCTTCCTGCTCTCTTACCAGTGGTAATATTCTCAAATTAGATGTTAGCATTTTCATTAACTCTGATGATTGAAATATATTTTCAATTGAGCACATACAGGGTGGCTTTTAATTATTGACACCAAACTTGCGAGCCAGGTATGGGGCCCACCAAGCGCACTAATTCAGTTTCTTTTATACATTTCTCGTTCCTCTACTCAGTGTCAATATTCCTGTCGAGTTTCATGAAATAGCTTTCTGTCTGAAGGAAATGACGGCTCATTTTCCAACCCCTCTTTTCGTCATCAGCGGTTCAATTGTAGGTAACCTCCTGGGTGATGTTACAGAAGCAGTCCGTCTGGACCGCATGTTGGTTGATCGTACCGCTATTTGAATTTTTCTCATTCACATTGACGTGGCTCATTTAAAGACTGTTTGTGGGGTATCTCTGACATAAGATAACATCGCTATAGTCGTGAAGAAGAGGATTTGCTGAAATTCAGCCGAGAGACACAGAAAGCTCGCTGCTGACTTCAAAATGACCCGAAACTTGGTGAAAATTATTTTCAGAAAAGAAAAACTTCTGGCCTTTCTAAAAATACCAAATGAGTTATCTGAGAGGGGAACATTAGAGATTTGTGTCTCAAAAAGCCTGAAATTTTCTAAGCGGCATGGCCTAAACTCTCTCACAAGGACACTACTTTCGGGTGATAACTTTTACAATCGATGGCAACTTGATCTCTCGAAAATGCAGAATTTTATTAAAAAAATATGTCATCTGCCTGCCAGTAATGAAAAATTGCAAATATAATTTCGCTTTCCGCTACAATTCTGACCTTTGATGGAAACACTGAAAATTGCGAAAAATCCCTTGTTTTCCTCAATTTTCGAACCAAAATCAACTATGAAACAAATCTAAGTTATCAGAGTTTTACAATAACCTGAATCCTACTCGACAAAATAATATAGGGAGTTCCAACAAGATTGAGCCACGGTTTACAGTGCCAAGGACACCCAGGGGTGGTTCAAACTCAATTTCCTGGTGTTGAGCTAGGCATAAGAATGGGTCGCTTTCTCCTCAGACTTGAACCCAAAAAATTATTCAATCTTAGGACATTGGACCCAGACAGTTTCTTGATGAAAATACAAAATGCCACATTTCTGATGACCCCCCTTCAGAAGATATGGGCACCATTGGGCTAAAACTAGCACCGTGCCGCCGTAGCCTCCTTTCCCAAGCCTCTGACGGCTGTTGTCGGAGTGAAAAGAAGTGGAATCAAAAACTTCTGCATTACTATAAATTTTGTGCGTCTGAAATTTTTTAATCCAAAATTTTTAAGTTCTTCATCAAGTTTTCGGAGAGTTATGAAGGCTTGAATCGGTGTCAATAATTAAAAGCCACCCTGTATTTGCTTGTTTTATGTCCGACACAGTTTTCCTTTAAAACTGAAAAAAGTTGAACTGCGAAATAACATCAAATTGATAGAGACGCTTTCTTAGATTGAAAAATATGATCGAAAAAAAATTGACTTTCATATACAGTGCTCCACAGAATGATGCTTCCACCCTTTGCTTGTACGGAAACACCGATTCAGGTCAATATTCGTGAAAAGGTGTCAACATGAAAAATAAAGGTCTCCTTTCAAAACCTACGTACAAAAAGTTTGGAACCATCAACGTGACCCGGAAACGAGAAACCGGAAAAATTCCAAAAATCACGTTTTGGCGGATCCACAAAATGATGCACTCTGCAAAAGTGAGATTTTGGAGGTTTTTGAGTTCTGTAGCCACATTTTGGAGGCCTGATTTTGAACAATTTTGAGATTCTGGACCCCATATACTGAGACCTTAATACAGGATCACTGATATCCGTTATCCGGATGTCGGATTTCCGTATTTCCGGATTCCGGAATCCGACTTTCCGGATCCAAAATTCCGGATCACGGTTTTCAGATTCTGGATTATGAGTGCTGAATTGTGTGTACTGAATTTTGAAATTTGCACTCCGGATTCCGTTTTTCCGAAATCGGAATTTCGATTCCGGTTTTCCGGATCAGCTTTTTTAACGAATTCAAATGTCCCGAGAAGCTGATATTCATGTTTTCTTGAAGAACAAGGATTTCAGGAAATTTTCAGAAGGTTACGAGAGCTTCTGAGACTCGGAAGGATTCTGAATCAACTTGGGATTTTGAAAGATTCTCCAGGATTGTGAGAGACTGTCCCGGACTCCGCTCTGACTACCACGACCTCCGAAAAGATCATCGTTTATGAAGACAAATTTCTTCTTCCTGCTTCTCTTCCAGAAAGAGAGAATTCCGCGACGAATGGTCTTCAGTCGCATCTGTTCATTTTCTTCGAAACGAAGTTCAGTTCGCTCGAACCTTCCGATAAAGTTGCCGCTCATATCATCACGTCTTCTCTTTTGAAATTTCTTTTGGACAAACTTTAATTTCGTTTTGAAAGTCGTGGTAGTCAGAGCTGAGTCCGGTACAGTCTCTCACAATCGTGGAGAGTCTTTCAAAATCCCAAGTTGATTCAGAATCCTTCCGAGTCTCAGAAGCTCTCGTAACCTTTTGAAAATTTCCCGAAATCCTTGTTCTTCAAGAAAACATGAACATCAGCTTCTCGGGACATTTGAATTCGTTAAAAAAGCTGATCAAGCAGGGAAACCGGAATCGAAAATCCGGATTCCGGAAAAACGGAATCCGGAGTGCAAATTTCAAAATTCAGTACACACAATTCAGCACTCATAATCCAGAATCTAAAAACCGTGGTCCGGAATTTTGGATCCAGAAATTCGGATTCCGGAAAAACGGAATCCGGAGTGCAAATTTCAAAATTTAGTACACACAATTCATCACTCATAATCCAGAATCTAAAAACCGTGATCCGGAATTTTGGATCCGGAAATTCGGATTCCGGAATCCTAAAATACGGAAATCCGACATCCGGATAACGGATGTCAATGACCCTGTATCAAGGTCTCACTAGGGAACGGTCAGAACTTATCTCGCAATCGGGACCTAAAACTGGATCCATCGAAAAGAAGGAAGCTTCCTGGTTTCAGAACAGTTTTCAAATTTTGCTAAACGGTCCGGAGAGCCGAGATATTTGTTCTCCAAAATCGAAAATTAATACATGTGAATCACGTTTTCGACTTTTCGATCAGCTGCTTCACCTCCTCCTGTTCTTCTCCCTTGAACGCATCATTCTTATCCGCCTCCATTGACTAGTAAAACCGTGGCGCGGTGGCCGAGTGGTGTGTGCGCTTGTTTGGGAATCTTTTATTGCTGGTTCGAACCCTCCCTGGTTTAACTTTTTTGTTTTTGCGTTTTAAGACCATTTGATCATTTCTGAACTTTTAATCATGATTTTTTAGGTTCCTGTACCCGTAGGAAGCCACCCGGACATTTTTACAAAATTTATTTTTTTCGAAATTTCGGGGGTTTTCTGATCAACACCATGCAAAAAAGGGGACGAACATTCATTTATCAACGCATTTTTAAACTAGTAAATGGGTAAAGTGCGTTGAGAGTTCGGTTCTCCCCCGGCATATTTGTTTTCGAAGATTACTGGAGGTACCGTAAAATTAGAGACCCACATTATACGTGGACTTTGAGCTCGTTCATTTAGGTTCTTTTGTAAGATGTCGAAAAATGGTCTACTGATAAAATGTTTATCTTGATATCATCAAGATTTTATTAATTTATGACTTTTTGATATCTTCTACAGGAACGGAGATAATTGAGCTCAAAGTTCACATGTAGGATGGGCGCACGAGGTTACAGTATTACGGTGGCTTGAAAATTGTAAATTTTCAGAAATTTTCAGCTTTTTGTTGGCGGCAAACAGCTTTTCAGTTCAATTGCGCGGGAAAATATGGGTATATAGAAGCTATAGAAGGAGAAACGTGGGTGGAGGTTACCGATGAGGTTGTGGATGGAAGGGATGCGACTGGGAAGAAGAGGAATTCCAGGTAATATATTTTCTATTTTTGTTACTATTTTATTTTTCTAGCCTCTGGACGACTTCAAATTGGCATCTCATGAACACTTTCGTTTTGGAAATCGTTCTGTGACTAGGGATCAAATGGATGATGCTTTGGAATTTTATCGTCAACCGGAAAAAGGATCGAGAGCTCTTTCTGCCATGACGTCGCGTTTTCGCTGGATCAAAAACAACAATGATATTATCAAGCTTCGAGAATACGAGATGGATCGGGATAATTTCAAAGAGAAACACACTACGTTGCTGAAACTGTTGAGCTCTCGAATGTATGAAGTAGTCAAGGAAAAGTTTGAAAACGGTATGCTTTATATTCAAAAACCTCAAATTGTCCAATTTATCTCGGTTCATGTGAGAGATATCGAAAAGTGGTTAACTAACAAAATATTTAACACACTATCACAATAATTTTATCAGTTGGCTACTTTTGTATGTCTTTTACAGAAAATGAGATATATGAGCTCAAAGATAATTTTTTTTTTAATCTTAAATCTTGAATTTCAACTTTGAGCTCAATTATCTCGGTTCCTATAAGAGACATCAAAATTTTGTCGACTGATAAAATGTTGATAATACTATCAGGAATATTTTGTCAATTGATCAATTTTTGATACCTTTCATAGAAAACGAGATAAGTTTTTTCAAAGTGAACACAACAAAAAATTGTGCTGAAAATTGTTGAGATATCCGGTGAGAATCTGATAGCTCACAAATTCACATAAACGGAAACCATGGAGATTGGAAAACATTATTTTTATGGTACATTCTGCATGACGATGGTTTGATGATTATCGCAAAAGATATCAACCAAAGAGAAACGAAAATTGACGGATTTGTGGCGAGTCAATCTTGGATTACTCGCTGGAAAAGGAGTCATCGTATTGTCAGTCGAAAAATTACGAAATTTGTCACAAAGAAGTGTCTTCTCGATAGAGCAGTCATCGAGAAAACTGCAGAACAGTTAGTATTATCATCAATAACTTAAATTCATAGTGGATGTTCAGATTTGTCAAAACCACTCGACGAGAGATGTCACTTTTTTCCCCGTCCATGGTTTTTAATGCTGACCAAACGGGAATACAAAAAGAGATTTTTGGAGCACGTGCATTGTCATTTCTGGGTGATAAGGACGTCTATCTTTTGGTCCAGTCGAAGTCGTCGCTCACCCACTCGTTCACGTTCCTTCCAATTCTCTATATGGATGGATCTCTTGGAGAGAAGGCGTTCATGGTGATGGCGGAACCAATACTACAGTTTAGTGGCATCCTGGAAAACGTGATTTCCCTTTGCGGAATGCTAGTTCCTGGCTCTAGTGATTTGTTTTCTTTTGGAGTCTAAGTTCCAACATTCCTGTGTTGGGTCAGAATAGTAATTTGTTTCCAAAAGTGATGGAATCTTATGTTAATTGTCTTTGAACAATTACAAAGACTCCATTTTACAAATATACCTTTAAAACTGATATATGGAGCACCCGGGAACAGAAACAGAATCGGTAGTATGTTTGATCATTTTTTGATTCGATAAAATTTATTTCGAAATGTTTTTAAGCGTTTCCATGGGCGTTATGCAAACGGAAATCATGTTCACCAGGATGCGACTAAATTTTAAGTCCACTCCCGTGCTCATCGACTCTCCACCACGTCACAAAATCTCCTCTCCGACTTGTTTAATCTGAATAATAAACTTGTTTCTCTTTTTTTATTTGTTAATTATGGAGTTTCCTCTCAAGCAACACACTGTTTGTGCTTCTATATTTTAAAAAACCACTTCTCTTTCCCCCCTTGTTGTAAATCCATTGAGATGTGCATAAAATATCACCGAAATTTTATTCAACGATTTTCAAAATTTTTATTCGATCGATATCGGACAAAAATGAAAATAATAACAAAATCCAGAAAACGGTCGCTCTCAGCGTGCAACGACTTCAGACAAGAGTAATATGTGAAATGCTTACCGAAATAAACGATTTTTCGTTTTTCAGACGTTGGAAAAACTGACGGAATGAAAATTGATGAATCTGGGAAAAAAGGGAAATTCTGTTTGATTGGAATTCACATTCAGTATGATCGAAGATGTTTTTGTTGTTGAAATCGAGGAAGAAACATTAATTGGACATTTGAAAGATTCATGAAGAAGGTAAACTTTTTGAGTTTTGAGATCAATTAGCCAAAAGGTAACCTAAAGAGAATAAAACTTCCTGAAGCAGATCATGCTGTTATAGTATTTCGCACACAGAATCAAAGAAACCATGACTATTTTATAAATGTGAGAGTGGACAGCGACAAAGTTTTGTATGAGAACGTGGATTTTGCAGGCCCGTTGTGAGCATCCAAGATTGATTTTTCAGGCGAGCAACAGATCGAAATTCCATATTTTCAGAAAACTTCGCGGCAACCACTTTTAACCTTTAAAAACCTTTAAAAAGGCTTACTTCCAACCGGTACTCCAGCATCAGTTGCATCAGTTAATTTTAATCCGATGTGAACGATCATTATTCGTGGAAGATGATGGACGGCGTCTCTTTTTTTCGAAGTTGAAATTCATACTTGTTGACGCATTTTCATACAGATTGGAACAGTTTTGACAATGGAATGGTAAATTTATCAATTTCGTGGCTGCTCAAACCGATAAAATTTCAGGCAAGCTTTCTGTTGAAGCTTATGATGCCCACCGAATACTTATTCCACGAAAATCTGTATAATGAGAAGATCGCAATGAGGAAGGACGTAACTATATTCAAGTCCAGTGGGAGTCCAGTCAGCGATGAAAGTGAAATACAGTGCGCGTCATAATGATAGAACCACATCATTTTTTGAGATTTCCAGAAAAACTAATAACTTTAGAAAAAAACAGATGATGCCATTCGATTCAGCATCCCAAAAACCTATAGATACTAAAAATCAGGTACATGTCGTGAGTATTAAGACTACAGTAACCGAAAGTCTCTCTGCGCACCGCGCCATAATGATAGAACCACCCTGCAAAACGGAAAATCTCACGTTTATTTGAGAAATAAATTAAGAATATTTTGTTGAAATTTGTTAAAATAGTCTGAAAACAGTCTGTTCTGACAGTCTACATAAAAATTGACTCCTCTATTCAAGTTTTAGAAAAAATAATTTTCAGATATTTTCGTCATTTTTTGGGTTTTTATACTGCTCCACATAAATATACGTTCACCCATGAAAAATGGCGAAAAAATCAAAATTTCAGTTTCTATAAAATATCAACCGGGGGTTCAAAAGAGTACGATATGACGGACTTTTGGGTCCCAAAACGAATTCGCAGTAAGAATGAGCAATATTTTTATTTTCATTTTTCCAATTTTTTGACTTTTGTGGTTCCACATAAAGATACGTTCACCCCCATTTTTCCCATGTTTCAGCACCATACTCTTAAATTTTAAACTTTTTGTGTTCAATTCGACTGTTCAAACAAGTTGACGCAAAAAACCACTAACTGGTTTCGAAAAAGACCAAATTTCAGCCAAAAATGGCCAAAACTGGTCAAACCGCCAGATTGCTCAGAATTTAGGAAAATCCTTGGACGTGGTCAATTGATTTGTCAAGAATTCGTTAAATTATGGTACAAAAAACTTTTGCGGACGTCATTCGCTCCTTACAGTCCGAAAGAAACGTCAAATCCTGAGAAAAGCGCTCAATGTTGTGACCAGTTGTTTCAAAATCAAGTGTCGTTTGAAGCTTGTTGTATCGAATCAGACAGTTTGACGTGTTATCCAGAAAAGCAAGTTCATAAATTATCGAAAGATAAAAGAAGCACTTATGCTGACATCAATCCATCCCCAAAAACCTCTGGAGTTCGCTCGCAAATACCTCCATTGAAATTACGTCTCGAAATTCAAAGTTCGACTTTTATACGGATTACGACAACTTTTCTGAATGTTCAGCACAGTTTCAGATTATCTTTTATGACAAGAAAAATATCAACTGTGATGGTCCAGACAGCTACAACACTTATTTACATGATTTGAGAGAAGATAAACTTTGATTTTCGAGATGCAATGTCAGAGGAGGTAAATGCGAGCAAACTCCAGAGGTTTTTGGAGATGGATTGATGTCAGCATAAGTGCATCTTTCATCTTTTGATAATTGGTGAACTTGTTTTTTTGGATAACACGTCAAACTGTCTCATTCGATACAGTAAGCTTCAAACGACTCTTGATTTTGGAACAACTGGTCACAACATTGGGCGCTTTTCATAGGATTTGACGTTTTTCTCGAACTGTAAAGAGAGCATGACGTCCGGAAAAGTTCTTTGTACCATAATTTAACGAATTCTTGACAAATCAATTGACCACGTCCAAGAATCTTCCTAAATTCTGAACAATCTGGCGGTTTGACCAGTTTTGGCCATTTTTGGCTGAAATTTGGTCTTTTTCGAAATCAGTTAGTTGTTTTTTGCGTCAACTTGTTGGAACAGTCGAATTGAACACAAAAAGTTTGAAATTTAAGAGTATGGTGCTGAAACATGGGAAAAAATGGGGGTGAACGTATCTTTATGTGGAACCACAAAAGTCAAAAAATTGGAAAAAAGAAAATAAAAATATTGCTCATTCTTACTTCGAATTCGTTTTGGGACCCAAAAGTCCATCATATCGTACTCTTTTGAACCCCCGGTCGATGTTTTATAAAAACTGAATTTTTGATTTTTTCGCCATTTTTCATGGGTGAACGTATATTTATGTGGAGCAGTATAGAATAAACCTTGAATAACTTGGCTCCTGGGTAGAATTTTGAGCTGAAATTGATAGGAAATATTTTTTCAGCGGTCTGAAGTGTTTATTAGTTGTTTTAATGCTATTCTACGTCGTCGTTTGCAATTTAAGGAGAACTGAAATTTCGAAAACGAGCCTTGAATTTCGGTGGTTCTGATTTTCTTTAAAAATCAGGATTCGTCAAGTAAAACTCATTTTTTTCGGACGAAATCATAATTTCAACAAGGATTTTGTTAATTTAGAACATCTTTTGAACGTTTTACTCTTCTTTGAAAAATGATCATTTTTGGAATATTTTTTAGTTCACAGCTCATTCTCAATTATGAGCTACCAGAGCTCATGAATACCTTGAACAATTTCAACATAACTACGAGCATTCTCAAGATGTTTCCTATGAATTTCAGCTATAAATTCTACCCAGGAGTAAAGTTATTCAAGATTAATTCCAGAAACAAGGAAAATTACCAAAGAAAAGGCCTGAAAATAATTTTTTCTAAAACTTGAATAGAGACATCAATTTTTGTACAGACTGTCAAAATAAACTGTTTTGAGACTGTTTTAACGAGTTCCAACAAAATATTCTTAATTTATTTCTCAAATAAACATGAGATTTTCCGTTTCCCAGGGTGGTTCTATCATTTTGACGCGGTGCGCAGAGAGACTTTTGGTTACTGTAGTCTTAATACTCACGACAGGTACTTGAATTTAAGCTTTTTTAGGTTTTTTGGGATGCTGAATCGAATGGCGTCAGCCGTTTTTTCTATAGTTCTGAGTTTTTCTGGAAACCTCAAAAAATGGGGTGGTTCTATCATTATGACGCGCACTGTATTCAGATGATGTCAACATTATCTGCTAGACGATTTTGATGAAAACAGAAAAAAAATCAGATCGTCAGAACCAACTGCACCGACTACAATTCGATTATGTCTTCTTTATTTTTCATCTCATCAAAATTACAGAAATTTTTTTTCTAATTTTTTTGCTTTCCACTTGAAAATTATCAAGAATATGTAAATTATCACCTGATCCGTTCAATATTTGAAATTTTGGGTATTGATGCACAGGTTCTGTAGCGAAGACTTGAAATTTTTATTTTTATTCGTTTCCTCCTCGTTTAATTTCATTCCAAATGTGAACTTGTGAGAGATATTACTAAATTTCAATAATTACTAAAAATCAGTGTTCCCTTATCTCCCGTTGTCTCAAATTTTTCATCCATTTTTTTGCTAAATTGTAATACCAAATATTCTGCCCCTTCAGGAAAAAATTACATAGCCGCGAATTCTCCTCTGTTTACAAATTCTGCAGATAAAAATAGCGGAAACTGGACACCGTATTACCACGAAGAGGATGACCTTCAGCAATAAAGAGAAGAAGAGATGCGAAGTTTGATCCTATCTATCTAGTTCAAGTCTCAATCATTGTGCAATCAGACAAATTTTTAATAAGTTTTTTTGTTTATTTTTAAAATAACCTGAAAAACACATTTAACAAAATCCAAGATATTTTTGAAGTGATATTGTTTGTTTGTCACTGTTGTTCGAAATCCATGCACTTTTAGAGCAGGTACATATCTCATTGAATTTTTATCGAAAGCACAAGAGCAAACCACCATATCTTTTCAGAATATTTTGAATGAAATGTTTCTGTTTTCCCAATTTTCCTACGTTTTTTATTATTTTTTCCGATGGAAATCGGACAAAAATGAGTTAAATTAATAACAAAATTCAAAAACCGGTGAAAATCGTCAGAAACAGTATAAAACAGTAATACAATATTCAAAATAAGCCGAAAAGATACGGTCTAGCGCCTTCAAAATAAATTAAACGATATTGCTCACAGCGTGGAACGACTTCAGACAAGAGTAGAATGTGAAATGCTTACCGAAATAAACGATTTCTCGTTCTTCAGACGTTGGAAAAACTGCCGGAATGATCAACATTATCTGCTCGACAATTTTGATGAAAAGCAGAATGGATCAGATCGGCAGCACCAACTGCACCATCGACACTTCTTTAGAATACGACCCAGACCAATTCGATTGTTTTATTCATTTTTCACATCATATAACCAGAACTTTCACTCTCGAATTTTCTTCGCTTTCCATTTCTATATTATAAAGAAAATGTAAACTGTCAAATTATCTGTTCAAATTATATGTTGTTATCATTACGAATTTTTGAGTATGAATACACCGATTCTGAATCGGAAACCGGAAGTTTTTTGACTTGTTTCCTCTTCATTTAATTTCATTCCAACTGTGAAATTCTGAGAAATATTACTAAATTTCAATAATAACTGACAATCAGTTTCCCGTATCTCCCGTTGTCTCAAATTTTTCATCCAATATTTTGCTAAATTGTAATACCAAATATTCTGCCCTTCGCGTGCGAGAGGTATCATACCTTTTGGTAAATGAATGAATAAAATAAATGGGTCCTGAAGCATAATCAAATCGATGACTATTAACATTTTTTATTAGTATTTAGAAACGTGTACAGGAAAAAAATTACATAGCCGCGAATTCTCCTCTGTTTACAAATTCTGCAGATAAAATAGCGGAAACAGGACACCGTATTACCACGAAGAGAACGACCTTCAGCCATAGAGAGAAGAAGAGATGCGAAGTTTGATCCTATCTGTCTAAACGAAATCGTGTAACGAATCATCAATTGTGTTTCTCGTTAATTTTGTTATTCACTTCCCCGTAGTAATTCTCTGTTTCTCTGTTCACACTCTCGTTTGCTACACCCCACGGCCACAAAATGTGACAAACCGCATCATTCTATATTCTTTTTTCATGGCAGGTATCTGATTTTCCACCCGCCTTATTTTTTATATATTTTTTCTGAACATCTATCTATTTATCCACTATTTATTCTTCTTCATGGCTGCGTTCCTGATTTTTACCGGCCTCTTTTCTTTTTATTTTTCTGAATTTCCATCCTTTTTTCTTATTATTTCTTAGTATTCTCTTCTTATAAATTTGCAAAACAGTTAAATTCTATATGAACTGTTCGGGTGAGTGTTTTTATAACTGATTGAAATTTGAAAAAAAGAAATGGCTAGCCAGCATGCAAAAGCAGAGAATTGACAAGATGATTTTTTCAACTCTTGGGACGGGAAACAATTTCAGGACAGAGAACACAATTGAAGTATCATTAATTTCCAAGTATAACACGACAAATTTCTTACACTTCATGTTCTGAACATGAAGTGTAAGAAATTTGTCGTGTTATACTTGGAAATTAATGATACTTCAATTGTGTTCTCTGTCCTGAAATTGTTTCCCTTTCTCCTAGAATGTTTACATTAATTCGTGCGTGAGCAAAGGAAATGAGATTATTATCGGCTGATCGGGGAAGAGTGGAAAACGAGCGTAATCTTCTCCCATTTAGTGAAACTCATTCTCCCACAAACAAGATGAGCGTGTGACCAAAAAAGGAAATTGTATGGCTTCCGTTTGCTAGTTGGAATTATGATAGAGGGCCTCAGCTGCTTGGGATTAATTTTCTGGGTGCTTCATAGTTCTTTGGTTCTCTAGTAAACTAATCAACTTTCCATTTTCCATTATCCAATCCTTTCATCTATCAGGTTGGTGCATAAGTTTCTTTCGATTTTAGAAAAATTTTTGATCGAATTTTTCTCAAAGCGGAGGAGGCTAGATTATTGAAAGTAACGTCCATGAGCATTGATATTTGTCTGGCAACACTCCGGTGTTTTTTTGATTCCATCGGCCTAGAACGAGGAGAGCTCTGATTGAAAAGGCAGGTCAACTCCTTTTTGTGTCATCTTTTCAATTGAAGTATTTTCTATCAAGATGACGTCTAAGAGACTCAAACAACTATTCATCCGGAAGGGCAAGGTCCGGAGAATACGATGAGTGCAAAATAATAGTTTAGCCAAACGGCATGAGTTTTTGGCTGATCCCTCTGGTGACAGGCGACACCGCACTGTCGTTCTGGAAGTAAACCTTGGTATTTTCTCCTTGTTTCGGTTCGACGGTCAACTTCAATTTTTCTAACTATAAACAATGAATGTCGGTCATTATATTGATACATTCATCTAAAAGTTCCCCGTCTCCATTCCTTTGACAGACCATGAAACACATAGCATACCCATTTTTACGGGAAATTTGGGTTCCGGGACGTCCAGAGATAGCCGTTCTTTGGCAATCAACGGACCCTTCCGCATATTGTCAGAATTACTTACCCACTTCTCATCTACGGTAATTAAATCATTCACCCAACTGTACGTGTCAAGAAATGATGAGAGAAACATGCTCATGTCTACACAACGATCTATATCGTCGTCCTTCAAAGCATAGGTTACGAATCGACCCAGTTTTTGAAGTTGCCAAAAGACTTCAATCCTGTCATAATACTTGGTTGACTAACTGACAATGCCCTTAACATTTTACAAGTGGTTTGAAGCTATTCGGTTTCAGTAGTATTCCTGAATAGGTCCAATTGCAAAATCCGGACGATCTTCGTCTTCCGATTCTAAATTTTTGGCTTCGAATCGATGGGTCCAATTCTTGATGTTAGAGACAGTAAGAGATCCGTATTCATCTAATTCTTTCATTTTCTTACGAATATCTTTTTTTCTAAACCTGTAAGGAATTTTAAAAAAGTGCAGTTTGGAAAATTTAGACGGTAAGGTACGAAAGAAAGCGTCATGCTCGTGAACGGCCGGAAGGAGGAAAGAGGGGAAATGTTTACAACAAGTCCATGAGATTCTCTATCTAACAAAAAAACATCCTTCAAGAAATACCATCCCACTGACTAGATATGAATCTTCAAAGTTGAACGTTCAAAATCGAAAGAAACTTATGCACCAACCTAATATAAGAAGCTTATAGATAATCCCATGGGACGAAAATAAAAAGATTATCGGCTGCCTAGGAAAGTGTTGAAAATATTGAAAAGTGGTGTGGTGGGATGATGATTGATAATCCAAACAGAGAGTGGAAGAGTTTCAGTGAAACAAACTATTATTTTTTTTTTGAAAACTGATTCAAAGAAAGCGATGTCGAAAAATTGTTCTGAAATGTCCAAGAAGTTAAAACCAATTGTTTTTGAAAGTCTCTATTTTTGTCCTAATAACGCGATTTTCGGTACTATTTTTGATTCAGGAACACCTAAAGAAAGTTCAGAAACACTTAACAAAAGTTCTGAGTTTTGAAATTTACAGCCTGCCAACTCCAAATCACACCACAGATTCTTGAACTTTTGAACTTGCTTCAAACTAGTCTGTAATCGAACCGGAGGCTCTCTCATCAAGTCAGACTCCAGTCGTTGCGGTTTTCCTCGCTGAATCAAGCACTCAAACAGGTAGTTGAATGTTTTCTAGATTCAATAGTTTATAGCATAGAAGCATAGGATTGCTCCTAGGAAGCTTGAAATAGTGTTCCTTGATAGAGTAGCCACCAAATTCCGAGTAAAAAAATAGAATTTTGATTTTTGATACATTTTAGCAGTCCTTGGTTATTTCAGAACCAAACGCCGGGCACTCTTTTGTCGAAAGAGCGGTTTCCCCAACTCCTCCATTTGGAATCGTAAGCATCGAAGGTGAGACCCTAAAACTGCTCCGAATTCAATTTTACTTGTTTTCAGCTGAAAAATGAGAAGGACCAACTTCAAGAAAATTATGAAAATGACCCGATAAACGGAAGATTAGAAAGAAATGTGTTCGCGACTTAGAGATGCTGGATTCAAATTGAATAAATGACTCTGAAGGACGACAACCTTTTGATGTACTTTTAAAAAATTTTGAGCTTTTTTAACTTCCAATAAATTGTGTTAATTTTTGAATGTCATGTTTTTAAGGATGAGAGTAACTAAAAATCTGTTATTGAAAATGATTTTGGCACCTTTGTTCTTCTCAGTTCTTCTTGAGGTCTTAGCTGTGTATCTGTGGTAGTTTGTCAGTTGTTTCCTAGATAACGATAGTTCAATAAAATGTTGCGGAAAGCGACAAAAAGTCTTACATTGGAAAGTGTAATTGGTTTCAAGTAAAATTTCAAAAAAGAGCTTAAGTCTCAGTCATTGTGCAATCAGACAAATTTTCAATTAGCTGTTTTGTTTATTTTTAAAATAACCTGAAAAACACATTTAACTCCAAGATATTTTTGAAGTGATATTATTTGTTCATTATACTATAAAACATTCAAACAGAAATTAATTTCTAGTATTTTTACAGGCTTTGTTTTTAGATATTTCAAGAAAATAATGAAACGTTTTTAGATTTTCCTGAATTAAAAAAAAATGAGGAAAGTTCAAGTGAATTTCAGAAAGTATTCTAAAAATATACTTGAGCAAAAATAGAATATTTAACAACATCTTCATTGTGTACCGGTCCTCTTACTTCTCTCCAAGGCCCTTTATTGGTTCCAATATTTTTGAATGGTTTTGGTTGGACATCGCGGCGTGGCTGCGAATCCTCTACTTTTTACAAGTTCTGTAGAGAAGAGATAGCAGAAACATGTCACCAAACAACCGATGAGAGAAGAAGATAACCTCCAACTAGAGAGTGAAAAAGAGGGGGACATTTAATCCTTCATGCCTCTTCAAAATAGTAAAATTAATCAATCTGTGTCTCGTCAAATCTGTTGTATATTCTCCGGAAGTTCTTCTCTTTTTCTCTCCACACTCTCGTTCTCTACTCCAACGACCCCAAATGTGACTAGCCGCATCATTCTACTCTTTTTCCCATGGCAGGTATCTGATTTTCCTCTTGCCTATTTTTATTTATTTTTTCTGAACATCTATCTATTTATCCACTGTTTACTCCTTTTCATGGCTGCGTTCAGATCTTCCACCGGCCTCCAAATTTTTTTCTGACTATTCGAGTTATTCGACATTCAAACTTTTTAGAATTGAACTATTCCGGTGAGTAACATAAGTCTACACAAGATTTTGAAAAATTAACCTTCTATTAAAATTAATCTCCTTAAAATGAGAAATTTTCAACTACCATTTTCTTCAATTTTGTAAAATGATGAAAACTTGAAATTTCTAAAATTTTGCAATTTTCAGGAAAATGGTGAAATACACCTCAAAAAATCTGAACCAAAAAAGACCCCAGTTTATATTTTCTGCAGAAACAAGAACGAAAAATTTAAAAAATAAACTAAATATTTGAAGACAATGCCGGCATGAATCGAACTGAAGGATGAAATTGAAGAATATCTCAACTACAACAAGAGACGGAGTCACTAGTATCGGAGAAGGAAGCGAAAGATCAAGTAATTGTGAAAATTTGAGCTTGTTGTGATTGAGAAAGTACAAACTCAAGACGCGGAGCTTCTGGAGTTGAGAGAGTTCAACATGCAAGTACAGGCTGAAAACCAAGAAGAGCATTATCAACTGATCAGAATCTATGGGCCCACAAGAACCAGAAGATGATTCCGATATCTACAATCCTTAAGAAGAAACAGGGCATACACAATGACGAGCTTTGGATTGAAAAAAAGAATCTCATCCAAAAGATTGAGAACCTTCAGATGCAGATGACCGTGCCGAGACTAAATTGATGTAATAAGGACAGTATCCAAAAGAACAGCTCCAACAAGAGGTTCTTGCACACTTGCCGAGTCAAAACCTCCAGAAAAGAGGAATTTAGTTGTTATATAAGAACATTATCTACATTATTTATTTTCCCATCTTCTTGAAATAAATTAATTTTGCTTAGCATTTTTTCACTTGACCAGCCTTTTTTTCCTCCGGGAAACTTCCCTCGAATAGTATAACAACAATGGATAAATTATCCGAACCTCTGCAAAAATACTGCCTATCATTTTCAGCTCGAAATCTCACACAGGAAGCGAGTTATTCAAGATTTATTCCAAAAAATCAGAAAATAACGAAAATGTCCAGAAATAAAATTTTCTAAAACTTGAATAGAGGAATCAATGTTTGTGTAAACTGTCGAAATAGGCTGTTTTCGGACTTTTTAAACGATTTCCAACTGAAAAAGGTCTAATTTTGGTCTCGAAAAAACATTTGATTTTTCGTTTTTCTGGGGGGGGTCCTATAATTATTGAACGCCTGCAGGAGGGTCTTTTTGTTGGAACGGGAGTGTAAAAAGAGTTAGGGACATGAAGATTTGTACCTGGGTTTTATTTTGTATTCTAAATCGAATGGTGTTCACAAATTTCAATATCACTTCTAGTTGTTTCAAAACCCTCAAAATCGAGGGGGGTGGTCCTATAATTATTGAGCGCACTGTATATCCGTTTCAATACCAAAAATCGCAATGTCGATACAAAAAAAGCTATATTCAAAAACTATTTTCTTAGCTTTTAGGACGTTTTAAAACATGAAAGTCGTTGTTTAATACACTGTATTGAATCAAATCAAGATTATTAATTTTGGTTTTCATTTTTTTTATTACAACACAACACATTCATTGTCGAAAACCTCCTGAAAGTTGAGAGAATCGTTTTTAAAAATCGCGAAAAACAACTTATCTAACACGGCTGAAACTGGTGAGCGGTATCTAAAACGTTCATAGGAGTGTGACATGTGACTTTTTCCAAACCTTGAAAATCGCCCTTCCCCGAATCCTCCGAGCTTCGAAAATCATATATTAGAGAAAATCACATATTATGATTTTTTTTTCAAAGCGTGAGGAGTTCCTCATACAGTAGAAAGTTTTTCACAAGAATCAGCGTACCATGTGCCACTTGGTTCATGCTTATCCAGTGCTGAAACATCCGGCTTCAGCTCACAATAATCGTAACACTATGAAAAAATGTTCAATTTTTACAGACCCGGAGATTTGTGTGAAGTTTGACAAATTCTTGCTAAACAGTTCAATCCTAAAGTCAACGGAGGGGATCTCACATTCAGTCGCCAAGAACACGATCTTCGAGTCAGAGTCCTAAATTTGATGGACAGAGCAAAAGGACTTTCGGAAATGAAGGAACTACAGCAGAAGCTGAGAGATATCACAAGGTGATCAAGATCAAAAAAGAATAGTGGATTCAACAATGGGCGCCTCTGCTAGAAAGCGAAACATAAAAGGTCAGGAATTTTCAATAATCTCTAGGGTGTGAATTTGTCTTTCTATAATTATTTTCATTATTTTCAGGACAGTCAGGAATATCTCTGATCAACATCCAACTGCCAAGAGACCTTTTCTTATCACATCGCAACAATCCCTACCTTCAAAGAGTTGTCAGACTATTTACAAATGTTGCAAATGAAAAACGACGATAGTTTTGTTTTCTTTTACTGTACATAATAGTTTTGCAAGAACCTTGTAAAATTACTTTTAAAAAAAAGCAGTCATATAAACTTCAGTGGGCGACTAAAGCCTTATAAAAAATATTGAAGAATAGGGCAGTCTGTGCAAACACCCTCACACTAATTTGCGTAATTTGGATAAAGAGGAACATAACTTTTTCAGCTTCCCAAAAGTCGTTGAATTGTACATTTACCGAAAAACTCTTTTTGATAGCCACCCCTAATTGAATTCCAGCCTCTAATATACAGGGTGCGGCAAAAGTACTTGTGCATAACTTTGAAGCAAAAAAACCTTTACTGAAATTTTTCATACAGTGCCCAAACAACTTTCAATTGATACTCAAAGACATTTTGAATATATCTTCCAAATTTTGAGAGATTATCGTTACCCATTTAAAAGTTACAAGCATCCGAAATTCGTAGCGTCAGAATTTCTCGTTCTGTTTGTACAGTTTTTTGAGTTTGAGAGAAAGATGTGAGTAAACTGAAGTGAGAATTCCTCGGATATATATTTTATTGTAAATTGCAAAAACTGTAGTTTCTGAAAAATAAAAAAATTTTTGTGTAGCATTTTCGGCACTGTTCTAGAATCACGGAACAAAAAAAAAATCACGGAACGAAAAAAAATCGTGGAACGAAAAATCACGGAACGAAAAAATCACGGAACAAAATAAAATCACGGAACGAAAAAAAAATAGCGGAACGAAAAAAAATAACGGAACAAATATTTTTGAGCTATCCTAAAATTTGTACCATCTTTATTCAAGTACTATTCCTAAATCGAACTTTGGCATTAGCTTTACGTTGCTCAGTATTCGAAAGTATACCTGAAAGGGGATAGATTGAGTTCTCAAGGTTCAATAGTTAATATGTTATATAAGACCTCTTGAGTACATTCTGGAGTATGGTTCCAGACTACATCGACCAGAGTTATTGAACTTGCCACCATTTTTCGAATGTCCCAGATGAAGGAAACATGGTGTTTCAGCCTAAGCCTATAATTGAAAAATCGTTCCCATTCCAAAATTAGTCTCCCCTCTTGATGAACCAAAAACTGGGAATAGTCTTGGGCCAAACAAGTATGGTCACGGGCCTGAGTAAGTGAGAATCTTGGTACAAAACTGCTTTCCTCGGGTTTCTCACTTTACGGAAAATTTGATAATACAGGGTGCGGCAAAAGTACTGTTACAAAAAGTTTGACTTGAGCTGGCGCGCGCTGGCGCATTTATCATGAGTTGGTATTTTGCTCATATTTTTCCCCATCTCTTCATTAGTAGATTTGTAAAGTTTCATGTTCATATCTCAATTTTTACGAAGATGGCATCACTTTCTATACACCTCACTTGATTTTTTCACTGTTTTTAACGGACCCTTGTGAGCAAGAAGATGAGCCAGGAATACTTGTTATAGTGAAAATAATGGTGTCTAAGTCATCGTGCCATAAAGCTTGCAAAATTAGAGTACCCAAATAGATGTGGAACCTGCTCATACGAAAAAACGTATTCAGCAAAAAGTGTCAAAACCAAATGTTCCAACTTCATCCCCGAAAAGGATGGCCTGTATCGAGTCAGGCGACAATCCGATGGAAATTTCGGTGATTGAAACTTTTAGAGCACATGTTCAAGTTTATTTTCACATGTTTTTGGGTGCTCTCAAAAATTTTTTACCGCGTAATGAGACAATTTGCCGGCAGACCACCCCCGTGTCGCCGAAGACGCTACCCGAAAAGGTTGAGCTCTACCGTCAGAAACAGGGCTACCAGAAACAAACAATTATGATTTAATTTTGTCACAAATCTCTTTGACAAAGTTCTGTCAAAATTTGACACGGATTGGACTATTTTCCGAGAAGTTATGACTTCTTCTTTTTGTAACAGAACTTTTGCCGCACCCTGTATATCTGGTTTGGGGAAGCTTTTTTCAATTATAGGCTTAGGTTAAACGTCATGTTTCCTTCATCTGGGACATCCAAAATTAGGGAAAAGTTCAATAACCGCTCGATGTAGCCTTGAACTAAACTCCCAGATGTTCTTAAGGTCCTACGTAACCTCATAACTAGCGTATTTTAAGAACTTGATATACCCCTTTCTAACATATTTTCGGATATTGGACAAAGTAAATTTATTGCTAAGGTAGTATTGGGGTCACTTCTTATCAAATTAAAATTCGTAGAAATTTTAGGATAGCTCAAAAATTTTCGTTCCGTGATTTTTTTTTCGTTCCGTGATTTTTTTTTCGTTCCGTGATTCTAGAACAGTGCCGCATTTTCTTGGTCTGTGTAGCAATCGGTTTCTCAAAAGTGATAAAAATTAGGTTTTAGCTGCAATATCGTTCTGGGTAAGGGGCTAGCTTGATGAACCAATATACCATTCAAATCCTCAACTAATACTCTATTTTACTACACAATATTTACAACATTAGCCAAGCCCTAGAAGATTTCAAACGAATGAAATCATATTTCAAGGCAATGTTGGCACGCAACTTCTTCTGATTTATTTCCAGCATGAGTTTACACCGAACAGAGACAAGGAGACGTGTTCAAAGTATGTTACAATAAAGAATATAAACTGTAGTTTTCGAAAAACATGGTACATCTTCCACTCCAACCAGTACCTACTATTCAGACATGTGTTTCCGCTGACCGCTCAAAATTTCGAAAAACTTATTTTTTTCTTTTGTGAATCAAATAGAAAGACAAAGCGTAGAATTATGTCGATCAGCTCTTTTCACTGTATCGAAAAATACAGTTTTCCTTATTCTAGGAAAATTCCTCTCGAATTCCCGTCCCTTTGAAACGTTTTGTTGTCAAAAAACAGATTTATCAAACCACCTATGTGAGTTTGAAAGCCTCCCGATTCATAAATTACCGAATCGACAGTCTCATGTTCTATGAACGTTATAGGCAGGACTCATAGTTTTTAAATATCAGAGTTTCATAACCAGTTAGAGAGATAAACAACTGTAAACTTGAAAAAAGCTTCGTGCCTCAAGCATTATGTTATCAACAACTCTTCTGATCCTAAAAGGAACACTAAAAAGATATCTCCAAAAATTAAAGTTATTCATAAATTTCAGCAATGGAATAATCTACATGCAAAGTTTCAAGATATTCCGATTACTTAGAAGACAGTTACAGCGATTTGTTAATGGACAAATACTTTTTGCCGCACCCTGTAATGCTATCCTAGAGCACAAACGAAGAATAAAGTGCCAGCCCCTAATATAATGCCACTACAGATGTGATGTTACTGTGGCAAAAGTTAGAGAATTGGACAAAAAATCATTTTCCATTAGGGTCTTCCATAAATAATGTCGTTTTTTGGTTCCATTCTTAAAACGAAGATAACTTCAGTGTTTTCTTAATTCAAAATACAGGTTTTCTTATTTCAGAACACCAATAACCAGTCGATTTCCGCCGCCTGCCGGCGGCTACAATCTCCTGGTACAGAATTTAAAAAACAGAAAATCTCGAGAACTCAGAAAGTTAGAAATACAATAATCCTGGGATCCAGAAATTGGAATTTTAGAAAATAAGATATTTGAATGCTTAGAAATATGCATAGAAAAATACATTGTACTTTAAGAGTTTAATAGTTTCTTGACTGCGAATATATTTTTTTCTAGACCTCAAAATTTCAGAATTTCCATTTTCTTAGTTTCCGGGGATTCGAATTCCATTTTTTTTTCAAAATTTCAGAATTTCGAGAATTTGAGAAAGTGTAATCAACTCGAAAACTCTTTCTTATCTGATTTTCAGAATCTAGGAAGTTTCAGAACACAAAGATTCCGAACGGCAACGTTTCAGAAACTGACATTTCGGAACCCGAACTCTCAAAAAGTCGAAAAATTGAATATTTCGAAAATTATGTCATTACGAAAACTGTTCCAAAATGGAAATCATATTCGCAGGCAAAGGTTTAGATACAGTTTTTGAAAGTTTCAGTTTTTTTAAATTTTATATGAGTTCCCGAGTATGGAACTATCGGGATTACGGTAGATGAGGAAAACATTAAATTTGAAATGAGCAATACGCGAAAATGCTAAAAAGTTGTCGGGTTTTGAAACGTCGGGTTCTGAAAAGTCGGGTTCTAAAATGTCAAGTTGTGAAACGTCACGTCATCGTTTGGAACCGTTTGGTTCTAAAACATCCAGGAGCTGATTTTCAAATTTTTTTAAAGTTCTCAACTTCTCAAAGTTTGCAGTTCCTGAATCTCCGAATTCCAGATCAAATTTCAAAATATCTGAATTTCAGGATTTCTCCGTTTTTGATTAAAATTTCGAAAATCAAACAAAAAAAGAAATCTGAAAACCGAACATTCAAAATCTTTATCTCTTTCTCTATAACTGATAACTAACTTTCTCAATATCTTTCATAACTGATTAGTTTTTATTCCTAATTCTTTGACCTTCAACTTTTGGAATTCAGAATGCGGATTCGGAATTTTTTCTTTTCGAAAAAAGTTGATTTTTGAAAAAAAATTTTCAAGGAAAATGTTAATGAATATGGAATCAGGAAGTTTCAGAAATATATTTAAACAATTTCTGTAAAACGAAGTTTGCTAAAACCCGCATTTGCAGTAGGTCACATGATCGAAATAGAAGTGAATAATGAAAAAAACAAATTTTTCAAAAAATTTTAATTTTTGAGTTTTGAGCTCAATTCTTTGTAGACAGCACCTGGATAGGCCTAAAAACCGTTTCGCAAAATTTCCTGAAGTTTTAGTGAGTTTGAGCATAATTTTGAAAATTTCGATTCTTAACCCTATAGGTTCCCTATGAGCTAGAAGACCCTGGACACCATAGACATGAAGCGCTCGGCAGTCCATGACTACATACCACACACCACTATAGGAGTCCCATGTTCCTTTGAGTTATTCAAGTTAATGTCCGAGACAGACACACACACACACAGAAAAGTTTCCTTAGTAAGAAGTAGATTATGACATTATCATTTTGAAATATTGGAAACATCGCATTCCAAGGATCCTCTTGGATTCGTTGGGGTTTTCTGGAATTTTTGCTCGGCATTCTCTGTTGGTTTAAGTTTACATACGCAACGTGGACCTCCTCCATCCAGTTGTTGACTGACCTCCTCCATCCAGTTGTTGACTGGCCTCTCCATCCGGCCTTTTGTATTCGTTCTGTACCACCTTCCCTCCCCGTCTCCTTTGGACGACAGTCGTTTTCTTGCATTCTCCTCCCCATTCCTCTACGCTCACACACAGAACAATGAGTGAGAGTGAGCGCGTCTTATGCAAAACGACATGTGTATTAGCCAAAAATCAATGATCCCCACAGCTCGCTCACCATTCCTTATTGCGCGCGCTCTTCTTTCCCTCTCTGTTTCGCCACCAGATCTATGTTCAAACTGAGCAGAAGGCGAGGGACTGTGTGAGAGTCAGCCTCCTCTAATTATTTTTTTTTCTTCAAACTAAGATTTTTACTAAAAAGAAAAATTGTACGTGAAAAATGATTGAATTCCGTTATCAATTTTCTTGTTTCACTTTTGAAAAATCACTTTTGAGCTAAATTTTTCTATTTTTTTCAAAATTAGAATTCAAGATTCTTTGACGCTTCATTGAGAAAAATCTTTCTGCACAAAATTTTTTCGGCTAACTTTGTTATTGCTTCTTTTATTGTTCTATTTTTCAGAAAAACGGAACACTGAATTATGTCCTCCCAACAAAACGGCACGCTAAAAACCGAAGCAGATGCTCAAGTTCTCAATTCTGCACCTCAACCACAAACCAAAATTTGGAGAACCAGAATCCCGGAACTTCTTCCTCTGGAAAAATATCCAAATTTCCGCCTCCCTGCTGTCCTTGAAGACGTCATTAGGAAAGACTATTTGGACCGCCAGAATAACTCCAATTTTGAATTGGCAGCCGAGTTCAAATCCATTGGGGAGATAATCACAACCGTATGTTTTTATATGTAGAATTGTTCGACTTCCAGTGCCTACAACCATACAGAAACTGTTGTTAATTGAAGTTTTCAGTTCAAATTGGAGTTGGAAGACTACGATTCGAAAGTGATGGAGTCCAATGTCGACTACGCCAATGGGAGAAACAAACAAGCACGTCGAGACGCAATTGGACTAACTTTGGATTTAATTAGCGATCTCTTCAATCCATACTACAAGTAAGTTTTTTTCTGTGTGTATGGTTGTCCGTCTATATCGGACGTTAACTGGAATACCGAGCGCTTAATATTTATGGTGCCCTGAGCCACTCATCTCATGGGTTGCTCGCAGAGCAAAAAATCAAAAATTTCAAAAATTTGAAAAAATCTAACTGAATTCGCGAAACATCTTTTTGGCATATTCGTGAATAACATGATTATTGATTCAGTGGTCGGCTGTAGATGTGTTCCATTGATTTTTTTTCCAATAGTATGGGTTTCAATGTTCCCGAGTCATTTCAAAAATACTAAAGTTTCTTTTATCAAAAATAAGGAGGAAGGAGGTTTTAGAGAGAGAGAGAGAGAAACGTCGGTGGAAGTCTCGAAAATCAGCATAACATACAAATTTTTCTTTCAAACAATTTTTCGCTACCAAAAGTTCATTTGCGCACATATTCGTAGGAAGAAATGACAGAAAAATCGGTCAAAGGCAGTAAGAAACCGAAAAAAAAAACAGATTCTGAAAACAAAAACATTTTAAGGTTACGGCATGCTGACAACGGCCACCCCCGTTTCTTTTCCAGATCTCCAAATTTTTGTAACAATCTGATAACTCTGAAAATACCTTCAAATACACAAAAGAGTGTCTCATCTAATTTTTCTGATCCTTCTTGTGAGACCATCCTTCCCTTGTTTTCATAGTGTCAAAACTTCTTGCACACTCGTGCAATACAATATATTTTTCAGACAAATGCTCTACAAAACTGAGTGGCCGGATGCTCAAAAACAAAAAACGAAATTTGCAAGACAACAGAAAATGAGAAAGAGAAAGGATCCAAACTATGTCATGGTCGAGTTCAAAGCCACTGAGCACTATGGATTCATCCATCTTCTCCGTTTTTTTACACAACTTCCGAACTTGATGCACGACGACCGTTCCGGAACAGTCTTGACCTTTGACCATTTAAAGGTGAGTTGAATTAGAAAAGCGAATGTGTTCAACCAAAAACTAACTGAATCAAAGTCCGGACGATAATATAAAAATGCTTTTAGGACATCTTCAGCTGCATGACCCCATTCATCCAATTTCTTGTCGACAATAAAGATGTCTTCCAAAGAGCAGTTAACAACAACCCGGTATCCAACAGCGGAGACAACGATGATATTGACATGGAGCCGAAACCAAAAAAAGCTCGCCAAGAAAATCATGAAAACGGCGTGAAACTCGAAGAAGCGTCTTCGAAAATTGCTGACAACGATAATGATGGTTTCCAACAGCCAAGCACGACATTGAGCGGGAAGAAAAGAAGAGCTGCGGAGTAGACCGCTAATTCAGAATCAAACACTGAAAAATTAAATTCATTCTTATGTCTATTTCCATTTATTCTAATAGTTCCATAATCACCAATCCCCTAGCAAATTTTTCTACGTTCAAATCCTTGTAGCACATTTGAACGATATTTGTCTTTCCAACAATAAACCTTTTTTTCCATATTTTTCCCCCGTCATTTTGTCCAATAAATAAAACGATTGACTCATGGAACTTGTGAGAGATTTGTTATTTTTGAGGAAGTCACTCTTCGAACGAATTAACAAAAAAACTACTAACACAAAAATTGTCAAATTTTGATTATGGTAAGTCTAGTTACGTTTAATATGTTCTGAACTGTTCAATTCAAGTCTAATGAGATATGCCGTATGTAATCAAAAATCACACTTCGACCTTTTCGAGGGAAGAGTCAACTTTCGATGAATAAGAAAATAGTTCAAAAATTTTCGATTTTTCTGAGAATTCAGAACTCATTAAACAAAACTGGATCTTCATTTTTGTGATTGACAACATTTTCGTATGATTCAAGCCTGATGACAACTATTTCAAAAAATTTTCGAAAATCAAACAAACCAAAAGCGGCAAAACAGTAAGAATTCGAAATTTAACACAAAGAATGATATAGTCCAGCGAAATTCAACAGAAAAAAATTGTGTGAAATTTCAAGGGCAAAAGCACGTGCTTGCCCACCCCTGGTTACAGTTTTCAAAATCCGGACATCACAATCCGGATTTCAAATTCCGGATATAACAATCCGGATATGACAATCCGGATATGACAATCCGGATATGACAATCCGGATATGACAATCCGGATATGACAATCCGGATATGACAATCCGGATATGACAGTCCGGATTTGATTTCGAATTCGGATATGACAATCTGGATATCACAATCCAAATTTCACAATGGCCACTTTTTTTGTCATTTTATACCCACTTTCTTGGTCATTTCATGCATCGTTCGTTTCAATGAGTTCGTTCCAATAAGGAGGTGTCACTTGCTGATGAGACCAGCATCTCTTTCCATTTTTTTCATTTTATTCGACAGTCTTGGTCGAAACAGTCTTTTTTTATTCCATCCGAAATGGAAAAAAATGAAATCTTAATGTTAGTTTTTTTAATAATATTATTATTTAAAAAATAATCAGAACATTTCCTAAAAAAAACTTTACAAAACTTTATAAAAAACTTCACAACATCTTACAAGTTTAAAAACTTCAGAAATCACCTCATGTATTTAAAAATCCGAAAATATTGGAAACTTCAAAAGCGGTATTATTATGTAAAAATGTAAAATTTACTTTTTGTCCTAGTTTTTCTAGATTACGATCTGAAAGAGTTCCAATCCCCACATAAATCTTACATTCAGAAAACGCTTTCTTGCATAATCCAAATCATTTTGCCTCCGCCAGGTTTCCCCGGTGAGGCGGTTCCAAAAATTGGAGTTATTATAAGATATCAAAACCCGAAGACAGTGCGAAAATTTCTCCTCATACGCATTTCTATGTACCGACATCAATCGAGGTCGGCGTCAGGCACGAGAGAGTATTTTTTGTAATAAACGCAGAGGGGGAATGGGACAAAGAAAGTACAGCAAGACAATGAGAGAAACGTTTTGAGAATCAAAACAAAAATAATTAGGAGTTGATGAGTAAAGCAACAAAACTAGAAAAAGCAATACGAATAACGCCGGAATAATACAAAAATCGGAAGCCAATCTTTCAAAAACTGAGATAAAATAGATTTCTAGGTAATACTATAAAAAGTTTGTCTTTCTTAAATGGAAAACTTACTGGTTAGTTAACATGGAGAAAAGCTAAAAATCTGAAAATGGACTACTAGAAAATAAAAATTTCCAAATCCGTTATGATTCAGAGTGATTTTCAACAGGAAATCGCCCTTTATGTGAATTCCAAATAGGCTGAAAAGAACATTTTTTGTTACTCATCAAAATTTCAGAGCAAGCGGTACCTAAACTGCTACTCATGTCACATCCGCTTCTAGGAAGTATATGTATAGAAATAACAAGACATTCAATTTGATAACATTTTCAAACCTAACAATTAGACGTAGTGCTTATTTCCTCGAGTACACGAAATAAAATTTAGTTTTTCATTTTCACTGATTATTCTCCAAGAATAATATGTCCGACTTCAGGATATTCAATTTGGAACTGGAAAGAACAAATAGAAGCTTTGGCTGGTTATTGTTGCAATACTGTTACGGGTTCCCAATCATTTTATTCATGGCATTTTTGTTTGTTTTGTTTGGTTGCTCTAAAAAATTTAAATATTCTTTCTATAGAATTCTGCAGCTAGATTTGTTAACTGTGAGTTTTCGAGCTAACTTTCTTAAGGGCCTGACTTCTTGTGAGATCGAAACAAAATCAGAATTGCACAGTACAGTTCATTAATTTTTATTCCAGAACATTTTTTGTTATCTCAACTCATGGTTTTCGATTCGATTGGAGACAAACACTCATTTTATTCCAGTACTCAAATCTGTAGAAAATTGGATACCGGGATCAGTGACTTTTTTGAAATTTCTGGATTTTTGGTTTTTTCACATGCAGTTTTTCACGGCTTTCTCTATGAGCTTGCACAGACTGCTTGCTATTTCTCCAGTTTTCGAGTTTATCAGCAAAAATCAAAAATCGAATGTATTATCTACATGATACATGTACCTCTAATCATCAATTTTAGATTTGGTCCCGCTGGTATGTTGCATATGGATTGCTTCTATGTATTATTAGTACTTTGCTTTCACTCTCAAAGCCAAGTCCTACTATAGAAGTTTTTATTTCCAATGGCGTCATTCACTCGATGGTGCACAGAGAGAATTTGTATTTTTATCAATACGTCATCGCGTCGTTTTCAATTGTTTACTTCCTGGTCATTCTTGTTTTTGGATTGATTATCACTCATTCTATCTCGAAGAAAGTACAAGGTGACTAATTCTAATGGTGATTTTGAGAAACCGGTAATTATTCTAGAAATCCGGCCGAGTAATATCAAAATCAGGAGGAAACTAACGAGAATCACATTAACTTATTGTTTTGTGTACGCGGGAATTTTGTCATGGAGCATTGTAGGTGCTCTGAATTTTTATTTTCAGTTCTTTTCAAAGGTTTCTTTGGAAAACAGTTATCTGCTTCTCATGTTTTCTTCTGATATAGTAAGTGAAATTTTGAAAGCGATTCAGAAATTTTATTTCCAGATGACTCTTTCCCTGCCATTCATCTTATTAGTGTTTGATGAAAATTTGAGAGATACTTTTCGATGGAAGAAAAGAGTGGAAGGTGTGCGAGTATTAACAACAGGAGTGGTGACATAACTGACCGTTTTTCTTTATGTAAAAAAGCTTGAATATAATAAATAATGTTTTCAAAATAAAGCACATAGTTTATTGACCCTGTGAATTTCAAATATGATTAGTTTTTTTGTTGTTTCAGTGGTTCGCTGTCATTTTTCTCTCAGAGTGTATTACTTTTCTCGTTCAGAATCGCATCATATACATAAACTTTGGGCTCATATGCAAAACAGAAAAAATCTTCCAACTAATAAAATATCGGCAATATTATGATCAATAATTTATTAGATTGCTAACTTTTCACATCTTTAACAGGAATCGAGATAATTTGGCTCAAAGCTGACAATCTGGGAAGACTATTATTAGAGGGTACACACTAATACTATTTTAGTCTTTTTGTTAATTAGGTTTTGTGGTACTTCTAAATTTGCAAACTTCAAATATCTCATTTAAAAAAATTTCTTAGCCATCACCGTGACCAATACTTTAACATGTTAGATTTTTGGTCAACGTTAGAAAACCAATAACCTCACGATATTTTGAAAATATCCTAGCTGTCTATATCGCAAATGCAACTGATCAAACTTTGAATTTTTTAATACAAATGGACCCTGGATTTTCATTTGTTTGTCAGTCGTATACGAAATATCATTTACCAAATATTCAGAGGCCGTATTCATAAACATTTTCCTTGGAAAATCGTTTTCTTTCCAAATATCATCGGGAAAGGCGTGAAAATTGAAGGTAATTCGTTTTCTTTTTGGAAAATCCTTATATTTTCATGAAATAGGTATACTAATTTCGATGTATGTTTACAGTCCATTTTATGAACTTTTGGATTCTAAAAAAGTTGTATGTTGATAGAATAGTATATAAAGTGCGTTATTATCTAATTTTAATCAAAAAAATTGCTCCTCTTTAACTTAAAAACTATGTTTTGTGACAAAAATCACATGAATGGATAGAGCTAGGACTTTTGAGTACATATTCTGACCAAATATGAGACATTTTCAATCCATAGTTTTTGAGGAAATTTAGTTCAAAAGTCATTTTCTGACCCTGAGAGTCGGAAAATCATTTGAATAATGTTCAGTACATTTTCACGCTTCCATTTTTCTTTTGGAAAATAATCCAGTTGATTTTTGAAAGGAAAATGGTTTTCCAAGAAAAATGTTAATGAATATGGCCTCAGAAATAAAAATTTTCGAATATGCAAAAAAAAAACTTTTGGAAATTTATAAGGGATACAATCTTCGAAAAGAAAAATGGGAACTGTGAATACTCTGATAAACCAAAATAGTAATACTTGCACTTTGAACTCAATTAGCAAGTTTCATTACAGGTATCAAAAATTCTGAAACTATGAATACGGAGGTGACACCTTGCCCAACAAATGATTAGTTGAGAAATTTACAATGTCTCCTATGGTAGCAGATTTAACTGAACACAAAGTATGCGGTATCGCAAGAAGTCTGTATTAACAAATCTTTTCAGATTTCCAAACTTTTATGTTTACTGAATCTGCCTTGTTAAGGAAAATCAACAATTTTGTAATTTTTTCTTGAAATGAAATAAAAAACCGTAAGAGACGGCCTCATATGTTTTTCATTTTCGAGGCATCCTCCTTCCTGTTTTTTACTTTCTTCGTCCCATTCTCCCTCTGCGTTTATTACAAAAAATACTATCTCGTGCAATACGCGAACCTCGATTGAGGTCGGTACATAGAAATGCATAAGACAAAGCATTGTTTTATTGTCGCTGGGTTTTGCCAAGATATGAAAAAAAAAACTCTAATTTTTGGAACTGCCTCGTCGGGGAAATCCGGCGGAGGCGAAATGATTCAGATTTTTGGAAAAGAAAATTCCAAAAGCTTCTGTGACAATAGAAAAATTAAAAGTCAAAAGTTTCCAATTTTTTCTATTTTGCAGTTGTTTCCATTAAAATTTCTAACATTTTTAAACATTTTTCATCACTTTTTGAAAAATTTCTGTTCATTTTTTTGTCATTTTTGTTACTACTTTTCAAACAATCTAACGTTAGTTGCATAAATTTAAATTACACAGTTACTAATGCGAAAATAGTGTTTTTCATGCAAAAAACTGAACTAAACTGATAATTTTCGAAATGATGAATTTTTATGGAAACAAGCTCAAAGTACGGAAATTTCCTGTCGTAAAATTTGAAAAATTTACTTCGCCTAGACTAAAACAAAACTTCAAGAATGAAGTGATAACTGGTTGTGCAAAATGGCAAAACTTTTTCCAAGTATTCAAAAAAGTGGATCAAAAAAGTGGAACCCATTGAAAAAGTCGTAACTTTTCACAGACAAAAAAACTTTTGATTTATAATACATCTTTTAGCATGCGTTGAAAGCTAATAAAAACTCAATAACACCTATTGTCTATTTCTGCCATGACCTTTACTAGGGTGGGAAATGTGCGAATGATCCGATCGTAAAAGATACATAATATTGATGTTTGAAAAAAACGTATTTGGGAAAGTGTCTTAAAAACTTCAGCTTTTGAAAAAATCTTTTATTCAAAAATTCATATCTCATCGGGGTTTGGATCAACAAAAAAGTTGTCAACTACAAAAATGAAGATCTCATTTTGATCAATATATTGTAGAAATTTCAGACGAACCCAACAAACTTCAGCTACTTTCGTAGATGTCTGAATATTGACAAGTTTCAGAAATATTCGAAAATATTTCTTTTATTCAAAAATTCATATCTCATCGGGGTTTGAATCAACAAAAAAGTTGTCAACTACAAAAATGAAGCTCTTGTTCTGATCAGCATATTGTAGAAATTTTAGACAAACCCAACAAACTTCAGCTACTTTTGTAGATGTCTAAATATTGACAAGTTTCAGTGATATTCGAAAAAATATCTTTTATTCAAAAATTCATATCTCATCGGGGTTTGAATTCACAGAAAAGTTGTCAACTACAAAAATGAAGCTCTCATTTTGATCAATATATTGTAGAAATTTCAGGCAAACCAAACAAACTTCAGCCACTTTCGTAGATGTCTGAATATTGACAAGTTTCAGAAATATTCGAAAAAATTTCTTTTATTCAAAAATTCATATCTCATCGGGGTTTGAATTCACAGAAAAGTTGTCAACTACAAAAATGAAGCTCTCATTTTGATCAATATATTGTAGAAATTTCAGACAAACCAAACAAACTTCAGCCACTTTCGTAGATGTCTGAATATTGACAAGTTTCAGAAATATTCGAAAAAATCTCTTTTATTCAAAAATTCATATCTCATCGGGGTTTGAATTCACAGAAAAGTTGTCAACTACAAAAATGAAGCTCTTATTCTGATCAGCATATTGTAGAAATTTTAGACAAACCCAACAAACTTCAGCTACTTTTGTAGATGTCTAAATATTGAAAAGTTTCAGTGATATTCGAAAAAATCTCTTTTATTCAAAATTCATATCTCATCGGGGTTTGAATCAACAAAAAAGTTGTCAACTACAAAAATGAAGCTCTTATTCTGATCAGCATATTGTAGAAATTTTAGACAAACCCAACAAACTTCAGCTACTTTTGTAGATGTCTAAATATTGAAAAGTTTCAGTGATATTCGAAAAAATCTCTTTTATTCAAAATTCATATCTCATCGGGGTTTGAATCAACAAAAAAGTTGTCAACTACAAAAATGAAGCTCTTATTCTGATCAGCATATTGTAGAAATTTTAGACAAACCCAACAAACTTCAGCCACTTTTGTAGATGTCTAAATATTGACAAGTTTCAGAAATATTCGAAAAAATCTCTTTTATTCAAAAATGCATATCTCATCGGGGTTTGAATCAACAAAAAAGTTGTCAACTACAAAAATGAAGCTCTTATTCTGATCAGCATATTGTAGAAATTTTAGACAAACCCAACAAACTTCAGCCACTTTCGAAGATGTCTGAATATTGACAAGTTTCAGAAATATTCGAAAAAATCTCTTTTATTCAAAAATTCATATCTCATCGGGGTTTGAATTCACAGAAAAGTTGTCAACTACAAAAATGAAGCTCTCATTTTGATCAATATATTGTAGAAATTTCAGACAAACCAAACAAACTTCAGCTACTTTCGTAGATGTCTGAATATTGACAAGTTTCAGAAATATTCGAAAAAATCTCTTTTATTCAAAAATGCATATCTCATCGGGGTTTGAATTCACAGAAAAGTTGTCAACTACAAAAATGAAGCTCTTATTCTGATCAGCATATTGTAGAAATTTTAGACAAACCCAACAAACTTCAGCTACTTTTGTAGATGTCTAAATATTGAAAAGTTTCAGTGATATTCGAAAAAATCTCTTTTATTCAAAAATTCATATCTCATCGGGGTTTGAATCAACAAAAAAGTTGTCAACTACAAAAATGAAGCTCTTATTCTGATCAGCATATTGTAGAAATTTTAGACAAACCCAACAAACTTCAGCTACTTTTGTAGATGTCTAAATATTGAAAAGTTTCAGTGATATTCGAAAAAATCTCTTTTATTCAAAATTCATATCTCATCGGGGTTTGAATCAACAAAAAAGTTGTCAACTACAAAAATGAAGCTCTTATTCTGATCAGCATATTGTAGAAATTTTAGACAAACCCAACAAACTTCAGCCACTTTTGTAGATGTCTAAATATTGACAAGTTTCAGAAATATTCGAAAAAATCTCTTTTATTCAAAAATGCATATCTCATCGGGGTTTGAATCAACAAAAAAGTTGTCAACTACAAAAATGAAGCTCTTATTCTGATCAGCATATTGTAGAAATTTTAGACAAACCCAACAAACTTCAGCCACTTTCGAAGATGTCTGAATATTGACAAGTTTCAGAAATATTCGAAAAAATCTCTTTTATTCAAAAATTCATATCTCATCGGGGTTTGAATTCACAGAAAAGTTGTCAACTACAAAAATGAAGCTCTCATTTTGATCAATATATTGTAGAAATTTCAGGCAAACCAAACAAACTTCAGCTACTTTTGTAGATGTCTAAATATTGACAAGTTTCAGTGATATTCGTAAAAATCTCATTATTCAAAAATTCATATCTCATCGGGGTTTGAATCAACAAAACAGTTGTCAACTACAAAAATGAAGCTCTCATTTTGATCAATATATCGTAGAAATTTCAGACAAACCCAACAAACTTCAGCTACTTTTGTAGATGTCTGAATATTGACAAGTTTCAGAAATATTCGAAAAAATCTCTTTTATTCAAAAATTCATATCTCATCGGGGTTTGAATTCACAGAAAAGTTGTCAACTACAAAAATGAAGCTCTCATTTTGATCAATATATTGTAAAAATTTCAGACAAACCAAACAAACTTCAGCCACTTTCGTAGATGTCTGAATATTGACAAGTTTCAGAAATATTCGAAAAAATCTTTTTTATTCAAAAATTCATATCTCATCGGGGTTTGAATTCACAGAAAAGTTGTCAACTACAAAAATGAAGCTCTTATTCTGATCAGCATATTGTAGAAATTTTAGACAAACCCAACAAACTTCAGCTACTTTTGTAGATGTCTAAATATTGACAAGTTTCAGTGATATTCGAAAAAATCTCTTTTATTCAAAAATTCATATCTCATCGGGGTTTGAATCAACAGAAAAGTTATCAACTACAAAAATGAAGCTCTTATTCTGATCAGCATATTGTAGAAATTTTAGACAAACCCAACAAACTTCAGCTACTTTTGTAGATGTCTAAATATTGACAAGTTTCAGTGATATTCGAAAAAATATCTTTTATTCAAAAATTCATATCTCATCGGGGTTTGAATCAACAAAAAAGTTGTCAACTACAAAAATAAAGCTCTTATTCTGATCAGCATATTGTAGAAATTTTAGACAAACCCAACAAACTTCAGCCACTTTCGTAGATGTCTGAATATTGACAAGTTTCAGAAATATTCGAAAAAATCTCTTTTATTCAAAAATGCATATCTCATCGGGGTTTGAATCAACAAAAAAGTTGTCAACTACAAAAATGAAGCTCTTATTCTGATCAGCATATTGTAGAAATTTTAGACAAACCCAACAAACTTCAGCCACTTTCGAAGATGTCTGAATATTGACAAGTTTCAGAAATATTCGAAAAAATCTCTTATTCAAAAATTCATATCTCATCGGGGTTTGAATTCACAGAAAAGTTGTCAACTACAAAAATGAAGCTCTCATTTTGATCAATATATCGTAGAAATTTCAGACAAACCCAACAAACTTCAGCTATTTTTGTAGATGTCTGAATATTGACAAGTTTCAGAAATATTCGAAAAAATCTCTTTTATTCAAAAATTCATATCTCATCGGGGTTTGAATTCACAGAAAAGTTGTCAACTACAAAAATGAAGCTCTCATTTTGATCAATATATTGTAGAAATTTCAGACAAACCAAACAAACTTCAGCCACTTTCGTAGATGTCTGAATATTGACATGTTTCAGAAATATTCGAAAAAATCTCTTTTATTCAAAAATTCATATCTCATCGGGGTTTGAATTCACAGAAAAGTTGTCAACTACAAAAATGAAGCTCTCATTTTGATCAATATATCGTAGAAATTTCAGACAAACCCAACAAACTTCAGCTATTTTTGTAGATGTCTGAATATTGACAAGTTTCAGAAATATTCGAAAAAATCTCTTTTATTCGAAAATGCATATCTCATCGGGGTTTGAATCAACAAAAAAGTTGTCAACTACAAAAATGAAGCTCTTATTCTGATCAGCATATTGTAGAAATTTTAGACAAACCCAACAAACTTCAGCCACTTTCGTAGATGTCTGAATATTGACAAGTTTCAGAAATATTCGAAAAAATCTCTTTTATTCAAAAATGCATATCTCATCGGGGTTTGAATCAACAAAAAAGTTGTCAACTACAAAAATGAAGCTCTTATTCTGATCAGCATATTGTAGAAATTTTAGACAAACCCAACAAACTTCAGCCACTTTCGAAGATGTCTGAATATTGACAAGTTTCAGAAATATTCGAAAAAATCTCTTTTATTCAAAAATTCATATCTCATCGGGGTTTGAATTCACAGAAAAGTTGTCAACTACAAAAATGAAGCTCTCATTTTGATCAATATATTGTAGAAATTTCAGGCAAACCAAACAAACTTCAGCCACTTTCGTAGATGTCTGAATATTGACAAGTTTCAGAAATATTCGAAAAAATCTCTTTTATTCAAAAATTCATATCTCATCGGGGTTTGAATTCACAGAAAAGTTGTCAACTACAAAAATGAAGCTCTCATTTTGATCAATATATCGTAGAAATTTCAGACAAACCCAACAAACTTCAGCTATTTTTGTAGATGTCTGAATATTGACAAGTTTCAGAAATATTCGAAAAAATCTCTTTTATTCAAAAATTCATATCTCATCGGGGTTTGAATTCACAGAAAAGTTGTCAACTACAAAAATGAAGCTCTTATTCTGATCAGCATATTGTAGAAATTTTAGACAAACCCAACAAACTTCAGCTACTTTTGTAGATGTCTAAATATTGACAAGTTTCAGTGATATTCGAAAAAATCTCTTTTATTCAAAAATTCATATCTCATCGGGGTTTGAATCAACAAAAAAGTTGTCAACTACAAAAATGAAGCTCTTATTCTGATCAGCATATTGTAGAAATTTTAGACAAACCCAACAAACTTCAGCCACTTTCGTAGATGTCTGAATATTGACAAGTTTCAGAAATATTCGAAAAAATCTCTTTTATTCAAAAATTCATATCTCATCGGGGTTTGAATTCACAGAAAAGTTGTCAACTACAAAAATGAAGCTCTCATTTTGATCAATATATTGTAGAAATTTCAGACAAACCAAACAAACTTCAGTCACTTTCGTAGATGTCTGAATATTGACAAGTTTCAGAAATATTCGAAAAAATCTCTTTTATTCAAAAACTCATATCTCATCGGGGTTTGAATTCACAGAAATGTTGTCAACTACAAAAATGAAGCTCTCATTTTGATCAATATATCGTAGAAATTTCAGACAAACCCAACAAACTTCAGCTATTTTTGTAGATGTCTGAATATTGACAAGTTTCAGAAATATTCGAAAAAATCTCTTTTATTCAAAAATTCATATCTCATCGGGGTTTGAATTCACAGAAAAGTTGTCAACTACAAAAATGAAGCTCTTATTCTGATCAGCATATTGTAGAAATTTTAGACAAACCCAACAAACTTCAGCTACTTTTGTAGATGTCTAAATATTGAAAAGTTTCAGTGATATTCGAAAAAATCTCTTTTATTCAAAAATTCATATCTCATCGGGGTTTGAATCAACAAAAAAGTTGTCAACTACAAAAATGAAGCTCTTATTCTGATCAGCATATTGTAGAAATTTTAGACAAACCCAACAAACTTCAGCCACTTTCGTAGATGTCTGAATATTGACAAGTTTCAGAAATATTCGAAAAAATCTCTTTTATTCAAAAATGCATATCTCATCGGGGTTTGAATCAACAAAAAAGTTGTCAACTACAAAAATGAAGCTCTTATTCTGATCAGCATATTGTAGAAATTTTAGACAAACCCAACAAACTTCAGCCACTTTCGAAGATGTCTGAATATTGACAAGTTTCAGAAATATTCGAAAAAATCTCTTTTATTCAAAAATTCATATCTCATCGGGGTTTGAATTCACAGAAAAGTTGTCAACTACAAAAATGAAGCTCTCATTTTGATCAATATATTGTAGAAATTTTAGACAAACCCAACAAACTTCAGCCACTTTCGAAGATGTCTGAATATTGACAAGTTTCAGAAATATTCGAAAAAATCTCTTTTATTCAAAAATTCATATCTCATCGGAGTTTGAATTCACAGAAAAGTTGTCAACTACAAAAATGAAGCTCTCATTTTGATCAATATATTGTAGAAATTTCAGACAAACCAAACAAACTTCAGCCACTTTCGTAGATGTCTGAATATTGACAAGTTTCAGAAATATTCGAAAAAATCTCTTTTATTCAAAAATTCATATCTCATCGGGGTTTGAATTCACAGAAAAGTTGTCAACTACAAAAATGAAGCACTCATTTTGATCAATATATTGTAGAAATTTCAGACAAACCAAACAAACTTCAGCCACTTTCGTAGATGTCTGAATATTGACAAGTTTCAGAAATATTCGAAAAAATCTCTTTTATTCAAAAATTCATATCTCATCGGGGTTTGAATTCACAGAAAAGTTGTCAACTACAAAAATGAAGCTCTCATTTTGATCAATATATCGTAGAAATTTCAGACAAACCCAACAAACTTCAGCTATTTTTGTAGATGTCTGAATATTGACAAGTTTCAGAAATATTCGAAAAAATCTCTTTTATTCAAAAATTCATATCTCATCGGGGTTTGAATTCACAGAAAAGTTGTCAACTACAAAAATGAAGCTCTTATTCTGATCAGCATATTGTAGAAATTTTAGACAAACCCAACAAACTTCAGCTACTTTTGTAGATGTCTAAATATTGAAAAGTTTCAGTGATATTCGAAAAAATCTCTTTTATTCAAAAATTCATATCTCATCGGGGTTTGAATCAACAAAAAAGTTGTCAACTACAAAAATGAAGCTCTTATTCTGATCAGCATATTGTAGAAATTTTAGACAAACCCAACAAACTTCAGCCACTTTCGTAGATGTCTGAATATTGACAAGTTTCAGAAATATTCGAAAAAATCTCTTTTATTCAAAAATGCATATCTCATCGGGGTTTGAATCAACAAAAAAGTTGTCAACTACAAAAATGAAGCTCTTATTCTGATCAGCATATTGTAGAAATTTTAGACAAACCCAACAAACTTCAGCCACTTTCGAAGATGTCTGAATATTGACAAGTTTCAGAAATATTCGAAAAAATCTCTTTTATTCAAAAATTCATATCTCATCGGGGTTTGAATTCACAGAAAAGTTGTCAACTACAAAAATGAAGCTCTCATTTTGATCAATATATTGTAGAAATTTCAGGCAAACCAAACAAACTTCAGCCACTTTCGTAGATGTCTGAATATTGACAAGTTTCAGAAATATTCGAAAAAATCTCTTTTATTCAAAAATTCATATCTCATCGGGGTTTGAATTCACAGAAAAGTTGTCAACTACAAAAATGAAGCTCTCATTTTGATCAATATATTGTAGAAATTTCAGACAAACCAAACAAACTTCAGTCACTTTCGTAGATGTCTGAATATTAACAAGTTTCAGAAATATTCGAAAAAATCTCTTTTATTCAAAAACTCATATCTCATCGGGGTTTGAATTCACAGAAATGTTGTCAACTACAAAAATGAAGCTCTCATTTTGATCAATATATTGTAGAAATTTCAGACAAACCAAACAAACTTCAGCCACTTTCGTAGATGTCTGAATATTGACATGTTTCAGAAATATTCGAAAAAATCTCTTTTATTCAAAAATTCATATCTCATCGGGGTTTGAATTCACAGAAATGTTGTCAACTACAAAAATGAAGCTCTCATTTTGATCAATATATTGTAGAAATTTTAGACAAACCCAACAAACTTCAGCCACTTTCGTAGATGTCTGAATATTGACAAGTTTCAGAAATATTCGAAAAAAAATCTCTTTTATTCAAAAATTCATATCTCATCGGGGTTTGAATTCACAGAAATGTTGTCAACTACAAAAATGAAGCTCTCATTTTGATCAATATATTGTAGAAATTTCAGACAAACCAAACAAACTTCAGCCACTTTCGTAGATGTCTGAATATTGACATGTTTCAGAAATATTCGAAAAAATCTCTTTTATTCAAAAATTCATATCTCATCGGGGTTTGAATTCACAGAAATGTTGTCAACTACAAAAATGAAGCTCTCATTTTGATCAATATATTGTAGAAATTTCAGACAAACCAAACAAACTTCAGCCACTTTCGAAGATGTCTGAATATTGACAAGTTTCAGAAATATTCGAAAAAAAATCTCTTTTATTCAAAAATTCATATCTCATCGGGGTTTGAATCAACAAAAAAGTTGTCAACTACAAACATGAAGCTCTTATTCTGATCAGCATATTGTAGAAATTTTAGACAAACCCAACAAACTTCAGCCACTTTCGTAGATGTCTGAATATTGACAAGTTTCAGAAATATTCGAAAAAATCTCTTTTATTCAAAAATGCATATCTCATCGGGGTTTGAATTCACAGAAAAGTTGTCAACTACAAAAATGAAGCTCTTATTCTGATCAATATATTGTAGAAATTTCAGACAAACCAAACAAACTTCAGCTACTTTTGTAGATATCTGAATATTGACAAGTTTCAGTGACATTCGAAAAAATCTCTTTTATTCAAAAATTCATATCTCATCGGGGTTTGAATCAACAAAAAAGTTGTCAACTACAAAAATGAAGCTCTTATTCTGATCAGCATATTGTAGTAATTTTAGACAAACCCAACAAACTTCAGCTACTTTTGTAGATGTCTAAATATTGACAAGTTTCAGTGATATTCGAAAAAATCTCTTTTATTCAAAAATTCATATCTCATCGGGGTTTGAATCAACAAAAAAGTTGTCAACTACAAAAATGAAGCTCTTATTCTGATCAGCATATTGTAGAAATTTCAGACAAACCCAACAAACTTCAGCTACTTTTGTAGATGTCTAAATATTGACAAGTTTCAGTGACATTCGAAAAAATCTCTTTTATTCAAAAATTCATATCTCATCGGGGTTTGAATTCACAGAAAAGTTGTCAACTACAAAAATGAAGCTCTCATTTTGATCAATATATCGTAGAAATTTCAGACAAACCCAACAAACTTCAGCTACTTTTGTAGATGTCTGAATATTGACAAGTTTCAGAAATATTCGAAAAAATCTCTTTTATTCAAAAATTCATATCTCATCGGGGTTTGAATTCACAGAAATGTTGTCAACTACAAAAATGAAGCTCTCATTTTGATCAATATATCGTAGAAATTTCAGACAAACCCAACAAACTTCAGCTACTTTTGTAGATGTCTGAATATTGACAAGTTTCAGTGATATTCGAAAAAATCTCTTTTATTCAAAAATTCATATCTCATCGGGGTTTGAATCAACAAAAAAGTTGTCAACTACAAAAATGAAGCTCTTATTCTGATCAGCATATTGTAGAAATTTTAGACAAACCCAACAAACTTCAGCCACTTTCGTAGATGTCTGAATATTGACAAGTTTCAGAAATATTCGAAAAAATCTCTTTTATTCAAAAATTCATATCTCATCGGGGTTTGAATCAACAAAAAAGTTGTCAACTACAAAAATGAAGCTCTTATTCTGATCAGCATATTGTAGAAATTTCAGACAAACCCAACAAACTTCAGCCACTTTCGTAGATGTCTGAATATTGACAAGTTTCAGAAATATTCGAAAAAATCTCTTTTATTCAAAAATTCATATCTCATCGGGGTTTGAATTCACAGAAATGTTGTCAACTACAAAAATGAAGCTCTCATTTTGATCAATATATCGTAGAAATTTCAGACAAACCCAACAAACTTCAGCCACTTTCGTAGATGTCTGAATATTGACAAGTTTCAGAAATATTCGAAAAAATCTCTTTTATTCAAAAATTCATATCTCATCGGGGTTTGAATCAACAAAAAAGTTGTCAACTACAAAAATGAAGCTCTTATTCTGATCAGCATATTGTAGAAATTTCAGACAAACCCAACAAACTTCAGCTACTTTTGTAGATGTCTAAATATTGACAAGTTTCAGTGACATTCGAAAAAATCTTTTTTTTTCAAAAATTCATATCTCATCGGGGTTTGAATTTACAAAAAAGTTGTCAACTACAAAAATGAAGCTCTCAATTTGTTTAGCATATTTCATAAATTTCAGACCAATCCAACAAACTTCAGCTACTTTTGTGGGTGTCTGAATATTGACTAGTTTCAGAAATTTTCGCAAAAATCTCTTTTTTTCAAAAATTCATATCTCATCGGGGTTGGAGTTTACAGAAAAGTTGTCAACTACAAAAATAAAGCTCTTATTTTGATCAATATATCGTAGAAATTTCAGACAAACCCAACAAACTTCAGCCACTTTCGTAGATGTCTGAATATTGACAAGTTTCAGAAATATTCGAAAAAATCTCTTTTATTCAAAAATTCATATCTCATCGGGGTTTGAATCAACAAAAAAGTTGTCAACTACAAAAATGAAGCTCTTATTCTGATCAGCATATTGTAGAAATTTCAGACAAACCCAACAAACTTCAGCTACTTTTGTAGATGTCTGAATATTGACAAGTTTCAGAAATATTCGAAAAAATCTCTTTTATTCAAAAATTCATATCTCATCGGGGTTTGAATTCACAGAAAAGTTGTCAACTACAAAAATGAAGCTCTCATTTTGATCAATATATCGTAGAAATTTCAGACAAACCCAACAAACTTCAGCTACTTTTGTAGATGTCTGAATATTGACAAGTTTCAGAAATATTCGAAAAAATCTCTTTTATTCAAAAATTCATATCTCATCGGGGTTTGAATTCACAGAAATGTTGTCAACTACAAAAATGAAGCTCTCATTTTGATCAATATATCGTAGAAATTTCAGACAAACCCAACAAACTTCAGCTACTTTTGTAGATGTCTGAATATTGACAAGTTTCAGTGATATTCGAAAAAATCTCTTTTATTCAAAAATTCATATCTCATCGGGGTTTGAATCAACAAAAAAGTTGTCAACTACAAAAATGAAGCTCTTATTCTGATCAGCATATTGTAGAAATTTTAGACAAACCCAACAAACTTCAGCCACTTTCGTAGATGTCTGAATATTGACAAGTTTCAGAAATATTCGAAAAAATCTCTTTTATTCAAAAATTCATATCTCATCGGGGTTTGAATCAACAAAAAAGTTGTCAACTACAAAAATGAAGCTCTTATTCTGATCAGCATATTGTAGAAATTTCAGACAAACCCAACAAACTTCAGCCACTTTCGTAGATGTCTGAATATTGACAAGTTTCAGAAATATTCGAAAAAATCTCTTTTATTCAAAAATTCATATCTCATCGGGGTTTGAATTCACAGAAATGTTGTCAACTACAAAAATGAAGCTCTCATTTTGATCAATATATCGTAGAAATTTCAGACAAACCCAACAAACTTCAGCCACTTTCGTAGATGTCTGAATATTGACAAGTTTCAGAAATATTCGAAAAAATCTCTTTTATTCAAAAATTCATATCTCATCGGGGTTTGAATCAACAAAAAAGTTGTCAACTACAAAAATGAAGCTCTTATTCTGATCAGCATATTGTAGAAATTTCAGACAAACCCAACAAACTTCAGCTACTTTTGTAGATGTCTAAATATTGACAAGTTTCAGTGACATTCGAAAAAATCTCTTTTATTCAAAAATTCATATCTCATCGGGGTTTGAATTCACAGAAAAGTTGTCAACTACAAAAATGAAGCTCTCATTTTGATCAATATATCGTAGAAATTTCAGACAAACCCAACAAACTTCAGCTACTTTTGTAGATGTCTGAATATTGACAAGTTTCAGAAATATTCGAAAAAATCTCTTTTATTCAAAAATTCATATCTCATCGGGGTTTGAATTCACAGAAATGTTGTCAACTACAAAAATGAAGCTCTCATTTTGATCAATATATCGTAGAAATTTCAGACAAACCCAACAAACTTCAGCTACTTTTGTAGATGTCTGAATATTGACAAGTTTCAGTGATATTCGAAAAAATCTCTTTTATTCAAAAATTCATATCTCATCGGGGTTTGAATCAACAAAAAAGTTGTCAACTACAAAAATGAAGCTCTTATTCTGATCAGCATATTGTAGAAATTTTAGACAAACCCAACAAACTTCAGCCACTTTCGTAGATGTCTGAATATTGACAAGTTTCAGAAATATTCGAAAAAATCTCTTTTATTCAAAAATTCATATCTCATCGGGGTTTGAATCAACAAAAAAGTTGTCAACTACAAAAATGAAGCTCTTATTCTGATCAGCATATTGTAGAAATTTCAGACAAACCCAACAAACTCCAGCCACTTTCGTAGATGTCTGAATATTGACAAGTTTCAGAAATATTCGAAAAAATCTCTTTTATTCAAAAATTCATATCTCATCGGGGTTTGAATTCACAGAAATGTTGTCAACTACAAAAATGAAGCTCTCATTTTGATCAATATATCGTAGAAATTTCAGACAAACCCAACAAACTTCAGCCACTTTCGTAGATGTCTGAATATTGACAAGTTTCAGAAATATTCGAAAAAATCTCTTTTATTCAAAAATTCATATCTCATCGGGGTTTGAATCAACAAAAAAGTTGTCAACTACAAAAATGAAGCTCTTATTCTGATCAGCATATTGTAGAAATTTTAGACAAACCCAACAAACTTCAGCTACTTTTGTAGATGTCTAAATATTGACAAGTTTCAGTGATATTCGAAAAATCTCTTTTCTTCAAAAATTCATATCTCATCGGGGTTTGAATCAACAAAAAAGTTGTCAACTACAAAAATGAAGCTCTTATTCTGATCAGCATATTGTAGAAATTTCAGACAAACCCAACAAACTTCAGCTACTTTTGTAGATGTCTAAATATTGACAAGTTTCAGTGAGATTCGAAAAAATCTCTTTTATTCAAAAATTCATATCTCATCGGGGTTTGAATTCACAGAAAAGTTGTCAACTACAAAAATGAAGCTCTCATTTTGATCAATATATTGTAGAAATTTCAGGCAAACCAAACAAACTTCAGCCACTTTCGTAGATGTCTGAATATTGACATGTTTCAGAAATATTCGAAAAAATCTCTTTTATTCAAAAATTCATATCTCATCGGGGTTTGAATTCACAGAAATGTTGTCAACTACAAAAATGAAGCTCTCATTTTGATCAATATATTGTAGAAATTTTAGACAAACCCAACAAACTTCAGCCACTTTCGAAGATGTCTGAATATTGACAAGTTTCAGAAATATTCGAAAAAATCTCTTTTATTCAAAAATTCATATCTCATCGGGGTTTGAATTCACAGAAAAGTTGTCAACTACAAAAATGAAGCTCTCATTTTGATCAATATATTGTAGAAATTTCAGGCAAACCAAACAAACTTCAGCCACTTTCGTAGATGTCTGAATATTGACATGTTTCAGAAATATTCGAAAAAATCTCTTTTATTCAAAAATTCATATCTCATCGGGGTTTGAATTCACAGAAATGTTGTCAACTACAAAAATGAAGCTCTCATTTTGATCAATATATTGTAGAAATTTTAGACAAACCCAACAAACTTCAGCCACTTTCGAAGATGTCTGAATATTGACAAGTTTCAGAAATATTCGAAAAAATCTCTTTTATTCAAAAATTCATATCTCATCGGGGTTTGAATCAACAAAAAAGTTGTCAACTACAAACATGAAGCTCTTATTCTGATCAGCATATTGTAGAAATTTTAGACAAACCCAACAAACTTCAGCCACTTTCGTAGATGTCTGAATATTGACAAGTTTCAGAAATATTCGAAAAAATCTCTTTTATTCAAAAATGCATATCTCATCGGGGTTTGAATTCACAGAAAAGTTGTCAACTACAAAAATGAAGCTCTTATTCTGATCAATATACTGTAGAAATTTCAGACAAACCAAACAAACTTCAGCTACTTTTGTAGATGTCTGAATATTGACAAGTTTCAGTGACATTCGAAAAAATCTCTTTTATTCAAAAATTCATATCTCATCGGGGTTTGAATCAACAAAAAAGTTGTCAACTACAAAAATGAAGCTCTTATTCTGATCAGCATATTGTAGAAATTTTAGACAAACCCAACAAACTTCAGCTACTTTTGTAGATGTCTAAATATTGACAAGTTTCAGTGATATTCGAAAAAATCTCTTTTATTCAAAAATTCATATCTCATCGGGGTTTGAATCAACAAAAAAGTTGTCAACTACAAAAATGAAGCTCTTATTCTGATCAGCATATTGTAGAAATTTCAGACAAACCCAACAAACTTCAGCTACTTTTGTAGATGTCTAAATATTGACAAGTTTCAGTGACATTCGAAAAAATCTCTTTTATTCAAAAACTCATATCTCATCGGGGTTTGAATTCACAGAAATGTTGTCAACTACAAAAATGAAGCTCTCATTTTGATCAATATATCGTAGAAATTTCAGACAAACCCAACAAACTTCAGCTACTTTTGTAGATGTCTGAATATTGACAAGTTTCAGAAATATTCGAAAAAATCTCTTTTATTCAAAAATTCATATCTCATCGGGGTTTGAATTCACAGAAATGTTGTCAACTACAAAAATGAAGCTCTCATTTTGATCAATATATCGTAGAAATTTCAGACAAACCCAACAAACTTCAGCTACTTTTGTAGATGTCTGAATATTGACAAGTTTCAGTGATATTCGAAAAAATCTCTTTTATTCAAAAATTCATATCTCATCAGGGTTTGAATCAACGAAAAAGTTGTCAACTACAAAAATGAAGCTCTTATTCTGATCAGCATATTGTAGAAATTTTAGACAAACCCAACAAACTTCAGCCACTTTCGTAGATGTCTGAATATTGACAAGTTTCAGAAATATTCGAAAAAATCTCTTTTATTCAAAAATTCATATCTCATCGGGGTTTGAATTCACAGAAATGTTGTCAACTACAAAAATGAAGCTCTCATTTTGATCAATATATTGTAGAAATTTCAGACAAACCCAACAAACTTCAGCCACTTTCGAAGATGTCTGAATATTGACAAGTTTCAGAAATATTCGAAAAAATCTCTTTTATTCAAAAATTCATATCTCATCGGGGTTTGAATTCACAGAAAAGTTGTCAACTACAAAAATGAAGCTCTCATTTTGATCAATATATTGTAGAAATTTCAGGCAAACCAAACAAACTTCAGCCACTTTCGTAGATGTCTGAATATTGACATGTTTCAGAAATATTCGAAAAAATCTCTTTTATTCAAAAATTCATATCTCATCGGGGTTTGAATTCACAGAAATGTTGTCAACTACAAAAATGAAGCTCTCATTTTGATCAATATATTGTAGAAATTTTAGACAAACCCAACAAACTTCAGCCACTTTCGAAGATGTCTGAATATTGACAAGTTTCAGAAATATTCGAAAAAATCTCTTTTATTCAAAAATTCATATCTCATCGGGGTTTGAATTCACAGAAAAGTTGTCAACTACAAAAATGAAGCTCTCATTTTGATCAATATATTGTAGAAATTTCAGACAAACCCAACAAACTTCAGCTACTTTTGTAGATGTCTGAATATTGACAAGTTTCAGTGATATTCGAAAAAATCTCTTTTATTCAAAAATTCATATCTCATCGGGGTTTGAATTCACAGAAATGTTGTCAACTACAAAAATGAAGCTCTTATTCTGATCAGCATATTGTAGAAATTTCAGACAAACCCAACAAACTTCAGCTACTTTTGTAGATGTCTAAATATTGACAAGTTTCAGTGACATTCGAAAAAATCTCTTTTATTCAAAAATTCATATCTCATCGGGGTTTGAATCAACAAAAAAGTTGTCAACTACAAAAATGAAGCTCTTATTCTGATCAGCATATTGTAGAAATTTTAGACAAACCCAACAAACTTCAGCTACTTTTGTAGAGTGATGAGTCGAATAGTGAATAATCGACGAAAATCGACTTTAGTCGATTAATCGGAGTCGACTCTAGTCGATTTCATCGAAGTCGATCATTAAATAATCGACGAATAATCGACTTTTTAATAATCGACTACGACGATAGTCGATTATAGTCGACTCTAGTCGATTATTAGTCGACTAATAATCGACTAATAATCGACTAATAATCGACTAGTCGACTCGATTGTCCGAGAGGATTACACGGCGGGGGGGCCTAGAAATTGCGGCGGAAGATTTGTTTTTAATAAAAATATTTTTTTTCAGTTTATTTGTTGAAGAAAAATCGTTTTTTTTTTGCTTTTTGCTCATGTTTTTCGCCAAAATATTTTGAAAAGAAAATTGTTTTGCAGACAATGAGCTCTCATTCGACGGTTTGGAGATATTTTGACAAAATCAATGGAGGAAAAAATGTAAAGTGCAAACTTTGTGGACGAATGATATCATATCATTCATCTACCACTGTAATGAAAAACCATTTAAACAGTTTCCACAGCACAGAAGTGGAAGAATCGGAAAATGCGGTAATTTCATTTTTTTTTCGTTTTAATTAATAGTTTCAGGCGCTGGCAAATAGTCGTGGTAATAGAAGCCAACCGACTGATAAAAAAGATCCGAACGAAGATTTAGTCTTGTGAGTCGTTTCGAATTTAGAAAAGACAGTTGATTGTTATTTTCAGCGCGATTTGCACCAGCTCCGTGCCGTATCGATTCTTAAAAAACAAGCACTTCCTCGATTTTTGCCACAAGTTAAATTCGGACCATAAAATTTTGACTCCAGATTCTCTCCGAAGTAAATTCTCGAAAAACCGATCAGAGTATGTTGACCGATTGAAGAAGGAATTGAAACATGTTGAAGTAGGTTTTTCCGAAAAAGAATTCGGAAAAAAATCTCATTTTTCAGAAAGCATGGTTATCGTTTGACGGATGGGAGGCGAAATATATGGATAAAAGCATTTATGCGATTTTCATTTACTATGTCGAAAATTTCCAGAGAAAATCAGCAGTACGTGGCGCTTAAAACGACGTAAAACAATCTTTGTTTTCAGCTTCTTGGTATCGAATGTGTTGAGGGATCTGCTACAGCCGCCAACGTCGGCAAATTGGTTATGAGGATGCTAGATTTGTATTGTATTGATAAATCAAAAGTTTTGGGAGCTGTAACCGATGCTGGATCCAATATTGTGGCTTTTCTCGACCGGAATGAACTGTTTCAGTGCGTATAGTGGTACTTAATTCATCAAGTACGTAATTCTCATTTCAGTAGTCACTGTTCTGCACATGTACTTTCTTTAATTATCAAAAAATCAGCTCAAATCACTCACATCAAGGAACTCATTGCGAAAGTGAATCGTTGCGCCGCTTTTCTTTCTCGTTCAAAAGTGGAGCGTGGAAAATTTCGAGAGTTAGTTTCTGAAAAACAACTTTCGAAAACCTCAATATTCAGAAGAAGCTCCATGTTGAACATTCACGGTCGACCACCACTGCCTTTTTCTGACACACGCTGGGGAGGAGCTTTGTTGTTGGCGGAGGCTTTCCTTAACCACGTTTGTTTTTGTTAACTTTTAACAATTAATTTTCTGCGTTTTCAGTACCAAAGTCTCAGCGCCACACCAGCTCTTCAAGATTACCTAATGAATGCGGATGATTTAGCAGCACTGAAAAAATATGTCAACGTGATGAAACCGTTTTTGGAGGCACTAAATAGTGCTGAATCTGACAATTCCTTCTGTTCCGAAGTGCTGGTTCAATTTTCACATCTATCGAATTATGCTTCATCACTCGAGCAGAGATCAGCATTGGGAAGATGCTTATCGAATGAAACTAAATCAAGGTACGCACAATATGTCAAAAAGAATGATGCCGAATTAAGTATATTCAGATATGATTCGTATGTTGAAAACGATGCTCTCCTCATGTCGACCTACTTGGATGCCCGCTTCGCATATTTGCCTGGTATTCTGCAGAGGACACGATGGGAATTCATTGAAAACTCAATTCAACTCTACTGTGGTATTTTATGTTGCCCAATCGTCAAAACACTTATCTTACAGATTCCATTCACGTATTGAATCAGACGGCAACCGGTCCTCCACCCAAAAAGCCCACACTTGAGGAATCATCGTTTTCACAGTTCGTTCAATCAAAGAGAGTGTCTAGCCATGGAAGCAGTGTTCAAGTATATCTTACTACGAACCGGTCGACTGAATGAAATCATGTATTTTCAGGCTGAAATGTCAAATTACAAAGCTATTGTCCTCTCCGGTCGGCCAGCTTTGGATTCATCCCCTCTTCTGTTTTGGCACGCGCATCGTGACAGATTTCCGATTCTCCAAAAAATGGGCCAACATTTTTTGGCTTGCACCCAATCGAGTGCTATCGTTGAGCGGCTTTTCAGGTTGAATTTGTTTTTAAGACTGACGTCATCGATTTATTACAGCGTGTGCGGATGCATCGTGAACAATTCCAGAAGAAATCGCATGAAATCTAGTACCCTCAATCTCCACCTATTGAATGCTTCGCTTGCAACTCTTCAGTAAGATTTTATACTTTTTCGTTAAAAAGTATCATTTTTCAGGGCGAAAAATGAAGCAGGAGAAATGAATGAGTACGACGAATGCGAACAATCCGATTCCGAATCAGAAGAAAATCGTCACGAGGAGATTTCTGGAGAGTTCAACGACGATATTTTCGAAGAAGCTCTTGCCCGTGCAATGACAATTTAATTTTATCCGCTTTGAAATTCTGTTTTTTTTAATTGTTTTTTGAATGTTTTTCCTGATATACAAAAATACCTTGTTAACTTACCATTTTTTTCTAATGAAAATTGTTTCTTTTTCAATATTTCCCTAATTTATCAAAATTATCTTACTTAAAAATAAAATAAAAAAACACACTATAGTCGACTATAATCGACTATAATCGATTATTAGTCGATTATTAGTCGATTAGTAGTCGATTATTAGTCGACTAATAATCGACTAGAGTCGACTATAATCGACTAATAATCGACTATAGTCGACTATAGTCGATTATAGTCGACTATAATCGACTCGTAGTCGACTAATAATCGACTAATAGAGAATCGACTTCCGTCGACTAAAGTACTATTCGATTATTAGAAAGTCGACTGCGTCGATTTTCATAATCGACTAAAATCGTCGATTAATCGAGTCGACTCATCACTCTATACTTTTGTAGATGTCTGAATATTGACAAGTTTCAGAAATATTCGACAAAATCTCTTTTATTCAAAAATTCATATCTCATCGGGGTTTGAATTCACAGAAATGTTGTCAACTACAAAAATGAAGCTCTCATTTTGATCAATATATCGTAGAAATTTCAGACAAACCCAACAAACTTCAGCTACTTTTGTAGATGTCTGAATATTGACAAGTTTCAGTGATATTCGAAAAAATCTCTTTTATTCAAAAATTCATATCTCATCGGGGTTTGAATCAACAAAAAAGTTGTCAACTACAAAAATGAAGCTCTAATTTTGATCAATATATCGACATTTGCGGAAGTAAATAGCTGAAATTTTTTGGGTTCGTCTTCGATTTTTGATTTTTGCTGATAAACTCGAAAACTGGAGAAATAGCAAGCAGTCTGTGCAAGCTCATAGAGAAAGCCGTGAAAAACTGCATGTGAAAAAACCAAAAATCCAGAAATTTCAAAAAAGTCACTGATCCCGGTATCCAATTTTCTACAGATTTGAGTACTGGAATAAAATGAGTGTTTGTCTCCAATCGAATCGAAAACCATGAGTTGAGATAACAAAAAATGTTCTGGAATAAAAATTAATGAACTGTACTGTGCAATTCTGATTTTGTTTCGATCTCACAAGAAGTCAGGCCCTTAAGAAAGTTAGCTCGAAAACTCACAGTTAACAAATCTAGCTGCAGAATTCTATAGAAAGAATATTTAAATTTTTTAGAGCAACCAAACAAAACAAACAAAAATGTCATGAATAAAATGATTGGGAACCCGTAACAGTATTGCAACAATAACCAGCCAAAGCTTCTATTTGTTCTTTCCAGTTCCAAATTGAATATCCTGAAGTCGGACATATTATTCTTGGAGAATAATCAGTGAAAATGAAAAACTAAATTTTATTTCGTGTACTCGAGGAAATAAGCACTACGTCTAATTGTTAGGTTTGAAAATGTTATCAAATTGAATGTCTTGTTATTTCTATACATATACTTCCTAGAAGCGGATGTGACATGAGTAGCAGTTTAGGTACCGCTTGCTCTGAAATTTTGATGAGTAACAAAAAATGTTCTTTTCCGCCTATTTGGAATTCACATAAAGGGCGATTTCCTGTTGAAAATCACTCTGAATCATAACGGATTTGGAAATTTTTATTTTCTAGTAGTCCATTTTCAGATTTTTAGCTTTTCTCCATGTTAACTAACCAGTAAGTTTTCCATTTAAGAAAGACAAACTTTTTATAGTATTACCTAGAAATCTATTTTATCTCAGTTTTTGAAAGATTGGCTTCCGATTTTTGTATTATTCCGGCGTTGTTCGTATTGCTTTTTCTAGTTTTGTTGCTTTACTCATCAACTCCTAATTATTTTTGTTTTGATTCTCAAAACGTTTCTCTCATTGTCTTGCTGTACTTTCTTTGTCCCATTCCCCCTCTGCGTTTATTACAAAAAATACTCTCTCGTGCCTGGCGCCGACCTCGATTGATGTCGGTACATAGAAAAGCGTATGAGGAGAAATTTCCTCACTGTCTTCGGGTTTTGATATCTCATAATAACTCCAATTTTTGGAACCGCCTCACCGGGGAAACCTGGCGGAGGCAAAATGATTTGGATTATGCAAGAAAGCGTTTTCTGAATGTGAGATTTATGTGGGGATTGAAACTATTTCAGATCGTGTTCTAGAAAAACTTTTCAGAGAAATTTCGACAAAAATCTATCGAAATAACAATTTTCGAAAAATTCCTTGAAAAACTAGAATGTCGTTCTTGAGTTTTGGGTCGTTTTGAAGTGGTGGCCTAACTTCTGTAAGTTGGGTTTCTAGGCCATCACTTTGAAATGACCTAAAAAAGTCAAATTGAACAAGTTACGCCACCAATTCACAATGACCTAGAAAACACATCAGGGGCATGCTGCGCCTCTTTTAAGCCATTTTGACTTACTGACATGAAAAACCCAACTTAAAAAAATTAGGCGATCACTTTAAAATGTGTTCGTTTCGAAAAAAATAATCGAAAAATTCTCGACAAATTTTTGTTAGCCGTGTCAAAAGGATATATTTCTGATGAGATATGTTCAAAATTAGTCTTCTGTTTCCTCACCTCTCACCCAATCCAAAGAATCAATTCCGTTTCCCTAACACATCCTTATACTTTCTCAGTCTGCTCAAACTATTTTCTTATGCGTCCAATTTTTATATTATCCGGACGCGACCATTATCTCGTTCCAAGATGATCATAACACGCCTCTCTGCGTTTTGATAAAACGAAGCCCTGACCCGTGGAGCGGGCGCCGTGGCAGTATTTGAATATTTGTTATCACCATCTTCGTCTCTTCCTATCGTGATATATTTCCTCTTCACTCTCTTTCTCTGTGTTTTTGTAGCACTCTGGTTCTTGCGAAAACTGAATATTTATTCATTCTCTCTCCGGAGGCCGCTATGAAATGGCTGCTTCGTTGAATAGCGGTCTCCCAATGAAGACTTCACTGAAAAGACTTCTCTCCCATCTTATTTTTCTGAAATTTTGTTAATTATTTATTCCACGAAGACCTAACTGAATTGACTTCTGAATATTTAGTATATTAGGGTGTTACATAAATAATGTCGTTTTTTGGTGCCACTCTTTAAACAAAGATAACTTTGGTGAAACTCATGTTCATCAAGCAAACTATGTATCATTCGAATCAGTACTTTTTGCCCTACAATATACTAATTTGAAAATTCTATTATGATAGAAACCAGAAGCTCAGGAAGTGACGAAACATTGTGAAGACTTTTTGCATAGTCGTTTTTAATGAACTGGTTCTCTTTGGGGAGGCTTTCAAGATGCTTGAAAAAATGGTAAGTAATGAAGATGATGTCGGCAAGTATGGTGAATGACCAATAATTTTGTAACCGAACGTATTCCATTTTTTGAGCCGCCATGATTGCAACATGTTAAATGGAGTTGTTGTCGAGTAGGATTGTGCCAATTTTTTGACTAGTGCTGGCAATTTGGATAGCACATTTTCTCTATTTCTTGACAATTGTGAACCGCAGTGTTAGTTTTTCATATTTTCAGGGCGTCATAATGAATAAAACCGAAAGCCAGCCGCCATACAGTCACCATAGCCTCTTTTTGGTGAATTTCTGGCTTCGTAAGATGTTTCACATTCTGTCTTTCGACCACATATGTCGCTGATCGCATTTTGTTGTAGTATTGAGTCCATTTTTCATTATACGTCACAATTCGACCCAAAAAATGGTCACTTTTCTCTCATAAAATGTGATCTGCCAAACAAGAGTAGCGTTGCAATTTCTGGCGATTGTTCAGTTCTTCAGATAGCCATATATCAAGTTTTTTGTATTCTCAATTCCTTATGTTTGTCTCGAAATTGTTCCTATTCTGACTCCAAACGCTGCCGAAAGTTCCCAGACAGTCGATCTCGGATCCCCTTCCACCACGCTTCAAAATTCCTTCCACGGTCATGTTTTTCTTCGAGAAGTGCATCTCCACAAGAGAATTTTGTGAACAATCGTTGTACTGTTTTTCTGTTAGCACTTCTTTCTGCGGAAGCACGGTTGATATTTTCGGTAGTATCAGTTGCATTTCGGCAGAGCATGGATTTGTATAAAAAATAAGCGAAAAAGTACACCTTTTCCATAACTTCTCCTCAAATAACTAAGAGCGTTATGACACATGTTAGGTACGGATTTTTGATAACTTGATTACATGTGTGAGAAACAAAAAAAAATTTGACATTAGAATGAGCTGTGACAGAGAAAACTGCCCTCGAAAAAAAACGACATTATTTATGTAACACCCTAATATTTTTCTGAATTTTTTTCTCTTATCGGAAACGAAGAAAGGTTAGTAAGTTAGCTTTTCATTTTTTTTTTGAATTATCGAGAAAATTCAGTTTTTTTTTTGGAAAGATCAATGAATCCATAATTTCTGAGAATTCTGTTGACAGAAAATCATTGATAACGATGGTCATCGTCTTCAATTCATCCGTCATAGTTTTGTCAATTTTACAGTGAATGTAACTGGCGTTAAAAAGAGCACAAACGTTCCAAACAACCTAACATTCAAACTGTTTTTCAAACACCCAAACCTAAGTTATTTCAGATGTGCCACGCCCGACATTTTTGTACTTTCTGCACAAAATTGAAATTGGACCATTGTTGCCAACTGGATTTCAAAATAGTTTCGGAGGTAATTTTCTATATTCTATTGCATTCCGCAATACGTTGTTGAGTAGTCATTCAAAATTTATAGAAATTCGGCAACTCCAAACGTCGGAAAGGCACTCCGCCGACATGGTCATGACGCACCATCTCTGTTCTCAGCTTCCGTACTACTTCTTTGATCCAATTCAGAATAAAACTCCTTAGAAGGTGAACGACGCATCAAACAGCTACATTTTTTGTCGCAAGGATGTGAGTTGATACCATTCAAGTTGTTCAATCAGATTCTCACATTTCCAGACCCAAAATGGAACGAACTGGAGTCGACGGAGAAAGAGGAGTGGACGAAGGTGTGGCGAGTTTTAGAAAGGAACAGGAACGACAGTGGAAGGCTGGATTGATAATGATTGAAAAAGTGTTGTTGTTGATCTGAATTTTTTGTGTATTGTTGTGTCATTGTTGTATGCTCTGTTCTATTTGTTTCTGGATCAAATTGAAATGTTGTTGTAATTTTCTGTCGACATCTAATAAATCAGTGTCCTTAATATTGTGTGAATTTGTATTGTTTGAAACTGACAGGGTTTCCCTAATAAAACTTGTTACTCTTTCTAGTATTTAGCCTCTGCGCGGAAAAAGAGATCAGCAGACGGTAATCTCACTAATACTGTACGCCAAATGAGTTTTTGAGTGGGGCATTTTGACAGTTTTGAGAAAATTAATAATTTATATTTTTGTTTCCAGCGACTTCTTCAAAACTTTTTGGTTCCTCGATTTCTTGATTTTCCGACTGCTTTTGGACGTTTTGAGTTTCGAATTTTGATTCGCTAGTTGTGATTCACCATTCCGGACTATCGGTTTCTTGACTTCTTGGTTTTCCGACTTTTCAGTACTCCACTTCTCGGTTTCCCAGTTTCCTGACTACGGGACGTCTTGGTTTCTTTTTTTTCAAAATGTTGATTTTCGAGTTTCGCGACAACGAACTAAAGAGAAAATTGATTCCAATTGATCTGAAATCATCTTCAAGCTTTCAACGTAGGTATTTTAAAGGTGGGGGCACATGAGATTTTTCGTAGCATTTTTGTAGCCAGAGTATGCGTTCTGACGTGACGGTGTACAACGCTTAATGTCACTCTGAGTACAGCTGTCGTCCTCGCCTTTATGTATGCAATCGAAAAAAATGGATGTTCATATTTCACCAAACCTTGTGCTGTTTAGACTCATTTTGAAGTTCGTATTGAAACTGATTTAAAAAATTATATTTAGGTCTCAAATTACAACGCTTTCACAGAATGATCACTGAAGTTTTTTCATCAGAACTTTGCTCATAACGTCTGATAGAGCAGAAATTGTGGTCTGAAATTCAAACTAGAAGAAAAATCAAACAATTTTTTCAATTTCGAATAGAGAACTTTTGGGTTTCTGGAAGAATTTTATAACAAAATGTTATTAGTTTAATTTCAAACCACTCTGCCAAATTTTAGACCTGCATCTCTTGTTTGCACGAAGTTATGGGCGAAAAAAAAGTTTTTTTAGTGAAATTTTCTTATAAATTTGCTCATGACTTCTGACATAGAAGGCAATGAAGAGAACCTGGTCTAAAATTTGAAAATATGAGTCATGGTCTAATCTTTCACATTATCGGGAAGGAAACTTTTACATTATCGGGGCACAATCGTTTTCGAATGGTCCGATTTGAAAATAAGTTAGTTCAGGATTACCCAGTGAAAAAACACCTAAATCGTATGAAATCGATGCCAGATTACTTTCATGAGATTTTTTCTGACGACACCTTGATAATTATAAACTATCATTGAATTGTCCATTCTCAGCATAATTATTGAAGTGCACTTACAAATATGCAATGGTTGCGATATGCATTTTTAAGCTGTTTTGGAAAATGTTCGAAATGAGATATCATTCATAAATTCGACAGGCGTATGTTATTTTTAGCCATGAAACTGATTTTTTGAGTAACCGCATTTATTCATTGATGGTTTTCACGCGGTAGTTAAAAAAGAGGTGGGCCTATAATTTTGCAGCGTACTATAAAAATAAAGCGAAGCGAGTACTGCGAGAACGAGAACTTTTGAGCCTATCAAGAACTTTTGAGCCTATCAAGAACTCTACGCGTGTCTGATGCAGCTTGTAACCAAAATCGAATAACATCAACTGGTACCGCAGCCACTCACCAAGTGGTTACTTTTATTTATTTATTTTTACTTTTATTAGGCTGGCTCACAGGTCTACAGTACCAAGATCAGCTACTGATGGCTCTAGGGCAATCAGAACGGAATCAATATCAAGAGTAAAGACATTAATTTAAAGGCGCCGATAGTACTCAGCTGACGAGAATGTTGGTGGTCATCGGATAAGCTTCGTTGAATTCAATTGACATAATTTGGAAGGTTGAGGACATTGCCAAATCTGGAAATTGAGAATAACAATCGAATTTTCAGTCATTGTCTCAAAATCTAAAATATTAGTTTTGCTCAGAATTTCAAATTCTCAGATCCTCTCTCAAAATTTTAATATCACAGAATCTCAGAATTGCAAAATTTAGGACTTCCGAATTAAAATTCAAGAATTTCATAATTGTAGAATTTTTAAGTTTTAGAATTTCAGAATGACGAGAGAAAATGCATCTAGAATCTTAACAATTTTTCGCAAGAGTTCTATTTTTGGTTTTCACAACATCTGGGCCTCCTTTCTTCTGGCTCACTTGAAAAAAAAAAGATAAACTTTCTTATTACTGTTCCCACGCTTTTTTCGCACATCTGATAACCCATTTGTTACTATTCTCCTACTCCTTCCTCATTTCGCCTTTTTGCTTCCCGCGATTTATGCGTCTCGCGAGGCCTCGGCACCCAGCTTGCAGTTCTTCGATACGTCGTATACTTTATTGTATACTTTTGTCACACCACGTCTCAGTTTTCCTCTCTTTCTCTAATGTCTCTCTTCATTTTCTTTCTCCTGGTCTCCTTCGCTACTTCACTTTTACGCTCAACAATGACAGCCATCTGAATTTCGGCAGTCTTCTGGTATTTTTTTCTATTTTTCTGATTATAATATTCTCTTTATTTTTAATAATTTCAAACAAATCCTTGCAATGGATTGATGCTTGAAATTTGAATTATTTTTCCGATTATTACATATAGGTGAGTTTTTCAAAATTAAAAATTATTTATCTTATATTTTAAATATGAAAAATGTATCAGAGTGCAATTATTCTGAAATAAAAGAAAAGAAATTTGTTTCAATTACTCCAAAATTGTTTAGAAAATTGTAACATTTTTATTTTGAGAAGTTTATGGTCAATTTCATTGCACATTCTCTGGAATTTGACAACTCTTTTTTTAACCTTCCTTTTCTGATACAAAGCTTACCTACACCGCGCCCACATCACAATATTTAAAATTTCAATACACTTTCAGATCGAAACTAGTGACGACGACATTGATAGCCTACCGGAATTATTCCTTTCTGAAGATGACTTCTCTGGCGGTGAAATTGCAAAATGTATTAATGACAGGAAATTATAATTTTTAGAATCTCCTCCACTATCATCATTGTCTTCGTTATCGATGGACAAACTAGAAATGGAAGTCGGCAACACAGGCAAGTTTGCTCATTTAAGCAAAATTCTAGAAATGTGTTCTATATTTCAGAAACCTTATCTTCTGGTCACCAAGGCATTCTTGCCAACAAAGAAGATTTAGGTGAAATGATTCGCGAAAGAGAAAAATCGCGCAGGCATTGTAAAGACGTCTAATGCATCCGCAAAGTGTCGCACAAAACAGAAGTTGGAGATAGCTTTGCTGAAATTCAAATTCGGTCAGATCAAGATGATTATGAAACACCTCAAGGAATTTGTAGGAACAGATTATATGGAGCATAACAATAACCAGCAATTACTTAATAAAATGGTTTTGAGATAAAATTTATTCAATAAAGTAGTAACATTAGACTTGGTTTTTTAGAAATATTCAAGGATTTCAGGAAAGTTAGACAAAAAAAAGGAACTAGAAAAATACCACTAACATGGAATGACTCCCAAGTGTTACCCTCGAAAAAAATCGAGACCTACATGGTTAGAAAGAGCGTAAAAAGTTATCCAAGAATCCAGAAGGAATAGTTGGTAAAAAATTTTTATAAGGAGTTATGGACCAAAACGTACCAAAAAATGGCAAAAATTTCAAAAATTTGTAACTTTGTCAGTTTATGTCCGTTTGTTGAAATTCAAAAAACAGTAGATAGACAATCAACTGAACTTTTGGAAAACATGTTTTTTGATTTTTTTCCTATTGATTGAAATATTGATTTTTTGAAAAAACCGAAAAAAAATTTTCAATTTCTCAAAAATCCCAAGTTAACTTTTTTTCTCATTATGACCATTGAATTCAGCACATTTGATTTACTATACAAACAGGTCAATACCCCGGGGGAAATCATGCTCACACAAGTTATGCCGAAAAATATCGATTTTTGGCACTTGGCTGCTTTGGAATCCTTGTCCTCGGCGGCCGGTAAAGAGAGGGGCATACTTGTATTGTGATTTTTACATGCGTATTGTTTGATTAAAGTGTTTGAAATAAAATCCTGCGACATACAAAGCCAATTTTTCAAATGCCGTACCATTTCTTAAAATCATCATCTTGAAAAAAGCAAAATTTTGACATGTGACCGGGCACATCTATAGTTAAACTTGACAGAAACAGCCAAACTTTTTTTTAAACATAATCAGAAGAACGTAATCTTATCAACGGCTTGAACATAATTTTGATTTAGGCCCTAGAAATAAAAATAATTACGATTTTCCGAGCCTGACCCCTATTTTTGGGGAAGTGTGACATGTGACAGAGCACATCTATAGTTAAACTTGATGGAAACATTCAAACTTTTGTTTTAACATTATTAAAATGACAAAATCTTATCAATGGCTTGAACAGAATTTTGAATTAGGCCCTAAAAATAAAAATATTCACTGATGATGGGACATTTCTTGTTTTGGACCATAACTCGAAAACGAGACGAAATTTCAAGAAACTGTTAATGCCATTCGATTTAAAATTGAAAATTAACTGTAGATAAATGTTATTGGTTTGGTCCATATGGTTGATGTAGGCGAAATGAACGATTTTCGAAAGGTATCCTGTCAGTTTTGGATTATCGAATTCGACCATTATCTGTTACACCTACTTCCACTACACGGACCAAACTAATATTATTTTTACAGTAGTATTTTTCAATTTTAAATCGAATGGCATTAACAGTTTCTTGAAATTTCGTCTCGTTTTCGAGTTATGGTCCAAAACAAGAGATGTCCCATCATCAGTGAATATTTTTATTTTTAGGGCCTAATTCAAAATTCTGTTCAAGCCGTTGATAAGATTACGTTCTTCTGATTATGTTTAAAAAAAAGTTTGGCTGTTTCTGTCAAATTTAACTATAGATGTGCCCGGTCACATGTCAAAATTTTGCTTTTTTCAAGATGATGATTTTAAGAAATGGTACGGCATTTGAAAAATTGGCTTTGTATGTCGCAGGATTTTATTTCAAACACTTTAATCAAACAATACGCATGTAAAAATCACAAAAACAAGTATGCCCCTCTCTTTACCGGCCGCCGAGGACAAGGATTCCAAAGCAGCCAAGTGCCAAAAATCGATATTTTTCGGCATAACTTGTGTGAGCATGATTTCCCCCGGGGTATTGACCTGTTTGTATAGTAAATCAAATGTGCTGAATTCAATGGTCATAATGAGAAAAAAGTTAACTTGGGATTTTTGAGAAATTGAAAATTTTTTTTCGGTTTTTTCAAAAAATCAATATTTCAATCAATAGGAAAAAAATCAAAAAACATGTTTTCCAAAAGTTCAGTTGATTGTCTATCTACTGTTTTTTGAATTTCAACAAACGGACATAAACTGACAAAGTTACGAATTTTTGAAATTTTTGCCATTTTTTGGTACGTTTTGGTCCATAACTCCTTATAAAAATTTTTTACCAACTATTCCTTCTGGATTCTTGGATAACTTTTTACGCTCTTTCTAACCATGTAGGTCTCGATTTTTTTCGAGGGTAACACTTGGGAGTCATTCCATGTAAGGATATTTGGATCGAATTTCGAAATTCTGAAAATTCTGACCTATTTCGGAATAATTCCGAGTTTTTAAATTCAGAATTCAAGATTTTTTGAATACGGGATGTAAGCGCATGCGAAAATATCATCATTGTCTTCGTTGTGTTTATCTACTTCTTACTAAGGAAACTTTTCTGTGTGTGTGTCTGTGTGTCCGTCTGTCTCGGACATTTCCTTGAATAACTCAAAGAGACATGGGACTCCTATAGTGGTGTGAGGTATGTAGTCATGGACTACCGAGCGCTTCATGTCCATGGTGTCCTGGGTTTCCTAGCTTATAGGGAACCTATAGGGTTGAAATTCGAAATTTTCAAAATTATGCTAAATCTCACTAAAACTTCAAGATATTTTGCAAAACGTATTTTGGGCCTATTTATGTGCGCCCTACAAAAATTGAGCTCAAAACTCCAAAATTAAAATTTTTGAAAATTTTGTTTTTTCGAGAAATCAGTTCAATTTTGGTCGTGTGGCCTACTGCAAATCTGTGTTTTAGTGTCATTTGTTCTACAGTCATTGTTTTCAACATTTCTGTAACCTTTTGATGCCATATTCAAAAAAATTTACCTTGGAAAATCGTTGTTTTTTTTCTCCAAAAGTCACAATGATTATTTTCCAAACAGAACATTATGCAAGTTTTAGTTATTTGAAAAGATTGAATTCTAAAATGTTATTACATTTGAATTTTTTTGGTTGCTTAATTTTCAAATTAATAATTTTCTGCATCCGTTTTCTGCATTCCAAAAAGTTTAATTATTTTCTTTTTTTAAAGATTTTCCCGAGTTTCAAAATTTTGGAATTTTCGGAAATATCAGAAAGTGAGAAACACGGAAAACCAGAAATTGTGAAATTCGAAGTATCGGAAAATTTAAAAAAAATCGAGATTTGGAGATTCAGAAACTAAAAACTTGGTTTTTGTTTTTCAACTTCTCAACTTCAAGTGTTTTATTCACAATTCAAAAATTCTCGAATTTTCGGAATCCGGAAATATCGGAAACTCAAAAACTGAAAATTTGGGAAAAAGGAGAATCTAGAAAATTTCAGAAATTCCAGAAAATTCTAGAATAATCCGGAGAATTAAAAAAAATATTCAACAACATTCAAAAACAACCAAAAAAGTTCTAGAAGGTTCCAGAAGTTTCCAGAATTAATTCCAGATAATTCGGGAAAGTTCCAGGAAAATTCCAGAACATAAAAGAAATGTTGAGAACTCCAGAAAAATTCAATTCATTCTGGAAAGTTACAGAACATAGAACAATCTAGAATATGTATAAAACTTCCCGAAAATTCCAGAACAAAGAAAATGTCAAAAAAACTCTAGGAAATCCCAAACTATTTTAGAATATTTTAAAACGTTCTAGAAAGCTCCAGAAATTTTCAAAATAATCCTGGAAATTCCAGAAAATTGAAGGAAATTCCAAAAGATTCTAGAAAGTTTCAGAAAATCCTAGAAATTTCCAGAAATTTCCAAGAAAATTCAAAAATTTCCTGAACTTTTTCAAATTTTAGTTTTCTTCTTTCATGGTATTACCTATGTTTTCAGTGTAATCTAAAACCAAAGGCTTAGATAAAATGTTGTATGAAGTTTCCGAAATTAAGAAAACCAGAAGATTTGAAAAACTCGGAAATGCAGATATTCTAAAATTTGTGAATTTTGGTTCAATAGTCGTGAAGAAACTCGGAAACTTTGAAATTCAGAGAATCGGATACTTGAATTCAGTTATCGTGTTTTCTCTAACATAAGAACCGACAAGACTTAATGAAAATTACCAGAAATTTCGGAAAAAATACGTCTGCAATAACCAAAGAAAAAACAAGCGGCCTAGCCAGGGTGGGATTCTATCAGAGAAAGGCACCAAATAGATGTGGACTTCTATTGGAAAACTCTAAAAGTTGAGAATTGAACCACTTCGGAGTCACTCGGAAAGTGGGAAATTCAGAAATTATTAATTCAAGTGTAAAATACAGTGAACGAAAGCCAGGAGGTTGAGTCCCCGGCAGGGGGCTCAAACCGACTGGTTCTGGGTATACAACAAAATTTCGCCTCTAAAAATTTTTGTCAATTCAAAATTTGTTGGGTTCTTTAGATGAGAAACTCCCAATATTTTGAAGTTCGAACTTTTCGAAATTCCGAACACCTCTGTTGCCCCACTTATCATTTTAGACTTCATGTTCAGTCTCCAGGTGTTTGAAAATTGTGTTAATTTTATTCAGCTCAACGTCAGTTATGTGATGAAGGAGATGCGCGCCCAAAAGAAGAATATTCAGCTAATGTTTTATAACAATCGGGTAAAAATACATTTAAAAAAATTTGATTTATGGGCTAATGATTCAGCCCAGAACTTGCTTCACAAAATCATACGTGGCTTTATATCGATTTCTAGTATTTTTGCTCATGCTTGAGATTTTTCTTTTCATAACAAAGAAACTAACCCTTCTGACAATGAAAGCGAAAAGTCAAATTCAGTATATTGTCGGTGTGATCCTGGCTCCTTTCCAGAAGGTTCTCTACCGGCGAAGACGTCTCAGGCACAAACGAGCTATCTTGCTGTTTGAGGCCAGCTCGATCCGCGATGGATGATTTTCAATTGGGAAACAGACATAAACAGTGCTGCCGGCTTGATTTGGTGAAGTAACTGGAATTCTTCTCGTTCAGTTTAAATTCTCAAATGTTTTGAATCACCTACTTTATAAGGAGCTGGGGCTGTTCCATTGACAATAGTAACACCCAATGTCCAAGTTTGTTAATTAGCATCGTCTCTTCCTACTCTGAAGCATAGCGAAGGCTCAACTTTCTTCACATGAAAACGTGTCAAGTTACAGTTTTAACAGGCGTTGTTTTTTTTCTTCTTGTTCGGCTTTGATTAATATCTAGATGACGGCGACGCCAAGTTTCTTCTCGGTTTCGTTATGCTCCATTTTTTTTCATGGTGATGCGCTTGGATGTGCTGAGAAACTGGTTGTTGGGCCATGAACCGGATGTTCAACTGCCTTGTTGCTGTAAAAGACTGTTGACGGTGTTTTTTAACTCACCTTCTTCCGGAATAAGCGGTCTGGTTTACTCAGCACCTTGTAGTTCAGATCGTCACATCTGCAGATGATTCTTCTACGATGGGCACAGTTCATGCACACAATAAACAATCTCGCTCCGAATTGAAGCCTACTCGGGTCATAACGTCGTTCATTCATCGTTTTCAGGATTATTCACAGTGGATCCGCAATTTGATTCTTGCAAGGTCGGCTCTGATTCTTGCAAGGGAAACATCGAAACTGTAATCTTCTCATTTTATTGATAGCTCTGAAAAATTTGGTCACTCACCTCAATATTCGTATAGTTCGCAATTTCTAAAAAAAATGCTCGATGATCCCACAGATCCACCCATGACACGGACGAGACACACTGTCACAATTATTACTCATATTCCTGCTTTGTTGGGGCTTTATAGTCATATCGCTTGGTAAATACTGATTTAGTTGAGACATAGACGTGCGCGGATCCATTCAACTTTTTCAAAACTCGTTTCTTCGTCAGCTTATCCGCATCCCATTTTCCGAGTCTTGTTTTCTTCATTAAACATAAGAAAATTAGTTTGATATCCGATACATCTCACGCCGTAATTTACTTTGCGATTCTCCTGATGGAACGACGACGTCCTGCTTCGTATATCCTGAAAATAAGCTTATTTGATTTTTGAACTGGAACATTGTTGACAATGATCTTCTGCAATACAAAAATAACTCACATTCTGACTTTTTAAGCACATCATTTTCTTGCACATCATTTTCCAGGAGAGAACCTTGTCTCCAATGTGTACGCGTTTAACGATGACTTTATCAAGAAGGTAGATTCCTGCAAAATTATAGATGGTTGAACCACATCGCTTTCACTGATCAAAAAACCTTGAAGTTCTGGATTTTCTTCTGGAAAAGGTGTTTCTCATCGCCTCGTTATCTCAGTCTCCACAACGTTTATTTCAACGTTTATTTTTTTTAATTGTCGGCAACCTCTGCGAAGTTTTTTTTTTTTTTAATTGAACACAGAGGTTAGGAACTACAATGCATCTCCAGAAATTGACCGTTGTGGCAAGCGGCAGCAAGTCTTGTGGTGCTAGCGTCTTCATTTCTTTCCAGAAGAGACCGAGTGCCATCATTGTTTTTTTAATCTCTAGATTCTTGATTTCTTTAGCAGTATCTGAAGCATTGAATTTTTTAATTGCCAACGAGAAATGAACTTACGTTAAACACACTCTAAACATGTCCATCAGCCAAAATTAGATTATCTAGCCGCGCGATGAATTTTTCGGCTTCCCGCAGCTACATTTTTTCGCATCTCGTAGTGATTTTGCCTTCTCCTACTGCGCGATTACTTGTTGAAGATCTTATTCAATGGATCTGCTCTTTCCTCCTCTTCTTCAACATTTAGAGACTTTTTGGAGTGGATCTTGAAGGATTGGAAATGTAATTATTGAAGAATCGTCTGGCTTACCTTGATCTTCAGGTTTGGAGCATCTAGAGCGTCCTGTGAGCCTTCGTCAGATTTCGGGGCTGTGTTAGAAAATTTAACATTATTCCTAGGCATTGTTGTCGCGATGTGACGGTTCCTGCGTTTCCAAGTGTACTGAAATTCATGCTCTTGCTCCAGAGATCTGTCATGATGAATTTTTGTGGCATGGAGGCACTCTTTCCTTACAACGGTGGTTATTCGTAAAATTAATTCCTCACTCTATTCCGGCCATCATCTTATTCGCCAAATTCATCTGCTTGAAAATCTGGTATCTGAAAAACATGGGGCATAAGATACTGTGGATTGTACTTCTGATCGTTGGTTGAGCTTAATTCATAAAACTAGCTTGTTTAGCCTTTGATGTGAAGCATCCTTCATCGAGAAGGCGGTCAGGACCACTGCATTTTTGAAATTCCGAAGAGACGTTACAGCCATCGACACCTAGTTCATATTGCACCTTGTACCACATTATTCGTGATCGGAGAAATATTGAAGCTCCTATTCGGTCTGATGTGACGATGTAACTGAGATTTACCATTTTTTTAACACTGAAAAGTTCAAAACCACTCACCTCACAAGACTTCTCGGTTTTTGATAACCACCACAGACGGCGGAATTCGCATTCGGATCATATTTTCACTCTTCATTTCTCACGTTTTATCTTGAATGGAACTTCATAACCACGTCAACCGGCGAATCCAAGTCCAGTGAAGCCTTAGACGTTGGCAGATCCTTATCCATCATGGTGTTGATTAACTAAAATGCTCAAAGTTTTCTCAGATTTTCAAATATGTCAAATAACTCGCCTGATCCGATTCTTTTGACGGAAATTGAAGCGCTCAACTGCTCAACCTAGATGTGTGAAACATTAGGTTAGTACAGGAGCCAAACAATGTTTTCGAATTCTGGTATTTCGACAAGAATAAATAGATCTCAAAGAAATCCTGAATTGCGAAAAATAGACACCACAAACCACGAACGAACAGAGCGGAACAAAGGTCACCAGACGGTGCGAAGAGAACGATTTTCAATGATTAACGAGAGGGGGAAAAGAGATCGAGACACAGGGCAGGACCATAATGCACACATGTAAGTTACGAATGGGGAGAGCAGAATGCACTCGGTGAGGATTTTCGGGTGTCATTTCACTGCTTGAGGAGGCCTGCCGATGAGAGATACACCAACCGAGAAACAGTCAGGGGTCAAATCGAATTTTGAACGGAGGAAGGGGAGTTTGAGAGTGATAACCACGTGTGAAGGACAATTTTGCTCGCGCGCGTTAGATAAAACCACAGGGTAACTGTATCGATTTTCCACTGTCGCCCCCTGTCTATGTTACACCTACTGCGTCTCCACCATCACACCCACTCTTTCTCTTTCCGTTAGCTTTGCCGGCATCTCATTATATGCAAATTCAAATGGCTGATATCTGATTTGTCGGCCTCCGGGAAGATTTCCAAAAATCCTTTAAATGAATGGATTTTGGAAATCTTCCATTGATTTTCTTGATTATTCTGATATTTAACCCCTATGTATTCCCCTATTAAACGCAAAAAAAGTTGAATGAGGTAAGTATTATGTTTCTTTTTGAATCTCGACTGAAGTAAGAAGAGAAACTCGCAAATTTCAATCAGTATTGACCGGTGAAAACACAAAATTTGATGTTAGGAAAACCATACACGGATTTTTAATTTTTTTTTAAAGTTCGGAATCTGTTAGTAACAGAAAAACAAGCTTCGTTTCCGTTTGAAACATCGTCACGACAGAATGCATACCCAAACTCCAAAAAAACCCGAAAAAACTTCTTGTCTTCCCTAGTTCAACGGAAAAATTTTTTAAATTCCAAGTCCACATTTTCCAGAGAAACGAAACGCATCTGAAGAACCTCCAACGCCAGTTCTACAACAGTGATGAGTATGGAATTCGTTTCACTGGATTGAACACATTTTCAAACCGAGGACTATGAAGTTGTAAGAGCTATTCTGAAGTGGGATATCATCTATCGAGCTCTGATTCAAAATTTACATGTAAGTCCGAGTGCCAGAACAAACCTTTCATGAAAACATTCGTATTTTTCAGACGAAAATCATAAAATCCGCAGATCCAACAGACGAGAAGTTCGAAGATACGATAGACGAATCAATGCAGTTTTGCGTCAACGAAACATTCCATTGGATACGCTGGAAAATGTCCCACTGGGCAATTTGAAATTTGGTCTTCACTGGTTCACTACAAGCGGATTGATTGATTTTTTGAAAGGTTGTGTCTGGGAAGTAAACGCGAGCAAAACAATTCTCAAGTCTCCAATCCTTGGTTAGTCTATACTTTGAAATATTTATTTTAATGTTTCTCTTTTTTAGAAATCCACTGCTCACTGGCCACGATAGTCACACAGATCGAAAGGTGTCTGAAATCCAACGCGTACTTTTACTTCATTTTGATGGTCGTATCAGAAAGCACGATTCAAATCCGAAGTTTTGATTTCAATGTTTCTACAAGAAACAGATGTATAATGAAACTTCGTTAGACGAGTTTTTCTGAAGATTTGAATATGTGTTTTAACTGTATTTTTCTTATAGCGCTTTGTCAATTATTGTACTTATTCGTTTTTTGAATATAAAACTATACTTATCAACAAAAGTTCTGTTTCTTTTTGCTTAGTTTTCAAGATGGGGGTGTTGCCCTACGGAAGTGAGAAATGGCTGGTTTCTTTAGAAAATCAGGATTACATTTTAGGAACCTACCAACTAATCAAGAACTGGATCCTCAGATGTTGCCGACAATGCTGCATACGCTTGAGCTTCAGGCTAGAAGTTGCAAGCTGTCGGCTTGCAACTTCTGGGCGGAAGTTAGGGGGGGGTTCGGCTTTTGGACGGATCTTGGTCAGATTTTGGTCAGAAGCTGCTGACTGCCAGCAGTGGGACGGACAATGGTCGGTTTTTGGCCGGAATTTAAAGCCGCTGCTTTTATAGAGGTCGGAAGCTGGCCGGTAGTTAGTAGGATCTTGGTCGGCTTCCCACAATGTCTTTGCCGGCATCTGACCAAGCTCCGGCCAGAAGTAACCGGCGACGCCTGAGTTAGGTAATAATTCAAGATGACAGTGGACCTTGACATGCATTTTCCAGAAACTTCGGTTAGCAGCAATTTTCTCGATATCAGAAGAAATTGAAAAGTTCAAAACTAATAATGCAGAGCTAGATGAGTTTTGAATTCTTTTTATCCACCTGGAGTCGAGGGAAAATGAAATTCCGAAACAATTCGAGCCAAACTTCGAATTCTGGAAACGTTTTGTTTTTTTTTGTAATCTGTTGAAATAATGTTTCTATAAACTCACCACACATAAAGTTTCAGTGAATGCAGTGAACTCCAATTTTCCGATGCTGTTGTAAACGCCGTTTTTGTTCACAATTCCAGCTGCCAATGGTGTAATTAAATCCCTCACTGTGTCTTTTGTTGTAAACTCTATGACTTTTTCCTTTTTTTTTATTGATGTCCCTTCTGAATCTCTCAACCTGCCGTCAATATTTCTTTGTTCACCGGGTTTTTTCTACTTTCCTTATCTCAAATCTTTTTTTGCTTTTTAAAAAAAGTTTTCATGAATTCATCGATTTATCACAGAAGGTAGTGCTTATACTCAAAAAAGGACACAAGAGACGGCGTGGCGGGTAGCTGAAAATATACAGATTAGAGCAGCCAGCAAGAGATAGTTTCAGAATTTCCATTGTTCTTATCACCCCTCCCTCGACCGTTCAGTGTTTTTTCTCTCTCTTCCTCTCACCCTCGTGGGTTCCCCGTCATCGTTCGGGCGACAGCTCGCGGAAAAGAGACTGTCGGGCGACCGGGAAAAACATACGTGGCCGCCGACGCTGCGTCTCTCATTTTCATATATAAAATCGTATCTGTTGCCATCACTTTGGCGCCTGCGTCTCCTCATGACATATTTCTTCGAGTTTCTGGCCACATCAACTTCTCTATCTAGCGACGACTGAGGTCTGATGTTTTTCAGCCCTCAGTTTTAGCTCACCTTGACGACTTCACTGAAAAGACGTCTTAATATTCAGGAACTTCTAGACATCCTACTGAATGGAAGTCCCTTTCAAAGTTCCTTTTTTATTTTTTCTGAAGATTAACCCAAAAACCCTCCCAATGAATGGGTTTCGGAATGTTTTCAATCTATTTTTCTGAGTATTTTGTTAAAATTTTTGGTGAGTACCTTATCCTTTAAAATTTCAAACTTTTTTTTGACGCCCTAAATTCTATTAGATGAAATGAATATGATCTCTAGACAATCCAGAAAATCTAAGAAATTCAAATTTCCAGAATTTCTCTTCTCAAGGACACGATTAGAGGAAATCCGTTGAAAGACTTGGTTCAAGCATCTCAAATGGCAAATGCACACAATTTCATTATGAAACTACCCAAAGGATACGACACGGACGGTGGCATTAAAGTTTCTGGAAGACAAAAGCAACGAGCGACTATTGCAATCAGGAATCCAAAGATTTTGCTACTGGATGAAGCGACTTCTGCTCTGGATGCTCATAACGAGAGGCTTGTTCAGGATGCATTGAACAACGCACGCAAAGGAAGAACTACGATTATGATTGCTCATCGCTTATCAAGGATCAGACAAAATTGTGCATTTGGAGGACTGAAAAGTGGCGGAAAGTCGAACTCATGAAGAACTGATTTCTCTTGGACTACGATATACCATGATGGTCGATGCTCAGGAATTCAAAAACGACCAGGATGTTGGATATCTTCAGAAACTCTTCTGGAAACTATCTACACATGTTGCTAGCCACCATCTTCGCTATTCTGAGAGGTTTCGAGCTTTTCTTCTGACCACTTCTGATCAATTGGGTGTACAACGCCTTCAAAAAACCACGAGCCGAGATGAAGGATGAACTTTGGAAGAGTATTTTTCTGTTCCCAGCCCGCGAACTCTACATAGCGATCACACGGATTTCAGTAGTGAGTGAAAGTTCCCGCTTATACTTAAAAATAATATTTTTCAGAGCTACTTCGCAAGCAAAACATCCGAGAACCTGATTCAAAAACTTAGGATTCAATATTTGAAAAGGCTGCTTTATCAAGACGGAGAGTTCTACGACGACCGAGAGAACACACCGGCAAAGATGGAAAAACCTTTAATTATTTTTACTTTGCTTTCTATATGAATTTATGTAGTTTTTTGTTTTTTGAAAACACATCGAAATTTTCAGGCGAGAGGAGGTATCTTTTGAGAAGGAAAGAGAAAGATTGAAAGAGAATTAAATGGAAAACAAAGAAAAAACAGTCATTACCTATGTAATTGTAATTAGTTTATTGATCAGGTTAAATAAAACATTAGAGGGCGAGACACATTAGAGGAAAACCCATGTTACAGGGCAAGACAATGTGTTCCTCGTCCCGTATTGTAACCCGTTCCACTCGCACAGCAGACACACAAACGTTTGTACTCACATGCTCACACATGCTCATCGGAGGAGCGTACAGACGTTTTATGTAGAACTGGCAGATGTTCTTTCCGCCCAGTCTCTCGTTTTCACGCACTTCCTCACACACTCTGTGTCTGTGATCTCTCGCACTCGATGTGCAGGTCTACGCGACCTTCCCCCCCCCCCACGGACAACCCCATTCCTCAGTTTTATCTTCTATCGACCCCTTGACTGAATAGAGGTCTGGCTATTTATTTTTCTGAACGTCATATTCTTGAAAATTTCAAGAAACCTTCTAAAAGCATTGGTTTTCGGAATATTTTCAATATATTTTTCCGATAATCTCTATTCCTGCGAGTTGTATTGGAGGATGGTGAGTACATTTATTTTCAGAATCGGAAACTTGAACTACTTGTTCTTTCTGAGTTTCCGATTTTCTGAAAATCTGAGTTTCGGAATTTTCGAGTTGCTGAATTCTTTGAGTTTCTAATTTTCTGATTTTCTGAGTTTCTGAATTTCCGAATTTTTGAATCTCAAATTTCTAAATTACATAACTTTTAATTTTTTGGATCTTTCAAAAATCTAGAATTTTTCAGGAAAATGGATACCGAGATGGAACTATGCAAAGCTCTCCAAGTTTTGGACATGTCCGATTTTTCTAGCCGTGGATTTTGCGTGGAGTTGGATGACGAAAATGTTAAGGTATAGTAATTTTTTTGAAAATTTTTGAAAATCTCAAAAATTCCAGTTCTACACAATCGAGCATGGACTTGTGGAGATGGAGAGAATTGACGAGCCCACGAGCCTTGGCAAGTACTACGAGATACTTGTAGACGTGAGTTTTTGTCATTTATCTCGGTTACTGTAAGAGTAATTGGAAAGTTGTTAACTAACAAAATGTTCAGCGTAATATGAAAAACATTTATTTAGTTAACAGCTTTTTCATAGCTATCATTGGAGTTGAGATACAGGTAGTAACGGTTGATTGATTTCCAGTGGTTATGGTATCTGTGGTACTGTATACCAATTCCCATAAGAGTTACCAAAACGTTGCCAACTAACAAAAATGTTAAGGATAATGTCGTAAACATTTTATCAGTTGACAACTTTTTGATTGCTTGCATGGGAATTGAGCTACACTACCCCGGAAGTCATATTCCTACGCTTTCAGTTGAATATGGTCAACTTTGAAGTAAAAAAAGTGGTCCAGAATTGTTCGACTTCCCTGAAAATTTGAGATTTTACTGAACTAATACATAGTGCTAAAATTTTGTAGTTGACAACTTTTGTATGAAAATCCAACAAAGCGAGAGCCAGTTTGAAAGCGCATGATTCGGAATTTAGTGATGTTGTGAGTTTTTCGGCACTTGGTTTGTTTTATGCGGCTTATCTCGTTTGGATGAATTTGTACAAAAACAATTTGTCAGCTACAAAATTGAAACTCTGTTTCTGTTTAGTATACTCTGAAATTTTCAGATTAATCCAAGCATTCTGGACTACTTTTTTAAAACCTGAAAGTTGACTGATTTCCACTGAACAAAAATGAGAAGCAGATATTCGGGGCACTGTATCTCAATTCTCATGACAATAATCAAATAGTTGTCAACTAACAAAATATTTAAGATAAAATGATTCAAATTTTATTAGCAAACAATTGTTTGATAGTTTTTAAAAGAATCGAGATATGATAGATTTTCTAAAACATTCCAAAATCTTTCAGTTCTACGAATTCTCCGCAGAACCAATTAATCGTTGCGAGGTATGGGAAGACAATGGAGAGGCCATCGTGAAGACCTTTGCATCAAGTTCATTGACTACTTTCCTGGTGATACTGTAGGAACGGTGAGATTTTTTTAGATCAAGAATTCTTAATTCTCAATCTTTAATTGTTTTTAGATCAAAGCCGAGTACAATCCAACTGAAAACTCCTTCGAAATTGTTGAGATTTATAAGGAGAAGGTTCCAACGATGGGAACGGGATTCATGCTGGCTACGGTGAGTGTGGAAATTCATAGTTTCTGATAAAACTTTATGTGATTTTTTTATTCCTATATTTTTCAGTTTGTTTCAATCGAAAAAAATTTATTTTCAAGCAAGTTATAGGCTTATACATATTTTTTTTTTCAAAAAAATGTAAAGTGAAACATTCGTCAACTTTGAGCCAATTTATCTCGGTTCCTGTAAGAGATATCCGAAAAGACGTGACTTGTAAAAGTCACAAATGATCTGATAAACATTTTATAAGTTGACTACTTTTTGATATCACTGACAAGAACTGAGATACAGTACTTCGAATATCATATTCTGAATTTTTCAGTGGAAATCAGTCCAATTTTAAGACCTAAAAAAATGGTCCTGAATATTTAGATATTTTTTCAAGTTTCAGAATACACTGAACAAAAAAAAACCATTTCAAAAAAGTTGATGGTCTAGTTTCTGCATTTTCTAGGCCACCCCTTTCAAAAAATGTTTGTAACTTGGCTCAAAATGGACCAATTTTTATTTTGAAAAAAACTCTGAGGCTCAATGTTTTCAAAGTTTCAGAATTTTCAAAATGACTACCAAAATTTCAAATTTTCAGCCAAAAAAATAACAATTTCTAAAACATCAAAATTTTCCAGAATTCAAATCCCGGGAAAGAACAACGGTGGACTGATTCCCCGATTCGATTACTATGAACGTATCAAACAGCTCAAGGGACCGTACAAGAAGAAAATCTCGCCACAATGTCCGTTCTGTGATAAACGCTTTGGAAATGAGATGTCGCTGAAGAAGCACTTTTTGAAGAAACATAAGGAAATGGTGGAATTCAAACAGTGTCTGAAATGCCTAAAGCTCCCAACCTGATATTTCATAATTTCTTATATTATATTAGTGTCCATTTTTTGCATTGTTTTTAAAGTTTATATGAATTTGTTGATTTATCGAAGAAGATAGTGTTCATAGTAAAAGGGGACACAAGAGACGAGGTGACGGATAGCGGAAGATATACAGATGAAAGCAGTCCGCAAGCGATAGTTTCAGAATCTCCACTGTTCTTATCACCTTTCCCTCGATTGCCATAATTTCTGCTCCTGCGTCTCCTGATCACATATTTTTTGATTTCCTGGCTACATCATAACCTTTCTTTCTAGCGATGACTATGGTTTTATGTTCTTCAAGCCTCAGCTTTAGCTTCCCATGACGACTTCACTGAAAACACGTCTAACTTTTTCTTGGGAACTTTTCAGACATCCTGACTGAATGGATGTCAAAGTTCCTTTTGATTTTTATAAAATTAATATTTTTATTCTCTTTAATTTGTCTTCATTTTCTGAATATTTTTTGTGAAAAGTATTGCAAACGGTGCGTACTTTATATTTGAAATTTTGAAACTTAGCTAATGACTCCCAATTTTTGCCCTCTCTAAAAATTGAGACGTAAATGGTAGATAAGAGCGAAAAAGTTTGCTTAAAAGATGATGGGACACTTTTTGTTCTGGACTATAACTCGAAAACGAGGAAAAATTTTGAAAAACCTGTGAATGTCATTCGATTCAAAATAAAAAACCATTTGAAACGTAATATTAGTTTGGTATAAAGCAATAACATTTTTCTAGTGGTCAAGCGCGTTTGTCTAGCGCAAATGGTGGAAAAGTTTGAGCAGAGCCACTAGATGTTTGAGGCTAGAAAGAGTGAGAATATTTCAGTAAGAGATCAATTTTGAAACCAATTTTCAGAGACAGTTGTTGTTCGAGTTCAAACGGTCGAAGTAGAGAAGGCATCCAGCATTGACCAGAAAGAGGAGACGTACAAAAGTGCGGTGGAGAGCTGCCACAAGCCAACGGAAGTCCTCAGAAAGAAGCCCAAGAATTTGAGCGAACTTCGTTTCATGGACAAGTCGAAAAAGAAGCCGAACCGAAGAATCTTGGAAAGTCGTAAAAAATCCCGAAAAACATCCAAGATGGTTGAAAATTCATCCAGGATGAGATAAATTCATTTCATCGATTCTTAAATAAATTATTGTAATTTTGGTAATTTTCTGCAAAAAAACTACATTATATCTCAGAATGAAAGCGTAAACCAAAAATTAAGAGCATCATTACATAATTTTTTTTCTAATTTCTCGAATACTAAAAACATTTTCAGATTTCTTTGTTAGGTTATTATAGTATACAGATTTTTCTAGTTTTTGAGGATTTATCAAAGGAAATGTGAGAAATTACGGTATTCGAAATTTGAACCTTATTTTGAAACATCGTTTTTCTTTTTATCACTCCCTCCTATTTTTTGAAAAGTCAACACTGACGTGTCGTTCGAACAATAAAATTCTCTGTTCTCTTATTTTCTCTTCATATTTCGCTTCATCGCAGTCCGCTCAGTCCATCTTTTTTCGGCCACGCGTACACATTTCTCTAAACTCTCTTACTCTCTATTTTCATGAAAGCAGGAACCGCCAAATCATCATTCTCTTCTTTTTTGACTTGTATCTGCTAGCAGGTCTCAAATGAGAACTTTCTGAAAGATCTGTGAAAGTTCTCCGGAAGCTTTTTTCTATAATCCTAGTGAATGGATTCTAAAAAGTTTTCATATTTTTCTGAATATTCACTTCAAAAATGTATTAGTATCTCATCTGGAATTTATTTATATTATTCATATTCTTGGATTCGACAAGTGAAAATGGATTTTTGTTTGTTCTGGAGACCTCAACAATACGGTGAGTGTTTTTTATATTTATCAATAAATCTACCATTATTTTCCACTTTCAGATTTCGACCCCATTCCGACTGTCTGGGAGAGTGAACAGCGGTCACTCATGAGCCAGTGAGAACAGTTCTCAACGAAACCATCTTTAAGCGAAGCCGAGATGCCAATGCTCCGAAACTCGAGAAGCGACTCTGGGATATATTCTGAAGATTGGAAGTCCGATGAATAACTCAGTAAACTTCGACATCGATGACACCTGCTACCAAATCTCATAAAAGCAATTGAGGAAGCGGGGCAGCCGATATAAATTCAATTATTTAATTTTCGAATAAATATTTGTAAATTTGATAGTTTTTTAGGAAACTACATTTTGTTTCAAAAAAAAAACACAAGATTTAAAGCATAATCGCAGAGAATTGAGAAGAAAAAATACCCTTTTTCAGATATTAATAGAGGTTTCAGGTTCAGGTTGCCATAATAGGCTGATTACCTGAAATTCATAGATTTCGAAATATTCTCAGATTTCCAAGAGCTTTTTGATATTACAAAGTTTAAATTTTATATACTGATCTTTGAATTTTCATAGTTTAAATTATTTAGATACTCTAATCATACGAAAAATTTCGATTTTTAGAGTTTAAAGATATTTGTAATTTTTTAGTTTCTTTCGAAATGATTTGTGGATTTACCACCAATTTTCATGGCCTAAAAATAATTTGAAATTTACAAAATATGTTTACTAGGACGTTTTATCATGGTGGCTTAACTTTCGCAAGTTGGGTTTTCTAGCCCACCATCGTAACTAGCCTGGAAAACATACTCGGTGAATGTTTGATTATTTTTAGACCATCAACTCTTTTTTTCGTGAAAATTCAAAAAGCAGGTACAATTAATGAGCGATCTCTGTGAACCAAAGGCAGTTTCTAGAGCCTATAACTTTTGTCGTATTCAACATTTTTTAAAATATTGAATTGGAAAATGTAGATTTTCTTCAGTTCTACAAAAGTTCATGCAATTCATGTTTGGCTGATTTTCGATACTTTCAATGTAAATTCTTGAATGTTTTAACGCAACTTGAAGCTATCTGTGATTACTATGCTTCTCAGATTAACATTTTGGAGATTGGAACAATTTTCACTGTTCCAGAAATTTCCTTCAACGAAAAGGTGATTTTTTTTCCTATTTTTCTTCGAATAGTCTTTTCTTTTAAAAGTTTTTCTGGTTTCCTTCAAAATATCATATTCAAATTATTATTCCCAAATTTTATTTGAAAATGTTTTCACTACATTTCAACTACATTTTCAAAGCATGTTTTCAATCCTTAAACCTATAATTTTGGAAATTTTAGAAAAATGATTTCATTTATTTCCTTTGCTTGTTTTTTCTTGTCAACGTGATCTCAAATGAGGATATGATATTCATGCAAAGAAAAAGTTTTTTGAATCTCTGTTTTTATCAATTTTTAGTTGATTTTTTCTATTCTCGAAATTAGATAAACTTACTTACTTCTGATCATTAGTCTACTTATGAACGATTTCTGGAAAACTAGCTTCAGAGCATATTCTGAAGATGTGAGAATCAATCAAAAGCTCCGGCTACTACGGGAAGAAAGACCACCATAAAAACGACACCGATAAAGTGAACCCGGGCGGTCGAATCCAAGTAGCCAAACGACTAGCAAACTGATACCACTGAATTCTGAAAATTCATAAATCCAAAAACAGTCATAGTGAACGCAGCGTTCCTATTTAGCTCAAAAAATGTCTTTTCACCGATGAAGACCAAAAGAAAACCGAAGAAAAAAATTCCGAACACTCATGATGAAAACGAAGCAGACCAGAAAAAAGAACTGCAAAGTACTCTGAAACCCTCAAAAAGTCCCAAGACACGGGCTATACAACAATTTTTATTGACTTCCCTCGAATCATCTTGACAAAAAAGAAACACAGAAAAGAAACACAAATCAGTTTTGAGAATGGGACAAATCAATTAGAGAGATCAAAACATTCCGAGTTCACTTCTTCTCGAATCCAGCGGCATAGGTCGGTTGGAGGGTGTATCCACGGCTGACGAATTCCTCCCAGGTGAACGGGTAGTTGCACATCTCTGTGTAGCAGTAGCACAGCCACATGTCGGACGATGGAATGCCGAGATTGCTTTGGACGTGCTGAAAATTAGAAGTGAGACTAAAAGTATCATACCATTTAACATACCTGCATGACACAATCCTTTCCGTTGGTCATGTTGACGATGTTCGGGATGCGAGACGGATGTCGCTCACCACCTCCGAAGGCTCCGGTGCCATCGGAGACCTCGTACACCGCAGTACAGAACTTACGGTGGTGGAGAGTCTCGACGACCTCTTCGTAGTCGTTGTAGCCATAGCAGGAGATCCCGAAGGAGGGAGCAGTGGAGAAGGAGAGGAAGAAAATGAGACGGATCATTTTCTCCGAGAGGTTGAGGTGTGGGAGAGTGAGGTGAAGACTGATGAAAAGTACTGCTGAAAGCCCCTTTTAAAGAGAAGGGTCTCATGATTCCGCACATATTTCAGAAAAGCATGCGTCTTTGATTCTCCGCCCATATTTCAGAAAAGTATGCGTCCTTAATTCTCCGCCCAATTCTTTAACTTCTCTCTTGCTACACGGTGATGATGAATTTCAAAATTAGAAAAAAAATGAGGAAAACGTTTCTGTTTGGACAAATGAAAAATAAGCACCCGCCGCCAATATAGTCGATCCGATCCGAGCAATACATGTGATGACTAAAATGGAAATGTTATAATCAATTTGAAGTTTTCCAAAAAAATTTCAAACACGATCCGTGCCTTCATTTGGTTCTCGTCAAGGTCACGATTTACTATAAACTTCACGGTTCATGAAAATTTCGAAATTCTCGCTTGAATGTTTTTCTCGAATAGTCACGATTTCATTTCATACTAACATGATACTATTGATGATAACATATGGAGTGAAAATTTTTAGAAATGAGTAGACAAATAGATCTAACATCCACAACATTTCAGTGACTGAAAAGTATTAACTTCACATGCGAAATTCAGGAAAATGGATATTATTCATGAAATTTGAAAAGCTTCGACATTTGATTGTGAAACATTGGCAATTTTTCCCTGTTTCTGAACGTTTTCAAAATTTTCAGTGTATTGAAGAACGGTTAATGAAAAAATGTAGCTTGGATACTGACTTGGTTGTCACTGAACTTGCTGTGCATTTTCGCAAGTTCTAGTTTTCTGAAAAAATTTCAAATATTTGAACCCTGTCGTTTCTAACAACATCAATAATATTTTTCAAAGAATTTTCTCAGGATACTGAAACGATCAATTTCCTATTTTATGACTCATTTTTCATTTTCTAACATTCTTATTTCAATTCCATTCGTAGTAATTTCTGACCCAAATATTCTGATCCTTTGCATTTTCTGACCATTTCACGTCAGTTGGGGATGATGCACACTGAGTACAATTCGAAATAGAATTTCCAAGATTCCATCGAAAGTCAAGCAGGATGAAAGTTTCATGTTTTTATTCAAATATCATGTTGACAAGAAGAATGAGAAACAAGAAAAAAGTTTGAATCGTTTCTCTAACTTTTCCAAAATTATAGGTTAAAGGAATAAAAAATCATTCGAAAATGTAGTTGAAATGTAGTGAAAACATTTTCAAACAACATTTCGGAAAAATAATTTGTTTTTCGACTTTTTGATATAATTTGTTATTCGACAATCAAATAACAATAAATAAAATGAAATCACCTTGTTTCTTCTTGATTTTAAGCTGAATTAATTCTTCTAACTTGAATATCCAATTATGCATTCTGACTACCGTACTTCCGGAATTGTAAGGTTTCAGTTTTGTTGTAAACCGACAGGCCCAAATATTTGAGCGGAAATTTTTTCGAAGGCGGCAACTTTCAAGGAAACTACACTAGAGCTTGGTCGCAAGCTGATCGTTTTCGATGTTGCAAAATATAAATCAAATTATCTTTTGATGTTATTTTTAAAATTAAAAATATGTAGTCCAGATCTAATTAATTTCTTTAAAAAACGTCAGACAAAACACAAACAACACTAGACCTTGACTTTTATAGATCACTTTTTCTGAGTCAAAGTTTTTATTTGCACACATGTGTTTCATAAAAACGCAACTAGAAAAGAATACGTCAAATCGTCATTCATTTATGATGTTCACAAGAACTGGTTCTGGAGTAAACTCAAAAATGTCTATTGGTCCTTTTTTCTCAATTTCTGGGTCTTGTAGCCATGGATTATCGATAAGATTCATTACAGATTCTGGATCAACTTCAGATGTCCTGGTCAGTCTGTTTTTGAAGAACAGAACGATGCATGTGTACAAACAAATTGCCACGAACCAGAGGAGTAGAGCACATGCATAAACTCGACGTCCAACATATCCAATGCTATGCTCAGAAGTTCTGAGATATTCTTCCGGGAACATTTTGACATTCTGAAATCTTCTTGGAAAATGTTGCTCAGGATTTGTATACTGATTCTCATCAACTCACCATGAGCAGAAGCTGTAAAACTCAAAATTTTAGTTTTAGTAGTGCGTGTCGGATGAAAAATAAAATTTAGAAGAAACCTGACAAAAAAGGTCGCTTTCCCTTAAACTACTTGGAAGGTTTCCAAGCAACAGAAGAGCAAAAAATTTTGGTAATGTGCTCAAAGTTTTGGGATTGTTTTGCCAAATTGTAGTATTTACGAGGTCTAACAAGTTGCTTCATATTAAGGCCTATCCGCTTGTCTTTGGCCAAATTTTTTGGTTGATGGCCAATGAAGTTTTTGGATCACACGTACAAGTACTTAATATTCAAACAGACACCCAACGTTAGTTATTTTTGTTCAAAATATCAATTTGGAGCATTCTCTTTAGCGGTATCACAAAAAATCAACCCCAATAAAGACCCAATAAATTTGAACCCTCAAGTCATGTGCAGTCACACCAAAATTCAAACGAGTGTTATATTGACTTTTCTTGTTTCCCAGAAAGAACGTTGGGTCTTACAACGATTCCCCATTCCACCTGACCGGTGGGCGCGTCTTATGTTCCACGCTCTGTTCGTTGCATTCTTTCATTTATTGATTTCAAATACACATGCTGAATGCATTCCACCTACTGTCGAAACTTTCATTGCATGAAATTGCATGATTACTGCTTTTTCTTTAACAGACGCCCATTCTGGCTGTTTCTCGGTTATTGTAAACATTTTCTTTTTCATTGAATTTCTGTAGTTTTCCGTTAATTGTTGTCGTTTCGTTTTATTCCTGCTCTATTAAGAACGGAACAATGAATAAAAATGACCGGTGTGATTTGTCATTTCATCAGAATCTGTCTTCCATGTTGACCTTATTACTCCAGAGAAAATGTCAACTTATCCAGACAAAAGAGTGTTGTATTGACAGTTTCTCATAACCACTTCCAATTACTTCTTCACGTGTTGACACGTCCTACTAAATTCATTTATTTTTGGAAGTTAGGTTCCCCAACATCTCTCTATTTTTTAGTCATTTCTTGTTTCTCTTAATGATATTCTGAAAATCATCGTTTAATCCTAGTTATTCAACTTTTCTCTCGAGTGCCTATTAAGTGGACGTTTCCTTCTTTCACTTTATAATTTTTTTTAAATTCTGTTATTTCAGAAAATGTTCGTCACGGAAAGACTGATCTCCATCTACTCCGGACTTCTTTCATCACCTGAAGAAGACATTGTAAGTTTTGCCTCTAACTTAATAGTGGATTTTCTGAGATTTTCTAGAGGCATTTCGCTATGAAATGGATACTCGAATCAAAAGTCACTTTGGATCTTCTAGAGAAATACAATGTTCGGATGCTGGTTGAGCAACAATACGACATTACGCATGAGCTGGCTCGTCATCTGCTGAAAAAAATTGGAGATCTTGAGGAAGAGCTGGAAAACGGTTCTGGATTCTACACGGTAAGTATGACGATCGTTTTTGGTATTGAAAACAGTGACTTTTTTGAATACCTATCTATTAATTATTTTTTCTCTATATCCTCTTCAATTTCTGTTAGGCCTATCTACAAGTTTTAATCGTTTGCTAGTTTTACAAATCTTTCAGCTGACTCCGTCGCCAGTAAAAAGACGCAAAAGCAGATCAACGGGAAAGTTCGTGGACGGCATTGAGGTCATGGAAGGTCCAGCACGCAATCTCCAGAAACAACTCGATTCGACCAACAAAGAGCAGTAAATATTCAAAACATGAAAGCTGAAACTGTAGAAAACTTTTTTTCCATCTGTACCATTACCAATTTTTTTTGGTTTTTTACCAATTTTTTTGCTACTCGCTTTTTGCGCAATTTTTCTAACTCAGTCCTGATTGACTATTTCATTCAAAGTCCTCGTCTCTAGAAAAATGTTTCCCAAAAATTTCCCTCCTCTCAGTCATTCGTCCCAATTTACAGTGTCATTTCAAACATTTTCTTCTTCATAAAATATTTTATTATTTATGACTTTACAAGAGTAATGATCCTTTAGAAAAATGTTGCCCCTGAAAAACCCTCTCTTTAAAAATGTTCTGGTCCATAAAAAAAATTATTAAAAAAGGGTGGTAAGAAAAATGCTGACCTTCTGGAAAGTTCTGATCCTTGAGGAAAGTGATACCCCTCCGAAAGTACTGGTCGTGAAGAATGATTCCTCGCTTTATGTTTTTGTGTTAAGAACATTTCAGGTTAAAAAAAAGAGCTTTAAGGAAACACTTTTTTCCCTTTCAAACCTTGGTCTTTCAAAAAATTTATGGTCCGAAGGAAAAGTACGGCCCATCAGAAATATATGTTTATGCACAGTTTCATACATCTTTTAGGAACAGAATTTAGATTTCCATAGTAGGCGAATTACCGTAATCACTTCGAAAGAAAAAGACTCCACATTTTTACTTTAAGCTCAATTTATTTCTATAAAAGACTTCAAAATGTATTAACTGTTCAAATTTTTGTCATGATATCAGCAACATATTATCAGTTGACAGATTTTTGATATCTCTTATAGGAACCAAGTTAATTGAGCTCGAAGTTGACGGTTTGGGTGACCTTCCATCAGAGGGTTCACGATTTCTCTAGTTTTGTGTCAATTCTCACTGTCGTTTGAAGGCGATGATGCCGATACCCAGCATAAAAATGATATTTTTGTCAACAAAACCAATTGTAGCAAAAATGCCAAATATTTATTTACCGCACTCGAAATTTTGAATCCTTAATTTTTTAATAAATGCCATATAATTCATAAAAAAATGCTTTGAATATATAAAAAGAAAAGAAATTAGTGAAATACAAACACAATTCTAATCGGTATCAAGATCATACACACCGAGTCCTCTACCAGGAAATGCAGTCCGAACGGTTGTGTAGATACGATGTCTGAAGTTGAAATCACTATATGCGTAAGCACCCGAATTGGCATAGTTGTTAGGCGGGTATCCACCTCCGTTGTACACGTTTTCTCCCCAATCGACATACTCCTCCTCTTTTCGAAAGTAACCCCAGATCAGAACCAAAAGAATCATAAGGGAAATGGGCAGCCAGAAATACGGATCAGAAAGGAATTTCTGAAAACAAATGATTAATTATGTGAAAGAATTTTAGTTTTTGGTTATAATAAATGTGCCTTTACGTTTACGAATTTTAAAGATTACGTCGTTTTTTCAAACGTATCGGGAATGCCGTATAATTTTATCATTACAGACAGAAATAATCATTTTTGGTACGTAAACTTTTTCTGCTTCTATATGTTAGGTTTTTTATTCAAATTTTTTGAAAGGCTGACATGAACTTGAAAATTTCTCTCAATTTCGTGGTTTAGTTGATCGCCAAATTTGTTATTAATTTGTGAAATTTTTGGAAACATACCGAAAAATTGTGAAATTAAAAACCATCACTCACTTTTCTGGAATGGTCTGTTGTCGTGGGCAACGAAGTAGAAGAAACGAAGGGGTCGATTTGAGAAATAGTGGAGTTGACAACCTGATTTATAGTTTTAATCATTTCTAGCCTTTTTTTTTGAAACGTCAATTATCATTTTCCAAAGAAAGACACTAACATTAAGAAACGCTTACATTTGTGGAGATCATAGTTGCATTTGAATTTTCAAATCCTTCATTGTTCGTTCTATTATCCAAAAGAAAAGTTGGCGTCCCAGCGGTGATGTTGACTAGACCAAGAAGAAAAATGAATATGAGAAGGAACTCCCTCATATTTCTGAAAATTGATCATAAAAGGTTGTTATATAGAAAAAATGAAACAGATACGGAAACTGGAAGGATGAGTCGTATGGTCGAGTCCTATGACTTGAAAGTCTCTGACCGTATAATTCTCTCAAACGGAATTTAATTCTGGTCATTTTGGCTTTTATCAAGTTCAGGATATTTTTCAGGAAAGACAGAAATTATGAGAATATTCCAGTCTAAGAATATGGAATGCAATATATTCAAGCCGCCAGGGGGAAAATATACGTTTTCGGAATCTCTGAACAGGCTAACAAAGAAGTGAAAACATTATCTAGTTCCTTCAATTGATTTCTAACTAGCAAAAATGCAGTTTTCAAGTTACGAATCTTATCAGGGAGAAGTGAAGATGGTTATAAGTTTTATTGGAAATAACAAAAACATTATAAGAATTCTGCACAAATTTCAAATCACGAGAGAAAACATAAGAACATAACAGAATGAGTAACAATTTCTATTTTATTCGTGTTGGTTAGAGAACTGAAGACGCAGACACATTTGTGGCGAAGGAAAGAACAACAATGAGTCTTAGCAATTGTCAAAACCCATGACGCATATTATCGCTTTTTGAAAAAATGAGAGTTGAGACGCAGACAGACTTGCAAAGAATTTGTCTGCGTCTCCATCGTATGCGTATTGTTTTTTTTGTTGCTTCGAGATGCCTACCGTATACACTTTGCATAAACTATTCTAACTCTCATTTATTCGGACAACAATAACAGATCAATCAGGAATAAGAGGTTTTTGAGAAATAGATGTGAATCTTGACGTCAAGAATATGATAATATGTAGGAGTTCATTTAAGGAAAAATTGTGAAGGGAATACAAAGTTTTCATTTCCAAAGTATAACCATATTTGTTTGCTGACTACCATCGATATTCTATTTTTTGTTGACATACAGATTTGGGATATTTTTATAGCAATTGATATAATTGAGCCAAAGTGTAGAGGTCGGTTTTCAATGTTTTTCCTGCTTTTCTTGGCTGAGCAACAATCGTAGGAAGCCAAGTTGTGCATGTGCAGGGGTTTTCCATCAATTCAACAGTATTTCTTGTCAAATTTTTTTTTAATTTTCGTCTTTTTTTCTGATTTTCAGTTCTTCCTGATTTGTATTGTCGTATGTTGTCATCATTTTGAACTATTCTTCAAATCTGCAGACTAAATTTTTAAAATCTCCAAAAAAATTTCAGGATTTTTCAGCCCAACGAAAAACTCATGCAGAGAACTGAAATTGACGAGAAGATGGTTCATCAGAACTATCATTCCAAATACAACTTGAAGTGAGTTTTTGACGCCAAACTTGAATTACTTTCTTTGTTTCTCGAAATCTCAGAATACAAAAATATTAAGAAATGCATTGCAAATTGAGAATTGTGAGAATCAAACTTCTGAAGAAGTAGTCAAAAAGTGGCTTTTCAAAAAAAAATTCGGATGAATCAAAAAATTCTGGACTGGTTTTTTAGGACTTCGGTAGTTTCCTACTAAATGAAACGAAATATTTTCAGCAACCTCACTACACCCTGATTAATTTTCCGGGAAAGATGAGCAAACAGAAGACCGAGATGTTTCATTATGTTCGAAGCCAAACGCCAAAGTTATGAAGAACTTGAACAAGGAGTTGGCACATATTTCATTGGAAACGGTTGGGCGGAAAATTCAATAAAATTTCGAAATTGAAACAAATTCAGATATTGAGACTCTTCTCCATTCACCAAAATGACCTCAATACAACTATTCTTGCTGGAAAAGAGCTGTTTATTCCAGAATTGGTCCAGAATACGTCCAGAGCATCATCATGGCAAATATTGCTTTTGACAGGGAAGATATGACAGCATCAAAAAAGAAACGTGAAACTTTTACTGGGGGAAGCAGGTAAACTTTTTTATCATTGTGTTTTTTCATGGAATCAGAGAAGCCTAGTACTGATTCAGTTTTAATTAAAACAAACATTCAGCTACGTAGATGTGTCGATTCAAAAGATCTATTCAACTGCTACCATGACACAAAAAATCGGAAGGATAATGTAGATTGGAAAAAAGAAGAAAAAGCTAAAGAAGGAATTTCAGAAGCACTTCGGAAGTTGATAGTGGAATTGAAATAATAAATAAGAAAGAAAAAGAGGTGATGCCAAGAAAGCGAGGATGTGGCCAAGCACACGTGGAAGACCAGCGCTCTGAAGATAAATTGTCGAAAAACAGTTTTACTGTTTCATATACTGTTTCATGTATTCTATATATTCATGAATTTTTCTTTTTAGATTTTGTTCGACTTTTAAAGCCTAAAATGCTATAATTTTTCAAATTTTTTTCTTGTTGTCTTCAAATCATACCCTAGCGTATAGCTTTCTTTTTCCATAAAGATTCTTTCTTTCTTTTACAAAACGCTTCCACTTGAATCATGAAATCCATGTTTGCTCCCATTTAAGACGCATTCTCTGTGAGAATCGAAAATGGTACTGTACAGAAAAATTCAAACTGGTTTTTTTGCATTGATATTGTATATTATGAACATTTTTAAGATAAAAAATGTACATTTGGTTGGGACCCACCCAGCACAGTCCAAACGGGGACCAACTTTGGTCAAAAAATGAAAATTTTTCTCGATGGAGATAATGATTTTATTCAACTTGGAATAGTTTATTCTTACTATTTTAAGCATTTTTTGTGTTGGAACAAAAATTCTAACTCGTTTCCTTCCAGCTGAAAATTTTGATTTTTGTTCCAATTTTGAAAAAAATCGCTGAAAATCTGTCGTCGTGAAAAATTTTAACATTAGTGCAAAAAAGTTAACATCAGATTCAGATTCAGCGTGCAAAATAACACTAAAAACCGTTTATTTAAAATTGAATATCCTGTGCCCAAGACGAGTTTTAGGCAGAAATAAGAGAAAAAATGAGGTTTCACCATGTGGTCCCCCACATGGCACCTAAATTTCGCCCAAAATCGGCCCTCTCCAATTTTGATGAAATTTTTACCAGATGCATAATTTGTCATGGATAGTATTCTGACAAAGTTTCAGAATTCGTTGTCTTTGTCTTCGTGCATTTTTGGAGCATATATTTTTTCACTGAAAATGGACTTTGAAGCAATTTTTGCTGCATTTTTGGTGCTTCGGAAAATGTTCGAAGACGATGCGAACGAATTTTGAAACTTTGCCAGAATACTATCCATGACAAATTATGCATCTAGTAAAAATTTCATCAAAATTGGAGAGGGCCGATTTTGGGCGAAATTTAGGTGCCATGTGGGGGACCACATGGTGAAACCTCATTTTTTTGCTTATTTCTGCCTAAAACTCGTCTTGGGCGCAGGATATTCAATTTTAAATTAACGGTTTTTAGTGTTATTTTGCACGCTGAATCTGAATCTGATGTTAACTTTTTTGAACTAATGTTAAAATTTTTCACGACGACAGATTTTCAGCGATTTTTTTCAAAATTGGAACAAAAATCAAAATTTTCAGCTGGAAGGAAACGAGTTAGAATTTTCGTTCCAACACAAAAAATGCTTAAAATAGCAAGAATAAACTATTCCAAGTTGAATAAAATCATTATCTCCATCGAGAAAAATTTTCATTTTTTGACCAAAGTTGGTCCCCGTTTGGACTGTGCTGGGTGGGTCCCAACCAAATGTACATTTTTTATCTTAAAAGTGTCCCAAATTTCATAATATACAATATCAACCCATAAAAACTAGTTTGAATTTTTCTGTACACTGGACAATAGGCTTGAAGTTGAGTTCTACAGAGAACGTGTCTTAAACAGACACTCATGTGAAATGAGTTTTTTGTAACTATTATTTTTTTGATTTTTTGTGACTCATTGGTTTTTTTTTGTAGTTAGAAAAAACATTCCTGAAGTGACCCAAGTTTCGTTGATAGAAAAGGAAATTTAAAACCTCGGTCGCGTCGCTGGTCAAGCTATGCCCCCCAACCATTAGAATCAATAGTTGAATGATTGCCAGAACAGACCAAAATAACTTTACATTTGTTTAGGAGACCGGCATGGTTTCTCATTTTTGAAATATCACCATTATCTGATGACAAGTTTCAACAATCATGAATTTCGGTATCAAGGCGTTGCGCAGCCAATTCAAAATTCAACACTTCGCGCGTAATCCGTAGAGCGCATTTGCTAAGGACCACGTATAAAATGTGGGAGAGAGGCAAATACAAATAGTAGGAAACCGTCGGCCGCTCGCTTGGTGGTGGGTATACAAGCGACCTCTTCTGTCATTCTAAGTGGAGGTCCGGAGTCAGTGGATTATCGCAAATGTAGTTCCTTTGTGGACGACTGTTTCCTTTGTTGAAAACCCCTTCCTTTCTTGGAAAACCCTCTCCCTTCGGGGAAAACCTTGTCCCTTCGTGGGAATTTTCCAACTGATTTAAACTTGACCTCCTTTTTTTGAAAAAAAGAAACAAATTTCAAGGAATTTTGCACGCAGAATTGGGAAAAATTTGTTGATTTCATTTCTTTTTTTTTCTTTCAAAGACTGAAATGACGTCAAACTAGTACAAAATTGTTAACTGTGCAAACACGGTGACGCAAATATGCACAGGCTGACGTGTTTTACCCTTTGTCATAGTTCTAGTTCCATTATAATTCTTGCTCCATGTGACTCTAATCTGATTTTTCGAGTCTTTTTCTGATTTTTCTAAATATTCAATGAGACTTTTATTTTTATTGACATATTCTGGCGTTTATTCTCAATATTTTCATCCTTTGGTGAACTTTTGAAAGAAGGTGAGTGAGAATGTCCGGTCAGGACTATTCTTCCAGAAAATTATTGTATTACATCTAATAAAGCAATTTCAGATCAATTTTCAATCTAAAGGAAAACAAATTGCGGATGGGATGGATTACGAAATCAATTTAGATTCGCCTACAACTTGATGTATTTTTGGGTGAGCGAAAAATTCGAATTAGTGTATCAAAATAACATTTTTCAGAAAATGACAATAGCAGGTCCACCAGAAAAAAAATAATTTTTTGTAAAATTTATCATCTTTTTTAAAATAAATTTGTTGAAATTGAATGAAACTTGTTTCGAGTATTGTCTACCTCGAGTTCATCGTTCTCCGATACTATCTCTACTTTTTTTAAAATTCAGGCCGATTTGAGCTTTTAGATTGTATGGAAGCAGTCAGGAGGCAGATGATTGTTGACAAATTCCAACGGAGCGGATAATTTTTGACCAATTCCAATGTTCGAGAGTCACCAAAATGTGAGGTCAAGGTGTTTGAACATTTTTGATACGTCAGACATCTATTCGGTTCTGTTTTGGTGGCTGGAAAACTGATTTTTTCGAAATTTCTTCTTTGAATCAACAACAATATTTATTTTCCAGCTGATTTTTTCATTCTCCCTCTCTCTATTCATTTTTGGTACAGATTTATTCCCATCCCGTTTTTAGTTATTTTTCTTGACCACACCAAAACTACTATTTCTTCGAAACTTCCGGTTTCAGCTAACCAGCTTATCGGCAATAGATTTTTCAGCAAATCGGCAATGGATTCACATAAATTGATGGTTCGAAAGCACCATGTATAGAATATCAATAGAACAAAAGCAGCTGGAGATCCTTTTCGTTCTTTTTCCACGCACAGCGGGCAGAAACTTTATTAATTGAACCGATTTGTGACGATTTTCTGAAAAAACAAAAAACTGACAGAAAACTTACTTTAAAATAGGACCATAGTTCATAACTTGTCTTCAAGAACTTAATTTATAATTTTTGAATCCCTTCTGATCCATTTTTTCCCGAAAATTTTTTTTGAAATGAGAAAATCCGCCGAAATGATTCTCATCATCGATCGGACGAGTTCTTTTCAATGCGTCGCGTGTCGCGCGCGGCCGGCCTCTTCCCTCAGCAAGATGAGAGGCATCTATCTTTTCTATCGTGTTCTCCCACCAGTTCGCGGACCCGATAACCCACCACCAACGGATATTGCCAAGTAAAATCCACTACGAGGAATTTTCAACGTTTTTAACTGTGAGTTTTTTAAAAATAAGTAAATAAATAAATGAATGTTTATTTCTTTAAACGAGAAAAATTGCATTGAAAATATCAATTTTTCGTCAAAAAAAATAAATTTTCACTCAAATATCAGCTAAATTCGGTTGAGATTCAACTCAATTTTAAGCGAATGACCAGCATATTTTACAGAACGCTACATGGAAGACCGAAAATAGTTTCTTGGTCGTTTGTATGTGCGGATGCATGGAAAATCAGTTTTTCGGCTAGATTAACCCGAAGTACAGAACAATTGACCAGAAGATTCGATGGGAAATTACTCTCTTCAAGCTGACACCTAGTTCTGGACAGATCTGACCTTTGATCGACTTTGCGCTGATTATGTCGCACCGACAAAAAACCTTCAGCTTGGTTTTTGGCGACCTCATCAGGAAGTATGCGAACATTCCAACGTCCATGCTATTCATATTTCTTGCAAGCAACCATATAATGGATAAATCAAGACGAATCGTTCATATCTCATCATGCACACTCAGCAGGAATTGAAGACTATGTGAGAATCTTATGAATTCGCGGCTCCATGGAACCTTATTGTTCGATTTAAATCTACTGTGATTGCTATCCCAGGGTTCTGCTTTGCAGTGAGTCTTTGTCATTCAACTTTTCTTGCCAATGAATCGTCAATTTCAGAGAAAAAGTGAATTCCCTTGATCTTCTGGTTGGTCTTCTGAAACGAGATATGAATTGGCTGAAAATACTAGGCGCCTAACAGCTGTGGCTTCGATGATGTCTTTGATTGCTCACACTACAATATACCGATTTTCTAACAAAAGATTTTGTCAAATTTACAAGATGTGCTAAAATGATGTTAATTTTCGATTAAATGAGTGTCGTTCAATGCGTTGCGTGTCGCGCGCGCGCGTCCGGCCGGCCTTCTCCCGTCAACAAGACACCCATTGTTTCTATTGCATTCTTCCACCGGATCACGGACCCGAAAACCCATCACCGACGGATATTGGCAATTGAAAACTTTCTCCAAGGATTTTTCATCGTTTGTAACAGTGAGTTTTCAAGAGTTTGAAGGATAAGATGTATTTATTTCTGATAAAATGCATTTTTCTCAAAAAATATCAGGTTTTATTCGTTGAAAAATGTTTCACCTAAATTTCAGCTGCATTTTGTTTGAATTTAACCAAAATTCGAGCGAATAACCGTTAACAATTTCAGAAGACTAAAGGGGCAATTGAAACAGTTCATTGCCGTTCGATATGTGCGAATATATAAAGAAAATCAATTCGTTGGTCTAGTTCATCCGACGTGCAAGAAAGTAGGCAAGAAGCTGCAAAGATGCATCGATTTCCAGTGATTTTTTGATTTTCACAGAACTGAGACAAGTTTATTAATTACTTTCTGGGACAAATCGAAAATGTGCCAATAAGTCAATAGATGTTTTTCGAAAGTCACGACTTTATAAAGTTTATCTTGTCAATTCATAAAAACATGTTCAGGACTGCTTATGAGCTGAAAATCGCAAGTGTTGATTCAACAATCAAGCGGAAAATCAATTTTGGTGGAGTATCTGGAGGTAGAAATGGAAAGTTTACGATGAGAAGCTGTGTCACATCCTAAAGGTGAGTTTTTATTCTATGATTGGATTGATCTACCTATGAAAAATCGCCAAGCTATAATTGAAAAAAAACTGATTTTGAATTGAGTGAGGTAGAGCTCTCGTACGCTTCGCATGTATCCTATAGGACTCAAAAAACAGAAAGTTATGATCTTTCTTATTAATAAAGCTAGAGGCGTCCGTCCGTCCTAATGTCCGTTTGTCAACTTTTAAAAAAATTGAAAAATACATATATATTTACGTGACCCTTTTAGAAAAATTTAAGAGCGGAGCTTTAAAACACTAGATTGATTCGCGCCGAAGGCCCACCAGCTTGCTGGTTTATGAATAAAACATTAACGATTTCTCGCAAAATTATAGCTTAGTTTAGTTATGTTCTAGTTAAATTTCCAGTGGATGACCGGTAATGTTTTCAGAAAAACGCATGGACGATGGGAAACGTTTATTGCTCTCCTAAATGTGGGGATATGTGCAGAAAGCGATCTACAGACCGAATGATTTCAAAATGCAGGAGAATGGGAAGAAGCTGCGGTGGCACATCCTTCTGATTGTATTGACACCTTGTTCATGTTTGCAGAAAAGCAAATTCCACCAAAATCGAACCATTATGTCCTGCTTCTGCTCGTACTGACGGAAACATTCAATGACCGGAAATCTGAGAATTCTGTTGACCTCACTATTGCAATGAGCAGGCTCGGTTTGTTAGCTTATCTCCGAATGCACAGTCAACAGGAAATAAAAACCAACAAATCTGTGACTTCATGGAGCAATTGTTAAAATCTGTTCAGTTGTCTTCTCAGGATTCCACTTTGCTGTGAGTGTTTGTTATTAAGTTTTCGTTGTCCCTTCCAGCAAAGCTGAAAATTCTGCATTTAGTTTGCTTTCAGTATCGGCTTCTGGATATGTACAATCAACAGCTGAAACTCCGATGATGTCGACGCATTCAACTAAAGCTGCTCTTCATGTCAATTACTTCCGGTTGAATGCAGCACTTTTATAAGTGGCAATGTTTGAAATTCACCAGAATGTGTGGTCAAGGTGTTTGATGAACTTTATCGTCAGACATCTTCTCTGTTCTGTTTTGGTGGCCGGAAAACACAACTTTATTTCTCAGTTCTTAAAGAAAAACATAAAGTTTATTCATGGCTCAAGAACACAAACGAAAAAGTTGAATAAAAATAAAAAAAATTAGCAGTCCAATCCTGAAAAATCTGGTGTAGCACTCATTTCCAGAAACCTAATTTTTATAGTCTGTAATTTTTGAGCTAATTTGCAATGCTTGCCGGATACATTGTAGTTTCCACATCTATATCAAAAGTTCGAAAATCATGCAATCACGCGACCTTTTTTGGTTCACAAATTTTCTGATATTTTCTTGCATAAATTTACAGTTTTTCCTATAGCTTGTTCTACCCCATACTCTTTTTGCTGGACTGTTTCTCTATGTCTTGTACTCTCGCCCGAACACATAAAAACCAAAATTTCGTACAATTTTTCATTTCATTCCCCTTTTTTTCCTTTTCTTGCATCTTCCATCCTCTCCCATCTTTTTCCGAAATTCTCGATTTATGACTTTTCGACTTTTAGTTTTCTAAATACTGGAATTCCAAGGTTTGGAAATCGAGAGCTGAAAAAGTTGATTTAAAATCAAGGTACTAAACCATTAAGCTGTCAAAAGGAACTGAAATTATCAATCGATTTATTATCGTTTCTGTTAACCAGAGATTTAAGGAACTCTACTCAATTTTCAGAGAATGACGCGCAGTTTCTTTCTTTTCCCAACTTTTTCGGCTCTTTGTTTGTTTGGCACAAAGGGGACAGCAAGTGAACTCCGAAACTCCACGTCGGACTTTGATGCTCTTCTAAATGATACGGAGATTTCGACACAAACCATGGAGAACACCAACGCCACCACCTCTTTGTCAGCAAACAAATATTTTTTTAATGTAAGAATTTTATATTCAAGAACTGAAAAGTATTCTGTATGTGAAATTCTAGTAATTTAGCGAAAACTTGCTTAAAGCAAGAATTTCGAAAAAAAAAACAAGAAACTGAGCATGTTTTCTTTTACAATGAGTCGTATTAACAAAAAAAAACGTCTGAAATACAGTATTCCTAGCACCAATTGCTTCCAATTTCAGATGTCGATTTCAAATGAACTCATGACCTTCCTGTTCGTCATTTTGCTGGCTCTGCTTTACATTATTCTAGCCCAATGCTATTTGTGTTTACAATATAGACGTGACAGACGCCGTGAAAGAAACCTCAGCCCTAGAAGAAATGTGGAGTCTCGGTCGCCCATGCTGCACATGGCCGACTGGACGGAACGACGTCGAATCGTGACCGAAATGGGTATCATCTTGGATTGTTAATGTTTAATTTTTTAATTTTAACACACATTCTCTGTAGTTTTCGAGCATCAACCCGTTGTCTTATGTACAAAAAAAATCAAACTGTTCCAAATGTGTTGGTATTCCATACAGTTAGTACACTTGAACTTCTAAGAATTTTGAGGACACTTTTGATTGGCTCCGCCCACTTGGATCCGATCTGCAAAACTCGCTGATCAAAAAACAAAAAATTTTCTTTTTTGAGATAGAAACGAAATCTTTTTTGCAGTAAACGTAGTTTGTATTTTCAAGCATTTTTTATGTTGAGACCAAAAATGTAGGGTCCCATCTTCCTATAGAAAACTTTATTCTTTCGTGATTTTTGGATTTTTTCCCAGTTTTTTCAAGTTTTCGTCCTTATGGGACTGCGTGTGAACGGATTTCTTTGCAGATTCAGAATTCTCATAAAATTTTGCTATAGAAACTGTCACAAAATCTTCAAATTTGTAGGACCATATTAACGAATTTCGCGAAAATGTCGATTTTTTCAACAACTGAAAAATTTTGAAATTTAATTTTGGTTTTCAACTGTTTTGAAGTTCTGTTTTCTTTTTGAATTTGAACATAATCAATAAGAATACGGTATTTGAAAGAAATACCGGTACACCTATCGCTTCATTTTGCGATTTATCAATGAGAACCACCGAAAAATCGAAATTTGGGTTCCGATGACTATAACTTTTTTAAGAGAAGAGATAGAGTCTTGAAATGTTCTGAGGAAAGATGAATAAACATATTAGCATTTCAAAAAATACAATGTTTTGTGTTTTCGATAAATTCCAAAGATTTTTTAGCAACAAATAAAGTAAGTTTTTGTTCGCAAAGAATTCCAAAAAAATAGCATTGAAATTATTATACTCCCAAAAAGTTCTATGAGAATGATAGTGAGAATCTCAAGTCTTAAATAATCATGTGAGAGCCAAAGATTAGACTGTGGAAAATTTTTTTCTTTTAGAAATATGTGGCTTAGCTCTTTTTATGCTAAAGACTACCCGCACAAGCTAGAATGGAAATTTTTTTGCCCAATAATCCAATGGAAATCTCTATAAGAGCTAAAAACCAGACTGAAAAGTTTTTTTCTTCATGCGATGTGTGGCTCAAATTCAGCTCTTTTTTCCGCTGAGGACTTTCCTAACAAACCGGGATCTGAGCACAAACTTCAGCCAGGATTTTCTCAAATGGAGACGCAAGAAGGGAACTAGAGCCAGTTGATGTTTCGAGATCAAATAAATTGCAAATCAATCAAAAACATTATTGAAATGCACACTATAATCAATTCAGGACAAAATCAGAAGAAAAAATTGATTTAGGAAAAAATTATTCAAGCGATAATTTGGTGTCACTTTGACTGTTGCTGAATCACATATTTGGACCTTCAGCCATATCGGACCTAAATTTTTCAAAGTAACCAGTCTCTACAAATAGTTTCACATATAAAGCATTTTCCGGAAAAGGAAACTTCACATGCTAGAAAACTTTGAAAAAATGTTCCAATTTTTTTAGAGGTTGAGTTCATAAAATGTTCTAAAAAATCTTTGGAATTTATCGAAAACACAAAACATTGTATTTTTTGAAATGCTAATATGTTTATTCATCTTTCCTCAGAACATTTCAAGACTCTATCTCTTCTCTTAAAAAAGTTATAGTCATCGGAACCCAAATTTCGATTTTTCGGTGGTTCTCATTGATAAATCGCAAAATGAAGCGATAGGTGTACCGGTATTTCTTTCAAATACCGTATTCTTATTGATTATGTTCAAATTCAAAAAGAAAACAGAACTTCAAAACAGTTGAAAACCAAAATTAAATTTCAAAATTTTTCAGTTGTTGAAAAAATCGACATTTTCGCGAAATTCGTTAATATGGTCCTACAAATTTGAAGATTTTGTGACAGTTTCTATAGCAAAATTTTATGAGAATTCTGAATCTGCAAAGAAATCCGTTCACACGCAGTCCCATAAGGACGAAAACTTGAAAAAACTGGGAAAAAATCCAAAAATCACGAAAGAATAAAGTTTTCTATAGGAAGATGGGACCCTACATTTTTGGTCTCAACATAAAAAATGCTTGAAAATACAAACTACGTTTACTGCAAAAAAGATTTCGTTTCTATCTCAAAAAAGAAAATTTTTTGTTTTTTGATCAGCGAGTTTTGCAGATCGGATCCAAGTGGGCGGAGCCAATCAAAAGTGTCCTCAAAATTCTTAGAAGTTCAAGTGTACTAACTGTATGGAATACCAACACATTTGGAACAGTTTGATTTTTTTTGTACATAAGACAACGGGTTGATGCTCGAAAACTACAGAGAATGTGTGTTAAAATTAAAAAATTAAACATTAACAATCCAAGATGATACCCATTTCGGTCACGATTCGACGTCGTTCCGTCCAGTCGGCCATGTGCAGCATGGGCGACCGAGACTCCACATTTCTTCTAGGGCTGAGGTTTCTTTAAATTACTAGAATTTCACATACAGAATACTTTTCAGTTCTTGAATTTAAAATTCTTACATTAAAAAAATATTTGTTTGCTGACAAAGAGGTGGTGGCGTTGGTGTTCTCCATGGTTTGTGTCGAAATCTCCGTATCATTTAGAAGAGCATCAAAGTCCGACGTGGAGTTTCGGAGTTCACTTGCTGTCCCCTTTGTGCCAAACAAACAAAGAGCCGAAAAAGTTGGGAAAAGAAAGAAACTGCGCGTCATTCTCTGAAAATTGAGTAGAGTTCCTTAAATCTCTGGTTAACAGAAACGATAATAAATCGATTGATAATTTCAGTTCCTTTTGACAGCTTAATGGTTTAGTACCTTGATTTTAAATCAACTTTTTCAGCTCTCGATTTCCAAACCTTGGAATTCCAGTATTTAGAAAACTAAAAGTCGAAAAGTCATAAATCGAGAATTTCGGAAAAAGATGGGAGAGGATGGAAGATGCAAGAAAAGGAAAAAAAAGGGGAATGAAATGAAAAATTGTACGAAATTTTGGTTTTTATGTGTTCGGGCGAGAGTACAAGACATAGAGAAACAGTCCAGCAAAAAGAGTATGGGGTAGAACAAGCTATAGGAAAAACTGTAAATTTATGCAAGAAAATATCAGAAAATTTGTGAACCAAAAAAGGTCGCGTGATTGCATGATTTTCGAACTTTTGATATAGATGTGGAAACTACAATGTATCCGGCAAGCATTGCAAATTAGCTCAAAAATTACAGACTATAAAAATTAGGTTTCTGGAAATGAGTGCTACACCAGATTTTTCAGGATTGGACTGCTAATTTTTTTTATTTTTATTCAACTTTTTCGTTTGTGTTCTTGAGCCATGAATAAACTTTATGTTTTTCTTTAAGAACTGAGAAATAAAGTTGTGTTTTCCGGCCACCAAAACAGAACAGAGAAGATGTCTGACGATAAAGTTCATCAAACACCTTGACCACACATTCTGGTGAATTTCAAACATTGCCACTTATAAAAGTGCTGCATTCAACCGGAAGTAATTGACATGAAGAGCAGCTTTAGTTGAATGCGTCGACATCATCGGAGTTTCAGCTGTTGATTGTACATATCCAGAAGCCGATACTGAAAGCAAACTAAATGCAGAATTTTCAGCTTTGCTGGAAGGGACAACGAAAACTTAATAACAAACACTCACAGCAAAGTGGAATCCTGAGAAGACAACTGAACAGATTTTAACAATTGCTCCATGAAGTCACAGATTTGTTGGTTTTTATTTCCTGTTGACTGTGCATTCGGAGATAAGCTAACAAACCGAGCCTGCTCATTGCAATAGTGAGGTCAACAGAATTCTCAGATTTCCGGTCATTGAATGTTTCCGTCAGTACGAGCAGAAGCAGGACATAATGGTTCGATTTTGGTGGAATTTGCTTTTCTGCAAACATGAACAAGGTGTCAATACAATCAGAAGGATGTGCCACCGCAGCTTCTTCCCATTCTCCTGCATTTTGAAATCATTCGGTCTGTAGATCGCTTTCTGCACATATCCCCACATTTAGGAGAGCAATAAACGTTTCCCATCGTCCATGCGTTTTTCTGAAAACATTACCGGTCATCCACTGGAAATTTAACTAGAACATAACTAAACTAAGCTATAATTTTGCGAGAAATCGTTAATGTTTTATTCATAAACCAGCAAGCTGGTGGGCCTTCGGCGCGAATCAATCTAGTGTTTTAAAGCTCCGCTCTTAAATTTTTCTAAAAGGGTCACGTAAATATATATGTATTTTTCAATTTTTTTAAAAGTTGACAAACGGACATTAGGACGGACGGACGCCTCTAGCTTTATTAATAAGAAAGATCATAACTTTCTGTTTTTTGAGTCCTATAGGATACATGCGAAGCGTACGAGAGCTCTACCTCACTCAATTCAAAATCAGTTTTTTTCAATTATAGCTTGGCGATTTTTCATAGGTAGATCAATCCAATCATAGAATAAAAACTCACCTTTAGGATGTGACACAGCTTCTCATCGTAAACTTTCCATTTCTACCTCCAGATACTCCACCAAAATTGATTTTCCGCTTGATTGTTGAATCAACACTTGCGATTTTCAGCTCATAAGCAGTCCTGAACATGTTTTTATGAATTGACAAGATAAACTTTATAAAGTCGTGACTTTCGAAAAACATCTATTGACTTATTGGCACATTTTCGATTTGTCCCAGAAAGTAATTAATAAACTTGTCTCAGTTCTGTGAAAATCAAAAAATCACTGGAAATCGATGCATCTTTGCAGCTTCTTGCCTACTTTCTTGCACGTCGGATGAACTAGACCAACGAATTGATTTTCTTTATATATTCGCACATATCGAACGGCAATGAACTGTTTCAATTGCCCCTTTAGTCTTCTGAAATTGTTAACGGTTATTCGCTCGAATTTTGGTTAAATTCAAACAAAATGCAGCTGAAATTTAGGTGAAACATTTTTCAACGAATAAAACCTGATATTTTTTGAGAAAAATGCATTTTATCAGAAATAAATACATCTTATCCTTCAAACTCTTGAAAACTCACTGTTACAAACGATGAAAAATCCTTGGAGAAAGTTTTCAATTGCCAATATCCGTCGGTGATGGGTTTTCGGGTCCGTGATCCGGTGGAAGAATGCAATAGAAACAATGGGTGTCTTGTTGACGGGAGAAGGCCGGCCGGACGCGCGCGCGCGACACGCAACGCATTGAACGACACTCATTTAATCGAAAATTAACATCATTTTAGCACATCTTGTAAATTTGACAAAATCTTTTGTTAGAAAATCGGTATATTGTAGTGTGAGCAATCAAAGACATCATCGAAGCCACAGCTGTTAGGCGCCTAGTATTTTCAGCCAATTCATAACTCGTTTCAGAAGACCAACCAGAAGATCAAGGGAATTCACTTTTTCTCTGAAATTGACGATTAATTGGCAAGAAAAGCTGAATGACAAAGACTCACTGCAAAGCAGAACCCTGGGATAGCAATCACAGTAGATTTAAATCGAACAATAAGGTTCCATGGAGCCGCGAATTCGTAAGATTTTCACAAAGTCTTCAATTCCTGCTGAGTGTGCATGATGAGATATGAACGATTCGTCTTGATTCATCCATTATATGGTTGCTTGCAAGAAATATGAATAGCATGGACGTTGGAATGTTCGCATACTTCCTGATGAGGTCGCCAAAAACCAAGCTGAAGGTTTTTTGTCGGTGCGACATAATCAGCGCAAAGTCGATCAAAGGTCAGATCTGTCCAGAACTAGGTGTCAGCTTGAAGAGAGTAATTTCCCATCGAATCTTCTGGTCAATTGTTCTGTACTTCGGGTTAATCTAGCCGAAAAACTGATTTTCCATTCATCCGCACATACAAACGACCAAGAAACTATTTTCGGTCTTCCATGTAGCGTTCTGTAAAATATGCTGGTCATTCGCTTAAAATTGAGTTGAATCTCAACCGAATTTAGCTGATATTTGAGTGAAAATTTATTTTTTTGACGAAAAATTGATATTTTCAATGCAATTTTTCTCGTTTAAAGAAATAAACATTCATTTATTTATTTACTTATTTTTAAAAAACTCACAGTTAAAAACGTTGAAAATTCCTCGTAGTGGATTTTACTTGGCAATATCCGTTGGTGGTGGGTTATCGGGTCCGCGAACTGGTGGGAGAACAAGATAGAAAAGATAGATGCCTCTCATCTTGCTGAGGGAAGAGGCCGGCCGCGCGCGACACGCGACGCATTGAAAAGAACTCGTCCGATCGATGATGAGAATCATTTCGGCGGATTTTCTCATTTCAAAAAAGAATTTTCGGGAAAAAAATGGATCAGAAGGGATTCAAAAATTATAAATTAAGTTCTTGAAGACAAGTTATGAACTATGGTCCTATTTTAAAGTAAGTTTTCTGTCAGTTTTTTGTTATTTCAGAAAATCGTCACAAATCGGTTCAATTAATAAAGTTTCTGCCCGCTGTGCGTGGAAAAAGAACGAAAAGGATCTCCAGCTGCTTTTGTTCTATTGATATTCTATACATGGTGCTTTCGAACCATCAATTTATGTGAATCCATTGCCGATTTGCTGAAAAATCCATTGCCGATAAGCTGGTTAGCTGAAACCGGAAGTTTCGAAGAAATAGTAGTTTTGGTGTGGTCAAGAAAAATAACTAAAAACGGGATGGGAAGAAATCTGTACCAAAAATGAATAGAGAGAGGGAGAATGAAAAAATCAGCTGGAAAATAAATATTGTTGTTGATTCAAAGAAGAAGTTTCGAAAAAATCAGTTTTCCAGCCACCAAAACAGAACCGAATAGATGTCTGACGTATCAAAAATGTTCAAACACCTTGACCGCACATTTTGGTGACTCTCGAACATTGGAATTGGTCAAAAATCATCCGTTCCGTTGGAATTTGTCAACAATCATCTGCCTCCTGACTGCTTCCATACAATCTAAAAGCTCAAATCGGCCTGAATTAAAAAAAAGTAGAGATAGTATCGGAGAACGATGAACTCGAGGTAGACAATACTCGAAACAAGTTTCATTCAATTTCAACAAATTTATTTTAAAAAAGATGGTAAATTTTACAAAAAAATATTTTTTTCTGGTGGACCTGTATAAGAGACAAAACTTGATAATTTAACGTTATCAATTAAAAAATTGATCAATTATTTCTGAACAACGACCTGAAAAATAAAATATTTGAAAATGTGCAGAAGTATGAGAGAATTTGCTAATTTTTGTAATAAAGTTTCTATTTCAGCTCGTGAGAGTAGTTATCAACCTAATAAGGAGCATAGTCACACATTTCTTCAAAAATAAGAACTTTAAGCATGATTTTCTGCTCTCCTATTGACTTTTTGAAAGCGCTTGGCCAAAAAGTTTCCATTTCAGCTCGTAAGACTAGCCGTCAGCTTGAAAGAAAGCTAAGCCACACTTTGCTCGCATCTGAACGTCAATTTTATATTTTTGTCAGATGCACGTCCATTCTAAAATTTGTAATCTACTCGACACCCAATTGAACATTGGAAGAGAAATTTCCACGGCCGCTTTCCTCGATGCGATTTTGTACGCTCATCGAAGAGGTGATTTTTCGAAGGAAGTTCAGAACAAGCTGAACAACGTGCTATCAAGGATGATTGCCAGGAGATGGATGAGAGATATGCCGCCGTGGGTTGAGGCAAATTTGAGAGCCGTGCTGAACCACGATTTCGTGTGGCCTGATAGAATTCGGAGTATGATCCAAGATCGATCTCGTCTTCCCAAGCAGCTTTTTTATCCGGATCTTGACCCTGAAAGGGCGTGGGATATTCGTTTGAAAATAATGGTCACGGAAAATTTTGACGAGGCTAGCCAAATCTGCAATTCATGGCTCCCGGACATTTCGCAACCGGACATTTCGCAGCCACGACATTTCGCAGCCGGACATTTCGCAGCCAGTCATTTCGCAGCCGGACATTTCGCAGCCAGACATTTCGCAGCCGGACGTTTCGCAGCCGGACGTTTCGCAGCCTCTGATAACGTCAGAAAATCAGAATTCCAAGTTCTTAGGTTTTGAAAAAGTATATTTTAATGTCAGAAATTGAATTTTCGAAGAATTCAGCTGAAAAAAAAACAAATTTCAGCTGATAAAATAGCAAGAAAGTATTCAATCAATTGAGATCAGATCTCAGATCTTCTTATAATATAAGTTTTTAGAAAGTTGAAATTCTATAAGAAATTCTAGAAAATATCCCAACAGTAAAGATTAAGCAGTTTTCAATTGATTGAATACTTTCTTGCTATTTTATCAGCTGAAATTTGTTTTTTTTTCAGCTGAATTCTTCGAAAATTCAATTTCTGACATTAAAATATACTTTTTCAAAACCTAAGAACTTGGAATTCTGATTTTCTGACGTTATCAGAGGCTGCGAAACGTCCGGCTGCGAAACGTCCAGCTGCGAAATGTCTGGCTGCGAAATGTCCGGCTGCGAAATGTCGTGGCTGCGAAATGTCCGGTTGCGAAATGTCCGGGAGCCCAATTCATTCCATAGGAAATCAAACAATCCAATCTTCATTGGAGTGGAGTCCGCCTATGAGACGCTCCGTCATGGGGACAAAACTGCCCTTATAGGCTTTTACAATCTTGCAAATAAACAAATCCTTCTCTGGAGAGTTCACACTTATTCGAGATCAGAGATGGATAACGTCAAAGAAATTGGACAGCGGAGCAGTTGCGATCGGATCAAATTGATCACGCATCATTCAACGTGGTCGTGTTGAACTGGATCCGCCAGTTCTACAAAAGTTCAGCTTACTGTGAGTTTGTATTGATTTCCAATGGTTTCTTTTTTTCAGAAGTGGAGAGCAAAATATGATAATGAGTGTACACCTACGAAATGTTTTTTTTTTAAATTTAGGTCATACTATAGGCTAACTTTCTTAACTTCATACTTAATGCTATCGGTTTCTCATTAAGATAAAAAATCCAATTGACAATCTGTTTTAAGAGATTTTGAGGTAATCAAAAAAACTTTAACCTATTTTCTCCCAAAGATATTGTTTTTCAGGTCTATTTTCTGGCTTTTACAGTTTTGGCTACGGTCTACTCTACTTGCAAAAGAAAATACTAATTTTGTTTCAAGCTCTCTTAAATTCAAATTCTATTCGCGGTACTCATTTGACAACTTTTCCATTCAACAAAGATTTTAAAAGTGAGTTGAAAAAACAAAAATTGGAAAAAAAAAAGAATATTTTCAGGTTTCACATATGTCATTTACGCTTCTCTACACTTCATTCACCTGCAACTCCGTTCACAATTTTCACAAATCTTCTCATTGCTAAAACAACTTCCACTTTTATTATTTCTTTTTTTTTATGTTTTGAATTTCTTTTTACACCTTCTCCCACTTTTGTGTAACTTTTTTCATGAAAATTTGAAAAAAATTTTATTTCCTAAAAATCGAACCGATTAAAATTATAAAATCCGAACTAACAAAAAAATTTCCGATACATTGAATCAGTTCTACAAAGAGTGTGAAAAACATTCACAGTTTGCATCAACGAGGATTTTTGAAAAAAAAACATCAGTTTTTCCAAAAGTTGTAGAATGATCTAAAACTTTGAAAACTTATATCATTCAATTTTGATGAATGCAGAAAAAATATACCTAAAACATGATATAGAAGGGTCTACTAACTTTCAACATTAAGTCAACCTTTTTCAATTACTCTCTAACAATGAGAGAAAAACGTGGAAACTGCTAAAAGAGTATTGGAAAAGGTTTTCTTCTATTTCTGTGATTATATGATATGTAGAATACGTTAACTAATTCATCATTATTCATAATATCATAAGTTAGACCAATACAAACTGGCAAAAAAGTTCTATTAATTTCACTCACTCTACTATTCCCTTTTTTATCCAAATTACTTTTACCAATGAAAAGTAACAATAAAAAGGCAAAGGTTCCTGGGTTTTTGGAAGATATTATCCATTAAAAACAAAAAACAAATGAATATTTTTTTGATTGCGTATAAATTATCTTGAATTTGAATAAATTTTGAATATATTCTGAATACATTTTGAATTGTCTTATATATTGAACGGCGAGCAGGAAAAGTTTCCAAAACATTCAAAAATACTGTGAAATGTTTTATTTCGTCTCATTCAAGGAGCACTTCTTATTCTGGAGCACTGTGAAAAATTGATTTAAAAATTGTGGTTTGTGCCACTCTATCAATCAAATTGCTTTTTCATCAAGTGTTACACTAACTGACCCTATCTCTCTCAACCTCAGTCTTCAGCTAATCGCAGCCATTATCACATCAAGAGAAATATCACTTCTGCGTTGTGAAAGCTTTTTTATTCGAATAAATGAAGTTCCTATTGCTACCTTTCGTCCTCATTCTCCCTATGTTTGCATCAAGGCCACTCAGAACGTGGGACCAGAAAGAATCTGAACGAAAGATAGTTGAATTTCCTAACAGTATTCCATCTCAATTAGAAAAACTGTTCTGTGCCGACTCCATGACGCTCGAAGGAAAACAGAAGTGAGTTGGTTTTGAAGTTTGTAGAGAATATATAAGTAACTTTCTGTTAATCTTATAGTTTTTGTTATTCAACAAAATTTCAGAATCCCGGTCACTATAAGCCCAGCAGCATGTGCTTCAAAATTGGACAAGATAGTCAACATTTACGTATTTTTTTTCAAGACGTTTTTTATTTTCTTTGTAGGCTGTTTTCTTGTTCTTTGTTTCTTCATTTACTTCAGAATCATTAGATTAGTGTAAACAATTCAAAAATAACATTCGATTTTATTACAGTTTGTTTCCTAGAATTTCATCTTTCGTAATAAAATGTTGTTGAAGTTTAATGTTTTTTGTTATTATATTCAGCTAAACAAATTTGTTTTCGAAATGTGATACAAATTTTAGGAACAAAAACGTTTCAAATTTTGAACAGTTTTAAATTTTCTCAAAATGAGTTCTGCAATTATTTCGAAACCCCCGATTCTTTTCTCTTCGGAGTTTCTCAATTCATACTAATTTGACCTCCAAACGCTGAACAGGCAGCCATTTGTTATATTTTTCACTGTTCAAAATAAACTCTTTTGAAACGAGAAGAACGAGAGAAAAGATCATCTGATTTTGTTAAACACTCAGCATACGGTAGACGCATTAATTCAATCATTAGTTTTCTGATGAAGATTAAGAAGCTAACTTATTGTTTATAAGGGGAAAACTAGCACCTCATTTCATTGAAGACCGAGATACGGTAACAATGTCAAGTCTTTTGCTCATGATCGAATTTCACTTTGTCAAAACGTAGTGCCTGCCACCATATGTTTTGTGGTACTACCAGGCACTTCGGAATGCACACTGGGAGCGTGCTCAAAAAACTCCGCTCATTTCTTCTTCGATTGTGTAATGTCTGGCCTCATTTCAAAATATTCTTTTTTACAGCATTTATGACAAATCATTCCTACTACTTTTACAGAAAACTTCCTACTCGATGTTTCAAAAAAAAATGAAGTGAAATCAATTATTACGAATTTCTGAATTCTTAATTCAAGCGCTTAGTAAATTTAAAAATAAATGTTTCATCATTTCAGATTTTTAAAATGAAGCTCATTCCTATTCTATTAGTCATGACAGTTTCACTAGCCGTCGCCTACGAGGAATACTCAATTGAGGCTCTCAAAAACGAAACTAGTCCAGAGAAAGTCATCATCTTGTACAACGGAACTTTTATATGTACCAATACACCATTTTGCGCAATGGCAACTTATCACCGAGTCACCAGAGACAACATGTGAGGTTATTCTTGTTACCAGTTTCACATATTTTAATCTTCAGCATGAATGCGCTGGAACCAATTGAAATTCTGAAATTTTCGTGTACCAACAAAAATGAGATGCATCATCAAAAAGTAATCGAACTGCCTAGAAATGGCTCGCAGTGGAATGTGAGTGATTATCAGAACTTTTTTCATGAATTAAATGATATTTACAGACTATGCATGAGGTTCACATTACTATCCTCACTAATTGCCATAAAATCAACGAGAGATTCAGTAGCTTACAACGTTTGCCGGGACCAGACGGTCTTGTACGGTGAGGAGAAATATTACTGTTAAAATTACCTAAAATCCGATCAAACAATTTTTACAGATTCGACACATTCTCTTATAATATGAATCTCACAAAGTTTAAGAAAAACTATTATTCTCAACAACGCTTCAAAGAGGCTTTCGTTCGATCAAACCGTGGAGAAGCAGATGAAAAGTTCGAAGAGTGGATTGATGGACAAAATCCGGACATGTCAAAGTTTTTCATGGACAATTAAATTAATTTCATGGTTTGATTATAAAAAGAAACATTTCGCTTATAATACTTTTCTAGGTCTCTTTTGCTCTTAATTTTAGTTTTTCGATGGTTTTTTTCTTAATAAATATGGTTAAAGAACGATTTTACTTTCATTTTTCACAAGGTTCGTTCCAAGCACGGACTTTCGAAAATTATTTTATTCAGAAAGGTTGAAGCCGCAGAAGTGTCAAAATACAGCATTATGATTATACTAGCTTCTAAGTTTCGCATTCTTCAGATGATGAACGCTGCTTAAATGTGGACACAAACAAAAAAAAACTCACTACGAACTGCCCTTTTTCTTTCAAAAATGAATGCTGCTGATTTGAATCCGAGACAATAATTTGTTATTTCCGTCAATCAGAGAATAACCAAATCCAAATCTGTAAAATTTGGAACATTTTCAATTACATCAGTATTTACTAAAAGATTGACTGGAATTTAGGTTTTTGATTCCCGGGATTCCATATTTTTGGGTTTCTTGAATTTAAAATTGGATTTGAGTTGGGACATGCCAGACCAATTCTTGCGTTCGATTAGAATGTCAAGTCTTTTCGCTTATCAGTTTTTCCTATGATTTAGTTCACGTTCAAACTGACATTTCTCTTTCTTCCCTTTTTCATCCATGTCTACCAATCTTGAAAAGTCAATTCCCAATTTTTTTCTGAACTCCAAAGTTCCTCCAATAATCAAAAAGTGCGTTACTTCTCAAATGACAGAAATGTTTGTTCCAGTTTTTGTTTGATAAACATTCTCCCGCCTCATTCATTCGCTGGTTTGTGTCTAATGCTCATAAATTTTTTTCTGCAAAAAAATAGCGTTGCTTTCAAAGAGACTAATGAATTTGGTGCAAGTCGCCTGCTCTTGTCACGAACTTCCTCGAAACGGGACACTTGTTTCGAGGCGGAAGGCAGAAAAATGAGCGAAAAGTGTGAAATACGAAAAAATCACAGAGGAAACGCAAGGAATTTAGTTATGAGGTATGAAGCGAGGGAACAAAAAAAAGGACGGTCATACAAATTGTTTGAAAATGGTAATTCGTAGAGGAATAGGCTCATTTTTATGCCTACTGTAAGGTCAAATTAACACACAGTACTATTCGTATTTTACTACATTATATTTTGAAATCCAAAGCATTTTCTGATATGATAATCACAAAAATTTAATTTCCGTCAAAAATTTGTAACTTCGAATTTTTATTTTCCGAGAATTAGAAATTTTCTGAATTTGCTAAAGGGTTCATATGTCTATACTGGTTGAAGAAGGTCAACAGATTTTTTTTTCATTTTTCGATTTGCAAAAATAATTTTTGAAGTAAAAAAATTCTGAACTGGAATTGCAAGACCTTTTTAGTTTTTTTTTCCCGTATTTCATAAAATGAATAGGCTTACCAAAATTACCGCAGTGTTTCCAAACTCGTTTTTTGCACGTTAATATTTCCATATCGATGTTTCCAATTCTTTGTGCGCCGGATCTGGAATAAATTTTTATAGGTGAGACTTTCAATAATTCCCAGTTTAATAACTTTGTTCATTTTTTGAACACTTTCAATTTAGGTTTTCAAATTTAAAATACTAACTGAAAAATTTTTCTGAATCTAAACTTTCCTGAAATTGATAGATTTGCAGTAAGTTTGAAAGAGAATACGTCTGATTTCTGGTGAAAATTTTCGGAAGAATAATTTTGAGAATAGAAAAGTGTCCTTCATTTCAAAGATCCATTATCTAAAGTAACGGTGAGTTTGAGCAGTCGTTTCCTGTCAGTATTTTCATCCAAAGCATACTCAAATTGTGGACAATAAGCCTCATATTTATGTTCATCATAAATGATGACACTCTTTATTTTGAAAAGTACCGTAGTTCTGAGCCAATCATCGCTCACTCCGCCCATTTTGTCCGTATAAAAAGGACAACGTTCAGTTTTTGAAATCATTCATACGTCTAGTTGTTTTTTCAAAACTGATTAAAGCTCTTAATGTTTTTTTTCTGATTTGAAATCTCTTGAGCTTCAAATTTTTTATCTCTCGTACCCTTACTAATATTGAATAAATACTGTATTTTCAGAATGAAAATGTATGTTTTTCTTGTCTTCGTCATATTGGTTTCAATAAATGAAACCGATGCTGACTCAACTGAGCCGGTAACATTGAAGCTTGCACTCTCCCCATCCTTCCTATCGAATCCCAACACAACCCTTCTAGAAGAACGCCGTCTTGCTGCTGCTCTCCTCCCAAAGGCCAACCGTTATGTAGTATTCTGCAACGCTACTTTGACATGTCCCCGGTCCAAATTCTGTGCCACTATTTATTATATTGAACACGATTAGTGAGTACTGAGAAAAAAAGACATTGCGCTTACTAGTATCAATTTTCAGTCTTTCTTATCAAGACCATTTGGTGTATGTTGGGCTGTCCTGCACCCGGACTAACCGATTGCACCACCAGGCCATGGCTTTGGTTGAGGGAGGCGATGAACAGATTTATGGTTATCGACTAACGGTGGGAATATTTTAAAGGTTCTCTGAAGAGTGGTTTTTTTCAGCAGAACTATCAGCCAAAGATTCAAGTATTTCATGACTGCAAGGGACCCGGCCAAACGCGACTTTTCGAAAAAAGACTTCCAGAATTGGAAATAGAAGTTCCCAACTTCCAGAAGTGAGCTTTATTTTTTTTGGATATTATTGCGTTAATTAGTGAAAGCACTTTCAGTATTGAGTACAATTAATCATTAGTTCACAGTATTTGTAATTTTCCGCCTTGTCTATGAACTTTGAAAATCAAATTCAAAATAGCTGAATATTTGCTTTATACATAATAATCTAAATTCAGAACTCGTTTTTCAAAAAGCAAAGTATTTGATTTGTCCCTAACGACAACGTAGGGTACTATTAGTGGACGAAGATTTATATTATTGTTGATAAAGAGTCATGTTGAGCAAAAACTGAATTTTCGTTGGTTCTATAATAATTGAAGTTCAAGACATTTTTTTCCAGTGGAACTGCTCTCTACACAACCTACGAAGCAGCTCTCAGTACGGACGATCTCAAATTCCAAGATGTAGCCATGAATTGGTACGAGACATGGTTCAATTATCCTTGGGACAGTTTAACGTATTATTTCCAACTTGGGCGTGATGTGACTCCCCACGGACAACTTTTCCGCAAAAGATTTGTTTATTGGGAACCTGTGAAGAAAGGATGCCAACCCCAGGTCTGCGTTGTTGCCGACGGGAAAAGGACAGATGTTTGTGAGAACAATGGACTGAAAACTTGCTCGCCGATGGATAATTACGAATTCTTTGACTGGGCACAAGGACCCATTGTAGTCAGTTAATTATCTTTCAATGATATTCCATTCAAATTAAAACTAACTTTCTTTTCTCCATCGGATTCATTTATACTTTTTAGCTCGAATTTTGCTCCAATACTATTTCGCATTTTGTATTATCATTCAGAAAGAAAATACTGAATTTTCTACACAATAAACTTCGAAATTTTAAAATGTCCGAATTTATTTCAGATCAAGAATAAATTCAGATTTTTTCAACTGAAATTCAGATTTTTCAACTGGTTTTGTTTTATACAAAAGATAGACATATGCGATGCGATGCTTTTTTATATAAAGAAATTCTAGACGAACTGTTTTTTAAGCCTATTTTTTAATAAGTTTTTTTTTCAAAAGATTTTTCTTTTTTCCTGAATGAATAGTCAATTTTACTCTTTTCACACAATTGAGAAGGTTCTTTGGAACAGTCATATCCTATCTCATTCACTTCCAATAAAAAAGTGTATGCCGACGCCGAAAAAACTGAAGAGTCCATGTGTGATCCCTTCGGCATTTCGTGAGCAAAACCGGCACATTGAAAAGAGCATGCGGATACCAAGCAACGCATAGTATGGGGCTCCTTTACAAAACAAAAAAAATTGATAAAGTCGGACTTTTTTTTCGTGGAGCAGAGTTCAAAAAATGTGGGCACTGAAAAGCAGTATTTCATTTTCAAAGAGGAGCAGACAAAGTGTTCAAAATGCATCTGCCGCCAAGAGCCTTCTCCTATCGCCAGCCGGCACCGAGAAGCTGTATGTCTCCCCAACAAAAAGAAACGAACAGGAAGCATAGAGAGTTTGCAAACTCTTCGATCAGAAAACATAAAGAGGAAGGAGAAAAAGAATCACGTTCGAAAAGGGACCAAAATTGTGTGTTCATGAAATTTGACTACATTTTTCATGATAATTAGTTTTTTGCATTTTGCTCCTATTTTTGGATAAATGCGACAAAGCTCGTGGCCAGCGCAGCAACTTTTGGGAAGCTCTTTTTTCGAATAGCGTTGAGTAAACTAGTGAATTCAACAAAGATTTTTGTTTCCCTTTTGATTTGTAAAGTTAGTTATGTATGTCACTCTTTGAAAATTGCAAAAACTTAAAGTGAGCCTTATCAAATTCCCTAACTTATTCGAGACTAATAGATCTTCAGATTATATGAATATTGAAAGTTTTCCAGTGCGGAAAGAGAAAATTTTCTTACTGAATACGGTAGCTTTTCTTAACCCAATAGCGAGCCTTCACACTCAAAATCCCTCCCACTGATTGTTCTTTAAACCATTTTATAAATTTCCGTATTCTCAACCAGCAATACGTTAAATAGAAAGTAAGTTTCTCATAACCATAATGATTGCGCCTGACTTTACAACTTTTGAAATTCTCTCGAATGGTCAACAAAATGTTCAAATTGTAAGTTGTTCCAAGCCATTTTTTAGGCTTCTGAAAACAAAATTTAAACTATTTCCAACTCTATTCAAATTTTTATGTTTTAATTTTTTTTTTATTCTACTTTTTTCTCAAAAATGAATTGATGATTCGAATGCTCGAAAAACCTTGTCGGGAGTGAAGTGTATGTAAGATGGTTCTACCAAGTGGCGTTCATATGTGATTTCGTCTGCAGTAGATTATACCTAACCAAAAACGATTTGAGAACTTTTTTAGGTTCGACTGTTCTCAGACAGGTAGATGGACAGGTAGACAGGACTTATTCTCCAAAGAAAACAACGAATTTCCCCAGTTTAGTATTTTTAAATGAATGAAATTTTTTGATGTATGCTGCCCCATTTCCCCCACTTCAGATTAGAAAAAAAAACTGGATGAAAGCATTTTAGTAGTTCTTTAAAAAACATCTCTACCGTTGGCAAGTGTTTGATTATCTTACAGAAATCAGAAAAGTAGAGCTTAAAGTACAAGTAACGCAGTGACGTTTTATTGAAAAATAGGTATTTTATATTTCTTTACAACTTACCAGCCTCTTGACAACACCCGCCTTTGCTCGTTTTTTAGCAATCTTCCATTTTATTTACACAGGTTCCTGAAAAAAAAATCTAAAAATGAGAACGATTGAAAAATATGAAGAGATGAAAGATTTAACAATTTTTTTTAAAGCAAGAAGAAAATCGTAAGGGTTGCAAATAGCTAGCTGTGTTGGAGGTCTTGCTGGGTCGGAGAAAAACCGTCAGTTGTGCTGGGGGTGGAGTCGACGGCCTGGGGGTGAGCTCCCTCGTCTGTTGTTGGCGGAGAAAGTCTCATCATGGGACAGGCTCTTTCCGAGAGTAAAATTCGTAAACAAAATGTCACGGAAAGAAACGAGAGAAAATTTAAAAAAACAGTCCGGAATATTAAAGATTCTAGTGGAACAAGACCACTTGGTGTGGCTCCCGCACTGGCATTAGTATTTATCCAAAAATAATGGTAAAATGATACAATGAAGCTAGTCCTACGAGTGAAAATAAAAGCACGATTTTAGCTTGTTGCAGCTACTAGACGGTTAAGTATATTGGTATTTTTTTGAAGAATAAATAAGCAGACGTTTTTCATTTCGAGACAAATGATAATTTAGACTGAAATGTATTTTTGATAAATGTGACATCCATGATATGTTTCTCCCAAGCTTCCCAATACCTTCACAATCCATCCCCCTTATTTCTTCGATGTGTGTTGCTATTCTGCGGAGGTCCCTTATGTCACTATCAATCTCCAGACCACCTGTCATTTGACCCCAGAAAGAAGACCCCTTAATATTTCCCCCGTATTCTTTTGTCTGCGTCTCTACTACGTCATTTAATACTGCTCTCCACCGCCCTCCATCCTCCGGGCCACATAAATCGCAAGGGCTGGCTGAATTCTGGAGACGAAAAGAAGAGGGAATGCTGATTGAGGAGAGAAAAGGGAACAGAGGAAAAGGTGTACAATTTGAAAGGGTCAATGTAGGCAAACAGAGAATTTGAGGAAGAAAAAAATAACTTGACAAAAGAGGTCTGGAATAAAAAAAACCTTCGAATAGAAATAAACTTTTATAGAGTTATGAGAACGTGTAAAAATATGTTATCGTCTCCCAAACTGAAACGAAAGATTATGAAGCTTTGTTTTCATAATTCCAACATGTTGGTCTAATTTTCTACACTGCTAGGGTCTTACCAAAAAATCGTTGTGATTTCTAATATTTTGAGTATTTTTTTGAGGATCATCATTCGTCATTCGACTGTCCTAAATTTGTAAAAATGTTTTCTAACAGCACTGATCACAAAGTTGAAAAATGTTTGCGATGAAGGAAAATACAATACTCGTATTTTTTCAAAAAAATCAGAATTTGGAGACAATTTGAAAAATGTCCGAAACGTAAATAATATTAGAGTCAGAACTCGTTGTGAAAACAAAAAATTTCATGGAAATAGTACGTATTTATTTTGGATTCTGTGCAAAACTAATTAACGATCTGTATTCTTTATAGTTTCCATGTTAAAGCCCGATTTATTGCCAGGTATCACTTTTTTATTCAGTTTCAGCTAAATGTAATATGTTGTTTTTTCTATTCTTCCTTCTCCCTTTTTTCATCCGAAAACGATGAGAAACTACCTTCTTATTTCCGCCTCTTCTTTTGTGGGAATTTCAAACGACACTCCGCATATTCCGGGGCGCGCGCACGGTTTAGCGTAAATCACCTCACACCATTTTTGCGCATATTTCCTCCTATTTTCCTCCTGTTTAACTTTTATCGATGATGTTTATTCAAAAAATGAGATAAAAACTCAAATTATACGATATACGAATTATTTAGTTTCTTATCCGTCTTTTTTTCTGTTGTCAATCTTTTTTGGCATTTTTGAACAATTATTTCATTTTTTTTCAGGCGGAAACATCGAAAACGTACCGTAGCATTCTTGCGGAAATGGTGAAAAGCAACGACGTCTTGGCCGGCTGGAGCGTTATCAAACTTGTTTGAAACTCAATGATGGTCGGCTAGTTTCCGTTGCTTTTCCATTTTTAAGCGAGAATGAATGATGGTTCTTCGAGAATTTCGATAACAGCTTATGAAAGCAACGTGGCAAAATGTGGGCAGGGGGAATCGGCAGAAAAAAAAATCATTTAGGTGGCAAATGCATTATTCAAAAAAGGAATCAGGAAGTAGGTGTCGGCTGATATTGGTTTGCGGCAGGCAAAAATCGATTTTTTTCTGCGGCTGACATCGGTGGAATCGGTTTTTTCAGTACTCATTTTTGAAGAGATGGAAGATTGGATAAGATTTCGTGCGTTGGATCTTACGATTTCCCGAATTATTTTTTCAAAAGATCAAGATTGGCAGAAAGTGAGTAATATATTATGATTGAAAACAATTAACATTTGTTGAATTTTCAGATAACAGTCTATTAGAACAGAGCCGATGCAAAGATTTTCACTATCATGATGAGTGAATGTTTTCAAAATCTTGCGCATATCGCGACCGGACGTCTTGGGCAACGAAAGTCATTGGAGATCAATAGAAAACGTCCAGTGCCATAATTTTGGAAAAAAAACCAAAAAAAACCAATAAGTTTTAACATTCAAAAATAAACAAATCTGTAAAAGCCCCTTTTTTCGTTTTTTGCTTTCAAGGCTCAGCAGCTCTTGTTGCTTTTGAAATTCGAGAGAGCCTAGTCGAATAGTGGTATCACTCAGTTTGAGTCAGTTTTGTTGGTTTTAGCTTCAAAAAGAGCAAAATTTAAAGAAGTATTAAAATTCACTAGTTCCGGCCATCAACACATTTGAATTATCCTTATCAGCGAGAATTGAGAATTATCACTTTTTTGAAGTAATCTGTGTTCATTTTAGATTATATATGCAACCAAATCTTTTGCCAGCAACTCTGTTCTCGTGCATTGCCTCCCGGAGTCTCTCTAATCTTTCTTTTTACATCTCGGACCTTTTTCTCTCGATGCGCGCGCACATCTTCCCTCGTCACTTGTCGTCTTCATCACATCAAAGGCCGATTTCCTGTATTGATCAACGTTCTATGGTCGCGTGCAGAGGGGCCCCTCTCCCAACACACGAACGGACTCTCCTTCATTATGAACGGCATAGCTCGTGCGTTCACAAACGAAGAACACCCTCCCACCACACCCTTGACGCGTTTTGCGTGATGGCTCAGCTTTCGTGCGCGTAGTCAAATCGCCTGATTTTTTTCTACTCAGTCCGATTTTCTCATTAAAATTAAGATTTCATTGTTTCAGATTGCTTCAAATGTTTCATTCAATCAAATGTTGCCTGTTTTTTATGCCAATACTGATTTTCTACTGACTTCCGGTGAGTTTTTTCCATTTGTGGAAGGAAAAATCAACTTCAAACACGAAAATTCAAAAAATGGAAAAAAAACGCTGATAGAAAACAGTTTTTCCCCTCTATAGTGAAGAGATAAGCCCGATATTGGCTCGAAATCAAACTGTCAATGTTTCAGGTCCCTAACCCAACGCCACTCCAACCATCACACTGACCATTCAGTGATATTCTGGTAAAATGTCTAGTGAAGGCCCCAAGATATCGACCGAATGTAACTACAATATTTGAACATTCATGGATCATCAATGCTCGATCAAAAAATAAAGATGATTATGGATCTTCTCACAGAAATGAACGTTGATTTTAAAGAAGTACTTATCATTGATGGAGATGAGAAATCTGGCGCAGGATTTGACGAAAATTCACAGAGACGTGGACACTTGATGCTAAGCTTCTGAAAGCCCTCGACCAATCGCAGAGTGATTCAAGGTTCTTGTACTTCCACCGAATATCGAAACGGATCTTCTCACAGACAGCCACCAGACATTCCACACAAGAACGAACATCTTCACTTCTACAAGAAGCCAAATCTGCACAGACGTCGCCAATGCTCATTGTAAAGCCGGATAATTCCAGTCACACAAAGGTAAGATTATTCTTAATGTCATCAGAGACAAAAATCCAGGTGTGAGAAGCGTTTTACAATTAGTAAGAGGTGAACTGTGAATCAGAAAACAGCTTCGTACTGAATGAATTGGGATGCAACCGCGTTCAAAATGTCACACTACAACATTTCTCTCTCATTTCAGTTCTAAGTCTCCAACCTTCTTCAAAGGCAACGCCGGATTCTCGACATCTAATGTCTAGGATTGTCTAGGATTTAATTCGAGATACAACTATGGCGCACCGGTTCACACCTTCATTGAGTCCATAATTGAGGTAAGTTGCAATGTTTCCGCTTTCTTCAATTTTCAAAGTCCATTTTTAGATCTTTCTCCATCCGACTTATCATCACCGTTCAAGACAACAACATCCAATAATAGCAGTGGGCACTTTTCCAAACCTGTTGTCTCACCTGAAACACCAGCGGAGGCCCATCATCTGGTGCTAGCGATATTTTCAGTCTTCGTCTTGAGGCTCTCAATATTTTGGACAAACTGACGACCACGCTGGACAACGAACAGAGTTCCAACTGTTTTAATTCTCCACGACCCGAGCATCAATCGCGACGTCAGTCTACAAAAAAAGAGCTGATTCTAGTGTCTAGGATTCTATTCGAGATGCAATTATGACGAATTGAATCTAACCTTCTTTGAGTCCACAAATGAGATGTGAGTTACACTGTTTCTGATTTTATTAATTTTCAAGGTCCATTTTCAGATTTGTCCCTATCCGACTCATCATCACCGTTCGAGGAGTCTGTGAACCGTTTATTCCAAAAACTCGAGCCAACTGACCATACGAAGCACATTGTTGCAAAACAACAGCTGGAAAAAGTCACTTCCACAATTAATCTGGCACGTCGAGACAAAAATTGAAACAATCAGCGCCATCCGAAGGAGAGAAACCACCAAAGAAAATCAGTAAGGAACGATCGTTGTCTCCAAATGGACAACCGGATACTGTTTCCAAGAAGCCAACACAAGATATGTCCACCAGCTTCATTGTTCGTGACTCCCCACACTGAAAATCTGACCTCACAGTGTCCGCCACATCGACACCAGCCAAGATCGGAGCAGCTCCACAACAAGCAGATTCTACTCAGTATGTCAGAACAATGCTCATCGACTTTGTCAAGCGACTTCGACAACAAATAATGTGCTTGGAGTCAGAGAATAGAAGGTTCAGAGGTAAGAAGTTGCTGTTACGTGATAATTAACACCCTTTATCCATCAACATTTCAGAAAGCACAGCTCCATGATCTTCGATGGAGCGAGAAATGCAAACCAAAGGAATCAAGCACGTCGATGAACAATCCCGAAAAATTCTTTTCGGAGCTAACCAACCTGACGCACACCTTCGACTTCGATTTGAATGCTATGGAGAAACGACAGCGCAAAGAGGAGTGTGAACATTTGCATCAATTCAAAGAGAAAGAATTGCTGATCCAACTCTAGCAGAATGCCGAAACCATGCTTCAAAGAATGGCTTCGATTGAGAAACAATTTTTGATACAGATCCATAATTTGCTTGGTGCCAATGAAAACAAAATCTGAGAATTGGAAGGCAAGCAAACTCGAGAAAAGTGAGGTAAACCTTTCATGGAAATTTTGTCTAAATTCGCGAAATTTCAGATAAACGTCGTAAACTTTTCAAGATTTCTCTTTTGCACTAAAATATTTGCCCACTGTCAACGTGAAATGGATGCAGTTGAGATGAATAATCATGAAAAAGAAGTGAAGGATTTCATTTGAGCATTGGCCAATGATCACAATGAATTTTCAAAGATGATGCGTACTGAGACAAAAAGTAGCTGTGTCATTTTCAAGTACAATCTCCGCGTCAGTTTTACAGTAAGTTTTAATCTCTAGAACTATGAGATTCTAGCAAAATAGTTGAAATTGTTGCAGATCATGTCGAATGCAGGAATGCACGAACGAATTCGTCAATCCGATGAGAAGACGGCTTCAAGAAGTCAAAACGTGTTGGAGGAGTACGATTCCGAGCCAAAAATAAGTTGCAAGCTTTTTAGCAATGTCAAGGCTTATATCAAACACACGGATAATTAAAATGTGCAGATTTCTCGAGGTGAGATACTTTTCGAAACACAAAATGTTTGGAACTATTCCCCATCTAGCTTCTTACCTAGTTAGCCGTATTTCTTTTGCGTATAATTAGAAAAATCTGGATCTTATCAGAAGATGGAGAATGGAGAAAAACCATCGTCGATGAGTGTGTAAATTTTCAAATAATCGATGATTTATTAAGATAAAATTTGAATGATTATATTTAGTTTGAGAAGGCGAGCCAACCGGTCCAGATGGTGGTGGAGATGTTCTGAAACTGTATTCTTGAGTTGAACTAGCTTGAATTTTGTAACTTTTCAAATTTACATTGGGCAAGAGCTTCGATTAAGGTCAAAATTTTAAGAAGTTAAAATGAAAGCTCAAATGTCCGTAAAATTCGTGAAATTGGTAAACGTAAAATGCCATCCCCGTAACCCACGCTTTGTTCAAAGACCAGCTCATGAAAAACGAGACGACACTGAGGATAGTGAGAAAAATGAACTTAGCAACGTATGCATAAACTTAATTTCTCAGCTCTTTCAAATCACATTCATTTCGAGAAAGACAGCTGGCCATTATGTTTCCGTTTGGACCATCGCAGGTCATGTAGGCGCATTTTCACAAAATTCATCTTTTCCTTGTTGCTGTACGGGCATAACGTAGACTTCCCGACGTGCTACTCATCCGAAACCCATCCGGTACGCTCCAGATTATGCATCATTGTTTCCTCACGTTGTTCGCGCCGTGGAGGCATCTATGCTGGGTCCACATCTGCTATATTGGCAAATTCTGTTGAGTGGGGAATGACACTGGAAAACGTAAAGTAGAGGAGAGTTAGAAAATTTTGAAATCCTATGAAAATAGGACAAAACCCTTTTCGCCCTGGTTAGAGTCTCACAGTTGCGTTTTAATCAAATTTACTAAGATATTTGAATGTTTCCGGAAAAAAATTGACGATTTTCAAAATTAGCCTTAAATGTCAAAAAGTGATGTATTCTCTGTGGAACTTTATGGGCTATACGTAGCTTTAAGATTCTAGAAACTCCATGGAACAGTCAATTCTGACAAAGTATGCAGCATTGGATTGCAGTGGATACCCAGATTTTGTTAGTTTCACTAATTCGAATATTTTCGAATTTTCAAAAATTTCCCATTGATTTGATTCCTTATGATCACTTACATAGGCCGGTATACAACTTTTCGGTAAATCCATGTAGTGGAACCATTTTGACCAATTCGTCACATTTGGGAATGGCGTACTGGATAAATGCATGGCTTTCTGTAAATAGATATTTTTCTTCACTTTAAATCAGCGTTTTGGCTCTTAAAAATGTGTTAGCGATACCTGAGAATTTGTGAAATTTTGGAAAACACGACCTTCAAATTCGGGTAGATGGTTTTCCTGAAGAATCCCAAGCTAAATCCAGTTCATAATGTGTCCTCCATTCTCCGTGTTTCTAAAGGAAAGCGTTACCAATTTGAGTTATCAGAAAAACAATTCTCACCTTGCCCTGGCTAGAGAAGAGAATGATTGTCTGGTTAGGCTTTCCTCCAACTGCCATACAGGAGCCATCCGGTGACCATCGGGAGAGCAAAAGCAAAGTGACTCTTATAAAAAGTGTTTGATTCCTCACTGTCTCGAATCCTCTTAACAACAACTAACCAGTATTCTGAAACAAAATTCATGAATATCGTATGACAGTATTTCACTTACCTCGTCACCATTTGCATATTTTATCACCAGACTATAGAAATATTCAGAAAAATAAATGTGAAACTTCCAGGTTCCTTCACACGGAGCCTTGGAAGAATGAATTTAGCGTGCTGCTGACCACCTTTTATACAACTAGCTTTTCTCTGTTACCTCTCCTGAATTATACACTCTAGTTGTTCCTGTGACTGGTACGGGGCAACACGACTTGGTACGGATGTACGCTTAGCTTGGTGTTAGATTCCAAACTCTGCCCATTTAATACTTTAATAGACTTCAATGGTCTTCAAATTTCAAATTGGAGGTTCCTCGAGGCACTATAGTTAACGGTTGCTGCTTTTAAATCCACCCCCAACGAATTTCATATTTCGATATCCTCTTTTCGTGTATTCAAATTTCAATTTTCCACATTTTGGAAGGTGGTCCATTTGGAACGCTAATTAGTTATATCCGTTACACGATCCCCATTATTATCTACGCTTGGAACTCTAATAGCTAGTTGCGTCTCACCTTTCGCTAAGGGTCTCTTTTTCACCATATTCGAATGAACGGACAAAAATTACTGTTCCATATGCTCTTGTTGAAAAGTGTCACACCGTTATTCCAACTGTTCAAAATACAGTAACAATTGAACTTCCAATAAACGAAACAAATTCCCACAATTTAGGAAAAAGTGTTTATTTTTCAGAAATTCACATATCTGCCAGAAGAATCGCACTGCCATTCTCATCTTCCTTGACTTTATTATGTCAACCGGAGCAATTCATCTGAACTCATCATAATATTTTTTTTCTATCCGGAAGCAGCTACAGCAAGGTTAGTTTTTTTTTGATCTGAAATCACCATAGTGAACAGTCAGGATGTATGTTGGCTCACAAATGACAACCATCTTTTCTGTTTGTTGCGGTGAATGAGGATCATAATTTTTGAAAATTGGGTGAAGATTTCAAAGTATAATCTTCACTTAATATAATGTAGTGAAACATACATAAAAATGCAAGAAACGTATTAGGTTGGCCAGAAAGTAACTGTCCATTTTTTGATTCGTGAATAACACAAAAACCAAACTAATTCAAGATTGACAGTATGTACCGTCGTGGTCCACAACATGTTGCTAACATTCAGGTAAACTGTGGATACCATACCTCCAACAGCCAGCTAGCTGCAAATCAATATATTCTGCATTGCGTTTTTTTTATCTCATCTTCAGTGTAAATTATTTTCCCTCCCGACTGCGTCGCATATCTCCGAATAATCAATAATAGAAGGGCCAAATCAGGAGTTTCATGGGCGCAAAGAAAAACCGTCCAGCTAAAGCGGTCCAGGACTTACCTGACTTTCCGTGAGACATAGGATCTCGAGGTATTTAAGATGAGTTAATTCAGTCCTAAGCCGCCTTAGCTGCATAGCGCTTCACGTTCCTTAAACTCCTGATTTGGCTCTTTCATTTTTGGTTCTTTGGATATATACAACGCCACCCGGAGGGAAAATAATTTAACACTGTCGATGAGATAAAAACTGATTTTTAGTGCTTCTTTGATTCACAGCTTGCTGGCTGTTGGAGGTATGGTATCCACAGTTTACCTGAATGTTGGCAACATGTTGTGGATCACGACGGTACATACTGTCAATCTTGAATTAGTCTGGTTTTTGTGTTATTCACGACTCAAAAAATGGACAGTTACTTTCTGGCCAACCTAATATTATTGAAAAGGAAAACTTAAATTTTTTATGTAAAAAAACAATCATTTTTTTCTAACTCCTCTCAACAAAAGTCGTTGCTCCTTCGAATTGGTTCCAGTGAATGTTTCCATTCAACGAGCTCCATTTTAGTTTCCATGCTTCCCCATTATTTCCATTGACGTTCTGAAAACTGTCAAAATTTTCATCTCTAGAATTTTTATGAATTCCTCACCATCATCGGACACCTTCCCCTTTACATGCTTTTGAAACCATTTGGCATATTTTGGTGAAGAAAGCACTCTTTGTGGATATCCAAGTTTCGATGGGTTCCAATCCTGGCTCTTTATAAACTATTGGCACAATGGATTTATGCTGTTCTTCGCTTTTGAGCAAGATTCGAAATTGGTTGAAATTAAGTTGACCCTTTAATTTGCGTAAACTAACTTTACAGGATGAAAGAGCATAATTGAAAACCTATAAAATCGTTTTCAAATTCTTCTTAAGAGACGTCGAAAGTGCTGAAATTTCAGTTTCAGCACCAAAAATCACTTTTTCAGTGTAAAATGGGCCATTTTCAAACTTGATTTTCTCTACTCCTAGGAGGTATCCGATTTGTATCCCATTCTGAAAAAAATGAGGGTTAGATTAAAAAACGTGAGTTTCTAAAGACTCCAGGAAAGTTCAAGGTACTCAAATGGTATGTTGCAACCAATGAAATCTCGATTAAATCAATGCTAATTATAAATTTATTCGGAAAGAAATGGGTAACTTTGTTAAAGCAGACGAAGAATGGAATGGAGAATTTGAATGAATGTCAATGATTTTGATACAATTAATTTAAATAGATTGATAGAGGGAAGGAGTGTAAAATGTGTGGACATCACAGACTTGGATATAGACATGCTGATAAGAAATAGCGAATTGAAAAAAAAAACAGAAGCTGATCAAGAACTACAGAATATAATACTTATTTCTTGGGAGCATAACATTCCTCAGGCTCAACATCATCATCAAAATCATCCTCGACATCTTCAATAATTTCCTCAAGATCAGCGCAGAACGTGTTCCATATTGTAGACAGTAAGGTCCACCATTTCCACCGTATTCTCGTTGAACGTACATTTGTTCTCCCATTCCCTTTTGATGCACCATCTTCGACACTGAAAAAAAAATTTATAGGTGAATAATTTGTTTCAACTTACGCGATAATAGATGCAGTAACAACAGGAGGCGAACATCAAGAAAATGGTCAGCATGGCAACAACGATGATCAACCCTTTGTTGTTATCTCCCAATTTCTTTTCATTTTTGATATAGGCAAACTGATCCTTCAAATTATTGACGATCTTTGCTGCGTTATCCGACGAGGTGGTGTTGAACTCGTAGATGATGGTATAACCAACCCGTTGAGCCACATAGCGAGCGTTCTCCTCAAAATTAAACGGTTCACTCCTGCTTTTGTACCATGGTCTTGTGTCTGGAACATCTGGCGTGCTGTAGAACATATCGTCCGCACAATCCATCATAATGCCTGAAAACTTGGAATTGTGATATAAATTTGAAGCGCTTGAACTCACTATCCAGCTTTTCTCCATTATCAGGCTTCTGAATCGTAACTGTCATACAGGTTGTAGCACATGGAATTAGCCGGATCTTCCCGACCACACAATCAGTCAAGACCCATTCTTCCACCTATTCCATGCTCTGACCGTGTTCCGCGTTTTGCATGAGCCATTTTCTCAGGTGCTGAAATGAAAAGGAATTTACATTAAATTATTAAAGAAATTATATCAGAAATTTCCAAAAGTGCTCCATTATCAATGCAATATTCAGAAAAGTATTCAATCTTGAAATTTTTCAATGATAAGGACCGAATATATTTGGCTCTTTACGACAAGGCCATGAGAAAAGGGGGATCCTTGAGAAAAGGGGGCGCCCAAGCGAAAAGGGGGCCCAAGTAGAAAAATGTGGATTAAGTTAAGATTTATCAATTTTTTAAAGTTTTTCGGAATTTTTTAAAGTTTTTCGGAGAAAGTTTTTATAAAAATTTCGTTCTTTGCGCTTGTTTCCACAAAAATTCATCATCTTGAAAAATTTCAGTTTATGTCGGTTTTTTGCAAGAAAATCACTCTTTTGACCATTGCATCTGTGTAATTTTAAATAATTCAGCTAATATTACATTAATATAGGCTTACTAACAGAACTACTAACGAAAAATGTACCAAAAATTACATAAACTGAAACCTTCAAAAAATGATGAAACATGTTTCAAGTTCAAAGTTCTAATGAAAACAGTCACAAAACTTGAAAACAAAACGCAACACCCCCTTGTCATAAAGAGCCAACTTTTTCTAAGGACCGATTTTTTTAGAGGAGCAAAAATTTTTGAGGAACCACATTTTTTCTAAGGACTGAACATTTTGGAACCAAAATTTTTCCTAGGTCCAAAAACCTGTCTAATTGTAAGGCCAAAACGATGACTTAAATTATTGTACGGGCCACTGTTTTTTTTTTCAAAAAATAAAAGGAGGAACGTGCATTTTAAGGTTAGGGTCCAAAAATTTGTAGTGGCTGAAGTATTTCCAAAAGACCGACATTTTTTAGAACCACAATTTTTCTCTAAGGTCCAAAGTGTTTCTGAGGACCGAAATTTACAAATAAATACTTTTTCTAAATGTGAGAACTAAAACTTTTCTAAAGTACAAAATGTGAAGGAACAAAATTAATGTTAGGGACTAAAATATTGTAAGGTTCAGAACCTTTAGAGATCCAATTTTTTTTCTTATGGACCAAAATGTGTTCAAAGGATGGAAATTATTTCTAAGGACTGACATTTTTCTCGGCGACAAAAATTTTTTATAGTTCAAAATATAGACAGCAATTTTTTAAGGACAAGAATTTTGTAGGGACAATATTTTTGCTAAGGACCGAAATTTCATATTAGGGCTCTATTTTAATAATGTTGAAAGCCAATAAAAGCACTCACGTAGTTTCCTCTCGTACATTGTGCACATGTCCGCATGCCTACCAACATACCAACAAGAGCGAGAAGTATGAAAACTTCTAGTTTATGCATCATTCTGAAAATGAACATTTTGATGAAGAGAAATGTTTTGAAGAAAAAAGAAAAATGCTAATTTCAAGCAAAGGATCTTCAGCTATGTATTGAAATCTCAGGTAACTGGTCTTCTATTTCATGATGTTCTATTGAGAGGTCTGAAGAACATCATGAAAACTGTAATATCGTCAGCTTTGAGCTCAGTTATCATTTTTGTGAAAGATAGCAATAAATCGTCAACTGATAAAATATTGGTTGTATTCTGAAAAATTATTCACAAGTTGACTAATTTTTGTAATCTTTTGAAGGAACCGAGATAATTGAGCTTAGAATTGAGGGTCTGCGTGAGCTAGAGAAGACATTGTATATATAGAGGAGATACGGTATATAGAAAAAATACGGCATACAAGTAATGAGAAGATACGGTAGGTAGATTTGGTGGGCTACTTTTTTGAGGTTGACATTATATTAGAGGGCGGCAGTCTATTTTAAGGCTGAAAATCTATGACAGGCGTTTTCGGTAGTCAAAGAGGACAGTCTATAAAGAGAGTTAGAAGAGTTTTTCGGCGTTAAGGTTACACAGGACCTTGAAAAAACTAAAAGATGAGTGGAAAATCCTAGAAAATGCGATGAAAAATCCTTCTGAAACTGTGAGCGCACGTTCCATGGCGCCGATTTGACACATAAATGAATATCTGCGGCTTGTGGGTGGCCTTCGTAGAGAGTGGGAGACGCAGAGAACTCGGAACATATGTTGTTGGTCTGATTGTGACAAATATAGGGTCCGCCTCCGAATCAGACAAAATATAGAGAAATTTGAGGTACAGCTTTTCGAAAACAAAGTGATATCAGTAACAGTTAGCAATCTGGAGGGGCCGTCCCGAAATGAGAGAAATACTGTAAGGATCCGGAGAGATTTAGAGGATCACGCGGTGGAAAGTAGGGGGACCCCAGTTACGCATGATTCGTGAACCATCGAAAATGAGAGGGAAAAGGAGCGAGAGACTGCAGATAGGGAGTGGAATTGGAATAATGGGAACCGATTTTTTAAATTTTGTTGAGAACTAAGGATACTGAAGATTTGCCTGTTGACCAAACGGGCTTATTAATGACCCTATAAAGCCATAAACTTCAATTATCAAAATTTTATCATTGCCTCAGAATCAAAAATCTAATTTCCTGATTAGATTGATTAATCAAATACTTATCCATTCCCGATAATTGAGTTTTTTAATGAGTTTTCTCACTTTTTTCCTAAATTCTTATCCTCATGAAAGTATTTATCAATATCAGCGCCTATCGATCCGATTCTCTCTCATATCTGCCGTCTCTCGCTCCTTTTTCCTTCTCATTTTCGATAGTTCAGTCACCAGGATCGCCCTATTTTCCACTGTTCCATCATATAAATCTCTCCGGATTCTTACAGTATCTCCCTCATTTAGTGGCGGCCCTTCTACATTGCTAACTGTTACTGATATCACTTTGTTTTCGAAAAGCTGCATGATGATTGATCTCGTGCCTGACTGGACCGGCTCCTCCCACTTTGGACCGTCTCGTGACTAATTCTCCTCAAATCTCTCTATATTTTGCCTAATTGAGAGGCGTGCCCTTATATATGGGTGAGGAGACAGAGGGGTGACTGGAAAGAATGGGTAAACGGTGCAAAATGACTCAGGGGAAGGACATTACCTCTCTTGGTTTAGTCTCGAACAGCCTGTTTCTTCTTCCTGGGAGCATAGGGTACGACATAAAGTGCCCTTTATGAGACAATCATCATTACGTCATCTGCAATAACCCATTGTTCTAATCCTTCTTCTCACTCGTTGTTTCCAACTCCCCACTCCTACCATTACCATTTCATTCCAATGCCTTTCCCAATACTACGTACTCCATTCGTCGTGGTATCAGAAATCATTAGTTTATTGCAACCAGATGAAATGTAAGTTTGCTTTTTTTTATAGCTTTTAATAAAAATAGCTAGTAAAACCCAAAAATTTAGTCTCATTTAAATCAGACAGATAAGGCATCTAGATAAACAAGAAGTTTCCCTTATAAATTTCTTCAAAATCGACATTTATAATCGATTTGAATTGGAGAATGTAGATTTTGAAATTCTCTACACGGTTGTATAAATTTCGTAATTTTAAATTCATGAAAAACATTTCAGAATCCACATTTTCCACTCTGATTTAGTAAAAAATGTTGACTTTAGAGAAAGTTACAGTTTGGCAATTAACTTTCCTTAAAATTAACATTTCGGAATTATTTAAACTGGAAAATATAGGTAGGTTTTTCAAAAAATCGAAAAATTAGAAATAGAGAATTTGATATCATTTTGTAGAGAATTCGAAAATCTAAATTTCCACATAGAATTTACCAGAAACCTAGATTTTGAAAAATGTTATAAGCGAAAACTTCCAATATACCTAGATTACGAATCTGTCTGTTTTATAGGAAGCCTAGTTTTTTGGGTGCTACCTCTTAGCTCCCGTGATTTAAAGTTATCAGAACTTTGTATCATAATGTAGATAATTTTAAAAAACTACATAATCCAATTCGAATTACCTGAAAACACTGTATTTGAAAAAAATTATGATCAATTTTGTCACTGCCGTTTTGTTGTCGTAGTGGATCTGAAAGATCATTCAGAAAAGTGACTTTCCAAAGCTAATTTCAAGTTCTAAATTCAAATTTTGCGTCAAATTTCACTCTCAACGCAGCTCTTTCCGATCAAAAAACTCGATTTTTTGCATTTGGTTTGAAAATCTTGGGTTGCACAGAATGAAAGCTACAGTAATCAAAAGAGTCCGAATTAAGAATCAAAGACGCAGAAAAATGCTATCTAGGGTAGTTATTGCAACCGAACTCGATTTTAAGATTAAAATTTAATTTCAAAGAATTGTAGAATCGGAGAATTGAAAAAACAGGTTGACAAATGCTTTTTTTTTTTGAAAAAAAACTTTGCTCCAAGCATATGTAAGAACCAAGAGTCAAGACTAAAAGAAACTCATTTTCAGCGTGACTGCTTCTTACTGCTCCAACAAGGTGAAACGTCTTCTGAAAGGACATTATCAACAAAGGAAACCGTTGGGATGGATGTTATACTTGATTAATTGGGACTCTCAGAGAACAGTCGCCATTGGCCTTGAAAGCGAAAAAGATCTGACAAATGTTTTATCATCTATGCACATCTCAGAACTAGACAAATCATCAGAAGCCAAACCGATTGAAACCAATGGATACAAAAAAGAATTCTCATTCGGATCGGTAGATCTATATTTTGAAGATCCAGTGAAGGGAACGAAAATTATTGTAGACTATGTCACTGATCTATTTAATCTAGATGTTTACGGGTTAATCATTGATATTCACGGAATTTGGGCACTCGATTGGATCAGTACTCGACAGGAGAAGATGCTGGAGTGTTTCGAATTTGTTAAGAACGCCAAGTATAATTTGAATGCTAAAAAAGACTTAGATTATGTTCTCAGGTGATAGATATCAGAAGTCCTCCCTAAATAATAAAAGTGTTTACAGAAATGCACGAGTTTCACGCAATATTGTTCTCGAGGACGTGTTTCCCGTTAATTATCGATTCGACGGAATCCTGGGACCAGCAATAAATTTAACAATTGATTCAAACGGACATTGGGTCACTCTTGACAATTTGAAGAATTTTGATTTTGTTAAAATCAAAGTTAAAGGATCCACAATCTCCGCATCAGATGTACATTCATTTTTAAGACACTGGCGAGCCGGCGGTTCGCACCGATTGACATACCTAGAAGTGCATTTCGAAGCAGATAGAAATTTTGAAAATTTAGAGGAAGTGTATGAAAGGATTGACGATCCAATGTTCGTTTTTTCACTATAACTTTGACTACTTTTAGGAATTTATTTTTGATTACTGTACTTCAATGATTTTCATTTTTTCAGTAACGAAAACGGATGGTTTGGTGACTACAGTATCACGCGTAATGATGGTGTGAAAGCATTAATGTACTTCGATACCCATTGTTTTTATATGAAAGTTTCGCCGCCTCGGAGAGAAATTATACAGTAACCAGTCGATTCAAGCCGCTTGCTGCTACAATCTCCTAGCTTCACTAAAAACGTTTAATACTTCCATTAGTTTTATATTTAATATACCATATCATATTTGTGATCTACCTTCCTGAGAAGAATTTCTGTGGCACTCTTCTTCTTAATTGTTTCATTGATAAGAACCCCCTCTTCTTCGGGGCTGAGAACCATTCTCGGTCTGTCCTAGTCTTTTCCCCGCCTTCTCTACCTATCCCCCTCTATTCTTGCACATCTTCAGTACCTGAATAAATCTATATCCTATAACTACCATTCGTGATTCTTGAACCGGCCAGAATAAGGACTTAACAATTCGAATCTCAAAACCGGAGAGAAGTAGAAGACGAATTTTTAGTTGGTTGGGTTGTTAATTTACTCTAACATAACTTACAGTCTGTTTTGGTCTTTCCGGGGCTAAACCTCCCAAATTACAACACCTGTAGTTTCATGGGAAAATGTTGTCATTAAAATATAAGCATAAAAACTGTGAGGACGCAAAAAAGGCCAAAAAACTTTAGAGATTCTCCAATCCTCACACTCTCAAAGTTGATAAATTTTAATACTCTAGAAATGACATTTGAATTGGCGGTATGTTGTTCATTCTTTTTGTCCTGTGAAAACTGAAAAAATAAATCTAAGTATGCTAAAATTCAATTTAAGCATATGAAACGGAGATAACTTTGAGCTTTTTTAATTTGAAAAAATCTTTTAAAATGTTTTTTTTTTTCGAAAAAAATGTATATTTTTTATATAAGGCGTAAATGATTTAATTAAGGGAGTAGGTAATTATCGATTAATAAGTGGTTAATTGGTGATTGATAAGTGATTAATTAATGTCGCAAGAAGCCGTATCGATTAGTTGCCGGAAATTCGCCGGTGTTTTGGTCCAACATTAGTGGAACTGGGACATCGTCGTTGTTGATGAAGGGTGCGGGTTATGCCGGCTCTGAAAATTTTGAAAAATTGTTAAAATTTAAATTTGGTGCGTTGAGAGCTTAAAAATGAGCCCCCCACAAGCCTAGGCTCCGCCTACTTTTGAGAGCTAGAGCGCCAGAGAAGCGAGACCCAATGCGTCTCTTACCTCCAAACTCAAAGTAAGCGGAGCTTGCTCGTGTTGGGGCTCATTTTGAAGCTCCTAAAATTTCAAATACGTTGCAGTTGATTTAAAAAAATAGCCTAAATTTTAACCGAGTTATAATAATTTTTCTAATAATCGTAAATTTTCAATTTTTCAAAATAAAAAATTACTATAATAATTTCAAAATTTGATCATTATTCGCAAAACTACCAATTTTAAACTCAGCTTAGAAAAATCTTCAAAATGGGCTTCCACACGACTAGGCTCCGCCCCACATTGAGAGCTAGAGCGCTAAAGAAGCGAGACACACTGCGTCTCTATCCTCAAAATTCAAAGTGGGCGGAGCCTATTTGTGTTGGGACTCATTTTGAAGTTCAAAACACGCTAATTTTGAATAAAAGAATAAATCAAAATACAGAAAGTACGGTATTTTTTGCAATTGTTGGAAATTCTGGTTCACAATGGCCTAGAAGTCCCTCAGGTGACTTAGAAATTGCTTTGAAAACTCTAAATAGACTCAGGTCATTGAGAATTTTAAAATGAGCCTCCACAAGCATAGGTTTTTGAGAATCAAAATTTTGATCAATGGTGTTGCGGTCGCGTAGCGGTTTTTGATCAAAATTCAAATTTGACCAAAATGGGTCATGTTCGGGCTCATTTTGAAGCTCTCAACGCTCGGAATTCAAATTTTGTAATCATTGTGCATTTGGGTTCACCTCTGCTCTCCCAATCCCGCATCCGCCTTGAATGAGAGTGCGGTCCCGTTGGCCATTTGGATTTGGAATGTGATGGTAACCTGTCCCTCGTCTTTGTCCTAAAAATGAGTTTAAAAAGTTAACGACTTTTTTCAGATAGAAGTTTACCTCCGATGAACCTTCCGACCATTCGCATAGAGGACCAATTTGGTTTTGTCTGAAAATGTTTTGGGTTTAAAAATTTTATTTTTTCAACTTTTTCTTACCTAAGACCACATGGAACGCCTCCTTCTTCTCTCTGACTTCCCAACAATCGAATGGACTGTATTGCGCGTTGCAAAACTTGCGGAACCGGGTTCCATCGATCTGAAAATGATAATTTCAGATTTTTTGAAAAAGTTTTTTTTTGAATTTTTCAAACCTCGAGCACATATGTACCTTTCTTCACTCGTTGTTTGTAAAGAATTTTCAAAGCGGTTGCGCCCATCTGAAAATGTGAAAGTGTGAAATTTGAAAAAAAAACCGGAAAATCCCAAAGATTTCCAAAATTCCTACCGTGAAAATTTCACAGGAGTTCAGCTATCTCGCGTTTTGCTACATGCACTGAAAATTAGTCTTTTAGATAGTTATATAATTGCTAAGCATAACATTTTACACAAATTCGTAGTTTGTAGTGTTCTTGTAGAAGTTGGCGGTCCCTTTAGCGGGAGTGTGGTCACTTTAAAGGCGCGTATCTCAAAAAGATTGCGTACTACCTGGCGCGCCCGACATCGACGCCGCCGCCAACGTTGAGTTCCCGAATTTTAAAGGCGCATAACTCAAAAATCATGAAATCTATCAAAACGTTGTAAACTATACAAATGTGTAACATTTTATGCAGAGCAATTTTGTCGTTTGTAGTATTAAAACAGCTCTTATGTGTTTTGAGATATGCTCGTTCAAAGCTTCCACGTCAAAATTCGTAGAGAAACATCAGAAAGATGAACAACAAAAATAAATTTATTTTTGAAATTGAAGATTTTTATTTTCAAAAATTTATGGGGTATTTGAAGGTTCTTGAATAAAAAAATCTGCTTGATTGATAATCAGAGGACGTCAAGAGGTTTTTTGAACGTTTTGAAAATTCACAGAAATTGTAAAAACATAATGAAAAAAATCTATAAAATTTAAAAGTTTTGTTTCCATGCAATATATTATTTTTTGGATGTTTCTGAATTTCCTTTTTCTGAAAACTTAAAAAGAATAGCTTTTAGAAACTTTCGTAGAAAATGAAAATCGAAAAAAAAGATTTGGATTCTTCTCTGCTTTTTCAAGAATATGCAGTGTTCAAATTTATCAAAAAGTTTGGATTCCTTAATTGTAATTTTCGTTGCAATCGTTTTATTTTTGGTTTTGATACAGAGTGGCACCCGCCTTGTAAAGGCTTTTTCGGTCCATCTGAATTCTTTAAAAGTTGTTCTGACCTACTCAGAGAATGCGCTGACAAATTGACGGTTGTGAAAGCTGCGAACTGCTTTTGGATTCTTCGTGCGACTCGGACTTGTCAAAATATACGGTTTGGGTTGACATTTTGAATTGGCGGAAGGTTTTTCGGCTCTAGTCGGTTATTTTGGTCTTTAGAATTATTTTTGGTCCTTACATTTAGATTTTTCTTGATCCTTAAAAAATGTTGTCTAGTTTCATATTAATCTTACATTTAGCTTTTAATCTTGAAATTTCGGTATCCGAAGTTTCCACTCAATTTTTCCCGGAAGTTGGTGGCTAAATATGTTCCTTCCTTAAACTAGTATAATTTTCATAATATATGATGCCCATGCGCAGGTTGAGCAGAATAGCAAAAAAGTTATCTGGAATTTCTGAAAAAGTGAATCAAGTTTGTTCAAAATTCAAAACTTTGTACAGACAGAAGAAAAATTTAGATCTTTTCTAGTTTAGAGGTCCCAAGAAAAAATAGAAGCCAGAAATTTGAAAATGGTACTCGTATTGGATAAATGTACCATCATTTGTACTGTGTGGGCTCTTCAAGTGTTTATGCCCGGTAAGGAAATAAATGTTGATGGTATACCGTATTTCCTCAAATAGAAGCACTCTATGGATGTGCAGTTTACTCAAAACTGTCTAATTTGGGCCCTTTCTCAAATAGAAGCCCACCCTGACTCTCTGTGAGAAGGTTATTAATAAATAAAAGCCCACGTGCCTCTATAAGAAAAAATACGGTATTGTATAATTCTAAATAGGCTTAGAAGTGCATGTTTTCAGAAATTAATATACCGTAAAACCTGTATTAGAAGGGCCCCTAAAATTGAAGGATCCCTCTAATTGAAGTGCCCCCTAGAAACCCCATAAAAAAAGAAGGGTCGGCCCTTTTAATACAAGTTTTACGGTAACTCTGAAAGATCCAAATTTTTCTTCTGTCCGCACAAAGTTATGAATTTTGAACAAGCGTGATCCACTTTTTCAGAAATTTTAAACTTTTTTGCTATTCCGCTCAGCCTGCGCATAGGCACCATATATTATGAACATTGTACTAGTTTATGAAAGGAACATATTTAGCCACCAACTTCCGGGAAAAATTGAGTGGAAACTTCGGATAACGCAATTTCAAGATTAAAAGCTAAAATTAATATGAAACTAGAAAACTATTTCTAAGGATCAAGAAAAATCTAAGGACCAAAAATAATTCTGAGGACAAAATAAAAACATAAAGACCTAATAAAAATCAAATGACCAAAAATAATTCTAAGGACCAAAAATAATTCTAATGACCAAAATAACCGACTAGAGCCCAAATGTCTACCGTGAATGCTCTAATGGAAAACTTGCACTTTGAGATCAATTATCTCAATTTCACTAAGATAAAACAGCAGATAAAATATTGGTGATATTATGATAAACAACTTATCTGTTGAAAATATTTATATATCTCATTGGAACCTGGATAATTGAGCTCAAAGTGCAAATATAGAGTGCGCATCTAATAGAGCGACTATTGTCTTACCTGGATGACAAGGTAGATCAAATTGTGGAACATTCCAAAACACATGTTGGAGATGATCAGGAATACGGTAGATTTTTGGAAGTAGGCCGTGCTTCGGATCTTTTTGATAGCCTTAACGAATAAAGTTTGAATTTAAGAAGTTTCAGAAAATCTCTACTTACAAAGGGAGTCGAAAGAAAGGTGAGAAGATGGAAAACAATGTTGCGGTAAACATTGTAGAGAACCAATCCGACGTTCTTTGGATCATCTGATCTTGCGATGCATATGCTGTTCCGGTGGCAGTAGTGGAAACAATGAGGTCCGACATACTGAAGCAGAGGCTGAAACTCGCTGAATATTGAAAACGAAAAGATTTTCGTAGAAGACATGCAGTAACGGAAAAAACATATAGCATTTTGACGTTTGTTGAATCTTAGGTTGAAATTCGAAAACTTCAATAGTGACAAATTACCGTAAACTCATTAATAGAATGCCCTCTTTCCCCAAACCATCTATTTCCATCTCATATATCTCATTTCCTGTAAAATATATCAAACAGTAGTAAACGGATAAAAATTGTATCATATAATCATAAAAATTTTAAAAGTTAAGCACCGTTTGATACCCTTGACATTAACCGTGATAAATTGGTTCGTAGGTATGGTTTTACTTAGTTAGAGTGCTTACGGTATAAGATAACAAAAATCTAGTTTCTTGAACCTTCTAACACAGCTAATAGCAATAACATTGAAGGTAAACAAAAGCGTTTTAGGACTTGTCAGGTATATAATTAAAGCATAATTGATAGGTACACTACAAGCCAGAAATGTGTTCTTAGTAACAACTTTTGGCTCTATATGATTTCAGCGGTCCCCAGAGAAAATAGCGGTCCGAAGTGAAAATAGCGGTCCGCAGTGAAAATAGCGGTCCGCGGGGAAAATAACGGTCCGGAGCGAAGTTTGCGGGAGTTCAGGAAAAACCCATAAATCCTGTTTTTATTGAATTCTCGATGACCAATCGAATTTTTATGTTGTTTTCTTAATTTTTTTACACCCTTGTGAAATTTCAGTACTATCATGAAGACAACAAAATGTTTTATTTGAACGGACATAACATATCGAAATGGAAGAAAAAAACTTGTTGATATGAGGATTACAGGGTGCGGCAAAAGTTTGGAAACAAAAAGAAGACGTCATAACTTCTTGGAAAATAGTCGAATCAACTTCAAATTTTAACAGGACTTTATTAAAGAGATGTACAACAAAATTAAACTATAGTTGTTCGATTCTGGCTCCTTCGTTCTGGATGACTTCCCTCAATCTCTTCGGGTACGCATCAATGGTGGCACGGAGGTAGTCCGGCGACAAATTGTCCCATTCCGCGAGAAGGGACTTCTTGAGATCTTCCAAATTCTTGTGAGGACGAGCTTGAACTTTCGCTTGAAGAGTTCCCCACACAGAATAATCCATTGGATTGAGATCTGGACTTGAGGCAGGCCATTCTTTTCCGCGGATGAAGTTGGGGAAATTGGCTTCGCACCACTGCTGAACTCGTTTGGCTGTGTGTGCCGGCGCACCGTCTTGCTGGAAAGTCCAATTTTGTGAACCAAAGTGAGATTGGGACCAGGGCAACATGACCTTCTTCAAAATCTCGTTTAGGTAATAGTCCTGGTTGATTTTCACACCTGGTTCCACGAAAACCAAGGGTGTTTTGCCATTTGATGTGATTCCTCCGAAGACCATGATTTGCTGAGGATGGGAGGCCCGATGAATCAATCGACCTTTACTGTTGGCTTCTTGAGGACCCTTAGCGATTACTTGATGGTTTTGCGAATTGAATTCCGCCTCCAAATTGAACAACTTCTCGTCTGTGAAGACAGTAGTCAGGTGCGTGCCGCGTCGCGTGCCGGAAAGAAGAGCTTTGCATTTTTGAAGTCGTGCGAGCTTGTTTCGCTCCGAAAGAATCGCAACTTTTCGCACACGATACGGCTTCATTTTTAGCACGTCTTTAACAATTCTTCGGAGAGATCGGTCACTCATATGAACCTCTTCTGACATCTTGCGCATGCTTCTATGAGGATTGCGTCGGATCCTTTCCCGAACCACTTTGACTCTCTCTGGAGTGATGGAAGATCTCGGGCGGCCGCTTCTTGATCGATCCTTGTCATCATTAGTCTCTTCCCAACGTTTGATGGTTTTCCAGACAACAGATCTACCGATTCCGAGGGCTAAACGGATCTCGTTCATAGCCTTTCCTTGCTTATGGAGTTCAATAATCGAAGAACGGTGTACAGAGCGACGTGGCATTACTGTAAAAATTGAGCTAGAAACATGAAAATTTGCAAAACGACTAATGAAGAAACGGAGAAAAAAATTAATAAAAAATTGATGCACGAGAAGTGCGTCAGCGCGCGCCAGCTTGCGTCAAAGTTGTGTTTCCAAACTTTTGCCGCACCCTGTATGTTTTTTAGAAAGCTTCTCCATTTGCTGACGACGAGTTTGACTTCGCGTCATTGGAGGGATATGTTTTTTTTGTGCCGTTGGCGTTTGGCTGCGACTTCTTGTGGAACCTGCTGACTGACTAGGCATTTGGTGTTCTTTTCTAGAAGTGAGTGACTGATTTGGTATCCTCGACGTTTTGCGATGAATCGTAGAAACTGCTGGCTGAGTCGGGATCCTCTGCACGCCTGATGGCCTCTTTGAGTAGTTGGACGTGATGTTCTCGGCGGACCGCTGTTCTTTGTGGAAGTGCTTTGGATTCTTATAATCTTTATAACAGAAAAGGTGAGAAAATACGGAAAGTTAGGCTTTGTATGTGCTTACAGAATATCGCATTCAAAAGTTTTTACCATTTTACTGACGATATCGAAGAATCACGCCAGTTTCCAAATACCGATGGCCCATTTCTTTCATTACAAATTGCCGCTAACGAAGAAGGATTTATTATTGTATGTTTTCTGTTGAATATTCTAGTAAACTCTGAAATACTAGTAGTATATGATTTTTTTTTCAGCGTGCATTGGGGACCGGCTGGGTTAAACGGTACGATCATAGATTGCCTCTTTCAAACATCCAATCTTTGGTCATCACTGGTTCTTCCATTTCGATATGTTATGTCCGTTCAAATAAAACATTTTGTTGTCTTCATGATAGTACTGAAATTTCACAAGGGTGTAAAAAAATTAAGAAAACAACATAAAAATTCGATTGGTCATCGAGAATTCAATAAAAACAGGATTTATGGGTTTTTCCTGAACTCCCAAACGCAAACTTCGCTCCGGACCGTTATTTTCCCCGCGGACCGCTATTTTCACTTCGGACCGCTATTTTCTCTAGGGACCGCTGAAATCATATAGAGCCCAACTTTTTATGATAAGGGTTTGTTCTGGTGGGGTGAAGTTGTGATCTTACGAATTTCAAAAGGGTGAAAATGATGCATGATCTGTTCTCAGCTTGTTTATTAGTTCCGCATTTGACGAGAGTAAAATAGATGTAGAGAAGATGATAATTGTTATTTTTGGAAAGGGCGTGTACACTGCGCGTCATAATTATAGAGCCACTTCATTTTTCATAAATTTTTTGATATCCATGAAAGTTTCAGAACCCTTTCCGATGGCGATAAATATCATTTTTGAATCTGAAAATGTAAAGCACAATCAGTTTTAGATAGTGAAGCAACGGTTCGAAAAAATGAAAAAATGTCAAAAAATTCAACTTTTCACTGCGTCATAATTATAGAGCCACTTCAAAAATCTTACCATCATCACGATTTCTTCGCTGTAAAAAGCAGATATTCAAATTTTCCGCTAAAAATTGATAGTTCCAACGCAATTTCCAAACCAATTTCAGTAGAAACATTTTCTGTTATAAATGATTTTCGAAGATTTTTTAACGAAAAATGGAAGGTTTGCAAAAAACAATTTTTGCCTTTTCCCAATTTTTTCAGGATTGTATAAGTTATGTCAGATTATTCATAAACACCCAAAAAACATTATCAAATGCATTATTAAGATTTCAAAAACGTGTAAAGTACTGATCAAAGGGTGCAAACTAGGATCACATGAGTTTTATGAAGCCAACTTTAGGTAAGTCAAAAATATAGTAAACATGACGTGATACATTCGAAACTTTCTACATTCATTAACCATAAATAGTGCTTTAATTTCTTTGTTGGCAAGTTTTAATCATGACTTCATTCAAAAAAGTTATTTCGCTCCGAGGTGTCGCGAACGTTAGCTCAGAACTCTCACATGCAGTTTTCGCTTCTTCGGTTTCCAGACTGTATCTCATTTATATAAATCTGTACAAAAAAGTTGTCAACTACAAAAATGAAGCGTTTGTTTTATTCTATATCTCTGAAAAATTTCAACTTTCTACGACAATGTACCTCATTTTTCCCTACTTTCAAACAAGGTGCTTTTTTCAACTAAAAAAGGTCAGTATGTTCTTTTTTGTGCCACAAACATACATTGTCGTAATGAACTGAAAATTTCTAGAAGTATAAAACTAAACTGAAGCTTCATTTTTGTAGTTGACAACTTTTTTGTACAGATTCATACAAATGAGATACACCTCTGGAAACAAAGAAGCTCAAAACTCCCGGTGAGAGTTCTGAGTTAACTTTGGCGACACGTCGGAGCAAAATAACTTCTTTGGATGGAGTCATGATAAAAACTCGCCAACTGAAAAATTGGAGCACTATTCATGGTTAATGAATATGGAAAACTACAAATGTATCACATCATGTTTACTATATTTTTGACTTACCTGAAGTTGGCTTCATAAAACTCATATGATCCTAGTTTGCACCCTTTGATCAGTACTTTACACGTTTTCGAAATCTTAATAATGCATTTGATAATGTTTTACGGGTGTTTATGAATAATTTAACATAACTTATACAATCCTGAAAAAATTGGGAAAAGGCAAAAATTGTTTTTTGCAAACCTTCCATTTTTCGTTAAAAAATCTTCGAAAATCATTTATAACAGAAAATGTTTCTACTGAAATTGGTTTGGAAATTGCGTTGGAACTATCAATTTTTAGTGGAAAATTTGAATATCTGCTTTTTACAGCGAAGAAATCGTGATGATGGCAAGATTTTTGAAGTGGCTCTATAATTATGACGCAGTGAAAAGTTGAATTTTTTGACATTTTTTATTTTTTCGAACCGTTGCTTCACTATCTGAAACTGATTGTGCTTTACATTTTCAGATTCAAAAATGATATATATCGCCATCGGAAAGGGTTCTGAAACTTTCATGGATATCAAAAAAATTACGAAAAATGAAGTGGCTCTATAATTATGACGCGCAGTGTATGATAGGATGATGGAGCATAGAGATCTCGCTCAATAAGGAGTCATAGTACCAATTTCAGGATTATTATTCTGAGAAACCGGAAGGGGGATTAAGAGAAAAGTGTTCGCTCTCGATTAAGACAGTGCGAAAATGATAATTGGATGGAGTATCCGGGATCAGGGCTCACATCAGGAAAATTGAATTATGAAAATTGAATTAGTTCCGCTTTTTTTTTTTGAAAAATCGGGGTTTTAGTACCTCAATTGAAGCTAACCACAGTAAATTTTTTTTCTCCTTGGGGTATTACTGATTAAAAAATTTCCAAAAAAAATCCTCTTGATTTCGAAATTTAGATGCAATATATGAAAAAAAACCAGAAAAACAAGTTTGAATTTTTCTGTACAGCAATATTTTTGATTCTGTCAGAGGGTGTCTCCTAAATTTCAAAAATATTATACATTTTCGGTAGAACTCTAGCTGCCATAGATAGATTTGGGATACTAAAACTTTGTTTCAAGTCAGTAAAACTTCAGATAAACTGACCTTAAAAACCACTGTGATTCTGCCATCACTTGATTGGTCTTTGAATCGAATTCCCATTTCAAAAATAAACCAGCATTGATATTTTCTATGCTTTATTCAGTAATTCTGAAACAAAAGCATGAATATGGAAAAACAATTTTTCACTTACCTCTTCGTTACTTGGAGAATCAATCATCTGGGTATAGAAATATTCAGAAAAATAATTTTGAAACTTCCAGGCTCCTACACACGGAGCCTTGGAAGAATGAATTCAGTATGCTGCTGACCACCTTATATACTCCTAGCATTTTTCTGTAACCTCTCCTCAATTATTCACTCTAGTTGCTCCTGTGAATGGTACGGAGCAACACGTCCTGGCACGGGTGTACGTTCTGTTTAGATTACATTTCAAACTCCGCCCATTTAATACTTTAATCTACTTTTGTGGTTCTCAAATTTCCAACTAATTATCTTCCTGTTCATCAAATTGGAGGTTCTTCGAGGCACCTTAATGAACGGTCTCCACTTTTAATTATGATCCTTACCCATATTCTTTTTCGATCTTCTTATTTTGTGTATTCAAATTTCCATTTTCCACACTTTGGAAGGTAATTCATTCCTAATGAGTTCCATTCGTTTCTTCATCTACTGCAAATCCCTAATTATTAGGTTGGAAAGAAAGTTTCTTTCTTTTTCGGAGGGTTGTTTTTGAGGCTCGATATCTGGTTCTAGGAGAGGTGTATCATGCCAAACTTTTTTTTGTTAGAAAGCTGTGTTCAATGCCTATTAGATCGTGAATTTTTTAGTTCATATCTCACTCCGTTTTGATGAAATGACGATTCTTTTGGTCCTTATCCGACTGAACATTCGCAACACGATTATATTTTTATTTTTATTTGGTCTTCAAGCACCTGGTAATAGCAAGAAAATTGTGGATGTATATACGGGACATGTCCGTCATTAACCACAATATGTGTTCGGTTCGAAAAATTCTGCCCAGGGAGAGTTCAGTTTGAAAGATGGCAACTGCCTAGTGAGTCGTAAATTCATCAATTGCTAAAAACCGGGGAGGTGGACCCATTTCAAACCATTTGTAAAATGTCACAGGCATTGTCCTCTAGTCAACCAAATTTTGTGAACGGATCGAAGTCTCTTGGCAAAGTCAAAAACTAGGTTGATTCGTACCCCGTGTTTTTCCGAACTACAATATGTTTCGCCATGTAGACATGGGTATGTTTCTCCTATCATTTCTTCGCACGTTCAGTTGGCTGGATGATCTTACTACCGTAGAGGAGAAGTGGGTAAGTTGCTCTATCAATGTGCAGACGGGTCAGTCGATTAATAAAGAAGGGCTAGATCTGGACGTCCCGGAACCCAAATTTCCCATAAAAATGGGTATGCTGAGAACTTGGTGGTTTTCCGATGGGATGAAGACCGGAAACTTTTAGATGTTGGTATCACCATAATTGCCGCTTTGTATAGTTTCTAATTAGAAAAATTGAATTTGACAGCCGAATCAAAAAGAAGAGAAAAATCCAAAGTTCATTTCCAGCGCGACGTTAGAGATTACCGGTGACTAGAGGGACCAGCCAAAAAATCATGTCGCTTGGCTGAACCATTCTTTTGCACTCATCGTATTTTTCAGACCTCGCCCTATTAGAAAAAATGGTTGTTTGAGTCTCTTAAACGTCATCTTGATAGAAAAGACTTCACTTGAAAAGATGACCCCAAAAAGGAGTTGGCTCACTTTTTCAATCGCAGCCCTTCTAGTTCTATGCCGAGGAGATCAAGAAATTACCAGAGCGTTGCCAGACAACTATCGATGCTCTTGGACGTTACTTTCATTGATCTTGCCCCCTCCGCTTTAAGGAAAATCGGAGCAAAAACTTTGCGAAAAAAGAAAGAAACTTTCTTTCCAACCTAATAGTTACGCTGCCACTCTAATAAGTAGTTGCCTCTCGTCCTTCTCCAAGGTATATTATCCCGTTGATGACTGCTTTAAGCTTACCGCACACTAATAGTACTGTGTTCATGTACTTCGGCTTCATCTCTTATTTTCAGTAGTTTGGGTACACTTCAGTGTCGACATAATACAAAAGAATATCACTCGCAAACAGAAGCTCACAATCAGAAAGAAGTTGAGAAATAGGAGCCTGGGCTTCTATTAGAGAAAATATGGTATTACTCACATCAGTTTTTTGAAAGCTAACTTGATAGAGTTACTTTCAAGGGGCCTTTGTTCAATTTAGTGTCATTCTCAATAAATAACACGAATAGGAGTTTATAAACCAAATTGTAATGAAACATTAAAAAAATACAAACGTAATCAGATGGAAAATGATCAGAGCGACAATAGAAGCCAATGTAATTTTGTACAGGTTCGAATTCTCGCAATCTTTCAATCTTTCTCAAAATGTTCTCATACTCTGATTACTGAATTTTTTGGTTTCTATGAGCGGCCGTGGTGTTCACATCTTTTTCTTGTTTCAAGCATCAGAGGTTCAAATTCATCTTGAACTCTGATGGTCGTCGATTTTGCAGCTAACAGAGAGATGATCTGGCTGAGAAATTTTAAGATTTGAGATCTGTGAAAAGTAAAAAAATTGATTGAAAAAAAAACTGCTTACTCGTTGAGCCGTTGAAAAATAGAATCGAAGACTGTCGAATCACCGGATAAAAAATTATAGACGTTGACAGTTTATCAAAACTCGCGTGAACAGTGTCATGAGTTCTCACGAATCCTCCATATATCTTGATTCTTGATATCTGCCATTGTAGTGCTTACCAGTGATGGGAGGAAACGCATTTTTCCGAAATACGGAAAACGGAAACGGAAACGGAAAAAGAATTTCACTTTTACGGAAACGGAAAAGGAAACGGAAACGTAATATTTTTCCGCGGAAACGGAAACGGAAAAAAATCTTCAAAAATTGGGCGGAAAACGGAAAATGGAAAAATAAAACGGAAACGGAAACGGAAATTTCTGTTTTTCGTCTATTTTTCAAGATTTTTTCCCTTCAAACATAAAAATATACACTTTTTAACGTCTAAAGGCCATATTTTCCTCAATTTCCATGCTTTTATTCGAGCCAGTTTCAGTTTAATGATTTCGTCAATTTTTACATTTTTTTCCGTTTCCGCTGAAAAAAATTGGCGATTTTTACGGAAACGGAAAAGGAAACGGAAACGAAAATTTTTTTCCGCGGAAACGGAAACGGAAAAAAATCTCTGAAAACCGGGCGGAAATCGGAAAACGGAAACGGAAACGGAAATTCCTCCCATCACTGGTGCTTTCTCGACGGAGAAGAAGATCCGGGAACGGTATTTTGTTTTGCTCTATATGAACTGGAACTGAATCGCGGTGCGTAACGAACAAGATTTTTTTCTGAAAAATCAAATAAGGTGGAAACCAATAACGGAAATTAATATGAATTCGAACAAAATTTTGAACAACCGTTCCAATTTTATGCGGTCAATGCAAATGTTGTTAGAGCTGTTTTGAGAAAAAAAACTGGTCTCTCCCGGGACACAATACAACTGAAACTACAAAAAACGTGTTCAAATCTTGTGGGACAACATACCTGCAGCGTTTTCATGACATTTCGAATCGATGGATACGAATTTTTATCAAGTTGAATTACGAAAGGTAATTTTTAAAAACATTTTCCATTTTAGAAAATATACGTTCTCGCAAAGCCAGAATTTGTCAGCCACATTCACCATTTCAGTCTAACAAAAAATCCCATGGTTTTTATTCAGCTTCAGCTGAGATATCACATTTCTCATTCATTCTTCTCACTTTTTCGTTAGTAACAGGACGAAAGACTACCTCAAAACGTTCCTTCTTATTTGTATGTGTTTGTGCGTGTGTGTATGGGCGTCGCGGTCTTCCCTCGCGTCGTTCTTTAGAAACACAAACGACACTCCGCTTATTCCGCAGTCGCGCACGGTTTAGATTGAAACGCCCCACAGAGATATTTTTGCTTACTTTTTTCCTATTTTCCTTTTCTTTGTGGCGTTTCTCTTCGCATTTTAATCAGAAAATGTGATAAAATTTTGAATTGTATGATATAAGATTACTTAAGTATATCTTTCGTCCGTTTTTTGTTGTCAATTCTGTTTGTTCTCATGAACCAAATTTTTTTATTTTTTTCAGGCAAAAAGATCGGAAGAATACCGAAATGTTCTGGCAAGTAAGGAGAAAAGCAACGACGTCTTGGCCGGCTGGAGCGTTACCAAACTTGTTTGAAACTCAATGATGGTCGGCTAGTTTCCGTTGCTTTCCCAATTTTGAGCCAAGACAGAAAAGGTTTCGTGAGAAACTCGATAACAGCGGTGCCTGAAAGTGGCGAGATGAGCGTGAGCAAAATTGGCCGGTAAATTTTTTTTTCAGGATAACGTTTCAGGTTGTCAAGTCAGTTTTTGTTACTGGAGAACCATACTGACCATTTGACCGCCGGCAGAAATCGGTGTTTCAATTAGTAATGTTAGATGAAATCGAAGACTGATGGAGATTTCGTAAAGATATTGGATGAATACCTTCTCGGATGAATATGATCAAAATCGCCTGAAAGTGAGTAACTAATTCACATAAATACAGAAACATTAGCAACTGTTCAGGCAGCCATCTTATTTGAGAAGCGCAGATGCAAGGATCTTCATCGAAATGATCGAATTTGTTCGAAATACTGACTGTGTGCTCTGGATAGTCCTTGCTGGTGTACAGTTGACTCAAATTTCGCTACATCTTGTGATGACACCGTAACCATACCGAGACCGAGACCGAACGCCTTCGGCAACAGCAAAAAAAGATGTTATGCTCTACTTTGAATCAAAAATGGTCAGTAAAAATATTAATTCTTAATTCCTTTTACTTGCTTTTTTAAGGATTGTAAAAGCTGTCGGGAAAATTGTTGGATTTGGAAGGGCAGAATACCAAAATGTCGTGTGTCATCTTTCGTTGGAGATAGAAAATCTTGTCGTGACTTCAACGAAACTCAACTTTCTTCTGCGTGGACATCTCCCATTACTAAGTGGTCACTTGGAATACAAGAAAGAAAAAAAAAGAAAGAAATCGGTGAGTTTTGATATTTGAAAATTAAAAAAACATACTGCCTTAAAACACCCATCCCATCATACCTTGCTCCTAAAGCTGAGCTTTCTCTGTTTTCGAGACTTCGAAATGATAGAAATTGGAAAACATTTTTTCGAAAAATTGGTCACAAAGGCTTCTCTCTTGCCAGAATGGCCGTCGTGGACCCAAGTCACACATTGCTGATTGTCTTTTGCTCAAATTTCAAAGTTTTTAGCTTTTAAATGAGAAAAATCAGAGGAAATTCACTCCGAAACCGGTCACAGAGTCTTCTCTCTTGCCAGATTGGCCGTCGTGGACCCAAGACACACAACGCTGACTGTCTTTTGCTCAAATTTCATAGTTTTTAGCTTTAGATTGAAATAAATCAAAGTAAATTCACTCCGAAACCGGTCACAGAGTCTTCTCTCTTGCCAGATTGGCCGTCGTGGACCCATGTCACACAACGCTGATTGTCTTTTGCTCAAATTTCAAAGTTTTTAGCTTTTAAATGAGAAAAATCAGAGGAAATTCACTCCGAAACCGGTCACAGAGTCTTCTCTCTTGCCACCATGGCCGTCGTGGACCCAAGTCACACAACGCTGATTGTCTTTTGCTCAAATTTCAAAGTTTTTAGCTTTTAAATGAGAAAAATCAAAGTAAATTCACTCCGAAACCGGTCACAGAGTCTTCTCTCTTGCCACCATGGCCGTCGTGGACCCAAGTCACACAACGCTGATTGTCTTTTGCTCAAATTTCATAGTTTTTAGCTTTAAAATGAAAAAAATCGAAGTAAATTCACTCCGAAACCGGTCACAGAGTCTACTCTCTTGCCAGATTGGCCGTCGTGGACCCAAGTCACACAACGCTGATTGTCTTTTGCTCAAATTTCAAAGTTTTTAGCTTTAAAATGAGAAAAATCAGAGGAAATTCACTCCGAAACCGGTCACAGAGTCTTCTCTCTTGCCAGATTGGCCGTCGTGGACCCAAGTCACACAACGCTGATTGTCTTTTGCTCAAATTTCAAAGTTTTTAGCTTTAAAATGAGAAAAATCAGAGGAAATTCACTCCGAAACCGGTCACAGAGTCTTCTCTCTTGCCACCATGGCCGTCGTGGACCCAAGTCACACAACGCTGATGGTCTTTTGCTCAAATTTCATAGTTTTTAGCTTTAAAATGAAAAAAATCAAAGTAAATTCACTCCGAAACCGGTCACAGAGTCTTCTCTCTTGTCAGATTGGCCGTCGTGGACCCATGTCACACAACGCTGATTGTCTTTTGCTCAAATTTCAAAGTTTTTAGCTTTAGATTGGAATAAATCAAAGTAAATTCACTCCGAAACCGGTCACAGAGTCTTCTCTCTTGCCACCATGGCCGTCGTGGACCCAAGTCACACAACGCTGATGGTCTTTTGCTCAAATTTCATAGTTTTTAGCTTTAAAATGAAAAAAATCAAAGTAAATTCACTCCGAAACCGGTCACAGAGTCTTCTCTCTTGCCAGATTGGCCGTCGTGGACCCAAGTCACACATTGCTGATTGTCTTTTGCTCAAATTTCAAAGTTTTTAGCTTTAAAATGAGAAAAATCAGAGGAAATTCACTCCGAAACCGGTCACAGAGTCTTCTCTCTTGCCACCATGGCCGTCGTGGACCCAAGTCACACAACGCTGATTGTCTTTTGCTCAAATTTCAAAGTTTTTAGCTTTAAAATGAGAAAAATCAGAGGAAATTCACTCCGAAACCGGTCACAGAGTCTTCTCTCTTGCCACCATGGCCGTCGTGGACCCAAGTCACACATTGCTGATTGTCTTTTGCTCAAATTTCAAAGTTTTTAGCTTTAAAATGAGAAAAATCAGAGGAAATTCACTCCGAAACCGGTCACAGAGTCTTCTCTCTTGCCAGATTGGCCGTCGTGGACCCAAGTCACACAACGCTGATGGTCTTTTGCTCAAATTTCATAGTTTTTAGCTTTAAAATGAAAAAAATCAAAGTAAATTCACTCCGAAACCGGTCACAGAGTCTTCTCTCTTGCCAGATTGGCCGTCGTGGACCCAAGTCACACATTGCTGATTGTCTTTTGCTCAAATTTCAAAGTTTTTAGCTTTAAAATGAGAAAAATCAGAGGAAATTCACTCCGAAACCGGTCACAGAGTCTTCTCTCTTGCCACCATGGCCGTCGTGGACCCAAGTCACACATTGCTGATTGTCTTTTGCTCAAATTTCAAAGTTTTTAGCTTTAAAATGAGAAAAATCAGAGGAAATTCACTCCGAAACCGGTCACAGAGTCTTCTCTCTTGCCAGATTGGCCGTCGTGGACCCAAGTCACACAACGCTGATTGTCTTTTGCTCAAATTTCAAAGTTTTTAGCTTTAGATTGGAATAAATCAAAGTAAATTCACTCCGAAACCGGTCACAGAGTCTTCTCTCTTGCCAGATTGGCCGTCGTGGACCCAAGTCACACAACGCTGATTGTCTTTTGCTCAAATTTCAAAGTTTTTAGCTTTAGATTGGAATAAATCAAAGTAAATTCACTCCGAAACCGGTCACAGAGTCTTCTCTCTTGCCAGATTGGCCGTCGTGGACCCAAGTCACACAACGCTGACTGTCTTTTGCTCAAAATTCTTTAGATTCGGCCACCAAAACGTGTGGAAAAGCCTGATAGTCCTAATATCAGAGTAACCACCATTTCTGGGTCATTCCGGTTCTTTTAGGCTTCAAAATAATAGACATTGAAAAAATTGTGTTCCATAAAATAAAAAATCTAAACATACTTCTAATTTTGCATCAGTACTTGAAATTTTTCAGATCCCGGAAATTGCAATCGTACGTGTGGATGATGTTGCAAGAATGTGAAGCCAAGAAGATGAAGAATTTTGATGCACATGCGAAGCACTGGTTTTGTCTGTTGAGATATTTTACGAAAACCCCCTTTTCGACATTTTGGATCAGACTCGGCTAGGATTTTTGCCTGGTGTCGTCAGTTGTATTGTCTTCAACAAACGAACGAATGGTTTATGCTCCAGAATCTCACGAAGCATGAATCGGCTCAATCAAAGATCTTCACATTTTCAGCTACTCAAGCAACACACTGATAATTTTTTCTCGAAATTAGTCAAAATTACAACGGAAAATAATGAAGATTTCACAAATTCCTGCATTATCAAATTTTAAACCAATTTTTTGTTTGTTATCACATTGGTCGATTCAATGAAACATGTTTTGTTCACATTTATAACTTGTAAGTCACAAAAACATTTTCCCGAATCTTCCTTTTAATCTCTCTCCATCTTGTCAGTCTCTTCGGACAACTCCCTATACATTGTAATTAGTCTTCTTTCCCCTTTTCTTTCTGTATGTCTTCGTTTTGTGCCTATAACACAGACACACATCAGACTGACTGACCTCATCCACCGTCCTAATCCTCCCCCTACCTATCTCACTATATGTGCACCGATCGATACCTTTCTCTACGTGTTCCATCGTTATGGTTTTCTGTTTTTTGTTCTCTCACAATATAGCCACGTAACTTGTATACGTACCACTTGTATTAACAAACTTTCTTTAATTTACTCGTTCTCTTATTTTCCAGACTTACTTCCTATTTAAGTGGAAGTTTATCTAAAATTTCAGAAAATGTTGGGAAACTTAGAACCGACCGGATAAGTGATTCCGTTGTCCGATGCGAGAATTCCAAAATCTACATAGTACCTCGAAGTGAGTTATTTAATTTACAAATAACAAAATAATTGTAGAAAAAAAGGATTCTAAATCATCAGAAGATGTGCGAAGACTGAAAAACTGCCACGTTTTCGGCCGCAACTGCGAAATGACTGCCATATAAAAATTTGAGATAATCATGCAATACAAAAATTTTTCGAAAAATTATTTCGTTCAGTTAAAATGTTTTTTCGTGCAGCCAGAAATCCGCTGTCGATGGGAGAACTGGCGTTTTTGGCTGCTTGAAAACGCCGTCGTTTTCCCATTCATTGCAATTTAAAACCAGAATCAATCTTCTGGTTTCAGAGAGCCGTGATGGACCCAACCCATGCACCTCTGAATGCCTTTCGCTCAAATTTCGTGGTTTTTAGTTTTAAAATAAGAAATCAATCATCTGGTTTCAGAGAGTATTCGTACGCCTTGGACATCCGACTGACGACGCCGACCCCTTCGCATATTTCTCGCATTTGCTGACTGCAAATGTTCTCACTGATCTGTTTTTACATAATGCTGCCTCATCCACGGCTAGCAGCTTTTCTCGCTTGCTTCCAAGCAATGTTCCAGAAATATTTTGAAAAATCCGCTGCTCAAACTGTTTTTTTTGGATTGCTGAAAAAAAAAATCAGAAGTGTACTTAAATGTTCAAAATCTCAATGTGATTGTTAATGTCCTAAATTTTTATTTCAGAGTATCTTGCCACAAACAATCTGTCTACCCTACCGATGGCTCTACATAAAACCGTCAGCTTCTATGAACTTCTACATTCAATAACCAAAAGATTCACAGAAATCATCATTTGGAATTGAACATGTTTCGATTTCTGTTGAGGCGTGATTCGTTTTATTTCAAAATTATGTGTAGCTACCATGCTCAAAAAAGTTGTCTGTAAGGAATGTTGTGGTGGTTTTGGACGTTTCCTCTCCCATCCGATATTCACTATCGACATCAAAGCATGTAGCCAAGACTAAGTTTTCCTTGGAAATAAGTTTATGAAACTCTGGCGGACATTCAGATACTCATTTCTGATGTTCTTTGAAAACTTTTCTTCTTTGACACAAACTTAAATTTTGAAAATGCTATTTCCTGTACCCATCTGGAGTTCTAGCTTATAGGTGCATCGAAGGATTTTTCCCAGAATTTCAGTTCAAAACCCTTCAAGTAAAAACTGTTTTTCACTTTTCCTCCATTTCATTTTTTGCGTTTGAGCAGAGCGTCAGGAAATCTTTTACCCGCTTTTATTTCATCTTATACTAGCTTCAGCCACCGAAAATACCATCCACCGATAATCATTAGGCTTACGAAAGTGTTACGCACATCAGTAATTTTTATTTTTGGCTCTCCTTCCCTTCTCCTGGGTTATATTTGAGAACAAATTTGTCAAACAAGCTGCATTCCACTGTTTTTTGTTTTGGTAATCCTGCTCTTTTTTCACTCTTTTTCTTCCAATTTATCATTCAGTAAGCCCAGACTCGCCGTGTACTTATCCTTCCTTTTTTTTCTGGAAAACTATTTTGGCTCGTTTTTGGGAAACTGTTTTCTTTTCAGTAGTTGAGATTTCACTTCAAAATATTTGCTGGTTCTCAAGAAAGTATATTTTCCCTTAAGAAAAAACATATTCCCCAAAAAAACTGTGTCTCGAATTATTTCAGTTTCATATTTCTGGCAGTCTTCGCTGCGAGCAATTTGTAATTGTTTGTTCTTAATTTTTTGCAATTTTCAGATTTGGTATACCTTTTAAAATGCCAGTCGCCGCTCTGTTCTTAGCAGTGATGGGAGGAATTTCCGTTTCCGTTTCCGCGGAAAAAAATTTTCGTTTCCGTTTCCTTTTCCGTTTCCGTAAAAATCGCCAATTTTTTTCAGCGGAAACGGAAAAAAATGTAAAAATTGACGAAATCATTAAACTGAAACTGGCTCAAATAAAAGCATGGAAATTGAAGAAAATATGGCCTTTAGACGTTAAAAAGTGTATATTTTTATGTTTGAAGGGAAAAAATCTTGAAAAATAGACGAAAAACAAAAATTTCCGTTTCCGTTTCTGTTTTATTTTTCCATTTTCCGTTTTCTGCCCAATTTTTGAAGATTTTTTTCCGTTTCCGTTTCCGCAGAAAAAATATTACGTTTCTGTTTCCTTTTCCGTTTCCGTAAAAGTGGAATTCTTTTTCCGTTTCCGTTTTCCGTATTTCGGAAAAATGCGTTTCCTTCCATCACTGGTTCTTAGCAACTAATGATGTGAGAATGGAAAGACTCCTTGAAGATAGTCAGCTAAAAAATGAGATTAGCAAGGAAGGAGACAACGAAGAGAATGATGTCCAAGCTAACAGAATGTGAGTTTCTTCAGACTTTCATCGAAATTCTAGTATTCTTGTTCCAGGGAACAACACGCGCTCAACAGATTCTACTTAAAGATGATGATGGTGTTTTTCATCTGCGCAGTTGTTCGCATCATTGCATTTTTCACTCGTGGCTAAAATGCTGACTTTCGGAACCAAAAAAACTTCATATTGTTCACAGCTTTCGATTTCAAATTTCATAAAGAATTTCTAACTCCTCAATCGGCTCTTCTGTTATATTCTCTCTCAATTTTCTTTTTTTTCCAATTCGTGTTGATTCATTCTTAAAAAGAACACAAATGAGCTTTGAAATTTAAAATTGTTCTTCATTCATTAAAACTCAATAGTGAATGATTTTTGACATTTGAAAGCTTTAGCGACGGAATCGTTTATCAAACTGATATTGTTTTTTTTTAAGTTAGTTTCTTTAGAATCGATAAAATCACGATTTTTTTCTGTTTCAAAAGGAGGAACACCTCACCACGATTTTGAAAGCTCACAACTTTCAATGTAACGGTCCTAAATTGGGGTTTTTTAGACTAACCAAATGCGAAGTTCTTCGAAAATAAAGAAAAAAATGAAAAATTTATAAAATGTCAAAACCAGAAGAAAAGAGAAGCAGTCTCGAAATTTCTGAGTTCTAATTTTTTCCGACATTCAGGAATTGAGATTTGAGAAAAAATATATCAGGAATCAGAATTGAAATTCTTGAAAAATGAAGAATAGTTTGGACCACCTTCTTCCAAAGTTGAAGAACCAGAAAAAATTGAAAAGCAGTTTTCATAGGCTAAAAAAGTTTGGCAACTTCCGATCCTAATTTTTCTAGTGAACTCGTTTTCCCGCACATGGAGACGGAGAAGAGCAATTTTGAAAAGGATAATGAAGCTGAAAAGAAGAAGCTGGAAGAATTGGAAAATAACCGAAAAATTAAGCTCAATCGGTCGAGCAATTGATCGAGAATAAGGAGAAAATAGAAGCGGATTTCGCGAACAAGGAGTCCGAATGTGCCACGCTCATCACAAAAAAAAACAACCGACGTCTTCAGTTGGTCGATGAACTTTAACAACTGATTGAAATAAAGAGGAACAAAGGTTGGCGAATAGATTAATGTGACAAATTATTATTCATAGATTTTTCAGATACAATTTCGCAAACCAGCAAAAACCTCCGGAAGAAGAAGACCAAAATGTCAGGACAGCAGAAACTCAGGGAGATGGTGACCAAGAAGGTAAACTCTAATTTTTATTTTCTATGTGTGGTCTTTTCGAAAAAAAAAACAAATTTTCAGGTCCATCGATGTCCAACGAAACTGAAAGAAAGTGCCGAAAAAAAAAACGGATCTGAGGTGACAGAGCCACCAGCTAATTCTCAACCGATATGCTATTTATCCTTATTTCAGTATTTTTATATTCAACTTTTATTTCAAAATTAAATTTTAATTATTTAGACGGAACATTAGAAAATATAAATAAAAATGAAGAGAGTAAGATTTTCAGAATTACAATTTAAACGGCTTGAGACAAATGACTCAATTCTGGGTATTTTTTCTTGCAGACACTCCATTGTTGTTGAATCGCCTGATCCTTAGCTTGTAGAGTAACCGAGTTCACATTTTTCAGTACATCCTTTTCAATTATTCATTCGATTTGTCGTCCAAATGTGCTCGTTCTTGGTCTCTCATGCGGTCAATTTTCGTCTGTCCCCATTGCTCTTCGTTTTGACGCATCTCCATGTTGTCGCAACTTGTTTCTTGAATAATTTTTCTTTGAATTTCAACTTGCTGATTCCCTGGCCATAAATTTTTTCAACAACTGTAAAATTCACACATTTGTAATTCAGAATTTTTTGTTGACTTCACATACCCATTTTCAAACTTTTTCTGCTTAGATCACAGCTCATTTCAATCGCTTCATGAGCTTTTTGGTTGACTTCCGTGAAAATGGTATGTGAATGGAACTCTAAAAAGCCTATGTCATCACAACTTATTTTCTAATAAATTTCTCTTGTCTCGACGTCTGGAGTGGTCCCTGGAATCGCCACGACGGCGTCTGGGCTCGTAGTAGGCTTGGCTGGTGCTTGGTCCATCGTCTTTTCTATTGAACTCGTCTGGAGATCGTCTTCGTCGTGTGTCGGGAGAAGGAGAACGTCGTCGAGGGGCATAGTCGGTCGGGCGTCGGAAGATTACTCTCGGTGATGGGAAGGTGGTATAGCGGTGATTGGTTCCGATCAGGCTTCTGGTATGATTCGGTGTTGGCGCGGCGACCAGAGAAAGAAGAGAGAGACGCAGAGGAACAATGATAAAATACACAAGGGGTGGTGATGATACGAAAAAGCTAGGGTGATGGTAATAAAATATGCAAGAGAAATAGGGCAATATAATAGAGAAGAGATGACATACACCTGGACTGTTCACAATGGTGATTTTAAATATAAGAGAAAACTTACCTTGTTCTAGCTGCTTGCGGACAAGAAAAGTAGTTAGCTAGCTACAATAATGTCACGCTGAAGTGATAAGAAATTAATGAACTTGATGAAAAACGGATAAAACAAATTTGAGATGAACCACCTTCCAAAGTGGTGAAATTGAGAATTTGAATATAAGAAAAGAGAAACTAAAACAGGTGGGGACCGGACAGGATTATAAATCTGAAACCGCTCATTATGATGCCTTAGGAAACATCATATTTGCTGTTTAAAAGTATAATTAATTTGTCATTTGAGCACGACCAAAGTTGGTTGTAAGATGAAATGAGTGTAGTTTGAAATCTAACATCAAGCTAAACGAGCTAGGTCGTGCCGTTCCAACCAGAGTGCGTATTTGAGAAAAGGGTACAGAGAAAACTAGGAGTATATAACTCTGCATGTGTGAGCCTTAAGTTTCAAATAATACTTTCTGAGTATTTCTATGCTATCCCTAATGAATTAGTCTACGAATGGTGAAGATATAAGTGAAAAACTTTCTCAGAAATTGTATAATTGTTTTTTTTTTCAGTTGCTAAACACAAAATTGTCATGGAATCGATATAGAATCACATTGATATTATACTGCATTTTCCAATTTGGACAAAAAAGAGCAATAACTTTATTAACAAATAGAATCAGAGAAAAAAAAACAATTATTTTCTTGCGCAACTCTATTCCATGTACCCAGGAGTGCGTTGGATACCTTTTTTGTTACTTTGCAGTCGTTTTTCCAGAGTCCTGTCGTCGCAAGCATTACGCATCTGGCTTCTGGAATAATAAGCTGAGGCTTAAAGAAACAAAGATTTCTACGTCTCTACACATAAGTACAAAATGTGTGAACAGCTTCTTAAGCATACCTCATCACCAAAAGAGCGTATTTATTTTCAGTTTTTCCCTTTTCTTTTTTGTTTGTCAACAATTTCCTCTGTCCTCGCTTACTGGTATGCTCGTTGGACCCACGATCTGTTGGAATTCTGATGAGTTTGTACTCTTTTTGCTTGGTCCTCTCACTGCAATTTCGCGCTCACCGGATGTTCGTTTTCTCACCTACAAAGCGAATGATCAAAAAGGTCAATTTATTTCTTCTTACATCCACTAATCCATACAACTTTTTCTTCGAATCTTCTTCTTCGCTTCATTGCCGGCTCCGTCTTTCATGTTCTGACTCAGAATCTAATCCATGAAAAGCAACATTTGAAATCCAAGCCTAAGATCAAAATCAAAGAATCGCCATCGTTCTGATATTTTTTTGAAGGCATCATTCAAAACATTCCATAAATCGTCATTTCAGTCTTCGTTCCGAAGCCAATAATTGAAATTGATTAGAATGACATTAAAAAAAACATTTCTCACCAGATTTTTGATAAAACTCACTTCTTTCAGGATAAATTATCCCATATTGCAAAAAAAAGCTTATTGCAGAATCATGATTTTTGATTAGAAGAAATATTTAAAGAAAATCAAAGCGAATATTAGTACCCAAAAATTCAGGTAGGGTACATTGGGAGAAGATAAAATGATATTATACGGGGGGGGGGGGTTGGCGCGGGGAGCGGAGAGAGAGGAAACGCAGAGAAAAAAAGATAAAACATACAAAAGAGCTAGGGTGATGTGTGATAAAATATGCAAGGAAGAACGGGGCAATATAATAGAATAGGGTTGGCTGCGGGGCTGCCAACCCTATAATAGAAAAGCGAGGAAAAGATAGATGAATTGTTGAGAGAATCAAAGTTTAGAAAAAAAAATTTTAACGAGTGACTAAAGTAAAATTAGAGACCTTGGAACTGAAAAACTAGAACTAAACTTTCATTAAAGGAAAGATAGTACAAAAAAACCAAAAGACTACTATCACAATGCAAGTGTAGAGTGAATCGCATTATTCACAACCTACAGTGAATGCTCGAACAATGGCCAGTCTAAACCGGCACTTAATTATTGAAATTTTGAAATTTATTATGATCACATTCAAATTCTCTAGTGTCTTTCATTTTGAGCAGATATATTTTAAATTTTGGATACTTTTAAAAACAAGGGAAATGAAAGTTAACATTTGGAATATAAAGATCATTTTTCACCTCAACAAACAGAAAAGATAGTTGTCATTCGTGAGCCAACATACACCTTGACGGTTCACTATGGTGATTTCAGATCAATGAGAAAAACTAACCTTGCTCTAACTGCTTCCGGGTACGAATAATAGAAATAAAATTTTAGTATGAGTTCAATTGAATTTCTCAGCTTGGAATAATGTAGTCTAGGGAGTTGGATATGGTGCTGCAATGCATCTGGTCAAACTGGGGATATCTGAAAATTCAAAAATTCCTGTTGATTTGTGGAAATTCATTCTGTTAGTATTTGTTGGATCCCCGATGGTTGCTGTATTCTTCGAAAATGGTGGGCTGGATGTTTTCCTAATTTGAAGATACAGTGTTACAGTGATTTTTTTTGGTTCCCGTCTTATTAGTATTCTCTGTTGTTCAGTTCTTACCAAAGTGGACCCCAAAAATGTTATTATTATAATATCAGAAATGAATCCAGGACCTATTCCCTTAGTACATTCACACTAGCCAGCGTGGAAAGCTCGTATACATATGTCATTAACTGTACCTTGGAGAAAGAGCTATTAGATAGGCATGCGGAAATAACGAGGGGATTGCAATGGATGAAGAAGCGAATGCAACTACCATGAAATGGCTTACCTTCTAAAGTGTGAAAATAGAGATTTGAATACACAAAATAAGAAGATCGAAAGATGAATTGGGTGGGAACCGGATCGAAAAACGGAAACTGTTCATTATAGTGCCTTGGGAAGCCTCGGATTTGCCATTTAGAGCCATAATTAATTCGAAATTTGAGCGCCACCAAAGTAGATTAAAATATGAAATGGGCGGAGTTTGAAATCTAGTCACATGCGCAACAAGAGTTTATAATTGAGGAGAGGTTACAGAGAAAAGCTTGGAGTATATAAGAAGGTCAGAAGTTCACTGAACTCATTCTTTCAAGGCTCCGTGTGTAGGAGCCTGAAAGTTTCAAAATTATTTTTCTGAATTTCCATATGTTCTGATAATATATCCTATCTATTTAGTTTACATATGGTGAAGAAGTAAGTAGGATTTTCTAGTTGTTTTTCAGTTAATTATTATAATTTGTAGTGCTCTAGATATGGCCGTCATGAATTTCATAGAACAGAACCGTCACCATGATTGGATGATGGTGCTATCTCAAATCTCCAAATTGGCAGAATCTTGGAAGTTCTAAAACTGGAACTTGTCAAAGAAATTGAATATGGTAAACGGCTTCTTCTTTGCCGTTCAACTGAAATCTACTTTCAGAATACTTTGACGACGTTTTCAAAAACCGCATATCCTAATTGGATGGAGATCGAGTGGACTTATGGAAATTTTAAAGGCCAACCAACGGAATGCTAAGATTTTTCAAACGAATGGAGTAAGGCGACAATTGTTTAGAAAGAGTAGTTTCGAATATTTTAGATGGCGCCAAGAAATTCCGGAGGTAAAGTGGAATCCGGACAAAACATTTTAACGAAAAAGAAGTTATCCTTGGAGAGTTAGTTGAGTGGAAGTGGAAGACGTTCTCGCACAAATTCGTTGATGAGCAAACGAACGTAATGAACAAACTGTGAAACGGTGGTCATACAAATGAAGTATGAAGGATTCATTATGATGAAGACAAGTGAAAACTTTCAAGTGAGTTAATTTGTCATAAAAATTTTTGAAATCAAGGAAAACCAAATTTTCTTCAAACTTTTCAGATGGGCGTTGGTATCCACACCTTGTACATGAATCGCAATGTCTCCGGCAATCATTATTTTTTGCCATTAGCTTTTACTTTTATGATTGTCTTTTTTTATTTCGAAATATAAACTTTTTTCAAGCTTTTTCACTTTTCTCACTCGGAAAGTCTTCATTTTCAAGAATCTTAGAACAAAATGGAAGTTTTTGTCTTACCGAAGTGTTCTCAAAAATAATTCCACATTTTGAAAAAATCTTAAAGTTTTAGGAGAGAAACTCACTTTTACAGTTCAATTCAAAAAAGTAATTCCATCAGCTTTTTTATGCTGCACGGTAAGCGGAGACCAGGAAGTTCAGCACCGAAGAAACAATAACCGACTGGTGAAATTCTATAGCATCGCTCTTCATTTTTTATGCAGTTTGAACCCCATTTTTTTGTTGAGTAGGCGAAAATGTGCTCTTTCTTTTGCTCTTCTTTTTCGTCATTAAAGTGTTAGCGAATTCTGAAAACAATAATTTGTGGAAGATGATTGGGAGAATAACACTAACTTTTTTTATCCATAAACATTGAATTCTTATCATTCTTTTTTGGTTTTTCCACTTCCTCGATTCAAGCAGAAACTACAGACAAGTCAGCCGACTATGGTCAACCTTGTTGTGGATTTTTCGCGCCATTATTGGATTTTGGAGCCATTAGAACAGAACCAACTGGAGCAGGAAAAACTACGGGAGCAGATTGTTCAGGAGCAGGTTGAACAAGAGCATCACAAGAAGAACCTTGGGATGGTCCGACAACTGAAGCCAATTGTTCGGATTTCCCCCCGATTGCACCAAAGAAGTTGTCCTTGGGAGCTCACATTACAGAGTTTTCACCGATTGGAGGTCCGATTGGAGAATACAATGAATCGTTTGGAGCCGGTTGTTCAGTGGTTTGTTTAACCGGTGGATTTCAGGAGTTGGTACCGGGAGAGGAGGTCGTAGTCCTGGATGTCCTGGTCGATCCTGAGGACGGTGAGGCACTTGCATCCTGAAGGAATTTTAGAAAGTTTTCAGCCAATAGCAGTATTATACATTTTTGGTCTTTATCGGTCTATTTTATTATAGTCAAACGGTTTTTCTGTCAAAATAAAGTTGAAATCTCACCTGAACTGTGCGGCAAAAGACTCCAGATATATCAGCTGGATTATAACCAACAGCGTGAGCATGATGCAAAGCTATTCGGAGTTGACGTCCGCCAGCAGGTGAACAATGCGTTTTTGGTGATCCATGAGGCGATTGTGGTGAACCGAGCAATGGAGATGATAACGGCAAACCTTCTGATGACAATCCGGTGGTTTCAAAGATGTTTTAGGAAAACTTGCTGAGGTGCTGGTCCATGTATACGGTAGGTGGTATTTTCAGATCGGCCAACGTTTGGACCGGCGTTCCTTGGATACGATAGCTAACATCCCTGCACCATTGCGGTTGGAATTTCTACCTGGTTGGTCATATATCACTATAGCTCGGTGTCATTGGTGCCCTGGTGATCCTTGAAGACGGTGAGGTGGTTGCATTCTGGAACAATTTGAAATTATTCTCTAGACATTTTCACCCAATTTTGGGAATTCTAATTTTTTGTACCTTTTCCGGCTAATTTTCAAATACAAAAAACTATTTTTTTTCCAAATAATCTCACCTGAACTGTGCGGATCCAAGACTCCGTCCAAAACTACACTATCCAAACCAACTTCGCAATTGCACGATGCGGAACGAATTGGGAGTTGTGACGAGCAAAACCCAAAACACGTACCGCTTCGAAAGCTGCTGCGGATCTTGAAAATTTTTACGACGGTGATCCGGCGGTTTCAGAAGACGACAAAGCTGCTGTAGTTCAATGTCCTGCTGGTGCCATTGTGTATGTTCCCTGGAACACTCTAGCAGTTCCTCGAAATCCTTTGGTCACTGTATTTTAAAGAAATTTCGAGGTATTTGCCATCATTTTCAGCCACTTACGAGGTTTGTAGTTTTTTGGACGCTTTACTGTCTTACGTTAAACATTCAGAACGATTTTTTTGACAAATTTTGAAAATTCTCACTTGAGCTGTGTGGATCTCGACACTCTGTCGACATCGACTGGTTTCCGTCCAACAGCAATTGAGCGATGTGGTGCTATAGCGAACATTTGCCAGCCGGTGATCCATGAGGCGGGTGTGGTAATTCCATCATTTGAGATAATGCCGTGGAAGTTGATAGTTGAAACCAGTCATGCAGAACCACATTGAAGTTTTCTAAAAAAAAAAGACTTACAGTGTTGTAGACGTTCTACCGTTTTTTGCCGGCTGCGAGAAAAATCTTGTTTTATATGTACCAACGACTTTTAAACCACTGCTTCCGATGTTTTGTAGTCGGGAAAATCTCAGATTTCTTTTTCGTGTGACGATTTGGAACCTCATCCGGTTCCTTTTTCATTTGCTTGTATGGTCTGGCGATCCGAATTTTGTATAGGAGCCGCTCGCTCCGGATGGTTTTTCGACTATTTTTTCCATGTCCAAATCTTCTTTCTTTGCACTTCAGTTCTCCATTAGACGGCAATATTCTTCTGGTGCGACACAGTCATGATGACGTATCCATCTCTGAAGAAGTCTTGGATGGCTGAAGGATTCGAATTCCAAAGTTTCAGCCTTGGTGACCACGCCAGTTGGAGGACAACTGAATTATTGAGAATTTAGTTTTGAACAGACACCTTTCTCCGTTTTAAAAGCTACATGAAATTGTTCTCTTTCCACTTATTCAAATTGAAGGATTTTTCGGTTTGATATCGTTTATTAGTTTCAGAATTTGATAAAACTCACGAAAAAATCTGCAGAAACAGCAGCAATTGCGTGAAAAATCGGTTTTGAGCGAGACGAGATGTTGGAGTCAATAATTGAAGCAATCTGAAATAATGAAACGTTAGTTTTGATGAGAAAATCTGGTTGAATTGTAAAAAATCAGGCGAACTGTCCACGCGCACCAAAACTGCGTCACGCGCACAAGAAACGCGTCAAGGGGGTGGAGTGAGCGTGTCCTCCGCCTGCTAATGAACGAGCAAGGCAGTGTTCAACGAGGTAAGGTCCGTTGGTGTGGTGTGGAGAATGACCCTCCACAATTCTGCAAAAAACGGGGTCACCAGAGACAGCAGATCCGTCTTCAGTGTGATAGTGCAACCAAACCGATATGCGCGCGCATATCGAGAGAAGGAGAGTCGAGATGGTGGAGAAAGAAACGGCCAAGATGATGGGGAAAGAATAATATGACTTCAGAGAATAATGCATGTGTACGGGGAACACTGGCAAGAGGTCTAGTGGAGTGGATAAGTACCTGGGTTTGCGGTTTTCGGGAATTAGCTGCAACCTCGCTCCGCTGAGGAAAAAAAATCAGCGGGCTGTTCAAAAAATGTTTTTTGATTATTTTTCTCAGCGGATTTTCGAAAATTGAGCATTTAAAGAAAAAATAGTCCAATGGTTTTTACATTACTGTTATTAAACAGTAGTTCCAAGCACTGACATTTTTTTATCAATAGTTTTCAGAAATGGTTTTCAGAAAAATCAATGTATTGATTTCCCTACTATGGGTGGGTTGTTTGTTTTGAGTCTTTTGTATCAAAATGGTGCATGTATGTGATTTTTATTATTTACAATTTACGCTTTTCAACAAATCAAACAAAAAACAATTAGTTAAGAACGTTCAATCCAGATTGTCCATTGCTTTTCCTCGCTTCTGAAGGTTGAAGTAGGCCTCAATGATCTCAAATGACATCTTCCGAGGACATCACACGAGGAGCAACTGCAGCCGGCAAAGCGACACCATAATATGGCCAATTTTCGACTTCAACGCTATTTGGAAGTAAATCCTCATCGAACTTCGGCTCCTTGCCGGAAGCAACAGTTTCTGCTCACGGAATGCGTTCTTGAAGATTCGTGGATCCAATTTATGAGCCTGCAGATGGTAGAAGAGTGCCGAATTTTCCGGACCAGCCAACCGATATTTTTCCCAAAAATCTATAGATCATCTCACGTGGCAAACCGAAGTCTCCATTGAATATCCTCTCGTAGAACTCTCGGTTTCTGGAATAGTCTCGCTTTTTTTATTTGAAAAAAATACCACAAGAGCTTAGCTTGGAAATGTTCTACGTTTCAAATTTGAATTTTTAGCTCAAAACTGGAAAAAAAGAACTTTTTGGTATAATAAAATAAAACGTGTCAGTTTTAAGTAGTGATTTTCCATGGACAAATTTTTTGAAAAAATTTGAAAAATAATAAATAGCTTATTTTTCAAAAATTGTCAATTTCCTAATCTTAACTTTCGAATTTTCGGAAAATTAATTTAAAAAGGACAACTTGAAAAATCGTCTCACCTTGTTCATTTCGATAAAAATCAGAAAAAATAACAATAGCTAGGCTTCTTTCATTTCTAGGTGACGTGGAATACAGGAACAAAATTATAGTCTCAGAAAAAAATCAGGGAAAAAATAGGCGCGCACATTGCACCGAGGGAAAAATAAAATAAAATGACTGCATTGTTGTGGGAGGACTGTTGGCATTCGGCGAAGAGACATTTGAGACGCAGAAGTTCGAGAAATGGAACTTCTGAGTCATGATCAGAGAGCGAGAGACGAAAAAGAGGCGTACAAAACAAATACACGAAATCGAAACAATTTTCAAAAAAATGTTTTGAAATTAATACAATTTCACGTGATGGCCTAACTTTTGCTAGTTGCGTTTTCAAGTGGACCAAGATGAATGCTCTAGAAATCTGGTATCCACCTGGTAGGTTTTCTACACCATTTAAGCGCCATGGCCTAGAAAACTCAAATTCCAAAAGTTATTCCACCATATCGCATTTTATTTAAAACACGCAGGATGAATACCAGGCCATCATTAAACTGGTAGTGGTAGCCTAGAAAACTCAACTTGCAAAAGTTAGGTCATCACGTAAAAAAACCAATACGAAAGCAAAGACACTCTGAATTTCCGCATTGCGCATTTTTTGATATGATTCCGTCAAACTGAAACGTACTGAAATCGAAAAATCCCCTTTCACTTGATCGATTCAGTAGTGCTTCAAAAAAGACTCTCTCCGCTTCCCTCAGTTGGATGTATGACGAACCGTCAAACTTGAGATCAGTTATCTCGATTCCTGTGAAACATATCAAAGTTTTGTCAACAGATGAAATAGTGATTAAATCATGATCAGTATTTTTACAGTAGACCAATTTTCAATATGTTCGACGGGAATCGAAATAATTGAGCTTAAAGTGAACGGTTCGGGTCGGCTTCTATATGTTAGCAGTAAGACGGCAGTCTTATCGGAAACCATCATAAACCACAACTTTTTTGTAAAGTAGGACGAAAGAAACATTTAGTTTTTTAGGAATTATTTTTTCAAAAAAGTTGCCATTTTCGATGAGGTCAAGAGTATTCAAAACGACGATGAGGACAAAGAAGAGAGCAGAACTGTGAGGAATTTAGTTTTGTGCACCTATATATGAAGTTCATAAAGAATCATTGATAAATAACAATATTCATTGTAGGCATTTGCAGAAAAGTAAGAAGACAGAACTTCCACAATCATCCAACCGCTAGTAGACATCTGGATCCAATGACAGCCGCTGTTGGACCCGGCAGGAGCTGAGGGAGGAGTCTGAATAAATGCTTGATATAGATGCTTGATTATCGGAAAGAAAGACGGATTTCAAAAGACTGACTTCGAAAAACTAACTATTTCTTGCTTTAGGGGCCGGCCATGACGCTTTCGAGAAGTTTGTCATCCATCTTGTCCAATCCTTGAGATGATTCGACATCAAATATGATACTGAAAAAATTTGTTTTGCTAGTGCAGCAGAAATAAGCAAATTTTGAAGGTAAAAAACTTATCTTTTTTTGAAACTTTCCTAGTCAATCTTTGATTTGTAGCCACATACCGATGTTGAATTAATAGGCGGAGATCGAGATTTCTAGGAGAGAAATTTCCTTTTTTATCCCATCTTTTTGACTAATTAATTGGAATTTTCGAAAAGCCAAAAAATTGAAGAAATCGTTTTCTGATGAGTTAGATTTTGATGGGAGATAAAAGAGTGAGGTTTAGACAATGTTGTGAACTGTTCTAAAAAGAATAGATTTCGAGAAGTGCGATGTTTTTTTCTATTAATTCGAAAAGTCAATTACAAAAGCGGAAATTATATCTAGAAAAAAGATATCTAGAAATAAGTTGACTACCAGAGTTTGTACTGATTAGCCAGACTATAAAGTCTGTTGATCCCTTTCGCCACGTAGAGGCTCAGTACTCGAAAGAGAAAAAGGTTTTTTTTCCAATGGGGTCACCTTTCAAAACCCAAGTGTCTCTCTTTCGATATAAAGACCGCTCGATTTGAGGTCCATTCCGTATCGACCGATTTCGTTGTCGACTTTGTTGGAAAATCCGAGTTTGACGATGTTGAGTGCTTTGCTGCGAGTCATTCCATCACCATCATACATGATTTCGATTCTTTCGTTGTTTGGGGTATCATAAACGCTGATTGCACAATTCTCAGCATTGGCGTCATAGAAGTTGTCGACGAATTCGGCAAGTGCAGATTATGGTAACTGGTGAACTGTACTGAAAGCATGATATAATACGAATCCGAAGCTAAATACCGTAAAACCTGAAAGTTTCCGACTCACTTCTATCAACACCTATGAGAGATATCAAAAATATGTAAACTGATTAAAAATATTGCTTATGATAAGCAATTTATCAGTTCACACTTTTTTTTTGTATTTTTTGACAGGAACCAAGAAAGAATTTCTCAAAGTACGGGTTTTTTGGAAAACTTACCCCATTGGCAACGTATGGGAGAACCTGGTTGATTCTCTTACTAGCCAACCCATTGATGAATGATATTTGACTTTTCCTCGGTCCTGAACAATTTATCTTGGAACGCAAGAATGGAGGTAAATTGCAGGGTTTGCGTGGTGGCGGGAGAATCTCTGGAAATTTGAAAGGTATTATATAATGGATTCAAAAAGTCGTCTCACCTAGTCAAACTTGAATAAAATCAATAAAAATCAGAAAAATAAAAAATAGCTTGGCTCCATTCATTTCTAAGTGCCACATAGTAAAAAAAAATTGAATATAGTTTCAGTAAAATCAATAATTAGAAATGGGAGGCGCGCACATTGCGCCGTTGGGGAAATAAACTAAACTGCCGTGGTGGAAGACGACCGGCGGGTCGCGAAGACATAAAGAGACGCAGAGAACAGACGATGTTGCTGTATGGTTAGAGAACAAGAGACGGAACGTTGAGAACGAGAAAAGGAACAACGATGCATTGCCGTTTTGCTCGTCTATGCATTGAGTCGACAAGTGGAGACGTTCCTCGGTTTCATCATAGTGAAAGGTGGTGGGCAGGAAGGGCTAGGACAGGAGAGGAGAGCGAAAGGGAGAAGAAAGAGATCTTTGTGTCTGTACCCAATCAAGCCCCGGACTGACCTTCCAGTACCTAAATTCACTTCTCAGAATCATATTCTTCTTGTTCCATACCCATTTCCTTCAAAACGTTCGAATTTTTTGACATTTCGGGTCATTTTTGCAAAAATACCCAAAAAATGAGAAAAAAAAGATGATTTCGAAAGTCGACAAAATATGAAAATTTTGTAAAACTAAACTTATTGGACGGTTGAAAAAGTCTCTTTTTGGTGGTACGCAGGGACAAAAATGGTGGGATACCCTAAATTTGGTTCCAGAGGTTATATCACATTTGGAATCGAACTGCATTTACAGATGTTTGATAACTTTTCTATTTTTGGCCAGACGGTCAAAATAGAGGGGGTCCTAAACTTATTGGACGCACTGTATTCTTGGTGGATGATTACTGGATTCCTGATTGGAGCCTAAAGTGAACCCATATCAGTTGATGACAGCTCGTGCACATTCCAAACTTTTGAGGTTTGAGGGAGCAACAGACATCGTGAAATTCTGGCACCAATTTGGCTGTTTTCGTCATCAGCAAATGGGGTTTTCAGCCCCATTGCTGTAAAAGTTGCTGAAATACCTACATTCAATTGTTGGACATGTCAATCGACCAAAAAAATTTGGGAAAGGACATAAAAATGGGGGTGGCCGTATCATTATGTGGAAAAATAAAAAGCCAAAAACCACAAAAATCAAAATTTCTCGATTACTCAGCATAAGTCAAATTTTGCTGTAGGACCCATAGTTGTCATTTTTGGTAAGGTTTCTACACTATGAAAATGAGTTTTTAGGGGTGGCCGTATCATTATGTGGAGCACTGTAGAGTTGGTTCGATATTATTCAAAGTTTGGAGAAATAAAGCTTGAGAAACGGGATGGACGGAGGTTTTGAATAAAGTGTAGTCTATCTTGTCGTCATGGTTGAGAAGGGGCTACACATAAACAGGAGTTCTAAGTGTTTTGATTTGTAAGGAAGGGATCGAAAAAAAATTGCGAAAGATGAAGTCGTGTCACAGTTGGCATTGCTGATCTTTCTGAAACAAAAAGTTAATAGCAAACTTCAATGAACTAACTTTACTTACAATAATCTTCTTCCGTTGCTGTAGTTTCTGCCCGGGTGCCCGTGGCAGTTTGCTTCTCTCGTCCTTTTTAATACGTCTATTGGCCTGAAACAAGACTATACTTTTTCTTTCCACTTATTCTTATTTACCTTATCGTATTGGATTCCAGTCTTGTCAGCAATATCCTGAACATCCACGGATCCTTGTGGAAACGGCCGACCCGAATTCTGTTGTCGATTGTAATGCATTCTTTTTTTCTGTAATTAGTTTTTTATAACAAACTTTCAAGTCGGTTTTCCAATTGATTCCGATGGTCAAGGGCGAATGGACTTAAGTTATAACTTCAAAGTTCAAAAACTTACATCAGGTTTCGATTAGGTCCTGACGCTATACTTGCCGCATTATGGGTGCGCAAACCGACGCCTCTAATGAAGCTCCTCTTGTAGAACAGTCGCTTCCTGAAATCATCTTTTTAAATTTATTTTAAGAAAATGCCACAAGAGCTCAGCTCAAAAATTTGCTGTGTTTCAAATTTGAACCAGTAGTTTGAAATTGAGAGCAAACGTTTATGTGAAATGAAAAAAAATAATTTTGATTTAAAAATAGCGCCTTACTACAGACCTTTTTTTGAAATTTTCAGAAAATCTGAAATTGCTAATTTTCAAAAAATTGACAATTTCGAAATTCCGGAAAATTGAATTTTTGAAAAAACATTGTGAAATCATCTTACCTCGACTTCAATAAAAATCAAAAAGAATAGCTAATCTCCATTCATTTCTAGGTGCCATGGAATTTAGGAATAAGATTATAGTTTCGAAAAAATCAGGAAAATAATAGGCGCGCACATTACGCCAAGGGAAAAATAAAGTAAAATGACTTCATTGTTGTGGAAGGACTGTTGGCATCCGGCGAAGAGACATGAGAAGTCCAAGAGAGACGCAGAAGTCCAAGAAATGTAAAATTCTGAGTAATGATTAGAGGGCGAGAGACAGAAAAGAGACCTACAAAATAGAGACATGGATTCGAGAAAAATTTCGAAACATTTTTCGAAAAGTTTCTCGACAAATTCTTCGGAAAGTGCCGATAAAATTTACGAATGATTTCTCGACAAAATCTCGAAAAAATTTTGAAACGAGTTTAAATTCCCGCGATGGCCTGATTTTTGCAAGTTGCGTTTTTTAGTCCACCATGATAAGTGGCCTAAAAAAGATCCGGTATTCACCTGGTAGGTTTTTCAGGTCATTTGAACGCTATGGCCTAGAAAACTCAACTTGCAAGAATCAGGCCATCACGCCTAAACCTACACCCATCGACGCAGTTTTGTACTCCTCGCTAATAATGAATTTGCTAAAACTCGCATAAAACAAACTGAATTTAATTGTTTTTTACAAATTAGTTACTATTTATAAAGAATTGACGAGGTTATACCCAAGTATCGAAATGTTCTTTTCGATTTCAATGAATTCAATTTCAAGAAATTTCCAAGCTGAAAACTTCTAAAGTGTAGATTCACCCCAGATTCATCAACGCCTTCAAATACAACAGAAACATTGTGCCACAACACTCTTGTGTCCGCGCACTCAGTAGGAATTTTTTGCACCATATCATCTTTCAAAATGAAGAAAAAAAGATTTCAAATAATCATCTCTTCAAAAAATCTCTTTTGGCTGTATCAATTTCAATAGAAACAAAAAGTTGTCAGTCACGAAATTAACCTGTTTCTCCGGACATTCATTCAATTGTAAATTTTCAAAACCCTTCTGACCATGTTGTGAAACAACTTCTTATGTAATTGAAAATCTTGAACATTTTTGATTTTTAAATTTTATTGTATACAAATGAAATGATAAAAAGGTGAATTTAAATTGAAAAGACAAGTTGGAGGGAAAAATGAACTGAAAATACAACGAAGAAATGAAAAAAGAAGAGAATTATCCTCATAGTTCAATATGGTCTCCAAAACATGTTGCGAAGTGTTCTTTGAACTTGGGGAACATCTGCAGCAAGCGCTGGGTGCCATATCCGGCTCTTTGGATTCCTTGGTGATGGTCTTTATAGTGGTCGCGGCATCTTTGGAATGATCCACACCGGAAACCACAAAGTTGACAGTCCCAGAATGCAGCAAATTGGTCCGAGTGAATGAAGGCGTGCAAAACGAATTGATTCCTGCCCCCTTTTTTCGAAAATTTGATTTTTGTCAGGCACTTTTGGCAGGGAACCTCTGTTTCGCACGCTGGCTTGCGAAGTTCAATCGGCTTCTGAGAGGACATTCGTTTTGACTTCTGGGCCTTTTGTGCTTTGAATTTGACTGTAAGCGGGCGTCGAGCAATTCGGTTCGATTTTCTTCCGATGTCATCCTTTTTGTTCCTATTTCCTTCCGATACCACGTCCACTGTGTCGTTTTTGATATTTTCATTTGTCTCCTCATCGTCCTCCATTTCTTCATCCGATTTTTCTTCTTCAGTGCTTGCATTGCCTTTGATTTTTATTAAGTAGAGACTAGTGCTTTTTGTCTTCCAGTCGCTGTTTTGATCGGTGAGTGTCAGCGTTCCCACAGGTTTGACTTCGCAAATTTTGTACAATTCATCTGAAAATTAAAGTTTCTGATTAGGCGTCAAACTCAAATCGACTTACCTTTTTTATTGATGTGCGTGTCAAACTTTCCCTCCTTACAGTTTCTCATTGAGAAGAATGGATCCGTACTAACAATTTGGGTCGCATTTTGGCACTTAAGAAAAATTTTCTTCAATTGGTCGTTCAAATCCCGGAAAGCGATATTATTTGCAAAAATGAAGCTTGATGACGTCACCATTGCGTGGTTCTCTTCTTTTGTGACATCTCCACATTCAATCGTGATCCTTCCATGACGCTTTCCAAAGAACTTCATCAACATCTTGAAGAATCGAAGATGCAGAACTCCTGCTTGATATATATGATCCTGGTATTCAATTCCTGCAGACACCTTGGCTTCGGTGAGTGACGCAACAGTGCACATCAATTGTCCGTAGCCGCAACCAATGTCGATGAATTTGTCCTTTCTTCCAATCTTGAGCTCTTCGCACGTGCGCGCCATTTGTTTTTCACTGAGGTTTCCGAACACCTGAAATATCAAACTTTAAGTTTTTCTTATTCGTGATAGTTTCTCTGCAAACTTTTTGAGTTCAAAATATTTGCTTTTCAATTTTGTGTCACAGTGACAATACATGCGAATGGGTAGGCTTTAGACATCAAACTAAGTTCAGGGTTTTCAACTATGATTTTTTTTTGAAAAACATAACCTGAAATTCGAAAAACTGGAAAGCATTCGAAAAAATTTGGAACAGTCAAAATTTGGCACCGACAAATTTCACCTACACTTTAAAAAAGGTTCAGGATGTTTTCAAAACATTTTTCAAGTATTTATTGAAAAACATAAACTGAAATTCAAAAAAAAAGTTGGAAAGTTCAATATGCAAAATTGTGGATTTCAGAAAGGTTCCTATCAAGAAATACGTGCTGGAAAGCCCTGAACTAATTTTATACACTCTAATATCTTTTCATTCGCCTTCATTTTCAAAAAAATTCAAAATTTTGTCCTTTTTCAAACGATGATCGAAAAAATTATTCAGAAAATCAATAACACCATTTTTACGCCACAGGGTGGGCTTCTATTGGAGAAGCGCTCCTATTAAAGATAATACGGTAAACGATTTTGAAATACCTAATGTAAGGAAAATTTTGAAAAAAAAAACCATACCATGGCTCCTGTGGCTCCTCCTCTCAACGATCCGACATCGGTGCATTCCTTACTAATCTCCAAGATTTCCATCAAAGTGGCGATAGTGCAGCGGTCCAAAATGAAATTCCCGAAACAGTATTTGAATTGCTTTGGAGTCACTTTTTTATGGAAGTCCGAAACCAGGGTATTGAGATTATCGACGTATTCGAGTATTTCTTCGGATGTCATGTGCATTGTGGGTGCTTCAAGTCCGTAGATGTCCAGAATCGGAGCCATTCGTCTGAGAAAATCAAATAATGAGAAAAAACATGAATAGAAACTTAAAAATGATTATATTAGATTAAAAAATACTTTGTGAAACTTTTCGATCATACGTTGACTAAAAAAAAATTTGACAAAAACCCTATGTTGACTAAAAAAAATGTGACAAAAAATCTGTTAATGTAGTTCGATTTCAAATGTGAAATAACCTCCGGAACGAAAATTTATGTATTCTACAATTTTTGGTCCGAGCGTAACATAAAAACCGCTTTTTAAGAGTTCAAAAAGTTTAGGAGCCCCCTGAAATTTTCGAAATTTTAAAAATTTTCTGTCGAATTTTCGGTTTTAAACTGAAAATAGCTTCCAGTTTTGGGCTTTTTCCCTACATTTTCATAAGTATTTAAGAAAATTTTCGTATTTTTGCCGACCTTCAAAATCATCATTTTTCCTCATTTTTAGGTTTTTTTTTGTAAAAATGACTCAATTTGTTCAAAATTCATACTTTGATGGAAATTTATGCATTTTGATAGAAATGACAAAACATGCAAATTTTTTAAATACTTATGAAAATCTACGAAAAACGCAAAACTAAAAGTTAATTTCAGACTAAAACCGAAAATTCGACAAAATATTTTCAACATTTCGAAAATTTCAAGGTGGGAGGGGGTCCTGAACTTATTAGACCATTGAAAACGTTTATTTTTGGGACCAAAAATTGCGGGTTACAGAAAATTTGAGTGGTTATTTCGCATTCGAAATCGAACTGCATTCACAGATTTTTTGATAACTTTTCTAGTTTTGGTAAGACGGCCAAAATATAGGGCGGTCCTAAACTCATTGATAACCAATTCTATTCAAAAACAAAAAACCATATTTTTTAAAGTTCTAGAGAATCTTAAAATAATCAGAAAATGAATCTTACCTGGTAATGAGCAGCACAAGACCCGACTTCTGATGATGATCGTTCAACACGAAGTCCATGAATTCTCCCTTGACGAATACTGAATGCAGACGCGCAACGGCAAGTGGAACAATTGGGGCAGCGGTAGTAGTTGACTGAGAATACATGATAGCTGGATAAAAGTGAGAGTTGAATAATGAACTGAAAACAGGATAAAGAATACTGACGGGTGAGTCTGAATGATATGAAGAGGAGATGACAAAAAATGTTAGTCCTGGCTCAATTAAGGATGACAATTGAGGATGACAAAAAATGACGATAATGACTATAGACGAAGTGGTAGGAGGTCTAAGATTCCACTCCACAAAATAGGAGGAGCTAAACGGATGGGATCCTTGGAGTTATAAAAGCGAGAAATCCTGAAAGTATACGACAATATTATAAAAAGTCTACAAAAATGCGGAAAACCCGATTGGATGCAGTGTACTTAAAGGTGTATAAAAATGAAGTATCCGTATACTCTGGGTGTAGATTGGTCAGTAAGGATAATACGTGTTTTGGCAACTTATAATTTTGAAAATGTTCGAAATGTATTGAAAGTGAACCTACCGAAAACACTCTAATAGAACGTCACCCAGACCGTCCACTTTGAGCCTATGTACCTCAGTTCTCTTGAAAGATATCGAAAATTTGTCAACTTATAAAATGTTCATCATAGTATCAGCAACATTTTATTAGTCAACCACTTTTTGATATCACTCACAGAAAATGAGATACATGGACTCAAATTTGACGATTCGGGTGGCGTTCTATTAGAGTGTTTACGGTACAGGGTGGCTTTTAATTACCCGCGCATCTTTGAATGAGTTTTTCTCTAAAAGTAGAAGCAAAAAACTGATGAAACTCAACAATATAATTATTTGGAGGTACAAAAATTATACCCAGAAAGAAATTCTGATTCGGTCATCGTTAGCCTTCGTTACGGTCTGAAGACTTCTTTGGTAGGCATTGATGGTGGCACGGTCCGAAAGTCCGAAAGTTTGTCCCATTTCTTGAGCAATGTGTTTTTCAGCGCCGTGAAACTTGAATCGGACCTTGCGCAGATCGTGTTTTGCATAACTCTAGATGGAATAATCAAACGGGTAAAATCCAGCCAGTAGGACGGTCATTCTTCCCTTCTGGCAGGTGCGCTTCAAACCACTGCTGGGTGCGTTTGACGGTGTAGGCTGAAGCTCCGTCATGTTGTTGGATCAAATGTTCCTGTCCAAAATGGGATTTGGTCTATAGGAGCAGATCTTTCTTGAAAATTCCCTCGATATACACTTTCTTGGTCATACAGACGCTTTGATCTGTGAAATTTGGAATTCGAGCATATCGCACCGAAAACCATCGTGCCGGCCGGTGTGAACTTCTAGGAATGGTGTTTACTTTCTTAAAATGTTCCTTGATATCCTTGACTAACCCACAATAACTTTGAGAGTTGAATTCGGCTTCAATCATGAACATCCGCTCGTCAAAGAAAACGGACCCCAAATAGTCTCCTCGCTGCGTGCCACCCAGACGAAATTTAACCTTCTCCAGACGCTATCGCTTATTGCTCTCCGACAAGATAACGGCTTCTAAGACAATAGAATTCTAGATAAAGTTTTTTTCGGGCTATCTTTTAAACTAAAAACCAAGATATACGCATAACCATGATCAATTTTCTGAGAGATTTATGTAGGTTATTCCTGATTTTATCTCGAACAGCTTTGACCTTTTCTGGAAGTGTGACCGTAGTTTTTCTCCCTATCCCAACGCAACTAAAAATTAAATCCAGACTCGGGGAATCTTTTGATAGCCTCAAAAAAGCACAATTGAAGAAATCTGTTAAAGCCAAAATATGGACCATCGTTCCCATTGAACATTCGTCAGACTCGTGAAATCATCCAACGTCAAATTGATCAAAAAATATTTTTTGACCCCAGTGTGACTCTTGCGCAACGTCTTAATCATGGGTTGGTGTAAAGAAATTCTCATAACGCTGTGTTTTGTAAGATGGTACCAAATTGCCTTTTTCGCTGCTTATATACAGGGTGGCTTTTAATTACAACTTTGGCGCCATGGTTCTCGGTGCTGGCGCGCATGTGATGTACCAAATTTTGTCAATTGTTTCATTGATTCATAATTCACATGTTTGCCAAGTTTCAGCTTCAATAGTTAAGTTTCAGGTGAATGGCGAGACCTAACGTTCCCAATGCCACTGTCATCAGATTTCAGAAGTAGGGTGTTAGTCGAAACGAGATCTTCAAACGCATTAGCACTGCCGACATGTGCTTTTTTGAGCTATCAAAAGATTCCCCGAGTCTGGATTTAATTTTTGGTTGCGTTGGGATAGGGAGAAAAACTACGGTCACACTTCCAGAAAAGGTCAAAGCTGTTCGAGATAAAATCAGGAATAACCTACACAAATCTCTCAGAAAATTGATCATGGTTATGCGTATATCTTGGTTTTTGGTTCAAAAGATAGCCCGAAAAAAACTTTATCTAGAATTCTATTGTCTTAGAAGCCGTTATCTTGTCGGAGAGCAATAAGCGATAGCGTCTGGAGAAGGTTAAATTTCGTCTGGGTGGCACGCAGCGAGGAGACTATTTGGGGTCCGTTTTCTTTGACGAGCAGATGTTCATGATTGAAGCCGAATTCAACTCTCAAAGTTATTGTGGGTTAGTCAAGGATATCAAGGAACATTTTAAGAAAGTAAACACCATTCCTAGAAGTTCACACCGGCCGGCACGATGGTTTTCGGTGCGATATGCTCGAATTCCAAATTTCACAGATCAAAGCGTCTGTATGACCAAGAAAGTGTATATCGAGGGAATTTTCAAGAAAGATCTGCTCCTATAGACCAAATCCCATTTTGGACAGGAACATTTGATCCAACAACATGACGGAGCTTCAGCCTACACCGTCAAACGCACCCAGCAGTGGTTTGAAGCGCACCTGCCAGAAGGGAAGAATGACCGTCCTACTGGCCGGATTTTACCCGTTTGATTATTCCATCTAGAGTTATGCAAAACACGATCTGCGCAAGGTCCGATTCAAGTTTCACGGCGCTGAAAAACACATTGCTCAAGAAATGGGACAAACTTTCGGACTTTCGGACCGTGCCACCATCAATGCCTACCAAAGAAGTCTTCAGACCGTAACGAAGGCTAACGATGACCGAATCAGAATTTCTTTCTGGGTATAATTTTTGTACCTCCAAATAATTATATTGTTGAGTTTCATCAGTTTTTTGCTTCTACTTTTAGAGAAAAACTCATTCAAAGATGCGCGGGTAATTAAAAGCCACCCTGTACCGTAAACACTCTAATAGAACGCCACCCGAATCGTCAAATTTGAGTCCATGTATCTCATTTTCTGTGAGTGATATCAAAAAGTGGTTGACTAATAAAATGTTGCTGATACTATGATGAACATTTTATAAGTTGACAAATTTTCGATATCTTTCAAGAGAACTGAGGTACATAGGCTCAAAGTGGACGGTCTGGGTGACGTTCTATTAGAGTGTTTTCGGTAGGTTCACTTTCAATACATTTCGAACATTTTCAAAATTATAAGTTGCCAAAACACGTATTATCCTTACTGACCAATCTACACCCAGAGTATACGGATACTTCATTTTTATACACCCTTAAGTACACTGCATCCAATCGGGTTTTCCGCATTTTTGTAGACTTTTTATAATATTGTCGTATACTTTCAGGATTTCTCGCTTTTATAACTCCAAGGATCCCATCCGTTTAGCTCCTCCTATTTTGTGGAGTGGAATCTTAGACCTCCTACCACTTCGTCTATAGTCATTATCGTCATTTTTTGTCATCCTCAATTGTCATCCTTAATTGAGCCAGGACTAACATTTTTTGTCATCTCCTCTTCATATCATTCAGACTCACCCGTCAGTATTCTTTATCCTGTTTTCAGTTCATTATTCAACTCTCACTTTTATCCAGCTATCATGTATTCTCAGTCAACTACTACCGCTGCCCCAATTGTTCCACTTGCCGTTGCGCGTCTGCATTCAGTATTCGTCAAGGGAGAATTCATGGACTTCGTGTTGAACGATCATCATCAGAAGTCGGGTCTTGTGCTGCTCATTACCAGGTAAGATTCATTTTCTGATTATTTTAAGATTCTCTAGAACTTTAAAAAATATGGTTTTTTGTTTTTGAATAGAATTGGTTATCAATGAGTTTAGGACCGCCCTATATTTTGGCCGTCTTACCAAAACTAGAAAAGTTATCAAAAAATCTGTGAATGCAGTTCGATTTCGAATGCGAAATAACCACTCAAATTTTCTGTAACCCGCAATTTTTGGTCCCAAAAATAAACGTTTTCAATGGTCTAATAAGTTCAGGACCCCCTCCCACCTTGAAATTTTCGAAATGTTGAAAATATTTTGTCGAATTTTCGGTTTTAGTCTGAAATTAACTTTTAGTTTTGCGTTTTTCGTAGATTTTCATAAGTATTTAAAAAATTTGCATGTTTTGTCATTTCTATCAAAATGCATAAATTTCCATCAAAGTATGAATTTTGAACAAATTGAGTCATTTTTACAAAAAAAAACCTAAAAATGAGGAAAAATGATGATTTTGAAGGTCGGCAAAAATACGAAAATTTTCTTAAATACTTATGAAAATGTAGGGAAAAAGCCCAAAACTGGAAGCTATTTTCAGTTTAAAACCGAAAATTCGACAGAAAATTTTTAAAATTTCGAAAATTTCAGGGGGCTCCTAAACTTTTTGAACTCTTAAAAAGCGGTTTTTATGTTACGCTCGGACCAAAAATTGTAGAATACATAAATTTTCGTTCCGGAGGTTATTTCACATTTGAAATCGAACTACATTAACAGATTTTTTGTCACATTTTTTTTAGTCAACATAGGGTTTTTGTCAAATTTTTTTTTAGTCAACGTATGATCGAAAAGTTTCACAAAGTATTTTTTAATCTAATATAATCATTTTTAAATTTCTATTCATGTTTTTTCTCATTATTTGATTTTTTCAGACGAATGGCTCCGATTCTGGACATCTACGGACTTGAAGCACCCACAATGCACATGACATCCGAAGAACTACTCGAATACGTCGATAATCTCAATACCCTGGTTTCGGACTTCCATAAAAAAGTGACTCCAAAGCAATTCAAATACTGTTTCGGGAATTTCATTTTGGACCGCTGCACTATCGCCACTTTGATGGAAATCTTGGAGATTAGTAAGGAATGCACCGATGTCGGATCGTTGAGAGGAGGAGCCACAGGAGCCATGGTATGGTTTTTTTTTCAAAATTTTCCTTACATTAGGTATTTCAAAATCGTTTACCGTATTATCTTTAATAGGAGCGCTTCTCCAATAGAAGCCCACCCTGTGGCGTAAAAATGGTGTTATTGATTTTCTGAATAATTTTTTCGATCATCGTTTGAAAAAAGACAAAATTTTTAATTTTTTTTCGAAAATGAAGGCGAATGAAAAGATATTAGAGTGTATAAAATTAGTTCAGGGCTTTCCAGCACGTATTTCTTGATAGGAACCTTTCTGAAATCCATAATTTTGCAAATTGAACTTTTCCAAGTTTTTTTTTGAATTTCAGTTTATGTTTTTCAATAAATACTTGAAAAATGTTTTGAAAACATCCTGAACCTTTTTTAAAGTGTAGGTGAAATTTGTCGGTGCCAAATTTTGACTGTTCCAAATTTTTTCGAATGCTTTCCAGTTTTTCGAATTTCAGGTTATGTTTTTCAAAAAAAATCATAGTTGAAAACCCTGAACTTAGTTTGATGTCTAAAGCCTACCCATTCGCATGTATTGTCACTGTGACACAAAATTGAAAAGCAAATATTTTGAACTCAAAAAGTTTGCAGAGAAACTATCACGAATAAGAAAATCTTAAAGTTTGATATTTCAGGTGTTCGGAAACCTAAGTGAAAAACAAATGGCGCGCACGTGCGAAGAGCTCAAGATTGGAAGAAAGGACAAATTTACCGATATTGGTTGCGGCTACGGACAATTGATGTGCACTGTTGCGTCACTCACCGAAGCCAAGGAGTCTGCTGGAATAGAATATCAAGATCATATCTATCAAGCAGGAGTTGTGCATCTTCGATTCTTCAAGATGTTGATGAAGTTTTTTGGAAAGCGTCATGGAAGGATCACGATTAAGTGTGGAGATGTCACAAAAGAAGAGCACCACTCAATGGTCACTTCATCAAGCTTCATTTTTGCAAATAATATCGCTTTCCGGGATTTGAACGACCAATTGAAGAACATTTTTCTTAAGTGCCAAAATGCAACCCAAATTGTTAGTACGGATCCATTCTTCTCAATGAGAAACTGTAAGGAGGGAAAGTTTGACACGCACATCAATAAAAAAGGTAAGTCGATTTGAGTTTCACGCCTAATCAGAAACTTTAATTTTCAGATGAATTGTACAAAATTTGCGAAGTCAAACCTGTGGGAACGCTGACACTCACCGATCAAAACAGCGACTGGAAGACAAAAAGCACTAGTCTCTACTTAATAAAAATCAAAGGAAATGCAAGCACTGTAGAGGAAAAGTTGGATGAAGAAATGGAGTACGATGAGGAGACAAATGAAAATATCAAAAACGACACAGTGGACGTGGTATCGGAAGGAAATAGGAACAAAAAGGATGACATCGGAAGAAAATCAAAACGAATTGCTCGACGCCCGCTTACAGTCAAATTCAAAGCACCAAAGGTCCAGAAGTCAAAGAGAATCACCCCTCAAAAGCCGACCAAAATTCGCAAACCCGAGTTCGAAACAGAGGTTCCCTGCCAAAAGTGCCTGACAAAAATCAAATTTTCGAAAAAAGGGGGCAGGAATCAATTCGTATTGCACGCCTTCATTCACTCGGACCAATTTGCTGCATTCTGGGACTGTCAAATTTGTGGTTTCCAGTGCGGATCATTTCAACGATGTCGCGATCACTATAAAGACCATCACCAAGGTATCCAAAGAGCCGGATATGGCACCCAGCGCTTGCTGCAGACGTTCCCCAAGTTCAAGGACCATTTCGAGGCATGTTTTGGAGACCATATGGAACTCAGAGGATAATTATTTTCTTTTTTCATTTGTTCGTTGTATTTTCAGATCCTTTTTTCCTCTAACTTACCTTTTCATGTCAATTTCATTTTTTCGAGATTTCATTTGTATACAATAAAATTTAAAATTCAAAAATGTTCAAGATTTTCAATTACAGAAGAATTTGTTTCACCACAAGGTCAGAAGGGTTTTGAAAATTTACAATTCAATGAGTGTCCGGAAAAACAGGTCAATTTTGTGATTGACAATTTTTTCCTACAATTCAAGGCAGTAAAGGTGTTTTTATTGTCCCCAATTCAACAACTTCTACGCTTATGTTGTTTCTATTGAAATTGCTACAGTCAAAACAGTTTTTTAAAGAGATATTGATTTGAAACCTCTATTTCTTCATTTTCAGTGATGGTGTAGAAAAAACCTCCACTTAGTGTACGGACCCAGGAGTGTTGTGGCACAATGTTTTCATTGTTCTTGAAGGCGGTGGTGGATCTGGAGTGAGTCTGAAATTTTGAAGTTTTTAATTTAAAAGTTTTTTAAAATTAAATTTTTCAAAATCGGAAAAAACTGAAACTTGGATATGTGGAATATAAATCTTTCACGACCGTGTCAATGGGGGCAGGTATGGACGCGGCCTGACTTTTGCAATTTGGTTTTTCTAGGCCATGGCCTTTTATTTTTCTCGAATCCATGTCTTTATTTTGCACCCCTCTTTTCTGTCTCTTGCTCTCTAATCATGACTCAGAGTTTCTCATTTCTTGGACTTCTGCGTCTCTCTTGGATTTTTGCATGTCTCATCGCCGAATGCCGACAAACCTCCCACAACAAGCCAGTCATTTTATTTTATTTTTCTCTTGGCGCAATGTGCGCGCCTATTATTTTCCTGATTTTTCTAAAACAATAACCTTATTTTTGTATTCCATGGCACCTAGAAACAAATGGAGTCTAGCCGTTTTCATTTTTCTGATTTTTATCGGAATTTACAAGGTGAGACGATTTTTCAAGTTTTTCTCTTGTAATTGATTTTTCGAAAATTCGAGGGATTGAGATTATGAAATTTTCGATTTTTGAAAAACTAGTTGGTTTATATGAAAAGCTCACTTTTTTGAAATATAAATTCTTCATCTTTATAAACATCATCCAATTCAAATATTTTTCTCGGCGAATATTCAAATGAGAAACAATTATTATTGTTCAAAACTATCGATTCTTGGACCATTTCGGTCTGTGCGTCCTCTGCGTCTCCTCATTCGCAACACTCTTTTGCAGTTGGCATTCTGCCAAGGCCCGCATGTGTGCTACGGGTCTCGACGCGACAAGAGTACGGTGCGCGTTTTAAATAATTTTTTCTCATAGAAAAAGGATTTTTTCGATTTCTAATCCTTAAAAAATATATAATCCCTTTTCAAAAAAACTGAGAAAAATAAGATGTTTTTATCAAATCAAAAGGAAGAAGGAGACGTCATATTTTAAAGAAAAAAAGTGAGTTATTTCTAAAAAAAATATCCGTAAAAGTGTGTTTTGTTTGCAGAACGTCAATTCTTCAAATTCTGATGGCAAGACTGGTTGCATAACGTCGTGAACTTTTTCGATGCATGCGTCAAAACCGCAGGAAGCGACTACAATGGTAAATTTTGTTCGAAATTTCTAAAGCAGTATTGAACAACTAAATTTTTCCAAATGTTCACCCAATTTTTGCCTGAACCTGTCTCAACTCAGGGAGTTTCAGGCAAAGGTTGGGCGCTCACGCCCACGAGAGACTCTCGCAAGGTTTTCAAAAATAAAATTAAAATTAAACCATTGTGTGCCCACGTTTTTCCGCGGCAAGCTTGTGGCATGAGCTGGGCTTGCTTTGGGCTAGACTTGGGCAAGACTGCATGGTGTGAACAAACTGCCCAGGTTTTAGGCATCTTGAACGTCGAATGGGCGCCCTTGCCCCCACGGTGGGGGCAAGGCAGCCCACTTTCATGGCAAATTGCCCAAAATTCCATGAGAATACCATCTAAAAAGGCTTCGAAAATAATATCCTTCAGTCTGCGACATGTAAAAATCGTGCATCAAAGCATTGACCAAAATATTTACATTTTCAGCATTTCTCAATCTTGCAGGATGGGAGTGGAAACGTGAAACAAAGAAAGCGGCGTTGATGGTGGCGGCGCAGATAATCTGGATCAGAAGGCGCAAAATGAAGTGAAACGCTCATTCGTCGACTTCAGTCACTATTTGTTCATTCTGAAAAAAAGACCGCGGAGTAGAAGAGATGTCCCCTGACCATAATCGTAGCACTTGAGGAGCCACTGGTCGACTCAGTCTGGCGAAATGTTGAAATGGATACTACCCCCGACGACTGGCGTAGCACAGGAATAGCTCTGAAAAACTATACAACACGTTGTTCTAATTATCATGTATTAGGATTTTCATGAATTGTCCAAATTCGAAATTCACCAGAATGATTGGTTTAGATATTCTCTCGGCTGTACGTCTGCTTGAAATCTATTCTGACCTGTTTTGGTGGAGTTGAGAATTAAATTGGTATTTGATTCTTGAGCAAATTTAGAGATTCCGAATGTAAAGTAAGTCAGAAAATATGATATTTTCGCTGTGTTTTGAAACACAAAAACTTCAAAAGTGACGTGAAGGACACCTCCGACAAAAAACCAACAACTTTTTAGTGGGAATCTGTTAACAATCGTATCTCAAACCTTTTAGGTGACCATTACAAGTGACCGCTATCTATAAGAAATGAAACAAGATCCAATTGTTTCTAATTGGTGCTGCATACTTTTCAAAGTCCAAAGAGAAGGCCCAAGGTTTTTCAGAGTATGAAGGAAACTTTAACAGTATTTTATTCGATTCATAAAAAATAACAACAATGAAATTTTCGAAATGCTTGAAAACTAAAATATTAAGGCGGTGCACTTGTATGGCAGTATTTGTTTGGGCAGCACAGACCCATGATTTTCAATAAAAAAAGAAATTTTAAAAGAGAAAAGAACTGGTTAGAAAACAAACTTTCAATTATAGCATTTTGTTGGGCAGTACATGTTGAAAAAATGTTAAAAATCTCTAAAGCTAAATGAGAAACAATTGAAAATAATAAATAATATTGGATAAAACTTAGAAATGTTAAAAATATTCCAACAACTAAAGATGAAAAAAATATTGATAAATAAATGGTCGGGCAGCATGCTGAGATGATTTCAAATTAAATACCAATCCTCGCCGTGGGCAGCATATCGAGGCGATTTTGAACAATAACTACTGCTCAAGACAACACATCTCCATGATATACACCAATGTAACCAGTTTTTTGAGATCTGAAAAAAATAATAAAATATTATGAGTTTACTCGTTCTTCAATCACTTACCCTAATAAATGACATATTTGAAGATCGATTGAGCTTCAGAAAAATCAGATGATAGAATGGACAAAATAAAGATCTCCAACCAGAAGGTGATCAACTTTTTTGTTATGGTTTAAAACAAAAGAATAATTTGCAGATGGAAATTTAAAAAAATCAGACTACTCCAGGCTCCTACACGAGGTGCCAACATCACCGATAAAATACGAATGAGCTTCTCGAGTCGGAGCAAGTGAAATGTGAGAGAGATGGAGACGCTGAGAAACGAGACGGCGAGATATCATTGTGCTGTCATTCATCTGGAAGGCAGACAACTAAGAGCTGGAAAATATAAGAAGAGAGGGGAATCATACAAGATAAAGTGAGGAAAAAATAATAGACGCCGAAACGAAAGGCTTTGAGATATATCTGGAAACAAGAGATCTAGGATCCGCCTTCTGAATGCTTTTCAGCTGCGCGGAGGTGGTAAATATCAAAATGATGAGGGATATTATGTGGGCTGGTGCATCACATCACCACTGAAGTTGGTCGTCAACAAAAAGGGATTTCGGATATTCATGTGATAAAATGAAAAGGGAAAAACATTTGCCTGGATTAGTAGGGGCTTTTGAATGGCTTTGAAATCCTGTTCAAATCTTTTCAAAGTCATATACGTTTCCATTACATCAAGAATACAGAAAAAGTCAAGATGAAGCCACTGATGACTGATGAATAATATGTAAAATGACACAAATTTTCTGATAATTGAAAACTCATAATTATTTTAATTATTGAGTGAATGCGGAAATTGTGCTCCAAGAAGAAGAAAAAAAATATGACATTAGTACGGGTAAATGATAACAAAATCCCCTGCCATTTTGACACCGTTTTTTCAACGTTTTGTTTCAGAAAATCACTATTAACATTTTTCGATTAGTCCATGTTATTTAAATAAATAGTTTCTAGACAGAAAATTGTTTGAGAGAATAAAACGATTTTTGAAATTTCGAAAAAATTACCAGCCAGAATAATTAAGTTCCTCGTCATAAATGACAGCCGATTTTTAATAAAAGGGGTGAATTAAATATCGTTCTCACAGACTTACAAAGTATACCTTATCCGCAGGGCATTTATTGTACAATCACAGTATGCATCACGTCACCAGTTTTGTTGCTCATCAACAAAAAGGGATTTCAGATATGCATGTGAAACTAGGAAAAAAGGCTAGGAAAAAAATTTTGCCTGGATTAGAGGGGATTTGTGAATTGTTTTATAATCCTTCTCAAATCTTTTCCAAATCTGATAATTTTCCATTACATTAAAAATGAAGAAAATGTCAAGATGACGTCACTGGCAACTAAGTAATCATATGACGGGTCTTTGTTGGATATTTTGGTTCTCAAAATAATTTATAATCGAAGTGTCCCCTCAATTTCTCTCAGAAGTTGGTGGCAAAATATGCCCTTTCCGAGAACTGGCCAAAAATTGGAGGGTGCCCACGCGCAGGTGAGCAGAATGGCAAGAAGGTGTCCGAATTTTTTCAAAAACAGATCGAGTCACTTCAAAAATCATAACTTTGTACAACCCCAAGAAAAGCGTGAACTTGAACACTGTCACAAAATGTTAAAACATTTTCCAGTTGAAACAAAATTATTTTCCTCAAAGTTGAAAGTTAGGGGTCATTCTATTAGAGTGTTTATCATTCTATTAGACTGTTTTTGGCATGAATGGAATCGAATAGACAATGTTCCCCAAACACTTTTTAAAATTGTAGTTTCCTGGTTTTCTACAGACAGACTATCCACACATTTTCCATCTTGCTAAAGTTCTTCGTGAAGATAGGGCAAAAGTAGACTGTACATTTTTGTAGCCTTTGGTCCGTTTTACAAGGTACAGTTTCGTTGAAAACTTTTTCGTGTCTGTTATGATTTCTGGAATTAAATTGATCCACTTATTCAAAAAATTTGGTCATTTTTTTTGCCATTCCACTCAACCTTTTGTTGTTGTTCTTTTTTCTATTGCAGTTAATTTTCAGTTTCATTGAGTGTAGTGATTTCAATCAATCAATCAATCAATTTATTACGCATCTTAAATACGTGAATTATATGGGTGAGGCAAAAGAGTTCAATAGTCCGTGTTTTTTAAGTTGGTCTGATTTGAGAAGCGTAGAGAACCAGAAATGAGCAATGATTAAAAATGACTCATAGGGATAGACGTCTTTTTTGGAAACTCTTCGAAAATCCTTAAATGAATGGGTTTTTGAAGAGTTTTTTCATTTGATTTTTTCTGATTATTGTCCCTATAATATATTCACTGTATCTTTAAAATTTTTCCGTTTTCATGATTTCGTAATATTTGCTGTTGCTCACAGTTTGTTAAAAAAAAGTGAGTATTAATCTCTCTAAAAATTGCAAGCTGGGTTTTCTAGGCCAACATATCTTGCTTGGTCTAGAAATGGCTGAACATTACCCTAGTTTGTTTTATAGGAAATTTTGAAGTGGTGACCTAACTTTTGCATGTTGAGTTTTCCAGGCCACCATTTCTGAAAGTCCTAAAAACTTTATTTTTTTCTGATTTTCATAATTTTTCAAAGAATTTATCCCGAAAATATCTTTTTAAATATTGATATGCAGTATGTTTCATCGACTTTCCGCCAAAAAAAGATCGAAAAATGCGAGTGAAATTCCAAAAAATGACTCCGAAACATAATGTTTTGCTTTAAAATATAAAATAAAAATTTAAATAAACTTTAAATAAATTTTACAACTGGCCTTTTAAATCTTCAAGATCTCATGATTTTTCAGGGAAATCCGTTGTCGAAGATACCAAAATCTTCTGGAACGATATGTCACTGGACTGATGATCCGGTCATAGGATGAAAAAAAAACAATGAGAGAACTCTTTCACAATATGAATTTGCATATCGGTAACAAATTTTGGAGCTCAGTTTCCATAAACAATAAAAACTTTTAGCTCCTATTCCAAGAAAGTACATCCTCGACGAATTCGACGAATTCTCGTTCAAGCAAATCCAATTTGCAGAATTTGTTTTTTTTTCCGGCACTTTGATTCATTTTCCCTGTTATCTGCACTGTTATTAGGTTGGTCCATAAGTTTCTTTCGATTTTGAATGCTCAACTTTGAAAATTCATATCTGGCCAGTGAGACTAATTTTCTTGGTGGATGTTTTTTGGTTAGATAGAGTATCTCATGGACTTTCTGTACACACTTTGTCTTCTTTCTCCTACTTGTGGTTCGCGAGCATGTTGCTGGCTTTCGGTCCTTACCGTCAACTCTTTCAAAACGGCGTTTTGTTTTTTTTTTCTTCCTGGTTAAACGATACATGTTATCCATAAGAAAATAAAAGAAATAGATTGAGGGAGATCTCTTACTACTCCTACCACCAAGCATTAGACTCATCGACTTGAATCCAAACATTTTGGGCTGGAAGACGAAGCTTGGTCCGAAAGTTGGACTTGGACCTATTGAAGAATCCTATTGAAACCGATCCGCTTCAAACCTTTTGTAAAATGTCAAATGCATTGTCAGTTAGTCAAAAAAGTACTGTGATTGGGTTGAGGTCTCTTTGCTGTGTCAAAAATTTGGTCGATTTGTAACCTATGCTTGGAAGGATGATGATATGGGTCGCCATGTAGACATGGGCATGTTTCTCCTATCATTTCGTGACATTTTCAGTTGGGTGAACGATCTAATTACTGTAGATGAGAAGCGGGTAAGTTACTCTTTCAATGTGCAGAAGAGTCAGTTGATTGCCGAAGAACATTTAGCTCTGGACGTTCCGAAACCTAAATTTCCCGTGAAAAAGGGTATGCTATATGTTTGATGGTCTGTCGAAGTGATGAAGACTGGGAGCTTTTAGATGAATATACCAATATAATGGCCGCCATTAATAGTTCATAATTAGAGAAATTGAATCTGGCATTCGAATCGAAACAAAGAGAAAAGACAAAGGTTTACTTCCAAAACAACAGTACGACATCGCCTGGTACCAGAGGAGTCAGCCAAAAACTCATGTCGTTTGGCTGGACTATTCTTTTGCACCCTTCGTATTCTCCGAACCTTGTCCTTTCGGATGGATGGTCGTTCGAGACTCTAAAGCACCATCGTGATAGAAAAGACTTCGCTTGAAAAGATGACTTCAAAAAGGAGTCCATTCACTTTTCCAATCGCAGCCCTCCTCGTTCTGGGTTGATGGGATCAAGAAATTACCGGAGCGTTGCCAGACAACTATCAATGTTCATGGACATTACTTTCATCAATCTAGCCCCTTCCGCTCTGAGAAAAATTTGATAAAATATTTGACCAAAATCGAAAGAAACTTATGGACCAACCTAATATTTATGATAATGAACCAAATTTTTGAGTAGTTTTTTTTTAATATCTAAAAAGACCTGTTGCAAGAATATCTAACTATGATTTGGTTATGTTAGTTGAATGAAGACAAGTAGAGTTACCGTATCCTTTGAAAATAATTCTGAAAAATCACCCGAAACTGAAGACATGACTGACATTGAATTCTGCAAAGAACGCGTCTCGATAGAGTTTTATCATACTTGCAAAATCAGAGAACGTCCGTGCCACATAGAATGCGCACTCGAAAAAGACTCTTCATTGCATTAGCTTTTCTTCGGAAGACTAAGAATTTGTAAAAAGTTGAGAAACTGGAAAATGTTATCAATGTATCAAAGTTAGAATCTTAGTATCTCACCCTCAGATTGAAAAGAAGTTCCATCTAGGAAGTGAGTTGAAACCCGTCATGTTTATTTTTAATAAACTTCTTATTTAAAATTCCTCTCATATATGATTATTCTTCAGCAGTCATCATCTGACATAATTTTTGAGATCTACACAATTTTTGAGATCTACAACTGTGTAAACTTTTTTTTTGAAATTAAGAAAGAAAATCCACCAAATCGAAGAAAAAGTGTCTTCAAAACCATTGAACCTTATGCGCCATATGGTTGTTTTTTGCCACTATCAAAAACAAATTCGTGTGATCTTCTTTTCGAAGTCAACTTTTGCTACTTGAAGCTCAACGAATCAGGCGCCATATGGTTGTTTTTGGCCAGTGTCATATGTCAAAAACACAAAACTGTCTTTGTTGTAGCGAGTGGATTCAAAAAATCTTCCTAGAAGAGCTGATGATGTCAGGCGCCATATGCTTGTTTTTTGGCAGTGTTAGATACAAACTATAAAGAATCTTAGATCTTTCAATGAAGCTACAACTTCTAGATCGTTTTTTGTTCTTTGGTTCGAGTACAAGTGTCACGAGAAACTAAATTAGAATCTTATTTGTGAAATTGTCGGAAAATTTAGAAAAAAAGTTGCATTCGTATCGGATTCCAGGTCAAAATCATGATTGTTTACTTATTCCTGAGTCAACGTTGAATACGACTGAATGGGCCATCTATGAAAATTTCAAAGCTCCAAATCAGTGGTATAAAAGGATGTTCTTGCAAATTAACCTCAAATTAACCCTTTGGTGACATTGTACCTCGCGAACTCGTTCTCTTTGGACTCCCTCCTTAATAATTTAACAAGAAAGTTGGATGAGGAAAATTGACACAAACACAAGAACAAAATAAAAATGAGAAAGAAAAATTAAAAACTGGTTTTCTTCCGTTTATTTTGTGCTGAAATGTTCGAATCTGTTGCCCGTGTCATATCTCTGTCTCAACTCCGGATATCTCTATGAAGAATTTTTCAAAAAAAGTGTCTTGTTACAGTTTTAGTTTTCACAGTTTTCAAATAATCTGTAAAAGAAGGACCTCTTACATTTGACTTCAAGCAAATTTATCTAAATTCCTAAGCAAGATATCGAAAACGTATTAACAGACATAACACCTTCGATATTATGAAAAAAAACTTCATCAGGTGACGACTTTTTTCAGATAAACCAAGAAAAACTGGCTTAAACTGGACAGCGTGTGTGCTTCACTATTAGAGGGTTTAAGATAGTTTCGAATTTACCTCTGAAAACTTGAAGTAAATCAATAACTTTCGAATTGTTTTTTTTATGAATCAACATATTGTTTTCTTTTTTAACTTTTTCCAAGTCTCAAAGTGTGTTTTCTGTCATTCAACAAGACAACAATGTGTCATTTTCACATTAAAAAAGTCGCTAGTGTTGGCTCTCAGGCGGTTTCCAGGAGTGTTGCCATGAAACAATTTGAGTGGTCCGGAGGAGAACGACTTCACGCAGACTTTTTCTTAAAATTTTCGTTCCCAGCCAGACCAAAATGTTACTACTCTACTTTACAATTTGAAAATTTCCAGTGGTGAGTCTAGTGGGAAAGAAGGATGTTGAGATATCACACCGATTTTCAGAATAAGTAGCATATACTTTTTTCATTTTTTTAAGTTATCAAGTGGGCTACAATGTGTTATCTTGCGATTTCGAATTTCTCTACAGATGGGACAAATGCTGAGCTGGCCTGATGTCTCCGACAAGCCGCTCTCATCCGCTGACATTGTCGGATCGGTTGTTGCGATGGGTTACGTTTTGGTGATCATTCTCTGGCTCCTGTCCGTTTGTTTTTACTCGCACCACATCGATCACCGGGAGCCAAAGAAAGCAGTAACAAACCATGCTGCTTCCAGATTCACTGGTACAGATCCGCCAGTGAAACACATCATTTTCGAGATCAGGAATGTGGACGAGAAAACAGACAGTGCTGCTCAGAATCAGGTGGCTGCTCCAAACTATGTTGCTCTGAATATGGGAAAAGATTGATTCTATGAAATGATTATTTGGGGAATTTCTTGTTGTGTGTAAAATTTCTCAATAAATCGTTCAATTGTTAATTTTTTCAGACTTTTCCCGAGTATCAACAAAACACTCGCATATATTGTTTCAGTGTCAGTTTATTATTCATAATTTCTAAAAATTTTCAAAAATTATAGGTTGAAGGACTCAAAATTGTTTTGAAATGTAGCGAAAACACTTTCCAACAACATTTGGGAAAAATATTCAAATTTGATCTTTGAAGGTGAACCAGATCAACTTTGAACAATATGACTATCAGAAGAAATCCGGAAAGCAATTAATTATGATTTGAAACAATAACTGAATACACAGTTGCTTCCATGCTCAAAGCACCATCAATTGAGACAATATGTTTTAGAGTCCGTAATTCATTTTTGCTATAAATGAGCTTTCTGGAACAATGAAAATTTTTGTTAATATTCTAAAATGTCAAACTGGGCATAATCTCTTTGATTTCAGAATACAGTAATCCTTCTTACCCAATATGTCCACCGGAAATGCCCTGATTTCTGATTGTCATGACCACCACCGTTTCTTTCCTACAGCCTCGGATTTTTCATTTACGAAAGATCCAAAATCTCACGTATTCTTTTTTCCCAATTGATTTGTCGGAACAATTCTGCATCACTACACTACGTCAATCAAAATCAGAATTCTGCTCTTATCTACGCACGAATGAATAATTTGTCAAAATTCGCTGATGTTTCGGAAACAACAAAATCTAACAAATATTAATCAGAAAAAGAAGTCAGTGAACTGAAATAACTACAAAATTATGATGATGATCATTCTAGATATCGTCATGAAAAATATGTAAAACTAGGATTTAGTTAGGAGGAAAGCTGTCAAATTTTAGTTTGCGGCTTACCGGGCCGTCGTACTTTGTATCAAGACAATTCTGCTCAGCTTAGCGTTTCCGGAAAACTGTGCATTATCAACAGATATTGTCGATGAATTGTCGATTCTTTCCAAAATATCAACATTTCGACTTATTTTCTAGAAATGTTGTTTGAAATGTTTCTTGAATCACATTTCAATCACATTTTCCATCATTTTTTAGTCTTTAAACCTATAATTTTAGAAATGTTGAAAAACAATCACAATTTTTTTCCTTTTTCCTGATTTTTTTTCAAACATGATATTTGATTAGACTCAAAAGTTAGAAGATCTTTCATGTCCGATTTCTTGAGAGATTTCTTGAGAAATTTTCAAGGGATTTCTGGCAAGGAAAAAACCTCTTTGGGAGTCTTTCGAAGGAATTTTCGAGAAAATTTTCGAAAGTGGTCATTTTTCGAGAGTTGCCTTCGAGAAACACATACTGATTCCAAAATAGAAGCGAGGTCAACCGAAGAACCACCGATTATGAAAGCTTCTCAGACAACCCGAGGGTTGCGAAAACTGCCCAAGAAGAAATTCGGAGCAACCGTGATGAATGCAATGAAGACCCCGCAAGAAGAATCCCAGAATATCTCTGAAAGCCCCAAAAAGTCACAAGACAAGGACTATGCAACAAAGTTCATTCCGACCCCTCCGACCAGGGACAAAAAAAAACACAGAAAAGAAATACAAATCAGTTTTGAGAATGGGACAAATCAATTAGAGAGATCAAAACATTCCGAGTTTACTTCTTCTCGAATCCAGCGGCATAGGTTGGCTTGAGAGTGTATCCGCGGCTGACGAATTCCTTCCAAGTGAACGGATAGTTGCACATCTCTGTGTAGCAGTAGCACAGCCACATGTCGGACGATGGAATGCCGAGGTTGCTTTGGACGTGCTGGAAATTGGAAGTGAGACTTAAAAGATCATATTATTTAACATACCTGCATGACACAGTCGTTTCCCTTGGTCATATTGACGATGTTTGGGACGCGAGATGGATGTCTCTCACCACCTCCGAAGACTCCGGTGCCATCGGAGACCTCGTACACCGCAGTACAGAACTTACGGTGGTGGAGGGTCTCGACGACCTCTTGGTAATCGTTGTAGCCGTAGCAGGAGATTCCAAAGGAGGGAGTAGTTGAAAGGAGGAGGAGGAAAATGAGACGACTCATTTTCTCCGAGAGGTTGAGGTGCGGGAGATTGAGGTAACGACTGATGAAAAGCACTGCTGACAGCCCCTTTTAAAGAGAAGGGTCTCAAGACTCCGCCCATATTTCAGAAAAGTATGCGTCTCCGATTCTCCGCCCATATTTCAAAAAAAGACGCGTCTTTGATTCTCCGCCCATATTTCAGAAAAGTATGCGTCTTTGATTCTCCGCCCATATTTCAGAAATTTACTCGTATCTGATGCTCCGCCCAATTCTTCCACTCTACTCTTGCGGTGATGATGAATTTGAAGATCAGAAAAGGATGAGAAAAAAGTGTCACGATTAGGTATTCTGTTTGAATACATAAAAAAACGGGAAGCAACCGGCTGAGTAGGTTGCCAAGGATCAAATCGCTAGTTCTTTGAAGAATATGCTCAACGGCCCAAAACTTCCAAACGTAGTCAAATGTTGATATTCGGACCAGAACAAAATTACGACCGCAAAAAATCGTTCCTCCAATTTTCGCCATGGTCCTCTGGTTCGAGACAGGGCACTCCAATATAATCGAATTAGATGCTTTTTTTCAGATCTCGTGGAATTTGTCTCATTTTAAGTTTAGATTCAAACAGAAATTCCGAATTTGAGTGAAGTTACGGTTTTTGTTCAGATGACTGATAAGCCGCATTTGCGTCCTGGTTGTGACTCATGTGATGAATAAAATAGATAACATTCTGTAAATTTGGAACCTTTTAATAAGTCTTTCAATTGCTCTGTTTTTCAATTCCTCAATTCCTTTCAATTAATCTGCTCTGTACAAAAAATGGGTAGTATTTTAGCATACGAGAAGCTCAGAATTCTATTTTAGAGATCGCATCGAGAGTTAATCAGAAAGAGAAAATCAAATTCTTTACGAAAGTCATGTTTACAAGAACAATTAGAAACAAGAAAACAATTCAAATAATATTTCTAACATTTCCGAAATTATATGTTGAAGGATTGAAAAAATTCAAAAGTGTAATTAAAATGTAGTTGAAAAAACATTTTCAAACAACTTTTAGGAAAAATCTTTTGAATTTGACATTTTGATATGAATCAGAAAATCATTAAACAAGGCAATCATCAAACAAGATTTCAGACTACATACATTAATCCTTTCAACCTAAACAGCCAATCACTAATATCTGATTACGGTACTTCGGTGTGGTGAGCAAACTAGATTTCGATATCTTTGATCCTAGCCGAATTTTAGTTCTACATATTTTCCAGAATCTTTGATTCATGCTAATTTGTATGCCGATTATTGTAGATGATCGGAAACATATGTCATGTCATCCAGGTATCCGTCGCCTTCTTCCTCTTCACTGAGATTTCTTACAAGTGGGCATACTGTAGATCCCAAGCTACACTCCCATTTTTCATTCTTATCGTTGAACTGGCCATAAATTTCTCGTGATGAATAAATGCAAGAATAAGATCAGTTAGATTATTTCTTCGAAACGAATACAGTTAACATGCTTTGTTTACGATACTGTGCATGACTTCCCTTCAAGATATTCTGTTTTTTTGAACAGAAATTCTCAAACAATACGAAAAACTACAAGGTGTCAGCTTTTAAAAGGTTCTGAAAAAATTTTCTGATGTTCCTCAGGTTGAAAAATAAAGTGAAATCAGTGAACTTTCGCTAAACACCGTCTGAAAAAAACTTTGGAATTTTTCCGTGTTCCTGATCTAGTACCATACATGTGTTCTAGATGTCGAATTGGAGGATTAGTATTCAAGAACATCTTTTTCTTCCAGAAAAAAAAATGAAATAAGCAATCTATTCTGGTTGTTTTCAGTTCTAAAACTTCAAAAAGATTTACTTACTTCTGATCAAGTGTAACTGAGGTTTCCTAAATCTCAATTTGAACCTATAGGTTTTTTTCCAATTCAGACTGTTTCCAATAAGAATGAAGTCATGACTCAGAGACTATGAATTTTTTCAGAAACTCGGTTTAAACAACTGATTTGGAGCTTTGAAAATTTAATCGATGACCTATTCACTGGTATCCAACGTTGACTCAGGAATAATTAAACAATCATGATTTTGCCCTAGAATCTAATGTAAATAAGATTGTTTGTCTGATTTTTTCATAAAAAATCTCACGAACAAGATTCCAATTCAGTTCCTCGTGAGACTTGTACTCGAACCAAAAAACACAAAACGATCTAGAATATGTATCTTCATTGAAAGATCGCATATTCTCTTTTCTAGTTTGTATCTAACATAGCCAAAAAACAACCATATGGCGCTTGACATAACCAACTCTTCTAGGATGATCTCTCCACTCGCTACAACAAAGACAGTTTTGTGTTTTTGACTTATGATACTGGCCAAAAACAACCATACGGCGCATGATTCATTGAGCTTCAAGAAGAAAAATTTGACTTCGAAGAGAAGATCACACGAATTTGTTTTAGATAGTGGCAAAAAACAACCATATGGCGCCTAAGGTTCAATGGGTTTTGAAGAATCTTTTTCTTCGATTTGGTGGGTTGTCTTATTTCATTTCAAAATAAAGTTCACATCATTGGTGTAGATCTCATAACTCATGTCAGATGACGAGTGCTGAAAAAGAATCAAATATGAGAGGAATATCAGATGAGGGGTTTATTAAAAATAAACATGATGGGTTTCAACACACTTCCTGGGTGGAACATTTTTTTCAATATGAAAATAAGAAACTTAGAATCCATCTTTGAATAATTGATAACATTTTCCAGTTTCTAAATTTTTTTTAACAGATTTTTAGTGTTTCAAAAAGCAGCTAATGCGATGAAGGTTATTTTTCGAGTGTGCATTTTTTTTGTGACCGTACACCATGATTGGTGCTTACATCTTCTTTGGCTACCGTATGACAAATATTTGGATACTTACCGTTTCTTACAAAATTATATTTATACATGGGTTTTTTCTAAAATTTTAGAACAGTACACTTTTTATTTTGTGACTCATATTTCTTTTCAAAAATTCTATTTACAATTCCATTTGTAGTAATTTCTGACCGTAAAATTCAAATCCTCTGACCATTGTACGTCAGTCGTCAGTATTTTCTGACAATTGTACATCAAGTGATGGTGTGAGTACAATTTAATAGGATGAGAATTCCATAAAATCATGTTTACAAGAAATATCAATAACAAGAAAAAGTTCAAATGATTTTTCTAACATTTCCCAAATTATATGTTGAAAGATTGAAAAAAATTCGAAAATGTAGTTGAAATAAAGTGAAAACATTTTCAAATAACATTTAGAGAAATAAAATATGTTATTCGACATTTTGAAAAACAATAAATATAATGAAATCACCTCGATTCCCTTTGATTTCAGACTACATTGATCCTCCTGACAAAAACAGAAAATCACTTTTGGAATTGTTAGATTACGGTGACACGGCACGCCAAAGACTAGATTTTGACATCAGTTTGAGGAGATATGATGTTTGCTATATTTTCTACCAATATAGGCAGTTTTAATTTTTTCAACCGCAAATGGTCACTTTTGAAGCACTACGAAAGTATTCCAGAAGAGTTCAATTTGTCTGAAAAATTGAGAGTTTAGTAAACAAAACTAGATAGTCACTTTTGTAATTGACAACTTCTTTGCCTAATTCCAGTTTGAGGAGGTGATCATTCCGAATTCCCGAAATTAAGAAATTCCAAATTTTTTAATTTCCGACAATTCTGAATATTTGAATTTTCGGAATTTCGGAAATTCTAAATTTTCAAAATTAAGAATATCCAATTTCGGAATTTACGAAAATTATAAACTTTAAAGTTTTTGAATTTCCGGAAATGTTAAAATTCTAAATTTCTTATTTTCCGACAATTTTGAATTTCTAAATTTCTGAAATTCTGTAATTCTGAGTTTCTGAATTTCTGAATTTTCAAAATTTCTGAATTTTAAATTTTTAAGTTTCCGATAATTTTGAATGTTCAAAATTTCCGGATTTTCTGAATTCTCGAAATTAAGAATTTCCAAATTTCTGAACTTTCGATAATTTTGAATTTTCGGAAACTCTGAATTTATCAATTTCCAATATTCGAAACTTGCATGTTAGAGATCACTCTATGCGTGCACTTTGAGCTCAATTATCTCGGTTCTTGTGAGAGATATCAAAAATTTAGCAACTGATAAAATATTAGTGATAATATGATTAAAATTTTATTAGTTGGCCAATTTTTGATATATCGCATAGAAACCGAGATAGGTGAGCTCAAAGCACATATGTGGGTATGTGTACAACAACGCATCGTGTGAGGCAAAATCCAACTATCTCTCGACTAAACATTCGAAAATTATGCATATGAGTTACAAACAAGGTCAATCCGCTCATTTATCGTTTATTTCGTCATTCTTGCCTTGTCCTATCTGTAACTTCATTTGAAATTGATTATTAAATTAGTTTATTGCTTTTATATATCCGTCCAGAGCTAAACTTACCTATAAAAAAGAGGCCCTCCTAACTTGTAGTCAATCTATATCGTTACCTGTCAAAGATATGAAAAAGTCGTAAACTGATAAATTGTTGTTTATAATATTACAAAAATTTCATAAGTTGACACATTTTTGACATTCTGCGAAGGAATTGAGATAATTGAGCTCAAAGTTGACAGTCTCGGGGCCTTTCTTTTAGAGGTTTTACGGCAGATTTTTAACGAAAAGATACGCCTGAAGAGAATGTCACCTAGTGGGGGTGTTGGATCCCCCCGTGAACTCTCCTACGATATGAGAATACTCTGATTCTCAAGACATAGCGGCCTGAAGTGATAACATAAGAAAATCCTAACGTGTCTGTAGCGCTTGAAGTGGGACGAAAGCGGGCAGATAAGCGATGTAACAAGTAAAACATTCATAACTCATTGACCCATTTATTGCACGTGAATAATTAATAGAATAGAGATAATTATATGGCAATAAATGGAGCGGTCCGGAAGACGTGATGACGTTGGATAGCGGATCAATAGGGATGAAAAACCGGACGAAAACCCCTAGAGATTTCTGTCCTTATTCAATTCCCCTAATCTCTACACAGCTACACACATATACACACTAACAGCTATATTACTAGGCTAGAGAGGATAAATACCTGTACTCCGCGAAGCGGACAAGACGCGATGGCGTCGACAATACAATCCTCGAGGAGCGAACGTACAATTCGATGGAAAATCAGAATAATAGTAATATTAGGTTGGTCCATAAGTTTCTTTCGATTTTGAATGCTCAACTTTGAAAATTCATATCTGGCCAGTGAGACTAATTTTCTTGGTGGATGTTTTTTGGTTAGATAGAGTATCTCATGGACTTTCTGTACACACTTTGTCTTCTTTCTCCTACTTGTGGTTCGCGAGCATGTTGCTGGCTTTCGGTCCTTACCGTCAACTCTTTCAAAACGGCGTTTTGTTTTTTTTTTCTTCCTGGTTAAACGATACATGTTATCCATAAGAAAATAAAAGAAATAGATTGAGGGAGATCTCTTACTACTCCTACCACCAAGCATTAGACTCATCGACTTGAATCCAAACATTTTGGGCTGGAAGACGAAGCTTGGTCCGAAAGTTGGACTTGGACCTATTGAAGAATCCTATTGAAACCGATCCGCTTCAAACCTTTTGTAAAATGTCAAATGCATTGTCAGTTAGTCAAAAAAGTACTGTGATTGGGTTGAGGTCTCTTTGCTGTGTCAAAAATTTGGTCGATTTGTAACCTATGCTTGGAAGGATGATGATATGGGTCGCCATGTAGACATGGGCATGTTTCTCCTATCATTTCGTGACATTTTCAGTTGGGTGAACGATCTAATTACTGTAGATGAGAAGCGGGTAAGTTACTCTTTCAATGTGCAGAAGAGTCAGTTGATTGCCGAAGAACATTTAGCTCTGGACGTTCCGAAACCTAAATTTCCCGTGAAAAAGGGTATGCTATATGTTTGATGGTCTGTCGAAGTGATGAAGACTGGGAGCTTTTAGATGAATATACCAATATAATGGCCGCCATTAATAGTTCATAATTAGAGAAATTGAATCTGGCATTCGAATCGAAACAAAGAGAAAAGACAAAGGTTTACTTCCAAAACAACAGTACGACATCGCCTGGTACCAGAGGAGTCAGCCAAAAACTCATGTCGTTTGGCTGGACTATTCTTTTGCACCCTTCGTATTCTCCGAACCTTGTCCTTTCGGATGGATGGTCGTTCGAGACTCTAAAGCACCATCGTGATAGAAAAGACTTCGCTTGAAAAGATGACTTCAAAAAGGAGTCCATTCACTTTTCCAATCGCAGCCCTCCTCGTTCTGGGTTGATGGGATCAAGAAATTACCGGAGCGTTGCCAGACAACTATCAATGTTCATGGACATTACTTTCATCAATCTAGCCCCTTCCGCTCTGAGAAAAATTTGATAAAATATTTGACCAAAATCGAAAGAAACTTATGGACCAACCTAATAGAATAGCGGTCGATACGGCACACTACAGCGCACTCACTTCAACTGACTTGTGCGGTGCGTTGAGTGCAAAGCGGGATGGGCTGCGTGTGTGCCCTCGCGCAGAGGGCGTGTGTGCCCCTCGGCGAGGGAGTGTGTGTGTGTGTGAGAGACGCAGATGTAAAGCGAGGGAGTTTGAATAAGGGTTTTTGAGGTGATTGAGGAAAACGAAGGAGATAAAAGGGAAATTGATAGTAAAAGAGGGTTCTGAGGATCAAGCGAAGTGGGACGAGCCACAGAGGTCCTCAGAAGACATTCGGGTTGGCAATCCTGTGAATTGACACATGGAATTGGCAACAACGCCGATGAGTTATTTTTAATTCAAATTCTTAGTTTGCATACTTAGTATACACTTTTTTCTATCTAGAATTCACATCTCATAACTTATAAAATTCTTAATTTTCCAGTTACTCTGAATTTTCTGAAGTACAGACGACTCCAAACGATACAACGATTAGCTCTAGTTTACAATGCCGAGAAAAAAACTTACCATTTTCAAAAACCATCAGTAAGAATAGAATTTCAGAAAAATAGATTGAAATTGTTCCAAAAACCATTATAGGGTTTGTTGGATATTTCAAAGAGAAAATTGATTGATCTTCAGGTAAAATATTAAAAAAAAAAAACTTTCCGATCCCCATGCAGAAAGAAATCTGGAAAGCTCTTGAATAGAACCCTATTCTGTCAAGGGTTCATGGAAAAGTAAAATTATGGAATGAGGCTGCCCAGAACGCCGGAGACTTGAGAGCGAGAGATCACAGACACAGAGTGTAAAAGGAACTGAGATATAAGTAAAAACAAGAGACTAAGCATTTTTTCCTGAAAATGAGTTATTTGAAATTTTCGGATGTTCAAAGTGATGTTTTTAAATCCTTTTTGAGTTTCAAAAAAATTTTTGGAATCTCAAAAACTTAAAAAAAAACGAAAAAGTATATGCGAAACTTCTGAAATTTTTTGTCATTTTGAGATGAATCCGGAAAATTAGCAATCGAGAAATTATCGTAACGGCTTAAATTTTTTAAGATTTTTGTATCTTTTCTGAAATTTTGCTCGAAGAACTTAAGTTTCATATTTTGAAAGTACTCACCAAAAAGTTTTGAAAAAAGTACTCACCGAAAAAAAATTCAGAAAAAATATTGAAAAATGTTCCAAGAAACCCATGCATTTATAGGGTTTAATGAAATTTTTGAGAAATTAGATGGAATAATATTCAGAAAAATAAAAAAAAGAATTTCGGACATGCATTCAGTAGGATGTCTCGAAAGTTCTTGATTCGAGTCAGACGTCTTTTCAGTCAAGTCGTCTGGGAAGCTAAAACCGAGGCCCGCAAAACGGCAGACCTCAGTCGTCGCAAGGTATAGTTGTAATAAAAGTCGCCATAGCTTCGAAAACCAATGTGCTGAAGAGACTCAGAGAAAAAAAGGCGGGAAAGTGATGCAAAAGCTAGGACAACAATCAGAAATTCAATGATAAAAAAGATGCACACCGAGTGAGTAGTCGCTTGCGTAAGTTTCTTGCCGAAAACTGCGACGCGACACATGTGTTCCAATATAAAAGAAGAAAGAAGCGTTGAGAGTCACTGAACGATGGCGGAATGTGGAAACCTGCTAAATTGGAGATATGCGCCTTTAAAGAGACTTCTGCTAGTTTCCCAAAGAGGGTGAAGTTTTTCTGCGCCTCGTAAAAAGCTCATATCTCAAAAACTAAAATAGCTATTCAGTTTTTGTCAACAAAAAATGTAAAAAATTGAATTTTACAAACTTATTTAGTTGAAAAAAACTGAATAGCTTTTCTAGTTTTTGAGATCTTCCATTTTTTAAAAACGCAAAAAACACCACCCTCTTGTCAAAAGGTCTGTGAGAAATTAAACTTTACAGATTTCTTTAGTTGACAAAAGTTGAATAGCTCTTTCAATTTTCAAGCTTTACTCCGTTTAAAAGACACTACTGCTCGCCCTTTGAGAAGGTGGCTTTTTTGCGATTCTTTGAAGGCGCATATCTCAAAAACTGAGAGAGTTTTTCAATTTTTGTGAACTACAAATAACTCTGGCAGTTTTTTTTTAGATATATGCCTTTGAAGAGGCGCAAAAAAACACCACCCCTGGGGGGACTAGCGATAGTCTTTTCAAATTTTCATATCTCAGACACTAGTATTCTATTTTTGTAAACTATCAAAATGTGAACAATTTAATCTTGAATATTTTATCAGTTTACAAATGTTGAAGAGTTAATCTAATTTTTGAGATATGCGTTTTGAAAAAGACAACAATCCTTTGACCTTTTGACACGAAGGTGGTGTTTTTCGCGTCTCTTTGAAGGCGTATATCTTAATAACTAATGATAATTTTGGAAAACTATAAAGATTCGGTACCAAATGAAAAAAGAGAGACACGAGTGAGTTGCTGCTTCTGTCAGTTTCTCGCTGTAAGTGGCGGCGCGGCACATGTGTTCCAATCTGAAAAAAACGTTCTCAGAGTTATTCTACGTACGATTGGGGATGTGGAAATCTTCTGAAACAGGCAAACTTTGAAAAAAGGAACACGGGACAAGGATTAGTGCCTTTTCAAGACAGATATTTCGTAAACTAAAAGAGCTATTCAATTTTTGTCAACGACAAAAACTTGTAACGTTGAATTTTACAACATTACTCAGTTTACAAAACTTCTTTTCAAAAAAACTTATAGTTTTCGAGATTTTTACAGATTTTTTTTGGAAGACACAAAGAAAAAAGAAAAACAAAGAATGACTTATTTGAATAGCTATGTGGTTATGCTGGATGAATCAGAGAAGAAAGGATACTGTATATTCCAGGTGTCCAAATATCCAAATTCTTAGAATGGATCAGACGACTTTAAATTTCACTTTGAAAATTCGAATTTCACAGTGAAAAAAAACTAAAATGGAATTTTCGAGAAATTTCTAGATTCCAGCGTTTTTAGACTCCATTTCTAGCACTTAATAATATCTGAAATAACGACAGAATCTTAAATCTTCAGTTTTAAATTTTAAATGTTTTTTCTCCGAATTTCTTCTTGTCATGAAGTAAGATTTATTTTGAGAAACGATACAAGTTAATTGTGAATGAAACATATGGGGTGTGATTAAGGAATTGAAATTTGGATAATTTGGATAAATTTGGATAAGGAAATTTGAAAAAAAACAAGAAATTGAAAAATCAAGAAATTTTATATTTCCGGATTGGTTGACATCAAAATCTTGGTTCCTCACTGGTTGGCTTCCGTGGCTCGAACTTCTGTAAATCACATACCGTAATTCAAAGTTCGTAAACAATAAAATAAAAGACTACTCTATGTATACTTGAATTTTGAGCTCAATTATATCGATTCCTGTGAAAGAATTGAAATCGTTGTCAACTGATAAATTGTTTATCATAATGTCGCAAACATTTTATCAATTGACTTCTTTTCGATATCTTTCATTGGAATCGAGACAATCGAGCTCACCTCAAAAGTTATCGTGTTTACGTTTTTGAATTCAAATATGAGAAAAAATGTTTTTGCGCGTTTCAAACTCCTTACCTTTTTTATTTCGCATCATTTTCTTCTCCTCGGTCATCTCATTTTTCTGGTTGTCCTCCTTACTTCTTTTTTCTCCTCTCCGACGATACGGACCACGAGAAAATGGCCCATCTTGGTGAGCAACGGATTCTTCGCCTTTTTGGCATCCTTCTTAGCTTCGTCCTTCTTATTGTGATTATCTAGGTCACACGTGGATAAAATGGAAATTTGAAAACACCTTCGTGCTCTTCTTCATTTTATAAATGAAGTAATGGAAACAGAATGTTCGAATTTTCATTTTCAGTTTTTTTGTGATACGCTAAGCCATTTTTAAATTTTTGTGATTATCTAGGTCAAACGTGGATAAAATGGAAATCTGAAAACACGTCTGAATTCGTCTTCCAATTTTGAACAATATCATGGAAACAGAATGTTCGAATCTTCATTTTCCAATTTTTGTGATTATCTAGGTCACACGTGGATAAAATGGAAATTTGAAAACACATTCGTGCTCTGCTTCATTTTATAAATGAAGTAATGGAAACAGAATGTTCGAATTTTCATTTTCAGTTTTTTTTTGTGATACGCTAAGCCATTTTTAGATTTTTGTGATTATCTAGGTCAAACGTGGATAAAATGGAAATCTGAAAACACGTCTGAATTCGTCTTCCAATTTAAAATGATATCATGGAAACAGAATGTTCGAATCTTCATTTTTAGATTTTTGTGATTATCTAGGTCAAACGTGGATAAAACGGAAATCTGAAAACAAGTCTGAGTTCGTCTTCCAATTTTAAACAACATCATGAAAACAGAATGTTCGAATCTTCATTTTCAGATTTTTGTGATTATCTAGGTCACACGTGAATAAAATGGAAATTTGAAAACACATTCGTGCTCTTCTTCATTTTATAAATGAAGAAGAGCACGAATGAATGAAGAAGAGCACAAATGAAGTAATGGAAACAGAATGTTCGAATTTTCTATTTCAGTTTTTTTTGTGATACGCTAAGCCATTTTTAGATTTTTTTTAATCTAAAAATGGCTTAGCGTATCACTAAAAAATGAAAATAAAATTCGAACATTCTGTTTCCATTACTTTATTTAGAAAATGAAGAGGAGCACGAAAGTGTTTTCAGATTTCCTATTCATCCACGTGTGACCTAGATAATCACAAAAATCTGAAAATGAAGATTCGAACATTCTGTTTCCATGATATTGTTTAAAATTGGAAGACGAATTCAGACGTGTTTTCAGATTTCCATTTTATCCACGTGTGACCTAGATAATCACAAAAATCTGAAAATGAAGATTCGAACATTCTGTTTCCATGATATTGTTTAAAATTGGAAGACGAATTCAGACGTGTTTTCAGATTTCCATTTTATCCACGTGTGACCTAGATAATCACAAAAATCTGAAAATGAAGATTCGAACATTCTGTTTCCATGATATTGTTTAAAATTGGAAGACGAATTCAGACGTGTTTTCAGATTTCCATTTTATCCACGTGTGACCTAGATAATCACAAAAATCTGAAAATGAAGATTCGAACATTCTGTTTCCATGATATTGTTTAAAATTGGAAGACGAATTCAGACGTGTTTTCAGATTTCCATTTTATCCACGTTTGACCTAGATAATCACAAAAATCTAAAAATGGCTTAGCGTATCACTAAAAAAATGAAAATGAAAATTCGAACATTCTGTTTCCATTACTTTATTTAGAAAATGAAGAGGAGCACGAAAGTGTTTTCAGATTTCCATTTTATCCACGTGTGACCTAGATAATCACAAAAATCTGAAAATGAAGATTCGAACATTCTGTTTCCATGATATTGTTTAAAATTGGAAGACGAATTCAGACGTGTTTTCAGATTTCCATTTTATCCACGTGTGACCTAGATAATCACAAAAATCTGAAAATGAAGATTCGAACATTCTGTTTCCATGATATTGTTTAAAATTGGAAGACGAATTCAGACGTGTTTTCAGATTTCCATTTTATCCACGTGTGACCTAGATAATCACAAAAATCTGAAAATGAAGATTCGAACATTCTGTTTCCATGATATTGTTTAAAATTGGAAGACGAATTCAGACGTGTTTTCAGATTTCCATTTTATCCACGTGTGACCTAGATAATCACAAAAATCTGAAAATGAAGATTCGAACATTCTGTTTCCATGATATTGTTTAAAATTGGAAGACGAATTCAGACGTGTTTTCAGATTTCCATTTTATCCACGTTTGACCTAGATAATCACAAAAATCTAAAAATGGCTTAGCGTATCACTAAAAAAATGAAAATGAAAATTCGAACATTCTGTTTCCATTACTTTATTTAGAAAATGAAGAGGAGCACGAAAGTGTTTTCAGATTTCCATTTTATCCACGTGTGACCTAGATAATCACAAAAATCTGAAAATGAAGATTCGAACATTCTGTTTCCATGATATTGTTTAAAATTGGAAGACGAATTCAGACGTGTTTTCAGATTTCCATTTTATCCACGTTTGACCTAGATAATCACAAAAATCTAAAAATGGCTTAGCGTATCACTAAAAAAATGAAAATGAAAATTCGAACATTCTGTTTCCATTACTTTATTTAGAAAATGAAGAGGAGCACGAAAGTGTTTTCAGATTTCCATTTTATCCACGTGTGACCTAGATAATCACAAAAATCTGAAAATGAAGATTCGAACATTCTGTTTCCATGATATTGTTTAAAATTGGAAGACGAATTCAGACGTGTTTTCAGATTTCCATTTTATCCACGTGTGACCTAGATAATCACAAAAATCTGAAAATGAAGATTCGAACATTCTGTTTCCATGATATTGTTTAAAATTGGAAGACGAATTCAGACGTGTTTTCAGATTTCCATTTTATCCACGTTTGACCTAGATAATCACAAAAATCTAAAAATGGCTTAGCGTATCACTAAAAAAATGAAAATGAAAATTCGAACATTCTGTTTCCATTACTTTATTTAGAAAATGAAGAGGAGCACGAAAGTGTTTTCAGATTTCCATTTTATCCACGTGTGACCTAGATAATCACAAAAATCTGAAAATGAAGATTCGAACATTCTGTTTCCATGATATTGTTTAAAATTGGAAGACGAATTCAGACGTGTTTTCAGATTTCCATTTTATCCACGTTTGACCTAGATAATCACAAAAATCTAAAAATGGCTTAGCGTATCACTAAAAAAATGAAAATGAAAATTCGAACATTCTGTTTCCATTACTTTATTTAGAAAATGAAGAGGAGCACGAAAGTGTTTTCAGATTTCCATTTTATCCACGTGTGACCTAGATAATCACAAAAATCTGAAAATGAAGATTCGAACATTCTGTTTCCATGATATTGTTTAAAATTGGAAGACGAATTCAGACGTGTTTTCAGATTTCCATTTTATCCACGTTTGACCTAGATAATCACAAAAATCTAAAAATGGCTTAGCGTATCACTAAAAAATGAAAATGAAAATTCGAACATTCTGTTTCCATTACTTTATTTAGAAAATGAAGAGGAGCACGAAAGTGTTTTCAGATTTCCATTTTATCCACGTGTGACCTAGATAATCACAAAAATCTGAAAATGAAGATTCGAACATTCTGTTTCCATGATATTGTTTAAAATTGGAAGACGAATTCAGACGTGTTTTCAGATTTCCATTTTATCCACGTTTGACCTAAATAATCACAAAAATCTAAAAATGGCTCAGCGTAACACTAAAAAAATGAAAATGAAAATTCGAACATTCTGTTTCCATTTCTTCATTTAGAAAATGAAGAGGAGCACGAATGTGTTTTCAGATTTCCATTTAATCCACGTGTGACCTAGATAATCACAAAAATCTGAAAATGAAGATTCGAACATTCTGTTTCCATGATATTGTTCAAAATTGGAAGACGAATTCAGACGTGTTTTCAGATTTCCATTTTATCCACGTGTGACCTAGATAATCACAAAAATCTGAAAATGAAGATTCGAACATTCTGTTTCCATGATATTGTTTAAAATTGGAAGACGAATTCAGACGTGTTTTCAGATTTCCATTTTATCCACGTTTGACCTAGATAATCACAAAAATCTAAAAATGGCTTAGCGTATCACTAAAAAAATGAAAATGAAAATTCGAACATTCTGTTTCCATTACTTTATTTAGAAAATGAAGAGGAGCACGAAAGTGTTTTCAGATTTCCATTTTATCCACGTGTGACCTAGATAATCACAAAAATCTGAAAATGAAGATTCGAACATTCTGTTTCCATGATATTGTTTAAAATTGGAAGACGAATTCAGACGTGTTTTCAGATTTCCATTTTATCCACGTGTGACCTAGATAATCACAAAAATCTGAAAATGAAGATTCGAACATTCTGTTTCCATGATATTGTTTAAAATTGGAAGACGAATTCAGACGTGTTTTCAGATTTCCATTTTATCCACGTTTGACCTAGATAATCACAAAAATCTAAAAATGGCTTAGCGTATCACTAAAAAAATGAAAATGAAAATTCGAACATTCTGTTTCCATTACTTTATTTAGAAAATGAAGAGGAGCACGAAAGTGTTTTCAGATTTCCATTTTATCCACGTGTGACCTAGATAATCACAAAAATCTGAAAATGAAGATTCGAACATTCTGTTTCCATGATATTGTTTAAAATTGGAAGACGAATTCAGACGTGTTTTCAGATTTCCATTTTATCCACGTTTGACCTAGATAATCACAAAAATCTAAAAATGGCTTAGCGTATCACTAAAAAAATGAAAATGAAAATTCGAACATTCTGTTTCCATTACTTTATTTAGAAAATGAAGAGGAGCACGAAAGTGTTTTCAGATTTCCATTTTATCCACGTGTGACCTAGATAATCACAAAAATCTGAAAATGAAGATTCGAACATTCTGTTTCCATGATATTGTTTAAAATTGGAAGACGAATTCAGACGTGTTTTCAGATTTCCATTTTATCCACGTTTGACCTAGATAATCACAAAAATCTAAAAATGGCTTAGCGTATCACTAAAAAAATGAAAATGAAAATTCGAACATTCTGTTTCCATTACTTTATTTAGAAAATGAAGAGGAGCACGAAAGTGTTTTCAGATTTCCATTTTATCCACGTGTGACCTAGATAATCACAAAAATCTGAAAATGAAGATTCGAACATTCTGTTTCCATGATATTGTTTAAAATTGGAAGACGAATTCAGACGTGTTTTCAGATTTCCATTTTATCCACGTTTGACCTAGATAATCACAAAAATCTAAAAATGGCTTAGCGTATCACTAAAAAAATGAAAATGAAAATTCGAACATTCTGTTTCCATTACTTTATTTAGAAAATGAAGAGGAGCACGAAAGTGTTTTCAGATTTCCATTTTATCCACGTGTGACCTAGATAATCACAAAAATCTGAAAATGAAGATTCGAACATTCTGTTTCCATGATATTGTTTAAAATTGGAAGACGAATTCAGACGTGTTTTCAGATTTCCATTTTATCCACGTTTGACCTAGATAATCACAAAAATCTAAAAATGGCTCAGCGTAACACTAAAAAAATGAAAATGAAAATTCGAACATTCTGTTTCCATTTCTTCATTTAGAAAATGAAGAGGAGCACGAATGTGTTTTCAGATTTCCATTTAATCCACGTGTGACCTAGATAATCACAAAAATCTGAAAATGAAGATTCGAACATTCTGTTTCCATGATATTGTTTAAAATTGGAAGACGAATTCAGACGTGTTTTCAGATTTCCATTTTATCCACGTGTGACCTAGATAATCACAAAAATCTGAAAATGAAGATTCGAACATTCTGTTTCCATGATATTGTTTAAAATTGGAAGACGAATTCAGACGTGTTTTCAGATTTCCATTTTATCCACGTTTGACCTAGATAATCACAAAAATCTAAAAATGGCTTAGCGTATCACTAAAAAAATGAAAATGAAAATTCGAACATTCTGTTTCCATTACTTTATTTAGAAAATGAAGAGGAGCACGAAAGTGTTTTCAGATTTCCATTTTATCCACGTGTGACCTAGATAATCACAAAAATCTGAAAATGAAGATTCGAACATTCTGTTTCCATGATATTGTTTAAAATTGGAAGACGAATTCAGACGTGTTTTCAGATTTCCATTTTATCCACGTGTGACCTAGATAATCACAAAAATCTGAAAATGAAGATTCGAACATTCTGTTTCCATGATATTGTTTAAAATTGGAAGACGAATTCAGACGTGTTTTCAGATTTCCATTTTATCCACGTTTGACCTAGATAATCACAAAAATCTAAAAATGGCTTAGCGTATCACTAAAAAAATGAAAATGAAAATTCGAACATTCTGTTTCCATTACTTTATTTAGAAAATGAAGAGGAGCACGAAAGTGTTTTCAGATTTCCATTTTATCCACGTGTGACCTAGATAATCACAAAAATCTGAAAATGAAGATTCGAACATTCTGTTTCCATGATATTGTTTAAAATTGGAAGACGAATTCAGACGTGTTTTCAGATTTCCATTTTATCCACGTTTGACCTAGATAATCACAAAAATCTAAAAATGGCTTAGCGTATCACTAAAAAAATGAAAATGAAAATTCGAACATTCTGTTTCCATTACTTTATTTAGAAAATGAAGAGGAGCACGAAAGTGTTTTCAGATTTCCATTTTATCCACGTGTGACCTAGATAATCACAAAAATCTGAAAATGAAGATTCGAACATTCTGTTTCCATGATATTGTTTAAAATTGGAAGACGAATTCAGACGTGTTTTCAGATTTCCATTTTATCCACGTTTGACCTAGATAATCACAAAAATCTAAAAATGGCTTAGCGTATCACTAAAAAAATGAAAATGAAAATTCGAACATTCTGTTTCCATTACTTTATTTAGAAAATGAAGAGGAGCACGAAAGTGTTTTCAGATTTCCATTTTATCCACGTGTGACCTAGATAATCACAAAAATCTGAAAATGAAGATTCGAACATTCTGTTTCCATGATATTGTTTAAAATTGGAAGACGAATTCAGACGTGTTTTCAGATTTCCATTTTATCCACGTTTGACCTAGATAATCACAAAAATCTAAAAATGGCTAAGCGTAACACTAAAAAAATGAAAATGAAAATTCGAACATTCTGTTTCCATTTCTTCATTTAGAAAATGAAGAGGAGCACGAATGTGTTTTCAGATTTCCATTTTATCCACGTGTGACCTAGATAATCACAAAAATCTGAAAATGAAGATTCGAACATTCTGTTTCCATGATATTGTTTAAAATTGGAAGACGAATTCAGACGTGTTTTCAGATTTCCATTTTATCCACGTGTGACCTAGATAATCACAAAAATCTGAAAATGAAGATTCGAACATTCTGTTTCCATGATATTGTTTAAAATTGGAAGACGAATTCAGACGTGTTTTCAGATTTCCATTTTATCCACGTTTGACCTAGATAATCACAAAAATCTAAAAATGGCTTAGCGTATCACTAAAAAAATGAAAATGAAAATTCGAACATTCTGTTTCCATTACTTTATTTAGAAAATGAAGAGGAGCACGAAAGTGTTTTCAGATTTCCATTTTATCCACGTGTGACCTAGATAATCACAAAAATCTGAAAATGAAGATTCGAACATTCTGTTTCCATGATATTGTTTAAAATTGGAAGACGAATTCAGACGTGTTTTCAGATTTCCATTTTATCCACGTGTGACCTAGATAATCACAAAAATCTGAAAATGAAGATTCGAACATTCTGTTTCCATGATATTGTTTAAAATTGGAAGACGAATTCAGACGTGTTTTCAGATTTCCATTTTATCCACGTGTGACCTAGATAATCACAAAAATCTGAAAATGAAGATTCGAACATTCTGTTTCCATGATATTGTTTAAAATTGGAAGACGAATTCAGACGTGTTTTCAGATTTCCATTTTATCCACGTGTGACCTAGATAATCACAAAAATCTGAAAATGAAGATTCGAACATTCTGTTTCCATGATATTGTTTAAAATTGGAAGACGAATTCAGACGTGTTTTCAGATTTCCATTTTATCCACGTGTGACCTAGATAATCACAAAAATCTGAAAATGAAGATTCGAACATTCTGTTTCCATGATATTGTTTAAAATTGGAAGACGAATTCAGACGTGTTTTCAGATTTCCATTTTATCCACGTTTGACCTAGATAATCACAAAAATCTAAAAATGGCTTAGCGTATCACTAAAAAAATGAAAATGAAAATTCGAACATTCTGTTTCCATTACTTTATTTAGAAAATGAAGAGGAGCACGAAAGTGTTTTCAGATTTCCATTTTATCCACGTGTGACCTAGATAATCACAAAAATCTGAAAATGAAGATTCGAACATTCTGTTTCCATGATATTGTTTAAAATTGGAAGACGAATTCAGACGTGTTTTCAGATTTCCATTTTATCCACGTGTGACCTAGATAATCACAAAAATCTGAAAATGAAGATTCGAACATTCTGTTTCCATGATATTGTTTAAAATTGGAAGACGAATTCAGACGTGTTTTCAGATTTCCATTTTATCCACGTTTGACCTAGATAATCACAAAAATCTAAAAATGGCTTAGCGTATCACTAAAAAAATGAAAATGAAAATTCGAACATTCTGTTTCCATTACTTTATTTAGAAAATGAAGAGGAGCACGAAAGTGTTTTCAGATTTCCATTTTATCCACGTGTGACCTAGATAATCACAAAAATCTGAAAATGAAGATTCGAACATTCTGTTTCCATGATATTGTTTAAAATTGGAAGACGAATTCAGACGTGTTTTCAGATTTCCATTTTATCCACGTGTGACCTAGATAATCACAAAAATCTGAAAATGAAGATTCGAACATTCTGTTTCCATGATATTGTTTAAAATTGGAAGACGAATTCAGACGTGTTTTCAGATTTCCATTTTATCCACGTTTGACCTAGATAATCACAAAAATCTAAAAATGGCTTAGCGTATCACTAAAAAAATGAAAATGAAAATTCGAACATTCTGTTTCCATTACTTTATTTAGAAAATGAAGAGGAGCACGAAAGTGTTTTCAGATTTCCATTTTATCCACGTGTGACCTAGATAATCACAAAAATCTGAAAATGAAGATTCGAACATTCTGTTTCCATGATATTGTTTAAAATTGGAAGACGAATTCAGACGTGTTTTCAGATTTCCATTTTATCCACGTGTGACCTAGATAATCACAAAAATCTGAAAATGAAGATTCGAACATTCTGTTTCCATGATATTGTTTAAAATTGGAAGACGAATTCAGACGTGTTTTCAGATTTCCATTTTATCCACGTGTGACCTAGATAATCACAAAAATCTGAAAATGAAGATTCGAACATTCTGTTTCCATGATATTGTTTAAAATTGGAAGACGAATTCAGACGTGTTTTCAGATTTCCATTTTATCCACGTTTGACCTAGATAATCACAAAAATCTAAAAATGGCTTAGCGTATCACTAAAAAAATGAAAATGAAAATTCGAACATTCTGTTTCCATTACTTTATTTAGAAAATGAAGAGGAGCACGAAAGTGTTTTCAGATTTCCATTTTATCCACGTGTGACCTAGATAATCACAAAAATCTGAAAATGAAGATTCGAACATTCTGTTTCCATGATATTGTTTAAAATTGGAAGACGAATTCAGACGTGTTTTCAGATTTCCATTTTATCCACGTGTGACCTAGATAATCACAAAAATCTGAAAATGAAGATTCGAACATTCTGTTTCCATGATATTGTTTAAAATTGGAAGACGAATTCAGACGTGTTTTCAGATTTCCATTTTATCCACGTGTGACCTAGATAATCACAAAAATCTGAAAATGAAGATTCGAACATTCTGTTTCCATGATATTGTTTAAAATTGGAAGACGAATTCAGACGTGTTTTCAGATTTCCATTTTATCCACGTTTGACCTAGATAATCACAAAAATCTAAAAATGGCTTAGCGTATCACTAAAAAAATGAAAATGAAAATTCGAACATTCTGTTTCCATTACTTTATTTAGAAAATGAAGAGGAGCACGAAAGTGTTTTCAGATTTCCATTTTATCCACGTGTGACCTAGATAATCACAAAAATCTGAAAATGAAGATTCGAACATTCTGTTTCCATGATATTGTTTAAAATTGGAAGACGAATTCAGACGTGTTTTCAGATTTCCATTTTATCCACGTGTGACCTAGATAATCACAAAAATCTGAAAATGAAGATTCGAACATTCTGTTTCCATGATATTGTTTAAAATTGGAAGACGAATTCAGACGTGTTTTCAGATTTCCATTTTATCCACGTTTGACCTAGATAATCACAAAAATCTAAAAATGGCTTAGCGTATCACTAAAAAAATGAAAATGAAAATTCGAACATTCTGTTTCCATTACTTTATTTAGAAAATGAAGAGGAGCACGAAAGTGTTTTCAGATTTCCATTTTATCCACGTGTGACCTAGATAATCACAAAAATCTGAAAATGAAGATTCGAACATTCTGTTTCCATGATATTGTTTAAAATTGGAAGACGAATTCAGACGTGTTTTCAGATTTCCATTTTATCCACGTTTGACCTAGATAATCACAAAAATCTAAAAATGGCTTAGCGTATCACTAAAAAAATGAAAATGAAGATTCGAACATTCTGTTTCCATGATATTGTTTAAAATTGGAAGACGAATTCAGACGTGTTTTCAGATTTCCATTTTATCCACGTGTGACCTAGATAATCACAAAAATCTGAAAATGAAGATTCGAACATTCTGTTTCCATGATATTGTTTAAAATTGGAAGACGAATTCAGACGTGTTTTCAGATTTCCATTTTATCCACGTGTGACCTAGATAATCACAAAAATCTGAAAATGAAGATTCGAACATTCTGTTTCCATGATATTGTTTAAAATTGGAAGACGAATTCAGACGTGTTTTCAGATTTCCATTTTATCCACGTGTGACCTAGATAATCACAAAAATCTGAAAATGAAGATTCGAACATTCTGTTTCCATGATATTGTTTAAAATTGGAAGACGAATTCAGACGTGTTTTCAGATTTCCATTTTATCCACGTGTGACCTAGATAATCACAAAAATCTGAAAATGAAGATTCGAACATTCTGTTTCCATGATATTGTTTAAAATTGGAAGACGAATTCAGACGTGTTTTCAGATTTCCATTTTATCCACGTGTGACCTAGATAATCACAAAAATCTGAAAATGAAGATTCGAACATTCTGTTTCCATGATATTGTTTAAAATTGGAAGACGAATTCAGACGTGTTTTCAGATTTCCATTTTATCCACGTGTGACCTAGATAATCACAAAAATCTGAAAATGAAGATTCGAACATTCTGTTTCCATGATATTGTTTAAAATTGGAAGACGAATTCAGACGTGTTTTCAGATTTCCATTTTATCCACGTGTGACCTAGATAATCACAAAAATCTGAAAATGAAGATTCGAACATTCTGTTTCCATGATATTGTTTAAAATTGGAAGACGAATTCAGACGTGTTTTCAGATTTCCATTTTATCCACGTGTGACCTAGATAATCACAAAAATCTGAAAATGAAGATTCGAACATTCTGTTTCCATGATATTGTTTAAAATTGGAAGACGAATTCAGACGTGTTTTCAGATTTCCATTTTATCCACGTTTGACCTAGATAATCACAAAAATCTAAAAATGGCTTAGCGTATCACTAAAAAAATGAAAATGAAAATTCGAACATTCTGTTTCCATTACTTCATTTAGAAAATGAAGAGGAGCACGAAAGTGTTTTCAGATTTCCATTTTATCCACGTGTGACCTAGATAATCACAAAAATCTGAAAATGAAGATTCGAACATTCTGTTTCCATGATATTGTTTAAAATTGGAAGACGAATTCAGACGTGTTTTCAGATTTCCATTTTATCCACGTGTGACCTAGATAATCACAAAAATCTGAAAATGAAGATTCGAACATTCTGTTTCCATGATATTGTTTAAAATTGGAAGACGAATTCAGACGTGTTTTCAGATTTCCATTTTATCCACGTGTGACCTAGATAATCACAAAAATCTGAAAATGAAGATTCGAACATTCTGTTTCCATGATATTGTTTAAAATTGGAAGACGAATTCAGACGTGTTTTCAGATTTCCATTTTATCCACGTGTGACCTAGATAATCACAAAAATCTGAAAATGAAGATTCGAACATTCTGTTTCCATGATATTGTTTAAAATTGGAAGACGAATTCAGACGTGTTTTCAGATTTCCATTTTATCCACGTTTGACCTAGATAATCACAAAAATCTAAAAATGGCTTAGCGTATCACTAAAAAAATGAAAATGAAAATTCGAACATTCTGTTTCCATTACTTCATTTAGAAAATGAAGAGGAGCACGAATGTGTTTTCAGATTTCCATTTTATCCACGTGTGACCTAGATAATCACAAAAATCTGAAAATGAAGATTCGAACATTCTGTTTCCATGATATTGTTTAAAATTGGAAGACGAATTCAGACGTGTTTTCAGATTTCCATTTTATCCACGTTTGACCTAGATAATCACAAAAATCTAAAAATGGCTTAGCGTATCACTAAAAAAATGAAAATGAAAATTCGAACATTCTGTTTCCATTACTTCATTTAGAAAATGAAGAGGAGCACGAATGTGTTTTCAGATTTCCATTTTATCCACGTGTGACCTAGATAATCACAAAAATCTGAAAATGAAGATTCGAACATTCTGTTTCCATGATATTGTTTAAAATTGGAAGACGAATTCAGACGTGTTTTCAGATTTCCATTTTATCCACGTGTGACCTAGATAATCACAAAAATCTGAAAATGAAGATTCGAACATTCTGTTTCCATGATATTGTTTAAAATTGGAAGACGAATTCAGACGTGTTTTCAGATTTCCATTTTATCCACGTGTGACCTAGATAATCACAAAAATCTGAAAATGAAGATTCGAACATTCTGTTTCCATGATATTGTTTAAAATTGGAAGACGAATTCAGACGTGTTTTCAGATTTCCATTTTATCCACGTGTGACCTAGATAATCACAAAAATCTGAAAATGAAGATTCGAACATTCTGTTTCCATGATATTGTTTAAAATTGGAAGACGAATTCAGACGTGTTTTCAGATTTCCATTTTATCCACGTTTGACCTAGATAATCACAAAAATCTAAAAATGGCTTAGCGTATCACTAAAAAAATGAAAATGAAAATTCGAACATTCTGTTTCCATTACTTCATTTAGAAAATGAAGAGGAGCACGAAAGTGTTTTCAGATTTCCATTTTATCCACGTGTGACCTAGATAATCACAAAAATCTGAAAATGAAGATTCGAACATTCTGTTTCCATGATATTGTTTAAAATTGGAAGACGAATTCAGACGTGTTTTCAGATTTCCATTTTATCCACGTTTGACCTAGATAATCACAAAAATCTAAAAATGGCTTAGCGTATCACTAAAAAAATGAAAATGAAAATTCGAACATTCTGTTTCCATTACTTCATTTAGAAAATGAAGAGGAGCACGAAAGTGTTTTCAGATTTCCATTTTATCCACGTGTGACCTAGATAATCACAAAAATCTGAAAATGAAGATTCGAACATTCTGTTTCCATGATATTGTTTAAAATTGGAAGACGAATTCAGACGTGTTTTCAGATTTCCATTTTATCCACGTTTGACCTAGATAATCACAAAAATCTAAAAATGGCTTAGCGTATCACTAAAAAAATGAAAATGAAAATTCGAACATTCTGTTTCCATTACTTCATTTAGAAAATGAAGAGGAGCACGAAAGTGTTTTCAGATTTCCATTTTATCCACGTGTGACCTAGATAATCACAAAAATCTGAAAATGAAGATTCGAACATTCTGTTTCCATGATATTGTTTAAAATTGGAAGACGAATTCAGACGTGTTTTCAGATTTCCATTTTATCCACGTGTGACCTAGATAATCACAAAAATCTGAAAATGAAGATTCGAACATTCTGTTTCCATGATATTGTTTAAAATTGGAAGACGAATTCAGACGTGTTTTCAGATTTCCATTTTATCCACGTGTGACCTAGATAATCACAAAAATCTGAAAATGAAGATTCGAACATTCTGTTTCCATGATATTGTTTAAAATTGGAAGACGAATTCAGACGTGTTTTCAGATTTCCATTTTATCCACGTTTGACCTAGATAATCACAAAAATCTAAAAATGGCTTAGCGTATCACTAAAAAAATGAAAATGAAAATTCGAACATTCTGTTTCCATTACTTCATTTAGAAAATGAAGAGGAGCACGAAAGTGTTTTCAGATTTCCATTTTATCCACGTGTGACCTAGATAATCACAAAAATCTGAAAATGAAGATTCGAACATTCTGTTTCCATGATATTGTTTAAAATTGGAAGACGAATTCAGACGTGTTTTCAGATTTCCATTTTATCCACGTTTGACCTAGATAATCACAAAAATCTAAAAATGGCTTAGCGTATCACTAAAAAAATGAAAATGAAAATTCGAACATTCTGTTTCCATTACTTCATTTAGAAAATGAAGAGGAGCACGAAAGTGTTTTCAGATTTCCATTTTATCCACGTGTGACCTAGATAATCACAAAAATCTGAAAATGAAGATTCGAACATTCTGTTTCCATGATATTGTTTAAAATTGGAAGACGAATTCAGACGTGTTTTCAGATTTCCATTTTATCCACGTGTGACCTAGATAATCACAAAAATCTGAAAATGAAGATTCGAACATTCTGTTTCCATGATATTGTTTAAAATTGGAAGACGAATTCAGACGTGTTTTCAGATTTCCATTTTATCCACGTTTGACCTAGATAATCACAAAAATCTAAAAATGGCTTAGCGTATCACTAAAAAAATGAAAATGAAAATTCGAACATTCTGTTTCCATTACTTCATTTAGAAAATGAAGAGGAGCACGAAAGTGTTTTCAGATTTCCATTTTATCCACGTGTGACCTAGATAATCACAAAAATCTGAAAATGAAGATTCGAACATTCTGTTTCCATGATATTGTTTAAAATTGGAAGACGAATTCAGACGTGTTTTCAGATTTCCATTTTATCCACGTTTGACCTAGATAATCACAAAAATCTAAAAATGGCTTAGCGTATCACTAAAAAAATGAAAATGAAAATTCGAACATTCTGTTTCCATTACTTCATTTAGAAAATGAAGAGGAGCACGAATGTGTTTTCAGATTTCCATTTTATCCACGTGTGACCTAGATAATCACAAAAATCTGAAAATGAAGATTCGAACATTCTGTTTCCATGATATTGTTTAAAATTGGAAGACGAATTCAGACGTGTTTTCAGATTTCCATTTTATCCACGTTTGACCTAGATAATCACAAAAATCTAAAAATGGCTTAGCGTATCACTAAAAAAATGAAAATGAAAATTCGAACATTCTGTTTCCATTACTTCATTTAGAAAATGAAGAGGAGCACGAAAGTGTTTTCAGATTTCCATTTTATCCACGTGTGACCTAGATAATCACAAAAATCTGAAAATGAAGATTCGAACATTCTGTTTCCATGATATTGTTTAAAATTGGAAGACGAATTCAGACGTGTTTTCAGATTTCCATTTTATCCACGTTTGACCTAGATAATCACAAAAATCTAAAAATGGCTTAGCGTATCACTAAAAAAATGAAAATGAAAATTCGAACATTCTGTTTCCATTACTTCATTTAGAAAATGAAGAGGAGCACGAAAGTGTTTTCAGATTTCCATTTTATCCACGTGTGACCTAGATAATCACAAAAATCTGAAAATGAAGATTCGAACATTCTGTTTCCATGATATTGTTTAAAATTGGAAGACGAATTCAGACGTGTTTTCAGATTTCCATTTTATCCACGTGTGACCTAGATAATCACAAAAATCTGAAAATGAAGATTCGAACATTCTGTTTCCATGATATTGTTTAAAATTGGAAGACGAATTCAGACGTGTTTTCAGATTTCCATTTTATCCACGTTTGACCTAGATAATCACAAAAATCTAAAAATGGCTTAGCGTATCACTAAAAAAATGAAAATGAAAATTCGAACATTCTGTTTCCATTACTTCATTTAGAAAATGAAGAGGAGCACGAATGTGTTTTCAGATTTCCATTTTATCCACGTGTGACCTAGATAATCACAAAAATCTGAAAATGAAGATTCGAACATTCTGTTTCCATGATATTGTTTAAAATTGGAAGACGAATTCAGACGTGTTTTCAGATTTCCATTTTATCCACGTGTGACCTAGATAATCACAAAAATCTGAAAATGAAGATTCGAACATTCTGTTTCCATGATATTGTTTAAAATTGGAAGACGAATTCAGACGTGTTTTCAGATTTCCATTTTATCCACGTTTGACCTAGATAATCACAAAAATCTAAAAATGGCTTAGCGTATCACTAAAAAAATGAAAATGAAAATTCGAACATTCTGTTTCCATTACTTCATTTAGAAAATGAAGAGGAGCACGAATGTGTTTTCAGATTTCCATTTTATCCACGTGTGACCTAGATAATCACAAAAATCTGAAAATGAAGATTCGAACATTCTGTTTCCATGATATTGTTTAAAATTGGAAGACGAATTCAGACGTGTTTTCAGATTTCCATTTTATCCACGTTTGACCTAGATAATCACAAAAATCTGAAAATGAAGATTCGAACATTCTGTTTCCATGATATTGTTTAAAATTGGGAGACCAATTCAGACGTGTTTTCAAATTTCCATTTTATCCACGTTTGACCTAGATAATCACAAAAATCTGAAAATGAAGATTCGAACATTCTGTTTCCATGATATTGTTAGCGTGCCGCGGAGGAGATGTTGTGCTTTTTTCTTCCGAAACAGCTGGTATTTCTCCATGTGGAACTCCGCCTTCTGCATTTGATAAGAATGCAAGTACAGATTCTGTTTGGCAATAGTTTCCATTAATTTTTGGAACATATAGACGTCGTTGACCATCTTTCTGGTGCTCTTTTCCGGTTTTTGATGGATTATCTATTGGACAGCTTTAACGACAGCTGGAGTAGTCACGGTGAATAGATGTCCAGCTTTTGGAAATTCATCTTGAAGTCGAAGTCTCTGGTAAGGTAAAACAGTTCTTAGAACCAAGACTCTTGGCCCCTTGAGCTTTTTGACGGCGTCTGAGTTGGACGTTCCCTTTTTAACACTTCAATTATCGCTGCATGGTACGGCAAAGCTCTCGCCATTTCTTTCAAAATAGAGAAAAAGACATGAAACTTTGCAAATATGTAAAAAAAGGTGTGATTAACAAAATTTTAAACATTTGCAGCCCGTTGCGCTTCTGTACGGGCGTGTAAGTTGGCGCAAAGTTGTGGCTATTCATTTACAATTCTAGATACACTGATTGTTTTATGAGTGTATTTTGACGAACTCCATTGTACCTAGATGGTTTTTCTTATGGGAAACAGTTCATCTAGACAAGGGATTATGTAAGACGCCAATAGGTACAAATAGAAAACATAGAAAGTTCAGAATGTTGAAGATCCATACTTCCTACCTCTTGAAAATTCAACATTTTCAGGTACAATTTCTCCTCACACGTTTTCATGCTGTTTAGGTGTCGACTCCGTGTTACAGGTGTCCAAAGAACAAACAAACATTTGATGGGGTGGATAATCTCCTCAATAAGTTCTTTTTTGAAACCAGCCTGTTTGCCGCGCCTCCGGCGCCTCAAAAGGCTGGCTGGTGCGCCTACGGCGCGAGATCGTCGCTTCGCTCCTCTGATTTCATTCTTCATTTGTTCTTCAGACTTTCCAACGCAAAATCTCTATGATTGATCAGTTTTGTCTTGCGGGTTTTTCCTCTAGGAAAGTTGCCTCCTGGGAAAAAACGGACAGACAAACAAAGAAGAAAAGAGACACCACATCAGTTATTTATTATAAGACTGATTATTTATTATAAGAATGATCGTGACCCGCCCAATTGCTCATATCCACAAGAAAAGTTATTTTGTAATTTGAAAAGATAGTATTTGTTTAGTTATTTTGATAACTCGTTTTCAGACAACGTGACCAAGGCTCCTGAAGACTCTTCTGAGAAAATTGGAGCGCAAGAACGCCCACCAAGGGAAGATCATTAGTTCCCAAGCTGATCGTGAGTTCACTTATCGGGAGGTGTTTTTTCAAAACGATTCATTTTCAGAAACCATGTCCACTGAGTTGCTAAGACGCGCGGTTATTGATATTGATAGATCGCTTGAAGCTTCAAAAGAAATGGATATGGATTTAGAATAGGTGAAAAACGGGTTGTCAGGAGGGAATTGAAAATATGAACGGGAGAATTTGAAATTGAAAGAAGAAAGTGCGTTCTGCTTCTTCTGTATCAAATGTACTGTCTATATTTTGCAGTTCAAAAAGCTTCGTCTTTGTCTGTGGAGAGGAAAAATAGGATAGAAGTTCTCGAGGAGGAGAATACCAAATTAAGAAGGCAAGTTGAAATTCTCAGGAGAGTTGATGACGTTTTTTCAAATCAAATGGAACATCTAACTTTATCTGGGGAAAGATTATCTTTGATACAAATTCTGGTAGTACGTATGGATATAGGCAAACAGTTTATTTATAAATCAACAAGAAGAGGATCTCAACGTGAATAAGTAAAATTTGAATTTGGGATTTTGGCGGATATCGATTCTAATGGTTGGCGTGAGTCAAAAACGATTGGGAAGTTGAATAACGCAGGTTGAAATTGCTGCAATTTCGGTTTGGATGGGCAAGGTTTCAGAAGAGAATCAATCATGAAAACCGGGGAAGTTCTCAAACGCTGCTCAAATCCTTTGATCCGTCGCAACAGCTCTGATGGCGGGGCGGTCTTATTTCGACGCCAGAGTCTTGTGACGTTGAATATGGCAGCGATTTCCTTTTCTTTTGAAGTTTCGAACGATCGGTGATTGTCGACAACAACTCGCCGGAGTAGTTTGGTGAAAGTAGTCTCTGAAAATGAATCGTTTCAAAAAATGCCTCCCTATAAGTGAACTTACGATCAGCATGGGAATTGATGATCTTCTCTTGGTGGGCGTTTTCGCGCTCCAGTTTTCTCACAAGAGTCTTCAGGAGAGTCTTGGTCACGTTGTCTGAAAACGAGTTATCAAAAAAAAACTGAAAAAAACTAGCTTTTCGAATTAGAAACTAACTTTTCTTGTTGATATGAGCAATTGGGCGGGTCATGATGACGTTGGCAGCGATGAAGATGAGGGTCCTGAAATTATCCACAAGTTACCTGAATGTTGTCAGCATGTCGTGGATCACGACGGTGCATCCTGTCAATTTTGGATAATTCTTGTCTTTGTGTTATTCAGGAATTAAAAAATGGACAGTTATTTTCCTTTCAACCTAATAATTGGAGACTTCTTTGACATTTTTTTCAATAATTTAAGGCAAATTGAACAAGTTTGAATTACTGTTATTTCAAAATCATCTAAATTACGGCTTCATCAACACGAGAAACGATGTTTGCAAGAAAAAAGTTTTACTCATAACCCCCTACGTTTTCGAAATTTTGTAAAAATGAAATTTAAAATTTAGAAAAATTGTATATCGTCGAGAGCTGCGAAATTAATATAATCATGACTAGGCTCCGTACATTTCGATTTTCCGACTGTATAAAGGTGCATAAGGGGTCCGAATTTTTGAAATTGAGAAAAGTAGGTTATGATTATACTTTTTTTTTATGCTTTTGGGGGAAACTTGGATTTTTAAAATCAAAATTGATATGTTGAAAACGGAATTCATAGACGAAGAACCTTATACTTCACATCTGTGAGTCCTAATGTCCGGAAGTCATAGCTTTCTCATTTTTTGCAGTTTTGTCAAATATCATGCATTTGAGCACTTAGCACGACAAGAGCATTAATGAGAGTATTCACACGACTAGACTCCGCCCACTATGATTTTTTAACGGGATAAACCTCTTGGTAGACAAATAAAAAGTAAGTCATCCACGGTGTCGGTAAAAGTTCAAATAACTTCGTAAATTTTTAGATACAGTTAGCTTTTTTTATTCCGAAAAAGGAAAGTAGATTTTTCTATATTAGGTTTTTTTTTAAATTTTCAGCCTTATCTAACGAAAAATAATATTTTTGGCATTTGTGAAGTTGGAGAAAAAACTTACATTTTTCAAAATAAATTTTCAGCTATAATGAATAGTATGAATATTAGGAAATCTTTATATTCAAAGAATTTCTAGATAATAGGAAGAATATTATAGGAGTAAGAGAACAACCAGGAAAATCAATCACGGGAAACTCTCAAAAATCCATCGATTTTTAGGACTTTTGGAGAGCTCTCGAGAGAAGGTTAGACGTCCATCCAGTAGGTCGTCAGTGGGGAGAGAATGAATACTAATGGTTGGTAACTTGGGGTTTATATACCACTGGGGGCGGAGTCTCGTGGGTCCAACCAGGTGGGGTTCAACCACAATGTAACAGGAAGTGTGAATCGGATTTACACTTCAGATACCATCTTTTATTACAGTCATTCATTCGCAATTCTAGATACACTGATTGTTTTATGAGTGTAATTTTGATGGACTCCATTGTACCTAGACGGTTTTTCTCATGGGAAACAGTCCATCTAGACAAGGGATTAAGACGTCAATGGGGAAGAATAAAGAAAATAGATAGATTTTTGTTTTAGTAGCCAATGCTCGGATTATGATCTGGAAAGTAAACTGGCTATGGGTGTACGTAAATTGTTCGTAAACTATCCAAATGAATGTCGCAAATTTAGCTGTTCCTGACGCTGAGTCGGACATTGCTTACGAGCTAACCTGTAGAACTCAAATCTTGGCATATTACCCTCGTTACCGAATGATTCAAGGAAAAATCTAGATTTTTAGGCTGATAAAACAATAGATGTGTTGTATCTGAAGTGTGATTTTAAATGACACTACATAGTTCTTAAATGACACTACAATAGGTGTATCTAGAATTGTGAATGAATAGCTGTAATAAAGGATGGTACCTGGAGTGTGAATCCAAATCGCACGTTTTGTTACATTAAGATTCAACCCCACCTGAATGGACACTTTCTCAAAACAATAAAAATGAGAGTGTTAATCTAATCGACACTGTAAATGACTGAATAGGTGAAGAGAGACCCAATACTTGTGCAACCCCACCTGGTTAGACCCGAAAGACTCCGCCCCCTACTGGTATATGTAAACCATCAGTTACCAACTATTACTATTCATTCTCTTCTTTTTCGGGAGCTCTCCAGAAACCCTTGTGAATGGGTTTCGGAGAGTTCCTTCCTTATTGATTTTTCTGGTTATTATCTATCTTTTTTATATTCCTATTATTTCCTAGAAACCTTTCTATTAGAAGGTTAAAATCTATTGTTGCTGAGAATTCATTTTGATAAAGGTGAGTTTCTTCTAAAGTTTTACAAATTTCACTCTGAATGCATGTCTTGAAGCAGTAAATAAACCAAAAATTCGATGAAAATATTTGAAAAATCTGAAACAGAAAAAATCTTTTTGAGCAAATTTTTTCCTGTATCAAAAATTTCATTTTTTTTTCCCAGTATTATTTAGTATGCTGAATATGAGTTTGGGGCTAAATTTTCTGCACTAATGCTAAAATGTTTCACGACAACGGATTTTCAATATATTTTTTTTTAAATTATAACGAAAATGCAATTTTTAGCGGAAAGGAAACGAGTTATTTTTCTGTTCAACACTATTTTCGATTCTCACATAAAATGCATCATAAAACTTATAACTTCAAAAGGTTTTTTACTATTTCACTAGACTTACTTCTGTTGAAAAAACTGAAAACCACTAATGGAATACAATGACTGTTCCTTTTACCAGAAAACATGTAATAGAAGGGGTCCCAGGAAAAATCACTATAAGAATCAAAAAGTAGCACTATTTTGAGTCTTTGGAAAATTATAGAATTTTGTAGAAGTACAGAGACATATTACCTTATTTAAGAAAGTCGATGTTTTATGATAACCATGAAATGATGAATTTTTGGATAATTTCAATAAAATCGATTTTGGAAAAAGAATTATTTGAAAGAAAAGTACCAAAAGAGATACTAGTTGAAGAGAATTACAATTTTATGAAAATTATGAAACACTAAAATTATTGGAAATTTTTCAAAAAAAAATGTTACTGTTTTTTTTTTAAATTTACTTTTATTTCAAGATCGTACGCTCTTCGAAGCCAAAATGTGAAGCCGGAGGGCAAAGAAGATGAGCTCCAGGAATCGGATGAGGGCTGAGCCAGAAGAGGAGGAGCTTGAGGTTCCAGTAGAAGAGCAAGAAGCGCCAGAGAAGCCTGAGAACGAGGATGAGGCGCCTAGGAGATCCTAATCTCTGCGTAGCCGGACGGCGGAGCCAGGAAACGAGGAATCGGATGAATCGGATAAGGATGATGAGGAGGAGCCAGAGGAGGACAATGAGCCAGAAGACGAGGAGCCCACTGTAAGATGCTATACGCTCCGAAGCCGGACGGTGGAGCCAGAGGAGCGAATGGAGCCAGAAGAAGCGCCAGGAGCTAGAGGATAAGCCGGAAGACCCACAATCGGACGATGAGCCAGCAGACCCAGAATCCGAGGATGAGCCGCGAAGAAAGTTACCCCTGCACACCACCTCCAACCTCCTGGCTTCCCCTCCAAGACCAGCGCAGAGGTCACTGGTTTAGGAGGTCCAAGCTCCAGCTCCGAGACGTAGGTGCCCTTTCACCCGTCCTGACAAACAGCCTCATTGCTATCGGCAAGAAGGAGGAGTTCAGAATTAACTTTGAATAAAATTTATATCAAATTTTGAAAGTAATAAATGAATTAAATTTGATTTGATAAAATACAAGGTCAGAAGTACTTTTTAGTCAAACTTTTCTAGAAAGCTGTAGCAAATAACCCAAGAGAAATAATGCAAAAGCATTTTCAATCCGAAAACAAAAAAATTAAAAAGAAATTTCACTTTTCGGATGATTTTTTTAATGTCGAAAAAATAGAAAACTATTATGTGTATGAAATATGAAATTTCAACATAGTTTAAGAGACTTTGGCTCTTTTCGAAGCGATAATAACTCATTAAAACACATTTTGGTGTATGATATGGTTGTTCAAAGTGTCATCCAGAGATTTCCGGCTTCTGGACTTTTTTCTACTATTGTTCCACATTTTAAAGTAGTCAATGTTTGGTACTTTTTATGTTTAAGCTAATTTTATGCCAAACTCAAATTATCGAATTCATTTTTTTAGCTTCAAAATGATTATAAACACGATTAGGCTCCGCCGATTTTAAGTTTTTTTAAGGTTTGACTTTGAAGGCGCATAAGGGGTCAGAACATTTGAAAATCGGGTCAAGTAAGTCAAAGTAAAGTAAGGTAAAGTAATTCGGGTAGAGTAAGTCTCGCAACTCCTCCACTGTCTTCCCCTCTTCTGCCAGAAATCTATGCGCTGTCTCACAACATCCAATATAGAAATCCTTCTTTTTCTTGAGCACTTGAATGAAACTAAGCTTCACGATCTCTGAAAGATGAGCAATTTTTTTACAGTAGTACTACATTTGTGGTACAGTTTTTTACATTTCTGATATTAACTCTTTAGGTATTTTTTATGCTTTCCTTTTTCATCTCCTCATTCTGTTGGGATACGTTGGCCAATTGTTGGCGGAGACAAGTAATTTCAAGAGCTGGAAAAATTTAGGTTACTGTAAACCAGAATTTCTAAAATTTGAGTTACCTTGACTAAAGTTAAGCCAAGAATCATCAAATAAACACAAGAATCATCAAACAAACACTGTAAGGGGAGAGTATCACTAAAAAAATGAAAATGAAAATTCGAACATTCTGTTTCCATTACTTCATTTAGAAAATGAAGAGGAGCACGAAAGTGTTTTCAGATTTCCATTTTATCCACATGTGACCTAGATAATCACAAAAATCTGAAAATGAAGATTCGAACATTCTGTTTCCATGTTATTGTTTAAAATTGGCAGACGAACTCAGACATGTTTTCAGATTTCCATTTTATCCACGTTTGACCTAGATAATCACAAAAATCTGAAAATGAAGATTCGAACATTCTGTTTCCATGATATTGTTTAAAATTGGAAGACGAATTCAGACGTGTTTTCAGATTTCCATTTTATCCACGTTTGACCTAGATAATCACAAAAATCTAAAAATGGCTTAGCGTATCACTAAAAAAATGAAAATGAAAATTCGAACATTCTGTTTCCATTAGTTCATTTAGAAAATGAAGAGGAGCACGAATGTGTTTTCAGATTTCCATTTTATCCACATGTGACCTAGATAATCACAAAAATCTGAAAATGAAGATTCGAACATTCTGTTTCCATGTTATTGTTTAAAATTGGCAGACGAACTCAGACATGTTTTCAGATTTCCATTTTATCCACGTTTGACCTAGATAATCACAAAAATCTGAAAATGAAGATTCGAACATTCTGTTTCCATGATATTGTTTAAAATTGGAAGACGAATTCAGACGTGTTTTCAGATTTCCATTTTATCCACGTTTGACCTAGATAATCACAAAAATCTGAAAATGAAGATTCGAACATTCTGTTTCCATGATATTGTTTAAAATTGGAAGACGAATTCAGACGTGTTTTCAGATTTCCATTTTATCCACGTTCGACCTAGATAATCACAAAAATCTAAAAATGGCTTAGCGTATCACTAAAAAAATGAAAATGAAAATTCGAACATTCTGTTTCCATTAGTTCATTTAGAAAATGAAGAGGAGCACGAATGTGTTTTCAGATTTCCATTTTATCCACATGTGACCTAGATAATCACAAAAATCTGAAAATGAAGATTCGAACATTCTGTTTCCATGTTATTGTTTAAAATTGGCAGACGAACTCAGACATGTTTTCAGATTTCCATTTTATCCACGTTTGACCTAGATAATCACAAAAATCTGAAAATGAAGATTCGAACATTCTGTTTCCATGATATTGTTTAAAATTGGAAGACGAATTCAGACGTGTTTTCAGATTTCCATTTTATCCACGTTTGACCTAGATAATCACAAAAATCTGAAAATGAAGATTCGAACATTCTGTTTCCATGATATTGTTTAAAATTGGAAGACGAATTCAGACGTGTTTTCAGATTTCCATTTTATCCACGTTTGACCTAGATAATCAAAAAAATCTAAAAATGGCTTAGCGTATCACTAAAAAAATGAAAATGAAAATTCGAACATTCTGTTTCCATTAGTTCATTTAGAAAATGAAGAGGAGCACGAATGTGTTTTCAGATTTCCATTTTATCCACATGTGACCTAGATAATCACAAAAATCTGAAAATGAAGATTCGAACATTCTGTTTCCATGTTATTGTTTAAAATTGGCAGACGAACTCAGACATGTTTTCAGATTTCCATTTTATCCACGTTTGACCTAGATAATCACAAAAATCTGAAAATGAAGATTCGAACATTCTGTTTCCATGATATTGTTTAAAATTGGAAGACGAATTCAGACGTGTTTTCAGATTTCCATTTTATCCACGTTTGACCTAGATAATCACAAAAATCTGAAAATGAAGATTCGAACATTCTGTTTCCATGTTATTGTTTAAAATTGGCAGACGAACTCAGACATGTTTTCAGATTTCCATTTTATCCACGTTTGACCTAGATAATCACAAAAATCTGAAAATGAAGATTCGAACATTCTGTTTCCATGATATTGTTTAAAATTGGAAGACGAATTCAGACGTGTTTTCAGATTTCCATTTTATCCACGTTTGACCTAGATAATCACAAAAATCTGAAAATGAAGATTCGAACATTCTGTTTCCATGATATTGTTTAAAATTGGAAGACGAATTCAGACGTGTTTTCAGATTTCCATTTTATCCACGTTTGACCTAGATAATCAAAAAAATCTAAAAATGGCTTAGCGTATCACTAAAAAAATGAAAATGAAAATTCGAACATTCTGTTTCCATTAGTTCATTTAGAAAATGAAGAGGAGCACGAATGTGTTTTCAGATTTCCATTTTATCCACATGTGACCTAGATAATCACAAAAATCTGAAAATGAAGATTCGAACATTCTGTTTCCATGTTATTGTTTAAAATTGGCAGACGAACTCAGACATGTTTTCAGATTTCCATTTTATCCACGTTTGACCTAGATAATCACAAAAATCTGAAAATGAAGATTCGAACATTCTGTTTCCATGATATTGTTTAAAATTGGAAGACGAATTCAGACGTGTTTTCAGATTTCCATTTTATCCACGTTTGACCTAGATAATCACAAAAATCTGAAAATGAAGATTCGAACATTCTGTTTCCATGATATTGTTTAAAATTGGAAGACGAATTCAGACGTGTTTTCAGATTTCCATTTTATCCACGTTCGACCTAGATAATCACAAAAATCTAAAAATGGCTTAGCGTATCACTAAAAAAATGAAAATGAAAATTCGAACATTCTGTTTCCATTAGTTCATTTAGAAAATGAAGAGGAGCACGAATGTGTTTTCAGATTTCCATTTTATCCACATGTGACCTAGATAATCACAAAAATCTGAAAATGAAGATTCGAACATTCTGTTTCCATGTTATTGTTTAAAATTGGCAGACGAACTCAGACATGTTTTCAGATTTCCATTTTATCCACGTTTGACCTAGATAATCACAAAAATCTGAAAATGAAGATTCGAACATTCTGTTTCCATGATATTGTTTAAAATTGGAAGACGAATTCAGACGTGTTTTCAGATTTCCATTTTATCCACGTTTGACCTAGATAATCAAAAAAATCTAAAAATGGCTTAGCGTATCACTAAAAAAATGAAAATGAAAATTCGAACATTCTGTTTCCATTACTTCATTTAGAAAATGAAGAGGAGCACGAATGTGTTTTCAGATTTCCATTTTATCCACATGTGACCTAGATAATCACAAAAATCTGAAAATGAAGATTCGAACATTCTGTTTCCATGTTATTGTTTAAAATTGGCAGACGAATTCAGACATGTTTTCAGATTTCCATTTTATCCACGTTTGACCTAGATAATCACAAAAATCTGAAAATGAAGATTCGAACATTCTGTTTCCATGATATTGTTTAAAATTGGAAGACGAATTCAGACGTGTTTTCAGATTTCCATTTTATCCACGTTTGACCTAGATAATCAAAAAAATCTAAAAATGGCTTAGCGTATCACTAAAAAAATGAAAATGAAAATTCGAACATTCTGTTTCCATTACTTCATTTAGAAAATGAAGAGGAGCACGAATGTGTTTTCAGATTTCCATTTTATCCACGTTTGACCTAGATAATCACAAAAATCTGAAAATGAAGATTCGAACATTCTGTTTCCATGATATTGTTTAAAATTGGAAGACGAATTCAGACGTGTTTTCAGATTTCCATTTTATCCACGTTTGACCTAGATAATCAAAAAAATCTAAAAATGGCTTAGCGTATCACTAAAAAAATGAAAATGAAAATTCGAACATTCTGTTTCCATTACTTCATTTAGAAAATGAAGAGGAGCACGAATGTGTTTTCAGATTTCCATTTTATCCACATGTGACCTAGATAATCACAAAAATCTGAAAATGAAGATTCGAACATTCTGTTTCCATGTTATTGTTTAAAATTGGCAGACGAATTCAGACATGTTTTCAGATTTCCATTTTATCCACGTTTGACCTAGATAATCACAAAAATCTGAAAATGAAGATTCGAACATTCTGTTTCCATGATATTGTTTAAAATTGGAAGACGAATTCAGACGTGTTTTCAGATTTCCATTTTATCCACGTTTGACCTAGATAATCAAAAAAATCTAAAAATGGCTTAGCGTATCACTAAAAAAATGAAAATGAAAATTCGAACATTCTGTTTCCATTACTTCATTTAGAAAATGAAGAGGAGCACGAATGTGTTTTCAGATTTCCATTTTATCCACGTTTGACCTAGATAATCACAAAAATCTGAAAATGAAGATTCGAACATTCTGTTTCCATGATATTGTTTAAAATTGACAGACGAATTCAGACATGTTTTCAGATTTCCATTTCATCCACGTTCGACCTAGATAATCACAAAAATCTAAAAATGGCTTAGCGTATCACTAAAAAAATGAAAATTCGAACATTCTGTTTCCATTACTTCATTTAGAAAATGAAGAGGAGCACGAATGTGTTTTCAGATTTCCATTTTATCCACGTGTGACCTAGATAATCACAAAAATCTGAAAATGAAGATTCGAACGTTCTGTTCCCATGATATTGTTTAAAATTGGAAGACGAATTCAGACGTGTTTTCAGATTTAAATTTAATCCACGTTTGTCCTAGATAATCACAAAAATCTGAAAATGAAGATTCGAACATTCTGTTTCCATGATATTGTTTAAAATTGGAAGACGAATTCAGACGTGTTTTCAGATTTCCATTTTATCCACGTTTGACCTAGATAATCACAAAAATCTGAAAATGAAGATTAGAACATTCTGTTTCCATGATATTGTTTAAAATTGGAAGACAAATTCAGACGAGTTTTCAGATTTCCATTTTATCCACGTTTGACCTAGATAATCACAAAAATCTAAAAATGGCTTAGCGTATCACTAAAAAAATGAAAATGAAAATTCGAACATTCTGTTCCCATTACTTCATTTAGAAAATGAAGAGGAGCACGAATGTGTTTTCAGATTTCCATTTTATCCACGTGTGACCTAGATAATCACAAAAATCTGAAAATGAAGATTCGAACATTCTGTTTCCATGACATTGTTTAAAATTGGAAGACGAATTCAGACGTGTTTTCAGATTTCCATTTTATCCACGTTTGACCTAGATAATCACAAAAATCTAAAAATGGCTTAGCGTATCACTAAAAAAATGAAAATGAAAATTCGAACATTCTGTTCCCATTACTTCATTTAGAAAATGAAGAGGAGCACGAATGTGTTTTCAGATTTCCATTTTATCCACGTGTGACCTAGATAATCACAAAAATCTGAAAATGAAGATTCGAACATTCTGTTTCCATGATTTTGTTTAAAATCGGAAGACGAATTCAGACGTGTTTTCAGATTTCCATTTTATCCACGTTTGACCTAGATAATCACAAAAATCTGAAAATGAAGATTCGAACATTCTGTTTCCATGATATTGTTTAAAATTGGAAGACGAATTCAGACGTGTTTTCAGATTTCCATTTTATCCACGTTTGACCTAGATAATCACAAAAATCTGAAAATGAAGATTAGAACATTCTGTTTCCATGATATTGTTTAAAATTGGAAGACAAATTCAGACGAGTTTTCAGATTTCCATTTTATCCACGTTTGACCTAGATAATCACAAAAATCTAAAAATGGCTTAGCGTATCACTAAAAAAATGAAAATGAAAATTCGAACATTCTGTTTCCATTACTTCATTTAGAAAATGAAGAGGAGCACGAATGTGTTTTCAGATTTCCATTTTATCCACGTGTGACCTTGATAATCACAAAAATCTGAAAATGAAGATTCGAACATTCTGTTTCCATGATATTGTTTAAAATTGGCAGACGAATTCAGACATGTTTTCAGATTTCCATTTTATCCACGTTTGACCTAGATAATCACAAAAATCTAAAAATGGCTTAGCGTATCACTAAAAAAATGAAAATTCGAACATTCTGTTTCCATTACTTCATTTAGAAAATGAAGAGGAGCACGAATGTGTTTTCAGATTTCCATTTTATCCACGTGTGACCTTGATAATCACAAAAATCTGAAAATGAAGATTCGGACATTCTGTTTCCATGATATTGTTTAAAATTGGAAGACGAATTCAGACGTGTTTTCAGATTTAAATTTAATCCACGTTTGTCCTAGATAATCACAAAAATCTGAAAATGAAGATTCGAACATTCTGTTTCCATGATATTGTTTAAAATTGGAAGGCGAATTCAGACGTGTTTTCAGATTTCCATTTTATCCACGTTTGACCTAGATAATCTCAAAAATCTAAAAATGGCTTAGCGTATCACAAAAAAAAATGAAAATGAAAATTCGAACATTCCGTTTCCATTACTTCATTTAAAAAATGAAGAGGAGCACGAATACGTTTCTCAAAGAGAAACGTCTTCTTGAAACCCCCCATTCCATCAGAGCCCGTAATCTGATCTCGAAGCGTATCAAGTCAACAACTACTATTCCTCCCCTCAAAAATAGAAGCCTACTTGCTACTTCAAATCCTGACAAAGCGTCTCTATTCGCTGAAACCTTCAGATCGAACTTTTCGGCTCAACTCTCAACCAGCCCCTCTATATCTCTCAACTCCAATCGATCCGCCTGGCCCCTTCATCTTGCCGATGAATATTTCCCTCCTTGGATTGTTGAACGTACTCTTGAAAAACTCCCATCAAAATGCGGCTTCTTCACCCACCCGGCCAACTACTTTCTCATCAAAAGATGCGCCACTTCTCTCGCACTACCTCTTTCCATAATTTTCACCCGCTCTCTAGAAACCTCCTCAGTTCCCCTATCTTGGAAACATTCTTACGTTATCCCGGTACACAAAAAGGGTAATCCATGCTCCCCTGATAACTACAGACCGATCTCACTCACTGATCCCTTCGCTAGAATATTTGAACGCATCATTTGCACTCGAATCCGTATTGATCTTGGACACCGATTCTCCCCTTTCCCATTTGGTTTCCTCTCCCGTCGCTCCTGCACCAATGCTCTCATTTACTCGACCTCTCAATATAAGTCTATACTCAAAGAACACAAAACTCTAGATGTTGTCTTCTTTGACTTCAAAAAGGCGTTTGATATGGTGCCCCATGCCCTCCTACTACGGAAACTGAATGCTTTTGGAATACCTCCTATCCTAGTCAGTTGGCTTCGGGACTACCTTTCTAACCGCACTTTTTCTGTCAAAGTCGACAACTACATTGATCCATCTTCCTCCCCGGTTCCTTCTGGTGTTCCGCAAGGATCAGTGGTCGGACCTCTCCTTTTCATCATTTTCATTAATGATCTTCTTGAAAGCATTCCCCCTGGTCTCCACTTCTCTGTTTTTGCTGACGACATAAAACTCTATTCCCGTGATCCTTCTACAGTCTGGAATCAACACTATCGATACCTGGGCCACAAACAATAAGCTTCCTCTAGCTCATACAAAGACTTCTCTTTTACGCCTCGGTTCCAGAAACTTGCACGTTCCCCTCTTCATCTCCTCTTCAACCATCGATTCTTCTGACAATATTCGTGATCTAGGACTCATTACCGACTCCAAACTTAAGTTCATCCAACACATAAGCAAATCGGTTGCTGTATCACTTCTCCGATCCAAACAACTTTTGAAATCGTTCAAATCCACCAACCCCTTATTCTACCTTCACTTATTCAGAACCTACGTTCTTCCCTCTCTTGAGTACTGTTCAGTAATCTATTCTCCTCCCCCAATTCCAAACTATCTCATAAACTCGAATCCCCACTCCGTTTCTTCACCCGCAAAGTCTTCCATAAATGCAATATCTCATACTCTTCATATCAAGACCGTTTATCCCAACTTGACCTCTTCTCTATCAGACATCGTAGACTCAAATCTAAACTTATGCTCCTCTACAAAATGATAAGCGACGCCTCTTATATGCCAGAATTATCTTCTTTCATCAGAATTTCCAACTGTCCTAGGAGACCTATGACCCTTATTCTTTCCGATAAATGTAATGATGACTTCTTTTTTTCCACCGCCCCTATTTGGAATGCAATTGTAAGGAACACTCCCCAATTTTTAACTCTCGGTCAATTTTCTACCTTAATTCAATCTTCCATCACCCGGTTTTAGATTTCTGCTTACCTTTTCCCTTCTTCTAATATCTTGCATACCTTACATGTCGTTCTTTTTCTTTCTTCCCTATTCTCTAGGTTCATCTCGTTAGGGATTTTATCTAGAACTTCCGTTTCAACTATTGTGCCATATTCTCCTTTGATCAATAAATAAATAAATCTAGGTCACACGTGGATAAAATGGAAATCTGAAAACACGTCGGAATTCGTCTTCCAATTTTAAACAATATCATGGAAACAGAATGTTCGAATCTTCATTTTCAGATTTCAGATTTCCATTTTATCCACGTTTGACCTAGATAATCTCAAAAATCTGAAAATGAAGATTCGAACATTCTGTTTCCATGATATTGTTTAAAATTGAAAGACGAATTCAGACGTGTTTTCAGATTTCCTTTTTTTTTGTAAAATCTGACAAGGGAAGGTTTTTCAGACACCGGTTGAGAATTTGCTCAAAATTTGTACACTTATAGTTAAAGACATGCTCTATACGATGACGAAAAAAATTTTAGCCCGTTCTCGCTCGCAAGCCAAAAAACTTTGTCTGAAAATTTGGGCCGATTTCAACACGCAGCCGATTTCGGCTTCCCCCTCCCTCCTCTACCACTTTTGCGTGAGAGGTAAATGTGGCTGTGTGGTGTTGTGGTAAGAGGGGGACTCATTAAGAGTGACTATGCTGGTTCAAACCCCACTGTGGTTAATTTTTTTTGCTTTTTTTGAAACTAATTTTTGAATTCCAGTTCGGCCCTCTAGACACTTCATGATACTTTTCGATGAATTTCAATAAGATTCAATGTTTAAAAAAAGATTTTATGAGAGCTTGATGAAAAATTAAATAATTATCTTTTCGACCGGTCCTTACATTATCCTATCGTTAAAAAACGAGAATTTCTGTCTCGGAAAATTGCTCAATTTTGCTATTTTTGTGGTGGGACACAGTTAAATCGATCACTTACAAGACTTGAACCTATTACTATAAGTTTCCGTTAATTTCAAGCAGTTTTTAAGAAGTTAGGGATTGCCAAAGTTATAACAACAATCATACTTTGGAGGTTCTCAGAGCTCCAACGACAAAATTGGGCTGTCAAATTTTGTCAGAATGCTATTTTTATTGTTTCTTGATAATGGGAACATTTTTTCGAACTTTTAAAAAAAATTTCAAAAAATCACTTTCAGAGTGTGGGTGATTTTGGTGATTTTTTTCAAAAATTTCCAAAAAAAATTTTTTTTGAAAATGTTCAAAAACTATTTCAGAAGATAGAAAAATGTTCAAAAATGAGTTTCGTACTCCAAAACATCCTGAAAAACGGGTTTTAAACTTCGAAAAATGCATGTTTTTGGCCAACATTTAGCACTGAAAACACTTCCAGAGGCCATATTTCGGCCCCTTTTGAGAACGGGCTAAAAATGTTTCCGGATTCGGAATCAGCATGTTTGAAAGTACCTTTGTACAAATTTTGAGCAAATTCTCAACCGTTGTCTGAAAAACGTTCCCTTGTGAGTCAGATTTCAGATTTCCATTTTATCCACGTTTGACCTATATATTCTCAAAAATCTAAAAATGGCTTAGCGTATCACAAAAAAAAATGGAAATCTGAAAACACGTCTGAATTCGTCTTTCAATTTTAAACAATATCATGGAAACAGAATGTTCGAATCTTCATTTTCAGATTTTTGCGATTATTTAGGTCAAACGTGGATAAACTGGAAATCTGAAAACACGTTCGTGCTCCTCTTCATTTTTTAAATAAAGTAATGGAAACAGAATGTTTGAATTTTCATTTTCATTTTTTTTTGTGAAACGCTAAGCCATTTTTAGATTTTTATGATTATCTAGGTCAAACGTGGATAAAATGGAAATCTGAAAACACGTCTGAATTCGTCTTCCAATTTTAAACAATATCATGGAAACAGAATGTTCGAATCTTCATTTTCAGATTTTTGCGATTATTTAGGTCAAACGTGGATGAACTGGAAATCTGAAAACACGTTCGTGCTCCTCTTCATTTTTTAAATAAAGTAATGGAAACAGAATGTTCGAATTTTCATTTTCATTTTTTTTTGTGAAACGCTAAGCCATTTTTAGATTTTTGTGATTATCTAGGTCAAACGTGGATAAAATGGAAATCTGAAAACACGTCTGAATTCGTCTTCCAATTTTAAACAATATCATGGAAACAGAATGTTCGAATCTTCATTTTCAGATTTTTGTGTTTATCTAGGTCACACGTGGATAAAATGGAAATCTGAAAACACATTCGTGCTCCTCTTCATTTTCATAAAACAAACCAAACATTGACTACTTTTAAATGTGGAACGATAGTAGAAAAAGGTTAAGCATGTCAGGGGGACAGTCTAGACACCCGGAAGTGAAAATTTGAAAACGAAAAATGATATCTTTTGAAAAGAACCTATTCTGGAGATTCGTTAACTCCATTCTTATCCTTTTTGGGATTATGGGACTCTGGAATTAGCTGAAACTCTGAAAATCATGTGTTTCTGAAAATTCGAAGATGTTAAAGTTCAAATTTGAAGACAAATAATGACGTCATTTAGATTCATTGGCACCGTGGGAGCAACAGTGGCAACTAAAAAAAGATGGTGATGTCGATTAGTTCATCTGACAATCCGATTAATTCATTTTCAGACTAACCGGAGAAATCGAAATCTGGAAAAAAACCCTCTAACCCTTAAGACCTTGAGATTGCAGGTCATTTTAACATACTCGCCTGAGTTAAAGCCTGTACCTCACATCCCGTTGCAAGTACATTTTACAATGTTCAGGTATCTCTAACAGTCTCGTATTTGTTCAGAAAAACAGAAGAATATGGTGCTAGCAACTCGTTTTTAGTTTTATGAGGTGCAAAGACCAATCACAGAAATACAAGATAAAAAAAATGACTTTATTACGGTACTTAAAATTTTAATTCTGGGAAAAGGGAGGGAATCGAAAGAATAGAAAAAAAATGTAGAACAAAAACTACTCACACGGGTTCTTTGAGACTGGGGAATCACAAAAAGACAATGGAAGGGATGAAAAAAACATGAAATTCGTAACTAGCTACAGTAACATTATAAGAAAAAAGAAATAACGACGAGCAATTTTCAATTGACTTTGGTCTAAGGATTCTTAACGTCTACCTCGAAGAACCATCGCCCACTTTGCCTCATCCTTCACCTCCTCTTTGATTTGGGATCGAAGCATAATGAGTCCTTGTGCTGCCTGCTCCTTGGTCCATTTTGTTCTCTCTGCCTTCTGACCAGCAAGTATCTGAATATTTTTTGGATTAGATATTGGAATTAAAAGTTTACTTACATTTTTTGCGTCTCGAACATTGCCCACGATTGAAGAAATGGGCTACCGGCGCTTCTTTAACTGCCTGAGGGACAGCTCCGTTGTCAGCTTTGTAGAGGTACGACGTGGGCTCTAAAATTGGGTATATAAATAAGCTGAAATAATTTTTAAAGGTCTTACTGGTCGTCACTGGATAATCTCTTCATTCTCATCAATTACCTCCTCTTTGATAGCACCAACTTTTCCAAGAAAATTCATTTTGTCTATTTTTCATCTCCACAGACGAAGACGAAGCTCTTTGAACTGCAAAATATAGACAGTACATTTGATACAGAAGGAAGCAAAAATCACTTTCTTCTTTCAAATTCAAATTCCACCGGTTCATATTTTCCTTTCCTCCTGACACCCGCTTTTCTCCGATTCTAAATCCATAACCCTTTCTTTTGAAGCTTCAAGCGATCGATGATTATCAATAACCGCTCGTCTTAGCAACTCAGTGGCTATGATCTCTGAAAATGAATCGTTTTGAAAAAAAACCTCCCTATAAGTGAACTCACGATCAGCTTGGGAATTGATGATTTTCCCTTGGTGGGCGTTTTCGCGCTCCAATTTTCTCACAAGCGTGTCAATAGTAATTGTGATTGTGATTGTGATGATAATGACTATTATCATCATCAGTTATCAAGTGTTATCAGTTTATCACCCATCTCTGAATATTGATCCACGACACATGGACGAGTATATTGATTTGTTAATAATTTGACTGAAATAACGTTTGAGAAGCTGAAATTGAAAATTCCCACACCTCTTAGAACATGAATCAAATAAGTTGATTGCAATGGAAACAGGACCAAACGGTCCTGGAAGGAGTTTCCAGGACCCTTTGGTACTCCTTCCAGGACCGTTTGGTCCTATTTCTGTATGTAACCAACTCTTCAATGTCGTCTTGACGATTTTGAAGAGAGAAAGATCTCAAAATTCGAATGAGAATTCAAATCTCTTGGAAATGCCTTCTGGGAAGAATTAATTCCAAAATGCTGACGTAAACCACTCTTATACAGCGCCATTAATGCCGACATTGCCCAGTATTAGTATGACCATTTTACAATCACACCCGCCAGGAAACTGATGGTTGGTGAAAACAGCCCAACCTGGAATAGACTCCGCCCCTCAACTTATAAATACCCGCTGCGTAACTCTTTCTACAAACTATTTCTACAAACTCATTCTTTCTACAAACTCTTTCTTTCTACAAATCTACTTAGTTCTTTGATAAGTATGAGGTAACACCGATAAAATTGATTCAAAAACCTGAAACAGTGTTTTCAGTTATATCAGCAAAGACGTCATTCTCAACGGCTCGTACCAAGTAATTGACATGGTCAACATGGGATATTACTGTGTGATTTTTTCTGCTCTGGATCTGAAAAGCAATACTACAGCAGCCGTCAAAAATCTGAAATGTGAAGGAGAAGGAGATCTCAAAGCGGAATACGATAATCTGATGCTTCTCGCTCCTTTCAACTACAGTCCCACCCCATTGGCTTTTGGTGCCGTCCCAGATGAAATTTCATTTTACGGTGAGTACTTGGAGAATTTCAGAATTTCAAACTTAATTCCAGTGCTATCAATGGAAGGACAAAGCCTTTTCGAGCTGAAAGCCAATAACAACAGCAACAAATTCTCAGAGGTCACCACATCTTTGCTCCTCTTCCATTCGCTGGTCGCCCTCAAGTCTATTCATGAGGCTGGAATTGTTCACGGAGATGTGACGGTCATGAATATTGGAGTTCCAAAGAGTCTTGGAGTGAGTTTCAAATAAATTTTTTTATTAAATAATGAAAAAAAAATTCCAGAAGGGAAGAATCATCTACTACGACTTCGGATGCTCGATCCCTATCAACCCGATTTCTTGTAGTCGCGACATTTCGAACCTCTTGATGGTTACTGGACTTGTGTCCAAAGAGAACAGGACTCTCAGTGAATGCCGCGATGCTTTCGAGAATGAACCCAGCACAACTATGGAGACTTTGATTGAGATGGTCTCGAAGGAGACCATGTTTGATCCGGAAGCTGCGTTCGATTGGGAGCTAGAATAACTCGACTAAATCTCTGTACCACAATCTTACTTGTCATTTCTATTTCTTGATGTGAAATAAATATTTTATCAGACCTTGAAAATTCGCACTCTTCTTTGAACATGAATCAATTCCTCGGTCGAAAAAATTCGAAAAAATTCGAAACTCAAAACATCGCCATTCTCGTCTGAAATGCCATTCCCCATGTGGACATGGAGATCGATCGGAAAATGAGTTTTTTTTGAAATTTCACTTTTTCAAATTTTTTGACTGTAATCTCATCCAGTGTTATATTAGGTTGGCAACTAAGTCTTTGTACACTTTTGTTTTCCTATTTTCTCTAAACTAAGCTAGAACAGTAACATGTGTGTAATCGGATATGGTATATAGGATAAAAAAATTTTAATAAAAAAATTTATTTGAAACTCACTCCAAGACTCTTTGGAACTCCAATATTCATGACCGTCACATCTCCGTGAACAATTCCAGCCTCATGAATAGACTTGAGGGCGACCAGCGAATGGAAGAGGAGCAAAGATGTGGTGACCTCTGAGAATTTGTTATTTCAAGATCGTACGCTCTTCGAAGCCAAAATGTGAAGCCGGAGGGCAAAGAAGATGAGCTCCAGGAATCGGATGAGGGCTGAGCCAGAAGAGGAGGAGCTTGAGGTTCCAGTAGAAGAGCAAGAAGCGCCAGAGAAGCCTGAGAACGAGGATGAGGCGCCTAGGAGATCCTAATCTCTGCGTAGCCGGACGGCGGAGCCAGGAAACGAGGAATCGGATGAATCGGATAAGGATGATGAGGAGGAGCCAGAGGAGGACAATGAGCCAGAAGACGAGGAGCCCACTGTAAGATGCTATACGCTCCGAAGCCGGACGGTGGAGCCAGAGGAGCGAATGGAGCCAGAAGAAGCGCCAGGAGCTAGAGGATAAGCCGGAAGACCCACAATCGGACGATGAGCCAGCAGACCCAGAATCCGAGGATGAGCCGCGAAGAAAGTTACCCCTGCACACCACCTCCAACCTCCTGGCTTCCCCTCCAAGACCAGCGCAGAGGTCACTGGTTTAGGAGGTCCAAGCTCCAGCTCCGAGACGTAGGTGCCCTTTCACCCGTCAAAACACAGATTTTAAAATGTAATGAAACTACAAAATATATCAATGAGGGATCAAAATGTATCCAAAAGTAAATTTAAAAAAAAAACAGTAACATTTTTTTTTGAAAAATTTCCAATAATTTTAGTGTTTCATAATTTTCATAAAATTGTAATTCTCTTCAACTAGTATCTCTTTTGGTACTTTTCTTTCAAATAATTCTTTTTCCAAAATCGATTTTATTGAAATTATCCAAAAATTCATCATTTCATGGTTATCATAAAACATCGACTTTCTTAAATAAGGTAATATGTCTCTGTACTTCTACAAAATTCTATAATTTTCCAAAGACTCAAAATAGTGCTACTTTTTGATTCTTATAGTGATTTTTCCTGGGACCCCTTCTATTACATGTTTTCTGGTAAAAGGAACAGTCATTGTATTCCATTAGTGGTTTTCAGTTTTTTCAACAGAAGTAAGTCTAGTGAAATAGTAAAAAACCTTTTGAAGTTATAAGTTTTATGATGCATTTTATGTGAGAATCGAAAATAGTGTTGAACAGAAAAATAACTCGTTTCCTTTCCGCTAAAAATTGCATTTTCGTTATAATTTAAAAAAAAATATATTGAAAATCCGTTGTCGTGAAACATTTTAGCATTAGTGCAGAAAATTTAGCCCCAAACTCATATTCAGCATACTAAATAATACTGGGAAAAAAAAAGAAATTTTTGATACAGGAAAAAATTTGCTCAAAAAGATTTTTTCTGTTTCAGATTTTTCAAATATTTTCATCGAATTTTTGGTTTATTTACTGCTTCAAGACATGCATTCAGAGTGAAATTTGTAAAACTTTAGAAGAAACTCACCTTTATCAAAATGAATTCTCAGCAACAATAGATTTTAACCTTCTAATAGAAAGGTTTCTAGGAAATAATAGGAATATAAAAAAGATAGATAATAACCAGAAAAATCAATAAGGAAGGAACTCTCCGAAACCCATTCAGAAGGGTTTCTGGAGAGCTCCCGAAAAAGTCGTCGTAAGAAGAGAATGAATAGTAATAGTTGGTAACTGATGGTTTACATATACCAGTAGGGGGCGGAGTCTTTCGGGTCTAACCAGGTGGGGTTGCACAAGTATTGGGTCTCTCTTCACCTATTCAGTCATTTACAGTGTCGATTAGATTAACACTCTCATTTTTATTGTTTTGAGAAAGTGTCCATTCAGGTGGGGTTGAATCTTAATGTAACAAAACGTGCGATTTGGATTCACACTCCAGGTACCATCCTTTATTACAGCTATTCATTCACAATTCTAGATACACCTATTGTAGTGTCATTTAAGAACTATGTAGTGTCATTTAAAATCACACTTCAGATACAACACATCTATTGTTTTATCAGCCTAAAAATCTAGATTTTTCCTTGAATCATTCGGTAACGAGGGTAATATGCCAAGATTTGAGTTCTACAGGTTAGCTCGTAAGCAATGTCCGACTCAGCGTCAGGAACAGCTAAACCCATAGCCAGTTTACTTTCCAGATCATAATCCGAGCATTGGCTACTAAAACAAAAAGCTTTCTATTTTCATTATTCTTCCCCATTGACGTCTTTATCCCTTGTCTAGATGGACTGTTTCCCATGAGAAAAACCGTCTAGGTACAACGGAGTCCATCAAAATTACACTCATAAAACAATCAGTGTATCTAGAATTGTGAATGAACAGCTGTAATAAAAGATGGTATCTGAAGTGTAAATCCGATTCACACTTCCTGTTACATTGTGGTTGAACCCCACCTGGTTGGACCCACGAGACTCCGCCCCCAGTGGTATATAAACCCCAAGTTACCAACCATTAGTATTCATTCACTCCTTAAGACGACCTACTGAATGGACGTCTTTTTTGGGGGCTCTCCAGAAACCCTTGTGTATGGGTTTCGGAAAGTTTCTTCCCTATTGATTTTCCTGGTTATTATCTACCTTTTTTCATATTCCTATTATTTCCTAGAAGCCTTTCAATTAGAAAGTTAAAATCTATTGTTGCTGAGAATTTATTTTTAGGAAGGTGAGTTTTTTTTTCAATTTTACAAATTTCACTCTAAATGTATAGCATGTCTTGTTGGATGAGGGTAAAAATGTTAGTTCACTTCTATAGTATTTTTTTTATTATCTAGAAATTCTTTGAATATAAGGATTTCCTAAAAATCTCATTCACATGAATCTTCACAAAAAATTTCTCAGCTCAAAAAATTCAAAAAAGGAAAGTAAACTCTAGGAAGGTAAACTTTTTTTAAATCTAAAAATTCACAAAATTATTCGAAATTTTCCCGACACCGTGGATGCTACCTTTTTTCTGCCATAAACTAGAGAAATATCCAAAATCGGGCTATACAGAAAATTGTTTCCCTAATTTTTCAAACTTTCAAGCTGGTACTTACTTTTCAGATTTGTGAATGAGATAGAACACTTGTGACCAACTCAGTGCCAAAAATTCCAGAAACGAAGCATAGTTACATATGTTTTCTACCAGAAGGTTTATTCCCCTAAAAACTCAAGTTGGCGGAGCCTAGTCGTGTTCATACTCACTTTGAAGCTCTTGACGTGCTAAGTACACAAACTCATGTTATTTGACATTACTGCAAGAAATGAGAAATCTATGACTGAAAAAAAATGATTTTCAACATTTTTTCAGACTGGACAGAGAAAGTCAGGTCCTGGAATACTTCTAGCAATTCGGAATCATCAACCAATTGAGAACTGCGTTATTGATTTGTCGGCCACCGCCACCTTCTTCCATGTTAAAATTGTAAGTTTTTGAGAGACATTCAGACATTAGGATTCACAGATCTGAGAAAAAAGATTTTGAAATCTTGTTTCTTCTATAACTTTTGTTTTAAAAATATAAATTTTGAAAACCATGTTTTGTACGCCGAAAGCTTTAAAAAAGCATAATCATAACCTACTTTCTTCAATTTTAAACATTCGGGCCCCTATGCGCCTTTAAATTGGGGAAATCAAAATAGACAGAGCCTAGTCATGATTATACTCATTTCGAAGCTTTTGATGTGGTGAATTCTAAATTTTAAATTTCATTTTCACAACATTCCTAAAACGAAGGGGGTTATGAGCAAATATTTTTTTGTAAATATCGTTTCTTGTGTTGATGAAGCCGTAACTTTGCAATTTCTCAGAATCACTTGAAAAATATGTTATGCATCGTTTTAATGGGGTCTTGGAGTAAATAAATGGGGAAAAAGTGAGTGAATCGAAAGTTAGGGAGGAGAGATGCTGTAGTCGGGGCGAACAATGAAGTTTTTGGGGGAAGACGGGGTTAAAGGGGTTGAGAAAAGGAATATTTCATAATTCATTTTTAGACATCGTGACCAAGACTCTCCTGAAGACTCTTGTGAGAAAATTGGAGCGCAAAAACGCCCACCAAGGGAAGATCATCAATTCCCAAGCTGATCGTGAGTTCATTTATAGGGAGGTTCTTTTTTCAAAACGATTCATTTTCAGAAACCATAGTTACTGAGTTGCTAAGATGAGCGGTTATTGATAATCATAGATTGTTTGAAGTTTCAAAAGAAAGGGATATGGATTTAGAATAGGTGAAAAACGGGTTGTCAGGAGGAAATGGAAAATATGAACGGGAGAATTTGAAATTGAAAGAAGAAAGTGCGTTCTGCTTCTTCTGTATCAAATGTACTGGCTATATTTTCCAGTTCAAAGAGCTTCGTCTTCGTCTGTGGAGATGAAAAATAGGAAAGAAGTTCTCGAGGAGGAGATACCAAATTAAGAAGGCAAGTTGAAATTCTTGGAATAGTTGCTGCTATCAAAGAGGAGGCAATCCATGAGAATGAATAGAATATCCGACCACTGACGACCAGTAAGACCTTTCAAAATTATTAGCATATTCATATTCCCAATTTCAGAGCCCACGTCGTACCTCTACGATGCTGACAACGGAGCTGTCCCTCAGGCAGTCAAAGAAGCATCGCCAGCCCATTTCTTCTATCGTGGCAATGTTCGAAACGCAAAAAATGTAAGTAACCCTTTCATTCAATTATCTAATCCAAAAAAATATACAGATACTCGCTGGTCAAATTTGGAGAAGGCAGAGAGAACAAAATGGACCAAGTAGTGGACACAAATAAGAAAGGTTCAGAAGTAGCAGGCAGCACACGAGCTCATTGTGTTTCGATCCCAAATCTAGGAGGAGGTGAAGGATGAGGCAAAGTGAGCGATGACTCTTAGAAGTAGACATTAAGAATCCTTAGACCATAGTCAATTGAAAAATGTTCGTTGTTATTTCTTATTGCTTTGTTACTGTAGTTAAGAATTTCATGTTTTTTTCATCCCTTCCATTGTCTTTCTGTGATTCCCCAGGCTCAAAAAACCCGTGTGAGTAGTTTTTGTTCTAGAGTTTTTTTTTTTCGATTCTCAAAACATTTTCCTCATAAGTCATTTATTGGATCTTCTGCCGCCATTTTTGCCACCCTTTTCCCAGAATTCAAATTTTAAGTACCGTAATAAAGTTATTTTTTCTTTATCTTCCATTTCTGTGATTGGTCTTTTTATCTCATATAACTAGGGACACCTGAATATTGTAAAATGTACTTGCAACGGGCTGTGCAGGACAGGCCTGTAGCTCGGGCGAGTATGTTAAAATGAGCTGACATTTCAAGATCTTAAGGTCAGAAGGTTTTTTTTCCAGATTCCAACTTGTCCGGTAAATCTGAAAATCAATTAACCGGATTGTCAGATGAACTAATGAACATCTTTCCCTAGTTTCCATGGGTTTTCCTGAACATTTTTCAGGTCGATGGAATGAGTTCTAAATAAATTTTTGGGACCTCGGAATTTGGTCTTTTTTTCGCTAAAAACGATAACTTTCTAGGTCAATCGTACGTCTACAACGAAACTGGAAAATAATCTAACTATTGTATGGGTAAATTCGAAACTTGATAAGTGTGATTCAAAAAGGAAAAACAGAATGCGTGACTCCTTCCACCCAAAACAACTCCGTAAACATGACTTCTCATAGCCCATTTTTTATGTTTGAAGGTGAGATGGTCCAAAAAGTTGCAGATATCGTAAACCCAAAATTTACATTTTCATGGTTTTATGTATGTTCCTAAATGACAACAAGTTCACCTTTATTTTATGCTAGTCAGCTCAATCAGATGTCTGCCGAGAAAGACACAGTATCACTCAGAAAATACTTGTAAAAATAGGCTGAAACGGGAGATTTTTCTCGGTTTTCAAATTAAACTTATGTTTTTTAACAGTTAACTGGGTGAAGCAGTTGACAGTGATTCTGTTAAACTTAAAAACTTGGAGTCAGCATTGTTTTCAGAAAAGTTATTGAAGAAAAAGTTCATTTTCAGTATAAGCTGGCCAAAAACGGATGTGGTCCAATTTTGAGTATAGATACAACCAAAATTCTCACAATAAGGGATACATTTTGATCCCTCATTGATATATTTTGTAGTTTCATTACATTTTAAAATCTGTGTTTTGAGTTATCTTTCATTGTTTCAAGTGAACTTATACTTATGTTACGTTTTTTCGGGCCATTTTTTCGATTTTTTCAATTTTGCCAAATTTAAGAAATGGTAGCGGTCTCAAATGGTATTCATTGATTGACAATCCAAATTAGTATTTACTTCAATTCATATCCTGTCCAGTCCATATTCACAGTTTTCCAAAAAATTCAAAATTTAAAGTGAACTTATAATTATGTTACGCAGTGTAGAAGCTGAAAACTACAATTTTCAGCTTCTCAACCTTTTTCCCAATCAACTTATTCACATCATCTCTAAATATTGATCCACGCCACATGGACGAGTCTACAAATTTGTTAATAAATTGGCTGAAATGAAGGCTGAGAAGCTGAAATTGAAAATTCCCACACCTCTTTGAAAATGAATCAAAAAAATTCGAAACTCAAAAAATCGCCATTTTCGTCCGAAATCGAGTTCCTTGTGATCGCTCGAACAATGAGTTTTTCGAAATTTCACTTTTTCAAATTTTTTGACTGTTGTTTCATTTTGTGTTATAATAGAAGCCATCCGGCATGGATGAACTGACGCATCCGGCATGGACGAGAACATGAAGATGTCAAATAAATGGACTGAAAGAAAGGCTATGAAGCTGAATATTGTAGTTTTGAGCTTCTATTGTAACACTGATTGAAATTACAATCGGAAATTTTCGAAAAAAAAATCGAAACTCAAAGAATCGCAACTCTGTCTGAATTTCTTGTGTTGGCCATATAGATGTGTTGGAAAAAATGTGTTTTTCGAAATGTCTATTTGTGAAATTTTGTGACCGTAATTTCATTTAGTGTTATTATAGAAGCTGAAAACTACAACTTTCAGCTTCTCAACCTTTTTCCCAATCAACTTATTTACATCTTTGAATATTCGTCGAATTCGCGTCATTTAGTCGTCATTTAGAAGGTATCTATTCATTGGCACCGTGGGAAAACCCATGGAAACTAGGGAAAGATGTTCATTAGTTCATCTGACAATCCGGTTAATTGATTTTCAGATTTACCGGACAAGTTGGAATCTGGAAAAAAAACCTTCTGACCTTAAGATCTTGAAATGTCAGCTCATTTTAACATACTCGCCCGAGCTACAGGCCTGTCCTGCACAGCCCGTTGCAAGTACATTTTACAATATTCAGGTGTCCCTAGTTATATGAGATAAAAAGACCAATCACAGAAATGGAAGATAAAGAAAAAATAACTTTATTACGGTACTTAAAATTTGAATTCTGGGAAAAGGGTGGCAAAAATGGCGGCAGAAGATCCAATAAATGACTTATGAGGAAAATGTTTTGAGAATCGAAAAAAAAAAACTCTAGAACAAAAACTACTCACACGGGTTTTTTGAGCCTGGGGAATCACAGAAAGACAATGGAAGGGATGAAAAAAACATGAAATTCTTAACTACAGTAACAAAGCAATAAGAAATAACAACGAACATTTTTCAATTGACTATGGTCTAAGGATTCTTAATGTCTACTTCTAAGAGTCATCGCTCACTTTGCCTCATCCTTCACCTCCTCCTAGATTTGGGATCGAAACACAATGAGCTCGTGTGCTGCCTGCTACTTCTGAACCTTTCTTATTTGTGTCCACTACTTGGTCCATTTTGTTCTCTCTGCCTTCTCCAAATTTGACCAGCGAGTATCTGTATATTTTTTTGGATTAGATAATTGAATGAAAGGGTTACTTACATTTTTTGCGTTTCGAACATTGCCACGATAGAAGAAATGGGCTGGCGATGCTTCTTTGACTGCCTGAGGGACAGCTCCGTTGTCAGCATCGTAGAGGTACGACGTGGGCTCTGAAATTGGGAATATGAATATGCTAATAATTTTGAAAGGTCTTACTGGTCGTCAGTGGTCGGATATTCTATTCATTCTCATGGATTGCCTCCTCTTTGATAGCAGCAACTATTCCAAGAATTTCAACTTGCCTTCTTAATTTGGTATCTCCTCCTCGAGAACTTCTTTCCTATTTTTCATCTCCACAGACGAAGACGAAGCTCTTTGAACTGGAAAATATAGCCAGTACATTTGATACAGAAGAAGCAGAACGCACTTTCTTCTTTCAATTTCAAATTCTCCCGTTCATATTTTCCATTTCCTCCTGACAACCCGTTTTTCACCTATTCTAAATCCATATCCCTTTCTTTTGAAACTTCAAACAATCTATGATTATCAATAACCGCTCATCTTAGCAACTCAGTAACTATGGTTTCTGAAAATGAATCGTTTTGAAAAAAGAACCTCCCTATAAATGAACTCACGATCAGCTTGGGAATTGATGATCTTCCCTTGGTGGGCGTTTTTGCGCTCCAATTTTCTCACAAGAGTCTTCAGGAGAGTCTTGGTCACGATGTCTAAAAATGAATTATGAAATATTCCTTTTCTCAACCCCTTTAACCCCGTCTTCCCCCAAAAACTTCATTGTTCGCCCCGACTACAGCATCTCTCCTCCCTAACTTTCGATTCACTCACTTTTTCCCCATTTATTTACTCCAAGACCCCATTAAAACGATGCATAACATATTTTTCAAGTGATTCTGAGAAATTGCAAAGTTACGGCTTCATCAACACAAGAAACGATATTTACAAAAAAATATTTGCTCATAACCCCCTTCGTTTTAGGAATGTTGTGAAAATGAAATTTAAAATTTAGAATTCACCACATCAAAAGCTTCGAAATGAGTATAATCATGACTAGGCTCTGTCTATTTTGATTTCCCCAATTTAAAGGCGCATAGGGGCCCGAATGTTTAAAATTGAAGAAAGTAGGTTATGATTATGCTTTTTTAAAGCTTTCGGCGTACAAAACATGGTTTTCAAAATTTATATTTTTAAAACAAAAGTTATAGAAGAAACAAGATTTCAAAATCTTTTTTCTCAGATCTGTGAATCCTAATGTCTGAATGTCTCTCAAAAACTTACAATTTTAACATGGAAGAAGGTGGCGGTGGCCGACAAATCAATAACGCAGTTCTCAATTGGTTGATGATTCCGAATTGCTAGAAGTATTCCAGGACCTGACTTTCTCTGTCCAGTCTGAAAAAATGTTGAAAATCATTTTTTTTCAGTCATAGATTTCTCATTTCTTGCAGTAATGTCAAATAACATGAGTTTGTGTACTTAGCACGTCAAGAGCTTCAAAGTGAGTATGAACACGACTAGGCTCCGCCAACTTGAGTTTTTAGGGGAATAAACCTTCTGGTAGAAAACATATGTAACTATGCTTCGTTTCTGGAATTTTTGGCACTGAGTTGGTCACAAGTGTTCTATCTCATTCACAAATCTGAAAAGTAAGTACCAGCTTGAAAGTTTGAAAAATTAGGGAAACAATTTTCTGTATAGCCCGATTTTGGATATTTCTCTAGTTTATGGCAGAAAAAAGGTAGCATCCACGGTGTCGGGAAAATTTCGAATAATTTTGTGAATTTTTAGATTTAAAAAAAGTTTACCTTCCTAGAGTTTACTTTCCTTTTTTGAATTTTTTGAGCTGAGAAATTTTTTGTGAAGATTCATGTGAATGAGATTTTTAGGAAATCCTTATATTCAAAGAATTTCTAGATAATAAAAAAAATACTATAGAAGTGAACTAACATTTTTACCCTCATCCAACAAGACATGCTATACATTTAGAGTGAAATTTGTAAAATTGAAAAAAAAACTCACCTTCCTAAAAATAAATTCTCAGCAACAATAGATTTTAACTTTCTAATTGAAAGGCTTCTAGGAAATAATAGGAATATGAAAAAAGGTAGATAATAACCAGGAAAATCAATAGGGAAGAAACTTTCCGAAACCCATACACAAGGGTTTCTGGAGAGCCCCCAAAAAAAGACGTCCATTCAGTAGGTCGTCTTAAGGAGTGAATGAATACTAATGGTTGGTAACTTGGGGTTTATATACCACTGGGGGCGGAGTCTCGTGGGTCCAACCAGGTGGGGTTCAACCACAATGTAACAGGAAGTGTGAATCGGATTTACACTTCAGATACCATCTTTTATTACAGCTGTTCATTCACAATTCTAGATACACTGATTGTTTTATGAGTGTAATTTTGATGGACTCCGTTGTACCTAGACGGTTTTTCTCATGGGAAACAGTCCATCTAGACAAGGGATAAAGACGTCAATGGGGAAGAATAATGAAAATAGAAAGCTTTTTGTTTTAGTAGCCAATGCTCGGATTATGATCTGGAAAGTAAACTGGCTATGGGTTTAGCTGTTCCTGACGCTGAGTCGGACATTGCTTACGAGCTAACCTGTAGAACTCAAATCTTGGCATATTACCCTCGTTACCGAATGATTCAAGGAAAAATCTAGATTTTTAGGCTGATAAAACAATAGATGTGTTGTATCTGAAGTGTGATTTTAAATGACACTACATAGTTCTTAAATGACACTACAATAGGTGTATCTAGAATTGTGAATGAATAGCTGTAATAAAGGATGGTACCTGGAGTGTGAATCCAAATCGCACGTTTTGTTACATTAAGATTCAACCCCACCTGAATGGACACTTTCTCAAAACAATAAAAATGAGAGTGTTAATCTAATCGACACTGTAAATGACTGAATAGGTGAAGAGAGACCCAATACTTGTGCAACCCCACCTGGTTAGACCCGAAAGACTCCGCCCCCTACTGGTATATGTAAACCATCAGTTACCAACTATTACTATTCATTCTCTTCTTACGACGACTTTTTCGGGAGCTCTCCAGAAACCCTTCTGAATGGGTTTCGGAGAGTTCCTTCCTTATTGATTTTTCTGGTTATTATCTATCTTTTTTATATTCCTATTATTTCCTAGAAACCTTTCTATTAGAAGGTTAAAATCTATTGTTGCTGAGAATTCATTTTGATAAAGGTGAGTTTCTTCTAAAGTTTTACAAATTTCACTCTGAATGCATGTCTTGAAGCAGTAAATAAACCAAAAATTCGATGAAAATATTTGAAAAATCTGAAACAGAAAAAATCTTTTTGAGCAAATTTTTTCCTGTATCAAAAATTTCTTTTTTTTCCCAGTATTATTTAGTATGCTGAATATGAGTTTGGGGCTAAATTTTCTGCACTAATGCTAAAATGTTTCACGACAACGGATTTTCAATATATTTTTTTTAAATTATAACGAAAATGCAATTTTTAGCGGAAAGGAAACGAGTTATTTTTCTGTTCAACACTATTTTCGATTCTCACATAAAATGCATCATAAAACTTATAACTTCAAAAGGTTTTTTACTATTTCACTAGACTTACTTCTGTTGAAAAAACTGAAAACCACTAATGGAATACAATGACTGTTCCTTTTACCAGAAAACATGTAATAGAAGGGGTCCCAGGAAAAATCACTATAAGAATCAAAAAGTAGCACTATTTTGAGTCTTTGGAAAATTATAGAATTTTGTAGAAGTACAGAGACATATTACCTTATTTAAGAAAGTCGATGTTTTATGATAACCATGAAATGATGAATTTTTGGATAATTTCAATAAAATCGATTTTGGAAAAAGAATTATTTGAAAGAAAAGTACCAAAAGAGATACTAGTTGAAGAGAATTACAATTTTATGAAAATTATGAAACACTAAAATTATTGGAAATTTTTCAAAAAAAAATGTTACTGTTTTTTTTTTAAATTTACTTTTATTTCAAGATCGTACGCTCTTCGAAGCCAAAATGTGAAGCCGGAGGGCAAAGAAGATGAGCTCCAGGAATCGGATGAGGGCTGAGCCAGAAGAGGAGGAGCTTGAGGTTCCAGTAGAAGAGCAAGAAGCGCCAGAGAAGCCTGAGAACGAGGATGAGGCGCCTAGGAGATCCTAATCTCTGCGTAGCCGGACGGCGGAGCCAGGAAACGAGGAATCGGATGAATCGGATAAGGATGATGAGGAGGAGCCAGAGGAGGACAATGAGCCAGAAGACGAGGAGCCCACTGTAAGATGCTATACGCTCCGAAGCCGGACGGTGGAGCCAGAGGAGCGAATGGAGCCAGAAGAAGCGCCAGGAGCTAGAGGATAAGCCGGAAGACCCACAATCGGACGATGAGCCAGCAGACCCAGAATCCGAGGATGAGCCGCGAAGAAAGTTACCCCTGCACACCACCTCCAACCTCCTGGCTTCCCCTCCAAGACCAGCGCAGAGGTCACTGGTTTAGGAGGTCCAAGCTCCAGCTCCGAGACGTAGGTGCCCTTTCACCCGTCCTGACAAACAGCCTCATTGCTATCGGCAAGAAGGAGGAGTTCAGAATTAACTTTGAATAAAATTTATATCAAATTTTGAAAGTAATAAATGAATTAAATTTGATTTGATAAAATACAAGGTCAGAAGTACTTTTTAGTCAAACTTTTCTAGAAAGCTGTAGCAAATAACCCAAGAGAAATAATGCAAAAGCATTTTCAATCCGAAAACAAAAAAATTAAAAAGAAATTTCACTTTTCGGATGATTTTTTTAATGTCGAAAAAATAGAAAACTATTATGTGTATGAAATATGAAATTTCAACATAGTTTAAGAGACTTTGGCTCTTTTCGAAGCGATAATAACTCATTAAAACACATTTTGGTGTATGATATGGTTGTTCAAAGTGTCATCCAGAGATTTCCGGCTTCTGGACTTTTTTCTACTATTGTTCCACATTTTAAAGTAGTCAATGTTTGGTACTTTTTATGTTTAAGCTAATTTTATGCCAAACTCAAATTATCGAATTCATTTTTTTAGCTTCAAAATGATTATAAACACGATTAGGCTCCGCCGATTTTAAGTTTTTTTTAAGGTTTGACTTTGAAGGCGCATAAGGGGTCAGAACATTTGAAAATCGGGTCAAGTAAGTCAAAGTAAAGTAAGGTAAAGTAATTCGGGTAGAGTAAGTCTCGCAACTCCTCCACTGTCTTCCCCTCTTCTGCCAGAAATCTATGCGCTGTCTCACAACATCCAATATAGAAATCCTTCTTTTTCTTGAGCACTTGAATGAAACTAAGCTTCACGATCTCTGAAAGATGAGCAATTTTTTTACAGTAGTACTACATTTGTGGTACAGTTTTTTACATTTCTGATATTAACTCTTTAGGTATTTTTTATGCTTTCCTTTTTCATCTCCTCATTCTGTTGGGATACGTTGGCCAATTGTTGGCGGAGACAAGTAATTTCAAGAGCTGGAAAAATTTAGGTTACTGTAAACCAGAATTTCTAAAATTTGAGTTACCTTGACTAAAGTTAAGCCAAGAATCATCAAATAAACACAAGAATCATCAAACAAACACTGTAAGGGGAGAGTATCACTAAAAAAATGAAAATGAAAATTCGAACATTCTGTTTCCATTACTTCATTTAGAAAATGAAGAGGAGCACGAATGTGTTTTCAGATTTCCATTTTATCCACGTGTGACCTAGATAATCACAAAAATCTGAAAATGAAGATGCGAACATTCTGTTTCCATGATATTGTTTAAAATTGGAAGACGAATTCAGACGTGTTTTCAGATTTCCATTTTATCCACGTTTGACCTAAATAATCACAAAAATCTAAAAATGGCTTAGTTCGAATCTTCATTTTCAGACTTTTGTCATTATCTAGGTCAAACTTGGATAAAATGGAAATCTGAAAACACGTCTGAATTCGTCTTCCAATTTTAAACAATATCATGGAAACAGAATGTTCGAATTTTCATTTTCAGATTTTTGTGATTATCTAGGTCAAACGTGGATAAAATGGAAATCTGAAAACACATTCGTGCTCCTCTTCATTTTCTAAATGAAGTAATGGAAACAGAATGTTCGAATTTTCATTTTCATTTTTTTAGTGATACGCTAAGCCATTTTTAGATTTTTGTGATTATCTAGGTCAAACGTGGATAAAATGGAAATCTGAAAACACGTCTGAATTTGTCTTCCAATTTTAAACAATATCATGGAAACAGAATGTTCGAATCTTCATTTTCAGATTTTTGTGATTATCTAGGTCAAACGTGGATAAAATGGAAATCTGAAAACACATTTGTGTTCCTCTTGATTTTCTAAATGAAGTAATGAAAACAGAATGTTCTAATTTTCATTTTCATTTTTTTAGTGATACGCTAAGCCATTTTTAGATTTTTTTGATTATTTAGGTCAAACGTGGATAAAATGGAAATATGAAAACACGTCTGAATTCGTCTTCCAATTTTAAACAATATCATGGAAACAGAATGTTCGAATCTTCATTTTCAGATTTTTGTGATTATCTAGGTCACACGTGGATAAAATGGAAATCTGAAAACACGTCTGAATTCGTCTTCCAATTTTAAACAATATCATGGAAACAGAATGTTCGAATCTTCATTTTCAGATTTTTGTGATTATCTAGGTCACACGTGGATAAAATGGAAATCTGAAAACACGTCTGAATTCGTCTTCCAATTTTAAACAATATCATGGAAACAGAATGTTCGAATCTTCATTTTCAGATTTTTGTGATTATCTAGGTCACACGTGGATAAAATGGAAATCTGAAAACACATTCGTGCTCTTCTTCATTTTCTAAATGAAGTAATGGAAACAGAATGTTCGAATTTTCATTTTCATTTTTTTAGTGATACGCTAAGCCATTTTTAGATTTTTGTGATTATCTAGGTCAAACGTGGATAAAATGGAAATCTAAAAACACGTCTGAATTCGTCTTCCAATGGCTTAGCGTATCACTAAAAAAATGAAAATGAAGATTCGAAAATTCTGTTTCCATTACTTCATTTAGAAAATGAAGAGGAGCACGAATGTGTTTTCAGATTCCCATTTTATCCACGTTTGACCTAGATAATCAGAAAAAGCTAAAAATGGCTTAGCGTATCACTAAAAAAATGAAAATGAAAATTCGAACATTCTGTGTCCATGATATTGTTTAAAATTGGAAGACGAATTCAGACGTGATTTCAGATTTCCATTTTATCCACGTTTGACCTAGATAATCACAAAAATCTGAAAATGAAGATTCGAACATTCTGTTTCCATGATATTGTTTAAAATTGGAAGACGAATTCAGACGTGTTTTCAGATTTCCATTTTATCCACGTGTGACCTAGATAATCACAAAAATCTGAAAATGAAGATTCGAACATTCTGTTTCCATGATATTGTTTAAAATTGGAAGACGAATTCAGACGTGTTTTCAGATTTCCATTTTATCCACGTTTGACCTAGATAATCACAAAAATCTGAAAATGAAGATTCGAACATCCTGTTTCCATGATATTGTTTAAAATTGGAAGACGAATTCAGACGTGTTTTCAGATTTCCATTTTATCCACGTTCGACCTAGATAATCACAAAAATCTAAAAATGGCTTAGCGTATCACTAAAAAAATGAAAATGAAGATTCGAAAATTCTGTTTCCATTACTTCATTTAGAAAATGAAGAGGAGCACGAATGTGTTTTCAGATTTCCATTTTATCCACGTTTGACCTAGATAATCACAAAAATCTAAAAATGGCTTAGCGTATCACTAAAAAAATGAAAATGAAAATTCGAACATTCTGTGTCCATGATATTGTTTAAAATTGGAAGACGAATTCAGACGTGATTTCAGATTTCCATTTTATCCACGTTTGACCTAGATAATCACAAAAATCTGAAAATGAAGATTCGAACATTCTGTTTCCATGATATTGTTTAAAATTGGAAGACGAATTCAGACGTGTTTTCAGATTTCCATTTTATCCACGTGTGACCTAGATAATCACAAAAATCTGAAAATGAAGATTCGAACATTCTGTTTCCATGATATTGTTTAAAATTGGAAGACGAATTCAGACGTGTTTTCAGATTTCCATTTTATCCACGTTTGACCTAGATAATCACAAAAATCTGAAAATGAAGATTCGAACATTCTGTTTCCATGATATTGTTTAAAATTGGAAGACGAATTCAGACGTGTTTTCAGATTTCCATTTTATCCACGTTTGACCTAGATAATCACAAAAATCTAAAAATGGCTTAGCGTATCACTAAAAAAATGAAAATGAAAATTCGAACATTCTGTTTCCATGATATTGTTTAAAATTGGAAGACGAATTCAGACGTGTTTTCAGATTTCCATTTTATCCACGTTTGACCTAGATAATCACAAAAATCTGAAAATGAAGATTCGAACATTCTGTTTCCATGATATTGTTTAAAATTGGAAGACGAATTCAGACGTGTTTTCAGATTTCCATTTTATCCACGTTTGACCTAGATAATCACCAAAATCTGAAAATGAACATTCGAACATTCTGTTTCCATGATATTGTTTAAAATTGGAAGACGAATTCAGACGTGTTTTCAGATTTCCATTTCATCCACGTGTGACCTAGATAATCACAAAAATCTGAAAATGAAGATTCGAACATTCTGTTTCCATGATATTGTTTAAAATTGGAAGACGAATTCAGACGTGTTTTCAGATTTCCATTTTATCCACGTGTGACCTAGATAATCACAAAAATCTGAAAATGAAGATTCGAACATTCTGTTTCCATGATATTGTTTAAAATTGGAAGACGAATTCAGACGTGTTTTCAGATTTCCATTTTATCCACGTTTGACCTAGATAATCACAAAAATCTAAAAATGGCTTAGCGTATCACTAAAAAAATGAAAATGAAAATTCGAACATTCTGTTTCCATTACTTCATTTAGAAAATGAAGAGGAGCACGAATGTGTTTTCAGATTTCCATTTTATCCACGTGTGACCTAGATAATCACCAAAATCTGAAAATGAACATTCGAACATTCTGTTTCCATGATATTGTTTAAAATTGGAAGACGAATTCAGACGTGTTTTCAGATTTCCATTTTATCCACGTGACCTAGATAATCACCAAAATCTGAAAATGAACATTCGAACATTCTGTTTCCATGATATTGTTTAAAATTGGAAGACGAATTCAGACGTGTTTTCAGATTTCCATTTTATCCACGTGTGACCTAGATAATCACAAAAATCTAAAAATGGCTTAGCGTATCACTAAAAAAATGAAAATGAAAATTCGAACATTCTGTTTCCATTACTTCATTTAGAAAATGAAGAGGAGCACGAATGTGTTTTCAGATTTCCAATTTATCCACGTGTGACCTAGATAATCACCAAAATCTGAAAATGAACATTCGAACATTCTGTTTCCATGATATTGTTTGAAATTGGAAGACGAATTCAGACGTGTTTTCAGATTTCCATTTTATCCACGTGTGACCTAGATAATCACCAAAATCTGAAACAGAACATTCGAACATTCTGTTTCCATGATATTGTTTAAAATTGGAAGACGAATTCAGACGTGTTTTCAGATTTCCATTTTATCCACGTGTGACCTAGATAATCACCAAAATCTGAAAATGAACATTCGAACATTCTGTTTCCATGATATTGTTTAAAATTGGAAGACGAATTCAGACGTGTTTTCAGATTTCCATTTTATCCACGTTTGACCTAGATAATCACAAAAATCTAAAAATGGCTTAGCGTATCACTAAAAAAATGAAAATGAAAATTCGAACATTCTGTTTCCATTACTTCATTTAGAAAATGAAGAGGAGCACGAATGTGTTTTCAGATTTCCGTTTTATCCACGTGTGACCTAGATAATCACCAAAATCTGAAAATGAACATTCGAACATTCTGTTTCCATGATATTGTTTAAAATTGGAAGACGAATTCAGACGTGTTTCCAGATTTCCATTTTATCCACGTTTGACCTAGATAACCACAAAAATCTAAAAATGGCTTAGCGTATCACTAAAAAAATGAAAATGAAAATTCGAACATTCTGTTTCCATTACTTCATTTAGAAAATGAAGAGGAGCACGAATGTGTTTTCAGATTTCCATTTTATCCACGTGTGACCTAGATAATCACAAAAATCTGAAAATGAAGATTCGAACATTCTGTTTCCATGATATTGTTTAAAATTGGCAGACGAATTCAGACGTGTTTTCAGATTTCCATTTTATCCACGTTTGACCTAGATAATCACAAAAATCTGAAAATGAAGATTCGAACATTCTGTTTCCATGATATTGTTTAAAATTGGAAGACGAATTCAGACGTGTTTTCAGATTTCCATTTTATCCACGTGTGACCTAGATAATCACAAAAATCTGAAAATGAAGATTCGAACATTCTGTTTCCATGATATTGTTTAAAATTTGCAGACGAATTCAGACGTGTTTTCAGATTTCCATTTTATCCACGTTTGACCTAGATAATCACAAAAATCTGAAAATGAAGATTCGAACATTCTGTTTCCATGATATTGTTTAAAATTGGAAGACGAATTCAGACGTGTTTTCAGATTTCCATTTTATCCACGTTTGACCTAGATAATCGCAAAAATCTAAAAATGGCTCAGCGTATCACTAAAAAAATGAAAATTCGAACATTCGAACATTCTGTTTCCATTACTTCATTTAGAAAATGAAGAGGAGCACGAATGTGTTTTCAGATTTCCATTTTATCCACGTGTGACCTAGATAATCACAAAAATCTGAAAATGAAGATTCGAACATTCTGTTCCCATGATATTGTTTAAAATTGGCAGACGAATTCAGACATGTTTTCAGATTTCCATTTTATCCACGTTTGACCTAGATAATCACAAAAATCTGAAAATGAAGATTCGAACATTCTGTTTCCATGATATTGTTTAAAATTGGAAGACGAATTCAGACGTGTTTTCAGATTTCCATTTTATCCACGTTCGACCTAGATAATCACAAAAATCTAAAAATGGCTTAGCGTATCACTAAAAAAATGAAAATGAAAATTCGAACATTCTGTTTCCATTAGTTCATTTAGAAAATGAAGAGGAGCACGAATGTGTTTTCAGATTTCCATTTTATCCACATGTGACCTAGATAATCACAAAAATCTGAAAATGAAGATTCGAACATTCTGTTTCCATGTTATTGTTTAAAATTGGCAGACGAACTCAGACATGTTTTCAGATTTCCATTTTATCCACGTTTGACCTAGATAATCACAAAAATCTGAAAATGAAGATTCGAACATTCTGTTTCCATGATATTGTTTAAAATTGGAAGACGAATTCAGACGTGTTTTCAGATTTCCATTTTATCCACGTTTGACCTAGATAATCACAAAAATCTGAAAATGAAGATTCGAACATTCTGTTTCCATGATATTGTTTAAAATTGGAAGACGAATTCAGACGTGTTTTCAGATTTCCATTTTATCCACGTTCGACCTAGATAATCACAAAAATCTAAAAATGGCTTAGCGTATCACTAAAAAAATGAAAATGAAAATTCGAACATTCTGTTTCCATTAGTTCATTTAGAAAATGAAGAGGAGCACGAATGTGTTTTCAGATTTCCATTTTATCCACATGTGACCTAGATAATCACAAAAATCTGAAAATGAAGATTCGAACATTCTGTTTCCATGTTATTGTTTAAAATTGGCAGACGAACTCAGACATGTTTTCAGATTTCCATTTTATCCACGTTTGACCTAGATAATCACAAAAATCTGAAAATGAAGATTCGAACATTCTGTTTCCATGATATTGTTTAAAATTGGAAGACGAATTCAGACGTGTTTTCAGATTTCCATTTTATCCACGTTTGACCTAGATAATCAAAAAAATCTAAAAATGGCTTAGCGTATCACTAAAAAAATGAAAATGAAAATTCGAACATTCTGTTTCCATTACTTCATTTAGAAAATGAAGAGGAGCACGAATGTGTTTTCAGATTTCCATTTTATCCACGTGTGACCTAGATAATCACAAAAATCTGAAAATGAAGATTCGAACATTCTGTTTCCATGTTATTGTTTAAAATTGGCAGACGAATTCAGACATGTTTTCAGATTTCCATTTTATCCACGTTTGACCTAGATAATCACAAAAATCTGAAAATGAAGATTCGAACATTCTGTTTCCATGATATTGTTTAAAATTGGAAGACGAATTCAGACGTGTTTTCAGATTTCCATTTTATCCACGTTTGACCTAGATAATCAAAAAAATCTAAAAATGGCTTAGCGTATCACTAAAAAAATGAAAATGAAAATTCGAACATTCTGTTTCCATTACTTCATTTAGAAAATGAAGAGGAGCACGAATGTGTTTTCAGATTTCCATTTTATCCACTTTTGACCTAGATAATCACAAAAATCTGAAAATGAAGATTCGAACATTCTGTTTCCATGATATTGTTTAAAATTGGCAGACGAATTCAGACATGTTTTCAGATTTCCATTTCATCCACGTTCGACCTAGATAATCACAAAAATCTAAAAATGGCTTAGCGTATCACTAAAAAAATGAAAATTCGAACATTCTGTTTCCATTACTTCATTTAGAAAATGAAGAGGAGCACGAATGTGTTTTCAGATTTCCATTTTATCCACGTGTGACCTAGATAATCACAAAAATCTGAAAATGAAGATTCGAACGTTCTGTTCCCATGATATTGTTTAAAATTGGAAGACGAATTCAGACGTGTTTTCAGATTTAAATTTAATCCACGTTTGTCCTAGATAATCACAAAAATCTGAAAATGAAGATTCGAACATTCTGTTTCCATGATATTGTTTAAAATTGGAAGACGAATTCAGACGTGTTTTCAGATTTCCATTTTATCCACGTTTGACCTAGATAATCACAAAAATCTGAAAATGAAGATTAGAACATTCTGTTTCCATGATATTGTTTAAAATTGGAAGACAAATTCAGACGAGTTTTCAGATTTCCATTTTATCCACGTTTGACCTAGATAATCACAAAAATCTAAAAATGGCTTAGCGTATCACTAAAAAAATGAAAATGAAAATTCGAACATTCTGTTCCCATTACTTCATTTAGAAAATGAAGAGGAGCACGAATGTGTTTTCAGATTTCCATTTTATCCACGTGTGACCTAGATAATCACAAAAATCTGAAAATGAAGATTCGAACATTCTGTTTCCATGACATTGTTTAAAATTGGAAGACGAATTCAGACGTGTTTTCAGATTTCCATTTTATCCACGTTTGACCTAGATAATCACAAAAATCTGAAAATGAAGATTCGAACATTCTGTTTCCATGATTTTGTTTAAAATCGGAAGACGAATTCAGACGTGTTTTCAGATTTCCATTTTATCCACGTTTGACCTAGATAATCACAAAAATCTGAAAATGAAGATTCGAACATTCTGTTTCCATGATATTGTTTAAAATTGGAAGACGAATTCAGACGTGTTTTCAGATTTCCATTTTATCCACGTTTGACCTAGATAATCACAAAAATCTGAAAATGAAGATTAGAACATTCTGTTTCCATGATATTGTTTAAAATTGGAAGACAAATTCAGACGAGTTTTCAGATTTCCATTTTATCCACGTTTGACCTAGATAATCACAAAAATCTAAAAATGGCTTAGCGTATCACTAAAAAAATGAAAATGAAAATTCGAACATTCTGTTTCCATTACTTCATTTAGAAAATGAAGAGGAGCACGAATGTGTTTTCAGATTTCCATTTTATCCACGTGTGACCTTGATAATCACAAAAATCTGAAAATGAAGATTCGAACATTCTGTTTCCATGATATTGTTTAAAATTGGCAGACGAATTCAGACATGTTTTCAGATTTCCATTTTATCCACGTTTGACCTAGATAATCACAAAAATCTAAAAATGGCTTAGCGTATCACTAAAAAAATGAAAATTCGAACATTCTGTTTCCATTACTTCATTTAGAAAATGAAGAGGAGCACGAATGTGTTTTCAGATTTCCATTTTATCCACGTGTGACCTTGATAATCACAAAAATCTGAAAATGAAGATTCGAACATTCTGTTTCCATGATATTGTTTAAAATTGGAAGGCGAATTCAGACGTGTTTTCAGATTTCCATTTTATCCACGTTTGACCTAGATAATCTCAAAAATCTAAAAATGGCTTAGCGTATCACAAAAAAAAATGAAAATGAAAATTCGAACATTCCGTTTCCATTACTTCATTTAAAAAATGAAGAGGAGCACGAATACGTTTCTCAAAGAGAAACGTCTTCTTGAAACCCCCCATTCCATCAGAGCCCGTAATCTGATCTCGAAGCGTATCAAGTCAACAACTACTATTCCTCCCCTCAAAAATAGAAGCCTACTTGCTACTTCAAATCCTGACAAAGCGTCTCTATTCGCTGAAACCTTCAGATCGAACTTTTCGGCTCAACTCTCAACCAGCCCCTCTAAATCTCTCAACTCCAATCGATCCGCCTGGCCCCTTCATCTTGCCGATGAATATTTCCCTCCTTGGATTGTTGAACGTACTCTTGAAAAACTCCCATCAAAATGCGGCTTCTTCACCCACCCGGCCAACTACTTTCTCATCAAAAGATGCGCCACTTCTCTCGCACTACCTCTTTCCATAATTTTCACCCGCTCTCTAGAAACCTCCTCAGTTCCCCTATCTTGGAAACATTCTTACGTTATCCCGGTACACAAAAAGGGTAATCCATGCTCCCCTGATAACTACAGACCGATCTCACTCACTGATCCCTTCGCTAGAATATTTGAACGCATCATTTGCACTCGAATCCGTATTGATCTTGGACACCGATTCTCCCCTTTCCCATTTGGTTTCCTCTCCCGTCGCTCCTGCACCAATGCTCTCATTTACTCGACCTCTCAATATAAGTCTATACTCAAAGAACACAAAACTCTAGATGTTGTCTTCTTTGACTTCAAAAAGGCGTTTGATATGGTGCCCCATGCCCTCCTACTACGGAAACTGAATGCTTTTGGAATACCTCCTATCCTAGTCAGTTGGCTTCGGGACTACCTTTCTAACCGCACTTTTTCTGTCAAAGTCGACAACTACATTGATCCATCTTCCTCCCCGGTTCCTTCTGGTGTTCCGCAAGGATCAGTGGTCGGACCTCTCCTTTTCATCATTTTCATTAATGATCTTCTTGAAAGCATTCCCCCTGGTCTCCACTTCTCTGTTTTTGCTGACGACATAAAACTCTATTCCCGTGATCCTTCTACAGTCTGGAATCAACACTATCGATACCTGGGCCACAAACAATAAGCTTCCTCTAGCTCATACAAAGACTTCTCTTTTACGCCTCGGTTCCAGAAACTTGCACGTTCCCCTCTTCATCTCCTCTTCAACCATCGATTCTTCTGACAATATTCGTGATCTAGGACTCATTACCGACTCCAAACTTAAGTTCATCCAACACATAAGCAAATCGGTTGCTGTATCACTTCTCCGATCCAAACAACTTTTGAAATCGTTCAAATCCACCAACCCCTTATTCTACCTTCACTTATTCAGAACCTACGTTCTTCCCTCTCTTGAGTACTGTTCAGTAATCTATTCTCCTCCCCCCAATTCCAAACTATCTCATAAACTCGAATCCCCACTCCGTTTCTTCACCCGCAAAGTCTTCCATAAATGCAATATCTCATACTCTTCATATCAAGACCGTTTATCCCAACTTGACCTCTTCTCTATCAGACATCGTAGACTCAAATCTAAACTTATGCTCCTCTACAAAATGATAAGCGACGCCTCTTATATGCCAGAATTATCTTCTTTCATCAGAATTTCCAACTGTCCTAGGAGACCTATGACCCTTATTCTTTCCGATAAATGTAATGATGACTTCTTTTTTTCCACCGCCCCTATTTGGAATGCAATTGTAAGGAACACTCCCCAATTTTTAACTCTCGGTCAATTTTCTACCTTAATTCAATCTTCCATCACCCGGTTTTAGATTTCTGCTTACCTTTTCCCTTCTTCTAATATCTTGCATACCTTACATGTCGTTCTTTTTCTTTCTTCCCTATTCTCTAGGTTCATCTCGTTAGGGATTTTATCTAGAACTTCCGTTTCAACTATTGTGCCATATTCTCCTTTGATCAATAAATAAATAAATCTAGGTCACACGTGGATAAAATGGAAATCTGAAAACACGTCGGAATTCGTCTTCCAATTTTAAACAATATCATGGAAACAGAATGTTCGAATCTTCATTTTCAGATTTCAGATTTCCATTTTATCCACGTTTGACCTAGATAATCTCAAAAATCTGAAAATGAAGATTCGAACATTCTGTTTCCATGATATTGTTTAAAATTGAAAGACGAATTCAGACGTGTTTTCAGATTTCCTTTTTTTTTGTAAAATCTGACAAGGGAAGGTTTTTCAGACACCGGTTGAGAATTTGCTCAAAATTTGTACACTTATAGTTAAAGACATGCTCTATACGATGACGAAAAAAATTTTAGCCCGTTCTCGCTCGCAAGCCAAAAAACTTTGTCTGAAAATTTGGGCCGATTTCAACACGCAGCCGATTTCGGCTTCCCCCTCCCTCCTCTACCACTTTTGCGTGAGAGGTAAATGTGGCTGTGTGGTGTTGTGGTAAGAGGGGGACTCATTAAGAGTGACTATGCTGGTTCAAACCCCACTGTGGTTAATTTTTTTTGCTTTTTTTGAAACTAATTTTTGAATTCCAGTTCGGCCCTCTAGACACTTCATGATACTTTTCGATGAATTTCAATAAGATTCAATGTTTAAAAAAAGATTTTATGAGAGCTTGATGAAAAATTAAATAATTATCTTTTCGACCGGTCCTTACATTATCCTATCGTTAAAAAACGAGAATTTCTGTCTCGGAAAATTGCTCAATTTTGCTATTTTTGAGGTGGGACACAGTTAAATCGATCACTTACAAGACTTGAACCTATTACTATAAGTTTCCGTTAATTTCAAGCAGTTTTTAAGAAGTTAGGGATTGCCAAAGTTATAACAACAATCATACTTTGGAGGTTCTCAGAGCTCCAACGACAAAATTGGGCTGTCAAATTTTGTCAGAATGCTATTTTTATTGTTTCTTGATAATGGGAACATTTTTTCGAACTTTTAAAAAAAATTTCAAAAAATCACTTTCAGAGTGTGGGTGATTTTGGTGATTTTTTTCAAAAATTTCCAAAAAAAAAATTTTTTTGAAAATGTTCAAAAACTATTTCAGAAGATAGAAAAATGTTCAAAAATGAGTTTCGTACTCCAAAACATCCTGAAAAACGGGTTTTAAACTTCGAAAAATGCATGTTTTTGGCCAACATTTAGCACTGAAAACACTTCCAGAGGCCATATTTCGGCCCCTTTTGAGAACGGGCTAAAAATGTTTCCGGATTCGGAATCAGCATGTTTGAAAGTACCTTTGTACAAATTTTGAGCAAATTCTCAACCGTTGTCTGAAAAACGTTCCCTTGTGAGTCAGATTTCAGATTTCCATTTTATCCACGTTTGACCTATATATTCTCAAAAATCTAAAAATGGCTTAGCGTATCACAAAAAAAAAATGGAAATCTGAAAACACGTCTGAATTCGTCTTTCAATTTTAAACAATATCATGGAAACAGAATGTTCGAATCTTCATTTTCAGATTTTTGCGATTATTTAGGTCAAACGTGGATAAACTGGAAATCTGAAAACACGTTCGTGCTCCTCTTCATTTTTTAAATAAAGTAATGGAAACAGAATGTTTGAATTTTCATTTTCATTTTTTTTTGTGAAACGCTAAGCCATTTTTAGATTTTTATGATTATCTAGGTCAAACGTGGATAAAATGGAAATCTGAAAACACGTCTGAATTCGTCTTCCAATTTTAAACAATATCATGGAAACAGAATGTTCGAATCTTCATTTTCAGATTTTTGCGATTATTTAGGTCAAACGTGGATGAACTGGAAATCTGAAAACACGTTCGTGCTCCTCTTCATTTTTTAAATAAAGTAATGGAAACAGAATGTTCGAATTTTCATTTTCATTTTTTTTTGTGAAACGCTAAGCCATTTTTAGATTTTTGTGATTATCTAGGTCAAACGTGGATAAAATGGAAATCTGAAAACACGTCTGAATTCGTCTTCCAATTTTAAACAATATCATGGAAACAGAATGTTCGAATCTTCATTTTCAGATTTTTGTGTTTATCTAGGTCACACGTGGATAAAATGGAAATCTGAAAACACATTCGTGCTCCTCTTCATTTTCATAAAACAAACCAAACATTGACTACTTTTAAATGTGGAACGATAGTAGAAAAAGGTTAAGCATGTCAGGGGGACAGTCTAGACACCCGGAAGTGAAAATTTGAAAACGAAAAATGATATCTTTTGAAAAGAACCTATTCTGGAGATTCGTTAACTCCATTCTTATCCTTTTTGGGATTATGGGACTCTGGAATTAGCTGAAACTCTGAAAATCATGTGTTTCTGAAAATTCGAAGATGTTAAAGTTCAAATTTGAAGACAAATAATGACGTCATTTAGATTCATTGGCACCGTGGGAGCAACAGTGGCAACTAAAAAAAGATGGTGATGTCGATTAGTTCATCTGACAATCCGATTAATTCATTTTCAGACTAACCGGAGAAATCGAAATCTGGAAAAAAACCCTCTAACCCTTAAGACCTTGAGATTGCAGGTCATTTTAACATACTCGCCTGAGTTAAAGCCTGTACCTCACATCCCGTTGCAAGTACATTTTACAATGTTCAGGTATCTCTAACAGTCTCGTATTTGTTCAGAAAAACAGAAGAATATGGTGCTAGCAACTCGTTTTTAGTTTTATGAGGTGCAAAGACCAATCACAGAAATACAAGATAAAAAAAATGACTTTATTACGGTACTTAAAATTTTAATTCTGGGAAAAGGGAGGGAATCGAAAGAATAGAAAAAAAATGTAGAACAAAAACTACTCACACGGGTTCTTTGAGACTGGGGAATCACAAAAAGACAATGGAAGGGATGAAAAAAACATGAAATTCGTAACTAGCTACAGTAACATTATAAGAAAAAAGAAATAACGACGAGCAATTTTCAATTGACTTTGGTCTAAGGATTCTTAACGTCTACCTCGAAGAACCATCGCCCACTTTGCCTCATCCTTCACCTCCTCTTTGATTTGGGATCGAAGCATAATGAGTCCTTGTGCTGCCTGCTCCTTGGTCCATTTTGTTCTCTCTGCCTTCTGACCAGCAAGTATCTGAATATTTTTTGGATTAGATATTGGAATTAAAAGTTTACTTACATTTTTTGCGTCTCGAACATTGCCCACGATTGAAGAAATGGGCTACCGGCGCTTCTTTAACTGCCTGAGGGACAGCTCCGTTGTCAGCTTTGTAGAGGTACGACGTGGGCTCTAAAATTGGGTATATAAATAAGCTGAAATAATTTTTAAAGGTCTTACTGGTCGTCACTGGATAATCTCTTCATTCTCATCAATTACCTCCTCTTTGATAGCACCAACTTTTCCAAGAAAATTCATTTTGTCTATTTTTCATCTCCACAGACGAAGACGAAGCTCTTTGAACTGCAAAATATAGACAGTACATTTGATACAGAAGGAAGCAAAAATCACTTTCTTCTTTCAAATTCAAATTCCACCGGTTCATATTTTCCTTTCCTCCTGACACCCGCTTTTCTCCGATTCTAAATCCATAACCCTTTCTTTTGAAGCTTCAAGCGATCGATGATTATCAATAACCGCTCGTCTTAGCAACTCAGTGGCTATGATCTCTGAAAATGAATCGTTTTGAAAAAAAACCTCCCTATAAGTGAACTCACGATCAGCTTGGGAATTGATGATTTTCCCTTGGTGGGCGTTTTCGCGCTCCAATTTTCTCACAAGCGTGTCAATAGTAATTGTGATTGTGATTGTGATGATAATGACTATTATCATCATCAGTTATCAAGTGTTATCAGTTTATCACCCATCTCTGAATATTGATCCACGACACATGGACGAGTATATTGATTTGTTAATAATTTGACTGAAATAACGTTTGAGAAGCTGAAATTGAAAATTCCCACACCTCTTAGAACATGAATCAAATAAGTTGATTGCAATGGAAACAGGACCAAACGGTCCTGGAAGGAGTTTCCAGGACCCTTTGGTACTCCTTCCAGGACCGTTTGGTCCTATTTCTGTATGTAACCAACTCTTCAATGTCGTCTTGACGATTTTGAAGAGAGAAAGATCTCAAAATTCGAATGAGAATTCAAATCTCTTGGAAATGCCTTCTGGGAAGAATTAATTCCAAAATGCTGACGTAAACCACTCTTATACAGCGCCATTAATGCCGACATTGCCCAGTATTAGTATGACCATTTTACAATCACACCCGCCAGGAAACTGATGGTTGGTGAAAACAGCCCAACCTGGAATAGACTCCGCCCCTCAACTTATAAATACCCGCTGCGTAACTCTTTCTACAAACTATTTCTACAAACTCATTCTTTCTACAAACTCTTTCTTTCTACAAATCTACTTAGTTCTTTGATAAGTATGAGGTAACACCGATAAAATTGATTCAAAAACCTGAAACAGTGTTTTCAGTTATATCAGCAAAGACGTCATTCTCAACGGCTCGTACCAAGTAATTGACATGGTCAACATGGGATATTACTGTGTGATTTTTTCTGCTCTGGATCTGAAAAGCAATACTACAGCAGCCGTCAAAAATCTGAAATGTGAAGGAGAAGGAGATCTCAAAGCGGAATACGATAATCTGATGCTTCTCGCTCCTTTCAACTACAGTCCCACCCCATTGGCTTTTGGTGCCGTCCCAGATGAAATTTCATTTTACGGTGAGTACTTGGAGAATTTCAGAATTTCAAACTTAATTCCAGTGCTATCAATGGAAGGACAAAGCCTTTTCGAGCTGAAAGCCAATAACAACAGCAACAAATTCTCAGAGGTCACCACATCTTTGCTCCTCTTCCATTCGCTGGTCGCCCTCAAGTCTATTCATGAGGCTGGAATTGTTCACGGAGATGTGACGGTCATGAATATTGGAGTTCCAAAGAGTCTTGGAGTGAGTTTCAAATAAATTTTTTTATTAAATAATGAAAAAAAATTCCAGAAGGGAAGAATCATCTACTACGACTTCGGATGCTCGATCCCTATCAACCCGATTTCTTGTAGTCGCGACATTTCGAACCTCTTGATGGTTACTGGACTTGTGTCCAAAGAGAACAGGACTCTCAGTGAATGCCGCGATGCTTTCGAGAATGAACCCAGCACAACTATGGAGACTTTGATTGAGATGGTCTCGAAGGAGACCATGTTTGATCCGGAAGCTGCGTTCGATTGGGAGCTAGAATAACTCGACTAAATCTCTGTACCACAATCTTACTTGTCATTTCTATTTCTTGATGTGAAATAAATATTTTATCAGACCTTGAAAATTCGCACTCTTCTTTGAACATGAATCAATTCCTCGGTCGAAAAAATTCGAAAAAATTCGAAACTCAAAACATCGCCATTCTCGTCTGAAATGCCATTCCCCATGTGGACATGGAGATCGATCGGAAAATGAGTTTTTTTTGAAATTTCACTTTTTCAAATTTTTTGACTGTAATCTCATCCAGTGTTATATTAGGTTGGCAACTAAGTCTTTGTACACTTTTGTTTTCCTATTTTCTCTAAACTAAGCTAGAACAGTAACATGTGTGTAATCGGATATGGTATATAGGATGATAAGTTTGTTCACGATAACCATCATTTGGCCTGCTCTCATTCCGCTTGCGAACGGGATGCCCCTTTTCATACCCACTGATTTTGAGGGAAATTCCTGTTTAATGACGTCTACTGGTTGTTTATCGTAGTCAAGACATTGAACTTTTTTGTAATGGTTAGTATATATGACCCTCTTCCTTATCTAAGGTGATAATATAATTCAGCCGCTTAAAGTTCCCGAGTAGAGTAAGAAGTTGCATGCTCATGTCCACTCGCCGCTGAACATTAAAATGGGTCAAAACGGTAAGGTATCCACCGTCCAAGTTTTTCTGTGTTTCCTAACTTTATCAATCTGTTTTCAATAGCGGTATGGGTTGTCCCTAAAGTGATTGACATCTTACGGGTAGATTGGAAAGGGCCCCGTTCTATTACATCTCTCAGCTTGTCTGAATCTTGAAGGACTGGTTTCCCCGGACAAGTTTCATCTTTCATTGAAAAGTCCTGGTTCTTGAACTTGTCAACCTAATTTACAACAGCGTTTCTATGAGGACATTATCTTTGTAAACTGTCACCAAGCAGTGATGAATATCGGATACTTTCAGGTTAGAAATAAATATAAACAATTTCAAGGAATTTCAACAAAAAAAAGTGGGTAGGAAAGGGGGCATCGTGTTCGCAAGCGGAATGAGGTCAGGGCAAATGATGGTTGTTGTGAACAACCTTATCATCTTATATACCATATCCGTTTGCACAGATGTTACTGTTCTAGCTCAGTTAAGAGAAACAAGGAAAACGAAAGTGCACAAAGACTTAGTTGCCAACCTAATAATAGAAGCTGAAAACTACAATTTTCAGCTTCTCAACCTTTTTCCCAATCAACTTATTCACATCATCTCTAAATATTGATCCACGCCACATGGACGAGTCTACAAATTTGTTAATAAATTGGCTGAAATGAAGGCTGAGAAGCTGAAATTGAAAATTCCCACACCTCTTTGAAAATGAATCAAAAAAATTCGAAACTCAAAAAATCGCCATTTTCGTCCGAAATCGAGTTCCTTGTGATCGCTCGAAAAATGAGTTTTTTGAAATTTCACTTTTTCAAATTTTTTGACTGTTGTTTCATTTTGTGTTATAATAGAAGCCATCCGGCATGGATGAACTGACGCATCCGGCATGGACGAGAACATGAAGATGTCAAATAAATGGACTGAAAGAAAGGCTATGAAGCTGAATATTGTAGTTTTGAGCTTCTATTGTAACACTGATTGAAATTACAATCGGAAATTTTCGAAAAAAAAAAATCGAAACTCAAAGAATCGCAACTCTGTCTGAATTTCTTGTGTTGGCCATATAGATGTGTTGGAAAAAATGTGTTTTTCGAAATGTCTATTTGTGAAATTTTGTGACCGTAATTTCATTTAGTGTTATTATAGAAGCTGAAAACTACAACTTTCAGCTTCTCAACCTTTTTCCCAATCAACTTATTTACATCTTTGAATATTCGTCGAATTCGCGTCATTTAGTCGTCATTTAGAAGGTATCTATTCATTGGCACCGTGGGAAAACCCATGGAAACTAGGGAAAGATGTTCATTAGTTCATCTGACAATCCGGTTAATTGATTTTCAGATTTACCGGACAAGTTGGAATCTGGAAAAAAAACCTTCTGACCTTAAGATCTTGAAATGTCAGCTCATTTTAACATACTCGCCCGAGCTACAGGCCTGTCCTGCACAGCCCGTTGCAAGTACATTTTACAATATTCAGGTGTCCCTAGTTATATGAGATAAAAAGACCAATCACAGAAATGGAAGATAAAGAAAAAATAACTTTATTACGGTACTTAAAATTTGAATTCTGGGAAAAGGGTGGCAAAAATGGCGGCAGAAGATCCAATAAATGACTTATGAGGAAAATGTTTTGAGAATCGAAAAAAAAAAACTCTAGAACAAAAACTACTCACACGGGTTTTTTGAGCCTGGGGAATCACAGAAAGACAATGGAAGGGATGAAAAAAACATGAAATTCTTAACTACAGTAACAAAGCAATAAGAAATAACAACGAACATTTTTCAATTGACTATGGTCTAAGGATTCTTAATGTCTACTTCTAAGAGTCATCGCTCACTTTGCCTCATCCTTCACCTCCTCCTAGATTTGGGATCGAAACACAATGAGCTCGTGTGCTGCCTGCTACTTCTGAACCTTTCTTATTTGTGTCCACTACTTGGTCCATTTTGTTCTCTCTGCCTTCTCCAAATTTGACCAGCGAGTATCTGTATATTTTTTGGATTAGATAATTGAATGAAAGGGTTACTTACATTTTTTGCGTTTCGAACATTGCCACGATAGAAGAAATGGGCTGGCGATGCTTCTTTGACTGCCTGAGGGACAGCTCCGTTGTCAGCATCGTAGAGGTACGACGTGGGCTCTGAAATTGGGAATATGAATATGCTAATAATTTTGAAAGGTCTTACTGGTCGTCAGTGGTCGGATATTCTATTCATTCTCATGGATTGCCTCCTCTTTGATAGCAGCAACTATTCCAAGAATTTCAACTTGCCTTCTTAATTTGGTATCTCCTCCTCGAGAACTTCTTTCCTATTTTTCATCTCCACAGACGAAGACGAAGCTCTTTGAACTGGAAAATATAGCCAGTACATTTGATACAGAAGAAGCAGAACGCACTTTCTTCTTTCAATTTCAAATTCTCCCGTTCATATTTTCCATTTCCTCCTGACAACCCGTTTTTCACCTATTCTAAATCCATATCCCTTTCTTTTGAAACTTCAAACAATCTATGATTATCAATAACCGCTCATCTTAGCAACTCAGTAACTATGGTTTCTGAAAATGAATCGTTTTGAAAAAAGAACCTCCCTATAAATGAACTCACGATCAGCTTGGGAATTGATGATCTTCCCTTGGTGGGCGTTTTTGCGCTCCAATTTTCTCACAAGAGTCTTCAGGAGAGTCTTGGTCACGATGTCTAAAAATGAATTATGAAATATTCCTTTTCTCAACCCCTTTAACCCCGTCTTCCCCCAAAAACTTCATTGTTCGCCCCGACTACAGCATCTCTCCTCCCTAACTTTCGATTCACTCACTTTTTCCCCATTTATTTACTCCAAGACCCCATTAAAACGATGCATAACATATTTTTCAAGTGATTCTGAGAAATTGCAAAGTTACGGCTTCATCAACACAAGAAACGATATTTACAAAAAAATATTTGCTCATAACCCCCTTCGTTTTAGGAATGTTGTGAAAATGAAATTTAAAATTTAGAATTCACCACATCAAAAGCTTCGAAATGAGTATAATCATGACTAGGCTCTGTCTATTTTGATTTCCCCAATTTAAAGGCGCATAGGGGCCCGAATGTTTAAAATTGAAGAAAGTAGGTTATGATTATACTTTTTTAAAGCTTTCGGCGTACAAAACATGGTTTTCAAAATTTATATTTTTAAAACAAAAGTTATAGAAGAAACAAGATTTCAAAATCTTTTTTCTCAGATCTGTGAATCCTAATGTCTGAATGTCTCTCAAAAACTTACAATTTTAACATGGAAGAAGGTGGCGGTGGCCGACAAATCAATAACGCAGTTCTCAATTGGTTGATGATTCCGAATTGCTAGAAGTATTCCAGGACCTGACTTTCTCTGTCCAGTCTGAAAAAATGTTGAAAATCATTTTTTTTCAGTCATAGATTTCTCATTTCTTGCAGTAATGTCAAATAACATGAGTTTGTGTACTTAGCACGTCAAGAGCTTCAAAGTGAGTATGAACACGACTAGGCTCCGCCAACTTGAGTTTTTAGGGGAATAAACCTTCTGGTAGAAAACATATGTAACTATGCTTCGTTTCTGGAATTTTTGGCACTGAGTTGGTCACAAGTGTTCTATCTCATTCACAAATCTGAAAAGTAAGTACCAGCTTGAAAGTTTGAAAAATTAGGGAAACAATTTTCTGTATAGCCCGATTTTGGATATTTCTCTAGTTTATGGCAGAAAAAAGGTAGCATCCACGGTGTCGGGAAAATTTCGAATAATTTTGTGAATTTTTAGATTTAAAAAAAGTTTACCTTCCTAGAGTTTACTTTCCTTTTTTGAATTTTTTGAGCTGAGAAATTTTTTGTGAAGATTCATGTGAATGAGATTTTTAGGAAATCCTTATATTCAAAGAATTTCTAGATTAAAAAAAAATACTATAGAAGTGAACTAACATTTTTACCCTCATCCAACAAGACATGCTATACATTTAGAGTGAAATTTGTAAAATTGAAAAAAAAACTCACCTTCCTAAAAATAAATTCTCAGCAACAATAGATTTTAACTTTCTAATTGAAAGGCTTCTAGGAAATAATAGGAATATGAAAAAAGGTAGATAATAACCAGGAAAATCAATAGGGAAGAAACTTTCCGAAACCCATACACAAGGGTTTCTGGAGAGCCCCCAAAAAAAGACGTCCATTCAGTAGGTCGTCTTAAGGAGTGAATGAATACTAATGGTTGGTAACTTGGGGTTTATATACCACTGGGGGCGGAGTCTCGCGAGTCCAACCAGGTGGGGTTTAACCACAACGTAACAGGAAGTGTGAATCGCATTTACACTTCAGATACCATCTTTTATTACAGCTATTCATTTACAATTCTAGATACACTGATTGTTTTATGAGTGTATTTTGACGAACTCCATTGTACCTAGATGGTTTTTCTTATGGGAAACAGTTCATCTAGACAAGGGATTATGTAAGACGCCAATAGGAACAAATAGAAAACAAAGAAAGTTCAGAATGTTGAAGATCCATACTTCCTACCTCTTGAAAATTCAACATTTTCAGGTACAATTTCTCCTCACACGTTTTTATGCTGTTTAGGTGTCGACTCCGTGTTACAGGTGTCCAAAGAACAAACAAAAATTTGATGGGGTGGATAATCTCCTCAATAAGTTCTTTTTTGAAACCAGCCTGTTTGCCGCGCCTCCGGCGCCTCAAAAGGCTGGCTGGTGCGCCTACGGCGCGAGATCGTCGCTTCGCTCCTCTGATTTCATTCTTCATTTGTTCTTCAGACTTTCCAACGCAAAATCTCTATGATTGATCAGTTTTGTCTTGCGGGTTTTTCCTCTAGGAAAGTTGCCTCCTGGGAAAAAACGGACAGACAAACAAAGAAGAAAAGAGACACCACATCAGTTATTTATTATAAGACTGATTATTTATTATAAGAATGATCGTGACCCGCCCAATTGCTCATATCCACAAGAAAAGTTTGTTTGTAATTTGAAAAGATAGTATTTGTTAAGTTATTTTGATAACTCGTTTTCAGACAACGTGACCAAGGCTCCTGAAGACTCTTCTGAGAAAATTGGAGCGCAAGAACGCCCACCAAAGGAAGATCATTAGTTCCCAAGCTGATCGTGAGTTCACTTATCGGGAGGTGTTTTTTCAAAACGATTCATTTTCAGAAACCATGTTCACTGAGTTGCTAAGACGCGCGGTTATTGATATTGATAGATCGTTTGAAGCTTCAAAAGAAATGGATATGGATTTAGAATAGGTGAAAAACGGGTTGTCAGGAGGAAATGGAAAATATGAACGGGAGAATTTGAAATTGAAAGAAGAAAGTGCGTTCTGCTTCTTCTGTATCAAATGTACTGTCTATATTTTGCAGTTCAAAAAACTTCGTCTTTGTCTGTGGAGAGGAAAAATAGGATAGAAGTTCTCGAGGAGGAGAATACCAAATTAAGAAGGCAAGTTGAAATTCTCAGGAGAGTTGATGACGTTTTTTCAAATCAAATGGAACATCTAACTTTATCTGGGGAAAGATTATCTTTGATACAAATTCTGGTAGTACGTATGGATATAGGCAAACAGTTTATTTATAAATCAACAAGAAGAGGATCTCAACGTGAATGAGTAAAATTTGAATTTGGGATTTTGGCGGATATCGATTCTAATGGTTGGCGTGAGTCAAAAACGATTGGGAAGTTGAATAACGCAGGTTGAAATTGCTGCAATTTCGGTTTGGATGGGCAAGGTTTCAGAAGAGAATCAATCATGAAAACCGGAGAAGTTCTCAAACGCTGCTCAAATCCTTTGATCCGTCGCAACAGCTCTGATGGCGGGGCGGTCTTATTTCGACGCCAGAGTCTTGTGACGTTGAATATGGCAGCGATTTCCTTTTCTTTTGAAGTTTCGAACGATCGGTGATTGTCGACAACAACTCGCCGGAGTAGTTTGGTGAAAGTAGTCTCTGAAAATGAATCGTTTCAAAAAATGCCTCCCTATAAGTGAACTTACGATCAGCATGGGAATTGATGATCTTCTCTTGGTGGGCGTTTTCGCGCTCCAGTTTTCTCACAAGAGTCTTCAGGAGAGTCTTGGTCACGTTGTCTGAAAACGAGTTATCAAAAAAAAACTGAAAAAAACTAGCTTTTCGAATTAGAAACTAACTTTTCTTGTTGATATGAGCAATTGGGCGGGTCATGATGACGTTGGCAGCGATGAAGATGAGGGTCCTGAAATTATCCACAAGTTACCTGAATGTTGTCAGCATGTCGTGGATCACGACGGTGCATCCTGTCAATTTTGGATAATTCTTGTCTTTGTGTTATTCAGGAATTAAAAAATGGACAGTTATTTTCCTTTCAACCTAATAATTGGAGACTTCTTTGACATTTTTTTCAATAATTTAAGGCAAATTGAACAAGTTTGAATTACTGTTATTTCAAAATCATCTAAATTACGGCTTCATCAACACGAGAAACGATGTTTGCAAGAAAAAAGTTTTACTCATAACCCCCTTCGTTTTCGAAATTTTGTAAAAATGAAATTTAAAATTTAGAAAAATTGTATATCGTCGAGAGCTGCGAAATTAATATAATCATGACTAGGCTCCGTACATTTCGGTTTTCCGACTGTATAAAGGTGCATAAGGGGTCCGAATTTTTGAAATTGAGAAAAGTAGGTTATGATTATACTTTTTTTCATGCTTTTGGGGGAAACTTGGATTTTTAAAATCAAAATTGATATGTTGAAAACGGAATTCATAGACGAAGAACCTTATACTTCACATCTGTGAGTCCTAATGTCCGGAAGTCATAGCTTTCTCATTTTTTGCAGTTTTGTCAAATAACATGCATTTGAGCACTTAGCACGACAAGAGCATTAATGAGAGTATTCACACGACTAGACTCCGCCCACTATGATTTTTTAACGGGATAAACCTCTTGGTAGACAAATAAAAAGTAAGTCATCCACGGTGTCGGTAAAAGTTCAAATAACTTCGTAAATTTTTAGATACAGTTAGCTTTTTTTATTCCGAAAAAGGAAAGTAGATTTTTCTATATTAGGTTTTTTTTTTAATTTTCAGCCTTATCTAACGAAAAATACTACTTTTGGCATTTGTGAAGTTGGAGAAAAAACTTACATTTTTCAAAATAAATTTTCAGCTATAATGAATAGTATGAATATTAGAAAATCTTTATATTCAAAGAATTTCTAGATAATAGAAAGAATATTATAGGAGTAAGAGAACAACCAGGAAAATCAATCACGGGAAACTCTCAAAAATCCATCGATTTTTAGGACTTTTGGAGAGCTCTCGGGAGAAGGTTAGACGTCCATCCAGTAGGTCGTCAGTGGGGAGAGAATGAATACTAATGGTTGGTAACTTGGGGTTTATATACCACTGGGGGCGGAGTCTCGTGGGTCCAACCAGGTGGGGTTCAACCACAATGTAACAGGAAGTGTGAATCGGATTTACACTTCAGATACCATCTTTTATTACAGCTGTTCATTCACAATTCTAGATACACTGATTGTTTTATGAGTGTAATTTTGATGGACTCCGTTGTACCTAGACGGTTTTTCTCATGGGAAACAGTCCATCTAGACAAGGGATAAAGACGTCAATGGGGAAGAATAATGAAAATAGAAAGCTTTTTGTTTTAGTAGCCAATGCTCGGATTATGATCTGGAAAGTAAACTGGCTATGGGTTTAGCTGTTCCTGACGCTGAGTCGGACATTGCTTACGAGCTAACCTGTAGAACTCAAATCTTGGCATATTACCCTCGTTACCGAATGATTCAAGGAAAAATCTAGATTTTTAGGCTGATAAAACAATAGATGTGTTGTATCTGAAGTGTGATTTTAAATGACACTACATAGTTCTTAAATGACACTACAATAGGTGTATCTAGAATTGTGAATGAATAGCTGTAATAAAGGATGGTACCTGGAGTGTGAATCCAAATCGCACGTTTTGTTACATTAAGATTCAACCCCACCTGAATGGACACTTTCTCAAAACAATAAAAATGAGAGTGTTAATCTAATCGACACTGTAAATGACTGAATAGGTGAAGAGAGACCCAATACTTGTGCAACCCCACCTGGTTAGACCCGAAAGACTCCGCCCCCTACTGGTATATGTAAACCATCAGTTACCAACTATTACTATTCATTCTCTTCTTACGACGACTTTTTCGGGAGCTCTCCAGAAACCCTTCTGAATGGGTTTCGGAGAGTTCCTTCCTTATTGATTTTTCTGGTTATTATCTATCTTTTTTATATTCCTATTATTTCCTAGAAACCTTTCTATTAGAAGGTTAAAATCTATTGTTGCTGAGAATTCATTTTGATAAAGGTGAGTTTCTTCTAAAGTTTTACAAATTTCACTCTGAATGCATGTCTTGAAGCAGTAAATAAACCAAAAATTCGATGAAAATATTTGAAAAATCTGAAACAGAAAAAATCTTTTTGAGCAAATTTTTTCCTGTATCAAAAATTTCTTTTTTTTTCCCAGTATTATTTAGTATGCTGAATATGAGTTTGGGGCTAAATTTTCTGCACTAATGCTAAAATGTTTCACGACAACGGATTTTCAATATATTTTTTTTAAATTATAACGAAAATGCAATTTTTAGCGGAAAGGAAACGAGTTATTTTTCTGTTCAACACTATTTTCGATTCTCACATAAAATGCATCATAAAACTTATAACTTCAAAAGGTTTTTTACTATTTCACTAGACTTACTTCTGTTGAAAAAACTGAAAACCACTAATGGAATACAATGACTGTTCCTTTTACCAGAAAACATGTAATAGAAGGGGTCCCAGGAAAAATCACTATAAGAATCAAAAAGTAGCACTATTTTGAGTCTTTGGAAAATTATAGAATTTTGTAGAAGTACAGAGACATATTACCTTATTTAAGAAAGTCGATGTTTTATGATAACCATGAAATGATGAATTTTTGGATAATTTCAATAAAATCGATTTTGGAAAAAGAATTATTTGAAAGAAAAGTACCAAAAGAGATACTAGTTGAAGAGAATTACAATTTTATGAAAATTATGAAACACTAAAATTATTGGAAATTTTTCAAAAAAAAATGTTACTGTTTTTTTTTAAATTTACTTTTATTTCAAGATCGTACGCTCTTCGAAGCCAAAATGTGAAGCCGGAGGGCAAAGAAGATGAGCTCCAGGAATCGGATGAGGGCTGAGCCAGAAGAGGAGGAGCTTGAGGTTCCAGTAGAAGAGCAAGAAGCGCCAGAGAAGCCTGAGAACGAGGATGAGGCGCCTAGGAGATCCTACTCTCTGCGTAGCCGGACGGCGGAGCCAGGAAACGAGGAATCGGATGAATCGGATAAGGATGATGAGGAGGAGCCAGAGGAGGACAATGAGCCAGAAGACGAGGAGCCCACTGTAAGATGCTATACGCTCCGAAGCCGGACGGTGGAGCCAGAGGAGCGAATGGAGCCAGAAGAAGCGCCAGGAGCTAGAGGATAAGCCGGAAGACCCACAATCGGACGATGAGCCAGCAGACCCAGAATCCGAGGATGAGCCGCGAAGAAAGTTACCCCTGCGCACCACCTCCAACCTCCTGGCTTCCCCTCCAAGACCAGCGCAGAGGTCACTGGTTTAGGAGGTCCAAGCTCCAGCTCCGAGACGTAGGTGCCCTTTCACCCGTCCTGACAAACAGCCTCATTGCTATCGGCAAGAAGGAGGAGTTCAGAATTAACTTTGAATAAAATTTATATCAAATTTTGAAAGTAATAAATGAATTAAATTTTATTTGATAAAATACAAGGTCAGAAGTACTTTTTAGTCAAACTTTTCTAGAAAGCTGTAGCAAATAACCCAAGAGAAATAATGCAAAAGCATTTTCAATCCGAAAACAAAAAAATTAAAAAGAAATTTCACTTTTCGGATGATTTTTTTAATGTCGAAAAAATAGAAAACTATTATGTGTATGAAATATGAAATTTCAACATAGTTTAAGAGACATTGGCTCTTTTCGAAGCGATAATAACTCATTAAAACACATTTCGGTGTATGATATGGTTGTTCAAAGTGTCATCCAGAGATTTCCGGCTTCTGGACTTTTTTCTACTATTGTTCCACATTTTAAAGTAGTCAATATTTGGTACTTTTTATGTTTAAGCTAATTTTATGCCAAACTCAAATTATCGAATTCATTTTTTTAGCTTCAAAATGATTATAAACACGATTAGGCTCCGCCGATTTTAAGTTTTTTTTAAGGTTTGACTTTGAAGGCGCATAAGGGGTCAGAACATTTGAAAATCGGGTCAAGTAAGTCAAAGTAAAGTAAGGTAAAGTAATTCGGGTAGAGTAAGTCTCGCAACTCCTCCACTGTCTTCCCCTCTTCTGCCAGAAATCTATGCGCTGTCTCACAACATCCAATATAGAAATCCTTCTTTTTCTTGAGCACTTGAATGAAACTAAGCTTCACGATCTCTGAAAGATGAGCAATTTTTTTACAGTAGTACTACATTTGTGGTACAGTTTTTTACATTTCTGATATTAACTCTTTAGGTATTTTTTATGCTTTCCTTTTTCATCTCCTCATTCTGTTGGGATACGTTGGCCAATTGTTGGCGGAGACAAGTAATTTCAAGAGCTGGAAAAATTTAGGTTACTGTAAACCAGAATTTCTAAAATTTGAGTTACCTTGACTAAAGTTAAGCCAAGAATCATCAAATAAACACAAGAATCATCAAACAAACACTGTAAGGGGAGAGATCCATGTCATAGACTCCACCCCCTTTTGACAGCTGAAGAATCTCTGCGCAGGGGGGGACTCTGTGTGAACTGCACCAAACGGTTAGGCATGTTAGAGGGACAGTCTACACTTCCAGAAGGGAAAATTCGAAAACGAAAAATGATATCATTTGAAAAGAACCGATTCTGGAGAAAATGTCTGATAGATCAGGCCCACTAACCCACTGATTCGTTATCTCCATTCTCACCTTTTTAAGGTTCAGGGGATCTGGAACAAGCTAAAACTTTTCAAATCATGTGTTTATGAAATTTCGGGGATGTTAAAGTTTAAACTTGAAGACAAATAATGATGTCATTTAGAAGGCAGCGATTCATTGGCACCGTGGGAGGAGTCATGAAACTAGGCAAAGATGGTGATGTTGATCAGTTCATCTGACAATCCGAATAATTGATTTTCAGACTAACCGGAGAAATTTAAGTCGGGAAAAAACCCTCAAACCCTTAAGATCTTGAGATTTCAGGTCTTTTTAACGTACTCGCCTGACAAGGGAAGTACCCGAAGTGTCCCCTCGCTTTTTCTTAGATATTGGTGGCAAAAAACGTCCCATCCCTAGACTAGAACAAAACGAATAATATAAGGTGCCCATAGGCAGGTTGAGCAGAATGGCAAAACTTTTTGTGATTTTTCAGAAAAAGTGAGTCAAGTCCATTCAAAAAATCATAACTCTGTACAGAGCCAAGATAAATTGAAAAACTGACTTGCATCGTGTAGAACAGATCATAGGCTACAAAATTTGATTACACCGTTACTCTATTTTTGCAAAGTAATTTACTATGATAGAAAATGTCCGAATGGTCCGATTGTGTAAAATCAAAAAATGTCGATTTTCGAAAAAACACCTCGGGGAGACCATGTCTATTGGATTCCTTTTATGTCATAATGCCCAACTATAGTTTCAAATATATAGCTCAGCGTCCATTTAAGAGAGATTTTTGAAAAAATAATATTCTTAAACCCGATTCCATGTACCCCTATACATGGTATTTTTTGAACTCATTTTTCCATATATTAGGTTGATGCAAAAGTTTCTTTCGATTTTGGCAAAATTTTTCATTAAATTTTTCTCAAAGCCAAGGTGTCTAGATCAATGAAAGTAATGTCTATGAGCATTGATAGTTGTCTGTCAACACTCCGGTAGTTCCTTGATTCCATCGGCCCAGAACTAGGAGAGCTGCGATCGAAAAAGTAGACCAACTCCTTTTTTGTATCAACTTTTCAATTGAAGTATGTTCTATCAAGATGACGTTTAAAAGCCCCAAACGACTATTTATCCAAAAGGGCAAGACCTGGAAAATATGGAAAGTGCCAAAGAATAGTTCAGCCAAACGACATAAATTTTTGGCTGATCCGTCTAGTAACGGGTGATCTCGCACTGTTATGTTGGAAGAAAACCATTGTCTTCTCTCCATGATTCAACTCGACTGTCAGAATCAATTTCTATAATCAGGTACTCTACAAGCCGACAGTTACAGTGGTACCTTCATCTGAAAGTTCCCAGCCTCCATTACTTTGAGCAACCATCAAACTCATAGCATACTCATTTTTACTAGAAATTTGGGTTCTGGGATGTCCAGAGCTAGTTCTTCTTTGTCAATCAACTGACTCTTCCGCACATTGATAGAGTAACTCATCCACTTATCATCTACGGTAATTAGATCCCCCACCCAACTGAACGTGAGAAGAAATGATAGGAGAAACATGCTCATGTCCATATGAAAAAACATATTGTAGTGCTTCAAAAATTTGAGTACGAATCGACCCAGTTCTTGAAGTTGCCAAGAGACTTCCATCCGTTCACAATACTAGGTTGACTAACAGACTATGCCTTTGACATTTTACAAGTGGTTTGAAACGAATCGGTTTCAATGGTTTTCTTCAATAAGTCCAAGTCCAACTTTCGGACCGATCTTGGTTTTCCGATTCTAAATTTTTGGCTTCACATTGATCGGTGCAAAGTCTAATGGTAGAGACAGTAGGAGGTCTGTCTCCATTTATTTCTTTCATTTTGTTGTGAATATCAAGGTTTCCAAAACCAGGAAGGAATAAAAATCAAAAGGCATTTCGAAAGTTTTGAAGGGGATGGACGGAAGGAGACGGCATGCTCGCGAACGACAAGAAGTAGGAATGGGGCAAAATGTGTAAAGCAAGTCCGTGAGAGACTCTATCCAACAAAAAAACATTCATCAAGAAAAACAATCCTACTGGTGAGATATGAGTTATCAAAGTTGAGCATTCGATATCGAAAGAAACTTTTGCATCAACCTAATACACTGCGGGACATAATTATAGATCCACTTGACGTTTCGTTATTTTCCCAAAATCTCGAGAGACCTGATAAACGTTCCTGGTACTAGTATTTGAGGGATTCATTTTTTGTGTTACTGTACATATCCTTTCCTGTCTGTCGTTTTGATACAAGAAATTTTTTTGAAAAATGTCAAAAAATGAAAAGTGCAAATGGGCATAATTATAGATCCACTCCTGAAAAAACATATTTGTGGCTGAATTCATGGAATAAAAAGTTTAAAAATGAGTTCTACGCAAAAGACTCATCTAAATTCATGGGACCTTTTAAAAAAAGTACTAGAAAAACTGTTGGAAAAAAAGGTTTTTTTGGTATTTTTTGACCAATTTTCCTATTGATCAAATTTTCGAGTCTAATTTTTGGAGCAAGCTTCTAGCACCTTCAAAATTGAGATAATAATGTTTTCAACATTGGTTAAAATTAATTCCGAACAATTTTAGTTTAGGTTCCTCCATTCATGTCATACCAAAAACAGCGTTTCTACTTATTAATCGGCACTAATGTCCGTGATCTTTGACAAACTTTATCTTGGTTCGCAAAAGAGCAATGAAAAGGTATTTAACTACAAAAATGTGTAGCATAATCTCAATAACAATGTACCACATGATTTCGTTTTTCTATCTCTCTCAGGAACCGTGATAACTGTAGCCGAAAAGAGCGTAAATGACAGTTAAGCAAACAAAGGATGTTCAGTAGAGGAGTTTTGAATGCTTTTTTTCTTCCCAATTCTTATTTTTATTTGTTTTTTTCTACATTATTTTAAATTTCTGGACCATTGTATACCGGATGACAAAGGCTCTGGTTTCTGGGAACTGTTTTTATTTCACCGTAGCTGTCAGTGATGCTCTTTTCGGCTACAGTTATCACGGTTCCTGAGAGAGATAGAAAAACGAAATCATGTGGTACATTGTTATTGAGATTATGCTACACATTTTTGTAGTTAAATACCTTTTCATTGCTCTTTTGCGAACCAAGATAAAGTTTGTCAAAGATCACGGACATTAGTGCCGATTAATAAGTATCTTGCCAAGGATTAGTAATTGTTGAGGTCTTTACAGTCTGAGGGCCCTTCTGTTACAGGTTTACCGTACTTTTAATTAACAAAAATTCAAATTTTTTTTCGATTTTCGAATTATACGGATTTTTAAAACCAATATAAGTTTTGTTTTTTTTGAGATTATCTTGATTTTTTAAAAGATACCAACATATACAGTACCGGCTAAAAAGTTGTCCACTTTGTGGTTTTCGAGCATAACTTTCTTCAAAATAGGGCTGAATCGTAAAATTTCTCTGTAAAATGTAGCACATCGCCCGAGAAAAATGATTCAATTATAATGACGTCTTATTCTTACAAATGCATGGGAAAAGAGAAATGTTTGAGGGTTCGTCAAATGTTTCATTTTACATTCTTATTTTATATGAAAAAAAAACTAAAAAACTACCAAGGACAAGCAAATGATTACACTTCAGGAAAGTAACACTTTTGGAATTTGCAAACTCCTGGCGTTTTATAGCCCTAGAAAACCTTTCCTAGAAAAATTATTTGTTTAAAATGGAATCTGCCAGGATTAGGCTCATAAAACAATATATGTGTTGTATCTAATTGTAAAGTGTGATTCTGATTGACACTGGCCTGAGATTCTAAAGAGCACTACGTAGTACGTCAAGATTACGCTCATAAAACAACAGGAGTATCTAGAATTGTGAATGAATAGCTGTAATAAATGATGGTATCTGAAGTGTGAATCCAAATCGCACTTCTTGTTACATTAAGATTCAACCCCACCTGAATGGACAGTTTCTCAAAACAATAAAAATGAGAGTGTGAATCTAATTGACACTGTAAATGACTGAATAGGTGAAGAGAGGCCCAATACTAGTACAACCCCACCTGGTTAGACCCGAAAGACTCCGCCCCCTACTGGTATATGTAAACCATCAGTTACCAACTATTACTATTCATTCTCTTCTTACGACGACTTTCTGAATAGACGTCTTTTTTCGGGAGCTCTCCAGAAACCCTTCTGAATGGGTTTCGGAGAGTTCCTTCCCTATTGATTTTCCTGGCTATTATCTATCTTTTTTTTATATTTCTATTATTCCCTAGAAACCTTTCTATTAAAAGGTTGAAATCTATTGCTGCTGAAATTAATTTTGAAAAAGGTGGGTTTTTTCTTCAATTTTACAAATTTTCATTCTAAATACCTAAAAATGATATGTCTTGTTGAATGAGGCTGAAATTCTTACTTTTTTTTTGAAATTAACTCTGTGCCGTTTTTTGAAGTTTGATCCCAGACAACAAATACCTAGATTTTTGAATTTTCAAAAATAAAAACGCAATTTTCATTTGATTTTTGGTCATTTTGAACATTTTCAGAAAAAAACCAACGGATGTCTATGTTATGAGCAAGGTATGCGGGTATAACGGTTGAGATGAAGCTGACGGATGAACTGGCCAAATTTGTAGTGGATGATCATAAAATGGTGCATTCGGAAAAAGAGATTCCACGGTTACCAACAAAGTGGACAATGATAAAAATTCTAGAAGAGGTAGGTGATTTCAATGAAGCACACTCTACCGGGTGGCTTTTAACTGTTGCAACTTTTCCATTTCAAGCAGTCAATTTTATATTTGAAAATCAGAACTTTTGGATTGCTGGATATCCGAAATTTTATTTTTGAATTTTCCAGAACCCGAAGACGAGGATCAAGGAGATTGCCAGGTCGTTGAGCCAGCTGGACCGAAAAGAGGGAAGTTAAGGCCAAGCCAGTGCCAAGCACCCACGCAACCCGGCTCACTGGATCAATGGATCAGCAGGAATCAAAGAGGAGCTACGCCAGCTGATGAATCTCCAGCTAGACCATTCTCAAGACCACTATTTCATGTAATTGATTTTATGAAGTTTTTGGATAGCAAAAAGGTCATTTTCTACAACAAGGAGAAGGATTACACCGATGTTTTAATTTTTGGCTCTAAAGTTAACTCACTGTTTCATAGCTTCCATAATTTGTGTCATTTTTTCTTTTCGTTTCATAAGTTTTGATTTTTACAATTTAAATGAAACTTTTAAAGTAAAAAATGAATTGAATTTGATAAAATACAAGTTCAGAAGTTACTTTTAGCTAAACTTCTCTGTAAACTGCAGAAAATAACCCAAGAGAAATAATGCGAAAGCATTTTCAACCCGAAAACAGAAACAAGTTTCAGAAACAAAATTAAATTTTTGGTAAAAATTTACTTCAAAAATCTGGAAAAAATTGAAAACGATTATGTTTATGAAATATAAAAATTCTACATAATTTAACGGAAATTGGCTAACTTTTGAGCAAATAATCACTCATGAAGACACAATTCTAGGTATGATATAGCTGTTCAAAGTTTCAACTAGAGATTTCCGGCTTCTGGAATTTTTCTACTATCGTTTCACAAATTAAAGTGGTCAATATTTGATACGTTATATGTTTCCAACGTTTCTCAAATGTTATTCTTTAGTATATCATCAACTCCCACTAGAAAAAGTGTCTCTTTCGGGTCCGAACACTGATTCTTAATATTGGGAGACAAGCTGAAATTGGGAGACAAGGTCTTGAAATATAAAGTTTCATCATGATTTAAGAGACGTTGGCTAATTTTTGAGTAGATAATACCTCATTGAAACACAATTCTGTGTTTCCACTAGGAAAAGTGTCTCTTTCAGCTCCGAATACTAATTTTTAAAATTGTGAGACAAGCTTAAACAAGCATACGGTTAATTTTTAGTCAACTTGGCAGAGTCGGTGGTGGGATATCGGTGTGTTTTTCTTATGGATATCAACACTACCGTTCTGTGTTAAATCTTCTAATATATGATTTCTGCCGACGAAATGCCCATGGAAACACTGGAAAACATTTAAAAATGAATTTATTTTGAGTAAAATACTGATCTAACAGAATACTGCTTTAGTTGCAGCTTCTGAGGTTTCCATTCATCCGTTCTCACGATGTATTTTTGAGAAAAAATTGTTATATCTATTTGAGGCCAATTAACACGAGATTCCATCACTTTCAAATAAAACGCTGGAAAAGATCCAATAGGAGTATTAATCGTGATAGAGTCTGGACATAACACATCCGCACAAAAAGAAAAAAAACTAGAATTATAAGAACAACGTCAGTTTCAAAAATATTACACACGTGCTTAAATAGGCGAGAATAAAAGGTGAATTTCAGGTGATAAGAAGACGGGGAGTTTGTTTGCCTTTTTGTTTGTGATATCATCACTAGACTTCAGGCCAAAATGTTACTATTTGTTTTGAGAAACCCCAAAAACCGATCATGAGTAACTTCGGAGCTGTTCGGACTGTTTCGAAACTTAAAGAGAATGTCAGGGTATGAATGTTAAATTTTAAGATCAGAAAATCGTGAAAAGTCACCAAAAAATATTGTGGTTTGATAGCAGCCAATTAACTTTCGAAGTTCGGAATCCGAATTTTTTAGAAATTCTATCCTTGTTTTCATACAACCCATTATGTAGAGACGTTGACCACCATATATTTTTTCGCGATTGGAATTTACTAATGTAAACCGGAGAGAATGCAGCCTGTTTCAGTCCGTTCTTAAATTGTTCAAGAGCGTATAAGGTTCTCTGAGCTTGTTGAGATTTCAGCAAAGTTTTAAACATTTTTCATCGATATCGATTCATAAACATTAATTTCTCTCTTTCGAAATTCGCTTTCAAATGCATTTTGCGAGATTGAAAGAAACAACTTTCATTAATTTAAACTCGCATGGGTTTTATTCAAAACATCAAAGCAACAATTAAAACAAGGACTGAAAACCCGGCGGAAACGCTTGAGTTCATAGCCCAGTTCATCGGATCGTAGGTAGTCGTTTTTTTCATAGCAGCCCTTTCCATTGGATCGTGAGTGGTATTTGCAATGTCCTAAAAATAAACATAATATATATAAGGTTGTCTTCAAGTTTCTATCACGTCAATGATGTAGTTCATTGTAAATGTAGATTCTTCCGTTGTTCCAGTGAATGTCACAGCCATATATGTTCCGATCGCTTCTTTTCTGTGGCTTCGAGAAGTGAATTTGAAAAACGTTGGAACGGAAAAACTGTGAGGCTGCCCAATTTCGACGAGCAAAGCCTCTCCTGGCTTCATCGTTTTCACATTTTCCACGTTGAATGCAAATTTCACTGTCTCGGTGGCAGCTGAAAACGTTTTTAAACGATTTCAAAAGTGGTTTCTGCTTACTGAAATTAGCAAAATACGTAGATTGGTCACAATTCGAAGGAGTAAAAATTTTTCCTGTTCTTCCACAAACTCACAACACAACGGCACAACTTGTGTGTAATCTTCCATAGGTCCTGATTTCAATTCAAATTCAATTTCGCCTTGGCTCACTTCAATCGTAAAAGGGTTGAAAGATATTAGTTGTGGGAGGAGGTGATTGGAATCGAACCTTGGCGAATAATAACTACTTGATTCACTGTTCCTAAATTTTTGTTCAATGAATTCATTTCAATCTCTATTTCACCTTTTCATACTCACCCGTAAACTATTCTTTTGTCATAGGAATCTTTGTTAGAAAAAGGTTTAATATAAACCAAGGCGTCTTGGTGACCGAATTCCAAATCGGTAAGATATGTCTCGTTGGAATCAATGCAATAGAAAACCGTTTCAGTTGAAATTTCGTATTTATCAATAGTTGCTGACTTTTTAATGCGATACGGCTTGTTTTTTGACAAAATTACAAAATCATAGTTTCGGTATTGAGAATATTCAGTAACGAGTAGGTATGAATCTGATGGTAGACGATAGAAATTGACAAGAGTCAGATACCGTCCTGTGGACTTTGGAGTTTTCTTTTTCAAGAGCTGCTCGAGATTTCCGACAAACTTGGAATTCAAATTATTTCCATCATAAACAAAAATATTCTTCAGTGAAGAATCGACACCACCGGAAAGTGAAGCTGTCGAAACGGTAGTTGCGCCGAATTCAGCTTTGAATTGATAGTAATGATTTGCAGTGAGATTCAACGGTATAATAGTTCTAGATGGGTTTCCAACTTCCGTGAATCCAGAGACATCAATGTATTCCCAGGTAAAACGGAAACTGGAAGAGTTTGATTCAGTTTTCACCCAAATTGTTGCTTTTTCTGCCGCTGCGTAGAAGACCGAGCTCGGTGAAGTGAATCTTTAAAAGATTATGAAAGAAAGATAATGTTTTTTGAAAACTCGAAAAACATACTCATTGAGAGTTCCAATAGAATCACGAATGACTACTTTATCACCTGGTTGGTCAACTTTAGTTCGAACGTCAAATTTCAAAACGTTTCCAGTTGGAACTTTGAACTGAAAAGAGAGATAATAATATAATTTTTAAAAATACAGCTTCAAAAGTTTTGCTTACATCAATTCCACAATCATAGTTTGCTGGAAACTGAGCCAATCCACCGGATGGGAATGATCCTGTGAGCGTATCTACCGAGATTGGAACCTTCGGACATGCCAGATCCGCGTGTTCATTCACAAAACTGGACAAAATAGTATTGATTAGAGGAATCACTGACAACTGCATGATGCGTCTGTCGACGGAGGTGGACTGAGTGTTGACTCCGAGTTATCTGTGTTTAGGGTTGACTTAATTATGACGGCAACCTACACATTTTTCCAAAGATAAGAAGAAAATATGATTGATTTCGGGAGTGGGGAAAGAATCGCTTTTCGGAAAAATGAAGATAAGATGTTTTTGTTAATTGTTCAAGAGTAGTATTATCAATTAAAAACCATTTTTTAAAGGTTTTCGCTGAAATTTGTTCACAAATAGTTACAGCCAAGTTGACAAAAATTCGCAATTCTTCCTTGCTAAAAAAATCCGTTATAACTTTCTATTAGATAATTTTATCAGTTACTCAAAAAAGTTCAAATTGAGAGAGGAACAAAATTAGATTTCTTTAACTATGCATTTTTCTATCGCCCATTTGTATTTATTGCTTTTTCTCTTCTCATGTAAAATTTTCAATGGAAATCTTTACTATTAACAATCACCAAATTCTGTGTGTGTGTGTCCGATTGTTCCCGTATCGTACGCCCTAGAGAAGTCCAGAATAGACCAAATTATCCCAAATTTTCACTGATGATCCGAAATAGCAGCGAGATGATGCCCGTCTATTTTATGTTTTGAAATTTTGAGTTTGACGTCTTCTGGAGGCGTTCTCCTATTTCTACAGTGCAAATTTTTAGAAATTATATTCACGTCATTCCCGCTCAACCCCCTAATTTTTCTCTCATCCACGCTATTTCTGGGAGAAAGGCAATTTTGTGAAAACGTTGTTTTAGTCTGGGTTTTGAATAATTGAAAGAGAAAAATTCTCAAACAGGGGAAAAAAGTTTGTCAGGAAACATAAAATCGCGCCTTCTGGATCACTCGAGTTTTTAGGATTTCAACTTCTAAGAATTTCCGAACTTAATTCCTGAATTTCCAAGTTCGGGAATTTCTAAACGCTTTGAGATTCTTATTCACCGAGTTTGCAAAAAAAAATCAAAATTTCTGATTTTCCTACTTTTCAGGAACATTCAATAAACAAGAAATACAACAAGAAATACAAAAATTCTGAACTTAGATATCGAAAAATTTGGAACTTTAGGAAAGCGGGAATCCGTATACTCCGGATTTCAGAACTTATAAAATTCAGTCATTAGTAGTTTCGAAACAAATTTGGAAAATTAAATTTGCAGGAATTTTCATGACTTCGGAAACTCGGAAATTTAGAAATTCGAAATTGAATTGTAATATACAGTCCGAGATAATAAACTCCGAAATTACCGCATTCGGAGTTTCCTAGTTGAGGATTTCAGAAACTCTGAATGTCGAAGTCTAGAATTTTCCGATTTTAGACCCAGAAATAATCTCTGAGAAAAAGTTTTGGAATCTCTTTTTGAAATGGCGGGAGTTGGAAGCGGAGGCCAGGAGGTTTACCCCAAAGCGGTGCACACCGACATTTGAAAATTGGAAAATTCGGACGAAAAAAAAACCAGAAAGTTAACGATTTCTCACATTCAATTAAAACTTCTTTTTTATTTCCTCAAGTATTGAGATTCAAACGTTTTAGGTGTAGCCAGGAGATTGTAGCCGCCGACAGGCGGCGGAAATCGACTGGTAATAACATATTCAAATTCTACGAACTCAATTAAATAGGGAGACAAATTTTCGTGTTGATCATATAGTCATAGTTATAGCTATTCAAAAAGCCGAAACACCCCCGAGGAAAAAATATTAGGCTCCTCTCATTTTCTGTGATTGCTATACATAAACGTTTCTATTTTTCCAGATTTTTGAAAAAAAAAATCATCCGAAAATTAGAAATTTCCCGAAAAACGAATTTTGTTGCTAAAATTTTTTTTCTGTTTTCGGGTTTGAAATACTTTTGTATGATTTCTCTCGGGGTATCAAGCGGTGCTGTACAACTAATCAAGCGGTACTGTACAACTAAAATTCTCCAAAAATCAACTTTCTCCAGTGTTCATAAAATTCATACCAGATGTAGTTCCAAGATTCGTTCTCATCGTTTTTGTGCACTTTTGCACTTTTGCATCTTTTAGTTTTCACTGAAAATGGACCTGAAAGCAATTTTCGTCGCTTTTTTCTGGTGATGGATACTGGGAGGGTCTAAACCAAATGAGCATATTTTGTCTTAGAATTGGTTCAACTTTCATGATATATATCATCATTGCATAAAAACTAGCTCGAATTTTTGAGATGTACATCACTATTTTCGGTTCTGTCAGAAAATGCGTCGTAATACTTTATTAAAAATTATGAAAATTGAAAAATCGAATTTTTGAGGTTAGTTCAATAAAAGCAACTGCATCGGAGCCCATGGGTCTGTTGTATTTTTGGTGAAGCATCTCGATATTGGCCATTTCTGTTGGTAAAACAGAAATTTCCTCTCTGAAGTATGACTCTAGGATATCTCTCCTTTTGTTTTTAAGCCAAGCTGATATCTGAAAATAATTGATTTCAGCATGGGAAAATAATTGTAATGCTTACCTTGTTCCAAGAGTATTCCGTTTTCACTTCCAAGGCTTTATTGGGAATTTCAATAAACTTTCGTTCTTGGAAAACTTTTTCCATGACGTCATTGAAGTCCTCTTGGGGGATTTGGTGTATTTCTTGTTCTTGAAGTTGAGCCTACACTCTCCATCGCTCCAACAAATAATCCGATAGCTGAAAAAGTGTTTGATGGCGATAATTTCAATTTTACCACTCACGTTATAGCCGCACACTTTTTCTCTTTGTTCGATCAAACGAACTGCATCAATGCCCAAGGGATTATTGTACCTTTGGTGAAGTCTCTCAAAATTGTCCATTTCGTTCGGTAGGACCGAAATTTCCTTTTTGAAATACGCCTCCAGAGTATTTCTCATTTTGTTTTTGAGCCGTTTCGATATCTGTAAAATATTTATATTCCATAATAGGAAAATACCGTAAAAGCTGTATTAGAAGGACCCCTCTAATAGAATATTTCCTCTAGCCCACCCAAAATCGTCAACTTCGAGCTTACTTATCTCGGTTTCTGTGAATGATATCAAAAATGTGTCAATTGATGAATTACGGGTTATGATGAATAATTTGTCAAATGAAAACTTTTCGATTGACCTCACAGGGGTCGAGATAATTCAGTTCAAAGTTGGTAATGGGGTAGAAGAACTTGGATAACCCAAAGATGGGCTATAGGCCACAGTCATAAAATTTTTTTTTGAAACTTTTTTTTCATTACTTTTACATGAAAACAGGAGGATTTTCCAAAATAAAACAAGAAAAAACTCACCTTTTTCAAAAACATTCCCACCAAAAATCGATATTACGTAATCCTCGTAGATAAAAGAATAATATAGAACATATGTATAATAATCAGAAAAATAAAGGGAACTCTCTAAAATCCATGCATTTTTAGGATTTTCGGAGAGTTCCCGGGAAATTTAGACGTCCATTCATTCAAGTCGTCAATGGAATAACTGAAGGTTATGTGGAGGGTATGTGTGTAATACACAAATCGCACCTCGCTTGTCCTCTACGTCTTTTTCATTTGTTGCACCTTGTGTCTCGCGTTTCTCCAATCTCTACACTCCCTCAAATATGACCCCGAAGGAAAAGACGTCGAGTGTCCGTCCAAGTAAAATTGAACTACAATAAAACATCTGCAGCCCATCATTGTAGGTAGGGTCACTGAGATTCATTGTTCGACAAGGAATTGGGTGGTAATAAAAAAAAATAATAATTGTAGTATACAAAAAAAATTTTGTTTCAGTTTCAGATAATCTTCTGCTTCACCGTATGGCGGTACTCGTTTGAAATGAAAAGATTACTTGTTTAGTGACCAGTCAAATGATCTTTTCATTTTGATAATTTTCCCATTTCGAGAATTGAAAATTGAATTTTCAATGGGATACCGTAAACACTCTATTATAACGCCTTCCGGACCGTCCATTTGAGCCTAAATATCTCACTTCTTTTGGAAGATATCAAGAGGTTATCAACTAAGAAAATGGTAATCATAATATCAGCAACATTTTATTAGTTGACCACTTTTTGATATCTTTTACAGAAAATGAGATACATGTGCTCAAATTTGGCAATTCGGGTGGCAAGAAAAAAATCTTGAACGAGTTTCGATCGATGTAAATACACTAAAGACATCCTTTCTCTGGGTTTCTGGCAGAATTCTAGTGAGATTAAAACGGGCCTTTCCAATTTGACTGAAAAACAACAAGTTTTAGTTCTTTCTGCTCAATCAAAATTCAAAAAATTTGTCATCAAACAAGTGGCGCCTTCAAGCTTCACCGTGTTCATAGTCACGAAGGCGCTCTCGGTAGCTGAGCTCGTAGTGAAATTAGAGAACCTGATTTGTAGTCACCAGTACTCAAATCAGCTTCTTCTGATGGATCACGAGTACGTTCGGAAGAAGTTCATCAATTCTGCCACCAATAAGAAAGGATTCATCGTCAATATTCTACTTGTCAGTGGGAAAAAAAGCGATAACGCTTTGAGCAAAAAGTCTTTGTAATTTTTTGAGTTTTATCGAAACTAAATTTATTCAAAGAAAACCAATTTCATAATATGATATATTCATTATTGCTCTAAACCGGTCCATTCATCTGGTAGTCCAATTCTGCCTCATTTTGATCCTTTTCATGAGCATCCTGTTCATATACAAATTCCTCTGCTTTCTGGTCCACATTGACGTCTTCCATCTCCTTCCTGATCTTAGCCTGCACACTCTGTCGGTCCACAAAATATTCGGATAGCTGAAAAAATCTTTGATGGCGATAATTTCAATTTTACCACTCACGTTAAAGCCGGACACATTTTCTTTTAGTTCATTAAAAGCAACTGCATCGGAGCCCATGGGACTGTTGTACTTCTCGTAGAGTTTCTCGAAAGTTGCCATTTCTGTTGGTAAAACAGTAATTTTCTCTCTACAGTATGACTCTAGGATATCTCTGATTTTGTTTTTAAGCCAGGCTGATATCTGAAAATGATTGATTTCAGCATGGGAAAATATTTTAGTGCTTACCTTGTTCCAAGAGTATCCCGTTTTCACTTCCAAAGCTTGGAACCTTCTTCTCCGAATGCACCAATTTGTGATCGTCCACTAGGATCTTTCCCAGCCCGTCAGTCAGCTTCACATCATCCAATATTCCCGCATGTCTTGCTCTTAATACAGCCATCCTCTCGTTGTATTCTGGGTCATTTTCCGGAATCTGAAATGATTGAAATTACCGTAATCACTCTAATGGAAGCCAACCCTATACGTGCACATTGAACTCAATTATCTCAGTTCATATAAAAAAATCAAAAATGTGTCAATTGATAAAATTTTGGTGATATTATGAAAAACATTTCATCAGTTGAGAAAGCTTTGATATCTCGTATAGAGGCTCAGATAATTGAGCTCAAAGTGAACATATAGGGTGGCTTTCTATTAGAGGGCCTCTTGTTAAATATGACTCCTTCCAATCTGTGTCTTGAAATCAAGAAATTTCCAACCCTTTTTAGTGAAAAATATCTAAGGAATTCCACAATTTGAAAGAAATTTATCGAAACACTATATTTTTTTTTGATAAAAAATTTGCTCAATGTGGTAAAATTGACAGATTTTCGTAAATTTTGAAAGAATATTTGTTGAATGTTTTAATGAAACATTTCGAGGGAAACCGGACTGAAAACTAGACTGCGCCCACTTTGATTTTTAGGGGGATAAACCTCGTTGTAGACAAAAAAAAGTGAGTCATCCACGGTGTCGGTAAAAGTTTAATAAAATTTCGTAAAGTTCTAGTTACAATTAGCTTTTTTTGTGATTCTTTTTTTAATTCCAAAAAAATTAAAGTAGATTTTCCTAGCTCATATTTTTTCTATTTTTCAGCCTTGTCAAACGAAAAATACTTTTTTTGGCACTCAGAGTGAAATTTAAAAAAAAAACTCACATTTTTTAAAATCAGTTCTCAGCGACAATTAATATTAGGGAATCCTTAAATTCAAAGGATTTAAAAAAAAATAGAAAGAATACAATAGGAGATGGGGGATAGTCAGAAAAATCAATAGGAGAAAATGGCGTCCATTCAGAAGGTCGTCATTAGGGAAGAATGAATACTGATGGCTGGTAACTTACATGGAATGACTCCCAAGTGTTACCCTCGAAAAAAATCGAGACCTACATGGTTAGAAAGAGCGTAAAAAACTAAAAACTTAACTAAAGATAAATGTTATTGGTTTGGTCCGTGTAGTAGGTGTAACAGAATATGGTCGAATTCGATAATCCAAAACTGACAGGATACCTTTCGAGAATCGTTCATTTCGCCTACATCAACCATATGGACCAGACCAATAACATTTATCTTTAGTTAATTTTTAATTTTAAATCGAATGGCGTTAACAGTTTCTTGAAATTTCCTCTCGTTTTTGAGTTATGGTCCAAAACAAGAGGTGTCCCATCATCGGTGAATATTTTTATTTTTAGAGCCTTATTAAAAATTCTGTTCAAGCCGTTGATAAGATTTTGTCCTTTTAATAATGTTAAAACAAAAGTTTAGCTGTTTCCATCAAGTTTAATTATAAATGTGCCTTATGACATGTCACACCTCACCAAAACAAGGAGTCAGGCTCTAATAATCGTAAATATTTTTATTTCTAGGACCTAAATCAAAATTCTGTTCAAGCCGTTGATAAGATTATGATCTTCTGATAACGTTGAAAAAAGAGTTTGGCTGTTTCCATCAAGTTTGACTATAGATGTGCCCTGTGAAAGGTAAAAATTTTGATTTTTTTCAAGTGCCGATTTTAAGAAATGGTACGACATTTGAATATTCGACCTTATGTGTTACTGAATTGTGTTTCAAACATTCTACGTAAACGATACGCATGTAAAAATCACAAAAACAAGTATGCCCCTCACCATACCGGCCGCCGAGGACAAGGATTCCAAAGCAGCCAAGTGCCAAAAATCGATATTTTTTAGCATAACTTGTGTGAGCATGATTTCCCCCGGGGTATTGACATGTTTGTATAGTAAATCAAATGTGCTGAATTCAATGGTCACAATAAGAAAAAAAGTTAACTTGGGATTTTTGAGATATTGAAAAATTTTTGGGTTTTTTCAAAAAATCGATATTCCAATCAATAGGAAAAAAATCAAAAAATTTTTTTTTCCAAAAGTTCAGTTGATTGTCCATCTTCTGTTTTTTGAATTTCAACAAACGGACATAAACTGACAAAGTTATGAATTTTTGAAATTTTTGCCATTTTTTGGTACTTTTTGGTCCATAACTCCTTATAAAAATTTTTTACCAACTATTCCTTTTGGATTCTTGGATAACTTTTTACGCTCTTTCTAACCATGTAGGTCTCGATTTTTTCGAGGGTAACACTTGGGAGTCATTCCATGTTAGGGTTTATATACCACAGAAAGGAGGCGGAGGCATGTGAGTCTAACCAGGTGGGGTTGTACTAGTGGAGGGTCTCTCTTCACCTATTCAATTATTTACAGTGTCGTTCATACTGACAGTCTAATTTTCATTGTTGACTCTAGGATAATCTGATTTAAACAAGATTTTGTCGATTAAAGAAAATATTCCAAAATATCACATTTTTAGGTAGCGCTACAAAAAAAAAGAATGATGTTCCAGTTTCAGATAATATTCTGTTTCACCGTATGGCGGTATTCGTTTGAAATGAAAAGAATACTTCTTTAGTGACCAGTCAAGTTTTTTTTTGATAATCTTGCCATTTCGAAAAGTGGAAATTGAATTTTTAATGGGAACCGAGATATCGTAAACACTCTAATATAGCGCCACCCAGACCATTTACTTTGAGCCTGAATATTTCACTGCGTTTGGAAGATATCAAAAAGTTGTAAACTAATAAAATTTTTATTATGATATCAGCAACATTTTAATAGTTGACCACTTTTTGTTTTCTTTCACAGAAAATGAGATACATGCGCTCAGATTTGGCAATTCGGGTGGCAAGAAAAAGTCGGCTCTTTATGATTTAACGGGGGTTTAAACAATTAACGGGGGTTTTGAGAATTAACGGGGGTTTAAATATTAGACGGGGGTTTTCAGAAGATGTCAGAGTCATGGTTGGGAAAGTCTCCAAAATGTTCCTAAGTGTTACAGTTTATTGAATTTTGCTTATTTTAGTTGATTTAAGTTAGTCTTTTCTGAAACACTAGTTGATAAGACTTGGGTACATATGGAAATCAAACTCCAGGCTACATCCAGCAAAGTTTTTGAACATGTAGCCATATTTCAGATGTCCCAGATGAAGGGAACATATTGTTTAAGCCTACAATAGACAAAAATTTTACATGAAAATATTATCCAATTCGTCGTAAAATCAAGATTTCCACTCGCTTGGTACCAAACAAAATTTTCATTTTGGACTAATATTTCAATCCGAAAATAGGGGAGACAACTTTTAGATTTAGAAAACTTTCGTAAATCATAGGCTTAGGCTGAAACATTATGTTTCCTTCATATGAGACATCTGAAATATGGCTGCAAGTTCAATAACTCTGCTGGATGTAGCCTGGAGTTTGATTTCTATATGCACCCAAGTCCTATGTTTTCTACCAACTAGTGTTTCAGGAAAAACTAAATCAACTGATATAAGCAAAATACAATAAACTGTAACACTTAGGAACATTTTGGGGACTTCCCGAACCATGCCCCTAACACCTTTTGAAAACCCCCGTCTAATATTAAAACCCCCGTTAATTCTCAAAACCCCCGTCTATTTTTTAAACCCCCGTTAATTATTTAAACCCCCGTTAATTGTTTAAACCCCCGTTAAATCATAAAGAGCCAAAAAGTCTTGAACGAGTTTCGATCAGCACTGCAACAGTTGAGAGAAGCTTCTCCCTTATGTGAAATTGTTATAAACACTGTTATCTCGAGACAAATGAGGGAAAAAACTTACTGGCAGCGACGAAACAGGCAAAAGACGAACGAGACCGATGTAAATACATTAAACACATTCTTTCTCTGGGTTTCTGACAGAATTCTAGTGAGATCAAAACGGGCCTTTCCAATTTGACTAAAAAACAACAACTTTTAGCTCTTTCTGCTCAATCAAAATTCAGAAAATTTGTCATCAAACAAGCGGCGTCTTCATCAAGCTTCACCGTGTCCATAGGCTCAAATGCGTTTTCGGAAGTTAAGCTCGTAGTAAAGTTAGAGAGCTTGATTTGTAGTCACCAGTACTCAAATCAGCTTCTTCTGATGATTCACGAGTACATTGGGAAAAATTTCGTCGATTCTGCTACCAAGAAGAAAGGATTCGTCGTCTATATTCTACTTGTCAGTGGGAAAAAAGCGGTAACGCTTCAGTACGACGACGAGAGCAATCCACGACAAATCGGTTTTTTTCTCTTTCCAACTCAAAAACTGTAATTCCGTTTTCTTTCGAACAAGAAACTGCGATGTAATTTTTTGAGTTGCGATGTAATTTTTTGAGTTTTATCGAAACTAAGTTTATTCAAAGAAAACGAATTTCGTAGTATGATATATTCATCATTAGGAAGCGAAATCATCAGTGCTCTAAACCGGTTCATTCATCTGGTAGTCAAATTCTGCCTCATTTTGATACATTTCATGAGCATCCTGTTCATATACGAATTCCTTTGCTTCCTGGTCCACATTGACGTCTTCCATCTCCTTCCTGATCTTAGCCTGCACACTCTGTCGGTCCACAAAATATTTCAATAGCTGAAAAAGTCTTTGATGGCGATAACTTCAATTTGTGCACTGTAAAAAGTTGATGCAAATGCGCTCTATTGAAACCAACCTCTTCTAGAATCTTTACGACTGTCCATTCAGTTGGAATTCTTGGAACCTTCTTCTCCGAATGCACCAATTTGTAATCATCCACTCGGATCTTTCCCAGCCCGTCAGTCAGCTTCACCTCATCCAGTATTCCCGCATGTCTTGCTCTTAATACAGCCATCCTCTCATTGTATTCTGGATAATTTTTCGGAATCTGAAATGATTAAAATTACCGTAATCACTCTAATGGAAGCCCACCCTTTACGTGCACATTGAGCTCAATTATCTCAGTTCATATAAAAGATATCAAAAATGTGTGAATCGATAAAATGTTGGTGATATTATGACTTACATTTCATTTGTTGAAAAAGTTTTGATATCTCGTATAGAGGCTCAGATAATTGAGCTCAAAGTGAACATATAGGGTGGCTTTCTATTAAAGGGCCTCTTGTAAAATACGACTCCCTCCAATCTGTGTCTTGAAATCAAAATTTTCCAAACTTTTTTAGTGGAAAATATCTCAGGAATTTCACAATCAAAAAAAATTTCATTGAAACACTATAGTTTTTCTGATAAAAAACTTGCTCAATTTGGTGAAATTGACAGATTTTCATAAATTTCGAACGCATATTCGTTGAATGGTTTAATGACAAATTTCAGGGAAGATGGTCTGAAAAACAGAAGGACCCACTTTAATTGGAGGACCCTTGTGATAGAAGGGCCTTCCGGGAGACCTTCAAAATATAAAAGAGTCGGCCCTAATATTGGTTCTACGGTATCTTATTACCTACCCTGCTCCAATCGCCTCCAGTTACCACTTCCAAAGTTTCATTTCGAATTCAAAAATATTGTTGTTTTTGGAAGATTCGTTCCATGGCATCATCGAACCGATTTCATGTTTCTTTGCGTAGTTTTTGACGCTCCAAGTTGCTTTGTCGTAGGAACCAACTCTCGATCTGAAGGAACGCGAGAGAGAGAGAGAGAGTGGATGAGAAATCGATAGAAAGGGAGGAGAGTTCGAACGAGTTGCCCCCAAGCCCCTCCCCGTGTGTAAATGGGGTAGGGGCCCATACCACCTCATTTCTCCCCACCGATGGCCTACTGAATGGACGTCTTTCTCGGGAACTCTCCAAACATCCTCACAATGCATGGGTTTTGAAGAGTTCCTATTGATTTTCCTGGCTATTATTCATCCTTCATATTTTTCAAACTTTATTTTCCGAATCCTAAAATTCGTTTCAAAAAAGGTGAGCTTTTTTCCCGTAGATATATTACAAATTTCCCTTAAATTAAAAAAAAATTAAAATCTTTCGTTGTATGAGGCTGAAGATTCTCAGGTTTTCTAAACAAATCATAGATTTTATAGTCATCATATTTTTCAGTTAAAAACTTATTCGAAGATATATATATATATACTGTTTGAAAGCGTCGAAAATTTTGTCATATACAAAGTTTGAGCAAAATTCAAAATCAGGGTTTCAGACTTTTCGTGAATCTTCATCAACTGCGAAGTCGTCAAGAAATGGATTCTATTGAGCCAGCGAAGCCAAAAAATGGTGAGTTTTTCCTTGGAAAATTGAAAAAATTAAGGAATTTTTTGTTCACTTTTTTGGGTTCAGAAAAATAATCTTTGAATACAAATCTGTAAACCAAATAAAAAATTGAAAGGTCTTAAATTCCAAAATTCTGATACTTGGGATATGAAAAATATGAGGATGTAATTTTTCGAAATTCATAAATTCAGAAATTCCAAAAAAAATCAAAATTTTGAGAATTCCAATTTTTTTTTGAAAAATAACAAATCCTCAAAACCTTGAAAAATTCTTTAAAAGCTCATAAGTTGCAAATTTTAGAAATTCAAAAACCCAACAAATTCGAAAATCTATGTAGAAACGAAAAAAAAGTTTTTAAAAATCCTGTAAATGCAGATAACATTTTGAAGATTACAAAAAAATTGAAATTCAAAAAATCAAGAAAAAATGAAGAATTGAAAAAGCTAAATTGCAAAATTTTTTGAATTTCTGTTTTTTGGGTTTTAAAGATTTTTTAAAATACATGATATTAGATTTCAAAAAAGTTTCAAAAAGTGTAGTTTTTCTCAGTTTTGACGAATTTCAAATTTCAGACTCACCAGTGACGAAGGATTCAAGAAAAAGACGAACCAGGTCTTTCACAGCCCTCACCTAGGAAGTCTTTATTGGTCCAGCTGCGTTCCCAAAAAGAGTCCGTCAACGGTTGATAAAACAAAAGGACCCCATGGACGTTGGCACTCGTCGGAATAAGCTCCGAAGGTTCATCCACCCAGTCCATGGAAAGGCTAGGCCCGTCAAGTTCAGGTTCCGAGCTCTCACACTCAAGGAACTTCGTCTCAGGCAGAAACCCCGGACCAGAGTCACTCGACAGATCTCCTGCCACCGTATCCACCAATATCATATGGATCCAGAGAAAAGAAATCGGAATGTCCCGGAGCTGACCGTTGCTCAGACGGTGGAGAACTTCTTGGAGGCTTCTAAGACCGTCATGCAGAAGTCTGAGAAGATTCATGATGAAGTGGTTGCCGTCGGGGTGGAGTACGAGGATTCAATAAAGATGCTGCACTTCGGACAAATCATGAAGAAACACTCCTGCAGGCAGAAGCGCGACAAACTCCAAGTGTCATGGTGGCCAATGAAGAGACTTGAGGAGAAAGCGAGACGGAGATGACGACTCCAGTGGATATCAATGGACCGTTCATACAAGATCAAGGAAGACCTAAATTATTTTTCATCATTTTAATTTTAATTTGAACTCGGCTTTGAAAATCGAATTTTTGAATACATTTTTCACAATAAGATATTTCTTTTCTCAAATTTTTCTGTTTGGTTTAATTCACAAGGGAAGTCTCCCAACTGTTACCCGGGGATTCGGATGAAACACATGCTAAACAGTAGTACACAGGTTAACTAGAAAAACCACAAAATTGTAGCGGCCCGTTTTGAGGTCTGTTCGAATGGCGAGACATTTTATGATTTTTCGTGAGTTGGGAGTCGGGACCGTTTGAACGACCATAACTTTGTTCATGTTTATGGTAGACGTTCAGACTTTTTTTTATTCGAAAGGTGATAAACTGATAAGCATTATTGTTTACTGCACCTATGCCTCATCTTCAAAAAGAAATCCAGGAAAATAGAAAACGTAAAAATTTCGAGTTCCGCCGAATTCAAAAAATACCAAATTTTGAAAAAAAGTGCTCGGGGGACCATGTCTATCAGATTTGTCAGGGCAAGTAACGTAGACATCTGTGTTCAAATATAGGTCTAGCCCTTGAGTTACGAGACTTATTTCAATTTTTATCCAAAAAAATGTTAAATTCATGAACCCCTATACATGAAATTTTTCGAAAAAATTTTCAACTTTCAAATGTTTTCCTTTTGAGTTTCTAAACTTTATCTTGTTGCTTTTTCCTATTTTGATTAGTTTTATAATAGTTTTTCAAAACTTTCTTTTTCGAACAATTTCATGTATAGGGGTTCATGAATTTAACATTTTTTTGGATAAAAATTGAAATAAGTCTCGTAACTCAAGGGCTCGACCTATATTTGAACCCGTATATGTACGTTACTCACCCTGAGAAATCTGATAGATATGGTCCCCCGAGCACTTTTTTTCAAAAATTGGCATTTTTTGAATTCGGCGGAACTCGAAATTTTTACGTTTTCTATTTTCCTGGATTTCTTTTTGAAGATGAGGCATAGGTGCAGTAAACAATAATGCTTATCAGTTTATCACCTTTCGAATAAAAAAAAGTCTGAACGTCTACCATAAACATGAACAAAGTTATGGTCGTTCAAACGGTCCCGACTCCCAACTCACGAAAAATCATAAAATGTCTCGCCATTCGAACAGACCTCAAAACGGGCCGCTATAATTTTGTGGTTTTTCTAGTTAACCTGTGTACTACTGTTTAGCATGTGTTTCATCCGAATCCCCGGGTAACAGTTGGGATACTTCCCGTGTCAGGAAAAAAAGCGAAAGGAGACCGAAAACCTCGGAAAATTCAAAAAAAGTTTGATTTTTGGCTGATACTCTGGGTCAGGGATGTTCGGAACGGAATTCTGAATTCCGAAAATTCCGTCCATTTTCGGAATGAAATTCCGACCGGAAAAATTCCGAGAAAAATAATTCGGAATTAAATTCCGACTGGAATTTTTCCGAAGCATTTTTTTTTCGGAATTAAAACTTTTCGAGTACAGTATGCCAGGAAATATTTACCTGCGGGTCTCGAACAGAAGTAATTTTGATATTTTTTTTGCGCTGTCGAAATCTTTCTGGCAATTTTCGAGAGATTTTTGCGTTTTTGTGAAACTGAAATTTCCGCTGTAAAATTCGATTTTCGAAAATTTTCGAACTTTCCGAAATTCCGAAAATTTTAAAAACAAAAATATTCCGATATTCCGAATTTTTGAAAGTCGGAAAATTCCGAGTTTCCGAAATTCCGAAACTTTTCAAATCGGAAATTTGCGAAATTCCGAAATTCGAAAAAAGGCCATTCCGAACATCCCTGTCTCCGGGTTGAAGTGATCATTTTCAAGGTCCGAACAGTATTGTCAAAATGCCTCCAGTTTTGAAGCGATTCAGCCACCAAGAAAAAAGGATTCATCGTAGATATTCGACTTATCAGTGGAAAAAAAACAGGTAACGCTTCAGTACGAAGACGGGAGCAATCCGCGACAAATCAATTGTTCTTCTTTCCAATCATCAGTTTACTCCGAGAAGATCACATTGCATTGATGACATTTTTTCAATTTTTTGACTTTTCACATAGTTTTTAGGGTTTCCAAATTATTTAAACTAATTTTCAAGCGACTTTAATCCAGTTTCCAGTGAAAACTTGTGTTTTTCTGGACAATTTTTAGCTCAAAAACTGTGATTCCGTTTTTTTTAAACACAATGTTTTTCAACTGCGATAGCGAACCACGAGCATTCACCGGAAACTTACTTTCTCTTATTGTTATTTCCAATTCCACCAATTGAGTTCTTCTTCACTGATATTTGTCGGCAATTTCGTAAAATTAGGCTTGGCAATAGAAAAAAAAAACTTTTAAACAATATTTTCCAGGCGTTCAGACTTTTTTCATTCGTTTACAGCATTCCGAAAGGAATTTTCAGCAGAAAATGATAAGAGAAAATAATTCACTAAATTTTCCGAGCGGCAGTGTTGCGCCGACCGCCCCTTTTTAGCCCCGCCCTCTGCAATGCTAGGGGCAAAAATGGATAGAAATGAGAAACACAAAATGAGATGTACCTCGGGAACGAATGAATATTTTTGAAATAAACTTTGAAAATATGCTAATTAGGAAGGGAGAAATAACATGAAATCGAAATATTTCAGAAAAAACAGTTTCTACAAAATGTTGTGGCCCCTACTCACAGGGCTCAAAGTTCATTATTTAGGCCGCGTCATATTAGGTTGAGCAAATAGTCTTTGTAATGTTTTGAGTTTTTTTCGAAACGAAAATTTATTCAAATAAAACAAATTTCATTGTATGATATATTTATTATTGCTCTAAACCGGTTCATTCTCATGGTAGTCGAATTCTTCTTTGCTTTGATCCCTTTCATGAGCATCCTGTTCATCTACAAAGTCTTCTGCTTTCTGGTCCACGTTGACGTCTTCCATCTCCTTCCTGAGCTTAGCCTGCACACTCTGTCGGTCCAAAAAATATTCCGATAGCTGAAAAAATCTTTGATGGTGATAATTTTAATTATATCACTCACGTTAAATCCGGACACATTTTCTTTCAGTTCAATAAAATCAACTGCATCGGAGCCCATTAGACTGCTGTACTTTTGGTGAAGTCTCTCAATATTGACCATTTCTGTTGGTAAAACAGGAATTCCCTCTCTGAAGTATGACTCTCGGATATCTCTCCTTTTGTTTTTAAGCCAGGCTGATATCTGAAAATGATTGATTTCAGGATGAGAAAATATTTTAGTGCTTAACTTGTTCCAAGAGTATCCCGTTTTTACTTCCAAAGCTGCATTGGAAATTTCAATAAACTTTCGTTCTTGGAAAACTGTTTCCATGATGTCATTGGAGAGATCAAGTTTCTGTTGACTACGACGCTGTCAGCATCATCAGACTTAGAATTTGTGTACTGTAAAAAAGTTGATGCAAATGCGCTCTATTGAAAACACCAACCTCTTCTAGAATCTTTACGACTGTCCATTCGGTTGGAATTCTTGGAACCTTCTTCTCCGAATGCACCAATTTGTAATCATCCACTAGGATCTTTCCCAGCCTGTCAGTCAGCTTCACTTCATCCAGTATTCCCGCATGCCTTGCTCTTAATACAGCCATCCTCTTGTTGTATTCTGGGTCATTTTCGGAATCTGAAATGATTAAAATTATCGTAATCACTCTAATGGAAACCCACCCTATACGTGCACATTGAGCTCAATTATCTCAGTTCATATAAAAAATATCAAAAATGTGTCAAATGATAAAGTGTTGGTGATATTATGACAAACATTTCATTAGTTGAAAAAGTTTTGATACCTCGTATAGAGGCTCAGATAATTGAGTTCAAAGTAAACATATAAGGTGGCTTTCTATTAGAAGGCCTCTTGTAAAATACGACTCCCTCAAATCTGTGTCTTGAAATCAAAAAATTTCCACTTTTTTAGAGAAAAATATCTCACTGTCAGCAATTCCACAATTTAAAAGAAATTTATCGAAACACTATATTTTTCTGATAAAAAATTTGCTCAATTTGGTAAAAATGACAGATTTTCATAAATTTCGAACGAATATTAGTTGAATGTTTCAATTAAACATTTCAAGGAAAACAGCCTGAAAACTAGACACCGCTCACTTTGATTTTTTGTAAAGGGATAAACCTCCTAGTAGACAAATAAAAACTGACTCATCCACGGTGTCGGGAAAAGTTCAAATTATTTCGTAAATTTTTAGTTAATTTTAGTTATTTTTTGATTCCAAAAAAGTAAAATAGATTTTCCCAGATCAGACTTTTTTTTAGATTTTCAGCCTTATCCAAAGAAAAATACTTTTTTTGGCACCCAAAGTGAAATTGAAACAAAAACTCACTTTTTTCGAAATCAGTTCTCAGCAACAACCAATATTACGGAATCCTTTTTTGAAAGATTTTTAGAAAACATAAGAATACGATCGATGGGGGAGAATCAGAAAAATCAATAAGGGGAAATGGCGTCCATTCAGAAGGTCGTCATTGGGGAAGAATGAATACTGATGGTTGGTACCTGACGGTTTATATACCCCCATTAGGGGCGGAGTCTTGTGAGTCCAACCAGGTGGGGTGTACTAGTATTGGGTCTCTCTTCACCTCTTCAATCATGTATAGGGTCACCTAGAATCAGAGTCTCATTTTTATTGTTTTCTGAAAGTGTCAGACCAGGTGGGGTTGAATCACAATGCAAAGGGAAGTGTGATTTGGATTCACCCTTTACAAGGAAACTTTTTTTAATTACCGGTTGAAAATTTACTCAAAATTTGTGCAAAGGTACTTTCGAACATGCCGAATTCGAATCCAAAAAAAATTCTGCCCGTCTCAAAAGGAGTCGGAATATGGCCTGTAAAAGTGCTTCCATTAACAGATTTTTATCAAAAACATGTATTTTTCAATGAAGAAGTTAGTTTTTGAGGATTTTCAAGAGTGCGAAACTCATTTTTAAAGATTTTCGAATTTTCTAAAATAGTTATTTTTTGAAAATTTTCGAAAATAAATTGCCAAAAAATGTATCAATTATTCAGAAACGATAAAAATAGCATTCTGACAAATACTGAGAGCCCAATTTCGATTTTTAAGTACCTCACCTCGAAAAGAGCAAAATTGAGCGATTTTCAGTTTCTGAGGATATTTGTTTTTTAACGTTGGGATGATGTAAGACCGGTAGTTTTTTTTTACTTTGAAAACGCTTGAAATACATCAAAAGTATCGTAAATTTTTTAGAATGCCAAACTTGGAAATCAAAAATCGTTAAAAAAAAAAGCAAAAAAAGTTTAACCACAGTGGGGTTCGAACCACCATCGTTGGGCCTATTGAGTCATCCTCTTACCGCTTCACCACACAACAGACGTTTTCCTTTCAAACAAAGATCGCAGAGGAGGGAGGGGACGCCGAAATCGGCTGCGCGGCAAAACCTGCCAAAATTTTTCAGACAAAGTTTTTCAGCCTGCAAGTGAGAACGGGCTGAAAACTTTTTTGTCATCGTATAGAGCAGGCCTTCAAATATAAGTATGCTAATTTTGAGCAAATTCTCAACCGGTATCTAAAAAGGTTCCTTTGTGAGGTTCTTTTCAAAAAAAATTGGCTTTATTTAAAAGTTCTATCTCTCAAAGGTCCTTTTCACAAATTCGGATTGTATGTAGAGTCACTGAGATTCACTTTTCGACAAAATTGGGGGATGGGGGTTACGGCTGGTAATAAGAAAAAATAATAATTGCAGTCTATGAAAAAAATAACGATTTTCCAGTTTCAGATAATCTTCTGTTTCACCGTATGTCGGTACTTGTTTGAAATCAAAATATCAATTTTCCAGTGACCAGTAAAATGATGTTTTTTTTTAATGATCTTCCCATTTCGAGAATTGAGAATTGAATTTTTAATGGGAACCGAGATACCGTAAACACTCTAATATAACGCCACCCGGACAGTTCATTTTGCGCCTAAATATCTCACTTCTTTTGGAAGATATCAAGAGGTTATCAACTAAGAAAATGGTAATCATAATATCAGCAACATTTTGTTATTCGACCACTTTTTTATATCTTTTACAGAAAATGAGATACACGTGCTCGAATTCGGCAATTCTGGTGGAATAAACACGGTTATCTCGAGACAAATGAGGGAGAAAACTTACTGGCAGCGACGATACAGGCAAAAGACGAACGAGACCGGTGTAAATACACTAAAGACATCCTTTCTATGGGTTTCTGGCAGAATTCCAGTGTGATCAAAACAGGCCTTTCCAATTTGACTGCAACAACTTTTAGCTCTTTCTGCTCAATCAAAATTCAGAAAATTTGTCGTCAAACAAGCGGTGCCTTAATCAAGCTTGACCGTATCCACAGGCTCGAAGGCGCTCTCGGTAGCTGAGCTTGTAGCGAAGTTAGAGAACCTGATTTATAGTCACCAGTACTCAAATCAGCTTCTTCTGATGGATCACGAGTACGTTCGGAAGAAGTTCATCAATTGGGCCACCAAGAAGAAGGATTCATCCTCAATATTCTATTTGTCAGTGGGAAAAAAGCGGTAACGCTTTGAGCAAAAAGTCTTTGTAATGTTTTGAGTTTTTTCGAAACGAAAATTTATTCAAATAAAACAAATTTCATAGTATGATATATTTATTATTGCTCTAAACCGGTTCATTCTCATGGTAGTCGAATTCTTCTTTGCTTTGATCCCTTTCATGAGCATCCTGTTCATCTACAAAGTCTTCTGCTTTCTGGTCCACGTTGACGTCTTCCATCTCCTTCCTGATCTTAGCCTGCACACTCTGTCGGTCCACAAAATATTCGGATAGCTGAAAAAATCTTTGATGGCGATAATTTCAATTTTACCACTCACGTTAAAGCCGGACACATTTTCTTTTAGTTCATTAAAAGCAACTGCATCGGAGCCCATGGGACTGTTGTACTTCTCGTAGAGTTTCTCGAAAGTTGCCATTTCTGTTGGTAAAACAGTAATTTTCTCTCTACAGTATGACTCTAGGATATCTCTCCGTTTGTTTTTAAGCCAGGCTGATATCTGAAAATGATTGATTTCAGCATGGGAAAATATTTTAGTGCTTACCTTGTTCCAAGAGTATCCCGTTTTCACTTCCAAAGCTTGGAACCTTCTTCTCCGAATGCACCAATTTGTAATCGTCCACTAGGATCTTTCCCAGCCCGTCAGTCAGCTTCACATCATCCAGTATTCCCGCATGTCTTGCTCTTAGTACAGCCATCCTCTCTTTGTATTCTGGGTAATTTATCGGAATCTGAAATGATTAAAATTACTGTAATCACTCTAATGGAAGCCCACCCTATACGTGCACATTGAGCTCAATTATCTCAGTTCATATAAAAGATATCAAAAATGTGTGAATCGATAAAATGTTGGTGATATTATGACTAACATTTCATTTGTTGAAAAAGTTTTGATATCTCGTATAGAGGCTCAGATAATTGAGTTCAAACTGAACATATATGGTGGCTTTCTATTAGAGGGCCTCTTGTAAAATACGACTCTTTCCATTCTGTCTCGAAATCAAAAAATTACCAAACTTTTTTAGTGAAAAATATATCAGAAGTTTCACAATTCAAAAGAAATTTATCGAAACATCCTTTTTTCTGATAGAAAAATTTCTCAAACTTTTTTTTGGTGAAATTGACAGATTTTCATAAATTTTGAACGAATATTCGTTGAATGTTTTAATGTCAAATTTCAGGGAAGATGGTCTGAAAAACAGAAGGACCCACTTTAATTGGAGGACCCTTGTGATAGGAGGGCCTTCCGGAAAACCTTCAAAATATAAAAGAGTCGGCCCATAATACAGGTTCTACAGTATCCTAATACCTACCCTGCTCCAATCGCCTCCAGTTACCACTTCCAAAGTTTCATTTCGAATTCAAAAATATTGTTGTTTTTGGAAGATTCGTTCCATGACATCATCGAACCGATTTCATGTTTCTTTGCGTAGTTTTTGGCGCTCCAAGTTGCGTTGTCGTAGGAACCAACGCTCGATCTGAAGGTTTTGAAAACTAATAAAAAATCAATTTCAACGATGCGATTTTTTCAAATGTCACTTCTCTTTGCCGGCCAATTTGGGATCTGATAGATCCCAATGGAACTCTTTTCATTCCTGTACTTTTCTAATTTTCAGTTCATGGTTCAGTACAAGACTAGCGAATTTACAAAGGGAACAATTTGAGTCGTAAGCTCAACAGGGTCTCCTTTCCTTTCCCGTACTTTTTCTAAAAGCCAGTGTGGGATCCCAAATATGTTATTTAGCATCTTAGTTAACGGAAACAATTATGTACTTAGCACGTCAATAGCTTCAAAGTGTGTAAAAACCCGACTAGGCCGCCAACATTGATTTTCCTGATAGACAAATGAAAAGTATGTCATCCACGGTGTCGGTGAAAGTTCAAATTATTTCGTAAATGTTTAGTTAATTTTAGTTATTTTTTGCGTTCAAGAAAGTAAAGTAGATTTTCCTAGATCAGATTTTATTTAAATTTTCAGCCTTACCCAACGAAAAATACTTTTTTCTGGCACTCACTAGGGAACTATCTGGAGTCGTCTCCGAGTTACACCTCATGACCTATATCATTCGAAAGCCCGTGAAATTCTGGTTAAGAATATGCATTCTGTTTTTGCTAAAAGTCTGTGAGCTCCGAGAAAATTAGATCAAAAGGTAGCTTTCAGTTGATTTTAATCGGGTGTTGTCTTGTCAAAGGGGCTCGCAGACCAGATCGGGCTACCAAATTTTGTGAGAACGCTATTTTCATCATTTCTAAATGTTTGGAACATTTTCGGCACTTTTCAAAAATTTTTCAAAAATTCACTTCTGGTGTGTGGGGTACCCCATGGTGATTTTTTCCAAAAAAAATTTTTTTTCAAAATTGTCCAAAATCTAATTCATAAGATGAGAAATGTTCTGGAACGGCTTCTAGTAATAAAATGATCTCGGAAAATCACTTTTAAAGCTCAAAAAATGCACCTTTTTGGTCAAAAATGAATACTGAAAACACTTATCTAGCCCATATTTCGGCTTATATTCGATATGGGTTTAAAATATTGCTGGAATTGATTTTAGAATGTACAAAAGTATCTTTGTCCAAGTTTTTGGAAATTTCTGATCCATTTGAAAAACATTCCCTATCACGGTCCCCTGCATCCTGCTAGAAGCTATAATTTCGCAAAAAAAATTTCCTCAAAACTTGAATATATGCATTTTTACCGCATTTATGGCACTCATATAATATAGAAAATGTCAGATATTCTATCCGTAGCTCAAAAAATCTGTCAAAATGTAACACAAAAAAAATAAAAAATTATATTGTTCCATAGAGGAATCGAACCAGAGACTTCCCGCTTCTTAAACCCGCTTCTTACCACTGTACCATCGAACCACTGTCGGCACTAGTTCCTCTTTTGAAATAAGTGTGTCGCGCGCGGCGCGTCGATTTTCAATGAGAAATCTGTATTTTTCATGCGAAATCTATAGGTTTCAGTACTAAAAATTTCGACCTAATTTTCTCGATGCTCACGGACTTTTAGCAAAAACAGAAAACATATTCTAAATCAGATTTTTATGGGCTTTCTAATGATATAGGTCATGAATCACAACTCAGAGACGACTCCAGATAGTTCCCTAGTCAGAGTGAAATTGAAAAAAAAACTCACATTTTTCAAAATCAGTTCTCAGCAACAATAAATATTTGGAAATCCTTCTTTTCAAAGGATTATAGAAAATAGAAAGAATGCAATGGGGGATGGGGGATAGTCAGAAAAATCAATAGCAGAAAATGGCGTCCATTCAGAAGGTCGTCATTGGGGAGGAATGAATACTGATGGTTGGTAAGTTTGGGTTTATATACCCCACTTGGGGCGGAGTCTTGTGAGTCCAACCAGGTGGGGTGTACCAGTATTGGGTCTCTCATCACCTCTTCAATCATTTACAGTGTCAATAGATTCCCACTCTCATTTTTATTGTTTTTAGGAAGTGTCCATACAGGTGGGGTTCAATCACAATGTAACAGAAAGTGTGATTTGGATTCCCACTTTACAAGGAAACGTTTTTCAGTGACCCGTTGAGAATTTGCTCAAAATTTGTGCAAAGGTATTTTCGAACATTCTGAATCCGAATCCAAAAAGTATTTCAGCTGGTTCTTGAAAGGAATTGAAATATGGCCTCTGAAAGTGCTTTCAGTACTAGATTTGACCAAAAACATGCATTTTCAAGGTTAAAAATTTGTTTTTTTTTTCAGGAGTTTCTTGAGTACGAACCCCGTTTTTAACATTTTTCTATTTTCTGAAATAGTTATTTTTTGAAAATTTTCGAAAAAAATCACCAAAAAATGTTCAAATTATTCAGAAACAACGAAAATAGCATTCTGACAAATATTGGCAATTTCAATTTCTTAACAGTATCGCACCTCGAATAGAGCAAATTTGAGCGATTTTCAGATTCTGAAGTTTTACGTTTTTGACGGTAGGATGATGTAAGGACCGGTAATTTTTTTTACTTTGAAAACTTTTAAAATACATCATAAATATTAATTTTCAAGATTGCCAAACTTGGAAATCAACAATCGGTTTCGAAGAAAGCCAAAAAAAGTTTAACCACAGTGGGGTTAGAACCACCAAAGTTTCACCTATTGAGTCACGCTCGTACTGCTACACCAGACAACTGACGTTTTTTCCTCACGCAAAGAGTGTAGAGGTGGAAGACGAAACTGAAATCGGCTGCACAACAAAATCGGTCAAAAAATTTTCATACGAAGTTTTTCAGCCTGCAGGTGTGAACGGGCTCAAATTTTTCTCGTCATTGTATTGAATATGTCTTAAACTATAAGCATGCAAGTTTTGAGCGAATCTTCAATCGGTATCTGGAAAACGTTACCTTGTGAGGTACTTTTCTCTCTCGAAAGCTCTATCCATCGATTTTTGTACAAATCTGAACTAGAAAAAGTCACTTTCTGAGCTGCTTTTAGTTTTACACTTATTGCTCTTTTCAATCATCAGAAAAAACTATGATTTCGGTCACTAAAAACAGTTTTTCTGTTTTCAATCCAGATTTTTCACAGGTCAATTTTTTTCAGATCAGCAATTCCAGATTGCAGAGCGAAAGTGGTCAAAAATTTCTCAATGACCCCAATCCCATAGACATTTCTTCTAGCAAAAATTATCCGTGTACTAGTCAATACCCCGCTCATAAAACAATACGTGTCTATTATTCGATCCGTGCGGACACTACATGGTCTACATATTCTATGTTGTATTCGTCTGTGTGGACATCCGAGGCCGCTTTTTGCGCGTTCAGGTCATAGGAAGTTTACAAATTGAAGAGACGCGAGGCATATGGAGAAGAATGATAGAGACGCAAAGGAAAAATCGAACGAGTGGCCTCATCATTTATACTACCTCATACCTCCCCTACGACGTTTCACATGTTTATATATATATTTATTGATAAAGGGCCGAAGCCACTGATATAATCAATGTACAGTAAAAGGTTAGTAATTGGTAGGGTTTAGAATCAAAAAGGGGGTCAGATTTACATAAAAAAGATTAGTTTTAAAAGACTGAGAAGAGATAATGTTGGGGAAGGCTAATTGGGGGAGGGAGTTCCAGCAGGAAATAATTCTTGAGGTAAAAAATTGAGAATAAATTTTACTGGAGGAAATTTTCAATTTGGAACGGATATTGAAAGGGTGCCTACGGAGATTAGTAATAGGGGAGGGACAAATAAATAAATCATGATTCACAATTACTTCACGGGATACTAATACCTTATACAGGAAAACTAAATTGGCAATGAGCCTGCGATATTCTAGAGATTCTAAATTATTAGGTTGTTCGGAAAGTCCTTTCCATTTTTAGCGTCAGATACATTCCATGTAAAAAAGTCAAAACGATGTCAGATAAATTGGAGGTGATGACCATTGTTATCCATGACTATCTGCCAATGTCCTACTAAATTGTGGATGCCTTCCTTCCAGAACTCCGGTGACAGCGATTTGAAAATCAAGTCAACCCATTTTTGATATCCTGTTTTGAAGTGAATTTTTGTCAAGCAAGATGACGTTAGAAATGGCTGGATAGGTAGTAGTCAGAAAGTAGAAGATTAGAGCTATACAGTAAATAAGACAGGATCGTCTAGCCATATCCACCGTGATCGGCCTGTGTCTTCCTTCCCGCATGAGGTTGCGTATTTTAATTTCCGAAATAATCCTTCATGTTTCTCTCGAAAGGAGATCCCCATGGAGTCTGAGTGTTGTGATCTGATAAGAATAGATATAGGCCGTAATAGTGACACCGTCATCTAGAAGCTCCCAATACTCCATTCCTTGGTAGACCACCATACCGACAACATCCCATATTTAACACGAATTTCACGTTTCGGGAGGTCTGGTGGTTAATTGCCTTTGTCAACCCACTTGGCATGCCGTTTATAGTAATTATACATTACCCATTTATCACCGCTAGTAATGGCTTGATTCCAATATTCGTGTGTGCAATGCAGGATGAGAAGATTCAAACAGGTGCCCACCCAGGAAAAAAAGTTGCGTTGAGCCAAAAGGTGTTGTCAATGTCTTCCCGCTTGCTTGACTTTGCCAAGAGTTTCCAATCTATTGTTTTTTGATAAAACGCTTGCCACTGATGTACTTGATATATCCCACACAGTTTGAGACGGGTCCCTTTCAATCCCGGCTTTTAATGCATCGAAACCTAAGCCCGTTTGCCTTTTTGAAGGGGGATTTTCGCCCAACGAGAATTCTAGTTTTTCAAATAGATGAATCCAGTTTGTGATGGTAGTTCAAAAGGATGTATCTGCGCTGTTCACCTCCACTTATTAGCGATTGATTTCAGCTAATTTAAGATCAGATGGGAATACAATTAAAATGATAGTCCAAAAATGGAAAGCACTAGAGACGAAAACGGTGTGCATATCTCACTACATGAAAAGAGGAGAATGATCTCCGTTGGGGTGTAGGCACTATTAGATCCCTCCAATATACTGATGAAACGACAGCTTCCTCGCTTTTACCCCGTTCGAAAAAACAAAGTTTGAAAAGAACAGATCAAAAGTGGAAAGGACTTTCCGAACAACCTAATATTAGGTTGGCCCATTAGAAACCGAACACGGCTTTGTTTGCTTATAACTCGATGAAATCAAAACTGATTTTGTATTGTTTATATACATTCGAAAGAGCGTTTTATGACGAGTTGTTTGATATATTGTATGCCGGGCTATAATTAAAATTTATCCAAAAAAATCCTTTCTGCAATACTCTACCAAATTAACTGATGAGCGCTTGTTTTTGGTACGGCTTCAAACAGTACAAAAACCATTCCGCACACTGTCGAAAGTTTTTGATGAGGAAACACTATTTCTGACGCAGGTCTTCGAATGGTTTGACCGATTCAAAACCGTGATGAAAGCCTTGAGGACAACGAGAGTGGATTTTCTCTTCAAATTGTCGATCACAATGTTCTAAAGCATATCATTGAGTCGCAACCGCGTCGAACGACTCGCGAACTTGCTCAGTAGTTTGAATGCTCTTATGGCACAGTTTTGAATCACTTGCACTCAATCGGCAAAACAAACCGCTGTGGAAAATGGACGGCATATGAACTCACCAATGCCAACAAAGCGACAAGGGTGGGGAGGGTAGCGGTTATTCTCCGCCGTGCCAAGAAATCAGGGCTTTTTGACTCAACTGTCACTGGAGATGAAAAGTGGGTTTTTTATAACAATACCACAAAAAAAAAGAAAATAGTTGGGTGTTGCTGAACATCCGAAATTAACCTCAAAACCGGATTTTCATTGAAAAAAGGTGTGCATTGTGTTTGGTGGTACAGTAAATATCCTGTATGTTTGGAGCTTCTGAATATTTGTCAGAAAGACGTGGCAGATCTCCTTGGACATTAGCTTAACCATGTTGGTAAAGCACTTCGTCGGAAATGAATTGATACGATGTCCGCAAAGTCGCGTCATGACAACGCCCGGACGGATGTTGTAAAGATCACATCGCAGAAAACCGAAGAGCTCGGCTGGGGAGTTCTTTCTCACGCGCCATATAGCCCTGATACAGCTTCATCAGAATACCATTCTATACCCTCGATGCAGCACTCGTTGGCGTAGAAATACTCCAAAAACAACGATGAGGTCAAAAAATGGGTGGACATGTATTTCGCATCGCAGCCGGCGGAGTTCTTCTATAGAGGCATCCATTCTTTGCGTGAACGTTAGCATGAAGTTGTGAATAATAATGGTGAATAGTTTTCTGATTGAGGTTATACGGTTTCAAATTTACAGTGAATTGGTTTAGTAAAAAATAAGTTCGGAGTCAAATGGGCCAACCTAATACAATCATTCAAACAATCAAAGTAAGAGATGTAGGGCTTATTAAATTTACTATAACATCTGAATAAAAATGATTTTTGAACACTTTCAAGTAATCTAATGTGATCTTTGAGGATGGGGGAAAATATAATAGTACCATATTCAAGGATAGGACGAATATAAATAATGAAACATTTTACAAAGACGTCAATAGTAGAACGGCGGAGGACATTAAAAAAAATATTTACTCGTTGGTGTGCCTTTCGAAGAGTGGTAGCGAGGTGCTCAGAGAAGGAAAGACCGGAGCCGAGTATTACTCCAAGATCACGAATTTTGTCCACAGTTGGAAGGATCTCATCGTTAATTGAGAAAGTAGGGTTAATGTTAGTTAATCGTTTTCTATGACAAAAAGAGATAGCTTCACACTTTGATGGGGCAACACTCATCTGCCAAGAATCACACCAAGCTTCAAGCTTTTCAAGATCATTTTCAATATCATCAGCATTAGTTGAAAACAACTTCAAATCATCTGCATAGAGCAGAAAATTAGAAGCAAAACTATCTCCAATATCATTAACAAAAATAAGAAACAATAGTGGTCCGAGAACTGATCCTTGAGGAACTCCCGAGAGCACTTTTGCCTCCTCAGATAACTTTCCGTTAACGTTGATTTGTTGTGTACGATCAGTTAGGAAGGAGCAAAGCCAGTTATGCATTTCAGAGCTGATGCCATAAGATGTTAGTTTTTGCAAAAGTTTCTTAGTTGAAACAGTATCGAATGCCTTTTTAAAGTCAATATAGACACTGTGAGTGGTAGCTTTGGAGACGAAGTTATTGAGCAGAGAAGCTTGATAGGAGAGAAGTTGGGACTCTGTTCCTCTGTTTGATCGGAATCCGAATTGACAGTTTGTAAGAAGACTGTTATCATTGAAAAAGGAGATAAGATGTTTATGGAGAATTTTCTCCATTACTTTACCGACTGAAGAGGTGAGAGAAATTGGTCTATAATTACTAGGATCAGTCTTGGCTCCTTTTTTATGTAGTGGTCTTACAATGGCTGTTTTCCAACTGTGAGGAATACATGCAGTTCGATAGGATTCAGAGAAGATGATAGAGAGTGGAATGGAGATAGCCGTGCAAGTCTTCTTGAGAAAAATAGCTGGCAAATTTTCCGGAGTGGTGTTGACTTTTGGGGAAAGTTTTGAAAGCATGAGTTCCATGGTACAAGGGTCAAAGATAGGAGCGTCCATAAGAGCATTAGTACGAAGAGGGAAAGATGGTTCGTTACCGTCATCAGTAGTAAAGACTGCGGAGAAACATTCAGAGAAGAGTGATGCTTTGCGTGAATCATCGTTCACCGGAGAGTTGGAAGAATCTTTCAAAACTCCAATGTCCGACGAATTTTTATAACGGGAATTAATATATTTGAAAAAGTCTCTGGCATTCCCATTACTCAGGTGTTTTTCCACAGTTTTAGTTTCTTCAGACTGGAGCAGAGATTTAAGCTTGCTAGCAATTAGCTTGTATTCGGTAGAATTACCTTCTTTGCGCCACAGTCTAAGTTTTTGTTTTTGAAGTTTGAGTACTGGGTAGGCATGAGTTCTGGATAGAGAGTTAATTCTTTTCACAGGAACAGAGCGTTCAATCAAGTCGTGGCAAATGCGCAAGAAGGAGTCATACATGTCATTAACAGAAAGAGTAGAGAAAACAAAGTCCCAATCAATGTTAGCGAGGTGAAAGTTAATGTTATCATAATCTGCTTTGTGGAATTTTCGAATGGTTTTATAATTTTTAGTTAATCTGCGAGATACCGAGAGCTTGAAGCTTATCAGTTTATGATCACTGAATAAGTCCCCAACAGTCAGTTCTTTAAAGATGTTGGTGTTAGTAAGGCACAAGTCAAGGATGTTGTCAGGGTTAAGGCGGGTTGGTTCGCAAACATGCTGAGTCAAGCCATGCTTTGTAACAAAGGACAGAAAACGCTTACATTGTGAGTCATCAGCAGTAAGAGAGGACCAGTTAATATGAGGGAGATTGAAATCACCGACTATTACTGTGTGTTTATGAGTTAGTAGCAAATATTCGAGAGATTCAACCAACTTTTCGAGACAATTTGCATGACTTGGATGGTAAACGACCACAACTCGGACTGTCGTTCCGCCAATGAGAACGTCGATACCTGAAATTTCGATGGCAGAAAAACGATCGGGAATTTGAATAGGTAAGAATTTGATTTGTTTGGATACTAGTAATGCTACTCCTCCACCATGTCTATTACGATCTTTACGTAGAACAGAAAAAGTGTTGGAAATGGATAATAAAGAGTCGGGAAAACTAGAGTCTAACTTTGTTTCTGTGAGAGCAAATATATCAAACTTATGTGATTCTATAGACAGTTCAAGTAGAGGGATTTTGTTTTTAATTGAGAAACAGTTAGCGTAACCGATGGAAATAAACTTTACTGGTTTGTTTTTTGTTCCTTGACGGTCCACGGCCAAGGTGATTGGTTGGGTTTGTAAGGGATCTTGACGACTTCGAGGTTGCGGACGGTGTAGAGACGGAGCTGCTTTTCGTTGTTGAGACGGATGACTTCCTTCCAGGCTGAGCGATATTTGATGAGTTCCGGTTTTGATAAGTCCGGACGAATAATGGCTGTTTTGAATTGTGGAATCTTCTGCTTGAGAGTTTCCGACTGAGAAAGGAGCTTTCGAGCATCTTCCGGTGACTGCGTTTGAAGTTTCAGTAGAGGTGGAGAGTTTGCAAGAGGAATCCGAAAAACCGAAATTTCTCCAGAAACTTGACTCTCCTTGGCGATGAGTGTTCCGATTTCGGCGTCAGCGGTGACGTCACCGGAAAATTGAGCATTTCTGACGATAACAGCACACTTACGTGAGTCAGACTGTTGAGCCAAGGCGGCAGCTTTCATCATCGATAATTGAGTTGTTGGAGCAGCAAAAGATTTTGCAACCGATTTCGCAACGACCTCGGCAAAAGATTTCTTCGATGATTCAGCAGACAAAGAAAGTTGAGATTTCAGTTCGGAGACAGTAGATTCCAAGGAAGACACTTTCTCGAGGAGTTGGTTGTTCTGCTTTTGCATGTTGGAAGTAATTTGCAACAGAGCATGAATAAAGTATTGCAGATCAGCTGACTTGATCTTCTTTGGAAGTGGGACATGAAGAATTGGATATGGATTTGGTTGTCCCGGTTGGGAAGTGTTTTGAGGTACACCCTCACCCTCCTCGATGTCGTTCTCGAGGTCGTCATCGATTTCAGTAGTAGCAGTAGAATTGGGGGAGAGAGTAAGCTTTAGTCGCTTGTCGATTTCCGACAGAAAACCGTTATTTCTTTTCATGTTGAGAGAGCCGACAAGAGACGACCGCTCAGCACGAAGAAAAAAGCAAGAAAAAAGAATAAACGTCTCAATTTTTAACTGAATAAACGTCTCAATTTCCCGGGAACTCTTCAAAATTTCCTTAAAGTTAATAAATTTTGAAGAGTCCCTTTCCCTTTTATTTTTCTGATTATTCTATAAAACTATTTCACAATACCTTTGATGGAAACTTGTTTTTGAAAAGTGAGTTTTTCTTGAATAAATTTCAAAAGCTTTACCTCAAACGCCAAAAAGTAGTAGATTTTGTCGGAAAAGGCTGAAAATTTTTGTATTTTTTCAACAAAAAAACAACTCTGTGCCCTCTAGTTTGGTTACAAGTGTTTCATCTTTTTCACATTACTTTGCACAATAAAAAATTCTAGATTAAAAAAATAGAAGGTAGATTTTATATCAATAGTTCTGACAATCCTCAGCCGTAATTTGCAAAATCTACCATAAAATCTGTAATAGAAAGGTTCGCACATTGTCAATTTCAAGCTAATTTATATCGGCTCCTCTGAGAAATATGAAAAATATGCCAACAGATAAAATACTAGTGATCTTACGATAAACAATTTATCAGTTGACAACTTTTTCATATCTTTGCCAGGTACTGAGATAAATTGGCTTGAAGTGAAAGGTATACGGTACATTTATTTGGAATATCACACTGGAACATTTTAACTAAAAATAGGAAAACGTAGCAAACTGTTTACTGACACCGTATATATAACTTTTTCGAAAAAAATTCGTGTCGTGGAAAAATAAGTATTATTTCGAAAAATTGAACATCAGATTCGGCAAAGTATTTTTGAGATAGGATAATGCCGATCCGTTTAAGACACATTCTCTGAGAGAACCAAAAATAGCGCTGTACAGAAAAATTCAAACTTGTTTTTTCTGGCTGATTTTTCATATATTGCATGTTTATGGACTTCTAAAGTATATGAAATACAATTTGTCCCGACTTGTCCCCAACCTGCAAAAATATGGTCATGAGGTGTCTAAAAAAAATTTTTTTTCAAAAGGGAAATTATGATTAGATTTTAACGTAGTACGTTTTTGGGCACCATTTTAATCATTTTTTGCACTGGCGCTCTACTGGTATTCTTCCATCTTACAAGGAAAACTTTCAAATATTTTGCAAAAAGCTCCTTTTCGGACCAAAAAATGCCCGTCCTGAAAAATATTTCCATTATTTTGTAAAAATAAACATGAAATTTGGATTCTACATCAAAAAATGCATCAGAAACTGTTTTAACATAAAAGATAAACCTGGGCCCCCTATGAGTTTTAGTCCAAAATGTGCCCAAAAATGAGGTTTCATCATGTGGTCCCCCACATGGCACCTAGAAATCGCCCAAAATCGACCATCTCCAATTTTGATGAAATTTTTAACAGATGCATCATTTGTCATAGGAAGTATTCTGGCAAAGTTTCAAGTTCCGCTCTCACCGTCTTCGTGCATTTTCAGAAGCACCAAAAAATCGGCGAATTTTGTTTCCAAGTCCACTTTCAGTGAAAAAATACGAGCTCCAGAAAAGCACGAAGACGGTGAGAGCAAAACTTGAAACTTCGCCAGAATACTACCTATGACAATGATGCATCTGGTGAAATTTTCATCAAAATTGGAGATGGTTGATTTTGGGCGATTTCTAGGTGCCATGTGGGGGACCCCGTGATGAAACCTCATTTTTGGGCACATTTTGGACTAAAACTCGTAGGGGGCCCAGGTTTATCTTTTTTTTAACACTTTCCAATGTGTTTTTTGATGTAGAATCCAAATTTCATGTTTATTTTTACGAAATAATGGAAATATTTTTCAGGACGGGCATTTTTTGGTCCGAAAAGAAGCTTTTTGCAAAATATTTGAAATTTTTCCTTGTAAGATGGAAGAATACCAGTAGAGTGCCAGTACAAAAAATGTTTGAAATGGTGCCCAAAAACGTTCTACGTTAAGATCTAATCATAATTTCCCTTTTGAAAAAAAAAATTTTTATACACCCAATGACCATACATATTTTTGCAGGTGTGGGACAAGTCGGGACAAACAGTATTTCATATATCTTAGAAGTCCATAAACATGCAATATATGAAAAATCAGCCAGAAAAAACACGTTTGAATTTTTCTGTACAGTGGATAATAGGCCTGAAGTTGAGTTCTACAGAGAACGCGTCTTAAGATTATATTCATAAATATTGTAAATTCTACCACTCAGGTTTGACGATTGGCTCTCTTCATTAGTTGGACGGAGAAACCGGAATGGCAATTGGACCGTACTCTTTTTCCGAAGCTGAGAATGGAAAAAGTTCAAGCGGCGAGTTATGGAACATATCAATAAGGGAGACGACGTGATAACATCGGAACAGTTTATCAAGGTACGGTCATTAACACTATTGGTAGCAGGGAATAGAATGGGATATCTCATCAAAACTGATGCAATATCGAGAAAACTGAGATTAGGCCATTAAAACTCCCTGTTCCCGAAATCACAAAACGAATAAGTCGCTCTTATTTTCAAATTTCAAATTCTTCCAGAATGAAGCTCAACAAGCATCCCAAACTGGCCGAAGTCAACAAACGGGACCCACTCCATATCAACAAGCTCGAGCTCTTTTCCGGTGGCTTCAATGATGGAACCAAAAGGAAGAAATGGAGAAGTATACTGTGTTCCTGATTTCCAAGCTTTTCGGAACGCGATTCAATGCAATTGAATGTTTGTTGAAGCAACGTACAATGGATTTCTTTCTTGCCACCATCTGGACTAATACTCAACATTCAAAAATTGACCAATTTTAATATTTAAATAATATCTTTTCAAGTTCTCCTATTTTGAATTTCCCAGAATACCATGAATTACCCTCTCGTATCCAAAAATAAACTTTATAATCTTTGAAAATTTTTCATTTGAAAAAAAAAAACTTTTCCAGAATACCCAATTTCCTGCAAACGCAATCTACCAGACTCTTGTCGTAACATGCTTAAATATGCTCAATGTGATTTTTCAAATCACTCCCTCCAAACGCGCTCTACCGAACTTTTTGCCATAATTCTTTTCAAATCAGTCTAAACGAGCTTAAATATCAGGAAAATGTAGTTTAAGTTATGGTGTGTTTGCTCTCTAGCTGGATACCTTGAACTTAATAGACCTGTCAAGATAAACTTTTCTATCTGTCAAATAGGCTTTTTCCCATAAGATAATTTCTCTATCTACAATCGAGTTCGTCAAGATTACGATCATAAAACAATAGGTTTATCTAGAATTGTGAATGAATAGTTGTAATAAATGATGGTATCTAAAGTGAGAATCCAAATCTCACTACATTTGATGGATGGGCTAATGATGTTTCATTGTACTCCAATCCTATATGGTAGTGTATTGGAGGACTCTTTTCGAAGAGATTGAGAGAGTGTAGAATTTGAAGAAACGCGAGAGAGAGAGAGAGGATGAGAAATCGATAGAAAGGGAGGAGAGTTCGAACGAGTTGCCCACTAGCCCCTCCCCCGTGTGTAAACGGAGTAGGGGCCCATACCACCTCATTTCTCCCCACAGACGACCTACTGGATGGACGTCTTTCTCGGGAACTCTCCATACACCCTCACAATGCATGGGGTTTGAAGAGTTCCTATTGATTTTCTTGACTATTTTCTATCCCTTATATTTTTCCAAATTTATTTTCCGAATCCTAAAACTCGTTTCGAAAAAGGTGAGCTTTTTTACCGAAGATATATTACAAATTTCCCTTAAAATGAAACAAATAAAATCTTTCGTTGGATGAGGCTGAAGATTCTCAGGTCCTCTGAACAAAAGTAGGACATACATTTTGTAGTAGATATATTTTTTCAGTTAAAAACTTATATATACTGCTTGAAAGTGTTGAAAATTTTGTCATATACAAAGTTTGAGCAAAATTCAAAATTTCGTTCACTGATCAGAAAAAAATCAGAATTTCAGACTCTTCGTGAACCTTCATCAACTGCGAAGTCGTCAAGAAATGGATTCTATTGAGCCAGCGAAGCCAAAAAATGGTGAGTTTTTTCTTGGAAAATTTAAAACATTTAGGAATTTTTTATTCACTTTTTTGGGTTCAGAAAAAGAATCTTGAGAATTCCAATTGTTTTTTTGAAAAATAAAAAATCCTCAAAACCTAGAAAAATTCTTTAAAATCTCATAAATTGCAAATTTTAGAAATTCAAAAATCCAACAATATGCGGAAATCTATATAGAATCGAAAAAAAATTTTTTTAATCCTGTAAATGCAAATAACATTCTGAAGATTACAAAAAAATTGAAATTCAAAAAACCAAAAAAATGAAGAATTGAAAAAGGTAAATTGCAAAATGTTTTGAATTTCTGTTTTTTTGGTTCTAAAGATTTTTTAAAATACATGAGATTAGGTTTCAAAAAAGTTTCCAAAAGTGTAGCTTTTCTCAGTTTTGACGAATTGACGAATTTCTCAGACGACGAATTCAAATTTTTTCAGCCGGGTTCCTTCTATTACTGGTTTTACGAAACTTAATTTAATCATCAAATTCTTATAACCTCATTTGAATTTTAACTTTTCCAGCTGAGACATCGAGCCGTGGAACGGCTTCGAAGTGGCCACAGTCTCCGACACCGAGCTCTACAACTTCCATCGTCTTGGCAAAAATCCTCATTGCTTCTTCCTCGTCTGGGAGAAAATTGGAAAGAGAAATATGGACAGGACAAAGACGCACTCCAATGGTCGATATCTGGTAGACATGTTCAACTTCCAGTTCTTCCCACTGGATGTGGATTTCACCAAGTAAGCTTTTGAATTTTGTAATTTTTAGCAATTTCAAAAAAATATTGTTATTTCAAAGTTTTCAATCTAGGTCTGTTTTACACCCTCCAAAGTTTTCTAAGTGATCGGAAACTTGACAACCGAGCTCTATGCCTAAAAATTTATAATTTCATAAATAATCCGAAAAATTCATTTAAAACCCTACACCTCAATCCAAAAACAAACTTTCTAGCACATCTAGAACTAGAGATACGGTCTTATGAAGTTTCCGAGGTTAGAGACGCAGCGTGTCTTGTCGTCTGCGTCTCTAGCCCCCAAATCTGGAAACAGCTCTATTTCGGTTCCTAGAAACGCTAGAAATGTGTTTTTTTAACAAAATTGTAAGAAGTTTTGTCTATTTTCAAAATCAGAAAACGTATATTTTTCCAGATGGGAGCACCGACTCCGAATCGCCTTTGACAAGGTCTCCGTCTACAATCTCCATCTGGCTGAAATCCTTCGAGCCAACAAGCCAGTCTTTGATGCCCTGTCCAGAAATCCGTCCTTCTTCAAGCCTCTCACCTTGCAGGAAATCTTCCAATTGGTTAGTTTTTGTGATATGCAAGAACTATTTTATAGCTAAACCAGTTAGCTGGTGGGCCTTCGGCGCGTTTCAAAGTAGTTTCTAACTGGTTTGTCGCTCCGCTCCTTATATTTTCTCAAAGGGACAAGTAAATCTATATTTATTTTTCAAGATTTCGAAAAGTCCACAGACTGACAGGGGGACGAACAGACGCGTGTACGTGTTTTATGTATAAGAAACATAAGAGTGAAATTTTTCAGATGACAGAGCAGGAAATGAGCCCGAAGGATTACATCAACAAATATGGAAAACGGAGATTCTTGTGAATTTGGACGATTGGAAACAAGATCTAAATGGCACTTATATATGAATCTGAATGTCACTACTTACACCAATCACCCTCTATTGTTCTTCCAATCCCGTGACGTAGAGCGAGTCGCTAGGCCACGCCCCAAGCAAATTGCTATGTTTTCTATATACACACCCCTCATCATTCTTCCCCGTTGACGACCTTTTGAATGGGTGTCTACCATTTTCCTGATTTTTCTGATTACTCTCTCACCCTTCTTATATTTTTGTTGTTTTCTATAAATCCTTCAAATAAAATGATTTCCTAATATTCATTACCGCATAAGATTTGTTTTGAGAAAGGTGAGATTTTCCGTCAATTTCCCATATTTTACTCGTAATGGATGAAAAATACTATTTTTTGCTGGAAGAGGCTGAACATTTTTGTTGTTTTGCAATAAAAAGCCTTTTCTAGATGTTTAGCCACTGGCTTGGTTAGGAATGATTTTTTGGGTCATGAAGCTTAGATTATTCAGAAATTTTTAAAATTCGGCAACAAAATTTAATGAAGACGAAGGTTTTTTTTATGAAAATTTTTTTTGAAGTAAAAAAATGAAATTATGAATATTAAAAAGTTAAATTATTCTAATGACACAAAAAACGACTAGGCTCACGCCATTTCGATTTTTCAGTGGCGTCGCGGTCGTGCGTCGCGTCTCTCAGAGAAATTTCAAGAAGGTATCACTGTGACTACCGCCTTGTATAGTTTTTAATTAGAAAAATTGAATCTGTTGCTTCACTATCTAAAATTGACTGTTCTTCACATTTTCAGATTCAAAAATGATGTTCATCGCCATCGGAAATGGTTTTGATTGCTTATTGAAGCAGTCGAATATTCCAAGACACTTATTGGAGCTTATATTTATACCAATAGTCCGTTTTTCGGTGGAAGAAGCGAGCCAATTCGAGTGAAACTTCTTCAGAGACTTCCAGAAGGTGTTCAATTCCATTGTAAAAGAGGACGCTAGATTCACAACTGCTAATGGTTTTGAGCAGCTGAAGGATGTGGATGCTTCTAGTTTCCCACTCAATTTCTGTGGAATCGGGTTCATTGACAATGATTGGAGTTTGTTCATGCCTCCAGTGTACTAAATTTGCTTGCCGCATTCCTATCCGAAACAGCGGGAACAATGACCCTGAACTTTTTTACGTCTCTTGGAACTCCCAAACAGAAATATCATAGTCCAATCTTGTATGGCATGGAGAACCTTCGAGATGATCATCGAGAATTGGAGGACTACTCTCATTTTTGAAGACATGCATACCAGTGTTAAGCGGAAATACAATTTCGCTTCACGGAAGACGGAAGACGGAAACGGAACAAATTTTTATTTGACGGAAGACGGAAACCGGAAGACGGAAGAAAATTTTCCGGACGGAAGACGGAAGCCGGAAGACGGAAAAAGAAAATCCACGGAAGACGGAAAACGGAAAACGGAATACGGAATTCCGCTCAACACTGATGCATACCAGACAAGTTGAGGAAATGCTGAATCAAACCCTTGGACAGCGGCGTTACCGTGAGAATGAGAATGGGTGAAATTTAAATAAATTGTGGTAGAGAATAAAGATGAAGAATTATCAGAGACCTTATCATCCCTCTCTATCAGGATAAAGAACTGCAAATCTCATATGGAGACAACCATGAAGAAATGCCAAAGAACCCTTATTTATGGGACGATTGTAGAAACTTTTTGACATTGGAAGTCATCGACGATGATAGTGAACGATTGAGCTCTGAAAACCAGCAAAGTGATAATGTATATTTTTTATCATTTTTTTATTTTTTTTGTGAAGCTTTTGAATAAACGTTTGTGTTGAAAACCTGTAGTTTTATGTTCTATTTTCAGGATTATTAGAAAATTCAAGCGTAGGTATTTTTATAACTGGGAGCCTCTAACACTCCTCACATGGAATGACTCCCAAGTGTTGCCCTCTAAAAGAATAGAGACGTATATGGTTGGAAAGAGCGTAAAAAGTTATTCAAGAATCCTAATTACGCTCTGTTCTTTTTTTTCGATCAGTTGCGACGACCCCTATCAATAGGGCAAATTTCAGAAAATCATAATTTCAAACTTCCAGAATTATCCTATTCCACACTCACTGTTTTGATATGATCATTGGCCAATGTTGCTGTTGATGTCCTGTGATGATCCTTAAACTGCAAGCAGTCACTGTTGCTGATGAGCCTGCACTGGCTAGGTCCATTTTGTAATTGAGGGACTAGAAATATTTTCGGTTGGTTTCAAGGGATTCGGATATGATACTGACATGGAATGACTCCCAAGTGTTGCCCTCGAAAAAAATCGAGACGTATATGGTTGGAAAGAGCGTAAAAAGTTATTCAAGAATCCAAGAGGAATAGTTGATAAAAAATTTTTATAAGGAGTTATGGACCAAAACGTACCAAAAAATGGCACAATTTTCAAAAATTTGTAACTTTGTCAGTTTATGTCCTTTTGCTTAAATTCAAAAAACAGTAGATAGACAATTAATGGCACTTTTGGAAAAAAATTTTTTGATTTTTTTCCTAATGATTGGATTATTGATTTTTTGAAAAAATCAAAAAAATTTTCAATATCTCAAAAATCCTGAGTTAACTTTTTTTCTTATTATGACCATTGGATTCAGCACAGTTGATTTACTATAGAAACATGTCAATACCCCGGGGGAAATCATGCTCAAACAAGTTATGCCGAAAAATATTGATTTTTGGCACTTGGCTGATTTGAATTCTTTGTCCTCAGCGGCCGGTATGGCGACGGGCATATAAGTTTTTGTGGTTTTTACAAGCGTATCATTTGCCTGGAACGTATGAAACAAAATTCTGCGACATATAACACCAATTATTCAAATGTCGAACCATTTCTTGAAATCATCACTTTGAAAAAATCAAATTTTTGACATGTCATCGATCATATCTTTAGTTAGACTTGGTGGAATCAGCCGAACTCTTTTTTCAACGTAATCAGGATGACAAAATCTTGTGTTTCGCTTGAACAGAATTTTGAATCAGGCCCTAGAAACAAAAATATTTACGATTATTACAGCCTGACTCATATTTTTGATGAGGTGTGACATGTAAACAAGCGTATCTATTGTTAAACTTGATGGAAACCGCGAAACTTTTGTTTTAATATAATTAACATGACCAAATCTTGTGTTTGGCCTGAACAGAATTTTGAATGAGGCCCTAGAAATAAAAATATTGATGGATGATGGGACACATCTTATTTTGGACCATAACTCGAGAACGAGACAAAATTTTCAAAAACTGTTAACGACATTCAATTTTAAATTAAAAATTACCGTTAGACAATTGTTACCGGTTTGTTACATATGGTTAAAGTGGGTGAAATGAACGAATTTCGAAAGGTATCCTCTCAGTTTTGGATTATCGAATTCGATCATTATCTGTTACACCTAATTCCATCAGACGAAACAAACTAATATTACTTTACCAATAGTAATTTTTGATTTCGAATTGAATGACGTTAACAGTTTTTCAAAATTTTGTCTCGTTCTCGAGTTATAGTCCAAAATAAGATGTGTCCCATCATCCATCAATATTTTTATTTCTAGGGCCTCATTCAAAATTCTGTTCAGGCCAAACACAAGATTTGGTCATGTTAATTATATTAAAACAAAAGTTTCGCGGTTTCCATCAAGTTTAACAATAGATACGCTTGTTTACATGTCACACCTCATCAAAAATATGAGCCAGGCTGTAATAATCGTAAATATTTTTGTTTCTAGGGCCTGATTCAAAATTCTGTTCAAGCGAAACACAAGATTTTGTCATCCTGATTACGTTGAAAAAAGAGTTCGGCTGATTCCACCAAGTCTAACTAAAGATATGATCGATGACATGTCAAAAATTTGATTTTTTCAAAGTGATGATTTCAAGAAATGGTTCGACATTTGAATAATTGGTGTTATATGTCGCAGAATTTTGTTTCATACGTTCCAGGCAAATGATACGCTTGTAAAAACCACAAAAACTTATATGCCCGTCGCCATACCGGCCGCTGAGGACAAAGAATTCAAATCAGCCAAGTGCCAAAAATCAATATTTTTCGGCATAACTTGTTTGAGCATGATTTCCCCCGGGGTATTGACATGTTTCTATAGTAAATCAACTGTGCTGAATCCAATGGTCATAATAAGAAAAAAGTTAACTCAGGATTTTTGAGATATTGAAAATTTTTTTGATTTTTTCAAAAAATCAATAATCCAATCATTAGGAAAAAAATCAAAAAATTTTTTTCCAAAAGTGCCATTAATTGTCTATCTACTGTTTTTTGAATTTAAGCAAAAGGACATAAACTGACAAAGTTACAAATTTTTGAAAATTGTGCCATTTTTTGGTACGTTTTGGTCCATAACTCCTTATAAAAATTTTTTATCAACTATTCCTCTTGGATTCTTGAATAACTTTTTACGCTCTTTCCAACCATATACGTCTCGATTTTTTTCGAGGGCAACACTTGGGAGTCATTCCATGTCAGTATCATATCCGAATCCCTTGAAACCAACCGAAAATATTTCTAGTCCCTCAATTACAAAATGGACCTAGCCAGTGCAGGCTCATCAGCAACAGTGACTGCTTGCAGTTTAAGGATCATCACAGGACATCAACAGCAACATTGGCCAATGATCATATCAAAACAGTGAGTGTGGAATAGGATAATTCTGGAAGTTTGAAATTATGATTTTCTGAAATTTGCCCTATTGATAGGGGTCGTCGCAACTGATGGAAAAAAAAGAACAGAGCGTAATTACAGTGAGAGTCACAGAATGAAAACTCTATCTTAAAATCTGGCGTAAACAAGTGGACGCTAGATTTACTGCTTCTTTCAAGTTTGAGCAGTTGTATAAAATAATGTGAAGTTCAAGTTTTCCGCTAGATCCACGTCTAATTAGGTATAATGCAAACGATTCGACCACGTTTGAACATTCATTGTTCCAAAGTGCTTGTCGTGTTTTTATCAGAAACAAAAACACCTCTCAACTTGGATTTCTCCGACGTCTCTTAGAACTTCCAAACGAAAATATCACAGTGCAATCTCGTATTTCTTTGATCCCGTTCCAGACGATCATAGGGCACTTGGAGAACGACTCAACGAAAAATTGGAACAACTCTTAAAATTGAAGGTACTCATACTGAAGAAGTCGAGAACATTATCAATCTAATCCTTCAAGAGCGGCAGCACAGTAGAGACTACAACGGAAAAACTTCCAGAGACTTCATCATTCATCTCTAGTTTTGAATTCTACAGATTAATTTTTGAATTGTACAGGTTATCTCCTGAACAATGTCCGACTCAGCGTCAGAAAGATCTAATATTGCGACTACTTTGAATTCCAATACTAGGAATTTGACGTTCACCCATAGCCAGCCTGCTTTCCTGATCAGACTCAGACTTTAATAAATTAGACATTTCTCTTTTTTTTAATTTCCCTCATTTTCCCTTTCATCCCTTGTCTGTATGGACTTTTCCCTTAAGCAAAATGTCTATGTACACGGAATTCGTCAAGATTACGTTCATAAAACAATAGGTGTATCTAGAATTGTGAATGAACAGATGTAATAAAAGATAGTATCTGATGTGAGAATCTAATTCACACTTTCTGTCACTTTGTGGTTCAACCCCAACTGGTTGGAGACTTTCTGAAAACAATAAAAATGAGAGTGTGAATCTAATCGACACTGTAAATGACTGAATAGGTGAAGAAAGACCCTCCACTAGCACAACCCCACCTGGATAGACCGTACAGGCTCCGCCCCAAGTGGGGTATATAAACCGCCAGGTACCAACCATTAGTATTCATTCTTCCCCAACGACGACCTTCTGCATGGACGTCTTTTTTGGGAGCTCTCCAGAAACCCTTGTGTATGGGTTTCAGAGAGTTCCTGTCCTATTGATTTTTCTAAATATTCTTTGTCTCCTACTATATTCTAATTTTTTTCTAGAATTCTTTTGAAGATTTTTTTTCCAAATTTATTCTGAAAAAAAAGAGTTTTCTGGAAAATATTCAACGACCCAAAACTCCCAGGTAGTTTCTTTCCTCTTTTTTTCTGTGAAAAAACTCTTCATTTCCAGCAGTCCTCTACTTTCCAAAACTGCTTTCAACCGTCTAAAAGCCGAATTCCGTCGGGAAATTCAAAATTTCATTAAAACCGGAAAAAATATGGGATGTCCGGAATTCATGGCATTTTTTGAGAAGAACGAATGGCTTCTGGAAAATTATGAGAATTATTCCAAGTGAGTTTTTAGTAGCGAATTCGAATTCAGTGCGTTGAGAGCTTCGAAATGAGTATAAACACGACTAGGCTCCTCCCATTTTGATTTTTCGAATTTTTCAACTTTAAAGGCGCATAGGGGGTCCAGGTTTTCAAAATCAATGGAAAGTGGATCATGATCAGACTCATTTTGAAGCTCTAATCGTAATCTAGTAATCTTTCCTTTTGTTCTTTTGAAAAATCCTCATTTTCAAACCCTGGTTTGATGGATTTTGTTTAGAATTTTATAAACTTCTATATTTGATACTAACATCTGCTCTAGCTAATGTGGAATCGTCTAGAAAGTTAAAATTTTTAAAGCTATAAACACCCTAACATGTAGAAGGATACCCGAATTGTCAACTTCGAGCGTATTTCTGTTACTGTGATAGATATAAAAAAGAGGTCAACTGATAAAATGCTTATCATAGTATCAGCTACTTTTTATCAGTTTACCACTTTTTGATATATTTCACTGGAACCAAGATAGCTTTTCTCAAAAATGACGATTCGGGTATCCTTCTACATGTTAGGGTGTTTACGATATCTAGGTTTCTAGAAATGCTTTGAAACTCTAGTTTTTTAATATTTTGTTTAGAATTCTATGAATTTCACAATATTTAACAAGAAAAATCCATTTCGCTTTTCCAGGTGGATCGAATCATCGAATGTCGCTGTGTCCATGTAGTGCTGAGCTTGAGGACCTATTGGGAGGGTCCATATCCAGCTGAATGGCTCAGATTGGAAATTTTGTGAATTGGAAGGAGAACAATCCGGTGTTCATCTACATCATCAATAACTATGAAAAATTCCGGAAAAGCAATTTTCGAGGAAGGTGAACGGCTTCTGGATACCTATGAGAATTATTGCAAGTGAGTTATAAATTCTGGATTAAACACGACAAACTTTGGATCAAACACATTTAGAGCTTCAAAATGAGTATAACCTTGACCCTTTTTTCTCAATTTTCTTTTTCGGACCCCCATGCGCCTTCAAAGTCGAGTCGTGATCCATTATGTGCCTTCAAAGTTGAATTGTGTTTATACTTACCTTGAAGCCAAGAGAAATCTGAAAATGAAACTTTGGGCCAAAAATTAATATTTTGGGTACATTATTGGCAAAGTTTGTAGATTCAAGTTTATCGAGGCTTGTCGTTTCAAAATTTTAGAATAAAACATCACCTAAAACTCAGAAATTTTTGAATATCAATTTCTTTTCAGAAACCGATTATGATGTGGATCTCCACAGGAAAAGCAATATACCGTTATTCGAAACCGAATCATGGCTCGGACTTATTTATGAAATTTATATTGTTAAATCATTTAGTTGCTTGTTTTTATTATTTATTCATTTTTTTTAAATAAAAAATGTAAAATGTAGCATTTGACGATGTTTACAAAACTTTATTAAAGTCGCTTTGAATGAAAGGGTTTTATTTAGAATGCTACTTCAGTGCTGGGAATCCAAAACTTTTGAATCCAAACCATGCAATCCAATTCAGTAAGAAATTGTTGGTATTCACAAAGTCGTGGGTTGGTCCAGTTGCTCATGGTTTCCAACTTGGTGAGACTAAGCCCTGCCTCTTCTGCGTTCTCTTCCAGAGCAGCTTGTCGGCTTCTATCCCTGAAGGTTCTTGAATTTTAATTCCCTCAAACATTTCATTCTCCCCCCATGACCCGATTTTTTATGCTGCTGCAATTCTTTCACTTTTTTCTTGACACAAGCCATATTCGTGTTGAAAATACCATATTGTGCGTTCGGACATATTCTAAAGCAATTTAGGAAAAACTATTCTGAAATCTTGGGAACTGGGAAATTCTAAAAGTCTTACCGGAAAAGTTAGTAGCCTCAAAATACATTTTCCAAAAAAATACAAAACAAAACATGAAAAACAAATCTTGATGTACTGAAATTGGCTCTTTCCGGGAAGAACGGTCCCAATGCGGGACCGTCAGTCCCATCATTGGACCGCCGGTCCCAACGGATTGCGACAACGATCCTAATGTCCCGAGAACGGTCCCAAGTGTACGACAACGGTCCCAACCAAGCTTAATCTGTTAACCCTATTGGAATTATTGGAAATTGTAATTTTTGTTTCAACTAACATTAATAAACACATTTCAGCAAGAAAAACGAACATTTTGCTGATAACTGAAAATTCCTGCACTTTTTTACTGAAATTTGTTCGGAGTGTATTTGGTTTATAGTTACAAGCTTAGGCTGAAACGTCTTGTTCACATCAGTGCCGAAAAAGGACGTTTTGGCCTAAGCCTACAACATAAAAAACGTAATATTTTGTGAAAAAATCTTGTCAAAAAATATTGAGGTTCCCAAATATAAGTAAAATGTTGAATTTTCCATTGATTTTTTTGAAGACCATTCGGTTTTTCCTGTTTTCCGGGAATAGGGTTTCCAGATTAAGCCTGGTTAGGACCGTTGTCGTACTATTGGGACTGTTGTCGTACCCTTGGGACCGTTTTCGGGACATTAGGACCGTTGTCGCAATTCGTGGGGCCGGTGGTCCGATTATGGGACCGTTATTCCCGGAAAGAGCCGATGGTATCCCAATGGTCGTTAAAGAAGTGCGTTTCTGGGCGGTTTTTTGAGTTTTTGAGTAGAAAATTCGTTTCTAGTCAGCTTTCTGAGTCTAGAATGTTTTTTTTCGTGAAAATTGGAATTTTCGAGGTTTTAAACATTTCGAAATAAAGATTTGAAATTTTCAAAGTACACGCGACGCATGACCGCTCTGAAAAACAACAGTAGGTGGAGCTGAGTCATATTGCGGTTCATTTTAAAGCTAACAACTTGGGAAATGGTGTGAAATGTGTTTTGAATTGCAAAAATGAAGTTTGAAGGGAATTAAAATCATATTTTGAAATCTTCGAAAAACGATTCTTTTTTCATATTTTTTTTCAAGTTCGCAAAAGACACGGATTTTGTTTTCAGCTTCAAAGGGGAGGACCTAAATTTGACACTTTTTTCAAAGTCGCGCCCCTTCAAAAACCAAATCGTCTAGTATTAGAACTCCCACAGGCTTCCAGAAACTTCCTAATTGTGGTCGCTGTTTGGTTCACAGAAACCGTTAGAATTATTGCTGTTAAATGTTTTTTAACTAAAGAATCTTTAAGACTCTATAATTTTTAACTCTTTAAATGTTTTCCCTGAGTTACCAGCTGAAAATTATTCAAAAAATTAGCTTTTAGTTTCTCCTTTTTCCAATTGTAACATTTCTCGTTTATTTTCTATGTAACCTGACATTGTACGAGTTCTGAAGTAACTTTTCTATTGATACAGAAACATCGAATTTGGTTTTTTTTTTGAGTGTTCTTAAATTCTACGGAAAAATTGAAGATCTTCTTACTATAAAAAATTTGAACAAGACTTCGGATTTTTGGGAACAGGTATTTTCGAAAAAGTGCTTGTAATGAAATATTCCGTTTTCGCAGTAAGGGGAATTTAAAAATTAAGTTTGTTTTTAAATTTGAATTATTGTCAAAAAAAGTAGGGAGATAATAGGCCAAGATTTGAGTTCTGCAGGTTAGCTCTTAAGCAATTCCCGACTCAGCGTCAGAAAGAGCTAACATTGCGACTACTTTTCATCCATTGCCAGGATCAGAATCCGAGCATTTGATAAGACTCTTTCCAGATCAGAATCAGACTTAAATAAAACAGGCATTCTTCTTTTTTCCAATTATCCCTTTCTTCCCCTTCATCCCTTGCATAAATAGACTTTTCCCATAAGAAAAATTATCTATGCACAATGGATTCCGTCAACATTACGATCATAAAACATTAGGTGTATCTAGAATTGTGTATGAATACCTGTAATAAAAGATGGTATCTAAAGTGGGAATCCGAATCACACTTCCTGTTACATAACCCCACCTGGTTGTAGACTTTTTGAAAACAATAAAAATGAGAGTGTGAATCTGAATGACACTGTAAATGACTGAATAGGTGAAGAGAGACCCTATACCAGTACAACCCACCTGCATGGACCCTAGAGGCTCCGCCCCAAGTGGGGTATATAAACCGTCAGGTACAAACCGTTAGTATTCATTCTTCCCCAATGACGACCTTCTGCATGGACGTCTAATATTTTCTCTTATTGATTTTTCTGACCATACTCCATCTCGTATTTTATTCTTTCTATTTCCTAGAACCCTTCGAATAGAAGGGTTTCCTAATATTGATTGCTGCTGAAAATTTATTTGAAAAAAATGTGAGTTTTTTTTTGTTTGAATTTTCTCTCGGAATGCCAAAAAATAAGAAAATAGGCTCAACCGAGCGTAAAAACGACTAGAGTAAGCTTAAAATAGGTTAAAATAAGCCAGAAATGTGCTAAGAACGGCTAAAAATCGGAAATTTTTTAAACTTGGCCTGAATCTGGGGCATTCTGAGCTGTGTTAGGATCATTTTAGTCATTTTTGGGCTATTCTAAACTGAAATTGATCATTTTCCGATTTAGATCCAAAATAGTTAATTTTTTGTCATTTATAGCCGCTTTCCGGCTGGTGTGGAATTGGAAGTTTTAGAAGAAATTGATATTGAGTATTTGGAAAATTTCGGGAAGATGAAATTTTACAGAAAAAATTATTGGAAAATTCGAAAATTCCCATTTTTGCGGAGCCTAGTCGGGTTTATCCAAAGCTCTAAACGGACCAAATTTAATTTTTCTAACAAAATCAAATTTGAACTTTTTAGAAACGAGCCAGCAGTCAGAATTGTCAGAAGTCGTGTTTATTCTCGTTTTAAAGCACTTGACATGCTAAACTCGGAAATTTATAACATTTTACTGAGTTTCAAGAAATAAAGAAGTTATAACCAAAAACAATTTTTGAATTTCCAGACTTGGCAAAGAGATTCGGGCGCCAGACTACGTGAAGAGCTTCGGGAATATCAACCAATTGAAGACGGCACTGGAGGCGGAGCAAAAGAGGCTAGGACGTCTTTTTCAGGAGAGAAATTCCTTAGAAATTCTGAAAAGATCGAATTTTCTGGAAAAAATAATTTCCGAGCTCCCAACTTATCAGAAATTGCTGGTCCTCTCCACAAAAGGATCCTTCACCAATGCTCATATCGATTTGTCGGCCACCGCAACCTTCTTCCATGTGAAAAACGTAAGTTTCTGAACGAAATCTGGACATTTGGACACAGAGTATCCCTTCTAGCTCTGTAAAAGAATGTTTTGGTCCATAACTCGGCTAATTTTTGGAAATTCATGTTCAAAACAAAAAATTTTAATTTAGCATGTTGAGAGCTTCGAAATGAGTATGAACACGCCTAGGCTCCGCCCATTTTGAGTTTTGGGAGAATTTCGACTTTAAAGGCGCATAATAATTTTTTCACATTTCTTGGTAAATTTTGAATTGCTCATAACTCTCTTAGCTTTCGACCAGTTTTTATGAATTCAACATTTTTGAGTTTGCCAAGTTATGAGCTTCAAAATGAGTGTATTCATAACCAACATAAACTTCAATTTCAGGGCAAGAAGGTCTTCTACATTGTCCCGCCGACTCCAGAGAATTTGGAGATCTACGAGAGAGTGGAGAAGGAAGAGATGAGCTAGTGGATTGGGAACATTCTGTGGGACCAATGGATCCGGGTGGAGATTTCCGCTGGACAAACGGTGAAGATCCCCTCCGGATGGATCCACTTCGTGTGAACCCCAGAAGACACCATTGCCGTATCTGTCAGTTATCTTCTGGAGAAATATGTCCCAGACACTTCAGGTGAGATTTTTTAATGGTTTTTTTTTTCGGGGTTTAAAGGCGCAGGGGGTCCGAAAATTTGGATTACTCGAAAGTAGGCCATGATTATACTCATTTTGAAGCTCTAGACGTTAGAAATCTGAAAATAAAAATTTTAACTAAAGATTCTCTAAAATAACAGTTATGAGAAAAACTAATTTTTGGCAAGAAAAATTCAAAACGTTGTTGATATCGTAACTTGGTTATTTTTGAGATTTCACAGATGAAACATATGTATTTGAGCTTAACACGTGAAGAGCTTTGAAATGAGTATAATCATGACCTATTTCTCTTAAATTTGAAAATTCCGACTCCGTATGGGCCTTTAAAGTCGAAAACTCAAAGTGGGCGGAGCCTAGTCGTGTTTGTAATCATTTTGAAGCTCTAAACACAACAAATTCAGATTTGTAAACGAATTTGAACCAGCACCAAAACTAAAAAAAATGAGAATCACAAATTTTTGCCCAGTTTTGCTGAAGTTTTTGAATTGCTCATAACTTTGTCAATTCTCAAAATTCAAGAAATGAAGCTTTCAATGTCATTTCGCTGGAAGTGTCGAAGCTCAAGAAGTTAGTTTTTTAGCCATAACTTTGTCAATTTTCAATATTTCCAGCTGAAATAACTTTCATTATATTTTGACGTTTTGAGATTTAAAATATGTATAAACACGACTACGCTTCGCCCACTTGGAGTTTTCGGGTTTAAAGGCGCATACGGGTAACGGAATTTTGAAATTCGAGGTACATAGGTTATGATTATACTTATTTAAAGCTATGTACGTGATAAACACAAAACTAATGATTTCAGTAAGAAATTTTCTAAATAACGAAGTTATGAGAAAATTAAAATTTTGCAGGACATTTGCATTTTTTTTAAACTTCCCCTAACTTTTATAATTTTCAAACCAGAACTCGAAATCTTAAAAATACCAATCTCTTTCCAGAAACCAATTATGATGTGAATCTTCACAGGAAAGGCCATATACCATTAATCGAAACCCAACCACGGCTCAAACTAATTTATGAAATTTGTATTGTGAAATCATTTAGTTGCTTGTTCTTGTTAGTTTTTTAGTTTTTTAATCTAAAATAAAAATTTGAAATATAAAATTTGACGATGTCTACAAAGCTTTATTAAATTCGACTGTACACTGCGCGTCATAATTATAGAGCCACTTCATTTTTCGTATATTTTTTGATATCCATGAAAGTTTCAGAATCCTTTCCGATGGCGATAAATATTATTTTTGAATCTGAAAATGTAAAGAACATTCAGTTTCAGATAGTGAAGCAACGGTTTGAAAAAATGAAAAAATGTCAAAAAATTCAATTTTTCACTGCGTCATAATTATAGAGCCACTTCAAAAATTTTGCCATCATCACGATTTCTTCACTGTAAGAAGCAGATATTTAAATTCTCCTATAAAAATTGGCATTTACGAAGCATTTTCCAACCCAATTTCAGTAGAAAAATTTTCCGTTACAAGTGATTTTCGAATTTTTTTCACAAAAAATGGAAAGTTCGCAAAAAACCATTTTTTCCTTTTCCCAATTTTTTCAGGATTGTGTAAGTTATGTCAGATTATTCACAAAGACCCGTAATACAATATCAATGGTATTATTAAGTTTTCCAAAAGGTGTAAAATACTGATCAAAGAGTGCAAACTATGATTATGTGAGGTTAGTGAAGCCAAATTCAGGTAGGTCGAAAATATGGTAAATATGACGAGATACATTTGAAGCTTTCCACATTCATTTACCATAAATAGAGCTTTAATTCCTTAGTTGGCAAGTTTTTGTCATGATTCCATCCAAAACAGTTATTTTGCTCCGACGTGTCGCGAACTTTAACTCAGAACTCTCATCTGCAGTTTTGTGCTTCTTCGTTTCCAGAGGTGTATTTCATTTGTATAGATTGGTACAAAAAAGTTGTAAACTACAAAAATGAAGCCCAGTTTTTGTTTTATATCTTTCGAAGTTTTCAACCTTGTATGACAGTGCATGTTATTTTTCCAAACTTTCAAACATGGTGCTTTTTTGAACTAAAAAACGTCAGTATATTAGTCTTTGTGCTACAGACTTACATTGTCATACAAGGTTGAAAATTTCGAGAAATATAAAACAAAAACAGGGCTTCATTTTTGTAGTTTATAACTTTTTTGTACCAATCCATACAAATGAAATACACCTCTGGAAACGAAGAAGCACAAAACTGCAGATGAGAGTTCTGAGTTAAAGTTCGCGACACGTCGGAGCAAAATAACTGTTTTGGATGGAATCATGACAAAAACTTGCCAACTAAGGAATTAAAGCTCTATTTATGGTAAATGAATGTGGAAAGCTTCAAATGTATCTCGTCATATTTACTATATTTTCGACCTACCAGAAGTTGGCTTCACTAACCTCACATAATCATAGTTTGCACTCTTTGATCAGTACTTTACACCTTTCGGAAAACGTAATAATGCCATTGATATTGTTTTTCGGGTCTTTGTAAATAATGTGAGATAACTCATACAATCCTGAAAAAGTTGGAAAAAGGAAAACATGGTTTTTTGCGAACCTTCGTTTTTTTTGTGAAAAAAAATTCGAAAATCATTTGTAACGGAAAATTTTTCTACTGAAATTGGGTTGGAAATTGCTTCGTAAATGTTAATTTTTAATGGAAAATTTGAATATCTGCTTTTTACAGTGAAGAAATCGTGATGATGGCAAAATTTTTGAAGTGGCTCTATAATTATGACGCAGTGAAAAATTGAATTTTTTTGACATTTTTTTCATTTTTTCAAACCGTTGCTTCATTATCTGAAACTGAATGTTCCTACCGTTTTCAGATTCAAAAATGATATTTATCGCCATCGGAAAGGATTCTGAAACTTTCATGGATATCAAAAAATATACGAAAAATGAAGTGGCTCTATAATTATGACGCGCAGTGTATTTGATGGGGTTCCACCCAGAATGTCACCTCAGTGCTGGGCATCCAAAATTTTTGAACCCGAACCATAGCAATCCAATGCAGTAAGACATTTGTTCGAATATTTCACGCTGTTGCAATTCCGTTACTTTTCTTGGACCCAAGCCAAATTCGCGTTGAAAAATAATATTTCGTGCTGTCAAACTGAAGCAATTTAGGAGAAACTATTCTCAACTCTTTTGAACTGGGAAAAGCTAAAAGTTTTTTTCCGGAAGAATACTAACATGCTAAAAAATGTCCGAACTGAATTATTCAAAATATATATTAGGCTGATAAGAGAATTTCTTCCGTTTTTGGAAAAATTTTTGAACAAAATTTTATCGAAGTGGAAGAGGCTAGATTAATAAAAGTAGTGTTTATGAGTGTTCGATAATTGGCGATTTATTGATTGCATCGGTCCAGAACGAGAAGAGCTGCAATTGGAAAAGTGGGTCAGCTCCTTTTTTGTGTCATCTTTTCAATTGAAGTCTTTTCTATCAAAATTTTGTTTAAGAGTTCCAAACGAGCATTTGACCAAAATGGCAGTGTTCAGAAAATACAGTAAGCGCAAAAAACAGTCCAACCGAATGACAAGAATTTTTATCTAATCCGTCTTGTCACGGGTGATCTCGTATTGTCTGGCTGGTTGCGAACTTTTGTTTTTTCACCATGTTTTGTTCTACCTGCCAAATTCCACTACGCTAATTAGAAATTATATAATGCGGCAATTATAATGGTATCTTCATCTGAAAATTCCAAGTCTCCGTTCCTTTGACAGATCATCAGACACAATGGATTTCTTTTTAAACGTGAAAGTGAAATTTCAAGAGGTCCAGAGCTATCTATTTTTTTGTCAATCAACTGACTCTTCCTGAGATTGATAAAGTGACTAGCCCACTTCTTGTCTACGGTAGGTAGGTGATCCACCAAAATTGATATGCGGAGAAATAATTGGAGAAACATGCTCATGTCTGCACCGCGATCCATATCGTAGTTCTTCAAAACATGGGGCACGAATCAACCTAGTTTTTGACTCTGCCAAAAAACTTCAATTCGTTCATCATAGTTGGTTGACTAGCGGACAATGCCTTTGACCTTTCACGAGTGGTTTGGAAAAGATTCGTCTTCACTACTTTTAGCAATTGATTGAGATTCAACTCACTGGGCCGTTGGCATCTTTCAAACTGAAATACCAGGTGTTTGAGGACCAAATAATATTAAAACATAATCATGTGACGTATGTGCAGTCGGGTAAGTATCAGAAGAATCATCATTTCTTCATCACGAAGTGAGATACAAGTTTGAAAATCGACGATCTAGCAGACACTAAACACATCTTTCTGACAAAAAAATTGGCGACATTCAGAAAATCAGAAATCGAGGCTCATAAACAATTCTGCAAATAAGAAGGAAACCATACTTGCGACGGGCCGGGCCGGGAGGCCCGGAAGGCCCGGCCAGTTGGCGCCAGCTTCGATTTTTGGGCAAAAAAGTGTGTTTTTTTTTGGAAAAAAGGTGTTTTTATCATCAAATTTTGAGCTAAATTGTGAATATTAAATTTGTAAATGTTTAAACAAATTTTTGAAAAATAATTTTTTTTTCCTAAATTTTTCCAATGTTGAGATCGGAGAAAAATTGCATTTTAAGCTAAATAACAGTTTTTTTTCTCAAAAGCTAGTTTTCCTGTTAAAAAATTCGCAAAAAATTATCAAAAAAAAAACAATTTTTTTTTCGACAAAATTCGACCAAAAAATACCTGTCCGGGCCTTCCGGGCCGGGCCGGGCCTTCAACGATTTTCGCAAGTATGAAAGAAACCATACTTGCAACGGGGCGGGCCGGGCGTTTTTCAGTATTTTCAGGGCACGGCCCTTTTGACAGAAAACTCGATATATTGCTTCGGGGAACATATGTGTCAACTATCGATGCTTATTAACATTACTTTTATTGATCTGGCTTGCCTCACTTCGAGAAAAATTTGATCAAAAATTCTAATAAAGTTGGAAGAAACTTATGGATCAACCTACTAGTTTTTCAAAATTTTACTTATTGTCAAAAAAGTATTGAGATAATAGCCCAAGATTTGAGTTTCACAGGTTAGCTCCTAAGCCACGTCCGACCGAAAGATCTAACATTGCGAATACTTTGGATTTCAATACGACGAAGTTTACGTTCATCCATTGCCAGGACCAGAATCCGAGCATTTGATCAAACTCTTTCCAGAGCATAACCAGACTTAAATAAACCTGCCATTCTTCTTTTTTCCAATTACCCTCATTTTCCCCTTCATCTCTTGTCTGAATGAACTTTTCCCTTAAGGATAATATCTGTGCGCAATGGATTTTGTCGAGATTATGCTCATAAAACAATAGGTATATCTGGAATTGAGAATGAATACCTGTAATAAACGATAGTATCTAAAGTGAGAATCCAATTCACACTTCCTGTTGCATTGTGATTCAACCCCACCTGTTGGGACAATTTCAGAAAACAATAAAAATGAGAGTGTGAGTCTTAATGGCACTGTAAATGACTGAATAGGTGAAGAGAGATCCTCCACTAGTACAACCCCACCTGGATGGACCCTAGAGGCTCCGCCCCAAGTGGGGTATATAAACCGTCAGGTACTACCCATCAGTATTAATTCTGCCCCAATGACGGCCTTCTGCATGGACGTCTAACATTTTCTCCTAATGATTTTTCTGATTATCCCCCATCTCCTATTTTATTCTTTCTACTTCCTAGAATCCTTCGAATAGAAGGATTTCCTGATATTGATTGTTGCTGAGAAGTTATGTTGAAAATGTGAGTTTTTTGTTTAAATTTCATTCTGAATGCTAAAAAAAGGAGAAAAGGCTTAACTCAGCCTTAAAACGACTAAAGTAGGCTTAAAATGTGTTAAAGTAAACCAGAAATGTGTTTAAACGCGGCCTGGAACGTTTTCAAGAACATTTCAGGCTTATTTCCTTTGTTTCTAAACCAATTGAGATGTATTTCAGACGTTCTAAGTTCAACGATTGCTGTTTGAAAATACCTGAATTGAAGGCATTCTAGGCTTTGTTGGAATCATTTCTTTTTTTTTCGTGAAGAACGAATGGCTTCTGCACACTTATGAGAATTATTGCAAGTGAGTTTTTGATAGCGAATTTGAAATCAGCGCGTTGATAGCTTCAAAACAAGTTTGAACGCGATTAGGTTCCTCGCCATTTTGAATTTTCGACTTTTTTCGATTTTAAAGGCGCATAAGTACATTAAAATTTTTTTCAAAATTCTGGAATTCGAAAATTTATGAGGTAATCAAAAATTTCGGCAAAATTAAAAAAAATTCGATATCCTCATAATTTGGTTATTTTCAGAAATTTCTTACTTAAATTTTTATTTTCACATTTATGACGTTTGGAGCTTCAAAATGAGTATAATTCGAAAAGTTATGAGGTAATCAAAAATTTCGGCAAAATTTAAAAAAAAATCGATATCCTCATAACTTGGTTATTTTCAGAAATTTCTTACTAAAACTTTTATTTTCACATTTATGACGTTTGGAGCTTCAAAATGAGTATAATCATGACTCACTTTCCTCGATTTTCAAAATTCGGACCCTTTCATGTGCCTTAAAAGTCAAAATTCGCCAAAAACTCAAACTGGGCGGAACCTAGTCGTGTTTATACTCATTTTGAAGCTCTAAACGGACCAAATTCGATTTTTCTAACAAAATCAAATTTGAAATTTTCAGAAACGAGCCAGCCGTCAGAATTGTCCAAGATGAGACCCATTATTTGAGGGAGCTGGAATCATTTGATGGTCCCATCCTCTTCAAAAAGGCGAAAGGACTAGGATTGGAGGTTTCGGAAGAAGTCAATGTTGAGAATCTGGAGGAACTTATAGAAGGTAAAATTTCAAAAAAAAATTCTGGAAATCTTAAATTTTTTTTCAAAAAATAGCCAAACTTAAACGTTCTATTTTCAGTATATGATTGATCAAAGACACATCCGCTCCAACCAAACGGCTATCACAGCTCAGGTTCGGATTTCTTATCCCGACTGATCCACGACTCAATCGCCATCTTCCAAATCTTCAGTCTCCAGCTCCGATGGCACCGAATCCTGTGGTTCGTATTTCTCCAGTTCTGCCAGCAGTATTAAGCAATTCACCTCCAACTCTTCAGTCTCCAGTTCCAATGGCTACGAACCCAGCAGTTCCGATTTTACCAGTCCAACTTCCAGTATTCAATCATCCACCTCCGATGATCCCAACTTTTAGAAGATCGCTCTAGGAAAACATTGTTTAGGTGATAAGTTTGTGTCGTTTTGACTGTTGCTGTATCACATATTTGGATATCCAGCTGTATGGGGTATAAATTTTTTGTAGTAACCAGTCTTTAAAAACAATTTGACATAATACACGTTTTCCGGAAATCAGAACTTCACATGCTGGAAAACTTTGAAAAAATGTTCCAATTTTTGGGAGGTTGATTTCATAAAATATTCCAAAAATGTTTTGGACTTTATCGAAAACACAGGAACTTATGTTTTTTGAGTTGCTCATGTGTTCATTCATCTTTCTTCATAACATTTTAAGACTCGAACTCTTCTCTGAAAAAGTTATAGTCATCGGAACACAAATTTCGATTTTTCAGTGGTCTACATCATCTACATCATCAATAACTTTGAAAAAATCCGGAAAAGTTCTGATACAATATTGAAAAATTCTTCTACTCTTCGAAGCCGCTTTATTTTATTCATTTTTTATGATTTATTCATTTTTTTTTCAAATCTAAAATAAAAATGTAAAATATAGCAATTGACGATGTTTACAAAACTTTATTGAATTTGCTTTGAATGAAAGGGTTCTATTTAAAATGTTACTTCAGTGCTGGGCATCCAAAACTTTTGAATCCAAACCATGCAATCCAATTCAGTAAGAAATTGTTGATCTTCACAAAGTCGTGGGATGATCCAGTTGCTCAGGTTTCCAACTTGGTGAGACTAAGCCCTGCCTCTTCTGCGTCCTCTTCCAGAGCAGTTTGTCGGCTTCTATCCCTGAAGGTTCTTGAATTCGAGTTCCCTCAAACATTTTTCTTTTCCCTATGTCCCGATTTTTTCATGCTGCTGCAATTCTTTCACTTTTTTCTTTACACACGCCATATTCGTGTTGAAAATACCATCTTGTGCGTTCGAACATATTCTAAAGCAATTTAGGAAAAACTATTCTCAAATCTTGGGAACTGGGAAAATCTAAAAGCCTTACCGGAAAAATTAGTAGCCTAAAAAAATATTTTCCAAAAAAAAAACAAAACAAAACATAAAAAACAAACCTTGATATACTGAAATTAGCTCTTTCTGGGAAGATCGGTCCCAATGCGGGACCGTCAGTCCCATCAACGGACCGCCGGTCCCAACGAATTGCGACAACGGTCCTATTATTCCGACAACGGTCCTAATGTCCCGAGAACGGTCCCAAGGGTACGACAACGTTCTCAACCAGGCTCAATCTGTTAACCCGATTGGAATTATTGGAAACTGTAATTTTTGTTTCAAGTAAGAAACACATTTCAGCAAGAAAAACAAACATTTTGCTGATAACTGAGAATTCCAGCACTTTTTTACTAAAATTTGTTCGGAGTGTATTTGGTTTATAATTATAGGCTTAGGCTGAAACGCCTTGTTCACATCAGTGCCGGAAAAGGACGTTTTGGCCTAAGCCTACAATATAAAAAACGTAATATTTTGTGAAAAAAATCCTGTCAAAAATACTGAAGTTCCCAATTATAAGTAAAATGTTAAAATTTCCACGGAATTTTTTGAAGGCCATTCCGTTTTTTCTGTTTTTCGGAAACGGGTTTCCAGATTATGTCTGGTTAGGACCGTTGTCGTACCCTCGGGACCGTTCTCGGGACATTAGGACCGTTGTCGCAATTCTTGGGATCGGTGATCCGATGATGGGACCCGCGGTCCCGATTTGGGACCGTTATTCCCGGAAAAGCCGATGGTATCCAAATGGTCGTGGGTTTCAGGGCAACTTTTCGAGATTTTGATTAGAAAATTCGTTTCTAATCAGCTTTTTGAGTCTAGAATGTTTTTTTCGTGAAAATTGAAATTTTTGAGATTTTGAACATCTCGAAATAATGATTTGAAATTTTCATGAAAATTTTTTTTTTTTTGAATTTTTCATGAAATGGGGTGAAATGTGTTTTGAATTGCAAGAATGAAGTTTGAAAGGAAGTGAAATCATATTTTGAAATCTTCGAAAAACAATTTTTAATTTTTTTTTCCAGCTCGCCAACGACACGGATTTCGTTTTCAGCTTCAAAGTGGAGGACCAAACTTTGATACTTTTTTCAAAGCCTCGTCCCTTCAAAAACCAAATCGTCTAGAATTAGAACTCCCATAGGCTTCCAGAAACTTCCTAATTATGATCCCTGTTTGGTTCGCAGAAACCGTTAGAATTATTGCTGTTAAATGTTTTAACTGAAAAATTCTTACAACTCTATAACTTTTACCCTTAACATTTTTTCCCTGAGTTACCCGCTAAAAATTATTCAAACAATTTGCTTTTAGCTTCCCCTTTTTTGTAAATTTTTGAAATATTTGTTTTCTCCCATTTCTCTATACTTTTTGATCTAATTTTTGCCATTTTCGGTTATATCTCATTTTTATAAAACAAAATTTTGTAAGTGTTAAATGAATCGAATTTAATAAAGTACAAGTTCTCAAGTAACTTTTCCATTAATACAAAAAACATCGAATTCCGTTTTTTTTGAGTGTTCTCAAATTCTACGGGAAAAAAACTAAGACTTTCTTACTATAAAAAAAAATTAAAAAAGATTAAGGATTTTTAGGAACAGGTATTTTCGAAATATGTAGTGCCTTGTTCCGTTTTCCCAGAAGGGAAAATTGAAAGTTTAATTATGTTGTTTTCTTTTATTTGAATTATTGTCAAAAAAGGAAGGAGATAATAGACCAATATACGAGTTCTACAAGTTATCTCCTGGGCAATGTCCGACTTGGCGTCAGAAAGAGCTAACATTGTGACTACTGTGGATTTCAATACCAGGAAACTTAAGTTCAGCCATTGCCAAGATCAGAATCCGAGGATTTGATCAGACTCTTTTCAGGTAAGAATGAGACTTAAATAAAACAGACATTCCTCCTTTTTTCAATTACCCATATTTTCCCCTTCATCTCTTGTCTGAAGGAACTTTTCCCTTAAGGATAATATCTATGCGTAATGGATTTTGTCGAGATTCGCTCATAAAACAATAGGTGTATCTAGAATCGTAATTGAATAGACACAATAAAAATGGTATCTAATGTGAGAACCCAATTCACACTTCCTGTCACATTGTGATTCAACCCCACCTGGTTGGACACTTTCTGAAAAATACATGAGTGTGAATCTGAATGACACTGTAAATGACTGAATAGGTGAAGAGAGACCTTCCACTAGTACAACCACACCTGGATGGACCCTAGAGGCTCCGCCCCAAGTGGGGTATATAAACCGTCAGGTACCAACCATCAGTATTCATTCTTCCCCAATGACGACCTTCTGCATGGACGTCTAAATTTTATCTTATTGATTTTTTTGATCATCCCCCATCTCCTATTGTATTCTTTCTATTTTCTGGAATCCTTCGAATAGAAGGATTTCCCAATATTGATTGTTACTGACAACTTAATTTGAAAAATGTGAGTTTCTTGTTTAAATTTTCTTTTTGAATTTGTCAAGTTCAGGGCTTCAAAATGATTATAATCATGACCTACTTTCCTAGATTTTCAAAATTCGGACCCCCTATGCCTCTTTAAAGCCGAAAACTCAAAGCGGGCGGATCCTAGTCGTGTTTATACTCGTTTTGAAGCACTTGACGTGCTAAACTCGGAAATTTATCAAATTTGACTGAGTTTCGAGGAATAAGGAAGTTATAACCAAAAACAATTTTTGAATTTCCAGACTTGGCAAAGAGATTCGGGCGCCAGACTACGTGGAGAGCTTCGGGATTATCAACCAATTGAAGACGGCACTGGAGGCGGAGCAAAAGAGGCTAGAACATCTTCTTCAGGAGAGAAATTCCTCAGAAATTCTAAAAAATTCGAATTTTTTGGAAAAATTACTTCCGAGCTCCCAACTTATCAGAAATTTCTGGTCCTCTCCACAAAAGGATCCTTCACCAATGCTCACATCGATTTGTCGGTCACCGCAACCTTCTTCCATGTGAAAAACGTAAGTTTCTGAACGAAATCCGGACATTTGGACACACAGTATCCCTTCTAGCCCTGTAAAAGAATGTTTTGGTCCATAACTCGGCTAATTTCTAGAAATTCATGTTCAAAACAAAAATTTGAATTTAGCATTTTGAGAGCTTCGAAATGAGTATGAACACGCCTAGGCTCCGCCCATGTTGAGTTTTGGGAGAATTTTGACTTTAAAGGCGCATAATAATTTTTGTCACATTTCTTGGTAAGTTTTGAATTGCTCATAACTCTCTTAGCTTTTGACCAGTTTTTATGAATTCAATATTTTTGAGTTTGCCAAGTTATGAGCTTCAAAATGAGTGTATTCATAGCCAACATAAACTTCAATTTCAGGGCAAGAAGGTCTTCTACATTGTCCCGCCGACTCCAGAGAATTTGGAGATCTACGAGAGAGTGGAGAAGAAAGAGATGAGCTAGTGGATTGGGGACATTCTGTGGGACCAATGGATCCGGGTGGAGATTTCCGCTGGACAAACGGTGAAGATCCCCTCCGGATGGATCAACTTCGTGTGAACCCCAGAAGACACCATTGCCGTATCTGTCAGTTATCTTCTGGAGAAATATGTCCCAGACACTTCAGGTGAGATTTTTGCAACTTTTAATAGTTTTAATTGGATTGCTCGTAAAAAATGTTTTGAAATGAGTATACACACGACTAGGCTCCGCCCACTTTGAGTTTTTGACAAATTTGGGCTTTAAAGGCGCAAGGGAACCGAAAATTTGGATTCCTTGAAAGTAGGCCATGATTATACTTATTTTGAAGCTCTAGACGTTAGAAATCTGAGAATAAATATTATAACTAAAGATTCTCTAAAATAACAGTTATGAGAAAAACTAATTTTTGGCAAGAAAATTTCAAAACGTTGTTGATATCGTAACTTGGTTATTTTTGAGATTTCACAAATGAAACTTATATATTTGAGCTTAACACGTAAAGATCTTTGAAATGAGTATAATCATGACCTATTTCTCTCAAATTTGAAATTTCCGACCTCGTATGGGCCTTTAAAGTCGAAAACTCAAAGTGGTCGGAGCCTAGTCGTGTTTGTAATTATTTTGTAGCTCTAAACACAACAAATTCAGATTTTTGAACAAATGTGAACCAGCACCAAAAATTAAAAAAAGTTCTGAGAATCACAAATTTTTGCTCAGTTTTGCTGAAGTTTTTGAATTGCTCATAACTTTGTCAATTCTCAAAAATTCAAGAAATGAAGCTTTCAATGTCATTTCGCCGAAAGTGTCGAAGCTCAAGAAGTTAGTTTTTTAGCCATAACTTTATCAATTCTCAATATTTCCAGCTGAAATAATTTTCATTATAGTTATGACGTTTTGAGCTTTAAAATATGTATAAACACGACTAGGCTCCGCAGACTCGGAATTTCCGGGTTTAGAAGGCGCATACGGGCAACGGAATTCTGAAATTCGAGGTAAATAGGTTATTATTATTATACTTATTTAAAGCTATAAACGTGATAAACACAAAACTAATAATTTCAGCAAGAAATTTAAAAAAATAACGAAGTTATGAGAAAATCGAAATTTTGCAGGAATTTTGCATTTTTTAAAAAATTTCCCCTTAACTTTTATAATTTTCAAACCAGAACTCGAAAATTTAAGAATACCAATATTTTTTCAGAAACCGATGTGGATCTTCAAAGGAACGAAAATCGAAACCAACCATGGCTCGAACATATTTATGAAATTTGTGCTGTGAATTTAGTTGATTGTTCTTGGTAGTTTTTTAAATCTAAAATAAATATTTAAAATTTAACATTTGATGATGTCTACAAAACTTTATTAAATTCGACTGCATTTGAATGATGGGTTCCATGCAGAATGTTACCTCAGTGCTGGGCAGTGACGCCACAAAAATATGAGGGTTACTGAAACTTTTCAGGAAGACTAATGCCGCGTCCAAAGTTCCCAAGTCTCGGATTTCTGCGCCCAGAAAGCAAATCAAAGTGACGCCCAGATTCTCAAGACTTCAAATTTTCTAACAAAAATGAACAAATTTTTTGGAAGTCTCCGTGAAATGTTAGAATTTTTCGCGGGTCTTGAAGCGATAGTGTATACTGTCGCATTGATTTTCACGCTGCCTAAATTTTAATTTTCGAAATCCGGGCGTCACTTTCCACTATTTCCTGGGCTAAGAAATTCTAGATTTGGGAACTAAACTGGGCGATAATTTGACGTAATAGTTCGAATGAATCGAAGAAATTTACCGGAAGGTAGCTCAATCAACAGGAAAACAACGAATTCATGTATTTATTTTCAGTTCCAAAAGCCGTATTGTCTGTCCAAAATCTGAATCAATGTTTCTTATAGCGTTCTTCTTTAGTCCCGTCCTGGATAAACCCGTCGTTGGTATAGCGCTCAAATCCGGGAATGAACTGCTGTGGAGTGACTTTCTTCAAGACTTCACCAAAATTGTTTTGCATTCTCGGCAGCTTCATTGCAAAATGAGCACGTTAGTGTAATCACTAACACAACGACTTACTGGTTCCAGTATTCTAGCGGCAATGGTGTTAGTTGATTCAATTCAGAACACATCAATACAAAAACTGGGAGATGATGATGGCTGGTAGATACATCATTCAAAGTCCTACTCCTGCAATGAGTCCAATCCAAAGCATTCAGGCGTTTAGTGCTATGGTGGACAGAAGGAATTCAACAGCAGCAATAACCAATCCGGCGAGAGCGACTTGTCAACACCCGAACACATTGCAAAGAACTGATGCGACTGGTCCTGAAATATAGAGAAAATTAGAGATTTTCTTTGAATTATCCGCATTAAAAATTGTGGTAGTTTTTAGGAAAGTATGGAGTAGAAAACATAATGCGCTCCAACAACAGAATCTCTTGCGCGTCACATCTGGCGTGTGTGCAGCACAGTGTGTGTACACCACCACGCCGGGTTGCACTATTTTTTCTTTTTTATAGATTTTTAATAGATCTCGAGCTAGAAATGTCCTGATAAAAATGTTATATCTCATTAGCGATTTATTTATCTTTTTTTCACGATTACCATCAAAGTCAAAGAAATCGGAAGCTAGTAAGAGACACGACGAAGTGGCGTCAATTCAAAGAAGCTGTATTTTGGCTGTCTGATGCATATGCGTATGAGAATCCAAAACTACAACTATTGAAGCTTGGCGGTTAGTTTAGATTTGCGATGTTGTGAAACTTAAAAGGTACTCTCCGTTTGTCATTTCAGGATTCCAAAGTGAAGCCCGAGAATCGCGAGAACCAACTGTTTGCTGAAGTCATCCGATGATTTTTCACTAGACATGCGCCGGACGCCAATTCACGAAGTTCTAAGATGGAATGTTTTCTACATCTTGTTTTAATCAATCGCAACAAAATTTTCAAAACAAAAAAACACTATGACATGTAAAAATTCATTTATCCAAAATATGAAAATCCTTTTCTTTCATTATTTAAGTTATACAAAAAAAATCGATTACGATCACAACTCCACGGCGATTTTCACTTCAGAACAAAATATTCCAGTGCAACGAAGCCAACGAAATATAGAGCCAGAACGATACAAACTCCATTTCCGATCTGAAAAAAATCGTCTTGCTTTTTGTTTCGAAAGTCAAAAAACTAGTTCAGAATTGAATGTGTTTTTTTTTCGGAATCCTACATGAGGACCTTAACGCGGACATTTATGTTTAAAACTCACTTTTATGGAACATGAATCATTAGAAACACCACCTGAAGCTTTCTGTTCATCCGGAGCTGAATGAGATGTATACTGTAAACGACTAGTATACTATACTGTGGCTGTGCACTGACTTTTTGAGAGCGCACTGAGGTGGACGCAACGCCAACGGTAGAAGAATGTCGAGAGAAAGCCCCAGGCATTTTCGAAAGTTTCAAAAAAGAAATGAGCAAATTCAGAATTGCGAGTTCTCGTCTGTTTTTTTAAGTTGTAGGTACCTAGACTTTGATTTATTGGCGAATTCTTTTCAGAATTTTAGATTTTTTAGTGAGAAAAATCGAAAAAGTTTTATTACCGCGGAGTAATCAGAAACATAATCATCATGTCAACATAACAGAGTTAAAATAAAACTGTTGATCTTTCAACAAGTATTGTTTTTCATCCAAAAAGCCAACCGAGAACAGATAGAAGAAAAAATACTTAAAAAACAATGTTTTAGACGACCTTAGGTTTCTTCTCCAGGTTCTTGTTATTGTTTTCCACGACTTTCTTTTCCGCCTTCTCCACAATATGCATCCAAACTAGCGGAAGAGTTAAAGCCACATAAGAGAAGTTGCCGATTCTCAGAATTCCTCCCACGGCATCATTCTGCACGTCATCAAATTTTTCTTGAGCTCCTGTACGAGATAAGTCCTCATCACCTAATTTGCTTCCAGAAACTGATAACAAATTAAGCAAGTTTGCTTGACCGCGTGTTCTTCTGAGACGTGACGATGACTCCAGAAGAAAAAATATTACCGTCAGAATTTTTTTAAAGATTGGCTTTGTGGTGATAACTGTTTGTGTAGATCAAAGATACATATACCAAAAAAAATTTGAAGCGGTTTGGAACACTTGCTCTTGAGATGTGCTCACTGGAGCATAAAAGGTATGGTTCTGCAGTTTGGCTATAACTCGGCTCAAAATAATCCAAATCTGCTCAAACATTGAGACAATGTGTGTCTTCAATTGCTCTACAATATACATACAAAATTTTTTATTTTGGGAACAAAAATGTTTCATAATTTTTTTATATTTTTATGTACCGAAGACAAGCTATGTATTACCAGTGAGCACATCTCAAGAGCATGTGTTCCAAACCGCTTCAAATTTTTTATGTATATAGTTGATTTACACCAAACATTTTTCATACAAGGCCAATCTTCAAAAAAATTCTGACGGAAACATTTTTTCATCTGGAGTCATCGTCACGCCTGTGAAGATTTAGAAGACACAAAAATTGATTGAATTCCAAAAAACGTATACAACGTTTTGTTGAAAACCCAGCTACATTGAACAAAAAAAGTTTTCGATTATTGGACAAGTTTGAGCAAAATTATGAACAAAAGTATAGAGGAACACTCACTAACGTTCGCAACTGTATTTGATAGAAAGCTCAATATATTCCGACTCTGCGTCAGAAAGAGCTAACATTGCGACCACTTTCAATTCCAATACGAGGAAATTCACGTTCACTGATAGCCATGATGATTCCGAGCATTACACAAAGTTTTTCACTTTTTTCCATTCCCCCCTTTTGTTCCATTTGACTTTTCCCATAAGAAAAATCGTCCATTTACACTGGAGTTTATCAAGATTACCTTCATAAAACTGTGATAAAAGATAGTATGTGAAGTGTGAATCCAAATTGCACTTCCTGTCTCATTGTGATTCAACCCCACCTGAATCAACACTTTCTGAAAACAATAAAAATTTGACTGTGCATCCGAATGACACTATAAATTACTATATAGGTGAAGAGAGACCCTATACAAGTACAACCCCACCTAGATAGACCTTTTAGGCTCCGCCCCAAGTGGGGTATATAAACCGTCAGGTGCCAACCGTTCGTATTCATTCTCTCTCCTTGACGACCTACTGTATGGACGCCTTGCATTGATTTTCCTGATTGTTCTATTTCTCCTATTTGATTCCTACTATTTTCTTAAAATCCTCCAATTTTTTCCTAATATTCAAGGCTGTTGAGAATTTATTCTGAAAAAGGTGAGTCGTTTTTTCAATTTCAAGGCCAAAAATAGTAATTTTGGATGGATGAAGCTAAAAACTTTTCAGTTTCTGAAAATTTGGGCATTTAGTTGATTACAAGTGTTCTATCTCATTTGCTTGAATCTGTACAAAAAATTTCTCGACTCAAAAAAATCCGAGACATCTAGAAAAATAGGCGATTTGAAACTTAGTAGTTTAAAAGTTTTTTTCAAATCCAAAAGGCTCGTTTTTATCTTTTTTCACTGTCTCTTTCCAGACAACGTCACCGCGACTCTCCTGCGAACTCTTGTGAGAAAATTGGAGCACAAAAACGTTCACCAAGGGAAAAACATCAATTCCCCAGCTGATCGTGAGTTCTCTTATCGGGAGGTGTTTTTTTCAAAACGGTTCATTTTCAGAGATTGTTTCTACTGTGCTCCTCGGGAACGCTTGCATTAATAACCATCAATTGCTTCAAAGTTTCAGAGAACAGGTTCTGGCATTGAAAACAGAAAACAAGGAATGGCAGGAGGAGATGGAAAATGTCAACCGGGAGAATTTGAAACTGAAAGAAGAAAGTGAGTTTTTTCTCATTTTTAGGCTTAGGAAACGTAGTCTCTAGTGCGATCCCCAAAGCGTCCCCCCTCCTTCTGCGCAAACATTTCTCAGCTGACAAAAAAACACGGAGTAAATGACGTGGATTCCGCCATTTACAGTGTTTATTTGATGATGACTGACCATTAATTTTTGTTTCAAATTGTAGTTTGAGTGTTGTCAGAAGAAGTAGAGCCTCTTTGATTATTTTTGAATCTTCTGATCCTAGTTATGTCTTTGTGCTCTTTTTTAGTGTCCTCCTTTGGCTCTTCACTTCAGTTGAGTCATGGTGATTAAAATGTTTTTAAACATTTTTATTCAAATAATTTAAAAAATTCTTGTTTACAGTAACCCAAGATTTTTTTCAGCTCTCGAAATTGCCCGTCTCCGTCAACAATAGACCAATGTATCCCGACAAAATGAGGAGATGGAAAAAGGTAAGCATAAAAGACTGTGGTCCTACTGTAATACCACTGTACAACTGTAGAAAAAATGGCTCATCTTTCAGAAATTGTCAAGCTCAATTTTATTTTTTTTCGGTTTATATACCCCACTTGGGGCGGAGCCTAAAAGGTCTATCTAGGTGGGGTTGTACTTGTATAGGGTCTCTCTTCACCTATATAGTAATTTATAGTGTCATTCGGATGCACAGTCAAATTTTTATTGTTTTCAGAAAGTGTTGATTCAGGTGTTTGGTAGGTATTATGTTAGAGTGGTTACAGTAGTATTTGAAGAAAAAAACTCTCAGATTGAATTCATTCAAAAACTCACTTTCTTCTTCCATCCAATTACCATCCAATAGTCCGGGAACGTACTTGGAAAAAAGGTTTTGGTACTTACGTCCTCGGTATTCCTGGAAAATCAAGAAATGTTGGAGATTTCAGAGATTTCTAATTTTAAAATACTATTTGGAATTCAACACATTAAAAAACTTCGGGAAATCACAGAAATACTGAAAAACAATTTTCAAAACTTCCAGATAAGTGTTCAAAAATCAGAAAATTCCATAAATTCCTTCATTTCTATGAATTCTGGAAATCTAAAAAAACTTAGAAAAACTTATTACGTCAAAATTTTTAAACATTTTACTCTAAAACTCACCAAAGGGATTCTACATCGATTGGAACAGCTTCTGGAACCGTTGGCATCTTCTCAACGATGATTTCCTGAAATTTTCATTAAAAAATTAGCTGGAATTGTGTTTTCAGATGTTTTTTTAAAGTTTCAATTTTAGATTTTACTAATTTTAGATTTTACTACATTGTTTGGCTTTTCTGCTTAGAATCAATGAAAGGCCACTACTTCAAAACGAGCTAAAACATCTCAGGGTCGTGTTCAGATATTTCTTCAAAATAAGTGGTGGGAGCCTTTTTCCAAAAACTTTTCGAAAACTTTCTTGAAACATTCCTGATAAACTGGTCAACTGGAGAACATTCATAATTCGAGAAAAAACACTCACCTTTAAAAAAATTCCAAACTTCAAGAAATGTTACGAAATCCTTTTATTCTAAAAATTTTTTGAATAAAAAATAATAATATAGGGCATAGATAATACTCAGAAAAATAAAAGGGAAAGGAATTCTCCAAAATCCATTCATTGTTAGGATCTTGGAGAGCTCCCAAAAAGACGTCCATTCAGTAAGTCGTCAATAGGCAAGAATGAGGGTTATGTTTTTAAAATGCATAGGGGCGGCGCGCCCGTGTTTTCCTATGAGTCACTATTATCTACTGCTCATTTCTATCTCTCTGCGTTTCTCATCTCTCTACGCTTAATACAAACTGAACAACAATAACAATGAACTACAGTGCTCCAAATAATGATAGGTTCACCCATAAAAAATCTCAAAAATCGAAAAACTGGAAAATTTCAAAAACGGTACATATACTAAAAGTATGCCGAAATGAAACTCATATTTGTCAGGTTCACCTAAAAAAAATTTTGAAAATTGTAGAATATCGATTCAAAAACAGGGTTCGATGACAAGATTATGTCAGAAAAAACATTTTTAGAACGATTTCATCAGAAGTCCGTTCTCCTAATTCGCCTGCGGTCCATTTTGAGGGGTTTTTAATTCAGATGTCAACTGGTTGTCTCAATTTGGGAATTTCATCCGTTATGGTGTCCAAAAATGTCTGAAAACGTTCTGGTTTACTGAAATTGTCATATTCTGCCGTTTTTCAGAATTAGGAACCAGTTATTACAAGTTTCCTAATTTTTTCTTAAAGTTTGTCTATCACGATATTGGACTCCAATGTGTTTTGGGCTCTGAAAACTGAACTTTCTTTTGGGTCCGGGGTATGTTTCGGTTAGAAACATGTAATCAGACATCCGTTTCATTCAAAAATAACGTTCCATACAAAGAAATGCCTTTTTGAATCCTGAAAAAGTCAGAAGTTTTGAGTGAGATCGCCTAGGTTTTGGACCGAATCTATCCTAAACTTTTCAAGAAGTGGAACACTCGTTTCTCGCTCGTTTTTTCGTTTAGCAATTCTCACATAAACAAAAAGTCTTCTTTTTAGATTCCAAACAGAATTTGAACATAAAAAGTTGGTTCAGGGCCGATTTCAGTGCTACCATAAGATAACCAAAAAATTATTTTTATCTCACTCAAAACTTCTGACTTTTTCAGGATTCAAAAAGGCATTTCTTTGTATGGAACCTTATTTTCGAATGAAACGGATGTCTGATTACATGTTTCTAACCGAAACATACCCCGGACCCAAACGAAAGTTCAGTTTTCAGGGCCCAAAACACATTGGAGTCCAATATCGTGATAGACAAACTTTAAGAAAAAATTAGGAAACTTGTAATAACTGGTTCCATATTCTGAAAAACGGCAGAATATGACAATTTCAGTAAATCAGAACGTTTTCAGACATTTTTGGACACCATAACGGATAAAATTCCCAAATTGAGACAACCAGTTGACATCTGAATTAAAAACCCCTGAAAATGGACCGCAGGCGAATTAGGAGAACGGATTTCTGATGAAATCGTTCCAAAAATGTTTTTTCTGACATAATCTTGTCATCGAACCCTGTTTTTGAATCGATATTCTACCATTTTCAAAATTTTTTTAAGTGAGCCTATCATTTTTTGGAATAAAATTTTTCCAAATTTCGAATTTTTCGAATTTTCGCAAAAACCAAAAACGACCTGGGTATAACATTTTCTGACAAATATGAGTTTCATTTCGGCATACTTTTAGTATATGTACCGTTTTTGAAATTTTCCAGTTTTTCGATTTTTGAGATTTTTTATGGGTGAACCTATCATTATTTGGAGCACTGTACAATATGACATCATCAACCCATGATGTTTCGATTTCACAGATTGACAATTCGTCATTGTAATCAGATAATCTTTTATAAGTTCATTTTGAAAAGGGAATTTGGGAGAAAATGAGGGATAAATGAATAAAACTATATTTGCAAAATCTTTCAGTACTGTCTAACAGCTTCCGCTTTGAGATAGAGATTTAGATATTGTTTCAATAGCGTAATCATGACAAAATCATTTGTAAATTGATAGTTTTCCATGAGTCCCCTTACGGCAAAGGTTCCGGAAGGAAATAGGGGTGACATGAGCAATTGCAGAATTTCTCCGCGGTTTCTCACAACTCCCACTTTGAGATCTAGATTTGCAGATTTAAAGACGAAGCTGTCTGTTAATTTATTTGAATTTTTCAAAAACCGGCATTTCTGATCGAATTCGTAGCTTTTCACAACATGTTCTCACGTTTTTTGAGATTTACAAGCTTCTTCTCCATTTTCTTCAAAGCTGACTTCAGAACTGACTTGGAACGGTAGGGATTGTTGGATCTATAGGTGCGGCAAAGCGAGGTGTGAAGTTCAGATTACCAATGGGAGCTTGAGATCTTGACGAGTTTGAGCAGGAGCATCGACTATTGGGTGAGCAGAACTACCTGAACAATACATTATATTTTCTAGTTTCTTTGGATGTTTAGAAATATTATACCGGTTCTCCTCTAGCCCACCCAAATCCATTTCGAGCTCATTTATCTTGGTTTCTGTGAATGCTATCAAAAATGTGTCAACTGATACATTATTGGTGATATTATGATGAATAATTTGTCTTCTGTTCTGCCGTTGGGCGGTACTCGTGTGAAATCAAAAGATTACTTCTCTAGTGTCCAGTCAAATGATATTATTCTGATAATTTTCACATTTCAAAAATTGAAAATTGCATTTTTAATGGGAACCGAGATACTGTGAACACTTAAATATAATGCCACCAGGACCGTCCATTTTCAGCCCAAATATCTCACTTCTTTTGAAAGATATCAAAAAGTTGTCAACTGATGAAATGTTTATCATGATAGCAGCAACATTTTATTAGTCAATCACATTTTGATATCTTCCACAGAAAATGAGATATATGAGCTCAAATTTGACGATTCGGGTTGCGTTCCGTTAGACTGTTTACGGTAGTCAAGGTTGAAAATTTCTAATTTTACAGAAGACACCGTTTGGCCCCTCTGGCTACTGGTCAGAATGCATTTAGCATAATCTCGTTTTCTACCATGCCCTTTCAGTACCCTCTTTTTCACAACTGAATCTATAGCGCAATAACTTTCTCGATAACCTGGGAGGCAATGAGTCATCAGACCACTTTGTTGTGCAATGAGGAAAGAGAAAGAGCCCTACTGTTGTCTGGCTACAGTAGAAAACGGCGAGGTGTGAATCGGTATATCAGAAAACTGTGAGATTAGTGTTGGAGCACATAGAAACTATTACAATTTTTATTTAATCTTCAAAAATGTTTGCAATTATCAGGCTTCATTTCGTCATCGTTCACATCTGCGTGAACAGTGTGAGCTATGTCGCGGAGAGCTGACGAAGATCCTTCGCAGTGAGTCGTCCATCCATCTTGGTTCGTGTCTGCCTGAAAAAGAGTTATTGTGAACAGTCTAATAGAATGATGGGGTTTGTAGGCTAGGGAGCCGCGCAGCTAGGTGGGCACTTTGAGCTCATTTATCTGGGTTCCCATGAAAAATAACGAAAAATTGTTAGTTGATAAAATGCTTATCAAAATATCAGTTATATTTTGTTAGCTGACTATTTTTTGATATTTCCTAAAAGGGCCGAGATAATTAGGACCAAACAAAACTATGACTATATGAGTGCGTTTTGGAATGGTCGGTTAAAACCAAATATACTTTAACCATAATTATCACAGTTTTTAGATAATTTATTGCGAAAATATTATCTATGAAAATGAAGGGCATACAATTTGACACATTTCTATAGATGGATTTGATTGGTTATCTTTCCCAGGGGTTGAGATAGTGGAAATGCACTAATAGAATCCTATACTTGGACATTAAGCTCAATTATCTTGGTTCCTATAAAACATATGAGAATTTTGATAATTAACAAAATGGTTTTCATAATATCACCTACATTTTATCACTGAACAAACGTTTTCCATATATTATAGGAACTGAGATAATTGAGCTCAAAGTGATCAAGGTCACAATTCTCATTGAAAGGTGTCATAGACGGCTAGGCTACTTTCAGCTCAACTATCTTGGTTCCAATAAGAAATACAGAAAACTTGATGACTGATGAAACATTTTCCATAAAATCGCCAATATTTTATCAGTTCACAACTTTTTGCTATCTCTCATAGAAACCGAGATAATTGCGCTAAAAGTACAGTAACGATTTTATAAGGTCTCACCTCATCGAATATATCGACCAGTGTCATCGTGCCAATCGACTTCATTGTGTCAACCAGTTTCATAGTATCTTTACTGAGAACGGGAGCTTAAAAAATGATTAATTTATGGACACTGAGCTTCAAATATACTTACCGATATGATAATTCATTTTGTGAATCATTTCCAGCAAAAATTAGTATTATGAAATCTTTTAATACGAAAGGTTTCTAGAATATGATAAGAAGAATATATAGAATACTCAGAAAAATAAAAGGGAAAGGAACTCTCCAAAATCCATTCATCGTTAGGATTTCGGAGAGCTCCCAAAAAAGACGTCCATTCAGTAAGTCGTCAATGCGAAGGAATGAGGGTTATGTGTATAGAAAAACGAAGGCGCGACGCGCTTTTGTTTTCCTATGAGTCACTATCATCCATTGCTTATTTCTGTCTCTGTGTTTCTCAAATCTCTACACTCAATACAAACTGAACAATAATAGAAAAAATAAATTACAATAACATCGAACTGCAATATGACATCATCGCCCCATGATGATTCATTTAGATTCACAGATTACCATACATCTGTTGTATTATGAATGTCATCTTATGAAATTTTATTGTGATCATATAATTTTTCTGACAGAATTGTCCTGTTTGACAAAGGACTGGGGAGACAATTGGTGGTAACTGAAAGACTTAAAAATATTTCAAGGTTGACAATGTTTGGATTCCAATCTGAAAAGCATGGTAGAACTTCATTTTTTCTTGTTTTCCCGTACTTGGACCATCCTTGCAATTCCGTATTTCAAGGTGGTAATAAGTCATGTTGCAAAATGAGGAGAGCACATAGAAACGATCACAAAACTTTTATTTAAAAAAAAATTAAATCTTCAAAAAATATTAAAATATCTGCCTGCCACATTGAACTGCACTGGGTAGACTATCAATGTTGTCCTCTGAAAAAAATTTGATTTTGTCAAAGAAATAATGTCTACAATTATTTCAAATTTGCCGACAACTCACCGTTTATTAGTTCCGGAAAAAGCAGAAAAGCCTCAGCGGTGACCTCATTGAGCTCCACGACTGCTTTTTTGAATTCTCAAAAACTTTCGAAGAAAAATGTCCGGAAGAATAACGAATCAATTTCTGAAAACGTTACGATTCACACTAAAAACTGGAAAAAAACTGCGATTTTTTAATTCTAAACTTTGCTGGAAATTTATAATTTATTTTCAAAAAAATCACATTTCTCAGTTCTTTTCAGCATGTTTTGCTAAAAATTGATCGAAAACAGTACTTAAAACAATTTTCAGCTCATGCTTTATCTGAACTTTTTCTGAAATTTCTAGATTTGTTTTATTATTAGGTTGGTCCATAAGTTTCTTTCGATTTTGGTCAAATTTTTGATCAAATTTTTCTCGGAGCGGAAAGGGCTAGATTGATGAAAGTAATATCCATGAGCATTGATAGCTGCCTGGCAACGCGCCGGTAATTTCTTGCTGTCATCGGCCGAGAATGAGAAGGTTTGCGATTGGAAAAGTGAGTGAACTCCTTCTTGAAGTCATCTTTTCAAGCAAAGCCTTTTCTATTAAGATGGTGCATTAGACCCTTGAACCATTATTTATCCGAAAGGCCAAGGTCCGGAAAATAGGATGAGTGGAAAAGAATAGTCCAGGCAAACTACATGAGTTTTTGGCTGACTCCTCTAGTAACGGGGGATCTCGCATTGTCGTCCTGAAGGTAAACTTTGGTTTTTTCTCCCTGTTTCGATTCGACAGCCAGGTTCAATTTCCGCAATTATGAACTATAAATTGCGGTCATTATATTATTACATTCATCTAAAAGTTCCCAGTCCCCATTCCTTTGACAGACCATCAAACACGGAGCATACCCATTTTTCGGTAAATTTAGGCTCCGGGACGTCCAGAGCTAGCTGTTCTTTGGCAATAAACTAACCCTTCCGCAAATTGATAGAGTAACTTACCCACTCCTCATCTACAGTAAATAGATCATTCACCCAACTGAATGTGTCAAGAAATGATAGGAGAAACATGCCCATGTCTTAACAGCAATCTATATCATCGTCATTCCAGCATAGGTTACGAATCGACAAAATTTTTGACATCGCCTAGAGACCTCAATCCGATCACAATACTTGGTTGACTAACTGATAATGTATTTGATATTTTACAAAAGGTTTGAAGCGGATCGGTTTCAATAGGATTCTTCAATAGGTCCAAGTCCAACTTTCGGACCAAGCTTCGTCGTTTCATTCTAAATTTTTGGCTTCAAAGCGATCGGCCCTATGCTTGATGGTATTAGCAGCAGAATGTAGTCAAAAAAGTGCTCGAGACCAAGAACGATTTGTATGTTGGATGTTGTCAGACAGCGCACAGATTTCTGGCAGATGAGAGGAAGACAGTGTTGGATTGAAGAGAAGACTGAGCAATGTCATGGAGAATCGTTAGAAAAATTTGAGACCTTCAAAAAATGTAGTTCATGGGTACGGTTCATTCTTTCAAACAAGAGCCTCGTTTTCCCGAAATATGAGAATTATGATTATTTCAGTATCGAACCTCTGAAGCTCTCGATTCCTACTCCTCTGAAGCTCGCGATTCCACCAGAAAATTTTGGATACATAGTTCGGAATATTGGAATATTCCAGTTTCAAAAATTTCTTAATTCTTTTTTTCTGCAGTTGCATTCCTAAAAAACATGAAAGCTCAGCTGGAGTCTGCGAAACAAGACCAATAGGATTGTATGGGCCCGGCCTTCTCGAATTGTTGTTATTTTTTCCTTGATATGTCTATCGGCATCCAATTTCGGCACTTTCACAAAGAAAATGACCCTGTTTGAAATATTTCATGAGTTTGATAAAACTTTTTCTCTAATTTTTTCGACTAAATAAAACTAATTTCTTCTGAAATGATTATTCTTACATTCTTATGTTAATTTTTTCCAGTTTCAAAAAGTTTAGAATTTCCGAATTCAATGCGAAAATTGATGCGAAGCTAATCAGGAAATCTGCAACAGCTATGCAGCACAGAAATGACATTGGTGGGCCTTGCAATTTCCATCACCGTAGCTCAGCTGGTGTGGGCCCTCAATTTCAACCATCTCGAGGGCTTATATAAACAAACTTTCCAGAAAAAGTATATTTTCTGATTTTCAAAATCCGAGTACATTTGTTCTGAAAGAATCACGTCTAAATATAATTCTAAAAAATGGGCAGACAGGTGGCCCATTTTTTGGAATTATATTTGGAAGTGATTTTTCTGGCGAATTTCTGAATTTCTGAATTTCTGAATTTCTGAATTTCTGAATTTCTGAATTTCTGAATTTCTGAATTTCTGAATTTCTGAATTTCTGAATTTCTGAATTTCTGAATTTCTGAATTTCTGAATTTCTGAATTTCTGAATTTCTGAATTTCTGAATTTCTGAATTTCTGAATTTCTGAATTTCTGAATTTCTGAATTTCTGAATTTCTGAATTTCTGAATTTCTGAATTTCTGAATTTCTGAATTTCTGAATTTCTGAATTTCTGAATTTCTGAATTTCTGAATTTCTGAATTTCTGAATTTCTTAATTTTTATTCGTTTGTATATTTTCTAAATTTCTAAAGTTTATTTCCCATAATATCCCGCCATTCGAGTTTGACGTCAAAAAAACGCCGCGCGACCGCGGTGCGTCGCGTTGCACACATGTTTTCTCTTTTCTCGCTGTCATTTTTCAAGAAAAATAGATGCTAGAGCAACGCAGAGAAGCAGAATGAGGAAAAAAATAGAGACGCACAAAAAAACGAGTCGCCGCTATACATATACACACCTATACACATAAAATCACTTTCCCCATAGACGACTTGACCGAATAGACGTCTTTTCCGGGAACTCTTCAAAAATCCTTTAAATGCATGGATTTTAGAGAGTTTTTTTGATTTTTACTGAAGATTATCTATATCCTATATTATCTTAATTATATTCTCTAAGTTCTCAGAGTAAATATATTTCATTACATTTATTGCTCTGGAATGGTTTTTGAAAAAAAAATGTGAGTTTTTTCTTTGAATCTGAATGTTTAACAGTTGGCAATGTTATGTGAAAAAAAGTTATAGATAACGGAATGGAGTGCCAGGTGGTGAACCGTTTTTTCCAGATTAACTATCACTGATAAGGAAAAGCATAGTACATAACCTTGATAGAGCTTGGAATACATGAAAATAAAAACGAACTAACAAACAGTTTCAGGTAACCATCGGTCTAAGGCTTAGCTATCCTACAACTCAAAAACGAGCTCAATTGACACAAAATGAACTTGCAGTCGTTTTGGATGAAATTCCGCAGGTTTGAAAAAATATTCACTGAAAAAAAAGAGGGTAAAGAGAATTTCAGGATATCAAAGATGACAAAGAAAACCGAGATTACCTTACTACAGCTGTGCACAATCATAATCCCAATGCAGCATCAACAATGAAGGAGTCTGAATATCGGTTTACTATCCAGTTCATTTGTAGTCAAGCTTCCCGATCAGATATTTTTGGGCATACTGTAAGTTAAGAATTCTTTGTACTAACCAATTTAATTTTGGAGGGAATTTCAGTCCTCAGATTTTGCTTTAATTTTGTGGTATAATAATAAAACAAATCTAGAAATTTCAGAAAAAGTTCAGATAAAGCATGAGCTGAAAATTGTTTTAAGTACTGTTTTCGATCAATTTTTAGCAAAACATGCTGAAAAGAACTGAGAAATGTGATTTTTTTGAAAATAAATTATAAATTTCCAGCAAAGTTTAGAATTAAAAAATCGCAGTTTTTTTCCAGTTTTTAGTGTGAATCGTAACGTTTTCAGAAATTGATTCGTTATTCTTCCGGACATTTTTCTTCGAAAGTTTTTGAGAATTCAAAAAAGCAGTCGTGGAGCTCAATGAGGTCACCGCTGAGGCTTTTCTGCTTTTTCCGGAACTAATAAACGGTGAGTTGTCGGCAAATTTGAAATAATTGTAGACATTATTTCTTTGACAAAATCAAATTTTTTTCAGAGGACAACATTGATAGTCTACCCAGTGCAGTTCAATGTGGCAGGCAGATATTTTAATATTTTTTGAAGATTTAATTTTTTTTAAATAAAAGTTTTGTGATCGTTTCTATGTGCTCTCCTCATTTTGCAACATGACTTATTACCACCTTGAAATACGGAATTGCAAGGATGGTCCAAGTACGGGAAAACAAGAAAAAATGAAGTTCTACCATGCTTTTCAGATTGGAATCCAAACATTGTCAACCTTGAAATATTTTTAAGTCTTTCAGTTACCACCAATTGTCTCCCCAGTCCTTTGTCAAACAGGACAATTCTGTCAGAAAAATTATATGATCACAATAAAATTTCATAAGATGACATTCATAATACAACAGATGTATGGTAATCTGTGAATCTAAATGAATCATCATGGGGCGATGATGTCATATTGCAGTTCGATGTTATTGTAATTTATTTTTTCTATTATTGTTCAGTTTGTATTGAGTGTAGAGATTTGAGAAACACAGAGACAGAAATAAGCAATGGATGATAGTGACTCATAGGAAAACAAAAGCGCGTCGCGCCTTCGTTTTTCTATACACATAACCCTCATTCCTTCGCATTGACGACTTACTGAATGGACGTCTTTTTTGGGAGCTCTCCGAAATCCTAACGATGAATGGATTTTGGAGAGTTCCTTTCCCTTTTATTTTTCTGAGTATTCTATATATTCTTCTTATCATATTCTAGAAACCTTTCGTATTAAAAGATTTCATAATACTAATTTTTGCTGGAAATGATTCACAAAATGAATTATCATATCGGTAAGTATATTTGAAGCTCAGTGTCCATAAATTAATCATTTTTTAAGCTCCCGTTCTCAGTAAAGATACTATGAAACTGGTTGACACAATGAAGTCGATTGGCACGATGACACTGGTCGATATATTCGATGAGGTGAGACCTTATAAAATCGTTACTGTACTTTTAGCGCAATTATCTCGGTTTCTATGAGAGATAGCAAAAAGTTGTGAACTGATAAAATATTGGCGATTTTATGGAAAATGTTTCATCAGTCATCAAGTTTTCTGTATTTCTTATTGGAACCAAGATAGTTGAGCTGAAAGTAGCCTAGCCGTCTATGACACCTTTCAATGAGAATTGTGACCTTGATCACTTTGAGCTCAATTATCTCAGTTCCTATAATATATGGAAAACGTTTGTTCAGTGATAAAATGTAGGTGATATTATGAAAACCATTTTGTTAATTATCAAAATTCTCATATGTTTTATAGGAACCAAGATAATTGAGCTTAATGTCCAAGTATAGGATTCTATTAGTGCATTTCCACTATCTCAACCCCTGGGAAAGATAACCAATCAAATCCATCTATAGAAATGTGTCAAATTGTATGCCCTTCATTTTCATAGATAATATTTTCGCAATAAATTATCTAAAAACTGTGATAATTATGGTTAAAGTATATTTGGTTTTAACCGACCATTCCAAAACGCACTCATATAGTCATAGTTTTGTTTGGTCCTAATTATCTCGGCCCTTTTAGGAAATATCAAAAAATAGTCAGCTAACAAAATATAACTGATATTTTGATAAGCATTTTATCAACTAACAATTTTTCGTTATTTTTCATGGGAACCCAGATAAATGAGCTCAAAGTGCCCACCTAGCTGCGCGGCTCCCTAGCCTACAAACCCCATCATTCTATTAGACTGTTCACAATAACTCTTTTTCAGGCAGACACGAACCAAGATGGATGGACGACTCACTGCGAAGGATCTTCGTCAGCTCTCCGCGACATAGCTCACACTGTTCACGCAGATGTGAACGATGACGAAATGAAGCCTGATAATTGCAAACATTTTTGAAGATTAAATAAAAATTGTAATAGTTTCTATGTGCTCCAACACTAATCTCACAGTTTTCTGATATACCGATTCACACCTCGCCGTTTTCTACTGTAGCCAGACAACAGTAGGGCTCTTTCTCTTTCCTCATTGCACAACAAAGTGGTCTGATGACTCATTGCCTCCCAGGTTATCGAGAAAGTTATTGCGCTATAGATTCAGTTGTGAAAAAGAGGGTACTGAAAGGGCATGGTAGAAAACGAGATTATGCTAAATGCATTCTGACCAGTAGCCAGAGGGGCCAAACGGTGTCTTCTGTAAAATTAGAAATTTTCAACCTTGACTACCGTAAACAGTCTAACGGAACGCAACCCGAATCGTCAAATTTGAGCTCATATATCTCATTTTCTGTGGAAGATATCAAAATGTGATTGACTAATAAAATGTTGCTGCTATCATGATAAACATTTCATCAGTTGACAACTTTTTGATATCTTTCAAAAGAAGTGAGATATTTGGGCTGAAAATGGACGGTCCTGGTGGCATTATATTTAAGTGTTCACAGTATCTCGGTTCCCATTAAAAATGCAATTTTCAATTTTTGAAATGTGAAAATTATCAGAATAATATCATTTGACTGGACACTAGAGAAGTAATCTTTTGATTTCACACGAGTACCGCCCAACGGCAGAACAGAAGACAAATTATTCATCATAATATCACCAATAATGTATCAGTTGACACATTTTTGATAGCATTCACAGAAACCAAGATAAATGAGCTCGAAATGGATTTGGGTGGGCTAGAGGAGAACCGGTATAATATTTCTAAACATCCAAAGAAACTAGAAAATATAATGTATTGTTCAGGTAGTTCTGCTCACCCAATAGTCGATGCTCCTGCTCAAACTCGTCAAGATCTCAAGCTCCCATTGGTAATCTGAACTTCACACCTCGCTTTGCCGCACCTATAGATCCAACAATCCCTACCGTTCCAAGTCAGTTCTGAAGTCAGCTTTGAAGAAAATGGAGAAGAAGCTTGTAAATCTCAAAAAACGTGAGAACATGTTGTGAAAAGCTACGAATTCGATCAGAAATGCCGGTTTTTGAAAAATTCAAATAAATTAACAGACAGCTTCGTCTTTAAATCTGCAAATCTAGATCTCAAAGTGGGAGTTGTGAGAAACCGCGGAGAAATTCTGCAATTGCTCATGTCACCCCTATTTCCTTCCGGAACCTTTGCCGTAAGGGGACTCATGGAAAACTATCAATTTACAAATGATTTTGTCATGATTACGCTATTGAAACAATATCTAAATCTCTATCTCAAAGCGGAAGCTGTTAGACAGTACTGAAAGATTTTGCAAATATAGTTTTATTCATTTATCCCTCATTTTCTCCCAAATTCCCTTTTCAAAATGAACTTATAAAAGATTATCTGATTACAATGACGAATTGTCAATCTGTGAAATCGAAACATCATGGGTTGATGATGTCATATTGTACAGTGCTCCAAATAATGATAGGTTCACCCATAAAAAATCTCAAAAATCGAAAAACTGGAAAATTTCAAAAACGGTACATATACTAAAAGTATGCCGAAATGAAACTCATATTTGTCAGAAAATGTTATACCCAGGTCGTTTTTGGTTTTTGCGAAAATTCGAAAAATTCGAAATTTGGAAAAATTTTATTCCAAAAAATGATAGGCTCACTTAAAAAAATTTTGAAAATGGTAGAATATCGATTCAAAAACAGGGTTCGATGACAAGATTATGTCAGAAAAAACATTTTTGGAACGATTTCATCAGAAATCCGTTCTCCTAATTCGCCTGCGGTCCATTTTCAGGGGTTTTTAATTCAGATGTCAACTGGTTGTCTCAATTTGGGAATTTTATCCGTTATGGTGTCCAAAAATGTCTGAAAACGTTCTGATTTACTGAAATTGTCATATTCTGCCGTTTTTCAGAATATGGAACCAGTTATTACAAGTTTCCTAATTTTTTCTTAAAGTTTGTCTATCACGATATTGGACTCCAATGTGTTTTGGGCCCTGAAAACTGAACTTTCGTTTGGGTCCGGGGTATGTTTCGGTTAGAAACATGTAATCAGACATCCGTTTCATTCGAAAATAAGGTTCCATACAAAGAAATGCCTTTTTGAATCCTGAAAAAGTCAGAAGTTTTGAGTGAGATAAAAATAATTTTTTGGTTATCTTATGGTAGCACTGAAATCGGCCCTGAACCAACTTTTTATGTTCAAATTCTGTTTGGAATCTAAAAAGAAGACTTTTTGTTTATGTGAGAATTGCTAAACGAAAAAACGAGCGAGAAACGAGTGTTCCACTTCTTGAAAAGTTTAGGATAGATTCGGTCCAAAACCTAGGCGATCTCACTCAAAACTTCTGACTTTTTCAGGATTCAAAAAGGCATTTCTTTGTATGGAACGTTGTTTTTGAATGAAACGGATGTCTGATTACATGTTTCTAACCGAAACATACCCCGGACCCAAACGAAAGTTCAGTTTTCAGAGCCCAAAACACATTGGAGTCCAATATCGTGATAGACAAACTTTAAGAAAAAATTAGGAAACTTGTAATAACTGGTTCCTAATTCTGAAAAACGGCAGAATATGACAATTTCAGTAAACCAGAACGTTTTCAGACATTTTTGGACACCATAACGGATGAAATTCCCAAATTGAGACAACCAGTTGACATCTGAATTAAAAACCCCTCAAAATGGACCGCAGGCGAATTAGGAGAACGGACTTCTGATGAAATCGTTCTAAAAATGTTTTTTCTGACATAATCTTGTCATCGAACCCTGTTTTTGAATCGATATTCTACAATTTTCAAAATTTTTTTAGGTGAACCTGACAAATATGAGTTTCATTTCGGCATACTTTTAGTATATGTACCGTTTTTGAAATTTTCCAGTTTTTCGATTTTTGAGATTTTTTATGGGTGAACCTATCATTATTTGGAGCACTGTAGTTCATTGTTATTGTTGTTCAGTTTGTATTAAGCGTAGAGAGATGAGAAACGCAGAGAGATAGAAATGAGCAGTAGATAATAGTGACTCATAGGAAAACACGGGCGCGCCGCCCCTATGCATTTTAAAAACATAACCCTCATTCTTGCCTATTGACGACTTACTGAATGGACGTCTTTTTGGGAGCTCTCCAAGATCCTAACAATGAATGGATTTTGGAGAATTCCTTTCCCTTTTATTTTTCTGAGTATTATCTATGCCCTATATTATTATTTTTTATTCAAAAAATTTTTAGAATAAAAGGATTTCGTAACATTTCTTGAAGTTTGGAATTTTTTTAAAGGTGAGTGTTTTTTCTCGAATTATGAATGTTCTCCAGTTGACCAGTTTATCAGGAATGTTTCAAGAAAGTTTTCGAAAAGTTTTTGGAAAAAGGCTCCCACCACTTATTTTGAAGAAATATCTGAACACGACCCTGAGATGTTTTAGCTCGTTTTGAAGTAGTGGCCTTTCATTGATTCTAAGCAGAAAAGCCAAACAATGTAGTAAAATCTAAAATTAGTAAAATCTAAAATTGAAACTTTAAAAAAACATCTGAAAACACAATTCCAGCTAATTTTTTAATGAAAATTTCAGGAAATCATCGTTGAGAAGATGCCAACGGTTCCAGAAGCTGTTCCAATCGATGTAGAATCCCTTTGGTGAGTTTTAGAGTAAAATGTTTAAAAATTTTGACGTAATAAGTTTTTCTAAGTTTTTTTAGATTTCCAGAATTCATAGAAATGAAGGAATTTATGGAATTTTCTGATTTTTGAACACTTATCTGGAAGTTTTGAAAATTGTTTTTCAGTATTTCTGTGATTTCCCGAAGTTTTTTAATGTGTTGAATTCCAAATAGTATTTTAAAATTAGAAATCTCTGAAATCTCCAACATTTCTTGATTTTCCAGGAATACCGAGGACGTAAGTACCAAAACCTTTTTTCCAAGTACGTTCCCGGACTATTGGATGGTAATTGGATGGAAGAAGAAAGTGAGTTTTTGAATGAATTCAATCTGAGAGTTTTTTTCTTCAAATACTACTGTAACCACTCTAACATAATACCTACCAAACTTTCAACATTGAGCTCAATTATCTTCATTTCTGTGAAAGATATCAAAAATTTGTCAACTGATAATTTTTTCATCATAATATCACTAATATTTCATCAGTTGATGACTTTTTGATACCTTTTGCAGGAATCGAGATAATTGAGCTCGACGTTGACATTTTGGGTAGGCTTCTATCAGAGAAAAGACGGTAATTGGCTGTTTTAGTTCTGGATTTTCATACCTTTTAACATACATTCTCTGAGATTTTCGAGCAACTCACTGTACAAAAAAAAATCAAACTGTCTGAAATGAGTTGCTATTGCATACAGTTAGTACACTTGAACTTCTAAGAATTTTGAGGATACTTTCGCTTGGCTCCGCCCACTTTTTTTCTTTTTTGAGATAGAAACGAAATCTTTTTTGAAGTATACGTATTTTGTTATTTTAAGCATTTTTTATGTTGAGACCAAAAAATAAGGGTCTCATCTTCCAATAGAAAACATGTGATTTTTGAAAATTTTGTCAATTTTCCGATGTTTCCTTATCATGGGTATGTTTTTCCACTGATTTTTTTTGCAGATTCGAGTTTTTCATAAAATTTTGCTTTAGAAACTTATGTCCTGACCAAAGAATTCTAGGACCGGAACAACGAATTTCGACAAAATGTTGATTTTTTTGACTACTGAAAAATTTCAAAACTTTCTCTTGGATTCCAGTGTTTTTGAAGTTCTGCTTTCTTTGTGAATTTGAACGTCACTAATAAGAAAACGTTATTTAAAAACAAGTCCAATGCACATTTCACTCTATTTTGAGATTTATCAAAGAAAATCATCGAAAAATCAAAATCTGGGTTCCGATGGCTACAACTTTTTTCAGAGAAGAGTTAGAGTTTTGAAATGTTCTGAAGAAAAATGGACAAACATATGATCAACTCAAAAAACACAAAATGTTGTCTTTTTAGTGAAATCCAAAAATTTCTGAAGAAATTTTATGAACTCCACCTCCGGAAAAATTGAAACATTTTCTCAAGGTTCTGTAGCATGTGAAGATTTGTTTTCAGAAAAACATTAAAGATGTAAAATTATTTACAGTGACTGGTTTTTATAATAAATGTAAGTTTTTCATAACTGAAAGCCCAAAAATCTGATTCAGCTACAGTCAATATAACACAAACTTATCGCTCAAATCATTTTTTCCTAGAACAAGTTTTTCTTAAAATTTTTAGTTATTTATTTACTTTTTGTGTTGATAATTAGTTAAATAGTGGTATTCTATCAAAATACTTGGGAACAGAGCACAAACTTTCGTTAGAATTCGCTCCAATATGGATGCATGTGTGAACTCGAGCCAGCTGATGTTTTGAACTGAAATAAACTGTAAATCAATCAAAAACGTTATTTAAAAAAAATTCAATTGATTTCCAAAGAAATTTCAAGAAAAACTCGTTCTAGGAAAAAATGATTTGAGCGATAAGTTTGTGTTGTTTTGATTATAGCTGATCCTCGTAATTGAGCTTTCAGCTTTGAAAAACATACAGTTTTTGTGAAAATCAATCTCTGTGAATAATTTTACATCTCTTATGTTTTTCTGAAAACAAATCTTCACATGCTAGAGAACCTTGAGAAAATGTTTCAATTTTTCCGGAGGTGGAGTTCATAAAATTTCTTCAGAAATTTTTGGATTTCACTAAAAAGACAACATTTTGTGTTTTTTGAGTTGATCACATGTTTTTCCATTTTTCTTCAGAACATTTCAAAACTCTAACTCTTCTCTGAAAAAAGTTGTAGCCATCGGAACCCAGATATTGATTTTTCGATGATTTTCTTTGAGAAATCTCAAAATAGAGTGAAATGTGCACCGGACTTGTTTTTAAATAACGTTTTCTTATTAGTTATGTTCAAATTCACAAAGAAAACAGAACTTCAAAAACACTGGAATCCAAGAGAAAGTTTTGAAATTTTTCAGTAGTCAAAAAAATCAACATTTTGTCGAAATTCGTTGTTCCGGTCCTAGAATTCTTTGGTCAGGACATAAGTTTCTAAAGCAAAATTTTATGAGAAATTCGAATCTGCAAAAAAATCAGTGGAAAAACATACCCATAATAACGAAAAATTGGAAAATTCACAAAATTTTCAAAAATCATATGTTTTCTATTGGAAGATGAGACCCTTATTTGTTGGTCTCAACATATTTCTCTTGGATTCCAGTGTTTTTGAAGTTCTGCTTTCTTTGTGAATTTGAACGTCACTAATAAGAAAACGTTATTTAAAAACAAGTCCAATGCACATTTCACTCTATTTTGAGATTTATCAAAGAAAATCATCGAAAAATCAAAATCTGGGTTCCGATGGCTACAACTTTTTTCAGAGAAGAGTTAGAGTTTTGAAATGTTCTGAAGAAAAATGGACAAACATATGATCAACTCAAAAAACACAAAATGTTGTCTTTTTTAGTAAAATCCAAAAATTTCTGAAGAAATTTTATGAACTCCACTTCCCGAAAAATTGAAACATTTCTTCAAGGTTCTCTAGCATGTGAAGATTTGTTTTCAGAAAAACATTAAAGATGTAAAATTATTCAAAGAGATTGATTTTTACAAAAACTGTTTGTTTTTCAAAGCTGAAAGCTCAAATACGAGATTCAGCTATAGTCAAAACAACACAAACTTATCGCTCAAATCATTTTTCCTAGAACAAGTTTTTCTTGAGATTTCTTCGGAAATCAATCAAATTTTGTTTTTAATAACGTTTTTAATTGATTTACAGTTTATTTCAGTTCAAAACATCAGCTGGCTCGAGTTCACACATGCATCCATATTCGAGCAAATTCTAACGAAAGCTTGTGCTCTGTTCCTAAGTATTTTGATAAAATATCATTATTTAACTGATTATCAACACAAAAAGTAAATAAATAACTAAAAATTTTAAGAAAAACTTGTTCTAGGAAAAAATGATTTGAGCGATAAGTTTGTGTTGTTTTGACTATAGCTGAATCTCGTATTTGAGCTTTCAGCTTTGAAAAACATACAGTTTTTGTAAAAACCAATCTCTGTGAATATTTTTTCATTTTAAAAATTTTTCTGGAAACAAATCTTCACATGCTAGATAACCTTGAAAAAATGTTTCAATTTTTCGGGAGGTGGAGTTCATAAAATGTCTTTAAAATTTGTTGGATTAGTCTAAAAGCACAACACTTTGTGTTTTTTGAGTTGCTCATAGGTTCATTCATCTTTCTTCAAAACATTTCAAAACTCTAACTCTTCTCTGAAAAAAGTTGTAGCCATCGGAACTCAGATTTTGATTTTTCGATGATTTTCTTTGAGAAATCTCAAAATAAAGTGAAATGTGCACCGGACTTGTTTTTAAATAACGTTTTCTTATTAGTTATGTTCAAATTCACAAAGAAAACAGAACTTCAAAAACACTGGAATCCAAGAGAAAGTTTTGAAATTTTTCAGTAGCCAAAAAAATAAACATTTTGTCGAAATTCGTTGTTCCGGTCCTAGAATTCTTTGGTCAGGACATAAGTTTCTAAAGCAAAATTTTATGAAAAACTCGAATCTGCAAAAAAATCAGTGTAAAACATACCCATGATAACGAAAAATCGAAAAATTGACAAAATTTTCAAAAATCACATGTTTTCTATTGGAAGATGAGACCCTTATTTTTTGGTCTCAACATAAAAAATGCTTAAAATAACAAAATACGTAAACTCCAAAAGAGATTTCGTTTCTATCTCAAAAAAGAAAAAAATTATTTTTTGGTCGACCGATTTTCCAGATCCTACCAAAGTGGGCGGAGCCAATCGAAAGAATCCTCAAAATTCTTAGAAATTCAAGTGTACTAACTGTATGCAATAGCAACTCATTTCAGACAGTTTGATTTTTTTTTGTACATACGACAGTTGGTCGATGCTCGAAAACTACAGAGAATGTGTGTTAAACGAATTAAAATCTAAACGTATCTATGATTTTTTGTGCCAAATGTTCATGCGATTTTCAGCAAAAAAATGTCAGAAAAAAACTGGAAAAACACGAAATTTTCATATTAGTATTCATGTTATTCTCAGATCCACTCCGACGTCGATACGTGTCCAATCGGAGAAGATCACTGCGCCAAGCTGCACAAACTATGGCAATTATTTAAATTTTGTTAATTTTTTCGTTTCTAGAACGGTTTTTCATTTTCCGGTATTCATTTAATCCATCGTCTACAAAATTATTTATAATGATTATAAAGAAAGTTTTCAACGATTAGCAATTTTTTCAAAGTTTCAAAAAATTTTTTCAAAGTTTCAAAAATTACAGTAAGATCTGTGGTAAGGATATCTAACTCTATGTAATAGAGGTAGAGCTACAGTAGACGGATAAAGCCACAGAAGCCAGTTAGGATTACGTTAGACATGTAGAAATACAGAATTCTCCGAAAATGAAGCTTCCCAATAGCTCCAGACTTTGAGCCAATATATCTTGGTTTTTGTAAAAGGTATCGAAAGGGTGTCAACTAACAAAACTTTTCTGGTTTTATAATGAAGAGTTGGTCAGTTTATCGCTTCTTGATATTTTCTACACAAACTGAAATTTTTTGGCTCAAATTTGAAGGTTTGGGAAATTATTTCATTAGAGCGTTTAAGAAAAAGTTTCTAATTTTAACATTGGAAAGAAAGTGAAAGAAATGCGAGATGTAGAGCAAGAAATGCTTCATAAAGTTAAGTAAATGTGGTTTTTTAAAGATAATATAAAACGGAGAAATAATATAAGTAATATAAGTCTAATAAAGGAATAATATAATAAATATAAGTCTGGTTAGAGAACATCCGTCTTATTTTCTTAGACATTGGAAAACATAACACTAATCATACAAAACTATTCATTGATTGAAGGGTTAGTAAGGTACATGATAGTGGGGTATAAAATTGTCCTAAGAGGACTTACATAAAAAGGTTAAAGCTAAAAGAGTAACATGTCGAGTAAAAGAAACTAACACAACGTTGTTGTAGGCGTGTACTAGCATCTGTAGCTCCTTGTATCGTCTGATGATTTCAGTATATTCTTGCGAGCAAGTCTTCAAACTTTTTGCTCAAAAAGTTCCTCTCTGGTCGGTTATCCGCAGTTTTGGTGTTCCGAATCTGTTGGTGACTCGATCAGTTATAATATTGCCCAGGCTCTTTGCGTTGGGTGCTGTTGTAATCTTTGACTGTAGTTTTTGGTCGGTGGGAAGCTGCTTCGAGTCATCTGAAAATTTCGTAAAAATACAAAATTTCGTAGGGTCAAGTAAAAGAGAAAATTGTCAAAACTGTTGTTAGTCTCGGGCAACTGGTATGGAGCGGTTTCCATCTGGACGGTATCTCCAGAAAACGAGCTCCAGAAAAGACTCGTCTCTTTTTAACAACATGTGGAGTTTCAACCTATTGTCAGAGGTTTTTTTTTGAAATATTTGAGTATTCTTGTTAATAAAAGTGCAAAATGCATTTTTTCGAAATTGATCTTTTAGAATTCCGAGAAGTTACATGCTCGGAATTACGTCTGAACTCTTAAAAATAAGTTTTTCCTGCCAAACATAGTCGTTTGAGGTTTTTTAACGGATTTCACTAAACCTCACGGAACTCTTCTGTATGATTTTCATGTAAAATTCAGATTTCAAGAAACAACTCACCGTTTTTTAAGAAAATTTCCAGCAATAGTGAATATTGTGAAAAAAATTTCTAGAAAATAATAAGAATAACATTTGATATAGAGAATACTCAGAAAAATATAAAAGGAACTCTTCAAAATTCATTCATAAGATTTTTGAATAGCTCCAGAAGAATTTAGACGTCCATTCAGTAGGTCATCAGCAGTTGGAAATGAGAGGATATGTGTATAGAAAACTAGATGTTGGCTACTTGGTTTGTTTCCCTCTAAACCCCTATAAATCATCATGTCTCGCGTTTCTTCGATTTCTATACTCACTAGACCCCCGCGGGAAGATGCCTCTAGTAACCCACCAGCTGGGGGTCGGACTAAGATCTTCAGCCATGTCATTTAGATTCATACATCAAATACCAGACGCTCATTGTTTTATGAGCGTAATCCTGACAGATTTCATTGCAACGAAAATTTTATCTAGATGAAATGTCTTTTTGACCAAGGATAGATAAGACAAATAGAAAATTTGGACGATCGAAAGTTGTTTTTCTTAGTGGACAGATTCTTGAACTCTTCTTGTTTGAATTCACCTATTTGAAAGATAAAAATAACAGTTTAATCACGGTTTTTAAATGGGTTTCCGGAGATCCATGAAAATTGTTCATATGTACGAGGAGATTAGATTTCTCCACGAAACCGCTAGGGCAAAGATCGCAGAAAACTGGAAATGATCAGATTATCGTTAGTCTATAATCATGAAATTACATCTCTTCTTGGTTGGCGGTTTGCATTTTCCTTGTTTTTTCTTGTTATGAGCTTTCAGACTCAATTGATTTTTAAAGATAAATCCGCAAATTGGACATGGCACTGAATAAAGTTTTATTTGAAATGTAACTTATTATTTAACTTACGATTGTTCTCTGGGACAGAAATTGAATTTTGATTGAATTGAGATTTAGCAGGTGGAAGTGACATTTCTGTAACAGAAAAACTAGGCTCTTTATGACAAGGGGGGCCCATGAGAAAAGGGGGGCCCAAGTCAAAAGGGGGGGCCCATGAGAATAGGGGGGCCCAAGTGAAAAAGGGGCCCGAATGGAAAAATTATGTCTAAGTTAAGATTTGCCGATTTTGCCAAGTTTTGCGGGTGTTTCCATCAAAATTTCGTGCTTTGGACACTTTTCATCATTTTTTGAAATTTTCAGTTTATGTCATTTTTAATACATTTTTTGTACATTACGTTTGTTTCTAAGCTTAAAATTACCAAATATTAGCTTGATAAATTGAAACTACACAGTTAAAACAGCAGAAATGGTGTTAATTATGCAAAAAATGACCTAAACTAACAAAGTGCGGAATTTCCATATAAACATTCATAAAACTTGAAAAAATTGATTAAACTTGACTTAGGACACATTTTAACCTTTGGCCCCCCTCCCCTCCTGTATTGGCCCCCCCCCCCTTTTCTCATTTGCCCCCCTTGTCATAAAGAGCCAAAAACTATGGTGAAATATTGGTCTGAAACTTCGAAGTCCAACAGAATTACTTTTCGGATGTTGTCGAGACGCTTGGCGAAGAACCAGAAGACGAAGAATACGATGCAATTAAATTTGACACCTGGAAAACATATGTTAAAAATTTTGATTCAAATTATTTATTGTAAATTTTTGTGTTTCCAGAAGTTGTGTAGACAACATCTTAAATTGAATACCGTAAAACCTGTAAAGATATCAAAAATGTGTCAGATGAAGAAATGTTTCTGATAATTCGATAAACACTTTGTCCGTTCGCAATTTTTTGCTATCTCTCACAAGAGCAGAGACAAATTGGCTCAAAGTAAAAAGTTAGGGGCCGTTTTTGGCTGAAGTTACGGTGTAAAATATAAGGATAAACTAACCGAGAACATTCTATAATTTATATTCTGCCAGTTTTCCAATGCTTCTTTGCCGTTCTTATTGACAGTCTTTGTGACACTCAAAAATGATCCAGGTGAAAATGAGTTGAAAATCGCTGGAACCGAGAATCCAATATCGCCCATCTTGCCGTGAAAAAACAGTTTTTCATGGTTGATCTTCTCCAGTTGATTCCTGAAAGTCCACGAGCAGCACCGACAATCAGTCGAATTGTTGATTAAGTGATGACGAGAAAGATGATCCTTCGGAAACTCATCGAATGGAATCAATGCATTACAGAGCAGACAAATACTTGGCGTATTGTTCTGATAACAGGGATGACTGTAGAGAAGGCGTAGAGTTCGAAAGGAATCGTTACATGTACGACAAACATGGCCATCTAATATAATCAATTAAAGAGACGATGTAAAATTGAATTGTAAAACACTTGTAACCAATCGAGTTCTAACACTTTCAGAAACGGCACGGAGTTAATTTGAAGAGTAGAAAACAGAGATTTTCAGCCTCATCCAACAAAAAAAGTTATTTTTTTTGAATTTGTGAAATTGAAGAAGTACTCACCTTTTTCAGAATAAATGCTCATTAGCAATAAATATTAGTAAATCTTTCTATTCGGAGAATTTGTTGAAAATAACAAGAATGTGATAGGGGATAGGGGACAATCAGAAAAATCAAGACAAGAGAAAGACGTCCATACAGAAGGCCGTCATGAGAGGAGAATGAATACTAATGGCTGGTACCTCACGGTTTATATACCCCACTTGGGGCGGAGCCTTAGACTCCAACCAGGTGGGGTTCTACCGGTGTAGGGTCTCTCTTCACAGTTTCCGTAATTTACAGTGTTAATTATATTCACGCTCTCATTTTTATTGTTTTCTGAAAGTGCCCAACCAGGTGGGGTTGAATCACAATGTAACAGGAAGTGGGATTTGAATTCACACTCCACATACTATCTTTTATTACAGCTATTAATTCGCAATTCTAGATACACATATTGTTAAATGAGCGTAATCTTGACGGAATCCAATGTACATAGACAATTTCTCTTATGGGAAAAGTTAGAAGAATAGGGGTAATTAAAGAAAATAAAAACATTGGTTTTTATCAGACACTGAGGCTATTTCGAACGTCTTTTTTTTCTGATTTTTCTGAGTATAGTCTTCATAATAATGCATTCAATATCTTTAGGACCCCCCCCCCTCTCTGTTTTCACGGTACTGAGAAACCGATGAGAGACATCAAAAATCTGTAAGCACCATTCGTTTTTAAATCCAAAAATACCTTGGGAGCCAAAACTTGATACCCATACATTTTCAGGTATTAGTATACGGCCCAAAACTCACTTTTTCAGCCGTTCAATATCTTTAGGACCACCTGGAAATTTCGAAATCTTGGTGATTTTTTTGTTAAATTTTCGCTTTCAAACTGGAAACAACTATCAGTTTCCGGCTTTCTTTGTTCATTTTCATAAGTATCTCGAAAAATTGTCATTATTTGTCGACTTTTCTAATTATCTTTTTTTTCCAATTTTTCCTAATTTTAGAAAAGTGGCCCAATATCTGGAACATCACAGTGTATGTACACAATCAAGGCGCTGACTGCGCTCTCAGTATTCTCCATGATTGTTCTCTTTGAATAGTTTGAATTTTGGACCAATTTGGTCACTTTTACAAAAATATCCAAAAATTAGGAAAAATTGGAAAAAATGATAATTTGGAAAGTCGACAAATTGTGAAATTTCTTCAAGATATTTATGAGAATGAACAAAGAAAGCGGGAAACTGATAGTTATTTCCAGTTTAAAAGCGAAAATTTGACAAAAATGACAAAGCTTTTCAACATCATATTCTGTATTTTCCATGACAGTTCTCTTTGAATAGTTCGAATTTTTGACAAATTGGGTCATTTTTATTTCAAAAAAAACCAACAACTAGGAAAAATTGGGAAAAAGATAATTTGAAAAGTCGTCAAAATATAAAAATTCTTTGTGACACTTAGAAAATGTACCAAAAAACACCAAACTGATAATTATTTCCAGTTTGAAAGCGAAATTTTGACAAAAAAATCACCAAGATTTCGAAAAATTCCCAGGTGGTCCTAAAGATATTGAACGGCTAAAAAGTTATAGAACTTGCAAGTCTGAATAAATTCAAATGAGAAATATACATACCGTAAAACCTCTAATAGACCGTCACCTCTAATTGAACGTCACCCCTAATAGACCGACACGAGAAATTGCATTCCAAAAATAGACCGACAGCCTCTATTTGAACGACAGCCTCTATTTGAACGACAACCGACAGCCGCCTACCCCTAATAGAGCGACACCCTTTCCAAATACGCAAACACAAGACACTATCGAATCTTTTTTTTTTCTCCTTTTTTTATTTTCCCCTATTTTTCAATGTTTTCTTTTCAATTTTAATTGATTTTTGGTGCGGAAATAAAAATAAATAAATTTCAGATTAAAAATGAGATCATCAGACGAATTAAAAAAAAAATTAGTGGAAGTACCGAAAGTCTTCCAGATGAATTGATCATTCAAAGGATGAATTCAAAGGATGAAAATTTCAAAGGAATTGATCATTCAAAGGATCTCTAACAACAGGCCCAGGAAGTTCCAAAGATTATTTGATTCACTGTTTCAAGACAAACTCGGAAGTTCCAAGTCGATTGGATGCATTGAAAAAGGCACGCATGGAACGATCATTGGAGGAATTGGAATATCTGATCGAAGAAGTCGACCTCAGTGAGGAAGAATATCAAGAAGATAGTGACTCTTCGCTCATTTTTGATTAAAATTTTGTTGTTTTTTACTACTTGTTGATCTTGTTGTTGCTCTTTTTTGATTTTTTTTTGTGTTTGGTTTTTTTTTTCATTGAAAAATAGAACGACAGCCCCTAATTGAACGTCACCTCTAATAGAGCGACAAGAAAAAAGTCGTTTGAAAAATAGAGCGACATGTCGGTCTATTTGAGGTTTTACGGTACATATATTTATATTTGTTTTGATTCCAGAAAAAATTACGACCATCGACGATGATGTCACCGCCTGTCCAGAATTTTTTCCAGCGCTTGTGAATCTCAAAAAAACATGAGAAAACGTTGTAAAAAGTATGAATTCGGTCAAAAGTTCCGCTTTTTCAAAAATTCAAACGAATTAACAGACAATTTTGTTTTTTGAATCAGCAAATCCCAGTCTTGAAGCCGGAGTTGTGAGAAAGCGCTGAAATTAATGTTTTCTCCAATTACCCTCTTTTATCACTTTAATCCCTTGTCCAAATGGACATATGTCTTATGAAAGATTATCTGTTTGCAATGACGAATTGACAATCTGTGAAATCGACACATCATGGGTGGAAAATGTCATATTGTAGTTTATTGTTATTCCAGTTCAGTTTGTATAGAGTGTAGAGAAATGAGAAACGCACAGAGACAGAAATGAACAATAAATGATAGTGACTCATCGGAAAACACGAGCGCGCCGCCCCTATGTTTCCCATAACATAACCCTCATTTTTGTCTCTTGACGACTTTATGAGTAGACGTCTTCTTGTGAGCTCTCCAAAGTCCTAAAAACGTATGGATTTCCCCTTTGATTTTTCACTCCCCTTTGATTTTTCAAAGTATTATCTGAACCTTATTTTATTCTTATTATAATTAGAAACTTTTTGAATAAAAGGATTTCGTAATATTCCTTGTTGTTTAGAATTTTCAAAAAGGTGAGTGTTTTTCTCGAAATCTGACTATTCTCCAGTTGACCAGTTTATTAGTGTAAGGTATTCTAAATACCTTAGTAGGTCTAAAACTAGGAAGTTAGTTACTCTTAGATTCATCCAGATGTACTTTCATCTTTCTGAGACTTTGACCAGATGATTCACAAATCACATGATTTCTATTAGGTTGGCGGGAAAGTCTTTGTCACTCTGTTTGTTTAATCACTGTTCTCGTATATGGAGGCTGTGTATGATATCGACTCTAGTGAATAACAAGGTGATAAGAACCTTCCATATAAACAAGTCCCCATTTCCTTCCCTGCTCCTCATCTGTAATTGAAACGATATGTTTGTTCCCACTGCTATTCACATCAGACATGTTTTGATTTACCTCTTCCTATCTCACACCACGATGAAGGATTCGGAAACTTTCTTGAAGAATGTGTACAACACACATGCCCCTCACTACAATACTATTCGCAATTGGTTCCATCGTTTCGAAAAAGATGACTTCTCGCTCGATGAAAAGGATCGCTCTGGGAGACCCCGTGAGTTGGATTTGGACAAGCTGAAGCACGCATTGCAATCGGATCCATTTCAATCTAGCCGTGAACTAGCTGTCACATTCGGAGTTCACCATAGCACAGTCCTTGAAGGTTTGAAGTCTCTTGGAATGAGAAAACTTTTTGGTCGATTCATACCTCATCACCTGACTCAAGCCAACCTTGACCGCCGAGTCGACGATTCGATTACTCTTCTCACTCTCCACGCGGGCGATCGATGGCTGGACCGGCTAATAACCGGAGATGAGAAGTGGGTCTTCTACGATAATCACCACAGGAAATCCCAGTGGGTTGGAGAAGGAGAGAGCCCACAGGATGTCCCCAAACCCGACCTTCATCCGAAAAAAGTTATGCTCTCTGTGTGGTGGGGAGTGGACGGCCCCATCTACTGGGAACTTCTGCCCGAGGGCAAAACAATAACTGGAGACCTCTACACTACTCAACTACGAAACCTCAAGAAAGCAGTCGACCGTGCGGCCCTGAAAGACAAGAAAGTGTACTATCAACATGATAACGCTCGCCCACATGTTTCGAAACAAGTGAAGCAGGAGCTGATGGGATATGGATGGAATGTTCTCCCTCACCCCCCGTATTCTCCTGATCTTGCTCCTTCCGACTATTGGTTTTTTGGCGATATGACACGTGCCTTCGAAGGAAGAAGCTTCAATTCCCGTGGAGCGGTCGAAGCGGCACTCAAACAATACTTTGCCTCACGCCCGGCTGGATTCTACCGCAATGGAATCCATAAATTGAGGGAACGTTGGAGACATGTTGTTGATAATGATGGACAATATAATTAATTATTCGGTTATTTTTTCTTTGAGAAATAAACTATTGAAAAAGTGACAAAGACTTTCCCGCCAACCTAATAAGAGAAGGAAACATCTTTGTTTCTGTCCAGGACAGATAGGCTCTTAGGATTTACAGAAATTGGATTTGTCTAAACCCTCCTAATTCTCAACAGACTCTAACTCTTACATTCCAGACCGTCGCACCATCCCGGCCGGCAAGCTCCATCAGCCCGAGTTCCAGCGAGCCGAATCCCGTCATCGGAATGCCGCCAATTGCAGTATAAATATCCCTTCTCCCCTCCCTCGGGGGGGTCTTCTCGTTTCCCTTCACTTCTGTACCCCAGTTTTTCACTTGTCAGGTTTTAACCCCGACTTTCCCCATGTTCTGTTAACCTAGTATTACTTAATAAATCACTTTTCCTTAAAGGCTCTTACTGGTAGCAGCGAGAGTGCTGCCTATTGGCAGTTAGTTATGCGATCCACCGACGTAAGTGTTATATTATTTAGTTCTAGGTTAATCAGGTTAGGTAAGAGTCAATGCATCTGTTAGGTAAGAATGTCGTTTGAGTTGAGTTGGCCAGGGAGGTATTATGGACCTCTGCCCCCTGAGATGAGTTTTGCGTACGAGTTGAGTGCTTGAGAGTTTCGTTTTGAGAGAGTTTGCCACGCGTGGTACTAGGTAAGGAGTCTAGATTCAGGGCCCAAAGGGTCTAGGTTCTGAGCTTAGTTAGTTATTGAGTTTTGAGAATTTGTGAGCTCCCTTCAGATGCATTAGGTTAAAATCCTTTGAGAGCTAGTATTTTGTTGAGAAGTTATCGTGCACGTTGAGTTTTTGAGTTGAGTTATTGCGCATTTTGAGTTTTGAGTTTCGAGTTTCGAGTTTTTGAGTGTAGTCCAGTCGTGAAAGTACAGTGTAAGGAAACATTTAGGTTGACCAGTAGAATTTTTGTGCAAACATTCTATAGCATGAGTAAGCCACCCCGTCCCCGACCTCCACCCCATCCCTTTTCTTCTTCTATTTTTCTTCTTCTGATTTGTGGCTGATGGATTTTTTTCCCCCTTTTCTTCTTCGTATCTTCTTTTTGCACAACCGTCCCCTCGTTCATTAAAAAAAAATCGTTTTCCCCCGTCTTTTCTTTCATCTTCCTGTTCCATCTGATTTTTGTTTTCTGTTGTCGCCTCCTCATCGTTTTTCCCTCGTCGCTTCTTTATCTCGATTTCCCTCGTCGCTTCTTTATCTCGATTATTAATACTGTCAAAGCTGTCATGAAAATATTGAAAAATTCCAAACCCTTTTCCATGCCAGGCCGTCTGTTTGGGTCACATATGTGATTCAACTGACGACTCGGTGTGTCCCACTTTCTGCCGGTTCAGTATTTTCAGATGTCCGAAACCTCTCCGACTGAAGGAGCAGGTGCTTCTTCAACCAATGCACCCACCGACCGTGTCAATTCGGGGGGCGCTGAAGATGTGGTCGTTCACGCACTACATAGCCCCGAACCGAACAATGTAGTTCTTGAGTCTGAAACCTGCTTGGGCAACCTTAGGGCTGCTGGCAAACTCGCAACATCCTATGTCTTGGACCTCAGAGATGCCGTAACTGCAGATTTCACCGCCATCCACACTAGGATGCACGCACTGACTCGTCTGAGCGCGGACCGCTTTGACCAAATCGAGGTACGTCTAACAGCCATTGAAGGTAAGTCAAGGGACATAGCAAGTCATCTAGCACTCGCTCCCGCACCAGTTCCTGTAACTCCTCAAATCGTTTTGTCGGATACACCACGTCCTAGAATCGAAATTCCAACTCCAAGTCGAGAGAATAACCAAGCTCAAGACGATGAGTTCACAACCCCAGTGGCTACCCAACCTAAGACTAGTAGAGGAATCTTCTTTAACGTTCTAGGAACTAAGCTAATGTGTAACGTCGCCCAATTCTCTGGCGCCTCAGGCGAAAACTTTTCCACATTTGTTCGCTCATTCGAAGACCATGCAAATGCAGCTAAAACCCCTCTAACCGCTGAAGATAAACGCGCCGTCTTCTTGACGTATCTAACCGACTTTGCGCGCGATAAGGCCCAGGAGCTCATTGATACCAAGGGAGCTGCAACTTTTGAAGAGGTGGTCGCCCATCTCAAAACAACCTTTCAGGACCCAACCAGGTCTGAAATGGAGCGACAACAAATGAGAAGATGCGCGCAACGTTCCGAAGAGTCTGTAGATGCTTTCTGTACGCGCGTGAGAAAGTTGGCGCAGAGTGCGTATGTGGATAAGTCTAGAGATTTCATCCAAGATAAGGCGAAAGAAGCTTTTATTGACGGTCTTCTCTTCAATTTGAAGTTTCACGTGAAGGGAGAGAGTCCGCAAACTTTTAAGGATGCGCTAAACTCCGCTATCAAGTTCGAGCTACTTCTTTCAGAGGCAGCCAAAGCCAACACGATTCTTCCGCAAGGTCTTGCAGTGGCGCCTGCTATTCCACCAATGCCAGCCACGACTCCACGTTCGCAACATGCGAGCCGCCCGTTCCAGAAGAGATCGTTCACTTGCTACGAATGCGGACTCGAGGGACACTTCGCAGCGGACTGTAGACGCCGTCAAAACCCTCCACGGCAACAACCCCAACGTCGATTCAACTACTACCGCAACCAGAGGCCACAATTCCCGCGGAACGATCCGGTGGATCACCATCAATTGCCAAGACAGCAAGGAGAGAACAGGTACGTTCAAGCAATCGCTCCAGTAGAGCCTAGTTTAGTAGAGCAATTGAGAGATCAGTTGCGAGTCTCGCAAAACCAAGTAAGTGCGCTCATCAAACGCAACTCGGAATTAGCTTCTGCCAATATGCCTTCTCCAAGCAACAATAGAGGTAATGTTCTGCGTTACTGCGTCCCAACACGTACATTCCTGACTTTGTTCACTCTTTTCTTCCTCTTCACTCACTCATCCGCTCTCTCTCCATTAGTTTGCATGCCCCACTCTCCAGTTTCGTACCTTAGGATGCCATCTCCAGTAGATTGCGCGGCCTCCAAACATCTTTCTGCCTCAGACCCAGTAACTACCCGCCATCTCACAATCTACCGAGACAACACACTAATTTATGAAGCCGAAGGAACACTTTGTAAAATAGTTAAGCAAACCACTAGGTACTCAGTCAATATCTTCGGAGTCCGCGTAGAAGAGTCCACTTCTAAGCAACTAATGGTATCAGTTGAGGAATGTGTGAGAATGAGAGATTTTCAAAACTGCGAACACGGCGAACTTCTGAATCACTCTGGAATTTTCAGAACCAACAACCCTCACGTAGTTGACTGGCCTAGTCCCCCATTCTCCATTTTTCTGGGTACCCAAGTTCTAGAAACTAAGAATTGCTTCTTAATGCCAACTAGGATCACAGCCAGGTACGGTAGCGAAACTCCCTCTTCAGCAGCTGGATCCATGACAGGCTGCCGTTTTTCAACCGGTTCTTGCAATACTCGGGAAGGCGCGGCGTTTATCTGGAAGCCCCAGGCGAGCCAGTCGTGCCGTTTCGTGTATTTCAACACCATGAAAGGCTACCAGTCGGGACGGTTTTGGCTGAGTGAAGATCGACAAATGGCTCTTTCGTACGACTCAAACTCAACCAGAGTCGCAGATTGCGGGAAGAAAATTTTGGTCACTGATCAGGGCTACGGAGTTGAACTCCCTATTAGAGCAAAACGTCAAGTGGAGCCATCTTTAGCGCTACACAATATGACGAACTTTGTGACCTCTAACCAATTAGCATCCCAACTCTTAGCTCTGGAGGAAGCCGTCCTTACTAAAACTGGAAACTGGTTCTGGCAAAACTTTATGTCATTCTGTTCTTCTACCAATTCTCTTCTAGCCGCCACTCTTTCTATGATTGCTAGTAACCCAACTTTAGCAGCCAGGAAGCTCACCCAGCGTAACAACATCCATGCAAAGTACTTAGGTGACGGATACATTTCCATCCAATCTTGTTCATCCATTCCACCCTCATCTTTCTCCTTCGTTCCGTTCACGAAGAAGTGTTACTCAAACCCTTCCGTGCAAATTCTCCTGCCTACCAACATTTCCATTACAATCTTCATCGACCTAGCGACAGGAGTAATAACTAATCGAGCCCACCCAGTAGACTGTCCTTTGGTCAGCAACTTTGAGTACATCGTAAATGGTTCTTTAGTTTCCCTAAACCCTTTCACCCTCGTCTCAACCACCAATCCAGATTTTCACCCAATTCTATTAGGAGATAAGGCACCCCTAACATCATCTGCCCTTGAAGAAGACCCTTTGATTTTCCGAAACCTCATTATTGGATCGATGTCCGAAAACATTCCAGATTCACATTACAATGAGGTCTGGGAAGCTCTGCAAGGTTCTCCAGAAGCTATCACGCGCATAATTTTTGCCCATAGTAGCCCCACTTCAGGTCCTTTAGCCCCAACCGACTTGGAAGAAATTGTAGGATTCTGGTCTAGATTTAAGAAAATTTGGAGCGTAGTTTTCTACGTGTGGACTCTGCTAACCGACTTGGTCTTGACCCTGATCATAGCAGCAGTTGCCATTGTAGGAGTCGCAGGATTTTACGCTAGTCCATGGTTATCTTTCATTACCAAACGCAGCCAAAATCGATCTTCTGATCCCCTCAATTCTATTTCAGTAGTAACAACCCCAACAAAAATAGAAATTGTCGGACCCAACTCATCCGAAACAACACCCCGGGCCACTACTGGAATCCCAGACTGCGCTAAGGAAATGAAAAGATTGAAGTCCCCTAGAGTCAACGTTCTTAGCTTTGAAGGTCCGAAATTCTTTACCGCGCAAATTCCCATCAGAGTGAACGGCATTTCCTGCTGGGCACTCATTGATACCGGAGCCGGATTCACTGTAGCCAGCCAAGAAATTTGTGCGCTGATCGGAGTCGCTAGACTCAACCCTTCGTCAGTAGACCATGCTCTTGGACTAGGCGGCAACGAAGTCGAAATGGCGGGCTCAGCCACCGTTCGTTTCGAAATCGGCTCAAACACCATCTTTCAGACTACCCACTTCACCGTAGGACAGTGCACTCCAGAAGGAACTCAAGGCTACGAATTCATTCTTGGCAACGACATCCTGCAAAGACTGCCGAAGTTCCACCTGAACTACGCCGAAGGTTGCCTGGAGATCGGAGACGAGAAGCTGCCACTCGGAACACGCCCGGACACGTCGATCTTTCCATCCAGGTACGCTATCCACATTTCTAGGGACACCGTAATCCCACCTAGATCTGAGCTTTTCGTTAAGTGTGTCGCCCCTTTATGCGGTCGACCCTCAGATCTAGTCCTAGTTTCTCAAGCAAATACCCTCACAAAACAAGAACTGTTAGTTGCTCCAGCAGTTTTCGCCAGCGAAAACCCAATCTTACTGATTACCAATCCAACCAACGAACCAAAAACACTTTACGCGAATTCTACCGCAGCAACAGCTACCACCTTAAATGAGGAACGGGAAACCCCCTCCGTTCTGTATTATGCCTGACAATACTAGGTCCCAGAATACAAACGAACCAGAAGTTGAACTAGACCCAGAATTCACCATCGACCTATCCCACACTAGACTCACCAACGTAGAATTAGAAATTTTGAAATCTCTACTAGAGGAGTTTCACGACGTTTTCTCCAAAAATGCCTATGACTTAGGAAGCTCTAAAACTGACCCAGTCCACATCTACACTAACACGGAAATCCCAATCAAGGGACGACCTTATAGGGTTCCAGCTAAGTACCAGGCAGAGTTGGAAAAACACATAAACTCTCTTCTAAGATCCGGTCGAATCACTGAAAGCAATACACCATGGGTTAGTCCCATAGTGCTAGTCAAAAAGAAGAACGGATCTCTTAGAGTTTGTCTAGACTTCAGAAAACTCAACGAAGCGACCATCCCCGATCATTTTCCTCTTCCTAGGATTGATGCCATTTTAGAAAAAGTAGGTGGCTCTAGCTACTTCACTAGTTTAGACATGGCAAACGGTTACCTCCAGCTTCGTCTGGATCCCGCTTCTTCTTACAAATGTGGTTTCGTTACTGAAAACAAGGTCTACGCCTACACCCACCTCCCATTTGGCTTGAAATCAGCAGCCTCTTATTTCCAAAGAGCTCTGAGAACCGTATTAGGTTGTCTAGAAGACGAAGTCCTGGTTTACATTGACGACATCTTGGTCTTCAGTAAGACTTTCGAACAACACCTCGAATCACTCCGTAAAGTTTTACACAGGTTCCGTACCTTCAATCTCAAGGCTTCTCCCAAGAAATGCGAATTTGCTAAGGCTTCCATAACTTTCTTAGGTCATGAGATTAGCAAAAGTAACTATGCTCCTGACAAAGCTAACGTTGCTAAAATTTTGGAATTCCCAGTACCCTCAAACGTGAACGAAATCCGTAGATTCGTTGGAATGGCCGGATTCTTCCGGAAATTCATCCCAAATTTTTCCGATATTGCAGAACCCCTTACCCGTTTAACCAGAAAAGAAAAGAAATTTACTTGGGACATGGAACAACAAGAATCTTTTGAGAAACTGAGGGACGTGTTAGTGTCTGAACCCATCTTAGGATTTCCCGATTATGATAAGCCATTTCACATTTTCTGTGACGCCAGTGCAGTAGCACAAGGCGCAGCGCTTATGCAAACCCGATCCGAAGATGAAAAAGACTATTGTGTAATTGCTTACACCAGTAGGACCCTTTCTGACACAGAAACCAGATGGCCTGCCATCCAAGTAGAGATGGGAGCTATCATTTTTGCTCTTCGCCAGTTTAGACCTTATGTCTGCCTGTCCAAAATCATTCTCCACTCCGACCACAAGCCACTAACTTTTCTTTTACAAAAATCCAAAACTCACGACAATCTAGCTCGTTGGCTCATCGAGCTACAGTGCTATGACATTTCGATAATCCACGTGGACGGTAAGAAAAATACAGTAGCCGATTGTTTGTCGAGAGCCGGGGAGAATGAAGACCCAACCAAGTGTATTGAGCTTAAGGACATAGTTGAATTTCCGGTCTGCATGAAAATCCAACCCAAACCAAAAATTTCCGCCCCTAGAAAGAACCACGCAGCCCTCCCACTCAACATAGTTGAGGAACAGGAGAAGGATCCGGAAATCCAGATTCTTCGCAACGTCCTTTTGAATAAGTCCCATCTATCATCTCTCTCTGATGCCCAGATGTCTAGGCTTGAACTCAGTACCATGGCCGCTAACGGAACCCTTTTGACAAAACCTCATTCATCTTGTAAGAAATTCGTTCTATATGTTCCAAAACAGCTAACAAATCTGATCTTCGAAGCTTTTCACGAGAGTTATCTCTCCGGCGGACACTTCAACTGGAGGAAAACCAAGAGTAAGATCATCAGAAGGTATTTCTGGCCAGACATGTCTAAGGAGATTTTTGAGAAAAGCAGAGCGTGCCCAAAATGCCAAGCTAAGAACCCTCCAAACCCCTCTTTTAAGGAAAAATTGGTTCCTGTAGTAACTTCTAAAGTGTTCCAGAAAGTAGGACTAGATCTGACCGGACCCCTGAGAACTACCGAACGAAACAACAAGTACATTCTAAACATAATCTGTTGGTTCTCTAAGTTCGTAATCTCTGTTCCACTTCCAGATGCCAGATCAGATACTGTAGCCCGTGCCCTGTTGACCGAATGCGTTCTTCGATATGGAGCCATGACAGAACTTGTGTCGGACAATGCAACGACGTTTACGTCCAACGCCTTCGGAGAATTCTGCGAACTGCTCATGATCCAACATCACAAAGCCATTCCGTACCATTCGAAAGGCAATGGAGCTACAGAGCGTTCGTTCCGGACCTTCCACCAGCTGACTTCCAAATATGTCAACAAGACTCACACGGATGGGGACGTCATTCAACCTGCACTGGTATTCTGCTACAACACCACTACCCACGACACCACTGGAGAAACGCCATTCTTCCTGATGCACGGCAGAGATCCAATCTTCAGCATCGATCAAATTCTGGACCCATCACCAAGCCAACTCACGGACGAAGACCAAGACAACATCAAAAACTTCCGACAAGAGTTGACATCGACGATTCGAGAAGCTTGGACAAATGCGAAGGAACACGCCGACAAAGCTCGTGAACAGTTCTCCAAAACGTACGATGCCCACTCCCGTCCATCAGAAATTGAGGTAGGCGACCGAGTTTTGTTTAAAAACTATAAATCCAAGGTAGGTCTTTCGAGAAAGTTAGTTCTCCCATGGATAGGACAATATAGGGTGATCGAGATTAATCGGCCAGAAGCCCTTATTCAGGACATTTCAAACCCATCAAAACCACCACAGAGAGTCCACCTCGACCAGATTAAGAAGTTTATTGAAATGGCCGGCCCTGCAGCCACCAGACCAGACAGTCAGGTATCCATTTCAGATGTAGTCGAACCCACGGTTCCGTTAAGCAAACCAGATTCTGACCCAATTGACAAAGTTGAAGCATTTCCAAAGCTCCCTGAGCAGACGGAGTTCGCTACAAGTCAAACCCAAACCCCCGAACAAAACCCTGAACCCATCCATTCTGACTCTCTCACCTCTGATTCCACTCCACCAAATCCCGAACCCAGATACAATCTTAGGAAAACACGAACAGCTCCACTTAGATTCCAAAATTGAGACCTCATTTTTTTCCTCTGCATCCCAACCTCACCAATTTCCTTTCCATCCAGGGTCCTATCCTTGATCATCCGAGCATCGACCGTTGTCTTCGTTTTTTTCGCTCGCGCTCTAGAACAGTCCCGAGACGCCAAATAATGTGAAGTTTTCCAGATCCAACCAACCATGCCAAGCAGAGTTTGCTTCGACGACCAGGCGTTCTACCGCCACCGCCACCCCATCTGGCCTTCAGCCCCGATGCTCCAAGTGTGCGTGCTGCTTTATAAGATCGAAGGAGTCACACACGCAAAGGCTTTTGTGGATCAAAGTCCGTTTGAGTTCGCCCCAAGTTCAACTCGACCAATTCTGGAGTACGCCATGATCGACGGAATATTGGTTCGACGGAGAGCCGGGACCGGATTCAACCAACGACGCGAAGAAGTCGAGGGCCAAGGAACTGCATCATTCCACAACGCCAGTGTTCAAACGTGGACGCGCCATCAACCCCACGGACCACGACTGCGATGTACCTGCAGCCCTCATTATACAACCGAGATGCAGAACCATACCGATCCAATGATGTGCGCGGCTCGGACCATTGGACACAGAATCGCTGATCGCATATGGGCCAACCAACCGATTGCTGGGCTCCGCGTCCGCCTGAGCCACTCGTCCGTCTGAATATTCCTACTACTACTACTCCTATATTCAAACTACTATTCTCTATTTTTTTTCCTTTTTTTTTTTCTCTTCCCTCCTCCGACCACCACCTTTTTCATTTTTTGGAAACAAAATCGTGTATGAAGCGGTATTTGACCCTCTTCTTTCACGGTTTCAAAATTCTCTCTTTTATCCTTCCAATCTCAATCGTTACAATCATACAAACACCTCAATGCGTTACGCAAACAAAACTAAAAACTTTTTCAGTAATCAATGAACCCCCTTGAAGAAATTCATCCGGACGAGACACCACCCGTCGAAGACGTCCACATGGAGGACGAGTTGCTACGAATCCCAGCTGAAGAAGTTCCCTCAGAACCGATTGAGGATGAAGACGCTATAAGAAAACTCTTATCCGAGCTGTCAAACTCAGTCGAAGACAAACCAGCGGAAGAAGCCATGGACTTGGTCCCATCGGATACCGCCTCGGAAAACACACTCTTCGTCATCCCAGTGGAAACTACCGCCGAACCAACACATTCCACGGTGCAGGAACCATCCGAGATCCCAACGGAGGAAGTTCCTATGGAAATTTCGGGTAACGATTTCAGCATTAAGAGCACCTTTATCTCCAAAAACCCCACAGCCCAAGCAGTGGAAAATCAGTATTTTTCAGACACGACATCAATGGTGGTCGATATCATGGATATCCCACTGCCCTCCGGTTCGCCACCGAAGCAATCTGAAGAATCCGGAATTCAACTGGAGGAACGCGTGCTGCCCAGTTCTTGGATACACTACGACGAACATCCATTGCAGAAATTCTACGACCCGGAGTTCAAATCAACCGGATTGGGAATAGCAAACCAGATGACACTCGCCGACGCGAACGCCTTCCGGAACCATACTATCGAAGCCGCCAGGGTCCGTCCACAACTCGAGGAAATCCGGAAGTCAGCCGACAAAGCAGATCTGGCCGGGATCGACACCAAGCCAAAGGAAGCAGGCGCAATATATATATTGCAAGAGAAGGACGGATCCAAGTTTTCGGCGACACCACTTCATGTGGAAATTGTTGGCGACGACCGTCCAGATCTGAACTTCATCTTCTTCGACTCCTTTTCAGACGACCTGGCAAACCCGAAGCTTGTTCCACATCCCAACAACTACTTCCCCGGAGACGCCATATACGTCACTCAGCTGAAGAACCGAGCCGCAGCGGAAACGGAGAAGATCCTGACAACATTCGACGGCGTCAGAGAACCGAAGTGCCACAACGCATTCTGGAAGGTCAAGGAATGCTACTTAATCAAGCGGACCATCGCCGAAGATGTGCTGACCGCCAGAATGTCAAGGGAATTCAGCAAAGGCGTCATGGAGCAATGTATTTCGGATGGCTTCAATTCCATCGTCCTGGCCAACAAGAAGATCTTCCACGGCACTGCCGCTACGCCCAAGGCCAACAGGAAGGTGCGGGCGGACATCTTCGTCCCGAAGCTCCAGCCAGGACGTTTGTTACCAGGAGTTCTCAAGCACGGAAGACTCGCGGTATTGGAGAGGACACGCCGTCAAGCCATGGACCGCCCGGTCCAACCGTTCCTCTTCAACTGGCGCAACCTGAGTGAGTTGGAGAACGAGCAGATGAACTGGGACTCGCTCCCGTTTGTCAAATTCGAAGTACAAGAGCAGGCTTTTGACACGCTTGCTATTGCTTCTAGAATAGGACTTTCGGGAGTTCTCTCCATGGCAAACAAAAGTAAAGATCTTCGGTATCATACCTCAGTCGTCAAGGGAGTATCTCAAGGTCAAGAAAAACCAATTATCGCTTTCCAACTGTCCAACATCAGCGGTCCACCAAGAATAGAAAAATGGAATCGTTCCACCAATTTCTTTGTAGATGACGGGAACGGAAAAATCGAGATGAGCGTCGACAGCGCCACTGTGGTCAACCATACACTCCACATCACAGCCATTCCGGTGTCCAGCGCAACACTCATCGTCGATAGAACCCGCGCCATGAGGTCTGCAAAAATCGTGGTTTTCCAGGAAAAGGAGAAGAACCAACACCTGATCAACAGCTTCCCTACAAGCCTCCGACAGATCCCAGACGACAGTAACTTCAAACTGCTCCTTCGGACAACTCATGGCGGAGAGCAACTCCATTTCGACGAGGTGCCCAACGGTCCAATCGAACTCAAGATGGGTGGTATCAATCTAACCGATCCGCAGAGACTCTATGTCCACACGGTGGCCCACTCGACGCAACCAATCATCATCGGACACTCTCCACCAGGAGTCGGCAAAACTTCTATGGTCGTCGTAGCTGCACACGTCTCCGCCCGCGACTACGAGGTCGACGGCATCCACATTGCCACCGCGATGTCGAATGCTGCAGCAACGGCCTTGGTTGAAGCGTTCATGAAGATTGAGGATAGAGGACAAGCCGTGAGAGAGTCGGACAGGTACTGGTTTTGTGGGAAGTGGGTTACACTCCTGACAGCGCCGTGTACAAGTTCGGAAAGAAAAGACAACGAGAAAGAAGAGACGGAGAGAAAACGGCAAAGACGAAAAGGCGGCGGAAACACTGAATTCGAGACGAATTCAGCGAAGAATACGGAAAGAAAGAAGACAATAAAGAAGACAGCTTTTGATAAACACAATTGGTTTATTATAACTGGGGAAATCAAGGCAAAAGGTAACTAGGAAACTGGGAAAACTCGGTAGCAAGGGAAATTGAGCAAATGCTCGGGAAAAACGGTAACCAGGGGGAAAAAGGTAACAAAAAGAAGGAAAAATCGGTAACAAATGAAACTGTCGAAGAGGATGCAGGGATTCACCAAACGGGTGCCCTTCTCCGAACAAGAATCACAAAAAGAAGGGAAACTAGGTAGCCAGGGAAAAAGGAAAAACTAGGAAAAATGAAACTGTCTAGAAGTGAAAACAGAGTCACCAATTCGGTGCTCTCTCACCGACAAGAATGATTGAAAAGGGGCCAGAAAAGCAATTGCACAGTTTTCCCGCCTCGAATTTTGGCGCTGGCGCGGCGGAGCGCGTTTCCATTAGTTACAGCGGAATTCAAAATAAATGAATTTAAAGACTTTAAAGGCATGTTCGAAGAAGAACCGGATGAGAATCCGACATCTCCGGCCTTTTCGAGTCCCGCTTCCAATGGAAATAGCACCAGAGAGGAGGAATTGGGAGTTCACTGTGATTGCAAGAAAGGGGGAAATCAGGAAAGATATAGGTAGTTAAACTATATGAGATCAACTACCAAAAAAGTATACTAGGATGATAGAATAACTGGGTAGAATAGGTGAGGAAAATTATTGAAAAACGGGGACGATAGAATAATATATAGGGGACGAAGATAGGAGAAGGGGGAAAGGATAGCATTAGGTGATGGGATAACAATGGATAACAAGAGTAATTAGACATTATTCATGTTGAAAGTTTGAACTGATCCTTGGTGAAGAAGATCCGGAGACATCTGCATCAGCATCTGTAGTTGTGCTTGGCATTGGATGAAGACTCATTGACGGTCCAGGTTCATACGGTAGCTGGCATGATGTTGGTGAAGGTGAAAACTTCGGAAGAGACGAATCCTCGAACATTTCCTTTGGATCCTCAAAAAATTCCTTTGAATCCTTTGGATACTGTTCACTTGACATGGAACATTTGGAGCCAGTTGGTGGATCCTTTCCTGGTGACAGAACAATGGGCGTTCTTCCGGGTGGTGCTCCATTCGTATGAGCAAGATGGTCCTGAATTAGATTGTTATGATGCGAGTTTTGAGACAGGAGTTCTTTCTCGCAAGCGGCTGGATTGCTGTTATAGACATGAGACTCTAACCCTAAACCCTTTCGTAGATGGTTTTCTTTCACGAGGCATGAAGGCTTTGTTTGAAAAACACCGCCAAAGGCGACAAGAGTGATCTCGCATCAAAATTATCAAGCCATCAACCCCGATCTTCGTACACCATTGGACTTCCCAGTTCTCTGGATCGTCGAGTTCAGAAACTACATCTTTGAAGTAGACGCCACCATTTCACGCGATGCAATTTCCGACATGACTTATGCAGTCATTCAACATCTGAAGAATGCAGGCAAGTTGGAAGAAGGTGAGCTGAAAGCTTGGCCACTGAAGACCGCGTTCCGAAAGCAACACAAACCAACAATGGAGATCGAGGATGCCTTCATGCGCATCTTCCGTCCCAGAGTTGTGTTCGGCACCGTGGCATCCATCACGGAGTCGCTCAATCGAGGAATGCTGAGTTTCTATGCTGAATGCGTCAACACCGTGCAGATAGATGAGGCATCTCAAGTCCCCACCTATGCACTCATCGCACTCGGAGTCCAATGCCCCACCGCCAGATTTGCTCTGATTGGAGATGTCAAACAACTTCGCCCGTTCGCTGATGTCAACCTACCGGATGATCTGCGTCAATTTGCTGTCGGAGACCTGCTTGGAGCAGCGTCCAGCAAGGTCCGACCGATTGATATCGAATTGGTCAGACGCTGCCCCTATGAAATCACGATGCTGGTGTCAGATCTGTTCTACGGAGGCCGTCTTCGTGCGTGCAAGCCACCCAGAGCCAGAAATGACTTCGCCCGCTTATTGGGATTCCCGTCACAATATCCGATCCAAGTTGTGGACACAGGAAACTTCTCGCGCCAGAAGTCATCAGGAAAGTCTCTACTGAACCCAGAGGAAGCCGAAGTCGCCATGGCTCTCATCCGAAGAATAGCGAGACAAAGGGATGTACCAAAGATTGGAGCGCTTTCCTTCTACAAAGCCCAAACGGGTCACTTGGCGAAGGAGATTGGTCGCTTGCCAGCTTTCGTTGGAACGATTGATGCATCTCAAGGACAGGAGTACGACGTCAACATCATCCTCACCACAAGGACGTCGTCGTTCAGCTCGAAAGCCCGAGAGGCACAGAAGAAGGAGGACGGACCAGAGAGCATGGAAGCGGACTTCATCGAGGACTTCCGACGCATCAACGTCGCCATCACGCGGACCAAGGAGTTGTGCATCTTGCTGATCGACGTCTACAGTGCAGTCAAGTCGGGAGTGTGGCGAGACGTGCTGAATCAGATTCCAGGATGTGCCTGCTCGAAGGCTGCGGACGTCCTGCGTTGGCTCGAAGCCGAGCACTAGGAGAGACATCTAGCCCACTCCTCGCTCGGTTTAGCAGGTTTGCATATTAGCGTTTCAACTTATTTCAAAAGTAGTTTCTCTTTTAATAGAGGACCAGGGTCGGTCCTAATCTACGGTGGGAGGTGTAAGGTATTCTAAATACCTTAGTAGGTCTAAAACTAGGAAGTTAGTTACTCTTAGATTCATCCAGATGTACTTTCATCTTTCTGAGACTTTGACCAGATGATTCACAAATCACATGATTTCTAAGAGAAGGAAACATCTTTGTTTCTGTCCAGGACAGATAGGCTCTTAGGATTTACAGAAATTGGATTTGTCTAAACCCTCCTAATTCTCAACAGACTCTAACTCTTACATTCCAGACCGTCGCACCATCCCGGCCGGCAAGCTCCATCAGCCCGAGTCCCAGCGAGCCGAATCCCGTCATCGGAATGCCGCCAATTGCAGTATAAATATCCCTTCTCCCCTCCCTCGGGGGGGTCTTCTCGTTTCCCTTCACTTCTGTACCCCAGTTTTTCACTTGTCAGGTTTTAACCCCGACTTTCCCCATGTTCTGTTAACCTAGTATTACTTAATAAATCACTTTTCCTTAAAGGCTCTTACTTTAGGAATGCTTCAAAATATTTTTAGAATAGTTTTTGGAAAAATGTCCCTCGGAAGTTTTCAAGGTGATGGCCTATGTTTTCAAGCTGAGTTTTCTAGGCCACCATCTTTTTCGGTTTACATTAAGAAATGTCCTAACACGACCCTGGTGTGCTTTTCAGCTCATTTTGAAATAGTGGCCTAACTTTTGCGAGGTGGGTTTTCTAGGCCACCATCTTTTTCGGCTTAAAAATGTCTTTACATGACCCTGGTGTAATTTCTTGGTAACTTTGAAGCGGTGGCCTAGTTTTTGCAATTTGAGTTTTCCAGGCTACCTCGTGAAAATGGCCGAAAGACTAGTGAACCAATATACGAGTTTTACTCGCTATTAAGGATAATTTCAGGAACTGAATACGTTGCTGAAATGGCCGAATGGAAAAAGATATAAAAATTGGCAGGTAACTACCGTAAAAACTCCATTAGACAGTCATGGCACTATATTGTTCGGGGGTGGTCTGGGGTGGCACTATTAGGGGGTGGCATTCAATTAAAGGCTGGCACTTTATTGTTCGGAGCCAATTTCTACAGAAACTCATCACACAATGACTCGATTTTCAACTTTTTCATATAATGACTTTCGAGGTTTTTTTTTTGATTTTTCTACTTTCCGTTTTTTTTCCACGCTGACCAGATTCAATGGTTTTTTCTAAACTATGTAGGAGACTGGAATTCCGGTAAATTCAAAAATCCAAAAAAAAAAGAAAATTGCTTCTTTCCAGATCACCAAAGACGAGTCCGGTGCCATTTTTATCGATCGAGACCCCAAACATTCTTGACTGATTCTGAATTTCATGAGAGATGGCCACGTGGACCTTCAGAAGTATTCAGAAGACGTGGAAGAGACTCAGAAGGAGGCGCAGTTCTATTTTTTGGATGGATTAGAGAAAGTGTGCATTTCGAAAACAAAACTTCACAAACAGTCTTGTTGATTCGGACGATGAAATTGTCAGAGTTATTAGAGAAAGCAAGAAAAATGTGAATTTTGTTGTTTTCAATTATTCAGAAAAGTTTCAAATTCAGGCTGTGCTGGTAGTTTTACACAATTCGAATCCCGAGAAAATCAGTGAGCAAGTCGCTGAGGCTGCAATGCTATGTGGAGATAAAATCGATGTTTGCTTCAGTAAGTTAACAACTTTTTCTGCTAAAAACGTGGAATTTTTGAGAATCATGCAAAGAAAGGCAAGGGTGGCTGTACATGTTTCACAACAAAACCACCAACAAGGTTTCGAGAGCTACACAGCTTTGTTATGTAAGCACTACTGTCGAGAATTTCATCAACAACATCGACCAATTGTGGTTTTTGTGTGTTTCTAACTAAAGAAATTTTGTGACTTGTGTTCAAACATTCATAAGAATCCAAGTTTCTAGAAGGAAACTGCAATATATGTAGTTATTATTTCAACAGTGATTATTTTGACTTAATTTTATCAGATACCTGGAATCAAATTGGTGTTTCGAGTTCTTAGAATCTCTATAAATCTAAATCTTTCAGTCTTCTAATGAACATTTCATCTCTTTCTGAAGAAAGCCTCAAAAATATTTTATCAGTTCGAAATCCGACAAAAAAAAAAAGAAATCAAATTATCAGTTTCGCTGGGAAATCATTTCTCGTACTACTTTTTTCAGATCTTTCAATTGTATTCCGTTTACATCGCATTTTAAATCTTTAAAAAATATCTTTCCATTTGCATATCCCTTATAATAACATCCTTTGCTGTTTCCCAGTCCTGTTAATACAAATTTCCAATTTAACAGACGTGTTCTTAAACTCACTAATGTAAACATCGATTTTGTCTGCAAAATTTCTTTTTAAATTCTAACAAATCCAAATCCTTTGGTAACGGAATATGAATCTCCGAAAGAATCGGTCCACAAATGACTATAACTGGCTGAGCAAGAGTTTTTAAAAATCAGGCCAAGTGGAAGAGTTCAAACCTTTTTTGAAAGAAGTACGTTCTTGATAGATTTGAAGATGTTCCAATTGATATTAAAGCCCAATCGCTAACTAGCCAAGCTCCGTCGACCTCCATGGACCCGAAAATCCCGATCCGGTTTTTTTTCTGTTAAAAAGCCCTTATTTTCAGCCGTCCGTCAGTCTCCAAAGCTGCCTTCAACCGACTAAGAACCGCATTCCGTCGCAAAAATGGAATATTCGAGAAAACCGGAAAAAAGATGGGGTGCCAGGAATTCATGGAATTTTCGAGCGTCAGGAAGAGCTAAGATTGCGACACTAATTCAAATTTCATAAGTACAAAATTGACGTTCACACATAACCAGGATGATTCCCAGATCCGAATCCAAGCATTCGAGCATTGTCTGATAAAACAGAAATGTTTATATATTCAATTACCCTTATTGTTCCATTACCTTTGACTTTTCCCATAAGAAAAATTGTCTATGTACAATGGATTTTGTCAAGATTACGCCCATAAAACAATAGGTGTGCTTAGAATTGTGAATTTATAGCTGTAATAAAAGATAGTATGTGAAGTGAGAATCCGAATCCCACTTTCTGAATAGGTGAATAGGTAAAGACAGACCTTATTCTGGCAGAACCCCACCTGGTTGACTCTACAGACTCCGCCCCCAGAGGGGTATATAAATCGTCAGGTACCAACTATTAGCATTCATTCTTCCCCGATGACGACCTTCTGAATGGACGTCTAACATTTTCTCCCATTTATTTTCCTGATCATCCGCCATCTCCTATTGTATTCCTACTTTTTTTCCAGAAATCCTGAAAAAAAGTATTTCTTATCATTTATTGTTGCTGAAAATATGTATTCCAAATGTAAGTTTTTATTCAATTTCACAAACTTCACTTTAAATGACCATAAAATACACTGCGCGTCATAATTATAGAGCCACTTCATTTTTCGTAATTTTTTTGATATCCATGAAAGTTTCAGAATCCTTTCCGATGGCGAAAACTATCATTTTTGAATCTGAAAATGTAAAGGACATTCAGTTTCAGATAGTGAAGTAACGGTTTGAAAAAATGAAAAAATGTCAAAAAATTCAATTTTTCACTGCGTCATAATTATAGAGCCACTTCAAAAATTTTGCCATCATCACGATTTCTTCACTGTAAAAAGCAGATATTCAAACTCTCCATCAAAAATTGGCATTTACGAAGCAATTTCCAATCCAATTTGAGTAGAAAAATTTTCCGTTACAAATGATTTTCGAATTTTTTTCACAAAAAATGGAAGGTTCGCAAAAAACCTTTTTTTCCTTTTCCCAATTTTTTCAGGATTGTATAAGTTATGTCAGATTATTCACAAAGACCCGTAAAACAATATCAATGACATTATTAAGTTTTCCAAAAGATGTAAAGTACCGATCAAAGAGTGCAAACTAGGATCATACTAGTTTTATGAAGCCAACTTCAGGTAGGTCGAAAATATAGTAAATATGACGAGATACATTTGAAGCTCTCCACATTCATTTACCATAAATAGAGCTTTAATTCCTTAGTTGGCAAGTTTTTGTCATGACTCCATCCAAAAAAGTTATTTTGCTCCGACGTGTCGCAAACTTTAACTCAGAACTCTCATCTGCAGTTTTGTGCTTCTTCGTTTCCAGGGGTGTATCTCATTTGTATGGATTGGTACAAAATTGGTGAACTACAAAAATGAAGCTCTATTTCTGTTTTATACCTCTCGCAATTTTCAACTTTGTATAACAATGTATGTTATTTTTCCAAACTTTCAAACATGGTGCTTTTTTGAACTAAAAAACGTCAGTATATTACTCTTTGTGCTACAGAAATACATTGTCGTATAAGGTTGAAAATTTCGAAAGATGTGAAACAGAGATAGAGCTTCATTTTTGTAGTTCACCACTTTTTTGTACCAATCCATACAAATGAGATACACCCCTGGAAACGAAGAAGCACAAAACTGCAGATGAGAGTTCTGAGTTAAAGTTTGCGACACGTCGGAGCAAAATAACTTTTTTGGATGGAGTCATGACAAAAACTTGCTAACTAAGGAATTAAAGCTCTATTTATGGTAAATGAATGTGGAGAGCTTCAAATGTATCTCGTCATATTTACTATATTTTCGACCTACCTGAAGTTGGCTTCATAAAACTAGTATGATCCTAGTTTGCACTCTTTGATCGGTACTTTACATCTTTTGGAAAACTTAATAATGTCATTGATATTGTTTTACGGGTCTTTGTGAATAATCTGACATAACTTATACAATCCTGAAAAAATTGGGAAAAGGAAAAAAAGGTTTTTTGCGAACCTTCCATTTTTTGTGAAAAAAATTCGAAAATCATTTGTAACGGAAAATTTTTCTACTCAAATTGGGTTGGAAATTGCTTCGTAAATGCCAATTTTTAATGGAGAATTTGAATATCTGCTTTTTACAGTGAAGAAATCGTGATGATGGCAAAATTTTTGAAGTGGCTCTATAATTATGACGCAGTGAAAAATTGAATTTTTTGACATTTTTTCATTTTTTCAAACCGTTACTTCACTATCTGAAACTGAATGTCCTTTACATTTTCAGATTCAAAAATGATAGTTATCGCCATCGGAAAGGATTCTGAAACTTTCATGGATATCAAAAAAATTACGAAAAATGAAGTGGCTCTATAATTATGACGCGCAGTGTATATCATTTTTTGTTAGAAGAGGCTGAAAATCGCTTTTTTTGTCAAGTTAAGTTTGTGTTGTTTTGGGAGTTTTGGCATTGGGTTGGCTACAAGTATCCTATCTCAGTTACATGAATATGTACAAAAAATTTTTAACCCAGAACATTGGAGACATATTTTAAAAATAGTAATGAAAATGCAAACCGCCAGCCATAAAGAATTGTAATTTCATAATTTATGTCTGACGGTTATTTGAAAGCTTTCAGATTTCTACGAGCTTTTACTGTAGGTTGAACGACGAGCGGCTTGCTCCAACTGACAATGCTGTGGCTGTTTCCGTAAAACTTCTGAGGCATCTGAAAATTTTTTTTCAATGTTCAAGAATGTAGTCAATGCACGTTTTGCACATTTCCAGTTGGTTTAATTCCTCAACTTGAAACGAGGAGATGGAAAAAGAGGCTGAAGAGGTCGTTCACGGAAACATCGTGCACCATCCCGCTGTGGTTACCGTTCCTCAGGAGTCGCATCAACAGGACGGCGCGGAGATGGAAGGTGGAGAATCGGAAGGAGAAGAAGAACAAGAAGAGGTGGATGCACAAAATTGGCAAAGACTGCTCCGAAGCTTTAAAGGACAGTACCCCTTTGCTTCGCAACCTCCATCACTTGTCTCACAGCAATCGATTCACCCGCAGATGCCATTCCCACATTGGCCACCGTATTCGATCATTCCTCAACACCAGCAGATTCATGCCAATCAACTTCCACACTTTACTAGAGCGGCTCCACTTGCTTCCAACAACTGCGGATCGTTTGGAGGCTTTGGTGGATTCCCTGGTTTCGGAGCACATTTTGGCAACTCAAATATTCCAGGTGAGGAAAATGTTCAATGTTCAAAATTCAAATCTTCATTAGTTCCAGGATCCGCGAGCACTCTTCAAGCATCCTCCAGCATGAAGATACCAAAACGTCCAACTCCAAAAAGAAGTAAATTTTGTTTAAAATATTACAAAAAAGTTGGTCTGAAGTTTTTCAAATTATGAAAATTCTAAAATTTCCACTCTAATATTTCATTGGTGTCATTTTCACAGAAACCAAGACCAAAGGCGATCTCGAAAAGGAACGAAGATGTGGCGAGAGATGTACCAATGTGGAGGTGGAGCATATACCAAATAGAGCTCAAGTGAGTCCTCTAATCTTTTTTTTCAATTGTTTCTATGAATTTTTTCAGAAAACAATAACCAAAGGGACAATCGAAAAGTTTGCAGAGTTTGTTAACAAGCTGCTCATGATGGAGCCGTCTGCAGAAGACATGTATTGGAATTCGAAATATTTATTCATTCATTTATTCTTTAATATGTTGGTTTTAATAAATGGAAAAAAATTCACGTGTATTTGTTTTTTGCTTTTCCAGATTTTTTTTCAGCATTCGTGGATCTCAAAAAACAGGAGAAGATGTTGTAAAAAGCTATGAATTCGGTCGAAAGTGGCGGGTTTTTACAAATTCAAATGAATTATCAGACACCTTTGTTTTCGAATCAGCAAATCCGGTTCTTGAAGCGGAAGTCAGTGAGAAAGTGGTGAAAGATTCTGCAATTATAGTTTCCTCCACTTATCCTTATTTTCTCCCTAATCCCTAGTCAAAATGAACATATGTCTTACGAAAAATCATTTCTTTACAACAAAGAATGGTCAATCCGTGAAATCGACACATCATGGGTTGAAAACGTCATATTGTAGTTTATTGTTATTGTTGTTCAGTTTGTATTGAGTGTAGAGAGATGAGAAACGCAGAGAGACAGAAATGAGCAATGAATGGTAGTGACTCATAGGAAAACACGAGGGCGCGCCGCCCCTATGTTTTCTGAAAACAATACCCTCATTCTTGCCTATTGACGACTTACTGAATGGACGTCTTTTTGGGAGCTCTCCAAGGTCCTAACGATGAATGGATTTTGGAGAGTTCCTTTCCCTTTGATTTTTCTATTATTTGAATCCTATATTATTCTTTTTATTCAAAAAAAATGTTGAATAAAAGAATTTCGTAATATTCCTTGTATTTTAAAATTTTCAAATGGTGAGTGTTTTTTTTCGAGTTATGAACGTTCTCCAGTTGACCAGTTTAATAAAATTGCTTCAAAAAGTTTTCCGAAAAGTGTTGGGAAAAATGTCTCTCGAAAAATATTTTGACGTCATGGCCTAACTTTTGCAAATTAAGTTTTCAAGGCCATCATTTTTTTGGCCGATTAATGTCTTAGCCACACATGAAGTTAGTTTGGGAAATCGAAAAAAACCCAATTTTCGCGACCTAAAATTTTTCCGGATTTTCGCGACCTGACGACCAAAAAAAAAAAAAAAAAGGTCGTCAAATTTTGAAATTTTTCTTTGGTTTCGCGACCTGACGACCAAAAAAAAAAAGGTCGTAAAAATTGATATATCAATTTTAATCAATTAATTATCATTAAATCATATAAATTATTCACAATTTCCTTTTCCTCGAACCGGCGACCTCCCATAACCAGCGGCACGCGTTATACACAACATCGCTCAGAAGAGATGCAGAGAAACGGTCGCCCGCACCACCATGAGGGAGCGCGCACCATCCTTCACGTTGCTATTACACACATGTCCCGCAACTTTTGAAATCTGTTTAAAACGGTCTCGTAATAAACAACCTGCGGGACACCATTTAAAACAAAATCGCGACCTAATTTCACACAAAAGTACGTTTGGGAGACGCTCGCCGGCCACAGTGCTTTTTTTGCGCTTTTCAGTTGGGAAATGGCTCTTTTTCCCAAATGTCGTTTCAGTGAAAAAATTTGCTCTTTTAGGTCGCGATTTTTTTTCATTCCGAGTATTTTTTCACGAGAAACACGAATATAACAGTCGCGACCTACTTTTTTTGCCTCCTTATACGAGTTTTGGCCACATTTCAGACCTGATTACTGTAGCGATTTCCCAAATGCCGTTTCAGTGGAAAAATTTGCTCTTTTAGGTCGCGATTTTTTTTCATTCTGAGTATTTTTTCACGAGAAACACGAATATAACAGTCGCGACCTACTTTTTTTGCCTCCTTATACGAGTTTCAGACTAATTTTCGAACAGATTACAGTAGGTAATTTAACATTGGTTGATCTTCATTTCATGGTTTCCTTCGTGTTCATTTCCGGTCTTTCCCTTTCCCATTTAAACCAAGTTTTTCAAATTTAGCGAAAAAAAAATTTTCCCTTCGGGAAAATTTTTTTTCGCGACCTCATTTTTCAGACCATTTTTCGCGACCTAAATTTCCCACATCTCTCCATGTGTGGTCTTAGCATGACCCTGATATGTTTTTAGCTCATTTTGAAGCGGTCGCCTAATTTTTGCAAGTTTATTTTTCTAGGCCACCACGTCAAAATGAACTAGAAACGGCCTAATATACTCCTGGTGTGCGTTCTGAGTCATTTGGAAGTGGTGGCCTAACTTTTACAAATGGATTTTTCTAGGTCACCATCAATAGCTCCAGAAGCTTTTCCACTCGATGTATTAGGTTGAACAGAAAGTTTCTTCCTTTTTTGGCAACTTTTTTGGTCAAGTTTTTCTCAAAGTGGAGAAGACTAGATTAATGGAAGTAACGTCCATGAGCATTGATAGTTGTCTGCCAACGCTCCTATAATTCCTTGATTCCGTCGGCCCAGAACAAGGAGAGCTGCGATTGAGAAAGTGGGTCAACTCCTTTTTTGGGTCATCTTTTCAATTGAAGTATTTTCTATCAAGATGACGTCAAAGAGCCCCAAGCGACCATTTATAGGAAAGGGCAAGGCCCGAAAAATACGACGGGTAAAAATAATAGTGTAGCCAAGCGACAAGAATTTTTGGCAGATCCCTCTAATCACGGGCGATGTCACATTGTCGCGCTCAAAGTGAACTTTGATTATTTCTCCTCGTTCTGATTTGACTGCCAACGCTCAATATCTTTGATTAGAAACTATACAAGGCGGCCGTTATAGTGGTACCTACATCTGAAAGTTCCCAAACTCCATTCCTTTGAAAGACCACCAAACACATAACATTCCCCTTTTCACGTATAATTTAGGTTTCGAGAGGTCCAGAGTAGGATTTTCTTTGTCAATCAATTCACCCTTCTGCACATTGATAGAGTAACTTACCCACTTATCATTTACGGTAATATGATCCCTCACCCAACTAAACGTGCGAAGTAATGATACGAGAAACATGCTCATGTCCACATGGGAATCCATATTGTAGTCCTTCAAAACATGAGGTACGAATCTATCCAGCTCTTGGAGTTGCCCAAAGATTTAAATCCGTTTACAATACTTAATTGGTTAACGAACAATGTCTTTGACATTTTACGAGTGGTTTGAAATGGATCCGCCTTCACGACTTTTAGCAATTGATCGAGATCCAACGAACTGGGCCGTTGGCATCTTTCAAACTGAACTCCCCTGTGCGGAATTTCTAGAACCAAACGCCAATTGTAGGCAATGAAGAAACATGTCCTTTATGTACATCCACAAGTTTCATGCGGATACCAAGTGTTTGAAGAGCAGTAAAAATTAAAACATAATCATGTTGCTTATGTGCAGTCGGGTAAGGCCCAAAAGAAGCGTCATTTCTCCAAAATGGAGAGAGATAGAAATTTGAAAGCCTACGATCTAATAGACATTGAACAGAGCTCTCTAACAAAAAAAAGTTTGGCCCGGTACACCTCTTCGAGACCCAGAAATCGAGCCTCAAAAATAGCCTTTCAAAAAAGGAAGAAACTTTCTGTTCAACCTAATAGAATCCCTTTAGTGAGTTTTAGAGTAAAATGTTGAAAAATTCCGACGTAAAAAGTTTAAGAAATTTTTTTCTGGGTTTTTTAGATTTCTAGCATTTATAGAATTGAAGAAATTGATGGAACTTTCTGATTTTAAAACACTTATCTGGAAGTTTTGAAAATTGTTTACAGTATTTCTGTGATATCCCAAAATTTTTCAATGTGTTGAATTCCAAATAGTATTTTACAATTAGAAATCAACTCTCCAACATTTGTTAATTTTCCAGGAATAATGAGGCAGCAAGTACCAAAACCTTATTACTAAGTACGTTCCAGGACTATTGGATGGTAATTGGATGGAAAACGACAGTGAGAACAGGTAACAAATTATTTTCTAACCATATTAATTTTTGAGGAAGTTTCATATCTCAAACTATGATTTTCACTTTGCATAAAACATTTCGATCAATATCCGGCAAAATTTTGAACGAATTCAATCTGAGAGTATTTTTTCTTCGAAATATACAGTAACCACTCTAACATAGTGCCAACCAAATTTTCAACCTTGAGCTCAATTATCTTCATTCCTGTGAAAGATATCAAAAAACTGTCAACTGATAATTTTTTATCATATTATCACCAACATTTTATCAGTTGACAACTTTTTTATTCCTCTTGCAGGAATCGAGATAATTGAGCTTAAAGTTGACAGTTTTGGTGGGCTTCTATCAGAGAAAATAGGGTAATTGGTTGTTTTAGTTCTGGTTTTCATACCTTCTAAAAGAATCGAAACCTAATCGTATTTATGATTTTTTTTTGTGCCAAACGTTTCAAAGTCGACATTCCGCAAAAAATGTCAACAAAAACTGGAAAAATGCGAAATTTTCATAATAATATTCCAGTTATTATTAAAATTAAAATTAAAATTAAAATTATTTATAAAAAATAAAAAATAGTATCGTAATCATTCAATACTAGACACTTAAATTCTATATAGTAGCAGCCGAACGCGTGGTGAGAAAAAATTATAGAGTTTCAAATTAGAGGAGCGAAGCGACGATCTCGCGCCGCAGGCCCGCTATCCAGCCGTTTGAAGCGCCGGAGGCGCGGCAAACTGGCTGGTATTATATTATAATATAATATTAAGTTATATTTTTAGTCTATTCGATGGGATTTGAAGATGAATAAAAAGTGATAGAAATCGTGGAAGTAAAGTTGTCAACTGATTAATTGTTAGTCATAATATCACCAATATTAATCAATTCGCAATTTGATATCTCTTATAGGAACCGAGATAATTCAACTTCAAATCACTTATAAGTGGGATTACTGTAGTTCAGTTCATCTCCTTGAAAGCCTTTATGTCTCACCACCTTAAATGAAAAATAAAATCTCACAGACAAACAATTGGAATCCGAGAAGGCAGCTAGAAAATTGGACAGCGAGGCGAAGGCAGAAATCGGAAAATTGAATGAAGCACAACTAACCGAGCTTAACCGCCTAAAAGAACAGAACACCCAAGAGCAAGAACTTCGGAACCAATTGAACTCGAACTACATTGAAATGTTTGTTTTCTTTTCGGAATTTCCAAAAAAAAAAAACACTCAAATGCTTTTTTCAGGGAAATGGCTCGAAATAAGTCCGAAGAGGAGAAGGAAGCTTTTAAGAGAGAGTTGGAAAAGTCAAAAACTGAGCTAATTGCCAAGGAAAATGAACTGAAGATGATAATGGAATATGAGAAGAATGAGGCGGAAAAAGCATTGGCCCGGTATGCAAAGTTCCAGAATATGCTGAAGCGGAAGAATGCGGACAATGACGAAGAGCAAGACGCGGCCAAGAAAAGATCTCTGGGAGGGCCTGGAACTTTATAGAGGGCTCAGTAAGTGACCTAGCTTGCTATGACGTCAATAATACGAAAAAATTGGTTTCAGCTTATCCAACAAATGCTCGATCTACAACCTTCATCAATCATCATCTTTTTAAGGCCGCAGGAGAGGCAGGAGCTCGGTCCGACCAAGTTGGAGCCTAGATGGAACACCTTCATTCAAATACATCCAAATTTAAAAAAGTTTTGTAGACATCGTCAAATGTTACATTTCAAATTTTTATTTTAGATGATAAAAACTAAAAAACTAACAAGCAACTAAATGATAATGAAAACTTCTCATGTTATGATACACATCTTATCAGTTGCCTTTTTTCTATATTTGACAGAAAGTTCGATATATTGACTCAAAGTCAAAAGTTGTGGGGTCATTATATTAATGGCTTAACGTATTAGGTTGGCCACTAAGTCTTTGTGCATTTTTGTTTTCCTCGTTTCTCTTAACTGAGCTAGAACCATAACCTGTGCGAACATGATATGTATAAGATGATAAGGTTGTTGAAAATAACCATCATTTGCCCTGCTCCCATTCCGCTCGCGAACGGGATGTCCCTTTTGATACCCACTGTTGTTGGGTGAAATTCCTCTTTTATGACGTCTACTGGTTGTTTAACGAAGTCAAGACATTCGGCTGTTCTGTGATGGTTAGTATATATGACCCTCTTCTTATCTAAAATGATAATATAATTCAGCCGCTTAAAGTTCCCGAGTAGAGTATGAAGTTTCATTCTCATGCCCACTCGCCGCTGAACATCAGAACTAGTCAAAACGGTAAGGTATCCGCCGTCCAAGTTTTTCTGTCTTTCGCAACTTTAACAATCCATTTTCAATAGTGATATGGGTTGTCCCTAAAGTGATTGACATTTCACGAGTAAATTGGTAAGGGTCCCGTTCCACTGGGTCTCTCAGCTTGTCTGAATCTTGAAGAAAAGACAAGTTTCATCTAGTATTCATCCAAAATGTTAGTATTTATCTGGTATTCATCCAAAATGTTTTCGAATTTTAACAAAAAAAACACATATTTTCAGCAAAATTTATTTCACAAAATATCTACTTCTTACTATGGAAACTTTTCTGTGTGTGTGTGTGTGTCTGTCTCGGACATTTACTTGAATAACTCAAAGGGACATGGGACTTCTATAATGGTGTGTGGTATGTAGTCATGGACTACCGAGCGCTTCATGCCCATGGTGTCCGGGGTCTCCTATCTAATAGGGAACCTATAGGGGTGAAAATCGAAATTTTCAAAATTATGCTCAAACTCACTAAAACTTCATGAAACTTTGCAAAATGGTTTTTATGTCTTTCTAAGTGCTGCCTACAAAAATTTGAGCTCAAACTTTAAAAATTAAATTTTTTTGAAATTTTTGTTTTTTTCGAGAATCACTCAAATTTTGATTCTGTGGCCAATTAAAAATGTGTGTCATGATGTATTTTGTTTTACAGACATTGTTTTCAGATACTTCTGGAACTTTCTGAGGCTGTATTCATAGAAATTTTTCTGTGGAAGCCATTTTCTTTCCAAAAATCAACTGAATTTATTTCCAAAGGAAAAATGAAAGCGGGAGAATGCACTAAGTATTATGTAGTAATGTACTACCGAGCATTTCATGTCTATGGTCCTGGGCCTTCTAGCTAACAGGAGAAAACTTTCTGATGCCATATGAACATTTTCCTTGGAAAATAATTTTTTTCTTAAAACATCAACATGAAAAACATATCCGGATCAGTTTTCTGAATTCCAAAAAGTCGAATGATATAAAAATGATTATATACCTCCGGTTTTGAATTCCCGAGTTTCAAAAATTTTGAACTTTCGAAAAAAATCAGAAATCGAAAAATACGGGAAACTAAAAATTGTGAAATTCGAAGTATCGGAAATTCAGACAATCGAGAATCAGACATCCAGAAACTAACAACTTTAGGAGGCTTTGACAAAATTCGAAAATCAGATGAGGTATGAAGTTTTGAAATATAAACATACATGTTGCGGGCCGGGCCGGGCTGAGCCGGTGGAGGAGTTTTCACTGCCGGCCTGGCCCCGCCGTTTGGAGGCAAACAATTTTTAGAGTAATTTTTGAGAGATTTGGATTTTTGGAAACATTTTATCAAAATTTCTTCGTTTTCAATTTCAAGAAAGGTCCTGGGCTAAATTTCGCACTTTAAAATGATCATTTTGACAAAAATGTATCAAAACCAACAGAAAAGTTTCGAATTTTTCGGAACCCGGGCCGAGCGGGGAAAACTTTTTTCTAGCCCCAGGGCCAACCCGGGTCGGGCCGGGATTTAGAAAGGAGGAATATAAGAATTTTTGAACTCACGTAGTTTCAAAATCAAACCTCTGAAAATTAATTTTCCCCACTCCTCAACTTCAAGTGAATTTGCAAATTCTCGAATTCTCGAAATCCGGGAATATCGGAAACTCGAAAACTAAAAATTTCGGAAAGAAGGGTATCTAGAAAATTCCAGAAAGTTTCAGAAGTTTTCAGAACATTCTAGAATAATCCGGAGTATAAAAGAAAATTCAACAAAACTCAGAAATAATCAAAAAAGTTCCAGAAAGTTCCAGAAGTTTCCAGAAATTTCCAATAGTTTGCAAAACATTCTGAAAAAAAGCTTCAAAACATTCTAGAACGTTCCCGAACATTCTAGAAAGTTTAGAAAGCTCCTGGAAACTTTAAAAAAATTTTGGAAATTCAAGAACTTTCAATAAAATTCCAAACGATTTTAGAAAGTTTCAGAAAATTCTAGAAAATTCCAAAAAAATTTCAAAAATGTCTTGAACTTTTTCGAATTTTAGCTCTCTTTATAAAAATACGGGCAATTGCAACCCTTGCCCTATACTTTCGGTGTAATCTAGAACCAAAGGCTTAGATAAAATGATGTAAGAAGTTTCCGAAATTCATGAAACCCGAAGATTTGAAAAACTCGGAAACTCCAGATATTCAAAATTTTGTGAATTTTTGTTCGAAATTCGAGACTTTAGAAATTCAGAAAATTCTATTCTGTTATTAAGAAACAGGTGCCATGAAGAGACTCGAAAACTCGGAAATAAAAAAAACGGATATTTGAATTCAGTTATCGTGTTTTCCCTAAGAACCGATAAAACTCAACGGAAATTACCAGAAATTTGGGAAAATTAGGAAAAAGTACGTCTGCAATTACCGAAAAACAAACGGCCTAGCAGGGTGGGGATCAGAGGTGGGCATTAAATAGATGTACCTTTCAATTGTAAAAATCTAAAACTAGAAAATTGAAATACTTCGGGCACTCGAAAAGTGGGCAATTTAGAAATTAGTAACTCAAGTGTAAGATACAGTAAACGAAACCCAGGAGGTTGAGCCCCCGGCAGGGGGCTCAAACCGACTGGTATTAAGCTATTTGAAAGATAAAAATAACAGTTTAATCACGGTTTTTAAATGGGTTTCCGGAGATCCATGAAAATTGTTCATATGTACGCGGAGATTAGATTTCTCCACGAAACCGCTAGGGCAAAGATTGCAGAAAACTGGAAATGACCAGATTATCGTTAGTCTATAATCATGAAATTACATCTCTTCTTGGTTGGCGGTTTGCATTTTCCTTGTTTTTTCTTGTTATGAGCTTTCAGACTCAATTGACTTTTAAAGATAAATCCGCAAATTGGACATGACACTGAATAAAGTTTTATTTGTAATGTAACTTATTATTTAACTTACGATTGTTTTCTGGGACAGAAATTGAATTTTGATTGAATTGAGATTTAGCAGGTGGAAGTGACATTTCTATAACAGAAGAACTATGGTGAAATATTGGTCTGAAACTTCGAAGTCCAACAAAATGGCTCCCGGACATTTCGCAACCGGACATTTCGCAGCCACGACATTTCGCAGCCGGACATTTCGCAGCCAGACATTTCGCAGACGGACATTTCGCAGCCAGACGTTTCGCAGCCGGACGTTTCGCAGCCGGACGTTTCGCAGCCTCTGCTAACGTCTGAAAATCAGAATTCCAAGTTTTTAGGTTTTGAAAAAGTATATTTGAATGTCAGAAATTGAATTTTCAAAGAATTCGGCTGAAAAAGCAAATTTCGGCTGATAAAATAGCAAGCAATATTCAATCAATTGAAAACTGCTAGATCTTGCCTGTTATGATATTTTTCAAATTTTCTTCTAATAATATATGTAAGTTTTTATATATATTAGTTTTTAGAGAATTGGAATTCTAGAAGAAAAATAGAAAATTTTCAGTTTTCAATTGATTGAATATTGCTTGCTATTTTGTCCGGCTGCGAAACGTCCGGCTGCGAAATGTCCGGCTGCGAAACGTCTGGCTGCGAAATGTCCGGCTGGGAAATGTCGTGGCTGCGAAATGTTGGATTGCGAAATGTCCGGGAGCCAACAAAATTACTTCTCGGATGTTGTCGAGACGCTTGGCGAAGAACCAGAAGACGAAGTATACGATGCAATTGAATTTGAGACCTGGAAAACATATGCTTAAAATTTTGATTCAAATTAATTTTTGTAAATTTTTGCGTTTCCAGAAGTTGTGTAGACAACATCTTAAATTGAATACCGTTAAACCTGTAAAGGCATCAAAAATGTGTCAGATGAAGAAATGTTTCTGATAATTTGATGAACATTTTGTCCGTTCGCAATTTTTTGCTATCTCTCACAAGAGCGTAGATAAATTGGCTCAAAGTAAAAAGTTAGGGGCCGTTTTTGGCTGAAGTTACGGTGTAAAATATAAGGATAAACTAACCGAGAACATTCTATAATTTATACCAGTCGGTTTGAGCCCCCTGCCGGGGGCTCAACCTCCTGGGTTTCGTTTACTGTATCTTACACTTGAGTTACTAATTTCTAAATTGCCCACTTTTCGAGTGCCCGAAGTATTTCAATTTTCTAGTTTTAGATTTTTACAATTGAAAGGTACATCTATTTAATGCCCACCTCTGATCCCCACCCTGCTAGGCCGTTTGTTTTTCGGTAATTGCAGACGTACTTTTTCCTAATTTTCCCAAATTTCTGGTAATTTCCGTTGAGTTTTATCGGTTCTTAGGGAAAACACGATAACTGAATTCAAATATCCGTTTTTTTTATTTCCGAGTTTTCGAGTCTCTTCATGGCACCTGTTTCTTAATAACAGAATAGAATTTTCTGAATTTCTAAAGTCTCGAATTTCGAACAAAAATTCACAAAATTTTGAATATCTGGAGTTTCCGAGTTTTTCAAATCTTCGGGTTTCATGAATTTCGGAAACTTCTTACATCATTTTATCTAAGCCTTTGGTTCTAGATTACACCGAAAGTATAGGGCAAGGGTTGCAATTGCCCGTATTTTTATAAAGAGAGCTAAAATTCGAAAAAGTTCAAGACATTTTTGAAATTTTTTTGGAATTTTCTAGAATTTTCTGAAACTTTCTAAAATCGTTTGGAATTTTATTGAAAGTTCTTGAATTTCCAAAATTTTTTTAAAGTTTCCAGGAGCTTTCTAAACTTTCTAGAATGTTCGGGAACGTTCTAGAATGTTTTAAAGCTTTTTTTCAGAATGTTTTGCAAACTATTGGAAATTTCTGGAAACTTCTGGAACTTTCTGGAACTTTTTTGATTATTTCTGAGTTTTGTTGAATTTTCTTTTATACTCCGGATTATTCTAGAATGTTCTGAAAACTTCTGAAACTTTCTGGAATTTTCTAGATACCCTTCTTTCCGAAATTTTTAGTTTTCGAGTTTCCGATATTCCCGGATTTCGAGAATTCGAGAATTTGCAAATTCACTTGAAGTTGAGGAGTGGGGAAAATTAATTTTCAGAGGTTTGATTTTGAAACTACGTGAGTTCAAAAATTCTTATATTCCTCCTTTCTAAATCCCGGCCCGACCCGGGTTGGCCCTGGGGCTAGAAAAAAGTTTTCCCCGCTCGGCCCGGGTTCCGAAAAATTCGAAACTTTTCTGTTGGTTTTGATACATTTTTGTCAAAATGATCATTTTAAAGTGCGAAATTTAGCCCAGGACCTTTCTTGAAATTGAAAACGAAGAAATTTTGATAAAATGTTTCCAAAAATCCAAATCTCTCAAAAATTACTCTAAAAATTGTTTGCCTCCAAACGGCGGGGCCAGGCCGGCAGTGAAAACTCCTCCACCGGCTCAGCCCGGCCCGGCCCGCAACATGTATGTTTATATTTCAAAACTTCATACCTCATCTGATTTTCGAATTTTGTCAAAGCCTCCTAAAGTTGTTAGTTTCTGGATGTCTGATTCTCGATTGTCTGAATTTCCGATACTTCGAATTTCACAATTTTTAGTTTCCCGTATTTTTCGATTTCTGATTTTTTTCGAAAGTTCAAAATTTTTGAAACTCGGGAATTCAAAACCGGAGGTATATAATCATTTTTATATCATTCGACTTTTTGGAATTCAGAAAACTGATCCGGATATGTTTTTCATGTTGATGTTTTGAGAAAAAAATTATTTTCCAAGGAAAATGTTCATATGGCATCAGAAAGTTTTCTCCTGTTAGCTAGAAGGCCCAGGACCATAGACATGAAATGCTCGGTAGTACATTACTACATAATACTTAGTGCATTCTCCCGCTTTCATTTTTCCTTTGGAAATAAATTCAGTTGATTTTTGGAAAGAAAATGGCTTCCACAGAAAAATTTCTATGAATACAGCCTCAGAAAGTTCCAGAAGTATCTGAAAACAATGTCTGTAAAACAAAATACATCATGACACACATTTTTAATTGGCCACAGAATCAAAATTTGAGTGATTCTCGAAAAAAACAAAAATTTCAAAAAAATTTAATTTTTAAAGTTTGAGCTCAAATTTTTGTAGGCAGCACTTAGAAAGACATAAAAACCATTTTGCAAAGTTTCATGAAGTTTTAGTGAGTTTGAGCATAATTTTGAAAATTTCGATTTTCACCCCTATAGGTTCCCTATTAGATAGGAGACCCCGGACACCATGGGCATGAAGCGCTCGGTAGTCCATGACTACATACCACACACCATTATAGAAGTCCCATGTCCCTTTGAGTTATTCAAGTAAATGTCCGAGACAGACACACACACACACACAGAAAAGTTTCCATAGTAAGAAGTAGATTCTGCCAGTTTTCCAATGCTTCTTTGCCGTTCTTATTGACAGTCTTTGTGACACTCAAAAATGATCCAGGTGAAAATGAGTTCAAAATCGCTGGAACCGAGAATCCAATATCGCCCAACTTGCCGTGAAAAAGTAGTTTTTCATGGTTGATCTTCTCCAGTTGATTCCTGAGAGTCCGCGAACAGCACCGACAATCAGTCGAATTGTTGATTAAGTGATGACGAGAAAGATGATCCTTCGGAAACTCATCGAATGGAATCAATGCATTACAGAGCAGACAAATACTTGGCGTATTGTTCTGATAACAGGGATGACTGTAGAGAAGACGTAGAGTTCGAAAGGAATCGTTACATGTACGAAAAACATGACCATCTAATATAATCAATTAAAGAGACGATGTAAAATTGAATTATAAAACACTTGTAACCAATCGAGTTCTAACACTTCCAGAAACGGTACAGAGTTAATTTGAAGAGTAAAAAACAGAGATTTTCAGCCTCATCCAACAAAAATAGTTATTTTTTGGCATTCGTGAAATTGAAGAAGTACTCACCTTTTTCAGAATAAATGCTTATCAGCAATGAATATTAGTAAATCTTTCTATTCGGAGGATTTGCAGAAAATAACAAGAATATGATAGGGGATAGGAAACAATCAGAAAAATCAAGACAAGAGAAAGACGTCCATACAGAAGGCCGTCTTGAGATGAGAATGAATACTAATGGTTGGTACCTGACGGTTTATATACCCCACTTGGGGCGGAGCCTTAGACTCCAACCAGGTGGGATTCTACCGGTGTAGGGTCTCTCTTCACAGTTTCCGTCATTTACAGTGTCAATTATATTCACACTCTCATTTTTATTGTTTTCTGAAAGTGCCCAACTAGGTGGGGTTGAATCACAATGTAACAGGAAGAGGGATTTGGATTCACACTTCACATACTACCTTTTATTACAGCTATTAATTCAAAATTCTAGATACACCTATTGTTATCTGGGCGTAATCTTGACGAAATCTAATGTACATAGACAATTTTTCTTATGGGAAAAGTCAAAGACAATAGGTGATTGAAGAAAATAAAAATTTTTGTGTTTTTATCAGACAATACTAGAATACTTGGATTCGGATCTGGGAAGCATCCTGGCTATGGGTGGACGTCAATTCTGTCGCAACTGATATGCTGTGTATCAAAATATGAGAAATTTCGTTAGTTGACACATGTTTGATATCTTGCATATGAACTGTAACTATTGTGGTCGTGGACGGTCTAAGGGCTCTTCTGTTACAGGTTCACGATAATCTGAATTAACGGAAACAATCTACCTTTTTTGATTTTCGAAAATTTTAGTATACCAAGATTTCCAGTGTCTTATTATTCAGACTTTTTAAAATCAATTCAAGTTTTTTTAGATTATCTTGATGGCTTGGAGCAAGATTAAAGTTTGCAACAGCGTCGAAAGCGTCGAAAGCATCGAAAAATAATTGCAACAGCTTCGAAAATTCGTGACATGAGGAAAAAAGAAAAGTTTGATTTTGATTTTTTTAAATATATGGTCATGCTTAGTTTCGGTAACCTAGAAGATGAAATCTGCAAGCTGACAGATCTCGAAGAAGTTATAGAAAGTGCAAATCTAAATGAATTCAAATGAGAAATATACATACATTCATTTATATTTGTTTTGATTCCAGGAAAAACTACGACCATCGACGATGATGCCGCAAAGGAGAGATTCCAGGATCATCACGGATGCCTACTCCGTTATACTCACCGCCTGTCCAGAATTTTTTCCAGCACTTGTGAATCTCAAAAAACATGAGAAAACGTTACAAAAATTATCTGAATTCGGGCAAAAGTTCCGCTTTTTCAAAAATTCAAACGAAATTCAGACAATTTTGTTTTCGAATCAGCAAATCCCAGTCTTAAAGCCGGAGTTGTAAGAAAGCGCTGAAAGATTCTGTAATTAATCTTTGCTCCAATTACCCTCTTTCATCACTTTAATCGCTTGTCAAAATGGACATATATCTTATTAAAATTATCTGTTTACAATGACAAATTGTGAAACTGTGAAAGCGACACATCATGGGTGGAAAATGTCATATTGTACTTCATTGTTATTCCAGTTCAGTTTGTATGGAGTGTAGAAAAACGAGAAACGCACAGAGGCAGAAATGAGCAATAACTGATAGTGAAACACGAACGCGAGCGAACGAACGCGCCGCCCCTATGTTTCCAATAACATAACCCTCATTTTTGTCCCTTGACGACTTACTGAGTAGACGTCTTTTTGTGAGCTCTTTGTGAGAGTCCTAAAAATGTATGGGTTTTGGAGAGTCCATTCCCCTTTGATTTTTCGAAGTATTATCTGAACCTTATTTTATTCTTATTATAATTAGAAACCTTTTGAATAAAAGGATTTCGTAATATTTCTTGTTGTTTAGAATTTTTAAAAACGTGAATGTTTTACTCGAATTCTGACTATTCTCCAGTTGACCAGTTTGTTAGGAACGCTTCAAAATATTTTTAGAATAGTTTTTGGAAAAATGTCCCTGGGAAATTTTCAAGGTGATGGCCCAAGTTTTGCAAGTTGAGTTTACTGGGCCACCATCTTTTTCGGCTTAGAAATGTCCTAACATGACCCCGGTGTGCTTTTCAGCTCATTTTGAAGTGAAGGCCTGACTTTTGCGATGTGGGTTTTTAGGCCACTACCTTTTTTTGACCTATAAATGTCTTTACATGACCCTGGTGTAATTTTTAGGTGATTTTGAAGCGGTGGCCTAACTTTCGCAAGTTAAGTTTTCCTGGCTACCACGTGAAAATGGCCAAAAGACTATTGACTCAATATACGAGTTTTACTTGCTATTAAGGATAATTTCATTAACTGAAGACGTTGCTGAAATGGTCGAGTGGAAAGAGAGATAAAAATTGGCAGGTAACTACCGTGAAAACTCTATTAGATAGCCACTATATTGTTCGGAGGTGAGCTGGGGTGGCATTTAATTAGAGGCTGGCACTTTATTGTTCGGAGCCAATTTCTACTGAAACTCATCACACAATGACTCGATTTTCAACTTTCTCATATGATGACTTTCGAGGTTTTCTTGATTTTTCTACTTTCCTTTTTTCCACGCTGACCAGATTCGATGGTTTTTTCTAAACTATGTAGGAGACTGGAATTCCGGTAACTTCAAAAATCTGAAAAAAAGAAAAATGCTACTTTTCAGATCACCAAAGACGAGTCCGGTGCCATTTTTATCGATCGAGACCCCAAACATTCTTGACTGATTCTGAATTTCATGAGTGTTGTGGCGTGACCGTCCTGTAGAACGTCAACCCTCAGATCTACGTGGCGATAACAACTGCCTATTTAAGCTCATTGAACTCTGTATTAAATGGTTCTCTCTATGTAAATAAACTCTTAGTTTAACCTCGTCTCAAGCCACCACAAGGACACAACAGTGGCGATCAGGATGAGATTCGAACTCACGCGGGAAAATCTCGTGGAAGATCATTGGCAGTAGACAAAGGACACAACAGTGGCGATCAGGATGAGATGCTGATGGATCGTAGCAGGATCCAACGAGCAATGATGTCTGGTGTGCACGGAGAGAGGAAGAGGAAAGAGGAGTTCCCCGGTGTCGTGAAGACGTCGAAAGGCAGACGTCGTGTGTGGGTAATGTGGATCATGGGATCACATCAAGAAGACCAAGGAGAGGAGAACTGTGACCGTTGGACCGTTGTACCGTTGGAAGCTCGATGGGAGCGAGGAACGGCGAGTGAAGATCAAGAGAATCGATGGACTCAGGTCAACTGGGGTTGCTCAATCTGGATGGATTCTTCGCCGACGTGCTGGTGGTTGCATTGGAGATCGAGATCACATCAACATCGAAGCAACAAAGACTGTGAATGGTGACCAGTCAAAAGGAAAGCTGTGGAGTCTAGGCAGCGGCTGTCGTGGTACTTCGTGGAAGATCATTGGCAGTAGACAAAGGACTTCTTGTTAAGAAGGGGAGGTGTTGTGGCGTGACCGTCCTGTAGAACGTCAACCCTCAGATCTACGTGGCGATAACAACTGCCTATTTAAGCTCATTGAACTCTGTATTAAATGGTTCTCTCTATGTAAATAAACTCTTAGTTTAACCTCGTCTCAAGCCACCACAAGGACACAACAATGAGAGATGGCCACGTGGATCTTCAGAAGAATTTAGAAGACGTGGAAGAGATTCAGAAGGAGGCGCAGTTCTATTTTTTGGATGGATTAGAGAAAGTGTGCATTTCGAAACCAAAACTTCAAAAAAGTTCCATTCTCGTTGATTCGGACGATGAAATTGTCAGAGTTATTAGAGAAAGCAAGAAAAATGTGAATTTTGTTTTTTTTTTCAATTGTTCAAAAAAAAATTTTCGAATTCAGGCTGTGTTGGTATTTGTACACAATTTGAATCCCAAGGAAATCAGTGAGCAAGTCGCTTAGGCTGCAATGCTATAGGGAGATAAAATCGATGTTTGCTTCAGTAAGTTAACAACTTTTTCTGCGAAAAACGTGGAATGTTTTAGAATCATGCAAAGAAAGGCAAGGGTGGCTGTACATGTTTCACAACAAAACCACCAACAAGGTTTCGAGAGCTACACAGCTTTGTTATGTAAGCACTACTGTCGAGAATTTCATCAACAACATCGACCAATTGTGGTTTTTGTGTGTTTCTAACTAAAGAAATTTGTGACTGGTGGTATGGCAAAAACTGCTGACAACGATATTTTTGCGAATATTCCAAGGTTTCATACTCCAGTTACCGCATTCTCTTGTGATTTTTTGACTAACAATAAATACTTTTTTCTTCATTTTCTAAGTGTTCAAACATTGATAAGAATCCAAGTTTCTAGAAGGAAACTGCAATATATGTAGTTATAATTTCAACAGTGTTTATTTTTACTCAATTTTATCAGGTTCCTAGAATCTAATTGGTGTTTCGAGTTCTTAGAATCTCTATAAATCTAACTCTTTCAGTCTCCTATAGAACATTTCAACTCTCTCTGAAGTGAGCTTCAAAAATATTTTATCAATCGAAATCCGACAAAAAAAAGGAAAGAAACCAAATCATCAGTTTCGCTGGGAAATCATTTCTCGAACTGCTTTTTTCAGATCTTTCAACTGCATTCCGTTTACGTCGCATTTTAAATCTTTAAAAAATATCTTTCCGTTTGAATATCCTTTACAGTACCATCCTTCGCTGTTTCCAAGTCCTGTTAATACAAATTTCCAATTTAACAGACGTATTCTTCAACTCACTAATGTAAACATCGATTTTGGCTGCAAAATTTTTTTGAAATTCCAACAAATCCAAATCCTTTGGTAACGGAATATGAATCTCCGAAAGAATCGGTCCACAAATGACTATAACTGGCCGAGAAAGAGTTTGTGAAAACCCGGCCAAGTGGAAGAGTTCAAACCTTTTTTGAAAGAAGTACCTTCTTGATAGATTTGAAGATGTTCCAATTGATATTAAAGCCCAATCGCTAACTAGCCAGCTCCGTCGACCTCCATGGACCCGAAAATCCCGATCCGGAATTTTTTTTTCTGTTAAAAGACCCTTATTTTCAGCCGTCTTTTATTCTCCAAAGCTGCCTTCAACCGTTTAAGAACCGAAATCCGTCGCAAAAATGGAACATTCGAGAAAACCGGAAAAAGATGGGGTGCCAGGAATTCATGGAATTTTCGAGCGTCAGGAAGAGCTAAGATTGCGACACTAATTCAAATTTCATTAGTACAAAATTGACGTTCACCCATAACCAGGATGATTCCCAGATCCGAATCCAAGCATTCGAGCATTGTCTGATAAAACAGAAATGTTTATATTTTTAATTACCCCTATTGTTCCATTACCTTTGACTTTTCCCATAAGAAAAATACTAACATTTACTCCCATTTATTTTCCTGATCATCCGCCATCTCCTATTGTATTCCTACTTTTTTCCAGAAATCCTGAAAAAAAGGATTTCTTATCATTCATTGTTGCTGAAAATATGTATTCCAAATGTAAGTTTTTATTCAATTTCACAAACTTCACCCTAAATGCTTATAAAATATAGTAATTTTGTTGGATGCGGCTGCAAATTTTTGTTTTTTATTTGTCAAATTACCTCCGTATTGTTTTAGAAAGTTCTGGCATTGTGTTGCTTGCCAAGTATTTCATCTCCGTTACATTAATTTGTACAAGAAATTCTTAACTCAAATAACTGGAGATACTTTTTAAAAATAGTAATGAAAATGCAAACCGCCAACCAAGGAGAATTGTAATTTCATAATTTATGCCTGATGGTTATTTGAAAATTTTCAGATTTCTACGAGCTTTTTTCGCGTAAGATTGAACGACGATCGGTTTGCTCCAACTGAAAATGCTGTGGCTGTTTCCTTAAAAGAAGATTTGAAGATACTCCTGGAAAATTTCCAAACCGAGCTACTCCGTCTACACGTGAAAGTCACCTCAGTTCGTACTTACAAGTATCAAAGAAACCCGGACAAGGAGAGGCCAATCAATCGGCTTAAAATTCAAAACCATAGCTGGGTGAACTTCTCCGAATTGCCAGCGGCAAGAGCTGCAACTATATCAGATGAACATAGTACTGGAATCATGGATAGCTGGAGGGAACCGGGACATTTTTCTGATACATCTGAAAAGTTTCTCGAATGTTCAAAAACCTCTGCAATGCACGTTTTGCACAATTCCTGTTGGTTTCATTTTTGCACTTGATTGTGGTTTTGTTTATAATAACATCGAGGTTCAAACAACAACAATCAAAACTGTGACACCAGAAGATTTGAAAGTTCTTCTGGCAAATATCCAAACCAAGCTACTCCGTCTAAACGTGAAAGTCCCGTCAGTTCATGATTACAAGTATCAAAGGAATCCGGATAAGGAGAGGTCAATCTCTCAACTTTGAACTTCTGAATAAATAGTTCAAAGTTTTTGAATTTGTCTGAAAATTTCAGATTATACAGAACAAAAATAGAGCTTTTTTTTGTAATTGACAACGTTTTTGGAGAATTTCGTCCAAGGAAGATACAGTACCGGGAGGAGTATATCCAAATTTGACTTTTTTATGGGGAATTGTCAGCTTTGAAGTCATAAAAAACTATTTCGAAACTATTCAGTTTGACTGAAATTTCCAGAATATACTAAGCAGAAATAGAGCTTTATTTTTGTGATTGACAACTGTTTAGTGTAATTTCATTCAAAAAATATACAGTACCCGAAAAAATATAACGTATTTTGGCTTTTTCAGTGGAAATTGGTTAATTGTGAAATCCTGAAAAAGTATTACCAAATTTTCCGATTTGTCTGAAAACTTCAGATTATACAAAACAAAAATAGATCTTTGGTTTTGTAATTGACCACTTTCTTGGCGAATTTCTTCCAAAGAAGATACAGTACCGGGAAAAATTTATCCAAATTTGACTTCTTTAATGGGAAATTCTTTCAAAACAATTCAATTTGCTTGAAATTATCAAAATATATTAAATAGAAGTAGAGCTTCATTTTTGTAATTGACAACTTTTTGAGTAATTCCATTTAAATGAGATACAGTGCGGTCAATATCTATACGACTCCCCTACCTTTTGGGCGCACAGAAAAAACTGGAAGAGATATTAAAAAACCGTTAACGTCATTCTATTTACAATCAAAAATAACCCAAGGAAACAAAGTTTCAGAATATTAGCACTTTCCCTGACCATGTACCACCCAAAAAGCCCATTTGCAAACGGTCAATATCTATACGACCACCTGGAAAATGAAAAATCTCAAGTATTTGAAAGAGCAAAATTGAACTGTTTTTGGTTGGAAACTGCTAAAATAGTCATAAAACAGCATATTTTGACAGTTTATACAAAAATTGATTCCTCTATTCAAGTTTTAGAAAAAAATATTTTTTGACATTTCCATCATTTTTTTGGGTTTTTGGAATAAATCTTGAATAACTTGGCGCCTGGGTAAGATTTTGAACTGAAATTCATAGGCAATATTTCAGGTATGATCGTGACCATTTTGTACATGTATGTCATCTGACTGAGATAAGATAGCAAAATCTGCCTACTTTTTGATATCTCTATCAGAAACTAACTTTAATCAACATTTTATTATAACTGAAGAGCCATGGCAAACATAAAAAGCAGTGAAAAATATGTTACAGAAAAATCACGTAATTTAAAAATTGATATCAATACATTGAATAAGCCTCTCTGCTGCATCGATGTCCTCCTGGAGGTCCCAGATATCAAGGTAGTTGCGAGTTTGTGCAATGTGATTCACAATGATTCGTTTTAGTACCGATTGGAAAATTTCCAAATTTAGATTGATACGGTCCTTGATATAGACGGCAGATTTGATTCAAATCGATGTGGAGAGTATTTAATAACACTTCACGGTTGTTAAGAACATTCCACAATGGGTATGTTGCCTGATCCGCACAATAATGGCTATCAATAAGTTTGACTTTTGGGCTGATATAGGTAAAAATGAAGTTCGAACAAGATCATCTTGGTTGTAGGTGTTCAGTGGAGCCATTCTGAAAAAAAGCTTATTTTTCTTATTGTTAGAAGTGTCAGATTATCTTACTTCAAAAGTTTATTGAACCACTTTGATCCTAAACATAACTATTCTAAAAAAAATAAAACGCGTTATTTTCAGCAGAGTAGAATTTTTCAACGCTTCTGTGTCGGTTTAGAGTGTTGTTGAATGGAAAAATTGGAGTCCTGGGAATTGAAGTGGAACAGATTCTGAAAATTATCGAATTCAGAACTAAGAATGATTTCCGAATCACTTACCGGAAATAGACATAGATTCCAGTGTCGGATGCGCTTCTACTAGTTTTCGAATAGGTTCTTTTTCGACAGAAGACTAAGAAAGATCCAAATGCCTCAATGTTGGGAAAGGATATCTGTAGCGTAAGTACGTTTCGATAGTTCCGACTGAATCTCCACAAAGAGGTTTGAGCGAAACTAAAATTTTCAAGATTCTCGATGTCAAAAATATCCATAAGGTGACGAGACTTATCAAATTGCAAGCTTCCAATCCTCAAGGTTTTGAGATTTTTCAACTGGGAAATACCAGTAAAAATTTCGATGGCAGTATAAGCCCAAAACTTTCAAGATTCGGAAAGAATGAACAGATGTCCTGGAAATCTTTCGAAGTCGTAATATGATGGCGGAGGGATAGATTCTTCAAGGAAGGTAGCATTTGACCGATCTGAAATTTTCAGACCTTCTTCATTTATTATATCGACCCGTTTTCAAATATTAGGTTGGCCCATTAGAAACCGAACACGGTTTTGTTTGTTTGCAATTTGAAGCAACAAAAACAGTTTTTGTTTTGTTTGTTTTCATTTGAAAGAGCGCATCGTACCGAGTCGTTCGATATATTATTTGCCCGGTTTTAATTGTTAATTATTAAAAAAAAACGTTTTAGAAATGATCAACCGAAAATTACTGATGCGCTCCTGTTTGTGGTACGATTTTAAACAGAAGAAGTCAGCAGCTGAATCATTCCGAACGTTGTTTGAAGTTTTCGGCGACGAAGCTCTGTCGAAAGTACAAGTTTGTGAATGGTTCAAGAGATTCAAATGCGGAGATAAAAGCTTGGAGGACCACGGTCATGGACGTAGACCTCAATCCATTGATGACGACATTCTGAAGCAAGTCGTCGAATCAGATCCGACTCAAACCACTCGTGAACTGGCTATTCACTTCGGAAGCTCACATTCAACAATCGAAAGACATCTCCAATCGATCGGAAAACGGATCAAATACGGAAAATGGGTCCCCCATGAACTAAGGGACGCCAACAAAGCGACAAGGGTCGCTACTGCAGGAATTCTTTTCAGCCGTGCAAAAAATCCAGAATTTTTCAAGTCCATTGTAACCGGAGACGAGAAATGGGTTCGCTACGATAACATTACAAGAAAACGCCAGTGGTTAGGCGTCGGCTAACAACCAATACCGACCCCAAAACCGGATTTCCATGGCAAAAAGGTGATTCAAATGTACTATTTCGAACTCATTAATTAATTAATTGTCTGTTTTCATGAATATTGAAATTTTCAAAATGTTATGATATGTTTTTCAGACTAGAACTTCTTGCTGATTCCGAATATGATAATTTCAGAAATTTTCACTTATTCTTAGTATTTGTTTCTGAAAACATGAACAAAATTCTCACCAACTGACAGAAAAAAAGAGTGTGTTGCGGAAACGACGCAGACTGGGACCAAACATAGTGACACATACAAAGAAGCTACCGCTTTGTCTACCCACAAAGTACACTCACCAATTAGAAATTTTTTTTTTCAAATTCCAAGAGAAATTTTTAAAAAGTCCAAGAACAAAATATGAGAATCTTTCTTTTATTAAATAAAAAGTTATGTTCAAGTTTTCAAAAAATAAATATGTGAATATTTTGATCTGACAGTATCATATTCGGAATCAGCAAGAAATTCTAGTCATAAAATGATATCAATATTAATGCTGTTTATCAGGATGTCCACAAGACAGTAAGAAGAAAAGTCATACATTTGAAAAGCAAAAAAACACAGAGAAAAATAGAAAATTAAAAATTAGTATAGCCGAGCTCAAGTTTCACCTGCTCCCCGGGACAAATCCTTGAAAAATCTCTCTGAAAAATCTCTCCGGATCGCTAGTTTCGCCATGAAGCTCCATATGTCCATATTCTGCCTGCTCTTGGTAATCCAATCTCCTTTTTGATACTTTTGACGTTTTCCTGCTTGACCACTACTGGCTGAGCAATCCATTCTGGCTCCATCTTGATTCTTTTGGGTCCAGTGGCCATTGGCTGGACTATTGTGTCCTCTCTCTTATTCAGCATTGTTTTCAGCGATTCCAAATACGCGTTGGCCAATTTGAGCGTCTCTATTTTGCACAACTTGGCTTCAGTGGGATTTGGGAGTTGTCTGAAAGAAAGAAGTAAAGTTTGAGCTCAATTATCTGAATTTCTGTCGATATTATGATAAAGAATTCACCAGTTGACAAATTATTGATATCTCTAACAGGAACCGAGATAAATAAGCATAAAGTTCAAAAAATCTAAAGAGCGTCCAATACATTTACTTCAACTTTGAGCTTAGTTTTCTCGATTCCGGTAAGAATTATCAAATACTTGTCAACTCATAAATTATTACTGATATTAAGATGAACATTTTATCAATTGACAATTTTTCAATATCTTGCATAGAGGAATTGAAACAAATTGGCTCAAAGTTGGCTAATGAAAAAAATAACTCAAAAGAAGAGCTCTTTCACAGTTGAAAGTCAAAGAGACTTTCTATTACAGTTTTAGCTGAAACTTACTTTCCCAGCTTCTCTAGCTCCTTATTGATATCCTGATAATGTTGCTTCTCTCTTTGATTCTTCTGAATTCTCTTCTGGTTGGCAACTATTTCAAGTTATTCATGAAGAATAACTTGAAATAGTTGCCAACCAGAAGAGAATTCAGAAGAATCAAAGAGAGAAGCAACATTATCAGGATATCAATAAGGAGCTAGAGAAGCTGGGAAAGTAAGTTTCAGCTAAAACTGTAATAGAAAGTCTCTTTGACTTTCAACTGTGAAAGAGCTCTTCTTTTGAGTTATTTTTTTCATTAGCCAACTTTGAGCCAATTTGTTTCAATTCCTCTATGCAAGATATTGAAAAATTGTCAATTGATAAAATGTTCATCTTAATATCAGTAATAATTTATGAGTTGACAAGTATTTGATAATTCTTACCGGAATCGAGAAAACTAAGCTCAAAGTTGAAGTAAATGTATTGGACGCTCTTTAGATTTTTTGAACTTTATGCTTATTTATCTCGGTTCCTGTTAGAGATATCAATAATTTGTCAACTGGTGAATTCTTTATCATAATATCGACAGAAATTCAGATAATTGAGCTCAAACTTTACTTCTTTCTTTCAGACAACTCCCAAATCCCACTGAAGCCAAGTTGTGCAAAATAGAGACGCTCAAATTGGCCAACGCGTATTTGGAATCGCTGAAAACAATGCTGAATAAGAGAGAGGACACAATAGTCCAGCCAATGGCCACTGGACCCAAAAGAATCAAGATGGAGCCAGAATGGATTGCTCAGCCAGTAGTGGTCAAGCAGGAAAACGTCAAAAGTATCAAAAAGGAGATTGGATTACCAAGAGCAGGCAGAATATGGACATATGGAGCTTCATGGCGAAACTAGCGATCCGGAGAGATTTTTCAGAGAGATTTTTCAAGGATTTGTCCCGGGGAGCAGGTGAAACTTGAGCTCGGCTATACTAATTTTTAATTTTCTATTTTTCTCTGTGTTTTTTTGCTTTTCAAATGTATGACTTTTCTTCTTACTGTCTTGTGGACATCCTGATAAACAGCATTAATATTGATATCATTTTATGACTAGAATTTCTTGCTGATTCCGAATATGATACTGTCAGATCAAAATATTCACATATTTATTTTTTGAAAACTTGAACATAACTTTTTATTTAATAAAAGAAAGATTCTCATATTTTGTTCTTGGACTTTTTAAAAATTTCTCTTGGAATTTGAAAAAAAAAATTTCTAATTGGTGAGTGTACTTTGTGGGTAGACAAAGCGGTAGCTTCTTTGTATGTGTCACTATGTTTGGTCCCAGTCTGCGTCGTTTCCGCAACACACTCTTTTTTTCTGTCAGTTGGTGAGAATTTTTTCGAAAAGTCTTCATTCTGTCTTAAATGACGTCCGACTGGTAGGGTGTCTTATTTTCTATTTTTCTGATTATTCTATTTTTCTAATTATTCTACCATGACTACCATCTGATTTCGGACGTCTGTTTTCCTGATTTTTCTGTTTACGCCTTGATTCCAACTCCAACAACCGTACTGCTCACCTCAGCCAACGTCCACCGAGTATTGCGACTCCCGATCTCTCAAGCCCGTCTCCATACCGGTTCGCGGGAACAATGAGGGCACGTCTTCATTGGCCACGGGCCCCAATGGTCCAGATCAAAGTGACGCTCTTCACTCTTCTCAGTCGATCGAACCCAGGACGCATCGTCGTGGACTCGTCGAGGAATTTGCTCCATGGGCGCTGGAACCCCTCAAGCACTTCGAGAGCTACCAACCCCAACCAAGAGGACGACCCATCTGAAGCTGCAATCATGAGAAGATGTCGATCCGGATCGTCGATTGACAGTGAGACAGTTCGCATTTACAGCACCTCAACGCAAGCATGGACCCGACACATCTCTCATGGCCAGTTTCTCAGATGCGACTGCAATCCAAGATACACCCATGAGGCCCGCGTCCACGATAACGCGTTGTTGTGCGCAGCAAGTCAGATCGGCAAAACAGTCGCCGAGCTCGTTTGGGCCGAGATCCAACTAGATGGGGCAAGAGTAACTACTCTTCAACCGCGCAACCAATGACCACAGGCGGTTAGCGTACCACCCGCAGGACTTTCCAGCGTTCTTTCAGCCCGTCCCCTTGTTTTTTCATACGGGTAGCGTACCGTTTCTCCGATTAATTCTATCTTTAAAAGAATTCAAAAAAATCCCTGGCTAGAAAAATAAAACCTCTGAGTTTCTTTTCTTTTCTTTTTTTTATCGAATAAAGTGTTATTCGTGGGAATTTTAAAGACTTTAACAAAAATAAAAATCCAAATTACAGAATTTACTTTGAGTGAAATTCTCAAGAAGAGGGAAAGGGTGATAAAAAAAATTAGATACCGAACAGCTTCACTGGAATCGGTTGGGCAACTTCCACTCGAAGAATGGAAAATGTACAAATTTATCCCACAGAGCCTCATGCTTGGTGTTCTTTGTTCTCGTCTTTTTTTAGAGTCCGCTGTTCCTTCTCCTCTTTTTCTTCCACTTCTCAGTCGTTCTTGGAAATTGTAAATCTCCACTTTCTTCTCTGGATCACACGGACGGCGAGTGTAGCGGAGTAGGCATCCGAGATGATTCATGCAATATACACAAGACTAACAGGATTTTTTGGTACAGTGGATAGAAGGCCAATACTTCAGTTCCACATGCTAGATCATAAGCACAATCTGACTCAGGAAGAGCTAAATTTGAGTCTCTAATGTAGATTTCAATATGACAAAATCGACGTTCATTCGAAGCTAGGATGCTTGCCAGATCCGATTCTGAGCATCTGAGCATTGTCTGATAAAACAGAAAGATTTATATTTTCTTCATTTATTCCTATTGTCCAATTACTTTCGACTTTTCCCATAAGGAAAATTGTCTATCTACAATGGATTTCATCAAGATTGCGCTCATAAAACAATAGGTGTATCTAGAATTGTGAATGAATAGCTGTAATAAAAGATAGTATGTGAAGTGTGAATCCAAACCCCACTTCCTGTTACATTGTGATTCAACCCCGCCTGGTTGGACACTTTCAGAAAACAATAAAAATCAGAGTGTCAATATAATTGACACTTTTAAAGGCTGATTAGGTAAAGACAGACTCTTCACCGGTAGAACCCCACCTGGTTGGAGTCTAATGCTGCGCCCCACGTGGGGTATATAAACCGTCAGGTTCCAACCATTAGTATTCATTCTCCTCTCAAGACGGCCTTCTGTATGGACGTCTCTCTTGTCTTGATTTTTCTGATCATTCCCTATCTCCTATCACATTTCTGCTCCTCTCTACAAATCCTTCGAATAGAAAGATTTAACAATATTCATTGCTAATGATCATTTATTCTGAAAAAGGTGAGTACTTCTTCAATTTCACAAATGCCAAAAATTACTATTTTTGTTGGATGGGGCTGAAATCTCTGTTTTTTGTCTTCAAATGAACTCTGTGTCGTTTCGAACTCTTGTTAGAACTCTATTGGTTACAAGTGTTTTGTTATTCAATTTTACATCGGAAACGAAAGTTTTGGAAAGTGTGTTTCCTATTTTTTTTGCTTTCCTGTTTATTTCCACAAAAGAAACCAAAAAAAGAATATTTTCCATCCTTACACGAAAAAAATATCAAAATATAGCAACCTTGAAAATGCAACAATTAAAAAAACCGTTCAAAAACGACATTTTTTCAAAATTTCAAAAATTTTCAAGTTCAAAAGAAAGAAAAAATGTAAATTTTTTGTAATTTTGGATCGTCTCGGCAGGGAAAAATGTTTTGAATTACTCAAAGACCCTAAAAAATGTGATTTCTCATCATTTCGAGTTTTGCAGTCTAAACGATTTTCAACTCAAAAAAAAAGCAAATACATTTGTGTGAAAAGTTTCGAATTTTTCAAGGTTATCTCTTCTCCAAACGCTTAAAACAACTTTAGTGGTAAATGAAACAGTCAAATAAGGGTTTTAGTTTTTCGAAAAATCTAAATTGTCGTTCCGAATCAAACAATAATTTTTCAGTTTTTTTGCGAATTCTGTACAAAGGAATTCACCAGAAGATCTTACTTAAACAACCACCGAAAAAAACGATCACAATGCTCCAGTAATTTTCAAAATGGAAGGAGCCATTCGTTAGTTTCAAATAGTATTAATACCAGTCGGTTTGAGCCCCCTGTCGGGGGCTCAACCTCCTGGCTTTCGTTCACTGTACCTTACAATTGCATTTCTAATTTCACAATTTCCCACTTATCGAGCGCTCGAAATTTCCAATTTTTTTCCAAATTTTCAATGGACTCTCTGAATAGCGAATTTTTTGAAAAAGAAGTCCACAACTATTTGAACACTACCTCTAACATTTTGAGACCACCTCTAATAGCTCACCCCGTCTTGTCGGTTTTAACATATTCTTCTTCAGCTAATAATCGAAAACCCTCGAATTAAAGCCCTTCTCTAACAGGAGCCTACCGAATGAAAAAAATAATTTAGGAAAATACCGAATGAGACTTTTGGGAAAGGAAAAATTCATTTCCCAACAAGGTTTTCCTAAATTCCCCAGGTTTTTCTAAATTCCCCAGGTTTTCCTAAATTCCCCAGGTTTTTCTAAATTCCCCAGGTTTTCCTAAATTTCCAAAGTTTTCCTAAATTCCCCAGGTTTTTCTAAATTCCCCAGGATTTCCTAAATTCCCCAGGTTTTTCTAAATTCCCCAGGTTTTCCTAAATTCCCCAGGTTTTTTTAAATTCCCCAGGTTTTTGTAAATTCCCCAGGTTTTTCTAAATTCCCCAGGTTTTCCCGAATTACCCAGGTTTTCCTAAATTCCCCAGGTTTTTCTAAATTCCCAAGGTGTTCCTAAATTCCCAAGGTTTTCCTAAATTCCCCAGGTTTTTCTAAATTCCCCAGGTTTTCCTTAATTCTCCAGGTGTTCCCAAACTACACAGGTTTTTCTAAATTCTCCAGGTTTTCCTAAATTCCCAAGGTTTTTTTTAATTCCCCAGGTTTTCCTAAATTCCCCAGGTTTTCCTAAATTCCCCAGGTTTTTTTTTAAATTCTCCAGGTTTTTCTAAATTCCCCAGGTTTTTCTAAATTCCCCAGGTTTTCCTTAATTCTCCAGGTTTTCCTAAATTCCCCAGGTGTTCCTAAATTCCCCAGGTTTTTCTAAATTCCCCAGGTTTTCCTAAATTCCCCAGGTTTTTCTAAATTCCCCAGGTTTTTCTAAATTCCACAGGTTTTTCTAAATTCCCCAGGTTTTCCTAAATTTCCAAAGTTTTCCTAAATTCCCCAGGTTTTTCTAAATTCCCCAGGATTTCCTAAATTCCCCAGGTTTTCCTAAATTCCCCAGGTGTTCCTAAATTCCCCAGGTTTTTCTAAATTCCCCAGGTTTTCCTAAATTCCCCAGGTTTTCCTAAATTCCCCAGGTTTTTAAAAAATTCCCTAGGTTTTCCTAAATTCCCCAGGTTTTCCTAAATTCCCCAGGTTATCCTAAATTCCCCAGGTGTTCCCAAACTACCCAGGTTTTCCTAAATTCCCCAGGTTTTTCTAAATTCCCCAGGTCTTCCTTAATTCTCCAGGTGTTCCCAAACAAAACCTGGGGAATTTAGGAAAACCTGGGTAGTTTGGGAACACCTGGGGAATTTAGGAAAACCTGGGGAATTTAGGAAAACCTGGGGAATTTAGAAAAACCTGGAGAATTTAGGAACACCTGGGGAATTTAGAAAAACCTGGTGAATTTAGAAAAACCTGGGGAATTAAAAAAAAAACCTGGGGAATTTAGGAAAACCTGGGGAATTTAGGAAAACCTGGGGAATTTAGAAAAACCTGGGGAATTTAGAAAAACCTGGGGAATTTAGAAAAACCTGGGGAATTTAGAAAAACCTGGGGAATTTAGAAAAACCTGGGGAATTTAGAAAAACCTGGGGAATTTAGAAAAACCTGGGGAATTTAGAAAAACCTGGGGAATTTAGAAAAACCTGGGGAATTTAAAAAAAAACCTGGGGAATTTAGAAAAACCTGGGGAATTTAGAAAAACCTGGGGAATTTAGGAAAACCTGGAGAATTTAGAAAAACCTGGGGAATTTAGAAAAACCTGGGGAATTTAGAAAAACCTGGGGAATTTAGAAAAACCTGGGGAATTTTAAAAAAACCTGGGGAATTTAGGAACACCTGGGGAATTTAGAAAAACCTGGGGAATTTAGAAAAACCTGGGGAATTTTAAAAAAACCTGGGGAATTTAGGAACACCTGGGGAATTTAGAAAAACCTGGGGAACTTAGAAAAACCTGGGGAATTTAGGAACACCTGGGGAATTTAGGAAAACCTGGGGAATTTAGAAAAACCTGGGGAATTTAGAAAAACCTGGGGAATTTAGGAAAACCTGGGGAATTTAGAAAAACCTGGGGAATTTAGAAAAACCTGGAGAATTTAGAAAAACCTGGGGAATTTAGAAAAACCTGGGGAATTTAGAAAAACCTGGTGAATTTAGAAAAACCTGGGGAATTTAGAAAAACCTGGGGAATTTAGAAAAACCTGGGGAATTTAGAAAAACCTGGGGAATTTAGAAAAACCTGGGGAATTTAGAAAAACCTGGGGAATTTAGAAAAACCTGGGGAATTTAGGAAAACCTGGGGAATTTAGAAAAACCTGGGGAATTTCGAAAAACCTGGGGAATTTAGAAAAACCTGGGGAATTTAGAAAAACCTGGGGAATTTAGGAAAACCTGGGGAATTTAGAAAAACCTGGAGAATTTAGAAAAACCTGGGGAATTTAGAAAAACCTGGGGAATTTAGAAAAACCTGGTGAATTTAGAAAAACCTGGGGAATTTAGAAAAACCTGGGGAATTTAGAAAAACCTGGGGAATTTAGAAAAACCTGGGGAATTTAGAAAAACCTGGGGAATTTAGAAAAACCTGGGGAATTTAGAAAAACCTGGGGAATTTAGAAAAACCTGGGGAATTTAGAAAAACCTGGGGAATTTAGAAAAACCTGGGGAATTTTAAAAAAACCTGGGGAATTTAGGAACACCTGGGGAATTTAGAAAAACCTGGGGAATTTAAAAAAAACCTGGGGAATTTAGGAAAACCTGGGGAATTTAGGAAAACCTGGGGAAATTAGGAACACCTGGGGAATTTAGAAAAACCTGGAGAATTTAGAAAAACCTGGGGAATTTAGAAAAACCTGGGGAATTTAGAAAAACCTGGAGAATTTAGAAAAACCTGGGGAATTTAGAAAAACCTGGGGAATTTAGAAAAACCTGGAGAATATAGAAAAACCTGGGGAATTTAGGAACACCTGGGGAATTTAGAAAAACCTGGGGAATTTAGAAAAACCTGGGGAATTTAGAAAGACCTGGGGAATTTAGAAAAACCTGGGGAATTTAAAAAAAACCTGGGGAATTTAGAAAAACCTGGGGAATTTAGGAACACATGGGGAATTTAGAAAAACCTGGGGAATTTAGGAACACCTGGGGAATTTAGAAAAACCTGGGGAATTTAGAAAAACCTGGGGAATTTAGGAAAACATGGGGAATTTAGAAAAACCTGGGAAATTTAGAAAAACCTGGGGAATTTAGGAACACCTGGGGAATTCAGAAAAACCTGGGGAATTTAGGAACACCTGGGGAATTCAGAAAAACCTGGGGAATTTAGAAAAACCTGGGGATTTTAGAAAAACCTGGGGAATTTTAAAAAAACCTGGGGAATTTAGGAAAACCTGGGGAATTTAGAAAAACCTGGGGAATTTTAAAAAAACCTGGGGAATTTAAAAAAACCTGGGGAATTTTAAAAAACCTGGGGAATTTAGGAAAACCTGGGGAATTTAAAAAAAAACCTGGGGAATTTAGGAACACCTGGGGAATTTAGAAAAACCTGGGGAATTTAGAAAAACCTGGGGAATTTTAAAAAAACCTGGGGAATTTAGGAAAACCTGGGGAATTTAGAAAAACCTGGGGAATTTTAAAAAAACCTGGGGAATTTAAAAAAACCTGGGAAATTTTAAAAAACCTGGGGAATTTTAAAAAAACCTGGGGAATTTAAAAAAACCTGGGGAATTTTAAAAAACCTGGGGAATTTAGGAAAACCTGGGGAATTTAAAAAAAAACCTGGGGAATTTAGGAACACCTGGGGAATTTAGAAAAACCTGGGGAATTTAGAAAAACCTGGGGAATTTAGGAAAACATGGGGAATTTAGAAAAACCTGGGAAATTTAGAAAAACCTGGGGAATTTAGAAAAACCTGGGGAATTTAGAAAAACCTGGGGAATTTAGGAACACCTGGGGAGTTTAGAAAAACCTGGGGAATTCAGGAAAACCTGGGGAATTTAGAAAAACCTGGGGAATTTTAAAAAAACCTGGGGAATTTAGGAAAACCTGGGGAATTTAGAAAAACCTGGGGAATTTTAAAAAAACCTGGGGAATTTAAAAAAACCTGGGGAATTTTAAAAAACCTGGGGAATTTAGGAAAACCTGGGGAATTTAAAAAAAAACCTGGGGAATTTAGAAAAACCTGGGGAATTTAGAAAAACCTATGTAGTTTGGGAACACCTGGGGAATTAAAAAAAACCTGGGGAATTCAGGAAAACCTGGGGAATTTAGAAAAACCTGGGGAATTTTAAAAAAACCTGGGGAATTTAGGAAAACCTGGGGAATTTAGAAAAACCTGGGGAATTTTAAAAAAACCTGGGGAATTTAAAAAAACCTGGGGAATTTTAAAAAACCTGGGGAATTTAGGAAAACCTGGGGAATTTAAAAAAAAAACCTGGGGAATTTAGGAACACCTGGGGAATTTAGAAAAACCTGGGGAATTTAGAAAAACCTGGGGAATTTAGGAAAACATGGGGAATTTAGAAAAACCTGGGAAATTTAGAAAAACCTGGGGAATTTAGAAAAACCTGGGGAATTTAGAAAAACCTGGGGAATTTAGGAACACCTGGGGAATTCAGAAAAACCTGGGGAATTTAGAAAAACCTGGGGATTTTAGAAAAACCTGGGGAATTTAGAAAAACCTATGTAGTTTGGGAACACCTGGGGAATTAAAAAAAACCTGGGGAATTTAGGAAAACCTGGGGAATTTAGAAAAACCTGGGGAATTTTAAAAAAACCTGGGGAATTTAGGAAAACCTGGGGAATTTAGGAAAACCTGGGGAATTTTAGAAAAACCTGGGGAATTTAAAAAAACCTGGGGAATTTTAAAAAACCTGGGGAATTTAGGAAAACCTGGGGAATTTAAAAAAAAACCTGGGGAATTTAGGAACACCTGGGGAATTTAGAAAAACCTGGGGAATTAAAAAAAACCTGGGGATTTTAGAAAAACCTGGGGAATTTAGAAAAACCTGGGGAATTTAGAAAAACCTGGGGAATTTAGAAAAACCTGGGGAATTTAAAAAAAAACCTGGGGAATTTAGGAAAACATGGGGAATTTAGAAAAACCTGGGGAATTTAGGAACACCTGGGGAATTTAGAAAAACCTGGGGAATTTAGGAAAACCTGGGGAATTTAGGAACACCTGGGGAATTTAGAAAAACCTGGGGAACTTAGAAAAACTTGGGGAATTTAGGAACACCTGGGGAATTTAGAAAAACCTGGGGAATTTAGAAAAACCTGGGGAATTTAGGAAAACCTGGGGAACTTAGGAACACCTGGGGAATTTAGAAAAACCTGGGGAACTTAGAAAAACCTGGGGAATTTAGGAACACCTGGGGAATTTAGAAAAACCTGGGGAATTTAGAAAAACCTGGGGAATTTAGAAAAACCTGGGGAATTTAGAAAAACCTGGGGAATTTAAAAAAAACCTGGGGAATTTAGGAAAACCTGGGGAATTCAGGAAAACCTGGGGAATTTAGAAAAACCTGGGGAATTTAGAAAAACCATTTAAAAAAAACCTAGGGAATTTAGGAAAACCTGGGTAATTCGGGAAAACCCGGGGAATTTAGAAAAACCTGGGGAATTTAGAAAAACCTGGGTAATTCGGGAAAACCTGGGGAATTAAGGAAAACCTGGGGAATTAAGGGAAACCTGGGGAATTTAGAAAAACCTGGGGAATTTAGGAAAACCTAGGGAGATAAAAAACCTGAGGAATTTAGGAAAACCTGGGTAATTTAGGAAAACCTGGGTAATTCGGGAAAACCTGGGGAATTTAGGAAAACCTGGAGAATTTAGAAAAACCTGTGTAGTTTGGGAACACCTTGGGAATTTAGGAACACCTGGGGAATTTAGAAAAACCTGGGGAATTTAGAAAAACCTGGGGAATTTAGAAAAACCTGGGGAATTTTTAAAAAAACCTGGGGAATTTAGGAAAACCTGGGGAATTTAGAAAAACCTGGGGAATTAAAAAAAACCTGGGGAATTTAAGAAAACCTGGAGAATTTAGAAAAACCTGTGTAGTTTGGGAACACCTTGGGAATTTAGGAACACCTGGGGAATTTAGAAAAACCTGGGGAATTTAGAAAAACCTGGGGAATTTAGAAAAACCTGGGGAATTTAAAAAAAACCTGGGGAATTTAGGAAAACCTGGGGAATTCAGGAAAACCTGGGGAACTTTAAAAAACCTGGGGAATTTAGGAACACCTGGGGAATTTAGAAAAACCTGGGGAATATAGAAAAACCTGGGGAATTTAGAAAAACCTGGGGAATTTAAAAAAAAACCTGGGGAATTCAGGAAAACCTGGGGAATTTAGGAAAACCTGGGGAATTTAGAAAAACCTGGGGAATTTAGAAAAACCTGGGGAATTTAGAAAAACCTGGGGAATTTAAAAAAAACCTGGGGAATTCAGGAAAACCTGGGGAATTTAGGAACACCTGGGGAATTTAGAAAAACCTGGGGAATTTAGAAAAACCTGGGGAATTTAGAAAAACCTGGGGAATTTTTAAAAAAACCTGGGGAATTTAGGAAAACCTGGGGAATTTAGAAAAACCTGGGGAATTAAAAAAAACCTGGGGAATTTAAGAAAACCTGGAGAATTTAGAAAAACCTGTGTAGTTTGGGAACACCTTGGGAATTTAGGAACACCTGGGGAATTTAGAAAAACCTGGGGAATTTAGAAAAACCTGGGGAATTTAGAAAAACTTTGGAAATTTAGGAAAACCTGGGGAATTTAGAAAAACCTGGGGAATTTAGAAAAACCTGGGGAATTTAGAAAAACCTGGGGAATTTAAAAAAAACCTGGGGAATTTAGGAAAACCTGGGGAATTCAGGAAAACCTGGGGAACTTTAAAAAACCTGGGGAATTTAGGAACACCTGGGGAATTTAGAAAAACCTGGGGAATATAGAAAAACCTGGGGAATTTAGAAAAACCTGGGGAATTTAGAAAAACCTGGGGAATTTAAAAAAAACCTGGGGAATTCAGGAAAACCTGGGGAATTTAGGAAAACCTGGGGAATTTAGAAAAACCTGGGGAATTTAGAAAAACCTGGGGAATTTAGAAAAACCTGGGGAATTTAAAAAAAACCTGGGGAATTCAGGAAAACCTGGGGAATTCAGGAAAACCTGGGGAATTTAGAAAAACCTGGGGAATTTAGAAAAACCTGGGGAATTTAGAAAAACCTGGGGAATTTAGGAACACCTGGGGAATTTAGAAAAACCTGGGGAATTTAGAAAAACCTGGGGAATTTAGGAAAACATGGGGAATTTAGAAAAACCTGGGAAATTTAGAAAAACCTGGGGAATTTAGAAAAAACCTGGGAAATTTAGAAAAACCTGGGGAATTTAGGAACACCTGGGGAATTTAGAAAAACCTATGTAGTTTGGGAACACCTGGGGAATTAAAAAAAACCTGGGGAATTTAGAAAAACCTGGGGATTTTAGAAAAACCTGGGGAATTTAGAAAAACCTGGGGAATTTAGAAAAACCTATGTAGTTTGGGAACACCTGGGGAATTAAAAAAAACCTGGGGAATTTAGCAAAAACCTGGGGAATTTAGAAAAACCTGGGGAATTTTAAAAAAACCTGGGGAATTTAGGAAAACCTGGGGAATTTAGGAAAACCTGGGGAATTTTAGAAAAACCTGGGGAATTTAAAAAAACCTGGGGAATTTAGGAAAACCTGGGGAATTTAGAAAAACCTGGGGAATTTAAAAAAAACCTGGGGAATTTAGGAACACCTGGGGAATTTAGAAAAACCTGGGGAATTAAAAAAAACCTGGGGAATTTTAAAAAAACCTGGGGAATTTAGAAAAACCTGGGGAATTTAGAAAAACCTGGGGAATTTAGAAAAACCTGGGGAATTTAAAAAAACCTGGGGAATTTAGGAAAACCTGGGGAATTTTAAAAAAACCTGGGGAATTTAGGAAAACATGGGGAATTTAGAAAAACCTGGGGAATTTAGGAACACCTGGGGATTTTAGAAAAACCTGGGGAATTTAGAAAAACCTGGGGAATTTAGAAAAACCTGTGTAGTTTGGGAACACCTGGGGAATTAAAAAAAAACCTGGGGAATTAAAAAAAAACCTGGGGAATTTAGAAAAACCTGGGGAATTTAGAAAAACCTGGGGAATTTTAAAAAACCTGGGGAATTTAGGAAAACCTGGGGAATTTAGAAAAACCTGGGGAATTTGGGAAAACCTGGGGAATTTTAAAAAAACCTGGGGAATTTAGAAAAACCTGGGGAATTTGGGAAAACCTGGGGAATTTTAAAAAAACCTGGGGAATTTAGGAAAACCTGGGGAATTTAGAAAAACCTGGGGAATTTGGGAAAACCTGGGGAATTTTAAAAAAACCTGGGGAATTTAGAAAAACCTGGGGAATTTGGGAAAACCTGGGGAATTTTAAAAAAACCTGGGGAATTTAGAAAAACCTGGGGAATTTAGAAAAACCTGGGGAATTTAAAAAAACCTGGGGAATTTAGAAAAACCTGGGGAATTTAGAAAAACCTGGGGAATTTGGGAAAACCTGGGGAATTTTAAAAAAACCTAGGGAATTTAGGAAAACCTGGGGAATATAAAAAAAACCTGGGGAATTTAGGAAAACCTGGGGAATTTAGGAAAACCTGGGGAATTTAGGAAAACCTGGGGAATTTTTAAAAAACCTGGGGAATTTAGGAAAACCTGGTCTGAAAATTTGAATACCGTAATCTAAAAAAGTTTTCATTTAAATTTTTTTGATCTACCGTACCTTTCAAAGCCGAATTCTCATTCTCCTTATCTTCCAAACGCTTCTGAAGCTCGTCAATGTGTATTTGAGATTGATTTTTTTTTCTGAGATTCTGAGATTCTGAGATTCTGAGATTCTGAGATTCTGAGATTCTGAGATTCTGAGATTTTGAGATTCTGAGATTCTGAGATTCTGAGATTCTGAGATTCTAAGATTCTGAGATTCTGAGATTCTGAGATTCTGAGATTCTGAGATTCTGAGATTTTGAGATTCTGAGATTCTGAGATTCTGAGATTCTGAGATTCTGAGATTCTGAGATTCTGAGATTCTGAGATTCTGAGATTCTGAGATTCTGAGATTCTGAGATTCTGAGATTCTGAGATTCTGAGATTCTGAGATTCTGAGATTCTGAGATTCTGAGATTCTGAGATTCTGAGACTCTGAGACTCTGAGATTCTGAGATTCTGAGATTCTGAGATTCTGAGATTCTGAGATTTTGAGATTCTGAGATTCTGAGATTCTGAGATTCTGAGATTCTAAGATTCTGAGATTCTGAGATTCTGAGATTCTGAGATTCTGAGATTCTGAGATTTTGAGATTCTGAGATTCTGAGATTCTGAGATTCTGAGATTCTGAGATTCTGAGATTCTGAGATTCTGAGATTCTGAGATTCTGAGATTCTGAGATTCTGAGATTCTGAGATTCTGAGATTCTGAGATTCTGAGATTCTGAGATTCTGAGATTCTGAGATTCTGAGATTCTGAGACTCTGAGATTCTGAGATTCTGAGATTCTGAGATTCTGAGATTCTGAGATTTTAAGATTCTGAGATTCTGAGATTCTGAGGTTCTGAGATTCTGAGATTTTGAGATTTTGAGATTCTGAGATTCTGAGATCCTGAGATTCTGAGATTCTGAGATTCTAAGATTTTAAGATTCTGAGATTCTGAGATTCTGAGATTCTGAGATTTTGAGATTCTGAGATTCTGAGATTTTGAGATTCTGAGATTCTGAGATTTTGAGATTCTGAGATGTTTGTCATAATATCAATAAAACTTCAACTGTTGCCAAAATTTTGATAACTCTTGTAGGGACCGAGATAATTGTGCTCAACATCAACAATGCAAGGGCCCTTCTATAAAACTGAGCTTTGAATACATACACTTCGAGCTCAATTATCTCGGTTCCGGTGATAGGTATCAGAAAATGAACATTCAGGATATAACAAAAAACACTCACCTCCTTTGAAATAAACTTTCGGCAACAAAGATTATTACGAAACCTTCTTATTTTAAAGATTTCGAGAATACAATAAGAATAATATGGGATTCAAATGATACTAACAAAAATCAAAGGGAAGGAAACTCTCCAAAATCCATGCATTGTTAGGATTTCGGAGAGCTCCCAAAAAGACGTCCATTCAGTAAGTCGTCTCAGGGCAAGAATGAGGATTATGTTTATGAATAACATAGGGGCGAGGCGCTCGCTTTTTCCTATGAGTCACTACCATTCATTGCTCATTTCTGTCTCTCTGCGTTTCTCAACTCTCTACACCCCATACTAACTGATCTAGAATAACGATAAACTATAATATGACATTTTTAACCCATGATGTGTCGATTTCATGGATTAACAATTTGTCATTGTAAACAGATAATTTTTAATAAGACATATGTTCATTTTGATAAGGGATTAGGGGAAAAATAGAAGTACTTAAAGCAAACAATAAATGCAGAATCTTTCAGAATTTTTTTCACTACTTCCGCTATGAGATGTTGATTTAGATATTGTTTCAACAGCGTGATCTTGACAATATCATTTGTAAAAAGTTAGTTTTCAATGAGACAAATGTCCATTGCGTCAAAAGTTTAGGGAGAAACTAGGGAGACATGAGCGATTGCAGAGTCTCTCAGGGGTTTCTCACAACTACCGCTTTGAGATCTGGATTTAGAAACGAAATTGTCTTTTGACTCATTTTAATTTGAAAAAACCCGGCCCCTTTGACCGAATTCATAGCTTTTTACAACATTTTCTCATGTTTTTTGAGATCCACGAGTGCTGGAAAAAATTCTGAGAAGCAACAAAAACACAGGAATATTTTTTTCATTTATTAAAATCCAACATAAATGAATGAATAATATTTCAAATTCCAATATATTCCTTCTGCAGACGGCTCCATTATGAGCAACTTGTTAACAAGCGCTACTGACTTTGCGATAGATCATTTGGACATTGTCCTCTGAAAAAATTTATATAAACTATTGAAAGAAGGTTTGAGGACTCACTCGGGCTCTATCTGGTCTACTATAAACCTCCACATCGTCACATCTCTCGCCACGTCTTCAATAAAGTTCCATCTGACCTTCATTCATCTCCTCTTTCTTCAAACTCCAAATTTCCTTCCGCTGCTTTGAACCATTTGTTGTACTCCTCCAAATTGATCCGTTTGTCCGCATAGCTGATTTGGAGAGAAGCTTCCCCGAAACAGCCTTCTCTGATATCCCTAACCTCTTTGTCAGCTTTGGTGAACGAGGATGTTTCCTTAGCCAATTTTCCGTCCAAGATGTTCGCCGTATTCTCTAATTCGTCATTAGAGTGGTCCTTGAAGCTCATCAATCCTTATCCTTCGCAAATCGCAGGAACGAAGTTTTGTTGAACTTCTTCTCCATTTCCTTCGAAGAGCAGGAGCATTGATTGAGCAGAACTACCTGAAAAAATTATATTTTCCAGTTGAAAATAATAGTCTTTAGATGTCTAGAAATATTATACCGGGTTTCCTCTGGCCCACCCAAACCGTCAACTTTAAGCTCAATTATCTCGGTTTCTGTGAATGGTATTAAAAATTTGTCAACTGATAATTTGCTGGTGACATTATGATTAGTAATTTGTGATTTGCCAAATTTTTGGTTTATCTCACAGTGATCGAGATAATTTAGTTCAAAGTTGCTTATGAGTGAGCTAGAGAAAATTGGGTACTACGAAGATGGGTCAGAGGCCATAGTCATGAGAGGATTTTTCAAAAATAAACGATTTCATTTCATTTTTCACGTTTTTCAGTCAGTTTTTGGTTAGAAAAGAATTTCCTGAAGAAAACTTTCATGAATGTGGTCTCAGCTTTACTGAACAAATTTTGTCAGCTAGAAAAATTTGGATTACAAAAAAACTTACTTTTTTCAAACAATTTTCCACCAAAAATCGATATTTGGAAATCCTCGTTGATCAAAGAATATAATAAGAATATAATAGAATATAAATAATAGTCAGAAAAATATAAGGGACTCTTCAAAACCCATGCATATTTAGGGTTTTTTGAAGAGCCCCCGGGAAAAAAGACGTCTATTCTGTCAAGTCGTCGTTGGAATAACTGAAGGGTATGTGGAGGGTATGTGTATAATATAAAAAACGCGCCTCGCCTGTCCTCTACGTCTTTTCCATTGCCCCTTGTGTCTCGCGTTTCCTCAATCTCTACACTCCCTAAAATGTGACCCCGAGGGAAGAGACGTCGAGTGTCCATCCTGGTGAGGTGGAACTACAATAAAACATGTGCAGCCCATCATTGTAGGTAGAGTCACTGAGACTCACTGTTCGACAAGCGATTGGGGATTTTATGGATGGTAATTAAACAAATGGTAGTTGCAGAATCATTCAGAAGTGTGATTCAGATTCACAGATCGGATAGTAGACACGTATTGTTTTATGAGCGCCATTTTGACAAATTCCACTTGAATTATCACTATGAAAAGATTATATTTAGACATGAGATACTGTCGATTGAAAGAATAATTCAAAAATATCAAATTCTTCAGTAGCACTACTGAAAAAAAGAATAATAGTTTCAGATAGTTTTCTGTTTTACCGTATGACGGTACTCGTTTATTATTAAAATATTACTTCTCCACTCACCATTCAAATGATATTTTTCGATAAATTTCTGATTTCGAGGAACCCAGATACCGTAAACATACTAATATAACGCGACCCGGACCGTCCATTTTGGGCCTGAATATCTCGCTTCCTTTAGTAGATATCAAAAAGTTGTCAACTTATAAAATGTTTATCATGATATTAGCAACATTTTAATAGTTAACCACGTTTTGATATCTCTTAAAGAAAAGGAGATACATAATCTCAAATTTGACGATTCGGGTGACATTCTATCAGAGTGTTTACGCTAGTCTTGGTCGAAAATTTCTAGTTTGTGAAGGACCGTTTGGTTCCTTTGGCTACTTGTCAAAATGAATTTATCTTCACTTCTTGTTTTTTACTATACACTTTTCTGTCCTCCCTTTTTGCACCTCAAACTATTGCGCAATAACTTTCTCGATAATCCGGGGGGCAATAAGTCATCAAAATACTCTATTGCGCAATGAGGAAAGAGAACGAGCCCAACTGTTGTACGACTACGGTAAAAAGGGCGAGGTGTGAATCGGTATATTAGAAAACTGCGAGATTAGTTTTGGAGTACAAAGAAATGGTTAAAATTTTTATTCAATAGAAAATCTTTAAAAAATCAAAAACAAAATTTTTCATTCTTTCACACATTGTGGACAGTTATCCGGTTCAGTTTTGTCACTCTTCACATCCGCGTGGACACTGTGAGCGATGTCTCGAAGCTTGTTTGGCACACAGAAGAGAATCGAAAAATCCTTCGCAGAGAGCTCTCCATCTTGGTTCATGTCGGCCTGAAAAAGAGTTATCGTGAACAGTGTAATAGAATGATGGGGTTTGTAGGCCAGGGAGCCACGCAGCTAGGCGGCCACTTTGTGCTCATTCATCTGGGTTCCCATCAAATATATCAAACAATAGTTAATTGATAAAATCTTCATCACAATATCAATAACATTTTGTTAGTTGACTTTTTTGATATCTCCTAAAAGGGTCGAGATAATTAGAATTAAACAAACCCATGACTAATGAGTTTTGAATTAGCTTGGTTATCTTTCCCAGGAGTTGAGATAGTCGAAATGCACTGAAAGAACCATATGCTGGGATTTTGAGCTGAGTTCTCTTGTTTCCTACTCAGACGAGATGAAAACTCCTGCCGGCGAGGAAAACTCAAAAAAAGTCCTGCGGCGCACACGCGGCAGGAGATTTTCTAATTTTCGTCAACTGATTTTTTCTCGCCGGCAGGACTTTTTTGGCTTGTTCTCGCCGGCGGGAGTTCTCAACTCGTCTGAGTAGGAGTGATATGAAACAATTTTCAATCAATAAAATGTTTTTCATAATATTTCCTTCATTTTATCAGTTGATAAATTTTTGATCTCTTTGATGAGGGCCGAGATAATTGAGCTCAAAGTAATCAAGGTCACAACACTCATTGAAAGGGGTCATAGACGGCTAGGCTACTTTGAGCTCAAGTATCTAGGTTCCGATAAAAATACAAAAAACTTGATGACTGATAAAACATTTTGCATATGATCGCCAATATTTTATCAGTTTCAACTTTTTGCTATCTTTTAGAGAAACCAAGATAATTGAGCTAAAAGTATAATATCCATTTTATGAAGTCTCACCTCATTAAATATATCAACCAGTGTAATCGTGTCCTCAAGTTTTCCAATGAGTAGCACATGTCGATGAACAATGGGGACTGCTCACAGGAGAATTTGTCTATGATGTACTTCCGTGGAACAGGAGCTCTAAAAAATAGAAAATTTATGGAAACTGAGTTTTGAAATTATTTACCGATGTGGAAATTCATATTGTGAATGAGTGATTTCACGCTCATTTTCCATCCAATGTCTGAAAGTCCGGGGACATATTTGGCCAGAAGAAACAGCAGAGTTCCTGGAAAATTGGGAGATTTCGGAGATTTCAAAGACTCTTTGTAAAATTCTATTTAGAATCTGATAAATCTTAAAATTTTGGCTCCCATATTTTAAACTGGTTAGCATTTTTTCACTTTTCGAAATTTCAGAACATTCAGATTTTCCCGAAAAAAACTTACATTCTTTCAAATATATTTCCAGAAAGAATGAGTATTATGAAATACTCCATTGGAAGGATTCATAGAATATAAGAAACAGGATATGGATACTATTCAGAATAATCAGAGGTTAAGGAACTCTCCAAAATCCATTCATCGTTAGGATTTCGGAGAGCTTCCCAAAAAAGACGTCCATTCAGTAAGTCGTCAATAGGGAAGAATGAGGGTTATGATTTTTAGAAAACATAGGGGCACCGCGCTTGTGCTTTTCTATGAGTCACCTATCATCCATTGCTTATTTCTGTCTCTGCGTTTCTCAAATCTCGATAATTTTTCCAGGGAAAATTGTCCTGTTTGGCAATGGATTCGAGAGGTAATTAGTGGTAATTGAAGGAAATAATATCATTTAAAAGTAGACAATGCTCGAATTCTATGATTCCAACTTGGAAAACAGGCTGTTCATGATAAAACGTCGATTTTTCTTATTTTCCGTACTCGTAGCCATTCTGATAGTTTTGAAGGCCGACGGATAATAAGGCATGTTGCGCAATGAGGAGAGAGAAAGAGCCCAACTGTTGCCTGGCTACGGTAGAAAAGGACATGATGTAAATTGTTATATTAAAAAACTGAGAGATTGAAAATGTAGTGTTGGAGCACATAGAACTGATCAAAAATGTTTTATTCAAAATAAAATCTTCAAAAAACAGTTTCAAAAGTATTTAAATATCTGCCTGCCACATTGAGCTGCACTGGGTGGACTATCAATCTTGTCATCTGAAAAACGTTGACTTTGTGAAAGAAATCATTTCCACAATTATTTCAAATTATCTGATAACTCACCGTTCATTAGCTCCAGAAATAGCTGGAAGACCTCAGTGGTGACCTCTTTGAGCTTCGAGCCATTTTCTGCAAAGTTCAAGGTTTATGAAAAAAAAATTGGAAATTTTTTCTTGATGTTATTTTTGCTGAGTAGCAATCGAAAATATTCAAAAAGTAAAATTCATAAAACTGAATTCGACTATTTTTTGGAAAAATCCTATTTTTGGAATTTGACCTCAATTATCTCGATTTCTGTGAGAAATATCAAAAATAGGTTAACTGATAAATTGTTTCCCATAATGCCATCTACATTTTATCAGTTGACCACTTTTCAATATCTCTTCTAGAAATGGAGATAATTGACTTTAAAGTTTTGAAGTGGCTTGAATTTAGAACTGAAAAACTTACATTTCTCATCAAATACTTGACGGCTTTCTTTCAAAATTGCAATGGTTCTTTCCAGGTCTTCTACTGAAAAATACAAATTTGATTATAATTCTAAAATTCCAATACTTTCACCACCTTTTTTCTTATTTTTTGGTCCCTTTCTGCCATTGCTTTTCTTCCTTGTCGATTCTTTTCTGCCATTGCATTGATTGTCGGTCTATCCCTCCTTGCCTGCAAAATTTGATATCGTTTTATCTTTTTTGGCTTGATTTTTTACGAAAACCAGAGATAAAGGAACCTAAAAATGTTCAAATTTTGTTTAAGCTACACATTTTTTAAACATTAGTCTATAGGTTTTTTCAATATCTCACAATTAGGGAAAACAATTTGATAAATTAAAATTTCTTACCAATAGATCGTTGTGGCGCAGTCAAATGTGTACAGGAGAATATTGGTTCCTTTCTATTTCCTTTTTGGTTCCAAAGATGTCTGGGTGTCTTTCATTTCGGAAGATTTGTCGGATTGCTAGCCTTTTTTCGGAGATATTCAATCTGAAATTAAATTGAGTTAAGATCAACTTTCTTGTGTTCTCTTTGATTGGAAATTATAAAAGTTTTTTTTCAATTAAAAAAACTTGAATTGAGATTTATAAAATTTATTTTACTTTCCTCGAAATTCATATTTTCAACTGTAAAGCATCCGAATTTCAAGGATCAAACACTCACCTTTTTTTGAATAATTCAGAGAAATGAATAATATGAAATGAATTTACATGAAAATTAAGAGAATATTATTAGAATAATATTGGATAGAGATTATATTCAGGAAAAATCAAAGGAACTCTCCAAATTCTATTCATATTCAAGATTTTTGGAGAGTTCCCGGAAATAGACGTCTATTCATTCAAGTCGTCGGAGGGGAAAGTGATGATATGTGTATAGGTGTGTATATGTATAGCGGCGACTCGTTTTTTTATGCGTCTCTATCATTTGTCCCCATTCTGCTTCTCTGCGTTTCTTTAGCATCTGCTTTTCCTGAATAATGACCGCGAGAGAAGAGACAACATGTGTGCGACGCGACGCGCCGCGGGCGTGCGGCGATTTTTTGACGCCAAAATCGAATGATAGGATATTTACAGAAATTTAGAAAATATGCGAACCAACAAAAATTGAGGAATTCTTCGAAGTTTAGAAATTCAGAAATTCAGAAATTCAGAAATTCAGAAATTCAGAAACTCAGAAATTCAGAAATTCAGAAACTCAGAAATTCAGAAATTCAGAAACTCAGAAATTCAGAAATTCAGAAATTCAGAAATTCAGAAATTCAGAAATTCAGAAATTCAGAAATTCAGAAATTCAGAAATTCAGAAATTCAGAAATTCAGAAATTCAGAAATTCAGAAATTCAGAAATTCAGAAATTCAGAAATTCAGAAATTCAGAAATTCAGAAATTCAGAAATTCAGAAATTCAGAAATTCAGAAATTCAGAAATTCAGAAATTCAGAAATTCAGAAATTCAGAAATTCAAAAATTCAAAAATTCAGAAATTCAGAAATTCAGAAATTCAGAAATTCAGAAATTCAGAAATTCAGAAATTCAGAAATTCAGAAATTCAGAAATTCAGAAATTCAGAAATTCAGAAATTCAGAAATTCAGAAATTCAGAAATTCAGAAATTCAGAAATTCAGAAATTCAGAAATTCAGAAATTCAGAAATTCAGAAATTCAGAAATTCAGAAATTCAGAAATTTGTGAAAATAGAAACTGTTTGTAAACTTGAAAAGTTGAGAACAATTTTTTTTTGAAAATATCGATAATTTTCTAAATTTTGAAATATTGGGAAAAAACTAGAAATATTCTGAACTCTCATAAAATTGATTTTTTTGAAACCTAAATTTCAATTTTTCAAAATTTTAAAATTTCCAGATCATCCTTTCTCGAATCCCCACATTTGTCGACCGAATCACTGACAAATAGGCAAAATTTCATTAAAAAATCGACTCAGGGCGGTGGACCAAGAAGATCGAGAAACGATAAATGATTGGAATAATTTCTACTTATTCAAAGTTTATATTTTCAGACATTTTTTGTATTCAAAAAATTTTCAAGATGTTGTGAATATTGATTCTCCTGATTTTTTTTTAGTTTTCTAGAGATTTCAGATAGTGTTTAAGCAATAACGGTTTTCTGTTACATATTTTTCTATCGCATGGAGTTGGATGACTAAAATACTGTAAACTAGAAATTTCAAAATATACCCCTCCTGGGAATCCAAATTACCATCTAGCTAGATTAATGTAATCTTTTCCACATTACGGTAACTTCAGCAAGATTTGGTAGCTTTAGCTGTATTACTGTAGCTTCAGCTAGATCACTGTAGCTAATCAGACTTCTTTAGCTTTAGCTAGATTACGGTAGCTAACTGGATTACGGTAGCTAACTTTAGCTAGATTACGGTAGCTAACTCAGAAATGTTGATTTTCAAAACAGAATAAAAATCGAACTTTTTTCTAAATACGGGTTTTTTCGTAGGTTTGGGGAAGTGGAAAAAACGAAAAATTAAAAATTTTATAGTTGAGAATTTAAAAAAGTGGGAGAAGGTGAAAATGGGGGAAACAGTTTGAAAAAAAGCGGGGCGGGACATTAAAAAAATTTGGAGTTTTAAAAAGTGGAAGAAAGTGAAAATGGGGAAGCTGTTGTGGGAATGTCAAACATAAACAAAAGAAAATGGGCGAGAAGTTCAAATACAGTCCTTTCGCGTTTCTCGATCTTCATGGTCCGCTGCCGTTAGTCGATTTTTCGTGGAATTTCGGCCAATTTTTAGTGATGTAGTCAACGAATTGTTGGACTCCAGGTAGGATGATCTGGAAATTTCAAATTTTGACTAATTGGAATCTTTCAAAAATTTCTAAATTCGAAAGTTTTCAGAGTATCCAAAATTTCCAAAAATTCTAAATTTTCAAATGTAAATTTCAATTTTTCAGGTTTTGGATTTTCTAGAACTTTGAAAGTAATAGCTCCAACAATCTGGAGCGCTTTCGGCGAAGTTCAAAACGACAAAACGTTCAAAAAATCACCTGCTGAGCTCCCTCCTCATATTCGGCAGTGACAACGAGTGTATGAAAGTTGCAGATTAATCTCAAAAGATGCGAAAATCCGTAATACTTGGCTGGCTCGTACTTCTTTTTGGCAATGAATCGTTTCAACTTTCTTTCGTACTTTGGTGTAACATCCTTTTTCGTTCCCTTCCCTTTCTGTTTCTCCTTTTCAGCATTTCGAGCCAGCTCTTCCTCTGTAAATTCCTCCCATTCCACTTCCTTAGCATGATCCGAACCCAGAATTTGCAATTGATGCTTGTCATATTGAACCCATTCTTCAGAGTAGAGGAGATGGGATCTGGAAATTTTGATTTAAAGTTGAAGTTTTCTGTTTCTCGGAATTTCAAAATTTTCAAAATCGATATTTTTTTCGATAATGCAATGTATTCCAAATTTCAAGTATACTTCAAAACACACCTCAAATAAGCATTAATATAATCCTTCAACGCATTCGCTGCCAATTTTCGGATTTCAACTTCCATTGGTTTCAAAACAATCGCATCATCGAGTTGATCGTTGAGCTCAACTTCTTCAACTTGCTTGTCGAGGAAGTTGTGGTACTGAAAATGCGTCAATTTAAAACGAAAATTTGAAACATTTCAAAATCTATCCATTGGTTATTAAGTTGTTCAAAATTCTCTATGGCCTAAAAATTTCGGTTTCCATAATTTTGTGTCAATTTCACATTTTTCATCACAACTCCCTCCAAAACCCATATTTTCAAACAAATTAAAAATCAATTGAAAACTTCTCAAATTTTCAAAAAGTCTAAATGACATTTTGGTTCATATCTTTTGAAACTCGATATTTTTGCTTGATTGTTAGGAATAAAATTAGTGTTTCAAATTCTATAGGTTTTGAAATCAAATTCAAAATTTGTCAATAAGATCGCACCACGTTTTTTTAACCCTTTTGCACTTTTCCAAATCTACATTTTGCAATTTAGAAGGCTAAAAATAATAATTTTGAAATGAGTTATGACCTAAAACTCTATGTTCTCCAAATTTCAATGTCAATTTTACATTTTTATCATAACTCCTTCGAAAATCAATAGTTTCAAACCAATCAAAAACCAATAGATATCCCTACGAATTCGGGACATTTTGATATAATAAACTTACATCCTCCACAACCTTCTCAATCGGCACATCAGCTGGAAGTTGTCCCAACACTCCACTCTTCACAATCCTCCGATTCTCTATCAAAATATCAGCCAACGGCCCAGTCAGCTTGAATTGTGGCCATTCCGTCACTGGTTTCTTATCACTGAAGAACTCCTGTTGCGGCTTTTTTTGGTCTGTCATTCTGGAAAAAAGTTTTTAAAGGTCTGAAATACGGTAAAAAGGAGAAAATTGAGACGGAAAAGTCGTAAAATAGGAATAAAATAGGTAAAAAAAAGGTTCTACACAGCCAAAAAAGCACCAAAAAGGTTTGAACTCTTAGAAACCACCTACAGAGATCAAAAGAGCATGGTCGAAAACCAATAAATCCGGTTTCAAAATCTGCCTACAAGACCACTGAAGTGCTGAAATTTCAGCTTTAGTTCCAAAAAATCCCATTTTCAGTGAAAAACCGTCAATTTTCAAAATTGATTTCCTCCACTTGCAACTCATTTTATCTGTTTAGTAGTAGTAATGTTCAGACAACCGGAAATACAGACATACAGAAACATACAGATACTGACATAATTGACTATTTGGACGACATGATGAACTGTTTGAAAAATGTGTAGCTCGCTTTTGCGCATTTAATAAAATTCTTTGGGCGATAATTCCAAACAACGTACTATAATAGTTGGTGACAGACGTAAAAATGAAGAAAAAAAGGAATGAATTTTAAAAAGGCTTCAAAAAATTAGGTAAGGCTGTTCGAACCTGCTAAAAACCCCAATGAGATTATCCTAATAGAAGACAACTCTAGAGTGGTGTCCTAGAATAATGAGGGGGAGGAGAGGGGAGGGCAGGGGTACAGACGCACCGATCTTCCTCTCCGTCTCTTCCTTTGTCTTTCTCTCTCTCTCTCTCTTTCTCGTTGCGTCACTGTGTGGCCCTCCCTCGTTACTGTGTGGCCGTCCCTCGTTACTGTGTGACACTCCCTCTACGACGGTGGGGAGAGGGTGCAGCCGATAATACGTTATGAATGAATGTACCAACCGATCAATAATGATCTGCATATACGCAGTGGTGTCTCTTTTCTTCTTCGTACGCCTTTCCGTTTTCCAACAGATTTTTGGGTTTAACAGGTCCCAATCACAATTCAAAACTGTTCATTCAAGTTTCAGAGATGAAAACTAAATTGAAAAATTAGTGTAAAAAGTGAGGAGCAGAGGGACGAGAAGTTTGAAGCGCAAGAGATGGACTGGTAGATGAACAAAACACAAAAAAATCTGATGATTATTCATTTTAAAAACTCATTCAGATAAAATTGATTTTTTAAGTGTTAAGATAACGAATGGAACGTATTTTTATTCATCAGGTATACAAAGTGGCACACAATTATCCAAAAAAAAAAAATGAAAAACCACATATCGTTAGACATTTGTATGTTGAAAGCACGAAAATTGCCAGAGCTCTGTGTAACTTCAAGTTTGATGTATATATATTTGCTGAAATTTCAGCTGAAAACTATAAGTTTTCAAACAATTCAGGTGAATTCGAAATTCTCGATCTAGGTATCTTTCACACTCTCCATAGATTTAAAAAGTAATTGGAAATTCGACAGCCGAGCTCCAGACTCCAGACATTGGCCAATAGAAACGTTGAATCAACAAAACCTTTGGAAATTTCAAACTTTTTGATCCGTCTTGTTACTAGGATCTCTGGAAATCATCAGAAATAGTTACTTTCCTTCCTACCTGATACTTTGAGTGCCACTAAAAGGTTGCTGACAAGGGAAGTGTTCTCAGACAATCTGAGAGAATTCGCTGAAGCTTTGGCCGTGGGTACTTGCGGACACGCTGATTACAGTGCTGTTTTTATTTTTTGCCCTTTGCTTCTTACATTTAGAAAAAAGTTATGGGTTTTGAAGTGATTTCAGTACCAATTTCTCACTTTTTTTTGCAAATTTTACAATATTTTGAAAACATTTTAAATGTGCTGAAATGAATTCTAAACTCATAGAAATGATAAAATGAGTCTTCTCACCAGATTCTTTAGCCTATATTCATTTTGAAATCCCAAATTAGTGATTTCTTCAAAGCACTCAAATCTTGTGAAAACATAGATTTACATTTTTTTTTGACAGATTTATCACTGTTCCGCATCAAAATTGAGCAAATCTGGGTAGGTCCGACTAACAGTATGATTAAACATGGCTTTCCAGTAGAGCTTGAAGAAAGTTTCAATATTTATACCGTAAAACCTGTATTAGAAGGGCCGGCCCTTCTATTGTTCCAGGGTACGTCCGGAGAGCCCTTCTATTAGGTTGGCAACTATTAGGTTGGCGGGAAAGTCTTTGTCACTTTTTCAATAGTTTATTTCTCAAAGAAAAAATAACCGAATAATTAATTATATTGTCCATCATTATCAACAACATGTCTCCAACGTTCCCTCAATTTATGGATTCCATTGCGGTAGAATCCAGCCGGGCGTGAGGCAAAGTATTGTTTGAGTGCCGCTTCGACCGCTCCACGGGAATTGAAGCTTCTTCCTTCGAAGGCACGTGTCATATCGCCAAATAACCAATAGTCGGAAGGAGCAAGATCAGGAGGATACGGGGGGTGAGGGAGAACATTCCATCCATATCCCATCAGCTCCTGCTTCACTTGTTTCGAAACATGTGGGCGAGCGTTATCATGTTGATAGTACACTTTCTTGTCTTTCAGGGCCGAACGGTCGACTGCTTTCTTGAGGTTTCGTAGTTGAGTAGTGTAGAGGTCTCCAGTTATTGTTTTGCCCTCGGGCAGAAGTTCCCAGTAGATGGGGCCGTCCACTCCCCACCACACAGAGAGCATAACTTTTTTCGGATGAAGGTCGGGTTTGGGGACATCCTGTGGGCTCTCTCCTTCTCCAACCCACTGGGATTTCCTGTGGTGATCATCGTAGAAGACCCACTTCTCATCTCCGGTTATTAGCCGGTCCAGCCATCGATCGCCCGCGTGGAGAGTGAGAAGAGTAATCGAATCGTCGACTCGGCGGTCAAGGTTGGCTTGAGTCAGGTGATGAGGTATGAATCGACCAAAAAGTTTTCTCATTCCAAGAGACTTCAAACCTTCAAGGACTGTGCTATGGTGAACTCCGAATGTGACAGCTAGTTCACGGCTAGATTGAAATGGATCCGATTGCAATGCGTGCTTCAGCTTGTCCAAATCCAACTCACGGGGTCTCCCAGAGCGATCCTTTTCATCGAGCGAGAAGTCATCTTTTTCGAAACGATGGAACCAATTGCGAATAGTATTGTAGTGAGGGGCATGTGTGTTGTACACATTCTTCAAGAAAGTTTCCGAATCCTTCATCGTGGTGTGAGATAGGAAGAGGTAAATCAAAACATGTCTGATGTGAATAGCAGTGGGAACAAACATATCGTTTCAATTACAGATGAGGAGCAGGGAAGGAAACGGGGACTTGTTTATATGGAAGGTTCTTATCACCTTGTTATTCACTAGAGTCGATATCATACACAGCCTCCATATACGAGAACAGTGATTAAACAAACAGAGTGACAAAGACTTTCCCGCCAACCTAATAAGTCTTTGTGCACTTTTGTTTTCCTTGTTTCTCTTAACTGAGCTAAAACAGTAACGGGTGTGTAACAGGATATGGTATATAAGATTATAAGGATGTTCACAATAACCATCATTTGCCCTCCTCTCATTCCGCTTGCGAACGGGATGCCTTTTTTATACCCACTGCTTTTTGGTGAAAATTCTGTTTGACAACGTCTTCCGGCTGTATATCGGAGTCAATCCGCTGGGCACTTCTGTGGTGGCTAGTATATTTGACCTGTTTTTTATTCAAGGTGATAAAATAATTCAGCCGCTTGAAGTTCCCGTGTAGAGTAAGAAAATGCATGCTCATACCCACTCGCCGCTGAACAACAAAACAGGTCAAAAAGATAAGGTATCCGCCGTCCAAGTTTTTTGTCTTTCCCAACTTTAACGATCTATTTCCAATGGTGGTATGAGTTGTCCTTAAAGTGATTGACATTTCACAGGTAGATTGGTGAAGGTCCCGGTTGACTAGATCTCTCAGCTTGCCTATATCTTGAAGATGTGGTCGCCAGGGACGAGTTTCATCTTTCATTGAGAAGTCCCGGTTCTTGAACTTGCCGACCCAATTCGCAACGGTGTTTCTATGGGGGCATTGTCTTTGTAAATTTCCACCAGGCGGTGATAAATATCGGATACTTTCCGATTAGAAATAAATGTAAACAATATACAGAAATTTCATCCAAAAACAGTGGGTATGAAACGGAGCATCGCGTTCGCAAGCGGAATGAAAGCAGGGCGAATGATGGTTATTGTGAACAACCTTATAATCTTATATACCATATCCTGTTACACACATGTTACTGTTCTAGCTCAGTTAAGAGAAACGAGGAAAACAAAAGTGCACAAAGACTTAGTTGCCAACCTAATATTACAGGCCCCTTCAATTAGAGGGGGTCCTTCTATTTTTTCGGCCAGTTTTTCCGAAATTTCACATCGAAAAATTCGACGAAGTTTAGTTCAAATTTCATGAAAATCTGTCAATTTCATCAAAATTTAGCAAGGTTTTTATTGAAAAATAGATTTTCAACAAATGTCTATTGAATTTTGAAGTCCCCGGAATATGTTCCACTGAAAAAGTACGCAAATTTTCTGATTTTGAAACAGATTTTCAAGGGGCCCTTTTTCACATAGGGCCCTTCTATTACGGAAGCCCTTCTATTACAGGGGGCCCTTTTATTAGAGGGGCCCTTCTAATACAGGTTTTACGGTATCTAGGGTATTTTCGAAACCAGTCAAAAATAAGTGTTTTTTTTTTTTCAAAATGAATGAAAATCTAAATGAAAATAATAAAAAAAGATTTTGAAAATCTTTGAGATTTCCAGAAAGATAAAAAAAAAACAAAAAACAAATCGGGGAGAGGGGGATCGAACCTAACCCTAGTCAGTTTTCACCATCCCTCTTCACCACTACACCACATTTTGCTGTTTCTTACAGCTTCAACAATTTGTGTAAAAGAGGGAGTTTACGCTTACGCTTTTTTTTTGCTTGTTGGATTGTTTGTATGTCTGATCAAAAAATATGGAAAAAACTCGAAAAAAATCTTTGATCGAAAAAAATCACATAAGGGTCTTATGTCCTTATGGTCCATGTGTTTTTTAAAATTTTCAAAACTAAACGAACGACGGGCCCGCCGGGCCGGGCCTCCAAAATTCCGGAAAAACCCCGTCCCGGCTCGTTACAAGTATGCCGAAAACGATAAAAATCGGAAATAAAGTAACCAAAAATATGTAAATTATACTCATTTACATTTTTTCTTAACATAAGTCTAGATTATTTCAATATCTCAGAATTTGGAACTACATGTGAAAACATGTCGGAAATCGGAACTTGGAACTGTTTATCATGATATCACCTACATTTCATTAATTAACCACTTTCTGATATCTTTCACAGAAAATAAAACACATGAGCTCAAATTTAACGATTGGGTGTTCATTAAACTGTTAACGGTAGTCTGTTTCGAAAATCTCAATTTTTCACAGAAGACACCGATTGGTCATTTACATGTCAGAATGCATTTAGCATGATTTTTCTTCTTACCCTCTTTTTCGCAACTGAATCTACATTTCTCGAGAATCCGGGGGGGGGGCAATGAGTCATCAAAGTACTCTGTTGCGCAATGAGGAAAGAGAAAAAGCCAAACTGTTGTTTGACTACTGTAGAAAAGGCGAGGTGTGAACCCGTATATTAGAAAACTGTGACACTAGTGTTGGAGCACATAGAAATGATTACAATTTATTTTATATTGAATCTTTACAAATTAAAAACAAAAATTTTCATTTTTTGACACATTTTGCACAGTTATCCGGTTCCGTTTTGTCATTCTTCACATCTGCATGGACACTGTGTGCGATATCGCGGAGAGCTGAGAGAGATTCAGAATATAATCGCTCGTTTGGCATACGATGAGGATTGAAAATTCCTTCGCAAAAAGCTCTCCATCTTGGTTGATGTCTGCCTGAAAAAGAGTTATCGTGAACAGTCTAAAAGAATGATGAGACTTGTAGGCCAGGGTGCCGCGCAGTTAGGCGGGCACTTTAAGCTCATTCATCTAGGTTTCCCGTCAAAAATAATGAAAAATAGTTAATTGACAAAATCTTCATCACAATATGAATAACATTTTGTTAGTTGACTTCTTTTTAAAATTTCCTGAATGGGCCGAGATGATTAGGATTAAACAAAACCATGACTAAATGAGAGCGTTTTGGAATTGTTGGCGACAGTCAAGTATACTTTAAACCTAATTATCTCAGTTCCTATATGATTTATCGCAAAGCTGTCAACTGAAAAAATGAAGGGCATAACATTTGACAGACTTCTGTAATTGCATTTGCTTGGTTATCTTTCCCAGAAGTTGAGATAGTGGAAATGCACTAATAGAATCATATGCTGGAATTTTGAGCACAGTTCTCTCGTTTCCTATGAGTGATATGAAAAAATTGTCAATAAATAAAATGTTTTTCATAATATATCCTAAATTTTATCAGTTGATAAATGTTTGATCTCTTTGATGAGGGCCGAGATAATTGAGCTCAAAGTAATCATGGTCACAATTCTCATTGAAAAGAGTCACAGGCTCGGCTACTGTGAGCTCACTTATCTTGGTTCCGATAAGAAATACAAAAAACTTGATGACTGATAGAACATTTTCCATATAATCGCCAATATTTTATCAGTTTACAAATGTTTCCTATCTCTCACAGTCACCGACATAATCGAGCTAAAAGTACAATATCCATTTTATAAGGTCTCACCTCATTAAATATATCAACCAGAGTAATCGTGTCCTAAAGTTTTCCAATGAGTAGTACATGTCGATGAACAATGGGGCCTGCTCAAAGGAGACTTGGTCGGTGATGTACTTCCGTGGAACAGGAGCTTAAAAACGGAAAATTTATTGAAACTGAGTTTTGAAATTAGTTACCAATGTGGGAAGTTCATATTGTGAATGAGTGATTTCACGCTCATTTTCCATCCAATTTCTGAAAGTCCGCGGACGTATTTGGCCAGAAGAAACCGCAGATTTCCTGGAAAATCGGGAGATTTTGGAGATTTCAAAGACTACTTGTAAAATTCTATTTAAATCTAATAAATCTAAAAATGTTGACAAACACAAATAAGCTGAAAAATAATTTCCAAAACTTCCAGATTGAAAAATGTGAAAATTCCGTATATTCCCAAACTTCTATAAATTCTTAAATTCCAAATATTGATTGTAACTTGCTCCCATGTTTTAAAACTGGTCAGCATATTTTAAACTTTTCGGAATTTCAGAACATACAGTTTTTCTCAAAAAAAAACTTACATTTTTCAAACATATTTCCAGAAAGAATGAGTATTATGAAATACTTCATTGAAAGAATTCATAGAATATAAGAAACAGGATATGGATAAAATTCAGAATAATCAAAGCTAAAGGAACTCTCCAAACTCCATTCATCGTTAGGATTTCGGAGAGCTCCCAAAAAAGACGTCCATTCAATAAGTCGTCAATAGGCAAGAATGAAGATTATGTTTATGAAAAACATAGGGGCGAGGCGCTCGTGTTTTCCTATGAGTCACTATTATTTATTGCTCATTTCTGTGCTTCTGCGTTTCGAAAAAAACACAATAACAATACCAGATGAACTACAATAACATCGAACTGCAATATGACATCATCAAACCATGATGATTCATTTAGATTCGCAGATTACCATACATCTATTGTTTTATTAATGTCATCTTAAGAAATTTTATTGTAAACGGATAATTTTTCCAGTGAGAATTGTCCTGTTTGGCAAAGGATTCGGGAGACAATTGGTGGTAATTGAAAGACGTAAAAATATTTCAAGATATACCATGTTTAGATTCCGATCTGGATAGCTACTCATGATATTATAGAACGTCAATTTTTTGATTTCCCGTCTTGTACCTTCCTGGCAATGTCGTATTTAAAGGTGTAATAAGTCATGTTGCAAAATGAGGAGAGCATAGAAACTTTCAGAAAACTTTTATTCAAAATAAAATCTTCAAAAATTAGTTTCAAAAAATATTCAAATATCTGCCTGCCACATTGAACTGCACTGGGTGGACTATCAATCTTGTCCTCTGAAAAAATTTGACTTTGTCAAAGAAATAATGTCTACAAGTATTTCAAATTTGCCGACAACTCACCGTTTATTAGCTCTAGAAAGAGCAGAAAAGCTTCAGCGGTGACTTTTTTGCGCTTCGAGTCATTTTCTGAAAATTTCAAAAAATTGGCAAAAAATTGGAAAAAAAATTTTCAAAAATTTGCCAAAAAATTGGAAAACTATGTGATTTTTTAATTCTAGAATTTGCCAATTTTTTTAATTCTAGAAAACACCTTTTTGCTTGAATTTCTAAAAAAAGGCAAATTAGCAATAAAATAACTTTTTTTTTTGAAAAAAAAAGTTTTTTTTGCACTTTGACCTCAATTATCTCAATTTCTGTTAGAAATATCAGAAATATGTAAACTGATAAAACGTTTCTCACAATGTCATCTGCATTTTATTAGTTGACAATTTTTCAAATTTATTCTAGAAATGGAGATAATTGGTTTCAATGTTCTAAAGAACCTTGAATATTAAATTCAAGGAAGTCACATTTCTCACATTTTCGATTTCTCCAAAATTAAGTTGGTTAGTACAAAGAATTCTTAACTTACAGTATGTCCAAAAAGATCTAATCGGGAAGCTTGACTACAAATGAACTGGATAGTAAACCGATATTCAGACTCCTTCATTGTTGATGCTGCATGCGGATTATGATTATGCATAGCTGTAGTAAGGTAATCTCGGTTTTCTTTGTCATCTTTGATAACCTGAAATTCCCTTTACCCTCTTTTTTCAGTGAATATTTTTTCAAACCTGCGGAATTTCATCCAAAACGACTGCAACTTCATTTTGAGTCAATCGAGCTCGCTTTTAAGTTGTCGGATAGCTAAGCCTTAGACCGATAGTTACCTGAAACTATTTGTTGGTTCGTTTTAATTTTCATGTATTCCAAGGTCTATCAAAGTTATGTACTATGCTTTTCCTTATCAGTGATAGTTCCTCTGGAAAAAAATTCTTTCAAAATTGACATTGCCACTGTTAAACATTCAGATTCAAAGAAAAAACTCACCTTTTTACAAATAACATTCCAGAACAATAAGTATAATGAAATATATTTACTCTGAGAATTTAGAGAATATAATTAAGATAATAAAGGATATAAATAATCTTCAGTGAAAATCATAGAAACTTTCCAAAATCCATACATTTAAAGGATTTTTAGAGAGTTCCTGGAAAAGACGTCTATTCATTCAAGTCGTCTATGGGGAAAGTGATGTTATGTGTATAGGTGTGTATAGCGGCGACTCGTTTTTTTATGCGTCTCTATCATTTGTCCCCATTCTGCTTCTCTGCGTTTCTCTAGCATCTACTTTTCTTGAAAAACGACCGCGAGAAAAGAGAAAACATGTGTGCGACGCGACGCACCGCGGTCGCGCGGCAATTTTTTGACGCCAAACTCGAATGGTGGGATATTACGGGAACTGAACTTTAGAAATTTAGAAAATATACGAACAAATAAAAATTCAGAAATTCAGAAATTCAGAAAATCTGGAATTCAGAAATTCAGAAATTCAGATTTTCAGAAATTCAGAAATTCAGAAATTCAGAAATTCAGAAATTCAGAAATTCAGAAATTCAGAAATTCAGAAATTCAGAAATTCAGAAATTCAGAAATTCAATTTCAAATTTTCAGACAAACCCCTTGCTTTTGTTTTTGTTTCCCTGAACATCCGACGAAAATCAAAAAATTTCAATATTTTTATTCTTTTTATAATGTTTTTGATGTGAAACAAAAGCTTTTCTGTGCCTGGGAATTCAAACAAAAATGTTGGAAAATGTTTTATTTAAGCGAGGCTCCCAAAATAGAGAAACATGTCATGAGAACATTAACAGTTTTCGTATCTCGGACGAATAGTGAGTCAATTCACAACTTCCTTACTAGGGAATAGTCAATCCAGTCCGCGGGATATTTCCATGATACCGGAATCTTTCGAAAGCCCATGTCCTAAAAAGTCGTAATCCAATTTTAGTTTAGTCTTTCCTGAAATAAAAAAAAATATTTGTATTCTCTACAGTCAACTTACAGATCATCGCTCATTCGATGAATGTAAATGTAATTCTTCATGAATGCGAAGACAGCGTCGTTGACTAGCTCTTACGATCCAGCGTTTTTCAGCGGAAACTGAAAGAAGTTGATTCAATATGTAACTCGACAGATGTATTGATTACTTTCTACGGGTTCAATACCATATATATGTTTCGGAGGATACATGCCTAATTTATGATCACCCATTTGTCTCGGATCGATTGGGACATTCTGAAAAATTACTTGTGTTTCATTTGAAATTTACAAAAAATAGGCATTTTTAGTTCGGAAAATTGCATTTCTTATGTTTAAAAATCGAAATTTCAAGATTTAGAAATTCAGAAATTCATAAATTCTGAAATTCTGAAACTAGGAAATTTAGAAAATCAAAAATGTACAAAAGCTGCTAAAAATAGCTCAATAAATATCTGAAAACCCCGTAACTATGAAAATGTTCCTAATATCATGATGAACATTTTATTAGTTGACCACTTTTTAAAATCTTCTCTAAAAATTGAGAAAATTGACTTTAAAGTTTTGAAGTGGCTTGTATTTTAGAAAAAAAAACAAGATTTTACTTTTTTTCAGGTTTTTTGTACGAAGTGCGAGCCTTTTTTTCGAAGATATTTGATCTGAAAATACATTGGAAATTAGCGAGAGTTTCCTGTGTTGTTCCCAATTGGAAGTAATTGATGATTTTTTTTCAATTAAACCTATTTAGATGAAATTCAAACAATTGGTTTTACTTTCTCCAAAATTTACGTTGACTCAGATTTCGAACAAAAAACATTTTGATTTTAAGAAAAACTCACTTTCAAATAAAATTCCGGTAAAATATGAACTATGAAACGAATTTTGTTAAGGAATTTAGAGAATATAATAATATTAATATAGAATATAAAAAATATTCAGGAAAAATCAAAGGAACTCTTTAAAATCCATGAATTTAAAGGATTTTTGGAGAGTTCCCGGGAAAGACGTCTATTCAGTCAAGTCGTCTGAGGGGAAAGTGGTAATATGTGTATAGCTGTATAAGTATAGCATCGACTCGTGTCTTTATGCGTCATTTGGGCGATGCGACGCCCCGCGGCTAAGCGGGGAGCGCTAGCATTTTGGCGCCGAGAATATAAATATTATGCAGTGTCAACAATATTATTTCAGTTTGCGATTTTGCAAAATCAGAAATTCAGAAATTCAAAAATTCAGAAATTCAAAAATTCAGAAATTCAAAAATTCAAAAATTCAGAAATTCAAAAATTCAGAAATTCAAAAATTCAGAAATTCAAAAATTCAAAAATTCAGAAATTCAAAAATTCAGAAATTCAAAAATTCAGAAATTCAGAAATTCAGAAATTCAGAAATTCAGAAATTCAGAAATTCAGAAATTCAGAAATTCAGAAATTCAGAAATTCAGAAATTCAGAAATTCAGAAATTCAGAAATTCAGAAATTCAGAAATTCAGAAATTCAGAAATTCAGAAATTCAGAAATTCAGAAATTCAGAAATTCAGAAATTCAGAAATTCAGAAATTCAGAAATTCAGAAATTCAGAAATTCAGAAATTCAGAAATTCAGAAATTCAGAAATTCAGAAATTCAGAAATTCAGAAATTCAGAAATTCAGAAATTCAGAAATTCAGAAATTCAGAAATTCAGAAATTCAGAAATTCAGAAATTCAGAAATTCAGAAATTCAGAAATTCAGAAATTCAGAAATTCAGAAATTCAGAAATTCAGAAATTCAGAAATTCAGAAATTCAGAAATTCAGAAATTCAGAAATTCAGAAATTCAGAAATTCAGAAATTCGGAAATTCGGAAATTCAGAAATTCAGAAATTCAGAAATTCGGAAATTCGGAAATTCAGAAATTCAGAAATTCAGAAATTCAGAAATTCAGAAAATCTGGAATTCAGAAATTCGGAAATTCGGAAATTCAGAAATTCAGAAATTCAGAAATTCAGAAATTCGGAAATTCGGAAATTCAGAAATTCAGAAATTCAGAAATTCAGAAATTCAGAAATTCAGAAAATCTGGAATTCAGAAATTCGGAAATTCAGAAATTCAGAAATTCGGAAATTCAGAAATTCAGAAATTCAGGAATTCAGAAATTCAGAAATTCAGAAATTCAGAAATTCAGAAATTCAATTTCAAATTTTCAGCGAGATCCAAGCCTCAAATTTCGGGTCAAAGCTTCAAATTGAACGTAGAACACTATTCGATTCAAAAAATTTTTTAAAATCTTGAGGTTTCTGAAAAAATGTCTTATCCTTAATGGTTTGTCGACCAAAAAAGCTTGGTAACTTTTTTGAGATTTTTATTGTGAAAATGTTCAATTTTGGATAACTGTTTCAAATTTCAAACCGAGATCTCTTCTCTGTCAAAAGTTATGGACAGTAATTGAAAAATTGGCTTAAGTATTGGCTTGGGAAATTCTTTAAAACTTTGTTTATTCACAGAACAAATATAAAACTATTCAGATAAAATTGTTCGAAAAGATATTCTGATAAAGATATTCGGATGAAACTGTTTTAAAAATAAGTCAAATTAATTCCAATCATTTCGCGTTTCTCGATAATTTTGGTCCTCATCCAGTTGTCGATTTTTTGTGAAATTTCGGCCAGTTTTCGGTGAGGTAGTCGACAAATGGACGGATTCCAGATAGAATGATCTGGAAAATTTCAAGTTTATAAAATTTTAAAAGCTAGATTTTGAAAATATCATATTTATGAGTTTTCAGAATATTTCTAGTTTTTTCTCAGTATTTCAAAACTTCGAAAATTATCGAAATTTTCAAAAAAATTAAAGTTTCCAAATATTTCAAAATTTGAAAGTTTTCCGAGTATCCAAAACTTTCGAATATTCCAAATTTTCCAAAGTTGAAAATTTCAATTTTTCACACTTCGGATTTTCTAGAATTTTCAAAAGAATAATTCAAACAATCTAGGGCGCTTTTGACGCATTTCAAAATGACAAAATGTTCGAAAAAAAAATTACCTGCTGAGGTCCCTGCTCATATTTCGCAGTGAGCAAAAGTGTATGAAAGTTGCAGACTAATCTCAGAAGATGCGAAAATCCATAATACTTGGCTGGTTCGTACTTCTTCTTGGCAATAAATCTTTTCAACTGCTTCTGCTTCTTTGGTGTTTTATCCTCTTTGATTCCCGTCGCTTGTTCCCGTACTTTTCTCGCTAGTTTATCTTTTTCAGCATTTTCAGCCAACTCTTGCTTTGAGAACTCCTCATATTCCACTTCCAAAGCATTACTCGGACCAACAATCTTCTGTTCATGCTTGTCGTATTGATCATATTCTTCAGAGTAGAGAAGATGGGATCTGGAAATTTTTATTTAAAGTTAAAGTTTTCATTTTTCTGTTTCTCGGAATTTCAACATTTTCAAAAAAGCGATAATTTTTTTCGAAATTTTCAGTGTATACCAAATTACAAGTATACTTCAAAACACACCTCAAGCACGTATTGATATAATCCTTGAACGCATTCGCCGCCAATTTCCGTTTTTCAACTTCCATCGGCGTCATCACAGTGCTTGTCATCGCGCCGTCGAGTTGAGCGTTGTGCTGCTTGTCTTCAGCTTGGTTATCGAGAAGCTTGTGGTACTGAAAAACGTTAATTTTAAATATAAAATTGTAGATAATTTTAAAAGCAATCTAGTGGTTTTTAATTCGTCCAAAAATATTCATTTTGAAGCAAGTTATCACAAAAAAATACAATTCAATGGGACTAGTGGCCTAAAAATCTCGGTTCCCATAATTTTAGTGTCAGTTTCATATTTTTTTATCAGAACTCCTTTGAAAATCAATATTTTCAACCATGTCAAAACCAATTGATAACTCTCCAAATTATCGACATTTTGATATAACAAACTAACCTCCTCCACAATCTTCTCAATCGTAACCACCGCTGGAAGTTGTCCCAACACTCCACTCTTCACCATCTTCCGATCCTCTATCAAAATATTAGCCAACGGTCCAGTCAACTTGAACTCTGGTCATTTACTCGCTTCCTCCTTCCGTTTCTTTGGCTCCTCTCCTCCTCTCGTTTCTTTGGTTTTTGGCGCAGCCGATCGTTTTCTGGCATTACGAAAACCCGCATCATCCTTTTGGCTCACACACTCCTCGTCTTTTTCAAATTCCAATTGTGGCGGTTTTTTTTGGTCTGTCATTCTGGAAAAAGTTTTTTAAAAGGTGCAAAATATGGTTTGAAAAAGAAAAAAATGAGCCGAAAATAGTCAAAAATAGAAACAGAATTGGTCAGAAATAGGTTCGACACAGCCAAAAAATGGTTTGAAAAACGACTAAAAATCGCCGATAACGACCAAAAAAGTTTGATTCACTAGTTTGTCCAGAAATAGTCTAACATTTTCACAATTTGAGTCAAAAAGGTCTAAAAGGGCTAAAATTCAAAAAAATTAGAAAATTTGGAAATCAGAAAAACCAAAGCCAGAAGAAAAAATGACAGAGAAACAACAAGAATCAATATCTTTCAAAAAAAACGAGGGTATTATTTCCCGCCTCCTCGAAAATTCCGCCATTTTTTTGATCTACAAAAAAAATTTTTTTGGAATCAGAATTTTCTTGCAGTTTCCTATTTATTTTGTTTTGGGAAGAAAAATAAAACCATTGCACCAAAAATCATTGAACTCTCATGAATTCTAAATCTATTATTTGGAAATAGAACTTCAAAAATTAGTATCTGAATGTCCGCGAGAGTGTAATGAACTCATTTGAAAAAGATAAATTGAAAAGGAAAATTGAAAAGGAAAATGAGATGGAAAGGATCATTGCTCAGTCTTGGCTACATGCTTTGATGTCGATAGTGAATATTGGGTGGAAGAGGAAACATCCAAAACTACCACAATGTTTATTACAGACAACATTTTTGAGCATGAACAACTTTTTTGAGCTGCACATAATTTTGAAATAGAACGACACACCCCTAAACAGGAATCCAAAACTTGTTGAAGTCCAAATTATCATTTCTGTAATTTTCTGGTTGTTAAATGTAAGAATTTCAAGTAGCTGAAGGTTTCGTGAATCATTGGTGAAAATTCGAAACGTTCAGGCTTCTCAGAATCGGCGTTATCGTTTTATTTCTTTTATTGACATTGAAGATATATTAGGTTGGTGCATAAGTTTCTTCCGTTTTCAGGAAAATTTTTGATCAAATTTTTCTCAAAGCGGGGAGGGCTAGATCAATGAAAGTATTGCCCATAAGCATTGATAGTTGTGTGGCAACACTCCGGTAATTCCCTGATTCCATCGGCCCAGAACGACGAGGTCTGCGATTGAAAAGATGGGTCAACTCCTTTTTTATATGATCTTTTCACTCAAATTCTTTTCTATCAAGATGACGTTTGAGAGCCTCAAATGATTATTTTTCCGAAAGGGCAAGGTCCGGAAAATACGACGGGTGCACAAGAATAGTCTAGCCAAACGACATAAATTTTTGGTTAGTCGCTCAAAAAAGGTGCGATTTCACGTTGTCGTGCATGGAACATCTTTCGTCTTTTCTCCTTGTTTCGATCAGACTGATAAATTCAATTTCTCTAATTAGGAACAATACAAGGCGGCAGTTACAGTGGTATCTTAATCTAAATGTTCCTTGTCTCCGCTCCTTTGAAAGACCTCCAAACACATAACACCCCCTTTTTCACTGGAAATTTGGGTTCCGGGACGTCCAGAGCTAGCTCTTTTTCGTCAATCAACTGACCCTTCTGCATATTGATAAAGTAGCTTACCCACTTCTCATCTACGGTAATTAGATCCCTCGCCCAACTGAACGTGCGAAGAAATGATAGGAGAAACATGCTCATATATTCTCGGCAACCCATACCGTAGTCCTCTAAAAAATTGGGTACGAAGCGACAAAATTTTTGACACTGCCAAGAGACCTCATTCCAATTATAATACTTGGTTGACTAGCGGACAATGTCTTTCACCTTTCACAAGTGGTTTGAAACGGATTGGATACAGAAGTATTCTTCAATAAGTCCAAGTCCAACTTTCGGAACCATCTTCGTCTTTCCATTCTAAATTTTTGGCTTCGAAGCGATCGGCCCTATGCTTGATGGCAGTAGCAGTAGAAGGTAGTCTTTCATCTAATTCTTTCATCATCTTGTGAATATCGTAGTTTTTCAAACCAGAAAGGCATAAAACTAAAATGCCATTTTGAAAGTGTAGACGGTAAGGGACAGAAGTCGGCGCCGTGCTCGCGAACGACAAGAAAGAGAAATAGGGCAAAGTGTATATAACAAGTCCACGAGATACTCTATCCAACAAAAAAAACATCCTCCGAGAAAAACCGTCCCGCTGACCAGATATCAATTCTCAAAGTTAAGCGTTCGAAATCGGAAGAAACTTATGCACCAACCTAATACTTGCTTTCTTCCTATTCTCTAATTCCTCGTGCATTTTAGTTGGCCAAGATAAGCCGCTATCCGAGGATTTCTCCATTGCATCCATCTTGGTTCCGGAAGTTCACGTCAAGTAGGTTTGCTTTGCCACGAATTTCTCGGCGTGTTCGTAGATAAGGTTAATTCCCTCTGCTTAAAGTTATTGCTTCTTCGAAGTCTTGTTGCTCTCTGAAATGTTGATGGATAAACGGTGTTCATTATAACGTTGCTGCAAGTTTTTACCTCTGAACCTTATATTCTATGACTCCAAGCACATTATTAGTTGTCGAAGTCACTCGAGGCGATGTATTTGTTCAGACATGTTGTTTGAATTTAGCACGAAGCAGCTCCGATCTTTACTGGTGTCGATGTGGACTGCGAGCTTGGACGTTTCGCATGAGGGTCAGACAAACGATCTGGAGATTGTGCATGAGCAAAAGCCTGATCTTGCATTGTGAAAGGGCCTTTTTCCAATTGTTGTTTCGCAAAAATGTATCCTGCATGGTCAGCTGGATCGACTTTTGGATTGAAACATTTACAGGCTCCTAGAACGGTGATGATGAGTCGGATATGGGAGAAACATGAAAATCGAAATTTAAAATTTATCAAAGCAGAATAATCAGTGCAACTTACGTCTCAACTGTGCACACAACGAAGATCGGATTCGATTTGCCATAATTTCACTTCGAATAGAATTTCAGACATTTGAATCAAGTTTCTGAAATTTTTGTGGAGGCTGACGTCGTGGAGAATAGAAATAGCTAAAACTCTGTTTGTGCTCCAACGTGGTGGTGAGCTCATTCAAAATATTGAGAGCCTCGCGACGAGGATTGACGCTTCCGATGGAGTCTTAGCTGAGAACAGCGGGAAAAGTGCATATTGGATGATGGTATTGAGAAATTCGGCGTTGCCTTCGAAGAAGGTGTTGTTGTTGGAGAAGGAGAACTGAAATGAGAGAGAATTGTTGTAGTGTGATATTTTGAACGCGGTTGCATTTTTATGAGCGAGTCATTCAGTCCGAAGCTGTTTTCAGAGTCACAGTTCATCTCTTACTAATTGTCAAAAGCTTCTTACACATGTATTTTCGTCTCTGATGACATTAAGAATAATCGTACCTCTGTGTAACTGGAATTATCCTGTTTTACATTGACCATCGGCGACGCCTGTGCAGACTTGGCTTCTTATGGAAGTGCTCGTTTCTTGTGTGGAATTTCTGGTTTCGCTGTGTTTCGATATTTGGTGGAAGTAGAAGAACCTTGAATCACTCTGTTGTTGCTGGTCGAGGGCTTTCGGAAGCTTTGCTTCAAGGGTCTCCACGACTCTGTTCCTTTTCGTCAGATCCTGCGACAGATTCCTCATCTCCATCAATGATCAGCTCTTCTTGGTGTTAATTTCTGTGAAGTGATCCATAATCATCTTTCTCTTCGATGGAGCACTGTTGAACCATGGATGCTCAAATATTGTAGCTGTATTTGGTCGATATCGTGTACCCTTCATTAGACATTCCGATAGAAAATGAATGTTTTAGTCCCGTGTGATGGTTGGAGTGGGTTCTGAAATATGGATAATTTGCTTTCATACTTTATAAAACGTACTTTATAAAACGTACTTAAACGTACTTTATAAAACGTTTGTTCGACCTATTCTAGAGTATGCAACAGTTGTGACCAGCCCACGTAAGAACAATGACATTAAAGCTATAGAATCAGTTCAAAACGCATTCACCAGAAGGCTTTTCAGCAGGCAACTAGGAAGGTACATTAGAACTGATGATTCAGAATATAAATCGGCATCAGAACGCAATGAGCTATATGGCATTACTTCTTTAGAATTCCGTCGCATTGCCACACACCGCAAATTTCTGAGTAAGCTGTTATCAGGAAAACTAGGTATGGAAACAAATAAGTTCTTCAAAATAGACTTAAATAACAAAACGCGTACTAAAACGAGGTTCATTTGGGCAAAACATAGAACCAAAATTAAGGGGAGCTTCTTCACGAATCGTACTCTTAGCGCAATAATGAAGCCCAAATGATATTGAAGGTCTTTTTCAGTTTTCATACCCATCACTATGTCTCATTTTATTTTCGGTCCAAATATCAATACATTTCTTATTTATGTCTCTTCATGTCTCATTTATTTTCCTTTCTGCCTACTTGTTTCTCTATTTTTCTGCCACACCATTTCACTAGCTATTGAACGTGTAATCTTTTTCTTTTATTATGATGCTCAATTTTTGTTATGTACTAATTTTTATGTCATTACGTTTCTCACGATTTCAAATCGTAATAAATTATTATTATTGTTATTATTAATGTTGGACAGGTCTCTTTATGATAGGAAGAAAAACAAGTGTTTTCTATCAGCGTTTTTACCATTCAACGAATTTCCAGGTTCGAAGTTGATTTTTCGTTTTGAAAATTGTTAAAACTCACCGAAAACTTGTCGAAACATCATCATTGGCATGAAAAATAGGAAACAGGTTGTTGGATTCAGCATTTGAAGCAATCTGAAACAATGAAAGCTTAGTTTTAATGAGAAAATCGGGTTGAATAGAAGAAAATCAGGCGATTTGACTACGCGCACCGAAGCTGCGCCATCACGCAAAACGCGTCAAGGGGGTGGTGGGAGGGTGTTCTTCGTCTGTGAACGCACGAGCTATGTCGTTCATAATGAAGGAGAGTCCGTTCGTGTGTTGGGAGAGGGATCCCTCTGCACGCGACCATAGAACGTCAATCAATACAACAAATCGCCCTCGATGTGTTGAAGACGGGAACGGACAAGGGAAGATGTGCGCGCAACTAGGGGGAAAGGTCAGAGATGGCCGAGAAAGATTAGAAAAACGACAGGAGGCATTGCACGTGAACATGGAAAACCTAGATTGAATATTTCTGCTTCGTGCCGTTTTATCAGTAGAGTGCATTGGCTAGGAATCACACACTCCACGACTCAACGAAAAAAAATTTTGGAGTTCTCGCATCGGACAACGGAATCACGAATTTTGTCGGTTCAAGCTTCTTAGATTTTTTTTCTGGAATTTTGGATGGACTTCCATTGAAATGGAAGTCTGAAAACCAAGAGTGGTACGTGTACAAGTGGCGTGGCTATTTTGTGAGAGAACAAGACACAAGAAACCATTACGATGGCACATGTAGAGAAAAGTATCGATCGGTGCACATATTGGGGAAGATTCAGACGGTGTATGAGGTCAGCCAGGCTGGTATGTTCACAAAAAGAAGACAGACAAAAAAATGGGGAAGAAGGCTAGATACAATGCATTGGGAAGTGTCCGAAGATACCGAGGGATGGGGATTAACAAAGAATATTCGGGTAAATGTTTTTGGAATAAATGAATGCGAACAAAACAAAAAATTATGATCAAACCAACAAATGTGATAAAACCGATTGGTTTTAAATTTGACGCAGAATTGTAAAAATTTTATCATTTCATTGCATTTTTTGAATATTTTTAAGAACACGCATTATCAGTGTGTTGGTTGAGTTGCTGAGAACTTAAAAATTTTGGGCTGAGTAAGTAGCTGCAGCTTTTGTTCGGAGCATGAAGCATTTGTCCGTTTCTCGAATACAGAGAGCAGTGATAAATTCTGTCCGAGTGAATTTCAAAACGCCGAAACGGATTTTGTCGTTGAACTTCTTAACAGCCGCCGTTCTACCATAGATTGCTCCTCATATGCGTTGAATTCTGCGTGTTTTGCTTATTAACCTCCCGAAACAGCATCCACATCTACGATTGCAACAACCGGAATCTGAAAAAATATCAAGTACTAATGCAAAATTAGAAATATTTTTAGATTTTTTAACATGTGAAAGACAATTTTATCAATGTCTACGTTTTGATGCTAAAAATACCGGGATGACTCAGAAATGGTGGTAATTCTGATATTCCCACTTTCAGGGTCTTGCACACGCTTTGGTAGGTGAATCTAGGAAAATTTGGAGCAAAACGACAGTCTGCGATGCGTTGCTTGGGTCCAAGACGGTAAATCTATCGAGAAAGAAGACTCCGCGACCAGCATTTCAGAGGTTTTTCTCTGATTTTTCTTATTTTCAAGCTAAAAAGAACCGGAATGACTCGGAAATGGTGGTGACTCTGATATTCCGACTATCAGGGTCTTCCACACGTTTTGGTAGGTGAATCTAGGAAAATTTGGAGCAAAACGACCGTCTGCGGTGTGTGGATTGGGTCTAAAACGGTCATTTAGCAGATAGGAAGACTCCGCGACTAGCATTTCAGAGGTTTTTCTCTGATTTTTCTTATTTTCAAGCTAAAAAAAAACTGGAATGACTCGGAAATCGTGGTGACTCTGATATTCCGACTATCAGGGGTCTTCCACACGTTTTGGTGGGTGAATCTAGGAAAATTTGGAGCTAAACGACAGTCTGCGGTGTGTGGATTGGGTCTAAAACGGTCATTTAGAGGATAAGAAGAGTCCGCGACCAGCATTTCAGAGGTTTTTCTCTGATTTTTCTTATTTTCAAGCTAAAAAGAACCGGAATGACTCGGAAATCGTGGTGACTCTGATATTCCGACTATCAGGGTCTTGCACTCGTTTTGGTGGCCGAATCTAGAAAAATTTATAGCAAAACGACAGTCTTCGGTGTGTGGATTGGGTCTAAAACGGTCATTTAGCAGATAGGAAGACTCCGCGACCAGCATTTCAGAGGTTTTTCTCTGATTTTTCTTATTTTCAAGCTAAAAAGAACCGGAATGACTCGGAAATCGTGGTGACTCTGATATTCCGACTATCAGGGTCTTCCACACGTTTTGGTAGGTGAATCTAGGAAAATTTGGAGCAAAACGACCGTCTGCGGTGTGTGGATTGGGTCTAAAACGGTCATTTAGCAGATAGGAAGACTCCGCGACCAGCATTTCAGAGGTTTTTCTCTGATTTTTCTTATTTTCAAGCTAAAAAAAAACTGGAATGACTCGGAAATCGTGGTGACTCTGATATTCCGACTATCAGGGTCTTCCACACGTTTTGGTAGGTGAATCTAGGAAAATTTGGAGCAAAACGACCGTCTGCGGTGTGTGGATTGGGTCTAAAACGGTCATTTAGCAGATAGGAAGACTCCGCGACCAGCATTTCAGAGGTTTTTCTCTGATTTTTCTTATTTTCAAGCTAAAAAAAAACTGGAATGACTCGGAAATCGTGGTGACTCTGATATTCCGACTATCAGGGTCTTGCACTCGTTTTGGTGGCCGAATCTAGAAAAGTTTATAGCAAAACGACAGTCTTCGGTGTGTGGATTGGGTCTAAAACGGTCATTTAGCAGATAGGAAGACTCCGCGACCAGCATTTCAGAGGTTTTTCTCTGATTTTTCTTATTTTCAAGCTAAAAAGAACCGGAATGACTCGGAAATCGTGGTGTCTCTGATATTCCGACTGTCAGGGTCTTGCACTCGTTTTGGTGGCCGAATCTAGGAAAATTTGGAGCAAAACGACAGTCTTCGGTGTGTGGATTGGGTCTAAAACGGTCATTTAGCAGATAGGAAGACTCCGCGACCAGCATTTCAGAGGTTTTTCTCTGATTTTTCTTATTTTCAAGCTAAAAAGAACCGGAATGACTCGGAAATCGTGGTGTCTCTGATATTCCGACTATCAGGGTCTTGCACACGTTTTGGTGAACGAATCTAGGAAAATTTGGAGCAAAACGACAGTCTGCGGTGTGTGGATTGGGTCTAAAACGGTCATTTAGCAGATAGGAAGACTCCGCGACCAGCATTTCAGAGGTTTTTCTCTGATTTTTCTTATTTTCAAGCTAAAAAGAACCGGAATGACTCGGAAATCGTGGTGACTCTGATATTCCGACTATCAGGGTCTTGCACTCGTTTTGGTGGCCGAATCTAGAAAAATTTATAGCAAAACGACAGTCTTCGGTGTGTGGATTGGGTCTAAAACGGTCATTTAGAGGATAAGAAGAGTCCGCGACCAGCATTTCAGAGGTTTTTCTCTGATTTTTCTTATTTTCAAGCTAAAAAAAACCGGAATGACTCGGAAATCGTGGTGACTCTCATATTCCGACTATCAGGGTCTTGCACACGCTTTGGTAGGTGAATCTAGGAAAATTTGGAGCAAAACGACAGTCTTCGGTGTGTGGATTGGGTCTAAAACGGTCATTTAGCAGATAGGAAGACTCCGCGACCAGCATTTCAGAGGTTTTTCTCTGATTTTTCTTATTTTCAAGCTAAAAAAAAACTGGAATGACTCGGAAATCGTGGTGACTCTGATATTCCGACTATCAGGGTCTTGCACTCGTTTTGGTGGCCGAATCTAGAAAAGTTTATAGCAAAACGACAGTCTTCGGTGTGTGGATTGGGTCTAAAACGGTCATTTAGCAGATAGGAAGACTCCGCGACCAGCATTTCAGAGGTTTTTCTCTGATTTTTCTTATTTTCAAGCTAAAAAGAACCGGAATGACTCGGAAATCGTGGTGTCTCTGATATTCCGACTGTCAGGGTCTTGCACTCGTTTTGGTGGCCGAATCTAGGAAAATTTGGAGCAAAACGACAGTCTTCGGTGTGTGGATTGGGTCTAAAACGGTCATTTAGCAGATAGGAAGACTCCGCGACCAGCATTTCAGAGGTTTTTCTCTGATTTTTCTTATTTTCAAGCTAAAAAGAACCGGAATGACTCGGAAATCGTGGTGTCTCTGATATTCCGACTATCAGGGTCTTGCACACGTTTTGGTGAACGAATCTAGGAAAATTTGGAGCAAAACGACAGTCTGCGGTGTGTGGATTGGGTCTAAAACGGTCATTTAGCAGATAGGAAGACTCCGCGACCAGCATTTCAGAGGTTTTTCTCTGATTTTTCTTATTTTCAAGCTAAAAAGAACCGGAATGACTCGGAAATCGTGGTGACTCTGATATTCCGACTATCAGGGTCTTGCACTCGTTTTGGTGGCCGAATCTAGAAAAATTTATAGCAAAACGACAGTCTTCGGTGTGTGGATTGGGTCTAAAACGGTCATTTAGAGGATAAGAAGAGTCCGCGACCAGCATTTCAGAGGTTTTTCTCTGATTTTTCTTATTTTCAAGCTAAAAAAAACCGGAATGACTCGGAAATCGTGGTGACTCTCATATTCCGACTATCAGGGTCTTGCACACGCTTTGGTAGGTGAATCTAGGAAAATTTGGAGCAAAACGACAGTCTTCGGTGTGTGGATTGGGTCTAAAACGGTCATTTAGCAGATAGGAAGACTCCGCGACCAGCATTTCAGAGGTTTTTCTCTGATTTTTCTTATTTTCAAGCTAAAAAAAACTGGAATGACTCGGAAATCGTGGTGGCTCTGACATTCCGACTATCAGGGTCTTCCACACGCTTTGGTAGGTGAATCTAGGAAAATTTATAGCAAAACGACAGTCTTCGGTGTGTGGATTGGGTCTAAAACGGTCATTTAGAGGATAAGAAGAGTCCGCGACCAGCATTTCAGAGGTTTTTCTCTGATTTTTCTTATTTTCAAGCTAAAAAAAACCGGAATGACTTGGAAATCGTGGTGGCTCTGACATTCCGATTATCAGGGTCTTCCACACGCTTTGGTAGGTGAATCTAGGAAAATTTGGAGCAAAACGACAGTCTGCGGTGTGTGGATTGGGTCTGAAACGGTCATTTAGCAGATAGGAAGACTCCGCGACCAGCATTTCAGAGGTTTTTCTCTGATTTTTCTTATTTTCAAGCTAAAAAAACTGGAATGACTCGGAAATCGTGGTAACTCTGATATTTCGACTATCAGAGTCTTCCACACGTTTTGGTGGCTGAATCCAGGAAATTTAGAGCGAAACGACAACCAGTGGTGCGTGGCTTGGGTCCAAGACGGTCAATCTATCGAGAAAGAAGACTCCGCGACCCGATTTTCAGAGGTTTTCCACTGATTTTTCTAATTTACGAGCTAAAAAGTATCGGAGTGACTCGGAAAAGTTGGTAACTCTGATACTCCGACTATCAGAGTCTTCCACACGTTTTGGTGGCTGAATCTAGGAAATTTAGAGCGAAACGACAATCAGCGGTGCGTGGCTTGGGTCCAAGACGGCCAATCTATCAAGAAAGAAGACTAAGTGACCAATTTTTCGAAAGTTTTTCTCTGATTTTTCGTATTTTCGAGCTAAACAGAACCGGAAAGTGTCGGAAATGTTTGTAACTCTGATATTCCGACTATCAGGGTCTTCCACACGTTTTGGTGGGTGAATCTAGGAAAATTTGGAGCAAAACGACAGTCTGCGGTGTGTGGATTGGGTCTAAAACGGTCATTTAGCAGATAGGAAGACTCTGCGACCAGCATTTCAGAGGTTTTTCTCTGATTTTTCTTATTTCCAAGCTAAAAAGAACCGGAATGACTCGGAAATCGTGGTGACTCTGATATTCCGACTATCAGGGGTCTTCCACACGTTTTGGTGGGTGAATATAGGAAAATTTGGAGCAAAACGACAGTCTGCGGTGTGTGGATTGGGTCTAAAACGGTCATTTAGAGGATAAGAAGACTTCGCGACCAGCATTTCAGAGGTTTTTCTCTGATTTTTCTTATTTTCAAGCTAAAAAGTATCGGAGTGACTCGGAAAAGTTGGTAACTCTGATACTCCGACTATTAGAGTCTTCCACACGTTTTGGTGGCCGAATCTAGGAAAATTGAAGCGAAACGACAACCAGCGGTGCGTGGCTTGGGTCCAAGACGGCCAATCTATCAAGAAAGAAGACTAAGTGACCAATTTTTCGAAAGTTTTTCTCTGATTTTTCGTATTTTCGAGCTAAACAGAACCGGAAAGTGTCGGAAATGTTTGTAACTCTGATATTCCGACTATCAGGGTCTTCCACACGTTTTGGTGGGTGAATCTAGGAAAATTTGGAGCAAAACGACAGTCTGCGGTGTGTGGATTGGGTCTAAAACGGTCATTTAGCAGATAGGAAGACTCTGCGACCAGCATTTCAGAGGTTTTTCTCTGATTTTTCTTATTTTCAAGCTAAAAAGAACCGGAATGACTCGGAAATCGTGGTGACTCTGATATTCCGACTATCAGGGGTCTTCCACACGTTTTGGTGGGTGAATATAGGAAAATTTGGAGCTAAACGACAGTCTGCGGTGTGTGGCTTGGGTCTCTAAGACCGTCAATCTATCCAGAAAAAAGACTCCGTGACCAATTTTTCAGAAGTTTTTTTTTCCTGATTTTTTACATTTTGAAGTCTCGAAAAAAGCGAGACCTTAGCTTTTAGATTCATGTATCATTTGGATGGGTGTTTTTAAGCAGTTTTTTGATTTCTGAATATCAAAACTCACCAATTTATCTATGTTTTCCCTTGCTTTCATTCAAAGTGATCACTGGGTAGTAGATTGGGGAGAGAGGTCCACTCAGAAGAAAGCTGATATTCATTGAAGTCACGACAAGATCTTCTAGCTCCAATGGAAGATGACACTCGACATTTTGGTATCCTTCTTTTTCCAAAGATTTTCTCCGACATCTTTTGCAACCTGTAAAAAAGCAATAGATTTAGGTTTTCATATTTTTAATCTGATATTCCGACTATCAGGGTCTTCCACACGTTTTGGTGGGTAAATCTAGGAAAATTTGGAGCAAAACGACAGTCTGCGGTGTGTGGATTGGGTCTAAAACGGTCATTTAGCAGATAAGAAGACTTCGCGACCAGCATTTCAGAGGTTTTTCTCTGATTTTTCTTATTTTCAAGCAAAAAAAAACTGGAATGACTCGGAAATCGTGGTGACTCTGATATTCCGACTATCAGGGTCTTCCACACGTTTTGGTGGGTGAATATAGGACAATTTGGAGCAAAACGACAGTCTGCGGTGCGTGGCTTGGGTCCAAGACGGTCAATCTATCGAGAAAGGAGACTCTGTGACCAATTTTTCAAAAGTTTTTATCTGATTTTTCTTATTTTGAAGTCTTGAAAACAGCGAGAGCTCAGCTTTCAGATAGAGGTATCATTGGATGGGTGTTTTTAGGCAGTTTTTTAGTTTTTGAATATCAAAACCTCACCAATTTGGCTATTTTTCCCTTGCTTTCATTCAAAGTGATCACTGGATAGTAGATTGGGGAGAGAGGTCCATTCAGAAGAAAGCTGATATTCATTGAAGTCACGACAAGATCTTCTAGCTCCAATGGAAGATGACACTCGACATTTTGATATCCTTCTTTTTCCAACGATTTTCCCGACATCTTTTGCAACCTGTAAAAACGCAATAGATGTAGGTTTCCATATTTTTACTGACCATATTCTATTTAAAATAGATCATAGAATGTATCTGTTTTTGTTGCATAAGGCATCCCGTCTTGGTATGATCATCACAAGATATAGCCAATTTCAATTCAACAATACACCAGCAAGGAGAATCCAGAGCACACAAGCAGTACTTCAAAAAAATTCAATCATTCCGATCGTGAAGATCGTTGCATCTGCGCTTCTCAAATACGACTTTTGTCTGAAAACTTGTTACTCTTGTCATATTCATGTACAATGGTAACTCACTTTCAGGCTATCTCAAATATTCGTCGAAGAAATGGTAGAAATCTAACATCCACATGAAATCTCCACCAGTCTTTGATTTCCTCAAACATTAGAAATTGAATCACCGATTCTTGCCGGCCGCTACATCAATATAATTCTGAAGCATCAAAAAATGAATTTGCAACCTAAAATATTGTTCTTTCGCCGATTCCACTGCTCTCATTCTGTCCTGTCCCGGTTTTCACAAGCTTTTATCAAACTTTTCACAGAAACTTTTTTTATATTGGCTAGAAACTGGGAGAACAACGGAAACAAGCCGACCATCATTGAGTTCCAAACAAGTTTGGTAACGCTCCAGCCGGCCTAGACGTCGTTGCTTTTCACCATTTCTGCCAGAGCATTTTTTTACGTTTTCGATGATTTTCCTGAAAAATCAAAAATTGAGTCTATGAGAAAAAAAACAAAAATGAAACAACAGAAAACGGCCGAAAGAGAAGCTAAAGAATTCGTTTGTCCTACAATTTAATAGTTTATCTTATTTTCCGATGAAAATGCATAGAAAATCGTCAAAAAAAGAAGAAAATAGGAAAAAATTAGGCAAAAACCTCTGTGGGTCGTTTTACGCTAAACCGTGCGCGCGGGCCGAATATGCGGAGTGTCGTTTGTGTTTGTCATTCTATAGAAGAACGGAAGGGAAGCCCGCAACGCACATACACACACATATAAAAGGAAGCGTATTGAGGTAGTCTTGCTACCACGAAGAAAGTGAGAAGAAAGAATAGAAGAAATACCATCTGAGCTAAAACTGAATAAAAACCGTGCAATTTTTTGTGAGATTTAAACGGTGAATGCGGCGGACAATTATCGGTTTTGCGAGAACGTGGCTTTTGTAAAAAAACGGAAATTTTATTTTCTAATTTCCCTTCGATTAAGTTTGGTGAACATTTGCATCCATTGATGCGAAGTGAGAGACAAATGATGAAATAAGAAAAAAACAGGAATAGGAAAAACGTGGAGCGGGTTAGAGTTTTGAAAATTTTGAATTCGAGGGACGAAAAATTGGAAAATATGTATGTACAGTGAATGCTTTTTTGCTGTGTCACAGTTTTTAAGCATCTTGATGGAGTAGTCTGGCACACGGTCGGACCACATCACTTCCCTGATTCGGACGAGTGTCCAAGAATTGGAGGAGTTTGTCATGATGCTGAAGTTGTTTCAATGTTTCCTGCTTTTTTGCAATCTCTAGTTGAGCACCCTTTGAAATCTTCCATCTTTTGAAACCTGTTTTGGATTTTTAGTATTTCTTTAGCAAAAAAGCTATCAGTTATTTCGTGTTCTTTTTTTTCAATAAAATGTTTTTTTTCCAGTTCAGGAATCTTTTTAAACAAGATTTTTCCTCCATTTGATTTTTACCATAAACAATCTAACAAGATAAGGTTTTTCAGACAACGGTTGAGAACTTGCTCAAAATTTGTGCAAAGGTACTTTCGAACATGCTGAATCCGAATCCAAAAATAAAGTTCAGCCCGTTCTCAAGAAGAGCCGAGATATGACCTCTGAAAGTGCTTTCAGGGCTAAATTTTCACCAAAAACACGCATTTTTCGAGGATAATAATGTTTTTCAGGACTTGCCCAAGTGCGAAACTCAATTTTTAACATTTCTCTATCTTTTGAAATGGTTTTTGAACATTTTCAAAAAACAAATTTTACAAACCATGGGGTCCCCCCACACTTTGAAAGTGATTTTCCGAAAATTTCTTGAAAAGTGCGAAAAAATGTTCCAATTGCCAGAAACTCAAACCAGAAACGGTAAAGTCGGCATTCTGACAAGTTTGGACAGTCCAACGTTGTCTTTGGGCTCAGAAACCCTCCAAAATCTGATTGTTGTTAAAACTTTGACAATCCCTTATTTCTGAAATATCGCTTGAAATTAACTGAAACCTATGGAAATAGGTTCAAATCTTGTATGTGATAGATTTAACAGTACCTAACTTCGAAAAGAGCAAAATTGAGCAATTTTCAGAGGCTGAAATTTTCGTTTTTAACGACAGGAGGATGTGAGGACCGGTCGAAAAGACCATTATCTATTTTTTCCTCAAACTCTCACAAAATCTTTTTTTCTTTGAAAACTTTTAAAAATAATCAAAAAGTGTCAGATAGTGCTTAGGGGGGCAAACTTAAAATCAAAAATTAGTTACAAAAAATGCAAAAAAAGTTTTCCCACATTGGGGGTCGAACCAGCATAGTTACTCCTAATGAGCCACCTTTTACCACAACACCACACAACCGATATTTTCTTCTCAGCGAAAGTGGTAGAGAAGGGAGGAGGAAGCCGAAATCACATGCGCGCCGAAATCAAAAATTGTTTCAAAAAATGCAAAAAAAGCCTTTCCACAGTGGGTGTCGAACCAGCGTAGTCACTCCTAATGAGCCACAACCACATTTTCCTCTCACGCGAAAGTGGTAGAGGAAGGAAGAGGAAGTCGAAATCGCCTGCGCACCGAAATCGCCCCAAAATTTCCGACAACGTTTTTCGGCCTGGGAGTGAGAACGGGCTGAAAATTGTTTCCTCATTATATAGAGCATATTTTAAACTATAAGTATGCAGAATTTGGGCAAATTCTTACCCGTTCTTTAAAAAACCTTTCCTTATAAGACCATATGCATTTTTTCCGTTCGTCCCGAATATACCTGTTGCACAGTGTCTCGTACGGTCGGACCGATTCTTGTCGGCATCTACCAACGACCCAAAAGGTAGAAAAATTTCACGATGTTACAGGACCTCAAACTTGGGTAATTAAACCTTCATATAAAGAAAGAAGAAAAATATAAAAAATAAGAGAAATATATAAGAATACAAAAGAAAGAAAGCGAAAAGAAGACACTGACTTTTTCCCTGCCAGGCCTCCCTTTTATGTGTTTCAATAAGCGAGCCGTTCCCATATAAAAAATATGGGAATTTGAATATATGTGGGTGTTGGGGCTGGGAACGACTGCTAGAAAATCAAAGATTAAAATTTATCATCTGAAACATCATTGATCACGAACAAGCCTTCTTCTTCTCTTTCTTCTGTATCGAAGTGGTCTTTGACTTCCGCTTCGACATTCCCGGCCAAAAAATCCAAGGAAACCAATGCCGGAAAGATTGCAAATGATGAATATGAAGACCATACCGATTCCCATGAAGAACGTCCATTTCCCAATGAATCCAATGAAACCATCCCAAGCGTTTCCAATAGCATCTTTGATGTTTCCAATGATATCTCCAGATATCAACTGTTCGGTGATTACAGCAAATTTTTCTTGAACGGCCTCTGAATCAAACAACTGAAGTTCTTCCAAATCTCCTTTCACTTCAAATGTGCTCTCATTCATTCCACATGTGAGAATACATTCGTCGTTGACTGAACGTTGCATAGTGTGAATTTCCAAATACTTCTCACTCTTCGATGAATCCAGCGTACATTCCACGAAATTGATTCCCAACGTTGGACATTTGATTGTTCCTTCGACACTCGTCTGTAGCAATGACTTGCATTTGTAACTCAGCTTTGCTCCTTGACCACATGAATAGCATCCCTCCAATTTGACTTCCGTAATGTGGCATTGATCTGGTTTCACCACTCTCTGGGCGGTATGATTTTTGAATTGTAGTTGCACAGATACAAGAGAACTTGTAGAGAGTTTGGTAATAATCTCTCCTTTTTCACTGTCCACTTCTATGCCCGCTTCCTTTGTAGGAATCTTGTCCTTTTCCAGAATGCTCTTCAGCCGAATAGTTGTACAGTCACAGTTCATAGAAGTGCCATGTAGAAAGCATTTGCATAGATTTTCATCAAAAACACATCGGAAATTTTCGGCATCATTCAAAGTAGCACATTGAAACTCTCCAATTAAACCTTTTGAAGGCGAGCATTTGCATAGATTTTCATCAAAAACACATCGGAAATTTTCGGCATCATTCAAAGTAGCACATTGAAACTCTCCAATTAAACCTTTTGAAGGCGCTCCGGGGCGAGCAGTTGGCGTGTATGAGTAACCAAAAGTTGTTTCTCCATTTGCTTGTTTTCTCTTCACAAAAGTTGCTCCATGGAACGGTGTAGGTGGTGTAGAAAATCCTGTGACGACCACTGAGATGTTACTGTCCTTCAATTGAAGAGGTATTCCATGATCCACTCGATGATGAAAATGTTTACCATTGACGTTGATGTTCAATTCAATTGTTGTTTTCCAAGCCGGGCATGTAATAACTTCATAAATTGTTTTCGTCAATGGTACAGCAAAAATCCGTGTGAACACACATGATGGAGAACAATAGAAGCAGCCTCCACATGTAATGCATCCACATGTTTTGTAACATCTGGAGTATCCTGGTGCTCTTTTGGCAGTCGAAGAAAGTTCTGGCAAATCATCGTCTCTCTTCAATTTTTCACAGACTTCGTCGTAGCAACTTCCTGCTCTCCAGCATCGATGCACATGTTCCATCTCAATCTCAAAATCTCTCGAAAAATGTTGAGTACGTTGAATGCAAGTTGATACAATAGCTGTTGCTTGAACTTCAACGAAAGCATCCAGACGATTTTTCTTGTCATGTACTTTGAAACAACCAATTGATTCGTTCGGACGAATGTTCAAAATTGAAATTGTATTGAGTGCACATGATGTTCCATTTCCAGTCGATTGACAAACATTTTCCGTAGCTTGAATGCTAGCGATTTCATTGCATCCGGATCCCACTTGTAGAATTATGAAGAATAGAACCACAGATACTTTGAAACTCGACGAATTAGCACATCTTCCACATGATACCAATAGAAGCCAAATTCCTTGAAAAATCTTTTTGATCCCTCCAAATAGAGTCATTCCAATTGTCATGATCACTTGAACCATCGAAAAGCAAACGAATAGAACATACAACACTGCGAAGAACAGCACCCATTCCAATAAATTATCCGAATTTGTTCCGAAGATCCAGTCAATGATTTGAGAAGTTTTTCCAATGACCTTGATACCAATCCTCAAACTATCCGTAAACGATGTTGACACTGCTGTTGTTGTAACTGTTGATGATGTAATCGGAATCTCCTCAGTTGTTGAAATTGCATTTGTCGTGTTGGCACATAATGTCATGAAGACCATTGCCATTGTTACCAACTGCATATTCGCAATCCTTGGCGACCTGCGTCTCGTGGTTTGTGCAGGATTCTGACTTTCTTCACTAGTATCATCTTTGGGGCTACTGACTGACTTCAATTCCTGCTTCTTCTGTTGATCTTTGTTATCGTCGAAATCCGTTTCCAAAGGAAACAATGCTTTCCAAGGATATTCAACCAATCTTTTCGTGGATCCATTTTTCACAATTGCAGAGCGATCTTTCACTTCCATAATACGTCCCATCGGCCATTTCGTTCGTCCCAACGACGGAAATTCAATCAATACGACATCTCCAACTTTTGGTGGCAGAAAGACCAACTCTTTTTGATGAACACGACCACGAAATGTCCAAATCCCTTCTTTGTTCTTCCGTAGACGTAATGACATAATAGTTTCTTCAGTAGGGGGATTGATCAATTGAGCACATCGAAAGATCAATGTTCGGGCTCGTGTCACTTGTTCCTGCATCGCAATTTTTCCACGAGTAATGAAATACACAATGATCATCACGGTTCGAAGCATTCGATGAAAAGTTTCAAAACGATAAGGATCAATCGGCGTCTGATAATCGTCATGTACCATTACTGTTTGTGCTGGAATCTCGTCCATCGATGACTGTCGAATTGGAAGCTCCTTGTTCTCCTGTAGAAACCACGCTCCATTTCTCCATGTAATCGATGTCTTCAAATCTTCAAACGGACAACCGCGTGTCAGCAAATCAGCAGGATTGTCTTTTCCTCGCACATGGCTGAATTGAATTCCATCCGATAACTCCTGAATCTGTTGAACTCTGTTTCTGACGAATCTGCTTCCGCTTGTTCCATTCGTTTTCAAAGTATCCAATGAACACATAGAATCAGTCCAGAGAAAAGTCTGATCGAATTGATAGTCCATCTCTTTGTGAATATAATCAGCTAATCGTACTCCTGTCAGCACTGCTAGCATCTCCAACTGAGGAATGGTGTAACGAGGATTAGATGGTGCTACTCGAGACTTCGACATGAGAAAATGTGATTGTGCATCTGATTCTGTCAGCAGTCGAATGTAAGCTACAGCACCATAAGCAGATTGACTGGCATCAGTGAAGACATGAAGTTCCATTTTGATGATTGAAGATGCGATGTGATCCGATACAATACGACGCTGTAGTCTCCACTCTGTTCCACTCCATTGTTTCAAGACATGATTCCACTGTGCTTCCAATTCTGTTGATAACATCTCGTCCCATGACATCTTCGCTTCCGTCAACAATTTGAAAAACCATTTTCCATAAAGTGTAGTTGGTGTCAAGAATCCAAGAGGATCGTAAACGGAAGCAATGATTTTCAATGCTTTCCTTTTGGTCATTGCTTCAGCTTTGATGGTAGGAAAACAGAAGATGAATTCATCAGTAGTAGTATCCCATTTGACTCCTAGCAATTTTTGAATACCACCTTCCGTCTCAGACTGTTCTTGTTCAGCAAAAAATTCGTTAGCTTCCGACGAGTTACTGAAGTATTGAGTGAGATTCATTTTGGCCTCCGCAAACATATCTTTCGACTCATGATAGAACTTCTTTGCTTCCATGACTGACATCACTCCGACATACACATTGTCCACATATGTAGATCTTATCATCTGTTTTGCAATTAGATTGTCCTGCTTGCTCAAGTGTAGACGAATTGTCGCATTCAATAAATATGGCGATGATTTCAAGCCAAACGGAACGCGTTTGAATCGATAGCATATGATCTTTCCTTCATCATCGACCCACAAAAAACGAGTAGCATCCCGATCTTCCAGATTCAATTCCAATTGTAAAAACGCCTTTTGTATATCAGCCGAGATTAAAATAACGAATTTCCTCATCCTCAGAAGACACGCTGCTATATCTGGCAGTAGATTTGTTCCAGTGTGCAAATGCTCGTTGAGTGACAAATCAGTCTTACTAGCTTTTGCAGAACCGTCGAATACAATTCGCATCTTTGTCGATTTTGAACTTTCTTTGAATACAGGATGATGAGCCAAGTAATGGAGTACCGAACCATCCAATCGAAATTCATTAGGAACCAGCTCGATGAAGCCCAACTGAAGATGTTCCTTGAATGTATTTGAATATTGTTCCAATAGTCCGGGCACTTTTCTCAACTTCTTCAGATTTCCTTGTAATCGAAAAAATGACAACTGTCGATTGGAAACGATTTTATCCTTGTTTGCGTATGGAAGTCGAACCACGTATCGTCCGTCCTCATTCCTTGTAGTCGTCGTCAAGAAAAATTCTTGAGTTTCTTCATCAATGGTTGCTTTTGGATTTTTGTCAATGATTCCGATTGATTCCAAGTCCCAAAACGTCTTGACTAGCTGTTGTAGCTGCTCATCTCCAGGATTCTTGTTGATTGCGGAAAATGTAACATCCGAACTCTGTCCACTCTTCATGGTTTGCTCTTTGCCAGCGACAATTGGACCAACGTCTGTGATATGTAGTTGTAATCCATTGGCGAGTCGTAGCGTATTGACTTGTCCCAATACTTCCATGTATGAATCCAATCCAATAAGAATATCAACATCCTTCCGAGTTCTCTTCAGTTGCAAGAATTGATCTTGTAGTAATTGCTGTAGAACATCATTCTCCACATCTGCTGTGACAATATTACTTGCAATATTGTCCACACTGCATAACTGAACTGTAGCCATTGCATGTTTGGTCTTGATCCGAACATCAAACGTAGAAGTCTGCATCCGACGTTTCTCACTGTTAGCAAAAGTACTGACATTCAGCTTTTTCGTTCCAGTTGGTTGCAGTTGTAATTTTTCAGCGAAATCCTTTCTGATGTAGCTTGTATTGGATCCAGAATCAAAGAAACATGTTGCCAAATGTTCTTTTCCATTATAATCAATGATAGGTACTTCTGTAGACATCATAATCACAGGTGGTGTTAGCACTGTAGAAACATCCAATTTCTCTTGCATAGCAATTTCCATTGTCTGTTGAACATCGTCAGCATCTTCTCGCACCACAACTTCTTCATTGGAATGAGCCATCTGAATGAATGACTCCTCTTCTGCTTCTCCACCAACTTCATCCACTGCTAAAGTCGTCTGAGTTCTCGAGTTGAAATTGCTCCGCTGTGCAAGATATGGTTTGGTTGATGGCTTTCTTTGATATCCACCAGTTTGTTGTCCAGGTTGTTGTTGTGAATGCGATGTATTCTTGACTCCTCCGCCATGAAATCCTGATCCTGATGAAGAATTCGAGTTGTTGGGAGTATATGCAACTGGTTGTACAACTGCCTTATCTGCCGTTGCTGCTCCTCCTCGTTGTTGATTGTTGTGAGAACCTCCATCAGCTTGTGAAGTGCAAATAGCTTCATGATGATTTCCTTTGCAAGAATAGCATTTCCATTTTGAAGTACACTGTCGAGAGGAATGTCCTGGCATCAAACAACGAAAACATAATCGTAATTCTCGAATCCTGTTTTTTCTCAACTCAACTGTCGCAAATTTTCTGCAGTTCTGAGGGTGATGTCGCATCCGATCCTCCACACAAAACGCACATGGTTTGATGACTTTCTGACGAGATTGTTGTGACTGTGGAGCCATTCCATATCCATTTCCTTGACGATGGTTATTGTTTTGATGATGATGATGATGTTGATTGTGCATAGCAGCCATTGTTGTTACATTCCGATCAGTATTTTTGTTGTAAATAGCCGCTACCAAACTCTCAGCTCTCGAAATTTCACGCACTTTTTTCAGAAGATCCTTTGCCGATCGTGGAATTTCCATATTTGTGACTCCATAGATTTTTGCAATAACACGTTTTGGTAGCTTACATTTGATGATATCTGCCGTTGAAATATTATCCATATCCAATCCCAAAGATAATAGTTGATTGAAAATCGAAGTAGCTTTTGTAACAAACGATTGTAGTCCTGCAGCATCCGTGTTGCTTGAAAGAACATCAGGAATTTCTCGAAGTTTTTGCAATAATACATGTTGGATCCGTTCTTTTCCTCCATACTGTTCTTCCAACATATTGACAGCAATTGCATAATTGGCATGCGTTGTTTGTAGATATTTGATGAGTTCCTCAGCTTCTCCTGACACCACCGACTTCAGATAATGCAACTTTGTCAAATCATCCACTCTTAGACTGCCCATAATAGACTCGAATGACTCACGGAACTCATAATATGTGGTAATGTCTCCAGAAAACTTCGGTAGAGACATTTGTGGTAGAGTAATATGCCCATATGGTAGTTGTGGAACCATCATAGGCATTGTAGCAAACTGATTAGATACTGGCGCATGTCCACCGACGAACATATCCATACCATTATCTCCGATTGGTTTTGCGGCACGTTGCAATCCCTCAGTAAGCTCCGAATTTCTCTGCTCTTGTTTCTCAGCTTCAATCTCTCTGCTCTTGTTCTGCTGCTGTTTTCCGTCATCTTTTGCCATCTCCATATCCTCTAGTGGTGAAAACAACACCAACCGACTCTCATCCGACATCTTCAATTGCTGTAGACCAGCCGAATATACTTCTTTCAGCACTCTGATTCTGTTTTTTCCTTGTTGTAAGGATTCCATATAATCACCGTATTGACCAATATACTTGTTTCTGACATCTGTCTCCGCAGGATCTGACTGCATCATCTCGGTCCATCTGTTATGTAATTCTTGAATTTTGTCACATCGACGTTGTAATTTCTCAATATCTTCCCAAGTATCCTCCAAAGCCTGTTGAGTATCATCTGCATTGAACGTGGCGAGCTCCGATAGTTCCAACACTTCTTCCTCCAGCACTTCCTCCAATCTGCTCCGCGCCACTCCTATCTGTTGCCGTATCCGTCCACTGGACATGGCCTGGGTCGCCCTGCCTGGGTCACCATTTCACGATGTTACAGGACCTCAAACTTGGGTAATTAAACCTTCATATAAAGAAAGAAGAAAAATATAAAAAATAAGAGAAATATATAAGAATACAAAAGAAAGAAAGCGAAAAGAAGACACTGACTTTTTCCCTGCCAGGCCTCCCTTTTATGTGTTTCAATAAGCGAGCCGTTCCCATATAAAAAATATGGGAATTTGAATATATGTGGGTGTTGGGGCTGGGAACGACTGCTAGAAAATCAAAGATTAAAATTTATCATCTGAAACATCATTGATCACGAACAAGCCTTCTTCTTCTCTTTCTTCTGTATCGAAGTGGTCTTTGACTTCCGCTTCGACATTTCCTTATAAGACCATATGCATTTTTTCCGTTCGTCCCGAATATACCTGTTGCACAGTGTCTCGTACGGTCGGACCGATTCTTGTCGGCATCTACCAACGACCCAAAAGGTAGAAAAATCCGAAATAACCCTATTGCCATACTGATCCTTTTCCAGAATACCGCAAAAAAAAAAACTGACTCCTCCGCTAATCTCCCCTAACCTCCTGTCCAAAATGCAGAACGACAATGACCATTTGGCTCTCTGCCATTGCGTGTCCCGGGAATGTGTGCAAACAAACGAATCTATCGATTATTTCCTTATTCTAATAAAATAATAGAGCTGGATGATTGAGAAAGAACCACGGGAGATGACACTACTAGAAGTGGAAACCACACTTGTCCAATATTTTTCCAGAATTTTGTTTCCCAACTGATAATTCATTTGCAAATATATTATTCAACAGAACAACAAACTATTTTGTTTTGTGACCATCCTCTAGAAAAGCTGTTCCATTTTTTATATTTTCAAAAATACTTTTTCATACAATTAGAATGGTTTTGAAAAATAGATAAAACGTTTTTCAACTGATATAGGATTTGAGCGAAATGGCTAGATTAGATTTTCCACCAGGAACGGTTTTTTACATGAGGCAGTAGTGAATTGAGTAATTTGAGGGAATTGAAATGAGTAGGTTGGGGAAGGCATAGTTCCAGATGCCAAAAAGTTGTTGAACGGGAAGAGGAAGGGATTGAAAAGCAGCTGACTAGCTGGAGACGAGTTGATTGCTTGAATTACTGCTGGGGATGGAGTATTGCTTGGGAATTTCGGTGATGAAGACGAGGATATGCTAGCATCGGTTAAGTAATCCACAACTGATGAAGCTCTTCTCTTTCCATTCACTTTGTTGTTAGATCGGAATTTGTGTGACGACTTGGGGTTGTGCTCAATCTTCATGTCGACGAGTGTTTTGTTCTGAAAACAGATGTAATGATTTCGAGATCATCATAGCTAAAAGGTGGGGGTAACAGGAGCCATAATTGTCTGCATAGGCCCCTTGAAGAGTTGAACCTGTGGGCTTATTTTTGGAGATGCCGCGCCCCCTACCGGCTAAGCTACGGTGGCGCAAGCTAAGGCGGCTGAACGGTGTGGTGTATAATATCGGCATTTTAGCAACACGATGTATGAAGACTAAACACTGAGCATCATCACATAAGAATTCAAACCCCATCTACAAAAAGCTTACAAACGTTTCCTGCTCCCTCCTTCGAGTAAATTGTTTCTTACATAATAGTTAGAGACAGCGATAAACTCGGTGTATGGAATCTTGATAACCAATGGTTGGTTGAAGATTATTGGACTGAATACCTTGTAATGAAGCCTCAAAAATGGTGAGAACTGGAACGTACTTCTGCATGGTCACAAGAGGAATCTGAACATATATTTAATTGCACTTTTCGAATAAACATCTGAAAACCAATCATTGTTGCGTCAGTTGTTTTCAATTCGGTTGTAAGTTTGAAGTGGTCAAAGCTGATCAGCGACTCCATCCATTCTCTGAAAGTTCGAAATTAATCTGGATTACATTTTCTATCACACCTGACGTTCCAGTTCTAACCCCATCCGTGTGCCAAATCTGTTTAGACGTCCCATGAAAATAGAGTGCTTTTGCAGACACTACCCACTGTTCATTGGAATATGTGTAACGACGGTCACCGACAAGCTCCATTTGAATCATGATGGCGTACATGTTAATGGGATCCAACTCTCTGACGATGTATAAGGTTTCCCAACATACCACATTTCTTTAAAAAGGACAATTTTAGAGGTATAATATTTCTTAAATATCCTTCACTATCTTCCGACATTTCAGTCCCTGCTGATAAGTATGCTATCGGATAACGGTATCTTTTACCACGTTTCATCTATATTTTTATGCAGGACCTTTCCAGGCCACGTTTGGACCATCCAAACACTGGACCACCAGATGCAGGGGGCGGAGCTTGGAGGATAGGTGTCGACTTGCCCGCCCTCCATTGTCTCGCATCCAACTCAGAATATTACCACTCTGCTGTTTAGTTTCTTTCTGTGTTACACTTTTTATTTATTCTCAGTCTTTACCTCATTTTGATTTTTTTTTGTACCAGAACAATATAGCAATGGCGAGTTCAGTTACCGTAACTCTTTCTCCGGCCCAAGACGCTAAATGGAAGCTTTTTCATACACAAGTCCATGAGATGCGTGTGAAAAAAAGCGGATTGAACTTATTCCCAAAAATGGAGTACATCGTCAGAGGGTTGGATCCTATTAAGATGTATGCCATCATGATTCAAATGGAGCTTGTCGGTGACCGTCGTTACACATATTCCAATGAACAGTGGGTAGTGTCTGGAGAAGCACTCTATGATCATAGGATGTCTAAACATATTTGGCACAAGGATGGGGTTAGAACTGGAACGTGAGTTGTGATAGAAAATGTAATCCAGATTAATTTCGAACTTTCAGGGAATGGATGAAATCCCAGATTTGCTTCGACAACTTCAAAATTACAACTGACTTGGATACAACTGACGCAACAATGGTTGGTTTTCAGATGTTCATTTGAAAAGTGCAATTAAAATTATGTTCAGATTCCTCTTGTGACAATGCAGAAGTACGTTCCAGTGCTCACCATTTTCGAGGTTCCATCACAAGGTCAATCTAGTATCTCCAACCAACCATTGGTTATCAAGATTCCATATACCGGGTTTATCGCTGTCTCTAACTATTATGTAAGAAACAATTTACTCGAACGAGGGAGCAGGAGACATTTTGAAGATTTTTGTAGATGGGGTTTGAATTCTTATGTGATGATGTTCAGTGTTTAGACTTCATACATCGTGCTGCTGAAATGCCGATATTATACACCGCACCGTTCAGCCGCCTTAGCTTGCGCTACCGTAGCTTAGCCGGTAGGGGCCGCGGCACGTCCATGAATAAGCCCACAGGTTCAACTCTTCAAGGGGCCTATGAGGACTATTACTGCTCCTCTTACCCCCACCTTTTAGCTATGATGATCTCGAAATCATTACATCTGTTTTCAGAACAAAACACTCGCCCACATGAAGAAAGTGCACAACTCCAAGTGTTACCACAAATTCCCAAAAAACAACAAAGGGAATGGAAAAAAAAGAAGATCTTCATCAGCTTCTGGATTAACCGATGACAGCACTTCCACGTCTTCATCACCGAAGTTCCCAAGAATTACTCCATCTCCAGGTGTAACTCAAGCAATCAACCTGCCTCCAGCTACTCAGATGTTATTCAATCCCTTTCTCTTCCCGTTCAACAATTTTTTCGCTTCTGGAATGCCTTTTCCAATCTACCCATTTCAACTCCCCCCAATTCCTCAATCCACCACCGTCTCTTGTAAAAAACCGTTCCTAATAGAAAATCTGATCTAGCCATGTCGAATCCAATTTGTTGAAAAACGTATCATCTATTTTTCAAAACCTTCTAACATGAAAAAAAATCTTTGCAAATATCACAAAACAAAATAGTTTGTTGTCCTGTTGAATAATAAATTTTTTGCTCAAAATTTGCATAATTATAGTTTAAGACATGCTCTATACGATGACAAAAAATTTTTACCCCATTCTCACTCGCATTCCGAAAAAGTTTGTATGAAGTTTTGGGGCGATTTCGACTTATCTGACACTTTTTGCTTATTTTCAAAAGTTTTCACAAAAAAGTTTTTGTCTGAGTTTGGGGGAAAAATAGATAATGGTCTTTTCGAGCGGTCCTTACATCCTCCTATCATTAAAAACGAAAATTTCAGCCTCTGAAAATTGCCCAAATTTTGCTCTTTTTGAAGTGGGGTACTGTTAAATTGATCACATACAAGATTTGAACATATTTCTATAGGTTTCAGTTAATTTCAAGCGAAATTTATGAACCTAGGGACTGTCAAAGTTCTAACAACAATCAGATTTTGGAGATTTTTCGATCCCATGACCACACTGGGCTGTCAAAATTTTTCAGAATGCTGTTTTTATCGTTTCTGAATAACTGGAACTTTTTTTGGCACTTTTCAAAAAAGTTCAGAAATAATTTTCAAACTGTGTGGGACTCCATGATGATTTTTTTCAAAAATTTCCAAAAAAATGTTTTTTGAAAATTTTCAAAAATTATTTCAGTAGATAGAAAAATGTTCAAAAGTGAGTTTCGCAATCAAGCAAATCCTGAAAAAAAATGTTTAACCTTGAAAAATGCATGTTTTTGGTCAAAATTAAAATGCATGTTAAAAGTCAAAATTGAGTACTGAAAGCATTTTCAGAGGCCATATTTCGAATCCTTTTGAGAACGGGCTAAACATTTTTTTGGATTTGGATTCAGCATGTTCGAAAGTACCTTTGCATAAATTTCGAGGAAATTCTCAACCGCTGTCTGAAAAACCTTCCCTTATTAGATTGTTCTTGGTTGAAATCAAATGGGGAAAAATTTTGTTTAAGAAGATTCCTAAACTGGAAAAAAAAACATCTTATTGAAAGAAAGAATACAAAATAATGGATGGTTTTTTTTTTGAAAAAAGAAATACTAAAGACCCAATACAGGCTTCAAAAGATTGGAGAATTCTTCGGGTTTGCACAATTCAAAAATATATCAGTTGAGAATAGTCTAATTTCATATGTCAAAAAGTGGTCCACGTGTTTTCCACTAGCTTGGGGTAAAACGATTTTTTTTTGACAATTTTCCTCCAGATATCATTGTGACGAGATATTCGATTAGCCATCGAAAGAAGAATGAACATTCTAAGCAAGGATCTTGGAAACAGAATTCGGAATTTCGAAAATTCCGACCATTTCCGGCATGAAATTCTGACCGGGATAATTTCGAGAAAAAAAATCGCGTTAATAAATTTCTCAGGCATTGAAGAAAGGTGCTCAACTAGAGATTGCAAAAAAAAGCAGGAAAAATAGAAACAACTTCAGCACCATGACAAACTCCTCTAATTCTTGGACGCTCTTCCGAATAAAGAATGTAATGTGGTCCTACCGCGTGCCCGACTACTCCATCAAGATGCTCTAAAACTTTGACACAGCAAAAAAGCATTCCCTGTTTAAATAATTAGTCCAAAAATGACATTATTTTTTGAGTTTTAAAAAGTAATAGTATTCAATTGCCTTAATAAAAATTTTGTACATACATATATTCCCATTCTTCCTCCCTCGAATTCAAAATTTTTTCCAATCTTTTACCCGCTCTACCTTTTTCCTAATCTTGTTCTCTCTAATTTTTCATTTGTTTTCCTTTTTTATACTCCGCGCAGGTATCCTGCTGACTGCGATTCATTTTTTTTTTTGCCAAACCATGTTTCTCAAACGTCATTTCGGATAAAAACTTTTTTGAATGGTTTTTCAACAAAAAATAACAGGGCAATACATTTTTTGTACTGTGTGGTATAAAGAAATTAGCATAACAAAAAAAACAACCGCGCCATGTCTGATAATAATTGAAGTTGATCAACACTCGAAAACCATTGAAAAAAAGAAAATCAAAAAACCATAAAAGTTTCCCTTTTTTAAAACAGAAAGTATCGAAATAAAAAGTAAATCGAGAAGTACGGTAGTTGATAGATGGATAGCTATATTTGACATGCTGTACAAAATCCAAAAGGAAGGCAACAGGAAACAAGTATATTCGGGACGAACAGAAAAATTGCATATGGTCTTACAAGGGAACTATCTGAAGTCATCTCCAAGTGACACTGCATGACCTAGTCAGAGGTGCTATTTCAGAAGTGTTGTTGCAGCATTGAAAAACAAACCAGACTGGCTTAACTTAAAAGTTGGTTGGGCCGCCTATGGGTGTCTAAAAATATATGTAGTAGACTTTGTTGGATAAACTCTCAAATTTCACATGTACATTTGAATTCATTCAAAAAGCTGATCGGAAAACCGGAATCAAAAATCCAGATTCCGGAATACAGAATCCGGAGTGCAAATATCAAAGTTCAGTACACACAATCAAATGCACATAATCCAGAACCTAAAAAGCGTGATACGGAATTTTGGATCCGGAAATCCGGATTGCGGAATCCGGAAATGCGGAAATCCGACATCCGGAATACGGTATTCAGTGAACCTGCATTCGTATCTCAGTGTAGGAGGGGGGGTGGTCAGAATCTTAAAATTCTTAAAAATCCAGGAATTCAAAAAGTGGCCGCAGAGCTCAAAAACCTCCAAAATCTCACTTTTTCGGAGTGGAATTATAATTATGTGGATCGGCCAAAACGTGATTTTCGGAATTTCTCCAAATTTTTTGTACGCAGGTTTTGAAGGGAAACCTTTATTTTTCATGTTGACACATTTCCACGAACATTGACCTAAATAGGTGTTTCAGTACAAACTGAGGGTGGAATTATACTTTCGTGGAGTACTATATTATCAAGATTCTAAAATGTCCTGCAAAAAAGCTAAGTTCGATTTTTTACTATTACCATTACCTCCTCCTTTTGTTGATTCTCAATAAATTATTATCGAATACCCCATTTCATACGTTTGCGTGAATGTTTAATTCATTTTCTGTGCGGAACGTTAGAAAGTGTTGAATTTTGCGATTTTTCTGGGCTAAAGTTTTCGTAAAACTCCTTTCAACTTGATATGTTGTTTCTTCCAATAGAATACGACTCATTTACTTGCAATTATTTGTAGTCAGTTGTGTAATTTCCAAATTGCATCATTCTTTGGTTCAATTACTATTCACCAGTTAATTTGGTGTTTGTTATTATGTTCATTATGATCCTTTCATCAATGATATGTTTTATTTTAATTCATCTTCAACCAATGATCTTTGGATGACGTTTGTGAAGAGGCGGTGCAAAACTTTTTCGAAAAACCAAAAATGGGCGGGTCTTGAAAAATTTTCAGTATATAAGGAGAAATGTTACTCTCTATGTATCAACCAAAAATGAATTCGAAAAGTATTATTCTTCTTCTTATCTTGTTCATCCATGTCAAATGTGCCTTGCAGCTCACAGAATACACGAACGGTTAGTTTTCCTTCCTTCAAGCCACACATGAAGATAGTTTGGGAAATCGAAAAAAAACCAATTTTCGCGACCTAAAATTTTTGCGGATTTTCGCGACCTGACGACCAAAAAAAAAAGGTCGTCAAAATCTGTTTTAGCACATAAACAAACAATTCGCTTAACTATATTTTTAGTTCAGCTTAATCAATAAATTGATACATCAATTTTAATCTATTAATTATCATTAAATCATATAAATTATTCACAATTTCTACCCTTTTCCTCGAACCGGCGACCTCCCATAACCAGCGGCACGCGTTATACACAACAGCGCTCAGAAGAGACGCAGAGAAACGGTCGCCCGCACCACCTTGAGGGAGCGCGCACCTTTCTTCACGTTGCTATTACACACATGTCCCGCAACTTTCAAAATCTGTTTGAAACGGTCTCGTGATAAACAACAGGCGGGGCACCATTTAAAACAAAATCGCGACCTAAACGTACACAAAAGTACGTTTGGGAGACGCTCGCCGGCCACAGTGCTTTTTTTGCGCTTTTCAGTTGGGAAATGGCTCTTTTTCCCAAATGTCGTTTCAGTGGAAAAATTACCCCTTTTAGGTCGCTTTTTTTTTCAACCTAAATATTTTTTACGGGAAACACGAATATAACAGTCGCGATCTACATTTTTTGCCTCCTTATACTAGTTTTGGGCGAATATTCGCTTTGATTACTGTACCGATTTCCCAAATGTCGTTTCAGTGGAAAAATTTGCTCTTTTAGGTCGCGATTTTTTTTCATTCTGAGTATTTTTTCACGAGAAACACGAATATAACAGTTGCGACCTACTTTTTTTGCCTCCTTATACGAGTTTTGGTCACATTTCAGGCCTGATTACTGTAGCGATTTCCCAAATGCCGTTTCAGTGGAAAAATTAGTCCTTTTAGGTCGCTTTTTTTTCAATCTCAATATTTTTTCACGAGAAACACGAATATAACAGTCGCGACCTACGTTTTTTGCCTCCTTATACGAGTTTCAGACGAATTTTCGCCTAGATTACTGTAGCTAATTTAAAATCGGATTTTATCTGGAAAAATTAAAAATTAAGTATATATAATTCCCATTTTTCCTTTTTTTAACACAATTACTTCAACTGTCGCGAAAAAAATTCCTTTCGGAAATTTTTCCTTTTTTCGCGACCACTTTTTCCAGGCCATTTTTCGCGACCTAAAATTCCCACATCTCTCCATGTGTGCTTCAAGCTCAAAACGTTCTACTAATTCATCTAACAAGGGAACCTCAACACCTCACAAACCCGAATTTTGATGAAAATTTCAGGATAAAGATAGCCTACCTAGACATATCTGAATTTTTAAAATCCGCCCGCCAGTTTCAGCCGAGTTATATCAGTTTCAGTACCAAAATTCGCCTTTTCACTACAAAATCAGCGTTTTCAAAGACGATTTTCTCAGGTCGTAGGACGTTTCAGAGCATGAAATTTGTTGTGCTTTAATCAAATTTTCATGAATTTTGATATTTCAAACTTTTTCATCAAGATTTTTCTTTCAATTTTCGAAGAAATCTGAAAAATCGTGAAAAATTCAAAAATTAAAACACTTTTTGTTCTTGAGAAAACGTTCGAAATATCAAAATTCATCAAATTTTGGGTATAACATTACAAGTGTCATTCTCTGAAACGTCCAAAGTCTTGAGAAAATCGTCTTTGAAAGTCGCTGATTTTGAACTGAAAAGGCGATTTCGTGTACTGAAACTGATATAACTGGGCTGAAACTGGCGGGCGGATTCTAAAAATTCCAGGTATGTCTAGATAGGCTATTCTGGACAAATCGTGGAATTTTCATCAAAATCTGGGTTTGTGAGGTGTTGAGGTTTCATTGTAAAGAATTTATTGAAAAGTAAAATATTAAATCTTTAGAAATTAAAGGGAACAAAAAAATTATATAAATTTTTAGTGATGACTTCATGCGAAAAAACCGAGCAAGCAACAGTGTATCCTTCAAAGATGACTTCATGCGAAAAAACCGAGCAAGCAACAGTGTATCCTTCAAAATCTTCAAAATCCTCATTGTATGAACAAGAGACTCCAATGCAAAAAAACTTTCTACCGTGAGTTAAATTCAAGCTGAATGAAAATATTTGTAACCAGTTCTTTCAGATTGCTTGCATTGGAATTGCTGCAATTCTTCAAGCTGTGAGCAGTATCAGAACAAGTTCATTGGCTCCTCTTATATTTTGAGTGAAAATTCTTGAATGAAGTTGAACTTTGTTAACTGTTCAACCTTTTTGATTTCATGCTACAGCGTTTATTCGCGAAAAAATTGTTTAACTCAACAGGAAGTATCAAAAGAGAACGAGATTCTTGAAATAAGATCATGGGGAAGTGCTGGGGAAATAAGATCAGATATGAGGGACATTTTGAAAGAAGAGAATACAATGGAAGTCGATGAGAGTGGGAATTCTGAATTTTGACAGTTACATGCCATTGTTGCTCAGCTGACGTCGGATATACGATGGGAGTGTCACATAGCCGCAATCTTCTTGCCAGTACTTCTCTCGGTTCTCTTCGAGGAAGTCCATGAATCCTTGCAAGGACTCAATGGTGCGCTGGAAAAATTCAGATTATATTGATACAATTTTGGATTTCATGTAGCTTTCATGTGAATCTGGCAGACAACTATTTAAAAACGACTGTTCCAATTGAAAATACCGTAAATCCTGTATTAGAATGTCCGTTTTTCTCGTATTTTGACACCGAAAAATTAGACGAATTTTGGTTCGAAAATTCATGAAAATCTGCCAATTTTACCAAAATTTAGAAAGATTTTCATCGAGAAATAGAGTTTCAACGAACTTCTAATGAATTGTGGAGTTCCCGGATAATTTTTCACTCAAAACGTATGAAATTTTTTTAGTTTCAAGACACATTTTGAAGGGCCCTTCTATTTTTTCAAGCCTCTCTCGGAGGGCCCTTCTATTAAAGAAGCCTTTCTAATACAGGTTTTACGGTATTCAAATTGCGGTGGCAGAAAAAACTGACCGTCAGTTTATCCCGGAAAAACAAGGGATTCAAATCAAACACAGAACTCTATTTCTGTAGTCTACAAATTCTTTTACGACACCCAAAATTGATAATTTTCCATTAAAATTTTCATTTTGAGATGATAACTTTGGCTAACCCTGTATACGGTCCAAACTGTAACTGCTTAAATTAAAGAGTTGCAAAATTTCAAGGGTAACAGTCATACTTGCAAAATCTCGGGCCGGCCCGCGGGTCGGCCCGTCGAGAATTTCGGCGGGCCGGGCCGGGGTACCTACAGACGTTGATTTTTTTATATTTTTTTCGAAATTTTCAAAAATTTTCCAAAAATTTAGACAAAAATGACCTATTTTTCGACTATTTCCTACTTTGTTAATTTTGTTGAAAAATACAACCTTTTTTCTTTTTTAATTCAAAAAATTTCCCAAATTTTCGTTGGAAAATTTTCAACAGTGGTAGGCGGGCCGGCCCGGGGTCGGGCCGGGCCGACCCGAGGGCCGGGCCGGGCCGGGCCGCGGGCCGGGCCGAGAAAATTCGTCTACCGGCCCGGCCCGGCCCGGCCTTTTGCAACTATGGTAACAGTTTATAAAAAGAGAAAAACTCACATTGATCACCGCATTATTGAGATTCAAGTTCTTCAATTGCTGCGGGAAGTTAGCGAACAATCGGAGAAGGTGAGCCAATCCAAAGAGCTCCGATGCTGGGAGATCTGGCAGTTGGCTGACACACTGATACTCCACCTTGTTTTCCTTGGCTTTCTCTTTCAACAGGTCATTGTAGCCGAATCTCTCCGGTTTGTAGAGGAGGAAGTTTCTGAAATTATGACGATTTTCCAGTTTTCAAAAAGAAGTCACAAACCGGAGAACCGCATTAAACATCCTTTTCACCATAGCAAGGTTCTTCTTGATAAGAACGGTGTTGGTTGGCCCATCATCAGTGACTTCCGGCAAGGTTGCAAAGTGCCCGAGGTACTGTAATCATTGCTTTGTATTATTGAGTCAAAAACGGCTTCAAAATGGGTGTGTTTTTCTATTTTGTTTTGCATTTTTTGAAACATTGTGAGAATAATTTTTCGTTTTCGACAAGAATAGTCGAAAAAACGAAGAGAACAGAAATTCCGGATTGAAATAAGAATTATCTCAAACCAGAGAAGATTTTGTGCTCAGTTTTTGAGATATTCAGAAAGGAACATTGCTGAATTGCTTCCGGTAATTTAATAGAATTTTCATTTTTTTTAATATGCTCCTTTCCAGAAAATTGACTTTAGACCAGAAATTTTAACGCCCTAAAATTTTGTTTTTGAGCAAGCTCATAATAATTCACCTCCTCCATAATTTTGTCCACTGTGAATATACATGGAAGTTGGTGTTCAAAGTGCTGATGGATGCGGTGGTGATCGAGTGCAATGACTTTCTTCAGAAGTGGTGGCCAGTTGAATCCGACAATCGGTGTTGGCTCCAGAAGACCAGCCGAAGAACCAGCAGAGGTAGACGGACCTTCTAAAAAACAAATTAGCTTATTGGAAACCAGTGCGTCTTTTCAGAAAAAAAACACGAGAAATGCCCTTTTTCGGAAATTTTCGAGGAAATTTCGAAAAAAATTTCTCGAAAAAATGTTTTGAAAAATATTCTGCAAGAAAAATTTTCGAGAAATTCCTTTAGGAATGGATTCCTCGAAATTTCTCGAGGAATGTGCTAAACAATGCGCGGTTCGAAATTCCGGAGTGTCGTTCGCGACTTTTTTCAGTTTTGTGTGCAAATTTGGTTCTCTTTGCCACCACTTCAAAATTGCTTAGAAAACACACCAGGGTCATGTTAGGGAATTTTAAAACCATTTTGAAGTGGTGGCCTAGAAATCCAAATTTGCAAAAGTTTGGCCGCCACTTCGAAATGGCTTCGAAATCATACCAGAGTCGTGTTAGGGCATTTTTTGACCATTTCGAAGTAATTGCCTAACCTTTGCAAATTTGGTTTTCTAGGCCACCACTTCAAAATGACCTGGAAAACACACCAGGTTCATGTCAGGTCATTCTAGGCCATTTTCACGTGATGGCCTAGAAAGCCAAATTTGCAAAAGTTTGACCACCACTGCAAAATAAAATGGTCTCGAAAAATTTCTCGAAAAATTCCTCGAAAAATTTATCGAAGTCGTGTCGAAAGGACACACTTTTTTTGGCTAAATCTTTTAGACTAAATTTAATACCTGTCGACAGCCGACTTTTCGCCGCTTGCACAGCTTCTTTCTGACTCCTCTTGAAGTCCTTCATTGTGCCTTTGATCATTTTTCCAGACTCTTCTCCAACTGGAATGGTGTCATCGTAAAATGAAGAGAATCCAGTGAAACGAATTTGATAGTGAAGACGTCCTCCGACTTCTTTGAATCCGAAGACAGAAGCCTCTCGTGGTTTTGATCCATCGTAGAAGGCAACGAATTTCTCGTCAACTGCGAACATTGGTTTCGACATCTGGACAATCATATTAAAATTTTGAAATTCGGTAGTAATAAGATGCAGGTAACGTAAGTTTGTATTGCAAAATGAATAAGAACACAAATATGGTAAGATGGCGCGCCTTGCGAATTTCAAGTAAATGCAATCATTTCAAAAAAAAAAAAACTATCATTCATATAAAAAATAAATGAAGTGGTGTCTCTCTTCTTTTTTTTTTCTGTGGATGTCATTCCGTTTTTTCCCAGAAGGGAACTTTCCCAAAAAAAAACCGCCTGACCAAATTTGATCTACAATAAAATTTTAGGGTTTGCAAGTCTGAAGAACAATAAGATTCATAATAGCGGAGCGAAGCGACGATCTCGCGCCGTAGGCGCAACAGCCAGCCGCTGGTTTTGTTTAAAAAATCAGTCTACAAAAATGGAGAGGACACGTCAAGTTTTGTGAAACTATTTAAAGACTTCTCACTAGTTTTTCGAAATTATTTTGAAATTTTGTAAATCCGGTTTTTAAAAAATTGAAAAAAATCAGAAAAAGGAATTTCGAAATGTAGTTTTCTAAAAATCCCTTCTTCTCGCATACATTCAAAAAATAAGAATAAAAATGTTCTCAAAAATAGCATTGAATGAAAACACTGCTACATACGTTGCCTGGCACGAACAAGAACCTAGGAAATCAAAACATATGTCTTTTTTGTTTTCAAAAGGACAGAAGAAGAGAGAGGAGAGCGAGAAGAGAAAGAAATGGACCAACATCGTTATCAGTTGGGTAAAAGCCAGCCGTTTTGCAAAAAAAAAATCACAATAACTTTTGATGATTTTTTGTTTGTCAACAACAATAAGAGAAAGAGAGAAATTCGAAATTGAGAACGAAAAAAAAAGGCTCAAAAACAGAAAGAAATCACATCTGCCCAAATTTTCTACAACAATAAAAAGAGACTAGTGCGCGGCAACCACGAAGATCATAATGAGAGGTCAACTGCTCGACAACAACAATTTTGGTGACGTGTACACGGTTTGGTATTGAACGGTTATAGTCTAGTCATCCAAGTGTTGTCCCAGGAAAAAAACAACGTAATGTGTTTTGGAAAAGACTAATAAAAAAGACATACAGACAAACACACCTGCCAGATCTTTATCTATACGGAAAAATAATTAGTCGGAATTCGAATTTCGCTGGTCATGATGGGATTCATTTCTGGAAAGTAAGAGGAATGACTAGAAAGTACTGAATATAGGGGAGAGACTAGGACAGACTGAGAATGGTTGTCAGCCCCAAAGAATGAGGGGTCCTGACCAATGAAACAACTAAATGTGAGAAGAAGAGTTCAAGAAAAGGGCGCTCTTCCCAGGTGGGTAGATCACAAATAATTTGGTACATCAAATATAAAACTGATGGCAGTATTCATAGAATGCAACAATTTATATAACAAGGCAACACACATAAATGAAAATCATGAAACCTCAAAATTTTGGAATGCAGTAAATGAACTAATAGAGTCCAACACGTGCACTTTGAATTCAAATATTCCATTTTCTTTGAGAGATTTTTGAAAATTGTACACTAGTGAAATGTTTCTCGTGAAACTACCAACATTATGTCAGTGGACTAATTTTTGATATCTTTCGAAGGAACTGAGATAATTGAGCTCAAATGGCATGTATAGGGTGAGTTGCTATTAGAAAAGTTGCAGTGTAAAAAAATGAGTGATCTCAAATAACGTTAAAAGATTTTTTGCAGGAGTGTGAAAATTTGATAAGCTATTAGGTTGAGCAAAAAGTCTTCGTAATTTTTGAGTTTTTTTCGAAACTGAATTTATTCAAAGAAAACGAATTTCATGGTGTGATATATTCATCATTAGTATCAATGACTTCTTGTCAACGCGATGAAAGTGGAGCGATTCCATTAGCGTAGAACTCGGGAGACTAGGAGGCAAAAAGGTCGTCCAACCACTTTTTGACATCCTTTTTGTCATGAAATTTTGACCGCCAAAGGATTCACGAGATCTGGACTCCAAGCGTCTGGAGCTACTGGCGGGTCTTCAAAGTAGTAGGTGGTCTTGCGTTGTCTCGAATCGTCAACAAGTTGAAATTTTTCGGGCGATTTAATCGATAAGCCTGGGCCACTATTCTATTAAAATGCACTCTAAGTTTGCGTTGTCAGTGACACCGGCTGGAAGAAGTCCTCTGGAGATAACGCTTTCACTGTCCCACTAAATGGACAACAGAACTTTTTCTCGTCTTTTGATGTCAGTTTTGGCGAGTTCATCTACCGGGACTCTTTGTATTTTTCTACTCGTCTTCAGTGACAACTTTCTCCATCCAATTGATCTTACGATTTATAGTAAGCAGAAAAAGTGCCAAGTCCCAACGCAATGGTTTTTGTGATTCCGTCAAATGGTGAGGAACGATTTTACTAAACTTTGGCACACTTTCAGATTTATGAATATGATCAATGATGGTTTTTTAGGGACGTTCGAGACTTGGTGCAAGCTCACGTGACGTTACTCTTGGTTCTTCTTCCAGTTCTCAGAAGATATCCTCTTTGAGATCTTTCCGGATCTTGATTTGTCTTCGAGATCGCAATTCTCTTCGGCGAATCTTTCGAGCCAAAACTTTATCGTAGTGTAGGGCACATTGTTCTCACCTAACTATGACCACAATTTAGGACAAGCTACGCTGCATTTGTGACCTTGGAGAAACTTGTACAAAAAAGCACCCCTGAGAGCATGGTGGTCTGTGAGCAAATTCTGGGGCATTACGAACGCTGTCGGTAATTTCAGCAAATGTTTCAAACATGCACAACTAGTACTACAACAAAGAAAAAACAGAATAATAAAAAGTTGAACCAACGCTGAGATATGACCATCCAAAAAAAAAATTACAAAGACTTTTTGCTCAACCTAATATATAGAAAATTTCCAATTTGACAAGTCAAGTAACTAATTTTCATGGATTCGTAAATGTTCCAGTTCGTTTAGACCTTTTTTCTCTTCACTCTTCACTTCTCGATCATTGTGAATAGTGGAATAACCAGCAGGGTTTGAATTAATGAGAAGCCCAAACTAAAAATGTTTTCTTGTTAATCAAAACCAAAACAATGAAGACAGAGCAAAATGGAGAGTGGTCCAGTAATGTGGGGTGTAATAGAGCAAATGTCTCTTCAACCAGGATCATAGTAAAACATCTTGTGTGTATTTAAAAAGAAGAAGTGTCAGACAATTCTTACTCACATTGATATCATTTTCATACGTGTGATTATTCGCTCTGTGTGTTTTCCCTTACAAAGGTCAGATAAGAAGAACACATGAAAGGAAGCGGACAGAAGAAAAAATGAAAATGTTCGAAGAAAAAAGTCGAAGGGTGTGATTTAGGCAAAATGCAAATGAGCACATCAAAATGGGCTACGCACCAATTTTGAAAAGTAAGAGCACAATCGCAGTGACAGGCGCAGAGAAACAACATTTTTTGATTGCGGCACAAAAAGAACCCACAACAAATAATACATTGTTTTGGTACGCAAAAAAAACCGAAAATTATAAAATTGATAAAAAAGGAAAACAAAATATGGGAAAATGAAAAACTTTCTTTTAGCAATAATAAATGAATAGAGATAACGCAAAACATTTAATTCGTATTCCAACCGCAAACATCTTACATTTATTTCATTTCACGTAATTAACCAAAGGAAAAACTTCTCCTTGACCTTCCCTTCTTTTTTTTTTAACTCCTTACCCTTTTTTGCTTTTGATTGTTTTCTTCGTTTGGTGTTCTTCTATTTGGCCATGACCAGTTAACTAAATGCAAGCTCTGAACCTAATGATTTCTATAATCCTAAGCCTCTCTTCTCCCAATTAGCAACGAAAACGCTGCACCAAATATATAGTGTGTCCCAGGGAACATTATAATTGGAACACGAACACGCCTTACCCCAAACCAGCCTACAAATTTCAATCCATCCTAATCTCATCCTTGCACCTGCCACACGGCCTCCATAAAGGTCATTTGTGTCCTGCAAACATACACACCCCTACATTGTTTCTTTTTGCCGTACTACGATTCTTATCTCTCTTCATTTCACCGTTCTCAACTTATTAGTACTCATTTAACGATTTCTTTTTTAGCATGGATCGAAAGCGCTTCCCACTGCTCCGCCTACCAATTGTGGTACTCACGGAAATTCTTCAAATTATGACCTGTGTGGAGCTGTGAGTTTTCATTTTCCCAAGTTAATTTAAAAATAAACATTTCCAGGTTCTCCTTCTCACTATGCTCCAAAAAAACCAAAAACATCGGGAAATTGGGTTCGAAACAAAGTCCGACAGTAGACGTTAATTTTGATTGGCGCGATTTTCACTTCCGTTTGGGAAATGGCATTTCTATCACAATGCGATTTGGTTCCTATGACGTTTTGAAAAAGCGGGGGAATAATTTGGTTTCCGAATTCGTGACAATCAGTGGCAATGACAGTGAATCAATAGGATTATTCGCTCCAAATACGAAACCAATTCAATGGATCAATCATTTGAGAAATCTTTTTGGTATTCAGACAATAATCCGTCTCAATATTTCTAACGAATTATTCATTCCGGATTCGATTCTCAATGCATTATCGGGATTAAAAATCGAGGCTCTGGCTATCACCCACCGGGACCCAAAACCAGCTTTCATGGAGGGAATTTCGGAAGTTTTGATTGCTGAACAACTCATGAAACAATATTCTAAAAGCGTAACGGCTCTTTTGGGAAGACGTTTCCCCTCTCTGTTTCTACTCGGTAGGGGGCAAGTGACCATGGACGAAATACTTATTTGCAATTGTGAACATCTTCATTTGCTGGAGACATCTCTGACGGATAAGGATATCAATCGACTATTGAAACTTTGGATGAGAAATGTGATCACGGATTTGAGAAGTATCTACTTGACAAATACCACTCGGAAAGAGGCATTTGATCAATATATGATTTTGGATGGAATCAGCTACGACCAACTTTTCAAAGCCAAGTTTGGATTAGCCTTTAGTCACAGTCCCGGAAAGCAACATGTACATATTTACAAAACGCGACCATTGCCTTAAATCTCATGCTTTCGACTGAAAGTCGTTGTCATATTATCAAATTTTTATTAATTTTGATATTGCGAACGTTTTCCCAATAACAACATTTTTTTTAACTTTTGAATTTTTAAAAGATTTTCCAGATTTTCTCGAAAACTGAAAAAAAATCTTGATGAAAAAAATCGAAATATCAAAATTCATAAAAAAGAAGAATAGCCTAGACACCCCTGAAAATTTCACTATCCGCTCGCCAGTTTCAGCCGAGTTACCGTAAAACCTGTATTAGAATGGACGGTACGTCCGGAGGGTCCTTACAGGGCTCTTCAATTATAGTTTATTACTTTTAATTTGCGAGCCAATTTTTCCGAATTTTCGCATGGAAAAATTCGACGAAGTTTCGTTTAAAACTGATGAAAATCTGCTAATTTCACCGAAATTTAGCAAGATTTTCATCGAAATATAGAGTTTCTACAAATTTCTTTCAGATTGTCGAGTTTCCGAAACTTTTTCCACTGAAAAAGTACGGAAATTTTCTGATTTCAAAACAAATTTTGAAAGGTGGTTCTTTTTCACAGAGGGTCCTTCTATTACGGGGGCCCTTCTATTTTTCCAAGCCCCTCTCGAAGGGCCCTTCTATTAGAGGAGCCCTTCTATTAAATGGGCCCTTCTAATACAGGTTTTACGGTAAACCAGTTTCAGTACCAAAAATCGCATTTTTAGTGCGAAAATTGCGATTTTCAAAGTCGATTTTCTCCACTCCCAGGAGGTCCCAAAACTTGAAAGTTTCTGTGTTTTGCTTAGGATTAAATGGAATTTCAGATTTGACCCATATTCTTGAAAAAAAATTTGAAAAAAAATTTGAGAATTTTCTTCACTTGGGTTGGAGATTTTTGAGTGATGGAATGTGTGGTAAAGTATGTATAACAACTGAATTCAGTACTAAAATCTTGAACTGAAATATCTTGGCTGAAACTGAAGAGAGGATTCTATCCTGAAATTTTCATCAAAGTCTGACCTGGCGAGGTGTTGTGGTTCCCTTGTGAGTCATTACCATTATATAATAGAGATAATCGGAATGCAGTTTTCCTTTTTTGAATGATCCATATTCAGATGTTTTTCCCTTTTTCCCACATGTTCGGTAATAATTTTTTTCGTTTCAAGTACTTGAAAAATCGCATGTATCCTTTGTTTTCTTCTTTCGACTTCTTTACCATCTTTAGAATTTCGATTAACTGAGTATGAATCCTATTCTTTTTTTAATGAGATTCTTTAATGCTTAGTTTTTGAAAATGTTTCTTCGTATTTCGAGATTTCGATAGTTCCCAGTTTTTTTACGTAATTTAAACCCCCGCATAATATTACATTTTATTCTATAAAATTGTCTCCTTTTTTTCTACTATAAATTCAATTTTATTTTTTTCAACATTGTTGTCTTATTAAATGTACTTACTATCAAATGTTAATCACGTTAATCAAAATTTTGAAAAAAATTTCGTTTTCATACTTAAATGATGTTTTTTTCACACATTGCCACCGTAATTTTCAATATTAATTTCGAGTAAAATTGGATAATTTCCAGGCCTAAAAGATCAATGCTCCGCCCAGCGAGTCTTCTTTTCCACTTTTTCAGTTCACGCATTGCTAGCCTCATTTTCAATAGAAATTTCGAAAACATGGGGAGAGGAAATATTTCTCTAGCTTTTTCCCACCGTCGAATCCCAAGTCGGGATACTGTAGCATTTGAATTTTTCTGTCCCATTAAAATATCAATTTTCAAGTATTTATTTTCCCCTCAGCTTTCTTTTCTCTGTTTTCAAGGACTTTTTCTTGCTTGTAAAATCTTTACTGCTTTTTTACAAATTTATTCATGAAAATTTTAAAAACACAATAACGAAATCTCTCCCATGTTTTAGGCATTTTTATTATTTATTAGGAATTTCGATGACGGACCACTTCCACGACGACTGTGATCGGCTCGGATTTGAACGTCTCCACATGCTTCGGTGTTCTGGAAAAAATGAGAATTCCAAGAATGCCGAAAACAACTTTCTCACAAACCTGGATAAATCTCCACCTTTCCCAAATGTCATTTTTCAGCCCCTTCGTTCTTTGGAACCAGTCGATGATGCTCCGATTTTCGAGGCTTTCCAAGACGTCATGGTCGAATGGGAATTCGACTTGGAACTAAAAAGTTGTTTATTTTTGGGGCCAAAATAATATCCTCTACCTGAACATTCCCATTCACAACCTGCGTTTCCTTGATGCGTCTATTATCATGGACTTCGTGTTGGTACCATTTGCCAAGCTGAAAATGTTTAAACTTATTGAAATGCATTCAAAACCAAAATGATACCTGAACTGGCTGCACAGAACGAATCATTCCAAAGATGGTGACATATTTCCGATGACTCCGATGGATGATGTTGGGGGAGGCACCCATTCCGAATATTCCGGAGACCAAGGCGGTAAGTATCTGAAAAGACCAAATTTCAATTTTCCAATTTTGTAAAAACAAAAAAAACTCACATGTCTAAAATCATCCATTGAAAATCAGACTTCTACACACGAAGTCATGGTTGAGACTATCTGTAAATAAAGATTTCATTAAATTTATAAGATTAAATTTATAAGAAAATAAAGAATCTCAGAATCGCTTTTTTTTTAATTTCAGAATCTCAGAACTTCAGAATCTCAGGATCTCAGAACTTCAGAATCTCAGAATCTAAAAATCTCAGAATCTCAGAATTTCAGAATCTCAGAATCTCAGAATCTCAGAAATTTCAATTTTTCAATTATTTAAAAATTAAAAAAACTCACATTAAAAAACATCCATTTGAAATAAGACTTCTACACACGAAGTCACGGTTGAGATTATCTGAAAATAAAGATTCCATTAAATTTATAAGAAAATAAAGAATCTCAGAATCTCAGAATCGCTATTTTTTTAAATTTCAGAATCTCAGAACTTCAGAATCTCAGAATCTCAGAACTTCAGAATCTCAGAATCTCAAAATCTCAGAATCGCTATTTTATTTTAAATTTCAGAATCTCGGAATCTCAGAATCTCAGAAATTTCAATTTTTCAATTATTTAAAAATCAAAAAAACTCACATTTAAAAAAATCCATTTGAAATAAGACTTCTACACACGAAGTCACGGTTGAGATTATCTGAAAATAAAGATTCCATTAAATTTATAAGAAAATAAAGAATCTCAGAATCTCAGAATCGCTATTTTTTTAAATTTCAGAATCTCAGAACTTCAGAATCTCAGAATCTCAGAACTTCAGAATCTCAGAATCTCAAAATCTCAGAATCTCAGAATTTCAGAATCTCAGAATCTCAGAATCTCAGAATCTCAGAACCTCAGAACCTCAGAATCTCAGAATCTCAGAATCTCAGAATCTCAGAATCTCAGAATCTCAGAATCTCAAAATCTCAGAATCTCAGAATCGCTATTTTTTTTAAGTTTCAGAATCTCAGAACTTCAGAATCTCAGAATCTCAGAACTTCAGAATCTCAGAATCTCAGAATCGCTATTTTATTTTAAATTTCAGAATCTCAGAATCTCAGAATCGCTATTTTATTTTAAATTTCAGAATCTCAGAATCTCAGAATCTCAGAAATTTCAATTTTTTAATTATTTAAAAATCAAAAAAACTCACATTAAAAAAAAATCCATTTGAAATAAGACTTCTACACACGAAGTCACGGTTGAGATTATCTGAAAATAAAGATTCCATTAAATTTATAAGAAAATAAAGAATCTCAGAATCTCAGAATCGCTATTTTTTTTAATTTCAGAATCTCAGAACTTCAGAATCTCAGAATCTCAGAACTTCAGAATCTCAGAATCTCAAAATCTCAGAATCTCAGAATTTCTGAATCTCAGAATCTCAGAATCTCAGAATCTCAGAACCTCAGAATCTCAGAATCTCAGAATCTCAGAATCTCAGAATCTCAGAATCTCAAAATCTCAGAATCGCTATTTTATTTTAAATTTCAGAATCTCAGAATCTCAGAATCGCTATTTTATTTTAAATTTCAGAATCTCAGAATCTCAGAAATTTCAATTTTTCAATTATTTAAAAATCAAAAAAACTCACATTTAAAAAAATCCATTTGAAATAAGACTTCTACACACGAAGTCACGGTTGAGATTATCTGAAAATAATGATTCCATTAAATTTATAAGAAAATAAAGAATCTCAGAATCTCAGAATCGCTATTTTTTTTAATTTCAGAATCTCAGAACTTCAGAATCTCAGAATCTCAGAACTTCAGAATCTCAGAATCTCAAAATCTCAGAATCTCAGAAATTCAGAATCTCAGAATCTCAGAATCTTAGAATCTCAGAATCTCAGAATCTCAGAATTTCAGAATCTCAGAATCTCAGAATCTCAGAAATTTCAATTTTTCAATTATTTAAAAATCGAAAAAACTCACATTAAAAAAAATCCATTTGAAATAAGACTTCTACACACGAAGTCACGGTTGAGATTATCTGAAAATAAAGATTCCATTAAATTTATAAGAAAATAAAGAATCTCAGAATATCAGAATCTCAGAATCTCAGAATCTCAGAATCGCTATTTTTTTTTAATTTCAGAATCTTAGAATTTCAGAATCTCAGAATCTCAGAATCTCAGAATCTCAGAATCTCAGAACTTCAGAATCTCAGAATCTCAAAATCTCAGAATCTCAGAATCTCAGAATCTCAGAATCTCAGAATCTCAGAACTTCAGAATCTCAGAATCTCAAAATCTCAGAATCTCAGAATCTCAGAACTTCAGAATCTCAGAATCTCAAAATCTCAGAATCTCAGAATCTCAGAATTTCAGAATCTCAGAATCTCAGAATCTCAGAATCTCAGAATCTCAGAATCTCAGAATTTCAGAATCTCAGTATCTCAGAATCTCAGAAATTTCAAATTTTCAATTATTTAAAAATCAAAAAAACTCACATTTTTAAAAAAATCCATTAAAAATCAGACTTCTACACACGAAGTCATGGTTGCGACTATCTGAAAATGAAGATTCCATTAAATTTATAATAGTAAGTTTATAAGAAAACAAAGATATCATATTTGGCTGCACAGAGCTAATTTTCAATTTTTCAAAATTTGTTTAATCTTTGTAAACTGATTTGTGACCTTAATTTGGCTCGCTTCAGATAGATTTTTCTCAATTTTCGTCGGGTTTCGCGTAAATTCTAAATATTCTAATTCAGACTTCATTACCATATCTTAATTTCCAAAACTGTCTATTTTGAGCAATACTATTTCTTTTTGAAGTTCATAATTTGAAAACAAACTGTTTTTGAGACCTGAAAATGTCTACAAGCTCAAAACTTCCAAGCTCAAATGCCGTTAAACCTGCCAAGTTTGAGCTAATTTTTCTTGGCTCGTGTGAAAACTATCGGAAATGTGTCAACTGATAAAATGTTTGCAGTGTCTTGATAAACATCTAATCAGTTGAAAACATTTCAATATCATCGATAGGAACCAAGATAAATTGGCCCAAAGTTGAAAAATACGGGCCTTTCTATTACAAATCTCACGGTAAGCAGAAAAATAAAAATTCGACGAATTTATTTTTCTCATTTTAAAAGATTTCTTAACTTCTTTCTAAATTCACATTTTTCAATTGGAAAACATTCAAATTTCAAGAAAAAACTCACTTTTTTCAAACAAATTTCCACCAAAAATCGATATCGCAAAGTCCTCTTGGATTTATAGAATATAATAAGAATATAATAGAATAATAAAAATACTCAGGAAAATAAAGGGAAGGGAACTCTCCAGAACCCATACACAAGTGTTCGTGGAGAGCCCCCGGGAGACGTCTATTCGGTAAAGTCGTCGATGGTAAAGAGTGAATTGTGTGAATAGGTATAGGGGCCACGGAGGGGGGGGGGGGGGGTATAGGTATTGGGGCGACTATGCGTCTCTACCCACTTTGTCTCACTGGCTGCGTTTCTTCCTGATCTACAGTGCGTTGCAGGTTCTTACGTCCACTCATGTTTAGGGTCATAACTTTTGAACCGTTCAAGTAATCAATTTAATCTTTTCAAAATCGGATTTGGGACCACAAATTACATCTAGTGGTCAATTTCTGCATCGAAACCTTGAAAACTACACGAGTTATCTGGAAAAATCTGAAAATGTGTCATTTGCAACCGTTGCAGGTTTATACGTCCACTCTAAAGATCGGTAGATCATGACTTCCAGCGAAGACGGAGGTGTCCAATTTTGATTCTGTACATCTGAAATCACTGTAAAAAGCTGTTTTCATCACGTATTCCTCTTTTCTTCGACTTTTTATCATGTCATGGGATCTTTTGCCGACTGAAGCTGGAAATGCTTCAACCGGTGCAGTTAGAGCAGCTGGATGGACCAAAAAAGCTATCAGAATGCAACTAAATCATTCACACTGTCATACTGACCGTTTTCTCATCCAAAAATTAACGGAAAAAATGACAGGATCAGCTCAAATCTTGCACTCGAGGTCCCAACGATCTACCATTACTGTCGTTTTGAACTCTTTGGAGTCGTGTAACGGTATCAAATCGTGTAACGATCTGAAACTCGAAGTCATTGAATGTGTAGGTTAGAAATGTCTCGAGGATGGTTCAAACCTAAAAAGAACAGTCATGCTCCCAGCTCCGAGACCTACCTCTCTTCACAAAGTACGGTGTCTCGACTTTGCCTAAAAGTCCATCGGAACCAGCTGGGGGAGGTATAAACGGTGATAATTTTGTCAGATATTTTTTCAAGAATGAAAAACATTAAAATTAAAGTTATTTTGACAGATAATGTTAAACTTTAACACCTCCCCCCAGCTGGGTCCGATGCACTTTTAGGCAAAGTCGAGACACCGTACTTTGTGAAGAGAGGTAGGTCTCGGAGCTGGGAGCATGACTGTTCTTTTTAGGTTTGAATCATCCTCGAGACATTTCTAACCTATACATTCAATGACTTCGAGTTTCAGATCCTGGTTGATACCGTTACACGACTTCAAAGAGTTCAAAACGACAGTAATGGTAGATCGTTGGGACCTCGAGTGCAAGATTTGAGCTGATCCTGTCATTTTTCCGTTAATTTTTGGATGAGAAAACGGTCAGTATGACAGTGTGAATGATTTAGTTGCATTCTGATAGCTTTTTTGGTCCATCCAGCTGCTCTAACTGCACCGGTTGAAGCATTTCCAGCAAAAAGATCCCATGACATGATAAAAAGTCGAAGAAAAGAGGAATACGTGATGAAAACAGCTTTTTGCAGTAATTTCAGATGTACAAAGTCAAGATTGGACACCTCCGTCTTCACTGGAAGTCATGATCTACCGATCTTTAGAGTGGACGTATAAACCTGCAACGGTTGCAAATGACACATTTTCAGATTTTTCCAGATAACTCGTGTAGTTTTCAAGGTTTCGATACAGAAATTGACCACTAGATGTAATTTGTGGTCCCAAATCCGATTTTGAAAAGATTAAATTGATTACTTGAACGGTTCAAAAGTTATGACCCTAAACATGAGTGGACGTAAGAACTTGCAACGCACTGTATACTCCCTATAATATGACCCCGAGGGAAGAGAAGAAGTGTCCCGCGAGACAAGGGAGTTTGGAGGCAGCCCGAGAGGTGTAACGACCACTCTCAGATTACATAGTGCTATTCAGATACAACACAACTGTCACTTATTGTTCTACGAGCGGACGGAATCTTGAAGGATAATATTGTGAACCGAGAAATGTTCTTATAGGAAACTTGAAATTATGACAAGGGATTGGGGAGACATCATAATTATTTATTGGATCAAATAATTAATTCTGGCTAATTCAATATCAGATTTCTTTTTTTAAGACTTTGAAGTCATTAAAAGTTTTGTTTTCAATTTACAGAAAGTTTAAGAAACATGAAAAATTCAAAATTTAATAAAGTTCTGAAACTAATAGTGGCCGAAACGGAATATAGGAGGAATCATCGTTTTTTCATCTCGCTCTACATTTTCAGAATCTCAGAGTCTCAGAGTCTCGAAATCTCAGAATCTCAGAATCTCAGAATCTCAGAATCTCAGAATCTCAGAATCTCAGAATCTCAGAATCTCAGAATTTCAGAATCCCAGAATCCCAGAATCTCAGAATCTCAGAATCTCAGAATCTCAGAATCTCAGAAGCTCCGAATCTCAGAATCTCAGAATCTCAGAATCTCAGAATCTCAGAATCTCAGAATTTCAGAATCCCAGAATCTCAGAATCTCAGAATCTCAGAATCTCAGAATCTCAGAATCTCAGAATCTCAGAATCTCAGAATCTCAGAATCTCAGAATCTCAGAATTTCAGAATCCCAGAATCTCAGAATCTCAGAATCTCAGAATCTCAGAATCTCAGAATCTCAGAATCTCAGAATCTCAGAATCTCTTTAGAATCTCAGAATCTAAAACAACATCTTATCTGATTTAAAAAATTTATTCAGCATCAGTAATTTTTATCAAAATTTTCCAACCGCCTCCTCGCTGTCTTTGAATCTCAGAAATCTCAGAATCTCAGAAAGAATCTCTGAATTTCAAAATTTCTGAATCTCGGAACTTTAGAATCTCAGAATTTGAGAATCTCAAAACTTCAAAATCTCAGAATTCCAGAAACTTAGAATCTCAGAAACTCAGAATCTCAGAATCTCAGAATCTCGGAATCTCAGAATCTCAGAATTTAAGAATTTTCCATCTCTTTATTTATTTCAAAAACAATTTCACTCCATTTTCAAGCCTTCTTATCTTGAAAGCTATTGAAAATTGCGTTCTGGAAACCTGAAGATAAGAAACAAAACCAGCTTCACATTCAATTATAAAATTTTATTCAACTTTTATAATTCAAAATATAAAATTATTGGACATCTCCCTGATTTCCTTCCTTTTTTGGACCGGCCCATTTTGAAGCGTTTTGGCTCCTTTCCATTGGTCATTCAACGTGGCGATCCTTGCGAGATGCACCTCCTTCTCTTCATCTGAAAATTGAATTATGAAAAGTCTGAAAATTCCGCCAAAAGTCCGTCGAAAATCAAATAAGTCTTTGAAAACTCGCAAAGTAAATCGATTTTCCCGAAAATTTTTAATTTTTAGTGTTCAAAATCGCGTTTTTCAAGATTATAAACTACAAAATACAAAAATTCTAGTGTGCTTTGTAGGTGATTCTGATATAGTGGACTAGAAAGCCCTAGATCCAAAAGTTAGGCCGGTATTTGTGAATTTTTTGATCTAATTTTTAATTTAAGATTGAAAAAAGGTACCTTTACGTCGAGAAAATAGACAAATCTTCCTATTTTTCGGAATTTCCCATTAAAAAACATTCAGTTTTCAAGAAAAAAAACTCACCTTTTTCAAACAAATTTCCACCAAATATCGATATGACGAAATCCTCATATAAAAAATTCGTGGAATACAATAAGAATAATATAGGGAAATGAATATACTCAGAAAAATAAAGGGAAGGGAACTCTCCAAAACTCATACACAAGGGTTTTTGGAGAGCTCCCGGGAGACGTCTATTCACCAGGACGTCGGAGGGGGGAAATGAGGTGGTATGTGTGTATATAGGGGCTGCTAGCTGGTATGTTCCTCTGCGTTCCTATCGCGTTTGTCTCACTGGCTGCGTTTCTCAAAATCTGCACTCCATATGACCGCGAGGGAACAGACATCGAGCGTCCCGTGAGAGAAGGGATTTGGAAGGTCACCTGCCACATATCGATTTTCGAGCGGATGAAAGATTTCATTGTAAACCAAAAATTTTCTCTCGAGAAATTTACATTATGACAAAGGATTGGGGAGACATGAGAGGCTCATTTAACCAAGCAATAATTTTGACCCCCACTACTAGCGAACATACGTCAACGGAAGAAATGTTTAAAGCATTTGTACCAATCTTTTATCAGTTGACATCTTTTTGATAGCTCTCACAGAAACCAAGATAAATGATATCAAAACGATACGAACAGACGGCCGCCCTCCGTTGCATAGAGAAACTTTGAGCCCATTTTTGATGGTTCTTATGCGAGTTATCAAAATAACGTCAACTGAAGAAATGTTATCAGCATTTGTAACATTTTTTATCAGTTGAAATCTTTTTGATAGCTCCCACAGAAACCAAGAAAAATGAGATCAAAACGATACGAACAGACGGCCGCCCTCCGTTGCATAGAGAAAACCAGTTGGTTTGAGCCCCCTGCCGGGGGCTCAATCTCCTGGCTTCTGTTCACTATATCTTACATTTGAATTTCTAACTTCAGAATTTCCCACTTTAACATTTTGAGACCACCACTAATAGCTCAGCCTGTCTTGTCGGTTTTCAAATGTTCTTCTTCAGCTAGTACTCAGTGAAGGAGGTTGAATAATATAAGCCCATGAGCTTCAATTAGAGAAAATACGGTAACTTAATTTAGATATCCGAATTTCTGAGTTCCCGCGTTTTTTGAAAACTGAATGCCTGAATCGAAAATCTTTCGAATTACGAACCAAGGTTTATTAGTTTTCGAATTTCTGGGTTTCCCAAGTTCATTAAATGTTTCGATTTTCCCGAACTTCTGAATTTCAAGTTGGCTAAACTTTTCAAACTATTTAATGCGGAACGTATCAATTCCTAAATTTCCGAGGTTCTGGATTTTTTGATATCCCGGGTTTTTCCTGGATTTTCTAATTTCTGAGTGACAGAGTTTCTGAATTTCTGTTCAGAATTACCCGCACACATCACTATTTCTAAGCCTTTTGCTCTAAATCACATGGAAAATCTAGGGAAGGAATTACAATACTTTTGTTTTTATAGAGGAGGCTTGCATGTGCAACCTCTTGCCCTCTGGTGGAAGTTTAGAAATCCAGAGAAAACTGGAATTTTTATTTTTAGTTAAAAAAAAGTTTTAAAGAAAACAGGAAGTTTTTTTAGGAAACTGGAAGTTTGGGATCCAGAGATTCAGGAATTTCTGATCAAAAAACCAAAAGTTTCGGAATTCGGGGAATTCAGAAATTGAAAAAAAGACTTTAAAAAAAGACTATTGGAAAATAGGAAATTCAGATTGAGTTCAAAATTTTCCCCTTCTGGGCTGAACCTCATGGCTCCCTTATAATATACGGAAACTCATAGAAACAGCTTTTCATCCACTTTTGTTCACAGCTTTTAGTCATTATCCATGCTTGCAACGGGCCGGACCGTGTTTTTTCAGAATTTTCAGGGCCCGGCCCGTCTCGGCCCGGGTTTTCAAAAAATAAAAAGATTGGGGTCAATAGAAAAAATAGACAATTTTTCTGTCAAGTAAAAAAATATTCAAAATAAGAGTGTCCATGAATAATTATTTTTCTCAAAAAAATTGGAAAATTTTCTGATATTCAAACTTTTTTTCAAATTTGGAGTTCCCGGACCGGGCCCTGGGAAACATCCAGCCCGGCCAGGACCGGGCACTGATTTTGCAAGTATTCATTTTTCTGGTATCCAGAAATCCAAGTTTTAAAAGTTGCTGTTCCAGGAATTGAGAAATTCAAAAATCCCAGATTTAAAAATTCAGAATTACTGAAAGAAAAACTTCGAAAACTGAAAAAATTATAAATATGAAAATCCAGGAACTTTTAGGTTTCTAGAAAGTTAGATATTCGAAAGTTTAGAAATGTGTAATGATGAAGTTTGGGAATTTTTGGTTCGAAATTAAGCAATCTGGAAACTTATTAGTTGTGGAATTTTAGAATTCTGTGATTTCAAAAAACTGAAATTTAAAAAAAGCTCCAATTTTCTGCTTGGAAAATAATCATGTTGATTTTTAGAGAAAAAATGTTCATGAATGTGGTCTCAGCATATTTCAGAAGTATCAGAAAATAGTGCTTATACAACAAATTACACTGAAACATGCATTTCAGTAGCCCACTTGATCGAAATTGGAGTGAATAACGAAAAAAACGAAAATTTCAAAAATTTTTGTTTTTGGAGATTTCAGCTCAATTTTTCGTAGGCAGCACCTAGATAGGCCCTAAAACCATTTTGCAGAATTATCTGAAGTTTTAGTGAGCTTGCGCAAAATTTTGAAAATTTCGACTCTCAACCCTATAGGTTCCCTATAAGCTAGAAGGCCCAGGACACCATGGGCATGAAGCGCTCGGTAGTCCATGACTACATACTACATACCACTATAGGAGTCTCATGTCCCTTTGAGTTATTCAAGTGAATGTCCGAGACGGACACACACACAGAAAAGTTTCCTTAGTAAGAAGTAGATTTGAGCCGAATTTTGATGGTTCTTATGCGAGTTATCAAAATAACGCCAACTGAAGAAATGTTATCAGCATTTGTAACATTTTTTTATCAGTTGAAATCTTTTTGATAGCTCCCACAGAAACCAAGATAAATGAGATCAAAACGATACGAACAGACGGCCGCCCTCCGTTGCATAAAGAAAAGTTGAGCTGAATTTTGATGGTTCTTATGCGAGTTATCAGAATAACGTCAACTGAAGAAATGTTAACAGCATTTGTACCAATCTTTTATTAGTTTAGTCTTGCGGCAATATCCTCCAAAAACTTAAAATTTGCGTCTGAAATTTTCACTGTGTTTGGAGCTAATTGGAACATTTGCGAGCTGACCATGAGAATTGAAAAGAAAGAGGCCGAAAGGGATGGATCGACCAAAAAAAATCGATGAACACATATATCGTGGGACGTAAATAAAAATCACGCTACTAGAGATAAGGGTTTGAAAACTGTGAGTTTCCTGAGCGGCTGGCACAAACAAACGACATTGCAATGATCGCAAGAAGACTGAGTATGTATTTGAAAGAACGCATTCAAGATGAATGAATGAAACTGATAATCATTTCACACACTCGTACAGAACACACGAAGTGAAACCGGTATAGCTTTATGTAGTTGGCACGATTTGATCTGATACTAATATAAATTTCTACATTTTTAAAATATGTTCTGATTTTCTGTGAATTCATAATTCGTAAAAAGAATTTAATACCAAATCAATTCTTGACTCCACCAAAACAGGTCAGAATAGATTTCAAACTGACGTACAGCCGAGAGAATATCTAAACCAATCATTCTGGTGAATTTCGAATTAGGACAATTCATGTAAATATTCATGGATGATAATCAAGGCAATGTGTTCTGTATTTTCCAGAACTGCACTTGCGCTTAGCCAGTCGTTGGTGGTCAGTCGGACATGTCTTCAAGATTTGCTGAAAAAATGAAAATTATTCAACATCACTAAGAATGTGTTGCAAACATGACTGTTTTCTAGAAGAAGGAGGTTCTGTTATGTTGTGAGCTGTGCCAAATTCAAATTATTCTTGAGGTATATCATCACTGGTTGAAGATCAATTTTTTGAATTAGTCACGAAAATTTGATTTAGAGGGGATTTCTGACGCCATTTGTTTCCCTCTCGTGACCAACGTATACTGGTTGGCATCCATTTTACACAGTTTCATTTCCACTTTCTTCAGAAAAATCGTGTTCTTCATCGTTATTTTTTCTGGGCAGAATTCAAAACCAAATGTGATTCTGGGACTTTTGCCTTGACGCCGGGACCATGTTGTGAATGGTGGACCGTGATCGACAAATTAGTAAATTGTCGGTGATCGGCGGTTACACCTGAGGACCATTTTTTTTCGGAAAGAGCCAGTTTTTTATCTTTTCCTTATAGTTTCAAACAAAATTTACCGTGATATTCGCAGGATCCTGTTCGCATATGCGTATTGGAATCATTTACGTCGTTTTGTGAGGGATTCACCATAAACATTTGGATAATCGCTCTTCTGAAAATGGAACAAATTCGTTTAACAGTTAAAAAAAAACTTACTTTTTGAGATATAAATTCTTGGTCTCCTTAAAACATGATCCAGTTCAAATTTTTTCTCTGCGAATATTTAAGTGAGAAACAATTATTATTGTTCAAATCTATCGATTCTTGGACCATTTCGGCCAGTGCGTCCTCTGCGTCTCCTCATTCGCAACACTCTTTTGCAGTTGGCATGCTGCCAAGGCCCGCATGTGTCCTACGGGTCTCGACGCGACAAGAGTACGGTGCGCGTTTTATGTTATTTTTCTGACAGAAAAATGTTTTTTTTTTTTTCAATTTTTAATCCTTCAGAAAGAAGTTATTCCCGCTCAAAATAATATAATCAAAACGAAGAAGGAGAAGTTAAATTTTAGAGAAGAAAAGTGAGTTATTTTTAAAAAAGTATTCGTAAAAATGTGTTTTGTTTGCAGAGAACAAGAAAATTCTTTGAATTCTGATAGCAAGACTAGTTGTATGACGTTGCGAACTACTTCGATGCATACGTCAAAACAGCAGGAAGCGACTACAATGGTAAATTTTGTTCGAAATTTCAAAAGCAGTATTGAACAACTACATTTTCCAAACGTTCACCCAATTTTTGCCCGAACTCAGGGAATTTTAGGCAAGGGTTGGGCGCCCACTTCCACTGATTTGAGCAAGTTGCCAGGTGGGCAAGACTCTAGCAAGGTTTTCAAAAAATTAAATTAAATTAAACCATTGCGTGCCGTCGTTTTTTTCGCGGCAAGCTTGCAGCAGCCCCACGGTGGGGGCAAGGCAGCCCACTTTCATGGCAAATTGCCCAAAATTCCCTGAGGATATCATCTAAAAACGCTTCGAAAATAATATCCTTCAGTCTGCGGCATGTTCAAATCGTGCATCGAAGCATTGACCAAAATATTTGCATTTTCAGCATTTCTCAGTTTTGGAGGATAGGAGTGGAAACGTGAAACAAAGAAAGCAGCGTTGATGGTGGCGGCGCAAATCATCTGAATCAGAAGGCGCAAAATAAAGTGAAACGCTCATTCGTCGACTTCAGTCATTGTTTGTTCATTCTGAAAAAAAAGACCGCGGAGTAGAAAAGATGTTGTCCGATCATTGTCGTAGGAGTTAAGGAGCCACTGGCTAACTCCGGTTGGCTAAATGTTGAAATGGATAGTACCAAGGGAATCTTCATTTTGACCGACGACTGCCTTAGCATAGGTATAGCTCTGAAATATCATGAAATACGTTGTTTTTATTATTAACAAATTGGATTTTTATGAATTCTCTAAATTCGAAATTCACCAGAATGATTGGTTTAGATATTCTCTCGACTGAACGTCTGCTTGAAATCTATTCTGACCTGTCTTGGAGTTGGAGTTGAATGGGGTAGTCATCATGGCTCGCCGAATCTGGAGAATGTTGGAATCTAGGTTGATACTTCAATTGGAAAAATTGAAAAAAAAAACAGAGAAAAAAGTAAATCAATGAATTGAAAAAACGAAAATCGATCAAAATCGACAGAAACTGAAAATCAAAATTCAAACTTCCAGCTGAAAGTTCTGATTATGATCAAGCTTCCGAAGCTCACATTTCTAAAAAATTTCGACTTGAAATAATTCAATTTTTTTTTGTTTGCGAATTCTCAAGTTCATCAAACTCCAATTTATTCGAAGACTGGATTTTTAGAAAGTCCCCAAAAACTGAGTTCTTCCAATTTTATCAAAGCTTTCAAAATCCAAAATTTACCAATCAATTTTTGTTTTTGTATCATCTCATAATATTTCCCTTTTTGAGCCATCTGGTTCTTATGGCTTCCAGATTCAAGTACTCTCCCCTGATCAATGTACACAATGACGTCGGAATTTTTAATTGAGGACAGGAGATGAGCAATGGTGATACATGTGCGTCCCTGGCGAGCACGATCCAGAGCTTCTTGGACAGCCTGAAAAACAGATTTTAGGATTCGAAAATTCTTTAACAGCTCCTACCTTCTCCGCTTAGGAATCCAATGCCGACGTTGCCTCGTCTAACAACAGAATCTTGGGATTTCTGACTAATGCCCTGGCTATGGCGATCCTTTGTTTCTGCCCTCCTTACAACATTGATCCCTTTTCTCCAACTTCAGTATGGAGTTCTGGGAGATTAGTCACAAAATTTAGAGCATTAGCGAGTTCCAGAGCCTCCATGACCTTCTCGATAGGCAATATCATGGAAACAGAATGTTCGAATCTTCATTTTCAGATTTTTGTGATTATCTTGTTCACACGTTGATAAAATGGAAATCTGAAAACACGTTTGAATTTGTCTTCCAATTTTAAACAATATCATGGTAACAGAATGTTCGAATCTTCATTTTCAGATTTTTGTGATTATCTAGGTCACACGTGGATAAAATGGAAATCTGAAAACACGTTTGAATTCGTCTTCCAATTTTAAACAATATCATGGAAACAGAATGTTCGAATCTTCATTTTCAGATTTTTGTGATTATCTAGGTCACACGTGGATAAAATGGAAATCTGAAAACACGTTTGAATTCGTCTTCCAATTTTAAACAATCTACTTCTTACTAATGAAACTTTTCTGTGTGTGTGTGTCCGTCTGTCTCAAACATTTACTTGAATAACTCATAGAGACATGGGACTCCTACATATACTGTTGTGTGGTATGTAGTTATGGACTACCGAGCGCTTCATGTCCATGGTGTCCTAAGCCTTCTCGCTAATAGGGAACCTATAGGGTTGAGAATCGAAAATTTCAAAATTATGCTCAACCCCACTAAAACCTCAGGAAGTTTTGCAAAACGATTTTAGGCCTATCTAGGTGCTGCCTACAAAACGTTGAGCTCAAAATTCAAAAATTAAATTTTTTGAAATTTTTGTTTTTTTCGTTTTTCCTCACAATTATGATCATGTGGCCTACTGGAAATGTGTATTTTAGCGTATTTTGTCCTACAAACAGTATTTTCAGATACTTCTGAAACGCTCAGATTCCATATTCATAAACATTTTTTTTGGGAAATAATTTTTTCGAATATTAACAATTTTTCAAAAAGAAAAATTTCCGAACCTGTATTCTAAATTCCAAAAAATTGAAATTTTTAGAAATGGGCATTCATAACATAGAAATCATTTCAAAAATATCGGTGGTACAAAGAGTGAGAACTTTTAACGTGAGAACTGCTACAAATGAGAACTCGAAAGTAAGAACTCAGTTTACCGGCTCTAATATCTGGCTCAGGATCCAACTTTCTTAGAAAAATAGTTTTGACATGGTCTCGTTTTTCACGATACTTCAAGATTTTCCAAAAAAAATCATGTTTTGACCTGTATTTTAACGAGTTCTTATTCGTACGAGTTCTCATTTGTAGCAATTCTCACGCGAAAAGTTCTCCCACTTTGTACCACCAAAATATCTAAGATTTTGAATCTCCGGTTTTGGATTCCCTGAGCTTCAAAAATTTTGAACTTGCGCAAAAATCAGAAAGTGAGAAATACGGAAAAACAAAAATTGTGAAATTTGAAGTATCGGAAATTTTGAAGATTGAGATTCAGAAACTTACAGTTTTAGGAGTTTTAAAATCAGATAAAAAAAGAATTTTTGGAATGTAAAAAATTTTTCGAACTCATGAAGTTTCAAAACCGAACCTCTGAACATGGATTTTCTCAACTTCTCAATATCAAGTTTTTTATTTAGAATCTAAAAATTCTCAAATTCTCGAAATCCGGAGATGTCGGAATCTCGAACACTCAAAATTTTGGTAAGAGGTGTATCTAAAAAATTTCGGAACAATATACAATAATCCGAAGAATTAAAGAAAATTTCACAAAATTCAAAAACAATCGAAAAAGTTTCAGAAGTGTCAAGAAAACTCCAGAAAATTCTAAATCATTCTGGAGAGATCCAGAACATCCTAGAACTCATCTTCTTCTGAAACTGTCCGCCAAACTCAAGAAATTTCCCGAAATTTACAAAAGTTTCCAAAACATTCTAAAAAAAGGAAATTCCAGAAAATTTCAAAAAATGTCTATAAAAGTCCAGAAAATTTCAAATCATTCTAGAAAGTTCTAAAACGTTCTAGAAAGCTACAGAAAGTATAAAATTCCGGAAAATTCCAAAAAATTCTCAAAATGTCTTGAAAATTTTGAAATTTCATTTTTTTCTGTATGAATACAGGTATTGCAACACCTTCTCTATACCTTCAGCGTAATCTAGAATCAAAGGCTTAGATGACGTGATGTATGTGAATAATTCTATGTTTCCAAAATTTCGAGAACCCGAAGATTTGAAAAACTCGGGAAATGCAGATATTCAAAAATTGGTAAAATTTGGTTCGAAATTCGAGATTTTAGAAATTTAAAAAATTGTATACGTCTGCAATAACCAGAAAACAAATGTCCTAGAAAAATCTTAAATTTAAAAATTGAAATACTTCGAAGTTTCAGGCTCGAAAAGTGGGAAATTCAGAAATTAGTAATTCGAGTGTAAGATACAGTAAACGGAAGCCAGGAGGTTGAGCCCCCGGCAGGGGGCTCAAACCGACTGGTATCATGGAAACAGAATGTTCGAATCTTCATTTTCAGATTTTTATGATTATCTAGGTCACACGTTGATAAAATGGAATTCTGAAAACACGTTTGAATTCGTCTTCCAATTCAAAACAATATCATGGAAACGGAATGTTCGAATCTTCATTTTCAGATTTTTATGATTATCTAGGTCAGACGTTGATAAAATGGAATTCTGAAAACACGTTTGAATTTGTCTTCCAATTTTGAACAATATCATGGAAACAGAATGTTCGAATCTTCATTTTCAGATTTTTATGATTATCTAGGTCACACGTTGATAAAATGGAATTCTGAAAACACGTTTGAATTCGTCTTCCAATTCAAAACAATATCATGGAAACGGAATGTTCGAATCTTCATTTTCAGATTTTTATGATTATCTAGGTCAGACGTTGATAAAATGGAATTCTGAAAACATGTTTGAATTCGTCTTCCAATTCAAAACAATATCATGGAAACAGAATGTTCGAATCTTCATTTTCAGATTTTTGTGATTATCTAGGTCACACGTTGATAAAATGGAAATCTGAAAACACGTTTGAATTTGTCTTCCAATTTTGAACAATATCATGGAAACAGAATGTTCGAATCTTCATTTTCAGATTTTTATGATTATCTAGGTCACACGTTGATAAAATGGAATTCTGAAAACACGTTTGAATTCGTCTTCCAATTCAAAACAATATCATGGAAACAGAATGTTCGAATCTTCATTTTCAGATTTTTATGATTATCTAGGTCACACGTTGATAAAATGGAATTCTGAAAACACATTTGTGCTTCTTTTCATATTCTTAATGAAGTAATGGAAACAAAATGTTCGAATTTTCATTTTCAGTTTTTTTTTGTGATACGCTAACAAGGGAACCACAACACCTCGTCAATTTGGATTTCGATGAAACTTTCAGGATAGGTAAAGGATAGCCTTCCTAGACACCTCTGAAAATTTTAGAATCCGCTCGCCAGTTTCCGACGAGTTATATCAGTTTCAGTACCAAAATCGCATTTTCAGTGCAAAAATAGAGATGCACACTTGTAAATAAGAGACGTTCAAAAAGAATAAATCGATTCGTCCTTTGAATAATATCTAATGTGTTGCTCAAGAAATAACGTGTTGCTCAAGAATCCTACTGTTCCTTGCCTCTCACCCACCTTTCAAAAAGAGGGACTCCTCTTGAAAGTGCGCTCCACCGTACACCAGCTGGCTGTCATCGACTGTCTATTGATTCTGGGTAATGTGTCCTCCTTCTATCGGAATTTGCCCACCTATTGATTTTGTGGTTTCGCACGAAAAAGTGTCTCAAACCTCACAAATGAATGTTCATGCAACCGAAATCGTTCATTCCCAGGGTTTCGGACAACTCGAGATTCAAAACCAACCAAAGAAAAATCAATTCCCTCTGCTAAAATTTCCTAGAGTAGTGTTACTCGAATGTATCGAAAATTTGGATGTATTGGAAATGTAAGTTTTTTTGCTATTCATCGTGACTCTTGAGTATTACATTTTTCCAGAATTCTTTTCTCGCTTCTCTCGAAACGTGCCAAAGAAATTGCTAAACTCGTTCATTGGACTCCTCTAGATATTTGTTTGAGAACCGAGAGTCCGATTGAAATTCATTTGAAATGTCCTATTTATCCATACATGGAATGGATTATTGAGTTCAACGAGGAAAAGGAATCATCAGAATATCCTTATTTTGAATCATATCAGACTGGTCCAACAGTCGAGCATTTTTTATTTTTGGAATATAATGGGAATGCGATTGAAGACTCAAAACAGATGACTGAGCATATCTGTGAAGTGTTTCGTTCACCAGTGTCTGGAGTTGATATAGGTGAGGAATCACTAATCGAATGGATTTCGAAATTTCAACCAATGTTCCGAAAAGTTTGGATTTGGGATGATGTTATTACTTCTGTTGAAACATTGTCTCGTGTTTTGAATGATCTCAAAGTGACGGATTATGTTTTTTTGGGATCTGTCGCAATAGATGAGAAATTTCAAATAAGGGTACCAATTCCGGCCCAACATATTTCAATCAGAAACTCTTATTGGCTTACTTTATCTTCAATTCTCAATGGGACCAATTCTATGATTCGATTACATGGTTCCAAATTGGCACCAAAAGATATTAACACTATTTTGAAAGAATGGAAGATGGGATCGAAACTTTGCAATTTGGAATATCTGGAAATTGACACCGTCGCATTCCAAGATGCTGAAAGCTATACTAATGAGATTTTAAAAGATTTGGATTGGACGGATGGCGATGAAAACGATGGAAGACCTACTACAGTGTAAGATAAACAAGTACAACAAAGATTTTCCAATTAATTGTTCCAAATTTTTCAGGAAACTTGATGGTGAGTGGACAGACACACTACCACAAGTAGAAACCGTACGCAATCTAACCGGATGCCGCGGAATGATTGGATCAATCTTTAAAACTTTTGGAATATTCGAAGATGGAAAACTGGAGTTATGTTTCTATTTTCAAGTTTGGAGTAGACAAAATTAAAATTTTTTAGTAAATTTGTAATTTTTTGTCTTTTTTTTTCCTTTTTGTAATAACTTGTGCTAAATTTTCCTATTTTTTTTATGCACAGAAGGATTACTTTTCTTCTATTCAATAATAAACTTATTTTTAAAGACCAGTCCAGTCTCTGCTGTTTCATTTTCTGTTTTGTTTTTTTCCAAATTTTCCTTCCTCACATTTAATCCGACAGATTTAACCTTTTCCCAAGCATTTACTTCTATACTAACTGCTACATATTCAAGAGTAGAGACACTTGCATTGCATTTCGTAACGGCAGAAGACACCTGCTTTGGATCGATTTTCTGCGGACAACTTTGCACATAATGATCCGGTGACTGACAAACAAAGCACTTCTTTGAACCTTTGGGCGCTTTCGAACAGAATGGCTCATGAAAACCTACTCGCTTACACTCCTCACATCCTTGAAATCCCAAAGCATCATCATTGCTTGGCTTCACTTCATCATTCGGAACTGATTAATACACATTGTCTCCCAGAGACTGCTGATTTGACTTACACAACTCATTTTTCACGGGGGTAAAATCGGGTACACAGATTTAAATCGAGATTTCCCGCTTTTTTCAGTCGCGAGCGGTTGAAAATTCGCTGCGTAGCGGACTCACGCAATGTTAATTGCACTGTGAGGTTGATACTGAAAGCTGCCATTCAGACACGCGCCGCGCGGCGATTTCAGTATAGCGCGATCGCCCTGTGTGAAAGATTTTACCGTCGTGTTTTTCAACGAAAAATACTGTAAACAATTACTTGAAGAACTAAACTGAAAATTTTTGTTCGACGGATTAGCTTGATAGTTCTGACTAGGTGAATTGAATCTATTCCGATTATCCATCGGATAATAATGACTCTTTGGCAGTTGAGCATCTTGCTGAGTTTCCACATTATCACCACTCCACTTCTCATCACCTTTTTTATCACTAACCGAAGCTTGCTGACAGATCTGTTCCCTCACCATCATTTCACGCTCCATTCTGATAGCTTTCTTTCTAGCTGTCTCACACTGATCCACTTGTGGAAGATCATCGTTCTTATCTGGAACCGCGGACGCCATATACTTATTGCTTGCAATTGCGCTGAGCAATTTTGCAATTTTGATTGACGCAATTTGTCGCGGACTTATCCCAGCAAATGCACGTCCTCCCTCTGCTAATGAACGACTAGTGCAATTTATAACGAAGACGGGTCCGTTAGTGTGTTGGGAGGATAACCCCTTTTGTGTGAAATGAGCAAAATTGATCAGTTGTTCATTCTGAACTTATTATCTCAAAACGGTGTATGTATGTGAATTTTATTAGTTACAACCAGTCGGTTTGAGCCCCCTGCCGGGGGCTCAACCTCCTGGCCTCTGTTATTATATCATTTACTTGAATCTCTAATTTCAGAACTTCCCATTTTCCGAATGCTCGGAATTTTTGAGTTTTTTATTCTCAAATTTTCATTTTTCGCAATATCTGAATTTCTGAATACCGTACTTTCTCTAATAGAAGCCTACCTCTAATACATAGAGGCTCACCCTGGCTTTGCAGTTTCTCTTTTTGGTAACTATAAACGTATTTCTTTTTTTCGATATATTCGGTTAAATCTTGTCGGTTTCAGGGCACTTTGAGAAAATGGCTAAAAAATAAAAGCCCATTTTGAATTCTTAATGTTTCAAATTCCAAACGAAGATTTATTGAAATTTGAAATTCAGAATTTCCCGAGTTTCTCTAAATTTCCGATGTTCCTAAATAACTGAATTTCAAAATGATTTAAATTTTGAAAAAAACCCGTAAAATTTCGATTCCGGAATTTCCAAAATTCAGAATACCCACACACTTGACTATTAATGAGTCTATGGTTCTCAATCACGTTGTAATTGTAGGGAGGTGGCAACAAAAGGCTGCATTTTTATAGAGAAGGCTTGTCCTATTTTGTAAAGTCCTGTAGGAGCTTACTTTGAGTGTTTAATAAATCGGTGGCGGGAGTCAAGATGTTTGGCACCTCCAGGAGTCAAGATGTTTGGCAAATGTTTTTTTTTGAAATTGAAGTTTTTTGAACTGCAATATGTTGGAAACGTACTCAAAAAAAATTTCTCGTGGGTCGCAATCGGAATTACTTTCATATTTTCCGAAAATCCGGAAATTAATATTTGGAATTTTTGACATTTCGAATATTTGAAATTTCAAATTTTCGCAGATTCTAAAATTCCAAAACTTTGAAGCTCGGAATTTCCGACATTCCGAACGATATTGTCATTTTAATGGCTTCTCGGGGCTTACAAACCTCATACTACCCTTCCTAAACCTTGTTCTGCTGTCCGGATGTGGCCTCCTCAATTTCATAATGTTAGTTCATATCAGTAAAACCTCCAGCATGATCTGAACCCGAGACCGTGGCACTGTGATAAAAAAGAAACTAAAGCTCTTAATGATGTCAAAAATCTTAAGAAAATACCATGCAAAAAACTTAGAAATTCCTTACAAAAAAAACTCGGAAACTAAACAAAAAAACATTTGATTTGGAAATTTAATAGTTAGAACATTTGAGAATTTTGGGTAATGTGTGTTAGAAAATAGAGCATTTTTGTTCTAGCGTTTGCTTGAAAAGTTAGTTCGAAAGTTATTATTCGACTGTGTGAATAGGAAATCCATTAAGGTATTGTTCAGTGCATTCACACGCTCCCATTTTCTCCTTGAAACTAAATTCAGTTGATTCATGGAAAGAAAATGATTTTCAGAGAAAAATGTCTATGAATACAGCCTCAGGACGTTCTGAAATTATCGAAAAATAATGCTTGTGAAACGAAATACATTTTAACACATTTCCAATAGGCCACAGAATCAAAATTTGAGTGATTCTCGAAAAAAACAAAATGTTCAAGAAAATCTCAATTTGGAAGTTTGAGCTCAAATTCTTATAAGCAGCACTTAGATATACCTAAAAAGCATTTTGCTAAGTTTCGTGAAGTTTTAGTGAGCTTTAGCATAATTTTGAAAATTTCGATTCTTAACCCTATAGGTTCCCTATTAGCTAGAAGACCCAGGACATCATGGACATGAAGCGCTCGGCAGTCCATGACTACATACCACACACCACTATAGAAGTCCCAGGTCCCTCTGAGTTATTCAAGTAAATGTCCGAGACAGACACACAGACACACAGACAGAAAAGTTTCCTTAGTAAGAAGTAGATATAAAATTTTTCAAAAATCAACCAAAAAATAATCAGTGAAGAATTGTTGTCTTCCAGTTCAACTTGGTCATTGTTTGCCTTCCATTCTGAAGGTTGAAGTAGGCCTCAATGTTCTCAAAAAATGTTTTGACATCTTCCGAGGACATCACACGAGGGGACAGCTGCAACCGGCAAAGCATGAAGATTCGTGGATCCAATTTACGTGCCAACAAATAGTAGAAGAGTGCGGAATTCTCCGGACCAGCCAACCGATGGTTTTTCTCAAGAATCGATGGAACATCTCACGTGGCAAACCGACGTCTCCAACGAAGATCCTCTCGTAGAACAATCGTTTCCTGAAATCATCTTGATTGTTCTTATTTGATAAAAATGCCACAAGACTTCAGCTTAAAAGTGTTCTATGTTTGAAATTCGAACGACTAGCTTGAGTTTGAAAGCAGATTTTTTTCGTGTGATAATATGTATTAATAAATCAATTTTGAAATACTGCTTTTCTATAAGCCAACTAGTTTCTCAAAAATCAAAATTTTCATAATCTCAGACCCTCGAATTTTCGAAAAATCAATTTCAAGAGGAAAACCTGAAAAATCGTCTCACCTTGTTAATTTCAATAAAAATCAGAAAAATAAAAAAGGCTAGACTCCATTCATTTCTAGGTGCCATGGAATACAAGAATAAGGTTATTGTTTCAGAAAAATCAGGAAAATAATAGGCGCGCACATTGCGCCAAGAGAAAAATATAATAAAATGACTGGCTTGTTGTGGGAGGTTTGTTGGCATTCGGCGAAGAGACATCTAAAAATCCAAGAGAGACGCAGAAGTCCAAGAAATGAGAAACTCTGAGTCATGATTAGAGAGCGAGAGACAGAACATAGGCGTACAATATAGATACACGGATTCAAGAAAAATTTCGAAATGTTTTTCGAAAAGTTCCTCGACAAATTCTTCGAGGAGTGTCATTAATTTTGTAAGAAGTTTCTAGAAACATTCTCGAAAAAATTTCGAAACGAATACAATTTCACGCGATAGCCTGAATTTTGCAAGTAGTGTTTTCCAGTCAACTATTAGGTTGGTGCATAAGTTTCTTCCGATTTCGGGAAAATTTTTGATCAAATTATTCTCAAAGCGTAGGGGGCTAGATTAATGAAAGTATTGTCTATGAGCATCAATAGTTGTCTGGCAACGCTCCGGTAATTCCTTGATTCCATCGGCCCAGAACGACGGGGGCTGCGATTGAAAAAGTGGGTCAACTCCTTTTTTGTGCCATCTTTTCAAATGATGTTTTTCATATCAAGCTGCCGTTTGAGAGCACCAAGCGACCATTTATCCAAAAGGGCAATGTCCAAAAAATACGGTGGGTGCAAAATAATGATCCAGCCAGAAGACTCGAATTTTTGGTTGATCGCTCAAATAAGGTGTGGTTTCACATTGTCGTGCATGGAACGTTTTTCGCCTTTTCTCCTCGTTTCGATTCGACTGCCAGAATCAAATTCTTCAATTATAAACTATATATGGCGACAATTATATTGATACATCCATATAAAAGTTCCCAGTCTCCATTCCTTTGACAGACCATCAAACACATAGCATACCCCATTTCACGGGAAATTTAGGTTCCGGAACGTCCAGATCTAGCTATACTTTGTCAATCAACTGACCCTTCCGCACATTGATAGAGTAACTTACCCACTTCTCATCTACGGTAATTAGATCATTCACCCAACTAAACGTGCGAAGAAATGATAGGAGAAACACGCTCATGTCTACATGGCGATCCATATCAAAGTATTTCAAAAAATTTGGTACGAATCGACGCAGTTCTTGAAGTTGCCAAGAGGCTTCAATCCGGTCACAATACTTAATCGACTAACGGACAATGTCTTTGACGTTTTACAAGTGGTTTGAAACAGATTGGTTTCAGAAGCATTCTACAATAGGTCCAAGTCTACCTTTCGGACACATCTACGTCTTTCAGTTCTATTTTTTTGGCTTCAAAGCGATGGGCCATATGCTTGATGGTAATAGCAGTAGGAGGTCGTCCTTCATCTATTTCTTTCACTGTCTTGTGAATCTTGTGGATTTTCAAACCAGAAAGAAGTAAAAATAAAATGCCATTTTGAAAGAGTAGACGGTAGGGGACGAAAGCCAGGGCCGTACTCGCGAACGACAAAAAGGAGAAATGAGGCAAATTGTATATATAACAAGTCCATGAGATACTCTATCCAACAAAAAAACATCCTCTAAGAAAAACCGCCCCACTAAACAGTTATCAACTTTCAAAGTTGAGCATTCGAAATCGGAAGAAACTTATGCACCAACCTAATATGATAAGTGGCCTAGAAATTATCTGTTCACCTGGTGGGTTTTCTAGGTAATTCAAACGCCATGGCCTAGAAAACTCAACTTGCAAAAGTTAGGCAATCACGTCTAAACCTGCCCTCCATCGACGCAGTCGTGGAAGTATTGTACTCCTGGTTAATAATGAATTTGCTAAAATTGGCATAAAACAAACTGAAATTAATTTTTCTTTTTTTTATCTGTTAATACAGTGCGCATCATAATGATATCACCGCCCCACTTTTTGAGGTTTTCAGAAAAACTAAAAAACTAATTGTAAGAGGAAAACGGCTAATGCCATTCCATTCAGCACCCCTCAAAATAACAGCAAAATCAAGTACCCGTCCAATGTATTAAGACTACAGTAACCAAAAGTATCTCTGCGCACCGCGTCATAATGATAGCACCACCCTGTAAAATGAAAAATCTAAAGTTTTTTAGGGAACAAACTCGAGCTATTTTTGTTGGAAACTGTCAAAATAGCCTCAAAACACATTATTTCGACACATTACAAAAAAATTGATTTATTTATTCATGTTGTAGAAAAAATTGTTTTCAGACATTTTTGCCATTTTTTTTGGGGTTTCAGAAAAAAACTTGAATAACTTGGCTCCTGGGTAAGATTTCGAGCTGAAATTGATACGTAATAATTTTGCAGTACTCTGGATAGTTTATCGTTTTCATGCTATTCTGAGCCGTTGTTGGTAATTTAAGCCAAGTCGAAGTTTCCCAAATTGACGTTGAAATTAGACAATTTTCATTTTTGTAAAACAAACTTGATTGTACTAGAGAAAGTTGTTTTTCCGGACTATTTACTCACTGAAATGGCAAGTTTAGTCACTTAGAATTACAAGTGTGTATATACAGTTTAACGGCATAGAGAGCATGGGGTCGATGTTTGGAGAAATAAAGCTTGAGAAGCGGGACGGAGAGAGATTTTGAATAAAGTGTAGTCTATCGGGTCGTCATGAATGAGAAGAGGATACACAGACACGCGAGTTCTAGGAGTTTTGATAAAAAATTATAAGGTTGGTGCACAATTCTTTCGATTTCGAACGGTCAACTTTGAAAGTTGATAACTGTTCAATGGGATTGTTTTTCTTCGTAATTGTTTTTTTGTTGGGTAGAGCATCTCGCGGACTTCATTCATAAACTGTGGCTCGATTCTCCTTCTTGTCGTTCACGAGCATTCCGCTTTCTTCCGTCTCCTACCGTCTACACTTCCAAAACTGCATTTTTAAAAAATTCCTTTCTGGTTTAGAAAATAATGATATTCGTGAGAAAGTGAAAGAATTAGATGAAAAAGGATCTCCTACTGTCTCTACATTAAGAATTCAAACGGTCGATTCGAAGCCAAAAATTCAGAACTGGAAGACGAAGCTCGGTCCGGAAGTTGCACTTTAATCCATTTATGAATACTACTGAAACCGATCAGTTTCAAGCCACTTGTAAAATGTCAACGGCATTGTCAGTTAGTCAACCAAGTATTATGACCGGATTGAAGTCTTCTGGCAACTTCAAGAACTGGGTCCATTCGTAATCTATGCTTTGAAGAACAGCGGTATAGATCGCTGTTTAGACATGAGCATGTTTTTCCCATCATTTCTTGACACCTTCAGTTGGGTGAATGATCTAATTACTGTAGGTGAGAAGTTGGTAAGTAACTCTAATAATGTGCGGAAGGGTCAGTTGATTGCCAAAGAACAGCTAGCTATGGACGTCCCGGAACCCCATTTTCCCGTATAAATGAGTGTGCTATGTGTTTGATGGTTTGTCAAGAGAATGGAGACAAGGAACTTTTACATGAATGTACCAATATATTGGCGGCTATTTACAGTTCCTAGTTAGTGAAATTGAATTTGGCAGTCGAACCGAAACAAGGAGAAAAGACAAAGTTTTACTTCCAACACGACCGTGCGATATCGACTGTCCCCAGAGGGACCAGCCAAAAACTCATGTCGTTTGACTAGACTATTCTTTTGCACACATCGTATTTTCCGGACCTTACCTTTTCGGAAGAATGGTTGTTTGAGTCTCTTAAACGTCTTCTTGATAGAAAATACTTCAGTTGAAAAGATGGCACAAAAAAGGGGTTGACCCACGTTTTCAATCGCAGACCTCCTTGTTCTGGGCTGATGTAATCAAAAAATTAGCAGAGCGTTACTAGACAACTATTCATGTTTATGTATGTTACTTTCATTAATCTAGCCAGCTCCGCTTTGAGAAAAATTCGATCAAAAATTTTGCCAAAATCGAAAAAAATTTATGCACCAACCTAATAGATATAACATTTTGAGGGAGGGGAGGGGTTAGACTTTACAAAGACAAATCATTTTCGAAAAAAGCCGATAAACTAGAAAAGAAGAAGAGTCACAACATGAGAAGGTAAGAAAGGGATCGAAAAAAATTTGCGAAAGATGAAGTCGTGTTACAGTTGGCATTGCAGATCTTTCTGAAACAAAAAAATTATAAGCAAACTCCAATGACCTAATTTTACTTACAATAATCTTCTCCCGTTGCTGTAGTTTCTGCCCGGGTGCCCGTGGCAGTTTGCTTCTCTCGTCCTTTTTAATACGTCTATTGGCCTGAAACAAGACTATACTTTTTCTTTCCACTCGTTCTTATTTACCTTATCGTATTGGATTCCAGTCTTGTCAGCAATACTCTGAACATCCACCGATCCTTGTGGAAACGGGCCGACCCGAATTTTGTTGTCGATTGTAATGCATTCTTTTTTTCTGTAATTATTTTTATTTAACAAACTTTCAAGTCGGTTTTCCACTTGGTTCCAATTGTCCGCCGACAGTCCGTCAATGGACCGTCAGTTCTCCGTCGGCTGCCAACTAGCAATCATATAAAACTTCTGAGCAATTTGAAAAAACTTGTCAAACATTTTGCATTAACCTAATAAGATAACAATTTTGAAGAGAGCAACACACTCATAGTGATTCTTTCCATATTTCGACGTCTCTTTGGATAGCTCTCCTTCTCTTTCTTCCATTCTTCCTTTTTCTTGAGATTTTTCAGCGCATCTATCATGTATCCCGATTCTTGGCCCCTCTTAATTAACCTCCGATATTGCTCGTATTTCTATGATCTTGTCTCAATCATCGAACACGATTTCTTCAAAAAGTGTCTCGCATTTTGACTGGATGACGATGATGCGTTTTTTGTAACCTGAAATCAAGGGCGAATGGACTTGAGTTGTAATTTCAATTTCTGAAACTTACATCAGAATTGGATTATGCCCTGACGCTATACTTGACGCATGATGAATTGGAGACTGATCTCCAGTAGGGTGTGCAAACCTACGTATCTAATGAAGCTCCTCTTGTAGAACAGTCGCTTTCTGAAATCATCTCGGTTTTTTTTTAATTTCAAGAAAATGCCACAAGAGCTTAGCTTAAAAATGTTCTGTGTTTCAAATTTGAACAAAAAGTTTGAAATTGCTGATATTCAAAAAATCGACAATTTCGAAATTTCGAATTTTCGAATTTTTGAAAAAAAACATTGTGAAATCATCTTACCTCGACTTCAATGAAAATCAGAAAAAGTAGCTAGGCTCCATTCATTTCTAGGTGACATGGCATATAGGAATAAGATTATAGTTTCAAAAAAAATCAGGGAAAAAATAGGCGCGCACATTGCGCCAAGGGAAAAATTATATAAAATGACTGCATTGTTGTGGGAGGACTGTTGGCATTCGGCGGAGAGACATAAAATATCCATGAGAGAGGCAGAAATCCAAGAAATGAAAAATACTGAGTCATGATTAGAGAACGGAAAAGAAGGGTGCAAAATAAAGACATGGATTCGAGAATAACAAGTTCCTCGACGAATTCTTCACAAAGTGTCTAAAAATTCTCGAAACATTTTCGAAATGAGTACAACGCGCGGTAGCCTGACTTTTGCAAGTTGTGTCTAATTCACCATAATGAGAGGCCTATAAATTATCTATTCACCTGGTAGATTTTCTAGGTGATTTAAACGCCCTGGCCTAAAAGACTCAAATTGTGAAAATTAGGGCATCACGTCTAAACCTATCCCCATCGACGCAATCGTGAACATTTGTCTTCTTAGTAAGGAGTTTGCTAAAACTCGCATAAAACAAACTGAATTGAATTTTTCTTTTTTCATCTGTTAACGTGTATAAAGTATTCACGAGGTTATGTCCTAGTTTCAAAATGTTCTTTTCGATTTCAAAAAAATTCCAAATTAAAAACTTCTAAAGTTTAGACTCACCCCATCATCACCCACACATCGTTCATCACCGCCTTCAAATACAATTAAAACATTGTGCCACAACACTCCTGTGTCCGTACACTAACATGGAATGACTCCCAAGTGTTGCCCTCGAAAAAAATCGGGACGTATATAGTTAGAAAGAACGTAAAAAGTTATCCAAGAATCCAAGAGGAATAGTTGATAAAAAACTTTTATAAGGAGTTAGGGACCAAAAGGTACCAAAAAATGGCTATATTTTCAAAAATTCGTAACTTTGTCAGTTTATGTCCGTTCGTTAAAACTCAAAAAACAGCTGATAGACTAACAACAGCGTAGTTTATAGTAAATCAAATGTGCTAAATTCAATATTCATAATATTAAAAAAAGTTAACTCAGGATTTTTGAGATATTGAAAATTTTTTCGGTTTTTTCAAAAAATCAATAATCCAATCAACAGGAAAAAATGTAAAAAAAATTCATTCAAAAGTTCTGTTGTTTGTCCATCAAATGTTTTTTGAATTTTAACAAACGGACATAAACTGACAAAGTTACGAATTTTTGAAAATATAGTCATTTTTTGGTACGTTTTGGTCCCTAACTCCTTATAAAAAATTTTTATCAACTATTCCTCTCGGATTCTTGGATAACATTTTACGTTCTTTCTAACTATAAACGTCTCGATTTTTTTCGAGGGCAACACTTGGGAGTCATTCCATGTAAGTGGAGGTTTTTTTGCTCCATCACTCTAAATGAAGAAATAGAGATTTCAAATCATTATCTCTTTAAAGAACTCTTCTGGTAGTATCAATTTCAAAACAAACAAGATTAGCGCAGAAGTTGTTGAATTGGGGACAATAGAAAACACCTGTACTGCCTTGAATTGTACAAAAAGATGTCAATCACAAAATTGACCTGTTTTTTCGGACACTCATAGAATTGTAAATCTTCAAAACTCTTCTGACCATGTGGTGGAACAGCTTCTTTTGTAATTGAAAATCTTGAACATTTTTGAATTTTAAATTTTATTGTATACAAATGAAATGATTAAAAAAAGTAAACGAATTGAAAAGGTAAGTTGGAGGAAAAAAAGGAACTGAAGAAACAATGAACAAATGAAAAAAGAAGAGAATTATCCTCAAAGTTCGATATGGTCTCCAAAACATGACGCGAATTGATCTTTGAATTTGGGGAACATCTGCAGCAAGCGCTGGGTGCCATATCCGGCTCTTTGGATACCTTGATGATGGTCCTTATAGTGATCGCGACATCGTTGAAATGATCCACACCGGAAACCACAAAGTTGACAGTCCCAGAATGCAGCAAATTGGTCCGAGTGAATGAAGGCGTGCAAAACGAATTGATTCCTGCCCCCTTTTTTCGAAAATTTGATTTTTGTCAGGCACTTTTGGCAGGGAACCTCTGTTTCGCACGCTGGCTTGCGAAGTTCAATCGGCTTCTGAGAGGACATTCGTTTTGACTTCTGGGCCTTTTGTGCTTTGAATTTGACTGTAAGCGGGCGTCGAGCAATTCGGTTCGATTTTCTTCCGATGTCATCCTTTTTGTTCCTATTTCTTTCCGATACCACGTCCACTGTGTCGTTTTTGATATTTTCATTTGTCTCCTCATCGTCCTCCATTTCTTCATCCGACTTTTCTTCTTCAGTGCTTGCATTGCCTTTGATTTGTATTAAGTAGAGACTAGTGCTTTTTGTCTTCCAGTCGCTGTTTTGATCGGTGAGTGTCAGCGTTCCCACAGGTTTGACTTCGCAAATTTTGTACAATTCATCTGAAAATTAAAGTTTCTGATTAGGCTTCGAACTCAAATCGACTTACCTTTTTTATTGATGTGCGTGTCAAACTTTCCCTCCTTACAGTTTCTCATTGAGAAGAATGGATCCGTACTAACAATTTGGGTCGCATTTTGGCACTTAAGAAAAATTTTCTTCAATTGGTCGTTCAAATCCCGGAAAGCGATATTATTTGCAAAAATGAAGCTTGATGACGTCACCATTGCGTGGTTCTCTTCTTTTGTGACATCTCCACACTCAATCGTGATCCTTCCGTGACGCTTTCCAAAGAACTTCATCAGTTTCTCGAAGAATCGAAGATGCAGAACTCCTGCTTGATATATATGATCCTGGTATTCTATTCCAGCAGACTCCTTGGCTTCGGTAAGTGACGCAACAGTGCACATCAATTGTCCGTAGCCGCAACCAATATCGGTAAATTTGTCCTTATTTCCAATCTTCAGCTCATCGCACGTGCGCGCCATTTGCCTTTCACTTAAGTTACCGAACACCTGAAATATCAAACTTTAAAGTTTTTTATTCGTGAAAGTTTTTCTGCAATTTTTTTGAGTTCTTGATTTTCAATTTTGAGCCACAGTGATAATACATGCGAATGGGTAGGCTTTAGACGTTAAAATAAGTTCAGGGTTTTCAACTAGGATTTTTTTTTGAAAAAATAACCAGAAATTCGAAAAACTGGAAAGCATTCGAAAAAAGTTGGAAAAGTCAAAATTTGGCACCAATAAATTTCACCTATACTCTAAAAAAGGTTCAAAACATTTTCAAGTATTTATTGAAAAACATAACCTGAAATTCAAAAAAAAAGTTGGAAAAGTTCAAGTTCGCAAAATTTTGGATTTCAGAAAGGTTCCTATCAAAAAAATACGTGCTGGAAATCCCTGAACTAATTTTATACACTCTAATACCTTTTCATTCGCCTGCATTTTCAAAAAAAATTTAAAAGTTTTTGTCTTTTTTCAAATGATGATCGAAAAAATTATTCAGAAAATCAATAACACCATTTTTACGCCACAGGGTAGGCTTCTATTAGAAAAGCGCTCCAATTAAAGATAATACGGTAAACGATTTTGAAATATCTAAGGAAAATTTTGGAAAAAAAAATCGTACCATGGCCCCTGTGGCTCCTCCTCTCAACGATCCGACATCGGCGCATTCCTTACTAATCTCCAAGATTCCCATCAAAGTGGCGATAGTGCAGCGGTCCAAAATGAAATCCCCGAAACAGTACTTGAACTGCTTTGAAGTGACGTTCTTATGAAATTCCGAAACCAGACTATTGAGATTATCGACGTATTCGAGAAGTTTTTCGGATGTCATGTGCAATGTGGGTGCCTCAAGTCCGTAGATGTCCAGAATCGGTGCCATTCGACTGAAAAAAAAACCAATTAATGAGAAAAAACATAAATAGACACTTCAAAATAATTATATCATATTTAAAAAAATACTTTTTGAAACTTTTCAATCCTAGTTGACTAAAAAAAAAGTTGACAAAAAATCTGTTGATGTAGTTCGATTTCAAATGTGAAATAACCTCTGAAACGTAATTTTATCTACAATTTTTGTCTCTGCGTAACATAAAAACCCCTATTTAACAGTCCAAAAAGTTTAGAACCTCCTGAAATGTTCAAAATTTGAAAAATTTTCTGTCGAATTTTCGGTTTTAAACTGAAAATACCTTTCAGTTTTGGGCTTTCTCCCTACATTTTCAAAATTATTTAAGAAAATTTTCAATTTTTTGCCGACTTTCGAAATCATCATTTTTCCTCATTTTTAGGTTTTTTTTGTAAAAATGACTCAATTTGTTCAAAATTCATACTTTGATGAAAATTCATGCATTTTGACGGAAATGACAAAACATGTAAAATTTTTTAAAATACTTATGAAAATGTACGAAAATCCCAAAACTAAAAAAAAAGTTATTTTCAGATACAAACCGAAAATTCGACAAAATATTTTCAAAATTTAAAAATTTTCAAGGGGGGTCCTAGACTTATTGGACGGTTGAAAACGTGTATTTTTGGTGGCACGATGGGACCAAAAATTGTGGGATAAATAAAAATTGGTTCCAGAGGTTAATTCACTTTCAAAATTAAACTGCATTCACAGATTTCTTGATAACTTTTCTAGTTTTGGTAAGACGGCCAAAATATTGGGCGGTCCTAAACTTATTGGACGCATTGAATAACAATTTCTATTCGAAAATGAAAAACCATATTTTTCAAAGTTTTAGAGAATCTTAAAATAATTAGAAAAATGAATCTTACCTGGTAATGAGCAGCACAAGTCCAGACTTCTGACGATGATCATTCAACACGAAATCCATAAATTCTCCCTCGACGAAGACTGAATGCAGACGCGCAACGGCAAGTGGAACAATTGGGGCAGCGGTAGTAGTTGACTGAGAATACATGATAGCTGGATAGAAGTGAGAATTGAATAATGAACTGAGAACAGGATAAAGAATACTGACGGGTGAGTCTGAATGATATGAAGAGGAGATGACAAAAAATGTTAGTCCTGGCTCAATTAAGGATGACAATTGAGGATGACAAAGAATGAATACGACGATAATGACTATAGACGTAGTGGTAGGAGGTCTAAGATTCCACTCCACAAAAAAGGAGGAGCTAAACCGATGGGATCCTTGGAGTCATAAAAGCGAGAAATCCTGAAAGTATACGACAATATTATAAAAAGTCTACAAAAATGCGGAAAACCCGATTGGATGCAGTGTACTTAAGGGTGTATAAAAATGAAGTATCCGTATACTCTGGGTATAGACTGGTCAGTAATGATAGTTTTTGATATCACTCACAGAAAACGAGATGCGTGGGCTCAAATTTGACGATTCGGGTGGCGTTCTATTAGACAATAACACATTAGACACGAAAAAGACAATTTGGTACCATCTTACAAAAAACAGCATTATGTGAATTTCTTTACATCAACCCATGATTGAGACGTTGCGCAAGAGTCATACTAGGGTCAAAAGATATTTTTTGATCAATTTGACGTTGGTTGATTTCATGAGTCTGACGAATGTTCAGAGTGAGTGATGGCCCACATTTTGGCTTTAACAGATTCTTTCAATCCGTTTGGGTAATTAAAAAAAAAAAAAAACTTCTGACACTTGATGGGGAAACTTCAATTTTTCTATAGACATCGAAGCATGCACCCTTCTCTTGCGCAATGTCTCAATCGTGGGTTAATGCAGAGAAATTTTCATAATTTCAAACAGTTTAGTGTCAAATAACTCCAAATTATCTTAATAGCTGTTTATACAGTGCGAGTCATGAAAATTGAAAAAATAGTGTTTTTTAATGAGTGTTCTGGAAAAACCGAAACAGATAATTTGATTCTCCAAGTGCAGTTCAATTTAGAATGTAGAAAAACTTATATACACAAGTTTTTAGACCAATTGAGCTAATTTTGAGCTCACAGGAGTGAAAATTTAGTTTTTGGGTCGCGCATTTTTTAGTTGGCAATTGTTAAAATATTGTCAAAACAGACAATTTTTACAGTTTTTACATTTATTGACTTCTCTATATAAGATTTAGGAAAATGCAATATTTTCAAATATATTTATCGTTTTCAAGTTTGTTTCGGAGTGAATCGTGAATAACTTTGCTCCTGGAGAAAATTTAGCATTGAATGTTATAGGAAATGTATTCTCAGGGAATTTTGGGCAAATTGCCCACGTTTTGGGCAATTTGCCCACGAAATGGGCGCCCTTGCCCCCACCGTGGGGGCAAGGCCGCCCAATTGCTGGGCAATTTGCCCATTTCGTGGGCAATTTGCCCACTTTCAACGCTTTTTTGCGGGTTCGGTCTAGCATTATACCTGCGCTCCTTATCCCATTTGTACTATTTCAGTTGAAAACGCTAAAACAGTTAGCTTATAATCGTTTATTGATCGAAAAATGTCATAATTGCAACAAAAATACACAAAAAGGGACACAAAATACACAGAAAAATGACGAAAATTAGAGTATGTTGCATGTTTCGCCTTCTGGCTAAGCCTCATCCACCACTGTTGAAGTCTGATCCGTTGGTTCCCGCTTCCTTTCTCCTATTTTGATTGGGTGCGCGATGAGATCCATGACTCCCAGTTTCGCTCATCTTGACTTGCCTCGAAGAGTTGACGTCTTCTCTGTCCGACCACTGTTTTCGTAGCGATCTGTAATAGAAAACTAATTATGAGAGTAACACATCATTTCGAACAATCTCAATAGTTACTAAAAGCAGAACTCCAATGGAACAGAGAATTTAGGAAAATTTTTTGTGCTAGAGTCGAAATGACAGTCGCAAATTTATAGGTGTTAGAAAGTAGTCAATTCTCCGAGTTTGTCATTTTTACAATATTGAACTCCGAAAATACTGTTTTTAAAATTTTTTCTTACTTGAGATCGACTTGAATCACTGGTTTCCGCTATTTTCTCGTGCGGTTTGGAGGAGAGCAACAGGGGGCGCCTGACTGGAAAGCCATTATTTTTGGAATCTGAAAAAATATAAGTTTAATTACACGAAAACTGTCGAAAATTAACAAACCTGGCTACAGTCCCTCGAAGACAGATGATACAGTGCCCGGTCATCAGAATATGTCTAATCTGAAATTCGGCATTATTTGTGTTTTTTGACCGAGAAAAGGCTTTGGGAAAGTTTTAAATCGGCTAGTAATCAAATTATATACCCATAAATATAACTTTTTGAGAAAAATCGAAACAAAAATCAAGAAAACAATAGGAAAACGTTTAAAAAATAGTTGAAAATATCGTGGAAAATAAAGCTGCTAAACAAGGCGCACCCCCGTAATTTCGGAGTGTCGTTGGCGGTAAAATGCGAGGGAAATTCAAATCGGTTTCCTTCAATCATTGTCTTCTCCGTTATAAACTTGATAGATACAATGAAAATTCGAAAACTTTTGAATTTTGAACAATTTTTCTTTCAAAAAAAATTCAATATTAGAACTACTCTGTTATTATGTGCTACACATCCCGTTTTGTTTCTTCCCCAAGCAGTCTCAACATCAAAAATACAGTAGCCTTGAGGAAAGATCGTAATCAAATGTCAGCTTTTCGATATTAACACTGTCCGCTGGGGCCTGTGTCATTAGGTCGTTTTCAAACAACCGACTTGCAGTTTCCAACTATCATGAAAAGTAAAAGTTGTTCCAGAAAAGTAAAGCCTGTAAAAGAAGCTCGTCCCTATCCTCTCACCTTGAGCAAATTTATTTCCGTTACTGTGAGAGGTCATTCATAATTTCTTACCGAGGAGGTCTATTTCATATTATGATGAACGTTTTGGCGGTGGTCCACCTGTTGGAATCATTCAAAGAAATCGAGGAAAATAAGTTCAAAGAAGCCAGTTAGATGCTCTTCTATTACAGGGTTTACAGAAGTTTGTATCTTGATTTTATCCTCTCGGTATCAAGTGGGTGGGCAAGGCTTGGGCAAGGGCTCGCCCAACCCTTGCCCAATTTCTCTTGATATTTTTTTCGCACAGCTCATCTTCAACACTTACGCCCACCCCATGCCATTCCCTTGCCCACCGGGGCAATTTGCCCAAATCAGTGGGCGTGAGCGCCCGATCCTTGCCCAGCTAGGCAATTTGCCCAAATTAGTGGGCGTGAGCGCCCAACCCTTGCCCAAAATTCCCTGAGTTCGCAGTGGTCAAAACTGTCTACTAACGGTTTTTATGCTATGCTCTGCTGGGAGCAAAGTTATTCTCAATTTACTCTAAAAACTCTTAAAATGACAAAAATGTCACAAAATATTCGCTCTCTAAAACTTGAATAGAGGAATCAACGGACCGTAAGATTTGTAATAGAAAGGCTAAACACATTGTGTAGTTTGATCTCAATAACCTCAATTTCTCTGCAAGATAACAAAAATTCGTCAATAACTAAATTATTGTGATATTTTGATAAACAATTTATCAGTTGACAACTTTTTGATAACTTTCACAGAAATAGAGATAATTGAGTTTGAAGTTAAAAGTCAAACGGCCCTTCTAGTACAAGTTTTACGGTATGTGAGAACTGTAAAAATAGGCTGTTTTGACACCTTGAGATTTTTAACTTTCTAGGAGTTCTATAATCCCTACTTTCTATACGTTTTGGACATTATCGACGCCGGGCCAAGAGTTCCCAAAAAATGTACTATCGTTATTGGCCACTATGTACTCAGAGTATATGAATACTTTATTGTCTAGCACGTTTATACACACTGCACCCATTTGTTTATTTCCGTAGAACTTTCTTTCATTTTTGTAGACTTTCCATGATATTGTCGTATACTTTCAGCATTTCTCGCTTTTATGACTCTTCGGATCACATCCGTCTAGTTTTTCCTATTTACCGTACGAGTCATGAAGATTGAAAAAAGAGTGTTTTTTTAATGAATTTTCTGAAAAAACCGAGACAGATAATTAATTTGTCTAAGTACAGTTTGATTCCGATTCAAGGAATTTCCGAATGTACTTCCGAATGTTCCGAGGAATTTCCGAATGTAGAAAAATTAAAAAAAGCACAAGTTTTGGCACTGTTCTAGAATCACGAAACGAAAAAATCACGGAACGAAAATTTTGAGTTCTCCAAAAAGTGCTACAATCTTCATTCACGTACTATCCTGAATCTAACTTCGACATTACTTTTTCTTCGCTCAGTATCCAAGCCCATATTCGAATATTGGTATATTAAGTCCGTAAGAAACACTAGTAGGGTACATAGTTAATAAGTTACATAGGAGCTTTCCCAGATGATCTCAGGATCATGGGTACATCTGTGAATAAGATTTGGAGCTGCAACGAGCAGTTATATTGAACATGCTACCATTTTTCAGATGTCCCACATGAAGGAAACGTGGTGTTTCAGCCTAAGCCTACATATATTAGGTTGGCTAATAAGTTTCTTCCGATTTTGAATGCTCAACTTTGAAAACTCATATCTCACCAGTGGGATTGTTTTTGTTGGTGAATCTTATTTTGTTAGATAGAGTATTCCACGGACTTCCTGTACATACTTTGACTCATTCCTAATTCTTGTCGTTCGCGAGCACGCCGCCTCCTTCCGTCCCTCACCTTCAAAACTTTCGGGATGCCATTTGATTTTTATTCGTTCCTGGTTTTAAAAACCTTGATATTCACAACAAAATGGAAGAAATAAATGAAGACAGACATCCTACTGTTTGTACCATTAGGCATTGGACCGGTCAATGTGACGCCAAAACATTAGAATCGGAAGACCAAGGTCGGCCCGAAAGTTAAACTTGCACCTCTTACAGAATCCTATTTAAATCGAATCGTTTCAAACCACTTGTGAAATGTCAAAGGCATTATCCGTTAGTCAACCAAGTATTGTGAACGGATGAAAGTCTCTTGGCAACTTCAAGAACTGCGTCGATTCGTACCCCATGTCTCGAAGCACTACAATATGTATTTTCATGTGGACATGAGCATGTTTCTCATATCATTTCTTGGCACGTTCAGTTAGGTGGGGAATCTAATTACCGTAGATGATAAGTGGGTGAGTTACTCTATCAATGTGCGGAAGAGTCAGTTGATTGACAAAGAAGAACTAGCACTGGACATCCCAGAACCCAAATTTTTAGTAAAAATGAGTATGCAATGAGTTTGATGGTCGGTCGAAGTAACGGAGACTGGGAACTTTGAGGTGAAGGTACCACTATAACTGCCGGCTTGTAGTGTCCACAATTATAGAAATTGCTTCTGGCAGTCGAATCGAACCATGGAGAAAAAATTGCGGTTTACTTCCAACACGACAGTGCGAGATCACCCGTTAGTAGAGGGATCAGCCAAAAATTCATGTCGTTTGTCTGAACTATTCTTTTGCTCTTTCCATATTCTGCAGACCTTGCCCTTTCGGATAAATGGTCGTTTGGGGCTCTTAAACGGCATTTTGTTAGAAGATACTTCAAGTGAAAAGGTGACACAAAAAAGGAATTGGCCCACTTTTTCAATCACAGCCCTCCTCGTTCTGGGCCGATGGAATCAAAGAACTACCGGAGTGTTGGCAGACAACTATCAATGCTCGTGAATGTTACTTTCTTTGGTCTAGCCCCCTCAGCTCTAAAAAAAAACATGATCAAAAATTTGACCAAAATCGAAAGAAACTTATTAGCCAACCTAATAATTGAAGAAATCTTTTCTAATTTCAAATTAGTCTTCTTGGAACAAAATCTTGGCCCGGAAAAAATAGTATTGGGCCAAATTAAGTGGAAATCTCAGCATGAAATTCCTCGAATTTTTCATTTTTCAAAATTGGATGATATTTTTAGATTGAGGAAGATTTTTTCAATCGCAGGCTTATTCTGAAACGCCATGTTTACTTTATCTGGAACACTCAAAAATGTCAGAAAGCTAAATAACTGCTCGAAGTAGCTTTGAACTAAATTTTCAGATGTTCTAAAGGTCTTATGTCACCTGTTCACTACCGTATCTTAAAAACTTGATATAGACTTTTTGGGAATACTTTTGGGCATTGGACAAAGTAAAATTAATGTCAAAGTTAGTATTACGGACACTACTTGAAAAAGTGAAGAAGATAGCAACTCCATGGATAACCCAAAATTTTCGTTCAGTGATTTTTTTTTCGTTCCGTGATTCTGGAACAGTGCTCAAGTTTTCAGACCGATTGAGCTAATTTTATGCTTCCAAGAAATGAAATTTACTTTTTAGGCAGCTTATTTTTTGGTTGGAAATTGTTGAAGTAGTGTCAAAACAGTTTTTTTTACAGTTTTAAACCAAGGATTTGAGAAGTGAGAATTTACCAATCTGGTTTCTCTCAATTTCTACATTTTTCCAATAAAAATTGTAAAAATTGTCTTATTGATGATTTTACCCAGGGATGGGCGAGCAAGGGAGAAATGCCTCCACGATTTGCGAAATTTTCTCACGCGTGAGACAAGTTGAGATTAAAGGCGCACGCAATTTCGCCGACGGGTCTCGACACGCGAAAAACTTTTGTAAAAATTGATTTCGAATTTTTAAAGCGATTTCAAATAAAACTGTTCAAAATTCAAAATTTATTTTTCACGCCATTTTTTACGTGTCCAGACACATCAGCAAAACGGCGTGCGCCTTTAATCTCAAGTTGCCTGTGTTTTGCAATTTGTTTCCCGCGAAATCCCGTCGCTCGCCCATCCCTGATTTTACCAGTATTTATAAATGTTTCGATTAAAAAAAATCCCATTTTCTAGAATTACCGGAAGTGAGCTCAAAAAACATTCCAGGAAATTATGTAACTTTTGAATGTCGACCTGATGGCATTACGTATATTCAAGAAATTTTGGATGTACATAGAGAAATCATTGATGACAAAAAATAGTTAGAGAAAGGACAAAAAATAGTTAGAGAATTGATTCAATCCAATTGATTATATTCAATTTTTGGTACAAACTTTTTTTTGAACCACAAAATGCAAAAATGATTATGAACACAAGAAAAAAGACCACCGAAACCGAGATTCCATACTTCTTTTCAAATAACTTCATTGATTCATCCCACGATAACAATCATTCCAAAAATTTTGAGACAGGGATTTTCCAAAATCCGAGAAATACCGAAAAAAACCATTTCAAACATATTTGCTTCATATTCTGAAAAACGTCCGGATCATTTCACTTTTTCTAATCGAAAAGTATTTGAAAGGTAATCGTTGAAAATTCACATTTTCGCACAATTTCTCTGAGTCATGTACATAAGTTATTGTTTTTCATGTGGATAGACAAGATAGAAAAATGGGCACTGTTCTAGAATCACGGAACGAAAAAAAAATCACGGAACCAAAAATCACGGAACGAAAAAATCACGGAACGAAATAAAATCACGGAACGAAAAAATAATCACGGAACGAAAAAAAAATCACGGAACGAAAATTTTGGGTTATCCATAGAGTTGCTATCTTCTCCACTTTTTCAAGTAGTGCCCGTACTACTAACTTTGACATCAATTTTACTTTGTCCAATGCCCAAAAGTATACCCAAAAAGGGTATATCAAGTTTTTAAGATACGCTAGTTAACAGGTTACATAAGACCTTTAGAAGATCTGAAAATTTAGTTCAAGGCAACTTCGAGCATTTATTTAGCTTTCTGACATTTTTGAGTATTCCAGATAAAGGAAACATGGCGTTTCAGCCTAAGCCTGCGATTGAAAAAATCTTCCTCAATCCAAAAATATCATCCAATTTTTGAAAAATGAAAAATCCGAGAAATTTCATGCCGAGATTTCCACTCAATTTGGCCCAAGACTATTCTTATTCCGGACGAAGATTTTGTTCCAAGAAGACTAATTTTGAGTTAGAAAAGATTTCTTCAATTATAGGCTTACTAGGGAACTATCTGGAGTCGTCTCCGAGTTACAATTCATGACCTATATCATTAGAAAGCCCATGAAATTCTGATTCAGAATCTGTTTTCTGTTTCTGCGAAACGGCGGTGAGCTCCGAGAAAATTAGGTCAAAAGTTTTAGTACTGAAACCAGTAGATTTCCATTGAAAATCGACGTAAGACGCGTGTTATGTTTAATTCAAAATAAGATCTGCTGTTTCCAGTAGTTCGATGGCACAGTGGTAAGAGGCGGGTTTAGAAAGCGAGAAGTCTCTGGTTCGATTCCTCCTGATGAAACTGTGTTAATTTTTTTTGTTTTTTTTTTTTTGGGTTTGACATTTTGACAGATTTTTTGAGCTACGGATATAATATCTGACATTCTATTGTATTAGAGTGCCATAAAAGCTGTTTAAGTGCATATTTTCAAGTTTCGAGGAACATTTTTTTGCGAATTTTTGAGAATTTCATGGTGCATCGGGCCTTACTAGGGAATGTTTTTCAAATAGGTTAGAATTTTCTAAAATCTTGTACAAAGATACTTTCTAACATGCTGAAAACGGTTCCAGCAATATTTTAACCCTATATTGGATATGAGCCGAAATATGGGCTAGGTAAGTGTTTTCAGTACTAATTTTTGAGCAGAAAAGTGAACTTTGCCAGCTTTAAAAGTGATTTTCCAAGACTTTCTTGTGAGCAAAACCCATTTTTGAACATTTTTCATCTTCTGAAATAGTTTTTGGACGATTTCAAAAAAAAAATTTTTTTGAAAATATTTCCATGGGGTACCCCACACACCAAAAGTGATTTTTTGAAATTTTTTGAAAAGTTCTGAAAAATATCCCAAACGTTCAGAAATGATAAAAATAGCATTCTCACAAAATTTGGCAGCCCGGTTTGGTTTTTGAACCCGTTTAACAAGCCAAAGAGCACTTGGAATCAACAGAAAAATATCTTTTGACCTAATTTTCTCGGAGCTCACCGCCGTTTCGCAGAAACAGAAAACAGATTCTGAATCAGAATTTCATGGGCTTTCTAATGATATAGGTCATGAGGTGTAACTCGGAGACGACTCCAGATAGTTCCCTAGTTAGGCTAAAACACCACGTTTCTTCCATGTGGGACGTCCGAAAAATGGGGGCATGTTCAATATAACTGCTCGTTGCAGCCTCAAACCTTATTCACAGATGTACGTAACTTATTAACTATTAGGTTGGCTAATAAGTTTCTTCCGATTTTGAATGCTCAACTTTGAAAACTCATATCTCACCAGTGGGATTGTTTTTGTTGGTGAATCTTATTTTGTTAGATAGAGTATTCCACGGACTTCCTGTACATACTTTGACTCATTCCTAATTCTTGTCGTTCGCGAGCACGCCGCCTCCTTCCGTCCCTCACCTTCAAAACTTTCGGGATGCCATTTGATTTTTATTCGTTCCTGGTTTTAAAAACCTTGATATTCACAACAAAATGGAAGAAATAAATGAAGACAGACATCCTACTGTTTGTACCATTAGGCATTGGACCGGTCAATGTGACGCCAAAACATTAGAATCGGAAGACCAAGGTCGGCCCGAAAGTTAAACTTGCACCTCTTACAGAATCCTATTTAAATCGAATCGTTTCAAACCACTTGTGAAATGTCAAAGGCATTATCCGTTAGTCAACCAAGTATTGTGAACGGATGAAAGTCTCTTGGCAACTTCAAGAACTGCGTCGATTCGTACCCCATGTCTCGAAGCACTACAATATGTATTTTCATGTGGACATGAGCATGTTTCTCATATCATTTCTTGGCACGTTCAGTTAGGTGGGGAATCTAATTACCGTAGATGATAAGTGGGTGAGTTACTCTATCAATGTGCGGAAGAGTCAGTTGATTGACAAAGAAGAACTAGCACTGGACATCCCAGAACCCAAATTTTTAGTAAAAATGAGTATGCAATGAGTTTGATGGTCGGTCGAAGTAACGGAGACTGGGAACTTTGAGGTGAAGGTACCACTATAACTGCCGGCTTGTAGTGTCCACAATTATAGAAATTGCTTCTGGCAGTCGAATCGAACCATGGAGAAAAAATTGCGGTTTACTTCCAACACGACAGTGCGAGATCACCCGTTAGTAGAGGGATCAGCCAAAAATTCATGTCGTTTGTCTGAACTATTCTTTTGCTCTTTCCATATTCTGCAGACCTTGCCCTTTCGGATAAATGGTCGTTTGGGGCTCTTAAACGGCATTTTGTTAGAAGATACTTCAAGTGAAAAGGTGACACAAAAAGGAATTGGCCCACTTTTTCAATCACAGCCCTCCTCGTTCTGGGCCGATGGAATCAAAGAACTACCGGAGTGTTGGCAGACAACTATCAATGCTCGTGAATGTTACTTTCTTTGGTCTAGCCCCCTCAGCTCTAAAAAAAAACATGATCAAAAATTTGACCAAAATCGAAAGAAACTTATTAGCCAACCTAATATGTACTCTACCAATGTAGGATAGTACGTGAATGAAGATTGTTGCAATTTTTGGACAACTCAAAATTTTCGTTCCGTGATTTTATTTTCGTTCCGTGATTTTTTCGTTCCGTGATTTTTGGTTCCGTGATTTTTTTTTCGTTCCGGGATTTTTTTTTCGTTCCGTGATTCTAGAACAGTGCCGAAAAATGCAATAATTTATTTTGAGTTTTTATAGGTTTCAATCACAAAATGCCATAAAAGTCTATGAAAATAAGAGTACAGAAAGTGTAAATTAGAGATTTGGAAAGAGAGACTATGTTGTCTTTGAAATAGCGTGAGTTTTGTCTTTCTTATCCCAAGATATCAATCATTTCGCCTTCTTCCGAAGCATTAGAAACAATGAAACTTGGATTTTCGAAAATCAAAGAGGAATAAATAGCGGCGAAAAGTTGTGAGTACTGTTCGTATTTCAAGTTGGCCAATCCGTCGGCTTCAACAGGCTTGTATAGTGGCATATCAATGACAGAGGGTGGAGTTGAGCTTTTACAAGAGGCAAGAATTCCAGCAACGCTGTGTTTTAGTGGTGGGGATGATGGAGCATGAGAGTTGATATCTGGTAGGACTTTTAGATGGTCTCTAACGAGTTGCAGCACTTGGAGTCGCGTCAATTTTGACCTGAAAAAATTTTGAAGTTTGTAAAATGAGAAAAGTGTGATACTAGCCCTGGGTTATCAAACTTAGAAAACTTATATTTTAGTGATACCAGAAACCATGAGAGAATTAAACAAATGACAACCACATATCATATTCATTTATTAGTGCTCCTTCACTAATACTTCATGCGATTCATTATATCCCGAGTTTCAAACTGATTGCGTTTACTTACCCGAATGGTTTGTTCAAATTGTTCATGATGAGGAACTCTTCTAAATGTGAACAAGCTGCATCAATCTTATTTCTTCTATACTGCTCTCTTGTCTTTTTCTTTTCTAGTCTTTCTTCCCTGGTCATTTTATTTAGTGTTGTTCGAAGGACTCGTTTACAAAAATCGGGCTTCAAATCGACTCCTTTCAAAACCATTACAACTTCAAAGAGGACGAGTTCTTGTCTGAAATAATTTTGCATACATTTTATTGTTCAAAGAAATAGTGCGTTTCTACACTAAATTGATCTAGTCTTTTGATTACTAAAGATAACTTACGAGGTCAATTGTCCGGGCAATCTGTAACCTTTGGACATCAAAATAGATTTCATTTCATCAATCACATTTTTACAGTCTGCCACTCGCTTCTTTTCCATTTGCGATTTTTGGATTAAATAAGGCATATCAAAGACAGCTGGATGCATGATTAATAATCTGAAAAATTCAATTAAATCATACAGATCAAAAAACAAAAATTTAAAGCAATAAGAAAATCAATTAAAAAAAAACGAACCGGGCTGAAGGGCAAAAATGTAATGATGAATATCCTGCTCTCATTTTGGTGTTTTTCTCAGAACTCCTGTCTTCACATTACTTGGGAAGCCACTCCCCTTTCCCATAGGTAACACCTCAACGATGCATGGGAATATCCTGAAACGAGAACCGTGTGTCTCTTCAGCCACCTGGCCGCATGAGTCCATAATATGTATCATTTTCCCATAACACAAAAACGGTAGACCGTGACGGATGGTCCGAAAACTCTGTGAAAATGTATAGAGTATGGGTAAATGGATATCAGGGTTCGCCATATTAAAACGATAACTGATTAACTTCAGAATACAAGGTAAAAATACCAACGTGTTAAATTCTCCAAAAAAATCCTGAAAAAGGAAAAATGTTTTTCAAAATCGGGGTGGCCGTAGACCAGGATATCCTCTTCCCATCAGAACTATTTTTTCCTTCCAAACTACGGTGGATGAAACAGAATTGCCCAGTCATGTCCGAGATTGACTGGGTGTTCCTTTCCGCATGAGGTTGCGGATTTTAATTTTGAAAATATTAGGTTGTTCGGAAAGTCCTTTCCATTTTTAGCGTCAGATACATTCCATGTAAAAAAGTCAAAACGATGTCAGATAAATTGGAGGTGATGACCATTGTTATCCATGACTACCTGCCAATGTCCTACTAAATTGTGGATGCCTTCCTTCCAGAACTCCGGTGACAGCGAGTTGAAAATCAAGTCAACCCATTTTTGATATCCTGTTTTGAAGTGAATTTTTGTCAAGCAAGATGACGTTAGAAATGGCTGGATAGGTAGTAGTCAGAAAGTAGAAGATTAGAGCTATACAGTAAATAAGACAGGATCGTCTAGCCATATCCACCGTGATCGGCCTGTGTCTTCCTTCCCGCATGAGGTTGCGTATTTTAATTTCCGAAATAATCCTTCATGTTTCTCTCGAACGGAGATCCCCATGGAGTCTGAGTGTTGTGATCTGATAAGAATAGGTATAGGCCGTAATAGTGACACCGTCATCTAGAAGCTCCCAATACTCCATTCCTTGGTAGACCACCATACCGACAACATCCCATATTTAACACGAATTTCACGTTTCGGGAGGTCTGGTGGTTAATTGCCTTTGTCCCACTTGGCATGCCGTTTATAGTAATTATACATTACCCATTTATCACCGCTAGTAATGGCTTGATTCCAATATTCGTTTGTGCAATGCAAGATGAGAAGATTCAAACAGGTGCCCACCCAGGAAAAAAAGTTGCGTTGAGCCAAAAGGTGTTGTCAATGTCTTCCCGCTTGTTTGACTTTGCCAAGAGTTTCCAATCTATTGTTTTTTGATAAAACGTTTGCCACTGATGTACTTGATATATCCCACACAGTTTGAGACGGGTCCCTTTCAATCCCGGCTTTTAATGCATCGAAACCTAAGCCCGTTTGCCTTTTTGAAGGGGGATTTTCGCCCAACGAGAATTCTAGTTTTTCAAATAGATGAATCCAGTTTGTGATGGTAGTTCGAAAGGATGTATCTGCGCTGTTCACCTCCACTTATTAGCGATTGATTTCAGCTAATTTAAGATCAGATGGGAATACAATTAAAATGATAGTCCAAAAATGGAAAGCACTAGAGACGAAAACGGTGTGCATATCTCACTACATGAAAAGAGGAGAATTATCTCCGTTGGGGTGTAGGCACTATTAGATCCCTCCAATATACTGATGAAACGACAGCTTCCTCGCTTTTACCCCGTTCGAAAAAACAAAGTTTGAAAAGAACAGATCAAAAGTGGAAAGGACTTTCCGAACAACCAATAACCCGTGGTGTTTTCCCTCATAGAGATCTTCATGAAATTTGAGTTTTGTCGCATGACAAGTCTAGGTGTCGGCCGTAATAGTGGCATCATCATCTAGCAGCTTTCAATGCTCCCCTGTTTGGTAGACCACCATATCGACAACATCCCATTTTTAACATATATTTCACGTTTCGGGACGTCTGGTGGTTGATTGCCTTTGTCAACTCACTTGGCATGCCGCTTATTCTAATTATATATGTATTACCTATTTATCACCAGTAGTATTGATTTGATTCCACCATTCATTTGTACCATGCAGAATGAAATGATTCAAGCTGACGTCCACACTTGTGTTCAAGTTGCTTTGAGCCGAAATGTGCGGTCCATTTTTTCACACTTTTTTGACTTTACTGAGAGTTTCCAATCCGTGGCTTTATGACAAAAGTCTTGCCACTGATGTACTTGATGACTACCGCACAGTTGGAGATGGGTCCCTTCCAACACCCGTTTTCAATGCATGCAAATTTAAGGACGTTTGACTTTTTGAAGGGGGATTTTCGTCCAACGAAAATTCTTTTTTTTTTAAATTTTTTTTTAATCGGCATATCGCACTACACGTAAAAGGAAAACAATCTCCGTTGGGATGTGATCACTATTAGACTTCACCAATATAGAAATCTAACAACAGCTCCCTGGCTCGAGCTCCGTTCAAAAAACCAAAGTTAGAAAACAACAGATCAAAAACGACAGGAACTTTCCGAACAACCTAATGGATAAAAACACATTTCTGTCATCAATAAAATTCGTTTGATTCAGCATTGTCGTATTTCGTAGTTTCATTACATTTTAGAATTCGTGTTCTGAGTTGTTTTCAATTGTTTCAAGTGTTCTAATAATTATGTGCAGTTTTTAATGTCATTTTTTTCAATGTTTCAAGTTTTCCCAGATAAAGAAACTGTGGCGGTCTCTAATGTTATCAACTACCTGACATTCCAATTTAGTATTTACTTCAATGTAATATTGCCCAGTATGTCTTAAGAGTTTTTATAAAAATTCAAAATTTCAAGCGAACTTATATGTGCAGCAGTGTAGAATCTTATCATTACTAATAACATTCACCAAATTCTGTATGTCCGGATGTATGTAGCGTATTTTTTCACCTATTCAAAGTTAACCGATTGAGGTGAAACCTGGACAGGCAAACCAGGAATTTTTATTAGTTGATGCACGAACTTTTCGTTTTTCAAAATTTTGATTCTGAAGACTTCTGGAGACGTTCATTGGTGTCCCCGCGTGGTGGGCAGAGAGGGCGAGAGAGAATGGGAGATGAGGAGGGGGAGGAAAACCCACACACGTGTACGCCATTTCTCCCGCTCTTCCTGTGGTGACCGGGTGGTGTGGTGGTTAGCGCACTACGCTTTTGTTCGAGAGATGCGGGTTCAAGTCCGCTTGGTGGCAACTTTTTTTGTTTTTTGTAGAGAGTTCAAAAATTAATATGAAAATGTCCGACTGTTTTTAAATCCGTTTGAATGAAAGCCTAGCAAAGAGTTTCCCAGTTTCATTAGTTTCAAGTCGAAAGGAAAATTTAGTCAAAATGCAAAGTTTTTTTTTCTGTTATCAGCAAATGTCGGATAACAACTTGATAGATAAATAGATAAACTTTGCGGTTCCTTTCTGCAGAGACAAATTGAAACACCCCGAAATTACCAATAAACAGCTAAAGGCCCAGCAACTTTCGAAAAAAGAACCATAGGCTTCAAAAAATGAATAAGAATGACGGCCGGGAAAGGTGGCAAAAGGTTATATGATTCGGGTTTCGAAAGCGGGAGAAATTTTTGAGTTTTGACTTCCGGATGTCTGAAATTCTTATTCACCGATATTTTGAATTTTTGGCCCATGTTCCCAGGGGGTATCGAAATAGGGGCATCGTGCACAAAGAGGGCATTCACTTATGGGGGTGACTAACTGATCAACTAACTGATCAACATCAACTAAGACACAAATCTGATCTATCTGTCCAGGTTTGAGCTCAATCGGTTAACTTCGAGTGGGTGAAACGGCACACTACACACATCCTTACTTACGGAATTTGGTGAATGTTATTAGTGATGGATTATTTAAGTATTCAAGTTAATCATCAAAGTTGGGTTTTCAAAATCTGATTTTTTATGGATGACAGAAGTTGAAAAAATAACTGAAAAGTTGTCAAAACTTCGATCAGGGTCCACCAATACCTTGATTAGGAATCTGTCATTTTTAAACCAAATTTTCGGATTTAAGAGTTTTTGAACATCTGAAATCCAAATCTCAGGCTTTGGACTTTCTGAATTTATCAACTTCTCGAAATTCAGTAAATTCAAAAACCCCACAACTTTAAAGTTATGCTCTGATTAAAAAATTTTTCAGATTTTTAAATTCCGAGATTTCGACTAAAGAAGGTTGAAAAAAACGTAAATCAACTTCCCAATTTACAGCCTGAATTCCATAATTGCTGAAACTCCGAACTTCAAAAAATTGAAAAACTTTTCCGAATTTGAAAATTGAAGTTTTCGAATTTCGAAATTTTCGAATTCACTTATTTAAGTACTAAAATGCTCGAAATCCGGAATATCTTAATCTTTGTCATTTCCCTTTTTAAAATTACGGGTACTTTAACCGGAGGCCAGGAGGTTTAGCCCCGAAGGGGCGTAAACCGACTGGTTTTGGTACATTTTATGTACAATCACTGAACGAAAAAAAGTTAAGTGAAACAATTGTGCCTTCTGGGAAAAATTCTGAAATCCCTGATAAAAGAAATTTTTTAAGACACAGAAACTGCATCATGTTAGACTAAGATGGTCGTTTTGAGATATTTCGGCCAAAACTGTACACATGAATTTTCCCATACTTTTTCACAGATTTTCCGGACCATTTTTCACGTGTTATGGAAAAATGTGTTATGGGAAAATGATAATAGTATTGACTCATGCAGTCAGGTGGCTGAAGAGACACACGATTCTCATTTCAGAATATTCCCATGCATCGTTTAGGTGTTACCTATGGGAAAGGGGCGTGGCTTCCCAAGTAAAGTGAAGGCAGGGGTTATGAGAAAAAAACCAAGATGAGAGCAGGACATTCATCATTACTGGTTAGTCATTCAACCCGGTTCTTTATTGTTTCACCATTTTTCTTATTGCTTTTAATTTTGACTTTTCGATTTGTATAATGAATTTGAATATTACAGATTATTTATCATGCATCCAGCTGTCTATGATTTGCCGTATTTGATCCAAAAATCGTACATGGAAAAGAAGCGAGTGGCAGACTGTAAAAATGTGATTGAAGAAATGAAATCTATTTTGATGTCCAAAGGTTACAGATTGCCCGGACAATTGACCTCGTAAGTTATTTTTAGTAATCACAAGAGTAGATCAATTTAGTGTAGAAACGCACTATTTCTTTGAACAAAAAAATTAATTCCAAATTAATTTCAGACAAGAACTCATTCTCTTTGAAGTTGTTATGGTCTTGAAAGGAGTCGATTTGAAGCCCGATTTTTGTAAACGAGTCCTACGAACAACAGCAGAAAAAATGACCAGGGAAGAAAGACTAGATAAGAAAAAGACAAGAGAGCAGTATAGAAGAAATAAGATTGATTCATTTGGAAGAGTTCCTCATTATGAACAATTTGAACAAACCATTCGGGTAAGTAAACGCAATCCGTTTGAAACTCTGGATATTATGAATCACAAAAATTGTTAGTACACTCTATCTTTTCCAAGTATCGTAAACTTTGAAAGTTTTCGGGGTTTGAAAATCCAGGGGCAAGTCTTGTAGTTTTTTCTTATTTTCTTTATCCCTTTCAGATTCAAAATCTCGACACCAATTGCTGCAACTTGCTAGAGACCATCTCAAAACTCTACCAGATAACACCTCTCAGGCTCCATTGTCACCACCTCTCAAACACAGCATTGCTGGAATTCTTGCCTCTTGTAAAAGTTCAACTCCACCCTCATTCATTGTCATGCCTGTATACAAACCTATTGAAACTGAGGAATTGAACAACATGAAATACGAACAATATTCGCACTTATTTTCTACTATTTTCACAACCTTGATGCCCAGAAATCAGAATTTCCTTGTTCCTGATGAAATAATTGATATCGTAGGATAAGAAAAACACTAAATCACGCTATTACGAAAAGAGCACAGTCCCAGTTATTAAAACTCCGCATTTTACCGTTCTTACTCTTAAATTCGTAGACGTTTATTGAATTTTTTGATTGAAACATATGTTTTTTTTTTCAAGTAAATCGTTGCATTTTTAACTTATCTCTTTTCTTTACGAAAAATGATTTGTGTGCATGACTCAAAAATGTTATTTAAAAATTGAATTTTGAAGATAGGTAGTGTTGCCTATCTTTTACTTTTTGAACAAACTTTTAAGTGCCCTGTAAGAAGTTGAAAATGCCTGAAGAGCGATATATTAGCGGCAAAAACCGCGGAACTTGAAAAAATCTGTCAATTTTAGTTTAGGCATATTTTTCCCCGCGGTCCTTTTTTTTAATTTTAGAATGATTTTATGACCATGCTATTCAGAATCCCTGCAACCACAACATTCCACTCTCCAATTCACTCAAAAAAGAGAGAAAAAATGAGTCGACTGCCAGAACACCGAGTTCCAATCTAGCAATGGAGAGGCGTGAAGCACAAGGGATTTCAGCTTCCTAACGATTCTATTAGGTTGATGCAAAAGTTTCTTTCGATTTTGAATGCTCAACTTTGAAAACCCATATCTCACCCGTGGAATTGTTTTTCTTGGTGAATGTTTTTTTGTTAGAAAGAGTATCTCACGGACTTGCTTTATATATTTTGGCTCATTCCTACTTCTTGTCGTTCGCGAGAATGCCGCCTCCTTCCGTTCCTCACCTTCAAAACTTTCGAGATGCCATTTTATTTTTATTCGTTCCTGGTTTTAAAAACCTTGATATCCACAACAAAACAAACGGAATAAATGAAGACAGACCTGCTACTGTCTCTACCACTAGACATTGGACCGATCAATGTGAAGCCAAAAATTTAGAATCGGAAGACCAAGATCGGTTCGAAAATTGAAATTGGACGTGTTGAAGAATACTATTGAAACCTAGTCGTTTCAAACCACTTGTAAAATGTCAAAGGCATTATCCGTTAGTCAACCAAGTATTGGGAACGGATGGAAGTCTCTTGGCAACTTCAAGAACTGCGTCGATTCGTACCCAATTTTTTGAAGCACTACATTATGTATTTCCATGTGGACATGAGCATGTTTCTCATATCTTTTCTTCACACGTTCAGTTGAGTGGATGATCTAATTAATGTAACTGAAAAGTGGTTGAGTTACCCTACCAATGTGCGGAAGAGTCAGTCGATTGACAAAGAAGAGCTAGCTCTCGACGTCCCGGAACCCAAATTATTAGTAAAAATGGGTATGGTGTGAGTTTGATGGTCGGTCAAAGTAATGGGGACCGGGAACTTTTAGATGAAGGTACCACTATAACTGCCGGCTTGTAGAGTCCCTGATTAGAGAAATTGATTCTGGCAATCGAATCGATTCGTGGGGAAAAACCATGGTTTACTTCCAACACGACAGTGCAAGATTACCCGTTACTAGAAGGGTCAGTCAAAAATCCATGTCATTTGGCTGAATTATTCTTTTGCACTTTTCATATTCTCCAGACCTTGCTCTTTCGGATAAATAGTCGTTTTCGGATAAATAGTCTCACACGTCATCTTGATAGAAAATACTTGAAGTGAAAAGGTGGCATCAAAAAGGAGTTGGTCCACTTTTTCAATCGCAGCTCTCTTCGTTCTGGGCCTATGGAATCAAGGAACTACCGGAGTGTTGGCAGACAACTGATCGGCCACAAAAAGGTTAATCACAAGCCAAAATCTTTTCTGTTTACGATAAAAAAGTGGTCAACTGATAAAATGCTCATATGAATTTGAAATTGTTTTTGTAATTCACCCTTTTGAAAATATACTTACAGAGGTATAATGGCTTGAAATTGAAAAATGTGGCTCATTATTTCAAAAAGCCTCCCAATTTGTCCACATTAACCCCAAAAATCTCATTTTCTGTAAAAGATATGCAAAAGTAGTCAACTGACAAAATTATCATTATGATTCGACATAATTTTAATATTTACAATTTTTTTTTCATATAATTCTTGGAAAACGAGATAAATTGGCTGTAAATCAAAAATTGAGGTGATTGGATTAAAACTATTTCCTGTTTCCTTGGCTTTTGTATGTACCAATTCTGTTGTTTGATTAGTTAACAAGAATGATTTCTACATATTGCTTCTGATCAAATTTTTTTTTAGAAAAAAAAGCAGTAAATCTGATTTCAAAAAAAAAAAGAGAAGAACGGACAAAAGTTTTTATGAGTGATTTTTTATTGAAAAAAAATTTCAGGGGAGAATCAGGAGGATTTTGAAACTAAAGTTCACATTTTCAGCTTTACACCCAAGAATCACGCATCGCATGATATTAAAAAATTGAAACTAAAAAAATGTCTATGAAAACCAAAACCGATTCACGAATGAGTTTATCGATTCGGAATATCCTCTGCCAATTCTCGAATTCTTTCATCCTGATCCTCTCTTGTTGCAGCCGCGTTCAGGAAGTTAAGATACACTTCCTCGTCCTCCTCTGTCAGATTTGGGTGTCTGTCGAGCACAACATCGGGCAGACGCTCTAGTCGACGTGGTCTTCTTGGTGGCGGTGGCGGTGGCGTTGGGTTTCGTCTTCGATTCAAGGCTTGGTTTTGTAGCAGCTCTGCAAATTGGCCATCAAATTCTCCTTCACCAATTCCATTCCCATCTGGAGCTTCATTGTCCATATTTCCGGCCATGAATAGTCCCACGAGCTGTTCCTGCATGTCCCGTTCATCATCGTCCACAACCTGAAAATGTAGAGTTCTTGCCACTATAACTACGAACTTAAAATTTGCTTATGTTTGAGATGATCTGATCAGGCTTCTATTTACGTCGGTCGAAAATTGGGGACCGCCAATCCGATTCGTGCGTTTGCGCGTCAACATGCTGTAAGTATTTGCATACTCAGAATTTTTCAATTCACGAAATATTAAAAAACACTTCATATTCAAATACTATTTGGTACGTGGACGCGCAGATTCACAAATTTGGTCAACAAGAAGATTGGAATAGAATAGATTGGAATAGTACATATGAAATTTTCAAAAATGAAATTTTTTTTTTGAAAGCTTGCTTATTCTGTTGGTACGCAAAATTGGAGATGTGAAAGAGAAATTCTGGCGTAAGTAGTCGCGGCCTGACTACCGTAGTTAGCAAATATTATTTACTTCGTTATCATTTCTCGTTCTCAGGCAATTTTCTTATTCAGAAATAGTCAATTTCCGAATTGTCTGGAGATTTGCAGAACAAAAGTTGTCGAAAATCAGCAGTAAACCGAAAAGTTTTAGTTTCGGTGATTTTCGTTTCGAGGAGCACAAGCTTTTCTCCTCCACAGCTCTGATTTTGTATACCAATAATTTTTTTCATACGAATAATATCTCCGAGTCAGAATTTCCGATCGGTTTTTAAAGCATATCAGATACACATCACTAGTGAAAACTCACATAATCTTCTAACTCATTTTCTTCATGGTCACTCGTCATGTGAGCGTAGATAGGTCCCGATTCATCAGAAGTGAATCCACAGGTCCAACAAAAGTGAATTGAGCACTTCGGACATTGCATATGGTTGCATCCTTCTCCTTTTTCCATCATCCAATTGCATTCTTTGACTGGACAGTGCCCCACTCGATCTCCAGCTTCCTCTATCCACATTTTGAGAGCTTCATCTGGATTTTGAAGACGTAAGGCCTCTTCACAGGTTCGTTCTCCATGAGCTTCACAAAGGCACCGGCGGCAATAGGGACGACGGCAAGCGGTGCATTTTTTGAGTTCCTTGATGTCTCCTTTTTCCTTCGTGTTTATGCCAATACAGTCGGCTGTATTGCAGTTCTTTATCTCTGGATCCGCTGCGATGATGGCGTCTTTCGTTTTGTTGACAAGGATACTCAGCTTCTCAGAATCTATATCCTTGAGCCGCCGTCCATCTCCTAGAACCAGATCCTGGAATTAAAACTATATTTTCATTTGAATTATTTTTTGAGACGAACCATTAGTTCTTTGGGGGTGATGAACTTCTTGCAAGCATCATTCGGGCACTCAATGAGAAGCTTTGCATCGCCGATGCTGCTATTGATGCACGAGCTCAAGCATGTGCGACAAAACACATGACCACAATGGAGGCGATAGAAGTCGTTAATTCTGGCAAATCCTGGCACTGTGCATGTGCACTGGTATTCCCTCTGGCTTTCTGTAAACATACCATTTATTGATATGGCTTCAAAATTTTAGTTTGTATGAATAATCGGAGATGTGGAAACGAGAAATTTTGTGGACCTGGCCGAAGGTCCAACAGCGACAACTACCGTAACCATGGAATATTTTTCTTGGGTTCCTAGTCAATTTTTCACTGAAAAAATTATTTTCTGGCTTGATTGGGGAGGAATAACAAAAAATGATAAATGATTTTTATTGTTCTTTTTTCGCGAATAAGTCGGGAAATAAAAAAAATTTTGATAATGAAGCAATTGAATGAAAAGGAACGAAAATCGAGAGACCGTAAAACGTGTGTTAGGAAGGCCGGCCCTTCTATTTTTCCGAAAAAAATTTTTTTTTCAGAAAATCTATGGATTCCATGACAAATGAGCGAGTTCTTAGGCCAAAAGTGATTTTCTAGAAATTTCTGTGAAATTGCTTAACTTCCGGAATATTTCTCACTGAAAAAGTACGGAAGTTTTTAATTTCAAACAGCACATTTTGAAGAGGACCCTTCTATCGTAGAGTCCCTACTATTTTTCCAATCCCCTCTCAGAGGGCCCTTCAAATACAGGTTTTAAACAGTAATTGTTTTTGTGGAACCGGCTACGGCCACCGGCGTTTCTCTTATACTTTTTAAAACCAGAAAAGTACAAATAAAACGATTACCTTCTAAATCCTTGTTCCCATCAATCTCTCTGTTGAAAACTGCTGCACTCAGCTCTGTCAAGCCTTCGATGAGTTTCTCATAGGCTTCAATGGTTCCTTCGAATCTCAGAAAACTGCCTGCATTGCCCTCCTCCAACTTTTTGATATCCAAAGATCTTCTAAAGTGATCAATTACTTTCCGATCCAAAAAATCTCTCAAACGATCATTGAAGTGAGGGAAGTGCACTGGGATGGCAACTTCGATCACGATGTCAGACTTGTTGGTCGAATAGCTCCTCAGATCCTCCAGTGCCTCCTCCGCAGCCAATCCCCAGAGACGAATCTTTTGGGAAAACTGATCGATATCAACAACCACGTTCCCATCGTACTTCTTCGGGAGGCTGCGCACATAATTCTCTCCAACCCCAAAGAATAATTGGGCATTCTCATCTGGTGGACACGCTGGAATTGAGACAAGCTCCAGTGGATCCATTGCTCTGAGCAGGTTTCTCATGAAGAATCCAACCGAAACCGCATTCCATCCTTGAATTTCCAGAACGCCAGTCTCCCTGTCCTCGTTCCATTCTTCGCATAAACGGGCTCCGTAATAAGTCGCTTCAGGTGATTCCATCATCACATCCTCATTTTGCGAAAGCGCCGAAAAGAACTGTCGGATGTATCGATCGAAAGAACGGATTGTTTGACGAAGAGCATAGCGAAGAGCTCGACTGATCGTGATTGACTTGCGGAAGCAGGGAACAATCATTGGCTGAAATGTTGTAACTAGAAAACATTTCACTGGTTACAAACTTACTCCATTTTTATCCGATTCATCTGCCGAGAACAACGATGTATTGGAAGCTTCCTCGAGGATGTGTTCAACGAAGCGCAAGCCAGTTGGAACAGTTGGGAAGTGTACCGTGTATGTTTCCAAATACTGCATTGGTCCACGGTTGTTGCGGAAAATCTTCCATGGTACATCTTCTCTCTGTTTCACCATTTCCAACAAATTTCCGGCTTCTAGAGCTCTTTGCAAGTCCCATATCCACTCCCACGAAATTGGCCGATAGATATTGTGACAGTGACCAATTCGGTAAATTTCCTTCTCGATACAATCATTGAGTTTCTTGTTTTTCGCTCTTGAGAGCTTTTGCTCAGCGTCATAAACATTTTCGGTAAATGGTTCGATGGAGATCAGGCGGATGTTGTTACTGCTGGTGATTCTCTCCACTAACCATCGCTTTCCTTCAAATGTGGTAAGATGTTTTGGGAATCCGCTCAGAATTATCTGAAATTAGAATTAGAAAATGAGAGCATTGGGAATAGTAATATTTTGGTCTGATTTCAATGCGCGTTGCGGCTCCTCAAGAATCAACATTTAGCTGAAAAACTAGAAATTTTGGAAAAATTCTGTAAATGCAAAGTCTGTTTTACAACGGCCAATATTTTCAAAGTCATTGGACACTTAAAGGTCGGGGACATGAAAAAATAATGTTCTCGAAATTCTGGTTAAATATGTCCCTCGAGGAGTTGAACTTGTGGGGGTGAGGATTGAGAGGGCGGCGCCGCTACCGACTGAGCTACGCGGGCAAAGAGAAAGCGGCAGCCCGATTGCATACATAAGGGTGAGGACGACAGCTGTACGCAGAGTGGCATTAAGCGTTGTACACCGTCACGTCAGAATGCATACCCTGGCTCCAAAAAATCCCCGAAAAATCTCCTGTCCCCCCACCTTTAACACCCAATATCTACATTTCTGAGAATTGTCAAAACCAACTGAAAAAAAAAACTCATTTTGCGCAGTACTGGCCAAAATGAATGCGTCGACACTATCGACTCGACAGGTTTTTTGACTATAAATTTCTTCAAAATAGAGCTAAAGTGTTCAACTTTTTTGTAAAACGTAGCAAATAACCAGAGAAAAATTATTGTTAAACATTATTGCCCAGAAAACGGAAAACAATTTTTTTGGCCATAAAACTCATTGTTTGAGAAATTTCGGGTTTTTGGATTTTGTTTCATATCACGATTATGAATGTGTGAAACAAATTTCAAGAATCATTTTTTATTTTTTCCAAAATTTTGAAAAAAAAATCCAAAGACCCGAAATTTTTCAAGAAGTGACTTTTATCGCCAACAAAATTGTTTTCCGTTTTCTGGGCAAAAATGTAAAAATGATTTTTCGGGTTATTTGTTACTTTTTACAAAAAAAAATTGAAACTTTAGCTCTATTTTGAATAAAGTTACAGTCAAAAAAAGCTGGTCGACGCATTCTTTTTGGCCAAAACTGTATATATTATTGACCGGTACTGTGAATAAATTTTATGAACTTTATGAGAAAATCAAGAATATTGCCAACAAAATAATCATGAGAAATTCATGTTCCTTTCAATGTTTCACTTCCGTGCCTAAGCTCGGCCCCAAATTTTTAGTCGCAAGGCGAATTGAAATGAGACAAGGGAAATATTTGAATATGAACTCACTTTTTTATGACTCCTATCGTATCTCAGCATTCGATCTTCGACTTTTTTATCGTTGAAATAGCGACATCTCAGGTTGTGGGCCCGGAAAGCATTTTCAGCAATGATCTTGTCACGTTCGGCAGACAGTGTCACTTGAACCATCTCATCCTGTTTCGACTCCTCTGAGTACGTCACGTACAGATGAAGTTGCTCCGTGGGGTCTTTATAGTTGAACATCGAATCACAAAACAACACATCTAAGAACTCAAATCGACTTTGCTGCACAGCCGCATTTCGATCCTCTACAGTATAGAACTGCAGCATTCTCAGTGGATGGTCTCGGAAGTTGTACATCTCCACTTTCTTCTCAAGCCATGCTTTTTCTGGATCCGAGAGACGCCGAGAAAAACGAACAGGGCAACCAAAATGATACTGGTAGAACTTTTCCGGAGTTAAATGGGTTGCTCGACTGTTGTGGCGTTTCTCTTTCAAATATTCCAAATCGAAGACTAGTGCGACGGTGGAATTGCTGAGAGTGCTCACGAGTTTCGGTTGTTCTCCATAACTGTATATCATGCTGTATCCAGCGTTCGGAGTCGACACCATTTCGCTTTCGAGCCTGGTGCTGCTCAACTTCAAGAAATTCTCGATGGCTTCAGTATCGTCCTCAGAATTGCCAAAACTTTCCATTACCAAATATGCTAGCGCGTTGTTTGGGTTAACGACGAGACAATATTTACGAGCAAAAAAACATCCACCTAGAGCTTGAAGGATATTCTTCGGTCCCAGTGGATAGAAGACGGCGGACCGGATCCACGGCTCGCTTTCCATAGAATGAATCCTTTGCTTCACTTCATTCACAGTTTGGTCAAACCACTCAGGATCGATTCTCCTTGGATTTCGTTCAGCCCTGCCGATGATTGCTCCAGTTTGGTTGATCCGAACTTCTTGAAGTTTATCGATCTTCTTTATCTTGAGATCTCGTCCGGTTATGTGAACCTGCTGTAGACCACATGGCCATTGTTCCGGAAATTTCAAATGAAGTGAAGTTCTCGTTGGAAAACCTCTTCTGTAACGCTGTCTTTGATGAAATAGTGCTCTGATTTGATCTGTTGGATAAAGATCCGCTCGATCTGAAAATTGTATTTTCTGTGAACATTCAATATTTCAGAATTAAAACTTACTCATATCATTTGGTTGTACGGCGTGCCAGTCATTGGAGGAGCTTGGAGCGTCTACCACATAATTTAGATGATGTGTTGGAACATCCATCTCTCCTCTTCTGGTTCTTCCTGCCATTGTTGATATGTTCTGAAAAAAAACGCATTTGTCGAAATGTGATGTCTTGAAACGGGGTAATAAAATCAAAAGGGAGCAGCGGAAGAAAAAAAAAGAGAGAGAGAGAGGTGTTTTTAGAAATAATACAGATTTCAAAATGAATACAGCACGCTCTCCCACAGAACAGTTTTGAACCGCAAAATTATTTTTGATCTACCTGAAAAAATTCGGCGTGGCAGGTTTGGAGCAAGATTTCAGAATTTTTGTCTGATTTTGTGAAGATTCAAGATAGTTCAAATGATTTTTGAAAAATTAATTGGTATTCATAAAATCCCATATGATTCTTTTCCGGAAGAAAATAATCCAAATAAAGCCATTTTCTAGTTTTTTACAGAAAAGTGGAACTTCTGTCTCAGTTTTCGAAATTTCTATAATTTCTATAGCTGAAAAAAACCGCAAACTTTTGTTCTTCAATTCGTATAGAAAACATTTTTGGTTTTCCTGGTTAAGTTTTTTTTAAGAATCAAAAGACATGCAATTTCGTGAGAAAAATAGCAGAAAACAGTTGGCGTGCAAAACAGAAATCTAGAAAAAAAAAGAATGGGAGGAAAACTGTGGAGTACGGTTTCCTGCGACCGTCTCCTTTCGTCAAAGGGTATAAAATTCAGTGCAGCGGGGTGTTAAGACTGAGAAATGTGGTTGAGAAATAAGAGAAGAAATAAAAAGGAGCAGAAAATTATACACAAAATTGAATAGAATGAAATGTTATACAAAATTTAGCATAGTTTTTAACGACTTTTTTCTGAAAAATGTTTGACAACGTTTACGAACTAGCAAAATTCGTATTTTTTGGACATTTAAACAACCACGGAGAGAATCAGAGTTTTCAGGAATTCCGACTTCCGACTTCCGACTCCCTATTCCAATTTCTTACTTCCTTCTTTCTACTTCCAGCATCGGGAAAAATTCATTTCCTGACATCTCTTGAGATAATGCAAACGTTTTTTTTTCATAGTTGCAAAAGGCCGAACCGGGCCGGTAGACGAATTTTCCAATGAAAATTTGGGAGATTTTTTTGAATAAAAAAAAGAAAAAAGATTGCATTATTCAACAAGATTTACAAAGTATGAAATAGTCGAAAAAATGTCGTTTTTGTTGAAATTTCTGAAAAAAAAATTGAAATTTTCGAAAAAAAATTTCTTTAAAAATTAAGGTACCCCGGGCCGGCACTTCATCGGCCCGGCGCGGCCCGCCAAAGTTCTTGACGGGCCAACCCGAGATTTTGCAACTATGCTTTTTTTTCTTATTATGTCCAAAATGCGTAGCTATTACTCCATGTTTTTTAACAAATTCAAAAAATGACACGATCAATACGATATCGTGCCCTGAGGACGCCTAACACAGGTGAAAAATGTGGTAAAATATGATAATTCGATAGGAGAGAGTGCAGAAATTTATAACACACTAATAATAACTCCACTAAAATAGTAAAGATAAACAAATGAGGGAAAAAAGTGTAATCAATGTCATTAGGCACTTAAGCTCCCTCCTTCCTCTCTCAATCTATCTCAACATTTCTCTTGAGAAAAACTTAAACGGAAAAATACTCAGAAAAATAGCGAAAATCAGTCGGCAGGCAAAACGGAAATCTAAAAAGAAAAAGAATGGGAGTAAAACTGTGGAGGACGGTCTCCGGCGACCGTCTTCTGTCGTCAAAGGGTGTGAAATTCTGTGCAGCCGGAGTGTTAAGACAAGAAATGCGGATGAGAACAAAAGAGAAAAAATAAAAAAGGAGAGGAGAATTATACACAAAACTGAAAAAAGTATACAAAGTTATACAGAATTTAGTATAGTTTAAAACGACTTTTTCTCTGGAAGATGCTCCAAAACGATTGCGAACTAGCCAAATTCGTATTTTATAGACATTTAAACAATAGCAGGGAGAACCATGTTTTCAGGAATTCCGAGTTCCGACTCCATATTTCAATTCTTACTTCCTTCTTTTTACTCCCGACATTGGGGAGAATTCATTTCCTGACGTCTCTGGAGAGAATAAAAATCTTCTTTTCCTTTTATTTCTAAAAATTCCCACCAATAAAAAATCATATTGAAAAGTGAATTTTTGAAAAGAATGTTCTAACATACGTGGACATACGTGGCTTGTATTTTCAAACACTTTTATTCCAATTTTTTCTCCTATCATTTTTCTTTCTTGTCGTTCTTTTTATTGTTCCACATACACGCGTTTTTTTCCTCCATCGCGCGTCGCGTTCGTTCTGTCCCCCCGGTCAACATCGCACATTCTCTCTGCTGTCTCTTCATATCGTGTCGCACAGGCGTATGTTACATGGAGTCGCAGGTCGACCGCGACGCACACGCAAACGCGGCTGAGAGAACAAAAGTGTGTGTGACAATAGAGAGACGTGTCGATTTATGAGAGCGCGAGTAACACAGTTCCTATTTTCCAATAGCATTTCTTGCCTCATCGCTACCTATTCTGCCAAATCTAACGTCTCAAAATGTTTCAAATGATGGATCCGTCAATAACTGACACTAAATACAGTAAGTCTTTGGTTGTGACCTTCCATGATGTTATAAAAATCGAATAATTATTTTGGAAGCCAAAAAAAAAACAACGTTGGCGTTTCCTATTAGTCCGGTTGGAGTTTCGAGAACGTATTTCTTTTTATTTTTGAAGTTTTCCTGATAATAACAAAAATAAATGGGAAATCTGTAAACTACGAACACAATACCTCAACTTTCAGAAATCACTGCTCAAAGGTTCACGAAAATATGAAATCTGGCGCTGGCCATCATTGGATCGACAAGGATTTGTATTTACATTTCAGACATTTATTGAGCTTGGACACGCACCCCGATCATACAATTGAGAGGGCTTTTATATCAAGCCAAAGGGGCGGAGTTTAACATTACAAAAGCAATAATGATAAAATGATAAAAAGATGATGGAAAGAATGCTTTTAATATAAACTGAAGCAATGTTGTAAAGCACTCAATCATATTAAAAACGGTGTGAATCACCACAGACAAAGAGTGCGATCCTTAGATCCAGCACACTCCCGGCCTGGGCAACGGAAAAGAGGAAAAAAAATTCAACATTACAATTTATCTCAATCCACAATGTTGATGTGTCCTTTTCCGATGTTGCTGGTAGACCTCCTGTTGATCTGCATGACGGTTCCATACCAGTTGGTGGTTCTTTTTCAAGCAGTCCTGATGTTGACGTTTCGAAGGTCCTTCGAATAACTCTTGCGTTCCAATTGACATTTTTGATGAGTCCTTTTTGGAATCTCTCGTGAGAGAGAGGCTCCGGGCGGCCAACTTGGAAATGAGTCCATTGATCCGGAATGAGAATTCCCAAATTCTCCGATGAAGAGTCCTAGGTTGTTCCTTTTGCTCAGTGTGACAGTCCTTCCGTTGTAACAACACATTTGATTATTTTCGTCTCCTGTGTCTGTCCGATCCTTTGTTATGGGAAAAGGTCCCGCGGTAATCCACAGCTACCATCGAACACGAAACTGATCCTGTCGCTGCCTCGTCAGCCAGAATTTGTTCCAGCACTGTCACTTCTTGTGCCCAGTCCGTTGTTGCCTGTCGCATCCCAACGTTGACTTCTGCGCCTCTCGTCAGTCCTTGCCACATCTTGGAAATTCTGACAGTTGTGTCAGCCAGCTGCCAACCATCTTCAGCTTCCTCCATCGCCGGTGGTGGTGTCCAAACTGTTGCTCGCCATCCTGATGGAGCCAGTGTCCCCATCAGTGCCACGCGGATAGTACTCTGCTCGAAAAGTCGTCGATGCACCATATTTACATTTCAGACATTTATTGAGCTTGGACACGCACCCCGATCATACAATTGAGAGGGCTTTTATATCAAGCCAAAGAGGCGGAGTTTAACATTACAAAAGCAATAATGATAAAATGATAAAAAGATGATGGAAAGAATGCTTTTAATATAAACTGAAGCAATGTTGTAAAGCACTCAATCATATTAAAAACGGTGTGAATCACCACAGACAAAGAGTGCGATCCTTAGATCCAGCACAATTTGGATTCTGGTTGTCGAAATGCAAACAGGCTCTCATAAATAATGGAAAATGTGAAGATGACTGCAAATTCATGACAATTCCGTGGATGTGTCGCTTTTGTTTGGTACAACTATCGAAAAGTCGAGGGATACATGAAGAAATAGGCACCAATTGAAGCCGCAGATTAGAATATTCCAGCCGAGCAGCACGTGATCCATTAAAGAGGACTGACTTATCATTCGAGGTTTGAGAAAAATTAATTACTGCTTACTCATATATGGATTCAATTGCAGATTGGAATGGAAAATTACAGAGTTGCTTGCCATTTTAGTAGTCTGAAAATTGGAAGGTGAAATAGTGATCGGCTCTTCTTTCCCAAAACGTCGTGAAAACGATGGCTCAGGCACCCGAGCGGAACAAGACAAGTTTCGAATCCCTTGGAGGGAATCAACATCGTTATAACAAAGAAGACATCCTCTCGCGAACTCGCAAAGAGCAGATTAAAGCAAGATTATCAAAATTTTAAGCATCGCCAGACGGCTCGCTTGTGGAAATCTCGTGGATGTTAGAATTGAGAAGATTTCTAGTTTTGACAATGGCTTGGGCTCTTGGAGACGTGGATGCTGATCTTCTGGCTGGATAGTACGATATTCTTCGCTATTCCGATTTCGTCTGGCTCATCGTTAGAGGTTTGTTCGATTTTGGTGCTGCTTCCACCTCATTTTCAGAATTAAGTTGAAAACTATTTTTCAGAATCAAATTGAGAAGTGGGCAAAGAGAGTGATACAAGCTGGCAGTGGTGGATATCTAGTCGGAAGGTGCACAAAATACGACGATTGACTTTTCTGGGGAGACATCTGAATGATATTGGTGTCATGGATTTCCATGGAACGAAGGTGATCTTCGAAATGAATTCAGATTCTGCATTTGATGAAACAACCAACTACACAAATCCATGTGTGGACAACAACAGAGGAAATTTGAAACTATTGTTGTTCGAATCTGGTGGACATCGATACACATGATCGTGTCCAGATAAAATTGTGACTTGGCTGTGGAGACAATTTGTAGCAGCTGAACGCATCTTGGAAAGAAACTGCTCGGAAAATTGCTGTGTAGCGATGAATTCGACGAATCTCAATTCACCCTTCGGAGATGTATTGCTGATCATGGGCAGTGGGATGATGGAACATGCATTGCTGAAAGAAATATTTTCCAAATGTAGCTGATGAATTGAGTCATGAAGATGTGGTGAGTTCTTTACACAAAGAGATTAGAGAAATATATTTTCATATTTTCAGTCCTTTGAACTCATCTTCCCATCTCTGCAGAGAGGACGGCCGCTGCAGAGATGGGAAGATGAGTTCAAAGAGAGACTTCAAGAAGCTGGAACCCCTGGTGTGTTGTGGATGAGGATGGCTCGTGAATCGAAGAAAGACTGGGATACTCTGATGACTCCAGCAAGAAATAGAAGACAATAGTGTATATAACTCTGTTTTACTGTTCTTTGAATCTGGCTAATAAATGAATGAATGAATTTTCAGTCCCGCCAATCATTCCAGTTCGAATATGCCAACTCGGTGTGCATCTCTCGTGAATCATGTGAGATCGAGTCAATGATTAAGGAAACAACTCTGACGAGACATACACAAAAAACAGAATGGTTCTTATCGTTTCTGAACTTCGTTTCTTTGCGCTCATTCTCATTTCTACTTGAATTTTCTTCAACTATGTAATGATATCAATGATTCTATGTGATGATATCAATGGACCAATAGATTTCTCGGACTAATCGTCGATGATGCACCCCAGCTTCTCAAGATCATTGGATTGTGGATCGGATCAGTTCGAGCTTTCCGACGAAAAATGTGGGAATATGACATTGGCGTTTGAGAAAAATTATGGATGCGGTGATGCGTCAAATGAGATCTGATGCTGTGAGTTCAATATCTTATTCATTGCGAATCCGAATCGAAGCTTTCGCAACAAACTCTCCAATCTGGTCAATCAGAATGTTTAGAATTTTCAGCCAAACACGGAGGCAAAACTTTCTGCGACGCATTCGGGTACAACGACGGCTGCACTGACGTTCGCGACGGATTCTATTACCAGGCTGGAAACAACATTTGCTCTCCACCCTGTCTAAACACCAATACATGCAGATGTCATCAGGATTACGAGAGTAATGTAGTCGTTGGGTGGATCCTGCGAAGCATTTGGGAAGGACGGATACTGCATGCAAATCTCTACTGACGTCCGCAGCGGATCCTGTTGTCAATGCCGTGATAGATTTTGTCCCGATTTAGAAAGTCTTAAGGTACTTATTGGTAGCGATGAGTATGCTGACAACAAAATCTGTTTTCAACTCTGCCTGAACACCGAGGGTTAATGGAATAGATTGCCGAGTGTATGGAGAAGCTGCTAACGTCACGATCGGTGCTGATTCTCATCTTGTTAAACAATCGTTACATGTGTTTGGAACCACTAGATACATATCTGTGAAGGCAAACGATGAGCATAATGATGAGAATTGTGATCCGTTGATTTCAAAGTGTGCAATTGTAAAGATAGATCGAATCATGCTGATTATGTCACCAGACCGAAACCTGCTCAAATTGTATGCAAGGACAAATGAACTTGTTGCTCATCCTACTACTGATTCAATCTCAACTGGGCGTTCTGTAACGTATAAAACGATTGTAAGGACAAATCCGACAAAGACCATCAACTTTCGATGATGTTTGTGGGTTCCAATTCGTCACCACTGAAAAATGCATTCCGAGATGTTGGATGTGCGACACGAAGAACTATTGAAAGAAAGATAGTCAACATACATTGTAGAGATGTGGTGAGTGCATTATACAGAAGTTCAAGAAATGTATCTTCCTTTGTTCAGTACTACCGAACATGCTCAACAATGAGCTCGAATGTGCCAACTCTGGATGCGTCCCGCTTCAATTGATGTGCGTTGGTCACAACGATTGTGAGAACTCTGACCAGACATCCAGCAAATGCTAAATGGCTCAATTCAATCAGTTATTGTGAACCAAACAACTTCTTAAATGAGAAATTGTCAAATCCAGCTTATCGGGATCATTGGATTGTGGATCGTATCAGCTCGAAGTCTCAACGAAAAATGTGTAAACGCGACATTCGTACGTGCCGCGGGCCGGGCCGGGCCGGTGGAGGAATTTTCACTGGACCGTCCCGGCCCTTGCCCGGCTTGCCTGGGTTTGTGAGGCAAACATTTTTAGAGTCATATTTTGAGAGAAAACTGGGTTTTAGGAACATTTTATCAAAAGTTTTTTGTTTTCAGGTTTAAGAAGGGTCATGGGATAAATTTCGTGCTTCAAAATGATTATTTTGACAAAAATTTATCAAAATTTATCAGAAAATTTTTGAAATCCGGCCCGGGCCGAAATTTTGTAAGTATGGTGACATTGGCTTGTGCGAGAACTGATGATTACAGTGATGCGTCGGATGAGATCCAATTCTGCGAGTTCTCCAATTGGGTCAATCAAAATATTTTGAATTTTTGACCAAACATGGAGGCAAGACTTCTTGTGAAGCATTTGGAGACAACGAAGGCTGTACTGTCGTTCGCGACAGATTCTATTGTCAGGTTGGAAACAACATTTGTTGACAACTCTGTATAAACACCAACAAATCATATCTATGCAGATGTCATCAGGATTACAAGAACAATGTAGCCGTTGGACGGATGACTGGAGTTGGTTGGTGAGCGAAGAGATGCTGCGAATGTCACGATCGGCGACAAAAAAGGAGAAAATATCTAAATCGGGTTTTAGTTTATTCATGCCAGTGTTAGTGCTCGTTTTGAACTGTAAACTCCCAAATTGAGAACTGAACAACGGGGAAAACATTAGCAATATTGTTGAACCAGGTAAGTGTCTTCAAAATGTACCTTCTAAAAAATTCTTATCCCCACCAGGATGATCGGTTTAGTTGTCTCTCGACATGATGGTTGTTTGAAATCTATTCTGACCTGTTTTGGTGGAGACGAGAACGAATTTTGTGATTTTAATTCTGATCGGTACGATTTTGTCAATTTTCTATGTTAATGTTGAGAAAAATATTTTAAAACTTTGTTTCAGTAGAGTCGTGGATTATTGCTAATGTCCGATAAGTTGAAATGGAAACTTTTGTGACATCGATGATGTGGTTTTGTACAGTTTTTTTGGTGACGGTCACAAATATCAAGATACATTGTGAAACCAAAAATTTTAAGTGGATTCCAGAGTGTTGCTGAAAATCATAAAAATCCGTTCGGAATATTTCCAAAAGAATATTTCAGAATGGAATTCCGACCGGATCATTTCTGAAGATTTTTTTTCGAAAATAGTGATTTTTGGACCACGGTAGGTCGCGAAAAAATTGTTCGCGGGAAATTTCCTCCCAATTTTTAGCGTTTTCAAAATCTTATTGTCAACTTCAGACCTTTTGCGTTTTTATGAAAAATAGATTCCCTGGTCCTCATTTATACTTGAATTCTAAGCATAACTGGCTCTGGAATGAAATCTACGCATTTTAAACATGTTTTTCGGGAGTTTCTCGTTATGAATTGGCATTTTCCAGAATAAAAACAGACATTTTATTTTTGAAAAAATTCACAATGGGTTCATCGAAGATTTTTCAAAAAAAATTTTTTTCAAATTATTTTGTTTTTTTTTTAATTGAGAAAACAGTTGAGGATTCCAAACACATCGGTGACATTTGATGACATCATGTGCTCTCCCATCTTCCAAGAATGGAGACAGTATGCCTGGTATTCTGGCGGTTATGTGGACAGTTGCGCTCCGAAATGTTACAGACAAATTCACTATTGCTTCGACCGGAAAGTTTATGGAAAGTGCCAATTATCTGGGTGCAAAAGATTGTCAATGGTCAAATGCGCGTACTGTGCCAGGAACATATGTTTCCAGCAGTTTGTCATTGAATGTCACCGATGTGTTTAGAATCCTCAACTGTTTTTTCAATTAAAAACAACAAAAAAATTGAAAATTTTTTTGAAAAATCCTCGAACCCATGAGCATACACTGCGAGACATAATTATAGATCCACTTGACGTTTCGTTAATTTTCCAAAATCTCGAGAGACCTGATAAACGTTCCTGGCACTAGTATTTGAGGGATTCATTTTTCGTGTTACTGTACATATCCTTTCCTATCTGTCGTTTTTGATTCAAGAAAAAATTTTGAAAAATGTCAAAAAATAAAAAGTGCAAATGGACATAATTATAGATCCACTCCTGAAAAAACATATTTCTGGCTGAATTCATGAGATAAAAAATTTAAAAATGAGTTCTACGCAAAAAACTCATCTGAATTCATGGAACCTCAAAAAAGTACTAGAAAAACTGTTGGAAAAAAGGTTTTTTTGGTATTTTTTGACCAATTTTCATATTGATCAAATTTTCGAGTCTAATTTTCAGAGCAAGCTTCCAGCACCTTCTAAATTAACATAATAATGTTTTAAACATTGGTTTCAACCAATTCCGATCAATTTTAGTTTAGGTTCCTCCATTCATGTCGTACCAAAAACAGCGTTTCTCCTCATAAATCGGCAAAAAATCCGTGATCTTTGACAAACTTTATCTCGGTTCGCAGAAGAGCAATGAAAAAGTATTCAACTACAAAAATGTGTAACATGATCTCAATAACAATGTACCAATTGATTTCGTTTTTCTATCTCTCCCAGGAACCGTGATAACTGTAGCCGAAAAGAGCGTAAATGACAGTTAATCTAACAAAGGATGTTCAGTAGAGAAGTTTTGAGTGCTATTTTTCTTCCCAATTCTTATTTTTATTTGTTTTTTCTACATAATTTTAAATTTTTTGGACCATTGTATACCGGATGACAAAGTCTCTGGTTTTTCGGAACTTTTTTATTTCAACGTAGCTGTCATTTACGCTCTTTTCGGCTACAGTTATCACGGTTCCTGGGAGAGATAGAAAAACGAAATCAATTGGTACATTATTATTGAGATCATGCTACACATTTTTGTAGTTGAATACTTTTTCATTGCTCTTCTGCGAACCGAGATAAAGTTTGTCAAAGATCACGGATTTTTTGCCGATTTATGAGGAGAAACGCTGTTTTTGGTACGACATGAATGGAGGAACCTAAACTAAAATTTCGGAATTGGTTGAAACCAATGTTTAAAACATTATTATGTTAATTTAGAAGGTGCTGGAAGCTTGCTCTGAAAATTAGACTCGAAAATTTGATCAATAGGAAAATTGGTCAAAAAATAAAAACCATTTTTTCCAACAGTTTTTCTAGTACTTTTTTTTAAGGTTCCATGAATTTAGATGAGTCTTTTGCGTAGAACTCATTTTTAAACTTTTTATCCCATGAATTCAGCCAGAAATATGTTTTTTCAGGAGTGGATCTATAATTATGTCCATTTGCACTTTTCATTTTTTGACATTTTTCAAAATTTTTTCTTGAATCAAAAACGACAGACAGGAAAGGATATGTACAGTAACACGAAAAATGAATCCCTCAAATAATAGTACCAGGAACGTTTATCAGGTCTCTCGAGATTTTGGAAAATTAACGAAACGTCAAGTGGATCTATAATTATGTCCCGCAGTGTAGTGTTGTACAGAAAAATTCAAACTAGTTTTTATGCATTGATATTAAATACCATGAAAGTTGGGACACTTTTAAGGTAAAAAATGTACATTTGGTTTGGTCCCACCCAGTACGGTCCAAACGGTGACCAACTTTGGTCAAAAAATAAAAAAATTTCTCGATGGAGATAATGATTAAATTCAACTTGCAATAGTTTATACTTGCTATTTGAAGCATTTTTTGTGTTGAAACAAAAATTGTATCTCGTTTCCTTTCCGCTGAAAATTTTGATTTTAGTTCCAATGTTGACCAAAATCACTGAATATCGGTCGTCGTAAAAAATTTTAACATTAGTGCAAAAAAGTTAACACCAGATTCAGATTCAGCGTACAAAATAACACCAGAAAACGTTTTTTTGAAATTCAATATCCTGAGCACAAGGTGAGTTTTAGATCAAAACATGCCCAAAAATGAGGTCTCCCCATGTGGTCCCCCACATGGCAACAAAAATTCGTCCAAAATCGACCATCTTCAATTTTGATAAAATTTTCACCAAATGCATTATTTTTCATGGGTAGCATTCTGACAGAGTTTCAGAATTCGTTCTCATCGTCTTTGTGCATTTTTGAAGCTCGTATTTTTTCACTGAAAATGAACTCGGAAGCAATTTTCGCCTCTTTTTTGGGGCTTCTGAAAATGCACAAAGACGATGAGAACGCATCCTGAAACTTTGCCAGAACACTACCTATGACAAATGATACATCTGGTAAAAATTTCATCAAAATTGGTGAGGGTCGATTTTGGGCGAATTTCAGTTGCCATGTGGGGGACCACATGGTGAGACCTCATTTTTGGGCATGTTTTGATCTAAAACTTGCCTTGTGCTCAGGATATTGAAACTCAAACAAACGTTTTCTAGTGTTATTTTGTACGCTGAATCTGAATCTGGTGTTAACGTTTTTGCACAAACGTTAAAATTTTTCACGACGACCGATATTCAGTGATTTTGGTCAACATTGGAACTAAAATCAAAATTTTCAGCGGAAAGGAAACGAGATACAATTTTTGTTTCAACACGAAAAATGCTTCAAATAGCAAGTATAAACTATTGCAAGTTGAATTTAATCATTATCTCCATCGAGAAAAATTTTCATTTTTTGACCAAAGTTGGTCACCGTTTGGACCGTACTGGGTGGGACCAAACCAAATGTACATTTTTTACCTTAAAAGTGTCCCAGCTTTCATGGTATTTAATATCAATGCATAAAAACTTGTTTGAATTTTTCTGTACAGTGGACAATAGGCTTGAAGTTGAGTTCTACAGAGAGCGTGTCTTAAATTCCTGAAAATAAAAGATTGACGTTAGACATGCGTATTGTGATAAATGTTCAAGATGTTTTCAAACGGATCAATTGTCAAGATGATGATGATGTTTTTTCATTAGTATTGAAACGTGTCGATGGAAAGGATTTGATGGTTCTTATCAAAGATAATCATATTTTTAGCCTTTAATATTAATCTGTATTTTTGCGATTTTTAATAATTACAATCGTCACCCATGCAAGTGTCTTTGCATATTTCATACAAAACCAGTTGTCTAATTGCCGCAAAACTTATACCAAAAACCTCCTAAGCTGAAATTGTGAAGGAAATGACTTTTTTCCCGGTTTTTATTGAATTTTGTGTAATTCTCTGTAAGCAGGTTATCCTCAGCGAACAACACCTGAAAATTTTCCCAAAGTTTCTTTAACGACATTTCTTTAAGAAGCCCATACCGTTGAAACAGTGGCAGTTCTAGTTTAATTCTAGAGGCATTCTCATCTATTTTCAGACCCTATAATATTAACGATCTTTCATTTGGGTGGAAATTAATTCAGGTCTCGGTTAACCACATTCCTTATGACTAGTTTCCCACCTGCCTATCTCGAAAAATCCGTCTATCCTCCCAACCTATCCTCCCAATCCTTCTCCTAATTCTATCCTCCCAATCCTCCCAATCATTTGTAATTTGCAGTTTCCCCGGAGCATATTTCACACTATTGGTTCTCCTAACCTTGATGATCTCTGCCAGTTCATCGTTTCGGTCCCTACTTTATTGATTTTGTCCTTCATCTGCCCCATACCCGGCCAACATCATTTCGCATCATTCATTCAGTAGCCGCCGTTTATCCGTTTTATTGATTTTGCCCTTCTTCGGACCTTTACCCGCCCACCTTCCAAGTCAGTCTCTCATTTATTCTTATTTTCCAGTTTTTCGTTCAGCTGCGCAACAAATGCCGATCAATTTACTCTCTCTTCCCGTCGCGGATCTTCAATATACTCTCAAATGTATGAATCTTGGCGATTTGTGAGTTTCGATCTCGAAAAATCAAATTACAACCGAAAGATTTCAGAATCGCCTTCTCTCTATGCTCAAAACGAACAAAATCTTTTGTGAAATCTTCGAATCGAAAAATTGACACGCCGTCCTTGTATATTTCTGAAAATCGCATTCGCCTCAAAATAATAGCGAGTGATTATCAAGAACTTCAAAATAATCCGGACATAGAAGATCAGTACCTTCAAGGTCATCTGGACAATATATCGATTTCCCTTGACTTGTTCCATTCTTCGATCAATGTAATCCGAGAAAATGGACTCGATGTTTGGATAAAACAGGAAATCACTCAACAAGATTGGATTACTCACATTTTGAGCATTTTCAATGAATCAATGATTTATGTGTTGGAGATTCAAAATATCCGCCTATCTGATCTGGATACAGTGAAACAATTCATTCCACAATGTCAAACACTCACAATAAGTCCATCTTGTTCTGAAGATGTCGCCAAAATCGCTTTCCACAAATTATATCCCATTATCGAGAAGGTGGAAATCGAAAAAAATATATTTGCCAATGAGATTGATATCTCCCAATTCTTGACTCCTAATTTAAAATCTCTGAGTTTAATTGATTTTGAAAACCCATTCAAAATAACATCGGATGATCTATTGGCCGTTAACATCACCGATTTATCAATTGAATTTGCAAATATCACTGAGAAAGAGATGAATCGATTTCTGAAATTATGGATGAAAGGGAATCATACATTTAATCGCACTAAGTTTATAAGATTGACGTTAGATGACGAGTTTGAACTGAATCATCAAGAAGTTTTCAAAGGAATACAATATGAATTTGTTGAAGAAGAAGATTACTTCCAATTTCAAATGAGACGTGGGGATGGAAAGAAATTATTGGTTCTTGTAGAAGAAAGATATATTGCTTTCAATTTTGCATAGTTATTTGTCCTGTATCATTTTCAAGTTATAAAAAAACTCATTAATCCCCCTTTGAAGTTGTACGAAACACCCCCCCCCCCTACCCCCATTGATCGAGCACACTTGCTCAATCTCTAATCATGTAACTTTGTCTGTTGTTTTTCAATAAAAAATATTATTTTCTATGAGAAAAATTTTTTTTTAATGCGCGAAAACACAAAAAAAACTAACATGGAATGACTCCCAAGTGTTACCCTCGAAAAAAATCGAGACCTATATGGTTGGATAGAGCGTAAAAAGTTATCTTAGAATCCAAGAGGAATAGATGATAAAAAATTTTTATAAGGAGTTATGGACCAAAACGTACCAAAAAAAGGTACAATTTTCAAAAAATCATAACTTTGTCAGTTTATGCCCGTTTGTTAAAATTCAAAAAACAGTAGATAGATAATCAACTGAACTTTCAAAAAAAAATTTTATTGATTTTTTTCGTATTGATTGGAATATCGATTTTTTGAAAAAACCGAAAATTTTTTCAATATCTCAAAAATCCCAAGTTAACTCTTTTTCTCACTATGACCATTGAATTCAACACATTTGATTTACTACAGAACCATATCATTATCCCGGGGGAAATCATGCTCACACAAGTTATGCCGAAAAATATCGATTTTTGGCACTTGGCTCCTTTGAATTCGTTGTCCTCGGCGGTCGGTATGATGAGGGGCATACTTGTTTTTGTGGTTTTTACATGCGTATCAATTGCCTTAAACGTTTGAAATAAAATTCTGCGACATTCAACATCAATTATGCGAATGCCGTCCCATTTCTTAAAATAGTCACTTTGAAAAAATCAAAATTTCGACATGTAAACAGGCACATCTATCTTCAAACTGGACGGAAACAGTCAAACTCTTTTTTTAACATAATCAGAGGAACATAATCTTATCAATTTCTTGAACAGAATTTTGATTTAGGTCCTAGAAATAAAAATATTTACGATTATTAGAGCCTGACCCCTTGTTTTGGCGAGGTGGTACATGTAAACAAGCACATCTATAGTCAAACTTGATGGAAACAGCCAAGGTTTTGTTTTAACATAATTAAAATGACAAAATCTTATCAACGGCCTGTACAGAATTTTGAATTAGGCCCTAAAAATAAAAATATTCACTGATGATGGGACCTTTCTTGTTTTGGACCATAACTCGAAAACGAGAAACATTTTTTGAAAACTGTAAATGCCATTCGATTTAAAATTGAAAACTACCTGTAGACAAATGTTATTGGTTTGTTCCATATGGTCGAATTAGGTGGAATGAACGATTTTCGAAAGGTATCCTATCAGTTTTGGATTATCGAATTCGACAATTATCTGTCATACCTACTTGCACCAGACGGACCAAACTAATATTATGTTTACAGTAGTATTTTTCAATTTTAAATCGAATGGCGTTAACAGTTTCTTGAAATTTCGTCTCGTTTTCGAGTTATGGTCCAAAACAAGAAAGGTCCCATCATCAGTGAATATTTTTATTTTTAGGGCCTAATTCAAAATTCTGTACAGGCCGTTGATAAGATTTTGTCATTTTAATTATGTTAAAAGAAAACCTTGGCTGTTTCCATCAAGTTTGACTATAGATGTGCTTGTTTACATGTACCACCTCGCCAAAACAAGGGGTCAGGCTCTAATAATCGTAAATATTTTTATTTCTAGGACCTAAATCAAAATTCTGTTCAAGAAATTGATAAGATTATGTTTCTCTGATTATGTTAAAAAAAGAGTTTGACTGTTTCCGTCCAGTTTGAAGATAGATGTGCCTGTTTACATGTCGAAATTTTGATTTTTTCAAAGTGACGATCATACATGAAGACATTTCGGAAATTTGTGGTCGCAAATTTTTCGCAAAATGGCATATGGTCGCGAAAAAATTTCCCCGAAGGGGAAATTTTTTTGTTGTTGATTTTTAAAAATTTCGACGAAAATTGGAAAATTCAATGATGTACTTTTTTAAAATTGGTATTGCTGAAAATTGACAGCTCCATTTCGGAAATACAGTCGGACATAAAGCTTCGAATAATGGATAGTAACCCGACGGGGAACCTGTAAAACGCAAGCGGAACGGAGGTCACAATATAGTTTAGAAAGATTTGAAACAAAAAATTCCATTTTTCCACAAAAAATGCGAGTTGAAATATCAACTATATACTCTGAAATGCTGCATTGTTTAACTTACAGTAACCCAATAAAAGATGACGAAAAACTCGACGACAGAGATGGAATCAAGGTGGCGAATTTTTTTCAAACGATTCTAAATTCAAAATAGATCAGATTTGCAAAAAATCGAGCATTTTTATCAATGTTGAACGCCGAAATCGAATTTCGGAAATAGCTACAGTAACCCGACAGAAAATGATGAAAAACTCTATGACCAAGGCCGAATAGAGGTGGCGAATTGATTTCAAATGATTTGAAATCAAAAATGGACTAGGTTTGCAAAAAAATGCGAGCATATATCTCAATTTTGAACACCGAAACTGAATTTCGGAAATTTTTATTTTTTACTACTGAAAAAGCGTTTCGGAAATGCGTTTTTTCCGAAATTCAGTTGCGGTGTTCAAAATTGATAAATATGCTCGCATTTTTCTGTAATCCCAATCCAATTTTGATTTCAAATCGTTTGGACTCAATTCGCCACCTCGATTCTACCTCGGTCATATAGTTTTTTATCGTTTTCTGATGGGTTACTGTACGAATTTCCGAAATTCAGTTTCGGTGTTCAAAATTGAGATATATGCTCGCATTTTTTTGTAAACTTGGTTAATTTTTAATTTTAAATCGTTTGGAACCAATTCGCCACCTCGATTCGGCCTCGGTTATAGAGTTTTCCATCCTCTTCTTTCGCCCTCAGCGCACTGCGTGTGCGCGTTGAGTCAAGAAAGGAGGGCGAACACCTGCGTCTCTCGCGTGCCCGACTGTGGTAGTGTTGTGTATGCATTGAGAGGGAAAGGCTAAAGAGGGCGTCGTGGCGTTGTGGATAACGCGGTCGCTAGGCAATACAGGGTCGCTGGTTCGAGGATCACGTGTGGTTGTGGTACTGCTTTTGTAATGTAATGATTTTGAAAAACGGGGACCTTTTTTTTTTTGGACGATGGTCGCAAAAATTTTTTTTTGATATGGTCGCCAAAAAATTTTTGACTAAATTTCCGAAAATTCCCTCATGTATGGTGACGATTTTAAGAAATGGGACGGCATTCGCATAATTGGTGTTGAATGTCGCAGACTTTTATTTCAAACGTTTAAGGCAATTGATACGCATGTAAAAACCACAAAAACAAGTATGCCCCTCATCATACCGGCCGCCGAGGACAACGAATTCAAAGGAGCCAAGTGCCAAAAATCGATATTTTTCGGCATAACTTGTGTGAGCATGATTTCCCCCGGGATAATGATTTGGTTCTATAGTGAATCAAATGTGTTGAATTTAATGGTCATAGTGAGAAAAAAAGTTAACTTGGGATTTTTGAGATATTGAAAAAATTTTCGGTTTTTTCAAAAAATCGATATTCCAATCAATAGGAAAAAAATCAAAAAATTTTTTTTTGAAAGTTCAGTTGATTATCTATTTACTGTTTTTTGAATTTCAACGAACGGGCATAAACTGACAAAGTTATGATTTTTTGAAAATTGTACCTTTTTTTGGTACGTTTTGGTCCATAACTCCTTATAAAAATTTTTTATCATCTATTCCTCTTGGTTTCTGAGATAACTTTTTACGCTCTATCCAACCATATAGGTCTCGATTTTTTTCGAGGGTAACACTTGGGAGTCATTCCATGTAAGTTTCTAGCTGTTCTAGAAGTCAAGATACGGTCAATTGAAGTTTTTGAGAGACGCAGATAGCTAGAGTGTCTCGTCGTCTGCGTCTCTCCTCAGAAACTTTGAAGGGCTATATCTCGTCTCCTAGAACATCTGAAAAAAATGGTATTTGAACTACTGCGAGCCGTATTTCTATATTTTTTGTGAATAAGAACAACATTTATTTGTTCGTATTTCTGTAAGACACATATTTTTCAGAGCGTTTTTCGGTTTCCAGGTCTTCTCTTGATCACGCTCCATTCCACAGTATGACTACTCTCCTTGAGGGTAATTTCCAACCTGCTGATGCTAGTAGGGACCGTCCATCCTCCCAACCCATCTATTAGAATTCTGCATTTTCCCCAGAGCACATGTGCCCATATCTATTTGTCCTTGTAATTTTGATGACCTCTACCTTGGGAAGGCGTTCATCTTCCAATCCTTGCCAGTCCGCATCTCTTCGTCCTTCTCTTATTCATTCATTCGACCTGTTCATACTTATTGACGTTGTCCTTTATCTGCCCCATACCTGGCCCACCTTATTCATTCTTCCGTCCGTTCTATCGATTTCGCCCTATTTCAAACCTTTACCCGCCCACGTCCCAACTCATTCTCCCATTTATACTATCGTAAAGTCTGCCGTTAACCTGCCCAACTCATGCCCATCAATTTACCATCCCTTCCTGCAGAGGATATTCATTATGCTTTCAAGGGTATGGATCTTGGTGATATGTGAGTTTATTTTATCATTCTTATAATTAATAGCTGATGTGGTGTCTCTTTTCTTCTTTGTCTGTCTGTCCGTTTTTTCCCAGAAGGGAAGTTTCCCAAAGGAAAAATTCGCCAGGTCAAATTAGATCTATCATAACATTTTAGAGGTATGCAAGTTTGAAGCACAATGAGAGCCAAACTAGAGGAGCGAAGCGACGATCTTGCGCCGTAGGCGCACCAGCCAGCCGTTTGAGGCGCCGGAGGCGCGGCAAAGAGGCTGGTTTTTGAGAAATTTAAATTCAGCCAAAAATTTCCAGAATTGCCTTATCTCTATGCTCAAAACGAACCAAAAGTCTAGTGAAATCATTGAAGCGTTTAATGGACCCACCTCGTGTTCAGATTTATCAAAATCGCATTCGCTTTGAAATACAAACCCGGATACTCCAGAATTGCTGTGAACACGCTTTTTTGACATTTTCGATTCCTATATCAAATTAAACCGGAACTGTAGATACGAGGATTGGAGAAAAGTAGAATTCACGCAGGCCGATTTTATTGCTCATTTTATGAGTATTTTCCATTGATTAATGGCTGAAGTGTTGAGTCACCTCATCTTTCTTGGATAATGTTAAACAAATGATTCCGAAAATTAGCAAACTGGAAATCAGTCACCTCTGTTCTAGGGAAATCACAAAAATGGCGAGGAGGAGGTGGAAATTGAAACAAATATTTTCGAAGATAAGACTGATATCTACAAGTGTTTCAACTTTAAACCCATTCAGTTTTTATTTAACCTTGATGGCATTTCTCTGAGCGCATTTGCACAGTTCCTTCATCTTCTGTTCTTTTTCCCCCTCTGCCCTGTATTGTATTTGCTATATCTTAAAAATTATTAAATGAATGATTTTGTAATATTTGCTGTTGCTTACTTTCTCTGGGAAAAAAGGTGAATCTCTAAAAAAATTGCGAGTTGGGTTTTCTAGGCCACCAACTGATTGGGGCCCAAGTTGAAAAATTCCTTTGGTGAGTTTTGAAGGCAAAATTTGAAAAATGCTCACCAGTTATAGAAAAATCGTTTTTTTTTTGGAGTTTCAGAATCTCTAAAATTTTGCTATTTTATGGGATTTTCTGGTTTTTAAATTGTTTTTTTCTGAAACTTCAGTTTTTTATTTTAATTTATCTCTGAAAGTTTCAGGCAATTCTTCTAACTTTGAAGGTAATGGTGAATGTTGTTCCACAAACGCAAAATTTTTAATTTAGGTCTGCTTTACATTCTCCCAAATTTTCGAAGTGATCGGAAACTTGACAGTCAAGCTGTAGTCTCCTGAAATTGATCAAAATCATCTGAAAAACAGTTTTTGTATATCTGAAGTGTTATTGAGATAAAACACTTGCACCCAACCAAGTCTCAAAACTTTCAGAAATGACACATTAATTTTAATAAAAGAAAAAACAAAAATTGCCAGCTTCACCTAACACAAAATACTATCATTTCTAGGCATTCACAGGAAATCAGATATAAACGCTAAAAATTGGAAGAGGGGGTGGGGCTTTCTTTTACGGTATCACTGATGGAAAACGGTAGCCTACTGTGAAAACATAGGGTATACTGGACTTGGGTATATTGGACGGAATCCCATAGACATGGGGAATACTGGTGATGCATTAAAAGAATGAGCAATTGTGTGGACCTGGTTCACTGAGGAAACTAGAACATGTGGTCCCGGAAAATATGGAGTAGAGGTCATTGGGAACGCAACTGTTGGATCGTATTCTGTGTCCGCGAGTTCTAGCTAGGAATCAGATCAATTTGAAGGAGCTGGTCCAGGATTAAGCATATACAGTACCGGACAAAAAGCTATCAACTTTTGGTTTTTCTACAATAACTTTCTTAAAAATAGGGCTGAAGAATCCATCTTTTCTGTAAAATGTAGCAAATAACTCGAGAAACATTATGCAAATTTGATTTCACCTTGAAAAAGTTAAGAAAAAATTTTGAGGAAAAAATTCACTTTTTGGAAATTTTGGGATTTTTGGATTATTTTTTCAAAAATTTGGGAAAAATGAAGAACGGCAATGAATGTGAAATATAAAATTTTGGACATGATTAGAGAGACTTTGGCCAACTATAAAGCTAATAGTACCTTTCAAAAAACAATTTGTGTGTATGATATGGTTGTTCAAAGTGTCAACTAGAGATTTCCGGCTTCCATGCATTTTCTACCATCGTTCCACAATTTCAAATTGTCAATATTTGACTGCTTTAAGGTTTATACATTTTTTAGGTGTTATTCTACAATATCTAGTTATTTTCCACTCGAAAAAATGTCTCTCTCAGCTCCAAACACTGACTTCATGAATTGTGAGACTTTTGAAGTTCATTTTTTTTTCAATCAAGATGATGTTGGAAATGAATGGATAGGTGGTACTCAGAAAGTACAAGACTTGGGCTATACGATGGATAAAACAGAATTGTCCAGTAATGTCCTGCGAGATCGGCCTGGGCCTTCCTTCCCACAAAAGGTGGCGGATAATAATTTTAAAAATAAACCATTGTGTTTCTCTCCAATAGAAATCCAAATGAAGTCTGAGTTATGTCCCCTGACAATATTCAGATATCGGTCGTATAAGTGAAACCATCATCCAGCAGCTTTCAATACTCTCCTGCTTGGTAGACCACCATATCGGCAACGTCCCTTTTTTTGACGAATTTCACGTTTCGGAGCGTCTGGTGGTTGGGCGCCTTAGCCAACCAACTTGGTGTGTTGTTTATTGTATTCATGAATTATCCATTTATCAACACCAGTAATGATTTGATTCCAGCATTCATGTGTGCAACGCAGGATGAGAAGATTCAAACAGGTACCCACACATGAAACAAAGTTGTGTTGAGCCAAAAGGTGTGTTCAATATCTTCCCACTTTTTTGACTTTGCCGAAAGTTTGCAATGCATGGCTTTTCGTTAAAAGACTAGCCGATGATGTACTTGATACATCCCGCCCGGTTTGAGATGGGTCCCTCTCAATCCCAGTGTTTAATGCAACCAAACCTAAACCCGTTTGAGTTTTTGAAGGGTAATGTTCGTCTAACCAGAATTCTCATCTTTCAAAAAAATGGAACAATGCAGTGACGGTTTTCGAAAGAGTACATCTTCGTTGTTCATCTCCACTAATCGGTGATAGATTTCAGCAGTTTTCCGGTGATATGGAAATATAAATATAATGGTAGCCCAAAAATGGAAATTATCAGGGGCGAAAACATAAATCATATCTCAATACACAAGAAGAGGAGAATGATTTCCTTTTGGGTGTAGACACTATTAGACCTCACCAATATACTCATAAAACGACAGCTCTCTCGTTCTTACCCTGTCACAAAAAACCAAGTTTGAAAACAGCTGATCGAAAATGACGCGAACTTTCCGAACAACCTAATACAATGAACAATTTCAATAATAGACACTCTGCGTAATTTGCAGGTTGTTGAGAGCCTTCAATAGTATTTTGCTTATTTTTTTCTTTTTTTTCGAGCGGCCTTTATGGAAATAAGACCGTACTTATCGCTGTCAACCGTAGTCTCAAAACATATTATATTTAAGTCGTTTTTGATTCTCTTCATTTCTATTTCCTTCGCAAAACATTTTTCGAAAAAAGCTGTCCAGACGGCTTCATATAAATGATGATAAATATCGGAATCAAAAATTTCAAACAGTTTCGAAGTTTTTTTCGCCCAACCTTGTAGTGCAATAGTCATTATTAGTTATATCAACATTTTAAAAGTAATATGTCTTACGGGATGTACGGCGTAGAATATGGTACTTCTGTTCATAGATCGTAGGAACCACCTAAAATGAAATAAAAGTTCTAATTACTGTTGAAAACAGAAAAACCAAGCAACGTGAGACGTTTTTCTTTAAAATTTTCTCGGTGAAGAAGAAACATCTAAAATGTGCAATAATTTTTATTAAAGAGTGAATATATCCTCTGTTGATAAGAATCACACACCTAAAAAAGTATTGTAGAACTTTTCCTTCACTGGTTACGAATTCTTGAATTCATATCCTTCAAAAACAAGAATTTACAAACGATTAGCATCTTCAACAAACAGGGTATTTCTGATTTCATGGGTTGCAATGTCAATAGTTAAACGGACAGTGCTTCAAAAATTTATTAAGAAATCAAATCAAGTGTTTCTCCAATGTTCACATTCCTGGAAGATTATTGTAGAGCTTGTTGCATCCACTGGTGACGAATTCTTGAGTCTTGGTTGGAGTGGTCTTCAAACAGCATCTGAATCCGTTTCCAGTCATACACGATCCATCGTAGACAGCAGCACAGTTATGAACACAAAGGTTGTAGCAGGTTTGGTTGGTGGCAAGGGCATAGCTGTTCCATGGAGCACAGTTGTCATAAGAAGCTGCTCCTTGGACAGAAGAACAGTACTGTTGGCAGATGACCAAGGTGACAGAAGCAGCAGTTGAGAAGAGGCAGAAGGCGAGAAGGATGCGGAACATCTGAAAATCGGTTCTAAACTCAAAAGGCAGCTGAAAGGAAAGTGACTTACCATATTGAATGTGTCAGAAGAACTGATGAGGACGGGCTCTGATGTACTCTTTTTAAACTAATTCCTGACTTGTGAGGGTGTTTGCACGTATGTGTTTCCATTTTAAAGCATGCAACGAATCCAAGTTGTACCAGATCTATGTGAATTCAAAGCTTCCTAACATTGAGTTTCAACGGATGTGCATAAACACCTCCGCATTTCGTTCTTCCCACTCACTGATGGAATTTCAACGTTGCACGGAAGCTCTGGTTTATCCGGTGTATTTGGCACCGATCTTTTTTGAAAATATGAATCCTTTTGTTGAAAAACATTTTTTTGGAAACTTTCTTTCTCTTTCTGCTTATGTTGAAACCTCTCCCTTTCTAGTGAGCTTCCGAAACAGTTAAAATTGGCTTGGCGTTATAACAATAGATATATTCAATTTTCCCGCTTCTGGTTCAACATGGGAAGCTATTGTTCGGATTTGTAATGGCTTGTTTGTAACATAACAGGATGGACGCCGAGGCAATTCCTCCCACGAAATGTGTCAAAAAGTGGTGGAAAAAGTTTGACATATGAAATTAAAAAGTGTGGGTGTACCAAAAATAAGTTGGAACATTCAAAAAAGATCCGTATCATAACTTTATGGAAATGTAATAGATATGGGTGTCAAAAGGTTTCTGATGAAAATTTTCGCTTTGGAAGCCGTTTGGTGCCGTGTGCATGAAACAGTGTCAATATAATTTCAATTTTTTGCGGATAATGTTTTGTAAAAAGATCAGGGACAAAGTTTCATGGAAATCCAATTTCAACGCAGTGAATTTTATTATGTTCATGACATCCTCTTTTAATGTGTGGGTGTCCTTTAGGAGAGTAGGTGGTATTGGAGCAGATTAATAGAACTTCAATGCTTGGAATCCTTCTCAATGGTCATATGAAGATCTCTCACATAGAAAAGCATACAGCACTGTTGAAGGCGGAATGAGAAGAAACATCAAAACACCCACACAATTCAGGAATCGGTTTAAAAAGAGCTCCAGGGAGTCAGTCCTCATCAGTTTGTCTGACCACATTTAACATGGTAACTCACCCCTCTCCCTCAGAGGCCTTTTCGATTCAGTCCGATTTTCAGATGTTCCGTATCCTTCTCGCCTTCTGTCTCTTCTCCACTGCTGCATCTGTCACCTTGGTCATCTGCCAACAGTACTGTTCTTCTGTCCAAGGAGCAGCTTCTTATGACAACTGTGCTCCATGGAACAGCTATGCCCTTGCTTCCAACCAAACCTGCTACAACCTCTGTGTCCATAACTGTGCTGCTGTCTACGATGGGTCGTGTATGACTGGAAACGGATTCAGATGTTGTTTGAAGACCACTCCAACCAAGACTCAAGAATTCGTCACCAGTGGATGCAACAAGCTCTACAATAATCTTCCAGGAATGTGAACATTGGAGAAAAAAATTGATTTGATTTCTTAATAAATTTTTGAATCACTGTCCGTTTGAATATTGACTTTGCAACTCATGGAATCATAAATTCGCTGTCTGGTGAAAATGCAAGTCGTTTGTAGATTATTCTTTTTGAAGTATATGATTTAATTTTAATTCTGCTATAACAATTGGAGTGGGGGAAAAGTCCCTACGATTGCCCCTGACGAAGGTCCCAGAACACATCTACCGTAACCTGAATTTTTGATTTTCTACCGTTTTAGGCGATGTTTTCATCTTTGGGAGTTAGCAAATATTGGAAAAATCACACGATTGCCCTTTTCGCGTAAAAAATTGGACAATAAAAATGTTCTGTATATCTTCACAATATTTTTTCAAAATTATCGAGTTGAAAATAACATAGTCCTGAAAAAATATAGCCCTGACAGGTTTTCAATCTCGTGTTTGTAAAAAAATTTGCACAAATTTCCTAAACATATGCGCAAAAATCCTCACTTAATCTCTTTTAACCACTCATCAGATTTTTTATGATTAGTTTTCATTTTTTTTCTGTTCAAAGAAGGTCTCAGAGAATTCCTCTTGGAGTACGATAACTACTGATTACGTTAAGACAGTTATTCGACTGATTTCTTCCGCGGCTTTTCACTTTTCTTTGTACTCTTTGCACACTTCTTCGCGCTGTAAAAGTATACAGTCATAATTTAACATATTTTCAAAACAAGAGAAGTCACTAAACCGTTAACATTTTGGGAAATGTGTTGTTAGAAAATGTTTTGAGTTCAGCAGACTGCATTTACCGCGGTGCAACACTTGGAAAACGCCGAGAAACTGAAGTTCAAAAAATTGAGGTTAGGAAAAATCGAGAAAGTGTTTAGAAAACAGTTGATTTTGAAAATACCTCAGAACCTGTATCAGAAAAATCTCCACACTGTTGAGTTTGAGCTCAATTATCTCAATTGTTATGTCGGAAATAGTGTGAATTGATAGAATGTTTTTGATATTATGATAATTTATCAATTGACGACATTGTTATTAGGTTGGTAAGAAAGTTTGCAGGGTTGTTTTTGAGGCTCGATTTCTGGTTCTAGAAGAGGTGTACCGGGCCAAACTTTTTTTTGTTAGAAAGTTGTGTTCAATGTCTATCAGATTGTCAATTGGTTAGTTTTCATCTCACTCCGTGTTGACGAAATAACAATTCTTTTAGCCATTATCCCAATGCAAAAAAGCAACATGCCTAAATTTTTATTCTTATTTGGTTTTCAAACACCTGGTATCCGCAAAAAATTTGTGGATATATATAAAGGACATGTTTCTTCATCGCCTATAATTGGTGTTCGGTTCGAAAATTTCCGCCCGGGGGAGTTCAGTTTGAAAGATGGCAACGGCCTAGTGAGTCGGATCTTCATCAATTGCTAAAAACCGGAGAGGTGGATCCATTTCAAACCATTTGTAAAATGTCACAAGCATTGTCCTCTTGTCAACCAAGTTTTGTGAACGGATCGAAGTCTCTTGGCAAAGTCAAAAACTGGGTTGATTCGTAAACCGTGTTTTTCCAGACTGCAATATGTTTCGCTATGTAGACATGGGTATGTTTCACCTATGATTTCTTCGCACGGTCAATTGGGTGAATGATCTAACTATTGTAGATGAGAAGTGAGTAAGCTACTCTAACAATGTGGGGAAGGGTCAGTCGATTAACAAAGAAGGGTTAGCTCTGGACATCCTGGAACCCAAATTTCCCGTAAAAATGGGTATGCTAGGAACTTGGTGGTTTTTCGAAGGATTGAAGACTAGAAACTTTTAGATGTTGGTACCACTATAACTGCCATTTTGTATAGTTTCTAATTAGAAAATATGAATTTGACAGTCAAATCAAAACGAGGAGAAAAATCCAAAGTTCGTTTCCAGCGCGACGTGAGAAATCACCGTTGACTAGAGGGATCAGCCAAAAATTCATGTCGCTTGGCTGAACTATTATTCTGCAACCGCCGTGTTTTCCGGATCTTGCCCTTTCAGACAAATGGGCGTTTGGGGCTCTTGAACTTCATCTTGATAGAAAAAACTTCAATCGAAAAGATGACCCCAAAAAAGAGTTGCCCCACTTTTCCAATCGCACCCCTTCTCGTTCTAGGCCGAGGGGATCAAGAAATTACCAGAGCGTTGCCAGACAACTATCGATGCTCATGGACGTTACTTTCATTGATCTTGCCGCCTCCGCTTTAAGGAAAATCAGATCAAAAATTTTGCGAAAAAAGAAAGAAACTTTCTTACCAACCTAATATATCTTTGACAGAAACGAGAAAAAGGTTAAACACTACAAAAGTCAAGAGGGCCTTTTATTCCTGGTTTTACAATGGATGAGTTTCTGAAAATGTTGTCTTCGTAACAAATAAAATATATTATTTCTTAAGACGTTTGCAAGATGATACATTTTTGTTTAAATCGTGTTATAAATAATTTTGATCTTGAAAACCTTCTATTGGTTCCAAATATCCGATTTTTGAACTCAAAGTAAGCTCAGATTCCACGCGCTGTTACCTATAATGGAAAACATATCTATCGAAATTTTATTGAATGCAGAGATAATATAAGTTCAGCACTTATCATGAAAAGTTGTTTCGGTGACATTAAAAAAAATCCTCTCTGAAAAACCTGAAAATCGAAACCTTCTAAAAATTGAAATTCACAATTAATTGATCAGGATTGGAAAAACTTTCATAGTACAGAAACGCAAGTAACACATAAAGGTGTTTGAAAAAAGAATTCAAGCAAAACAAACTATTGTCACCTTCAAATTATTGGAATTTCGGGGTAATTGCTACCGGGGAAAGGTGGAACCAGGGGATTGAGAAAAATCAGATAACGCTTGGAGAACCGGTTAAATGTAAGTTTTTTCGTGAATTGATGTTTGAGAGGATTACAAAAAGTGGATCAAATTTAAAAATGAGCCGAAATTCTCAAATTTCCAAACCGAAAAGGGCTTTTCAATTTGAGGGAAATAGTGGGAAATATGGAATCGACAAAGATTTGATTGCAAGAAAGAAAAGTTATCTGTATAAGTTAAGGAACGCGGGGAAAAATACTGAATGAACTGGTGAGTGCAGAGGGATGTTAAAAAAATAGACTAAATAGAGTCAATCGGGAAAAAGACCTAATAGAAGTGGGCAACTGTGAGATGAGATTGAAAGATTGGTTACTTAAACAAACGGGGAATTTTTGAAAATGACAACAATTGGTAATATCAACGAAATGAAGAAGAGGGGAAGTTCGGAGAGAGGTCACAAAAATAGTGTATTTTAATCGATAAGGTGATAAACACTATCGGCAGCGTTACGGTAGGTGATTGCCGTTTGGGGATCAAATCCAGGGACGGCTCGACGAAGGGCGGCCATAACTTGCAGGTGGCTCAATCGGTCAGAACGCATCTCTTCAAGTTGTAAATACAAATCGCCGAGCCACATGGTTTCCGGTGTGAGAACTGCATAGGGATTCGCATGCTGAAAAATGAATAGAGTCATTAGAGGTAGGGGGGGGGGGCAGGAGATTTTTCAGAAAATTTTTGAAGTTCGGATAGGGTAGTTTTTGTATGGTAACGGTCTACAATGCTTGATGTCACACTGCGTACAGCTGTCGTCCTTATTGTTTACCATCCGCTCCACTTTCGCCCGCGTGGCGCGGTCGGTAGCGGCGTCGCACCTTCAATACTAGCACCGACAAGTTTAACTCTTCGAGGGGCGTATTTAAACGGAATTTCGAGAACTTTTTTTTATCATGTCCTTCACTTATAATAACTTACGAAATTCTCCTTCTTCTGAACGTGGGTCAAATGCCAGTTGGTGTTGAAATCGAAGGGGTTGATCGTTTGGCACGAAAGCATGACCAGGACGACAGATATGTAATCGTCAATTCTGCTGTATGCTCCCCCGCGTGAAACATGGAGACTATGGTGGGGTCCAAGGATGATTCTGTTGTTGGATGGTAGCTCATCGATACGTGCTGCGTGGCCGAAGTAAGACAGGTTCACAACGAGCTCCTGAAATAATTTGTTCTTGATGAAATTGAGAAACGTCATGACTATTGAAAGAAACTAGAAAACAGTAAACAAATTATTTCTGAGGCCGTATTCATGAACATTTTCCTTGGAAAATTGTTTAATCTCAGAAAATCAACTGGAAACGCGTGAAAATTGAAGAAAAATCGTTTTCTTTTTGGAAATCCATACATTTTCATGAAATAGGTATACTAATTTCGATGTATGTTCACAGTCAATTTTATGAATTTTTGATTCTAAAAAAAATTATATGCTGACAGAGTAGCATATAAAGTGCATTATTATTCATATGTAAACCCAAAAAGTGCTGCTCTTTAACTCAAAAACCATGTTTTTTGATGAAAACGGTATAAATGGATAGAGATAGGAGTTTTAAGTGCTGTGACCAAAAATGAAAATTTTTTCATACGGTAGTTTTTAAGAAACTTTAGCGCAAAAGCCATTTTTTGACCATGCAAGTCGGAAAATCATTTGAATGAATTTCAGCACATTTTCACGCTTCCATTTTCCTGTTGGAAAATCATTCAGTTGTTTTCTGAGGAAAATGTTCATAATCATACCCTCTTTCGATTTTGAATGTTTAATATTTAAATAACATTTCACATACCTCATCCGGACCAACATCGCACACGATCGACAAGGGTTGAATGTTTTTGTGGACATAGCCTTTCAGATGGATGGCATGCAGAATTCTGAATAAGCGATAACCCAGACGAATCGTATTTTCCAACGAAATGTGGAACATTCGAGCATTCAGAATCCCTCGAAGCACAACGCCATTGAACTCATGAGCTGAAAATATCATTTTAAATTAGAAAAAGGGAAAAATATCCCAACCAATGAATTCACTATCATCTGTCGAGAAGTGTGCAATAAATGTTGGAATTCCTTGCATTCCGGAGCATTCCTTGAAGAAATCAACATACGCTTGGATACGTGGGTCCGCCGGGACGAATGCTTTGAGAACAATCTGCTTGTCGTCTTGCGAGTCTTTCCCATGATAACAGCTTTCGCCATACCAGGCTCCCAGATGCCTTTCCATCACGAATCTTTCGTTGAGAATCGTCCCAATAGGAATGTAGCTCCTGTAAAACAAAAAATCTATTTTAAAAAAATTTTTCCGGATCTTATCACTATGATTCCATGTTCAAAGATCTCTAACTTGCAAGTGAATGAAAAAATGAGAAAATTGCTGTGATGGTTATAACTTGTGGAGAAGCAAATCTTTTGTACTTTTGTCTGACGTTTCATATAATTCATAAACAGTAGCGGTAACTAAGATGTACAAAACTCTTTTTCAGCTGATTTTTATTTCTTCAGAACTCGGAAAATAGTTAATTAATTTGGCTTTTTCTAACTTTCTGTAAATTTCAAGTTTTCACTTTAGGCCTATTTCACACCCTCCGAAATTTTTAGTATGATCGGAAACTTTTCAGCCAGGTTCCAGACTCTTAAAAGTGCCAAAAATCAGCTGAAAAGCAATTGATTTATAGATCGTTTTTACTGGTACTGTACTTCATAAATGATTAAATAAATCAATTAAAACTACATTCAAAACTTACATTTTGTTGAGAATAAATACGTCGGCTCGTAGCGAAGTGAGAGCAAAAGTGTGGTGTCCGTTACTGATTGTCAAAACGTTGGATTTGAGTTGATCTGTAAAGTAAAAATTTTTGAGATTCAACTGTGAAATGAAAAAAAAATATGAGAAAAAAGAAAGGAAAAACACGTAAAAACAAAGATGGTAAAAGGAAAAAATCGAGCTCTGATCGGACCATCGCTATCGGTAGAGGAAAAAGTGAACGGGAATGACAACCAACCAATAACAACGTACAAGAGAGAGGAGGGCCGTCGTCTGTGACGGTGTGCCACGTCAAAGAAAAAGGCGAGAGACAACGTCAAAGAGAGAGGGTAGCGTGTCTGGGTGAGGTGTGTGCGGGTGTGTGGTGGTGATTAACGGTGGGTGAGGGTCCTCTCTTGCAACGTGGTCGTGTCGCTTGGCAAAAACGGCTACAACGCGGCCAACGTGGGCGCGTCTGGTCCCAATGCACCTTGTGACCGAAAATTCTCTTAAAAGGCGCATCGTTGGGTTCTACTGTACTGGTGAATGAATGCTTCTTTGATATAGTCTTCTGGAAATATCCTCCAAAAACTGAAAATTTGCGTCTGAAATGTTTACTGTGTTTGGAGCTAATTGGAACATTTGCGGGCTGGTCATGAGAAGTGAAAAGAGAGAGGCCAAAAGGGATGGATCGACAAGAGAAGATAAACACATATCGTCGGATGTAGATAAAAATCACGCTACTAGAGACAAGAATTTGAAAGCTGCGAGTTTCCTGAGTGGCTGGCAGAAGTCAACGACATCGCGATAATTGCCAAAAGACTGAATGTGAGTATGAATTTCAAACAACGCATCTTACATTAGGTGAATGAATGAAATTCATCATATTTTATACCGGTACAGAACACATGAAAGGAAGCCGGTATAGCTTTATGTATTCGGCACGATTTGATCTGATACTTAAATGAATTTTTACATTTTTAAAATATGTTCTGATTTTCTGTGAATTCACAATTCGTAAAAAGAATTAAATACCAAAGCAATTCTTGACTCTACCAAAACAGGTCAGAATAGATTTCAAACTGATGTACAGCCGAGAGAATATCTAAACCAATCATTCTGGTGAATTTCGAATTAGGACAATTCATGTAAATATTCATGGATGATAATCAAGGCATTGTGTTCTGTATTTTCCAGAACTGCACTTGCGCTTAGCCAGTCGTTGGCGGTCAGTCGGATATGTTTTCAAAATTTGCTGAAAAAATGAAATTTAGTCAACATCACTAAGAATGTGTTGCAAACATGACTGTTTTTCAGAAGAAGGTGGTTCTGTTATGTTGTGAGCTGTGCCAAATTCAAATTATTCTTGAAGTATATCTAACATCACTGGTTTAAGATCAATTTTGTCAATTCGTCACGAAAATGTGATTTAGAGGGGATTCCTGACGCTTCTTTCCCTCTGGTGACCAACGTATTCTTGTTGACATCCATTTTACACAGTTTCATTTTCACTTTCTTGAGAAACATCGAGTTCTTCATCGCTATTTTTTCTGAGCAGAATTCAAAATTAAATGTGATGCTGGGACTTTTGTCGGAACGCCGGGACCATGTTGTGAATGATGAGCCGTGATCGACAAATTAGTAAATTGTCGGTGATCGGCGGTCCCACCTTAGGGCCGTTTTTTCTCGGAAAGAGCCAGTTTTTCTTTTTTTTTCTTATAATGTTAAACAAAATTTACCGTTATATTCGGTGGATCCTGTTCGCATGTGCGTGTTAGAATCGTTCACGTCGTTTTGTAAGGAATTCACAATGAACATTTGGATAATCGCTTTTTTCTGAAAATGGAACAAATTTGTTTAATAGTTTTTAGAAAAAATAACTCACTTTTTTGAAACGTAAAATCTTCGTCTTCTTTGAACATCATCCAGATCAAATTTTTTATCTCGGCGAATACTTAAATGAGAAAAAATATTATTGTTCAAAACTATCGATTCTTGGATCATTTCGCTCAGTGCGTCCTCTGCGCCTCCTCTTTCGCAACACTCTTTTGCAGTCGGCATGCTGCCATGTCCCGCATGTGTCCTACGGGTCTCGACACGACAAGAGTACGGTGCGCGTTTTATGTTATTTTTTCTGATAGAAAAATATTTATTTTACATTTCTAATCCTTCAGAATGAAACAGTTTCCTCTCAAAATAACTGAGAAAAATATGTTTTTTATCAAAGCAAAAGGAAGAAGGAGCAGTCATATTTTTAAGAATAAAAGTGAGTTATTTCTAAAAAAATGTTCGTAAAAGTGTGTTTTGTTTGCAGAGAACGAGTCAATTCTTCAAATTCTGATGGCAAAACTGGTTGCATAACGTCGCGAATTACTTCGATGCATGCGTCAAAACAGCAGGAAGCGACTACAATGGTGAATTTTGTTCAAAATTTCAAAAGCAGTACCGGTCAACTAAAATTTCCAAATGTTTACCCAATTTTTGCCCGGACCTGTCTCAACTCAGGGAATTTTGGACCAGGGTTTGGCGCTCACGCCCACTGATTTTGGCAAAGTGCTAGGTGAGCGAGACTCTGGCAAGGTTTTCAAAAAATAATATCAACATTAAACCAGTGTGTGCCCTCGTTTTTTTGCGGCAAACTTGCGGCATGAGTTGGGCTTGCTTTGGGCTGAATTTGGGCAAATACGGCATGGTGTGAGCAAATCGCCGAGATTTTGGTCACTTTGCCCATGAAAATGGGCGCCCTTGCCCCCACGGTGGGGGCAATGCAGCTCGCTTTCACGGCAAATTGCCCAAAATTCCCTAAAAATATCAACCGGTCTCAATATCTTCGAAAAAGGCTTTAAAGATAATATCCTCCAGTCTGCGGCATGTTCAAATCGTGCATCAAAGCATTGACCAATATATTTGCATTTTCAGCATTCCTCAGTTTTGGAGGATAGGAGTGGAAACGTGAAACAAAGAAAGCGGCGTTGATGTTGGCGGAGCAGATCATCTGAATCAGAAGGCGCAAAATAAAGTGAAACGCTCATTTCTCGACATCAGTCATTGTTTGTTCACTCTGAAAAAAAAGACCGCGGAGTAGAAAAGATGTTGTCCGATCATTGTCGTAGGAGTTAAGGAGCCACTGGCTAACTCCGGTTGGCTAAATGTTGAAATGGATAGTACCAAGGGAATCTTCATTTTGACCGATGACTGCCTCAGCATAGGTATAGCTCTGAAATATCATGAAATACGTTGTTTTGATTATCATCCATTTGAATTTTTATGAATTCTCTAAATTCGAAATTCACCAGAATGATTAGTTTAGATATTCTCTCGACTGAACGTCTGCTTGAAATCTATTCTGACCTGTTTTGGTGGAGTTGAGAATTAATTTGGTATTTGATTCTTGAGAATAATTAACAATTTGTGAATTTACAGAAAGTCAAAAATATAATATCCAGATCTAAATCAGTGTCAGATCGTGCCAACTTGAGGAATTGTGAAAAGTTGTACCTAAACAGTGCATCTATCAATTGGAGAAACTCAGCTGCGACTGTCATCTTTTGGGCGAAAATAAGGGCTTCGCCGTCTTTTGGGCGAAGTTAGAGCGGCGCCGCCTTTTAAGCGAGTTCCGGCGCCTTTTCGGCGAGAATAAAATTTTTAGGCGAACCCAAAGCAAAGGTAGAACTTCATGCGAATCCGAGGCAAAGCCAGTCAGTCTTTGCTTTTGCTTTTGCCACCTTTTGAGCACTGTTTGGGTACCTTCTGGGAAAATCCCCAGCGGAATCTGACCAACTACCGCCGAAAAGACGACAGCCGCAGCCGAGAATATAGAAAAAAGTCAGGCTGTAAGAGAAGCATTATTTTTGTAGCATTTCTCCTTTTTGTCGTTCGTGAGCATGCCGCTTTCTTTTGTCCCTAACCGTCTAAACTTTTTAATTTTCATTTGATCTTAGTTTCTTTCCGAAAATCATGATATTTTCAAGAGAATTGAATAAATAGATAAAGAAAAATATCCTACTGTCTCTGCCATCAAGAATCTATTTGGAGCCAAAAATTTTGAAGTGGAATTCGATGGTCGGTCCGGAAACTAGGCTTGGACCTATTAGAGACTAATGTTACAGATGATCCGTTTCAAACTACTCGTAAAATCTGAAAGGCGTTATCCGCTAGTACACCAAGTATTACGAACGGATTCTTTTGAATTCTTTTGAGCACGACAATGCGAGACCATCCGTGACTAGAGGTATCAGCCAAAAATTCATGTAGTCTTTTGCACCTTGCGTATTTTGTGGACCTTGGCCTTTCGGATAAGTTATTGTTTGGAGCTCTTAGACGTCATCGTGATAGAAAAGACTTTAATTGAAAAGATAACAAAAAAAAGGAGTTGCCTCACTTTTTTCAATTACAGCTCTCTTAGTTCTGGGCCGATAAAATCAAGGATCACCTCCGGCAAAAAACCAACAACTTTGTAGTGAGAATCTGTTAACAATCGCATCTCAGATCTTTTGAGTGACCATTAAAACTGACCGATATCTTTAGGAAATGAAAAAAAGACCAATTCTCTATAATTGGCACTACATATGATGGTTCATACTTTTCAAAGTCCAAAGCGGAGGCCCAAGGTTTTTTTTTGAGTTTGAAGGAAACTTTAACAATATTTTATTCGATTCATAAAAAATAACAAAAATCAAAAAATAGAGAAACCTAAAAAACTAAATAAATAAGGCGGTGCACTTGTATGGCAGTATATAGGTTTGGGCAGCATGTGCGACGATATTAAACAAAAAAGGAAAAATGTTAAAAGAGAAAAGAACTGAATAGTAAACACATTTTACAATTATAGCATTTTGTTGGGCAGTACATGTTGAAAAAATGTTGTAAATCTTTAAGACTAAATGACAAACGAAATAAAATTAAATGTTTGTTTGGGCAACACTGGGTGATTATGTTTTCTAATAAGGGAAAATGTTAAACTAGGGTAAGAACAACTTAAAAACAATCAAAAATTAAAAATTCGCATGGTCCGCAGTGCTTGATGACTCTAAACAAAACTAAGAAATATTGAAAATCTTTCAAAATAACTGAAGAAGAAATATCTAGAAATGAAATCCTCGCCATGGGCAGCATATTGAGGCGATTTTGAAGAGTAACTACTTCTCAAGGCAACACATCTCCATAATATAAACCAATGTAACCAGTTTTTTGAGATCTGAAAAGAACAATATTATGTGTTTACTCGTTGTTTATTCACTTACACTAATAAATAATATATTTGAAAGTCGATTGAGTTCCAGAAAAATCAGATGGTAGAATGGACAAAATAAAGATCTCCAACCAGAAGGTGATCAACTATTTTGTTATGGATTAAAACAAAAGAATAATATGAAGATGGAAATTCAGAAAAATATGAATACTCTAGGCTCCTACACGAGGTGCCAACATCACCGATAGAATACGAATGAGCTCCGCGAGTCGGAGCAAGTGAAATGTTAGAGAGATGGAGACGTTGAGAAACGAGACGGCGAGATATCATTACGCAGTCAATCATCCAGAAGGCAGACAACTAAGAGCTGGAAAATATAAAAAGAGAGGGGGATCATACAAGAAAATGAGAGGAAAAAATAATAGACGCCGAAACGAAAGACTTTGAGATATAACTGAAAACAAGAGAAATAGGCTCCGCCTTCTTAGTGGTTTTCAGCTGCGCGGAGGTGGCAAATATCAAGATGATGTGGGATATTATGTGGGCTGGTGCATCACATCACCACTGAAGTTGGTCGTCAACAAAAAGAAATTTCGGATATTCATGTGATAAAATGAAAAGGGAAAAACATTTGTCTGGATTGGAAGAAGCTTTTGAATGGCTTTGAAATCCTTTTCAAATATTTTCAAAGTCTTATACGTTTCCATTACATCAAGAATACAGAAAAAGTCAAGATGAAGCCACTGATGGCTGATGAATAATATGTAAAATCACACAAATTTTCTGATAATTGAAAGACTCATAATTCTTTTAATTATTGAGTAAATGAAGAAATTGTGCTCCAAGAAGAAGAAAAAAAAAACAATTATGAAATTATTACGGGTAAATGACAACGAAATCCCACGTCATTTTGACACCGTTTTTTCAACGTTTTGTTTCAGAAGATCACTATTAACATTTTTCGATTAGTCCATGTTATTTAAATAAATAGTTTCTAGAATGAAAATTTTTTGAGAGAATAAAACGATTTTTGAAATTTCGAAAAAATTACCAGCCAGAATAATTAAGTTCCTCGTCATAAATGACAGCCGATTTTCAGTAAAAGGGATGAATTTAATATCGTTCTCACAGACTCACAAAATAGACCTTATCCGCAGGACATTAATTGTACAATCATAGTATGCATCACGTCACCAGTTTTGTTGCTCATCAACAAAAAGGGATTTCAGATATTCATGTGATAAACTTGCTAGGAAAAAAATTTTGCCTGGATTATAGGGGATTTGTGAATTGTTTTATAATCCTTCTCAAATCTTTTCCAAATCTGATAATTTTCCATTACAATAAAAATGAAGAAAATGTCAAGATGACGTCACTGGAAACTAAGGAATCATATTACGGGTCTTTGTTGGTTATTTTGGTTCTCAAAATAATTTATGGTCGAAGTGTCCCCTCAATTTCTCTCAGAAGTAGGTGGCAAAATATGCCTTTTCCAAGAACTGGCCAAAAATTGAAGGGTGCCCACGCGCAGTTGAGCAGAATGGCAAGAATGTCCGAATTTTTTGAAAAAAAGGATCGAGTCACTTCAAAAATCATAACTTTGTACAAACCCAAGAAAAGCGTAAACGTGAACACTGTCACAAAATGTTAAAACATTTTCCAGTGGAAACAAAATGATTTGCCTCAAAGTTGAAAGTTAGGGGTAATTCTATTAGAGTGTTTATCATTCTATTAGACTGTTTTTGGCATGAATGGAATTGAATAGACAATGTTCCCCAAACACTTTTTAAAATCGTAATTACCTGGTTTTCCACAGACAGACTATCCACACATTTTCCATCTTGCTAAACTTCTTCGTGAAGATAGGGCAAAAGTAGATTGAAAATTTTTGTAGCCTGTGGTCCGTTTTACAAATTACAGTTTAGTTGAAAAAAAAACTTTTTCATGTCTGTAATGATTTCTGGGATTGAATTGATTCACTTGTTCAAAACATATTATCACTTTTTTAAACCATTTTTTCTACACACATGCATCATTTTTCCGCATTGACGACTTGTCGAATAGACGTCTTTTTTGGTAACTCTTTGAAAATCCGAAAATTAATGAGTTTTTGGACAGTTCTTTCCCCTTCGAATTTTTGTGATTATTATCTGCTCTATAATATATTTACTATATCTTTAGAATTTTTTTTCATTAAATAATTTCGTAATATTCGCTGTTGCTTATACACTGCGAGACATAATTATAGGTCCATTTGACGTTTCGTTATTTCTCCATATTCTCGAGAGACCTGATAAACGTTTCTGGTACAAGTATTTGAGGGATTTATTTTTCATGTTACTGTACGTATCCTTTTCTGTCTGTCGTTTTCAAGAAAAATTTTTGAAAATGTCAAAAAATGAAAAGTGCAAAGGGACATAATTATAGGTCCACTCTAGAAAAAACTTGTTTCTGGCTAATTTCATGGGATAAAAAGTTAAAAAATGAGTTCTACGCAAAAAACTAATCTAAATTCATGTAACTTTTAAAAAAAAGTACAAGAAAAATTGTTGGGAAAAAAGGTATTTTTGGTGTTTTTTGACCCATTTTCCTATTGTTCAAATTTTCGAGTCTAAATTTCGAAGGAAGCTTCCATCATATTCTAAATTGTTTTAATAATGTCTTACACATCGGTTGAAACAAGATCCTGACAATTTTATTGTAGTTTTCTTCATCCAAAAACAGCGATTTTCCTCGTAAATCGGTACTTATTTCCGTCATTTTTGACAAACTTTATCTCGGTTCGCAGATGTGCAATGAAAAAGTGTTCAACTACAAAAATGTGTAGCATAATTTCAATAACATTGTACCAATTGAATTTGTTTTTCTATCTCTTTCAGGAACCGTGATAACTGTAGTCAAAAAGAGCATGAATGAGAGCTAAGCTAACATAGGATTCCTGTAGGAGGATGTTTTTGTACGTTTTTTCTTCCTAATTCTTATTTTTATCCATTTTTTTTTCATAACTTAACTATTTTTAAACCATTGTACTCCGGATGGTAAAGGCTCTGGTTTTTGGGAACTTTTTTTCTTTCAACGGGATGTCATTCATGCTCTTTTTGACTACAGTTATCACGGTTCCTGAAAGAGATAGAAAAACAAATTCAATTGGTACAATGTTATTGAAATTATGCTACACATTTTTGTAGTTGAACACTTTTTCATTGCACATCTGCGAACCGAGATAAAGTTTGTCAAAAATGACGCAAATAAGTACCGATTTACGAGGAAAATCGCTGTTTTTGGATGAAGAAAACTACAATAAAATTGTCAGGATCTTGTTTCAACCGATGTGCAAGACATTATTACAACAATTTAGAATACGATGGAAGCTTCCTTCGAAATTTAGACTCGAAAATTTGAACAATAGGAAAATGGGTCAAAAAACACCAAAAATACCTTTTTTCCCAACAATTTTTCTAGTACTTTTTTTTAAAAGTTACATGAATTTAGATTAGTTTTTTGCGTAGAACTCATTTTTTAATTTTTTATCCCATGAAATTAGCCAGAAACAAGTTTTTTCTAGAGTGGACCTATAATTATGTCCCTTTGCACTTTTCATTTTTTGACATTTTCAAAAAATTTTCTTGAAGCAAAAACGACAGACAGGAAAGGATACGTACAGTAACATGAAAAATGAATCCCTCAAATACTTGTACCAGGAACGTTTATCAGGTCTCTCGAGAATATGGAGAAATAACGAAACGTCAAGTGGACCTATAATTATGTCTCGCAGTGTAGTTTGTTAAAAAATGTGAGTATTTTTCTCTCTAAAAATTGCAAGCTGGGTTTTCTAGGCCAACATATCTTGCTTGGTCTAGAAATGGCCGAAGACCACCCTAGTGTGTTTTATATAAAATTTTGAAGTGGTGGCCTAACTTTTGCACGTTGAGTTTTCTAGACGCCCATGTTAAAATGACTCAAATAACTTATTAAATTTCCGATTTTCGTAACGATTCAAGGAAGTTAAACTTAACAATTCAACGAATTTTGATGTGCAATATGTTTGATCTACTTACAGCAGGAAAAATGACATGAAAGGTTGAAAAATGCGAACAAAATCTCAAAAAATGTTCTGAAACTAAACGTTTTTTTTTTTAATTTAGAATTCTACCCAGAAAAATTTTTAGGTTTTTTTTGGAATTTGGGGAATTGTTTTTAGTATTTCTATGATTTTCCAAAAAATTTTTATGTGTTGGATTTTAAAAAGAATTATTAGCCTTTCCAATCTCCAAAATTTCCTATTTTCCAGGAAATCCGCATTCGAAGATACAAAATCTTCTGGCACGATATGTAACTGGACCATTTGATGATCCGGTCATAGGATGAAAAAGAAAACAGTGAGAGAACTCCTTCACAATATGAATTTGCATATCGGTAACAAATTTTGGAGCTCAGTTTCCATAAATAAACAAAACTTTCAGCTCCTGTTCCAAGAAAATACATCCTCGACAAATTCGACGAATACTCCTTCAAGCAAATCCAATTTGCAGAATTTGTTCATCCGGCACTTTGATTCATTATCCTTGTTATCTGCACTATTATTTATGAGAATGAACCAAATTTTTGAGTAGTTTTTTTTTTCAAATTTTCTAGAAGGACCTGTTGCAAGGGTATTGAACCATGATTTGGTTATGATATTTGAATGAGGACACGTAGAGTTACCGTTTCCTTTGAAAATAATACTAAAAAAATCAACCGAATAATACTGAAGACATGACAAAAATTGAATTATGCAAAGAACTCGTTTCGATAGGGTTTTATCATAGTTGCAAAATCAGAGAACGTCCGCGCCACATATAATGCACACTCGAAAAAGACTCTTCATTGCATTAGCTTTTTTTTCGAAAGACAAAAAATTTGTAAAATGTTAAGAAACTGGAAAATGTTATCAATGTTTCAAAGTTGAAATCTAAGTTTTTCTTCCTCAGATCCATGTAGGAAATGAGTTGAAACCAACAATTTTTGTTTTTAATGAACCCCTCATTTAAATCTCCTCTCACATATGATTCTTCTTCAGCAGTCATCATCTGAGAAAAGTTGTAAGATCTATACCAATGATGTGAACTTTTTTTTGAAATCAAACAAGAAAACCCACCAAACCGAAAAAGAGATTCTTCAAAACCATTGAACCTTAGGCGCCATATGGTTGTTTTTTGCCACTATCTAAAACAAGTTCGTGTGATCTTCTTTTCAAAGTCAAATTTTGCTACTTGAAGCTCAACGAATCAGGCGCCATATGGTTGTTTTTGGTCAGTGTCATATGTCAAAAACACAAAACTGTCTTTGTTGTAGCCGGTGGATTCAAAAGATCTACCTAGAAGAGCTGATGATGTCTGGCGCCATATGGTTGTTTTTTGGCAGTGGTAGATACAAACTAAAAAGAATCTTAGAATTTCCAATGGAGCTACAACTTCTAGATCGTTTTGTGTTCTTTTGTTCGAATACAAGTGTCACGAGTGAATTCGTTCGAAAAAAATTCAGAGAAGCGATCGAATTCAGGGTCAAAATCATTATTGTTTACTTATTCCTGAGTCAACGATAAAAATCTCAACGCTCCGATTCAGTTGGTAGAACAGGGTTTCTGACAAAATTCGACTGAATCATAACTTCATCCTAATTGGAAAAAGTCTGAGTTGGAAAAAAAACTTTATGGCAGGCTAAAATTGCGATTTAGAAAAACTTACATTAGCGAAACTTAATCAGAAGTAAGTAAAATGTTTTTAAGTTCTGGAACAAAAGCAGGTTCTTGCAAATTAACCCCAAATTAACCCCTTGGTGACATTGTACCTCGCGAATTCGTTCTCTTAAAAATCCCTCCTCAATAATATAACAAAAAAGTTGGATGAGCAAATTTGATACAAACACAAGAACAAAATGAAAATGAGAAAGAAAAATTAAAAACTGGTTCTTCTAATTATTTTGCGCTGAAATGTTCGAATCTATTGCCTGTGTCATATCTCTGTCTTGACTCCGGATATCTCTATGAAGAATTTTTTGCAAAAAAATGTGTCTTGTTACAGTTTTAGTCTTCACAGTTTTCGAATAATCTTTTAAAAAAGGGCTTCTTACATTTGACTTCAAGCAAATTTGCCTAAATTCGAAAACGTGTTAACAGATATAACACCTTTGATATTATGGAAAATACTTCATCAGGTGACTACTTTTTTCAGATGAACCAAGAAAAATTGGCTTAAAGTTGTGTGTGTGCTTCACTATTAGAGGTTCTAAGATAGTCACGAATTTACCTCTGAAAACTTGAAGGAAATCATTGAATTTCGAATGATTTTTCTTTTGAAAATGAATCAACATCTTGTTTTCTTTTTCTTAATACGTTTTCCAAGTCACAAAGTGTGTCCAGCAAGACAACAATTTGTCATTTTCACATTAAAAAAGTCACTAGTGTTGGCTCTCAGGCAGTTTCCAGGAGTGTTGCCATGAAACCATTCGAGTGGTCCGGGGGAGAACGACTTCATGCCAACTTTTTCATTCCTAAAATTTTCTTTCCCAACCTGACCAAAATTTCAATTCTCTACTTTACAATTTCAAATTTTCCAGTAGTAAGTCTGTTGGGGTAGAAGGATGTTAGGCTATCGTATCGACTTTTAGAATAAGTAGCATATACTTCTTTTCATTTTTTAAAAATTATCGAGCTGGATGCAGTGGGTTCTCCAGAAATTTCAAATATCTTAACAGATGGCACGAATGCTGAGATGGCCTGATGTCTACGACAAGCCACTCTCATCCGCTGACATTGTAGGATCGGTTGTTGCGATGGGTAACATTCTGGTGATCATTCTCTGGCTCCTGTTCGTTCGCTTCCACTCGTACTACATCGATCACCGGGAGCCAAAGAAGGTAATAACAAACCATGCAGCTTCAAGATCGACTGATACAGATCCTCCAGCTAGACACATCATTTTCGAGATCGTAAATGTGAACGAGGAAACTGACAATGCTGTTGAGAATCCGGTCGCTGCTCCAGAGCATTTTACTACGAATATCGGAAAAGATTGATTCTATGAAATGATTATTTTGGGAATTTCTTGTTGTGTGTAAAATTTCTCAATAAATCGTTCAACTGTTAATTTTTTTTTAGATTTTCCCCGAGTATCAACAAAACACTCACATATATTGTTTTAGTTTCAGTTTATTATTCATCATTTTTTAACATTTCCAAAATTATAGGTTGTAGAACTCAAAATTGCTTTAAAATGTGGCAAAAATGTTTTCCAACAACATTCGGGAAAAACAATCTGAATTTGATATTTAAAGGTGAACCAGAAAAACTTTAAACAATACGAATACCAGAAGAAATTAGGAAAAAGTAACAATTATGGTTTGAAACAATAACTGAAACACAAAGTTGCTTCCAGGCTCAAAGCACCATCAATTCAGACAATATGTTTTAGAGTCCGTAATTCATTCTTGCTAGAAATGAGCTTTCTGGAACAAGGAAAAAAATTTTAATCTTCTAAAATGTTAAACTGGGCATAATCCCTTTGATTTCAGTATACAGTAATCCTTCTCACCCAATCTTTCCACCGGAAATGCCCTGATTTTGGGATTGTCATGACCACCACCGTTTCTTTCCTACAGCTCCGGATTTTTCATTTACGAAATCATCCAAAATCTCCCGTATTCTTTTTTCCCAATTGATTTGTCGGAACAATTCTTCATCACTACACTACGTCAATCAGAATCAGAATTCTGCTCTTATCTACGCATGAATGAATAATTTATCAAAATTCGCTGATGTTTCGGAAACAACAAAATCTAACAATATCAACCAGAAACAAAAAGTCAATGAACTGAAGGAACTACAAAATTTTGATAATGATCATTCTAGATATCGTCATGAAAAATATGTAGAACTAGGATTTAGTTAGGAGGAAAACTGTCAAATTTTAGTTTGCGGCTTACCGGGTCGTTGTACATTGTAATCAAGACGATTCTGCTCAGTTTAGCGTTTCCGGAAAACTGTGCCTTATCAACAGATATTGTCGATAAATTGTCGATTCACTCCAAAATATCAACATTTCGACTTATTTTCTACAAATTTTGTTTGAAATGTTTCTTGAATCACATTTCAATTATTGGGTTGAACAGAAAGTTTCTTCCTTTTTTTGCCAACTTTTTTGGAAAAATTTTTCTCAACGCGGGAAGGACCAGATCAATGAAAGTAACATCCATGAGCATCGATAGTTGTCTGCCAACGCTCCGGTAATTTCTTGATTCCATCGGCCCAGAACAAGGAGCGCTGCGATTGAGAAAGTGGGTCAACTCCTTTTTTGGGTCCTTTTTTCAATTGAAGTCTTTTTTATCAAGATGACGTCGAAGAGCCCCAAGCGACCATTTGTTCAAATGGACAAGGCCAGGAAAATACGACAAGTAAAAAATGATAGTTTAGCCAGGCGACATGAATTTTTGGCAGATCCTTCTAATCACGAGCGATCTAGCATTGTCGCGCTGAAAGTGAACTTTGGTTTTTTCTCCTTGTTTTGATTTGACTGCCAAACTCAATATTTCTAATGAAAAACTATACAAGGCAGCCGTTATAGTGGTACCCTCATCTAAAAGTTCCCAGACTCCATTCCTTTGAAAGACCACCAAACACATAACATACCCTTTTTCACGTAAAATTTAGGTTTCGGGACGTCCAGAGTAAAATTTTCTGTGTCAATCAACTGAGCCTTCCACACATTGATAGAGTAACTTACCCACTTATCATTTACGGTAATTAGATCCCTCACCGAACTAAACGTGCGAAGTAATGATACGAGAAACATGCTCATGTCCACATGAAAATCCATATCGTAGTCATTCAAAACATGATGTGTGAATCGATGCAGTTTTTGAAGTTGTCAAGAGACTTCAATCCGGTCACAATACTTAGTTCACTAACTGACAATGTCTTTGACATTTTACGAGTGGTTTGAAATGGATCCGCCTTCACGACATTTAGCAACTGATCAAGATCCAACTAACTGGGCAGATGTAATCTTTTAAACAGAACACCCCTGTGCGGAGTTTTTCGAACCAACCGCAAATTGCAGGTTATGACCGAACATGTCCCTTATATAAATCCATCATTTGCTTGTGAATACCGGGTATTTGAAGACCAAATAGAAATAAAAATATAATTATGTTGCGGATGTGCAGTCGGATACGGACCAAAAGAATCGTCATTTCACCAAAACGGAGTGAGATTAAAATTTACAAATTTACAATCTAATAGACACTGAACACAGCTCTCTAACAAAAAAAAGTTTGGTCCGCTACACCTCTTCTAGACCCAGAAATTGAGACTCAAAAACAGCCCTTCAAAAAAGGAAGAAACTTTCTGTTCAACCTAATACATTTTCCATCATTTTTCAGTCTTTAAACCGATAATTTTAGAAATGTCGAAAAACGATCACAATTTTTTTCTTTTTCCTGATTTTTTTTTCAAACATGATATTTGATTATATTAGGGTGTTCCATAAAAAATGTCGTTTATTTTCGAGGGCAGTTTTCTTTGTCATGGCTCGTCCTAATGTCAATTTTTTTTTGTTTCTCACACACCTAATCAAATCCTCAAAAATTCTTACCTAACATGTGTCATAATGTTCTCGGTTCTTCGAGGAGAAATCATGGAAAAGTAGTGATTTTTGGGTACTTTTTATTACGAACCCGTGCTCGGCCGAAATGCAACCGAGACAAACGAAAACATCAACCTTGCTTTTGCAGAAAGAAGTTCTAACAAAAAAATAGTACAGCAATGGTTCACAAAATTCAGATGTGGAGATACACATCTCGAAGAAAAAAGGACAGTCGAAGGAATTTTGAAGTGTGGTGGAATGGGATCCAAGATCGACTGCCCGGGAACTTTCGGCAGCGCTTGGAGTCAGTATAGGGACAATATTAAGACATTAATTAGAAATTGAGAATACAAAAAAACTAGATAAATGGGTGTCTCATGAACTGAACAATCGCCAGAAATTGCAACGTTACTCCTGTTTGCGAGTTCATCTCATATGATAGAAAAAATATCAATTTTTGCATCGAATTGGGACGTATATGAGAGAATGGATTCTATACTATAATTTAATACGATCATATCAATAGGTGGACGAAGGCCGGAAGGTACAACATCTTACAAAGCCGAAAATTTACCAAAATAGGGGTATGAAGGCTGTATGGTGGTTGACTCTCGTTTTATGCATGGTGTCGTCCTGAAAAGCTGACAAACTACCACTGCTATTATCTATTGTTGTGAAACCCACAAAATTTGTTAGCTAATTTGCCGTCACTAGTCAAAAGAAAGGGCCAAAACCCACTCGACGATAACTCCAAGTCACATGTTGTAATCATGACGGCACAAAAATTGAATACGTTGGGTTACAAAATTGTCGGGCGTTCACCATACTTGCCGACCTCTTTTTAATGAATTAACCACTTTTCCAAACATCTTGATAACCTCCTCAAAGAGAACCAGTCCATTGAAGACAACTATGCAAAAATGTCTTTCCAAGGTTTCGCCACTTCCTGGTCTTCTATTTTCTATCGTCATGTAATTCTTAAAATAGCATGTTGTAGACAAAAAAGTACTGATTCGAATGGTATATAGTTTGTTTGACGAACATGAGTTTCGCTGAAGTTATCTTCGTTTGAAGAGTGGTACCAAAAAACGACATTTTTTATGGAACACCCTAATACTCGAAAGTTAGAAGATATCTTTCTTGTCCGAATTCTTGAGAGATATCTCGAAGAACTTTCAAGGGATTTCTGGCAAGGAAAAAACCCTTTTTGGGAGTCTCTCGAAGGAATTCTCGAGAAAATTTTCGAAAGTGGTCATTTTTCGAAAGTATCTTTCGAGAAACACATACTGATTCCAAGATAGAAACGAGGTCAACCGAAGAACCACCGATTATGAAAGCTTCTCAGACAACCCGAGGGTTGCTTTAGAAAACTGCCCAAAAATAAATTCGGAGCAACCGTGATGAAAGCAATGAAGACCCAACAAGAAGAATCCCAGAATATCTCTGAAAGCCCCAAAAAATCCCAAAACAAGGACTATGCAACAAAGTTCATTCCGACCCCTCCGACCAGGGACAAAAAAAACACTGAAAAGAAATACAAATCAGTTTTGAGAATGGGACAAATCAATTAGAGAGATCAAAACATTCCTAGTTCACTTCTTCTCGAATCCAGCGGCATAGGTTGGTTTGAGGGTGTATCCTCGGCTGACGAATTCCTTCCAAGTGAACGGATAGTTGCACATCTCTGTGTAGCAGTAGCGCAGCCACATGTCGGACGATGGAATGCCTTTGGTTGCTTTGGACGTGCTGGAAATTGGAAGTGATACTTTAACGATAATACCATTTAATATATATCATATGTCTTGCTGATTCGGCTCGGCCGATTCACCGAGTTGTATAAATCCGACACGTAAACTTTCGTATTCCGATTACTTCTCGAAAGCAAAACATTGCCGGGCTTCAAGTTGTTGAGTGTGATTTGGCAATGGTGAAGCTCAGCCAAGCCTTGTGACACTCCATCCAAAATGTTTTCCACTTTGGTTTGAATTTCGTCCTGGAGATCCTTCGTCCGGATGAAGTCAAAAAGGTTCGCCTCGAACAGCTCGATGACAACGCAGATTCAGTCCATCTGAACTTCTGAATACATCGAGTAGATAATGTTTGAAGAATGGTGGTCTATGTCCCGAAGGTGGTCGATTCGCCAAAGTGTGCAGGTAAATCTCTCCGGGATAGAATTTTCCGAATCCTGGCGTATGTCCTAGATGCTGAGTAGCTTTGAAGACATTAGTCAAGAGTTTTGGAAATCTTCCCTCAAAGTACTCCAGAATCTTGATCGGCTCTGGATAGAAAACCTGACTGACTGATAGCTTGCTTTCGTAGAAGTGCTCCTTGAAGTTCCGCATGCGCCTCACGACCTCATAGAGTCGTTCTTTTCCTGTAGGAAGTAGCTGCTACTGAGGCCATGACTTCGCACAGTTTTGCCTTGAAGTCTGCCTGAATCACGTTATGAGAATCCATTTCTAGTAGTAGATGCTCTGGATCTTTGAAGAACTTCAGTCTTTTGAACTTCTCCGAGACTGCTTGGATGTAGTCCAGCTTCAAATCGTCGCTCCAAAATTATTTGTGACGATTTATAAATTTGGCTGGAATCTTGGCAACGTCTGGATCCGTCAATCGTGCGATGAGATGCTCGGCTAGGAAGTGGCCTGCTATCATAAATTTCAAAACATATGGATAATAATTTGATAATATAAAAAAGGTGTAAACTTACATTATTCCTTCTTCGCCACTTTCACATCCCATGTTTTGACGGTCTTTTTGTATTCATCCCAATCCTGAGCTGTTTTTCCAGGATCCGTGAAACAGAACTAAACGACTTTGGCAAACATCTCGAGGTCCTTTTCATACTTGTAGATTAGGCTCGGCTGCTTCACCGAGTGGCCTAAATCCGACACGACAACCTTCGCATTCCGATTACCTCTCGAAATCAAAATGTCGCTGGGCTTCAAGTTGTTGAGCGTGATTTGGCAGTAATGCAGCTATCCTGGAGATCCTGCGTCCGGATAAAGTCGAACAGGTTGGTCTCGAACAGCTCGAGGACAACATAAAATCGCTTGCTTTTAAGTTCTGACCACGCCGAGTGGATGATGCGGCCGACGTCCCGAAGGTTCTCGATTTCTCTTTTGGCATACTTTGATGACGACTCCAGATATGCTCGTACCGCCACATCCTTTCCGTTCTACGTTGCCATGTAAAGTGGTCCGCAAAATCCTTCCCCTCATCAGTTTGAATTTGATACGAAGAGCTTGGTGGACCACGGCTCTCATCCGTCATCGATGAGGTGTTTTGGGAGTTGGAAGTGCATGGAGAAGTCATCTTGGCTCGCGATTTCATAAGTCGCTTCAAGCATCTCGAGACCTTATCATATCTCTCCTTATCATATGGCGTGCCAGTTTGGTTCGGCTGCTTCACCGAGTTACCTAAATTCGACACGACAACTTTCGCATTCCGATTACCTCTCGAAAGCAAAATATTGCTGGGCTTCAAGTTGTTGAGTGTGATTTGGCAGTGGTGAAGCTCAGTCAAGCCTTGTGACACCCCATCCAGAACATCTTCCACTTTGACTTCAATTTTGTCCTGGATATCCTTCGTCTGGATGAAGTCAAAAAGGTTTGTCTCGAACAGATCAATGACAACGCAGATTCGGTCCATCTGAACTTCTGAATACATCGAGTAGATGATGTTTGAAGAATGGCGGTCGATCTCCCGAAGGGTTGTCGAAGTGTGCAGGGAACTCTCTCCGGGATAGAATTTCCCGAATCCTGGCGCATGTCCCAAATGTTGAGTAGCTTTGAAGACATGTGTCAAGAGCTGCAAATTCAGAGGATGCTCTCATCAGTTGGTTGTTTTAGGAGTTGGAGTTGAATGGGGTAGTCATCATGGCTCGCCGAATCTGGAGAATGTTGGAATCTAGGTTGATACTTCAATTGGAAAAATTGAAAAAAAAACAGAGAAAAAAGTAAATCAATGAATTAAAAAAACGAAAATCGATCAAAATTGACAGAAACTGAAAATCAAAATTCAAACTTCCAGCTGAAAGTTCTGATTATGATCAAGCTTCCGAAGCTCACACTTCTAAAAAATTTCGACTTGAAATAATTCAATTTTTTTGTTTGCGAATTCTCAAGTTCATCAAACTCCAATTTATTCAAAGACTGGATTTTTAGAACGTCCCCAAAAACTGAGTTCTTCCAATTTTATTAAAGCTTTCAAAATCCAAAATTAACCAATCAATTTTAGTTTTTGCATCATCTCATAATATTTCCCTTTTTGGGCCATCAGCTTCTTGCGGCTTCCAGATTCCAGAACTCTTCCCTGATCGATGTACACTATGACATCGGAATTTTTAATTGAGGACAGGCGATGAGCAATGGTGATACATGTGCGTCCCTGGCGAGCACGATCCAGAGCTACTTGGACAGCCTGAAAAACAGATTTTAGGATTCGAAAAGTCTTTAAAAGCCCCTACCTTCTCCGCTTGGGAATCCAATGCCGACGTTGCCTCCTCTAACAACAGAATCTTGGGATTTCTGACTAATGCCCTGGCAATGGCGATCCTTTGTTTCTGCCCTCCTGACAACATTGATCCCTTCTCTCCAACTTCAGTATGGAGTCCAGCTGGGAGATTAGTCACAAAATTTAGACCATTAGCGAGTTCCAGAGCCTCCATGACCTTTCTCGGGTTCTCAGCCAATAGAGGGAAAGTGATCGGATATCTTGTCCATCAATCTCAATAACTCCTTCACATACGTCGTAAAATCTTTCCAAGATTGATATGCAGGTGCTCTTTCCTGCACCAGATGGTCCAACTAGAGCTATTCTTTGTCCGCTACGTGCCGAGAAAATTAGATTGGTCGAAGCTGGATGATCTGGTCGTCGCGAGTAGGTAAGCTTCACCAATTTCAAAGAGATATTTCCTTGAATCTCTGGCTTCAATCCATCCATAATATCGCCAGTGGCTGGTTTGCGGTGGATGAGCTTGAAGATGAGGTCGACCGCACTAGTACCTTCGGAAAAGCTTGGAATCAAGTTGATGAACGTCACGACTCCGTATGCGCACATGTTTAATGCGTGGATGGAGCTGGAAAAAATGAAAGGGTCAGTGTTGTTAGCTAGATTAAGGCACTGCTGATGATTGTTTGAGGAAATTGGATAGTTTGATACTACGGTACCTTTAATAGAAAAGCTACTTACTAATACGCATCGTCTCTGTTGACAATCCCATTCTTCAAAAACGTGATCCCTGCGAGATAGCATATGAACATTGAGAAGTAGATGTGCGACTTTCCAACGACATAATTTATGGCCTTGTAGAAAATGCTCTTCATTTCAATCACTGCTTCCGCCGCCTGAGCTTTTTTGTAGCTGTCCAACAGCCTTTCAGAACATGTCAGAAGCTGGATGGTTCTCGAATTTTCTATAATTTCCGCAACAATCTGAAAATAAACAATACAGACTACAATTGCACCATACAATGTACCTTCGGCGACTTCTCCTCTTTCTTTTTTCGCTCAATTTTTGCTAGCTTTTTGGTGAGCAATCTGATAAGAAATCCACTGACGATGACCATCCCTACTCCAACAGCTCCAACTTGCCAGCATCATGAAATCGCCATGCCCAGATTGAACATTATATTGAGGACAGTGGAAATCGCATTATAGACATTGTCATCCACCATTGGTTTGATGTCCTTGACGTATGTCACCAAAGCCTTTTCCATTTTCGCCGGTGTGTTTTCTGGGTCATCGTAGAACTCTCCGTCTTGATTAAGCAGTCTCCTCAAACATTGAATCCGAAGTCGTCGAATCAGGTTCTCGGATGTTTTTCTGGCGAATTGGCTCTGAAACTCTCATGTAAATTTAAGATCTTACTTATTCCCTTACCAATGAAACATATGTAACCATCATGTAGAGCTGACGGGCTGGGAAAAGAAAAATGCTCATCCGAAGTTCATCTTTTATCACGGCTAATGGTTTTTGAAATCAGAAGAGACCAGAAGAGTAGTTCTAAACTTTTCAGAATAGCAAGGATAGTGGCAAGAAACATGTGAAGATAGTTTCCAGAAGAGTTTCTGAACACATCCTGCAGTCCATAAATCCTGGAGATGCCAGTTCGAGTTGGAGCGAGGAGAGGGAGAGATTGTTGGTTGGATGTCAAGAGATTGGAGTCACCATCAGCGTCTTGGCCCGATTCATGAAGAGAAGGTTCATCTTCACTATTCACTTTTACCCATTCCCGATTGTCGTTGAACTTCTGAGCATCGACCATCATTGCATACCGTAGTCCAAACGCAATCAGTTCCTAATGAGCTCTACTTTCCGCCACCTTCCCGTCTTCCACATACACAATTTTGTCTGCTCCTCGAATGGTAGGTAAGCGATAAGCAATTATTATCGTAGTTTTCCCTTTCCTTGCGTTGTTTAATGCATCCTGAACCAGCTTTTCGCTATGAGCATCAAGAGCGGAGGTGGCTTCATCCAGTATATCGTTTCAGTTTCAGTTTATTATTCATCATTTTTAAACATTTTCAAAATTATAGGTTGGAGGACACAAAATTGTTTTGAAATGTGGCGAAAACATTTTCCAACAACATTTGGGAAAAAAAAACTCGACTTTGATCTTTGAAGGTGAACCAGACGAACTTTAAACAATATGACTATCAGAAGAAACCCGGTAAGCAAATAATTATGATTTGAAACAATAACTGAAACACAAAGTTGCTTCCAGGCTCCGTGGAAAAATTTGTACCATCAACTCAGGCAATATGTTTTAGAGTCCGTAATTCATTTTTGCTAGAAATGAGCTTTCTGGAACAAGGAAAAAATTTTTAATCTTCTAAAGTGTTAAACTGGGCACAATCCCTTTGATTTCAGTACACAGTAATCCTTCTCACCCAATCTGTCCACCGGAAATGCCCTGATTTCTGATTGTCATGACCACCACCGTTTTTTTCCTACAGCTTCGGATTTTTCATTTACGAAATCATCCAAAATCTCCCGTGTTCTTTTTTCCCAATTGATTTGTCAGAACAATTCTGCATTACTACACTACGTCAATCAGAATCAGAATTCTGCTCTTATCTACGCATGAATGAATAATTTATCAAAATTCGCTGATGTTTCGGAAACAACAAAATCTAACAATATCAACCAGAAACAAAAAGTCAATGAACTGAAGGAACTACAAAATTTTGATAATGACCATCCTAGATATCTTCATGAAAAATATGTAGAACTAGGATTTAGTTAGGAGGAAAGCTGTCAAATTTTAGTTTGCGGCTTACTGGGCCGTCGTACATTGTAATCAAGACGATTCGGCTCTGTTCGATTATAGCGGGACAATGGCGGATGGGTGGTACAATGGGGGATGAGTGGTCCAATGGCATAATGGGTGGTACAATGACCGAATGAATGGTACAATAAGAGATAGAGTGGTACAATGGGCGAATGGATGGTACAATGACTGAATAAGAGGGAAAATGTCTGAATAGACTCTTCTGAACTCTGTCTAAGCTTACAGGACCATTGGAGTTCGAGTTCGAAGGTTTCATAGGAATTCACAGATCTCATATAAAATGAAGCATCTTATAAGTATACGGAGCATACGGAGGTCTCATATATCGTTTGACAGCGTTTAATTTTTTTTAATCATTTGGTAATAGTTATTTGTAGAAAATATGTTGATTGTTTAGATGCCCAACTGCCTCCTAATTCTTTTCCATTTTTATCCCAATTTCAATATCTCTGATATCTCTGATTTTCTTCTGCCAGAAAAATGAGCTACAAAAATTAATGAATTTAATGAAGTTGGGGCCCACAATCCGCGGGTACATCGGAAAAAAGATACATCGAGAGTATGCTGAGCTTTTAGGGGTTTTGCCTAAACCCATAATTCTGAGGAGAAAGCAAAACAATAGTTCGTTTTCTGGGGGCTATTCGTTGGTAGGGGTGATAGTTGTTCGAATACGTCCGTGATGTTCTTTCGCTTTCTCCTCAGAATTATAGGCTTAGGCAAAAACACACCCCAAGATATAAAGTCGCTTTTGAGACACAGTACCCTAAAAGCTCAGCATACTCTCGATGTATCTTTTTCCGATGTACCCTCGGATTGGGGGCCTCAACTTTATCAATTACATTAATTCTTGTCGAACCTTTTTTCGAACGATGCGCCTGTTAGAAGAAAATCCACGACATCATAGAGCAGTAGATAGAGTGGTGGACAGAGGCATTGAAGTTGGGATAAAAATGGAAAAGAATTAGGAGGCAGTTGGGCGTCTAAACAATCAACTTATTTTCTACAAATAACAATTACTAAAAGATTGACAAAAAATTAAGCACTGTGTAACAATTTATGAGACCTCCGTATGTCTATAAGATGCATACTTTTCCATGAGATCTGTGAATTTCTATGGAACCTTTGAACTCCCATGGGGCCTGTAAGCTTAGACAGAGTTTGAAGAAGCTTATTTGGATATTTTCCCGCTTATTCGGTCATTGTACCATCACATTCGCCCATTGTACCACTCATTCGCCCATTGCACCACTCATTCGCCCATTGTACCACTCATTCGGCTATCGTACCGCTCATTCGCCCATTGTACCACTCATTCGCCCATTGTACCACTCATTCGCCCATTGTACCATTCGTTCTCCCATTGTACCATTCATTTTTTCATTGTACCACTCATTCTCCCATTGTACCACTAATTCGGCCATTGTACCACCCATTAGGCCAATGGACCATCCATTAGGCCATTGGACCACTCATCCCCCATTGTACCACCCATCCGCCATTGTCCCGCTATAATCGAACAGAGCCGACGATTCTGCTCAGCTGCGTTTCCGGAAAACTGTGCCTTATCAACAGATATTGTCGATAAATTGTCGATTCACTCCAAAATATCAACATTTCGACTTATTTTCTACAAATGTTGTTTGAAATGTTTCTTGAATCCCATTTCAATTACATTTTCCATCATTTTTTCAGTTTTTAAACCTATAATTTCAGAAATGTTGAAAAACAATCACATTTTTTTTCTTTTTCCTGATTTTTTTTCAAACATGATATTTGATTAGACTCAAAAGTTAGAAGATTTTTCATGTCCGATTTCTTGAGAGATATCTTGAGAAATTTTCAAGGGATTTCTGGCAAGGAAAAAACCTCTTTGGGAGTCTCTCGAAGGAATTCTCGAGAAAATTTTTGAGAGTGGTCATTTTTCGAGAGTTGCCTTCGAGAAACACATACTGATTCCGAAATAGAAGCGAGGTCAACCGAAGAACCACCGATTATGAAAGCTTCTCAGACAACCTGAGGGTTGCTTTAGAAAACTGCCCAAGAAGAAACTCGGAACGCCAATGATGAAAACGAAGAATTCGACCAGAGAAGAACCCCCGTGTACTCTGAAAGCCCCAAAAAATCCCAAAACCAAAATCCCAAAAGGACTATGCAACAAGTTTCATTCCGACCCCTCCGACCAGGGACAAAAAAACACAGAAAAGAAATACAAATCAGTTTTGAAAATGGGACAAATCAATTAGAGAGATCAAAACATTCCGAGTTCACTTCTTCTCGAATCCAGCGGCATAGGTTGGCTTGAGGGTGTATCCGCGGCTGACGAATTCCTTCCAAGTGAACGGATAGTTGCACATCTCTGTGTAGCAGTAGCACAACCACATGTCGGACGATGGAATGCCCAGGTTGCTTTGGACGTGCTGGAAATTGGAAGTGAGACTTAAAAGATCATATCATTTAACATACCTGCATAACACAGTCGTTTCCCTTGGTCATATTGACGATGTTTGGGACGCGAGATGGATGTCTCTCACCACCTCCGAAGGCTCCGGTGCCATCGGAGACCTCGTACACCGCAGTACAGAACTTACGGTGGTGGAGGGTCTCGACGACCTCTTGGTAGTCGTTGTAGCCGTAGCAGGAGATTCCAAAGGAGGGAGTAGTTGAGAGGAGGAGGAGGAAAATGAGACGACTCATTTTCTCCGAGTGGTTGAGGTGTCGGAGTTTGAGGCAACGACTGATGAAAAGCACTGCTGAAAGCCCCTTTTAAAAAGAAGAGTCTCAAGGCTCCGCCCATATTTCAGGAAAGTATGCGTCTTTGAGTCTCCGCCCATATTTCAGAAAAGTATGCGCCCTTAATTCTCCGCCCATTTCTTCAACTCTGCTCTTGCTGCGTGATGACAAATTTTAAGATTAGAGAGGGATGAAAAAATGTCATGGTTAGGTTTTCTGTTCAAATTGATGGAAAATGGGATGCGACCGGCCGCAGCGGGCGGGTAGGTTGCCAAGGATCAAATCGCTAGTTCTTTGAAAAATATGCTCAACGACCCAAAAACTTCCAATCATAGTGAAATGTTGATATGTATTTGGGCCAGAACAAATGTACGACCTAAAAAATTGCCCCGGCAAATTTTGCCATGGCCCTCTGGTTCGAAGCAGGGCACTCAAATATAATAGTACGTTTTTTATCAGATCTCGTGGAATTCGTTCCATTTCAAGTTTTGATTCAAGCAGAAATTCTGAATTTGAGTGAAATAATGGTTTTTATTCAGATGACTGGCGAGCCGCATTCGCACCCTGGTTGTGGCTCATGTGATGAATAAAATAGATAACATTCTGAGAATTTTCAAACTTCCAAGAACTTTTTCGATTGCTCTGATTTTCAATCGCCCAATTGCTTTCGATTGCTCTGCTCTGAACAGAAAAATGGATAGTATTTTAACATTGGAGAAACTTAGAATTTGATTTTAGAGATCGCATCGAGAGTTAATCAGAAAGAGAAATAAAATTCTTTTGCGAAAATCGTGTTTATAAGAAGAACCAGAAACAAGGAAACATTCGAATAATATTTCTAGCATTTCCGAAATTATATGTTGAAAAATTCTAAAATGTAGTTGAAATGTAGTTGAAAAAACATTTTCAAACAACATTTAGGAAAAATCTTCTGAATTTGACATTTTGATATCAATCAGGAAAACATTAATCAAAAAAATCATCAAACTAGATTTCAGACTAAATGCATTAATCCTTCCAACCTACGCAGCCAATCACTTCTTTCTGATTACGGTATTTCTGTGTGGTGAGCAGACTAGGTTTCGACATCTTTGATCCTAACGGAATTCTGGTTCTACATATTTTTCAAAATCTTTGACCCATGCAAATTTGCATGCCGATTATTGTTGCGTTTTGTTTGATGACAAAAACGTTGATGATCGGAAACATATGCCATCTCAGATTTCTTTCAAGTCGGCATACTGTAGATCTCAAGCTGCTCTCCCACCGTTCAATCTAATCGTTGAACTCGCCGTAAATGTCACGTGATGGGGAAATGCAAGAATAAGATAAGTTAGATTGTTTCTTTGAACCAAATCGAGTTAACATTCTTTGTGTACGATACTGTGCATGGTTTCCCTTCAAGATATTCTGTTTTTCAAACTGAAATTTCGATCACTACAAAAACTTTTTCAGAAACTCTGTTTAAACAACTGATTGAAGCTTTGAAAGTTTCATCGATGACTCATTCACTGGTATCCAACGTTGATTCAGGAATAAGAAAACAATCATGATTTTGACCTAGAATCCGATACAAATGCGATTGTTTTCTGAATTTTTCCTGAAAAATCTCACGAATGAGATTCCAATTTAATTCCTCGTGACACTTGTACTCGAACCAAAAAACACAAAACGAGCTAGAAGTTGTGGCTCTATTGGAAGATCGCAGATTCTATCCTCTAGTTTGTATCTAACATTGCCAAAAAACAACGATATGGCGCCTGACATCATCAGCTCTTCTAGGAAGATCTCGCTACAAAAAAGCCAGTTTTGTGTTTTATGACATGTGACACTGGCCAAAAACAACCATATGGCGCCTGATTCGTTGAGCTTCAAGTATGAACATTTGACTTCGAAGAGAAGATCACACGAATTTGTTTTAGATAGTGGCAAAAAACAACCATATGGCGATTAAGGTTCAATGGCTCTGAAAAATCGTTTTCTTCGATTTGGTGGGTTTTCTTATTTCATTTCAAAAAAAAAGGTTCACATCATTGATGTTCTAATCTACTTCAGATGATAACTGCTGAAGAAGAATAATATATGAGGGGAAGTGTACATGAGGGGTTTATTAAAAATAAAAACGATTGGTTTCAACACACTTCCTAGATGGTCTTTCTTTTTCAATCTGAGAATAAGAAACTTAGAAAATTTTGAAACATTGATAACATTTTCCAGTTTCTTAACTTTTTTACAGATTTTCAGTGTTTCAAAGAGCAGCTGATGCAATGAAGAGTATTTTTCGAGTGTTCATTTTGTGTGACCCTACACCATAATTGGTGTTCACATCTTTATTGGCTACGGTATTCCTTTCTTGTACTTCATATGCCGACTGACAAATATTTGGATCCACGCCGTTTCACACGAGATTAATTTTATACATCGCTTTTTTTTAATTTTAGAACAGTACACTTTCTATTTTGTGACTCATTTTTCTTTGCAAAAATTATATTTACGATTCCATCTGTAGTAATTGTTGACCTAAAAATTCAAACCCTTGGCATTTTCTGACCATTTTACGTCAGTCGGTGATGGTGCTGTAGAGTACATTTAAATGAGATTAGAATTTCATACTCTTATAAGAAAATCATGTTTACAAGAAGTGAAAACATTTTCGAACAACATTTAGGAAAAATAATTTGTTATTCGACTTTCGAGGTGAATCAGAAAAACATTGAATAAAATGAAATCATCTTGATTTCCTTCAATTCCAGACTACATTAATCCTCTATCCTGCACAGAAAATCACTGCTTTTTGGTTACGGTACTTTTTGAATTGTTAGGTTACGGCGGCACGACCAGCCAATGACTAGATTTTGAAGGCAGTTTGAGGAGATATGACGTTTGTTATATTTTCAACCAATATAAGCAGTTTTAATTTTTTTTCAGTGGCAAACGGTCACTTTCGAACTATTACGAAAATATTGAAGAAATGTTCCATTTGTCTGAAAATTTCAGGAGATACCAAAAAAAAAACCGAGATCCTCATTAATCGACAACTTCTTTGCCTGATTCCAGTCAGAGGAGATAAGACGTTTGTTAGATTTTCAATCATTATTGACAGTTTCATATTATTGAGTGGAAAATGGTCATTCCGAGTTTTCGAAATTTCCGAATTCCCGACAATTCTGAACTTCTAAATTTTTGAATTTTTGTATTTCTAAAACTAGGAATTTCTGAATTTACGAACTTTCGAAATTAAGAATTTCTGAATTTCTGAATTTCCGAAAACCTTGAATTTTTGGAATTTCTGAATTTCCAAATTAAATATCACTTTTTCCGTGCACGTTGAGCTTAATTATCTGAGTTAATGTAAAAGATATCAAAAAATTGACAACTTATAAAATTTGCAAAAAAATTTAACTTTATCGTTTAATTCGTCATTTTCGCCTTGTCCTATCTGTGTCTTTATTTTAATATTATTAAAATAGTTTATTTTTTTAATAAATATAACACCTAGAGAGAGAAAAAGAAATGGAAAATCATCAAATGACACGTAGAAAAATGAGCAAAAAAGAAGAGAAGACACCCCGAAGTTGGGAACGGTGGAAGATGTGGGCAGGTAGGCCTCACCTGAAACTACAGCAATTGAACTATGATTTCTTGTGAAAATCCACTAACATGAACATCATCATTTTTTCTGATGGATCGCTTTCTGGAGTTGGAGCTGCTTGGGGCTGTTTGATCCATTTCCCGATGTAGATCTTGAGCAGACTCTTCCATGTGCTTTATTCTCTCCTCTTCGTCTATGCAAGCGAGGTCCAAATATGTCTATGCAAGCGAGGTCCAACTGGAGATAATTGTTTTCCGTGAGGAACATCTTGTTCTTCGCCATCAAATTATTCTTTTCGTGAGATGACTTTTCAATTAGACCCTAGGAAAGAGTGGTTGACATTCTCTGCGTAGCGACTCATTTACAGTACTGGCCAAAAAGAAATTCGCAAACGTTTTTTTGGCTCTAACTTTCTTCAAAATAGAGCTGAAGCGTCAATCTTTACTGTAAAATGTAGCAAACTACCTGAAAAAAATGATACAAAAACAGTTTTATCTTAAAAATGAAAAAGAAAAAAATTTTGCAGAAAAATTCACTTTTTGGAAAAATTCAGATTTTTTAATGGTTTTTTTCAAAAATTTGGAAAAAATAGAAAACGATCATGAATGTGGAAAGTACATTTTGATTATGATTAAAAAGTCTTCGGCGAACTTTTAAATATGTAATACATCATGAAGATACATTTCTATTCTTGGTATGAGTGTTCAAAGTATCAACTAGAGATTTTGGGCTTTTTAGCTTTCTCTACTATCGGTTTGCAATTCCAAGTGGCCAATTTTTAGCACTTTTTATGTTTTTATCATTTTTCCGATGTGATTCTACAATACTTAGTCATTTTCCACTCGAAATGGCGTCTTTCTCAGCTCCGAACACTGGTTTTATAATTTGGGAGCCAAGCTAAAACCAGCATGAGGTCAACTTTTAGTCATTCTGGTACAGTCGGTTGAGGGAATTTCGTATTTTTTTCGATAGATATCAATAATACAGTTCAGGTAAATATTGAAAACCATAATTAAGTGTTGCGGAATGCCCATAGAAAAACTAGAAAACATTTGAAAGTAGATTTTATTAAGTAAAGTACTGATCAAACTGACTACTGATTCAGTTTCAGTTCCTTAGTGCCCCATGTGTCAATTTTTACGATGTATTTGTCGAAAGTAGTTGTTGTGTGATTATTTAAGGACAATTAACATTAGATTCCATCATTCTCAAGAACAAATTATCAATCTCACCTAACACATGAATTTCATAACTTGACGTCCATTAGAAAATAGATCAGGAAAACCGGGCGTATTTATTCCGCAACACTTAATTATGGTTTTCAATATTTACCTGAACTGTATTATTGATATCTATCGAAAAAAATACGAAATTCCCTCAACCGACTGTACCAGAATGACTAAAAGTTGACCTCATGCTGGTTTTAGCTTGGCTCCCAAATTATAAAACCAGTGTTCGGAGCTGAGAAAGACGCCATTTCGAGTGGAAAATGACTAAGTATTGTAGAATCACATCGGAAAAATGATAAAAACATAAAAAGTGCTAAAAATTGGCCACTTGGAATTGCAAACCGATAGTAGAGAAAGCTAAAAAGCCCAAAATCTCTAGTTGATACTTTGAACACTCATACCAAGAATAGAAATGTATCTTCATGATGTATTACATATTTAAAAGTTCGCCGAAGACTTTTTAATCATAATCAAAATGTACTTTCCACATTCATGATCGTTTTCTATTTTTTCCAAATTTTTGAAAAAAACCATTAAAAAATCTGAATTTTTCCAAAAAGTGAATTTTTCTGCAAAATTTTTTTCTTTTTCATTTTTAAGATAAAACTGTTTTTGTATCATTTTTTTCAGGTAGTTTGCTACATTTTACAGTAAAGATTGACGCTTCAGCTCTATTTTGAAGAAAGTTAGAGCCAAAAAAACGTTTGCGAATTTCTTTTTGGCCAGTACTGTAAATGAGTCGCTACGCAGAGAATGTCAACCGCGACGTAACTGAAAAAAAGCGTGAAATCTCGATTGAAATCTATGTTCATGATTTTACCGCCGTGTTCCTGATATGCTTAAAAAATATCGATAGAACAAGTTAACTATATCATAATTTCATTCGAGCGGGAAAAAATTTAAAAAAAAATTAATATTTAAAAAGCATCCTCAATGGATCTTTGTATTCGAAGTTCCTCTTCTGGCGTAACGAACAGCTGCAACTCCTCCGGTGTGATGACACTTTCACACAACTTGGTTTTCGTCTCCAATCGAACTGCAGCCAACTTCTCCGGCGTGTACGTCCATTTTCTCTTCTGTGTGCTCTCGGTTCACCGGATGCCAATGCAGAGGTCGTTTGAGACAGGTTCTGCAAATTTAGAAAATACGTATTAGTTTTGCTTCACTTGCGAAACTGTTCAGTTTTAACCCAGAAGAGAAAGTGAGAAACACTTTTTTTCAGAGTTGGAAGAATTTTTTCAAAACTAAACTAGAATATGGATCAATTTGGGCGTATTTGATAGGTTTTGTTTGCTCAAACTCGGAAAAAAACTTGCTTATACTTATCAACAGGTTGATTCGGTTACCGGCTCGTAACTCGCTTCAAAATTGAAGTAGTGAGAAAAACATCAGACCGGATAACAAAGCTTGAAAAGCTGTACAACCTTCAATCACGAATCGATTGACTTCAAAAGCGGTGGATCAACGATTTCGTCCGACTCAATTTAAATTCTGGTCAATTCTTATTGAAGGTTGAAGAGCTAGCATAGTATAACTTTCGGTATTCATCTTCACTCAACAATGACCCAGAAATAAGTTTTTGCCGGTTTTTCAGAGCTATTGCTTTGATTTAAATTCAATTTTCCTGTCAAAATGACCTACCTCTTCTTCTTCTGCTCCTGCACCGGCGCTTTGCTCTTCAGCGCCCGATCTCCCATCTTCATCTTCTTCGTCTCCTTATCAGTGTTCGGGAGAACGTCACCAGTCGGCTCCTCACGTCTTCGCCGACAGGTGAGGTTGTAGTCGACAAACAGGACCAGATTCGAGTTCTGTAAATACTCATATTGCTCTATAAGCATACATTTTTCGGTATGTATCTTTTGGTATTTGTTTTGCCCAAAATTTCACTTTTGAAGCGAGTTATAAGCTCGCCGATGCTTTTTTCTACCTTTTTCGCATTAATTTGTCATATTTTTGAAGAATCTCTGATGATGCTGAGTTAAAAAAAACTGGAATACTCACTTTTCTCAAATTTCTTCACCATGAACGAGTCCGAATCGATTCGAATTCTTCCATCCATTTCTTCCCGAATCTTCACCCAAATTGGAGCTTTCTGGTCCGTTTCATCGAATTTCTTCTGACGAGCTCTCATTTGAGGGGAGTAGAGATTGAAGCGGAAGCTGGAAATGTGATATTTTCTAGATTTTACTGAAACTCAAATGCAAAAGAACCACAGATTCGTGGTTCTTTTGCATTTGATTCTAATGCCTTATTTCCTCTCATAGAATCCGACCGAAGACGTTTCAATTGAGCTCATATATCTTGATTTCTGTAAAACATAACAAAAATTTGTCAACTGATAAAATATTGATGAGATGGTGATAACAATTTTATCAGTTGACAAATTTTTCATATCTCTTCCAGAAATTGAGATAATAGAGCTTAAAGTTAATGAGTTGAGCGGGCTGCCATAAAAGTAAAAAGGGTTAGTTAGTTTGAAGATGGGACCTATCACAATATCTCAACAAGTTAATTTTAAAGAATTTGAGAAGAATATCACTATATTCGGTTTGTTTTCAGTAATTTTCTTGTCAAATTTGGGAAAGAAAGATTACTTACCTTTTAAAAGTGTGTCCGCCATAATTAGATGGTTAAATAGTAAATAATATTTAGAAAAAATCAAAGGAAGATTCCCAGAATCCATTCATTTTCAGAATTTTATCTGGAAACCTTCGAGAGGCCGGTGGAAAATCACGTACCAGCCATTGAAAATACGTATAAAATAAGAAGAACACAAGGGTGATGGAGAGAGAAAGAGAGTTGGTAGAGACGCAGACGGTGGGAGAAATCGAAAGAGGACATTGAGAGTGACATCATCGCCCTCGTCGCCTGTTTTCAATCTACGGAAAGAGTTGGTTGGTGCATCACGAGCCGGCAGACGATCTCACTGACCTCTTTAACTTGGACAGAGGGCCAAACGGACCACTCACACATTCCCCCTACCTCCCCTTTGTATTCATTTCTTTCCTTCCGTGCGCGGCTAGTCCGTTTTCTGTGTCCCCTCCGGAGAGAAACGAGCACGTTGTATCAGAATGGAGGTGTCCTGTCAACAAGACAAAGAGTGCAAAAGGGAAACAGTGAAATCTATTTGATGGGATTAGTTATGTTAAGCGACAAGACGGCAAGGAGTGTTTCTGATTTTCAGACGGAGAGACCGAAGATGCTATTCTTGTGTAGATCAACAGGCTTTTACGTTTATACGTTCCTGAAAACGTCCTGAAAACGTTGCGTTGTGATTCACAGTGTTAATTTAAAAAATTCATATTTTCTAAAAATTGTTACAATTCAAAAATAAAAGAGAGAAAACATTTAAAACACAAATCTTTCCTCCACCTTGCATTGATCTCCATGATGCTTGGCCAGGGACTTCTGATATTGATCTTCTTCTTTCGTGGAAGCTTCTTGCCATCACACCCATGAAGTTGCATCTCGAACGGCTCCAGAAGCTCCACGATTTTTGGTCCATCCAATTTCAGCTCCTCTTCCGACAGCATACTCTTCTCCTTATCCGTCCTTTTCTGCATCCTCTCCTCCAGAACCCATCGATCCAGAATCTTCTCCTCCTCTTCGAAAAACACCACTTCCTTGACATCTCTGGTAGATCTGGACTTCGCCAAGGTGATAGTTGCGCATCTGGAAGAGATATATTGCATTTAAAATGTGTTTTTGAAAAACGTCTCATTTGAAACTACAAAACCATAACAGAATCTTTCAAAAGTAATCCCTTAGAAGAGCAATTTTTGGAAAATCTAGGTCGAAGCCTTCATTTTTTGGTTCTTTTCAGTCGAAATTTGAATAAAAAATGGATTGCTTACCTTTTTAAGTTCTTCCGTCATAATTAGTTAATTAACACACATTCTCTGAGATTTTCGAGCAACTCACTGTACAAAAAAAAATCAAACTGTCTGAAATGAGTTGGTATTGCATACAGTTAATACACTTGAACTTCTAAGAATTTTGAGAATACTTTCGATTGGCTCCGCCCACTTTGGTAGGATCTGCAAAATCGGTCGACCAAAAAATAAATTTTTTTCTTTTTTGAGATAGAAACGAAATCTTTTTTGGAGTATACGTATTTTGTTATTTTCAGCATTTTTTATGTTAAGACCAAAAAATAAGAATCACATCTTCCAATAGAAAACATGTGATTTTTGAAAATTTTGTCAATTTTCCGATTTTTCGTTATCATGGGTATGTTTTTCCACTGATTTTTTTGCAGATTCGAGTTTTACGTAAAATTTTGCTTTAGAAACTTATGTCCTGATCAAAGAATTCGAGGACCGGAACAACGAATTTCGACAAAATGTTGATTTTTTTGACTACTGAAAAATTTCAAAACTTTCTCTTGGATTCCAGTGTTTTTGAAGTTCTGTTTTCTTTGTGAATTTGAAAATAACTAATAAGAAAACGTTATTTAAAAACAAGTCCGGTGCACATTTCACTCTATTTTGAGATTTCTCAAAGAAAATCATCGAAAAATCAATATCTGGGTTCCGATGGCTACAACTTTTTTCAGAGAAGAGTTAGAGTTTTGAAATGTTCTGAAGAAAAATGGAAAAACATGTGATCAACTCAAAAAACACAAAATGTTGTCTTTTTAGTGAAATCCAAAAATTTCTGAAGAAATTTTATGAACTCCACCTCCGGAAAAATTGAAACATTTTCTCAAGGTTCTCTAGCATGTGAAGATTTGTTTTCAGAAAAACATAAGAGATGTAAAATTATTCACAGAGATTGATTTTCACAAAAACTGTATGTTTTTCAAAGCTGAAAGCTCAATTACGAGGATCAGCTATAATCAAAACAACACAAACTTATCGCTCAAATCATTTTTTCCTAGAACGAGTTTTTCTTGAAATTTCTTTGGAAATCAATTGAATTTTTTTTAAATAACGTTTTTGATTGATTTACAGTTTATTTCAGTTCAAAACATCAGCTGGCTCGAGTTCACACATGCATCCATATTGGAGCGAATTCTAACGAAAGTTTGTGCTCTGTTCCCAAGTATTTTGATAGAATACCACTATTTAACTAATTATCAACACAAAAAGTAAATAAATAACTAAAAATTTTAAGAAAAACTTGTTCTAGGAAAAAATGATTTGAGCGATAAGTTTGTGTTATATTGACTGTAGCTGAATCAGATTTTTGGGCTTTCAGTTATGAAAAACTTACATTTATTATAAAAACCAGTCACTGTAAATAATTTTACATCTTTAATGTTTTTCTGAAAACAAATCTTCACATGCTACAGAACCTTGAAAAAATGTTTCAAGTTTTCGGGAGGTGGAGTTCATAAAATGTCTTCAAAATTTTTTGGATTATCCTAAAAGCACAATATTTTGTGTTTTTTGAGTTGCTCATAGGTTCATTCATCTTTCGTCAGAACATTTCAAGGCTCTAACTCTTCTCTGAAAAACGTTGTTGCAATCGGAACCCAGATTTTGGTTTTTCGGTGATTTTCTTGGATAAATTTCAAAATAGAGTGAAATGTGCACTAGACTTGCTTTTAATTAACGTTTTCTTATTAGTTATATCCAAATTCACAAAGAAAAAAGAACTTCAAAAACATTGGAATCCAAACAAAAGTTTTGAAATTTTTCAGTGGTCAAAAAAATCAACATTTTGTCGAAATTCGTTGTTCCGGTCCTAGAATTCTTAGGTCAGGACATAAGTTTCTAAACCAAAATTTTATGAGAAATTCGAATCTGCAAAAAAATCAGTGGAAAAACATACCCATAATAACGAAAAATTGGAAAATTCACAAAATTTTCAAAAATCATATGTTTTCTATTGGAAGATGAGACCCTTATTTGTTGGTCTCAACATAAAAAATGCTTGAAATAACAAAACATTTATATTCCAAAAAAAATTTCGTTTCTATCTCAAAAAAAAAAAAAAATATTTTTTGGTCGACCGATTTTGCAGGTCCTACCAAAGTGGGCGGAGCCAATCGAAAGTATCTTCAAAATTCTTAGAAGTTCAAGTGTACTAACTGTATGCAATACCAACTCATTTCAGATAGTTTGATTTTTTTTTTTGTACATAAGACATTGGGTCGATGCTCGAAAACTACAGAGAATGTGTGTTAAATTGTATATAATATTCAGAAAAAACCAAAGAAAGAAAGAGACAGAAAAAATCAAATATCCGTCTTTATTATTCGTATGGAATAAAAATAAATGCGACCGCAATGGTGATGAAAAGAGAGCAAGCGTTGGGACAGACGCAGATGGTTGGAGAGATCGATACACGACAGTGACACGGCGAAAACGTCATGAGGCAAGAGGCGGAATCTATCTGAAGAAATTTTTAGGGAAAAGAAAACAAGAAGTGTGATTCTCGTTCTTAGACGGTGAGACAGAAGATGTTACTCTAGTATCGAATAAACAACTTTTTATGTTCTAGGTTCCTGAAAACCTCCTGAAAACTTTGCGATGTGATTCACAGTGATAATTATAATAAGTTCATATTTTCCAAAAATAATTACAATTCAATTATGAAAGAGGAAAAATTTGAAAATATAATGTTCGGAACAGGTGAAGAAATTCCTCGAGTGGGATGTCTGCTTGCCACATTTCCGTTTCTGAAATTCTGATTTTAGTTATATATCGTTTTTCCCAACTATGCTAAAAACCCCATATACGCGACACACGCTAAAAAAAGCTCCGTGATCAAAGAATGACCCCATGTTTTGGTTTTCTACAGATAAATATGAATAATGAGGGTTACCCAGTTGGTCTTCAATTTTCTTCACCGACTTTGATGTCTCCTGACGAATCAGCTTGTACTTTCGCCTCCATTTGTTGCGACTTTTCCACTCTTTCTTAAAAAAGTAGTCAACCTTGACTTGGAGATCCAATTCCTCAACGGGAAGAAGTGAAATCTGAAAATTAGGTTTTTTGAGTTTTAGCGTAAAAATCAAAAGGAACCGAGCCATAAACTCATTCATACCGTTAACACTACAATAGGAGACCACCCTTTACTTCCACTTTCAGCTCAATTATCTTAATTTTTGTAAGAGATATTGAAAATGTGTCAACTGATCAAACATTGGTGATATTATGACAAACATTTTTTTAGTTAACGATATCTTGATATCTCTTATAGAAATTAAGATAATTGAGCTCGAAGTGTACGTAAAATGAATAGATTTCCACTCAAAATGGATAGAATTCCATTGTATACGTGCACTTTGAGCTCAGTTATCTCGGTTCCTGGGCATGGTATCAAAAATGTGTCAACTATAGAAATATTGATGATATTATGAAAAATAATTTATCAGTTGACAAATTTTTGTTATCTCTTATTGGAACCGAGATAATTGAGCTCGAAGTGTACGTAAATGAATAGATAAGGATTTTTGAATAATTATATTTTTCTCAATTCTTCCTTTCTTTCATTATTTCTCATTTTCCCCCACTGTCGAGTTTGAGCTCAATCATATCGGTTCCTATCAAAGATAGATAAAAGTTGTCAACTGATAAATTGCTCATCATAATATCACCAACATTTTATCAGTTGACAAATTTTTGTTATCTCTTTTTGAAACCGAGATAATTGAGCTCGAAGTGCACGAATAGGTTGAGATTCTATTCATTTTGCTGATGACAACTGTTTTTTGAAGAATTTCAGATGAATATTATTATATTGTTTTTCGTTTTCGGTAAATTAAGTCTCGAATTTGGAAAACAAAGGATCACATAGCTTTTTCAAAAAGTTTGCTGTCATATTAGATTTTAAAACATGAACAAAAAACTTACATATTCACTCTTAATTGTTCCTCGGTCTTATTCTGGATGAGGCAAACCGCAGCCATTGACACCAGCCTACCACGAAACCTGGAAAAGCTAGTATTTGGAAAATTAAAGAAGAATATTGCTATATTTGGTTGTCGACACGGTTGCCGACACTTCTGGAATCCCAATTTCATTCTAAAAACCATTCTGTATATCACGGTTAAGATAATCGAGTAGATGATAATCGCCGTACCTGCACCAACGCGTTGCCTTCTAAGTGAGTCTTTACTATTATTTCAGGAGGCAACTAATACTCCTACTGGACTGCTATTAGATTTGAAAGTGAAAACCCTTTTCATGTTCTAGGTTCCTGAAAACTTTCTGAACTTTCGCAATGTGATTCACAGCTCTAATTATAAAAGATTCATATTTTCCAAAAAAGAAAACTAAAATTCGAAAATGAACGAGAGAATATGATAAAAATAACAGGTTCATATTGTGAAAAACTAATTACAATCTGCATTTCGTCATCTGCATTTCTCTGCGGCTCGAGGGGCAAATTTGGTTGATCTGATGGCTGATGGAGCGAGCTTCTGAAATTTTTTCCATGAATACCCTAATTGTTTAACTAGACAAAGTGGTCATTTTGTTTTTATATCTTTCTGTAACCGTAGTTTGGTAGTCAACACGAAAAAGTGAATTCGTAGGAATGTTTTTAGAGTTTTAAATAAACAGAAGGACCAAAAAAGTTACCTTCGAGGTGGAACTGGAGGTGGACGAGTAGTATTCGTTCGACGGCGAGGAAGGAGAGGTGGAGGGAGGAGGCTGCCTCGTCTAGGAGGAGAGTTGGAGGAGGTGGAGCAAATGGAAGATCCAATCCATCACTGAAAGTGGTTTGTTAAACATTAATCAATCCTCCTTCTAACGGTTTCTCACCTCAGAACAGATCCTGACCAACGTGGGCAGACGGGGTGGGACTCTGATAGGCAGTCTGATTCTGCAAGAAAAAAGTTTACCTATACATGTGGAAACCTCATTCTAAAAGATTCAAAGTTGCTCATTGATTCAACTCTTACCTTCGAACCGATGAATTTTTTTGCCGACAAGAACATCGGAGAAATGTTCCGATCGATTGAAAACGAATGGCAGGTCCGACTGATTGTGATTTCCGGGTCAGATAACTGTGTAACTCTGAGATTTTGAGATTCTGAGATTTTGAGATTCTGAGATTCTGAGATTTTGAGATTCTGAGATTCTGAGATTCTGAGATTCTGAGATTCTGAGATTCTGAGATTTTAAAAAATTTTAGCCAATTTTGGGATACCTTTGGAAAATCAGTAAAATGAAAGGTTTTGGTTGATTTATTTCCAAATTTGAGAAACATTTGAGAATCCTCACCTGTGCCATAAAGTTAAATAAGAATAGATAGAATAATTTCTAGAAAAATCAAAAAAAGAATTTCGGACTTCCATTCAGTAGGATGTCTCGAAAATTTCTGAATTTGGACGTCTATCCTGTTAAGTCGTCATGGGGAGCTAAAACCGAGGTCCGAAATACATCAGACCTTAGTCGTCGCTAGATGGAATGGTATATGAGTGGCGCCATAAATTCAATTGAGACTGTGAAGAGATGAGAAGACACAGAGATAGAGAAAGAGTGATGAGTCAGTGATGTAAATTTCTAGAAAAACAACTAGAGATACTGTTTTAAATATAAAAAGAAGAGAGACGCAGAGTGCGTTGTCCTAAGCGTTTGTTTTTCGTCATTCACCATGATGGCCGAGAATTCTCCACTTGCTAATGTTAGGCCAGGCGAACTCGCTCTCTCTATATCTTCAAATTTTGATCATCCTGAAATGTTTGCTATGATTTGCAGTAAAAAACTTCAAAAATTCATATACTCAATTAATGTATTCAAAAATAATAAAGAAAAACTGAAAAATGAAAAAGAAAATAGTTTGTTGACGATGACGGTGGAGACCATGATCATGGTTCCTGGTGCTCAATTTTCTTCTTTCGGACCTTTCCGCAGCAGCACCTAAAAACAGTTGAACTCGATGTTTTTCTTTGAATATCAGAAGGTACGCTATTTTTGTTTAAAAAAATACATCTTAAAAATGATTGAAACCAAAACTACTAGTAACATGTTGTAAAGCCACATATGATTTCTAAGACATGTTGTGGACTTCATGTTTTACCCAAAAATCAAAGGGATATCTCAAACATTCTTACTTGATTATAATCAGAGAAGAGCTGCTTCCGTGTGAACGCACGTCTCTTTTGTCACATAACTCGCGCCAGGCTAGATATAAGGCTTTTGAACCACTGCAAACCTACCCATCCCATGGGTCTCAAAAAGTTAAATACTAAGGGTCGTCGGAAAAAGTCAACTGAAACTGATTCGGTGTTCTACAGAGAAATCATAGTATTTTGACGTTTTTCTCGTGAAATACGAAATTTTGTTTTTATCTTTTAGTGATCAAGATTATGAGTAGGGAGAAGCGTCTGTGTTAGGCGATCCATTTGATAGTTAGGTAAGATTGATCAGTGATTTTCTTTGGATTTTGAAAAAAATGGCCAGAAAATAGATCAAACTGTGAAAGCCGTTCTGGTTTGTAGATGTGTTATGCAGAATAAGCTTAACAAATTCATATTCTGGTCTAGAAGGGAGACAGAGAAGATACATTTGGGGGATAGGGGTATGATAGAGCAAAAAAAGAGACAGAGTGACAAAGTTGATCAATTTAATTCCGCAACGTCCAGTTTCACACTCTGGAGTCCTGCTCTCTTTCTTCCACCGGTCCACCTTCTCTTGGTCTCTTGAAAATCAGCATATTAAAAAATAATTTTATAGTTTTTATATTGTTATTACCCGGCTCATCCTCGTCAGCATCCACTTCCATGATCCGTTTCATTGTTGGCTTTTGGATTTCTGAAAGAAAATCAATGAATCCAAAAAATTCTGACCAAAAATTTTTTGAGGATCTGAAACTCTAGAACTCAAAAAAAAAAAAAGATTCACCTTCTTTTCTCGATCCCCAGAAATATTGAATTGGGTGGAACACCATTTGCCAAACTCCTCTTCCTTCATCCTTCTCCTCACCGCCCAAATCTTTTTCTAGATCTGCTATGATTTCCTCGATCTTCTTCTCCTTCTTCTTCATAGCCTCGTTCATCTCCTCATGGAATTTCTTCTGGATTTCCCGTATTTGTCTATTTCTCTTTTTGCGTAGAGCTTCATACTGCACTAGTATCAAGTCCGTTTCTGCCATCAAACCTTTCATCTCGGTCTTCAAATTGTCGATTTCTCGATTTTTCGCTTCCATCAGATCAGTGAAACTAGTTTTATAGTCTTCGAGTTCCTTCTTCATTCGTTTCAGTTCTGCCTCCTTATGATTCATTATTGTTGATAACAATATGTTCTGAAAATTGAAAATATATTCAAAAAAGGAAAGGGCATGGATAAAGAAAAGGGTAGAAACACATCCAATTGAAGGGGTCGGCATAAGGAATATCAGATACCCGTCTTCGAAATGCATAAGAAGTGAGCACCCGGAAGAATATCAGACAGCGTGGGTAGACTAGATACGCAGATATTTTGAGCAAGGTGATGGGCGGGGAGACGCAAAATCAGAAGGTCTCCTTCTGCCAGATTCTCTGCCTCCATATGTGTTTGTGGGTGCCTGGCACGCACAGGAAGCTCATTGGTCCTACGCCTCCACCGGTCTTCCGTTAATCGGTGTGTCTCCCGTTGACATTCGTGTTTTGTTTCCTCGGAGGAAGGACCTCTAGATCTAAGCTCGAAGAGTATTACCGGTTCTTGTGTGTTTTCATGAGAAAGGAAGGGGGCTCACAGGGGAGAAGCTGCTTATTAGCCCCGTATGTATGTTGGACCGACCGTGTGTTTCTCACGTACGTGTTCACCCGAAGAAGGGGCGTCTAGAATAAGGACCCGGGAGGGATTAGTCACCGAATGTTGGCCGGTTGGTCAGTGCGTATTCCTCGGAAAGGTGGTAGATCACAGTGAAGAAGCCGGTAATTAGTTTTGTACGGGATGCTTGGCTGTCTCTCTTGTACGTGCTCACCTAGTGAACGGTTCCTAGAATCAGGAAGTAAAGGCTAAGAAAGATTTCAAGGAGACTGTAGCCACAGAAAATACAATTATGAAGCCGAGGGAACTCATGCTTTTGAAATTTTTTGGGGTTGAAGAAAGAAATAGCTGTCTATATTATTTGATTTTTGAGATTTGAGAAAAATCAGCTCAGATGAGAAGAAATACAATTTTGGTGTTCCAGACGGACACTGGTAATTTTGAAATGATCTCTTTCTCGTTTTCTCTTCTTTTAAATACCTGTGAATTATGCAATTTCTGTGATGCTCTTCATAGAAATATTCAATTAAAAATTTATTGAGATCAATAAAATAAATTTTGACAAATTCCGCTTGAGCTTCTGCACTATCTCGGCAATCAGGAGATGATTGGAAGATCAATCCAGGAACCCAACGCAGTAGATGACCGGATCTTCGAGATGCCTGAAAAATTATATTTCGGTAAAGCTTACAAATTTGGAGCTTACACACGGCGTTGTTGAAGAGCATTTGATGGTGGCCTAACTTCTCCATCCATACTGGTACTTTCGGAGTGGTGTTTTTGGATACATGTCTGCTTGATGATGTCACAGTACACGAGGTCCATCATAGATTAACATCTGATAGGAAATATAAAATTATCAGCGTATTTTTTTAATTACTGGTTGACTTTTGAAAGAAAAATTCCAGTAAGTTGTTTTTTTTTCCAGCCTTTTTTCGTTTTTTTTTTCAATCAGAACGGGGCCTTTCCAGTTGTTTCATACTCACCTTTTTCGAATCATCATAATAAGGAGGTTAAATAGAAGAATAATCAGAAATATATTGAGAAAAATCAAAGCGAAGATTTCCAAACCCATTCATTCAAAGGGTTTGGTTGGAAATCTTTCCGAGAGGCCGGAAAAAATGGAGACACGAGAACGCAGAGAAGTTTCCCGCACTGGATGCCGGCAAGTCGGGGTGTGTCTCCAGGAAAAAGGGAAGCTTAGAATCAGGATCGAGGGTATTATATTTGAATGATAAAAAGTGGACTTCTGGTTTTCCGAATCTAAAAATGGATCTCTCTGACTGTGTGTCTGGTTGTCTATCTGAAACTCATCCGGATTTTTAGCAATTCTGAAATTTCCTTCAAGTTGTTGCCGAAGTTTTGGTTTTTCTTTTGAGAATGGACAATAAATTTGAATAATTCAAAACAGAAAACAATCTACGCAACTTTTTATTTAAGAAAGAATAATTACTTTACAATTCTCCAAGACACAACAATTATTCTTCTTTCTAGCTTGTCTGGGCACACGCTTTTCTTGTTTGCTCCTTCTCGGAGAACGCGTTTTTTGGTCTGTAATTTTGGAATGATTATTGAGGGCCACAGTTACAATAGAAAGCTAATATTTTCAAATATTTTCGTTCAGTCATACAATTATTTCAATGATTTAAAATTCAGTTTGAACAAAATAATAATGTTTTAATCTAATTTTGAGTCATCTTTCGCTCCCAGTTCTAGTTTTTTCAACTCACATTGTAACACGCAGTTTCCGGGCACCCATTAGGTCGTTATTTTGACCAGTGGAGTATAGCTTCTCATTCATCTTCCAACTATTTTATTCATATACTGAAAAACATGGAGGTATTTGGAAAATTCCGAAAAATTGAACTGTAAAAAAATGGTATACATTTGAGAACTATTCTTTTTTCAAACATTGAAATATCTCACCACTTTGAAGAGCTCATAATTGCAATAGGACTCATTTTTGCAAAAATATTCATAGTTGCATTGTGATAAAATTGGCAACTGAAAAAAAAGAATAAAATATTTCAAATTTTGAAAGAAAAACTTACCTATTCGTAATAATCAGAAAAATAATATAACTTTTCAACTTCCGTCCATTCCGAAGACTTCGTTAAAAAGTTATGAGAATACAAAGAATATCAGAACCAGGAAAATCAAAAAAAAAGTGAGAAGACTGCCGAAACTCAGATGGCTGTCATTGTTGAGATTAAGACTGAAGTAGCGGAGGAAGGAGCCCAGTAGGAAGAAAATAGAAAAAGACATTAGAGAAAGAGAGAACACCTGAGACAGGACGCGACGAAGGAATATGTGAAATGATAGACATAGAGAATAACTGCATGGGCAGCCGTGCCAGGGGAAACTCGTGCGAGAGCGTTTTTGTCTATCGTTGCTGTTAATAAGAAATTTCATGATGTAGAAATGAGAGACGCGGCGAATCTAGATGAATGTGACTGAAAGGAAAGTAAGACGTAGTGCGACAAAATATACCTGAAGTTGTAGACGTAGAGAAGAAGCAAACGGAGGCAGAGGTCTCGCTGCACATATCAGCCGAGGGAAATAAGTAATGAAAATGAAAAGGGTGGGAATTCTACCCTTCATTTAGCAACTAAATTTCAGGTGATCTCCCCGAAGTTCTCCGCAACGAGAAGTTCACCAATGAAGGCGATTTCTTCTGAAAATTGTCAAAAAGGTGGTAATTCGAAAAACAAAAATCAGTTTTAAAAATTAAAATATTTCAGAACAATATGAAGCTCAATGATTCACTTAACTACCAACAAATTGAACAGCAAGTGAGTTTTCATTAAAATTTTTCTGAATTTCGGAAAGTCTGAAATCTAAACTTCTAAGATTGTGAAATTCCAAAAATCGAAAGTTTAAAATTCTAAAACTACAAAGTTTTGAAATTCCGATAATCATGAGTTCTGAAATTATAAGAATTTGAGGATTTGAATTCTGAAATTTTCAAATTCTGGAGTAATTTTGCGATTTGGGACTGAAAATGAAATGTGTTTGTTTTGAGCCATCCCTTGTTTTTGATTCGGACGGTATAGCAATTTGGAGGTACAAAAGGGGTACGAAGTGATGGTTCAAGATCTTAAATTCGGGATCTTAAGATTTTAAATTAATTAATTTATTCAAAATATGGAATAATCAAAAAAACATTTGAAAGACAAGTTATGACATTTTGAAGCTTTAAGGACACTCTGTATTCCGTACAGTCGACGTCGATATTTATTGTAATGAAGAGACGCTTTACTGGATCCTTTCCTTTGAGATCCCGAGCACTTGGATGAGGGACATATACCCTTGCAGAATTGATTCCGCTGGATTGACGAGCTTCTTCCAGGACTTGTGATCTCCATCTCGCTCCAAAGGACGATGTTTCCATTTTTCCGAGAATCTTCTTGACGAGGAGCCTCGTGAATTTGCATGTGGCTGGGGTGTGTCCGATGGAAGCGACCTCATTGTCTGCCATCCATTTGAGCATATCTGAAAAATAGGAGCATTGAATTTTTTAAATGCGAAGTTTGGACTCATTAGAATTTTGAGAATTCTTGAAATTTGAGAGAATTTTTAAAAACTTATTTGTTAGAAATTTGGAAATTCTGACATCTCATAATTTGAAGAATCTGAAGTTCTGAATTTTCGCATTTCAGAATAACCAGAAAACTTGAAAACACTCACCAATAATTTGAAAAATAGAAAAATAGAAAATACTCTGTAAAATCAAAAAGGAACATTCCGAAATCCATGCAGAAAGATCCGAATAATAGGGAGAACCGAATAACAGGAAGAAAGAAGATTTTCAGAAAAATATGGGGAACTTTCCGAGCCCCATTCATTAAAGGGCTCAACGGAAAGTCCCCTGGAATATGAAGGCTACCATTCAGTAAAGCGGCCTGAAGAAGAGAATGAAGATTCCACCGGAAAAAGCAAGTCGTGTTCTCTTACCCAGAGACGCGAGAGTATCAAGAGAAATATGCAGGGGAATTGAGAGACGCGAGACATCGACGTGGCGCTACAAAAGCTGAATTAAAATGATTGGCGTAGAGAACAACTGAAAACTGGGTGTCGGAGCCTTGCCGGACGCACAAACTGCAATGAATAAAAAAAAGAAGTGGGTGAAACATCCCTTGTTAAAACAAAACTTTACTTTAAAAATTGATGTTTCAGTGGAACATGTTTCTCAGTAAAAACTACAAAGCTCGGTGGGATGGACTACAACTCAGCGGAGTGAACTGACCAGTAGGTGTTTTGGAACTCTGAAATTTGAAACTCTTAAACTCCGACAGTCTGGAATTAAACATTTTAAAACTTGGAAATTCTCTATCTCAGAAAATCTGAATTTCTGATGTTATGAAATCTGAATGCCTCATAATCAGAAACTCTGAAAGTGTCTGATCCTGAAATTCTGAAGTGCTGAACTTCTTAAAGTGTAACTTCAAAATGTTGAAATTTGGAAATCCTGAAATTGTGAAACTTTTGGAGTTTGAAAATCATTCAAGAACAATGTTCCAGGTCCTCTCAATGCACAAAAAAGTGTGAAGTCAGAAGCTTTTTTTCAAAACACAAGATTAAAAAATTTTTCATGAACATTTATTGACAAATTTCAAACAGAAATGAAGGCGATCGAAAGACAGTGGACTTTGATGAAGTTGGAAGCACAATGGAGGAGTTATCTGGGCGATAATGAATCGATCTTTTAATGAAGTCTGAAAAGTTGCAAATATTATAATATTTAAATTTCATAATCTCCCTCACCCTTTTCGGTTCTTCTTTCGTTGTTCTTTTTCTATTTCTCGACATTCTTCATCATATTCATCAATAAATTTTAGAGCTCTGTAATTGAATAATATTATAAAGATTTCCAGTTGATGTTTAAACTCACTTTTTCTCATGATTATAAATGAACATCACTTTCTCACACTCCTTTGGGTAACGATAATCAATAGTCATTTCTGTTCCCGACTTTATTAGGTTGTCCGGAAAGTAATCGATATTTTTGAACATATTTTCAAAAAAAGTTTATTCAACGTTCGAAATATTTCGATAAGTAATATATTCTCCATCATGGTCCATCACATCCTGCTAACATTTTGCTAGATGTTTGAAGCCTCTTGCGTAGATCTCGGGTGGATGCCGCACGAAGAAGACATCCATATACGTTTTGAGGTCCAATCTTCTAACGAAGCGCTTACCCTGTTAACCAGTCTAAAGCGGGCCGAGTAAATAAAATTCTGATAGAACGAAGTCTGGACTATATGACGAATGGCCGACTACTTTGATACCTACACCCTGGATTTTTTGGCAAGTAACCAATGTCATCTGCAGGTGCGCATTACCGTGAAGCAGAACAAATGTGTCCGCATCTGGACGCAGAGCACGATACGTATTGACAACTTAGTGCAGTTAAAGACAGCATGTGTCCGTAGTTACGATCGCATAATTGGGAGAAAGCTCTCTATAGATCACACGTGACAATACCACCAAACACTCAACATCTCCCTTTTTTCACGAGTTTCTCCTCTGTGATTGGTTTCTGAAGTTTGGCAAACCTTGACCCACTGACGCTTTCTGTTTTCTTTAACCTAAAGACACTTTTTATTGTTTCCTGACACAAAATAATGGATCCCATTGAAGGTTCGCTTACGAGTGAGCAAAGACCAACTCAAGTCACAACTAGTTTCAATCTCGGAATCACTGAAATGGTGAGGCATCAGTTGATCATATTTTTCTCTGTGTCCGGAACTTCGGAGCGCATGATACACAATTGTAATAGGTTGACCTAGAGTAGGACGCACTTCAGGAACTGTGAGTCTCGGATCAGCTTCAAGCCATTTCTGGATATCAGCTTCGAAACTCGAAAATGGGTTGGTTTGCCTTCAAGTGAATAATTGCCGTACGAAGGCTATTGAACCAATATCTCCATACAGTAAACTAAAGTGACTGGTCACCAACTACGAACAATATTTTTTGATGAGCAGCGGCAGCGGATTCTTCTTTGAGAAACTCCTAAATAAGAGAGCCTTAAAATCATGGGTTTCGTTGGCTATGCTCTCCGCCATGGACTGAGATTTTTTGAAACAAACTGGCAATTTTTGATGAACATGAGTTGAACATTATTAAAATTTAAAAAAAAGAAAACGAAAATCAATCGATGAGAATGGATGAAGTGCTCGTTAAAAATATCGATTACTTTCCGGACAACCTAATATATCCCTCTCACGTGCGAATTTCCGTTTGACATCGTGCGGTAAGTGCTGCTTAGATTCGGATTTTCGGAAGAGTGATTAACGAATCTTGTTGGGGTTCCTATGTAAGCGCCATCCAAATTTCTTTGTCCGTTTGGTAATTCTGAAAACCATCAAGTTGAATACGATTAGAAATTTCCTGTTTACTTAGTTCCACATTCCCCTTCTTTGCATTCACAACCCTGGAATCGTAGTTTGCAATTGATATCACATTAACAAAATGGACTGCAAAGGTGTTTGCATGAGCAATCTTTGTTTTTTGGTCCACATGGACCATAGTGGGTGCACGGATGGGTGAACTGAAGCATGATTTACTCTTCATATTCCACTGAAAGCCTTCCAAGTCCTCCTGTGAATTTGTACCCTTGTCGACACCTCTCTTAAGCATCTCGAGCTCTTGTTCTGATTTCTTCGCTATTTCCTTTTCAACAATTTTTCCATTTTGTATGGCAATGGTACACAATAGGAAAAATTATTCCCATGCGAAAAGAAAGATTTTGTATCTCTGTCGTCTTTCTCCATGGTTCCAGTGTGAGGGCGTCCAGTCTTGCATCGAATTTTTCTGCCAAAGAGGGGAATCTAAAAATGAAAAGTATTGTATTGTATTGTATTTATTACGTTGAAAAACGTGGATAAAAGAATGAAGAGAAAAAAATAAGGAGGGGGGAGGGGAGGGTGACATAAAAAAGAAAAAAAATACTAATGCTACTGTTAATAATCAATCAGGGGAACAAAAATCAAATCAAATAACGTCAGTCGGTGAGCGTCCTCAAACTCCATTTTTTGTGGAATTTACCATTTTACTGAGCATTCTATTTGTAAAAAAGTTTCTTTTAACTTTAGTTTTAGGAACTTTTCAAAAGTATGCGCGTTGGCTACGGGTTTTTGTTGCATTTATCTTAAAATAAGAACTGTTATCTAAATCTATCCGACCTGCGATCATTTTTCTGAAAAATTTAGCATCGTACTTATCCCTTCTATGCTTCAGAGTTTCCAAATTATATTCAACCCGTCTTTCTACTGCTGACTTATAACCTGTGTCGAATCGTGATAATTTATTCCCGGCTAAAAAAAATTCAAAATTCAGATTTACTCACATTTGAGACATTTCGTTTGGTGATCCTCTGATTGGAAGAATCAGATAAAGAGAGTGACAAAAACTTTTAGATCCAACTTGGACTTGTTTACCTCTTCCAAACATTTCTTCATAACGTGGAAGAAGCAGCGATCCGAAATTTCATATTCGTTTTTGTGATACCCGACGATTGATGGATAGGTCTGAAAAATGATTTCAGATAAGGTAATTTTCATTTTTCTGAATACAGTATTTTCTCTTATAGATGTCCACCCAAACCGTCAACGTTGAGCTCAATTATTTGGATTACTGTGAATGATATAATTATATCGTGGTGCCTAGCCATAGCTCTGTTTGTTTTTGTTTTGAGGTTTAATTTTTTGAGTTAAAAAAAAACACTTACCACTTGATTGGACTTGAACCAGGCGATGATTTTCAAAATAATAAAAAAAGGGACTTTCCGAATTTCATGCAGAAGGAATTCTGGAAATTTCCGAATAATAGTAAGACATCTTTTCAGTGAAGTTGTCAGAATGGTACTGTATTAGCCAGACTTTCGTCTGTTGATCTCTTCCGCCGCGTAGAGGCTCAGTACCAAGAAAGAGTAACAGGTTTTATTTTGGGAAAAACCTGTCAAAAAACCGTGTCCGTTGGATCATCTATGGGATTTTTGATGACTTCTCGTGGAGTGTATTTGTTTTACATCATTACGTTATTCATCAATTTCCATATTTGTTGTCTTCGTCTTCCATTATTGATTTCATCATAGGATTCCACGAGTTTCTTCTTCTTTATTCCATCTCCAATTGGGGGTTTTCCGAATTTTTGAAAAATTTCCTTTGAAGAAAGGGCGGGAAACAAAAATGCAGAAATTATCCAGTCATGAAAAAGCATGAAGAGATTCTTAATCGCTTTACAGATGACGTCTTCTGAAATTCGGTCATTCCGCCCTTTTAAACTTCTAATCGTTTCGTTGAGTGTTTGATTGAGTGAATTCAACGAAGGCGTGCCCAAATAGAAAAGTGTAGAGCTCAAAAATCTCGAGACAAGTCCAATCCGCCGATCCAGCAACGGTTGCGCGTCTCTTAAAAGTGTACAGATTCGATTGAAGGCCAGCAATAAGGATTTCAGTTAGGATGTTCTGGAAAAATGATTTTTTTACGGATAAGGGTACCTCGAAAATTGTCGAAAAATGGGCATGCGGAATTTAGGAGCGTGGTTGTTAACGTTGTTCTCTCGTTTTTAGGTCACATTACGTGGTGACCTAATTTTTGCTAGTTGGGTTTCCTAGGCCACCTTTTTTTTGACCTAGAAATTGTCTAATATGACACTGGTGTCTTTTCTAGATATTTTTCACAAGGCTTGAGTTTTCTAGGCCAAAATTTAGGCGATTTTAAAGTCGTGGCCTAGAAGACCAAACTCGCATTAGTTAGGCCATCATGTCAAAATTACTTTAAAAATACACCAGGGTTATGTTAAACCATTTCTGGGTCGAACAATGCTGGTGGCCTAGAAAACCCAACTTGCAATAGTCAGGCCATCGTGTCAAAATGTATTCTCGAAATTTCTCAGAGCCATGTCAAAAGGATAGACTAGCCTTACCTGATTTTGAATCTCCGGATCGCCAAGAGCCCGGCCGATTTTTATTTTCAACTCCCTCAGAGTGTGACAATCCAAGGTAAATACCGGATTCTGAAGGAACTCTAGAACCTTCTTCGAGCTTACATCACTAGTTTTAATTTTCTCGTTTCCAGCCGGCATACCATCGATCCTTTCGGTTTAATGCTCCATATGCTCTGCTTTGATTTCTCCTTGAATAAAACCGTTCTCGTGGCTCTCTTCTGGTTCTGCTTTCAATTGGAACGGAATTGGCTGTGATTGTGTTCCAGGAGCACCGTAAATGAGGCCATCATCAGAAAAAGTTTCATCGTCACGTGGTTTCTTGGAATCTGTGTCATCCTCGTCAGAATCGTTGTGTGCACTTTTGGTTTGTGACATTATTGAATAGCTTTTTTTATCATTTTGAAGTGATGGCCAAACTTTTGCGAGTTGGGTTGACCAGCAGTAGATTTTCAGAAAAATTAAAAAAGAAACTTTCCGAATTTCATGCAGAAGAAATTCTGGAAAGTCCCGTACTGTATTAGCCAGACCTTCGTCTGTTTATCTCTTTCGCCGCGTAGAGGCTCAGTACATTCGAAAGAGTAACAGGTTTTTTAAGGAGAAAACCTGTCCAAAAACCCGGAGAGTAGATTATGTGATGTTTGAATCCTTGTTCGTGGGCACGTATCTGAAAAACCAAAGTCAGCATCGTCATTCAATGCAGTATCATTGAAACATCAGATTCCTGTGTATTCACATTTAAATACTCACCTAGCCAAGCAGCACATTCCTCATGGTCTTTGGCTCCACTCCATCTGCTACGATGCTCCTGCACTCCTCCAAGGTCTTGATTTCAGATATCCAATTTTCCTTTAACTCATCATACTTAGTTTTAGAAACTAATTTGAGCTTTTTGACCAGAGAGAGCTGCGAGTTTTCCATCAAATATTCTTGGCATCTCTCTCCCACAGTTTTCGCGTCATAAAAGTCATCCAGGAGCATGATGCCTTCCAAAGTGTAATCGTCGATGGCCTTGTACTCCCCGTGAAGGACTTCTGGAAGTCAGTTGAATCCACATTTTTTAGTTCGGTTGCTGCTATTGTGGATTCAGTGTGTTTTTCATAAAAGAGAGCTTCAAAGTATGAAGATCGCACTGCGAGTAGTTGCTTCAATACATGGAACTTCTGACCTCCAACTTCCAATACATATTCTGAGAATTTTGCACTGGCATCCTTCATTCATTTCATTCCTTCATTTCCGCTGTCGGAGTGAACTAATGTTGTGGTGTCTGGAAGAAATAACAACGGTAATAGAAATTTAGGGTTTCAGCGTAAAATGACGGGCCTGGGGAAACTTTTAAGACATGGTACCAAAAATCTTGTACTTTAAGCTAACACGGGAAGGCTCCCAAGTGTTACCCGGGGATTCGGATGAAACCTATGCTAAATAGTAGTACACAGGCTAACTAGAAAATCCTCGAAATTATAGCGGCCCATATGAAGGTCTGTTCAGATGGCGAGCCATTTTATGATTTTTTGTGAGTTAGGAGTCGGTACTCTTCGAGGGACCATAACTTTGTTAATTTTCGTCGTAGACGTTCAAACTGTTTTTTATTCAAAAGGTGATAAACGGACAAGTATTAATGTTAACTGCACCTATGCTTCATCTTCTAAAGTAAAACCAGGAAAATGAAAAGTATCCAAATTTCGAGTACCATCGAATTCAAAAAGTGCCAATTTTTGAAAAAAAGTACTCGGGGGACCATGTCTATCAGATTTCTCAGGACAAGTAACGTAGATATCCGTGTTCAAATATAGGTCTAGCCTTTGAGTTACGAGACTTATTTCACTTTTTTACCAAAAAAATTCAAAATTCGTGTATACATGAAATTTTTTGAAAAAAAAAGTTTTCAAAAATTAGAAAAAGTAAATAAAAATGAAAAAATGCAACAAAATAGAGTTAAGGAAGCCAAAAGGAAAACATTCCAAGACTAAAAAAAGTTTCAAAAAATTTCATGTATAGGGGTACACGAATTTTGAATTTTTTTGGTAAAAAAGTGAAATAAGTCTCGTAACTCAAAGGCTAGACTTATATTTGAACTGTCCTGAGAAATCTGATAGACATGGTCCCCGAGTACTTTTTTTCAAAAATTGGCACTTTTTGAATTCGTTGATACTCGAAATTTGGATACTTTCCATTTTCCTGGTTTTACTTTAGAAGATGAAGCATGGGTGCAGTTAACATTAATACTTGTCCGTTTATCACCTTTTGAATAAAAAACAGTTTGGACGTCTACGACGAAAATTAACAAAGTTATGGTCCCTCGAAGAGTACCGACTCCTAACTCACAAAAAATCATAAAATGGCGCGCCATCTGAACAGACATTCATATGGGCCGCTATAATTTCGAGGATTCTCTAGTTAGCCTGTGTACTACTATTTAGCATAAGTTTCATCCGAATCCCCGGGTAACACTTGGGAGCCTTTCCGTGTAAGTTCTGACTATATAATGAAGTTTTTTCATTTTTTTTTTTGGTGTGTGTGTCTGTTATAATTTTTCTATGTTTCGAAAAAGACTGATCGGAATGGAAAACAGATTTCATTTTCTACAAAGATCTTTTTTATGATATCGGGCATCCGAAGATCAGAAAAAATGCCTCCGAAAAAATGGTCAGCTAGATTTCCCGACTCAAAAATTTGAATTTTAAACAACGTTTTTCATTCGAAAATAATACTTACCTTTCGGATTGACTAGAAAAATAAAAACTATTCAGAAAAATCAAGAAGGAACTTTCCGAAAACCATGCAGAAGGATTTCTGGAAAGAACCGAATAATAGAGAATGAGAAGAATTTTCAGAAAAATAACGGGAACTTTCCGAATCGATTCGTTTGAAGGAATCAATATAAAGTCCCCCGGAATATTCAGGCTACCATTCAGTCAGGAGGCCAAAACAAGACTGACATCTATTCTCACCAACGGAGTGGGTGGGTTCAGTAGAGGACGGCTAGGCGGGGTGGGGAATAGATTGTCAGTGGGAAGGAGTGTCTCTTTGACTTCGACAAAAAGTTATTCGACGATGTTATATGATGTGAAGAGACCCCTCAATAGGGTATTGTATGTAAAAAGACTAACTGGGACTGCAAATGGGATCATTGACCTTCCGAGGAGTCAATTCGGAGATGTCGAAAGATATTATCTCTCGTGGACCTTGACAAAAAAAATTATGAGATCGTATTGGAGAGTGCGAAGAGAACCCATTAACCAGTGTGAATATTGTAGTGGTGAATGTGCTAGAAGAGACTAATCTGACAGATTCGAAAGATTGAGATCCCGAGAAATGAATTCTTAATATTCTGAAAACCCCGGATAAAACATTCCAGATAAAGCATTTGGTTTGAAAACTTAAATTTTTTGCCAATGAGAATCAAACAATTAACAAACACCAATATTTATTTTCAAAAAAAACTGACTGATCTTGTCCCACATTTTGTACCACTTCCTCTTATCAGTAATTGTCCTCATATTCTCCACTTTTCCATAAGGATTGAACAGGAGCACTAAAACATAACTTTTTTTGAACGCACCTAGGATATTGAACCAGCTCACTTTTCAAAACGGCAAATGTGTTGAATCGTCAACCTGAATACGTGATGCAAATTTTGAAGAATTGGGGTATTGAGCTATTTCTGAGGTTGCAAAAGCACTGAGCTTAGCCACTGTTTAGCCTTGAGTCATTCTTGATATACCGTATTATTAGGTTGGCAAGAAAATAATGAGTGGCGCGTTCGGTGAAACGTATTTCTCTTTCCAAGAACCATTTTTTACCACCCGGCGTTGTAGTCTATTTTTCAATTATGAAACTTTGTTTAGAAAATGTCATTACAAAAAACACGCTTGAGGGCTTGCCTGTGCTGTGAATTCAAACTGATCAAAAATAAAGCGGAAACTCTCCGTTTTTTCTCGAAAGTATTTAGAGATGATCTTCTATCGGAAAATCTGCGCCGACGCTGGTTTGAGCGTTTTCAAAATGACTATGAAAGCTTGGAAGATCACGAACACACCGGCCCACCAAAAATCATTGATAGTAAACTCCTTAGAGACGCAATCGAATCCGATCCTTGTCAATCGAGTTGAAATCTTGCAGAACAGTTTTCCGTGTACTCATGGTACCATCGAAACCATTTACACGAATTGGAAAGTCGAATAGGTGTGGAAAGTTTTTCTCACACGAACTCTCTCCTCGCACTTATCGGAATTCTCCTTCTTCTCTCGAAGAATATCGCTTTTCTTGATTCTCTTGTTACATCTGATGATAAAGTGACTTAATACAATAAAACTACTTGGAATAGACATGGGTTGTCCCCCTTGGAACCGACGAAAACAACTCGAAATCTCAGAAACACGGGAAGAAGGTAATGCCTTGTGTATGGTGGAATATCAAGGGTCTTGTATATTTTGAAGTTTTGGAAAAAGGTCTAACAGCCACTACTGAACTCTACCAATCATAATTAGGTCGAATGCAGCCAGCGTTGAGACTTCAGGGTGTGACTACATCAACGACAATATTCCTTCATGATAATCCTCATCCGCATGTGTCATAAGTCACTCAGCAGAAAATCGAGGAATTGGGTTGGGAAGTTCTCCCTCATCCGCCAAATAGCCCTAATTTGGCACCTTCCGATTTCTACATATTCAGAACGATGAAACCCTCATTAGCCGAGAACCACTTCGAAAGCCGCGTTAAGATCGAAAAATGGGTTGTCACTTAATTTAAGTCGCAGCCAGTGGGGATCTCAAACAGCGGAGTTCATTCTCTGCGCGTATGTTGGCAATAAGTAACTGATAATGATGGCGAATACCTTTTGAATTAATCTTGTCTACTTTCTTTTTTATAATAAATTCAATTGATCATAAAAACAACCATTATTTTCTTGCCAACCTAATAGTATTTAAATTTAAAAAGAAATAGCTACACCCCTTCTCATTGGAGCGCAACATCATACCACAACAGTACGTACCCTGCAAAGAGATGTTTTGTTGTGATCTTGTGAATCATTTATTGATAAACACGAATGGTACAAAACAACAAAACATCTGAATACGTTAAACAGGATCTCAGGATTTTCACACTCCTTTGAGTAACGATAATCGGCAGTCACTTCTGTTCCTGCCTTCATATCCCTCTCAGCAATGAATTAGACGTGCGAATTTCCGTTTGCCATGTTCTGCTTAGATTCGGATTTTTGGAAGACTGATTAACAAATCTTGTTGGGTTTCCTATGTAAGCGCCATTCAAATTTCTTGTCCGTTTGGTAATTCTGAAAACCACCAAATTTGGAAAAAAATAAAAATAAACCATGTACTAATAAAATTTTTGTGATAATATGATAAACAATTTATCAATTGACAAATTTTTGATATTTCTCCTAGAAACCAAGATAATTAAGCTTAAATTATACGTGAATAAAATAGGATCTCACTCTTCACATCCACTTTGAGCTCAATTATCTCGGTTCAGATGATAACTGCTGAAGAAGAATAATATATGAGAGGAAGTGTACATCAGGGGTTTATTAAAAATAAAAACGATTGGTTTCAACTTACTACCTAGATGGCCCTTCTTTTCAATCTGAGAATAAGAAACTTAGAAAATTTTGAAACATTGATAACATTTTTCAGTTTCTTAACTTTTTTACAGATTTTCAATGTTTCAAAGAGCAGCTGATGCAATGAAGAGTGTTTTTCGAGTGTTCATTTTGTGTGACCCTACACCAATCATACTGTTCACGTCTTCATTGGCTACCGTATTCCTTTCTTGTACTTCATATGCCGACTGACAAATATTTGGATCCACGCCGTTTCACACGAGATTAATTTTATACATCGCTTTTTTTTTGATTTTAGAACAGTACACTTTCTATTTTGTGACTCATTTTTTTGCAAAAATTATATTTACGATTCCATTTGTAGTAATTGTTGACCTAAAAATTCAAACCCTTGGCATTTTCTGACCATTTTATGTCAGTCGGTGATGGTGCTGTAGAGTACATTTAAATAAGATTAGAATTTCATACTCTTATAAGAAAATCATGTTTACAAGAAGAATCAGAAACCAGAAAAAATTCGAATAATTTTTCAACATTTCCGAAATTATATGTTAAAGAATTGAAAAGATTTTAGTTGAAATGTAGTGAAAACATTTTCGAACAACATTTAGGAAAAATAATTTGTTATTCGACTTTCGAGGTGAATCAGAAAAACATTGAATAAAATGAAATCACCTTGATTTCCTTCAATTCCAGACTACATTAATCCTCTATCCTGCACAGAAAATCACTGCTTTTTGGTTACGGTACTTTTGGAATTGTTAGGTTACGGCGGCACGGCCAGCCAATTACTAGACTTTGAAGGCAGTTTGAGGAGATATGACGTTTGTTAGATTTTCAATCATTATTGACAGTTTCATATTATTGAGTGGAAAATGGTCATTCCGAGTTTTCGAAATTGAGAGTTTCGAAATTTCCGAATTTCCGACAATTCTGAACTTCTAAATTTTTGAATTTTTGAATTTCTAAAATTAGGAATTTCTGAATTTACGAACTTTCGAAATTAAGAATTTCTGAATTTCCGAATTTCCGAAAACTTTGAATTTTTGGAATTTCTGAATTTCCAAATTAAATATCACTTTTTCCGTGCACTTTAATTATCTGAGTTAATGTAAAAGATATCAAAAAATTGACAACTGATAAAATTTGTAAAAAAATTTAACTTTATCGTTTATTTCGTCATTTTTGCCTTGTCCTATCTGTGTCTTCATTTTAATATTATTAAAATAGTTTATATTTTTTTAAATAAATATTACACCTAGAGGGAGAAAAAGAAATGGAAAATCATCAAATGACACGTAGAGAAATGAGCAAAAAAGAAGAGAAGACACCCCGAAGTTGGGAACGGTGAAAGATGTGGGCAGATAGGCTTCCCCTGAAACTACAGCAATTAAACTATGATTTCTTGTGAAAATCCACTCACATTAACATCATCCTTTTTCCTGATGGATCGCATTCTGGAGTTGGAGCTGCTTGGAGCTGCTTGATCCGTTTCCCGATGTAGATCTTGAGCAGACTCTTCCATGTGCTTTATTCTCTCCTCTTCGTCTATGCAAGCGAGGTCCAACTGGAGCTTGGTTCTTCTTTTCATCCTCAACCTATTTTTACAAAGCTTCATACTTTTTGGCAATGATTTCCATCTTCATATCCTTGGTTTCCATTTCGATTTGCTTGTTTACATAATAAAAATTCGTTTGCTCCTCCTTTTTCCACTCTTTTCAAAAAGTCATCATCGAGCTCCTGGTATTTTCTTTCCAGCTTTGCTATCTTGGCATTCGGCTGTGTCAGCTCCACGTCCTTCGCCGCCAATTCACTTTCAAAATCGTCCACTGTCGATCGGGAATCTGAAAATTAATGAATAAGGAATTTATATGTTTTTCGAGAGGGCTTAATCTCTAAAATTGTGATCCTACCAGAGCTAAAGTTACCGTAAAACCTGTACAAGAAGGGCCCTCCCAACTTGGAGTCAATTTATCTCGTTAGCTGTCAAAAATTTGAAAAAGCCATCAACTGGTAAATTACTATACATAATATCACAAACATGTTATCCGTTACCAGATATTTGGAAAGCTCTTGAATAGAACCCTATGCTGTCAAGGGTTCATAGGAAGATAAAATTGTGAAATGAGGCTGTCCGAAACGCCAAACAAGAGGTTGGGCAGAGAAGAACGGTCGTCTAATGAGCGTGTAAGGGTAAGGCTGTAAGTGTGATAGTGTACAGGGTGGATACTAAATACTGATACACAACTTTGCGCCAACGTACACGCCTGCTCAAGAGCGCAACTGACTGCAATATTTCAAAATTTTGTTTATCACATCTTCTTTTACATATTTGCAAGGTTTCATGTAATTCTCTTCATTTTGAAAAAAATGGTGCGAGCTTTACCGGACCATACAGCGATAATTGAAGTGTTAAAAAGGAAACGTCCCACGCAGACGCCGTCAACCAGCTCAAGGTGGCGAGAATCCTGGAAGGACTGTTTTACGTTACCAGAGACTTTGGCTTCAAGATGACATTCCAAAATTTGTAATTCATCCACCGTGATCACTCGAGCTGTCGTTAAAGCTGGCCTAAAGAGAATCCGCCGGAATCCGGAAAAGAGCATCCGAAAAATGGTCAACGACATCAATATGTTCCACAGATTCATGGAAAATATTGCCAATCAGAAGCTGTACTTTTATTATTATCTGATACAGATGACGGCGTATTTTACGAAGGTTAACCAGCTATTTCGGAAGAAAAAAGCACAACATCTCCTCGTCGGCACGCCAAGCCATTTTTGCGTTTTTTGATGATGAAATATCTGCTGTTGAGGGTAACAAAAAGGTCAAAACAGCAGTATTGTTGCTACTGACTCCGAAACCGTTCGTAAAAAAAGAGAAAATTTTGAATCTCAGCCATGGGTCGTGGCGCAAACACTCATCTGTGGTTCGAGGGCAACTTTCCGAGGTTGGCATAGGTTGGAGATAAGCTGGCTTCGTCGCTATATTTGAACCATTTAGCCTATGCTGGGATATTTTAGCCAGAGAGTCGCTGCGGAAAACTACCTAAGTTTGGATGCTTTATTAGTTGCCCACGAAAAATTACAAGAGGCTCTCCTGCCAAAACGCCTGCGTGCTGTGACTGACTCTTCTCTGGAAGGAATCGAGCTGTCATCTGAGCGAGAGAAAAGTCGTCGCTTGCCAGCCGCGCAACGCGGTCGGCAGCCGATCTAAACGTTAAGCCCGTATATCTCGCTTTCTGTGAAAGATATCAGTAAGTAATCAACTAATAAATTGTAACTGATATTAGGATAAAAATTTTATTAGTTGATCACTTTTTGGAATCTTTTAGAGTAACCGAGATAATTTCGCTGAAAGTCAGAGGGTTGTACTGTTGCTAAGTCTAAATTAAGGATAAAGGAATCTGAAGAACAGAAAAATAATGACTAACTAGGGATCTTCCCGATCAACTGGCTTGGCTGTATAAATCGACTTCTTTCATAACCATTAAAAATTATTTTTACCGGTTTTTCTTTCAATCGACGACTGCAAAAGAGACATCAGGCTCCGCTCACTTGACTTCCTCTTCTTACTCTCATTTTTCCTTTCCTTATTCACTTTTATTATCATTAGAATTAGAATTAATTTAAAAGGGTTCTTTGTCAAAATTTCAGGGGTTTTCTTAGAAATAAAACGAGAAATAAATATTTTAATATTTGAAAATCGTTATCTGTGAAATATCGTGAACTAGAAACACATCTATACGGAAGTCACTAATTCATCGCTTGTGATAAGGTGGAACTTTAGGTTCACCGTTGCTCCCCACAGCCTCCTCTCGATGAGTCAGTGCTCAGAAAGTCTCTTTTTCTAGTTTTAACGGAATCTAGAAGCGAGAACAAACGTTCCTGACTATGTATTCGTTACGTGAGTCGCTACGCAGAATATGTCGACTGCGACGGAACTGAAAAAAACCCTAAATCACGATTCAAATCCATGTGTAAGACATTACTGCTGTGTTCCTGAAATGCTTAAAAAATATCGATAGAACAAGTTAACCATATCATAATTTCATTCGAGCGGGAAAAAATTTAAAAAAATTAATATTTAAAAAGCATCCTCAATGGATCTTTGTATTCGAAGTTCCTCTTCTGGCGTAACGAACAGCTGCAACTCCTCCGGTGTGATGACACTTTCACACAACTTGGTATTCGTCTCCAATCGAACTGCAGCCAACTTCTCCGGCGTGTACGTCCATTTTCTCTTCTGTGTGCTCTCGGTTCACCGGATGCCAATGCAGAGGTCGTTTGAGACAGGTTCTGCAAATTTAGAAAATACGTATTAGTTTTGCTTCACTTGCGAAACTGTTCAGTTTTAACCCAGAAGAGAAAGTGAGAAACACTTTTTTTCAGAGTTGGAAGAATTTTTTCAAAACTAAACTAGAATATGGATCAATTTGCGTATTTGATAGGTTTTGTTTGCTCAAACTCGAAAAAAAACTTGCTTATACTTATCAACAGGTTGATTCGGTTACCGGCTCATAACTCGCTTCAAAATTGAAGTAGTGAGAAAAACATCAGACCGGATAACAAAGCTTGAAAAGCTGTACAACCTTCAATCACGAATCGATTGACTTCAAAAGCGGTGGATCAACGATTTCGTCCGGCTCAATTTAAATTCTGGTCAATTCTTATTGAAGGTTGAAGAGCTAGCATAGTATAACTTTCGGTATTCATCTTCAGTCAACAATGACCCAGAAATGAGTTTTTGCCGGTTTTTCAGAGCTATTGCTTTGATTTAAATTCAATTTTCCTGTCAAAAATGACCTACCTCTTCTTCTTCTGCTCCTGCACCGGCGTCTTGCTCTTCAGCGCTCGATCTCCCATCTTCATCTTCTTCATCTCCTTATCACTAATCGGGAGAACCTCACCAGTCGACTCTTCCTCGCCTATCGGTGAGGTTGTAGTCGACAGACAGGACCAGATTCGAGTTCTGTAAATACTCATATTGCTGTATACGCCAACATGTTTCTGTATTTGTTTTGCCCAAAATTTAAATTTTGAAGCGAGTTTACAGCACGTTTCCCAACTTTTTCGCATTTATTTGTCATATTTTTAGAGATTTTCACATGTAAATCAGTAAATTGCGTTCATTTTTTGGTAAATTTAATGTTGAAAAAAGCTGGGATACTCACCTTTCTCCGAATCGATTCGAATTCTTCCATCCATTTCTTCCCGAATCTTCACCCAAATTGGAGCTTTCTGGTCCGTTTCATCGAATTTCTTCTGACGAGCTCTCATTTGAGGGGAGTAGAGATTGAAGCGGAAGCTGAAAATCTGATATTTTCTAGATTTTACTGAAAATCAAATGCAAAAGAACCACAGATTCGTGGTTCTTTTGCATTTGATTCTAATGCCTTATTTCCTCTCATAGAATCCGACCGAAGACGTTTCAATTGAGCTCATATATCTTGATTTCTGTAAAACATAACAAAAATTTGTCAACTGATAAAATATTGATGAGATGGAGATAACAATTTTATCAGTTGACAAATTTTTCATATCTCTTCCAGAAATTGAGATAATAAAGCTTAAAGTTAATGAGTTGAGCGGGCTGCCATAAGAGTAAAAAGGGTTAGTTAGTTTGAAGATGGGACCTATCACAATATTTCAACAAGCTAATTTTAAAGAATTTGAGAAGAATATCACTATATTCGTTTTGTTTTCAGTAATTTTCTTGTCAAATTTGGGAAAGAAAGATTACTTACCTTTTAAAAGTTTGTCCGCCATAATTAGATGGTTAAATAGTAAATAATATTTAGAAAAAATCAAAGGAAGATTCCCAGAATCCATTCATTTTCAGAATTTTATCTGGAAACCTTCGAGAGGCCGGTGGAAAATCACGTACCAGCCATTGAAAATACGTATAAAATAAGAAGAACACAAGGGTGATGGAGAAAGAAAGAGAGTTGGTAGAGACGGAGGGTGGGAGAAATCGAAAGAGGACATTGAGAGTGACATCATCGCCCTCGTCGCCTGTTTTCAATCTACGGAAAGAGTTGGTTGGTGCATCACGAGCCGGCAGACGATCTCACTGACCTCTTTAACTTGGACAGAGGGCCAAACGGACCACTCACACACTCCCCCTACCTCCCCTTTGTATTCATTTCTATCCTTCGTGCGCGGCTAGTCCGTTTTCTGTGTCCCGTCCGGCGAGAAACGAGCACGTCGTATCAGAATGGAGGTGTCCTGTCAACACAAGACAACGAGGACAAAAGGCGAACAGTGAAATCTATTTGATGGGATTACAGTGCGTTTCATAAGTATAGGTTCACCCTCGGTAGACAAGGTGGGAAATCTTGGAGGTTTGGGGTTGTTATAATATTGAAGTCCATGTAAAAATACATACCGCCCACAATTTTTAGACCGCTACTACAAAAAATAAATTTTTTATGTCAGAAAAAGTCTTTTTTTTTTGAAAAACGAGCGTTTCATAAGTATAGGTTCACCCTTGAAAAAAATTACAGTTTCACATAGGTGATAACTTTTTAACTATTTTTACTGTTTTTAACTATTTTTGCGTCTTTTACTTCGTTTTTCTTATGCCGCGAGCCACTCATCTCTCGGATTCGGAGCGAGCTCAGATCGACGCGTTCAAAACGGCTGGATGGTCGAATCGGCGCATCGCAGCTAGGTTAGGACGGTCTTTCAATTGTATTAACACGTTTGTTAACAATCCGGACCACTACGAGACCAACAAGAAGAGCGGAGCTCCGAAAAAATTGACGGATCGAGACACGAGAAGCATCATCAGACTGGCATCCAATTCGATGAAGAGCTGTAACGACATAAAGAATGAGCTGAAACTGGATGTGAGCAAGTCCACGGTCTGGAGAACACTGGACAGCAATCAGAACATTGTCCGAGCCAAGTTAATGTCCGCGCCGATGCTCACCGATGCTCACAAGGCGAACCGACTTCAGTTTGCAAGGAACAACATGGCAACTGATTGGGATAAGGTATGGAATGCTTTTGAAATCATCACTTATGCTGTTTTCTATTACAGATCATCTTCAGCGATGAAAAAAAGTTCAATCTGGACGGGCCGGACGGCTTCAACAGTTACTGGCACGACCTGAAGAAGGATCCCCTCCATTTCTCCAAGCGTAACTTCGGTGGTGGTCGTCTTATGGTCTGGGGAGCATTCTCTTCTGCCGGTACTGTGGATTTGGCGTTCCTCTCCTTCAGAATGAACTCGACAGACTATCAGGATGCCATGACTGCCAAACTGATCCCATATCTTCGCCGTTTTCATCGACGTCAGCTCACATATCAACAGGACAATGCTTCGATTCATGCGAGCAGATCGACTTTGGACTGGTTCAAGTCCAAAAAAATCAAGGTGATGGATTGGCCGGCTTGTTCGCCGGATTTGAACCCAATGGAGAATGTTTGGGCTGAACTCGTGCGCGTCGTATATGGTCAGGGAAAGCAATACCAGACCGTTTCTGAGCTCCAAACTGCCATCGTGGACGCATGGAAGAACCTGAAGAAGCCTTACCTCCAGAAGTTGTTAAATTCCATGCCAAACCGCTTGTTTTCTATTATTTCCACTGGTGGAAAGCCCACAAAGTATTGAATTGAATAAAACTTTGTTAATGTTAAATTTTCCGGGGGTGAACCTATACTTATGAAACGCTCGTTTTTCAAAAAAAAGACTTTTTCTGACATAAAAAATTTATTTTTTGTAGTAGCGGTCTAAAAATTGTGGGCGATATGTATTTTTACATGGACTTCAATATTATAACAACCCCAAACCTCCAAGATTTCCCACCTTGTCTACCGAGGGTGAACCTATACTTATGAAACGCACTGTAGTTATGTTTAGCGACAAGACGGCAAGGAGTGTGTTTCTGATTTTCAGACGGAGAGACCGAAGATGCTATTCTTGTGTAGATCAACAGGCTTTTACGTTTATACGTTCCTGAAAACGTCCTGAAAACGTTGCGTTGTGATTCACAGTGTTAATTTAAAAAATTCATATTTTCTAAAAATTATTACAATTCAAAAATAAAAGAGAGAAAACATTTAAAACACAAATCTTTCCGCCACCTTGCATTGATCTCCATGATGCTTGGCCAGGGACTTCTGATATTGATCTTCTTCTTTCGTGGAAGCTTCTTGCCATCACACCCATGAAGTTGCATCTCGAACGGCTTCAGAAGCTCCACGATTTTCGATCCATCCAATTTCAGCTCCTCTTCCGACAGCATACTCTTCTCCTTATCCGTCCTTTTCTGCATCCTCTCCTCCAGAACCCATCGATCCAGAATCTTCTCCTCCTCTTCGAAAAACACCACTTCCTTGACATCTCTGGTAGATCTGGACTTCGCCAAGGTGATAGTTGCGCATCTGGAAGAGATATATTGCATTTAAAATGTGTTTTTGAAAAACGTCTCATTTGAAACTACAAAACCATAACAGAATCTTTCAAAAGTAATCCCTTAGAAGAGCAATTTTTGGAAAATCTAGGTCGAAGGCTTCATTTTTTGGTCCTTTTCAGTCGAAATTTGAATAAAAAAATGGATTGATTACCTTTTTAAGTTCTTCCGTCATAATTAGTTGATTAAATTGTATATAATATTCAGAAAAAAACCAAAGAAAGAAAGAGACAGAAAAAATCAAATATCCGTCTTTATTATTCGTATGGAATAAAAATAAATGCGACCGCAATGGTGATGAAAAGAGAGCAAGCGTTGGGACAGACGTAGATGGTTGGAGAGATCGATACACGACAGTGACACGGCGAAAACGTCATGAGGCAAGAGGCGGAATCTATCTGAAGAAATTTTTAGGGAAAAGAAAACAAGAAGTGTGATTCTCGTTCTTAGACGGTGAGACAGAAGATGTTACTCTAGTATCGAATAAACAACTTTTTATGTTCTAGGTTCCTGAAAACATCCTGAAAACTTTGCGATGTGATTCACAGTGATAATTATAATAAGTTCATATTTTCCAAAAATAATTACAATTCAATTATGAAAGAGAAAAAATTTGAAAATATAATGTTCAGAACAGGTGAAGAAATTCCTCGAGTGGGATGTCTGCTTGCCACATTTCCGTTTCTGAAATTCTGATTTTAGTTATATATCGTTTTTCCCAACTATGCTAAAAACCCCATATACGCGACACACGCTAAAAAAAGCTCCGTGATCAAAGAATGACCCCATGTTTTGGTTTTCTACAGATAAATATGAATAATGAGGGTTACCCAGTTGGTCTTCAATTTTCTTCACCGACTTTGATGTCTCCTGACGAATCAGCTTGTACTTTCGCCTCCATTTGTTGCGACTTTTCCACTCTTTCTTAAAAAAGTAGTCAACCTTGACTTGGAGATCCAATTCCTCAACGGGAAGAAGTGAAATCTGAAAATTAGGTTTTTTGAGTTTTAGCGTAAAAATCAAAAGGAACCGAGCCATAAACTCATTCATACCGTTAACACTACAATAGGAGACCACCCTTTACTTCCACTTTCAGCTCAATTATCTTAATTTTTGTAAGAGATATTGAAAATGTGTCAACTGATCAAACATTGGTGATATTATGACAAACATTTTTTTAGTTAACGATATCTTGATATCTCTTATAGAAATTAAGATAATTGAGCTCGAAGTGTACGTAAAATGAATAGATTTCCACTCAAAATGGATAGAATTCCATTGTATACGTGCACTTTGAGCTCAGTTATCTCGGTTCCTGGGCATGGTATCAAAAATGTGTCAACTATAGAAATATTGATGATATTATGAAAAATAATTTATCAGTTGACAAATTTTTGTTATCTCTTATTGGAACCGAGATAATTGAGCTTGAAGTGTACGTAAAATGAATAGATAAGGATTTTTGAATAATTATATTTTTCTCAATTCTTCCTTTCTTTCATTATTTCTCATTTTCCCCCACTGTCAAGTTTGAGCTCAATCATATCGGTTCCTATCAAAGATAGATAAAAGTTGTCAACTGATAAATTGCTCATCATAATATCACCAACATTTTATCAGTTGACAAATTTTTGTTATCTCTTTTTGAAACCGAGATAATTGAGCTCGAAGTGCACGAATAGATTGAGATTCTATTCATTTTGCTGATGACAACTGTTTTTTGAAGAATTTCAGATGAATATTATTATATTGTTTTTCGTTTTCGGTAAATTAAGTCTCGAATTTGGAAAACAAAGGATCACATAGCTTTTTCAAAAACTTTGCTGTCATATTAGATTTTAAAACATGAACAAAAAACTTACATATTCACTCTTAATTGTTCCTCGATCTTATTCTGGATGAGGCAAACCGCAGCCATTGACACCAGCCTACCACGAAACCTGGAAAAGCTAGTATTTGGAAAATTAAAGAAGAATATTACTATATTTGGTTGTCGACACGGTTGCCGACACTTCTGGAATCCCAATTTCATTCTAAAAACCATTCTGTATATCACGGTTAAGATAATCGAGTAGATGATAATCGCCGTACCTGCACCAACGCGTTGCCTTCTAAGTGAGTCTTTACTATTATTTCAGGAGGCAACTAATACTCCTACTGGACTGCTATTAGATTTGAAAGTGAAAACCCTTTTCATGTTCTAGGTTCCTGAAAACTTTCTGAACTTTCGCAATGTGATTCACAGCTCTAATTATAAAAGATTCATATTTTCCAAAAAAGAAAACTAAAATTCGAAAATGAACGAGAGAATATGATAAAAATAACAGGTTCATATTGTGAAAAACTAATTACAATCTGCATTTCGTCATCTGCATTTCTCTGCGGCTCGAGGGGCAAATTTGGTTGATCTGATGGCTGATGGAGCGAGCTTCTGAAATTTTTTCCATGAATACCCTAATTGTTTAACTAGACAAAGTGGTCATTTTGTTTTTATATCTTTCTGTAACCGTAGTTTGGTAGTCAACACGAAAACGTGAATTCGTAGGAATGTTTTTAGAGTTTTAAATAAACAGAAGGACCAAAAAAGTTACCTTCGAGGTGGAACTGGAGGTGGACGAGTAGTATTCGTTCGACGGCGAGGAAGGAGAGGTGGAGGGAGGAGGCCTGCCTCGTCTAGGAGGAGAGTTGGAGGAGGTGGAGCAAATGGAAGATCCAATCCATCACTTAAAGTGGTTTGTTAAACATTAATCAATCCTCCTTCTAACGGTTTCTCACCTCAGAACAGATCCTGACCAACGTGGGCAGACGGGGTGGGACTCTGATAGGCAGTCTGATTCTGCAAGAAAAAAGTTTACCTATAGATGTGGAAACCTCATTCTAAAAGATTCAAAGTTGCTCAATGATTCAACTCTTACCTTCGAACCGATGAATTCTTATTGCCGACAAGAACATCGGAGAAATGTTCCGATCGATTGAAAACGAATGGCAGGTCCGACTGATTGTGATTTCCGGGTCAGGTAACTGTGTAACTCTGAGATTTTGAGATTCTGAGATTCTGAGATTCTGAGATTCTGAGATTCTGAGATTCTGAGATTCTGAGATTTTGAGATTCTGAGATTCTGAGATTCTGAGATTCTGAGATTCTGAGATTCTGAGATTCTGAGATTCTGAGATTCTGAGATTCTGAGATTCTGAGATTCTGAGATTCTGAGATTCTGAGATTCTGAGATTCTGAGATTCTGAGATTCTGAGATTCTGAGATTCTGAGATTCTGAGATTCTGAGATTCTGAGATTCTGAGATTCTGAGATTCTGAGATTCTGAGATTCTGAGATTCTGAGATTCTGAGATTCTGAGATTCTGAGATTCTGAGATTCTGAGATTCTGAGATTTTAAAAAATTTTAGCCAATTTTGGGATACCTTTGGAAAATCAGTAAAATGAAAGGTTTTGGTTAATATATTTTCAAATTTGAGAAACATCTGAGACTCACCTGTGCCATAAAGTTAAGTAGACAAAGAATAGATATAATAATTTTTAGAAAAATCAAAAAAGATATTCGGACTTCCATTCAGTAGGATGTCGCGAAAGAATTTAGACGTCTTTCCAGTTAAGTCGTCAAGGGGAGCTAAGACTGAGACCCGAAATACATCAGACCTCAGTTTTCGCTAGATGGAATGGTATATGAATGGCGCCAGAAATTCAAATAAGACTGTGAAGAGATGAGGAGACGCAGAGATAGAGAAAGAGTGATGAGTCATGATGAAAATTTCTAGAAAACAACTAGAGATACTGTTTTAAATATAAAAAGAAGAGAGACGCAGAGTGCGTTGTCCTAAGCGTTTGTTTTTCGTCATTCACCATGATGGCCGAGAATTCTCCACTTGCTAATGTTAGGCCAGGCGAACTCGCTCTCTCTATATCTTCAAATTTTGATCATCCTGAAATGTTTGCTATGATTTGCAGTAAAAAACTTCAAAAATTCATATACTCAATTAATGTATTCAAAAATAATAAAGAAAAACTGAAAAATGAAAAAGAAAATAGTTTGTTGACGATGACGGTGGAGACCATGATCATGGTTCCTGGTGCTCAATTTTCTTCTTTCGGACCTTTCCGCAGCAGCCTTTTCTTATTTTTGGAACATTCCCGAATTCCATACAGTTCTTGTCTTCGAGAAACTTCTGCTTCATTAATATCGTTCTCTTTCGCTCACTTTTGCCTTCCCCGAAATTAGCTCAAAAAGAGTCTTACCATGCCTCAAATACCCAAAAATGATCTTTTTCGTCTATTTTTCAGTGTTTCTAGTCTGTTTTTGGTTGGTTTCGGGGTTATTCTTAGCGTTTGTGACTCAATTTGGCTCATTTTTGATAGATTCCCGTAAGTTTTCAGCAATTTTCAGCTTTAAAAATATCTGAAGTTAGCTGGAAATAGAGCGAAACCTATCTAAAATTGGCCTGAAATAAGTTCTAATCGATTTTTAGTCATTTTTACGGTATTTTGCCTCATTTTTGATGGATTTTCAGCGATTTTCCGCCAAACTCAGCCAATTTTATACCTTTAATATGTTACAGTATTACTCTAACTCTCAGTTATCGATTGGCCCAGACAAGTTGTTTCCCAGTGTGCTCGTATTAGAACAATATTTTTTGCTGTTGAATGCTCAACAAGGAAAGAAGAAATGACGATACTTACAAAAGCACATCACGCGATGAAGTAGGATATTTCAAAAATTTGAGACCTTCAACTAAATAGTGTATTCCAGCTTCCTCGCAACACGATGATCGCATTGGATAGGATTGATCCACCGACAGCTGTGTCGCAACTGAATCAGCGGACAACGTGTTCATGAAGATCCAGACAAGATAATTTGATCCAAACACGACTCGCGCCATCTATCGGGGTTATTAAGAATATAGAAGTCGATGTGAAGTGAGTTGTTTCCAAGTTTTCTGTTTCAAAACCGGAGAATTTCAGTCCTTAGGACAGATTCGCCTGTCTTAGCTGGACCCGTATTTACAGAGCAACATGGTTATTGAGCTTCCGACAAGATAGAACATGATGGAGGAAGGAGACCAAATGATTTTCCATTGACCGGGATTATTTCTCGGGGTCACCAAGATTGGAAAAGATGCTCGCCCATCTCCAGACTGGAAGCTGTACCCTTGATTCAAGGAGAACGAGAAACATGATGCGCTTAAGTCTTTTATCGAAGTTTTGTCTTGCTCAAAGGTTCACAGCAAGTCACATCTTGTATAGAGGTTAGTTTTTATCCGAAGACTTCAAACTTGAATACAAATTCGAACTTTCAGAATCGATGAGCGAACTTCACAAAACACGCACAGTTGCAATGTCCCTAAGAACGAAGGCCAGTCCTGCTGAATAAGAAACAGTTTTCGTTTTGGTCAGCCCATTCTGCCTACTACAACTTTCACCGATTTTCTGCGGATGAGAAGGTATTTTCACCAGTGAATACGGTGTCGTGCAATCATCTATAATTTTGTAGGATGCTCACCTTCTAGACCGAATTGTCAAAAAACTCGTTTCTCATCCATCTACTGAAAACATGGTTCTCGTCTGGAAATCTTTGAGCACGCTGACGAAATTCTCCGTTTTGATGTGTGTGACTAAATTTTGAAGAGCTATTAGAATAATGAGAAAAATACAGTTCCTAAGTTCCACCCCAAAAATTGTTGACAAAATTGCGGTTCTACTGTGGATTATAAACAAGATTCAGAAGGCCGACAATCAATGGACGAACGGTCATGACTCCAATTCGCATGATTCTTCGAGATCGTTCACTACTTGCATCAACTGACTTCATAATCGAAAAATGATTGGCAGATGGAAGGATCTCATCTGCAAGAAGTTGATTTTCCCGTTCACTTTGGCCAAAGGTAAATAAGTTTTGTGTTCAAAAAACACCCACACCAGCTTCAAACCTGGTGCCTAGGCTAGATTTGAAAATCCGGTTCACAACCAAATATTCAGTTTTTCAGCACGTCAAAGCACTTCGTCAGCGTGAGGACAAAAAGATTTTCAAAGTCAACTAGCAGCTCGACATCGTCATCGTCAAGATGTTGATAGACAAAAAAGCTTGTTATGTGGAAAAGCTGCTCAGCCTTGGAAAAAGTCTCTATAGCTCACTTTCCGAACATTTTGAATGTTCAAGCAAATGATGCTGCGGAGAAGCTGATGGCAGACGAGTAGGCAGGAATCGAATGGCGTCGGACTTAATACACTCGTGCTAGAATGATTTATCAGAGAAAATTGATGCGCTCTCATGGGGAGAAGAAACGCGGCCGATTGTGAGCACATGTTGTTATTGGTGATTGAACTGTTTCATCTTCTGATAAAGTGAGTTATCTAAATCATTTAAGGATTTGAACGGAACGTGAAGGATTTCAGCATACTCACCACATCGAGCGAACAGATTCACTCATATCTCTGTCTCAATTGGATCACTGTTTTGGTATGTACAACTCGACTAATTTCTGCGAAAGGACCATCCATCGCTTTTCCAGCCGATCTCATACAATGGGATAGCTCATTCGTACCTCAGACGTTTTTGCAGGCGGAGTTTTCTGGAAGGGCGGAATGATTCCACCTAAAAACAGTTGAACTCGATGTTTTTCTTTGAATATCAGAAGGTACGCTATTTTTGTTTAAAAAAATACATCTTAAAAATGATTGAAACCAAAACTACTAGTAACATGTTGTAAAGCCACATATGATTTCTAAGACATGTTGTGGACTTCATGTTTTACCCAAAAATCAAAGGGATATCTCAAACATTCTTACTTGATTATAATCAGAGAAGAGTTGCTTCCGTGTGAGCGCACGTCTCTTTTGTCACATAACTCGCGTCAGGCTAGATATAAGGCTTTTGAACCACTACAAACCTACCCATCCCATGGGTCTCAAAAAGTTAAATACTAAGGGTCGTCGGAAAAAGTCAACTGAAACTGATTCGGTGTTCTACAGAGAAATCATAGCATTTTGACGTCTTTCTCGTGAAATACGAAATTTTGTTTTTATCTTTTAGTGATCAAGATTATGAGTAGGGAGAAGCGTCTGTGTTTGTTAGGCTAAAAGTGATCCATTTGATAGTTAGGTAAGATTGATCAGTGATTTTCTTTGAATTTTGAAAAAAATGGCCAGAAAATAGATCAAACTGTGAAAGCCGTTCTGGTTTGTAGATGTGTTATGCAGAATAAGCTTAACAAATTCATATTCTGGTCTTGAAGGGAGACAGAGAAGATACATTTGGGGGATAGTGGTATGATAGAGCAAAAAAAGAGAGACAGAGCGACAAAGTTGATCAATTTAATTCCGCAACGTCCAGTTTCACACTCTGGAGTCCTGCTCTCTTTCTTCCACCGGTCTACCTTCTCTTGGTCTCTTGAAAATCAGTATATTAAAAAATAATTTTGTAGTTTTTATATTGTTATTAACCGGCTCATCCTCGTCAGCATCCACTTCCATGATCCGTTTTATTGTTGGCTTTTGGATTTCTGAAAGAAAATCAATGAATCCAAAAAATTCTGACCAAAAATTTTTTGAGGATCTGAAACTCTAGAACTCAAAAAAAAAAAGATTCACCTTGTTTTCTCAATCCCCAGAAATATTGAATTGGGTGGAACACCATTTGCCAAACTCCTCTTCCTTCATCCTTCTCCTCACCGCCCAAATCTTTTTCTAGATCTGCTATGATTTCCTCGATCTTCTTCTCCTTCTTCTTCATAGCCTCGTTCATCTCCTCATGGAATTTCTTCTGGATTTCCCGTATTTGTCTATTTCTCTTTTTGCGTAGAGCTTCATACTGCACTGGTATCAAGTCCGTTTCTGCCATCAAACCTTTTATCTCGGTCTTCAAATTGTCGATTTCTCGATTTTTCGCTTCCATCAGATCAGTGAAACTCGTTTTATAGTCTTCGAGTTCCTTCTTCATTCGTTTCAGTTCTGCCTCCTCATGATTCATTATTGTTGATAACAATATGTTCTGAAAATTGAAAATATATTCAAAAAAGGAAAGGGCATGGATAAAGAAAAGGGCAGAAACACATCCAATTGAAGGGGGTCGGCATAAATCTTTCCGAGAGAAAGGTGGAATATCAGATACCCGTCTTCGAAATGCATATGAAGTGAGCACCCGGAAGAATATCAGACAGCGTGGGTAGACTAGATACGCAGATATTTTGAGCAAGGTGATGGGCGGGGAGACGCAAAATCAGAAGGTCTCCTTCTGCCAGATTCTCTGCCTCCATATGTGTTTGTGGGTGCCTGGCACGCACAGGAAGCTCATTGGTCCTACGCCTCCACCGGTCTTCCGTTAATCGGTGTGTCTCCCGTTGACATTCGTGTTTTGTTCCCTCGGAGGAAGGACCTCTAGTAGGCTTTCCATGACGGGCGGGTAGCGAACGGGTAGCTGCTACCCGCCCGTACCCGTACCCGCCAGCTACCCGCCCGCTTGCTACCCGGAACTTTTTTTTGCGGACAATGCGCGCAACTTGCCGACACTTCGGTTAAAACTATTTTTAAACGATTTTTTTTTTTGACAATTTTTGTCGCTTATTGATGTAGAAAATAGTTTAAAAGGGAAAATAAAAATAATTTAGGTATAAAAATTCATCAGCCAGTAAAAATGGACGATTTTGTTTCGGAAAAAAACCGAAAAATCGAATTGTCGGCAAGTTGCCCGCATTGTCCGCAAAAAAAGTTCCGGGTAGCTAGCGGGTACGGGTACGGGCGGGTACGGGTAGCTGCGGGTACGGGCGGGTATATCGCTACCCGCATGGAAACCCTAACCTCTAGATCTAAGCTCGAAGAGTATTACCGGTTGTTGTGTGTTTTCATGAGAAAGGAAGGGGGCTCACAGGGGAGAAGCTGCTTATTAGCCCCGTATGTATGTTGGACCGACCGTGTGTTTCTCAAGTACGTGTTCACCCGAAGAAGGGACGTCTAGAATAAGGACTCGGGAGGGATTAGTCACCGAATGTTGGCCGGTTGGTGTGTGGGTGTCTATGAAAGAGAGAGCTCATAGGGGTAAAGCCGCTCATTAGTCGTCCGTGTTGGTCAGTGCGTGTTCCTCGGAAAGGTGGTAGATCACAGTGAAGAAGCCGGTAATTAGTTTTGTACGGGATGCTTGGCTGTCTCTCTTGTACGTGCTCACCTAGTGAACGGTTCCTAGAATCAGGAAGTAAAGGCTAAGAAAGATTTCAAGGAGACTGTAGCCACAGAAAATACAATTATGAAGCCGAGGGAACTCATGCTTTTGAAATTTTTTGGGGTTGAAGAAAGAAATAGCTGTCTATATTATTTGATTTTTGAGATTTGAGAAAAATCAGCTCAGATGAGAAGAAATACAATTTTGGTGTTCCAGACGGACACTGGTAATTTTGAAATGATCTCTTTCTCGTTTTCTCTTCTTTTAAATACCTGTGAAATATGCAATTTTTGTGATGCTCTTCATAGAAATATTCAATTAAAAATTTATTGAGATCAATAAAAAAATTTTGACAAATTCCGCTTGAGCTTCTGCACTATCTCGGCAATCAGGAGATGATTGGAAGATCAATCCAGGAACCCAACGCAGTAGATGACCGGATCTTCGAGATGCCTGAAAAATTATATTTCGGTAAAGCTTACAAATTTGGAGCTTACACACGGCGTTGTTGAAGAGCATTTGATGGTGGCCTAACTTCTCCATCCATACTGGTACTTTCGGAGTGGTGTTTTTGGATACATGTCTGCTTGATGATGTCACAGTACACGAGGTCCATCATAGATTAACATCTGATAGGAAATATAAAATTATCAGCGTATTTTTTTAATTACTGGTTGACTTTTGAAAGAAAAATTCCAGTAAGTTGTTTTTTTTTCCAGCCTTTTTTCGTTTTTTTTTTTTTTTCAATCAGAACGGGGCCTTTCCAGTTGTTTCATACTCACCTTTTTCGAATCATCATAATAAGGAGGTTAAATAGAAGAATAATCAGAAATATATTGAGAAAAATCAAAGCGAAGATTTCCAAACCCCTTCATTCAAAGGGTTTGGTTGGAAATCTTTCCGAGAGGCCGGAAAAAATGGAGACACGAGAACGCAGAGAAGTTTCCCGCACTGGATGCCGGCAAGTCGGGGTGTGTCTCCAGGAAAAAGGGAAGCTTAGAATCAGGATCGAGGGTATTATATTTGAATGATAAAAAGTGGACTTCTGGTTTTCCGAATCTAAAAATGGATCTCTCTGACTGTGTGTCTGGTTGTCTATCTGAAACTCATCCGGATTTTTAGCAATTCTGAAATTTCCTTCAAGTTGTTGCCGAAGTTTTGGTTTTTCTTTTGAGAATGGACAATAAATTTGAATAATTCAAAACAGAAAACAATCTACGCAACTTTTTATTTAAGAAAGAATAATTACTTTACAATTCTCCAAGACACAACAATTATTCTTCTTTCTAGCTTGTCTGGGCACACGCTTTTCTTGTTTGCTCCTTCTCGGAGAACGCGTTTTTTGGTCTGTAATTTTGGAATGATTATTGAGGGCCACAGTTACAATAGAAAGCTAATATTTTCAAATATTTTCGTTCAGTCATACAATTATTTCAATGATTTAAAATTCAGTTTGAACAAAATAATAATGTTTTAATCTAATTTTGAGTCATCTTTCGCTCCCAGTTCTAGTTTTTTCAACTCACATTGTAACACGCAGTTTCCGGGTACCCGTTAGGTCGTTATTTTGACCAGTGGAGTATAGCTTCTCATTCATCTTCCAACTATTTTATTCATATACTGAAAAACATGGAGGTATTTGGAAAATTCCAAAAAATTGAACTGTAAAAAAATGGTATACATTTGAGAACTATTCTTTTTTCAAACATTGAAATATCTCACCACTTTGAAGAGCTCATAATTGCAATAGGACTCATTTTTGCAAAAATATTCATAGTTGCATTGTGATAAAATTGGCAACTGAAAAAAAAGAATAAAATATTTCAAATTTTGAAAGAAAAACTTACCTATTCGTAATAATCAGAAAAATAATATAACTTTTCAACTTCCGTCCATTCCGAAGACTTCGTTGAAAAGTTATAAGAATACAAAGAATATCAGAACCAGGAAAATCAAAAAAAAAAAAGTGAGAAGACTGCCGAAACTCAGATGGCTGTCATTGTTGAGATTAAGACTGAAGTAGCGGAGGAAGGAGCCCAGTAGGAAGAAAATAGAAAGAGACATTAGAGAAAGAGAGAACACCTGAGACAGGACGCGACGAAGGAATATGTGAAATGATAGACATAGAGAATAACTGCATGGGCAGCCGTGCCAGGGGAAACTCGTGCGAGAGCGTTTTTGTCTATCGTTGCTGTTAATAAGAAATTTCATGATGTAGAAATGAGAGACGCGGCGAATCTAGATGAATGTGACTGAAAGGAAAGTAAGACGTAGTGCGACAAAATATACCTGAAGTTGTAGACGTAGAGAAGAAGCAAACGGAGGCAGAGGTCTCGCTGCACATATCAGCCGAGGGAAATAAGTAATGAAAATGAAAAGGGTGGGAATTCTACCCTTCATTTAGCAACTAAATTTCAGGTGATCTCCCCGAAGTTCTCCGCAACGAGAAGTTCACCAATGAAGGCGATTTCTTCTGAAAATTGTCAAAAAGGTGGTAATTCGAAAAACAAAAATCAGTTTTAAAAATTAAAATACTTCAGAACAATATGAAGCTCAATGATTCACTTAACTACCAACAAATTGAACAGCAAGTGAGTTTTCATTAAAATTTTTCTGAATTTCGGAAAGTCTGAAATCTAAACTTCTAAGATTGTGAAATTCCAAAAATTGAAAGTTTAAAATTCTAAAACTACAAAGTTTTGAAATTCCGATAATCATGAGTTCTGAAATTATAAGAATTTGAGGATTTGAATTCTGAAATTTTCAAATTCTCGAGTAATTTTGCGATTTGGGACTGAAAATGAAATGTGTTTGTTTTAAGTCATCCCTTGTTTTTAATTCGGACGGTATAGCAATTTGGAGGTACAAGGGGGTACGAAGTGATGGTTCAAGATCTTAAATTCGGGGGTACAGAAATAAAAATTTATTCAAAATATGGAATAATCAAAAAAACATTTGAAAGACAAGTTATGACATTTTGAAGCTTTAAGGACGCTCTGTATTCCGTACAGTCGACGTCGATATTTATTGTAATGAAGAGACGCTTTACTGGATCCTTTCCTTTGAGATCCCGAGCACTTGGATGAGGGACATATACCCTTGCAGAATTGATTCCGCTGGATTGACGAGCTTCTTCCAGGACTTGTGATCTCCATCTCGCTCCAAAGGACGATGTTTCCATTTTTCCGAGAATCTTCTTGACGAGGAGCCTCGTGAATTTGCATGTGGCTGGGGTGTGTCCGATGGAAGCGACCTCATTGTCTGCCATCCATTTGAGCATATCTGAAAAATAGGAGCATTGAATTTTTAAATGCGAAGTTTGGACTCATTAGAATTTTGAGAATGAAATTTGAGAGAATTTTTAAAAACTTATTTGTTAGAAATTTGGAAATTCTGACATCTCATAATTTGAAGAATCTGAAGTTCTGAATTTTCGCAATTCAGAATAACCAGAAAACTTGAAAACACTCACCAATAATTTGAAAAATAGAAAAATAGAAAATACACTGCGTAGCATAATTATAAGTTCACTTTAAATTTTGAGTTTTTTTCGAAAACTGTGAATATGGACTGAATAGGATATGAATCAAAGTAAATACTAATTTGGATTGTCAATTGATGAATACCATTTGAGACTGCTACCATTTCTTAAATTTGGCAAAATTGAAAAAATCGAAAAAATGGCCCGAAAAAACGTCTCATAAGTATAAGTTCACTTGAAACAATGAAAGATAACTCAAAACACAGATATTAAAACTTAATGAAACGACGAAATATAACAAAAATGAATCAAAATGTATTCATTAATGTGAAGAATTTGGTTGTATCTGTACTCAAAATTGGGCCACATCCGTTTTTGGCCAGCTTATACTGAAAATGAACTTTTTCGTCGATAACTTTTCTGAAAACAGTGTTGACTTCAAATTTTCAAGTTTAACAAAATTACTGTCAAGTGCTTCGCGCAGTTAACTGTTGAAAAACATAAGATTGATTTGAAAACAGGGAAAAATCTTCCGTTTTAGCCCATTTTTACAAATATTTTCTGTGTGGTACTTTGTCTTTCTCGGCAGACATCTGATTGAGCTGACTAGCATAAACTAAAGGTGAACATGTTGTCATTTAGGAACATACATAAAACCATGAAATTGTAAATTTTGGGTTTACGATATCTGCAACTTTTTGGACCATCTCACCCTCAAACATAAAAAATGGGATATGAGAAGTCATGTTTACGGAGTTGTTTTGGGTGGAAGGAGTCACGCATTCTGTTTTCCCTTTTTGAATCACACTTGTCAAGTTTTGAATTTACGGATACAACTGTTAGATTATCTTCAAGTTCCGTTCTAGACGTACGATTGACCTAGAAAGTTATCGTTTTTAGCGAAAAAAAAGACCAAATTCCGAGGTCCCAAAAATTTATTTAGAACTCATTCCATCAACCTGAAAAATGTTCAACATACTTGAAAAGTCTCATTTTCTATTTTCGTAGTTGAGTCCTGTTTACAAGAAATCCGTTCCGGAGAGATATATGGTATCTTATTGAAGGTCGGGAACGTATTGTTTTTCGACAGGTTTTTCCTCTCAAAGTGAATCTATCAAAACTAAAGTTTATGCATATTATCTCTGCAACTTCTCAAGTATGTTGAACATTTTTTAGGTTGATGGAATGAGTTCTAAATAAATGTTTGGGACCTCGGAATTTGGTCTTTTTTTCGCTAAAAACGATAATTTTCTAGGTCAATCGTACGTCTAGAACGCAACTTGAAGATAATCTAACAGTTGTATCCGTAAATTCAAAACTTGACAAGTGTGATTCAAAAAGGGAAAACAGAATGCGTGACTCCTTCCACCCAAAACAACTCCGTAAACATGACTTCTTATAGCCCATTTTTTATGTTAGATTTTTTTTTAAATGTTTTTTTTATGTTTTTTTTTGGTGAGATGGTCCAAAAAGTTGCAAATATCGTAAACCCAAAATTTACATTTTCATGGTTTTATGTATGTTCCTAAATGACATCATGTTCACCTTTAGTTTATGCTAGTCAGCTCAATCAGATGTCTGCCGAGAAAGACAAAGTACCACACAGAAAATATTTGTAAAAATGGGCTAAAACGGAAGATTTTTTCCTGTTTTCAAATCAATCTTATGTTTTTCAACAGTTAACTGCGCGAAGCACTTGACATTAATTTTGTTAAACTTGAAAATTTGGAGTCAACACTGTTTTCAGAAAAGTTATCGACCAAAAAGTTCATTTTCAGTATAAGCTGGCCAAAAACAGATGTGGCCCAATTTTGAGTATAGATACAACCAAATTCTTCACATTAATGAATACATTTTGATTCATTTTTGTTATATTTCGTCGTTTCATTAAGTTTTAATATCTGTGTTTTGAGTTATCTTTCATTGTTTCAAGTGAACTTATACTTATGAGACTTTTTTTCGGGCCATTTTTTGGATTTTTTCAATTTTGCCAAATTTAAGAAATGGTAGCAGTCTCAAATGGTATTCATCAATTGACAATCTAAATTAGTATTTACTTTGATTCATATCCTGTTCAGTCCATATTCTCAGTTTTCGAAAAAATTCAAAATTTAAAGTGAACTTATAATTATACTACGCAGTGTACTCTGTAAAATCAAAAAGGAACATTCCGAAATCCATGCAGAAGGATCCGAATAATAGGGAGAACCGAATAACAGGAAGAAAGAAGATTTTCAGAAAAATATGGGGAACTTTCCGAGCCCCATTCATTAAAGGGCTCAACGGAAAGTCCCCTGGAATATGAAGGCTACCATTCAGTAAAGCGGCCTGAAGAAGAGAATGAAGATTCCACCGGAAAAAGCAAGTCGTATTCTCTTACCGAGAGACGCGAGAGTATCAAGAGAAATATGCAGGGGAATTGAGAGACGCGAGACATCGACGTGGCGCTACAAAAGCTGAATTAAAATGATTGGCGTAGAGAACAACTGAAAACTGGGTGTCGGGGCCTTGCCGGACGCACAAACTGCAATGAATAAAAAAAGAAGTGGGTGAATCATCCCTTGTTAAAACAAAACTTTATTTTAAAAATTGATGTTTCAGTGGAACATGTTTCTCAGTAAAAACTACAAAGCTCGGTGGGATGGACTACAACTCAGCGGAGTGAACTGACCAGTAGGTGTTTTGGAACTCTGAAATTTGAAACTCTTAAACTCCGACAGTCTGGAATTAAACATTTTAAAACTTGGAAATTCTCTATCTCAGAAAATCTGAATTTCTGATGTTATGAAATCTGAATGCCTCATAATCAGAAACTCTGAAAGTGTCTGATCCTGAAATTCTGAAGTGCTGAACTTCTTAAAGTGTAACTTCAAAATGTTGAAATTTGGAAATCCTGAAATTGTGCAACTTTTGGAGTTTGAAAATCATTCAAGAACAATGTTCCAGGTCCTCTCAATGCACAAAAAAGTGTGAAGTCAGAAGCTTTTTTTCAAAACACAAGATTAAAAAATTTTTCATGAACATTTATTGACAAATTTCAAACAGAAATGAAGGCGATCGAAAGACAGTGGACTTTGATGAAGTTGGAAGCACAATGGAGGAGTTATCTGGGCGATAATGAATCGATCTTTTAATGAAGTCTGAAAAGTTGCAAATATTATAATATTTAAATTTCATAATCTCCCTCACCCTTTTCGGTTCTTCTTTCGTTGTTCTTTTTCTATTTCTCGACATTCTTCATCATATTCATCAATAAATTTTAGAGCTCTGTAATTGAATAATATTATAAAGATTTCCAGTTGATGTTTAAACTCACTTTTTCTCATGATTATAAATGAACATCACTTTCTCACACTCCTTTGGGTAACGATAATCAATAGTCATTTCTGTTCCCGACTTTATATCCCTCTCACGTGCGAATTTCCGTTCGACATCGTGCGGTAAGTGCTGCTTAGATTCGGATTTTCGGAAGAGTGATTAACGAATCTTGTTGGGGTTCCTATGTAAGCGCCATCCAAATTTCTTTGTCCGTTTGGTAATTCTGAAAACCATCAAGTTGAATACGATTAGAAATTTCCTGTTTACTTAGTTCCACATTCTTCTTCTTTGCATTCACAACCCTGGAATCGTAGTTTGCAATTGATATCACATTAACAAAATGGACTGCAAAGGTGTTTGCATGAGCAATCTTTGTTTTTTGGTCCACATGGACCATAGTGGGTGCACGGATGGGTGAACTGAAGCATGATTCACTCTTCATATTCCACTGAAAGCCTTCCAAGTCCTCCTGTGAATTTGTACCCTTGTCGACACCTCTCTTAAGCATCTCGAGCTCTTGTTCTGATTTCTTCGCTATTTCCTTTTCAACAATTTTTCCACTTTGTATGGCAATGGTACACAATAGGAAAAATTATTCCCATGCGAAAAGAAAGATTTTGTATCTCTGTCGTCTTTCTCCATGGTTCCAGTGTGAGGGCGTCCAGTCTTGCATCGAATTTTTCTGCCAAAGAGGGGAATCTAAAAATGAAAAGTATTGTATTGTATTGTATTTATTACGTTGAAAAACGTGGATAAAAGAATGAAGAGAAAAAAATAAGGAGGAGGGAGGGGAGGGTGACATAAAAAAGAAAAAAATACTAATGCTACTGTTAATAATCAATCAGGGGAACAAAAATCAAATCAAATAACGTCAGTCGGTGAGCGTCCTCAAACTCCATTTTTTGTGGAATTTACCATTTTACTGAGCATTCTATTTGTAAAAAAGTTTCTTTTAACTTTAGTTTTAGGAACTTTTCAAAAGTATGCGCGTTGGCTACGGGTTTTTGTTGCATTTATCTTAAAATAAGAACTGTTATCTAAATCTATCCGACCTGCGATCATTTGTCCGAAAAATTTAGCATCGTACTTATCCCTTCTATGCTTCAGAGTTTCCAAATTATATTCAACCCGTCTTTCTACTGCTGACTTATAACCTGTGTCGAATCGTGATAATTTATTCCCGGCTAAAAAAAATTCAAAATTCAGATTTACTCACATTTGAGACATTTCGTTTGGTGATCCTCTGATTGGAAGAATCAGATAAAAAGAGTGACAAAAACTTTTAGATCCAACTTGGACTTGTTTACCTCTTCCGAACATTTCTTCATAACGTGGAAGAAGCAGCGATCCGAAATTTCATAATCGTTTTATGATACCCGACGATTGATGGATAGGTCTGAAAAATGATTTCAGATAAGGTAATTTTCATTTTTCTGAATACAGTATTTTCTCTTATAGATGTCCACCCAAACCGTCAACGTTGAGCTCGATTATTTGGATTACTGTGAATGATATAATTATATCGTGGTGCCTAGCCATAGTTCTGTTTGTTTTTGTTTTGAGGTTTAATTTTTTGAGTTAAAAAAAACACTTACCACTTGATTGGACTTGAACCAGGCGATGATTTTCAAAAAAATAAAAAAAGGGACTTTCCGAATTTCATGCAGAAGGAATTCTGGAAATTTCCGAATAATAGTAAGACATCTTTTCAGTGAAGTTGTCAGAATGGTACTGTATTAGCCAGACTTTCGTCTGTTGATCTCTTCCGCCGCGTAGAGGCTCAGTACCAAGAAAGAGTAACAGGTTTTATTTTGGGAAAAACCTGTCAAAAAACCTTGTCCGTTGGATCATCTATGGGATTTTTGATGACTTCTCGTGGAGTGTACAGGGTGGCCGATAAGTATAGGACGTTTCTAAACCTTTCCCATTTTTCAGAAAAAACGTTTTTTGACTGTAATAACTTTATGAAGAAGTTTGAAATATGTAAGAATTTTAGATTTATGACAAGTAGTCATGATTAGAAACACGAGCTTTGACAGAAGTCTCCAAACGCATAATAAAAAAATTGGCTGTGCGCCGACGGTAGTTGACGTTAATATCGCTCCAGAACTTTTGAAATGCGCATCACCAAAAGTCCGGAAACCTGTAGGAGATTTCTGAGATATTGCTCTTCAAAAGTCTCCACATATCGAAATCTATCGGATTGAAATCCGTGGAGTTAGCAGGCCTCAAACCTTTGCCGAGGTATCTGGGAAAATGAGCGTCTAAGTCCAGAATAATGGATTTCGATCCACAAGTCGGTGCCCAGTCTTACTGATGGTTCAAAAGCGCCCGGCGAAGTGCTGAGTGGTCCACGGTAACAAATACTATACCAAAACTACCTTTTGGCAGACCTGCGAGCTGAATTTCACTTTTAAATCAACGAAAACCAAAAAGTTGTACCGGTTGCCTTTATTCTATCCCAAACCATCAAACTTTTATGGAAAAGGCGGTTTAGTGATAAAATACGTTTAGGAGGTTAGTTGTCACCTTTTGTTAACAGTTGTATCTGAATACGACCGTTCGGAAGAGGTTCATCAGTGAAAATCTTCACGGCCCCCACATCTCATCAGACCAACGGCGCAGGCGGAGGTTGGAAAAAAGTTTTTTGCATTTTTTGAGTCTGCGGTCCCCGGTTGTGATAGAGAGGGTTTCTTTACGGTAGATACGATAATTGCAAGTGTTAAAATCCTATTTGACAATTTTTTGAACCATGTATCTTGCAATACTACGGTCGAAAGCCATTTTTTCGATCAATTTGACGTTTGATGATCACACGAGTCTGGCGAACGCTCAAAGTGAATGACGGCCTATGCTCCGGTTTAATAGGTCTCTTTCATCCTTTTGAATAATTTCATAAACATTTCGGACACTTGATGAGGAAATTTTCAGTCTCCTAGAGACATCGAAACATGCACCCCCTCTTTGGCAACGTCTCAATCCTGGGTTGATGTGCAGAAGTCCTCATAATTTCGATCAAAAAACAAAATGATACCGAGTGGCATAATTTACTGCTTATATAGGGTCCCTAATTTCTGTACCTTTGAAACAATTTTCAAAATTATCTTTTGGCGCCGTTCCAAGGAGCTCTCAAAAAACGTCCTATACTTATCGGCCACCCTGTATTTGTTTTACATCATTACGTTATTCATCAATTTCCATATTTGTTGTCTTCGTCTTCCATTATTGATTTCATCATAGGATTCCATGAGTTTCTTTTTCTTTATTCTATCTCCAAATGAGAATTTTCCGAATTTTTTAAAAATTTCTTTTGAAGAAAGGACGGGAAACAAAAATGAACATGAACAAGCATGAAGAGATTCTCGATCGCTCTACAGATGACGTCTTTTGAAATTCGCATATCCCGCCATTTCAAGCTTCTAATCGTTTCTTTGAGTGTTTGATTGAGTGAATTTGACAAAGGCGTGCCCAAATAGAGAAGTGTAGAGCTCAAAATCCACAAGAACTTCGCAAGACTTGTCGAATCCGCCGATCCAGCAACTGTTGCGCGTCTCTTAAAAGTGTACAGATTCGATTGAAGGCCAGCAATAAGGATTTCAGTTAGGATGTTCTGGAAAAAAGAATTTTTTAACGGATAAGGGTACCTCGAAAATTGTCGAAAAATGGGCATGCGGAATTTAGGAGCGTGGTTGTTAACGTTGTTCTCTCGTTTTTAGGTCACATTACGTGGTGACCTAATTTTTGCTAGTTGGGTTTCCTAGGCCACCTTTTTTTTGACCTAGAAATTGTCTAATATGACACTGGTGTCTTTTCTAGATATTTTTCACAAGGCTTGAGTTTTCTAGGCCAAAATTTAGGCGATTTTAAAGTCGTGGCCTAGAAGACCAAACTCGCATTAGTTGGGCCATCATGTCAAAATTACTTTAAAAATACACCAGGGTTATGTTAAACCATTTCTGAGTCGAACAATGCTGGTGGCCTAGAAAACCCAACTTGCAATAGTCAGGCCATCGTGTCAAAATGTATTCTCGAAATTTCTCAGAGCCATGTCAAAAGGATACACTAGCCTTACCTGATTTTGAATCTCCGGATCGCCAAGAGCCCGGCCGATTTTTATTTTCAACTCCCTCAGAGTGTGACAATCCAAGGTAGATACCGGATTCTGAAGGAACTCTAGAACCTTCTTCGAGCTTACATCACTAGTTTTAATTTTCTCGTTTCCAGCCGGCATACCATCGATCCTTTCGGTTTAATGTTCCATATGCTCTGCTTTGATTTCTCCTTGAATAAAACCGTTCTCGTGGCTCTCTTCTGGTTCTGCTTTCAATTGGAACGGAATTGGCTGTGATTGTGTTCCAGGAGCACCGTAAATGAAGCCATCATCAGAAAAAGTTTCATCGTCACGTGGTTTCTTGGAATCTGTGTCATCCTCGTCAGAATCGTTGTGTGCACTTTTGGTTTGTGACATTATTGAATAGTTTTTTTTATCATTTTGAAGTGATGGCCAAACTTTTGCGAGTTGGGTTGACCAGCAGTAGATTTTCAGAAAAATTAAAAAAGAAACTTTCCGAATTTCATGCAGAAGGAATTCTGGAAAGTCCCGTACTGTATTAGCCAGACCTTCGTCTGTTTATCTCTTTCGCCGCGTAGAGGCTCAGTACATTCGAAAGAGTAACAGGTTTTTTAAGGAGAAAACCTGTCCAAAAACCCGGAGAGTAGATTATGTGATGTTTGAATCCTTGTTCGTGGGCACGTATCTGAAAAACCAAAGTCAGCATCGTCATTCAATGCAGTATCATTGAAACATCAGATTCCTGTGTATTCACATTTAAATACTCACCTAGCCAAGCAGCACATTCCTCATGTTCTTTGGCTCCACTCCATCTGCTACGATGCTCCTACACTCCTCCAAGGTCTTGATTTCAGATATCCAATTTTCCTTTAACTCATCATACTTAGTTTTAGAGACTAATTTGAGCTTTTTGACCAGAGAGAGCTGCGAGTTTTCCATCAAATATTCTTGGCATCTCTCTCCCACAGTTTTCGCGTCATAAAAATCATCCAGGAGCATGATGCCTTCCAAAGTGTAATTGTCGATGGCCTTGTACTCCCCGTGAAGGACTTCTGGAAGTCAGTTGAATCCACATTTTTTAGTTCGGTTGCTTCTATTGTGGATTCAGTGTGTTTTTCATAGAAGAGAGCTTCAAAGTATGAAGATCGCACTGCGAGTAGTTGCTTCAATACATGGAACTTCTGACCTCCAACTTCCAATACATATTCTGAGAATTTTGCACTGGCATCCTTCATTCATTTCATTCCTTCTTTTCCGCTGTCGGAGTGAACTAATGTTGTGGTGTCTGGAAGAAATAACAACGGTAATAGAAATTTAGGGTTTCAGCGTAAAATGACGGGCCTGGGGAAACTTTTAAGACATGGTACCAAAAATTTTGTACTTTAAGCTAACACGGGAAGGCTGAAAAATTATAACAGACACACACACCAAAAAAAATATGAAAAAACTTCATTATATAGTCAGAACTTACACGGGAAGGCTCCCAAGTGTTACCCGGGGATTCGGATGAAACTTATGCTAAATAGTAGTACACAGGCTAACTAGAAAATCCTCGAAATTATAGCGGCCCATATGAATGTCTGTTCAGATGGCGCGCCATTTTATGATTTTTTGTGAGTTAGGATTCGGTACTCTTCGAGGGACCATAACTTTGTTAATTTTCGTCGTAGACGTCCAAACTGTTTTTTATTCAAAAGGTGATAAACGGACAAGTATTAATGTTAACTGCACCCATGCTTCATCTTCTAAAGTAAAACCAGGAAAATGAAAAGTATCCAAATTTCGAGTACCATCGAATTCAAAAAGTGCCAATTTTTGAAAAAACGTACTCGGGGGATCATGTCTATCAGATTTCTCAGGGCAAGTAACGTAGGTATCCGTGTTCAAATATAGGTCTAGCCTTTGAGTTACGAGACTTATTTCAATTTTTTTCAAAAAAAAAATTGAAAATTCATGAACCCCTATACATGAAATTTTTCGAAAAAAAAAAGTTTTCAAATTTTGGAAAAAAGAAATGAAAGTGAAAAAAAGACAACGAAATAAAGTTTAGGAACACAAAAGGAAAACATTCCAAGACTAAAAATTTTTTCGAAAAATTTCATGTATAGGGGTTCATGAATTTTCAATTTTTTTTTGAAAAAAATTGAAATAAGTCTCGTAACTCAAAGGCTAGACCTATATTTGAACACGGATATCTACGTCACTTGTCTTGAGAAATCTGATAGACATGGTCCCCCGAGTACGTTTTTTCAAAAATTGGCATTTTTTGAATTCGTTGGTACTCGAAATTTGGATACTTTTCATTGTCCTGACTTTCGTTTTGAAGATGGAGCATGGGTGCAATGAGCAATAATGTGTGGCAACTCATCACCTTTTGAATAAACAAAAGTTTGAACGTCTACCACAAAAATGAACAAAGTTATGGTCTCTCGCAGGGTACCGACTCCAAACTCGCGAAAAATCATAAAATGTCTCGCCATTTGAACAGACCTTCATATGGGCCGCTATAATTTTGTGGTTGTTCTAGGTAGCCGGTGTACTACTATTTGGCATAGGTTTCATTAGAATCCCCGCGTAACATATGGAGTGGTTCCCTTGTTAGCGTATCACTAAAAAAATGAAAATGAAAATTCGAACATTCTGTTTCCATTACTTCATTTATAAAATGAAGAGGAGCACGAATGTTTTTTCAGATTTCCATTTTATCCACGTTTGACCTAGATAATCACAAAAATCTGAAAATGAAGATTCGAACATTCTGTTTCCATGATATTGTTTAAAATTGGAAGACGAATTCAGACGTGTTTTCAGATTTCCATTTTATCCACGTTTGACCTAGACAATCACAAAAATCTAAAAATGGCTTACACGGGAACCACTCCATATGTTACGCGGGGATTCTAATGAAACCTATGCCAAATAGTAGTACACCGGCTACCTAGAACAACCACAAAATTATAGCGGCCCATATGAAGGTCTGTTCAAATGGCGAGCCATTTTATGATTTTTCGCGAGTTTGGAGTCGGTACCTTGCGAGAGACCATAACTTTGTTCATTTTTGTGGTAGACGTTCAAACTTTTGTTTATTCAAAAGGTGATGAGTTGCCACACATTATTGCTCATTGCACCCATGCTCCATCTTCAAAACGAAAGTCAGGACAATGAAAAGTATCCAAATTTCGAGTACCAACGAATTCAAAAAATGCCAATTTTTGAAAAAACGTACTCGGGGGATCATGTCTATCAGATTTCTCAGGGCAAGTAACGTAGGTATCCGTGTTCAAATATAGGTCTAGCCTTTGAGTTACGAGACTTATTTCAATTTTTTTCAAAAAAAAATTGAAAATTCATGAACCCCTATACATGAAATTTTTCGAAAAAAAAGTTTTCAAATTTTGGAAAAAAGAAATGAAAGTGAAAAAAAGACAACGAAATAAAGTTAAGGAAGCCAAAAGAAAAACATTCCAAGACTAAAAAAAGTTTCAAAAAATTTCATGTATAGGGGTACCCGAATTTTGAATTTTTTTGGTAAAAAAGTGAAATAAGTCTCGTAACTCAAAGGCTAGACTTATACTCGAACTGTCCTGAGAAATCTGATAGACATGGTCCCCCGAGTACTTTTTTTTCAAAAATTGGCACTTTTTGAATTCGTTGATACTCGAAATTTGGATACTTTCCATTTTCCTGGTTTTACTTTAGAAGATGAAGCATGGGTGCAGTTAACATTAATACTTGTCCGTTTATCACCTTTTGAATAAAAAACAGTTTGGACGTCTACGACGAAAATTAACAAAGTTATGGTCCCTCGAAGAGTACCGACTCCTAACTCACAAAAAATCATAAAATGGCGCGCCATCTGAACAGACATTCATATGGGCCGCTATAATTTCGAGGATTTTCTAGTTAGCCTGTGTACTACTATTTAGCATAAGTTTCATCCGAATCCCCGGGTAACACTTGGGAGCCTTCCCGTGTAAGTTCTGACTATATAATGAAGTTTTTTTCATATTTTTTTTGGTGTGTGTGTGTGTCTGTTATAATTTTTCTATGTTTCGAAAAAGACTGATCGGAATGGAAAAACAGATTTCATTTTCTACAAAGATCTTTTTTATGATATCGGGCATCCGAAGATCAGAAAAAATGCCTCCGTAAAAATGGTCAGCTAGATTTCCCGACTCAAAATTTTGAATTTTAAACAACGTTTTTCATTCGAAAATAATACTTACCTTTCGGATTGACTAGAAAAATAAAAACTATTCAGAAAAATCAAGAAGGAACTTTCCGAAAACCATGCAGAAGGATTTCTGGAAAGAACCGAATAATAGAGAATGAGAAGAATTTTCAGAAAAATAAGGGGAACTTTCCGAATCGATTCGTTTGAAGGAATCAATAGAAAGTCCCCCGGAATATTCAGGCTACCATTCAGTCAGGAGGCCAAAACAAGACTGACATCTATTCTCACCAACGGAGTGGGTGGGTTCAGTAGAGGACGGCTAGGCGGGGTGGGGAATAGATTGTCAGTGGGAAGGAGTGTCTCTTTGACTTCGACAAAAAGTTATTCGACGATGTTATATGATGTGAAGAGACCCCTAAATAGGGTATTGTATGTAAAAAGACTAGCTGGGACTGCAAGTGGGATCATTGACCTTCCGAGGAGTCAATTTGGAGATGTCGAAAGATATTATCTCTCGTGGACCTTGACAAAAAAATTATGAGATCGTATTGGAGAGTGCGAAGAGAACCCATTAACCAGTGTGAATATTGTAGTGGTGAATGTGCTAGAAGAGACTAATCTGACAGATTCGAAAGATTGAGATCCCGAGAAATGAATTCTTAATATTCTGAAAACCCCGGATAAAACATTCCAGATAAAGCATTTGGTTTGAAAACTTAAATTTTTTGCCAATGAGAATCAAACAATTAACAAACACCAATATTTATTTTCAAAAAAAACTGACTGATCTTGTCCCACATTTTGTACCACTTCCTCTTATCAGTAATTGTCCTCATATTCTCCACTTTTCCATAAGGATTGAACAGGAGCACTAAAACATAACTTTTTTTGAACGCACCTAGGATATTGAACCAGCTCACTTTTCAAAACGGCAAATGTGTTGAATCGTCAACCTGAATACGTGATGCAAATTTTGAAGAATTGGGGTATTGAGCTATTTCTGAGGTTGCAAAAGCACTGAGCTTAGCCACTGTTTAGCCTTGAGTCATTCTTGATATACCGTATTATAGTATTTAAATTTAAAAAGAAATAGCTACACCCCTTCTCATTGGAGCGCAACATCATACCACAACAGTACGTACCCTGCAAAGAGATGTTTTGTTGTGATCTTGTGAATCATTTATTGATAAACACGAATGGTACAAAACAACAAAACATCTGAATACGTTAAACAGGATCTCAGGATTTTCACACTCCTTTGAGTAACGATAATCGGCAGTCACTTCTGTTCCTGCCTTCATATCCCTCTCAGCAATGAATTAGACGTGCGAATTTCCGTTTGCCATGTTCTGCTTAGATTCGGATTTTTGGAAGACTGATTAACAGATCTTGTTGGGTTGAGCTTAAATTGTTCGTGAATTAAATAGGATCTCACTCTTCACATCCACTTTGAGCTCAATTATCTCTGATCTTGGAGAAAATAACAAAAAACCATGTACTAAAAAAATTTTTGTGAAATTATGATAAACAATTTATCAATTGACAAATTTTTGATATTTCTCCTAGAAACCAAGATATTTGAGCTTAAATTATACGTGAATTGAATAGGATCTCATTCTTTACATCCACTTTGAGCTCAATTATCTCGGTTCCTGGAGAAAATAACAAAAAAACATGTACTAAAAAAATGTTTGTGATATTATGATGAACAATTTATCAATTGACAAGTTTTTGAAGAAAATATCAGTTTCCTTTGCAAAATACTACTTGAAAATCAATTTTTCAAGCCTCGCCTGTCGTTTTCAGGGGCGAATTTCCTAAATCAGTTCTTCAAGGTATGTTTAGGAACCTAAAAAATTGCATTCCTTGTGCATGAAGAAGGTTCATCGATCTTTTCTCCTCTGTTCTCTTTTTTCTCAATATGTGTGCCACTTTGCCTCCCGTCTATGCCAATTCCCTGCTGTCCACCGGCCTTTGCTGCCACACATTTCCTCATCAATCTCTTTTCTGTCTGTCTCTCCTCAAAGCTGTGGTCTTTCATTCGGCCAGTTGACCCCTCGCCCCGTTGCTTGTGTGCGGTCCTCCGCGCGCGTCGCGGTTTTTCACCCCACTCGCTGTCTCTCTATCGAGGAAAAAGAGGAAAGAGTGTGGCATTGGAAGAGAGTGCATCTGTTCTTTCTCTCTCCCGTATGCAAGGGACGACAGACGTACACTGCAAACGCTTTTTTGGGTTGCTGGGAGGTCGACCTTCTGTTCTACGTTTTGTCAGTCAGTTTCCAATGGTTTATAGTTCAAAACTCGCCTTTTCCTGTGATAGGTTTACTATTCTTCCTTTCTGTATTAACTTTAGCTTGCTTCATTTAGCAAATCAACGTTAATTATATTCTTGCTTCGACGCTATTAATTTCGAAATATAATTAAAATTAGATCTTTCAGCAGAATGTCGGACAACGAGCAAAAAGTTGTGCGGGTGCAGATCAAAAAACCAATGAGCTGGATCCAAAAGGAGTTGTTCGGTCCGATTCAAGAAGCTGCTCGCAAGCCGTATCCTTTCACATTTCGTAAGTTTTTTTGTTTTTTTTTGCAGTTAATAAGGCTTCCATTATGTCGGGAAATTCAGCCGACCGACCGACCACCGACCGAGTTGACCGATCGGACGGCACCTCACTAATCGGTGGGCGCGCGAACCGTTTTCGTGCATTTGCGTGTCAGCGTGTTAAGCAGCAATGTATTTTACGACAAACTACTCACTAAATGTCTCGTTTGTTGTAAAATGAAGTGTTTCGTACGGAAATTTAGGCATTTTGAAGCGCAGAGGCATAAAATCGGTCGGCTGGGGCAGTGGTCGGTTGGCGGGCGGCGGGCGGCGATTTTCGACCGACAGAAATGGACGCTTTGGCAGTGAGCACTGTAATAAGTCGATTCAATAGAAACAAAAAGACAGAGTACCATAATATGGAAACGTATTTGAGGAGAAACGTAAAAAACCCTGGATTTAAGAAACAAGTTTGGAGTTTTAAAAGAAAATTGGATTTTAGTTTTTCTCTAGATTTTCAAAATCCAAAAATGTCTTTAAACCCCGATTAAAGTCCAGAACTTTCTTTCAAACCCAAATTTTTTCAAAATGCGAAAATTTCTTTATAATCCTGAATAACCATATAGAGCAAGAATCAATCTACCAACATTGTCAACGTAAACTCAAAAATATTAAAAATGTTTTTTTTTCCTGATTTCTTTCTCTAAAAATTTTCATCTGAGACCTACCAGACCCAAAACTCCTCCTTTTGCAGCTATCGTCGACCCAACAACATGCTGGTGCAATCTGTCGGAGCTCCGATTGTGCATGCTGATCGTGGAGACAAAACCTGTTGGCCACAGACGTTCTTGGCTCAAACTGGACCTCGTTGAACGTATCCAAAAAATCTATGATGATGAGGATCCGTCATGCAAGATTTTCTTAAGTGGTAATTCAATAATTTTTTTATACAGCTGCATACCAGAATTTTTTCAGACGAGCACCAAGTCGCTTTTGACGAACAAAGAAAGCAGCTCGAGAACGGGAGCACCAAGCGTTTGATCTTCCCACCGAAGTATACGGTGCGTCCAACTCTTGAAATGGTCAACGAAAAGATGAATGAATGGTTCCATATGGACATTAGCGAGAAGAATGAGCCAAATCGGAAGAGAGAATTCAAGTTTGGCGGAGGGTTCAACCTTCCCCCTCATCTTCTGGCTCAAATCCCGGTAATACTGTAAAAGCAAATGCATATAGTACTTTGATCTATTTACAGCCCGACTACGGACGTGACGTCGAAGGTGAACACCCACTGGCATTCATGGACCGAGAACCAAAAGAGGGAAAGGATCAAGGCAAGTCAGACGATGACAAAGCAGCCGGATGTTCCACCAAGGCTTGAGAATTTCACTCTGACAGGATACTTTATTGCCGATAAATGTCTCAAACGTGTTTTATTTTCAGCATCTCTCTGACACTGTCTTTTCGAGTTCTATTTCTTTCCATTCTAATGTTGATCAGACTTTCTCACTTTACAGACTTTGTTATGGTTTAAGCAGTTTTCGTAAACGTTGAATAAATTGTGTTCATCTAGTTTTCTGGTTGAGAAAGTGAACAAGAAAATGAAAGATCGGGGCAATTTGCATGTTCATAGAGAGAGACGGGTATGTGGCTTAGAATCATCAACTGAAAGAATGTTCATGGTCCGATTGGTCTTGTCCATTCCGGCTTGCTTCTTTTTTCCTCCCTCCAGATTTTTAGATTTTTGAACTTCCGATTTTTTGAATTTCAGGTTTTTGAAATGCAAAAATTTAGATTTTTTGATTTTAGATTTTTAGATTTTGCAATTTTGGATATTAAGAATACTAGGAACAAAATGTTACCGATATTATGATAAAAATGTATCATTTGACAAAATTCTGATATCTCTTACAGAAACTGACATAATTGAGCTCAAATTTTACATAAATTAAATGGAATCTCACTTTTTTTTGTCCACAACATGCTCAATTATCTTGGTTCCTAAAAGAAATATCAAAAAATGGTCAACTAACGAAATGTTAGCAATATTATGATGAACAATTTATCAGTTGACAAAATTTTGATATCTTTTACAGAAACCGAGATAATTGATCTCAAATTTCACGTAAATTATATGGAAGCCCACTTTTTACGTCCACTTTGAGCTCAATTATCTTGGTTTCTGGGAGAACAATCAAAAAGAGATCAACAAACAAATTATTAAAAATATTATAATAAACAATTTATCAGTTGACTAAATTTTGATATTTTTTACAGAAACCGAGATAATTGAGCTCGAATTTCACGTAAATTACATGGAATCTCACTTTTTACGTCCACTTTGAGCTCAATTATCTTGGTTTCTAGGAGATATATCAAAAAGTGATCAACAAACAAATTATTAAAAATATTATGATGAATAATTTATCAAGTGACAAAATTTTGATATCTTTCACAGAAACCGAGATAATTGAGCTCGCATTTCGCGTAAATAATATGGAAGCCCACTTTTTACGTCCACTTTGAGCTCAATTATCTTGGTTTCTAGGAGATATATCAAAAAGTGATCAACAAACAAATTATTAAAAATATTATGGTAAACAATTTATCAAGTGACAAAATTTTGATATCTTTTACAGAAACCGAGATAATTGAGCTCGAATTTCACGTAAATTACATGGAATCTCACTTTTTACGTCCACTTTGAGCTCAATTATCTTGGTTTCTAGGAGATATATCAAAAAGTGATCAACAAACAAATTATTAAAAATATTATGATGAATAATTTATCAAGTGACAAAATGTTGATATCTTTCACAGAAACCGAGATAATTGAGCTCGCATTTCGCGTAAATAATATGGAAGCCTACTTTTTACGTCCACTTTGAGCTCAATTATCTTGGTTTCTAGGAGATATATCAAAAAGTGATCAACAAACAAATTATTAAAAATATTATGATGAATAATTTATCAAGTGACAAAATTTTGATATCTTTCACAGAAACCGAGATAATTGAGCTCGCATTTCGCGTAAATAATATGGAAGCCTACTTTTTACGTCCACTTTGAGCTCAATTATCTTGGTTTCTAGGAGATATATCAAAAAGTGATCAACAAACAAATTATTAAAAATATTATAATAAACAATTTATCAAGTGACAAAATTTTGATATCTTTTACAGAAACCGAGATAATTGAGCTCGAATTTCACGTAAATTATATGGAAGCCCACTTTTTACGTCCACTTTGAGCTCAATTATCTAGGTTTCTAGGAGATATATCAAAAAGTGATCAACAAACAAATTATTAAAAATATTATGGTAAACAATTTATCAGTTGACTAAATTTTGATATCTTTTACAGAAACCGAGATAATTGAGCTCAAATTTCACGTAAATTATATGGAAGCCCACTTTTTACGTCCACTTTGAGCTCAATTATCTTGGTTTCTAGGAGATATATCGAAAAGTGATCAACAAACAAATTATTAAAAATATTATGGTAAACAATTTATCAGTTGACTAAATTTTGATATTTTTTACAGAAACCGAGATAATTGAGCTCGAATTTCACGTAAATTACATGGAATCTCACTTTTTACGTCCACTTTGAGCTCAATTATCTTGGTTTCTAGGAGATATATCAAAAAGTGATCAACAAACAAATTATTAAAAATATTATGATGAATAATTTATCAAGTGACAAAATTTTGATATCTTTCACAGAAACCGAGATAATTGAGCTCGCATTTCGCGTAAATAATATGGAAGCCTACTTTTTACGTCCACTTTGAGCTCAATTATCTTGATTTCTAGGAGATATATCAAAAAGTGATCAACAAACAAATTATTAAAAATATTATGATGAATAATTTATCAAGTGACAAAATTTTGATATCTTTCACAGAAACCGAGATAATTGAGCTCGCATTTCACGTAAATTATATGGAAGCCCACTTTTTACGTCCACTTTGAGCTCAATTATCTAGGTTTCTAGGAGATATATCAAAAAGTGATCAACAAACAAATTATTAAAAATATTATGGTAAACAATTTATCAAGTGACAAAATTTTGATATCTTTCACAGAAACCGATATAATTGAGCTCGAATTTCACGTAAATTACATGGAATCTCACTTTTTACGTCCATTTTGAGCTCAATTATCTTGGTTTCTAGGAGATATATCAAAAAGTGATCAACAAACAAATTATTAAAAATATTATGGTAAACAATTTATCAAGTGACAAAATTTTGATATCTTTTACAGAAACCGAGATAATTGAGCTTGCATTTCGCGTAAATAATATGGAAGCCTACTTTTTACGTCCACTTTGAGCTCAATTATCTAGGTTTCTAGGAGATATATCAAAAAGTGATCAACAAACAAATTATTAAAAATATTATGATGAATAATTTATCAAGTGACAAAATTTTGATATCTTTCACAGAAACCGAGATAATTGAGATCGCATTTCGCGTAAATAATATGGAAGCCTACTTTTTACGTCCACTTTGAGCTCAATTATCTAGGTTTCTAGGAGATATATCAAAAAGTGATCAACAAACAAATTATTAAAAATATTATGATGAATAATTTATCAAGTGACAAAATTTTGATATCTTTCACAGAAACCGAGATAATTGAGCTCGCATTTCGCGTAAATAATATGGAAGCCTACTTTTTACGTCCACTTTGAGCTCAATTATCTTGGTTTCTAGGAGATATATCAAAAAGTGATCAACAAACAAATTATTAAAAATATTATGATAAACAATTTATCAGTTGACAAAATTTTGATATCTTTTACAGAAACCGAGACAATTGAGCTCGAATTTCACGTAAATTACATGGAATCTCACTTTTTACGTCCACTTTGAGCTCAATTATCTTGGTTTCTAGGAGATATATCAGAAAGTGATCAACAAACAAATCATTAAAAATATTATGATGAATAATTTATCAAGTGACAAAATTTTGATATCTTTCACAGAAACCGAGATAATTGAGCTCGCATTTCGCGTAAATAATATGGAAGCCTACTTTTTACGTCCACTTTGAGCTCAATTATCTAGGTTTCTAGGAGATATATCAAAAAGTGATCAACAAACAAATTATTAAAAATATTATGGTAAACAATTTATCAAGTGACAAAATTTTGATATCTTTTACAGAAACCGAGATAATTGAGCTCGAATTTCACGTAAATTACATGGAATCTCACTTTTTACGTCCACTTTGAGCTCAATTATCTTGGTTTCTAGGAGATATATCAAAAAGTGATCAACAAACAAATTATTAAAAATATTATGATGAATAATTTATCAAGTGACAAAATTTTGATATCTTTCACAGAAACCGAGATAATTGAGCTCGCATTTCGCGTAAATAATATGGAAGCCTACTTTTTACGTCCACTTTGAGCTCAATTATCTTGGTTTCTAGGAGATATATCAAAAAGTGATCAACAAACAAATTATTAAAAATATTATGATGAATAATTTATCAAGTGACAAAATTTTGATATCTTTCACAGAAACCGAGATAATTGAGCTTGCATTTCGCGTAAATAATATGGAAGCCTACTTTTTACGTCCACTTTGAGCTCAATTATCTAGGTTTCTAGGAGATATATCAAAAAGTGATCAACAAACAAATTATTAAAAATATTATGATGAATAATTTATCAAGTGACAAAATTTTGATATCTTTCACAGAAACCGAGATAATTGAGATCGCATTTCGCGTAAATAATATGGAAGCCTACTTTTTACGTCCACTTTGAGCTCAATTATCTAGGTTTCTAGGAGATATATCAAAAAGTGATCAACAAACAAATTATTAAAAATATTATGATGAATAATTTATCAAGTGACAAAATTTTGATATCTTTCACAGAAACCGAGATAATTGAGATCGCATTTCGCGTAAATAATATGGAAGCCTACTTTTTACGTCCACTTTGAGCTCAATTATCTTGGTTTCTAGGAGATATATCAAAAAGTGATCAACAAACAAATTATTAAAAATATTATGGTAAACAATTTATCAAGTGACAAAATTTTGATATCTTTCACAGAAACCGAGATAATTGAGCTCGCATTTCGCGTAAATAATATGGAAGCCTACTTTTTACGTCCACTTTGAGCTCAATTATCTTGGTTTCTAGGAGATATATCAAAAAGTGATCAACAAACAAATTATTAAAAATATTATGATGAATAATTTATCAAGTGACAAAATTTTGATATCTTTCACAGAAACCGAGATAATTGAGCTTGCATTTCGCGTAAATAATATGGAAGCCTACTTTTTACGTCCACTTTGAGCTCAATTATCTAGGTTTCTAGGAGATATATCAAAAAGTGATCAACAAACAAATTATTAAAAATATTATGATGAATAATTTATCAAGTGACAAAATTTTGATATCTTTCACAGAAACCGAGATAATTGAGATCGCATTTCGCGTAAATAATATGGAAGCCTACTTTTTACGTCCACTTTGAGCTCAATTATCTAGGTTTCTAGGAGATATATCAAAAAGTGATCAACAAACAAATTATTAAAAATATTATGATGAATAATTTATCAAGTGACAAAATTTTGATATCTTTCACAGAAACCGAGATAATTGAGATCGCATTTCGCGTAAATAATATGGAAGCCTACTTTTTACGTCCACTTTGAGCTCAATTATCTTGGTTTCTAGGAGATATATCAAAAAGTGATCAACAAACAAATTATTAAAAATATTATGGTAAACAATTTATCAAGTGACAAAATTTTGATATCTTTTACAGAAACCGAGATAATTGAGCTCGCATTTCGCGTAAATAATATGGAAGCCTACTTTTTACGTCCACTTTGAGCTCAATTATCTTGGTTTCTAGGAGATATATCAAAAAGTGATCAACAAACAAATTATTAAAAATATTATGATGAATAATTTATCAAGTGACAAAATTTTGATATCTTTCACAGAAACCGAGATAATTGAGCTCGCATTTCGCGTAAATAATATGGAAGCCTACTTTTTACGTCCACTTTGAGCTCAATTATCTTGGTTTCTAGGAGATATATCAAAAAGTGATCAACAAACAAATTATTAAAAATATTATGATGAATAATTTATCAAGTGACAAAATTTTGATATCTTTCACAGAAACCGAGATAATTGAGCTTGCATTTCGCGTAAATAATATGGAAGCCTACTTTTTACGTCCACTTTGAGCTCAATTATCTAGGTTTCTAGGAGATATATCAAAAAGTGATCAACAAACAAATTATTAAAAATATTATGATGAATAATTTATCAAGTGACAAAATTTTGATATCTTTTACAGAAACCGAGATAATTGAGCTCGAATTTCACGTAAATTATATGGAATCTCACTTTTTACGTCCACTTTGAGCTCAATTATCTAGGTTTCTAGGAGATATATCAAAAAGTGATCAACAAACAAATTATTAAAAATATTATGGTAAACAATTTATCAGTTGACTAAATTTTGATATCTTTTACAGAAACCGAGATAATTGAGCTCAAATTTCACGTAAATTATATGGAAGCCCACTTTTTACGTCCACTTTGAGCTCAATTATCTTGGTTTCTAGGAGATATATCAAAAAGTGATCAACAAACAAATTATTAAAAATATTATGATGAATAATTTATCAAGTGACTAAATTTTGATATCTTTCACAGAAACCGAGATAATTGAGCTCGCATTTCGCGTAAATAATATGGAAGCCCACTTTTTACGTCCACTTTGAGCTCAATTATCTAGGTTTCTAGGAGATATATCAAAAAGTGATCAACAAACAAATTATTAAAAATATTATGGTAAACAATTTATCAAGTGACAAAATTTTGATATCTTTCACAGAAACCGATATAATTGAGCTCGAATTTCACGTAAATTACATGGAATCTCACTTTTTACGTCCATTTTGAGCTCAATTATCTTGGTTTCTAGGAGATATATCAAAAAGTGATCAACAAACAAATTATTAAAAATATTATGGTAAACAATTTATCAAGTGACAAAATTTTGATATCTTTTACAGAAACCGAGATAATTGAGCTTGCATTTCGCGTAAATAATATGGAAGCCTACTTTTTACGTCCACTTTGAGCTCAATTATCTAGGTTTCTAGGAGATATATCAAAAAGTGATCAACAAACAAATTATTAAAAATATTATGATGAATAATTTATCAAGTGACAAAATTTTGATATCTTTCACAGAAACCGAGATAATTGAGATCGCATTTCGCGTAAATAATATGGAAGCCTACTTTTTACGTCCACTTTGAGCTCAATTATCTAGGTTTCTAGGAGATATATCAAAAAGTGATCAACAAACAAATTATTAAAAATATTATGATGAATAATTTATCAAGTGACAAAATTTTGATATCTTTCACAGAAACCGAGATAATTGAGCTCGCATTTCGCGTAAATAATATGGAAGCCTACTTTTTACGTCCACTTTGAGCTCAATTATCTTGGTTTCTAGGAGATATATCAAAAAGTGATCAACAAACAAATTATTAAAAATATTATGATAAACAATTTATCAGTTGACAAAATTTTGATATCTTTTACAGAAACCGAGACAATTGAGCTCGAATTTCACGTAAATTACATGGAATCTCACTTTTTACGTCCACTTTGAGCTCAATTATCTTGGTTTCTAGGAGATATATCAGAAAGTGATCAACAAACAAATCATTAAAAATATTATGATGAATAATTTATCAAGTGACAAAATTTTGATATCTTTCACAGAAACCGAGATAATTGAGCTCGCATTTCGCGTAAATAATATGGAAGCCTACTTTTTACGTCCACTTTGAGCTCAATTATCTAGGTTTCTAGGAGATATATCAAAAAGTGATCAACAAACAAATTATTAAAAATATTATGGTAAACAATTTATCAAGTGACAAAATTTTGATATCTTTTACAGAAACCGAGATAATTGAGCTCGAATTTCACGTAAATTACATGGAATCTCACTTTTTACGTCCACTTTGAGCTCAATTATCTTGGTTTCTAGGAGATATATCAAAAAGTGATCAACAAACAAATTATTAAAAATATTATGATGAATAATTTATCAAGTGACAAAATTTTGATATCTTTCACAGAAACCGAGATAATTGAGCTCGCATTTCGCGTAAATAATATGGAAGCCTACTTTTTACGTCCACTTTGAGCTCAATTATCTTGGTTTCTAGGAGATATATCAAAAAGTGATCAACAAACAAATTATTAAAAATATTATGATGAATAATTTATCAAGTGACAAAATTTTGATATCTTTCACAGAAACCGAGATAATTGAGCTTGCATTTCGCGTAAATAATATGGAAGCCTACTTTTTACGTCCACTTTGAGCTCAATTATCTAGGTTTCTAGGAGATATATCAAAAAGTGATCAACAAACAAATTATTAAAAATATTATGATGAATAATTTATCAAGTGACAAAATTTTGATATCTTTCACAGAAACCGAGATAATTGAGATCGCATTTCGCGTAAATAATATGGAAGCCTACTTTTTACGTCCACTTTGAGCTCAATTATCTAGGTTTCTAGGAGATATATCAAAAAGTGATCAACAAACAAATTATTAAAAATATTATGATGAATAATTTATCAAGTGACAAAATTTTGATATCTTTCACAGAAACCGAGATAATTGAGATCGCATTTCGCGTAAATAATATGGAAGCCTACTTTTTACGTCCACTTTGAGCTCAATTATCTTGGTTTCTAGGAGATATATCAAAAAGTGATCAACAAACAAATTATTAAAAATATTATGGTAAACAATTTATCAAGTGACAAAATTTTGATATCTTTCACAGAAACCGAGATAATTGAGCTCGCATTTCGCGTAAATAATATGGAAGCCTACTTTTTACGTCCACTTTGAGCTCAATTATCTTGGTTTCTAGGAGATATATCAAAAAGTGATCAACAAACAAATTATTAAAAATATTATGATGAATAATTTATCAAGTGACAAAATTTTGATATCTTTCACAGAAACCGAGATAATTGAGCTTGCATTTCGCGTAAATAATATGGAAGCCTACTTTTTACGTCCACTTTGAGCTCAATTATCTAGGTTTCTAGGAGATATATCAAAAAGTGATCAACAAACAAATTATTAAAAATATTATGATGAATAATTTATCAAGTGACAAAATTTTGATATCTTTCACAGAAACCGAGATAATTGAGATCGCATTTCGCGTAAATAATATGGAAGCCTACTTTTTACGTCCACTTTGAGCTCAATTATCTAGGTTTCTAGGAGATATATCAAAAAGTGATCAACAAACAAATTATTAAAAATATTATGATGAATAATTTATCAAGTGACAAAATTTTGATATCTTTCACAGAAACCGAGATAATTGAGATCGCATTTCGCGTAAATAATATGGAAGCCTACTTTTTACGTCCACTTTGAGCTCAATTATCTTGGTTTCTAGGAGATATATCAAAAAGTGATCAACAAACAAATTATTAAAAATATTATGGTAAACAATTTATCAAGTGACAAAATTTTGATATCTTTTACAGAAACCGAGATAATTGAGCTCGCATTTCGCGTAAATAATATGGAAGCCTACTTTTTACGTCCACTTTGAGCTCAATTATCTTGGTTTCTAGGAGATATATCAAAAAGTGATCAACAAACAAATTATTAAAAATATTATGATGAATAATTTATCAAGTGACAAAATTTTGATATCTTTCACAGAAACCGAGATAATTGAGCTCGCATTTCGCGTAAATAATATGGAAGCCTACTTTTTACGTCCACTTTGAGCTCAATTATCTTGGTTTCTAGGAGATATATCAAAAAGTGATCAACAAACAAATTATTAAAAATATTATGATGAATAATTTATCAAGTGACAAAATTTTGATATCTTTCACAGAAACCGAGATAATTGAGCTTGCATTTCGCGTAAATAATATGGAAGCCTACTTTTTACGTCCACTTTGAGCTCAATTATCTAGGTTTCTAGGAGATATATCAAAAAGTGATCAACAAACAAATTATTAAAAATATTATGATGAATAATTTATCAAGTGACAAAATTTTGATATCTTTTACAGAAACCGAGATAATTGAGCTCGAATTTCACGTAAATTACATGGAATCTCACTTTTTACGTCCACTTTGAGCTCAATTATCTTGGTTTCTAGGAGATATATCAAAAAGTGATCAACAAACAAATTATTAAAAATATTATGATGAATAATTTATCAAGTGACAAAATTTTGATATCTTTTACAGAAACCGAGATAATTGAGCTCGCATTTCGCGTAAATAATATGGAAGCCTACTTTTTACGTCCACTTTGAGCTCAATTATCTTGGTTTCTAGGAGATATATCAAAAAGTGATCAACAAACAAATTATTAAAAATATTATGATGAATAATTTATCAAGTGACAAAATTTTGATATCTTTCACAGAAACCGAGATAATTGAGATCGCATTTCGCGTAAATAATATGGAAGCCTACTTTTTACGTCCACTTTGAGCTCAATTATCTTGGTTTCTAGGAGATATATCAAAAAGTGATCAACAAACAAATTATTAAAAATATTATGGTAAACAATTTATCAAGTGACAAAATTTTGATATCTTTTACAGAAACCGAGATAATTGAGCTCGCATTTCGCGTAAATAATATGGAAGCCTACTTTTTACGTCCACTTTGAGCTCAATTATCTTGGTTTCTAGGAGATATATCAAAAAGTGATCAACAAACAAATTATTAAAAATATTATGATGAATAATTTATCAAGTGACAAAATTTTGATATCTTTCACAGAAACCGAGATAATTGAGATCGCATTTCGCGTAAATAATATGGAAGCCTACTTTTTACGTCCACTTTGAGCTCAATTATCTAGGTTTCTAGGAGATATATCAAAAAGTGATCAACAAACAAATTATTTAAAATATTATGACAAACAATTTCTCAGTTGACTAAATTTTGATATCTCTTACAGAAACCGAGATAATTGAGCTCAAATTTCACGTGAATTAAATGAAATCCCACTTTTTACGTCTACTTTGAGCTCAATTATCTTGGTTTCTAGGAGAAATGTCAAAAAGTGGTCAACTAATGAGTTGTAGTGATATTATAATAAAAAGTTTATCAGTTGACAATATTTTGATATCTCTTACAGGAACCGAAAAAACACAAAACGCTCTTATGATATTGCTAATTGATCTGGCAATTTTAGCGTCAAAAACGACTTTTTTCTTCTCCATGGCGGTGTCAGATACATGCAAAAAGTCACTGATTGTGCCGTAATAAACTACTCTGGAACTCCTGAATCATAAATACACATATCTCGGCACAGAACTTGCAGAAAATGAATATATACCAGTCGGTTTACGCCCCTCCGGGGCTAAACCTCCTGGCCTCCGGTTACAGTGCGTGTAACCTCACAGAAAAGCATACTCCAAACTCGGAAAATTGGAATCTCTATCTTTAATTTTTTTTCGGAACTTGCAAATCCGGAATTCGGGACCCGGAATCTGGGAATCCAGGAATCCAGGAATCCAAGAATCCAGGAATACATCAATCCAGGAATCCAGAAATTCAGGAATCCGGCATCCGGAAAACGGAATCCGGAATCCAGGAATCCAGAATCCGGAATCCGGAATCCGGAATCCGGAATCCGGAATCCGGAATCCGGAATCCGGAATCCGGAATCCGGAATCCGGAATCCGAAATCCGGAATCCGGAATCCGGAATCCGGAATCCGGAATCCGGAATCCGGAATCCGGAATCCGAAATCCGGAATCCAGGAATCCGGAATCCGGAATCCGAAATCCAGGAATCCGGAATCCGAAATCCGAAATCCGGAATCCTGGAATCCGGAATTCGGAATCCAGAATCCAGGAATCCAGAATCCGAAATCCGGCATCCGGAATACGGAATCCGGAATCCGGAATCCAGGAATCCGGAATACGGAATCCGGAATCCGAAATCCGGCATCCGGAATACGGAAACCGGAATCCGAACTCCAGGAATCCGGAATTCAGGAATCCGGATCCAGAAATCCCGAACCGGATCCCTTCTCCGGTCCCCTCTCGGGAACCCCGAGAAGGGAGAACTGATGTTTCTCTCTACTTTTCTCTTCCTTTATAGTGATCTTATCTCCCAGGGTCATCTTGAGTCGTGGGTTTCTACACCAATTCACGAATTTATTTTTGTCTAAAATTTAAATTAAAAAAAAAATTTTTTATCACGTTTAAATGACTCTGGATTTTTTCACTTTACGGTACCCGTAACTCTTAGGAAAAAAGCGTAGCCACCAAGTGGACTCGAACCCGCATCGCTCGAACAAAAGCATTATGCGCTAACCACCACACCACCCGGTCGCCACAGGGAGGGTGGGTGAAATGGCATACACCTGTGTGCGATTTCCTCGCCCTTTTCTCTTTCGCCCTCGTCCTCTGTGCCCACCACGCTTTACTGTGGTAAAACCAAGGAAGGTCTCCAAAAGACTTCAAAATCAAAATTTCGAAAAATGAAAAGGTCGGGCCATCAATTAGACACATTCCTGATCTATCTGTCCAGGTTTCAGCTCAATCGGTTAACTTTGAATGGGTTAACGGCCGCGCGACATACAAACCAACATACAGAATTTGGTGAATGTTATTAGTAATGATTTGTTAATTTTACGAGCGAAATATTTTTAATAATATAAAGGTTATCACTCTTGTCTGACAGAAAAAAAAGTGGAAGGTTCTCCAAAAAAAAGGTTACAAAATAAGTCGGAGATCTTAAATAAAGAAAAAAGGGAATTGTAGATGTTTAGGAAGCATTAGAAATTCAGCCATCTAAAAAATGAATAATTTTTTGTATGAGACACCCTCAAGAATCAATGACCGATGATGAGTTTGAAGAAGATTCCATTTTTGAAAGAATCGATAATTACAGTTGCTTTTTTTCCATCAGAACTTCTTCGGATTCCAAATCTCGCATGCATCTCATTGGAAAGTTCCCATAATCCTTGATCATGGGGCACATCATATGGTTGTTTTTGAAGGGGCTCTCTCTGGAACTCAATTCCCTGCATTGTCATCTGCTCATAGTCCACAGGAAGATCTCTTTTACGACCGCGAAGATAAAGTGCCTCCAGGTAATCTTCAGAAGGTGATTCTTCAGATTCAATCCAGTTTGTCAAAACCTCATTGAACATTGATGGATTATATTGTGGACAATCAATTTCGATGTATTTGCTGTTTATGATCGGGATAAATGGAAACTCTCTTGCGGGATACTCCATGATTTTTACAATCTCAAACTTTGTCCCGTTGAAACCAGAGAACAATTCACGGAAGGGTGGATCGTTTCTGTTGACAGCCAATGATAGAATTTTTGGGGACGAGTAGAAATCCAAACCTTGCGAAACTGAAGCGCTCGTTGCAGTATTAAGAAAAACAATATTGGAGATTTTGAATCCAGACATGGCATTCTGAAAAAAAGGAAACAACTGAATAGGCACGACTGTCCATCAGAAATTTAGACGATTGAGGGTAAAGTGCGAGCGTATGGGGTGGTGTCCCCAGCTTTCTGTACCATCTCCTCGAGTTTTACTCTTCAGGATTCAAAAAAAGTCAACATAAAACTAACCTTTAATTGAACCATATCTAAACCTTCCAACTGCTCTTCAAACATCATTTCAGGCTCCGTGCAACCATACAAAGTGCGCAAATGCTCCAAAAATTCTTTCAAACTCAATTCGAATTTCAGCTCAAAATGAACGTCCTTATTCTCGAGGCTTGAAAACTTGATCTCTTGTTTTTCGGGGAAATATTCGATTTTCGCTCTTGTGGATTTATTGTTTTCACCATAAAACTGGATTTCCAACTGTTTCGATACAAAGAAATAGAATGTGATTTTCTGTTTCAAAGACTGGATCAAATTTTTGCATTTCGTGGAGCAAAGTGAATACGAGATTCTAAAGAAAAAATCATGAATTTTTAAATTATACCGCTTCGCGGAAGGAACCCTCGAGAAAATGCTACAGTTGGCGCCACCCACTACAATGGGAGAAAAGCATGTCTTTTTGCAAAAAATTGCGTACGTCAAGACTCAGAGAGTCAGAAAAAAGCTCAAACGCGATCAAACTTAGCATGCCTTAAATTTTCAAATCAAGGTTCCTTTCCGCGAGACCGGGACACGAATCCTAAAAAAAAAAACTAACTGTTGATCAAGAGTCCAGTTTCTAAGCATCGTTCGTTGCTCCAACGAATATAAATCCATTAATCGAAAATCCGGTTTCATTTTTTGGTCAGAAGGTGTTGTCGATTCTGAAAAAAAAACAAATTTCTGAAGGTGAGCTCAAAAATAATCATACCTTCAAAAATCTTTAATTCAGAAAAGTTGTTATCTAGAAGAGGCTGGTTTGAATTGACCATTTTTCGCTGAAAACTGAAATGTAGGGAATAAAAATACAACCAGAAGAATTCAAGAAGAAAAAACTATTCAAAGTGTTCCACAAAACTCAAAAAGTCAATACAGCTCTGGAAAATGGGAAAAAAAGAATCTGTGGAGAAGGAACTATTAAAAATGATCCTGAACCCGAAAAGTCAATAACGCGTTTCGAAAAGTCGATAAACAATAATCAATAGAATAAAAATCAATAGAAAGACGCACGAAAAGAAGGAAAGAAAAGAAGGGTGTTGTGTAGTGTTTGCATCTCTATTCTAGGCTATTGAAAATTTAAATTAAAGATTTGGATCAATTTATTATTTGAAAAAACTGAATGAATGACTGAATGTTTTTGATTTCAAAACTTTGAAGAAATGGAAAAAAGAAGAATAAAATAATGTTGAGTATTTCAATTGCTCACCGATTTTTTTCTTCTACGGTATTTTCAAAGGAAGAATCTTCGAAATAGCTTTTTTCGAATGAAAACTGTCTAGTACTTCTTCCGCGGCTAATAGTCCTTAGAGCACACGCTGGACACATAGGAATAATCTTTTCATGTTTAATATGTTTGGATTAAATTGTAGTAGACTCAAAATTGCAAGAAACTACGAAGTGAACTAACCTTTAGAACATTAAACACAGAGTCTCAGACTTTAGTAACAACAAAAAGAAAACCCTAGAAACTTCAATTCAGCCTCTTACTTGTGACACTGCACTCTCCGAATAGAAATCCAGTGACTGAAAACGAAACCTAATAGGTCACCTGCCCGTGAACCAACCACTCAAAAGGAATGATGAGAAACCGTTCGAAGAAAACCAGCAAAAGGAATTTTCCGCTGCCTGTGCGCTAGGGCGCGCTTGCGCGTGCATGTCTGAGGCACCAAATTTCTCTGCGTCTACCGAGTCACTACTCTCTCTGAAAAACGATAATTTTCTCATGTTTACGTTAGGGTCATGAGACTGAATTGAGATAGATGTGAGACATAAAGACGCTTGAGAAAGTGGGTTGGATGCAAAGTCATAATGGCTTACATCCTTGCTTTTAATTTCTTCCTTTCTGTTCGAAGGAGGGTATTAATCTGGCAGTATTTCATTGAGTCACCTTGGTTTTTGCTCAGAGATCGATTGACTTTAAAATATGAAAAAAGTAAGAAAAAGACCAAAATTCTAAATACAAGTACTCTTTGATCCATTTTCTTCCTCTTTCAGGTCCATTTTCGCTCTCTTTCGGGTCCATTGAGTTCTATTTCTCTCAATTTCTCTAAGTCTCCTATCTCTCACTATATTGTTCACAATGTCTAATCTATCAAGATTTATTAAGAGAGCACACAAATTTTGAAATTTGGAAAAAATGAAATACAATACAATGAAATATTTGGGGTCCTTATCATTTCCTTGGCCGCTTGGTCTTCCTGCGAATTTTTGGAGCTCCTTCATTGCTCTGCTGAAAATTAATAGAATGTATTTTCAAAACAGTGTACTGAACCAGCTAGCTGTTGCGCCTTCGGGACAATTTAATCTAGATTTTTTACTGGTTGGTCGCTCCGCTCCTCATTTTTTAAAAGATCACGCAAGCCGATAGCGTTTCATGAATAAGTAAGATAACTCACTTAATGAACGGAATGAGTCCCTCACTCTTCTGACGATCTGTGGAACATAATGTCCGTTGTGTGGGTGAAAGAGGTACTCTTTGAGATCTGAAAAAATAATGCTTGAGAGCCAAAGGTAAATATGTAGTTTACCGATCCCATCAATAGCTTGATCTCTACCGTTCCAGTTGTTCCAGTCTTCCAGAGCTTCTTCAAAAGAGCCGACTGGTCTTGGAAATGGCGCATTTGAAGACGCTGGTCCATAATAAGCTACTGGTGGAGGTGCTAGCGTAGTCGGTTCTGGCGTAGTCGGTGCTAGCGTAGTCGGTGCTGAAAAAAGTCATTTTTTAAAGAACTCATCTTGCAAAAGTTATTCTACGTTTTCGAACAAATTCAACAAATTCTAATATTTTTTGAGAATAATTGAAAAAAAAACTGACCTTTTTTTACACTGACCCTTTTACCAAAATTTTCAAGATTTCATTGATAGGGTTTCTTGAAACTTTCTAAGAATAAATGAATTTAGAAGAGGGAATCATCAGAAAAATAAGGGAGAAACTTCAAAATCCATGCATGTATAGGATTTTGAAGAATTCCCGAGGAGACGTCTATTCAGTAAGTCATCATGTAAGAGAAATGAAGGGGTATGTGAGGAGCGGGGCCACGATTTCGAAACTCTCACTGTTTCTCCGCGTCTACTCCATTCACAATACTCTCTACCATCTACAGGGTGCGGCAAAAGTTTGGAAACAAAAGTTTGACGCAAGCTTTAGCGCGCTGACGCTGTTGTCATGGGTTGATTTTATGTTTATACTCTTCCTCGGCTCTTCATTAGTAGATTTGCAAAGTTTCGTATTCATATCTCAATTTTTACGAATAAGGCACTACTTTCTGTACACCTTACTTGATTTTTGCTATTTTAGGCGGATTCTTGAAAGCAAGCAAGTGTACCAAAAAATACTACTTCTAGTCAAAATCATGGTGCCTAAGTCATCGTGCCATAAAGCTCGCAAAATTAGACTACCCAAAAAGATGTGGAACCTGCTCACACGGAAAAACATGTTCATCAGAAAGTGCCAAAACCAAATGTTCCAACTTGATTCCCAAAAAAGGATGGTCTGTCTCGAGTCGGGTCACAACCCGATGGGGATTTCCGTGCGTGGAACTTTGAAAGCATATGTTCCAGTTTATTTTCACATGATTTTGGGTGCTCTCAGAGATATTCCTACCGCGGAATGGGGGCATTTGCCAGCAGACCACCCCCGTGCCAGGACAAACGGTGCCCGTAGAAGTTGACCCTCGCCATTAGAAACAGAGCTGCCGGAAACAAACAACATTAGTTTAATTTTGTTACAAATCTCTTTGATGAAGTCCTGTCAAAATTTTAAACGGATTCGACTATTTTCCGAAAAGTTATGACGTCTACTTTTTGTTTCCAAACTTTTGCCGCACCCTGTATGAATCACTATCAAATTTTTCTGCGTCTCTCAAGTCGCAACACTCTCTGAGAAACAAAAAAATTCCAATGTTTATTTTAGGGTCATCAGACTGAACTGAGAAAGATGTGAGTCATACTTATGCATGGGAAAAGGGTTGGATGCCACGTCATAATGGCCAAGTTTTCTTCACTTCACCGGGTTGCGAAAACATTTCGTCATTACTCCACTGGGTCCAATTCCAGCAAATTTGGAAGTCACTCTGAAATTCCATTGGGAATCTGAAAGCTCTGAAGCTGACAATCAACAAATTAATCAAATGCCGAGACTCACATTCTTGTTTTTAGTTTCTTCCTTCCTGATTGAAGGACGGTATTGATCTGGCGGTATTCATTTGATTCACCCCAAACCTCACAATCAGGTGTGAATATCCTTATCTATCATAATTTGATTATTTTCTTCTTCACATGGCAGCTGATGGCGTTTAAAGGACATAAGATGTTAAAAATAGGCGGGAGAAGTGTTAACAAGATTAGCTATGGGTGAGATGTGCTTAGCCCGGTCCCCATTTCTCCTTTCACAAGGTTATAGAAACTACGTTTTTTTTCAGTTTCATTCTTTTTGTGTTCTCCCCGTTCATATGCGGTGTATCAAAAATAAGACAATTCATGAAATGTTTGGCACAAGATCATTATTATTTTAAAAGTTGACAATTTTTTGATAGCTCGCATACAAAATTAGACGTAACACTTTCGTTTTCAGATCTGAAACGGTATCAACAAACATTTGAATTTCCACTTCTAGGACTACAGAATCATTCAAAAATTCGTTTTCCATTGTAAATTCTTCCATAAAATTCTCTTGAAATCCAGCTTTTTAGATTTTTGGATTTTTTTTCAAACGGCGACAATATTTTGAAACCTAACGATTTTCCCGCTCGAATGTTAACGCCATTGTGTTTCTCGTACTTGTTTTGCCCGAAAAAAACTAAACCGCAAGCTGACTTAACAAAATTAAGAAATTCGACTAACTTCCTACCTTAAAAACCCCAAAATTTACAAAAATCCCTCTTTTTCGGAATTGATCGCGATTTGAACAGAAGTTCCAAAATCAGACCGATCACAAGAAAGTCTTAGTGTTCTGAAAATTTCCAGATTTTCAACTTTTCTGAGGGAACCGAACAAAGCCTTTTTTCCTGTCAGAAACATTATTCTAGGATAATCAACCTCTGGATTTCCATTCACAAATGTAAATTTATTGTTACAAACCACATCAACTGTGTAAATACTCCTTCCTTCTGTGACATGAAACAAAACAACCCACTTTATTTTCTATTTATTTCTGTTAATTGCCTCGCCGGATAACCCCAGCGAAGCGGATCCAAAAATTAGATTTGTGTTCGACACATCCTTTCGAATGGTCGGAACTCCAGCGTACCTTGAGTAACTGGGTTAAAACCGACGAGAACAGCCAGACGACGCCTCTTATGTATTTCTATGTACCGACATCAATCGAGGTCCGCGCCGCCCACGAGAGAGCGCCCGTTTGAATAGACGCAGACATGCGAGGTGGTGTGAAGAGACGGCAGACGACGAAAGAAAAGGGAGAAGTAGTAGAGTGGGAGAAAAAGGGGAAGGGGGAGACGGGAAATTTTGAGCGGGAGGAGGTTTGGAGGTTGTTGGTTCGACTCCGCGCGCGGTTATTTTTTTCAGTTTTGTTTTTTTCTTTTTGGTTTTTTTGTCTGCTTAATTAGTACTGTAGATATTGCATATATTTTTCAATTCCAAAGCTTTTTTGTAGTGTTTAGACCCAAAACAGCTCAACGAAAAAATTTCTTTCAAAAAATATCTACTACAGGTGAAAAATATTTCGATTTTGATCCTCAAAATATTTATTTAATGTGATAACGCTGTTAACTGTTAGTCTTACCAAAAAAGAACTGTTAGCTCTCAAGAGATATGCGTCTTCAAAGTTTGGTCTGTGTCTCGTCATGGGTGCACACTAATTTCAAAGGCACATAACTTAAAAACTACGCTAGCTATTAAAAAGTCATAAACTACAAAAGTGTGTGGAATGTTGTGCTTATTAACTTTGTAGTTTTTCGCCTTTTTCTAAATAATCTAGTTTTTGAGGTATGCGCCTTTAAACATAGTGTACGCGTCTTTATGATGACTAGGAGGGAGCATAACGCAAAAACTAGTTTAATTTTTTTGAGGTACTTTGTTTGTTTTTCTTTGTTTTTTTTTATCTTGTTCATTTTAAATGTTTTGCAAGGTCTGAAACACATTCCGATTGGAATCTTTGAAGTAATACTATTTTTGATTAAGTTGAGACTTATTTTATTTAAGTTCTTGGAGTAGTATATGTCGACGAGAATTGATAAGACACTAGGAAAAAACGGGGAGTGTCAAAAGGGATCGGGTGTACATTACAGGGGAATCAAAAATATTATTCAATGAGAGGTATAATGAAAATATAATTAGGATCATGTGAGGTTTCGAACTGCTCCCCAGATCTTCCCAAAACAGTAATAAGCTGTTCTTTTTGCACTAGAGTTGCCAAGTTTGCCTCTTCTTTGATCCTCAGTGTTTCCGCATGTTGGGTTGCAATCCTGTCCAAATTAATTTGATGGACATCTTCCATTTGTCTCAACTGTTGAGCATGATCGTTCGTCAGTCGTGTCCTCTCATTTGCCCAATTTTCTTTCTAAGCCTTGAGCTCATTCTTCTGTGTGTCCATCTCCGTTTGTATTCTCTTCCGCTCATTGACCTGGTTCTTCCGATCGGTTCGTAAATTCCCAAGCTCATTGTTCTTATCCTTCAGTTTCGACTTCTTTGATTCAGATTCCAGTCGAAGACTACTATTTTCTCTTTCAAGTTTGCCATATCTCAAAAATGAGCAATTATGAAAGGAACTATTGGATGAGATGGGGTAACTGTCGCAAGTTGAGTTTCCCAGGTCAGAAAAAATTAGGCCTCTAGCTAGAATGGCTACTTGAATTTGTAACTTACTTTGCATCATTGTTAGAAGACTAGAGTACATGTCAGTGGCATTTTCAGAAAAACTTTTCATTCTTTCGGTTGCTGAAAATGTTTTAATTATTGATTGAATCGAAAATTTATCAAAGTCTCCCATTCCATGCTCTCCAAATCGTTCTTCCTAACCGGAGCATCTCGGACGGCATGCGGATTTGAACTTGTGGTTGGCGATGGAACAATTGGTTCTTTAGCTGGAAATATACATTACAAAACTTGCGGAGACTGAAAATTTTATAAAGTTTTTCTAAAAATTTTCAAATAGTTCAATGACTACTAAAATTCACCTTGCACCCACGCATACACCCACACGGGACAGGAATAAATGGGTTTGGAAGAAAGAATATTCAGAAAAAATATGGGAAAAACTTCAAAATCAATGCATATATAGGATTTTGAAGAATTCCCGGAGAGACGTCTATTCAGTAAGTCATCAAGTAAGAAAAATGAAGGGGTATGTGAGGAGCAGAGACACGTTTTCAAAACTCTCACTGTTTTTCAGCGTCTACTCCATTAACTGTACTCTCTACCATCTATGAATCACTATCGAATTTCTCTGCGTCTCTCAAGTCGCTACACTCTCTGAGCAACAAGAAATTATTTCCAATGTTTACTTTAGGGTTATCCCTCATAAGCATGGGAGAGAGAAAGAAGACGTCTACTACGGTTAACAAGTCGACAATATTTCGATAGGTTTCATATGAACCCAGTTAATTGAGATCAACTTTAGGCTTTCGTATAAACTAGCGTTTGGTCGTCGTGACATGAGAAACTTTGAGTTTATTTATCCCCGTTCGACTCTTTGTATTTCTGTTTTATAAGAAATATTCTGGGTTGCCCGAGAAAAAAATTGGATTTGTCAAGTTTTCGTTCGGGAGTGGTCATATGCGAAGGTGATATGCGAATCGAAGAGAAGTTTGAAAACCGGACCGTCTTAATGTCCTGAAAACAAGTCTTATTGTCCTGAAAACAAGTCTTATTGTCCTGAAAAGTCTTATTGTCACAAGTCTTATTGTCCTGAAAATTTCCAACGTTTTAAAATATGTGAGAGAACCAAGCATATCACCTTTTTCCTGCCAGAAACACAAATTTATGACAATCAACTGATCTCTATTCACATAATCAGCTGATTTCTATTCATTTCGGAATTTCATTCTTCAAACCAGAGCATCTGAATTGTGCTCTCTTTTTGATGACATTAAACAATCCACTTTATTTTCTACTTATTTCTGTTTATTGCCTCGCCGGATAACCCCAGTGAAGCGGATCCAAAAATTAGATTTGTGTTCGACACATCCTTTCGAATGGTCGGAACTCCAGCGTACCTTGAGTAACTGGGTTAAAACCGACAACAACAGCAAGACGACGCCTCTTATGTATTTCTATGTACCGACATCAATCGAGGTCCGCGCCGGCCACGAGAGAGCGCGCGTTTCAATAGACGCAGACATGCGAGGTGGTGTGAAGAGACGGCAGACGACGAAAGAAAAGGGAGAAGTAGTAGAGTGGGAGAAAAGGGGAAGGCGGGGAGGGGAAATTTGGAGCGGAGGGAGGTTCGGAGGTTGTCGGTTCAACTCCGCGCGCTGTCAGTTTTTTCAGTTTCGTTTTTTTCTTTTTGGTTTTTTTGTGTGCTTAATTAGTACTGTAGATATTGCATACTTATGTTAGTTTCAAGCCTTTTTTGTAGCGTTTAGACTCAAAATGGCTCATCGAAAAAATTCATTTCATGAAATATCTACAACTGGTGCAAAATTTTTCCATTTTGATTCTCAATATATTCATTTACTGTGATAACGCTGTAAACTGTTAGTTTTACCAAAAAATAAAACTCGAGATATGCACCTTTAAAGTTTGGCGAATCGTCTGTGTCTCCCCATGGGTACACACTAACTTTAAAGGCACATAACTCAAAACTTACATCAGCTATTGAAAAGTTATAAACTACAAAAATTCGTGAAATTTTGTGCTCATTAACTTTTCAGTTTTTGGCCTTTTTGAAAATAATTTAGTTTTTGAGATATGCGCCTTTAAACATAGTGTACGCGCCCTTATGATGACTAGGATGACGCACATTAAAGGCACATAACGCAAAAACTAATGTAGCCATCAAAATGTGGTTAACAACAAGAATATACAACATTTTATGATGAGCAATTTTGTAATTGAAAACTATTTGATAGCTAATGTAGTTTTTGAGTTAGGCTCCTTCAAAGATGGCTCTTCCGCGGACGCACGGCTAGGAAACTCAAACTCGTCTTTAAGGTTCATTTCTTACTGAATCTTTTCTACACTTCTATTAATCTACAGGAGTTTTTGAAAGAATAATCTACAGGACTTTCTGAATTTAAAATACTAATTTTACCGTACACCATATCTAAATAACGTTTTAAAAATTACATCAATATCAGCCTGGACAGCCAAACCGAAAAACGCAATCTCTCCAGCATAATGATTGGCATTTGGGACTGGTAATCCAGTCACGACCATCTAGGCGTCAGCAATAGTCTCCACCTTCTAGACATCGAATTTGTCGATACTTCTTTAGAAGAACGTGTAAAAGTCTTTCAAAAAATTGACAATTACAATTATACAATCCAATGAAGCATTTCAGTTTCCCCTACATCCTAAAGCTTTTGTCAGTTTGCTCAAACTATTGTTTTCATCTCCCAAGTGTTTTATTACCTGCCGCGATCATCATCTCGTACCACGATGATCATAAAACGCCTCTCTGCGTCTCACTGAAACGAAACCCTGACGTGTGGAGCGGGCACCGTGCCAGTATTTTAATATTTTTATCACCATCTTCATCTCTTTCTAACCTGTGATATTTTCTTTTTCCTATTTTTCTCTGGGTTTTGTAGCTCTCTGGTTCCTGCGAAAACCGAATATTTATTCATTCTTTCTCCAGAGACCGCTATGCAATGGCTGTGTCGTTGAATAGCGGTCTTCCAATGAAGACTTCACTGAAAAGACTTCTCACCCCCATCTTATTTTTCTGAATCTTTTTGTATTCTCCATTTATTCACTGAACACCTGACTGAATGGAGTTCTGAATATTTAGTATTTTTCTGAATATTTTTCTTTGTGAGAGGAAACGAAAAAAAGGTTCGTGATTTAGTTTTTCATTTTCTCAATTTGCATTTTCTGGAGAGGCTTATCTGTCGTATTGCAAAAATTTATCAAAAAAAAACCTAAAAATCACAAAAATTTTGAACTTGTTGTGCAAAGTCTCCCGGAACTGTAGCATGCAGACAACTCGCGACTCTTTAGTTCACTGTTTTTTTCCAGAATAAAGGAGGCTCTGGAAATGCCCGCTCTTTGCTCACATTCGCCACCTTCGCATCGGACTCAGTTAGAGTATGAAGAAGTCATGGCTGGACAAGAGAAAGATCAACGCTAAAAAATCTCAACTGGGGAAAGAAAATGATGTGAGTTGATTTTTTCATATATAATCGACCTAATTTTTTTTCTTCAACTACGTAATGTCGTTTTTATTTCAGCTACAAATGCTCATCCAATGGATTCGTCTCTGATCTTCCACCATCACCTTCCAGACGTCCAATCGGAGATCATCTCTTCCAAGTGGATATAATAATTTTTCCAGACAAGGGTACAATGGTTACTAACAATCGGTATGAAACAATGAAAGTATTCAGATCTTCGTCATCTACCCAAGAATATCTCGAAGCCATTCACATTCTCCACCACCAAGAAGATGTGAGTGGAATTCCATGAAAAACCTGAAACAATGTATCTTTTTTCAGTTACGTGATGCCCTCCGAACCGCTTTTGAACAAGAAACCGACATCGGAATGATCCTACAAATCCACTGTCCAAGTATTCTCAATAATTCGATAAACCTAATTGTTTAAAATTTTGTTTGTGTTTCAAATATTTCTCTGTAATACTTTTTTAGTTTTAGCACATACAATATTTTTCTCTTTTCAAATTTCCCATTTATGTCCAGAATTTCTTTAAAAATAAATTTTTGATCGAGATTATATGTTATTGTTTATAGAAAAATTGTATACCACCTGAAAAATATCTTCAAAGCTTATAAATATCTGTCTGCTGATTCTCGCGAAGCGAAATTTTACAGATAACAATTGTTTTTACTCAAAAAATAAATTAGAAGAAAAAACTCATTTTTATTTACTAAAACCCAAATTGCGCCTACTGCCTTCATTGACGTCTTTTATGTGAGTAGAAGGAAAAGATCGGGGAAAAGAAGAAGACACAGAGAAAACGTTGACGCAGTTTGGGTGCGCGTAGGCATGGTTTTGCTATTTTCTACGAATTTTCGCATTTTTAGCAAGTTTTCCATCAGCATTCTTTTAGAAAAGGCAGTCAGACTGGTGGAATGGTACATTGGCAAACCAGTGAACCATCTTTTCAAGCACCATGCCCCTGATCAGAAGGAAAAAGGATAAATAAAACCAGGTGAGTATTTCGTTTCTAAATATATTATAGAAAATCAGTGTCAAAAGTGTCAAAACACACAAAATTCGTTTCAAAGCGAACATCAAATCATGAAAAACTGTTTTCAACTGAAAAATTTCTTTGCAGGCCTTCACGATTCGAACCACCGATGAAGTCGTAGGATTCATGAGTTGGACAGACATTATTTGAATCACAAAAGCATTCGGACCACATTTTAGCTATTGTTCAGCTTCCTGATAGATAGATGGAAGATGAAAAAACATAATTGGCACTAATTGCGTGAACCGCTGAAATATGTTCGAGCCGAATTCAGCTACCTTCTCTGGCTTGGACCCACGACACCGGCATCGCAATTGTCAGCAATCCAGGAGACGGAATCCAGAATTATGGAGAACGCAGTTCTGTGTACTTGGCTCGACATTGTGAAATGGTGAAGACTAAAGAATGTCCAATGTTATGGTCACAAAATGAAAACAACTGAAGAAAAAGAGAGCTCACGATAACAACGTTGATTGGAAAATTCATTGAATCTTGGCCAACGGGCGGTGCATATTTGGCGAGTTGAATAATCACCGTACTGGCAAGCTACAAACACTCCATGTTTGGTTTGACTGAGTGCTTCGTGAAAACAGTATCTCATGGTGAGTAGTATTTCCGAATTTTTCTCATTTTTTGACCTAACAGTTTTCAGCTGGTGACCTTCGGGTAGGCAGACTTCTGGAGAACGTCCTCATACACGAGCGCTCGTTTATTTACTGAGCATTGCGATTTTATGTGATTCTGGAGTTGAATGCGAGGCTTCGATACGACGTAAAACAGGAACACCTCAATGCGAAAATAGCACTGGAACAAACCCACAGTACCCATTCTAATATGTGTCTCACTACATCTTTGTAGATGCGGTTTCAACGGATGGTGCTGAGATTAACACGGGATTTAGGCTGTACTCATTTTCATGTTCGGTATTTCAAATTTTGAAACAAATACACAATGAAAAAAAAATTTAAAAAAAACTTAAAGTATTAAAGGAGGATTTCTAGAAGAGGTAGTACAATGAAGGCTGATATGAGCTTCTGAGCATGAGAAATAGACCTAAAAACAATCACTGAATAAACAGGAAAAACAGAAAATGAAAGTAAAGTGTTGCCGATAAATTCTAATAAAAGAAATCATTCAATTACATGAATAGACATGAGTACTTTTGAGATCAAAACCATTTAATGTAAATTTTTCATGGCTAGAAACAGCTGATCATTCAGTCACTTTTTCAAATTTCGGTCCCATTGTTGGCGCTTGGAGATGTATTCGAAAACCTGAAATTTTAAAAAATAACGTTTTCATACATTGGCCTAACTCACAATTGCTGAATCGATTTCCAACAAATCTGAAATCTGCTGATACGTCTCTGGATGATGCAGAAGCAGAGCTCGTTGACCAAGATATTCATTTTCAAGCTCTTGAAGTTTTTCCGGGAGATCATCCAGTTGAATGGATCCTTCCATATACTTGTCGAGAATTTGAGCGCGATACTCACGAATCCATTGAGCAATCTGAAAAATTTATGTTGGGTGGTAAAATTTGAATGAAATATTCAATTGAAATTCAGAACTCTATCAAAAGAAATCACTCACCTGCTCTGGTGTTAAATGAAGGACTGTCGAGTAGTGATGTGTTCTGTTTCCAGTCATAAACGGATCTGTTCGGAAGAGGAAGATTAAAAGATCTTCTGTCTTCTGGTCTACAACAATTGGAGTTTGAGTTGAAGTTTGTGGTTGAACATTCTTCGCGTCTTGTTCAGGTGATGAGGAAGAAGGAATGTTCACATTAGTCCCCTGCTCCACAATTTCTGGTTTTGCACGTGTTTCATCTACAATAGCCTGGTTTTCATGAGATTGGTTGGAGCCTGGTTTTTCCAAAGATATGTTTTCAGCGCAGCCTTCAAAGAGCGTGGCATTGTCAATCTTCCCCTCATCAAAATTGACAGTTGCCGGTAGTGACGACTTTTGTGAACCACTTTCAGCTGGCTTTTCAGCATCAGTTTCAGAAGAAGAATAAATCGACTTCATACTCCTTTGAAAAACCGAAACAGGATGGTCAAACTCTTCCATTTCATCATCCGCTTCCAATTCTCGCATTTTGGAAGCAAATTTCTTGTTGCACCTCTCTTCATAGTCGGAGTCTGCGTACAGGTCCAACATTGAGTAGCCTGTTTTTCTAGCTTTTTTTGGTTTTCTCGGCTTTCTTGGGATCTGAAAAAAAAGTTTCAAGTAGAAAGAAGCCATATCAGATGTGTTTAGAGAGAATTCAGTTTTTCTTGCATTTAATTATATACAACTTACCTTCTTAGAACGTTCGTCATCACTACCAGAGGTGGAATGAAGGTCATGCCTAGACATCGCTCGTTTTCGACATCTTCTTGGCTTTCCTTGTGCACTTTTGCAATTGAAATCTTTCATTTTTGGCGGTGGTGTGCTGAGGATGCTCAGGTTTCTATCATTCACAGTATCATTCTCTGATTCGGATTTCTGCTTCCCCACGGATGGTTCAGATTTTACGGATCTATTTGGTGTAGTCTTGCAAGTTTTGTCTAACGATGTTGCCAAGGAAGAATGGTTTTTCGGACGGCCGACAGGACGTTTTGCTGGCAAATCAGATTCCGGCGAGAATATTTTCTGTGGAATTTTTTTCCTCATTCTTCTTCCACGTGGAGAAACTGGTGGCAGAAGTCGTTGGCCACTGTGGTGCTGCACATGCGTCGCCTTTCTCGAATCATTTGTATTCTGAAATATCGAATTTTGAACTTGTACAGGGTGGCTTTTAATTATTGACACCAAAATTGCGAGCCAGGTATGGGGCCCACCAAGCGCACCAATTCAGTTTGTTTTATATTTTTCTTGTTCCTCTACTTAGTGTCAATATTCCTGCCAAATTTCATGACATAGCTCTGTGTCTGAAGGAAATGACAGCTCATTTTCCAACCCCTCTTTTCGTCATCAACGGTTCAATTGATGGTAACCTCCTGGGTGATGTTACCGAACCAGTCCGTCTGAACCGCATGTTGGTTGATCGTACCGCCAATTAAATTTTTCTCATTCACACTGACGTGGGTCATCTAATGACTGTTTGTGGGGTACCTGTGACATCAGATAACATCGCTATAGTCGTGAAAAATAAGATTTGCTGAAATTCAGACTAAAGTCATAGAAAGCTCGCTGCTGACTTCAAAATGACCCGAAACTTGGTGAAAATCATCTTCAGAGAAGAACAACTTTTGGCCTTTCTAAAAATACCCAATGAGTTCTCTGGGAGGGGAACACCAGAGACTTGTGTCTCAAAAAGCCTGAAATTTTCTAAGCGGCACGGCCTAAACACTCGCACGAGGACACTACTTTTGGGTGATAACTTTTACAGTCGATGGCTACATGGTATCTCGAAATTGCAGGATTGCGTTTTAAAATATGTCATCTGTCTGCCAGTAATGAAAAATTGTGAATAGAATTTCGTTTCCCGCTACAATTCGGATCTTTGATAGAAGCATTGGAAATTACGAAAAATCACTTGTTTTCCTCAATTTTCCAACCAAAATCAACTATTGAGCAAATTTAAGTTATCAAGATTTTACAATAACCTCAATCCTACTCGAAAAGTAAATATAGGGAGTTCCGACAAGATTGAGCCACAGTTCACAGTGCCAAAGACACCCCACGGCGGTTCAAACTCAGTTTTCCGTAGTTGGACTAGGCACAAGAATGGGTCGCTTTTTTCTCAGACTTGAAACCAATAAATTATTCAGTCTCAGAGTATTGAACCCAGACAGTTTCTTCGTGAAAATACAAAATGTCGAATTTCTGATGGCCCCCCTTCAAAAGATATGGGCACCAATAGGCTAAAACTACCACCGTGTCGCCGTAGCTTCCTTTCCGAAGCCTCTGACGGCTGTCATCGGAGTAAAAACAAATGAATTCAAGAAAGGTTGCATTAATATAAATTTTGTGCGTCTGAAATTTTTTATTCCAAAATTTTGAAGTTTTTCATCGAGTTTTCGAAGAGTTATGAAGGCTTGAATCGGTGTCAATAATTAAAAGCCACCCTGTAGTTAACAGAATCATTTCACAAATTTATGCATCAAGAGCGTTTTTTTTTGGCTTTTCTTGACCGATTGCTCCGGGCTTCAGTTTTTTGTTAACTTTCTTTTTGACGTTCAAAAATATTTTTCTTACGAAATTCTTTTTTGAAAATTTTCGGACTTTTTTTGAATGTGGCTCTGGCCTCAATTGTTTTAAGTATCCAGAGAAAAAACACTTACCAATTTACCAGTTGGAGAACGAGTAACGGAGCTCTTCTTGAAGCCTGTCGTTTTCGCACGATTTGCCTTCTGAACAAAATAATTTTTAAGTATAAACAAAAACAAATATTTTAACATACTGTGAATAATCTAAAAGAACGACACCCGTCAACTCTTAGCTTTGTTTAAATTTTTCTAGATCCCTGGAAGAAATATCAAAAAGTGGTCAATCAACAAAATGTTCACATAATATCAACGTTCAAAGTAGAAAAGTGACAATTTTTTGATATCTACATTACCAAAAATGAATTAGCTCGAAGTTCAAGTTAAGGGGCGTTCTGTTAAAATATTTACTGTAGTTTTTTTTTAGAATCATAGATTTAACAAAACAGTGATTTTAACTGAAAAGAAACCCTTACCGATTTATTGGATGGTGGACGCCCAACAGGCCGCTTTTTGAACCGTGTATTGGGCGGGGAGTAGGAAACTCTCTTGCAATTTCCAGAGACTCGTTTAGTAGACCTGCGTGAAGGTGTTGCAGAGTGAAGCAAGTTGTCGAGAACCTGATTTGTTGACGAAGGTTGATCAGATATCTGTAATTCAAATTTTTTGTTGACTGATTTGTGTTGAATGAAAATACTTCGTCTTCTTTTAACAGATACTTACTGGTGCAATCGCTGAAATCGTCTGATCATTTAGGAGATTGGATCCGGCATATCCATCAGTTGTACCCCTACCGGGCATCTGAAATTTTGAAAACTCGAATTATTACGTAAAATATTAAGAATCAAGAGAAACAGTAACCTTTTCACAAGACATTCGAATTTATGTGGGTACGATGTTCGGGTAGGGAAAAATGGGTGAGTTACCAGCAGGGTCAAGCGTAAAACGTGTTTAAAAAGATTTTTTTTGGTTTTCGATCCAAATTTCGGATAAAAAATTGCTGATGGGGTGTTGCGGAGATTGTCATAAAAAAAAACCGTTTATTTTTGTTTTTTCGAAAGGTAGTTTTTTGGTTATAAAAATAAATTATGAAAAAAGAATGTAAAGAACAATCAGAAGACGCCAAAATCTCGATCGATCATTTCGAAAAACAATGAGAGGAGGCACAATGGAGATGAAGAGACGAAGACAGAAAGGTACTCATTCTGCGAACACAGTCACGCAACCCTACAGACTAATGAAACGGTCGATCGAGAACAATAACGATACGCAGTGAAATGCATCCTCTCGCTCCTATCGGAAAATAATTAAAGAATGCTGTGAAGACTTTGAAGAAAGCAATAACGGAAATTACTGGTCAAAAAATAGCAATAACTGTTTTTCAAAAATAATTAGAAAGCAAATTATTGTTAACAATGCAAGTTAAAAGAAGAAGAATATTGGGATAAGAACACACCAAATATTTGAGAAAACATCGAAAGGTCGAGCAGAAATGAAGGAAACAAAACCAGCAGATGACATATGCATATGACAATATACACACTGGAGTGGGGAGAACGGGGTCAGGTTGAATGCTGTCATAAACCTGACCAAACTAACACGACTGTTTCATTGGCGCATTTGCGCTCCGCCGCACTTTCCCGTGTACTCCCAGTGGACAACTGAAGTTTTATTCTGTTGCAATAACACTATTGAACTATTTAAGTCATATTTTCTATTATTCTCACGAAAATTCTTATAAAAAAGGTTGGTAATTACAAAGAGATTTCTTTCAAATGAATGTGTTGCAGGGCAGGATGAATTGAAGACAATACTGCTCGTAGTTTTGTCGCCGATACCACGGAGGGAGAAATTTCTCTTTCAACAACCACAGCAATTAAAGTAAGTTTTTGTTCAAAAAACATCAGCTAAAAAATTCAAAAAAAAAACAACCGCTCAAAAGTTCATAGAATTTCATCTAAAAGTTCTTTGAAAATGATTTCACTTACCCTCAGTCAGAAAATCTGTATGAGAGTTGATAATAATTTATTGCGATGTTCAAACATGAGCGTCTCCTTTTACTAGCGATGTGTGGCTTAGCTTACTCGTAGGCTAACAAGTATCCTCACAACCTGGAATGGGAACTTTTTTGCCCGATTTCTCGAAAAAAACGCTGTGAGAGCCATACACTCTGCTGAAAAGTCTTCTTGTCACCGCGATGTGTGGCTTAGGTCACCCGTAGCCTAACAAATATCCTCACAAGCTGGAATGGGACCTTTTTTGCCCGATTTCTCGAGAAAAACGCTGTGAGAGCCATACACTCTGCTGAGAAGTCTGCTTGTCACAGCGATGTGTGGCTTAGGTCACCCGTAGACTAACAAGTATCCTCACAAGCTGGAATGGGACCTTTTTTGCCCGATTTCTCGAAAAAAACGCTGTGAGAGCCATACACTCTGCTGAGAAGTCTGCTTGTCACCGCGATGTGTGGCTTAGGTCACCCGTAGACTAACAAATATCCTCACAAACTGGAATGGGACCTTTTTTGCCCGATTTCTCGAGAAAAACGCTGTGAGAGCCATACACTCTGCTGAGAAGTCTGCTTGTTACCGCGATGTGTGACTCAGGTCACCCGTAGACTAACAAATATCCTCACAAGCTGGAATGGGACCTTTTTTGCCCGATTTCTCGAAAAAATCGCTGTGAGAGCTATAAATTCTGCTGAAAAGTCTTCTTGTTACCGCGATGTGTGGCTTAGGTCACCCGTAGACTAACAAGTATCCTCACAAGCTGGAATGGGACCTTTTTTGCCCGATTTCTCGAAAAAAACGCTGTGAGAGCCATACACTCTGCTGAGAAGTCTGCTTGTCACCGCGATGTGTGGCTTAGGTCACCCGTAGACTAACAAGTATCCTCACAAGCTGGAATGGGACCTTTTTTGCCCGATTTCTCGAGAAAAACGCTGTGAGAGCCATACACTCTGCTGAGAAGTCTGCTTGTCACAGCGATGTGTGGCTTAGGTCACCCGTAGACTAACAAGTATCCTCACAAGCTGGAATGAGATCTTTTTTGCCCGATTTCTCGAAAAAAACGCTGTGAGAGCCATACACTCTGCTGAGAAGTCTGCTTGTCACCGCGATGTGTGGCTTAGGTCACCCGTAGACTAACAAGTATCCTCACAAGCTGGAATGGGACCTTTTTTGCCCGATTTCTCGAGAAAAACGCTGTGAGAGCCATACACTCTGCTGAGAAGTCTGCTTGTCACCGCGATGTGTGGCTTAGGTCACCCGTAGACTAACAAATATCCTCACAAGCTGGAATGGAATCTTTTTTGCCCGATTTCTCGAAAAAATCGCTGTGAGAGCCATAAATTCTGCTGAAAAGTCTTCTTGTTACCGCGATGTGTGACTCAGGTCACCCGTAGACTAACAAATATCCTCACAAGCTGGAATGGGACCTTTTTTGCCCGATTTCTCGAAAAAATCGCTGTGAGAGCTATAAATTCTGCTGAAAAGTCTTCTTGTTACCGCGATGTGTGGCTTAGGTCACCCGTAGACTAACAAGTATCCTCACAAGCTGGAATGGGACCTTTTTTGCCCGATTTCTCGAAAAAAACGCTGTGAGAGCCATACACTCTGCTGAGAAGTCTGTTTGTCACCGCGATGTGTGGCTTAGGTCACCCGTAGACTAACAAGTATCCTCACAAGCTGGAATGGGACCTTTTTTGCCCGATTTCTCGAGAAAAACGCTGTGAGAGCCATACACTCTGCTGAGAAGTCTGCTTGTCACAGCGATGTGTGGCTTAGGTCACCCGTAGACTAACAAGTATCCTCACAAGCTGGAATGGGACCTTTTTTGCCCGATTTCTCGAAAAAAACGCTGTGAGAGCCATACACTCTGCTGAGAAGTCTGCTTGTCACCGCGATGTGTGGCTTAGGTCACCCGTAGACTAACAAATATCCTCACAAGCTGGAATGGGATCTTTTTTGCCCGATTTCTCGAAAAAGTCGCTGTGAGAGCCATAAATTCTGCTGAAAAGTCTTCTTGTTACCGCGATGTGTGGCTTAGCTTACTCGTAGACTAACAAATATCCTAACGAGCTGAAATGGGACCTTTTTTGCCCGATTTCTCGAAAAAATCGCTGTGAGAGCTATAAATTCTGCTGAAAAGTCTTCTTGTTACCGCGATGTGTGGCTTAGCTTACTCGTAGACTAACAAATATCCTAAAGAGCTGGAATGGGACCTTTTTTGCCCGATTTCTTGAAAAAATCGCTGTGAGAGCTATAAATTCTGCTGAAAAGTCTTCTTGTTACCGCGATGTGTGGCTTAGCTTACTCGTAGACTAACAAATATCCTAACGAGCTGAAATGGGACCTTTTTTGCCCGATTTCTTGAAAAAATCGCTGTGAGAGCTATAAATTCTGCTGAAAAGTCTTCTTGTTACCGCGATGTGTGGCTTAGCTTACTCGTAGACTAACAAATATCCTAAAGAGCTGGAATGGGACCTTTTTTGCCCGATTTCTTGAAAAAATCGCTGTGAGAGCTATAAATTCTGCTGAAAAGTCTTCTTGTTACCGCGATGTGTGGCTTAGCTTACTCGTAGACTAACAAATATCCTAAAGAGCTGGAATGGGACCTTTTTTGCCCGATTTCTCGAAAAAATCGCTGTGAGAGCTATAAATTCTGCTGAAAAGTCTTCTTGTTACCGCGATGTGTGGCTTAGCTTACTCGTAGACTAACAAATATCCTAAAGAGCTGGAATGGGACCTTTTTTGCCCGATTTCTCGAAAAAAACGCTGTGAGAGCCATACACTCTGCTGAGAAGTCTGCTTGTCACAGCGATGTGTGGCTTAGGTCACCCGTAGACTAACAAGTATCCTCACAAGCTGGAATGGAATCTTTTTTGCCCGATTTCTCGAAAAAATCGCTGTGAGAGCCATAAATTCTGCTGAAAAGTCTTCTTGTTACCGCGATGTGTGACTCAGGTCACCCGTAGACTAACAAATATCCTCACAAGCTGGAATGGGACCTTTTTTGCCCGATTTCTCGAAAAAATCGCTGTGAGAGCTATAAATTCTGCTGAAAAGTCTTCTTGTTACCGCGATGTGTGGCTTAGCTTACTCGTAGACTAACAAATATCCTAACGAGCTGAAATGGGACCTTTTTTGCCCGATTTCTTGAAAAAATCGCTGTGAGAGCTATAAATTCTGCTGAAAAGTCTTCTTGTTACCGCGATGTGTGGCTTAGCTTACTCGTAGACTAACAAATATCCTAAAGAGCTGGAATGGGACCTTTTTTGCCCGATTTCTCGAAAAAATCGCTGTGAGAGCTATAAATTCTGCTGAAAAGTCTTCTTGTTACCGCGATGTGTGGCTTAGCTTACTCGTAGACTAACAAGTATCCTCACAAGCTGGAATGGGACCTTTTTTGCCCGATTTCTCGAAAAAAACGCTGTGAGAGCCATACACTCTGCTGAGAAGTCTGCTTGTCACCGCGATGTGTGGCTTAGGTCACCCGTAGACTAACAAGTATCCTCACAAGCTGGAATGGGACCTTTTTTGCCCGATTTCTCGAGAAAAACGCTGTGAGAGCCATACACTCTGCTGAGAAGTCTGCTTGTCACCGCGATGTGTGGCTTAGGTCACCCGTAGACTAACAAGTATCCTCACAAGCTGGAATGGGACCTTCTTTGCACGATTTCTCGAGAAAAACGCTGTGAGAGCCATACACTCTGCTGAGAAGTCTGCTTGTCACAGCGATGCGTGGCTTAGGTCACCCGTAGACTAACAAGTATCCTCACAAGCTGGAATGGGACCTTTTTTGCACGATTTCTCGAGAAAAACGCTGTGAGAGCCATACACTCTGCTGAGAAGTCTGCTTGTCACAGCGATGTGTGGCTTAGGTCACCCGTAGACTAACAAATATCCTCACAAGCTGGAATGGGACCTTTTTTGCCCGATTTCTCGAAAAAATCGCTGTGAGAGCTATAAATTCTGCTGAAAAGTCTTCTTGTTACCGCGATGTGTGGCTTAGGTCACCCGTAGACTAACAAGTATCCTCACAAGCTGGAATGGGACCTTTTTTGCCCGATTTCTCGAGAAAAACGCTGTGAGAGCCATACACTCTGCTGAGAAGTCTGCTTGTCACCGCGATGTGTGGCTTAGGTCACCCGTAGACTAACAAGTATCCTCACAAGCTGGAATGGGACCTTTTTTGCCCGATTTCTCGAGAAAAACGCTGTGAGAGCCATACACTCTGCTGAGAAGTCTGCTTGTCACAGCGATGTGTGGCTTAGGTCACCCGTAGACTAACAAGTATCCTCACAAGCTGGAATGGGACCTTTTTTGCCCGATTTCTCGAGAAAAACGCTGTGAGAGCCATACACTCTGCTGAGAAGTCTGCTTGTCACCGCGATGTGTGGCTTAGGTCACCCGTAGACTAACAAGTATCCTCACAAGCTGGAATGGGATCTTTTTTGCCCGATTTCTCGAAAAAATCGCTGTGAGAGCCATAAATTCTGCTGAAAAGTCTTCTTGTTACCGCGATGTGTGACTCAGGTCACCCGTAGACTAACAAATATCCTCACAAGCTGGAATGGGACCTTTTTTGCCCGATTTCTCGAAAAAATCGCTGTGAGAGCTATAAATTCTGCTGAAAAGTCTTCTTGTTACCGCGATGTGTGGCTTAGGTCACCCGTAGACTAACAAGTATCCTCACAAGCTGGAATGGGACCTTTTTTGCACGATTTCTCGAGAAAAACGCTGTGAGAGCCATACACTCTGCTGAGAAGTCTGCTTGTCACAGCGATGTGTGGCTTAGGTCACCCGTAGACTAACAAGTATCCTCACAAGCTGGAATGGGACCTTTTTTGCCCGATTTCTCGAGAAAAACGCTGTGAGAGCCATACACTCTGCTGAGAAGTCTGCTTGTCACCGCGATGTGTGGCTTAGGTCACCCGTAGACTAACAAGTATCCTCACAAGCTGGAATGGGATCTTTTTTGCCCGATTTCTCGAAAAAATCGCTGTGAGAGCCATAAATTCTGCTGAAAAGTCTTCTTGTTACCGCGATGTGTGACTCAGGTCACCCGTAGACTAACAAATATCCTCACAAGCTGGAATGGGACCTTTTTTGCCCGATTTCTCGAAAAAATCGCTGTGAGAGCTATAAATTCTGCTGAAAAGTCTTCTTGTTACCGCGATGTGTGGCTTAGGTCACCCGTAGACTAACAAGTATCCTCACAAGCTGGAATGGGACCTTTTTTGCCCGATTTCTCGAGAAAAACGCTGTGAGAGCCATACACTCTGCTGAGAAGTCTGCTTGTCACAGCGATGTGTGGCTTAGGTCACCCGTAGACTAACAAGTATCCTCACAAGCTGGAATGGGACCTTTTTTGCCCGATTTCTCGAGAAAAACGCTGTGAGAGCCATACACTCTGCTGAGAAGTCTGCTTGTCACCGCGATGTGTGGCTTAGGTCACCCGTAGACTAACAAGTATCCTCACAAGCTGGAATGGGATCTTTTTTGCCCGATTTCTCGAAAAAATCGCTGTGAGAGCCATAAATTCTGCTGAAAAGTCTTCTTGTTACCGCGATGTGTGACTCAGGTCACCCGTAGACTAACAAATATCCTCACAAGCTGGAATGGGACCTTTTTTGCCCGATTTCTCGAAAAAATCGCTGTGAGAGCTATAAATTCTGCTGAAAAGTCTTCTTGTTACCGCGATGTGTGGCTTAGGTCACCCGTAGACTAACAAGTATCCTCACAAGCTGGAATGGAATCTTTTTTGCCCGATTTCTCGAAAAAATCGCTGTGAGAGCCATACACTCTGCTGAGAAGTCTGCTTGTCACCGCGATGTGTGGCTTAGGTCACCCGTAGACTAACAAGTATCCTCACAAGCTGGAATGGGATCTTTTTTGCCCGATTTCTCGAAAAAATCGCTGTGAGAGCTATAAATTCTGCTGAAAAGTCTTCTTGTTACCGCGATGTGTGGCTTAGGTCACCCGTAGACTAACAAATATCCTCACAAGCTGGAATGGGACCTTTTTTGCCCGATTTCTCGAAAAAATCGCTGTGAGAGCTATAAATTCTGCTGAAAAGTCTTCTTGTTACCGCGATGTGTGACTCAGGTCACCCGTAGACTAACAAATATCCTCACAAGCTGAAATGGGATCTTTTTTGCCCGATTTCTCGAAAAAATCGCTGTGAGAGCCATAAATTCTGCTGAAAAGTCTTCTTGTTACCGCGATGTGTGGCTTAGCTTACTCGTAGACTAACAAATATCCTAACGAGCTGGAATGGGACCTTTTTTGCCCGATTTCTCGAAAAAATCGCTGTGAGAGCTATAAATTCTGCTGAAAAGTCTTCTTGTCACCGCGATGTGTGACTCAGGTCACCCATAGACTAACAAATATCCTAACGAGCTGAAATGGGATCTTTTTTGCCCGATTTCTCGAAAAAATCGCTGTGAGAGCTATAAATTCTGCTGAAAAGTCTTCTTGTTACCGCGATGTGTGACTCAGGTCACCCGTAGACTAACAAATATCCTAACGAGCTGAAATGGGATCTTTTTTGCCCGATTTCTCGAAAAAATCGCTGTGAGAGCTATAAATTCTGCTGAAAAGTCTTCTTGTCACCGCGATGTGTGACTCAGGTCACCCGTAGACTAACAAATATCCTCACAAGCTGAAATGGGATCTTTTTTGCCCGATTTCTCGAAAAAATCGCTGTGAGAGCCATAAATTCTGCTGAAAAGTCTTCTTGTCACCGTGATGTGTGGCTTAGCTTACTCGTAGACTAACAAATATCCTAACGAGCTGGAATGGGACCTTTTTTGCCCGATTTCTCGACAAAATCGCTGTGAGAGCCATAAATTCTGCTGAAAAGTCTTCTTGTTACCGCGATGTGTGGCTTAGCTTACTCGTAGACTAACAAATATCCTAACGAGCTGAAATGGGATCTTTTTTGCCCGATTTCTCGAAAAAATCGCTGTGAGAGCCATAAATTCTGCTGAAAAGTCTTCTTGTTACCGCGATGTGTGGCTTAGCTTACTCGTAGACTAACAAATATCCTAACGAGCTGGAATGGGACCTTTTTTGCCCGATTTCTCGAAAAAATCGCTGTGAGAGCTATAAATTCTGCTGAAAAGTCTTCTTGTCACCGCGATGTGTGACTCAGGTCACCCATAGACTAACAAATATCCTAACGAGCTGAAATGGGATCTTTTTTGCCCGATTTCTCGAAAAAATCGCTGTGAGAGCTATAAATTCTGCTGAAAAGTCTTCTTGTTACCGCGATGTGTGACTCAGGTCACCCGTAGACTAACAAATATCCTAACGAGCTGAAATGGGATCTTTTTTGCCCGATTTCTCGAAAAAATCGCTGTGAGAGCTATAAATTCTGCTGAAAAGTCTTCTTGTCACCGCGATGTGTGACTCAGGTCACCCGTAGACTAACAAATATCCTCACAAGCTGAAATGGGATCTTTTTTGCCCGATTTCTCGAAAAAATCGCTGTGAGAGCCATAAATTCTGCTGAAAAGTCTTCTTGTCACCGTGATGTGTGGCTTAGCTTACTCGTAGACTAACAAATATCCTAACGAGCTGGAATGGGACCTTTTTTGCCCGATTTCTCGACAAAATCGCTGTGAGAGCCATAAATTCTGCTGAAAAGTCTTCTTGTTACCGCGATGTGTGGCTTAGCTTACTCGTAGACTAACAAATATCCTAACGAGCTGAAATGGGACCTTTTTTGCCCGATTTCTCGAAAAAATCGCTGTGAGAGCTATAAATTCTGCTGAAAAGTCTTCTTGTTACCGCGATGTGTGGCTTAGCTTACTCGTAGACTAACAAATATCCTCACAAGCTGGAATGGGATCTTTTTTGCCCGATTTCTCGACAAAATCGATGTGAGAGCCATAAATTCTGCTGAAAAGTCTTCTTGTCACCGTGATGTGTGGCTTAGGTCACCCGTAGACTAACAAGTATCCTCACAAGCTGGAATGGGACCTTTTTTGCCCGATTTCTCGAGAAAATCGCTGTGAGAGCCATAAATTCTGCTGAAAAGTCTTCTTGTTACCGCGATGTGTGGCTTACGTCCCTCGTAGGCTAACAACCATCCTAACGAGCTGAAATGGGACCTTTTTTGCCCGATTTCTCGAAAAAATCGCTGTGAGAGCTATAAATTCTGCTGAAAAGTCTTCTTGTTACCGCGATGTGTGGCTTAGCTTACTCGTAGACTAACAAATATCCTCACAAGCTGGAATGGGATCTTTTTTGCCCGATTTCTCGACAAAATCGATGTGAGAGCCATAAATTCTGCTGAAAAGTCTTCTTGTCACCGTGATGTGTGGCTTAGGTCACCCGTAGACTAACAAGTATCCTCACAAGCTGGAATGGGACCTTTTTTGCCCGATTTCTCGAGAAAATCGCTGTGAGAGCCATAAATTCTGCTGAAAAGTCTTCTTGTCACCGTGATGTGTGGCTTAGCTTACTCGTAGACTAACAAATATCCTAACGAGCTGAAATGGGACCTTTTTTGCCCGATTTCTCGAGAAAATCGCTGTGAGAGCCATAAATTCTGCTGAAAAGTCTTCTTGTTACCGCGATGTGTGGCTTAGCTTACTCGTAGACTAACAAATATCCTAACGAGCTGGAATGGGACCTTTTTTGCCCGATTTCTCGACAAAATTGCTGTGAGAGCCATAAATTCTGCTGAAAAGTCTTCTTGTCACCGTGATGTGTGGCTTAGGTCACCCGTAGACTAACAAGTATCCTCACAAGCTGGAATGGGATCTTTTTTGCCCGATTTCTCGAGAAAATCGCTGTGAGAGCCATAAATTCTGCTGAAAAGTCTTCTTGTCACCGTGATGTGTGGCTTAGGTCACCCGTAGACTAACAAGTATCCTCACAAGCTGGAATGGGACCTTTTTTGCCCGATTTCTCGACAAAATTGCTGTGAGAGCCATAAATTCTGCTGAAAAGTCTTCTTCTTCCAGCGATGTGTGGCTTACGTCCCTCGTAGGCTAACAACCATCCTAACGAGCTGGAATGGGAACTTTTTTGCCCATTAACCCAAAAGACATCAAAAAGAAAGCCAACCGTCATTCTGAAAATCGATAAGAAAAATGGGCAAATTGTCGGAATGCTTCATATTTTGAATCGCTAATCTTCAGTGCTTGTCGTTTGTGGTGACTCGGAAAATTACTCATTTTACCCAAAAACTAGTTTTGGAGTGATGTTCTTAACGAAAGCTTGTGGTTTTCGACAAGATTTGCTTTTCTCCATGATTTCTGATTTTGAAACAATTGTTTGTAGATTTTTTGTGAACCAGAAAAGATGAGTAACGTAACGTTTATTAATATTTTAGATGACATGCAGCTACTGCCACAAATTTATTTCTCTATGCATTCCTAATGAATGTGGTCCAAGAACTGTTTGAATTTCCTAGCATTCATCGTTCTCTGGAAACTCCTCATTATTTTTTGTCACTTTTCAGCACTTTCATGTTGGTGTTTTCTCAGTTTCCTATCAATTTTGCCTTATTTCAAAAATTTTGAACATTCATTTGATTGACTTTATCGTAATAAACGATTGACAGCGATTGTTTGGTTGTTTTTCTCTCAAAAATTCTGAGAAAATCAAGAAAAAATCGTTTTTTTTTTTCGATGAAAAGCTTTTTTTCACAGATGGATAGTGAAAGTGCGCTCCACTACACTTGAACGTTGTTCGTGAAATTTCGTCCTGCTTTTGAATCGTTTGCCAATATTTCTCAAATTCTTTTTCAAAAAATTTACGAAAAATCATTTTCAGATGTCTCGCCGCCAGGCAAGAACCGAAGACTGCCGGTATTTTGCCAATGGAATTTGTTCGAAGGGAAACGCATGCACGTAAGCCAGTTATCAGGAAAATTATCAAAAGTTTAGCGATTTTACAGATTCAGGCACGACGAGGCAACACGGAGAAACAATATTTGCCAATTTCATTTGGCTGGAAAGTACGTAAATAAAATGAAAACTGCTGAAATATTGCTGAAAATCTAAAAAATTAAAGGGCATCAATTTTTTCTTGAAAAATTCCAAAGAAAATGTTTTTCAGATGCTCATTCGGTGAAGTATGCCGCTTCAAGCACGTCGAGCGTTCTGAACCCTCAAAATCGACCGGATTCAATGTGGAAGCGCCAGCTTTCGTGCCCAGTTGGCTGAAGAAGCCAATATCTTCTGGTTAGTTTGACCTAGAAAGAAAATAATGGAAAATGTGCCCAAATAGCAAGGGAATTCAATTTCCATCATTTTAAAATCGATTTTTTAGAGTCGTCTTCAATGTCACACTCATCGCCTTCAAGCTCAAATGACCAATCCACGTCGTCGTCGTCAGAAGCCATACATGATCAGATGTGTCCCAATCACGAGAGAACTGGAATTTGTCACAGCAGGAATAGGAACTGCGCATTCCTTCATGGCGATTTCTGCGATTTGTGCAATCACTGGTGTCTGCATCCATTCGATCAAGATTTGCGACAAAAGCATCACCAGGTGTGTTTTTGTCTCGTCTCCTTTCAGGTTTTCAAGTTGAAAAAGAAAGCAACTTTCGAAAAAAAAAACTGAATATTTTCCAGGAATGCACCGCCAACCATCTGGCCGAAATGGAAAGAGCTTTTTTGATGAAGGAGTCCGAGGAGAAGTCGTGCGGAATTTGTATGGACAACATTTTGGAGAAAAAAAAGCGCTTCGGGATATTGAACGGATGTCAGCATTGTTTTTGTTTGGACTGTATCCGGCGATGGAGATCAAGGGACCAGCAAGCGTTGATGGCAACTGAAGTCGTGAGGTCTTGCCCAGAGTGCCGTCAACATTCGGACTACGTGATCCCCTCGATTTTTTGGGTTGAGAAAAAGGATGAGAAGGAGCTGTTCATTAATATGTACAAGGATAACATGAAAACGAAAATTTGCAAATATTATGCGGTGAGTTGACGTATGATGATAGACTAAATTACGGGGTTTTTCTTGCAGAAAAGTCAAAGAGGATTCTGCAAGTTCGGCAACAAGTGCTTCTACAAACATCAACTCCCAGACGGAACCGTTGATCCAGGTATTGAAAAAAAAACAAAAATGTGTACTCAAAAACTTATGGCGCGTCCAAAGTTCCCAAATCTGGGATTTCTGGGCCCAGAAAGCAGTCCAAAGTGACGCCCAGATTCCCAAGATTCCCAGATGAGCAAAATTTGAACCAGTGCGACAATTTAATTTTTCTTTGCATCAAAATGTGCAGAAAAGCATGTAGATTCACATAAAATAAAGAAAATATTCGAGAAAAATTCTTTCATGAAGAAAAACGCCAGGGTTTTTATCCGAAAAAAAAGTCATTTTTCCATGCCGTTTTTCTCAATGAAGGAATTTTTCTCGAATTTTTTCTTTATTTTTATGCTATTCTACATGCTTTTCTGCACATTTTGATGCAAAGAAAAATTAAATTGTCGCACTGGTTCAAATTTTGCTCATCTGGGAATCTTGGGAATCTGGGCGTCACTTTGGACTGCTTTCTGGGCCCAGAAATCCCAGATTTGGGAACTTTGGACGCGCCATTAAAAATTGGCATACCGTAAAGACTCTAATATAACGCCACACCAAAATTAAACTTTGAGGCGATATATCTCGGTTCCTGTAGAAGGAATGTAAAGGAAAGCTTCCTATAGGAAATGAGATACATGGGCTTGAATCGGATGGTTTGGGTGGCGTTTTTTAGAGTGTTCACGCTATTTGTGGCAGCTAAAAATCGAGACGCAAACCATTTCATTCCAAACTAACAAAGCTTCAATTTTTCAGGAAAGTCTCCACAAACTAGACGACGTGAGCGTCTTTTCGAATTCCTCGTTCCCGATGAAACCGATTCTGATGATTTGGAAGATGATTGGGACTACGATGAAGAAGATGTACTATGGCCGGGAGTGGTTGTTCCCAATGATTCACCTCCAATCGAAGACAGAGATACAGAAACGCCGCCCTCAGCACATTTCTTCAGATTCTTAGCCGGTATGTCTAGACTGATGCAGGGGTCAGGTTCAAGAGATGATGCTGACGAAGTGGACGATCCTTTTATCGATATGTTTTGATTAGGATTATCGATAATCGCATTATTTGCATTTGTAACAAAAAAAGTTGTCAATCATTGAGCCATGACATTCTGAAACTTTTTTGTCATCCCGAAATTCTTGTCTTCTTCAAAACTTTGTTCCCAGTGCTTATATTTTCCCGCTCGAAACCATGAAACCTATGATTTTCCAATTTTCATTGTTTGTATTTTTTGCTTAATAATTTTCAGCTGTTTTTCCTGTGTCTTAATTAAATTCCCGCTTATTGCCATATATTTTTTTTCAATTTCATGAAATTATTAAAGTGTACTCCATACAAACAAGCAACCCTTGGATTGTAGCAAGAATTAAATAAATTCTCCTTTAGATGTGTATTTTCTTTATTTAATATTGAACATAATATTTATTATTAAAGTAATTTTCAGGTTTATAAAACATAGGAAGGACGCAATGAGTGAATTTGGGAGAAAAAGACCAATTTCTTATTGCCTTGCAATTGTCATGTTGAAGAAAAACATGCTTCCACCCTCCGCAAATCACTAAGAATCAGTGGGTGTAATAAGGTCGAGGTATTGTGGAAAGAAAGAAGAAAAGAGCAGAATGGCAGGACTTTGGAGTGAAAAAAACAGACGAAAAAAGTTTTTCTTATCAAAAATCAGGACACAATGAGAAAAAGCAAAAAGAACTCCCTTAAAGCTCCAGTGTGTGAATCTGACTCTAGACAAGAACATTGTCTCAAAGAAGTTAGATATGAAAGTCTTTTCAATTTTCTTTTCTATTGTATTTGGCACATTGTGCGACACGTCGCAACACTGGTTGACATCAAAAGAAAATGAAATACGATTAGGATCATGTGGAGAACCGATGGGTATGTTTGATCAATTCTCCAGGAAATTTTCAAAGACTTTATATTAAAGGTGAAACTCTCTGGATGGCTACTGCTTATAGAAATGACAGATTTCGTTCAGGGAGAAACTCGGAGTTGAAAATCAGACGGCAAAAAAATCAGAGGGTACAAAAATTCGGGGGGTACAAAGGGGTACAAAGTGATTTAGGGGTACAAAAATCACAATTAGAGAGTACAAAAATAAGCCCTTTTCAGGTATTTGGTACCCCGGAATTGAAGATTTTGAACCCCTAAATTGTTCTGTACCCCATTGTACCCTTGAATTTTTGTACCCTCCAAATTATTTGCCAGATCAGACCTACGGTGAAGCCTAGAACAGAACCGAGAAATCCTACAATGGAGCTGATAGCAGAAATGCTAGCAGCGAAGAAAATGGAAGTAAAAAATAGAACAGTTTCGTGGAAAGAGTCAACCGATTGGGAAACGGATTTTGTCAACTCCACTGAAACATCTTGGAATGGAACGGAAACGCTCAATTCTACAAAAACGGCAATGGAGATGACAACTAGGAGACCAACTCTCGATTTTGAAAGTAAGTTTTTCTAATTTTTGAACAAAATAGTTTTGGCGTATATGTATGAAAACTGATATCCAAATATTTCATCAGAAATCTCAAAATTGCTCCAAATCCTTCCTCGAGTGGATCCACCGGTTATCAACAAGACGAACGCAGTATTCGTGTCGCAAACCCATTTGCTAATGTCGTCTACTTGGTTTATTGAGTTTGGGTGAGCGATTTCAAGATTCTAAATAATATGTTTCACGTTTCTGGTTTCAGGGAGGATGACCATGAATGGCACTGGAAACATAATAAAACTCAATTGGACTATTCAATTTGCCGTGAGAATGAAACAGCCAGCTACCGTACATCACCGCCATCAGTTTTCAATCACGTAATGGACTTTCACAGAGATTGGAGAAATGTCGAAGAGGTGGAATTTTGGAAAAAAAAACGGTGCTTGCAATAGTAATAATTTTAGATCATATTTCTTCGATTCTGCCAGTATCGAGACGATTCCAGAGGAGTTCTTGCATTGATTGTGGTGAACAGATCTTCAAGCCCCGTTCCAGTATTATGCCTTCCGAAAAGTGAAAGATTGGCCCTGATAATCGAAACGATTTTTATTTTCAGCAATCGACAAAGATCAGTTTCTTAGAATGGATTACTTCGAAGAGACCAGTGCAGTTATCGTCACCGAAACGGGCGATGTAAGAAACTTGACTATATATCAATAAAAATAGTTTTAGGGGATAAAATGTGATGATCAAAGTATCGCTTCCTACTATTCTCTCGGGAAAGAATGCAAAGTAAAACGAGAAGGAGCTCCAATGGTAGTTGAGGACTCTTTTAGAGTTCAGAGATTGATTGGTATCGTTGCCAATGGTAATTAAATATTTTACATTTTCCAATTTTAGTTTGAAGTAGTCAGCTATGTGTATTAGAAGTATTCTAGAGAAGTTTTGTCTGATAAAGATGGGAAATAATTGAAGGGAACTTTGCTTGAAAAAATCAATTAAATTTTTGAACGTATCCGGCATCCGGATCTTTTATCCTTCAACTGAAAGTAGTAAATTCGTTAAGTTTCTATGAAAAGTACTGCGGAATTTTTATTGCAGATGACGAAACCCCAAGCTATCACATAATTCAAGCATACATGAACGAAATGTGCTATTTGATGAAAATATGTGCTCGAGAAATTCAACAAATTGGACATTCCCCTCAAATAAACGATGAGGAAATCAGAAATGTAATAGACGATGATTATGCAGAACAAGCGGAAGAACCCACAAATGATCCCCGTCTTTCATCAAATGAGCCAAAACCAGTGGAAGAAGTAGGATGGTTCATGAAGTTTATGAGAAAAGTTGCTGCATTTATTATTGTGACTTGAAGTTACGGAAAATAAAAATTTGTGAAAAAAAAACTTGCATAATTTTTAAGTTTGACAGTCTCTGAAACGCTGGTTATTGACGAGAGCCTGGAAATTACCTCAATTTTCTTTCTTTTATGGAAAAGGATTGTGTGAATATTGTTAAAGCATTTTGTCCAAAAATTCAACCTGTGCCATCTTCGTTTTCCAACGTTCAACACTTGTCTCTCATTATTTTCTCATTTTTTATCAAAGTTGACAAGCTTAACAGGAAATTGGCAATTCTGGATATAGTAGTAGATTTTATGATTTTCACCGTAAAATTAATGCTACACCGTCCGGACGATCAAACCCAGAACAAAATGTGTATCCAACGTTCAATTCTTTTTGTTTTTTTGTTCACATGTGCAGTTGTTCGGTTGTTCCATTGTTCCATTTTCAAGACTATCAAAACTAGTTGAATTTGAATAACTGCAGCAAATTCGCCTAGCCGCACACTTCGTGTACTCCACGCGGACAAGTTTCGTTTAACAACTGTTTTAAATCTATCAGTTTGACATTTTTGCATTCTTCTTATTATTCTTTTCTTCGAAATGAGATCTGCTCTTAAACATGGATATGATCGGATTCTTTCGATAATAATGTAGTGCTCACAAAGTCACGATCAACAGCGTATGGGATTTTGGTGAGTTTTTGTTTTGAAAATAATCATATGACACGAGATTGTTCTTCTTGAAGAAATCCGAAAGTTTATAATACTCTATCACCAGTGCTTGTTTTCTTGTAGTCTGAGAATTGTCCATTTTCACCCAAAACCAAGTTTTGGAAAGAGAGAGATTCATGACTTTTTTGGAGCACTCGATAATGTTTTATAAAAATATTTTAACCACTTTTTGGAGACTGCAATGTGCTGTGTGTACACAAATGACACATATGTTCTGTACCACTCAGATCGTCTTAGTCAGCGAACACACGTTCTTCCCCTCTTCTCCACCTGTCGAAATTGCCAAAAAAATTATGGGCAGACACATTTGTACTGTCTTGCCTTCTGTTTTGTCTTACCTTCCACCATACCTTCTGTTTTGTATTGAACACCGTTTATCCTGTGTGCACTCTCTACGATGGATTTTTTCGAGTACGAAGAGCTTGATGCTGAGAATGTGATTAGTCTTCGGCTGGATTTACAAAATATCAAAGAATTCTATAATGCTCCGGATCGTTGTTTTGGAACCGGGAAAGATATTCTGAACACCAACTGGTGAGTTTTTTCTCTTTTAAAAATTTGGAAATACAGTACTTGCTCTGTTAGAATCACACCATATGCGTGCACTTCGAGTTTAAGTATCACAGTGGCTATCAGCAATATCAAAAATCTGTTCACAGATAAAATGTTTGTGACATTATGGTTAATAATTTATTAGTTATAAATTTCCGCAAATTTCTCATAACAAAACTTAAAAAGAACTCTGTGTTTTTCAGGGTTTTCGGCTGCTTCTATGATCCTACAACTGAAAAATATAATATGTCGGCCATTGGTGAAGAATTAGAAAATGTTCGATGTGACGTCACATTCAGTGTCGTCCAACCAAGGGATCCAGCAATGGAACGACTTGTGGCTAGACCTATCAATCAGCGACGGATTGTGAGACAATTTTTCCAGGAAGTCGCTGATATACCCGGCGGTGAATGGGAAACCGTCTTCACGGATGAGAGGTACTCATTTGAAAATTGGGCATTTCTGGGATATGTGGAGTATCAGTTTCGGGTGATTCTGACTCCTCTTCAACTTCCGGACCCGGAACCAGGAATGGTGCCAGAAATGATCGATGATCAAGAGCCCGAAGAAGCTGATGAGGAAGAAATCGATGAAGAAGAAGAAGAGGAGGAAGAAGATGCTGAAAGAGATCGCCGAGATGCCTGGGCCGACGACATAATCCCAGCAGGAGAAGAAGAACAGGTCGAGCAAAAACCCGAAACATTCGAATTGTGCCTGGACCTCTGAAAGTGAGTTTTGAATGACCCATGTGAAGAAACTCTTAAAAAATGATTTCAGATTCATAACATCCGATATGCAAAAAAAATACAAATATTCTGTCTCAATTGCCAACGAATTCTTCCATTTCTCCAATCGAAGTATTTCTACATTTTTGAAATTCGAGTATGTTTTCGAAATTCAACCTTCTCCAGCAAAAAACTTTTTTCAGAAACCAGCTGTAAAAGTTCACTTCAAATTCGTTGAATCTTTTTAGGACATTACACCGAATCTGATTAATTGTCTTCTCTCTTCAAGTTTTTCTAAATTCCCCATTTTCAAATAGCCTGGATCTTACTTTCATTTTTATTTTCCTCCAATTTTTGTAACTTTTCTTTATCTGTTCCCCTCAAAAAATCAAAACCTCCCCCCCCCCCCCCCCCAAAAAATAAAAAATTTGAATATGGTAACTGTTTTTAAGAATCTCTTTTTTCCAGGATGCAGGTTTCGTGATCCAAGGTGCTCTTCGAATCTTCATCCACTTTTTCTCTACACTCTTTTCAGATTCCATTTATGCTTCATTTTTTATTCAGAGAAAGTTTTATGGAGATAGGAGCCCGTAAATCCACGAAGAGACGTATTCGCGGCAGGACGCGGTTTACGCTATTCGTCTCTCTCGTGTTCTGCCCAGCCAAATGCGTTAGGTGTTTTCTCTAAGCCTTCTATCTGAACCAATGGTTAGAGAGAAGATACTCGCCTCATCCATTTTTTGCCCGGCTCGCTCTTTTCTGCTAGTGTTACACACCACGCGAATGCTTATTCTTGCGCTGTCTTCTCTTGCCTCTCTTCCCTCCGCACAATGCCTACACTGGAACTAAGCCACCGAGAGGCCCCGGGTGACCCCACTTTTTGGATGTCTCTTCACTCCACACACTATTTTCCGCCGTTTTTGATGAAGATGGGGTGTGCGAGCGACATTCGCCGCGTTGCCCCGCTGCCTTTTGCACACACATACGTATACGTCATGAACACCATCTGCCGTGCTGATGGATCGATAACGAAGTGAAAGGACGGAGAAATAAAACACAACGGGAAAGAAAAAATTAGGGGACTTTCCTAGGAATGGAGAAAACAGTTTCCACTAACAGTTGAAAATGAACTCGATTTTATAGGGAATTCGGGAAATGGCGAAATGAAAATTTATGAATAATATAATAGCATTTCCAAAATAAGATGTTGAAAGTTTGTTGTAAACTTTTCTCTGTTTTTGACAACTGAATTCATTTTCAATTTCACGAATATTAAAAACTATGAATCCTCTTTTCTGAGCAACGCAATTTACATTTCACTTTTCTGTATCAAAATTTACGCACTTTCCAACAACAAATCACATTTTTTGGATAAGGGAAATTCAAAAAACCAAAAATAAACAAAAACGAAGTTATTATAGAACTATTTCATGAAAACAAATGAATTTTTCTCCATTTTTCACGCTTTTTGAGTGATTTTCCTGGAGTAACTTATTTTTCTAGATCTCAGATCTTGAAAATTCATTAACTTCATCTCTGAGAACGACCAAACTTGATAAGACAGTTAAACTTGGAACGTTTCGTAATTTTGTTATCAACAAGTTAACGTGATATTTGAAGTCCTGCAACTACAAGACCCCATGAATATGGTTTGGAAATTTTAAGGGAGAGATTGCAAAGCTTTCAACCAAAGTCAATATAATTTTATTCATCCATTAACATCGGAAGTTTTTCAGTGCACCTTTTTTCCACAACATTTTAGTTTTAGGACAATCTCAATTATCGACTGCTTCGATTTCAATCACACAAAGTCCTTCTCGCCAAAACCTGACATTTTTAAGTTCACAATAATTTTCAATTCCCACCAAAAACAAAAATTCGTCACATTCACATTCAAAAAAAGTCACGAGATTTGCTCTTTTCCACATTTTGTTGCTTAGAAACCTTTCTAGTGGCTTAAGAGAAGCTTTTCCCAGAAGTTTCTTCTCAATTTTTCTAAATATTTGAATTTTCAAGATTCTACTCATGGTGAGTTGAGGAAAATTAGTACACAATTCCTGAACAACATTTTCCAAAAAGATTTCAGAATGTGAAAATATTCCCGGAAGAGTCTCTGAGATCTTCTGAGCATAGCATTGGATATGTTGGGCGCCGAGTTTACGCATGTGCTCTTCTCCTCTGGTTCGTTGCAATTTGTCTCTATACGTGCATCGTTTTACTATTCAAAAGCAGACTGACAAGATCGTCTGAAGTTGATTCAGAATCTGAAATGAATCTCATCGACAATCCATGGCTAGAAGACCCAGAAATAGAGAAAAAAGGCCCGAAGGAGATGTTTCAGTGTACTCCAGAACCTGTTCTTGTGAACATCATAAATGAATGATTATCATGTTTAGTTGCGCTTTGTTGAATAAATTTGTGCTAATAATTTGTTAATGAAATTACATTAGAGCAAGTGATTACACAAAGAAAAAAATGTTGTTGTTACTGGACATTCTGACGTTTTGCATGATATCAAAAACAATATAAGCGTTTAAAAAAATCTACGAAAGTAGTCCAGACTTGTTCACTTTTTCTGAACATTTCAGAATTTACGAATCGAAACTAGATCTCCACGTTCTATTTGACACATTTTTTGTAAATATCGAACAAAACAATATTAGGCAGTTTTCAAAGGCACAGTCCTGAGGTTTTGGCATTTCCGGCACTTTTTTCCAGACCACATATATACTCAGACTGGAATTAGGCAAAGAAGTTGTCAATTACAAAAATGACTATCTAGTGTTGTTTAGTATACCTTCAGTTTTTCAGACAAAGTTAACAATTCTAGAACACTTTTGTACTGCTTCAAAAATTACCATCTTCCACTGAAAAAATTTAAACTGTACATATTGGTCAAATACATAACCAACGTCATATCCCCTCAGATTGAAATTAGGCAAAGAAGTTGTCAATTAGAGAAAAAAAAGATTTCGTTTTGTTTGGTATCTTCTGAAATTTTCAGAGAAATCGAACAATTCTGGAATACTTTTGTAGTGCTTCGAAAATGTCCATCTTCAGCTTTTTCCGCATTGAAGATCTGCTGTTTTTTTTTTTGGTTTTCCACTTGTATGCTGAAAAAAAACACTGCCAACAAAGTAGAAATCTCCTCTGAATCAATCTAAAAATGTTTCAAATTTCTCAGGGTATTGAAAATAACTAAATATTAGATTGGTAACAAAGTAATGCGCGTTCTTGATTCTGAATAACTTCATGCAAAACTAAAACAAGAGGATATCAATCGAGAAGCTTTCAACAGTATTATCCACCAATTACTACCAACGCATGATCAAAGTTTCGCTGTTTCTCTTGAAAAACTACACTAGCTGTAATTCGAAAAATGTCGCGCCAAACGCGCATTACTTTTTTACCAACCTAATATGACAAAACAGAATCAAAAAACTAGTAGCCTGGAAAACTACAAAGTTTTTACGAAGAATTTTTTAGATATCGTATTGAAAACGTATTTAGAACCAACAGGTAGTTAAAGCTGGCAAAATCTATTCTGTGTCTGGCCGTAACCTAACAGTTCCAGAAGTACCGTAATGAGAAATCAGTGATTGGCTGTTTAGCCTAGAAGGATTAATGTAGTCTGAAATCAAAAGGTATTAAGGTGATTTCATTTTATTTATTGTTTTTCTGATTCACCTCAAAATGGCAAATTCAAAAGATTTTTTCGAAATGTTGTTTGAAAATGTTTCCATCCCATTTCAAACACATTTTCGAAATGTTTTTCAATTATTCAATATATAATTTGGGAAATGTAAGAAAAATTATTCTAATTTTTCCTTGTTTCTGACTTTTCTTGTAAACATGATTATTGAATAAGGAAATGGAATTCTATATAAGCTTGTACTCACTACCATTGACAACTGACGTAAGATGGTCAGAAAATGCCAACGGTTTGAATTTTTCGGTCAGAAATTACTACAAATGGAGACGTAAATGAAATTTTGGAAAAGAAAAATGAGTCACAAAATAGAAAGTGTACTGCTCCAAAATTTAAGGAAAGCGATGTATAAAATTAATCTTGTCGCTCTGGGCGTATGGACTACAACGAAGAAATACGGTGGCCAAAGCAGATGTTGACACCAAAAATTTGTGAAAAGTGTAGAAACTGGAAAATGTTTTCGATGTTTCGATATGGGATTCTGAGTTTCTTATTTTCAGACGGAAAAAAGTTCTATCTAGGAATTGAGTAAAACTCAATCACTTTTATCAAGAAAACCCCTTTTTTTAAATTTCCCTTTTTTGAAATCAAACAAGAAAACCAACCAAACCGAGGGAAAAGTTTCTTCAAAACCATTGAACCTTAGGCGCCATATGGTTGTTTTTTGCCACTTGCCTACGAAAATTCGTGTGATCTCAACGAGAGCTCAACGAATCAGGCGCCATATGGTTGTTTTTGGCCAGTATCATATCTCAGAAGTATATAAATTTCTATGTTACAGCGGGCGGTTTCACTAGATCTTTCTATAAGAGCTGGTGATGTCAGGCGCCATATGGTTGTTTTTTGGCAATGTTAGATATTTACAAACTAGAAGAAAGAATCTGTGATCTTTCAATAAGGACACGGCCTCTGGATAGTTTTGTGTCTTTTGTTTACAAGTGTCACGAGGAACTAAATTGGAATCTTATTCATGATTTTTCAAAAAAAAAATTCAGAAAAGCAATGACTGACGTGGTGCATTTGTATAAGAGTGTAGGTCAAAATGATGATTGTTTACTCATTCTTGGGTGAAAGGACATTAATCCCGACATCGTCAGGAATTTAGATTTAGTTCCACTTCTTGTGAATAATGGTCCGCTGGTGTTGCTGTAGATTGTGGTAAAATCGAATGAGATGCTCACCAAACCGCTGATACCGATTTTAAAGCCTACAAATTACACATGACAAATTTCCGAATGTGTAATTTCCGGAAGCCAAAAAACTGAAAGAAATTTGGAGAAGGTTGAAAACTAGAAAAAGTTTCCATTGTTTCAAAATTAATCTATAATTGTATACTGTTTTCTGTTGGTTGCTACACAACAAAAGTATATTTCTCTGTTTCTTCTCCATGGTAACATTTAGGATTTTTTTTCGCTTATACAGTTGAATATGAAATCAATACTTTTTGCTATGGTTAGAACTTTTGGCGCTGCTGAGAATATTTCTTCAAAAACAAATGATTTAGACCAGGCAACCTATCGACGATCCGCGACCGGCCGCATATATGTTTTCAACAGCGTTGCTCAGGCCGACCCTATTAACTGCATTTGCTCATATTTTCCATTTGTTCAAACAGAAACGTTCTTTTCATCCCTCTCTGATTTTCAATATCATCATCACGCAGCAAGAGCAGAGTTGAAGAATTGGGCGGAGAATCAAAGACGCATACTTTTCTGAAATATGGGCGGAGAATCAAAGACGCATACTTTTCTGAAATATGGGCGGAGAATCGAAGACGCATACTTTTCTGAAATATGGGCGGAGACTCAAAGACGCATACTTTTCTGAAATATGGGCGGAGTCTTGAGACTCTTCTCTTTAAAAGGGGCTTTCAGCAGTGTTTTTCATCAGTTGTTACCTCCCTCTCCCACACCTCAACCTGTCGGAGAGAATGATCCGTCTCATTTTCCTCCTCTCCCTCTCCACTGCTCCCTCCTTAGGAATTTCCTGCTATGGCTACAACGACTACGACGAGGTCGTCGAGACTCTCCACCACCGTAAGTTCTGTACTGCGGTGTACGAGGTCTCCGATGGAATCGGAGCCTTCGGAGGAGGTGAGAGACATCCGTCTCGCGTCCCGAACATCGTCAATATGACCAAGGGAAACGATTGTGTCATGCAGGTATGTTTAACAGTATGTGCCTTAGAATCCTATCTTCCATTTCCAGCACGTCCAAAGCAACCTCGGCATCCCATCATCTGACATGTGGCTGTGTTACTGCTACACAGAAATGTGCAACTACCCGTTCACTTGGAAGGAATTCGTCAGCCGCGGATACACCCTCAAACCGACGTATGCCGCTGGATTCGAGAAGAAGTGATCTCGGAATGTTTTGATCTCTTTAATTGATTTGTGTGACTCTTGAAACTGATTTTTATTTATTTTCTGTGTTTTATTTGTCCCTGGTCGGAGGGTTCGGAATGAAATTTGTTGAACAGCCCTTGTATTGGGATTTTTTGGGGCTTTCAGAGTACTTCTCCTGTGATCTTCTTTGCTCTCGTCATGGGTGTTCGGAAATTCTTCTTGGGTAGTCTTTCAGTCTTCATCGGTAGAGAGACGTGCATTGTTCCTTTAGCGTTTTTTGAGGAGCTTTCACAATCGATGGTCCGTCCAGGTTGTCTCTCTTCCATCTTGGGATGTTTCATTGGGCTGAGATTCCTTGATTCAGTTTTTTGGTGTATGAACTTTCAGAAACCTCTAGGTATTTTTTGGCTGCTTTAACTGGACCGCTTGGATTCATTTAATAGTTTTCCCTCCTCTCTAATGTTTAATCAATTTCATTTTTTAAGGGCATGTTTACCATAAAAATCAGAAACAAGAAAATAATAATGGGTTATTTTTCTAACATTTCCAAAATTATAGGTTAAAGTATTGAAAAAAGTTTGAAAATGTAGTTGAAATGTAGCGAAAATGTTTTCAAAAAAAAATTCAAGAATAATGCTGATGTTGGAATTTTGAAGTGAATCGGAAAAACCTTAACCAAGATAGCAATAATTTTTAACGGTAAATTTGTTGATATCATTTATTGATAAAGTACACTGATCACCGTATGAGTTAAGCTGAACCAAAACCTCTCGATTTCAGACTAAAGTAATTCTTCTGATCTAAACTATCAATCTGAAGGCGGCTGCTCTCTGATCACGGCACTTCTAGGATTTTTAGGTTGCGACAACCAATCCGACTGCCGACTAAATTCTGAGAGTTTAGCTCCTAAATAATATTGTAGTTCTACACACTTTTCATGACGATATCTAGAGAGATCCTCATCAAAGTTTTGTAGTTCTTCCAGTACACTGATTTCTTGCTTCTGATTAATATTTGTGATTCCGTGTTCTTTGAGTAACACCTAGAATTTTGTTAAATTTTGAAACATAAAGGTTTGTTTTTTTTTTGATATTCGGGAAATTTATGAAAAAAATTAACAGTTGAACGTTTTATTGAGAAGCTTTACACACAACAAAAAGGCCCTCAATTATAAACATTCAATAAAATCAATCTTTCTCGATATCCAGGCCAACTTGGTCTGAAGCAACCACCGGTTTCTCAACAGCATTGTCCGTTTCCTCGTTTACATTCACGATCTCGAAGATGATGTGTCTTGTTGGAGGCAGATCTGTGCCAGTGGATCTTGAAGCTGCATGGTTTGTTACTGCCTTCTTTGGCTCTCGATGATCAATGTAGCACGAGTAGAAGCAAACGAACAGGAGCCAGAAGAGGATCACCAGAACATAACCCATCGCAACAACCGATCCAACGATGTCAGTGGAGGAGAGAGGCTTGTCGGAGACATCAGGCCAGCTCAGCATTTGTCCCATCTGTTAAGAAATTTGAAATTTCTAAAGAATACATTGTAGCCCGCTTGATAATAAAAAATAGGCTGCTTTACCTGAAAGTCGATCCCTTCTACCCACAAGACTCACCACTGTAAATTTCCAAACCAAAAAATAGAGAATTAGAATTTCGTTCTCGTTAGGAAAGAAAAGTTTGGAAATGAAAAAGTCGCCACGAAGTCGTTTTCCCCGGGACCACTCGAGTGGTTTCATGGCAACACTCCTGGAAACCGCCTGAAAGCCAACGCTCGTAACTTTTTTAATGTGAAAATGACAAATTTTTGTCTTGTTGGATGGCAGAAGACACACTGTGGCAATTGGAAAAAAACAAGAAGTGGCAAACAAGTTGTCCATTTATTTTGGAAATTTTTGTCATGAAAGTTTTTACAGATAAAATCAAAACTACTGTCCTATGTGTGCACTTTAAGCCTAATTTTCTCTGCTCCTGTCAGAGATAGGAAAATGTTGTAGACTAAACAAGTTTTTATAATAATATCAGCAATGTTCTTAGAGGACCTGCTTTTACAGGTTTTACGAGAACAGTTGAGAACGCAATTTTGAGAATTCATTGAAATGATTATGAAATTTCAGAAAACAGTCACAGAACAAATGAAAAGCAGAGGAATGTAAAACTTATAGAATTGAAGAAAAAGGAGATTGAAAAATCAGAGATTACAATTAGAGTTGATGATTGTGAAGTTGTCAAGACTTACAGCTGTAGGTCTCCTTCAGGAGCGACACTTTGATTTTCAATATTCTCCTGATTAGCCAGATTTGGAATGTATTGTGGAGAGTAGAAAGCGGGAGTGAGGATCACACCAGGATAGAAGTTACCTGGTGGTGCCAAAGGAAACATGCAACTTGTTGGAAGAAATGGGGGAACAGCAGTAAACGCTCGTGGTCCAAGGGGAAGTGAAATGTTCGCTGAAGAAGTTCCAGAAGGCCCATGATGTTGAGTTAATAGCGAAGCTGCTCCAGCAAAATCATATTGATGGGAAGTGTCTTCTGGAGATCCTGTAGAATGGTCAGATCCAGCGTTTTCCGGTAGAGCTTTGTTGGTCCCATTAGACAGAAGAATTGTGGCATTATCAGCAAAAAACGTGGGTCCAATTGGAAATTGAAGATTCACTGAAGTAGTAGCTGGTGCTAAAGTTACAGAACCTTTCTTTTTTTCATCTGGAGATAATAGAGATTCTATGGAGAATAAGGTGGTTGAAGATGACATTTCAATAGCTCTTCTATAATTCCTTTTGTAGCCTCTAGGATATGCTTTGATCTTGGACATTTCTGGATTCTGCAAAATAGTATTTTCGATATAAAAGGTTCAATTAATTTGATGATAACTTACGCGATACTTGTGAACTACAATAAATGTAATACAGTCAAATGTGAACTCTTGAGGCGTATCCAATTGTACGGTTGTCCCTTGCTCAACTATTTTGGAGACAAGAAGAACTGCCTGATACTTGTAGCTAGATTCCAAGACAACTGCTTCTTTTCGCAAGCAACTAGATGAATTGCTCATTGGAACCTCAAAAACCACTTCTTTGCTCATCAATCTTCGGCCAGAAAATGTATTTGGATGTAGGTAAATGTTATTTTCAGGTGAAATATTCACGTTGGTTGCATTTTCATTCGGTATTTCTATCCATTGTTTAGCGTCCTTGATGAAATGGAACCTGAAATGTATTTTTGAGTTATGAACATTTGAAAAGAAGTGAAATAAAACTCACGTTCCGTTGGAAACTTTGTCGAACCGAAGACTGAGTTGATACTTTGCGTTCGGATCCATTCCAGTAAAATTGAACCCGGGCGAAGGATAGAAATATCTACCCTTAACATTTATTGGTTGTTCTAAAACTGATGAGGAGTAGAGCTCAAACTCGGCGATGTTCTTAAGTGTGACTCCAATAGGCATTGATAGAGCCTGGGGAGCAAGGGTATTTTGAGAAGGAATCACTTTAGAGAGATCAGACGACTCCATGAGAGAAAGATGATGATGAATGATGGATAAAATATGAGGAAATGGTTTAACAAATCTGGAGATGGATTCAGAGCTGACGATCAGCAGTAAATGATAGTAAACTCCTCCCCCAAAATCATAGTTCTCATCAGTTGGTATAAGAATCAATACAAGTATTCTGGTACATGAGGTATACTGTATACTGTCAGTCATGCAGTCATAAAAATTGAGTGAAGTGTACGGTAGTATACGGTAGCTTACGATGCGGATAGGAACGACAGTGTACACAGAACTCTCCTTCCGGGAAGTTAGAATGTGCTAAAAATGAAGAAAACATTGTGAAAGCTAGCAATATATTTTCCTAATGATATGATCAAAAATCAAATCAAATTTTTTTTTGAAATACTTCATAACAATTTTCTAAATTCAGGCCCTGTAATGCAAATCTTCCGAATTTTCCATTAAGGTACCGTATTTTCTCTAATTCAACGATTAATTTTCAAAAAAAAAATTGGTCAAAAAATCAGAAATTTGACAATTCGGAAGTTAAGAATTCTGAAATTCGGTGTTTTTTTTTCAATTCGAAGTTTTCATTCCGCAATTCGAAAATCCAAAATTCCGAATTTATGAAATTCTGAGATTCCAGAATTTCAGAATTCAATATTCAGGAACTCTCTAGATCAGAAATTGAGAAAAAGCCCATGGGCTTCTATTAGAGGGTGGGCTTCAAATAGAGGTGGGCTTCTATTAGAGGAAATACGGTAAGTTTTGAAATTCTGGATGAAATCAAATATGTTTCCCTGATCATTTGAGATAAAAACCATATCAACCTTGGTTCAGGAACAATACTGTTTTCAAGGTTCTGCTATTTTTCGAGTTTTCTCTTTTCATTTAAATTAACTTGAATAATTTTCTGTTTGTTACACATTTCATTCAATAAGACGTTTGGTCGTAGTCCCCTTTCAAAAAACCAACCTGCATTTTAGTTTTTTTAATGTTTTTTTTCAAACTTTAAAGATATGTGAATAATTCGGGTTCATTTGATAGTGATGTTCAATTGCTGCTTTCATCGTGTAAGTTATTCCTGAATGTCCAATAGCATTCCATTTCAATTATGTTCCCATTTTTATTGGCTCCACCCAATAGATTATTGTGTTTCTCTTTGTTTTTTTTTCTATTTGTTTCTGATTCAAATCCCGTTATATTGATACCAATGATTTGTTTGAATCTTCCACCTCAACATTCCGTTTGCTTTTTTTATCAATTGGTTTGAAATATAGTTCGATGTTATCTTGCCGGATTCATCTGCCTTTTCTCAATCAAGGTCAGAAAAATGCAAAACATCGCTCATTTTTTCGGCGCCAACTGTTCTTTTTTCTCTTATCTCTCCCACGGTGGCGTTGCCAAATACTGTTGGCGAGAAAAAAAATCCTAATGCGCTAGAAGGAAACGGCAGAGAGGAAGATTAATGACGTTCACACCTGCCCCGCAGTTCAGAAAAAAGGAGAAGACGAAGAATTGAGAAGCTGCGGATTAGTATTGCCCCGGAGTATGTGCTGAGAACAGAGAAACATGAAGATAATACCCTTTGCAAGATGAAGGCGTACATTTGTTTTTAATCTCATTAGTGAGTCCTATAGAAAGGCAAAGAAGACGTGCCGTGGAATAGAATATGAGACGTTTTCTGAGTAAAAATTGAAAGAAGAGACAAAAGAGCATGACGCCGGATAATCTCCTCCGTTTTTATTTGGGAAGATGAAATTACTGTAGAATGTGTGGGCCGATGTCCAAAAAAAAACTGAAACACTTTTTTGGCATAATTAAAATTTTATTTTGGGAAAAAAAATCAAAAATATGAGAAATAGATGACGAATGAAAAAGGGGAGGCAAAGAAAAACAGTCATGCTAAGAATTGGAAACACGAGAGATAAGCGAGTTGGATGAGAAATCAGAGAAAAATTTTATTTAAATCATCAAAAAACAATTAATGAGGTAAATTGAAAAATTTAGAGGTGGGTTGAAAGTAGAGTTAGCATTGAACATTGCTTCAAAAAAAATTAAAGAAAACTAGATTAACAGGAGATGAGAACAAAACATCATATCTAGTTAACAGAATAGGGGAAAAACAAAAAAAAATGTTGGAGCAAGGAAAAAAGGTAAATTAAATATTCTAAAAAATTGATGAAACTTATTTCTAGTAGACGAGGAGAAATACGAATCTTATAATTTTGTCTGGACAAGGAAGCTGTTAGAATAGATTTCGAAAAATTGAAGAAACTGGTCGTTATATAAAATATCGATAACTAAAAATGAGGAAATTGAAAAAGGCAGAGATGGAAAGAGATGTGTTGGGAAATGAGAGAAAATTCAACGAGAAAGAAAAGTGGAATTGATAGGTGATTGGAAGTTCCGCCATCCAGAAATTGTTCCACTTTCTGGTTCATCTTCTTCGTCTTATCCTCTGGATCCCACGCCGTCTATAAAATGTTTCTGATTTTTCAATTATTCAAAATCATTTCGAATTCAATGAACTTACCCAGAGCGTGACAAACGTCTTGGGACCTCTACGTTCCTGTATCCATTTGCTTCAAACTGCAGAACTTTGTCAACGACTGATTGGAAACCATATTTTTGTGCATATATTCCAAGCTGGAAAACTCTGCCATCTGGAATAGTTGCATGTTTAATATGATAAACTTGTAATCCTCACTCTCAAACGGCTTTTTCTTATCAAGAGCATGATCCAAAATTTCCATGAAAAATTCCTTCCTGTCATATGGCAAACCAAAATGATCCTTCTTGGGATTTTTTTCAAATTTCCTTGCTAAATAGCCACATACATTGGCTAGTTGGGTTTTTTCGAAAAAGAAGCGATGTCTTGGAACCAATAATTTTATGAGAGGAATAAGAAGTATTTCAGCGGTTACTTCCAACTTCCCATACTTCTTCTCCGTCACCATTTCTTCAAAAACTTTCTTCTTGTCGAGGGGATATAATTGACGTATCCCCGACTGCGATTCATCGCACCTTGCTTTATCAATAATTCTGGAACGTAGTCTTCTTGTTTCTCGGATAAACGGAGTCACTTTCAGCGTCACCGCAATCTTCCGCATCTCAATTTCAGCATCATGCTTGATAACCGATTTGAACGCACGAGCTTTTTCATCATAGTAAAAGCGAAGTATCCTAAATAGTCATGAGGGATTAGATGATAAAGGAATTTTGAACAAATTACTCCCCTCCCCTACTTTTGTTTCGAAATTTCGGAATATTCAAATTTGGAAAACCTTGAAATTTTGTGATTCTATTTTTCCATCACAAAATGAGCAAGACATTTGTGGAAAACAGACCACAACTAAAAAAAAAATAATTAAGAGCTCTCATTTCAAAAAAAAAATTACCGAAAATTTTTTTATTTTTCGGAATTCCGAGTTTGGTTCCGACCATCCTTGTTCCCCGCCCCAACTTTAAAATTAGTCTAACCAACAACAAACACCGAAAATACTCACCACTTCTGTTCCTCAATTTCAGTGCTTCCAACAAAATCCGAAGTAGCATCTAGAGCAACGTCCCTCAGTTCCAAAACAATAACCCCCTTTTTAGTATAATTGTACGTTCTTGGGAGTAAAATCATCTTATCGTAATGATGAATGAATGTGTTTTTCAGAGGGCAAAAAATGTTCTCAGCGAGAGTGCGCGAGAGATAATAAGGACAGCAGAGGTTTGACACACACAAGTCAATTTTGCTGCCACACAGAGAATAATATAGACCAAACCAAAAATTATAGGCGCACTATTTTTCTCAAATTTCCGGAAAGAAGTAGAGGGGATATTTTTGTAGTTAAAAAGGGTCGACATATCAGAATGAAAAATTATTATTTTCTGAAAAGTTTGCAAAAAATATAAACAAAAATCTAACAAAACTCATATTTTTAAAGCGGTTATCATATATCCAAAGAAAACTGAAAACATACATATCTATGTTTGAAAAACTCAAAGATTTGCAAAGGTTTAGTTCATTGTTGCGCTTCAATAGGAGCTCACCCTATACGTGCAGTTTGATCTCCATTCTCGGTTCCTTGAGAAAATTTCAAAAATTTGCCGACTGATAATTATTGGTGATATCATGATAAATAATTAATTTGTGAACAAATTGTTGATCCCTTTCACAGGAATACAGATAATCAAGATCAAAGTTAACGGTGTGTGTGGGCTTATATTAGAGGAGATACGGTATTTGAATTCTCACTTTGTTTTCCTTACTACTTTATATAATTTTTCTTCTTGGTTTTTTTTCGAAGAACATAGCCAAATCGCATTTCATACCCCACAGGTAAAAATTTGGTTTCTATTTATTTCCGATTAATCTTCATTTGATTCTCCATATAATTTGATTTGATTTTGTTTTTTGGAACTTCTCTTCATTTCACACCAAGGTCGCTTCATCTACGTTTTTTGCCACTCCCCTCAAGGTTCTCATTTTCTCTCGGCCGGAGTTGCAGCCGCACTTTGCTTACAAGTATGTCTGTGCTGCCAATGGCGCCAAAAAGAGACTGAAAGGGAAAACTGCTGATGACATTCGTCTCTCCTTTTTTTTCGCCCCGTTGCTCTGGAAACTGAGGCGGGAGAAGAGACATTGAGCATTACTTAGGCCCAAGTGTGCCCTACTTTTTCAGAAAGTGGGAAAAGACAATTTGAATAGACGAAGAGTGGCTCTACGGACTCCACACTCATAAGCTGCTGTAAGTGTGAACGAGTTGAGAAGATTTGTATAGAACACAGAAAATAGAACTCGGATTAGTGATGCATGCGTGTGGCGCGGGCCACCTGCAAATCTACTAAACTTCTCTCGTTTGGCCATTAATCTATTACCAGAAGGAGAAACGTGCCAAAAAAAAAGGGATGTTATTTGACTATGTTAAACGAGAAATAAAAAAGAACATAACACCAGGAGAAGATAAGATTATTTTCGTGAAAGGTTACTGTACAGCTCGTTCAAAAAAAAAGAGAAAGAAGATTTGTTCTGGTAATCATTGTTATAATACAGGGTGCGGCAAAAGTACTGAAACAAAAAGTTTGACGCTAGCTGACGCGCGCTGACGCACTTTTCATGTTTTGATTTTATGTTTATATTCTTCCCCGTCTCTTTCTTAGTAATTGTGCAAAGTTTCAAGTTCCTATCTAAATTTTTACGAAGATGGCACCGCTTTCTGTACCCCTACTTTGATTTTTTCCTGCTTTTGGCAGATTTTTGTGAGCAAGCAACCGAGCCAGGAATACTACTTATAGTGAAAATCATGCTTTCAAAGTCATGGTGCCATAAATATTGCAATATTAGACAACTCAAAATTATGTAAAACCTGCTCATACACAAAAACATGTTTGACAGAAAGTACCAAAACCAGTTGTTCCAAATTGATACCCAGAAAAGGATGGCCTGTCTTGAGTTAGATCACAATCCGATGAGGATTTCTGTACTGGGATTTTTAAAGCATATGTTGAAGTTTATTTTCACATCTTTTTGGGTGCTCTCAATTTTGTTTTTCCAAAGGAATGGGGCAATTTGCCTACAAACCACCCCCGTGCCACCATACATCCTACCCAAAGATGTTGAGCCCCGCCATCAGTAACCGAGCGACCAGAAACGGACAAATATAGATCAATTATGTTACAAATCTCTTCGAGAAAGTCCTGTTAAAATTTGAAGCCGATACGACTATTTTCCGAGAAGTTGTGACGTCTTCTTTTTGTTTCAATACTTTTGCCGCACCCTGTAGATAAATTATTTTGAGTCCTTCCTTTGTTTATTTTTCTGTCAGTTTGTCCACACATTTTGAAAATCTTGAAAATGGAATATTGGTTCGCGTGATCCTCGATAAAGAGTAAGGAGCGGAGCAACAAACAGTAAAGGGAAGAGGTTAAATAGCGCCGAAGGTGATCAGCCAGCAGCGCCAACGTCACGGCAAACAGGCAGGTCTGTTAAAAATTTGAAAAAGATATGAAGCAAATGGTAAAAAAAAGTTGTTCCAAACAACGAGGTACGAGTTGGAGATAATGAAAAAGAAGTGAAAAAGAAGTTGGTATTCAAAAAAGAACCATGGAACGTAACAGATGACTGACAAGTTTATTGCTTTGATTTTCTGAAAAACTGGATTCCAAATGAGAAAAAAATGGGTTTTAAACATATCTGAAAAAAAACCTTTCTCATTTTCATAATCTGAAATAAAGCTCCCAGTAAAGAGAACAACTAAATTCTCAATTCAGCAAATATATTATTTTTGACAACTAAACGTTAGGATTTTTTTCAAAGTGTTGATTTTATCAAAAATTTCGTTGCAGTCTTCATTCGCTATCAAAACGAAGGGAAACCGACAGTAAAGTGGTGACAGCAAAATGGTGAATCTAAAAGTAACTAGACCACCTCCTCTTTCGTGTTGAATCATTCTCTACTACGTCACAGAACTAGAAAAAGATCCCGTGACTACAATAGAGCAAGTTTGCAGTACTATTGAAAAGAAATTCAAAAATTGTCCAGCGTGGTAGCTTGTTTCCAAAATTACTGAAAGCAGAAAATTGAATATTAAACTAACACCACCATAAAAAACAGAAATAAAGAAAAATGGTTTTTTATCAAGACTGGATAGAATTCAAAACTTTTAAAATTGAATTTAAAAGTAGAATAATTGCCTTGCACGTTTTTGAGAAGATTGAACGAATTTCTGCTATACTTTCTTAGCAGCCACTTTTTTTAAATCCGAAAACTCTGTACAGAGGACTCACATATAAATCGAACTTCAAGTTCATTCCAAGAAGAAAATTTTGTACTTCATGTTTCATGTATTAGGTTGTTCGGAAAGTTCGCGTCATTTTTAGCTTCAGATACATTCAATGTAAAAGATGTCAAAACGATGTCGAATAAATTGAAGGTAATGACCATTGTTATCAGTGACTTACTGCCAACGCCCCACTAATTTATGGGGTTCTTCCTCATAGAACTCCGGTGACTGCAAATTGAAATTGAAGTGAACCCTTTTTTGATACCCTACTTTGAGGTGAATGGTTTTCAATCAAAATGGCATTGGAAAATTCTGAATAGATAACTAACAGAAAGTACAAGATTCGGGCTAGACGGTAGACAAGACAGAATAATCTAGCAAGATCCAGCGAGATGGGCCTGGGACGTCCTTCCCGCATGAGGTCGGTGATTATAATTTCACACAGAAACCTTGGTGTTTTTCTCCAATGGAGTTTCACATGGAGTCCGAGTTTCCGATCTGACAAGAATAGGTATCGGCCGTAATAGTGACACAATCATCTAGCAGCTTCCAATACTCCACCCCTCGGTAGACCACCATATCCACAGCAACCCATTTTTATGACGATTTTCATGTTTCGTGACGTCTGGTGGATAGGCGCCTTTGTCAACCAACTTGGTTTGTTGTTCATTGTGATCATTCATTACTCATTTATCACTACTAGTAATGATTTGAATGCAGGGTGAGAAGATTCGAACATGTGCCCACACTTGCTTCCATGTGGAGTTGAGCCAAAAGGTGTGGTCCACATCTTCCCGTTTTTTTTTATTTTGCCGAGGGTTTCCAATCTATGGCTTGTTGACAAAAGACTTGCCACGGATATATGTACTTGATAATTCTCGCACGGTTTGAAATGGGTCCCTTCACATGCAGTAACTTAATGGATCCAAATCAAAGCTCATTTGCCTTTTTGGAGGGGGATTTTCATCCAACGAAAACTCTCCTTTTTCGAATTGATGAATCCAGGCGAACTGGTAATTTGAAAGGATGCATCTTCGTTGTAAACCTGCTCAATCGGCATTTGGTTTCAGCAATTTTCAGGTCAGGTAGAAATCAAAATGAAATGGCAGTCCAAAAATGCAAATTGTTAGGGGTGAAAACGAAGGGCATATCTCCTCGGGGTTTCTCGGCAACTTTCTGCAGCATTTCTGCGTCCTTCTTAAAAACATTTACAGAAAGTTGCCAGACATGACGCAGAAAGCTCACAGAAGTGCTGCAAAAGCGAAGCAGAAAGGTGATCCTTCTAACTCTGCTGCAAAAATGCTGCAGATATGCCGCAAAAGTACTGCAGAAACGTGATTATAAGAATAAACTTTCTGCGTCACTTTTGCAGCACTTCTGTAAGCTTTCTGCGTCATGTTTGGCAACCTTCTGTAAATGTTTTTAAGAAGGACGCAGAAATGCTGCAGAAAGTTGCCGAGAAACCCCGAGTCACTACACGAGAGGAGGAGAAAGATCTCGGTTGGGGTGTAGACACTATTAGACCCTACCAATATACTGATAAAGCGACTGGTCCCTTGCTTGTACCCCGCTTGAAATAATACAGTTTGAAATCGGTCAATCAAAAATGACGCGAACTTTACGAACAACCTAATACTTGCCGAAAGTGCAGTTTGATAAGCTCCATACAAAATAGAGTAGACTTCATAAACTAGTATACTGTATGAGATACTGATATCAACTGAAGATCACAAATGGATCAGCTGCTTCAATCCTGAATCATTGTTCAGCTTCTTTGGAATGGATCCTATTCCACCCAAAAACCATTTTTTTACCTATTTTTCATTAAAGAGAAAAAACAAAATTGGGCCAATGTGTACATATACAAAACAACGGAAAAATGAAAGAATAGAAAATCAAAAAAATCAAAAAATAGTCGGGAACAGAGATCGCCACGAAAAAAATCATAACAATAACAACATCAACGAAAAAATGGCTGGAATGAATTTGGTTATCGGATGGGCAGGTCTATCATATCATAAAAATAAGGATCAACAGCAACGGCAAAACACAGATAGGAAAAATTGAGACGAAATCAATAGATTTGTCGAAAAAATTCAATTTGGAAGGATTGAAGAAATAGTTTATCAACCTCATCAAGGAAGATAATTGGGACAGTTATTGCGGCAACTGAAAAACAATACCCATATTGATCTAAGTTCGATTTTATGCTTCTCCTACCCGCATTTCATTCCTCTTTTATCTTTCATTTGTTGATCGGAATAGTATCTGAGGGTGATTGCTTCTCCTACCGCAATGTCTCGAAGGGCAAAGATCGCAATCTTGGGAATGAGCGGATCTGATTCGAAACACCGAGAGTGCACTTCCACAAAAGTCGCATTAGGATTGCAAGAGTGGTTGAAGAACCTTCCGACGTTTCTGAAATATATGATTATCGGAAAAACAGAAGTATATTTACAAAATGTTTTGCTATCATATACTTCTTAATTTTTTCAGTGGTCTAATTTTCGATTTTCCAGTCTACTGGAAATGTATTGCAGAAAATTTCTCGTTTTGATTTTTTGAGATAGCTTTCCTTAGAAAAAATACGCACCGCGAAAAAATAACCTACTAGTCAACAGCTATTCAGATCAACTAACCCAACTTTTGAAGCACAAATAACGATCCTTTCATCAATAACTGAGAATCCAGCTTCATAAGACGAGCCTCGTTTCGACTTTGCCGGTCTGTTGATGTAAAGTGCATGCACATCAGGCATCTCGTCTTTCTGGGTCTGGGTAAGCCGAAAGTCGATGTTCGCGTGGGGTTGAGCCTTCATTTTCTTGGATTGCGCGACGTTTTCCTTTGATCTCCTTTCTTTCAATAAATACATTTCTCCGACATACTCGACGATATACTGCCCTTTTTTGATGGGCTCCGCTGCGTATCCACCATACCCAATGTTTCCATTGACGACGGCAATGGCGACGGATTTCCCTCGCTGGACGACACGACGATGGCAATTTTCCGGACTGCATTGACATGTGTTTGAGCATTCCACTAATATTCTTGCATCATCGAAATTGTAGTTGTCCAATTGCAGAAGTCCTTCCGCATTGTATTGTAAAAGGCGCACAGGTCCACCAGCAGCAGTAGCTCCATAGGCGAGCAAAGCCTGGAATAAAAATTTGTGGTATGAACAAAATGTTTGTATCTTTGAAAAAAAAATTTCGTGCCAATTTCTGTGAGAGATCAAAAATATGTTGTCAGATTTTCGTTATATCTTGTAAAGAAATGGGATAGGCTAAAAACAGAGCGGCTAACCATAAATGATCGAAATTTTCAGCCGGTTTGTAATAGCCTTTTTGCTAACTGTTATTTTATTTCCCATCATAAATTGCTTTTCAAATGTCATTGAGTACTTGTCAGAATTGAGCAGAAACCGATAACTTACTCTCTGATTGCACTTGCAATGCTGTGGGCTAGAACAAGCCGTCGAGGATCTCATAGTGTTGGCACTTCCACTCAACTCTGAGAAATTCTGATTTGCCAACCGTCCGAGGCATCGGATGTACGCATCCTCCCGCACCACATTCACGTTGGTGTACTGTAACAGATGCGTGCATTTTTTTAATTATGAATGTTTTGTTTACCGTGAAATTCGGAGGATTCTGCATATCTGTTTCCAAAGAAAAATAGAAAACAGGACCTTTCTCAAGATCGGCGTGAAGTTGCGTGTGGAAATACGTCAGGTCCTTGAACGTCCAGAAAGGATGATTCACGTCCATTCTCACATTCCGATCGAGGTACTTCTCTCTTGCCACGAACTCATCCAGCTCTCCAGTTCCATTTGCTGCATTGAATGCATCCAGGAACGCATCTCTTATTTGCGCTAGTCTCACAGCTTCCGATGCTGATTGTTGAACCTCGATATCACTCAATTCGTAGAGATTGTCCACGGCCCATCCTTCCCAAAGGACATAGAAGTAACCAGGCTTTGAGCTGTGCTGCAAATTTGATGATTTAAAATTTAGGAAAAATTCGATTCGTTACCAGGAACACATCTTGCACAATATTTTCGCTCTGATTTCGAGGATTATCATCGGATTCCAAGAATTTTTTCGATGGAAGTCCTGGAATGAGAAGTTCTTCTTTTTTCTGCTTCCAAGATCCGTTTTCTTGGGCACGTCGCGCTTCGGAACACCCAGACGCCAGACGAGCCTCATACTTTTGAACGACTTGAATCCGATTGTTAGACTTCAGTTGGAGCGTTGAACCTACTGCCTGGACAACAATCGCAGATGGAATTTTCTTTGGGTCGATTCTGCAAAAATTCTAATCAATTTTTTTTCTATATATTAGGTTGTTCGGAAAGTTCGCGTCATTTTTGATTGGCCGGTTTCAAACTGTGTTATTTCAAGCGGGGTACAAGGAAGGGACCAGTCACTTTATCAGTATGTTGGTGGGGTCTAAAAGTGTCTACACCCCAACGGAGATCATTCTCCTCTTCTCGTGTAGTGAGATATGCTCTTTGATTTCACCCCTAACAATTCACATTTTTGGACTACCATTTTATTTTAATTTATATCTGACCTGAAAATTGCTGAAACCAAATGCCGATTGTGGAGGTTTACAACGAAGATGCGTTTTTTCAAATTATCAGTACACCTGGATTCATCAACTTGAAAAAGGAGAGTTTTCGTTGGATGAACATCCCTCTCCAAAAAGCCAAATGAGCTCAGATTTGGATGTATTAAAAACAGGGATTGGAAGGGACCCATTTCAAACTGTGCGAGGGCTATCAATCATATCCGTGGCAAGCCTTTTTTCAAAAAGCCATAGGTTGGAAACCCTCGGCAAAGTCAAAAAAGTGGTAAGATATGGACCACGCGTTTTGGCTCAACGCCACTTAAAAGCAAGTGTGGGCACATGTTTGAATCTTCTCATCGTGTGTTGCACACATGAATGTTGGAATCAAATCATTACTAGTGGTGATAAATAGGTAATGTATGATTACAATAAACAACAAACCAAGTGGATTGACAAAGGCGCCTATCCACTAGACGTCGCAAAACATGAAAGTCGTCATAAAAATGGGTTGTTGTGGATATGGTGGTCTACCAAGGAGTGGAGAATTGGGAGCTCCTAGATGATTGTTCCACTATTACGACCAATACCTATTCTTGCCAGATCAGGAAACTCAGACTCCATATGAATATCCATTGGAGAAAAACACGGAGGTTTCTGTTTCAAATCATAATCTCTGACCTCATGCGGGAAGGACGTCCCAGGCCGATCTCGCTGGATATTGCTAGACTGTTCTGGTTTGTTTACCGTATAGTCCGAATCTTATACTGTCTGTTAATCACCTATTCAACCTTTTCCAATGCCATTTTGATTGAAAAAAATACACCTCAAAATAGGGTATCAAAAAATGGATCACTTCAATTTCAATTTGCTGTCACCGGAGTTATATAAGGGAGACACCCATAATTTAGTGGGGCGTTGGCATTAAGTCATTGATAACAATGGTCATTACCTTCAATTTATCCGACATCGTTTTGACATCTTTTACATTGAATGTATCTGAAGCTAAAAATGATGCGTACTTTCCGAACAACCTAATATAATATAATTTCAAAATTTCAGATCAATTGTAATATACAGTCCCAGACACTAAGATATCACATTCTTACTATTAGGTTGATAAGAAAGTTTCTTCCTTTTTCGGCGAAACTTTTGAACAAGTTTTCCTTGAAACAGAGAGGGCAAGATCAATCAAAGTAGGGTCCATAAACATTGATAGTTGTCTGGCAACGCTCCGGCGATTTCTTGATTCCATCGGCCTAGAACGAGGACGGCTGCGGTTGAAAAAGTGAGTCAACTCCTTTTTTCTGTCATCTTTTCAATTGAAGTATTTTCTATCAAGATGACGTTAAAGAGCCCAAAACGGCCATTCATCCAAAAGGGCCAGGTCCGGAAAATACTGTGAAAACAAAAAAATGGTTCAGCCAAACGACATGAATTTTTGGCTTATCCCTCTAGTCACGGGCGATCTCACAATGTCGTGCCAGAAGTAAACCTAGGTCTTTTCTCCTTGTTTCGATTCGACGGTCAGATTCAATTTATCTCATTAGGAACTATACAAGATTGCGGTTATAGTGGTACCCTCATTTAAAAGTTCCCAGGCTCCATCTCTTTGAAAGACCATCCAATTCCTAGCATACCCTTTTTCGTGTGAAATTTAGGTTTCCGGACGTCCAGATCTAGCCCTTCTTTGTCAATCAACTAACCCTTCCTCAGACTGATAGAGTGACTTACCCACTTTTCATCTACAGTAATTAGATCATTCACCCAATTGAACGTGTGAAGAAATGATAGGAGAAACATGCTCATATCTACACGACGATCCATATCGTAATCCTTTTCAACGGTGGGTACGAATCGACCCAGTTTTTGACTTTGCCAAGAGACTTCGATCCGTTCTCATTAATTGGTTGACTAACGGACATTGCTTTTGTCATTTTACGAGTGGTTTCAAATAGATCCGCCTTCCCGACTTTTAGCAATTGATCGAAATCCGACTCACTAGGCCGTTGCGATCTTTCAAACTAAACTCCCACGGGCGGAATTTTTGGAACGAACCGCCAATTGTAGGCGATGAAGAAACATGTCCTTCGTGTACATTCACGAATTTCTTGCGGATACCCGGTGTTTGAAGACCAAATAAAAATTAAAGTATAATCATGCCTTGTATTTACAGTAGGGTAAGGACCAAAAGAATCGTCATTTCTCCAGAATGGAGTGAGATAAAAATCTGAAAATCTGCGATATAATAGACACTGATAACAGCTCGCCAACAAAAAAACATTTGCCCTGGTTCACTACTTGGAGCACCAGATATCAAAGCTCAAAAACAACCCTTCCAAAAAGGAAGAAACTTTCTTATCAACCTAATATTTAGTGGAAGACAGTTATTTTGAACTCCAAAAAAAGTTGTCTTGAATTTTTCGATTTCTCTGAACAATTCAGAGCACATTTTGAAAAAATCGAACTGTTTCAGAGCGCTGGAAAAGATCTGAAACACTTTTTCAAATCCCCAATTTCCAACTTCTTAGCTTGCATAGTTCAGGTCGGGGTTCCATTTGTCTGTTTCATTTAAAAGTGGTTTTTCAAAAACATAACAAAAATTTTTTTGCTGGAGAAGTAACTGTTTGATTGTCAAAAACTTACGAAGTTCCATTTGTCTTCCAAATATTCACGTTGTCTTTGAGATTTGTTTTGATGTTTCTTAGTGAAGGGATGGTGTCGGAGAGGGACCATATAACACCAGCAACCGTAGTAGTGACGTCATTTAGAGTGCGTTTCTGTCTGGTGCTTGGCTGACTGGTTAAACTGGAGATTGCTTGAACTGGTGGCGTGTTTTGAAGTCTAAAAATTACGATTTGCCGAGAAAAAATTAGGCATAAAAATTGAAACTATTTCACGAATACTAATACATATTCAAAAAAAACTCATTTTCGAATTTTTTGTTCTTTGTTTGTCTATGCCAGTGTGTCTTTTCGAAAAAAAATTTCTCGAGAAATGCCTTTTTCGAGAAACTTTCGAGAAAATTTCGATGAAAATTTCTCGAGAAAATTTGTCGAAAAAAATTTCTCGAAAAAAATGTTTCGAGGAATTCCTCGAGAGAAATTCCTCGAGAAATTTTTTTCGAAGAATTCCTCGAGGAATTCCTCGAGGAATTTCGAGGAATTACGAGGAATTTCAAGGAATTCTCGCACAATGCGGAATTTCGGATTTTCGTTGCTGACGTTGTTTTCTCTTATTTTTTGTCATTTTGACATGATGGCCTAACTTTTTCAAGCGGAGTTTTCTAGGCCGCCACTTTTTTTCGGCTGAGAAATGTCTCAAAATGACCCTGCTGTGTTTTCTAGGTCATTTTTACATGGTGGCCTAACTTTTTTAAGTGGAGTTTTCTAGGCCACCATGGTGAAGTGGCCTAGAATTACTGTGATGTTCACCTGGTATGTTTTCTAGGCCATTTAACCATAGTGGCCTAGGAAACTCCACGTGAAAGTTAGGCCATTAATTCAAAATCACCTAAGACACACCAGGTGCATGTTAGGACATTTTACCACGGTAGCCTAGAAAAATCAACTTGAAAAAGTTAGGCCACCACTTCAAAGTGAATTCTTTTTGAAAAAATTTCCTCGAAATTTTTCGAAATACTTCGAAATTTCTCGAGAAATTCCTCGAGAAATTCCTCGAGAAATCTTTCGAGGAATTCCTCGAAATTTTTCGACGAATTCCTCGAACATTTTCGAGAAATTTCTCGAGGAATTTTTCGAGAAATTCTTCGAAAAATTTTTCGAAGTCTTGTCGAAAAGACACACTGGTCTATGCCCATCAAAACCAACAAAACTTACCCATGAGCTCTCAAGCTTAAATCTGATCCTTGACGGAAAGCAACATGTTGTTGATTGGGATGATTTGCAGACATAATTGCGACAAACACGAGGTTTATGAATTACAAAACTTCTGAAAAAAAGATTACAGCTCATAGTTATTCAAAACTAGAATGAGGAGAAATTATTTGAATCAGTTTCAGATGTTAAAAATGATAAGAAAGATGTAGCAAAAGATAAATGTTGCACTACGCAGAACAGTAAAAACAAGATTAAATCGCACCAAAAGCCTATCACACAGCCGTTTCGATCAGAGTATTCGAAAATATCATTTTGAGGGGGCTCATTCAGAAACCTATACAGAATAAACGAAAAAAGACGCTTATTACTTTGATGAAATCATAACTAGTGAGAAACACGCGGGGAGAAATTTAAGGTTTTGCAGATATTTCGGGGAAAGCGTTGAAGAAGAATGAGTATTCAAATGGAAAAAATTGGGCGGTATTGTGGATTTAACATTTACCATATCCCATCTCAAAGAAAAATCAAATAGATGGAACTTGTTCCCATGACAATTAAAAAAAATTATGAGAGAAAAAAGATACAGAAAGGAAGAAAAAATCAATAACATTTCCTAAAGTTCATTTTTTTGTGGGGGTGGAAAACCTCAAAAGGAAACCGCTGAGAAATTTGTTCTACGATTTTTAATGTCTTTTGTATCTTATACTAGACTACTTTCAAAATTTCACAGCAGCTCCTTCACAAAAAACAGCAAAACACTTTTTCCTAAATAAGAAATTACTGGGTTCGGAAACTATCATAGGATGGCTTGTTCCCTAAAAGTGTCCTCTAATTTGAAAGATCCACAGAAACAGGCAATCAGTTTTTTTTCATTGTGCATAGGAAGTTAAAATAACATTGCTGAAGAAAAAATAATATTTATGACACGTTCTCTGAAGAACTCAACTTCAAGCCTATTGTCCACTGTACAGAAAAATTCAAACTCGTTTTTATGCATTGATATTATATATTATGAAAGTTGGGACACTTTTAAGATAAGAAATGTACATTTGGTTTGGACCGACCAAGTACGGTCCAAACGGTGACCAACTTTGGTCAAAAAATGAAAATTTTTCTCGATTGAGATAATGATTAGATTCAACTTGGAATCAATTATTCTTGCTATTTTAAGCATTTTTTGTATTGAAACAAAAATTCCATCTCGTTTCCTTTCAGATGAAAATTTTGATTTTTGTTCCAATTTTGAAAAAAATCACTGAAATTTTGCCAATTACACTAGAAAATGTTTGTTTGAGTTTGAATATCCTGGGCATAAGGCAAGTTTTAGGTCAAAATGTTCCCAAAAATGAGGCTTCATCATGTGGGGGAGTACATGGCAACAAAAATTCGTCCAAAATCGACCATCTCCAATTTTGATGAAATTTTCACCAGATGCATCATTTGTCATGGGTAGAATTCTGGCAAAATTTCAGAAATCGTTTTCATCGTCTTCGTGCTTTTTCAGAAGCTCCAAAAAAGAGGCGAAAATTGCTTCCAGGTCCATTTTCAGTGAAAAAATACGAACTCCAGAAAAGCATGAAGACGATGAAAACGAATTCTCAAATTTTGCCTAAATACTACCCATGACAAATGATGCATCTGGTGTAAATTTCATCAAAATTGTAGATGGTCGATTTTGGACGAATTTTTGTTGCCATGTGCTCCCCCACATGATGAAGCCTCATTTTTGGGCACATTTTGGCCTAAAACTTGCCTTATGCCCAGGATATTCAAACTCAAACAAACATTTTCTAGTGTAATTTTGCATGCTGGTTTCGAATCTGACAATATGTTTTTTCAGCTAATGTTAAAATTTTTCACGACGACAAAATTTCAGTGATTTTTTTCAAAATTGGAACAAAAATCAAAATTTTCATCTGAAAGGAAACGAGATGGAATTTTTGTTTCAATACCAAAAATGCTTAAAATAGCAAGAATAATTGATTCCAAGTTGAATCTAATCATTATCTCAATCGAGAAAAATTTTCATTTTTTGACCAAAGTTGGTCACCGTTTGGACCGTACTTGGTCGGTCTAAACCAAATGTTTTTTATCTTAAAAGTGTCCCAACTTTCATAATATATAATATCAATGCATAAAAACGAGTTTGAATTTTTCTGTACAACACTAGTTTCGATTCTCACAGAGAATGCGTCTTATAATACAAAATATTAAACTAGAGCAGCAATAGTTATCACAATCTTTACAGAGAAACGTCAACATCCTCGCAATCCGAGGAATTCTTACCCAAGTAACAGAAAAAAAGAAGAATGCAAGATTAGTGCTTTTTACGGGGTCGGTAGATCAATACTATATTATGGTAGATCAAATATAAAACTTATGAAGATAGGCATACAATAGACAAATTATTCACAAACGTGGTCACCAAGGCGTTTTTTAGCCATCACTATAATTTTACAAAGGCCAAGCAAAAGAAAGTAACTATTGTCCTGTACTTCCCCAGGACCCCTCTCTCCCGTTTGTGCGCAGTGTAGCATTCTCTATCCCGAACATAGTCGAGTGGCTAGCCATTCAAAGTAACACTACTTCTGTTTCTGCACTCTCATATCAGACAGAAAGTGTACTAACACTTTAATAATTAGTTACAAGCCTTATAGGAAAAATCCAGAAGCTTGAGAAGTGATATAAAAATGATGATGGAAAAGTGGAAAGTATATAAAGTCTAGAATTCGAAAAATAAATAATTCAAAATTCGAAATCTATGGTTCTTTTTGAATTAATTTCCTTGCTTCAGCGAGTTATCAGGTTTGAGTTGTGAAAAATACGAAACTGAAAATAAAAATGTACAAAATAAGTACGTAGTGCTCGGCAGAGCATATACATAGTAATTATAGACACATAAGACTAGATAATGTCACACGCGGCGAGATTAAAACCAAAACCTAGCGCAAAAACGACCCGATTTTTAAAACCTCCCGTGTAAAAAATCTAGGATTCAAAAAAAAGTGTTCGTGCGCAGTACCAACCACGAGGATGGCAAAACATTGTTGCGGAGGGACCTCGAAAAAGACAAGTGAAAGGTAATTGGAGGGTAACAGCATTATTCAAAACATATAGCGAGGAGCGAAATTTTTCAAGCTTTTCGAAGTTTAGATGATCCAAAAACTTCAAAAATCGGAATTCAGAAAACTGCCTTCTATTTTTAAAATTTCAGTTTTAGTGGAATAGGGAAATTCTGGGAGTTTAAAATTTCTAATTTCACTCTCAATGATACTTTCTCCAGAAATCTTAGCTATTTAAACCAAATATATATATATATATAAATTAGATTCATTCGTGCGAGCATATTTCATAAAAAACACGTGATTGGATACAGCCAAAAACGGACACACCGTAAAGACGATTGAACGGTTAAGAAGGTGTCGTAATAAGAATACAAATGATCCTCGTTACCACTTATGTACCCCCTGCCAAAAGAAAGAGGGGCGTGCCTAGAGGTCGGAAGGATGATGCGGACAAGGCTCGGGGGACTGTTGCATCTGAGGTGGAACCTGGAAACTAGAGTGAAATCTAATTCTTCGAAAATCTAAAAAATGAAAAAAATTTCCGAAATTCGTTTTCGAATCACGCTCAAACTAGATCGATTTTGATGTTTTCAGGTTTTTGACTCCGCGCGACCCCATTGTGGACCTTTATGATTCCATACGTTATGACCCCACATCCAGATTTCAATGACAAATTTCATATTATCAAAGTTAACAACTAGAAACATTTATTTTTCATTCTCAAATGAAAAGAAAACATCTCGAATGTTCTGAACTTTTCCAGATGTGAAAGTTCGTTATGTGTGACTAAAAAAGTTGAAATATGTTATCTTGAACAGTTTTTTGATATATTTTTGAATTGTACCAACCATGATTAATAACTTTACTCCTTCCCATGTCAAACAAACTATGTTATGATTTTTATCAGTTTTTTTCAAAATCGTTACCGTTCTTTTTCTGAGTAAGATAGTTTTTTCTTATTGATGAATTTTGATTGGAACTATTTGTTATAAACATAATGTATGAGCCAACAAACAGGGCATCTTTTGTCCGTTGGTCTTGTGTACGCCTGTTGCACAGGGCCTCACATATGGTCGGACAAGTTCTGACAGGGGTATTAGGCAGAAAAATCCAAAAGGCCACCCAATTGCCATACTCATGCCTTTGCAGCACATTTTCCCGCTAATCCTCGCGTTAGCACCTGTCAGAAATATAGGAAGATGATGACCATTTGGCTCTCTGTCATTGCGTGTGTCGAGAATGTGTGCAAACAAACACATCGATCGGTTGTTCTTTTGGCAAAAAAGTAGTTAGACAGGGACCACAGAGTATCAACACTGTTAAATCTCTGATGAAGGTCTGATTTTGATTGTTTAAAAATGAAAAAAAATATATATATAGAAAAAGATGACCCGATGTATTTTTTCTGAAAAAAAAGTGAAATGACTTTTTTTTTTGATTTGGTAGGAAACTGCATTATTTCTCTTCTAAATTTGTTGAACGTGTTTTTATATTGTCTGAACTAATTTATATGAAATATACGTTTCTGAGCATTGGGTTTTAACATTAGGAGGTCCGGATGCAAGTCAAATAAAGAGGATTACGGATCTGATTTGATGAACACAAAAGTTTAACGAGGAGTAGACAAACAGGTTGAGACAGATCAAATACAATAAATGAAGAAAGAAGGAAATACTGAAAAACAATAATTGACAGTATAACGGGATTTCATAGTTTTGAAGATACAACATGAGTATGAAAATCGTTTGAAAAAATCAAAAAGAATTTCTTCTAGACGACTGGGACTAGGATTACAACTAGTTTCCAAAATGAAAGATGATAATGCGAAAAAACAAAGATCAACAATCTCAGGTCATGGACAGAATAAATCACACAAACCTCTCTTGATTGTTCCAAAAACTATTTTTAAGACTTTATTACATATTCGAATTCGATTCCGCGACAGGATTGGTTTCCTGATTTGGTGTCCCTTCTTGCGTTATCTTTTCGAGCGGAGCCGGGTTTTGAGACAGATGTAGCGCCGGAAGAAATGCCGGATGATAGTTTGGCAACGTAGGCGGACCAGAAGCAATAGGAACAATCAGAAACTCGCTGAAATTTGAAAGTTTCTAATGGCAAGCTATGGTTAAATGATGAATTTCCCGGACAATTCAGAAAATAAACGTTCTCACTTACTCATTATCATAAAAAAGCCACTGGTGACGTCCAGGAGGTGGCGGATAGTATCCTGATTGTTGTTGGAAATTATGTAATAATTGATTTCCAAGACGGAAGAGCTTCTCATAATATTGTTCGTGACTTGGAGACGCATATCCTAACTGGTGACTATCCAAATCATAAATTTTGATAAGTGGAATGATTTGGGGTGTATATGCAAAATAGCTCCCGTAGTCATAGTATGAGATGGGGTGAGGTTCCATGGATATTGTTCAAAAAAGTCTGTTTCAGCTAAATGAATCAATGTTTCCGAAAGAAAAACGAAAATTAGAGTATAGATCCCAAAAAGAGAGTGAGAAGACGCAGACAAAACAAGATCACAATATGAGTAGGTGGATTGGCAAGATTCTCGAATTTGTACTCTTTTCCCTTCCCACTCAATAAGTTAACTTGCGTCACTCCAGGTTAAGCCGTCAGATTGAAAACTACATTTCCTCAAAATTTTCAATCTGGTTGACTTTTATGGACACTCTCTTATAAAACCAAAATGAAGGTAATCGAAAATTTTCTTAATCCTTTTACAAGGGAACCACATCACCTTGCCAATTCGGATTTTGATGAGCATTTCAGAATATGTCAAATATATGCTATCTCGACACCCCTGCAAGTTTAAGAACCCTCTCGGCAGTTTCAGCCGAGATATATCAGTTGGATGAGGTTCGGAGTTTGTGTTCATGTTATTTTTTGAAGAGCTTGATCTATATATTTTAACTTTTCGAATTTGAAAATTCTACAAAAGTTTTGTGAGGACTATGAGATGCTCATATCAGAAAGAAAACGGCAACTTTTTTTTTTGTTTTTGCTGAAAATGAAATCTAGTGGACTTGAAATTGAAAGATGAGACTTTTTAGATAATTTCAAAATGAGTTTGTTGTTTTCTTTTTCATTAAAAGCTCAAAATTTTATTATTGAGTTCAGATTTCGTTTCGATTTCATAAATCAAACAATTGAATGCGTTTTTTTTGTTAACTTTTATTCATGGCTCCATTGAGTGGATGCCATCAGAACATTTTTTGATAAAAATAAACAGAAAAAATTCGTTTGGCGGAAGTTCAAGGGATCAAAATGAATACGACAGATGAGAAAAACAAATCACAACGGAATTTCAGAATCGCGATTAGATCAGTTATCCGAAGTTGACCAACATTTTTGACACTTTGTTGTAGTTCTCGATGCCTGCGTTTCCAACAGTATTCAATTCAATGTCCTTTTCCATTCTACCCTTCTTTCGCTGATCGATTTTTTTCAACTTCCACATTGCAGCAAACACGATGAAGACGTTATAGGTCGGCATGGCACAGAACATGGCACGAGCTGCTGTATAATGAACCATTTTGTCGAAAACCATTGGTCCAACCAATCTAGCCAATGAACCACCGATAACATAAGACCCAGCGAACACAATATGCCAGAAACTAACGAAGAGAATGAAGTTGGTGGCGTCTTTGAACTCTTCCATCTCGTATCGATAGGACAAGTTGTGACTATAACTTTGAAATAACTTCTAAAACTCTCGGATAGTTTCACTTACACAGAAGGTTGAATTTTTTGTTTTTTCAACAAAATGACGTTCACAACCAGGTTACCAATCTGAATAAGAAGAAGAATAGCACAATATATGTTGAAATGAGCAGCGGAAGCTGGTGGGACCAAGATTAAGGAGATGAACGGGCCTTGGAACGGCTCATCAGAGAATAAGAACAACATGCAGAGGGAGTCAACCGCAGCCTGAGAAGTAAATTTGAGAATGAAAGGTGGCGGTTATTTAGAACACATTTTTTGAGAAGTTAATAATCTGAGCAGACTAGTAATTTTTCAATCTGATGGCGTTTCGAAACTATTGGAAACTGACCGTTTTTATAATTTATGATAAAAAAATAATATTAAACTTTTTGATTGGTTTTTTTCTAAGTTGTGATTGACAAAGACACACGGAAACCCATTAATCTTACCAAAATCGCTGCCAGTACCGGACCCAATCTAGTTTTCCGATGTTCATAGCTGCCTGCATTTTTGAGAGCAACATAACGCTCAATGGAGAATCCGACTGGTATCAACATTTGCAACGTCATCAAGAACAAGCTTGGCAAGTGGTACGCAGTGAAAAAGTACCTATGAATCAGCAAGTTACAATCTGTGGCGAATTGAGTTACAATGTTGCGCCAACCCTGAATTGCAGTAATTTTTGAGAAACAACTTGTGATGTTACTCACAAATGCACATGCCGAGATTAGTGAGAACAACAAGCTGACTAAGAAATACACATTCAGCAAAAATTTGATGTTTCCCTGGCAATGAAATTTCAGGCATATTTTCACAAAGAAATATATCTGAGCTGGTGTGGCAATAAAGCAAGCCAAGAACGAATAACCCAAGAGGAGTCGATAGACAATATGATTGCTCAGTTCATCAGCTAGCTGACAGTGTTCTGCAAGTTCTGTCAACGCCATCTGACCGGAGTCTATCATCTTCTGAAAAAAAGAGCAAGAAAGTTGAAGTTCAGAAAAGCGAAACAAAATTGAGAAGAACTAAATTGAGAATAGAATAACGTTCTTAAGCCGCAAAAATGAAAGTACAGAAGCAATCTAGTTCACGGTTCCAAGGAATGGAACAATGGGGCGTGGCTTAAATTTCTCGAAATTATGTTCCAAAAATGACGACAATGTCTACGATAGGTGATTTATGTCTTTTGATCTGGACCTCAACTTTTGATCCGTGTCAAAGTTTTCCAGAAGCTCATAAATTAGCATGACGTTTTTTTCATCCAAAAACGTTCTTCCACGAATAAATGAGATGCTAGGATCACAAGATCACGGAAAAGTCCCACGTTCAAACCGGAAACTTTTAAAGAAGAATTATAATCTCAGAGGTTCATTATTTTGTAACCTCATTTCCGGAAGTAGGAAATCGGAATTTCTGACATCTCTGCTGAGGATGTCAGAAATACAGAACCTCACAGAACCTCACATTCAACACATAAGAACAATTTCAGACACTCAAAATCTCAGTATCTCAGAATCTTAAATCAAAACTCCCAAATCTTCAGACTCCTCAAAATATTAAAATCACAGAATGGAATTCCCAAAACCTGGGAGTCTCGACTATTACCAAGAATTTATATAGTGGCCCAAAATTTAAAAAGTTTCACCACAGAGGAGTTCTAGCTAGTATAGCCACTATTGAAATAACCGCAACATCACACTACCGAGATTTTTCACAGGTAATGGAGAACTGAGAGGAGACGAGTCGAGTCAAGAAATCACGTGGAGAAAAAACCGGCCTTAAATTTTCAGACGAAATTTGTGAGAACGCGCTGGAGGGGGGGGGGGTGGGCATGAGAATAAGCCTTACGAAAAAAAAGCCATAAAAAAGTGGCCCAAAGAAAGCAGACCCGTTTCAAAAATGAAATCATATACTTGAAATCGAGATCAGTTTGAACTGCGGATAATTTATGTCCTTCAAACTGAATTTCATTTCCAATACTGCATGAAAAAATGGCCAGTGAAATCATGAATGTCGTCCCGGACAAATAATTTATGTTTCTATTTTTTTTTCTCCAAAAAATTCTTACCGAGAAATCACGAGTTCAAATCACTTGTCCGATAAAAAGTTTCCTAAAATTTATGACTTTTTCGTTTGGTTGGGCCAGTTTCAGGAAAAAATTCATCTAGAAATGAATTTGTAAAAATGATTTCACCCAAAACAATGAAAAAACAATAGTGAATAAAGTTTGAAAAAGAGGGAGACGGTAGAAATTAGGGCTCTTTCGGGGAACAACAACCCCAACGCAGGACCGCCGGTCCCAACGAATTCCGACCATGGTTACATCGTTTCGACAACGGTCCGAACGTCCCGAGAACGGTACCAACGTTCCGACAACGGTCCCGATGGTACGACAGCGGCCTCAACAAGACTAATCTGGAAACCTCATTGGAAACATCTGAAATCGTAATTTTTGTTTCAACTAAGAAACACATTTCAGCAACTATTAGGTTGGCGGGAAAGTCTTTGTCACTTTTTCAATAGTTTATTTCTCAAAGAAAAAATAACCGAATAATTAATTATATTGTCCATCATTATCAACAACATGTCTCCAACGTTCCCTCAATTTATGGATTCCATTGCGGTAGAATCCAGCCGGGCGTGAGGCAAAGTATTGTTTGAGTGCCGCTTCGACCGCTCCACGGGAATTGAAGCTTCTTCCTTCGAAGACACGTGTCATATCGCCAAATAACCAATAGTCGGAAGGAGCCAGATCAGGAGAATACGGGGGGTGAGGGAGAACATTCCATCCATATCCCATCAGCTCCTGCTTCACTTGTTTCGAAACATGTGGGCGAGCGTTATCATGTTGATAGTACACTTTCTTGTCTTTCAGGGCCGAACGGTCGACTGCTTTCGTGAGGTTTCGTAGTTGAGTAGTGTAGAGGTCTCCAGTTATTGTTTTGCCCTCGGGCAGAAGTTCCCAGTAGATGGGGCCGTCCACTCCCCACCACACAAAGAGCATAACTTTTTTCGGATGAAGGTCGGGTTTGGGGACATCCTGTGGGCTCTCTCCTTCTCCAACCCACTGGGATTTCCTGTGGTGATTATCGTAGAAGACCCACTTCTCATCTCCGGTTATTAGCCGGTCCAGCCATCGATCGCCCGCGTGGAGAGTGAGAAGAGTAATCGAATCGTCGACTCGGCGGTCAAGGTTGGCTTGAGTCAGGTGATGAGGTATGAATCGACCAAAAAGTTTTCTCATTCCAAGAGACTTCAAACCTTCAAGGACTGTGCTATGGTGAACTCCGAATGTGACAGCTAGTTCACGGCTAGATTGAAATGGATCCGATTGCAATGCGTGCTTCAGCTTGTCCAAATCCAACTCACGGGGTCTCCCAGAGCGATCCTTTTCATCGAGCGAGAAGTCATCTTTTTCGAAACGATGGAACCAATTGCGAATAGTATTGTAGTGAGGGGCATGTGTGTTGTACACATTCTTCAAGAAAGTTTCCGAATCCTTCATCGTGGTGTGAGATAGGAAGAGGTAAATCAAAACATGTCTGATGTGAATAGCAGTGGGAACAAACATATCGTTTCAATTACAGATGAGGAGCAGGGAAGGAAATGGGGACTTGTTTATATGGAAGGTTCTTATCACCTTGTTATTCACTAGAGTCGATATCATACACAGCCTCCATATACGAGAACAGTGATTAAACAAACAGAGTGACAAAGACTTTCCCGCCAACCTAATAAAACGAACATTTTGCCGATAATTGAGAATTACAGTGCTTTTTCACTGGAAGTTTTCAGAGTGTATTTTGGTTTATAGTTAAAGGCTTAGGCTGAACCGCCTTGTGCCGAAAAAGTGCCGAAAAAAGGCGTTTTGGTCAAACCCTACAATAAAAAGAAAGTAATATTTTGTGAAAAAATCCTGTCAAAGTGTGCAGAATTTCCCAAGTATAAGTAAAATGTTGAATTCCCACTGGATTTTTTGAAGAACACTCCGTTTTTTTTCTTGTTGGCCTAGGGCAACACGCCTTTTTTGGCACTGATGTGAACAAGGCGTTTCAGCCTAAGCCTATAATTATAAACCAAAAACACTCTGAAAAACTCAGTGAAAAATTATTGGCAAAATGTTCGTTTTGGTTGCTGAAATGTGTCTCTTATTGTTAGTTGAAACTAAAATTACAGCTTTCAATGTTTCCAATTGGGTTTCCGAATTAGCTTTGTTGGGACCGTTGTGCGAACGTTGTGACCGTTGTCGAAACAATGGGACCGTTTTCGCAACTCTTGGGACCGGCGGTCCAATGATGGACCGGCGGTCCTGTTCTTGGACCGTTCTTCCCAGAAAGAGCTAGAATTAGTACTCTAATAAATTTAAAAAAACAGATATCTATTAGGTTAGAAACTAAGTCTTTGTGCACTTTTGTTTTCCTCGTTTCTCTTAACTGAGCTAGAACCATAACCTGTGCGTAACAGGATATGCTATATGAGATAATAAGGTTGTTGAAAATAACCGTCATTCGTCCTGCTCTCATTCCGCTTGCGAACAGGATGCCTCTTTTGATACCCACTGTTTTTGGGTGAAATTCCTGTATATTGTTTACCTTTATTTCTAACCTGAAAGTATCCGATATTCATCACCTTCTGGTGGATGTTGACAAAGACAATGTCCCCATAGAATCACGGGTGCTAATTGGGTTGGCAAGTTAAAGAACCAGGATTTTTCAATGAAAAATAAAACCTGTCCCGGGAAACCAGTCCTTCAAGATTCAGACAAGCTGAGAGATCTAGTAGAACGGGACCCTTTTCAATCTACCCGTGAAATGTCAATCACTTTAGGGACAACCCATTCCACTATTGAAAATGGATTGTCAAAGTTGGGAAAGACAGAAAATCTTGGACGGCGGATACCTACCGTTTTGACCGGTTTTGATATTCAGCGGCGAGTGGGTATGAGCATGCAATTTCATACTCTACTCGGGAACTTTAAGCGGCTGAATTATATTATCACCTTAGATAAGAAGATCGTCATATATACTAACCATGACAGAAAAGCCCAATGTCTTGACATCGTCAAATAGCCAGTACACGTCATCAAACAGGAATTTCACCCAAAAACAGTGGGTATCAAAAGAGGCATCCTGTTCGCAAGCGGAATGAGAGCAGGACGAATGATGGTTATTTTGATCAACCTTATCATCTAATATACCATATCCGGTTACACACATGTTACTGTTCTAGCTCAGTTAAGAGAAACGAAAAAAACAAAAGTGCACAAAGACTTAGTTTCCAACCTAATAGATTATCCCGTTCAATTATATGGAGGGGTTTAGATAATTGACAGATTTAATTGAGACATGCCGTTTGATTAAGATATGCTGGAAATATGATAGTATTATTTAAGGGCCTAATTAAATTTCAGGGGCTTTGTCTTTAGGTGTCCCTTGATTTTGTATGTTGAGCTTATTGTTAAAGTTTATTCTTACTTTTTGAGAGCTGATTATCATTCTTATAATAAATAAATGGAGTGGTGTCTATCCTCTTCTTTGTGTGTCATTCCGTTTTTTCCCAGAAGGGAAGTTTCCTAGAAGAAAAATCCCACCGAACAAATTTGACCTACCACAAAACGTTTAACGTTGTCAGGTCTAGAGGAAAAAAAACAGATAATAATTAGTTTTCGAAAAGTGAAGAGCGGAGCGACGAACACGCGCTGTAGGCGCACCAGCCGGCCGTTTGAAGCGCCGGAGGCGCGGCAAACAGGCTGGTGCATTAAAAGGCTAATTTGACCCTCAAAGGTTCATTTTTAAGTGAAAAAAAAATATTTGAAGGTCAAAAATTGGAACACACTTCTAGCTAATTTTTGAAATCTTTCCGATTTAGAATTATTTTTTTGTAATCGGTGGTGTATGGTAAATAAGAAAAAGACAACCCTCTCACAAGGAGCACAATACTTTAAACGACTACACCAAGAGTTTGAATCTAAACAGGAAAAAACGTTGTTTCCAGAGTTATACCAGTTTTCCGAATATTTTTAATTGAAAATAATTGAACACCTACAACATAATTATTTTTAAATAAATTCAAAAACACCAAGTTTGTCACCGCTTTCATATTCAGAATCTAGAATCAAACAAAAAATCATACCTTTTCGGAAGCTTGAAAATTTTTGTAGCTCTTGTAGTCAGGTGCCTGCAGAGACACAGATAAGTGAAATCATGTGCGCGGTTCCAGACAAATTATTTATGTTTCTGTTTTGACCCGAGACAAACATTTATTACAAATCTCAAAAAAAAAACTCATCAAAAAATGTTTGTACTAGTTTTGATTTATTCTCTTATTCAAAGTTATTGTTGTTGTGGACCAATCCGGATTGATTCTGAAATCTGTGGTTTAAGTTTGATCAAAAAAAAAAGAAAAAATAGGATCAATGTTTTTTTTGAGAATCCGATCAATAGACATAAAATATTTTAGCACGTAAAAGTGGAAATCAGATTTTAGAAGGCCGTCAGGGAAAAATGTTTGACTGTGAATCTTCTCAATATCAGAGAATATTAGGTTGGTAAGAAAGTTTCTTTCTTTTTTGGCAAAATTTTTGGTCCGATTTTCCTTAAAGCGGAGGGGGCGAGATCAATAAAAGTAACGTCCAAGAGCATCGATAGTTGCCTGGCAACGCTCTGGTAATTTCTTGATCCCGTCGGCCTAGAACGAGAAGGGCTGCGATTGAAAAAGTGGGGCAACTCTTATTTTGCGTCATCTTTTCGATTGAAGTTTTTTTTTCTATCAAGATGACGTTTAAGAGCCCCAAACGACCATTTGTCTGAAAGTACAAAGTCTGGAGAATACGTCGGGTGCAAAATAATAGTTCAGCTGAGCGACATGAATTTTTGGCTGATCCCTCTAGTCACCGGTGATCTCTCACGTCGCGCTGGAAAATGGACTTTGGATTTTTCTCCTGGTTTTGATTCGACTGTCAAATTCAATTTTTCTAATTAGAAACTATACAAAGCGGCAGTTATAGTGATACCAACATCTAAAAGTTTCCAGTCTTCATTCCTTCGAAAAACCACCATGTTCCTAGCATACCCTTTTTTACGGGAAATTTGGGTTCCGGGATGTCCAGAGCTAGCTATTCTTTGTCAATCAACTGAATCTTCCGTACGCTGATAGAGGAGCTTACGCACTTTCCGTCTACAATGATAAGATCATCCACCCAGCTGAACGTGCGGAGAAATCATAGGTGAAACATACCATGTCTACATAGCAAAACACATTGTAGTCCGGAAAAACACGGGTTACGATTCAACCTAATTTTTGACTTCGCCAAGAGACTTCGATCCGTTCACAAAACTTGGTTGACAAGAGGACAATGCCTGTCACATTTTACAAATGGTTTGAAACGGATCCACCTCCCTGGTTTTCAGCAATTGATGAAGGTCCGACTCACTAGGCGGTTGCCATCTTTCAAACTGAACTCCCCGGAGCGGAATTTTTCGAACCGAACCTCAATTATAGGCGATGAAGGAACATGTCCTTTATATATATCCACAAATTTTTTGCGGATACCAGGTGTTTGAAGACCAAATAAGAATAAAAATATAGGCATGTTGCTTTTTTGCATTGGGATAAGGGCCAAAAGAATCGTCATTTCATCAACACGGAGTGAGATGAAAACTAACCAATCGACAGTCTGATAGACATTGAACACAGTTTTCTAACAAAAAAAGTTTGGCCCGGTACGCCTCTTCTATAACCAGAAATCGAGCCTCAAATACAACCCTGCCAAAAAGAAAGAAACTTTCTTACCAACCTAATATTTTGGGAAATCTGAGAATACCTTAATTTCCAGATCATCTTCTTCGCCTTCCTCGCTATCTCTCGCAATTTCTATTTTGTTTTTTTCTTCAAAATGAAAAGATTGTTAGTGGTATTTTTCACAAACTTAGTTTGTATTTGTTTTTCACTAACTGGCCCAACTCCCAGATTGGTCTTAAAACTTCCTTTTTCTGGGGTTTTTTTTTTCTTCAAAAATTGCAGGACATGAACAAACATTGTTTCGAAAGTTCACTCATACATATAAGTATCTCGCGGAATTGAACTTACGGGCTAGCCTTTTCCCGTTCCCATTCCTTCATACTAAATAAATTCATCGAATCCCTCAACAGAAGTTTTGCTAAACACCTTTCTTATTAGTCATTTTGTTCTGCAAGCTATCCGCAGTGATCCGGAAAGAAGAGAAGATATGAAAAATGTTTGTTTTGGTTCACTTATTTCCAATTTCGAAAACTTTACTCTATGTGGTTGTGTTTCTAGAGACACGTTGATTTAGATTATATCAGCTGGACCGCAGAAGGTTCCGGTGTTCTTCAATTAGGTTAACATATGATTTCATTCTTGATTTTCAAAATCCTTGAAGCGTTTTCCAAGAACAACACATTTGTTTACCATTCAATTATTTATTCGAGGTGGAAAAAGAAATGAGATAGTTAGAGGTGAATTCAACAAATGAAATATCTGGCAAGCCTTTTCAGGAACGCGTGTAATATAGCGAATTAATGCAGTGGAGCGAGTGTGTATCCACGCCGCTGGAATTCGGAAAACGAAAAGGGATAGTTGCACATTTGCGCAAAACAATGACAATACCAAACTTTCATTGTTTCTCCGTTATATCCAACGATCTGAAAAATCGACTCATCAAAATACATGGTTTTTTGAATGTTTTTACCCCCAGTTGACAGTCCTGCATAGTCGACATACTCCGAATCAGATTGAACTTCAAATGATGCTTGATTCCTCCAAAAGAAGCAGATCCATTTCCCACATAATAAACAGCCACACAAAATCTGTTGCCATGTAGTGTTTTAGTCTCACTTTGATGTTCGTTATACCCATAACATGAAAGGGAGCTTGATCGAGGGGTACCAAGGATAATGAACTGACACAAAGCTATATACTGTACTAATACGAGCAGAGGAATTAAGAAATAACGAAACCTCATTAGGCGACAGGTGAGAGCCGAGCTATGAGGCAACTGTGTGTGAGAAAATGTGTAACTTTGTGTCAGAATATGTACCGCCTACTGGTTCGCAGCTGGTTGAGCAGAGGTTCTACAAAACGGGAAAATCATAAATTTTAATTTTCAAATAAAGAAGTTTAGCAAAGGATTATTATAAAGCCTATAACAGAAGAGTCATAATTAAACCCAATTTGTATTTCAGTTCAATCTGTTTCAGGTATTGAAAGAAAACAATATATTTTAAACTAACAAACGTATTGCTAGAATTATGATGAACACTTTATCATCGAAGTACATTCTTTATATTTCACCATGGCACCTAGATATATTGGGTCGAAAATAAGAATGCGAGAGCTCTGCAGATATATTAAGTTACGGTAATAATGTTGCGTTAAAGATATACATATTTGTATTCATCTAAATCTGCATAAAAGCTGTTACGGTACCCTGAAAAATCAAACGTTCAGGGCAAACGTTTTTATTCGCTCCTATTCCAAATAGTTTTATACAACATTTTCTAGAACATCTTAGAAAAATGAACCTCGGGTTTAAGCCCACATTTCAGACAACAAATCTTCAAGTTTTGAGAAATGCATAACTCAGAAACTGAATATCCATTCCATTTTTCATCTGCCTATTTTGGGCTTCAATTGTGCTCAAAGAAACACAAACATGTATACGAGTTCATTAAAACACGTTCATCCAATTGGAAATTATTACTCATTGTGAAATTAGGCAAGAATATTTGAAAGAACAAACTATTTTTGTCAACCAGTGGTAATCTTATAAGTTTTTGTTACTCTGTAATAAATTGCCTATTTTTTTTCTAATCAACTGCCGTGTAAGTTTATGCAATGTCTCTGCACTTCCTGCCTCTCAATCATATAAATTTCTGTGAAAGATAGTTCAATTTGGAAAACTATATTAGTGTTGGTGATATGATTATTGAAAGCTTTTCTTTTGATTAGTTTCCGATATATTTTATAACAATGAAAATCGTTAAGCTCGAAATGCAAGAGCTTTCTCCTTGTAGAGCACTTACAGTAATCGGAAGAAAATTTCCACAGTATAAAACTTGAACCGTTTGAGAACAGGCTATAGATTTCAGTGTCCAACTATTTTCAAAGATGATTAAGACATATGCACTTTTAACGTTGTTTACAGCTTGAGATGACAAAAAGTCAAAAGCGTAAAGTGTAGATACGGTTGACAACCTTTCGAGATGTAAGACGTAAACAATTTTTTCACGTAGGTTGAAGGAAATGTAGTTGGATGTTTGAGGTTGGTTTGTGATATTGAAGATTTGCAAAGAAGGAATGGGATCATAGTGATCCGAGCATGGAAAACTTTTTTTGACTGGACTTCAAAACACAATGTTACCAGTTTCGCTTGAATCGGATGAGGAAGTAAATATTCCCAGTCTTGTATACGGAAGAAAACAAAAACATAGTTCAGCATCAGAATCGGAATTTTTGAAATTGATAAATGTGGATACCGTATCCATTTCCAAAACCTCAATTGTTTTAGCGGTACGTCAGTCAATAAACGTTTGATATTTACTACAAGAATCAAGATACCGTGAACATTTTTACAGAGTGACCCTCCGAAGATTTAACTTCAATCCAAATCATCTCGGTTCTTGTAAACAAAATTGAATAATGGTCACCTTACGAAATACCTTTGCTATTATTACAGCGTTTCGTTAGTTTACTATTTTTTGATATCTTTCAAATGAAATGAGATAGGCGCATAGTTGACGGTTTGAGCAGCATTCCATTAGGGTGCTTAAGGTAATCAACTTAGAGGTTGCGAAGTTCCATGAGTGTTTTGATAAAAGTAATGGGAATCGAATTGTTGGGGCCATTTCAGAACCCAATATTTTTTTCGATTTTCTAGTTTTTCAAATTCTCAAACTATTATTTCCAATTGGAAATGGTTACCGTTCAAAATTGCGCTCTATGAAAATAATGCATAACTTGCACAAGACTTTACTCCTTTTATAAAATTAGTTTTATGCTTCTCGATATGCACAGTGTTAATTTTGATCATTTCATAGTTTTTTCCTACCGTAGACCTTGCCTCTTCTGATGGGAGTAGAGATGTCTTCCAAGGGGCGTGGCTTCACAAGCCAATAGCTGAAGACTGCTAACCAGCATATAAGACAGGTGCTTAATCAGGTTTTTCTTCAGTTCAACATGGCATCAATGCGGCTCAAGTCCTCCGCATTTGCCATAACTGGAACCTTAATTCCGGTTTATAAAAGAACTATGTTCAATGGATCAAAGTATTTTGAATCTTTCCGCCGTGCTCCAGCTGCTCGCAAAAAGATACTTTTTCTCATTTCTGGACTAATCGCTGCCGTTTTAATGGCCGGAATGACTGTTCATTTCATTTCATCGAATAGGATCGATTGCTATCAAGCTACCGAGGGGAACAGTTCGTCGAAAATTCTCAAAGGTCAGCTTTTCTGCTACGCAAAGTTCCTTGTTGGAAATAAAACGGCTGTGTTTGGTGGACTGGAGACAATTGGAATTTCCCGTTTGCCGATTATCAAGTTGACGCAAGGATGTGAGCTAATGGTAAGATGAAATCCGATAAACGTGCTGATTAACTCATATATAAAACAATTCAGACGCGTTCCAAACAAAATGAATCTGCCGTCGAGTATTGGTTGTGTCGGTGTGAGGAATCTCTATGTAATGCTCCTATCAGTTACGACAAGTTCAAAAGCAACAACAACTCATTGAAGGCGTCCTCTCCTGATGATTCTTTGCTCAATTTTTATTTTTGATGAATTCCCTTTCGATTTTTTTTGTAAAGAATCTCATTTATCTTATTCCCCACCTCGTCAACAATTCAAACCTCTCGATTTGTTTCATTTTTTACCTTTCTGTTAAAAAAATTGTACACTGAATGAATAATTGGTAATGAATAAATTGTGTGTTCCGAAGTTGATTTTAAACTCGAAAAAAAGTGTGCAACTGAATATATTTTCTGGTCCAGCTCGCTAATGCTCTCCAAATGTGAAATCATGAAGCAGGTTCAGTTTTTACATTCAGATTATGTTTCTGTCGGATTCTAAATTACCGTAGTCTCTCTACTAGAAGCCCAAAGGCTTCTATTTTCGAACTTCTTTCTCAGGGTAGGCTTCTATTAGAGGTAGGTTTCATATAGAAGGTCGGCTTCTATTGTTCAATAATTTATTTTCAGAAAAAAATCTATTCAAAAATTCAGAAATTTGACGATTCGGAATATGAAAATTTTGAAATTCGGTTTTTTGGAGAATTCGAAATTTTTTATCCTCATTTCTAAATTCCAAAGTTCCGAATTTATGAAATGATTCCAGGATCTCAAAATTCTAAAATTCAGAAAATGGAAAATTCCAAATATTGGAAAAGCCCACGGGCTTCTATTTGAGGATGAGCTATTATTATAAAGCACCTCGCGGGTTGCTTTCTATTAGAGGTGGGCTTCTATTAGAGAAATTCGATTCTTTGATCTTCTGATGAGTAATGAAATATTCGATTCACAACGACTAAAAATATCAGGTACATCGTTCATTATTTTTTTCGATCTCCTTCTCACTTGGATAGACAATAATCACAAGCGTGACTTCTCTAATTTGATCAAAATTCTTCGAGCAAATTCGTATGCCAAAAATCACTTTGGGAAAAATCTGAATGACTTAAAAATGACTTTTGGAAAAATTTCAATATTTTTCCATCTATACAGGGTTGCCCACAAGTATGAACTTTTTTCCAATCGTGGCCAAGAAAAATTTAAAACAAAGTTATTTTTCCAATTTGACAATAATCAGAAAGGTTTTTGAGTATTTTTTGGAGCGCGTATTATATTTTTTTCCTAAACAAATCTTCGCAGGAAAAAAGGGCTAAATTTGAGTGAAAATCTGAAAAGAACAATATGTTTCAAGTAAAAAATGTGGTTGTTGCGGGGATGTGACATTTTGTATGTAAATATATCCGGTTGGTATTTACTAGCGTTTCCCAGCATTTGAAATTGGGCAGAAAACCTTTTTTTCAACCATTTTTTAACCGAACATTCTCTATTACAGGCGCAGGGGGAAACGAGGGGTTTCAAGATACAAAGAGTAATTTGCGAGTAGAAAATAGGAAATGCATGAAAGATAATAATAGAATAATGAAAACCGGAGTGATAGAAATAAAATCGGAAAGATGGGAATTTCAGAACAGAGGACTGACAAGTATTGAGAATGTTTCACTTTGGCTCTGGGTTAGAAACTTGAACTCCATCCAGGTCATCAACCAGCTGCTCCAACATCATCTCCGCGTCCTTTTTCTCACACGCAGACGCATTGCCGCCTTCACCACCATTTTCGACTCCATCACTTCCGATCACATCGTTAACACTTGGCAACGGAGACCGACGATGCTCTTCTTTTTGGATCATGTTCTCCCTGAAACGTAGTGTGATTGGAATGAATGGAAACACTGAAAATTAGCATACCAACACTCCTTTCCAGAATAGTAGAAAACAGGAGGACCATCATATTCAGCATCAGCCGGAATTGTAAATGCGCCCATGTTTTCCCAGACGAGCCATTCTCCGACACGCAACTCACGGCATCTAGTGTATCGTTGAGCAACATCGGTTCCATCGAGATTTGGTCCCAAAACAGTTCCGATAAAAAGTTGGTTGCTTCCATTGAATGCTTCCTCTCCATTCAGTGGTTTGCACTGTGGGTTAATGTCCATGAGCTTGCAGCCAAATGATCCATAAATACCATCGTTGGTCTGGTAGAGATAACCAACGCCTTCATCGAAATCGTCGTTGGTGAGGAGTCTCGCATCGACTGCCTGTTTTCCAATGACGTTTGTACACAAAATGAATGCATCCGTTACTAGAAAACGACCAACATTGGCGGAAAGAACAGTCTGATCATCGAAAAGTTTGGAGACTGCACCATTGAGGGTGTCACAGAATGTGACGAAGACCGATTCTTCCGTTCCAAATGGAATATGGAGATTGCCCAAATTCACATTCCGGAGGTTCAGCTTTCCCGAAGACTTTTCCGATGCAGTGTCGATAAATTTACGTGCATCTTGTAGAGCAGCGATGTAATTCTCAAGTGTAGCAGAAACTCCAAGTTCCAGGCTGAAAATATATACCGTAATCAATGACACTCGCATAATCTTCACTCACTAAACTCCAGTAATATTAGCACCGAGAGAGTCTGCCTCCACGAAAATCTTCTCCAGATCATTAGTGGAACATCCGAATGGGACTGCTGCCGATGAATATGGTAGGCATACAGCAAGATGGATTTCAGCATCAGATGATGCGTTCATAACGTCGATGATTTGCTTCTCATTCTCCACTACAAACGTTTGACATCCGGCTCGAACGGCGTTCTTGATGGTTTTGCGAGTCAAAAGTTGTGAGCAGAGAATCAATCTGGATGGTTCCAAATTTGAAGTCGCCTGATCTAACTCTGTTGAGGTCGCAACTTCGAATTTGACATCGAGGTTGTTCGAGAGAACTCGTGCGAGAAGCGGATCTCCATTGCAAGCAATTGAGAAATTGGGACGGACAAGCGGAAGTCTCGAACGAATCACTTCAAGACGTTTCTCAATGGCGGCGACGTCCATGACAAAGAATGGTTGGTTAGAGCCACACCGAGCAGCAACGCGTTGAGCGATTTTAATGGGATTACGGTAGCCACCCAAAAGAACAGCAACAGACTGCTCACCAAAGCTTTTCCGGGACCATTCTGGCTCGCCAGATGGTGTGTCGTAAGTTGCAGAAGGAAGACAACGACTCATTACTATTTCTGTAATTATGTTTCAAAGCTTAGTTTATTGCAAATAATCGTGAACACTGTACTCACATTTTGACCCCACATATTTCAGATTCTCTAATAAATATCACTGAACGATCAACTGACAAAATGTTCAATATTAAATTGAAAACATCATATCAGTCGAGAATTTGCTAACATCTTTCACAGGTACCGAGATATATGGGCTCTAAGGAGTAAATGTCGAAAATCAATCAGAGTTCCTAAATAATTAGTGAAGCCTCACCTCAGTCTTTTGGATTCGGATTCCAAAGTGGCTCTGCGTTGTTGTATGCTTAGATTTGACTGGCACGTCGCTGTCGCTTTGCGTAGATTGTCCCAAGCTGAAAAAACGAAGCGGTGAGATCGTTAGACGATATAAAATGAAATAATTCAAAATTGTCGATTATCATTCTCACAAAAAATCAAAAATCGGGGAAAACAGAGAGCGATAAAAATGTGACGTACATCTTTTTCTTGGATGAGTCATTGACATCTATCGAAATCATCTAACCATTTTCTAAACTGATATGTTTACCCTGTATGAGACAACGCAAAAATCTAAATCTTTCTTTTCCTGGAGAAAAATATTTTTTAGTCTTCTAAGCCATCGGAAAGTTATCAGAAATTTTTGAGAATCAAAATTTCCGAGAATTGGTGATCAGATTCAACTGTGGAATCAAGAACGAACAGTCGTGTCCTTTAAAGAAAAAAAATGTCACAAGCAAGTATATATTTGAGCGCCAGAAACTGCAGGATTCTCAAATGGAAAAATTGATTCGTGAATGAAAAATTTACTTTTTCTTCCAAACTTTTTAGGTTTAGTTTTATGAGACTAAGGCCTTGAAAATATGTTTAATCAAATTCTGGAATCGCAAATTCTTATAGAGTTGTAACTCGTAACCAAAAATGTGCGTGTCGGCAACGGCACTATCGAGAAAATAATGGGAATTCAAGAAATGCTGTGAAACAATAAAAATGGGATTGTGTGGCAGAAGGGAATGGGAACATACGTGTCATGAATAAATTTTAGAATAATCGAGTAGGAGACAATCAAAAAACGGTATGAGTCAGATAAATACGAAATTTTCAAATGGTCAATAATCAGATAGAATAGGAATTTAAAAACATTCAGAAAGAAACTATAAATCTTGAGATAGAAAAGCTTGAAATAAGTTCTAACATTATTTAGGTTTTCACCCCTGTTTGTGAGCACCACAAGAAAATAAGATATTCCTAGAAAAATGACCGTTTAGGACAGATAAACGACGACCAAACCGTCAACATGTACTCAGTTGTGTTGAGGCGGCGACGCACATTGCGTAGCGCCCCCTACAAGTGAGGTCGTAGCGCCCCTAATAAGCGAGGTCGCAGGGGAAAAGGAGACGAAGTCTGGCACTGTGCCGAGTGTTCTGCGCAATACAGGCACAATTGTTGCATAGAAGACTACTGTCTGGGGCAGGTGGGACGCGTGTCTCCAGGTGTAAACTTCTCTTGGATATCAAATGACTCCCTCAGATGGTACGAATAATCATATTGATAATCGAGGGAAGCTGATGAATAGTCAGATTATAAATTAATTTTCCCTACAACGGGAAATGAAATTTCTGACACGTGGAATGTATGTCGATTCGGAAAAATATCTGAAGGCTGGAGCTAAAAAAGAAAGAAGCAGATGGCCGTGCCCGTGTTCGTTCAAGAACAAATGTTATAAAAATCGATTTTCAGGGAAAAATCGAAAAAAGAAAAATGAAACAAACGCATGTGAGGAACGAGGGAATGGAGGGCTGTTTTTTTTTTTGGAAATGGCAGATTTATTGTTTTGGTTCTGCACGATGTTAAAAAAAGAAGAGTGAGGAAGAGAAATGCCAGTGGTGGTGACCGAAAGTCCCGCAACGACAACTACCGTAACCTGAAAAGCGAATATCTCGTTGAAATTTGCTTAAAGACGAAAAAGCAAATTCGTGTTTTTTTCGAGCTTATTTTCAATATTGTTTCCCCATATTCTTGATTTTTCAAGGATTTCTACAGTTATTTAGAATCTGTAGCGGGAAAAAAATATATAATGATGATGAAATCAATAAAAAAACGATGAAAACCGTCAAAAAATTCAGAAAAAAGGCCTTTTGGGCAGCTGTTAATTGCTCACACAACCAAAAAATCAAGTACTTTATTTTCTAGGTTTTTTGATAATCAAACCATTGAAAGCATTTTCGGACACGACTGTTTTGGCTGAAACGAAAGAATCGTGGTAAGGAAACACGAGAGAGAAGAAAACATCTGTTGTATTGATCGAAGCACTGCCAACTGGCAGATATTTGCATTTGTGTGAGAAAAATATATGTTCGAATGGTTGGGTGCTGAAAACAATTTCAATCCATGCTAAACTATTCCATACTCAAAGACGACTGTAAAGTAGTATATGGAAAAAGAGAAAAATGAGTGAAAGTAATACTAATTTACCTCTCTCGGAGCACCAAAAGAAGAGGTCCTTGAAATAATGACCGTTTGGGAGAGATAAATGTCGATAAAACCGTCTACATAAACTAAAAGTTGTGTTGTGTTCGCGACGCACATTGCGTAGCGCCCCCTACAAGTGAGGTCGTAGCGCCCCTAATAAGTGAGGTCGCGGGGGAGAGGGGGCGGAGTCTGGCACCGTGCCGAGTGTTCTGCGCAATATAGGCACTATTGTTGCATAGAAAACAACTGTCTAGGGCACGTGTGGTGCTAGTATCCAGGAATAAACTTCTCTTGGATGTCAAATGACTGCCTCGAAGGGTACAAAAAATTTTGTTGGTCACTCGGGGCTGATGATCCGGTGAATAGTCTGATTTTAACTTTTTTCCGACGAAGGGGGACCTCTGATTACTCTAGTTCTTAAAAAATCGTAGCTGTGAAAAATGTCAGTTGCCGTGACCGTGTACAAAGTGAGAGTTTCGTTCAAGAACAAAAGTGATAAAATACCAGTTTTCAAGAAAAAAGTGGAAAGAAGAAAAAATCCAGGTTTTTATGTTAGAATCAAGGGAGTGAAGGGAATTTGTTTTCTTGGAAAATGAAATGTTATGATTTTCGTTTTGCACGAGGTATGAAAAAAAGAAAAATGAGGACGAGAAGTCACGGTGGGCGTGACCGTAAATACCGCAGCGACAACTACCGTAACCTAAAAAGTGGATATTTCATTAATATTCTCTTGAAAGCGCAAGAGCAAACTACCGTATTTATGGATCCTAGTGTGAATCTGGTTTTCCGATTTTCTTAGTTTCTCAAAAACTTCATTGTTTTTTTTAATGTGAGATTGGGAAAAATGAATCAAAATAAAATGGAAGGCTCGAAATAGGCGGCAGTTCGTTTCTCGGGCCCTTAAAAAGATTAACAAGTTATCCGCTCAGAAAATGGTAATACCACAGCTTCGACCTCGTCTTCTAGATCTTTCTTATAGTCAAACTGTTAAAAGCATTCTCGGAGACGACAGTTTTGGCTGAAACGAAAGAAACGTGGAAAGGAAACACGAGAGAGAAGGAAACATCTGTTGTATTGATCGAAACGCTTCCAGCTGGCAGATATTTGCATTGTGTGAGAGAAAATATCTGTTCGAATGGTTGGGGGTGATGTGCAAGGGACGACCAAGTATGGTAATAAAAAGTGAGGTGAGAGACAAGAGATTTTTCTTTTTCGTCTCTGTTGAACATTAGTTCAATCAGAAAGGAGAATGAGAATAACGATACGAATCAAAGGGTAGAGCACTATTTGGGAGAGAAAATCGTTACGAAATAGTGATATTCTGAAATGATAAGAGATGAGAGAGAAGAAAAGTGTTCAAAAACCATCTTCAAGAATCACCGAGTTCTGTACCTTGACGATATTCCCTTTCAGTCAAAATTTTCTCACTAAATGTAGGAACGAATAAGTTTTTGAAGTACTTGAAGTAATTCATGAAAATAAAACAAAACCCACAACCGATAAAAATGTAAAATATTGCAAAACCAGCCCTGACTAAAAGCTTCCGGAAACATTGAACTCAGCAAAACCGTTCGAGGAAAATCTAATGCGAAAAAAGTTCATTTCCAACGAAAAATGGGGTAGGTAGAGAATGGGCAACCTCAGAGCAACCCCAGAATACACGAGGTTCTAAAAGACATGACGGTTTAGGACAGAAAAACAGTTGGACACTGTGTACATGAACTGGGTTTGTTGTGGTCGCGCTGCGTAGCGCCCCTAACAAGTGAGGTCGCGGATGAAATGGCACAGAGTTTGGCCCCCTGCCAATCGTTCTGCGCAACATGAGCGCGATCGTTGCAAATGAGGTGGCTGTCTAGAGAAGGTGAGGCGCTGGTCTCTCGACGCCGTCTTCTCTTGATTTTCGCATCTTTTTTAAGAGCTTCGAATTGTGCTGAAGATCAATTCATATTTCTGAAAACTGTTTAAGAATTATTCAATCCAACATAACTACCGAAAACTGTTGTCTGAAAACAAATTCCCGCCATTTCCTTTTTTGACCCTTGAAATGTCAGAATCTTAAGTTTGTTGTTCATTAGTTTTTGCTTATTTTTGAAACTCTCATCGCGATCATCAGCTCATGAAATCTTCTTTTTATACTTTTATTTTCTTCTAATACTTTTTACTCGTGGTTTTAGATCTTTTTGTTTTTTTCATAATGTGCTTGTTTTTTTTTTGAGTGTTTAAAATATTGATTTACTATTTTTCAATTATTTGATTTTAACACTGTTTGAAATCGTATTCCATTTTGGATTTTTCCGCTTTCCGCCTCTTGTTTCACCTTCACCTGCCATATTCTAAGCTCCCGCTATTTTTTCTCTTCTTTTTGGTGATGAACAACTTCTCCAAATTTTATGAAAGCATCTGACATGATTGACGCACTTTTTTCTTTTCCTTGATTGCGTTATTAATCTTCTCGGTTTTCCAGAAAATGACATGAAATTTAGGTGATTCTCGTGGAAAAAATTAATTTTCTTCCTTTTAAGAGAATTAGTTGGAAACAATTTTCAGTTCTGTTTTCAGAATTTTTTGTTATCACGAGGCGGCCACTTTTCCTAGCAGTAATATTTGTTCCCTTTTTGATTAGAAGAGCTGATGAAAATCTCCTGCCTGACAACGTGGGTCTAACAACTCTTTTTCTCTTTTTCCTCTTCTCCTTTTTCTGCACTTTACCTAGGCTACCTTTCCCATTGCCTCACGACTTGCTTGATAAAAAAGACAGAAAATATCAGCTTTTTTCGAATTCACTCCGTTTCTGTTAACAACTCCGTGATTCGAATTTTTGTGGCCTATTTAGTTTCCTGTTTTATTTTTTCAGAAAAAGGTTTGTGAAAAAAAACAAATTTAGTACATTTTCACTCTTTAGATTTTAGTACATTTTCACTCTTCCATTTACATTCCGGTGAATAATTCGGTTTGCTTTTCAAAAGTAAATGATTTTCCAATGATATTACCATTCCCAATTTCCGGCCAGCTTGTTGTCAATTCGACTTTTTTTCATTTTGTTTGAAAAAAAAAAAACTGATGAGTACGAGAATAATTTTTTTTTGTTCAAATTTGAAGTTGCTCCTCTCTCTCTCTGGAATGTAAATCCAATGATTCTTCTTATCTGAAATCAGTTGTCTTTCAAATCCCATTTTTAATTCTTTTCTGCCCAAACAACATACCTTTGACGCACGTGTCCTACACCTTTAAGATTCGTGAGCGATTTTCTAAACTTTTGATAATCATAGTCTTTATAACTGCTAATTGACGTTTTTTTCGATTTCAGTTTTAGCTCCACGCCTTCTTCTTAGAAGTCAGAGACATATATCATAAATTCAATAAGAATAAACTCTCCGATTTTTTAGCCGAGGCTTCAAGTTCTATCCCTTCTCCTTCATGATCTCTTGTTCATTAAAAAAGTACACCTAGGTATTTTGAATCACAGTTCTTAGAATAAACCAAAACCCACGAAAGATCAATTTTTACTCGGCGTATGCATCTTTTCTCTCAGAAGCGATAATTTTATGCGCAGTCGTGTTTCCATGGCAAAAACGCGAAGTGGTCTGTTCTGTTTGGCGCCACTGCGTGAATCTATTTTTTTAACCAAAACAAATATTGAAACTCGCCAAAAAGTCTACGGAAACAAATGCGCTTTCTGTATTTAAACCGCATCCAACTTTCACATAATATAAATGCATTTTTTCCAGGTAAAATGACAGACAAAGAGTTTTGCATGACGGGAGTTTTCACAGATCTCTCAACAGCGGTTCAGGGTGATATCCGTTCAGCATATACGGAAATACACTTTGGTCTACCTTGGTACAAAATTGAGAGCAGCGTTCTAAACTCATGCTTTCTATTTTTCAGGATAATCAAGATAAAACGTGAAGTTAATAATTTTCTCGGATTGTGTGTATATTGTCCGATCGATAAGCACAACGGGTGTACAATTGAAACCAGAGAATCCTTTCAAGTAATGTCAGTAAATGGGAACACGCGATCCCCTGATACCAGGAGAACTTACCAGTATTCCGCACTCGGAGCAACGGGTCCTACTTTTTTAATGTCAATGTCATGGGAGGAAATGATGAGTTCTTACGCTGTTGATGGCGTAGTGACGATCAGTGTCACTGTGGAAATCCTGAGAGTTGTTGGTATCGAAAGACAAATTCTTCGAAATTTCGACGAATCCACCAAAGACATTTCTGACTTGGTGCTGAAAGTTGAGGACAAAAAATTTTACGTTTCCAGACTGGTAAGCTTTGTCGTAATCAATTTCACAAACAACGTAATCACAAACAAGTTTTTCAGTTTCTCGCCGGACAATCCCCCGTCTTCAAGGCTATGTTTCTGGGAAGTTTTGAAGAATCCAAAAAAGACGAAGTTGTTCTCAAGGACACCAGTGCCCCCGGTTTTCAAATCTTCTTGGAATTATTACACGGCGAGCAATCAATAGAAGGTGATAGAAAACAAGTTTTATGGCCATCTTTTTTTTTTTTGAACTTCAGACGAAACTGTGAATGGAATTCTAACGCTCGCGGATAAGTACAACACAACAGCAGTGAGAACACAGTTAGAAACTTTTCTCATCCGAGATTCTAGAAAGAGCACAAGAGAAAAGCTGAAATTAGCGAAAATATACAACTTCAATAGATTGAAGGTAGATTTTTGGAGTGATGTTTTGATAAACGTTTTTATTGCAGAATAAATGTCTTACTGGAATCAAGACAATGAATGATATTCGTGATTGTTTGGCTGGAAATTTATCAGATATGGATCAATCTGTGGTTTCTGCTCTCCTTCAAAAAGCGGTTACCTTTAATCAGAAATAATATTTGTTCTTTCCCAATTTGTCTTTTTTCTGCTATATTTTTCATTCTGTTTGATTTTTACGTATCGAATTATTAGGTTGGTAAAAAAGTAATGCGCGCTATGTTTGGTGTTTTATATTTCGCCTGTGAATAGGTTGTTTGGCTTAATTTTTTCTTTATTACAAAGAAGATGTCTTAAACGTCGTTCTTGATTGTTACTTCACTGTTCGAATCAATTGTTGAATTGGGAAAACATTCAAGAAGATGCCCAATCAAAATTTTCGCTTTCGAGCCTTATTTTCGCATGAATTCAAAGACGGAAAAGCCGCCGCCGAAGCACATGGCCTTTTGCCGTCAGTATTTTGAGATGATGATCTATCCGGAAATTCATATCGACGATGGTTCCCACGTTCCAGAAACGTCGAAGAAATCTTGGAAGGCAAAACACGCAGTTTCGTCTAAAAAGCGTTGTCAACGATTTCTTGAGGTGAGCAAGCGAACTGGACCTGTGCCAAACAACTAGCTGCTTATCGAAACAGTCTAATCGCACCTTAATCACAATTCTGGAAAACGAACAGACGCAGAAAAAAGGTGTCACACGAACTTTCTGACGATGACAAGATAAAGCGCATCGAGGTGGCTGGTTTTATCTCGCGCCGTTTAAAAAGTCGTGGTTTCTTGGATCCAATTTCAATTTTGGATGAAAGATAGACTCAATACAAGTGTCTTGAATAAAAAAGGCAGTGGTCGAATCATGACGAGGCACCGAAACCGACAGCAAAACCGAACATGCACGGGAAAAAGGATATGTTATGTGTCTGGTGAAATACGCGAGGTCTGAGGTATTTTGAATTACTAAAGCATGGTCAAATTGTGACTACCGGTCGTGACAAAGGTCAGCTAAACCGGATTGACCAGGTGCTCAAACGGCAAGGAGTGGGCACATCGGCGAAGTTTCTCGTTCACGACAACTCTCGACCACACACCGCAAAAATCACTCAAACATTTTTTTAGAGACTGTCTGGGAAGCGCTTTTACGGTCGCCTTATAACACAAATTTGGCACTATCCGACTATGACTTGCCCATGTCAATGCAGAATCATCTCTCTGAAAAAACGTTCAAAAATGGGGGAAAAGTGTAAATCTGGGTACCGAACTACTTCGAGTCACAGTCAGTGAGGTTCTTCACGAGAGGCGTCGAATCTTTGCCCATGCGTTGGCAGAGAGTGGTCAATAAGGATGGAGAGTATGTTCTCGATTGATGTCCTTTTGTTTCATTTTTACAATAAAAATAAAGTACATCAAAAACGCGCATTACTTTTTTACCAACCTAATATTTTGACTATACCTTTCTATCTGTTTCTTTTATTGTTTTCCCAATTTACTTTCCTTCGATTTCAATTTATTCGTATGTTTCTGATCATTCCTCGGTTCTCAACCGTTTGTCTCAAATTTTCTCAGCGTTGTTAGCATGTATTGTTTTCTTTTATGGCTGCCTATTTTCGCTAAAAGAATATACGTGCACTTTGAACTTAATTATCTCGATTTTTTTGAAAGACATGAAAATCTTTCAGCTGATGAATTGATTCACATGAAATTGACAAGTTTTTATCAATTGACAATCTTTTTTTAATCTCTCATCAAAATTCAGCTCGAAGCACATGTATGAGGGGGAGGGGTGGCGTCCGTTGAGAAAACGAGAATTCTTGCGATAATTATAATAAAATTTCCTAGAAATTCAAAAAAAAAAAAACATATTGAATACAAAAAATATCAGCAAAAGTTTTCATACAAAACCTAATAAGATATACGACGACAACTTTGACAGTGGATTTCCGGCTGTTTCGTGTATTTCCATGACTGTGGCGCTCCTTGGTCTTATTTCCGATCGCTTTGAACCTTCGGAGGAGGCAGAACAGACAAGATTGTCTAAATGAAATAAACATAGACGCGGATGCAAAACACGATTGGTCTGAAAAAAAAGCGAAAAAATGTTTTGAACTTTGCACTAATCGGTTATCTTCCGTACCACATGAAAAAACAAGTCAATCCCAAAAATGAACGCGCGCAGAAAAATCGATAACCCAACAGTCGACAGCACAGGACCACGCCAGAAGAAGACTAGACCCACATTGCTATGGAGTTGACCTACCTCGCGCGGGGGTAGCATGGCATGGTGTAAACGCTGTAACCGACGACAAGTTGCGGACCATCGACAACGCAGCGGAGGTCATCCCTCTCCTATAACTTACATCGCCGGTCAAGGTGCAAAACGGTCCTCCGCACTGACATGTTTGTTTCTCACAATTTTTTCTGCTTTTCTTGAAACTGCCTGTTTTCTTTCACATCATTTTTCAATTTTCAGGTAATAATGTATTCCTATAAGTGTCCCTTCCCTTATCTTTTGGTCTTGGACTTTGAGACCACTTCCGACGGAAAGACCCACGACTATCCGACAGAAGTCATCCAGTTTAGTATTGTCCCATTTGATGTTCGGGCAAAAACCATTGTGAGTTTTTTAAAAGTTGAAACTGAAATTTCAATTTTTGTTTAGCTCGTCGAACGTGCATTTAACGAGTACGTTCATCCAACTATCAATCCCATACTGACGAAACATTGTGCGGATTTTACAGGTATTTTGATTTCAATTAAGAAGTTTCCTACTTTTTGTCCATTTGTAGGCATCCAACAACTGACTCTCAACGCCGCTGACACATTTCCAATCGTCTTTCAGAAATTCTTGGGTTGGCTTCAAAATAATGGGTTTGAAGAGGAAAATTGTGCCATAGTCTGCGACAGTCGTCAGGATATGTGGAGAATCGCGCAGTATCAATTCCGTTTGATCAACCAGCCACTGCCATCTTTGTTCCGCCAATGGGTGAACATTAAGAAGATTTTCGACACTGGTTTGGAACCGTGTGAGAAGCGGGAGCTTATTGGAAAGGTTGAGTTTTGAAAGAAAAAATCTCAAGTTGTGAACAAACTTATTTTCAGACTAACATTGAAAAGATGGTAAAATATTTGGAAATCGAACAAATCGGAATTGCTCATGATGCTCTTTCGGATTGTTTGACCCTGGCAAATATAACACACAGGATTCTGGAATGGGGATGCCCGGTCACAGTGAATGAGATGGTCTATTGTTCTCCTCTCGTGAGTTTACAGCTAATAATTTGAAGTTAAAGTTTTTTTGATTTCCAGTGGCGCAAGCACCCCATCGACATGTCACTCTATACCGACTGGAGAACCAACTTCATGTCAGCAAACAGAATATTCGAGCGAGTTCTTCCTCTGGCAGTTAGATCAGTCTCCAACTACGACAAGACCATGTTCGGCATCTGCTCCTACTGTAAAAAAGGAAACACCGTTTGCGGCGTTTCTCACACGCAGCCACCTGTAGATCTTTATAATAATCTCCCCGAACCCTGTGTATTTGCCAAATGCGCTAGATACTATTAAATGATAGTGATGTTTTAACATGTATTGCTTCTGCAATGTTTTCAGATTTTTTATTGTAATTTACTCCAATTTTTCACCAATACATTAATTGTTACATAATATGAGTTTGTTTATTCCATAAATCTTATTGGTTAGAAGCATATAATTCAATAAACTCAGGCTTGTCAAAAAAATCAGGTTTTTTTCGTTGTACATATTTATCGAGTTCTCATCATACTTTTACTCATACTAATTCAATCATCGAAGCTTCCAGAGCCTGCCAGAATGTTGGATCGTTTGAATCCAAATTCCAAGAAATCTAGAAAACCGTTCCCACCAAACTTGTCAGTATGAAAGTACTTTTGGTTCATCTCTATTGTCCACAATGTCTCAGGCATTTTGCCAAAGCTTAACTTTGCTGTCACCACATCCATCAGTTTTTGAAGCCGCTTTCAGTTCATTCGAGATTCCATAAACCAGTGAAGCAGTGGAAAGCGGAAATCTCATTGATTCTCTCTTAAAGACGCAAAGGCGAACTACCGTATTTATTAGCTTACTTTGAATATTATTTTCCATTTTGTCGATTTTATCGTTGTTTCAAAAACTTTAGTAATTTTTATTTGTTTTTTTTTTCGGTTAACATTACTGTCTATTCAATAAAACGTGGGCGCGATGCAGATTGCAAAGTGACACGCCTCTTTATGAAACGTGTGAGAGAAAAAAAATGAACGCGTTTCAAAACTTAAAACAAACTGAAATGATGCGGTAGTTCGCTCTCGAGCCCATAAGACAAATTTAAAGAGATATCCGCTTTCACTCATTTACTCTGAAGGCGCTGATGTGTTTCTGATGGCTTCTGGGTTACATCCAAATCAGGCGTTGTTAAAACAAATAGTTGAGATTTTATAAAACAACACACCGTTTATTATTCAGTGACTTGAAGGAAATTGAATGATAAGAATAGAATTCAAGTAGATGTGGTCACGGCATATTCACAAGAATCACTTTGGAATGTTGAATCGAAACCTGTGGGAATACTTGGCATATTGTAGAAGAAGCTGAAAACAGTATTTTTAAAACTTCAAAAGCCGAATTAAAACACTTACACTAGAAAATTTCATTAAGAACTTGAACAATCGAGGCAGAAGCAAAAGCGGCTCTTCTCGAATCAGCGAATTCCCAGTTACGTCGAATGCAATGACGGAGGAACTCTTCACTCTCCAGCAACCAAGCGATCTTTGTTCTCGTGGCAGTCGTCATCTTTGGAACACTATCCAGCTTATTGAGATAAATAAAGAAATTGTCATGTTGGTGTTGAGGGAAATCTTCTGTCTTCATATTCTTCTCAAACATCTCTTTCGGATCTTTGAATTTCTTGCAACTGTTCTCCAACTCTAACATGACTTTTGACCAAAGTGAATCGACAAAAATAGGCAAATCTTCGGTATTTTGGATTTCAGACTCTTTGAAGTCGTGGTAGTGGTCGACAATGCTCTGTGCTTTTCCTTGAGATAACACCGTGCGGTACCATTTATTCAATAGTGTTTGGTTCAGGTATCCTTGGGTTTTCGGATGGCAGTTGAAAACATAATCATCTCCTTGTTCTGGAGGATTCGACCAAAGGTACCCGTGGAGAAGCCCAATAGAGCGTGCGAAATCAATATAGCTTAGGATAACTGCTGGATATATCGATTTCTTAACTTCGACAGGGCGTATCAACTGGACAGTATCCAAGTAATTAATTACAAACCACGACTCGCTTGGTGATTTCACTAGGTTCTCGTACTCTTGGACAAAGAGAGCGCAGAAAAGCACATCAACATCATTTTGTCTTTGGAAAACCATTATTGTACGAGTTCTATAGGTGATGGACGGTCCGTATTTCTCCTCGAATTGTGTTTTGTAGAACGATGGAACCATATGTTTTGTCATCTTCCTTTTTGGATAGCTGATGAGACTTCTGACGGAGATTTTGCCACATGAAAATTTTTGAGCACCTAGGTGAGCCTCCAGAACTTCGTTCAGCTTTTTTTCCATCTTCAGTGCATCGGTTGAAAGCTCAATGGACTTCAAAGTTCTCATAGTTGGCTTCACGCCAGCTTTCTTAAGACACGTGTTGCATTTGAATTCATCCTTTTCTTCGAAGTGAAAAGCGCAGCATCGATGCCAATGTGTACTGCATTTCCGACATTTTAAAAGATCCTCGAAAATATCGTTTTGGTTTTTCAGCTTCACGAATCTTATCTTCTGCTTATCTTCAACCTTCTCAAAGCATGTCATGCAATAATCCATTGCTTTTCTTCCAGTTTTTAATCCCATATACTCGGCATCTGGCGGAATTCTGCATGACGCATAGCAACAATTTTTGTGATCACCTTCACAATGCGTTGCACCAGACTCTTGACAAGTTAATCGATATCCAGAACAAATGCGATTCGATACATTGTAGCGCATTTTTGGAGGAAGCGAACAGCAAACTGGCCGACTGGTTGATTGATCTTGGACGTTTGGACTTGCATCATTCAGATTTTCAGCAGGAAGATCGGATTTCTTCGGTTTTTTTGCGCCCTGAAATGTAAAAATTTGTTTTACATATTTGAAACATAACAATTATAACTATTTTGTCCATCAAAATTTCGGAGAAACGAAGAAACGAAACTTACGTCAATACGTAACGTGGCTCCTGCTTTTCTTTTTGCCTTATTGCCATGAATAGTGTCTCCTGCCTCTTTGCCTTTCTCCTCAATTTCGGTATTTTCTCTTGCACCAACCAACTCTAAATCCTCACTTTGTCCTATCACTTCTTCATTGGCGTTTGATCCAGTCATATCGATATCATCAGCATTTGTCTTTGATGTTGTTGGTTGCTGCTCTGCAACTTCATCGTCCACTTCCATCGGATCGTCAATTCTCGCCAAATCATTCGCAGGTTCTGTTTCTGATCCTCCACTTTCCAATAACGCTTTGTTGCATGCTCCATTTTTCCAAATGAAATTATACAACTCTTCTGGGATATAGCAATCCATTGGTGGATCATTTTTGTCAAGACCGTGGTCGTGTAGCCATGTTAGATATTGTTCATAAACGACAAAGAGTGAATCCGCAGCATCAACCGAAATTTGAGAAATTCCTGTAAAGAAGATTTGATTCAGTTTAGATGATGAGGAAAAAATTACCCGTCGATTGGATGCACTCTTTTGTCAGTTTTGGATTGTTGACCGGTTTGATGACTTTTTTGAATGAAAAACGCACAGTCTGATCCTTATTGTTTCGAACGAACACGCAAAAATAAATCAACTCGGGTACAAAGTCCGGTTGGTTTTTGTTGCAGGTCGTGTGGCTTTCGAAAACCAGAGAGTCTTCACATTTAATTATTGGATTTTTGTTTTCTTTCTCATGTTGACATGATGTAGTCATGATAGCCTGAAAATTGTAAAAGATTGAAAGAAAAAAAAAACAAATGGAAGAAGAAACAAAATGAAGATGAAAGGCAGAATAGAACGTTGTTGTGTGTTTGTATTTTTCATTCAAAAAATTCAATAATGAAACAACAATATTTCTATTGCTAATCAAGGAGAACATTTAGAAAGTTGCAAAAATGGGTTCTTTGCAATATAGAGCAAAAAACAAAGACGATAACGAGCAGGAGTCGCGTAGACAACTAATAATAGCAAAGGTTGGCAAGTTGAACGTTGGCAGCGGTGGTCGGACCAGCGAGAGATACCTTTCTGTGTGGAGAGTGGCAGACACAAACGCGGTACGCGTTCAATAAGTATGGTCCTCACACTATGCTGAGACACTGTGCGACATAGTAGAGACCCTGAGAAATCTGACAAAATCAATTTGCATTGACCCATAGAAATCTGACAAAATCAATTTGGATTGGTCTTTTGAAATTATCCATAGTAAAACCTCGAAAGCTTGTAAACTAAAAAAAGAAATAATCGAAGATTATTTTTACAAATTGTTGTGTTATTTCAGAATTAAATGGAATCTCATATCTCAGGAACTTCCTCAAACATTTTTAGTCGGATTATAACATTTTTCCGCCACACAGATTTGTTCGATAGTTAAAAAAATAAAATTTGTCTAATTGTAAGTATAACAAAACAAAATTTATGTTTTGGAACGAATTAAAATTGAGAAAATCGCTTTCGAAAAGTACTATTTTTGTGCTGAAGGCGATTTTTGGTGTTGACACTTTTGTAACTCAGCTGAAACTGGAACGCAGATTTCAAAATTTTTAGAAGTGTTACGGTGAATAGTTCTAAAATTTTCATCAACATCTGGGTTTACAATATGTAGACGTTTCCTTCTTAACTTGGACCATTCTTGTATGAAGTCGGTTCCGTTTTTTTACGCCACTCCTCATAATATTTCAAACGTTATTTTATTTAATGAAAATCAAACTCTCAGAGAGAAAATGTGGAGAAATGAATGGAAAGTAGATTGTTCGCTGAATGTGAAAAAGGATTTGTCTAAAGCTGAGTAGAATAATCAGAAATGGATTTGTAGAATTCACCAGTAACGAAGAGAAAACGATGCAATAATAATTCAGTTTGGTGCTACCATCGTCCTTTCATACTTGGATGCTCCTTCACCTATCTCCACCTGGGTTTCGTATTTGGAGGATAGGGAGTAATTAATGTGGTATACTCAGACACTGTAAAAAGGTTCACACTGTGTCTTCAGACAATCTGAAGAGGTTTTCACGACATACATTGTGAAGGGGTTCATAGGAGAAAAACGGATGATGTGGAGTTATAAAAAAATGAACAGAATAGGAAACTCAAAAACAAAATTTTTCGCGAATTGGAATAATAAAAATAGAACAACCTAATCTCAGATACAAATAATGTAATACTCTAGTTTTTGAAAGTCCAGAGGTGGTGGGATAGGAACTTGAGTCTCTAACATGGGAACCTTTTAAGTTAAATATCTAATTTGCGCACAGTAATTATATCGAATGAGAAAGCGTATTTCAAAACTATGAATCAGTATTCAAAATCTGCTTCAGAAAAAGTTCTGAAATATCAGCATCAGTACCAAAAAGTCAAAATTTGCGAGGCCACATACGGCAAAAAGGGCAAATCGAACTCTGTACTTTTCGTCTTCCATCTATCCAGCCATGTCCAACACTATGATTCGAAAAATTCAGTTCAAGACAAGATATCAAAAGTGAGGTGGCTTAATTTTTCAGTTCGCAGCCACCGGGGTTCTGGTAGAAATGTGTCCACAATTTGGATTCAAAACGCCATTGATAACAACCAATTTATTTCACTTCGTTTTGCCTTTTTTACAATAAATTATTTGGACACTAAAATGACTTGAATATCGGAACAATCTAATATAATGATTTTGTTAAAGTTACAAATTGAGTGCAATAGTTGAGCGGAACCGAATTGAAAAACACATTTAAAGAGCGATTCGGTCCAGTAGAAGGTTTTCGTACGCTCTCGGGCTCAGATGTGTTATTTTCTGATCCTCGTCGCTGTCGTGGTCCTCAACCTAAAAACTCTATTGTATGTCTTCGACATGGACTAAAAAATTAGCTCAAAGTTAAATCTTAGGCGCCTCACTAATACAGGTTTTTTGTTAGAAGTGCAAGGTTGTGCGATGGAGCACACTACAAAGCCATTTGATAGTAACTCACTGAACATTTCACCAAAATTTGATGGCTTGCATTGATTCTTCCTTCTAATTGGCTGTCTTCTCTCCCTGTCCGTTTCGTTCTTTCTCCTTTTCTGTTCCTTCTCCGGACCTTCAGAATGGCAGACATTGGACTTGGCGTCAGATGGTTCAGATTGCAAAAATGCCTAAAACGAGTGATACTCTACGCGATGTTTTTTGTGTCTTTGTCGGTTCAGATTTTCAAGACTTCCTCATTGTCCTTATTGCCAAGGAACTGGCAACTTTTTCTCTAAACTTCCCCATCAAAAATGAGCTTCACGGCAAATAGTGCGATGATCATCTGAAAAGTTCAGAGTTCTAAGTTTTCAAAGTGAAACAAGGAATTCCTCACTCACCAAATCCGACAAGACACCGACAATGATGGCTTTTTAGTATTTGATCGTTTGACCAACGGTCAGAAATGAAGAATAGAGTGAAGGTGAGCTTCGTTACTACCCAGATACGGTCGATCCTCTTCACTCCTCCACGATCCAAAGGTTGAAACGGAGAGTATGGATATAATGGATCAATTGTGATTAATTCTGAAATTAACATATTGAAATATCTCCTTCTTGTATTACTCCACCGAATTGAAACTTACTTTATGAAAATCAGAGCTCATGACTGATGCAAGCATCAGACTATGAAAATATAGACCAATACACACTCGGTCATTGAGAATACATAGATAAAAATTCTTATTTTGAGATAATAAAAATTCTTATTTTGAGTCTTTTATATGGACCGAAATGGGCGGTGCTTCGTGAATCGCGTGGCTGTAAACACAATTAGGAGCGACTGCAAAACAAATCATTATGTTATATAATGAAGCGTTTACAGCAACTATCTCAGGGAAATGAAGTCCATCAATACCAATTGTGCACCTTCTTGGTTCAATATAACAATTAGACGACACCGGATGTGCATATAGTCAAAACATGTGCCAGTCACCGTTGCTTACCGCACGGCAAAATAATCTGTTTGTTGTTGTTTACTGAAAAATTTTGATGATGGAAACGAATCATTTTTGAGCATTTAATTGAGGCTGCACAACAACCCAGATCATTTTGTGTGTGCACCTTCCTGGTTCATTAGGATAATTAGACGACACCGCATATGCCTTATTGCCAAAACAAGTGACAGTCACCATAATTTACCGCACAACAAAATAACCTGGGTTGTTGTGCAGTCTCAATAGAATGCTCCAATATGATTCTTTCTCCCTCATTATACTAGTACAGTCAACAACAACACACAGATTATTGTGCCATGCGGTAAGCGATGGTGCCTGCCACTTGTTTTGACTATATGCACATCCGGTGTCGTCAAATTGTTATATTGAACCAAGAAGGTACACATTTGGTATTTATGGATTTCATTTTTCTGAGATAATTTCTATAAACTCTTCATTAAATATCATAATGATTTGTTTTGCAGGTTTTCCTAATTGTGTTTACAGCCACGCGATTCACGAAGCTCCGCCCATTTCAGGCCATATAAAAGTGCGGCTCAAAATGAACATTTTCATTATCTATGTATTCCCAATGACCGAGTGTGTATTGGTCTATATTTTCATGGTTTGATGCTTGCATCAGTCATGAGCTCTGATTTTCATAAAGTACGTTTCAATTCGGTGGAGTAATGCAGTAAGTACTTCGACATGTCTTTTTCAGAATTAATCACAATTAATCCATTATATCCATACTCTCCAAGATTTGCGTTTCAACTTCTTGATCGCGGAGGACTGAAGATGACTGTCCGTTTCTGAACGATTTTTGCGACCATCGTCCAAAAAAAACAAAGGTAAATGAAGTAACCTCACTTGTTCACTAGATTGCCAGGTAAACACCTTATCATCCTAACTGGGTTAATGTTAGTCCGTTTCGGCTGATTCTTTTTTCGATCGATAGAAAATCTCTCTGGCTACGCGGCTACCAATAATAATGAAATGTGAAACTATATCAACAAAGGTATGATGAAAAACGTAAGAGTGGATTGAGTTTTTTCGCCTTTTTTCACCTTTTCCGGTTTTTTCTGCAGAACTAGATCCTAAATCAAAAATCCGGTTTAGTACTTTTCTGCGTAATTTGGATAACTGTTATATGGAAAAAAAACAGAACTTGGTTTACATTAAAATTGAAAAAGCCTCAAAGTTTGGAGTGAAATGTTGGAAATTCCGAGAATACATTATTTTTCCCTTGGTACGCAAGACCCATTGGATGGATTGATTTGATTTTTTGTCTGCCCATGAATGGAGATTTCTCATCATTTGTTTTTGGATTCTTCCCAGGTATGCTGGTTCCTGTGGTGGAACTATGTGAAATTGAATAACAATTGTAGAAAATATCGTCGAAAAAGAAAAAAATAACTGATATCTGATGGAATCCAAATTTCTAAATTCTTATTATGAGAGAGCACTAGGCCAGGCCAAAGGCCTTGCAACTGATTCCACTCCAATAGAAATTTTGAATTTTACAGTGCCGAAGGCCCTGTTTGGTTTGTTCGACCTGAGCGAGGGGGCGAGCGAAGGGAGAACAGACTGAACATATGATGAACTGATACCACAGGGCCAGGGCCAAAGCCCCTGCATCTGAATCTATCTAACGGCCTAGCGCAGTCGGACGTCGGCCGAGGAAGCTATCTCTCATTGTTGATAATTTGAATTGGCGTTAAAAATTTATTGTTCTCTATTATGAAGATTTTCAGCGATCGTCTTCAATTATGTCAAGTTTTGGAAAAGCTCTGACCTCTATTAAAGTGGAGAACCTGGCAAAGGTGATACTAAACATTTTTATTTCCCCGCCAAGAAATTGAACCTTTCAGAAATCTGAAGTATCATGTGACAATCTAGGTGTAGTCGTCATGAGTTTTATAGCTCAGAACCACGATTTCACGATTTCATCCTGATGGTGGTGGTTTCTATCGGTACCATCATAACTTTCAAAATTTACAGAAAATCGAAAACTCTAAAGCTGGGACCCATTGAAAAAAGTAAAACTGGTAAACGTTTTTCAAATCAGCCTTATCAACTAACCAAGTTGTTTCAGAATAATTCGACGACATTTTATGGAATGAAAAACAACAACTTTTGATTGGATAGATCTCGAGAGGATTTATGGATATTTTCAAGGCTAACCATCAAAACGGAATGCTGAGGTTTTTCAAAGGAGAGGAGTAGGTAATCAATTCATGGAAAAATTAGTTTTGAACGCCAAGAAATCTTGAAAATGAAATGGAATCCGGACGAAACAAATATGGCTGTTCTAACAAAGAAGGGAGTTATCTTGGGAGAATAAAATGAGTGGAATTGGAAGAACTTCTCAAACAAGTTTGTTGATGGGAAAAGAAAGGTTTTGCAATGGATAGACAGTGAAAAGGTGGCCATAGGGCTGGAGAAAGAAGTATTCATTTTCATGAAGATAAGTGGACAGATCCTAGTGAGTCATTTTTGTTTTTGCCCGAGTGGCTCAGCGGGGCCGCACTTTCAAATTGAAAGTTTTGATACTCGCCCTAAAAGTTCAATTTCTCAAAAAAAAATTTTTCAGATGGGAGTTGGAATTCATGCCTTCGAAATGAATCGAAATGAATTTTCGATGCTAACTCCGTCACGATTGGTTTTCATTGAGCCGTGGTTCCCGATTCAAGTTGCTCATAGTCTGGACTCCGAAATCCCTGAATGTAAACATATTTTTATTGTATTCTCCAACAATACGATTCAATTCAGAGAAGATGTTGGGAAACCTAGTAAGACTTTTATTTCCTCTTTCAAATTCATTATACTTTTCCAGAAGTCAACACAGTCCAATGCGATTTCTTGATCTCCTTAGCTCGGTGAGTACTGGATGGATCTACATATTGTAGCTGTTAGAGGGCTGACTAAAAGAAATCAACAAAATCCAATGAATTAAATAATTTTGAAGAATGTGAAACATGCCTAAATTCAAAACATTGCGTTTACAGAATTTTTCGAAAGTTCCCAGTTATTCAGATTCTTGCCATATTCTGAAAGACACCTTTTTTGGCTTTTTGCTCTGAGAATATGCAAGAAATAGTTGAAAAATCTGAATTTTCAAAAATGCTTTAAAATCATTGCATTCTGAGCAATCAGGAGTTTTGATCGACTTCGGATTTTGTACTCCGTGTGGACAAATCGACGCGGGAATATTAAATTTTTGAGTTACATAGCAGTTTCTCAAAATTCGATGCTTCGAAGTAAAATTGCTAGGAATTCTATAAAATCGTACTTTTCGAAAAAAGTTGAAGATCTATGTTTTCGTTTTTCTTATTGATATGTACTGTAGATAAGTAAACATCGAAGAATTCAAGAAAAAAACGAAAAAGTTTAAAACTGAGATAATTTAATTTGCAAGTCCCCTAATGAGATGATCCATCAGTAGAGAAGGATTCAAGATTGGCAGACCAGTCTGAAAGTTTTTTGTTTTCCAAGTTAGTTTCAGATGCTTTGTTTTATACCTGAACCAATTCACTCCGTTGAACCCAATGCAGTGCTAGTTCCTGGTCGATTTGCAAAACAAATGATGAAATATCGATAGGATTCAAAATTTGGAAGTTTTTAGATTATTTAAATTTCAATATCTAGGAGATCTTACTGATAGATTTGCTGTTCCAGCTGTATTGGCTAGCATTCTGATGGGATCTGTTGGAAGCGTAAAACTTTACAAAACATATTGATCGATCGATTCCAGAATCGGAATATCCTTTAAATCAGCTTTCTGAAAAATCTAAGAATCTAGGGATCTGGGAATCACAGAATCAATAAATCTAGGAATCAACGAATCTAGGAATCTAGGAATCTAGGAATCTTATGAAACTGAACAATTTTCATTTTAACACATTTTTGGATTTTCAGAATTACCAAATTCATATTCTACAGTTAGTTCTTTGATCCAGTCCAAATAAAAATGAAAATCAAGAAGGTGAGTGTTGTTCGAGAACTTCAAAACTCAAAATTCTTGAAATTTAGGAGCCAGGAACATTTCTAACATGTGAATTGTGCCCTGAAAGTACTTTCATAAGTATGGGAACTCTTCGAAAGCAGCAGAATAGACACATCATGGAAAAAAAACATGGATATGTGAAGAGTGTATTCCGGGAAAGGAGAGAAGGTTTTATAATAAAGACGAGGTAAGAATTAATGCAAACTATCTGTAATTTTGGCTGCGTCTCTATTTTTCGTTTTTGGGTGCTTCGTGTTACTGTAGCGCAGATTCAGTGTAAACACCAAGCCAAAGTTCAGAGAACCCTGGATTCCGAAATTCCTATATTCCTGAAATTCCTATGTTCCTGAATTCTTAGATTCCTAGATTCCTATATTCCTATTTTCCTGGATTACTAGGATCCAGGGATGTCAAGGATTCCGACTCCCAACTTCCTACTTCCGACTTCCGGGCATTTTTTCACTTTCGACTTACGACTTCTGATATCAGAAATTTTACTTTCTGACATCTCTGCTAGATTCCTAGATTCCTGGACTTCTAGATTCCTAGATTTCTATTCTCCTAGCTACCTAATTACCTAAATTCCTAGATTTCTAGATTCCTCGATTTCTAGACTCCCAGATTTCTGAATTCCTAAATTTTCAGATTCCAATTTTTTTTCAGCTTCGAAAACACGCCTTTCTACACGAACCCACTGGATTCACCATCCGCCACCCTTCAAATGTTTCTCACTTGGATGCACCGAAGAATTTTCAAAATTTTGTGAAATGAAAGCTCATATTGAAATCAGTCATAAAGAATAAATGATTTGACCCCAAAAATTTTCTCAGTTTCTGTCTCTTAAAAAACCGTCATACATTTCTACACACTGAACCAAAATATTTATAAAAAGTCAATTACTCATAAAAGAGGTTTATCATTTTCACTTATTCTGTCTACCGTAAAACCTTTAATATAGCGCCATGGCGTTCTATTTTTCAAAGGGGTGTTTTGGGTTGATGCGAGGTAAAAAAATCGATTTTTTACTCATTTAACAGGGCACCAAAATGAAAAAATGGTGCGAAATTTCTAGATTTCACTGTTACTGTGTTAATCAAGCATAAAATCTTCGTTTTGCTACCTCCAGTTACCTTATCAGGGTGGCGTTGTATTCGAGGGGGTCTTCTAATACAGGTGGCGTTATATTACAGTTTTTACGGTAATCTGATTAATTATATGTAGAATGTAATTTACAAACAATCTATCTATCGCGCGCAGCATATATTATCCTGATATGCCGAAATCGGAGCAGTGGAGGTGGGAAACAGTGGAGGTTGGGTATATTTTTTCAGTTCAAAGAGCTCAATTTCAAGCTCCCAGACCTCAAAAAGCTTTGAACACTGGCATCATGATCATGGACATTCCTTAAATAGTTCCTAGCATTTTCAGCTCGAAATCTTACCCACTTCCAAGTTATTCAAGATTTATTTTCGAAACAAAAAAAAGTGCAAATGTCGGAAAATAATTTTTGATTGGAGGAATCAATTGTTGTATAAACTGCCAAAACATGTTGTTTTGGGACTTTTCAAACATCTTTCAACAAAAAATTTCACTTTTTCTTTTTAAAAAGCATGCGATTTTTCATTTTCCAGGGTGTCGCATAAATATTGACAGCTTGTAAATTGGTTTTTCGGATCGTACGCGGTCAAGAAAAATTATGAAAATGTGAAACTTTGTCGCCTAGGGTTATTCTTATCGGGAATCGAATGGCGTTGATCGTTTTTTGATATCTTCTCCAGTTTTTTTCTGTGCGCGTAAAATAAAGATGTCGTATTGACTGCACTGACTGTTGATATTGACTGCACTGTACTGTAGTTTCCAAATGTTTTTTTATCATTATATTTACTCGATTTTTTTCTTGTTTTGGCAATTTTTTAAAATTAAAAATCATTTATTCTCCGACTTGTTTGGAAGTTTTCAACACAAAAATTTTCGAAAGCAAAAAAGAAATCTAACAACATTTTCGGTTACAGTGATTTTAGTTGCGCAGACCTTGGCCACGTCCGCTCTGAAAAAAATGAACTTTGAGGTTTTAGAGCTCTGTGACCACTTTTTGAAGAGTTGAATTTGACACTGTTCTCAAATCACGGAACCAAGAAAAATCATGGAACTAAAAAAACCATGGAACAAAAAAAATCATAGAACAAAAAAAAATTCACGGTGTGAAATATCCAAAAGTGCTACTTTCTTTACTTTGGCAAGTCTTATGCCTAATACTAACTTCGACAATGATTTTTGAGAACATCTAGTTCAGTCCAGGGCTAAATCGAGCAGTTGTTGAACTCGCCGCCATTTTTTTACAAGATTTCCACTCATTTTCGTCCAAGACTATTCTTATTTCAATACAAGTTTTTGATCCGTGAAGAGTGGAGGAGGGGAGGGGAGGGGTGGGGTTTCGTTCCGTCATTTTTTTTGTTCCGTGATTCTGGAACAGTGTTATTTACCTTTGTTGTTTGGACGATAAGCGCAAAATTTTTTAAGATGGTGATAGCCATAAAATTTGATAAAGTTTGTGCAGCTGTTTTCATGTGACGTGGGATAATGGAAAAATATCAAAAAAGAAATATATTTAGAATACAAAAATTGGTTGAATTGTGTTCAGATGAGAATGACACGTAAAATGGGCGATTCGAAGTTGAAGGTTAAGGGCTTTTCTAATTGAGGTTTTTGTTAGAAGTGCAAATTGTTTGGTGGTGCGGTGGAGCGCACTACGAGTCACTTGCTAGTAACTCACTGAATATTTAACAATGGTTTGATGGTTTGCTTTGCTCCTCTACAAATCCACTGAGTCGTTTTCGTGTTCCTTAAGTTCCTCCTCTCTTGTTTCTCCGCCTCTGGAGATATTTGGAATCAGGGACATCGGGCCCAGAGCCAGATGATTCCGATTCCAAAAATGCCCAAGGCGATGGATATTTTACAGGATGTTCTGATTTTTTGTTCAATGGATCACTTTCAGTTGAATAAGAATTTTTCTAAAATGAAACGCAATTTAAGATGAAGAACTTTTTCTCGAAAATCTTACGTTTTTAGCAGTTGGAGCATGAGACGAGCTCGCGGAATCAAGTTTTGACGACATCTAGGCCTGGTGTTTGCATCTTTTCTCCATCTTTTTCCGTGGCATACGGCTTGTCGTCTAAAATTTACGGAAATAGTTTAATTCAAAAAAGTTTTTAAAAGTCTTCACTTGATTATCAGATTATGAGGAACTGGCCACTTCTTTTTCAGATTACCTCATTAAAAATGAGCTTCACGGCAGATAGTGCGATGATGATCTGAAAAGTTCTGAGTTCTATGTTTTCTATCTAAAACAAGAAATTCCTCACTCACCAAATCCGACAAGACACCCATAATGATGGAAAATTTATCAACTGTGTGAAATTGGTGCTGTGGTAAATTGAAAGAAGGATGTTGATACGGTTAGAACCAACTCGAAATGTATTTATTTAACGAGAAGTGATCAGGCAAAGCTTTTCCAAAATTGTCTGAACTTATTTCATCCGGGATACCCTTTTGAAAAATATTCAATCTATTCGTGGTAGTAAATCTTGTGGATAGCAGGATTATCACAGTGTCTGAATCCAATTAAGACCCTGACTGATCTTCTAGTACCTAAATTCAGTTCTCAACTTCATATCTTGTATGTTTTATTACCGATTTCTTCGAATAATTCAAATTTTTTGGTAACTGTGGTCAGTTTTACAAAAATACCCAAAAATCGGGAGAATTAGGAAAATTGATAATTTGAAAAGTCGACAAATTATGAAAATTCCTCGAAATACTTACGAGAATGTATCAAAAAAGCACGGAACAGAAATTTATTTTCAGTCTAAAAGCGAAAACTCCACATAAATGACCAAGATTTCGACATTTCCAGGGGTCCTAAAGATATTGACCGGACAAAAATAGTTCTTTTCGGTGGTACTCTTGTACGGAAAATTCTAGAATCATGAAAATTTGTCTTCTGGGGTTATCTTACATCCTGAATCGAATGACGTTCACAGAATTTGGATACCTCTTCTCGTTTTTCCGGAACCTCCAAAATCGAGGGGGGTCCTGAATATATTGACCGCACTGTATAATGAAGAGTTTTAAGCAACTATCTCAGGAAAATGAAGCCCATAACTACCAGATGTGCACCTTCTTGGTTCAATGTAGCAATTAGACGACACCGAAATACAGTCAAAATATGTGCCAGTCACCGTTGCTTACCGCACGGCACAATAATCTGTTTGTTGTTGTTTACCGCAAAATTTTGATGAGGAGGGGGGTCGTTTCCAGTGAGGAGGGGAATTATTTTCGAGCATTTAATGGACACAGCACAAGAACCCGGACGATTTTGTTTATGCACCTTCCTGGTTCATTAGAATAATTATGCTACACCGCATATGCGTATTGCCAAAACAAGTGACAGTCACCTTAGTTTCCCGCACAACAAACGAACCTGGGTTGTTGTGCAGTCTCAATCGAATGCTCCAATATGATTCGTTCTCCCTCATTATAATGGTACAGTAAACAACAACACGCATTTTATTTTGTCGTGCGGTAACCGATGGTGCCTTTCACTTGTTTTGGTCGTATGCAAATCCGGTGTTGTCTTATCCTTATAATGAACCAACGAGGTGCACATAAGGTGTTTATGGAATTCATTTTCCTGAATACGATCGCTGTAAACACTTCATTAAATAACATAATGATTTGTTTTCCAGGTTCTCCTAATCGTGTTTACAGCCACGCGATTCACGAAGCTCCGCCCATTTCAGGCCATATAAAAGTGCGGCTCAAAATGAACATTTTCATTATCTATGTATTCCCAATGACCGAGTGTGTATTGGTCTATATTTTCATGGTTTGATGCTTGCATCAGTCATGAGCTCTGATTTTCATAAAGTAAGTTTCAACTCGCTGGAGTAATGCAATAAAATCTACCCAATATGGAAACTTTTCTGTATCTCACGTTTTTTCTATTAATTAACTCAGGGGACTGTGAGGCTCTAATAGTGGTGTGTAGTATGTAGTCATAGGCTACCGAGCGCTTTATGTTCATCGTTTTCTGACCCCCCTTACAGGTAATAGGAAAGTTACAGTCTAAATTATGCTCAAACATGGTAAAACTTTACAAAATTCTTCACAACATTTTTAGGTTTTTAAACTAATATAATGTTTTGTTAAAAATTTAGCTACATTCTTGTAGTGGTTTTTATGTAAGAAAAAATGAACGATTTTGAGTGCCCGGCAGTGGGCGTAAACCGGCTGATAGGTTTCATAATATTTGAAATGACAGACAAAAAAGTTTCCATAGTGAGTAGTTCTATCACAACAACCTTTGAAAATGTATGTTTTTATTACATATCACACCACCCAATTATAAAACGCGTTTCACAGATTTCCTAATATGCTTATCTCTTCTTCTCATGTGGATTGCCAACACGTTGTAAAACGTTTGACTCCGACAATCGTCCTGTACGACCAATTGAGCTTTGCTACCGTTTTGTATGTTTTCGGGAAAAGTTTCACCGCCCTTCAATTCTCCGAGAAGGAATTTTGTTCAGCAAACCGGTTGCCCTTTCTCATCCGAAACTCAACAACCGTGAGTACATTTCTTTCTGAATAATGTTTTTCGATTTTCGCTTCCCCTTTAAGGATTTCTTCTGACGGCCGCGGTCCAACAGAACAGAGCAGCAATAGCGGAATGGTCAGAGCTGGTGAAGATCTTTGGAGATTTGTCGGCAACTATTGGAAACTTTTAGTGCCAATTCCCGGATCTCCAAAAAGCCTTGGACCTCTGTCTAGAAGAAGCACGAGAAGACATTCGAGATGCATTTGGAGACTATATGAATTAGTGAGGTTAGAAGAAACATTTTGAAATTTCGATATCCAGAAACGTTTTGATCAGTGTAAATTTTCTTCGAATCCACTATCATGTTTTTAATTTGAATTTGAGCGAATTACAGAAAATTTGAACTGTAAAAAAGCTGAACATTTGAAAAACCACTGAAATGTAATCCTAGAAAGTTTTAGGTGCCATTCAACAAGCGAGATGTTTAATTTAAATTGGTCAAGAAAAAATATGAGGCCTATGGAACATATCTGGCTCATCAACATGAAAGATGTACTTGGTAAGTGGAATTTTGATGTTCTTGGAATACCGAAATTGATTGAACTAGAAATTCCAAGATCAAGACATTTAAATTGTTAGTTAGAAGCCTAGGTGAATATGTGAGTTCAACAAGTAAATTAAAAATCCGAATCACTGGAAGACAGGTTCATATTTGATCTGATTAGCTTCAAGTTCATATTTTACCCAATTTTTCAGCTAAAACGGCACATTTGTACACACTGGGACAACAATAACCAACCTTGAAAAGCTCAAAACAGTGTCTCGCGTGTTCAACACCTCCAGTGTCTAGTTTAACAGCCATAGACCGAACGGGACTCAACTTGTTCCTGGCGTACCGAGAACAATTTAGGATCGGGAAGGTGTTGAATTATCAGCATGGTACGTTTTCTATCAAACTTAGAGAGAAAATTGTTTTAAAAATTTAAGTGAACGAGTGGAAATGCAATGTTTGAATGGAAAGGAATGGAAGACGAGAGCAGACGAATTGGTGAAGGAGCAAAAAGCTTGCAAGAGGGATGATAACAACGAAGAACGCAGAAAAATTTTATTCAGAAATCCAAAATCGGTGAGTGTTGAAATTGTAGTTCAAAGAACGCGTGAAATCTATTAGGAAATCAAGCCGGTTTCTCTCACTCAAGCAACGTGGAGTAGCCACATCGAGTATTGAGATTTTCTGCTAAAAATGGGCAAATGTTTTGCGAGGCCTAGTGTGAAAGTTTAATTTGCCAGGGCCCTAATGAGATGATCCATCAGTAGAGAAAAATTCAAGGTTGGCAGACCAGCCCAGTGTTTTGTTTTCCAAATTAATTTCAGATTCTTTTTTTATACCTGAACCAATTCACTCCGTTGAACCCAATGCAGTGCTATTTTCTGGTCGATTTGCAAAGCAAACGATGAAATATCGATAGGATTCAAAATCTAGAAGTTTTTAGATGATTTTTAGTTCAAGATCTAGGAGATCTTAATGGTACATTTGCTGTTTCAGCTATACCTAGATCGGCTGGCATTGTGATGGGTTCTGTTAGCAGCGTAAAACTTTTCAAAACATCGCCTATCGAAAATCTAGGAATCTACTTGGCTGCGGCTGTCGTCTTTTGGGCGAAAATAAGGGCTTCGCCGCCTTTTGGGCGAACATGGGCGTCTTTTGGGCGAGGTTAGAGCACCGCTGCCTTTTGAAAGAGCTCTGGCGCCTTTTGGGCGAGAAATAAATTTTTAGGCTAACCCAAGGCAAAGGTAGAACTTCTCAGGCGAAACCAAGGCGAAGCCAGCCAGCTTTTGCTCGTTCTTTTGCCACCTTTTGAGCGCTGTTTGGGCACCTTCTGGGAAAATCCCTGGCGGAATCTGGCCAACCACCGCCCAAAAGACGACAGCCGCAGCCGAGTACTAATCTAGGTGTTTAGGATTCTAGAAATCGAGAATTCTACGAATCTAAAAATCTAGGAATCTTTGAATCTAGGAACCTAGAAATCAAGAAATCTCGAAAGCTATGAATCTGGGAAACTGGGAATCTAGGATTGTTACGAATCTACTAATCTAGGAATTAGCGGACCCTAGGGAAGTCCATACTTAAACGATACATCCAAAATTTTCTGAATTTTACGACGAACTATGCATTTTTGGCTTTGAGAACTGTGTGCGCAAGCATTTGACGCGCAAATGCACGGATTCGATTGGCGGTCGGTCAGCGATCGGTCAGCGGTCGATCGGCGGTCAGAAAAATAATGAAATCTCTAATTTGGTTTACGGAATGCTCTTACCACTGTTCCAGTTCAGAATCAGCTTGTCAATGAGCCTTCCACTTCTGAACACGCCCCTTCGGACCCTTTTATCTTAGAAAACAACCCATTCTTCAACGTTTTAAAATCTCTGCTAACTATACTGCTCCACATAAATATACGTTCACCTATGAAAAATGGCAAAAAAACCAAGTTTGCAGTTTTTAAAAAATTTTGACCGGGGGTTCGAAATGGTACAGTAGGAAGGACTTTTGGGTCCCGAAGCGAATTCGAAATAAGAATGAGCAATATTTTTTTTTTCATTTTTTCGTTTTTTCAACTTTTGCGGTTCCACATAAAGATACGTTCACCGCCATTTTTTTGCCTGTTTTAGCTTTTTATGCTTAAATTTCTGACTTTTTCTGTTTTTTTAAGCTATTTGAGCAATGGGACGCGGAAAACCACTCACTGATTTCGAAAAAGGACAAATCACAGCCAAAAATGCCCAAGGCTTGTCGAACCGTCAGATTGCTCAGGATTTAGGAAAATCCTTGGACGTGGTCAATCGATTCGTTAAGGATCCATCACATTATGGTACCAAGAACTCTCCCGGACGTCCTTCTCTCCTCACAATCCGAGATAAACGTCAAATTCTCCGAAAAGCGTCCAATGCTGTGACCACTTGTACCAAAATCAAGAGCGATTTGAACCTCAGTGTATCGAATGAGACAGTTCGACGTGTCATCCAGAAAAGCAACTTCATCAAATATCGAAAAATGAAGAAAGCGCCTAAGCTTACATCGATCCACCGCCAAAAACGTCTGGAGTTCGCTCGCAAGAACGCACGAACTGATTGGACCCAGGTACGGATTACGGTAACTTTCATAAATGATGAGCTCAGTTTCAGATTATTTTTTCCGACGAAAAAAAATTTAACTGCGATGGTCCGGACGGCTACAACTCCTATTGGCATGATTTGAGAAAAGATAGACTTCGATTTTCGAGACGTAATTTCAAAGGTGGAGGTTGCATGGTATGGGCTGCGATCAGTTCGGATCGTCGCGTGAAGTTATTCTTCTGTACCAAGAAGATGGATGGCTCCGAATACAGAAACGTTCTCCGTCGTGGTCTTTTGCCATTTTTTCGCCGAAATCGAAACAAAAACTACCAGTTTATGCAAGACGGAGCGCCATGCCACCGAGCTCGACAGACAATGAAGTGGTTGGAGGATCACAGAATCCCAGTTCTGACCTGGCCAGCCTGTTCTCCGGACTTGAATATCATCGAAAACGTTTGGGCTTTCATGGCGAGAAAGGTCTACGAAGGAAACAAGAGTTATGACAACGTGGATCAGCTTAAAAAAGCAATTATCGACGCTTGGCTTGCCGTCGATCAGAATCTTCTGGATAATCTCTATCGATCCCTTGACGGTCGCGTCTATGAACTCACATTGAAAGGCGGAGGTCATATCAAATATTAAAATGTTAATCTTGGTCATTCTTCTGATTTTCTGTATTTTTTTGTCATGTTTCCTCGAGTGAACGTATCTTTTTGTGGAACGGAAATTATCGTTTTTTCAATAAATCAAAATTTTTGTTAAAGCTCGTTTTTCTTTCTGAAATTTTGTGATGGATACTGAAAACTCCCTAGAACTGTGACAGTTTGTGACAGAAAAAAGTTTACAAAATTTTTGGAAAATTTTTTTTTCCATGAAAAATGGGGTGAACGTATATTTATGTGGAGCAGTATATAAACCTCTCATCAATCTAATTAAACAATTTCAGAATTCAAATCCATATCAGCTCTCACAATCAGATTACGTCTTGCAAATTAGCCCGGCAAAAGGCATTCATTGGGTTCATCAAAGTGAAATTCCGCAGGTTTGTGAATCAGAATTTTTATTTATAAAATGAAAATTTCAGATCAAAATGCCACGGATTGATCCAGCACTCGTTAAGAATCTATTGGATCATTTTAGAGCTTCACATTCTTAAATTGAAATATTTTGCTAAACATTGTTTGATACATTTTTCATCGAACTCTGATGAATTTGAATAAAACAATTACTTTCAAGGTCCAGATTCCAAATTTTTCTCAGTTTCGGAGCTTTTGGAAATTCCAGAATCTGAAATTGGACTCCTACATACTTTTGGAGCTCCCTCATCACACTATAATCTAATCCGCTTGCTCTGCACTTGATCATTTCTTCATTTGCTCATCCTCTCCTTCTTTTTTTAGATGCTGCCCCAAACAAAAGAGTGTCAAAATTTTCCTATCTATGTGCTCTTTTCCGTTTTTTTTGTGTCCTGGTTTTCGAGGCTACCTGGCTATATAAGACCCTATTAAGGAGTTGAACCCATGAACCTTCTATTAGAGGGACTGCTCGGCTACCAAGTAAGCTACGCTGTCTACAAGAAAGCAATAAGACGACACTAGATTTGGGTATGGCCAAAACAAGTAACAGTCACCATTTCTCACCGCGCCTCACTATGATGAGTTTCAAGGTTTTCAAAATGCTTTAGAAAATCTTCAACATTGAATTGTGTGTCCTCTCCTCTCCAAAAAACAGACTCCGGACTTTTCCATCTTAGAAGAAAATGCATTTTCCAGCATTATGAAAATTCTGCTACAAAATGCTCTTGTCGTCTTTGTGCATATTGCACTTAGAATTTGAATTCATCAATTATCTCAATCAGAAAAATGAAAATTCATGAATACCATAAATATCATAAATTCACCTTCTTGGCTCAACAGTTAGTCGAGATGATCGAAATAAGCCACCATGGTTTGCCACACGACAAAATAACCTGGGTTGTTGTGCAGTTTCCGTTAAACGCTCGAATATGTTTCGTTCTCCCTCATTAAAATTGGACAGTAAACAACAACACACAGGTTATTGTGCCGAGCAACAGCGAGCAACGGTGACTGTCACTTGTTTTGGCCATACCCAAATTCAGTGTCGTCTAATGGCTCTAATGAACCAAAAAGGTGCATTTTTATGACTTTCGTTTGCTCGAGATAATTGGCCTAAGCTCTTCTTTTAATAACATAATGATTTGTCGCGTAGGTGCTCTTAGTTGTGTTTACAGCAACGCAAATCACAATGCTTCACCCATTTCGGACCATATAAAAGTATGACTCAATTGTTGTTTTTATTTTTCAAAGAAAGTTGAAACCTAAACTGGTCAGTAAGCATTCAACCTGTGTAGTTTCTGGCCGCGTTATAACAAAAAAAAATGATTATCTTCAAAAGTTCAGCTGAGATAGGGTTGACGTTTGTTTTCTGGCCTTCACTGATTTTGAAGATTTGCTCTGAAGTTTCTCTTCATAGTCAATCATTAATTTCTTGCATTGGTGGACATCTATTTTATATCTCTATCTCCTTGCTCACTCTTAAATGCAAACAACCTGACAATCTGTCAAACATCTGCTCACAGAAGACAGATACAGCCAATATTGCATCCAATGCATTTCATCTTCGAACACTAGTTCTCTCTTTTTCTCAATATTTCGCGAAGCAGATTACTTGTATCGTAAAGTTCGCAACAGATGTCCTGATTGAAGTTCTATTTGAAAAAAAATCTGTTGCTCACTCCTGTTGCTGAGTCATTTTTCTTGAAAGGACACTACTTTTATCTGTTTTTCATCTTTCTCTGTTTCTCCTCTAGGTGCCCTTGAATGGCAAACACAAAGCTTTTTCAATCCAAATGTTCGTCTTCCACTTGTTGCCTCTGTGTTTCTATTTTTGTTATTTTTTTAATTTATTAAATTTCGAACAATTCAACTTCCTTTAATGAGTGAATTCAGGAAAAAAAGTCATTTCGATCTGTAAACTTTCTATTCACCTGAGTTTGATTGATGAGTCTTATTTTGGACCCACGAGTGGATTGAATGGAGAGATAAGGAACATTGCAATAATTTTCCGAAAAATCTTCATTAGCATCTGTCTTTCTTGAAGCTCCAAAAAAGGAGAACGACCTTTCTAACTGTGAAATTGATTTTAGTAGCAACATTTTTCCTGAATGGCAACAACAGGAGTAACAGGAACACTTGAAAAAATGGACAATTATTGAGTTGTCATTTTTCTGGTTGTCCATTCCATGCAAATATAACCGTGTCGTTCGTTATTTTTCTGTTCCACGCAACTTCTTCCCCTCTCACTCTCTCCTCTCTAAAAGAACTGCATAATAATATTCCGATAGTGAAGTATTGTGTTTGTCCACCACCATATACTATCATACAACGAATAACCTTGGCCAACTCACCTTTACGATTTGCGCTGTTTTTTTTCTTTCTTTCGTTTTCTGTGTCTTCCTCTCTTGCTTTTTCTTTCTGTTCTCCTGTTCAATCTCTACCTTGGTTTTTATAGGTGATTATGCCTTCCCAAAACTGCCCGTTTGATCATCTTCTGATCCTGGATTTTGAGACAACTTCCGACGGAAAAATCCACGACTACCCATTCGAAGTTATCCAATTCAGTGTGGTTCCATATGATGTGAAAGCGAAAACTATTGTGAGTTTTTTCCCCACATTTTTCAATTCGATTTCGAATTTTCAGCTCGAAGGAATTGCATTCAACAAATTTGTTCGGCCGGTTGTCAATCCAGTTCTTTCAAAGCATTGCGCTGAGTTCACAGGTATTTTACAATATGTGAGATTTCCAATTTTTTAAACTTTCTAGGAATCAAGCAAGAGTATCTCAATGCTGCCGACACCTTTCTTGTGGTCTACAAGCAGTTTTTGGAGTGGCTCCAGAAAAATGGATTTCAAGAGAGAAAGTTTGCAATTGTCTCGGACAGCCGTCAGGATATGTGGAGAATTGCTCAGTACCAATTCCGTTTGGTGCAGGAGACAATGCCGTCAATGTTCCGTCAGTGGATCAATATCAAAAGGACATTTGATGACGGTCTCGAAGATGGACAAAAAAACACACTTGTTGGAACGGTTAGATTTTGGAAAAAAAAATCTTAAATTGAAACAAACTTTATTTCCAGAGTAACATGGAAAAAATGACCAATTATTTGGGAATTGAATCGTCTGGAAAAGCTCATGATGCGTTGTCCGACTGCCTTACTCTTGCCGCCATCACTCAGAAAATTCTCGAAATGGGTTGCCCTGTCACAATCAACGAGATGGTTTGCTGTTCAGCAATCGTGAGTTCTTGATCAGTTATCAATATCTTATTCTATTTGGTTTGCAGTGGCGTAAGCAGCCCATGAACATGAGACAATACGCCAACTGGAGAACGGACTTTCAATCGGCAACCAAAATCTACGAGAGAGTCCTTCCGTTGACAATCAAAGTGATTCGCAGCTATACCGACAGTATGTATGGTGTCTGCCCGTACTGCAAGAAGCCACCAACCGTTTGCGGAGCTGTCCACAAACAACCACCAAGAGAGTTCTACGCCAGTCTCACTGAACCGTGTGTTTTCGCCAAAAGTGCTGGATATTATTAACTTTTCATTTATTTCGATTTTATATCACTTTTTTTGTTTTAGTGAACTTTTCTTATCAATCTGCGAAATGGAATGATTTTTGACAGTAATAAGAAAAAGAAATAGAAATCTGATCATTCGAAAAGGGAGAAATAAAACATTTCAATTTTTCAATTTTTCTCAGAAAATACCTGACTACTTAAAATCCTGCATGTAGTTTTTATTGCGAAAAAAAATTTTATTTTCCATTTATTGATTCTCCCTCCCCTTGCAGCAGAGTTTTTACTTTATAAACGTTTTGAAATCATATAATTTGCTTTGAATTATTATTTGATAACAAGTTTTAAGATTTTTACACTGGACGGCACCATTTATCAGCTTCTTGCTCACTCTTAAACGCCCACAATCTGGCAAACTATAAAACATCGTTCCAAAGACGACAGCCACAGCCGAGTTTTTGTTCAATGCACTTTATCCTTCGATTTATATGTTCTCTTTTGCTGGAAAAAACCTGCAAGTAGCTTTTATTGCCTTAAAATGAGCTAATTTACTGATGGTAGTTTTTCTAACCGCTTTTTGCAGTGTTGTTGTTTTATAAACTTAAAATTTTTCACCAACTATTCCGTTTGGATTCTAGGATAACTTTTCACGCGCTATCCAACCGTATAGGTCTCAATTTTTTCCAAGGGTAACACTTGGGAGTCATTCCATGTTAATGAAATCATATAATTTGCTCTAAATGTTTCATTTTAAAAGCAAGTTTTATTTTTTGCGTTGGAGGATATCTCCTTGCTCACTCTTAAACGCCCTCAATCTGGCAATTTATCATCCTCATTTTTTTGCAAAACACATCGGTCGTATTGAGCAATTCCCGCAAATATACTGATTGAAGTTTTACCAGTAAAAGTTTCGGTTGTGAATCATATGTTGCAAACAAAACTTTTCTCCGGAAATCACGCTATCATTGATTGCTTTATTACTACTGATTAAACATTTTTGCTATCAGAAAGTTGGTTTTTTTCTCATTCTACGTGTTTAAATGTTGCATGTGCACGTCGTATTGCATTGTATCTATGAATTTTCAAACAGTTCAACTTTTTTTAACAGACGATTTTTCAGAAAATTATTATATGTTTTATACACTCTTGTCCGAAACCTTTTTTATCTCAACGTTCCTTCGGTCCTTAAAAGATTTCTACGACGCTTATTCTGTTAGGGTGCCAAAACTGGAATAGAGCTATTAAGATTTCCATAGAATAGTAAAGTATTTGTGTATTATTGTATTTTTATACTATAATGAATAACCAGACTCACGCTAACTTTTTCAACATTTTTTCCCTTTATCTATTTTCTTCTGCTGATTTCCTTGAACTTTCATCTCTTTTAAGAGTTGAAACTCTTTATTTGTATGTTTTCAGGTAATCATGACTTCCTACAACTGCCCGTTTGATCATCTTTTGATTCTGGATTTTGAGACCACTTCCGGAGGAGAAAACCGCGATTATCCGACCGAAATAATCCAATTCAGTGTGGTCCCATTGGACGTGAAAGCGAAAACTATTGTGAGCTATTTTTTCTAAACTTTTCAATTTCAGTTCGAAGTTTTAGCTCGAAGGAATTGCGTTCAACAAGTTTGTTCGACCTGTTATCAATCCAATTCTTTCTGCACATTGCGCTGAGTTAACAGGTATTCTTTCAGTATGGGCGATTTTCCATGTTTAGGATTTTCTAGGAATCAAACAAGGGACTCTCAATACTGCAGACACCTTCCTTGTTGTCTATAAGCAGTTTTTGGAGTGGCTCCTAAAAAATGGATTCCAAGAGAGAAAATTTGCGATTGTCTGTGACAGTCGTCAGGATATGTGGAGAATTGCTCAGTACCAATTTCGTTTGGTCCGGGAGACAATGCCATCAATGTTCCGTCAGTGGATAAATATCAGAAGGACGTTTGATGATGGTCTGGAGGATGGGCAGAAAGAAAAACTTGTTGGAACGGTTGGATTTTGAAAAAAATTATCAAATTGTAACAAACTTTTGTTCAGACTAACATTGAAAAAATGTCCAACTATTTGGGAGTCGAACTTTCTGGGAAAGCTCATGACGCGTTGTCCGACTGTGTTAATATTGCAGCCATCACTCAGAAAATTCTCGAAATTGGTTGCCCAGTGACGATCAACGAGATGCTCTGCTGTTCAGCAATTGTAAGTTCTTAACTCGGTGTCAACATTACAAGCAGGGCATTTATTACAAAGAATTGGAAAAATAGAGCGTGTTTTTAAGGAAATCATGCACTTGGATATGCATAACAAATTTTTCGGTAGAATGTTTCTTTGGGCGGTTGTCATGATTTCAACAGGTCCAGAAAACTGATCCATTTGAACGACTTAAAGGGGGCCAGACATCAAAAAAAAAGTTTTCCTGATATTTTGCTTAGAGAACCCCCATGAGGAGTTGAACTCATGAGAGGCAGCTCAGTGGTACAGCGCCGCTACCGGCTGAGCTACGGGGGCGCAAACAAGGCTGACGACCGATGGCATACATAAGCGCGGTGCGATTTCGTCCCCAAACTGTCCCCCAAAATTTTTGCTGTCTTGTCTCCTTTAAGTAATTTTGCGTATTTTTACCTATAAGTTTTGCAACAATATGTTAATTGGAAACCTGTGTCACATATCAACTTTACCTCATCGTTGTAAAACTGACAAAGCGAGATATGGGTCTGGGAAAAAACACAGGTGTCAGTTTTTTAAAGTTATTATCCCAATTTTTGTGAACCACGTCAATCTTCTGAAAAATCCCCAAACGTTCGGCCGTTCATTTAAAAAAAGTAAAAATTGCTACTTGTTGTATCTTCATTGTGGTTTATTTACAGTGGCGCAAGAAGCCCATAGACATGACACTCCACGCCAACTGGAAAACGGATTTCCAATTGGCACACAACATATTCCATTTGGTCCTTCCATTGACAATCAAAGTGGTCCGCAATTACACTCCCAGTATGTATGGTGTCTGCTCGTACTGCAAGAAGCCACCAACCGTTTGTGGAGCTGTTCACAAGCAACCACCAAGAGAGTTCTACGCCAGTCTCACCGAACCGTGTGTTTTTGCCAAAACTGCTGGATATTATTGAATTTTCAATTTTTAGAGTTTTATAATACTGTTTTGTGTTCCTGTAAACTTTTCTTCTCGATCTGAAAAATTTTATGAGAATTTTTGATCATAATAATAAAAATAGAAATAAAAATCTGAGTATTCACGGAGAGAAGATGCATATCATGTCAGCAATTTCAATTTCTTCTTCTTTTTTTTCTCAGAAATATAATTTCTTAAAAGAATTTATGATCTTTTTTCCTCTTTCTCTTAGCAGCGGATTGATATAATATAAATTGATTGAATACTCTCTTTTCCTTGCTCACTCTTAAACGCCCACAATCTGGCGAACTATAAAACATCATCCCACAGACGACAGCCACGTCCGAGTTTGTCTACAATGCACTTTTTCCTTTGATTCTGATTCTCTCGTCTTCTCAATCATTCTTATTCTGTTGCAAAACTCTTCACTCGTATCGAACAATTCGCGACAGATGTTCCGAGTAAGGTCATATTGACAGAGTATTGTAACGAATCACTCGCCACATCTTTCTCCAAAATGTATACCATCATTCTCTGTTTGTTTTAATTTTTTCTGTTTCTACGAAATAATTATTCTTCATATCGATGCAGTTGTTTTTTTCCACGTATTGTTCATTAACTATTGCATTGTTTCTTCCAATACATCTCAATATATTTCGATACAAAACATTGAACATCGTCAATTCGAGGATTCAGAAAAACGATTATCTTTACTTCAAACTGTCACCAGAATCCTCTTCTATCACAACGTTTCTCATGAGCACATCACATTTCTATGATTCACCTCATCTTCAGCCTCCAACACACTTTCATTTTATCATCCATTCGATACAATCTTTCATTGTTGCTTGCTCAGGCCACAGGAAACGGTCGGCTCCTTTTTAGAGTCTTCTATTTTTTCAAGGACCTTTATTCTTTGTAGAACTTTCAATTTGTTTCAGCAATCCCTATTTCTTCTCAGGGTTCTAAAAATTTCTCAGGACCTTAAAATTGGGATAAAGAAAATAGTGCGGTTTTTCCTTTCTTCCGGTTTTTTTGTTTTCCTCTCTTGCTTTTCTTGCCGCTCTCGGGCTGTGGAATACCTATTTTTTTTAAATATATTCAGGTGATTATGCCTTCCTACAACTGTCCGTTTGATCATCTTTTGATCTTGGATTTTGAAACAACTTCAGACGGAGAAACTCACGACTATCCATTCGAAGTTATCCAATTCAGTGTGGTACCATACGATGTGAAAGCGAAAACTATTGTGAGTTTTTTGTTGAATTTTCGGACCCTATTTAGAAGTTTCAGCTCGAAGGACATGCGTTCAACAAATTTGTTAGACCGATTGTCAACCCAATTCTTTCAAAGCACTGCGCTGAGTTAACAGGTATTATTGCAATATGAGAGATTTTCCATGTTTCAAATTTTTTAGGGATCAAGCAAGAGTCTCTCAACGCTGCAGACACCTTTCTTGTTGTCTACAAGCAGTTTTCGGAATGGATCCAAAAAAATGGATTCCAAGAGCGAAAATTTGCAATTGTCTCGGACAGTAGTCAGGATATGTGGAGAATTGCTCAGTACCAATTTTGTCTGGTGCGGGAAACAATGCCATCGATGTTCCGTCAGTGGATAAATATCAAGAAAATTTTCGATGATGGTCTGGAAGATGGACAGAAAAATAAACTTGTTGGCAAGGTTGGAATTTGGAAAACAATCTCAAACAGAAAATGTTTTCTTCCAGAGTAACATTGAAAAAATGTCAAATTATTTGGGAATCGAACTTTCCGGAAAAGCTCATGACGCGTTGTCCGACTGTCTCAATATTGCCGCAATCACTCAGAAAATTCTCGAAATTGGTTGCCCAGTAACGATCAACGAGATGCTTTGCTGTTCCGCCATTGTAAGTTCTCAACTCGGTATCGATATATCTTTGCAACAACAACCAATTCTTCGATTTATGGGCTGATTTACAATGTGCACAGTTCAATGTTTTCTTTTTTTTTCCTCAGAATTAAAATACACTTGATTTTCAGTGGCGCAATAAGCCTATAAACATGACAGTCCACGCCAACTGGAGAACAGATTTCCAAGCGGCTTACAACATCTACCATCTTGTCCTGCCGTTGACAATCAAAACCGTTCGAAATTATACCAGCAGTATGTATGGTATCTGTCCGTACTGCAAGAACCCGCCAACCGTTTGCGGAGTTGTCCACAAGCAACCGCCAAGAGCGTTCTACGCCAGCCTCACCGAACCGTGTGTTTTTGCCGAAAGTGCTGGATATTATTGAATTTATTGTTTCACTTTGGTAATACTTTTTGGTATTTCTCAATAAACGGTTCTTGTTGATCTGCGAATTTCATTGGGCAATTGGAAGGATTTTTTACAGCCAAATTTCATGCTCTGAAGATTTGAGAAAGTCGTCTTTGAAAAACTGATATAGCTCGGCTAAAACTGGCAGGCAGTTTCTAAAAATTTTAGATATGTCTAGGCTATCCCTGACATATCCTGAAGTTTTCATGAAAATCTGGGTATGTGAGGTGTTGAGGTTCCTTGTAAGTTTTCCTTTTCTTAATCCAATCTTTTCAAGCCGGTCAACCATAGTTTACTTTTTTCAATGTTAATGAAACTTAAAATTACAAAAATAGAAGTGCCAAATTCCGCTCAAAAGGCGTCAGCACCATATTGTCTTTCATCCCGATATCCTCTTTCACTTCCAGTGCCAGTCTGTGTCTTTTAATACATTTCTTCTAACGTCGTCTTCTTCTTTATTTTTAAATTGTCTGGCTCTTTCAATGTCCACTGTGCATCAGGTTGCTGACGATAAGCCGATTTGAAGGCGGCGGTTTTTGATTGATTGATGATAAGCAATTGGAAGAGAATTTGAAACTTTTTTCGTCTCTCTTCTGTCTTTGCACTTCTGTTGACCCGATACGTGTTTGAACAAGTCATTTAGCGAGCCCAAGCGGATATCTTTGTTTATGTTGGCTCATTCACCCCGATGCAAGCGAAAAAAAAAATTTAGCTGTTGATTTTTGGAAACTTTTCTTTGCCGAGCTGTCTGCACTTTGTAGAGTTGCAAGTATCAATGACGCAATTTCCGTTTGTATTTTGCTTTGAAAAAATTTGTCTGGATTTATCATCTTTCTGCTTTTTCATCCAGTACCGGTCAAGGAGACATACAAAAACTCAGTTTTCAGAGATTTTTTGTCCATTACGACCATTCCCAGGAGCACTCAAATTCTAATCACTTTCAAAGTTTTTAGGGGGAAAAAAACTCCGGTTGAAAGTTTTACAATCACAAAATTTTTTAACGAATTCTGTCCATCAACATTTCGCTAATTTCTCGAATACACCCCTTTTTGGCCCCTTTTGAACTGGTCTGTGAAAAACAGGTGTCTGTCAGTAATCGGCAAATATCTGACAAACAAAGTCTTGAAAAAATTCTATGGATGCAAATTTATTAATCTGAGTCTGAGTTACACCATCCAAAAGTTTCAAACGGATTGGAAACAGTACATCCAAGCTTCAGACTCCTAAAAATTATCGAAATGGGCAAAAATCAACTGAAAAATAAGTTTCTGTATTTTTCATAGAATGTTACTGTATATCCTTGATTCTCTGGCGGCTAGCCTGAATTAAACTGAAAATTCATGAAACCTAATAAGCTGTACATGAAAAAAAATATCCAGAAGACACTCTAGGCAAAAAAGAAGAGCAACTCTTTTTCGTTCTTTCTCCTTTTTCAAATGACTGAACAACAGCATGTTTTCATTCTCATTCTAATTGGTAAAATAGATTAATCAGCAACTTTCTTTCTCATCGTGGAGCAAGAAAAAAACACACTTTTTTCTGTGAGCTTTGAGCATCGAGTTTCGAGTTACAAGTTGGTTTCTGTGCATCTTGTCACAAACTTTTACATTATTTTCTCCCTCCATCGGCGGCCAAGATTTCTCATTAATTCAAACGACGGTGTTTTTGCTTCCAGTCCCGTCATTTTTCGTTGAGGAAATATTCCACGAACCCATATTCTAATGAATGTTGATCGGGTTTAGAGAGAGTGATGCCAATTTCTTCTGGGAAACGTGACAGTTGAACGTGATAATTATCATTCTAAATGAAACGATTGGTTCTGCCAGTGTGTATAAACTTTATTCTTGTTGTCCCTTCTTTTCAATTCAATTAAAAAAAAGAAGTTCTTTAGTCCATGAGCCAACATCCGGAGAAAAGAAAAAAGAAGAGAAAAGAAGTCCAGTATAACACAACAATTTCCCACCGGTTTCCACTTTCATCGTCTGGCATCTTAAAAAAACTTCAACTCCATTTTGAGAGGATGCTTTTTGACCACCAAATTTTTCTTTCTTTTTTTGGTTTTCTTGTTTTTGCTACTGCCCACCCACATGCAAATCAGCACCTTTGCCTACCCTCATGAGGAAGAAATCATTTCTTGAATCATTCATTTAGACATCCTGTGCCCTCGTTTAATTTTCTAAATGTGTCTAACCCTCGCCGTCTTTCATTCCCAAGAAACGTCCATTGTGATCAAAGCAGACAAAGTAGCTTTTTTTGATGAATTATGAATTGTCGTATGTTGACAGAGTGCAATCCGAGCATTTTTCTGATACCCTAGACCAGTCGCCAGTGTAGGGTAAAAATTGTCGGGGTTTCCTTTCTTGATCTCTTATTCCATAGACATATAATAACCTACTATTCATACTCAATTAAGGTAATGTTGATACCATGAACATTTGAACTAAAAACCTCAATTCCTAGTATAGAGCAAAACGTAACCAAAAAAGAAGAGCATAGATCAAGAAAAGTTGTCGAAGAAGGTTTAAACTTTTTAATTCGCTAATTCTCTCAGGTTTTTCCTCCGGACACATGTTTCCTCATCTTTTTATCTCCAAAGTCGAAGATCATTAAGTTGCAGAATAAAAAGAAGATATATGAGCAGCGAGACATTTTATAAAGTGATGAGAGAAGTATTTTTCTTGTTTTTCATTTCCCCTGAGAAGTTCCAATTTGTTTCTTTTTGTCTGATTGGAATTGTGCTTCAAAATTTTAGAAGGTTCGAGAGTGTCACACGTATTCTGTTTTCTGGATATAGTTATGTAAAATGAGACAAAAAACATGAATCCTTATTTACCCGAAAAATAGGTTACTACAAAAAAAGATTCTTGAGATTTCAGAATCTTGTGATTCTTTATTTTGACTTCTGTAAATAGCTTCATAGTCAAATTCAGCACATTTACCAAAAAGTTCAAGAATTCAAAAATTACTGAAAGTTTACTTTTTTCAAACAAAATTTGACTATAATCATTGAGAAGATGAGGAAATATAGTCGAAATCAGTTTTTTGATTCCAGATGACTTTGATTTCAGTAAAAACCTGAAAAATCTGAGATTTCTCATTTAGAAAAAAAATGGATATGTTCCAAGACAATTTGAAGTAATTTTAGACGACTTTTTGAGAAATTAGTATCTGGCTGTAATTTTCAAAAACTTAAATTTAGGAAAAATGGTCAATTTTTGTTTCTCGATCTCAACTGCTTTGAACAATTATAATAGGAAAGGCGTTTGTAGAAGTGTTTTTGGTGTTACGGTATGTTTTCAAGAGGCGCATATAAATGCAACTCTCAGAAAACTATTCTTGCTAATCCACTTTAAAAATTGATATCACAAAAAACAGATATTCCTAGAACAAGTGATTAGACCCAAATTTTGATCTAACGAAATCCGTTTGAACTTTCCAAGAAATTTTCTGTTGTTTACTAAAAAACCTCAAATTTTTCTCGATTGTCAATCTTATAATTTACTGAGAAATCGAGTTTTCTACCCATTATTAAAACTTTACGAAATGGGGTCTGAATTCTTTCCTGAATATTATTTGTTCAGAAGTTCTCACATTTTCTTTTTTTTCAATGGAATCTGCCCGAAAAATCTAACATACAAACTTTTAACTTCCAGCCAATGTGCCTCTGTTTTGTGAAAGATATCAGAAAGCAATTGACTGAGATGTTTGTTGAATTATGATAAACATTTTGCCAGATTTTCACTTCTGAACATCTGTCACAGGAAATGAATGGTATGGGCTCGAAGATAACCGATCGTGCTTTCCACATGTATTCATTTTTCGAACCCCTGTCACCACAAACTCCATTTCTGATATTTAGACCTCCACTTACTTAAAACGCTTCTGTCTTGGTTTTCTCTGTTTCTTCGTCTCTTCACCACTTGGAAATAAACCTTTTTCTTCACTTTAAAAGTGCCTTTACCCTAAACGAAAAAGTCGACGAAGAAGGCAAAAATCCTTCTCAAGATGAGCCGCGTGGTTCTGAATTATTCCCAAACAGCGAAAGGAGAAGAGCTACACTATCTAATCTGCTGCCAACCGTGTCAGCACTCACACATGAGACACTTCTTTGTGCTCTGCTTCTACACCCCAAAACTTCATACTTCTGTCGCGCTTCTGAATTCCAAATTAGGAGGTTTTTTCTTGTGTGCTGGTTTTTTTGCTTTATCTGATTTCACGCTATACTTGGGTTAACTTGAATCATAACTCAACATTTAGAATTTTCCAAGCGATTTTTATGGTTTGATCATAAATCTTAAATATGATTCTTAAATATGATTCCTTCCATTGTTTTCCACTTGTGCCATTGCTTGCAGGTGCAATCAGAATAAAAAATGCGTAATTCTTAAATAAACAAACAGTTTGAATTGTTTATGCTGGAACAAAACGCCTGATTGCCGGATGTTTGAAGACTTCTCACTTCCTTTCCTACGTTCTTGCGTTTCTTAGAAAAATTTTCTATAATTACTTGTGTTTTAATTTGCTGCTCTGGTCTTAAATTGCTACGCGGAGTTATTTTCCGGGTCCACTGACAAGAAGATCAAGTTTCTTCAAAGGTTTTTTTTCACACCAAGTTGCGTCAACGATTTTTATTCCTGGTATGGCTATTTGTCTACATGGGAAACTTCTGAGAATAATAGGAATAAGTTATCCTGTGTCTGAATCAGTAAGGCGTGAGAATTCCATAAGGATCAAAGCATGAGATCAAAATCCCACTTTTTTCAGAGCTGACAAGGAAACCTCCGCACAGCTTTTTCAGAAAATTTGAGAATAGTTGAAAGGTAGGCTATTTAGACACTTCTGAAAGTTTTAGAATCCGCTCAACCGAGCTATATTAGTTTTAGCACCGAAATCGCGTTTTATTGCAAAAACAGCAATATTCAAGGACCACTTTCTCAATTTGTTGAAAGTTTCAAAACATGGAAACTATTGTGTTATACTTTCGATATCATTTTTACAAAATGTTGTTCTCAAAGTTTTCAATTTTTCCACCTTTATTCATTCGAAATGTGAAAAAATTTCAAGTTCCCTCGTAAAAGTCCCATTTTTTCTATTTTTATTCTCTTTTTTTTATTTATTTTTGCATACCAATTTTTTTCTGCATCATTCATTTCAAGATCATTAGTCTTTACTCGAAAAAATTCCAAAAAATTCAGTCTTAGTCACGGTTCAAACAATCAACAAGAGCTATTTCGGACCAATTTGCATTTTGAGTGTCCAGACTGCAGCCAATTCAAAAATTTCTCTTTTTGGAAATTCCCAAAAGTGACGGGCCAGACACAATTTGCAGACACTTTTCAATTGTGTGTGGGGGCATTCTTTATGGAAAAATTGTGTATTCGACTTTTTGACGGTAGTGGTCTGATCAGAACATAGTCACTTTTGCTCGATGATCTTTTGCACTCTATTATCATTTCTTATCAATTTTGCGTACACCCAATTTGAATTGAAATTCAATGAAACTGAACTAAACTGGCCACCTACTTCACGATTTTTTCTTTTTGAATTCTTTCGTTAACTTTTTTGTCCAACTTAATTTTTCTCAGTTTTTTTGAAGTTACCAAAGACGTGAATAAACCAATTCTGTCACATTTCTCTTTTCTTCTCCTCCCACCATCATCTTCTTCTTTTCTCATAGCAAGAAAAAATAGGAGATGGGGGTCTGCAGAGCAAATTGTGAAACTTTGTTAAGGCTAACATCCTCAAAACTCGTTTTTTCTTCTTCTAAACTTCTCACATCATCATTTTCATCAGCATCATCGTCTACCTTCCATTTTCTTCCTTTCAACCCATTTTTGATTTTTTGCAGCGTCTTCCTTCACGGACACCCACTCGTTTTTCTATTCATTTATTCCTGACTGACTCCCAAAAAGAGACTCCAAAAAAGGACCTCCACCCGGAAAAGTTTGCAGTAGGAATAACAGATGTTGCCTGAAAACAGCGGGATGAGGTAAGTCAGATTTTTCAGATAATTGTTGTTTGTGGTTTTCAAGAATTACTAGAATTACTAGAATTCCAAACCTCAAATTACGAGGGCTACACAAAAGAGAATTTTCTAACCATTGGAACACTAATTTTAAAGTTCAAATGTTGTCATTTTGTTATTTACGAAATTTCACTCCAAATTTTTTACTCTTTCATTCACATTTGGATCTTCAATGCTCAAATTTCAAACTTAAAATATTACGTATCCCAAAACACACTTTTTTTCAACTTTTTTTTTCAAACTTCTGCTTGAGTGTCCTTTAATGATTATCTGCTTGATCGGCTTTAAATCTTTTTTTCAGTGTGTTTTTTAACCAAATATACTTGTCAACTTCAGCCAGAAACTGAAAAGCTGAAAGTTTTCTTGTTTTTCGAGCGCCTACGCAATAACGAAGCTACTTAATTGAGCATCTGACACTGACCTCTATCATTGTTTTGTTGTATTCTTTGCTAGTCTTTTGATTGGCTAGATTTCTTCGACTCTGCTAGTTGTTTCAAAATGACATCTTCTTGCTAACGTCATCTACTACTGTAACGGTGGATTATTCATATCGTTTGGTGAGATTTTCCAGAAATAACTGATTCTATTGTAGTTTTAGTCTTTGTAGTGGTCAGAAATCGCAAAAAATACAAAACTCATGGTCTGCCAATGAATCAGAAGGCGATTAAAAAGACGACGTACGAGCCAGGACTCTTTTTTGTCCTTTTTTTAAATTGACTTTTCTGAAATTCTTGTAAACCTCCTTCTCGTAAACCACTTCTGACTTTCCCAGTCCACCAAGAGGAACGTTCTTGGCATAAGTGCCAGAAAGCTGCTAATCTGATGCTTCTTGATAATGGATTTTCTAATTCCCAGATTCTCACGTCTACAGGCTGAGGTTTTTCGAGGCAATTGAAAAATTTAAGATCTCTTCCTCTTTAGATCTATTTTTATAAAAATGCATCTTTCTCAAATAATTGCCTGCAATCCAGCGTACACTATAGAAGTTCTTTCACATACAATTCTTCCTCTCTTATTCATTTCTCACATCATAAAACCAAGCGACCCTTCCCAAAAATTGATTCCAAAGAACTTGGCCTCCATGCTCTTTCTCTTATTATGGTCCTGCTTCTTCTTCTCAATGACGTCTTCAGCGAGTCATTTGAATTGATTTCTTTTCCTTTTCGTGAAAAACCCAAATTTCCTTTTGGTCAGTTTTTTTCTCGCCCAGGGTTTCTAATTTGGAGTGTTTGTCTAGAAATGATGCGAGATGCCCTAGGAAAAACTTTTGGGGGCTATTATGGCCCGTTTTGTTGCAAAAACGACGACCTCGGCTTCTCTACAACCACCAAAATTTGATTTCCAAGGACATCTCTTTTTCAGTAGTTTTGGGATTCTGGTTCTTTTGGGCTTCTCTCTCCGATCACGTAAACAAAATCGCTTAGCTCTTTTTCTCCCAGTTGCTCTGATTCTTATTATGTTTAATTTTTTTCGATGTCACATGAGCGTTTTGCAGGATTCTAAAATCTCTGATAACTACCCCTAAACAATCTCAAATTCTCAATTATTCCTTTTTAGAAAAACAAAAAATTCCAGTCATGAAAGGTACTAGGTACCGCCCTTCTTTCCGGTACTCCCTATGGACTTCTCTTGGCGGGTCAATCAACAACAAAGACTGCAACTGAGTTCGGACTCTTCATTTCTCACATTTCAACGCTTTCTTTCTCATCTTTTCACTTTGTTTGGGACCATTTCTTTTGTTTTCAAGTGAAAATCAAGTGTTTGCCTTTCATCGCATCATCCTCCCTCTATCTTGATGGGTTCCAAGAACGGGTGGTCAGATTTCTCCCATTTTCTCAAATTAAAGAAAAATTTGAAGATATTGTTTCGTTTTTCTGTCTAGAATTCCAGGAATCCTTTTGTTTCAAATACCCAAATTCCAATTAACTTTTGTTTCGTGCGTTTCCTGGAAGCACTTTCGAAAAGAAACATAAATCTCGCCAACGACGACGACACACCGCAGTAAGCTCCGCCCTCTCCTGCTCGAACGCACTTTTGTCTTCGCATTCTGCTCATGTTCCCTTTCGCTTCCTCGCCTTCCGCCTCATAACTTCTTCATTCATTTCAGAAGCGTCAAACTAGGTGTCAATGTTTGTGATTTTACTTCGTAAGATCATTAACAGCAAGAACAAGTACAAAATATTCATCAGTGTATTTGTTCTATTTCTCACTATCGTCTATAACGCAGGACTCGTACATTTCTTGTGAGTGAGAAACACGTCTTGGGTGGTGGAGAAATATATAAAGCTCTTTGAGCATCGTAAGTAGATTGATTGACTGTAGAAAAAAAAATACTGTGATAATTATAAATGGACGGATCATTAACAGGGAAGAAGTTTAACCGAAACAACCGTAATAAAAAGATCCCAAAACATCTGAATTTGAGCCAGTTTATCTCGGTTCCTCTCGAAGATATGGAAAAGTTGTCGACAGACGAAATGCTCATCCCAATATCCCAAACATTTTATCAGTTTTCGCATTTTTTATATGTTGCATTGGAATTGAGATCAGTGAGCTCAAAAGTGACGATGGGAAATGTTCATTACAAGTTTTTACGAGAATCATATGAATATTTACAGTCTTTAGACATTTAAAACTTTCCGTGCTACAGAATACAAAAAATAAAACACTTTGAAAAATCTAGTCTTGCAGATAGACAACATTAAGTTATCGAATTTACTCTAATACACCACCATCCTACAATTGCACTTTGGGCTAAATTATCTCATTCTCTGTGAGAGATATCAAATATTAATCAACTAACAAAATATCTGTGATACTATGACTAACATTTTATCAATTGACGTAATTGTGATATCTTTCACGGAAAATGGGATAACTGAGCTCAAAGTTTAAGAATAGGGCGTCGTTCTATCAGATGAGCATAGACGGTATTAACAGCACTGTCTTAATTTCCCATTTTCCTTTGTTTAGCTGAATGGCTATTCGTTCTATTTTGAATTTTTCAAAATTTACTTTCTAGAAAGCTCGCTCAGTTTCTTTTTTCAATAATCCAAATTTCAAGTAGTAGATTTTTTTAACTTCACTCAATATTTCCCCAACCCACATAATTCTTCTTGTCCTCACCCTCTCACAAAAAAAACCTCCCATTTCTAAAGCAAACGTCAAATCAGAAAAAAAACGTGTAAGTCCCTCGGGTCGTTTTCGTCTGTTAAAAATTGCCGCCCTTTTCCTTGACTAGACAGTTTTCTTCAAAGGTGTTTCGGATGTCCGTTTCACCCCCAACAAGTGGTAGGTTCATATCCGAAAACTGAAAGATTCGATCTGTCACCAAAATTCTGAAAAATTCCAAAAATAGCTCCTTCATTTTCCCGTTGACTCGTTCGTCATTCCACTCTCAGGGACCAATTTGAAAAATGGAGCGGGTCCTGAAGATTTAGGAGGTCTAGGGTGAAGGGAGTGAACTCTGAGGTTTAAAACAATTCGTTTCGTTGGTTCCACTGAAAATCCTTGATCAACAGTTTCACCTCATAACAACAGGTGGAAACGAGGCATTTGACATCCGGGTACATGTAACAAAACCTAATAAACACAATAAAGTCATTAAACATCAAACTTAAAATTTTAAATTTCCCAATTTCAGTTTCCGTACTACCTCAGTGGATGATTCTGCCGAAATGAATCATGTGGACTATGTTGCACACGTCATCGTCATGCCCATCGTGTTATCCATAGGTAAAAAAGTTCGGCAAAAAAAGCGTTCGTTCACACATCAATGCTTCAGGAATGATTAATCAGTGCTTGAATGTTTGTACATTGCTGCATATCAAAACAAGTATCTTTTTGTACTTGAAAGCATCTGCAATAGCTGATATTCTGAGCATTGTGGCCTTCATCCCATTCCTCCTAAGACACGCCAAACTGATCGACCCGTCCTGGGAGCTGGGAATGTTCTATCATGCTCATCTGGAACTTCCTCTCATCAATGCTCTTATATCTGCCAGGTGAACTCGTAAAACTTTGATTTTTTTTCAACGAAACCATTTCAGCGCTCTTAACATTGTCGCCATGACTGTAGACAGATACGTTTCCGTGTGCCACCCCATCAAATTCTTTCAAAACAACGAGACAAAACCATCTCGTCGGCGCACAATGCTTATCATAGTAATGATCTACTTTATCGCTCTTCTCATCTACTTTCCATCGGTTTTTCAAAAGAAACTTGGTGTGGTAACCAACGCTTTGACCAATGTGTGAGTAGAAATATTAGATGCCAGTATGAAAATCTGATTTTCAGGACCGTTTATACAATTGTAAGGAATGAAGATGTCGAGGCTTTACGTATCTTCCAATTCTACCTGATTGTTCGAGAGGTAAACACTTTTATTAATGGTAACGTCTGGAAAAACTAAACATTTTTGTTTCAGGTCATTTGCCGATGGGGTCCAGTTTTCCTGCTAGTGGTTCTCAACATGTGTGTGGTCCGTGGTCTTCGAAAAATCGACAAACGCAACTGGTTCTGGAGACAGCCATCTACAAACAGTCGTACGGAAACTACAGCTCAACGTCAGCTCCGATCGCCGAGAGATGATCGTAGCAGAATCTCAGTTCTTCTATTTGTGACGTCAGCAACATTCATTATTTGCAATGTTCCAGCTTCTGTGATCTCTTTCTTTGTTGGGTAAGGGTAGCTGTGCCAAAAGCATGTGATGATTGATTGAATCTTTCAGACGAGTCAGCGGATCCATCTTCTGGCAAATCTTCCGGGCTATCGCAAACCTTCTTCAGGTTACCAGGTGCGTTCATGACTCCATATTTTCCTTCTAAGTTCCTCCAAATATTTCTTCCTAAATGTTTTCTCCCTCAATTTCTCCCCGAATCTTCCTAATTTTTCTTTACAAATCTTGTTTTCAGCTATCTCTACAATTTCTATCTCTACGCTCTGTGTTCTTCTGAATATCGTCACGCTTTCCTTCGACTCTTCGGCTGCCGTCCGAGTCAATCTCCAGTTTCGACCGGCGATTCTCCAACTGTCCGAGTGTCGGTCCATGGGAAACGTTGCCAGTAAGAATTCCGTACAATTCGATCTCAAAAAATTTGATATCCTTTTCCAGAGCCGTCGTCTTGCTAGAAAATGAGCAAAACGGGTATCCAGTCAACGAAGTGTAGTCCTTGATTCCAATAATTCCAATAATCCATTTCTAGTCAATTTTCTATGCTTTCCATGTCGCTTTCTTTGTTTAGATCTCTGTCCCTGGAACGGTTCCACTCTTTTTTTGTGATCCTCAAAATTTCTTGTCATCCAAATAACAATCTTTTCTCTGTTTTCCCGACTCACTTCTTAGGCGTTTTTCTATTACCGGTCTCAGTTCGTTCAATTACCCATTTTCTTCATTTTTCATCCTGTTTTTGTTGCTAATGTTCCCAGTGTTTGTTTTCTATCATTCCTTGTTTCATTCACATTCTTATAATGTTTGAAGACTGCATATCTCTCCTAGAAAACCACCAAATTCACCGATTTCTGATTTTCCTCATCACTGAGATCTCTAATAAAGCTATTTGGATTTCTAAAAAAGATTCTTGTCGGTGAACTAGGACTTCAATACTTCAAAAAGTGGATATTCTATCTTTTCGGATTGTGAGCTTTTTTTTTCGGTTGTGAGCTTATAAAAATCAGTTTTGAGGACACAAAACTAATTTCTAAATATAAATTTGAATTCAGATGCTTCGATTTTGCTTCAAATTTGGCATTTCTTTTTTTGGAATCGATCTGAAAAAATTCAAAAGAAATACTTACCGCGTTTTTCCACTCTCCTATTGTTTTTTGGTTTAAAATAACGATTTATCCACCCAAAATCGGCCCATCGGGGCCCAAAACACACTCGTCCACCCATTACGAGAGCGAAATAGTGGGCGCATGTGAGAGAATACATACAAAGGAGACCACTTGGCACGCTGCCAGGCGGCACTTAGATGCGCAGGCAAGGCGACACACAGGAAAACGAGTGTTACCGTACCTATTGCCCACAGGGGGTATTTCGCTGCCGAATTTCCGATTCTCTCCTTTTCTTGTCAAATTTTGGGCCTTTCATCGAACAATTACTTGATTTTTACACATTTTGTTTGAGGCCCCTTCAGAATTTCCCTCCTAAACTTACAGGAACTCTTTTTAGTTAATTTTTACGCTAGTTCGGCAAGAAAATCTGATAAGAGATTAGGCCTAGGCTTGAAAAATGTTTTCGTTCTAGTAAATTTTGTTTTGGTTTGATAAAAAACGTATTTTTGAAAGCTTTTTGATTAATCTTTCCGTTTCTTACCTTTTTCCTCATTTGTAAAGCAATTTCTCATCTCATCTTCCTTTTTTCAGAACATGGGTGACATCGAGAAGCAGACGGAAATCCGCGAAAAGAAGGCCCGCAATGTGATGCGTGAGCTCAAGATCCAGAAGCTCTGCCTCAACATCTGCGTCGGAGAGTCTGGAGATAGACTTACCCGTGCCGCTAAGGTAAATTTGAAATTTTTAGCCTTTTTTCCAGGGTTTTAGGCCCAACGCTAGAACTTCAACACATTCTTCAATTTTCAGGTGCTTGAGCAGCTCACCGGACAGACTCCAGTGTTCTCCAAGGCTCGCTACACCGTCCGTACCTTCGGAATCCGCAGAAACGAAAAGATCGCCGTTCACTGCACCGTCCGCGGACCAAAGGCTGAGGAGATCCTCGAGAAGGGACTCAAGGTCAAGGAATACGAGCTCTACAAGGAGAACTTCTCCGACACCGGAAACTTCGGATTCGGAGTCCAGGTAATCAATTTCAGACGAGTTTAGGCCCACACAATCGGTGGTTTTCTTTCAGGAGCACATTGACTTGGGAATCAAGTACGATCCATCTATCGGAATCTACGGAATGGACTTCTACGTCGTTCTCGACCGTGCTGGACGCCGTATCGCCAAGAGAAGACGCGCTCCAGGACGTGTCGGACCATCTCACAGAGTCGAGCGTGAGGAGTCGATCAAGTGGTTCCAACAGAAGTACGACGGAATCATCCTTCCACCAAAGCCAAAGGTCAAGCGTACCTTCCACCGCCGCCGCTAAGCACTTTGTTGAAATTTTTTGACATAAACTGTTATATGTTGTGCCGGATTATTGTTCTTGTTTTGTTGTTGCTCACTCCTCTAATAAAAGAGAGAGGCAAATTTGAATTATGGGTTAAAAGGGTGTTCAGGTTCAGCTGGGATTTCGTCATTTTAGGATGACTTGAAGTTGATGCTGGACCATGATGGTTTCAAGTGCCTGGAATTCTAGCGGGGGTTTCATCGTGCATCTCGGCTTGCTTCTTCTGAGTCTCGGCTTGTTGGATAGGCTCTAGAAGAGTTTTAGGATTACAGATGGTTTCGCTTCGTTGACGTCTTTAACCGTTTTGGATGGTTGAATCCAGATTTTGTAAGTCTTTACTAGCTCCTACTCTTCTTCGCAAATACGATTTTCGACTCGGAAAACGGATCAATTGCCTGGAAGAAGAGCGTTTGGGCATTCCAATGGTGTAGAAAAGTTTTATTCGAGGTTGATAAAAAAGATACTTCGGCGATGGGGAGGAATGCTCCGTGGCGCTTTTTTTAATGCCGATCCGGACATCAAAAGGCAGGAGCAGTTAGATCACAGCAATCGGAACAGCAAAAGGATCAATTCTAGTTTCCAGGCTTTTCAAACTTATCAACCGCGTAGCTGCTGAACTCTAGGATGTATTGCGAGTTCATCCTCATTCTTTGGACCTAGATTAACACTTGTATTCAAAGTTGGAGAGACGACTTTCATTAAATTTACGAAAAATCAACGTGGCGGCGTTGCAAAAATGTGAAATTTCATGCTGGATTCGCAAAAAAGTCTCGTTTTTCCGGAGAAAAAAGGTTCTGCAGAGGCTAGCGATCATATTTCTGCCGTGAAATTCAAATTCGGTGTTTAGAAACCCGCTAGAAATTCATTTCGTTTCATGCAGTCTTGGTTTTGAAGCTAGGCTCCGTTAATCGACTTGAACGGAAACTTTCAGGTGCCAGTTTCTCCGATTCCAATAGCAAAATACTCCATTTAATATTTGCTGACTTGATTTTAGCTGTATCGTAGTTTTCTCGGGGAAAAAATTGCGATTGATAAGGTTTCTTATGAGAATTCGACTAATTTTCGTTTAACTTGGTTTTTTTTCCCAGTTTTCCCGGACTTCGACAATTGAAGGCTTATATCGTATTTTGTGCTGGCGAATGAGAATAAAATTCTAGCAGAGCCTTTTAAGTGTGTTGGTTTTTCAGATGTGGTTATTCAGATTTGACGATTTTTTGCAATTCTCCAGGTTGTGCTTGGAAAATGAATGAATAATCACGGTTCCAATTGATAACTATGTTTGTAAAGCGAATTTTTTTTGTCTATTTGAGTATTATAGTGTAAATCAGCAATTTTTCCTTCAAAATTGTTAGAAAATGATGCAAACTCGCTCTATTGGACATAAGCCCCGTAAATCGACACCAAAATTGGCTCCGAAAAACAATAGGCTCAGATTATCAATCACAATGCTCGTTTTTCAACTTTCGCCCACAACATTTTTTTGCAGAATTAAAGCGGCGAATTTTCTTAAAATCAATTTCACGATTTTTTTTCTATGAAAAATAAGAAGCCACTAAAATATCTAAAACATTCATCTTTTCAAAAAATTCAGTATTGGGTTCGCTAAATCACGGATGAGTAAGACATCACAGTTACATAAGTAGAATATCACATGAAACAATAATCGGGACGCATTTGTGGTGACAAGAAAACAATTTTTGTCAGAAGGGAAGCATAAAAAGTACAAAATAGGGCAAAGTCAGTGGGGAATGTTGACGATGGATTGATGGAAACAGGTTGCGGAAGAAATTTCATAGTCATATTGAATCGGATTTAGTTGGCTGCTACACCGTCTTTCTGAGCGTCAGTGTCCAATTGCTTTCCGAGGTATTCCCAATTGTGAACCATAAGCTTCTGGACTGCAAGCAGAGCATGATAGCGGACATTTGGGTCTTCAGCACTCAACAAACGCATGACAGCCGTCTTTCCTTGGTATTGCTCAATGACACTGAAATTTCCTCTGTTCTTTATGGTTTCAAAAAGGTATTAACTTACGTTTTTCCTCTTGGATAGTGACGAACGTACTCTCCAATGTCATGAGCAGCTACACAGAGGATGGTAGGGTCTTTGCTGTTCTCGAGGAGCTTGATAAGGATCTTCACAACTTCGAATTGCTTCTCATTAAGTCTAGCAGCGTTCTCGCGCCAGAATTTCTCGGATTTGTGAACTGGAGACCAGGTGAGACGTCCAGTGCGAACCTGAAATACATTCGGTTATAGCTTTTACACCGCTAAGAGACTCACCTCACTGTAGTACTCATCGTAGGAGCTCAAGTCGTGAACGGAGAGGGTCAACTCCTCAGTCAGGAACTTCACGTCGTCCTCGAGATCTGGATCGTCGAACTTCTTAGACTCGATAAGCTCCAATGTCTTGAGAGTCTTGCATTGGACCATTTGAAGAGCAGCTTGTCTCTTGATCTCGCTATCATCGATTTTGTTCAAGATGTTGGCGAAGGTTGCGAGAATGATTCTGATCACCTTTTCCTTGGTGGACTCGGAAAGGATGTCTCCCAAGACTTGAATGACTCCAAAGGATGGTGCCTTCTGAGCAATGCTGGCGTTGAATGTGAGGCACCAGAGAGCGAAGATGAGCTGGTATTGCAGCTGGAAGTTGGTGGATCCGGTGAGAGCGGTCACGATTGTCTGGACTCCATCAGCCTTGACAAACTCGTGTCTGTATTTGTCCTCACGGAGCAAAGTTTGGATGTGGCGGACAGTCGCGTTCACAGCGTCGGTTCCCTGAAAGGTGTGGAAGTTCAAACGTTTTCTACGGTCTTTTGAATTTCGAGAAATTTTGAATTCAATGATAAAAACTCACACTGTTCTTCTGGACCTGATCCTTCAAGGTGGCGATAAGCTGGTGAATATCCTCATGTGGTTTCTCGATGATGGAGCTCATCTGAAATTAAATTCTTGAATTAAAACGAGCCGAAAAAGAAATAGAGCAGAATTCTGAGAGAAACCTTGATAATTGTCTTTGTTGGAGAGTAACGTGGAAGTTATGGTTAAACGAAACACGTTTAAAACATTCTTAAGTTGAAAAATCAGCAATTTTCGACGATTTAGAGCAGAAAAACACTGTAAAAATCCTCAAAACCCTTTGGGTGAGGCAAGTGTCGACAGAGACCAAAAACCGATGGCAACAGTGAGAGACGGAGAATCAAAGATTGAACTGTCGAGAAATAGTGCGCTCATCGCAGAGGTTTTCGTGGCCGAGGCGCACTATCTATTTGTGTATTCTCGGCCACGAAACTGTTGGGGGAGAAGGATGCAATGAGCGATTGTGTGCTGGTAGAAAATAAGAATATTGATCGGTTGAGTCCCGATGGTCTAGAGGTCGGCTGTGTAGTGGTGCAACAATTGGTGGAGAACAAAGAGGCACATAATAGCGGGGATGTGGTGGTTCGTAAGAAGAAGATGATGTCAGAGAACAGAGAAGGAGAACACTGAGAAGAGAAATTTTTATTCTTAATCGAAGCGTTTTCTGAGTAGACGTTGTTAAAAGATGGATGGGATAAATAATACAACAAAAAGGAAGGGAGCTGGTGGACTGGGAAAGTCATCAAAGTGTAAACAAGAATGCGATTTAAAGGAGGCGAGACAGCAAAAATTTTTGGGGGATAGTTTGGGGGACGAAATCGCGCCGCGCTTATGTGGGCCATCGGTCGTCAGCCGCGTTTGCGCCCCCGTAGCTCAGCCGGTAGCGGCAGTGTACCCCCGAGCTTTCCAACATGAGTTCAACTCCTCATGGGGGTTCTCTAGGTAATGTATCGGGAAAACTTTTTTTTTATGTCTGGCCTCCTTTTAAAAAAAGAATAAAATAGCAGATTTTTCGCTATTCATAGAATTTTCTATGATGTCAGGTCCGATTTCTTATCATGTTATAATTGTGATATCATGCAATCATGAAATCCTTAATATAATCCCACGAATATGAGCCAAAGATTATCTTTTTCCGAAAAAAAAATACTGTTTATCGTTATGTTCTGAAAAAAAGGCTGCTCACTTGAAATAGTTTTCCCATAACAACCGAGTTTTTCGTCTTACACAATACGTAAAATTCACAACTTCGATTTTCGTTTACGTTAGTTAATTTAAAATGCAAAAAAAAACATATATTTACTTACATATTGTATTGATGGTTAGAGCAGGGATCCGATTGACAATTTGCCGAACCAGGCTATTTTTCAGAATTTTGTAGGCTCGGCCTGTGTTTCCAGTAATTTTACTGTCTTGTCAGAACATTTTCGCGGTCAATGAAAAGAATAAAAGCAGCATTTCAGACGTATAGAAGGTTTGCAAAAACAGATGCCCTGAAAAAATCATTCCTCACAATATAATCTGTCAAATTGCTGAACTATTCAAGTTTTTTTTTTTCATTTCGGGCCCACCGGACCGTAAATTGTCAGTTATATAATAGTAGCGATCATTACACAATTTTTCCACTTTAGAATAAAAATTTTATTGGAATTAGTTTTTTTTTTGCCTGTAAACAATTTTTCAGTGGAAAAATATGTCGGAATTTCCATAATTGCCAAAAAATTTATGTCAACTGTCTGCCTTGTTCTACGTCTTGTTGCATTCTGTCCGAAATCAAAAGATTTTTAAATTTAAGAATTAAAATTCAAATTTGAACAAGACTACACCGCCTTTTGAATAATATTTCCCAGAAAAAATTTCCTGGAAAAAAACAATGTTCGGCATAATGTTATTCTAATGAAAAACAATATAATTGCAAGTAGTTTTGAAAAATTACCTGAAAGTTCCAGTAAAGAAGAAACAACCACAAAAACCAGATACATTGGGTCAAGGTTTCCGTTAAGTTTTGAGTAATCTGAAGCGTTACTTGTTGCTCGTATGCTTCAAACTATGGAATCTAATATTTCTCAAGATCACGGAAGTTCTCAATTGGCCAGTGTGATACATTCTCTTGACTAAAGAATTTTAAAAGAATTTGACAGATTCCTGGTAAGAATGGTTTACAATTGCCTCATTGACTACTCAACAAAAACATACACTGTTTTTTTGAAGTACCGTTCCTTTATTTTTGCAAAAACTTTATTTAATTTTGGAATTTTCAGTTAATTTTTTAAAACTTACTGCAGTTATACATGCTTCATTATACTTTTCGGTTATTCGAAATGTCTTCATAATTTTTTGAATATATTTTCAACTTGTTTGCTTCTTCTATCCCGAATCTCCATTTTCCTCTCCTGAAAATGTTTTATCCACAACAGGTGAGAAACTGGTGGTCCACAAAAGTATTCCCTCCCAAACGCTAGAAAAATCACTTTATGTAGAGCAGAAATTATGAAATTGCAAAGAAGTGAGAACGATGAAAGAAAGAAAAAATTCATCACTAGAAGAATTAGTGGCAAATCGCAAAATGAATTATAAATATAATAGAAAAACGCTAGTATGGGTGAGACTAGGCTATAAATATCACTAGAAACAATGAAGTGAGACTGAGGTGGTGCAAATTAAAGGAATGTTAGTGTGCTAGAAAAACGTACAAAAAGGGGCGTCATCACTAATAAGTGAAATTTGTTTTAGTTTCAGTTTCAATACACAAAATATTATACACAAATGATGGAGCAGAATCTGGGAAGAGTTACTTGGCGGCTACACCGTCTCCTTGAGCATCACTATCCAATTGTTTTCCAAGGTATTCCCAATTGTGAACCATAAGTTTCTGCACCGCAAGAAGAGCATGATAACGGACATTTGGATCTTCAGCTGTCAGTAGTCGCATCACTGCAGCTTTTCCTTGTTGCTGCTCGACAACTCTGAAAAATGATCTGGTTTCACTAACACCGCACTATAACCTAATTCTTACGTTTTTCCTCTTGGGTAATGACGAACATACTCTCCAATATCGTGTGATGCCACGCAAAGGATCAGAGGGTCAGCGCTAGATTCCAGAAGTTTGATGAGAATCTTGACCACTTCATACTGCTTATCATTGAATTTGGCAGCGTTCTCACGCCAGAATTTTTCAGATTTGTGAACTGGAGACCATGTGAGACGGCCGGAGCGGACCTGAAAATCTGATGCTATTCTCTGCACACATGAAATAAAACTCACTTCACTGTAATATTCATCGTAGGAACTCAAGTCATGTACGGAAAGGGTTAATTCCTCCGTCAGGAACTTCACATCATCCTCGAGATCTGGATCGTCGTACTTCTTGGCATCCATTAATTCCAAAGTTTTAAGAGTCTTGCACTGAACCATTTGAAGGGCAGCCTCTCGTTTGATCTCACGCTCCTCGACCTTGTTGAGAATGTTGACGAAGGATGCAAGAATGATTCGAATGACTTTTTCCTTAGTCGACTCTGAAAGGATGTCTCCAAGTGCAGTGATGACGCCAAGGGATGGAGTTTTCTTGGCGATGTCGGCGTTGAAGGTGAGGCACCAAACAGAGAAGATGAGTTGGTACTGGAGTTGGAAATTGGTCTTTCCGTTGAGCGCTGTAACGAGGGTTTGAACTCCATCCGTGACGACAAACTCGTGGCGGTACTCGTCATGGCGGAGCATCATCTGGAGACAACGAGCAGTGGTGTTCATGTATTCGTTCGTCTGAAATGCTTTGTTTAGCTGATGTTATGAACTCTCTCATACTCACCGTTGAATTCTTAAGCTGCTCCTTGAGGAAGGAGAAGTAATACTGAAGATCTTGTCCTTCCATACGGGTGACTCCGAAGCAAGCTAGTTTGGCAATAATTGAGCTCATCTGAAAACGAAAATTTGATAAAAAGTTCTTGATCAGTTGTTTCAGTACCTGATTAACAATGAAATTATCCTGCCGCTGCAGGATTCCGAGGTATTGGGAGAATGCAGTGCGCTTCTGACGGTGGGCGGCCTTGTGGAAAATCTCAACTCTCGATTTATCCTCCTGAAGCATGTCGTCAAACAGAGTGAGCACATATCGCACATTTTGATCCTTGGCGACTTGGGTGATCAAGTTGGCCATGGTCTTGGCAAGCTGTCCATTGGCGTCGTTGGCAGCAATGACCTGGTCGCGCTCGTCCTTTGACTGCAAAGAAATTGAATTCGTTTTCTGAAGAAACTGGGCAAAATACCTTGGCGTTTTCGTAGCTAGTGACGAGAGTGTAGTCGTCCTCTTGGATCATCTTAGAGCGGAAATAGGATCCCCAGTTTGGCTTGTTGCTACGAACCTGAAGCAAATAAAGGTATTTGAAGGCGAAAAATCGATAAATCCCACCTCCGCGGCTTCCAGTTGAAGACGCGACGTAGCGTTGATCATGTCGACTGCAGGAATGTTATGATGGGCAACCTCCGCCATTGCTGAAATTCATTTGTATTAATTTTCCATTAGCAATGAGCAAGAAAACGGTTTTCAGACGATAAAATCAACAAATTTCACGTAATCCTAGGTTTTAGATCATGGCGAATTTATTTCTGAGCACATTATGCAAACTTTTCCAGATTTTGAGCCAGAAAACGATTTAAAAAACAATAAAGTAAACAAAACGCACAGCGGGGCAGAGAACAACAATCACTCGCTGGTCGGCAAAGCGTGTCGAGACCCTACACACGGTTAGAGTGAAGAGAGTGTGCGCGCGCACGTCGTCTGCGTCTCTTCAGCGAGAGAGTAAGGTTGTTGGGAAGAAGAAGAGAGGAGGATGGGGAAGACGGACGATTTTAGGAGAAAAACGAATGGAACGAGGAAAACGAGTACTTTTTTAGGAATATATCGACCCATAGTTGAACTGCGGCCGCATACGAGATGAGCGGGCACGAAGAAGAATTCGTTGAGAATTTTCTTTCTCATATTTCTTTTCCTCTCCTTTCGTTTGGATTCTTTTGAAATTTGCTGAAGGCACAGAATTAATTAGTTGGTGGATATAACAATAATAATGGATTATGTGTCAGGATGACAGGAATCTTTCTCTCTGAAGATTTCATCATTTTTGAAGACGGGTCCGAAGTCCCCTAATTGTAACAATTTTCCTGTCTACACCATTCGCTCACCACCCGGCGAGTTTATGTTTTCTCACGTTTCGCCTGGACAACAAGATGATATGTGAGGGTCTTCAGGTAAACCCTCTGCAAAATATTTCAAAACAAATTTTCGAAACTTTTCCTGTTGCTTCTCCAGCGAAACTTTTCCGCAGCGACCAATTTTTATAGTTAAGGGGTTTTTTTGTATTTTCGCAGCTGTCGAAGAACATGTGTCGTTTTTCTACAAGTTTCCTCAAAACATTCGAAAAACCGGGACGGTAATTGTTCCGGGCGAATACGGAACAGTTTTGGAGAATTTATCGAGGCCACACGATTCGTTACGTTCTGCAGTTTAGGGCTATTTCGTAAGCACCTGAAAAAGAAAAAAAAACACATTTTTGGTTTTCGTTTATTTTGCCTTTCTTTCTTCAGTTATCCTTTCCTAGTAGTAACAACTATTTTTATGTCAGAAAGACTTCAATCTCACACCCCCGAATTTTCACTAGAAATAATTGTTAGTTGGGTTAGTGTGTGAGAGAAAGAACTCAGCCTTTTTTGCCCCTTCCTCCCCGCGCCACCGATCGATCCAGACTTCTCGCGTCTTCGAGGACCCTCTATTCTGCGCTGCTCGGTAAGTCGTCCAAGATTAACGACCGCCCATTTCCCGTCGCGATATCTACTCTTCTTTCTCTTCCACATTCATTTTTCTGCTTCTTCTTCTGCTTCTTCTTCGGCTTCTTCTCTTTTTCTTTTTTATTCTTTAGGCGTCCCAGATTCACTCTCTCGTTCCTCTCCAACACTTGACGTGGATGCTCTCTCAGCATCCATGGATACGTCAGGTTTCCGAAAATTGCTCTTTGTAACCTGTAGCAACCGGCGCCGCATCTGCCTCAAGGGACACCTTCCGAGCTCTCATTTCTTCTTTTTATCCACTACACTAGCCTCTAATTTCTCTTCTTTTCTTCCTATTATGCAAGTATTTTGGCTCTCTCGTATCATTTTCTCTCTTCTCATATCTCTTTTTTTATTCTTCATCTGTCGTAGACCTCCAATATAATTTCTCACACTAGGTACCTCTGGATTCTTAGGCTTGTGTCATCATGGCCTACCCAATCACATTTATTGGAAACCATCAGGCTTCGGTGGTCTATTTGAACAAACGTAAGATTCCTTAAACCTAGAAAAACTGGAAATTCTCAAACTTTCAGTACGAATTGAAACTCCAACTGCTGGATTTGTCGAGAAGCGATTAGATGATGTAGGTCATAGAAGTCTAGGCTTCTGAATAGAAAATTCTTCAGCGTGAGCATATAATCTGCGGAAAGATCGCAAAGCTCACACCAGTGTCAGTGCCAAACTCGAATCGACACGTCACCAACTTCTTCAACAAGATTCTTACTCACAAATACATCAACGAGTATGTTAAAATAACATTTTTTCCCAAATTTGAGATGATAGTTTAGGAGTGTGCACGTCTACAGCACTTATCTCTTTGATCGACTCTACCACAACCAATTTGGAGTTCCAGAACTGCGGAAAAAGGAGAATGTAGGCGCCATAATCATTACATTGTAAATTGAAAAGTGTGTTTAGTTCGTTGAGGATCACAATATTCTATTCAATGGGGTCTATGATTACAACGTGGTGCAAAAAGATGTGCTTGTGGTTCCAATCAACTATGCATTTGCCTGGTAGATCACAGAGTAGAAATTTTAGGTAAAATTGGAATTTCAGGCATTTGGTAGTTGTCGACAAGCCAATGAATGCGGCTCGCCAAAACGAGGAGGTTCAGGTCTACTTCGTCAGTGCTCATCATGTAACTCCACAGCATTCAATGTCAAAATTCGTCACCCGATACATTGAAATGGCATTTGCAGTTATAGGATTGAAAACGTACCCAGAGAACTTCAAATACCAGGAGTTGGTTCTGGAAAGCTGTGCTAGTCAATCGCAAGTACTCTGCGCGGTCTACACCGAGCTTGTATTTAAGATTGCAGAGCATAAAATGGTAACATTTTCGTATTGTCCGTACAATGATCCATTTTATGATTACAGGGCATGGAGGTGTTCTTCTCAGGATTCAAGCCACAGGCCCAAGATAAAAAGTTTGAGCATAAAATCTTCCTGCGCTGCATGGAGAGCCTTCTTGAATGCATCGCTGTGGAGGTACAGTCACCCCACTGTTTAAACTTCAAACCTCTATTTTCAGAACAACCCACACGGACAGCTTCCAGGATTCGAGCTTGCTCTGATTGAGGATGAGGATCTTTCATGGGTAGAGACAGCCAACTACGACAAATTGCTGACCAACGAGTACCAAGACGGGTTGATTCGTCCGGTTCGTCAGTTCATGGAGCCACTCGAGCATCCAGAGCCGATGAAAGCCTGGTTCGCCAAACAAGTTGCCAAGCGTTGTGCTGGTGACTCGACGAAAATCGTATATTACGGAGAATCGGATTCAAGCCATTCGGGTTGGGCCGGCGCGTCCTTTCTTGGAGATGATGCCGACGCTGATAGAGCAAACACATCGTCCATCTAAATACATTCCATTCCTATTGAACATCTCAAAAAGTTCTCTCTACTTGTCTCTTTTTCTTGTAACAATTGGTTTGTGACACACAGAATCTCTTCCTTTCGTAATTCTTAAGACTTGATGTCATTTCTTCCCACACTTTCTTCCATATTCCCTTTTTGGTATTTTAGTTTGCACTCTACACAAGTTCAGGCCATTGGAGGTTGCTTAGCAGCCAAATTTCACATTAGTTTTTGGGAAAAAATAAAGTTCACATGGGAATAGGGGTAACGTCAATCAATCAAGCGGCAGTCACAAGAAAGTCGTAGTTCTGAAAAATATGCTGATAAATCTAGGAAAATCATGATTCCGTGTGACAGCTTTAAGAGTCGACAAGCAGTGACAATAAATTTGACTACAAAAAATGGAGACGAAAACATTAAAAAATCTAGTGGATTAGCAAAACTATGAACCATCAAAAAGGTAATGATAGAAATCATTTTCATTTATGAAACTAAAAAAATTTTAAATGGTTAACTATGACTTTTCAAATTTCATGCGAAACTTCAGATTTTTAGAAACCTACGCACTGTAAAGACTCTAATTGATCAAGTTCATGTTTAAAATATCAAGAAGTAGTCAACTGACGAAATATCACTAATTGTTCGATGAACATCTAATTACTTTACCACTTCTTGATATTTCAAACAAGAACCGCTATATATAAACGCTCAAAGTGAGCAATTTGGGTGGCCTTTCATTAGGCTGTTTACCGTTGTTGTCAGTGGATTACGAAACAATGCATTTAATTAACTAACAAATTGTATTTCTGCTTTTTAGATACCACAGTAAATTTTGAAAGTCTTTAAAGAATTTCATTGAGACACTTTCACTAGTCCGGTCTCTTTTGGGATAGAAAACTTGGAAAACCGGAAGGAGCTGTTTGCGCTTCCGGAACGCTACTGGTAAGAAAAAATATTTAGAAACAATGACGTGCAGCGATGGCAAATGATTCGGAGGGTACAACAATTTGGGGTACAAGAAGTACGAAGCGATTTGTGTGGTACAAATTCTCAACTGGGGGTACGAAACACCGAAAAAATACAAAATTTGTATTTTCAAATTGTGAATTTTATACCTATAAATTGCTTTGTACTTTGATATATCTTTGTTGTATTTTCCATCAAAAGAGAAAAAAAAACTGAAATATATGAAAACGTTGAAACTTTGAAACCGGAAATGAACTTTCTAAAATATTTTTTTTATTTGGTTTCTATGTGGACAAAAGACATTACACAGGGAATACAGTAAACCGGAAGCTTGATCTGCTGGTCTATAAAAGTTTCATTACTCAATAATTTTCCGTTTTACAATACCTTCCAACCCATAAAACCTGGTTTTGATTCGTAGCAGTCCAAAAAAACCCTCACAAAAACGAAAGTGAGTAAACGTGGTGCCTGTCAATTATGCCACCTGTTGTTGAAAACAATTATTCATATGGTGGGTTGATGTCAGATTCAGATTTTTATCTTTATTCCCATTTTCACTCATCTCCCTGTCACCTCAAATGGGCATGAGCAAGAGAAGGTCATTGAGAGGAATTTAGAACATGTGGTCAAGTTTAGGAAAGACGGAAAAAACTTTACTTCAAAGAAAGAAGACGAGCAAACAACGATTTTGATGAAAAGTAAGCCTCTCATCAAAAAGTGTTTCATGTTGCCGATGCTTCATCATACTATACCCTCTCTAATTGCTTAAACGGATACAGTACAATTATACAGTTGCGAGTCGGCGCGCGCCTCACTTTGGATAAAAGGATGCGCCGCGCCAAGTTCACACCAAACGCCGCCACCCGATTAGAGACTTGTCTTGACAAGATCTTCCGCTCATTCTCTTTCATTTCACACCAATTTGGCAACACCTTTTTTTTGGTGAATCTTTATATGTCACTTTTATGACAAAAAATACAACTAAAGACGGAATCCGCCTTTTTCATTTTTGAGATTTCGGTCCCTTTTTGATCGACTTTCTTTCCAACTTATAAATTTTTTTCCCACGTTTACTCTTAGAAAAACGCTTTTCTCACAATTACCTTCCAGAGCAATTATCTCGATACTCGTATTATTCTGACCTCTTATCTCATCAACAACAAGTATTGCGCCACCGCCTCTAGTCATAACAATAATGAGAGCCATGACATGAAAATGATTTCTACGCGCAGCTTGCGTAATGCCCGGATTGTTCATTCATTCGAGCTTCTAATTACCCTGTTATCTGGGTGTCAACCTCCTGCTGGGAGTTTCATGAAGTTAGGTAACAGGTTTCGCACTTTATACCAATTATACGCATTAGCACCGAAAATAGTACCAGCACTGTTTTTTGATGTAGTCACAGCTGGAAACCCGTGTTCTTAAAATAACATGTGAGCAAACATATCGTCATGAGGAAACTTTTTTATCGTGTCATTCTGAGGAGCGGAACTAATGAGGTGTGAATTATTGTGAGAGGCGTTTAGTTTTTTGAGTACAGCATCAGTTTATTTGTAGCTTGTTTAGATTACTACAACGTCAAAAAAAACTATGAAAATCTTAAAATAATAAATTTTGTCTAAATTTAGCTTGGCTAGGTCCAAAGCTAGATTTCGAATTGGAATTAATTTGAAAAAATGGACGAGATTAGTTGACAGTGTCTGATTCTAAAAAAAATAAAGAAATTGCATTTTTTGTCGAATTAGCTTAAAAAAGAACTTTGTCACGTTGGTTGCCAGAAAAACTCCCTAGCAAAAATTGCTTCTGTATTTGCACTTATAGAACGCCACCGTATGATTTCACTCAATCATCTCAATATCTAAAAAAGATAGCAAAAATCTGTCAACTGATAAAATATTTATGATATTAGGTTGGAAGGAAAGTAACTGTCCATTTTTTAATTTGTGAATAACACAAAAACAAGAATTATCCAAGATTGGCAGTATGCACCGTCGTGGTCCACAACATGTTGCCAACATTCAGGTAACTTGTGGATACCATCCCTCCAAAAGCCAGCTGGCCGCGACTCAAAGTATTTTTTTCCGTTCAGATTTTATGTCATCTTCAGTGTTGAACTATTTCCCTCCAGATGACGTTGCATATCTCCTAATAATTAATAATGAAAGAGCCAAATCAGGAGTTTAAGGGGGCGTAAAGAAAACCGGTCCAGCTAAAACGGTCCATGTCTTACTGGACTTTCCGTGGAACATAGGATCTCGCTTTATTTAAGGAAAGTCAATTCCGTCCTATGCCGCATTGGATGGATGGATGTTTACATTTCTTAAACTCCAGACTTGGCCCTTTCATTATTAGTTATTCGGAGATATGCAACGTCATCTGTAGGAAAAATAATTTTAAGTTGTCGATGAGATAAAAACGGCTTTTTGGGAATACTTTGACTCGCAGTCAGCTGGCTTTTGGAGGGACGGTATTCACAAGTTATCTGAATGTTGTCAATATGTCCTGGACCACGACGGTGCATACTGTCAATCTTAAATAATTCATGTTTCTGCCTTATTCACGAATTAAAAAATGGACAGTTACTTTCCTTCCAACCTAATATTAAAAAAAACATTTTATCAGTTGACAGGTTTATGATATCTCTCATAAAAACCAGAATAAATCAATTCAAAGCTTAAATATGTCGCAATGGTGATATTTTATTCAAAAACCATACTTTTTCTGATGAAAGCCTACTCTCTACTCGCACTTTGAACAAGTTCATCTAATTTTCGGTTAGCGATATCAAAAATTATTAAACTGATCATATTTTCGTTTCATTATCACCTACATTTTATCAGTCGACATATTTCTGGTACATTTTATAGAAAATGAGATAATCGAGCTCAAAGTGCGCATACAGAGTAGACTTTCAAGCAAATACGGTGTATTGAATTTTTCGAAATGTCCCAATTCTTTGTGATCATCTGAAACAAAAAAAAATTTTTTCAGCAAAATTCAAATCTGAAGAAACTCATTACAAAAACAGGCTTACCAGAAAAGTTTGAAGTTTCGTAATTGTCAGTATTTATACGACCCGAGATTTAGATATTCGATATAACCTCTCTGGATTACTGTTAAAAGAATCCTTATCCAGTAACATGAAAAATTATTTTGAGTTTATCGTTATACTTTATTTTCATTTTTCCGTTTCTACCAATTCAAATTCTCCTACAACCTCACCCAAATGATTCTCGAACGTTGTTCACTTTGCAGTTCCCCATGTACCCGTACAAAACATTATTCAAAAGTATAGCCAAACAGTTTCCTATTCTTCAAATCATTGTAACGCTTCTTACACGCTCTTGGCCTTATACCGTGGCAGATAATTAATCACACACTGCCTCCTTTTTTCCCGCCACGCACCACTCTCAAGGAGTACTGTGGAAGGCGGGCTGATGGGCGGAGCTTATTTGGTATCGTCTTCCTCCTTGTTTTCTTGGACCAGGACATTAGATAGTCACTCATTTCTATTTCAGTGTTGTTTGTTGCTTGTGGATCATCATGTCCTGGGAGCAATATCAAATGTACATGCCACAGTGCCATCCAACGGCTCTCATGTACCAATCTGTTGGTTCTATTCCTTCTACTATGACTACTCCTCTTCAAAGCCCCAATTTCTCTTCTTTGGACTCACCTCATTACCCAGAAAGTCTTTCGTGAGTTGAGAATTTAGATTTTAGAGTTTATGAATCTTTTTTTCCAGGTATTACAGCACCGCCGGAGGAAAGGATGAAAAGAAAAAGTGCCGCCGCTACAAGACGCCATCTCCACAATTGCTCCGCCAGAGAAGAAGTGCTGCCAACGAACGGGAACGCAGGAGAATGAATACCCTGAACGTCGCTTATGATGAGGTATGTTCTGGGAACTAGAGAAAAATCGCTAGAATTTTCGTTTCTCAGTAGTTCGATTCTTGGGGTCTTTTTTAGAGCCATTCTCAGTTTGACTGATTCAAGTTCAATGCTTAAAAAAGAGAATGAGAACAAATAGTCTGACATTTATAGCAAATTTAAAATTCGAAATCATAACGGGGTGGGTATACTGTAGGAGGTGCAAGCCTCTATGACATGAAGGACATATCTGGTAACAGATGTTATCCCTCTTCTCTCCTATACAAGTAATTTAATGTTTACCTCACTCAATTTCGCCATGCAATTTCATCAATTTATGAGCTTCGCGTCTTCCTCCTAATTCAAAATTCATACGATTTCAATTTGCAGCTACGAGAAGTGCTTCCGGAAATCGATTCGGGAAAGAAGCTGTCGAAATTCGAAACTCTTCAGATGGCACAGAAGTACATCGAATGCCTGGCCCAGATTCTCAAGACGGATGCGAAACCTGAAAATGTCAAGAACAAAAAATGATTTTTTGTTAAATTTGCTTCAGTTTGATATTTGGGTTACGTGTCATCCTTTCATTCTTTTTCAAAAATAATTCCTGTGTTTTTCTCATTACTTATCTTCAGAATTTTCATTTATAGCTTTCTCAATTTCACGGCTCGTCTTTTGATGTTTTTTTTTTCATTTATTCAAAAATTCAAACTTTCCCATTCGCCTTGTACTTTTTTCAATTGTTATATGAATCTTAATCTTGATGCATCTCAATCCGGTCCAGTTTTCTCAGGACATAAAGAGTCATTAGCAGTTTTTTTTTTCAAGTACCGAAGATCCATAAAACTTCGAAATCTAGGTCTACGGTAGAGAAAACCATTGACACGTGCCGCGCATCTAGATAATAATCTTTTAAATGGGGGAAAGTGTCGATTGGCTGGGGAGAGGGAAGGAGCCTTGTTTCTGGTTTTCCTTTTCGCGCAGTTTTCTAGTTTACGGCGTTTCATTTTTGAATATATGTGGGGTTAGCAAGGACGAAGATGGTAGAATACGGTAAAAATTTAGATAAAAAGTATGAAGAGTGGTGGAGATAATATCCATAGTGCAATCTATCACTCATACCTGTTAATCGGCAAGAACATCTAAGATGACACTTCGGTCAGAAAAAAAAACTGTCGAACTGTGAGCAATGAGTTTTTCTCATGGGAAAAAATGTTGTAGGAAATCGCAAGGAAATTGTATTATTGGAAAAACCACATTCTTCGAATTAACATTCTTCAAACTGGATAATAAAAATTGCGTCGTGCATTTTTAGTTCAATTATCTCGGTTCCATTGAAAGATATAGAAAACATGTCAACTGATAAAATACTGGTAATATTATGATAAATAATATGGTCAGTCAACACATTTTTGATATCTTCAAGAGGAATAGAGATAATTGAGCTCAAAATGGCCGATTTGGCAGGGCTTCTTTCAGAGAAAACACCAAAGCATCCCGGAGATTTATTTCCAGTGTCTTTATATTTTTATATCTTTTGTGACGTATACACCAAATTTTGTCAAGTTCATTTAGGAGGAGATTATCTAATGGGAAAATAGCACATCCCTCAAAAAATGTTCTGCTCACATGATAATTAGTTTTGGTTATCTCCAATTCTGCGTTTCGTTCTATTTTGACATTCATATTTTTTTTTCCTTTTCAGAATACCTGCTCTACACCATACAATTTCCTAGTAGTAAGTCCCCAAACAGTCGAATTTCAAGCACTTCCGGCAACTGGAACTTTCCACAAGTTGATGCCAAATGCCAATTTTCGTTATCAAAAGATGATCACGAGTTCCTAACACCCACAAAAAGAGAGTTATCAAAAAACTGGGAGTCATGACTTTGTTCACATGGTGTGATGCGGTTAGTTCAGTTTTGCCTATGGGACATAATACACAGAATCATATGGTTTTGGTAATTATGAAATTTTTGGTAAAACAATGATGGCATAGATGACGCTGTTAGGTTTTAGGTTTTTTCCTTTGCAATCTTGATACCTCAGCAATCTGCCAGTCTCCGCAACCTCTTGTTACGTTTCTCGCTCCCTCTCCTCCTCTATTTACACAATTTCCACCTCCCGCTGCCTATCTCTCATTCTTCAACAAACTTTAATATCTCTGCCAATGTGTCCTCGGTAGTATAGTGGTGAGTATCCGCGTCTGTCACATGCGAGACCCGGGTTCAATTCCCGGCCGGGGAGAAATCTTTTTGTTTTTCCAAAACACCTTATTGTTCCAATAGAACAAAGAACCAATAAACATTTGTGCTTTTGCGTAATGATCAGTCACCCGAGATACCGCCAAATACAGAGAGAAATCAGTTGACGGTGATGATCCATCGGATCGTAAACATTTGATTGTCTCGGTGTGTGTTGTCCCCAGATGTTGCCGCTTGTACCAGCATCACCTGCCGCCCGCTAGCCGGAGTCGAGCGGATTACGCAACCCACTTCTTTGTAGGAACATCCCGCATGATAATTATGTGGACCGTATTTTTCCGAGATTCATTTCTCCACTAAATGACCTTTTGACGTCTGCCCTAATAAAAAGCGGGACACGAGAAGACCGGTTAACGAGCAGGGAAAAGGGGAGGAATACCTGTACAAGCACCTTCTTTTTTTTGATTACGCAACCGCAATCCTTTAATTGGCAACAATATGAACTGTCACCGCGCGGATCTTTAAAAGAGGCCGCAAACATCTGCTCCGAATTAAATTTGCAGGTAAATATAAGCCGCTTCCGGATGAGCAACAATAATGTTAGGTAACAGGTCGAGGTTCCTGCGCTTCCATTACGTTTTCATTAACAATAGTAAGCTTTTATTTTTTCGAGAGACTCATTTTCAAAAAAAAATACAAAAAGCTGAGTTGGCAACATCTTGTGGCATCATAAAAGAGGTTTCAAAAAGCGGTCATTTATTAAAGCTCCGACTTGATCGCTGGAGGCTCATCAAACTCGAATGGACAATAGTCGGGATTGTTGTTCGGCTGAATACGGTATCCTCTGGAGACCAATCTACAACGCAGTTCGTGCATTCGGGGCCACGCGTCTTCGGCTCGCTGCGTCTTTTCGGCTGGTGACCAAAGTCTTTCGGCCGCTGCTGACGCTCTTGGCCTAAAAGTTTCAAACATCTTGAAATGGTAGTTGCAAGTTGGCACGTCTTAATGATTAAATATGCAAGAAAAAGGTGCCAAACGGAAGTTCTTTGGTAAAGCAAAAAAATTTAGAAGAGCCCTTTTAAACAAGAAGACAAAGGGTTCAAAATTTTGCACTGTAATGATAAATAATTCAGTTCCTCAAAAAAATATTCAATGAGTAGTAGGAGGAACTAAAAATGTAACATCTTCAAGAGCTAACTAAAAATACCTCTACAGTACCCATATGCAACACTCACCATAATCTAGCTTCAATGTTAGTGTTGTCCACCAACTCTCCCCAGATTGCAGCAATTCCTCCAAGCACTAGGTTTTTCTGAGTATCAGTTCCATTGAAACTGGTTGGGTCGCAGTAGTAGTATCTGGAATTTATTTAAATTTTTACTCTGATTCAAAATCTTCAAGTCACCTCGAGTTGGACGGCGCAGTTCCTCGAATCTCGTCTCTCCAATCGGCGCCGTACTTGATGTAGTTCAAGTACCAGCACGCGGACACAATCACCGGAAAGTTTTTCGATGTGATATTCTTCACCTGCTCATAGATCTCCTCATGTGTATTTCCCTTCCAAATATGGATAATCGAGTTTGGATCGGGAATGTTGTTGTCGAACACTTCTTGCCAGAAAATTGGTTTGCGTTTCAATTTGAGCTTTTCCACAATTGCAAAAAGTCTGAAAATACTACAGTTGGAAAGCGAACACGAAAATTGGAGATTTACTTTTCGAAGAAATAATTCTCAAGGAGCACAGTATCATTTCCAAAACCCTTCTCTTCCATAAACTTCCGAATTTTTTTATTCCGGACCCAACACTCCACAATGTAATCTGACACCTCATCGCCACCAAGATGCAAAAACTGATCAGGGAACGTTTCAGTGACCTCTTCCAGGAACTCCTAAATTCGAAATTTCTTTTTTTTCCGAAGCTTTTTAGGGCTTCCTCACAGCAAGAAAATCAAAATTGGCATCATTCATTGGGTCCACCAAATTTGGCAAAAATGTTTCTTCTCCCTTCTCATCAAAACACTCGGTTAGAAAACCTTTCCGACCCTTCCAGGATGATGTATGTCCCGGTAAATCGAATTCGGGAATAACACGGATACCACGAAGTCTTGCAAATGCAATAACTTCAGCAATATCTTCTCGAGAGTAGACGTGGCGAGGAGAATAGGCACCCTGAATATCAATAAGACCCAGTTATATTGAAAAATGAAAACTAACCACTCCATGAAGCTCTGGAAACTTTTGAGAAGTGTAGGGGAAGGACTCGCTGTCCACAAGATGCCAATGGAGAACATTGAGTTTGTTCATTGACATGATCTCTAATTGCCGTTTGATAACGTTTAGAGATAAGAAATGACGACTGGAGTCGATCATAATTCCACGCACTGGGAAACGGGGCTTGTCGAAAATTTCAGCGGTTCGGATTTGGTACTGGAAGATTTGATATACAATACCGGTCAGTATGGTATACGAAACCACATTTTCAGATGATTTTTGGCGATTTTGACCATTTTTAGGAGTCTGGAACTTGACTGTCAATATTTAGTTCAATTTGGAAATTTTGGAAGGTACAAAACAGACCTAGAAGGAGAAACTTTGCAACTATTTTCTGATTACTGGAAATTACATGCTTTATCACGTTTTCAATACCAAAATGTGCCAAAAAAAACGTTTTTCAGAAATCCACGAAAAACTGAAAAAATAGATTTTTCAAAATTCGGATAACACAACGTTTTCAATCTAGGTATGTTTTTCTAACATTTTCTAAGTGATCTTCATCCTACAGCAGTGCTCCAGACTCTTGAAGATGGTCAAAACAACCAAAAACCAGAATAAATAATGTCTTTGTATGTCTTATTGACCGGTACTCTTGACCGGTAAGACCGGTAAGAAAATATCAAACGTTAACACATAATCTATTCTACGGTAACCCTATCTCACCTCTTGAGATTTTTGATCATAGAAAACCAGATGACTCAATGTTTCCATTGCGCGAAGTGCTCCCCATACGGTTTGCGCGTTGATGACTGCCTCCGAGACACTGACACGCAACAGATCTGCAATACAGATAGTGGTCCATAGTTTTTCACGCCAATTATAATAACACATACACTCCTCACTAGCTCCGTGTACTGGTGGACCGCCTGGGCACTCTTCTTTCACTGTGACGGTGATAATGAAATCTTCAGTTCCTCCGGTTTTCATTTCAACTGGGTATGGGAACAACCATTTGTTCACTGAAAAAATCTTTAGATTTTGTTCTCTACTCAAGAACTCACTATAATTGTCCGCCATTGCCAGGAGAACATCGCAATCCTTCTTGTCTCCAAGATCGATTCCGATTTTATCATAAGTGAGCGTACGGTTCTTGGAGCCGTAGATAATTTTCTGTGGGAGAGGCCATACCTGCAAATTGATCGATTGATTTGAATTGTTTAACTTTTTTCTTTATACCCCTCCGACGCTCCAACGATCAGGATCGTCTCGGCCATAGAACCACGCGAGTGTGGAGGTAAATAACAAGGATAAAATTACAAGTCGCATTACCTGAAAATTGGGACCATGTTAGAAACAAAAGAAACAGGAAAGAGATTAACGATTTTTAAACTTCAAGATCAAGTTGAAGGAGAAGAAAAATGACCGGCACGACTTGAATGTTTGCCCATTTCACTTTTTCACAGCGGTCTCTCGATTCGTGAAAACGCTTTATTTGACTTTCAAAAAAGTTTTTATCGCGCTTCAGTACTTTTTTTTTGATTGGAGTTGAACCACTTGAAGTTAAGAATAAGATAATATAAGAAACAAAATGGTCCTGCACTAAAACACAGTGGGCACTCAGGAAGTCATTAGACATGCTGAAGTCAGCAAGTGTATTCCGCCTTGGGCGAGAAAATGCAGCAAAAAGAAGAATAGAGGAAACATTTGGAAACCAACGCTCTTAAAAGAGAGGACGATGCTTCCACGAAAAGTTTTGATGGAAAATTGGGAGAATAGAAGAGGCGTCACATTGTTTGCCCCTGAGAACATCATATAAACAAAATCGAATCCATTAAACAAAGTTTTCAAACATCAGAAGGTCAATTAACTAATTTGATAAACTTTTTTCTAGAATCGGAAAAATGTTCAGAACACCCTATTTCTTAGTTTTCTTGGAACAGCTGAACTGAACGAAAAAATAAACGCAAGTAGATTGAAACGGCGGAGAAAAGCTCTCTGGGGGATTTTGACATGACCCTTTTTTCTCAAAATGTGCAAACATCGAGATTGTTGTTTAGTCTCCTCCACCAAACAGTCTTGCCCTGAAAACAACCAAGGGCGTAGCTGATTAAAATAGTTATATAGAAAGAAGGTATAGGTAAATTACAACGAACACAACAACATGATGGCCCATGATATCAGTGTGTTTTGTACAAATAACATTCTATTGTTCATGTATAGCAACAAATGTGATAAGATTCCTTGTTTGGTACCTAGAGTTATATGTGTTTGGAAAGAAAAGAACTCGTCCTAGTTTTCTTACTGACCCTTCCTGTAACTACCTGCAATAAAATGTTTAACAAAACCTCAAAACCCATTTGTTAATCTTCTCCACCTTTTTCTCTTGGACATTTGATTCAGAGTGATGCAAAAAGAAAGAGAAAGAGAGAAGCGAGATTTTTCAAAAATAAAACTTCTCTTATCATCATCTCGAGTTTCACAGGGGAAAGGGTCAAGGAAACAGCTGGCAATCAGCTGGCGGCTCTTTCAATCATCAGCCGGGAAAAAAACGTTGTCGGGCAAGAAAAAATTGCAAGAAGAAAAAAGAAAATGAGATTTGGAGGCTTCTGGAACTTCAAGAGCCCTTTTGTTGGGACTAAAGATTTGACGAATAATGAACTTAATGAACAACCATTGTGTCTTCTTGAGGACAATAGGAAACTTTGAGATTTCATTAAAATTCAAATAAACGCTTTAGTTTACGACGGATAAACTTTTTCTGAAGCAAATAAATTTTTCTGAAAATTCTCTAACAGAAGCCCGCTCACATTGAGCTCATTTATCTCAGTTTCTATGACAGTTATCAAACATTTGTAAACTGAGAATACATTTGTAAAAGTTCAAACAATATTTCATCAGTTGGCAGATTTTTGATATCTTCTATAAGAACCAAAATAGTTCAGCTCAGAGAGCACGAATAAGAATTTCTTCGAATAGAGGAAACACGATGATTATATTCAAGGTTCAGATTTCACAAGAAGTGTTGCTTTAACTAGAAAAAAGAGTCATATTCACATAAAATCATGGCAAGAGTCAAATTTTCAAAAGTATCTTATAATCCTAGTATAATGAATATCAGATTTCCCAACAAAAAAACAACCGCAAAATTCAAACAAACATGGAATCATTTAAAAGAGAAAAACGAATAAACGAACATTTTTCTAATGAAGAAAGATTGAAAATTGTGATTTATAGAGGGTTTGCAATCTAGATAAAATCTAGGCACATACGGTTCTGTTTGAAAAAATCGTTGCATTTAAGAATCTTTGATTTTTCAGAAAAAATTTCAGAGAAGATTTATCTTGAATGTCAATCGCGACTGTTATCCAATTTTGACACACCATTTTTGAAAAGACCTCCAGGAAGTTATCAAAAATTTGAATCTTTGTTTTTTTTTCAAATTTCGGAACGTAATATGGGTTATTACGCTCCAGAGATTTTTTGAAGATTGGACTAAGATGCGATACCCTAATAACTTTTTCTCAACAGTTTTTTTGGATTTGTTGTTTTTCGGTAGAGGGTCATCAACCACTTCACTTTCCGTGTCCCATATTTTGAATAAAAGCGAATTTTCGGCGCGCCGGTCAGTGCCTTCTCGTGCCCCAAAACTTTAATAGGCGTCGCCGACGTGAAAAATGGCACAGGTCTCTCGTTGTTCGCGATCTGAAAAGCTTCCTGGCCATTGCATTTAGTCTAAACTGGGTCACCATGGTTTTTCATCGGTTTTTCAATCGGTTTGTGTATCGCTTGTCTACCCAAAAAAGAAGTCTTTGCAGAATCTTTTTATTTGATCAGATGTGGTTGATATAAATTGACAGATAACTTTAGACAAGAGAATAATACAGAAAACCATAGAAATTTCATTATAAGATCATACATGTACCGTTTTGAGATTGCACAGTGCAATTTGAAAAACAGACGAGGAGTGAAACTGGGCTAATTATGATAATATTTTTGGAGGATGATGATACAAGCATAGGATACGACATAGAAGCATTTTTCACCAAGTAACCCGCTATAAGTGAAAGAAAGTATTGGTAGTTATCCCAAAACAATAAAAGCTGTGAATAGAGTTTTCTTTAATGACTAAATTTGGATATCGACAGTTTGAGAATGGTTTTTGGTGAGAAAGAGGAGGGGAGGGAGCACCTACCTAAAACGGTCGGAGTAGTTTACCGGTTTTTGGAGAGTAAATTATTATTATTTCAAACACGAATTGAGATGTGTGTGAGAGGGAAGAAAATACAAGCCAAAGGGGGAAATATGAGAATTCTGGAGGATGGGCGAAAAAAAGTGAACGGGACAATTGACTGAGGTGACGAGAAGGGGGATCAGGTATCACAGTGTTTTTTGAATGCTGGCCGTGTGCCCGTTGTGGTAAGACTAACAAAGGAAACAAATCAAAAAAATATATATATATATAAATAAATAAGTTATAATCACAATAAAAACAAACTTGACTAGTTTAACGGGGGTTTTGGAAAGGTAAAAGCGGGTTATGACAACGGAAGTGTGTTGGGTAACCAGACCCATGAAAGGCAGTTGGAGTTAAAATCAGGGAAAAGTTTTGGTGAATCTTCCTCGTCCAGCGAGATGTGTGATCCAGCAAAATTTGGTATTAACACGCGGCGGCTCGTCGACATCTGCCTTCATCGCAGCAGCAAATTCGGATCACACGGCAGCCACATCCAGAGGTCAGGCATCTGGATACTTTGATTTCCTGAAAAACAAAAATCACTAGACAATGGTCACATGGAGCTAAAAGCTACCTCAACGGTCTGTGTTCCCATGTCATTTTTCATTGGGACCGGTCGGAGTAGGCTGGCTGCTTGAATCACAGGGCTCGTTTGGATGGCGGCAAGTGGTGGCAGTGGTTTCAGATCCTTCAAGTTCAGAATCTGTGTTGGTGGAATCGCCATCGAGGCTTCCTTTGGCATCTGTGGCGTGAAACTGCTGACAGAAAGGTTTGAGGAGAGCGGAGCAGCTGGCGCTGTTGCAGCCTGAGTTGGTCCTTGGCTGTGTAGCTGATGATTTGAAAGTGCAGCGATCTTTGAAAGTACGTCTAGTCCGCTTGGGTTGAGCATTGCGTTTGCCCAGAACATTGCGATCGGATCTTCAATTCCACCCATCCAAGAGTTGTTGAAACCGTTGAGTGCGGCTGGTTGGAGCAAGTTGCTGTGCTCTTGTGGTTGATGGATTTGTGGTGGATTTGGTGGAGGGATCTGGATGGTGGGCGTCGTACTGAATGGCGATTCTACTTTAACCATTGAGATAGAGTTATTGAGAAGGGGAAGGAATCCAGTGATATCGTTGTCCATTCTTTGCATTTTGAATACATTCTCATCTTCCTCCTAGAATATATTAAAATTTAGGTACTGTTTCAAAACATTGTTATTCCTCACCTCAATTTCAATTTTCATTCTTTTCAATGGGTTTGTGGATGTTTTGCTCTTTGGCTTTCTTGGCTTGCCTTCCTTATTTCTGGCGGATACTAGGCTCTTTTTCAGACTTTCCTTGTTATCGAATGATACTCCTTCGCTCAAATACATACAAGCTTGATTAACAAGATCCCCAGCATCGTGATCTGGATTTTCGAAGGCAGCATTGATGAGTTGTGACTGGAAAAAATCTTTGTTTAGCTTGATGGAATCTCCGAAAAAGGTCAGCACGGTTTTTCAAATTTCAAATTTCGCTTTTCATCGTGTGTGGCGGCGGTGAATTGCGTCACTATTGACCTCTTCCGCGATGACCCAATACTCGCCCTTTTCCGAATTTCAATAAAAGTTCATACCACGGACAATTTGAATGGCATCGTCCGACTGCGCAATAGATCGGAGGATAAAAGAAGAATTGGCGCATCTAGGTTAACGATTCGGGTGGTAGGGCGCGGCCTGGCCCCGGCGCTTGCCGATTGCCATTCACGGCTTGACCTTGGCAAAAGCGTGCGGATCGGGCTGGTGTTTGTGAATTATTCGCGGTTCAACGGAAGCGCCTCCTGTGGATTGCGACACACACCTGAGGCGGGAAGGCCAAAAGTTTTGCCGCCGCCGTGCCACGCGCGAAATTGTTTTATTTGACCTGACCAAGTTTTCGCAACTGACCCACGGACACCCTGGCGCTACCATCCTCCGCTCCGAATCGGAATCGCCGCGCATCCGATTGCCCTTTTAACTTGTATGTACATAGACAGTTTTGAAAAGTACTTGAAAAGGGCTGATCGTGTTCTCTCTCTCGATCGGGTGCCATGAAGTGACATTCAAAGGTTACGAAAGATTGGATTATACGACGGCACGTCCCTCAGGAGTACACGGGCATGATTTTTTCGAAATTGGGTTCAAACGATTCGCACATGACGTTTTTGAAATTTGAACTTCTAGCTTAGCCCCAAGGAACCAATTGGAACAAAAGATAAAAAGAGATAAAAGAAGAGAGTCAGGTGGCAATTTCCAACCTTATGATTTCGTTGCTCTCATCTGGCACCGCGCCAACTGTAAAGGGCACAAGCTCTTTGCCCCTACGTCGAGTCATACTCTTTCTTTTTTGCTTTCGTACCTTGATGAATTCGATCTCGGCGACACGGTGCTTTGGCGGATGATTGTGCAAACCCTTTGTGCACGCATTTGAGTTATCACTCGTCGTCTCAGCTCGACACTTGCACCATTGTCCATCATCAGGCATCTTTTTGGCGCACACACATCGCCATGATTTGAAGTTCCGTTCTGGAACAACCTGAAAACAACAACTCGTGATGATCATCACTGGATGGTCTCTGGTACCTGATAGATGTTGTATCGATAACCCTGATACATAAGTTTCTGGTATCCTTTAAATGAGGTAACGATTTGTGGAATGTCTGGGTTGTAGCGGATGAATTTTATCTGAAAATATATATGTATATTTACCCTTTTCGTTTGGAGTAAAGTGTCAGCAAAAGGAAATGGTGTTTCCCGGTGTCAGGTTGTTTTGAAATTCGTGTAGGAAGCGCGAGTCCTAATAATTTTGCCCGCCTGTACAAACACGCTTGGTCAACTATGCAAACTGTTCCTCACTCTCTCTTTCAAAACGGTATGTTTACTTTTCGGACAGTCTAAACAGTTATCTCGAAGAGTACTCACCTTTTTCTTTTCCTTGTCCGGTGATAGTGGCATACTGCTCACGCTAATCGGTGAGATGGCGGAAGTGTCAGTAGAGGAAGACGAAATGTCGGAGGATAGTGGCTTTTCCAGACCCAACATTGTCTGAAACAAGAATACCATGACGGTGATGATGTTCAGTGAACACGAATTGAGCAGGTAGAGTGACCTCTGATGAATTAAGAATTGAACTCAAGGTGACTGGACAGATGATAAGAGAGATAGAAAAAAATAGAAGATATGACCAAGCAAGAGATATAACAAAAAACGAGCGGACCAGCGGTGAGTAAAGAAGGGAGCGAGGTTCAGACACCTAGAATCAGACGACTTTTTTTCTCATCTTTCTCTCCGCCTCAAGGTGTCCTGGCACTATCAGTTGGGGCGGACGAAATCAGCTGATGGAGGGGCAGTCGTCGGGAACAAAAACGCGAGAAAGAAGAGGCGCGTGCCATTTGAACTGATAACCTATCGTGGCAGGCACCAACCGGCTGCCAACTACACTAAGGGGCCCTCCAAATACTGTTATTAAGGATGAGAGAGGTTGCGCGAGTGTGAGAAAACAAGAGAGAGCGAGGTAAACGGTAGCCGGGAGTAGAGAAAGATAGGAAGGATGAGTGACCGGCAGGTAAAAGAGAGGCACATACATTAACTGCTGACTATACGGAAATTGGCGAGAAACATGTGTCGAAACGAGATTGACACATTCTCATCATGTTCGAATTTGGTAACTTGCGGTTAGTTGGGGTTGGTAGAGAATAGTTAACAAAATGAAATTGGCAGTTGTTTGAAAAAAAGGAACAAGAGATATTCGAAATGTTTTAGAAGAAAATGCATAGTAATGGAAAGTTTTTCGATCTCATTATTCATTTGACAACGGAGATAAAGGAAGAAAATGTTGATATCGCGGGAACAGAGGAATACAGTAACCAGTTTCGATGGCACACATTCCGCAACATGCAAAGAAAATGGTGGTGCCGGGGCGCGCGGCGGCGGCTTTTGACTTCGTTTGACCCACAATCTCCTCCTTCCTTATTCCCGTCCGCCTGATCATAATACTTTTTTGACCGCCTTCTTTGGAATATTCCGAGAGGATCGTGTGGCGCGGAAGATATAGTAAAGGCATAGGCGCGAGGTATATAACGAGTACCGTTTCAAGTTTCACTTTTTTTTGTTTTGACGGAGTGGCGCGAGAGAGGGGGTCATCGACGAAGTGAAAGTTTTTGAGGAGTAAAAATGACCAGGAATGGACAGTGCTGCGAATATTGGTAAATAAGCACCGAACAGACTGCGAAAAGCTATTACAGTTTGGGATGAATGCCAGCGCAGCGATTACCAGGAAAAAAAGGGGGCCGCCCCGCATGACCTGTGCGGAAGACACGGATTGACACCGGATTGATGGATTCGGGAGGAAAGGCAAAAAAACCGCAAAATTAGGTAATTGACAGGCGCGAGATTTGGATCATCACATTGGCGGAAGCCATTGTCAATTGCTTGACCGCTGCGGGCGGCACGGTCAGGCCCGCACAACCTTGGAAGGTACGATTACAGGGTGGGGGTGTTGCAAAAATGTTTCGGTCTTCTTCTTCTTCTACGTCTTCTTATTTCCCTTGAAAAGTGCAAGGTCCTTTTTAGCGAAAATGGCGTCTGAACAGTTAGTACCAGTGTCGACCATCTTCTTGGAGGTTGCAATGAAGTCGAGGAGTTTAAAGAGTGTCTAGTAATCAGTGACCGCCAAATATATATAAACAAACACCTATATATTTTCTTATCAGTTTTGTATATGCTCTGTTCAGCGAAAATTTGCCCGATCCAGGAACGGTCGGGCACCAAGTGGACAACAAAAATATTTACTTGGCACGGGGCACATGCTGATAATTCTTATTTCCGTAGTTTTGGAATTACTTGGAACTGTATAAAAAATAGGTAGAGGTTGGAAAAAAAATGAAGGGAAGATGATGGACAATATTTTTAGAGTGTATGCCTTCAAATCTCCAAATCCTTCAACTGGTAAAACTCCGATGGCGTCGTATGGTGCGAGTAAGGGGGCGGAGGCAGTAAGGGAACGGGGTCAGGTTGCCTGCCACGACGAGGTAGAAGGCCTTTACCTCCTACTTTCCCTATTCTTCAACATCTTATTCTTCGTTTTCAATCGGCCGCCCTCCTCCCTAAATGAACAGCCAACCGCCAAAACATCCGCGATCCGATGGTGTGAGGCACGCGCGCGTACGTCGTGCCCTGAACCATTAGTATCCTCCGGAGGAGGTGGATGATGATGATGATGATGATGAGGAGAGAAGAAGAAGCGTCGCCTAACGAAGAAGGCATGAAGACAATCAGAGAGAACCATGGAAGAGGTGAAAAAGCGCAACCTCCGCATAAAAACAACTCTCGAAATCCGCCTTGTTCCGACGCTTCTTCCAACTATGGTAACCGCCGCCTCTCGGCAGAAGCAACAGCAATTTGGCGCCAGTCGGCGAAACAACTCTCACTTTAGACGTTTTGCCCCCAATTTTATCCCTCTCAATAAGGAGGAGGTTTTTTGCATCTAATTATTTGACCGGATGTTCAAATCCGAATCCTTCTAGCAAAAAATTCGGAACTAATTTTATTTGAAGCAAATCAGAAGATTGAGACAAAGAGCAGAAACTTTTGTGTATACTAACTAGGAATTTCAATTTTGTAAGAGCGCAAGAGCTGGCCTTCAATTAGTCAAAAAACGGCAGCTCCGCCATCTGGGGTTTGTCAGACAGGGTGATGGATGGGAGACCCCTATGGCAATCGGGAGGAAAAAGCGAACAAAGCCGTGCCAGTCTCCGATCGGGTCACGGCGAAATAATTTATCGGGATTTCGTAAGAGATGACGGCGATAGGATTTGGAAGAAAGGCATCCAGAAAAATTTAGAAGATATGATATTATATGTTCAGGTGAGGGGGTCCAGAAATCCCAAAAAAAACTTTCCATTTGCCTAATTTGTCCGAAAAAAAAGCGAAAGAAGCATTTTGGAGTCAATCTAGTCGAAAATGAGTGAAAGGCGATTTTACTTTCTATAGCTGAACCTTGATTTGGAGAAAGTGAATAAAGAGGGGGCATGGTCAAGAAGCTTGGAGAAAATAAGAAGAGTGGGCATTTACGCCAAAAAAAGCTGAACACACACTAGTCTTGACAACAGCTTCTGTTAGAAACCAAATCTAGCAACCTGAAGTGGTAGAGAGGTCTAGAAATTTAGAATCAATAGAACAACTGAAAAGGAATAATGTGAGTAAAGTGCGTTGGCACCGCCCATCCTTTCCATTTGACCCCGTACTTTTGAGATAAGTAAAAAAAAAACCGAGAGAAAAGATGATATGGTAGATTAGGGCGGAACACTAGTACATGCCCTGGTACAGAGGACAAAAATTAGGAGAAGAAGATAGAAATAGAAGATCTTGGGTAATTAGGATACTATGTGTAGATTAACCGCGTCGCACTTCCGAGATTACGAACTTTAGAATTGAGTATGAAAATACAGGGCACCAGGGTAATTCTGAGAGCCAAGAAAAGTATGAGCTGTAGGAAGGTGTGAGCTTGAGCCCATATGGAAATGGGCGGGGTCAGTTTCGACAGTTGAGGAAGTGGAGCCATCCTAGTTGTGACAACCACGGCGGCGGGTGCCCGGAAGGAAGCACACAAACACCATCAAGAGAGAAGGAAAAAGTACAGTACGAAAGGTCTCTTTCCGCAAAGGTGAGCCCTCTAGGGGGAAAAGGTTTTACGGCAAACAATGACCCTTTGGGGCGTGTATTTATTGTGCTTCTCTGGCCACGTCTCGCGCAGTACGGAGAGTGGCACGTAACGCCACTGACCAGGACTGAGTGCAAACTTGTAGGACTCGGGCATATATCTCGCACTTTTCTGTAAGGGCAGCACACTCTCTCAAATTTAGTACTGTATATTGTTTGGGGTTCCTATGGTTTGGTTTTCGCCGCTGCGAGTCAATCTTCTTGTTGCTCAATTTTAAACTATCTCTTTCTTTCCGCGTAGAACGCTTTCCGCGAACCACCAATACACAGTATAGAGCAAAAAAGGATTTTTTCAGAGTTGTGGGCAAGTTTTCAATCAAAAAATATTTTTGATATAAAAGAGGAAAGCTGGTATCACTTTTCGATTGGCAAAAGCGGACAATAAACATGGTGGTTACGCAACAAAAAGTTTTTTTTTCGCGCATTGGTCATGCCCCGGCGCCTAGCACCGTCCTGGGCTCGCGCAAAGGTCGCGGCGCCGCGCTGAATCATCCGTCCAGCGGGGGCCCATTGATGTATTGCGTCTAAGTGGTACTGTAAACTGATATGTTGATTTTTAATAACGAAAAAACGCTGCCTGAATGGCACTGGTACGAGTTGGTACTACCATTTGCCCCTTTGGCTCCGAGCAGTATTTTTTTTACTTAATTGGTGACATTACAGGTGACATTGGAAATGAAGCAAAAAAATGAAAGACGACTGATAAAGAAGGTCTGATAAGTTAGAGGGCAAAACCATCAATTATTCAATTTACAAAGATAACACGACAAAACTTCGGAAGTTAGTTCTGCACGTGTGGTGGGGCAGAAAAAAATTAGTGGAGGAAAAAATTAAGGAAAAAAATAGAGGAGAAGGCCTTGAGGCCGCCTAGAGAGCCATCAATTTCTTGACCTCGCAACTCGACCGTTTTTTTTTGTCTTAGTATTACTACGGCAGATTGAAGGGATAGAGAGGCAGTTGATTAGTGTGAATTCAATTTATATTCTTCAGACCGATTTTTTTTTTGGTAGATTTGTGACATCTAAAGAAGACCTAGTGAGAAGAGCAAAATTTGAAAAAAGCGAATGGGAGAGATCACTTAATTATGAAGAATTTTCGAAAATCGGGAAAAATTGGGAAATGTCAGAACTATTTCAAATAACATGTCAGAAAATATTTTTAATTGATGAAATATGAAAAAAATTTGGCCGTTTGACCTCTTACATTGTTAAATTTGAGCTCACTTATCTCGGTTACTAGAAAAGATATTAAGAAAGTGCCAACTGATAAAATGTGTGTGATAATATGAAAACAATTTATCAGTTCACAACTTTTTTGTATCCTGAACAGGAACCGGGATAGAGTGGTTTAAATTTAAATGTTACAGTGCCCTTGCTAATACAGGTAATGTCTAATAGGTAAAGGTGAATTCTAAAAATAGATTCTAATACAGGTAATACTTTCCAATTTTCAATTTTAACATTTTCTAGAAAACATGCAACTTGGTTTCTTGAAAAACTAAAATATGCTGGTCACAAACCCTCAAGAGGTAGAAATAGAAAACAGTTGTACAAACTCATGAGTCTCATAAAAAAGCTGAAAAGCCTGAACAAACTTTGGGTGGCGGTCACACTCACCTGTTCGAGTCGCCAGCAGTTTGAATCTTTTTCAGTCGTGGTCATCATTGATGAGAAATGTGAATTCGTGGTTTTCCAGGGAACGAGAGTAGTAATATTTCGCAGTGGATTCTTGTCTGAAAAATAGGAATAAGGGCATATACTTGTGATAGCGGAAATGAGAAAAGCTGAACGTTGCCATCCGGCGGCTGCACTTTTAGGATTAATGTCCTTTCAAATATTAATCATACTATGGAAGGAACAGAAGTGAATATATGCTGAGCAACGGAAATTGAAAGGGGAGCCCAAATTTTAAGACCATTTTTTATAATGAAAAGACTAAACGAAAAATAAGTGAAGGGTATTTTAGAAAATAATGAACTTTTCAAAAAAATGTCATAAGGACTACTGTAGATCGAGTTTTTTTGTTGTTGAACAATTCTCAGGAAATAGGAAACTTTGAGTTTGGAAACGAGAATAGGTAGGTGGTGGTATATGGTGACGACGTCTTCGCCGGACGCGCGGATTGTTGTTGTTTGTGGCAGTTTCTCGCGCGGATGCGGAGCGGCCCCGACGCGGAATAGTATGCTGGCGTGGAGATGCGCAGGCAGATACAAAACGCGGCGTGCGGGCACTAAAGTTCGTGACCTGTGATAGGTCGCGGCAAATTCGGAAACCGATGGTTTTTGGGGCTGAGGAAGGAGAAAACCAAAAAACGACGAAGGCTCAAATAAATGACGAGGCGGAATACGTGATTAAACTTTTCCTCCCCCCTCTACAGTTCTTTTTTTGCAGTGCGCGCTCGCTCCATTCCGGGCCCAAACCTCCCACCATCTCGATCGTGAGACACTTCTGTACTACTTTGTCCGGCAAACTTGAGAAGTGTGCCGCTGACTGACCCCGATGTTCAAAATGGAACGAAAAACTAACCACGAATTACAATAAAATACAAAAAATCTGAACGGAAACCAAATTATTTTTCCTAATTATATAGGTGTTCTGACTTGAATGGTCCCTGGAGTCATTTAGCTTACGACAAGCAGCATTATGTCGTCAATAATTCAACCTTTTGCCAACTGGGAAACAATGACGCCACCAAAAAAACCGGCTGTTTTTTCCTATCTCTCTCCGGTTCTATTTTTCCGATTACGGAGACTAGCTGTGAAAATTACGTGATGTCCAACTGATTTATCTTATCTCTCCACCTTTTATTTTTTCTTTTTTTCTGTTCAACATGAGATACAGTTAGTAGTTGGGCCGACGATCTATCTTTGTTGTCGCGGTGGTCGTCAGTACCACTTGCCGTGCCGATTCGGTGCCGTCCAGTGTTTCGCATCGGAATTGACCAGCCAAAGGTCGTTCATTCAATTTGACTGTGTATTATGGCAACGACTACTGAATTTGTGATCAGGGTGGGAGGCAAAGAGGGCAAGAAGAGGGGATCCCCGATTTAATAAGGGTTTTCTTCAAACAAAATGGGGTCTGATTTCTGAATTCATTGCTATGCGTAGTATACTGATAAAAAATAATTACTGATAACACGAAATTCTTTTCCTGTTTTTCTGGAACTCATTCACAAGATCGCCCACGACAACAACACAAACTTTCAAGTAGCAATACGGTTTCGGTTTCGATTTCGCATTCAATTGGTCACTCGCCCAATAACAAACGAAAGTGGCTCGAGCCAATAAACAGACAAACATTTCCGAAAATTGAATAACTATACGGTTTCGCATCTGGTAGGCAAATATGGGAAGCGGCGGGGCCGACCTTTTCCACTGTCTGACGCGTCGCCCCGAGAGTGCTATGATCCTCCGACGCGCCGTTGGTGGACCTTCGTGACAGCGCCGCCGGCCATCACTGACTGTGGCTCCGCGGCCATCCTGGACCCTTCCCCTGTTTGTTTTCCCAATTATTCCCGTTCTACTTATTTGGGCTTGTGCTCCGCAACCAACTATACGTACGTGGTGTGTTTGTCGAGTCTCTCTCTGAATTGTGCCAAACCCGTGCGTCAAAACGTAGTGAAAGCGGCGGGCGTGGTGCGCGGCGCAAAAGTTTTGAGCTTCGATTCCGATAGTCACCCTAAATTTTACTTCCTCGTTTCGTCGGGGCTCTCACTGAGCCGGCGTCTCCTTCCGCCAATGCAAAGAAAATACGATCGAATGACAGTAACGTAAAACGGTTTCCATTCTTGCAGACCCTAAAATTTGTTGTATGGGGGGTCGAGATGAAGAGAAGAAGACATTTCAATTAAGTCTTCTTCCTTCTCCACACCATCCGTAGACGTCCTTCAGAAGGACGGTTTCGCAAAAATTGTACGTGTGTGTACTTCTCCATACCATGCCACCGGGCGCTAAGTACTGACATACTTTTTTCACATCTCGATGCAATAGGTCATTGCATCTCCGCGAGGAATTGGTTTGCATCTATGGGGTCTTGCGTAATCTCTACAAACTGATTACCTCTGACGGCACATACATTTTCTCTAATCACTTTTTAAGAAGGAACTGGGTCATCTGGGAATCCTATTCAATAAAACTGATGAGAACTCACTGATCCCTCAAGTGACGAGGGATTCTAGAAAGTTCCTGTCTCTTCTCCCCAAAACAAGACTCGAATTGGCAATTGAGACCACTTGACAGATTGCCAAATGTGCACTAAATAAACAGATCAGACATGTGTCTGACAACCTATCGTTTTTTCTCTTGTCTCGAATAGAGCAAAGATGAGCAACCCACTTGGCGCCCAAAATTTCCTGAAATGGAAGAAAACGAGTTGCTAAGGATGTGATGGCGACAAATGAGTATAGTTTTGGGCCGAGTGACTGGAACAACATTTTCTGATATTCAAAAGGTCATTTTCGGTCCATGTGGTTTTTCTGATGGCAGAAACTGGCACGAACGCCACGGACTGCTTGCTCAGCTTGCCCTCGTCTCACACCTTCCAAATGTTGCGTGAGTGTTCAATGGTGAAAAGGCAGAGGACAAAGGGAGATTGATAAAATAATAAGTTGTGAACTGAAGTGATTTATAAGCATTTTAAATGAAGTTTCAGAAATTTTCAAAAGGGTTTTTTTCTCGGATTTTCATAGAAATTTATTTTTGCCGTATATGCTCAAATAGACGCCCGCCCTATCTATGTGTACTTTGAGCTCAATTATCTTGGTTCCTTCGAAAGGTTTTCAAAATGTCTCAACTGATAAATTGTTGTTGATATTATGACACACATTTTATCAGCTCACAAGTTTTTGTTATTTCTCATAGAAATTGAGATTTTTGAGTTCAAAGTGCAAGTCTTGGGTGGCCTTTCATAATAACAATTGTGGTAAGGGGTGAATTCTATGTAACAGGTTTTCTCAGACTCTAGTAACCTTAAATATACTCATGAACCTGGAAAGAAAACTCAAATTTGAAAAATTTTAACACAGCAGAATTAACTGAACAGCTTGGAAACATGTGTGATATGTACGTCTTTCGGTTTTTGCGCTTTGAAGTGTGATATCAAGAATTTGGAACATTTTCAGCATGAATTACTTGCAAAATTTTTTTCTCATGCTCCTCTGGTTTTTTTTAATTTTCTGACAAGCTAATTTTCAGATACATGTAATTCTCTCACAAATATTTTCTCCCTCTGACTCTCACAGTGTTCCCTGTCCAGCCCGGAAAAGCGTATATTTTCATTCTCCAAGTGCACCAGAGCACAAAAAGTTGTTGCACAACATGCTTATGCGCCACGGCAAAAAACCGCGGTAAATGCTTTATGAGTCAATGATATGTGCCGCGCGGAGCAAGCTGTGTGGCCGGGCGCTGGCCAACGTCAAACAACCTCAGAAGACGATATCTGTCTCTCTCGGCTCGCACACGCAAAAATGTTTGTGTGTCTGCTTGTGAATTTTTTTGTTATGTTATAAGTGATGATAATGAAAAAAAAGAAGAATAAGCTTCTTTGAGCAAATGGAATGTTTGAGTATGTCTGTGCGTTATGAAAGAAGTTGGCTCACTACTGACCATTAGATATTTTTGCGAGTCGCCAAAAAGACAGGAATATTTGTATATCCAATGGCATATGACCACCGTGGTGATTGAACATTAAGTCCCCAAGGAACTATATAAAAATCAGGGAAATTGGAATAAAGAAATATAAAATCTAGAAAGACAGAAATTGAGAAGCGTCCATCTCTATAAAGTATTTCTAGAAAACTTTTATTGAAGCGGCGATCCATGAAAAAACTGTTTGGGAACAAAAGAAAGAAGGAAACAGAACAATTTCAATTTTACAACTTTTGGAGGGAGGGCATCCACCCACGTTTTACAAAAGTCAATTTGTTGCCAAATGTATTTTCTTAGGGATTTCATCTGTCCTGGAATTCAAAATTTGCCCTGGTGAGAAGTAAATGGAACATTATGTTTTATTACGGAAGTATGTCATACCGTCTTTCCTCGATTTCATCGAAACTCACTCAAACATTCAACTTTCAAGTCAATTACCTCAGTTTCTGTGAGAGATATCACTAAGTGGTTAACCAATAAATTATTTACTACAATGCCATCAATGTTTTGTCAATCAACTCTTGATATCTTTTACAGGAATTGAGATAGTTGAGCTCAAAGCTGACAATTTGGGTGGTCTCCTTTTAGAGGAAATGAGGTGTTTTCAAATACTTTTTCCGTGGAGTTCTTGGAGTTTGTCAGTTTTTGTAACGTTTTTTAGTGTTTTTAAGTGTATTCCAAATTTTCTTATTGCTCTGAGAAATTGAAAATTGTTCTAAAAATTGTTTTTTTTTTTCGACAAGTTTCCATTCTTATCAAATATGACGTTTTACCAAACAAAGATCGGTTATTTGTTGAATTAATTTTTTAGAATTTACAATTTAGAAAAAAAAAGACAAAACGGAAACTCCAATTTTTTAAAGAACAGTTGGATTTTTTTCAGAAAACCCGAAAAATTATGGACTTATTTTTAATAGCTTTGAAGTTAGCTACCATTAATTGAAAAATTGTATAAATAATATTTTTCTGGTATTATAGATGTTCTCATGTTTTTGACTTTTTAAAATGATTTTTTAAGAAGAATTTTCAATAATTCCAAAGTTTCTGCAAAACGATATCCCAATTTCTGTCGTTTTTTTTTCTCAACCTCCCCATCAAAGACTTTGTACGAAACGTGTGATTACGTGTAATCAACCCGACTCATCCAGTCTCTGCTTGCTTAACAAAAACCGAATCTGCCAAGAAGCACGAAAAAAATCACGTCAGTATACCTTTCTTTCTTTTAAATGCTCCATTCTCCCCCTATTTCCTTCCGGTCATCGTTTACATTGTGTTGTTGCTGCTGCTCAGTCGCGACGCCTCGTGGGGCGGCGCGAAAAATGCGGGAGGCGCAGAACCGGACTGGATTGGCACTGTATTATAAAAGTACGAGCAATGTTCCGACGACTTGGGACATTCTCGATTACATTGAGCATCAGCATGTGGAAGTGTGTGATTATCTTCTCAGCCGTTTTTGTTATACGTGAGTCTTTGCTTTACTTTTTTGCTTTAGCTTTATTTTGTCATTTTTAGAAACCGTTAACGCCGGGTTTCAAATCTCTAAACTCAAACCTATGTTCAAAGAAGATAATGCTACTATAAGTGAGCTGTCAACAGCTCTTGGAGCCGCATTCCCACCATGCTGCTCTGATATCATTTCTAGCATTGCTTGTAGACGACTTCAACAACACAACCCATCTAAGTTCCTCGACAGGTATATTTAAGTTTACAAAATTTTTAATTGCAAGTTTTCTCTAGATGCGCCACCGATGCTGACTTCTCACTTATCCAATGCTGTAACACTTGCGGACTGGAGAGTGCCGCTGACCGGTATGAGCTCATTTTCCAAGCCGGACATAAATCCAATCAATGTTTCGATCGACACGGCCCAGAATTCTGTAAAAGATTCTTGAAGAAGGAAGACGTCTGGGGAAAAGTGAGTGTTCTAAAAAATTTAAAAATTTAATGATTCGTTTCCAGTCTCAATGGTCTTGCGATGGATCCACTGCTCACTTGGCTTTCCGAATCTGCAGAAAGACTTGCAACTTCTGCCGCAGAGACATCTACCGTACCCCGCTCGGAAGATTTGAGCCAGTGTCGTGTGGAAAGCCTCCAGTTCTCATCCCAATTTAAGTTTGATTTTCTAATCTATTTTTTTCGAGTCTTCTAATTGATGGACCTTGTTAGTAGTCGCTAATTTATTCTCTTGTTCTAATTTATTTTCTAATTCTATTTTGTCATGACGAACTTTAACGAGATCTCGATCGAAAATTCTTTGTTCTTTTGATGTATTTATTTTTCTATAATAACAATGTAATAAAAAACCCAATAAAAAACGATTTCCCTATCTTATCTTGTTCTGAATGATATGCCACAGTCTGACGGAGACACAACACAGTTCAAAAGATAAGAAAAAAGGGAGTACGACAGGTATTATCTCTTCTCTCATCTATTATTATTGATTTTTCCTCCCGATAGCAGAATAACCTAAAAAGTACGTGGCAGTTAGTATCTCTACCTAAATCCATTCCACTTCCATTATGTGTTCCCGCTTTTTTGGTCAAAAACGGGCGTTTTCAAAGTTTCTTCAAATTTCTCCACTTGTCAAGGAAGCATTAGCAAATGGCGAAGGTGTTGTTGCATTGGAAAGTACGGTTATTACTCACGGGTTACCTTATCCGCATAATTTGAGGTAAGAATTAAAAAAAATTCAAACTGTTTTCGAAAAAACTATTTCAGCACAGCTCGTAGTTTGGAACAAAAAGTTAGATCTGCTGGCAGTCATCCAGCCACTATCGCATTATTTGACGGAAAAGTGAGTGTTTTTAAATTTTGGAGAACGAAAAACTCAAAATAGGGAATTTGCTAAATTAAAAGCCAAATTGAATTCTCAGTGTTTTGCATTTGAAAAAGTGTTGAAAACAGCAAAATTCGCAATAAAATGAGAGAATTGCAGTTTCAAAACAGTTTTTCTCGATTTTTTGGGTTCGTACAAAACATTTGTCGATTACAAAACCCAAGCGTTTATTCCTTTTGGTATACCCTGAAATTTTCAGAAACATTAAAAAATTCTGGACTCACTTTTTAAATTTCTCAACTTATTTCGAAGGAAAAAGTATCTATCATCTACTGAAAACGTCAAAATATGATACGTTTTCTGGGTATTGCAGCTGCTTTTCTATTCTATAACTCCTTCAAAAATAATTTCTTTGATAAAAATTGTTTTAGATTCATGTTGGGCTGAACGAAGAACAATTGGAACAGCTTGCATCCAGCGAGAAGGCAGTGAAAGTTTCCACTCGAGATATAGCTAAAACGTTGATCAGGGTTTGTATTTTGCAATTTCAACTTCTTATATTTCCCCTGTTTCCAGAAAGAGGTCGGTGGCACTACAGTAGCATCAACTATGAAAATTGCAAATGCTTGTGGCATTCACGTCTTTGCTACTGGTGGAATCGGCGGTGTTCATCGCGGAGCTGAGCAGAGTGCGTTTTTCTTAATAACAGAAAAACATTATTTATTCCAGCTTTCGATATCTCTGCTGACCTACAAGAGCTTTCAAAGACTCCAGTTTGTGTCGTTTGCTCAGGTGTCAAAAGTATTCTGGATATTCCAAAAACTGTTGAATACTTGGAAACTCACTCGGTCAACTGTGTGGTATATGGGAAGGAAAATGTGTTTCCAAGCTTTTTCACTAGAAAATCCGGGAGTACAGCTCAATTCAGTACGGAGAATTTGAATGAAGTTGTTGATTTGTTAAGTGAGTGGATTTTCAATTTTTCAAGATGAACTATTTGTTTCCAGAAACATCGAGAATACTAGGACTCCCATATGGTACAATACTTGCATGCCCGATACCTGAAAAATACGCGACCGATGGTGATGTTATCCAGAATGCCATTGATCAGGCTGTCCGAGAAGCACAGTGAGTTTGTAATAAATATTTTATGTATGATATTTTATTTCAGAGAACGAAACATCGCATCACAAAGTGTTACACCATTCATTCTAGCTAGAGTCAATGAACTGACACAAGGAGCTTCAATGAAAACCAGTGAGTTCAAAATATAGTACATACCATTAGTAAGATATACAAAAACACATTTTGTGGATGATTTCCGGCAGTTTTGATCATTTTTAGGAGTCTGAAGATAGCTTTCCAGTTTCCGACTACTTTGAGAATTGTTAAGAGTGTTGAACAGACTTAGAACTGGAAATTTCCACACAGTTTTTCTAGAATTTCAAAATTCACAGAATTTTCTGAAAATTCCTATTTTATAACTATTTGTCGATGTTTTTCTGGTCCTTTTTTGCATTGATAACGTGTGTTCCAGAAATTGACAAATTGCTAAAAAAAGCGAAGAATTTCCAAAAAATTCTGTGATATCTGTTTCTAATTGAAGTCTGTTTCAAAATTTTAAACGCGATCGAAAACTTGACAGGCAAGCTCCAGACTCCTGAAAATGGCCAAAAACAAACTGAAAATTGGTTTTTATATATTTTATTAGCCGGTACTGTATATATTTTTCATTAATGCTTTTTTTCAGATATTGCACTCTTGGAGAACAATGCTTCAATTGCTGGAAGACTTGCCGCTAAAATGCATGAAAAACGACCAATTACATCCGCCCATAAAAACCAGGCATCTTCATCTTCTCCAAAAAAACCAAAAGTGGTGAGTCAAAAAATGTCTCATTTTTGTCCTTTTCTTTCAAATCTCTAGCCGTGTAAATTTTGAAACAATACCAGACGTTTGTCTTGTTAACAAACAACACAACGCCTACCAGTTTCAATGACATTTATTTGCTCGAAACATCACGAATCTCGGGTTTTCCAGGTGTCTGTCGGAGCAGCTATCGTTGATTTTGAAGCCATCACGAGCGAGTATGTCAAGGTGAGAAGAATTTACAAAAAAATGGGGGAAGGGTCTAAATTATGACTGGGGGACGAGGGGAAAGAACAATTTGGAAAGAGGAGTTTTGGATTGACTGAAACGGAAGAGGGGAACACGTAAGAATTGTGATGGGTGGGATTGTAGGAATGCAAAAATTACAGAAAAGAAAATAGAATGATAGTTTATTCTACCTCTTCTTTATCTTCTGTTTCATCCTTTGGAAATTGAGCAGGTTCTAATTGTCTAGCATTATGCTCGGCAATCGCCTTCTGAAGTTCATCTCTCATTTCGTCTCCTCGAACCGTAAACTCATTCTCCACTTCTTCAATGACCGAATGTTTCAAAAATGGCGAGTACCCTGGAAAGCTTCTCACACGGCTTACTCTCGATGACTGTGTCGATGTGCTTTCAGCCAAATTGGCGTTGCTCTTGAAGCTCTCAATGTATCCATCTCCGTGACGGTCACTGGGAAAAAGTGGAATTATTGAACACCTCGAGGTTAATAAAACTCACTAATCATTAATCATCTGAGAGTAGTACTCCAGCTCAGCCATTTCAGTCTCAACCTTTTCAATGTCTTTGCGAAGTGCAACGAGCATGAAAATCTTGACCGGTGCCATGAGACAGAATGCCAGACATCCCACGATTTCTGTATTGGAATGAAGCCATCTAAAAATAGATCAATTTAGAATCCAAGATTCGATAGATTTTTCTCACTTTTTGATGTGAACATAGCAATCGTTTGAGCGGTCGGTGTGACAGAATACTTTGGTGGCGTTGAGGAAATCTAAAAATATCGTGACTATTTTTAAAATAAAAAAGAAGCTACCCGAACAAGTTTTGAGAACTTCCTTAGTTGGACAGCAAGAAAGCGTGTGGTAGGCATGGTCCCAAACTGGGCAGAGCTCTTTCTGAAAAGTGTTATGGTTGTCAGAATAATAGCCATATAGTTTTTTCCCGAGTAATTACTATTTATCTTTGTACGGGACTATGGTGATGACCTGTCAGCTCTCATTGAAATTCGTTTTAGCTTGAAAATCATGAAATCTGTTTAGAAATTCAGCTACAACTTCAGAAAATTTTGAGAAGACTTTGGTTTTTTTTTAAACTTGATTTATTCTGCTATAAAAACCTGGACCTTGAAAAACTTCAGGTTCTGAAAGAGGTTGACACGTTTTATGGATAATTCTCCACATTTTTCGCTTTTTAATTCAATTTTCAGCGGAACCATATTTGCAACACTTCGAGCACTAATAATTTGGTTCCCTTAATTTGTCAACAACTCAAGACTTAACGATTTTTGGGCTTTTTTCGACAATATTTCTTAGCTTGACGGTTTTTTTAATGTCTTATAGGAACCGAGTTTTCGAATGGTGCTATTAGAGGAATGAGAACTGAAAATTTGAAAAATTTCCAGTTGATTTTTAGATACATAAGCTTTAAAAATTTCACAAAATCAAGAAATATATTTTCAAGTTTTTACTGGTTGATCATTGACTGTCAAAATCGTTTCAATCTCTTCCCAACTTACGCTGCTTTCGTGAAGCACTTGAATGTGAGAATGCAAGGAGGTGTGTGCGGTGGACATGAGACTTGCAAAAACAAAAATCATGATAGCGTCGACGACAAGTGTGCAACATGTCAACCAGTGACAGAACACGACAATGGCAATTTGTCGCTGTCGAATGGCCACAATCGACGCAACACAAAGGAATGCCTGGAAAAATGATTCAAACTAGAGAACAACGGACGGCGAAAAGTTCAAATTTACCAGACAAATATTGATGAGACAGTAACCGAGCACATATGGGTCATATTTGTGGATCGGAATCAATACGAACAGTGGATTCGTCAGCATGACTGTAGTGGCCACGAGGAACACCAGAGACCCCAGAAGGAGTAGAAGATTGGTCCCATAGAGCCATGCGGCCTTCCCACACCGCATTCTGGAGAAAGGAATGATGAATGAAAAATGTGACAAAAGGAAAAAAGTGACGATTTCGAAAAATCAATTGAAAGAATGTTTCATGAAATTTTTGATGGAAAAAATACGAATGAAATGAAAATTCGAGAACGGAAAACAGAGACGTGTTTGTTTCTTCTTTACGAGGAAATGATTTTTGTCAAGATGGTTGATGGTTCTCTCCTCCCGAGGACTGATTGGGAAAAAAAGGACGGGGGGAGGTGAAAGACAAAATAACATAAGGAGACAGAGAGGGGGCGAAAACTGTGTGGAAGCAACAGCCAGCTTCCGGCACTGCCGATGAGATAGCTAGCTTTCTGATGCGTTTGCCTATTTGTATAAAGTATCAATTCCAATGTTGTGTCACACGTTTGATGAATCGATATTCTAGGCAAGTCCCAGAACAAAACGTGAGAAGAACTATATCAAAAAAGTTGTGTTTGTATTCTTGTTTTTGAAAAAAAGGAGAAGATTTGTTGTCTTTTTTCAGGACGATGGAGGGTCGTATAATGGACAAGTGGTTCAACGAATGGGTGGTGTGGCACGAAACCATGCAGAGGCGCTGGGAAGGTCAGTGACAATCGTAAATTTGAATGTGACTCACTTTGAGGGGCGCTAAAAGCATTTGAATTAGTCTTTTTTAAGAAGCGAAGAACCGTTTTTTTTTCAGTGAAATTCAAGTACCATGTTTTCTCTAATAGAAGCCCCCCCCCCCTTATAAGTGCAATTTGATCTCACCTTTTTGATTTCCATAAGAGATATCAATCATCTGTCAAGTGATTTGATAATTTTAACATTAACTAATAAATAATTTATCAATTAAAATTTACTTGACATCTTTTGAAGTGACCAAGATAATTGAGCTCACATGATGGGTTTCTATCGAGAAAATAGGTATTATGGATTTACAACTCTTCAAAAACTGTAGAAAATAATTTGAAATGTTACGAGATGAAGAAAAAGAAGGTCAAGAAATAACTGATCAGCATTTTTACACATCTGCATTCAAAAAGAGCACCGTACTGTTAACTTATTGGTTTTTAATGTTACATCGTTGAGCAAATGTTAGTCTTTTTCATTTGCGCTCTGCCCACAGTAGATCGAAAACAAAATGAAAAGAAAAAGACTTGATGTTTTCAGATTGGGTTGCGATTCGGTGTTCATTTCAGCAATTGGAGATGATCAGAACGGACAGTTTTTCCGCCAACACAGCGATCGATTTGTGAATAATTATTAACAACAATCAAAAATCAATTCGTTATGTTTCAGGATGTCAATAGAGTGAAAGTGATACCACACAAGCCAACGTGTACTTATCTAGCTGTTAATGTTCGTGGAAATGTCAGATATGGAATCGTAACCTGTGAACCTCTGTTAAACTCATTGACTCCAGCATTGGTAAGATATCGTGGTCTAAAGTCAGAAGTTAAAAAAAGTGTGGGAAAGCATTGTACGGCTATTAAAGCTAAATTGAATGTGTTTTTTTTCTGGAAATTATTGCAGTGCAAAAGCTTATTTTTCGATTCTATTTGGGGATGTAACAAAAAAATTGTCGTTAATTGATACGACTTGCAAAAAATTGTTCTAGAGGGATGTCAGCTATTGCATTTTTAAAGTTTTTTTTTTGCACACTAACGCGTTTTTTAAACCATTATAATAAATACATTTTGAGCTGATTATCGGCTACTACAAACCCATTTGAAGAAGATATCCTGAAACCACTTCTAGAATTGCCCTTTAACAATCAACTTTGACTGAATTAATCTTGTTTCTTCTGAAAAAAATTTTAAGAGTGGTCAACTTATAAATTGTTCATTACCATATTGAAAACGTTTTGTCACTTTATCACTTCTTAGTACCATTGACAGAAATTGAGAAAAACTGACCAGAAGTTATACACTGTAAAATCACTAATACAAAGTCACCCCGCTTTTCGAGCTTAATTATCTCCACTTCTTTAAAAGAAATCAAAAACTCATCAATTGATGAAATGTTGGAAATAATATAATAAACGTTTCACAAGTTGACAACTTTTCGGTATTTTTTATAGAAATTGAGATAATTGAGCTCTAAGGGCAATTATTGGGTGACGTTCTATCACTTTTACAGTGAATTTAACATTTGGATCTTAGTATTGTTTGAAACCTAATGTTCTTAAACGGTAATCAGCAGCTTTCTGATCAAAATATCACTGGTAAAGGTAGGAGTCCGAGACTTGAAATGTTTTCTGGATACTGAGGACTGATTGATCCCCGGGAACCAGAGTTTCAGTGAAACCTTCACCAATAAAAAAATAGCTCAAGTTTCTTAGCTCAAGTTTAATCCACAAGCACACTTCAGGTTGAAAGCAATGAAGATGTCCTAGAATGTGCTGACTTCATTCTCCTTGATGCCAATCTTCCCGTTCCCGTAATGATGAAAACCTTGGAGATTGCCAAGAAACATAACAAGAGAGGTATCCATAATTTTATTTAGCGAACGAAATCAACATTCAATATTTCAGTATGGTTCGAGCCCACTGATCTCGACAAGGTGAAAAAAGTCTTCGACACTGGTCTTGTTGGTGCAGTTACCGCTGCATCGCCAAACGGAAATGAGTTTCTGAAATGGGCGAAACTGTGTAACGTCCGATTGGATCCATTTGTCATCGACACCGCCGATAATGTATTGGAGTTCATAGAGAGGGAAAAGACAAAGCTTCTTTTGAACACGTCAGTGTTTGTGGTGACACTGGCACATAAGGGATCTGCTGTAGTGTACAGGTAGTACTTGGAAAGGAAACGTTGGATAATTAGAGATACATTTCAGGAATGATTTGGGTCAGCTTGAGTTCCAATCACTTCCTCCGCCTCTTCAAATGGACAAAATTGTTTCAGTTTCCGGAGCCGGAGACAGGTAATTTTTAAAAACCAATTTGTTCAAGAATATCGTAATATTTATAATGAAAGCGCCTCACATTGTCTGAGCTTATCTCGTTTCCTATGAAAGAGAATTAAAAATGTGCCAACTCCGAATTCTCAAAGTTCTAAAACAAAAAATGTGTATGTTTGAAACATTTTTATAATGATTTCCTTATCACTTTCAAACTTAAAAAACATTTCCAATACCTTTTCAATTAACTATTATAGCTTTGCCTTGGTTTGCTCTTAAGATTTTTTGTTTTTAACATTAGATTTTTTCAGTTTCAACAGTGGAGTGATTGCTGGGCTTGTACATAACAAATCCGTGGTTGAATCCCTTCAAATTGGTCAGGAATGCGCTCGTCTCACTCTCCAAACTTCATTGGCGGTTTCTGAAGGAATCAATCCGCATTTATTAGCCTAAACTCTCTACTACCAATAAAAATGTATCTTTTAATCATTTATTTATTTTTGAGAAGCACATTTGAAAGCAATGACAAATATATATTGGAATTCAGTTGAAGGGATTTTTGGATGTTTGTAGTAAGAGACAAATATACTTATTTCTTAATGGGAAAGGAACTTTTTGTGGGGTGAAAAAATGTTTCGAGATCGAGAAACAGTGAAAAATAACAGGTTTTTTGTTGATGGCGTAGCTTTGGCCTGGGCAAAGAGTAATACTACAATGAGTTTTGTTTTCGGGAAGTTTGGAATGGTTTGGGTGCAACTTTATATATTTTTGATGTAATTTTTTGGTCGGGTGGTGTAGAATCACAAAATGTCTTTAAGATCGATTTAAAATTCGCACCGGCTACTGAAAAAAATTAACAGAGAGGGAGCTATTATGTTGGGAAAGGCAAGAAAAAAGAAAAAAAATTCAGTAATTAGCATCAGGCGAGAAGCATTTAAAAGGTAAGGAATTATGTTTGTATTGGAATTATGGAATTTATGACCCTATATTTGATTTTGTATTATGCGGATTGGACATCATCAGATTTACTTTTGGCTAGTTTCCGGAACAATTTCTTCAATCTTCACGGCCTCCTAAAAAAAGAGATCTTGTCTTGTACTAATTGGGTTCTATTCAACTTACATTGTTCTCCTTCTCGTATTCTTCATGGGCTCGTTGAATCGCATCAGTGACGTCGATGGTGGCACAGAGGGTCGCAATAAGGGATTCTTTGTGCGCTTGTCGGTCCCTTTCAACGACATAGCTCGCTTTGAGCAGTTCCGGTGTCTTCTCGTCGAACTCGGTATCCGATTGGAGTTGGTCTCTCCACTCGACCATCGTGTCGCGATATTTGAAAAGAAGAGCCTGGAAAAATAGTTGTTTTGCTTCTGGAAACTTTTTTAGACACAAAGCTCACATGGATTCTGTCAACGTGCCGTTCGGCATCAGTGCAATAATTTTCAGACTCGTCATCATCTCCATGGAGAGCACGGTTGCGTTGCTTCTCAATAGCACAATACCAGTCATTGGCCTCTACAACTCCTGGAGCCTCAAATTGGATTGGTAGTGGGTCCGCGGCAATCGTAATGATATGCTTGTTATCCACAGCAACCGATTTGATATCCGTGAGCAGGATTATTCCCTTTGGTGGGCAATGTGCATCCTTTTGCCAGCTGATTTCTGTACTCGTCAATTGAACATATCGCCGTTTTGCCTGAAGAACCCGCTTCCATCTCATACGGTTACGATCAACTTGGATCAGCATTCCAAACTTGAAAACCGTGCATCTTTGTGGGTCCACACGGTCTCCAGCAAGTGAGATGTTATCCAGGAAGCTCGCCATGACAGTCTTGTGCTCAGTGCTGGTCACTGTCTCAAAAACTCCATTCAGCCAGATTTCCTTTGAAGACAATGGTCCATCGCTAACACTACAGTTCGACAGTCTCTGTAGCAGTTTGGAAAGAAGTAGAAGAGTTCTGGAGACACGATTGTCTGGGAGATCTTTACGAACTTCGAAGGCTTTTGGGTTCAGAATGGCGGCGGCAAAGAAACGCATAATGATGAAAGATGAGACAGCTAGACGTTGAACACCAGGGCGCTCACTATGCTCTCCAACAACCTTTCGGAGATCGTACAGGAGCTCTTTGATGATGTGTGGACAGTTGGCAGAGCTGCTGGTTACGGCCTCGTAGAGCATTTGGAAGTAGACAAGGAGATTGATCTTGTTCTTCTCAACCGAAACTCCAGCGAGCACTCTAGATGGGTCCACTTCACAGTTCTTGCGCTCTTTGAAGATCTAGAACAAGGAATTTCTAATTTCAACTCCTATGAGTGCGTTACATACTCTGTCTATAACTGGCTTCAGTGTTGAGATCAGGTACATTTTGCCGAAAGTCATCAGCATCTCAAACAACATCTTTCCAGATAATGATTGTCCTCTGAACAAGGTGTTCTCGTCCCTATAAGATAATTATTTTGCTTTCGCTTAATTGTACAGTGACTCACTGGCACTTTAAGATACTGTTGACGTAGAGCGAGCTGAGAACCGGGCGAATGTGATCGGTTTGTGCGAGAAGTTCAACCAAAGAACGAGAGATCGGGGTGAGCTCCACTTTGGGAAGCGACTCAATAACAGCGACAAGGGAAGCGGTAAGTGGTTGGACTTCTCCGGATTGATAAAGAAGGTCCAGAAGAGGTCTGAATATTAAATGAATGTACCGTACAACATGTAACAGAAGCTTTTTTTATCACAGGTTACACGTTAATCTTGAAAATTGAATATTCTAGGTTTGAACTAAAATAACTCCTAACTAACATCTATCAAAAAAGAAATGTCAAACTCACTTGTAATACTGCATCTTGAGAATATGATCCACTTGATAGGTAGTCTTCAACGTGATCTCACCAATCTCCTCCACCTTCCCGCCGTCAGTCTCCTCTTGACCCTTTGGCCGGAGATAGAACCACTTGGCTGGTCCCAACTTCCAATTCTCGTCAATGTCGACGCGAACTTGTCCGTGAAAAACTGAGTTCATACCCTTTAGAAGATCCTGCCACAGCGTAAACTTCAGCGAGAGCATTCCGTCACCACATGGCATCTCTAACCATTCCTTGCTGCGCTTCTCCTCTGTGTCAATGGGTAGCTTGCCGACTTCCTTAAAGAAGCGAAGACGTTTTAGAAGCAGTGCGAGGAGTGGGCGGAGTAAAAAACAGCACAAAAAAGAATGGGGGCTACTTACACTGGAGTTGGAAACTTCGGAGACTAGCAGAAGCAGTGTTTGGTTGTCTTTTAACTTCAATCCACCGTAGTCGACGACTCTGCAAAGATAGAAACTCAAACTTTTTTGAAAAAAAAAACTTTTGTTTGAGCACAAATTTGTGCAGGAGAAAAGAGTGATACTAATATTGCGAAGTACTCAGAATTTGAAAAAATTGTGGCTCAGAAATAAAAGGCTACTATAAATCACAACAACAGAACAAGAATTCGTAAGACAGATCTTTTGTTGTACATTTCTCTTCCGATTGCCATGCTTACTCAACGGCTTTGTGCTCAAAAGAGGTGTTTACAAAATGACGTTAGCGACGAACGTTCCTTATTTCGTTTTTGCCACGATTTGGAATCTTCAAAGAAAGAAATAAGGAAGCAGACGATCTTGGGGAAATTGAGAAAACTAATTTTATGGTGGTGAGTCGAGGGGAAGAAGAAAAAACAAGATTGAATATTCAAGTAGGATTCTTTCAAAAAACAAGAATCCATAAAAATATTCTTCTTGTTCTCGATTTTCTATTCATGTAGAATCTCGAATACCAATAACAAAACTTCCGGTTTTTTCTTCATACTTTCTGGATTCTGAATTCTTGAGCTTTTGAGAAAAAGGAAAAAATACTAATTTGAATTTAGACAAGACTTGAAATTTATACTACTTCAAGAATTTGAATACGAGTGGGGGCGTCGAGAAGGAGGCAGAGTCTATTTATAAGACATTTTCATATAGCGGCGCCGTCTGTTTCTGCGGCTCCCTCCTCTTCCTGAATTGCTACAATTTCTAATGAGCGCGGGCGTACGGAAAGGAAAAAATTTCAAGACATAAATATGTCGAAAAATGGAGACGGAAATATAAAACTGCGGGGGTGTCATAGCTAGACGAAACATAAGAAAGCATGTTTTTGTTATATCTACCGTAGTCCGGAACAGACAGTGGGGGAGCATGAATAATGAAGAAGCGGGATGACTAATTTCATTAGTAGTACGAATACATTGTTAAAAGTGTAAAAAATGCGAAGGACTCCACATGTTTTACAAAATATATGATCCGCATGTGTGTTCGGTTTTAGCAAGACACAGAAAAAACACACACAACAAGAAGATCACAAAAAGTACTCGAAAGCGTCTCGTCTAGCAGCGGGGGCGGGTTATTTGAACAGTTTGTCGGTGACAACCCGCTCTGGATGGTTTTGGTGGGGTGAGTAGGAGGACAAAGGTAAAAAATAAGGAAGATTGGTGACAAAAACACTAGGTTATTTCTCCTGGGGTAGTGAGAAACCCAGCGGGTGCCCGGTTTCCCGCAAAATGTGTTTGCCATTAGATTAAATTTATTTTAATAGTTCGCGGCAAAACGTCGGCACATTTGTGTTATCTTACCCGATGGGTAATTAGAGCCTATGGGTTCACGATTTGTGACCAGATGCGCGCGAAAAGTTATGACTTTGTTTTTCAGTTACGATTTGAAAAAGCTGTTGATCTCGTGGACCCACTAGAACTAAAAATTCCAGAACTATAAGACACAACGGGTCATCCTTACAAAAAATCAGACAAAAAACTCGGACACACAGAAAGCGAGCTCTTGAGATATTTCGAGCAATCATATGGTTTGACCCAATCTCTTGAGAGGGTGATAAAGAGGAGCCAAGATCACAGTGGTGGCGGAAAGGGAAAATGAGAGAAAAGAAAAAAAATTGTGTGAGAGAAAAGAATTGAGGGAAGAAATGCGTCTTCCAGATGTAGGCGACTGGGAGTTCCAAAAGAGCTAAATTGAAGAAAAAGAAGAGTGAAAAAAGAAGTTTCAAATTTCACTCATTGTCAAAGATGAAAGATTCTCGGCAAAAAGAGCAAAAGTGCGAAAAATAAACTTTTTCTGGAGGACTGGTTTCCAGGATATCAAATTCATTGGGAAGCGTTGTGAAACCAAAACGTCACAACATTATCAATTTTGATTTATTTTGTCATTTGCTTTGGATACCGTAATCACTCGAATAGAAAGCCACCTGGGTTTGCACTTCGAGGCTAATTATCTCAATTTCTAAAAAGATAATCAGAATCTGTTAACTGATAAAAAGTTTGTCATGCTATCACCAACATTTTAACAGTTGACAAGCTGTTTCTATATTTTCCAGAAATTGAGATAACTGCGAGCAAAGTTGAAAAATTGGGTACGCTTCAATCAGCAAAAAGGGTGAATTGTGGAGCTACATGAAATACGGTTGCACTTTTTTCACTGCAAAAAATCTCAAAGTAAAATTTTGAAAAATCCGTCAGACTTTTTCAATGAAGAATTTCGCTTGAAAGTGAAGCGTTTCTTGTTTAAATGCTGGTTCTTCAATTTCAGCAATTTATAGTTTTTAAAATCAGAAACCGAATTTTGATTACAGAAAGCAGACTACATTAGTTTACGTTTAAAAATCGGATAAATGTTTTCTCAAATTACTCGGAAAATTATTCGAAAAAGAGAGAAAAACTCATTTTAAGTTTTCAAAAACTAGTTAGAATTAATTGATCTTTATTCTCTCTACTAGTCTTTTTGGTCCACTGCATAAAAATTTTGTGGCAAAGAACTAACGAAAATTAATTAAAAATTGACCGCATGAGGAGAATTTGAAAAATTATTCATGAGCTTCAGGCGGCTACCAGACCATGGAAGCCTTCAGAATTTTTTTCGTGAGTCATTTCTCGAGTCTGGGTCGATCATCCTCCCAAACAATTCTCTCAATGAAACAGAGACAAAAATGCTGACGGGACTCTTTCCAAACTTCCGGAGAAAAGAGAGAATTGAAGAGAAGAACTTTTCTTCATTTCAATTCAACTTGCCGACAAAAAGACAAAGCAATTGAGAGCCTGGCGGGTAGGAGACGCGGGGATACAAGGTGTAATTCATATTTTATTGCGCTCTTCCTCTTCTTTGCTTTCTTCACGCCAATTTGTTCTTCTTCTTTGTAAATTGCCGCATTTTCTCAGTTTTCTCTCTACCCCCGCCTTCCGTTCTAATTAAAAAAGGGAAACTAGTGAGAGAGGTCATGTCAAAATAGGAAGTACAGGTATTAACGGAGCAATGTCAAAAAAGTTAAGATAACGAAGGAACTCCCACGCAGGTGAGAAAAAAGCATTTTGTCTGTCGGGCTGGGCACCCGATCAGATGTGGACGCATGCCAAACATCTGTTTGCTTGAGGGAGAGGAGAGAAAAAGAGCAGCTCACTTGCGGTGCAATGTCACCTTCATTAATATCACAATATCAGTGTGTGCTACCCACGACTTCCGGTCCCCTCTATTTCTTTTCTCTCACTCAGTTTCTCAACAAGAAATCTTTGAATATATATCTCATGAAAAAAACGTCGAGATGCGAAAAGAGGAGAAGTTCACGGAGTGATTGATAATCGTGCATCGGAAGTGGTGGAGTAGAACGTGAACTTTTTGATTTTTTTTCCTCCTTTGAAATTTTTGCGTTAGATATTTTGAAAGATGCTTTGATATTTAGAAAGAAGGAACTTCCTTGTTTCTTTTCTTAGAAGGGCCTTGTTTTTTCTCATTAAGGCACGATGGCTATCTTTAGAGCAAACGGTGTCAGGTTTGAGGAACTGAAAAAGGAAACTGAAAAAAGAAACTGAAAAAAGAAGGAACTACAAAACTATCTATAAAAATAAACACCATGTAGGCGTATTCCAAATCCGGCCTACAAAAAAATGGGGAATGTGACAGGTCAAGCAGAAAGAAAAACATGGCATAAAAAGTGTTATTCGGAAGCGATAATGTTCCTGGGCATACTTGCAAAAATCGTTGAAGGCCCGGCCCGGCCCGGTCGGCCCGGAAGGCCCGGGCCGGGCCGGGCCGGGCCTTGAAAAATTTTGAAGGCCCGGCCCGGCCCGGCCCGGAAGGCCCGGACATGAATTTTTTGGTCAAAATTTCTCAAAAAAAAATTTTTTTTCGATAATTTTTTGAGAATTTTTCTACAAAAAAAAACTATTTTTTGAGAAAAAACTGTTATTTTCCTTCAAAAATGCAATTTTTTCATCCATCTCAACTTTGGAAAAATTCAGGAAAAAATTATTTTTCAAAAATGGGTTTAAACATTTACAAATTCGATATTTACAATTTAGCTTAAAATTAGATGATAAAAACAACTTTTTTCCAAAAAAAACACACTTTTTTGCCCAAAAATCGAAGCTGGCACCAACTGGCCGGGCCTTCCGGGCCTCCCGGGCCGGGCCTTCCGGGCCTTCCGGGCCGGGCCTTGACCAATTTTTTGAAGGCCCGGCCCGGCCCGGCCCGTTGCAAGTATGTTCCTGGGGAACCCATGAGGTAATTGCTTTCAGAGATTTTTCTTTTCTGAGATCTTTGGAATTTGATATTTTATTGGTTGTTTTGATAACAAAAGAAGCAAACTCATAAGATTTTTCACAAGATTTTGAAATTTTTTCAGAAGTTCAAGCTTTTCAGTTCATATGACCGGAAGTGATAGAAAACTAAAACTTTTTTTTCAACAAAACAAAACTAAAGGAAACACAAACGTTTTTGTTTTATGTACTAAGAACTAAGCTGAATTTGTGCAAAACGAAGCAGCATTCTTTTGCAAAAATCACGTCTTTCTACCCCTACCCAGCAATTTAGGGAACATTTGGAACTACGCCTTGTCACTTTTTGTTGAGAAGAAAATTGCGGAGAAAAGAAGACAAAGGACCGATGAAAAATGGGTGAGAAGAATGGGTGAAAGTGGCGAAATGGATGTGGTCGGATTGTCCTTTTTTAGGGATGAGAGATGGTTGAAAAGTGTTTGGTCGAGAGAACATTTGGAGGGAACAAGAATAGGATTAGTTTGGAGGAGGACTCAAAACATGAAAAAAGAGTAGTTGAATATAATCTCTGGGTATTACAAAGAATAATAACTTTTTTCGGTCTTTTTTTTTCAAAAAGACGTTTTATAGAATGATACACATTAAAATTTACCATAATTTCTTTTAGAAAAGCACTGTATCTGTCACAGGAACAAAAATGAAACGGTTTGAAGTTGACAAAACTTTTCTATCTCAAATTTTCATGTTTTTTACTTGGTTTTTTAAGGATTAAAAAACCGCTATCCTATTCTCATTTTTTGAGTAGCTGGAATTAAAAACTTTTGAAGACTGAAAATCCTTTGTAGCTTTTTTTCTAGGAATACCATGATTTACAGTGTTATACCTTGATTTAGAGTGTTTTTATTAAGAGCCTGAGGAATTTCCACTTCTTCAAATGAAGGTAAACTTTTCAGAATTATTATATAAAAGACAATGCCAGAATGGACCTATGACGTATTTCAAATGACCTATTACATATCCCTAATTGTTTTTTCTAGCCCCCACTAATTTCTATATTTATCAACTTTCTTTTGATGAGGCATATGCTTGGCTGAACACTGGCAAATGGAATCCCAAAAAACAAAACAAAAAAGCTGGGATGTTTGAACTTCTATCGGGTAAAAAAACATACTCTCCCGTGCAGGTGCTCGATCAAAAATGAAAAAGAAGTTTTTTCGGGAAGAAACAAAAAACGGGGAGTAACGGAAATCATTGTTTTATATAAAAATCAGGAAGACGAGTGAAAGTTTGATAAGAATTTAAGACGATGTGCAAATAAGGTTGGCTGGAATGATATTGAGGGTAAATAACACTCAAAAAACATATGTTCAGCACGTAAATGTTTTCCGGTTTTTTTCTTTGCGATAAGGCGCATGGTTCTAGGTTTCAAACTGCAATTGGCTTTTGTTCCTTAACATTTTGAGGATATGTTATTTTTAGAAAAAAAAATTCTGAAATCAATGAACGCTCGGAATAATGTATTTCCTCGGAAAGTTAGAATTTCATAACATTTTGTAAGTGTAAATTCTCTCTAACAAAACTTTTCTAGATTCTGAATTTTCAACAAACCTCAATGAAAAGGCGCCTGCCCTGCGACGAATCTCCACACAAATCTGGCCACAGAAATCCGGATACTTGGATACAGGACACAGTTTCAACGTTTGTTCGAGTGGAGTTCCAACCTCCAGCTCTTTCTTCGCAATCGACACCTTTCCCACGGGACGAGCCACTTTTGCTTTGGATCCTGTGCGATGTTTGATGATAGAAAAATGGAATCGAGACTAGTTGTGCGAAAATGATCATAAATTGGGTTCGCCTCGGAAAGGGTCAGAACAGACTACGAAAAAAACTATTTGGTTTTCTATGTACGTAACAGGTATAGAAACGAAACTTTTTGTCCCAAAAGAATTAGCATAACAAATAGCAAATGTAATTTGGGATGCCATGAATTCAAATTAGGTCGATTAGCAGAAGATGTTGTCTTGTTCTGTGACCTTTAAAGTTTTTTCCCCAATAAAAAGGTTTAATAAAAATAAACAAACCTTCAAGGAACACGAGATGCAAGTTCGAGAATGAATCGGTCGTCTCCACTGAAAACTCGTGGGACAGATTCTCTCTGCAAAAAGGAAATTTATATAATAGCCATCGAAATTGCCTTCAATTATGCACCCAACATCATCATCATCATTTTTGCTGTCAACACTATTTTTGCGAGGCTCAGGCGGCGCTTCTATTCTATTGAGGATGGAAAGTATCAAAAGAGCTGTTGCTGCTGCTGCTCAGAAAAATATAGATTCGCAACAACAAATAAGGCGCGGTGCCGGTCAAAAACACATTTGAAAGAAAATTGGAGGGAGGACGATTGTTGTGTGGGGGCGTACATTGTATAAATTTACTGCTTTTGTTGTATGCGTGGGAACACCTAATCGGATTCAATTTGAGATGGAAGATGAATGAGATGTGAATGAGGAGTGTGAAAAATGAGATAACTTCGTTAAGCAAAACTGAGAATATTCTTCTCATTCACTTAACGCCTTTTAGTATGATCAATTCGGAAGTGAGCTGCATTTTCAGTGATATCATTTTGATAAGAGGAACTGGATGATTTAGTTTAATTTATTTCGGAAGACGGTAAAAATATTCTGAATTTCCTAAAGGGACTTTAGAAAGTTTTTTTCTAAGAACACCAACGATTTCAAGAGACCTTTTAATACAGGTTTCTTATATTGGAAAAATTGTTCAATGCGGACATTTTTTAAATTTTTTGAAAAGCGTGAGAGCAACTTACCGTTCACTATTCGCAGCTTTGTTCCCTCACTTTCTTATTTTTTCAACGACTTTCATTGTTCCACGAATGATTTTCCTCCTTCCAATTAATTTTCTTTTTCTGATTCACATTTTAAAAATTGTCGAGAAAGCAGAGAAAAGGTGAAAACATTCAAAATATGCTCAAATAATACACTTGTTTGATCTTTGTTTAAGTTTAACGAGACATCCGCTCTCAACCTTGTTTTGTATGACGACGATAATGCTCAATCAAGATAATATGAAATAATCTTCAAAATCTACAGTTTTTTTGTAATGTAATAAGAACTACTGATAGACACCTTTTACCTTATATTCAACACTTTGAGCTCAATTATTTCTATTTCATGAGATATATGAAAGAGCTGTATACTGATAAAATGCTTGGTATGTTACAAAAAAGCTTTATAAATTGAAAATTTTTTGATGTATTTTAAAGAAACAGAAATAATTAAGCTTTAACTGCAAGAATATGATGTATATCTATTAGAGCATTTACGATAATTGAGCTCAAATTACAATCCTAGCTTAAAATTCAAACCATGTGGGAATATTTTAGGATAATTACGGTATATTGTTTTCACTTCAAAGCCTACAGTACCTTTTATTAGATTTTAGACCAAAAGATTGACTATTCAATAATTTTCCTAGTTCAATTAATGAAAAACGCCCTGCTTTCAAACTTAGAAGTTCATATTTTTGAGAACTCGTCAGTAGTTTGCTATTTTTGATTTTTGAAAATTTCAATTTTGCCCAACTCACCCCTCAAGCTGCAACGATCTATGAACATCCTTTCCATCAAACTTGGCCATCACATACAACGGTTTCTTTGGTGCCTTTGCAAACTCCACTTTACCAATTTTCACAGTTACCACCTCGAACTTCCTCTTATTGTCCAATTTTGAAGCCTCAATCTCATCATCCACCTGAAATGAATTTGGATTTTTCAAGTTTTTTCTTTATTTAATATAGTCCTTTTTTCTTATTGGATCTACTAGTAGGTTGATTAAATTACTTTGGCAAATTGATTAGTGTGGTTTGTGCTTGATCTGTCAAAGGTTGACTCAAATGTCCCAAAACCCTCGGACGTTCTGGGATCCACTATCTAAAATCGTCCCAAAACCCTCGGACGTTCTGGGATCCACTATCCAAAATCCCTTTTCTCAAAACATCCACCCCCGCTAAATTGGATAGTTTTTTCTTTGACAATGCATTTTTTGGGGGGGGGGGGCGCTGCAGAAGAAGAAAGGAAAGTGCTGCCGGAAATTGGTTAGTTTTTTTTTCCATTTTCCATTTTCTTAGCCTCGGATAAAAAACGCCTCATTTCCGGTGTGAAACTACAATAAATAGAAAACGATGGTATTGTATTTTGCGAATGAATACCTCGAATACGGAGTCTTCGGAGAACACGTAGGTGTCACAGCTTTCACATTCGGATTCGCTCATTTTTGGGAATTATGGAAACAAAATCAGAAAGGGAGTTCGAGGAAAAACCGGAACAAAAATAAAAAATCTAGGAATCAGGAGTGCGGCTATAAAACGGCGCTCGGGCACCAAACCCCTCCCAATTTCTTCTTGGTTTTTTAGCAAAATACAAATTTTGTAGTTTTCAAGATTTTCAAAAATACAGACAGCTTCTGACTAACACCCACTACAGACAAAAAAAGTAAATAACAAAGAGAGAATTTTATAACATACATCTTCTGGTCGCATGGTGTTGACCACAAGATTTGTCGAATTCATATTTGGCGAGCTCGCCGAGTTCTTGAGCAGCTGTTGATTTTCTTTCTTGTCCTTCTTGGCAGCCTACAAGTTTCAGAAAATCAAATTAGGTCTTTTCGAGTCTTCGACTACCTTGGAGTGCATAACTGGAGATGAAACTGGAGAAACAGTCTCAGTCAATCCCTCGCTCAAACGTAGTCTCAAGTTGACTACAGATGGTTGTGTAGCTTGCTCGACGGACAGTTCAGAAGAGACACTTGGCTAAAAAATAAACATTTTCTATATTTTTGTAACAAATCCTTTCTGATCACAAACATCGCTAGTCGTTGTTGTTGCATCGTTCGATGGAGAAGGCGATGGTAGGAATGGATTGGTCTTGGTATCATTTACACGCATCTCAGGTGCAGAGCGAGAGTTTTTCACGAATAGCTGAAACATTAGCAATTAGGAAAGTTGCAGGTATTCAATAATAGGAACGTCGACAAGTGCACCTACCCATCTGAAGCAGTTCATTCTTTCCGATAGAACGCAAGACAGGAAGGATATATTTATAAGTGTAAAGAAATGAAAAAAGATCTCTTTCTCTTCTCAATTTAGGACGAAAGAAAGAGCTCGGGTCGAAAAATGACCTCTTCTCGTAAAATGAGGCATTTGAAGAACATCTAGCGTCAGGACGGAAAGCTGGGCAAAGATGGGATACACGTCTTTTCTTGACAAATCTTAATGCCGCCACTCGCTCCCTTCAGAAATAAATGCCTTTTTTGTGCCTGAGCTCCTTCCGACATAACACTAATTGAACGACTTCTTTGGGGGAAGAATTCTAGAATTTCAAGACATGACCAAACCTTTTCAACTGGAGTGCACATCAAGGATCGTTGGGTTGGAGCGTCGGCGATATCAAAACAGGAATTGTCGATTGAGAAATGGGAGATGGGTCGCCGAAATGAGGCGATGGACGAGGAGAAGATGCTTGTAGCTCTCGAATCGTTGCTTCTGGCTCTTTCGTGACCGGAGATAATTGAACGACGATCCTGAAATCACGAGACGTACAGAAAAAGTTTTTTTGGGGTGTGGGTAACAAAGACTGCAGTACGTCAGCTCATGAAAAGCCGAAAATGGTCCAAACTGAAGTTATCGTATCCCTCTAATAAAACTTCATGTACCGTATTTACTGTAGTCCCCACTCAGACCGTAAACTTTAGATTCAATTATCTTGATTTTTGTGAATGATATCAACAATTTGTCAAACGATTAATTATCAATCATAATATCATCAATATTATATCAGTTGACTGAATTTTGACATCTTTCACAGGAATCTAGATAATTGAGCTCAAAGTTGACAGCTTGGGATAAGCAATACGGTATTCAGAATACGACCTAATTTATCTTAATTTTTGTACGAAAACTAACCAAAACGGGTGCCGAACGACTTTGGAGCATGACGTGCAGAATGAAAAATTCTAAGAAAATAAAAAAGACTGAGCACTTGACAACTGTCTCAAGTCCTTAGCAATCTCAAAAAGGAAAAAGAGTCATAAATCATGCTCCTTCAGCAATTTTCTAAAGTCTAGCCACTCCCTGAGAATTTTGAAGCCCATAACTCACGCTTGATACACGTTGACGGATCCGATGTCCGCCTAAATTGCGCAGCGAAGTCGACGGGCCACTATCATCCTGTCTCAACTCATCCAGCTTGGTAAGTGCCGGATATCGATCGCTGGCACCATCATCATCGGAACTGCACTCTGTGTCGAGCACCGCGCTAACATGATTCGGCAGATAGAGCTTGTCCTCGGCGTCTCGGACAGCTTCCTCGATTTCATCCAAAATGCCATCTTCGTCTTCCGAAAATTGTTGACTTGTTAGGTTTTCCGGAACTGTCTCACATTTCTTTAGATACGCAGAATTGGATTCTAAAAACTTGTCAAACATCTTCACTGGACTTTGGGTTGCCATTTGATATGCGTCGTCAGCTAGATACTGTAGCTCATCAAGCGTTCTATCAATGTCTTCCAGAGTAACAGATTGTTTCCTATCCGCTGGTGATGGTGACGCGACACTGACACAATTCAGCTCTTCGTTCGATTTGTCGGATCCATCTGGGCTGGCAGCAAGGTTGATGGCTTCGTCGGAATTTATAGATTCAGTTGGTTTTTTCTCTTCATCTACACACTTCATATTTGACTCTATACTCTCTGTCGGACCCTCCTTTCCTATAGTTTCTTCATTCTTCTCCTCAATTTTCTTTCCAACATCACCTCCATTTGATTCTGGGGCAAAATTGACAGCTTTCTCAGGCGGTTCCTTTTCTTTGGCATTTTCCATTTCCTTCTCAACCTCAGATTTCACGTCTTCACTTGATTCCGGGCCATTTATCACAGAAGCTTCCTTCTCCTCCTCCTTCTGTCCTTTTTCAACTCCATTCCTCTCGCTTTCAGCTTCGGTTCCTTTTCCATCAACCGCCACGTTTTCTGATTTTTCTTCTCCACCTTTGTTTTCTTTTTTCTTCTCTTTCATTGCCTCCTCAACATGTTTCTTTTCATTGTTCTCGTTAGATCGACTCATTTCATGTTGACTGAAATATATAAATATATGTACATAGTGATAAGAAACGACGAAATACTTAATAAAGTTCAAAATACCCAGGAAACCGCAAGCGGAAACGATAAGAAGAATGGCTTGTGAGGGGCGAGAAAGGTGAAAAAGATCAGAAACAAACACAACACACCAAAAAATTGTTTTTGGGTGCTGTGGAGACCAAGGAGTCAGTCAGATTGGAAGAGGGTGGAGAGATCAAAATTGAAAATCTCTCCGCAAAATTGGCTAAACTCAATTTTGCGAAAATGAAACCCAATTCTCACATTTCTTAGGAATTGGGAGGAGCTGCTGGGAGGCGAAGAAAATAAATTGTTGCCGAAAAATGAAGCGGGCGAGAAAAAAAAAGAAAAACGAAGAAAAAAGAAGAATCTCAATCTAAGCGATGTGATAAAAGTTGCGAATTGAAGGGCGAGTGGAAAACGGTTTGCATCTTTGGATCATCGCCTACACCGGCATTTCGTAACATAATATATCAAACGGAAGAAACGATGGCCGAGTTTTTGACAAATGGATGAGAAATAAGGAAGAAGAAGGCTTTGAATGAAAGGAAGAAGGTTAATTTCCAGAAGATTTATATTGAAGAATCATAGGAAAAAAGAACGGGAGGTCGTAGATTGTATTATTAGTTCAGAAAAAAAGGAAACCCACCACCGAATGGAGAGAGAGAAGGAGAAATAGGACAGGAATGAGGTGGAGTCAAAATTGTGGTTGATTTATTGGAATAATGGGATCGGGGCGACTTGCAGAAAAAACAGGATTACGGTAGAGGTTTTCTTTTTCGGAATGGGATATTTTATGGGTTGAAAATCGTCTAGTTCCTGATGATAGTGTGTGGGTGGGAAGGGTAGTGAGAGACAGAAGATAATTCCGATTTTCGGAGAGAAAAGGAAATGTCAAAAGTTTCGATTGCGCATCACTGCCAGTGCATCATCATCATCCATAAAGCAACAATGGTTTCCGGTCAATTATTCAAATTCGATCTCCGTTACTGTGAGGCGTTTGATAACAAGAACCACGCGCAATCGTGACGACGGAAATGAAATGCATGCGGTGGTTTTTTGGTGGTGGCGTCTCTCTCAGTGTCCTCGAACAGGATTTACTCGGAACAGACGAATGGTATGCAAGGAATGAGTCTAAATACATTAACCAACACTAATTGAAAGAATGAAGAAGAAGAAAAACCTGACATGAAAAAAGGAGGTTGGAATGACAAGGTTGAAAAGGGATTTTTTATTCGAGAATCAAGGAAAAACAGAAAATGCTACGAGAGGGAGAAGGCGATGGATTTATATACTACAATAACGTGCTGTCAGTTTGATGAAGGGACTCCGAGATGATGTCTTGGAGCATAAATTCGTCAAATTGTGGAACGGAAGATATCATTTGATATTGGAACAGATCCCGAGAAGAAAATGATGAGGACTACAAGTGACATAAAGATACCGCGCAAAATAATAAAATCGAGGAGCTAAATGCACTATAAAATGATTCGGAAATTAAGAACTTTCAATTCATGAAAAAGCCTCTTATCGTTATTTGAGAAGAAATAGGTGAGAGCAGATATCTCGTGAAATGTATCTTAAAATCTCAAAAGCAAACTATCGTATTCTTCAAGCCTATTTCAAATATCATTCTCCTAGTTTTTAGCTTTTCGGCGATTTTCGTCATTTTTTCAATGATTTTCCATAATTTAATTTTTTTTGTAACCCAATTTGAATAGAAAAAAATGATACTCGTCAAAAAAATAGGAAAAAATGAAAATCATATTTAATATAGACGCAAAAGAATACCGTAGTTCGTTCATGCTCTTGCAAGAAAAATTTAATGATATATCGGCTCTCAGCTTTTTTCTCAAACAAGGTTTGTACCAAATACAAAATATTAGGCCAAAAAACTCTACTCCTCAGGAACCAAAACTGAAACTCAAAACTATTCCATAGAACTATCGGGCGCTTGCTATTTAAACAGACAAAAAACCAATTCATTTAAAACAAATGGCTACTTGTTTCGCATTCTTCTCCATCCCCCTGATAAGAGAAGATAGAGATAGAAAATAGTCACATTAAGAAGAAAAACTGTCAATTTTCTGCAACCTCTTCTTCTTCTTCATCTTCTTCTACTCCTCCCATCAATTTCTCATCAATTGTTTCACTCAGAAAGTATGAATAAACAATACGTATGTGTATGTGTGGTGAAAAAAGTGATGGCGCGGGAGAAAAACGAAAATCAGAAACAGAAACATACCGCAGAAACAAAAAATTCCTTTTCTCTTTTCTCACTTCCATATCTGTCGTCTTTTCTCATACCGTATCGTGCTCTCTTTATCACAGTCACTCTATCAAAATGTTGCGTGTCTTCTCTTTTGCCGTATTCGTCGGTCTCTCTCGCCCTCGCAATCACTTGCATCTTACGACCACCCTCGTTACAACTCTTCTGTGTCTAGATATCTGACGTCGTCAGAGGTAGTAGCGACGTCGTTTAAGCGTGCGTGGGCGAAAGGACCTCCATCACATTTTTTTCTTTTTCCACTCTTGATTTTTTCAGATCAGGGCATTTTTATTCTTCCCCACTGCGCCCAAAAACGGTCGCACAGTTTTGTCCCGCGTAGTCATTTGTCTCACTGAACGGACGACAAGACAACACACACAGTCCGAATACGACTACTGATACACACACATACACAAAACGAAACTTGGTCGGCCTTGAATAAAGCACTCGCGGTCCGTATATAATGTCGGTCGAATGTCTTTATATAATCTAAATCACGAAAAGAGGGGAAAGACCCCACCTTTTTTATCGGCCCCTCTAAGAAAGTTTTGCAAAAAAAATCCGACATCGTTTCGCGCCGCACTACGTACAACACTAAATCAACCTTATCCCACATTTGTTCGAAAAACTTGGTTAATGAGATCAAGATCGATTTGAAGCGCGTAGTTGGGAAATTTATATCCGAAAACATGTATCGGAAAATTCGAAAGGGCAAAAAATAGGTTGCACTTACATATGTTGGGGCGACAAAGGCGGGGGAATTAAGTGGCCTTATCAGTACGAAACACTACCTCTTTGTCTGTATGTCAATCTGTAAAAGGGAGGTTTTCAGTAGAGAGGAATGTTATGAATTTTCTGAAATTGGAAGGATGGGGATGTTGTTTGACTCAATGTTATCTGTGACAAGAGAGGGCGGGCTGAATGGAAAATGCAAATTCAGCCACGGGGCACGATATGGCGCCGATCAATAAAAAATTCCATATCTGATTGGATATAGAGAGTAGGACTGGATTCAATTCCAAGAAGATTTCAGCCAAAATTTGTATTTTCGGATATTAAACTGGCCTATAAAACTATAGATAAAGTGGCAAAAAGAAGAACATAAAAATATCAAAATCATTTTTCTGGCTGAATTCGAAATTGAAAAAATCCAAATTTGTAAAAATTACCTTTTTTATGGGAAAATTAGTTATTACTGTATAACCTGAAACAAAAGAGTCTTCGTACTCTCAACTTTGAGCTCAATTATCTCAATTCCTTCGCAAGTTAATAAAAAAGTGCCAACTGAATGAATTTTGTTGAAATTATGATAAGTAATACATCAGTTGACAACTTTTTCATATTGTTGTCAGAAACCGAGATAAGTTTGCTCAAAGTTAAAAAATAAGGTCATTTTGTTAGGTTATACGGTACATTTACCCCTATTTTCAATAAATTCAAAAACTGCAAAACATGAAAACTTTTTAGAAAACTTATACTCTCATATATTATTTCTTCAAACCATTTTTGCCAAAAAGTGTTAATTTAAAATAAAATTTGTCTCACAAAAATAACAATAATAACAAAACGTCAGTTTGCAGAGAAGGCCTTTTCAAAATTCTGAAATTTTCCTAACAACTTCCTCTGAACATGCAAGAGTTACGATTCACATTATTCCAAATGGGTCACATCTTCGAACAATCAAACCAACTAAAATTTTACGATCAAAAACACTAATTAGTCAAAAAAAACGAGAGATCATTATGACTGGTCAAGTTCTGGTCGAAATCTATCAATGAACAATGGGCAATGGAGATCGGAGAAGGGTATCGTTGAAAGATTTTCAAGGTTCCCATGATGATCTTATTTCTGCTAAGCCCCCACCACCACCACTTGAGTGGGTTCAATGAGGATTATCGGGGTTGCGGTTACAGAAATGACCTTCCTCACCAAAACCACTTGCTCGAATTCCCCGTTCTTTCATCTTTTGGAGCATATTCTTTGATATTTTTGCGGATTTCCGCCCCTTTGTGATTTTTCGTCTCATTTTCTATTACAACTTCATTTGACAGCTTTGGTTCCGATAAAGTGTCGTGGGGTATTGCGCATTGTGTGCATATACACCGCGCGGTCCGCAAGTGGCGTCGGGGCGACGTCGCATATATTCTTGATTTTTCGCCACGTTTTCGGTCGATTCATTCCAGTTTCTCACAGAAATTATCATTAAAAATGATTAAAAATATAAATTTCAGCATGCTCCACGGCGAAACAAGATATGCTCGATCGCGGAGGATTTTTCGAGAGACATTTGCAGTGCCGGATGTGACTGTGGACTACGGTTCAATGGAGGCCTGGGCGAATGCTCATCGAGTTTATCTCGAAAAAGTTAGGCAACAACAGCAACGACAACAATTGCTGGAGCAACAAATGCAGGAGCAATTGAGATTGCAGCAACAGCAAGCAAATGGAGGAATCCAATGGGTAAGTTGGCTGAATAATTGGTGAAAAACTCAAAAAATCAAGTAAATTGGTTGGAGCGCTCAATTCAATGTCGCAGATGATGGAGGAGTACATCTAGGTCGATATTTATACTCAGAATAGCTGAAAACTTTCGCCGGCGGGAACCAGTTAAAAAAATCTTGCCGGGGAGAGAAAATGTGTTGCTATAAATCAGAAATCTTTCTAGAAAACCTCGAAACGCAAGACTTTTTCGGCTTTTCCTTGTCGTCGAGGGATATCATCGCGTCGGAGAAGATTTTAAAAGCAACCTAATAGAACTTTGACAGTGAACAACTTTAAAAAAGCCAAAAAATCAGGAATTTTCGAGAAAAATCGATAATTTGGCAGTAAAAATGACCAAAAGTGCACCGAAGAAGTGCAAATGCGTCTAGTTAAGTCCAGTGGTGGTTCTCAAAATCACTAGGTTGCCTTGGACTTAACCGTCCGTCAGAAGCTTCTAGCGCCACTAGGCCACAAAATCCCACCTATCACAAACGTAGAACATCCCAAAAGCTGCTTTTTTTTTGGAAAGCCTCGTAAAAATGTCTTAAACGTTCAGAGAAGCAAATAATTACAAAATTCGATGAATTTTAGTCTAAAACTTCGGTTTTCGAAAAAGTATCTCACGGAAATCTTTTGATGCAAAGTGTGGGAAACTCTTCAAATTGAATAATTGCGTCTCAGAAAATTTTCGAGAAGAACAAAGCAAAGACTAAAACCAGGAGAAGTATTAAAACGCTAACCTCTGCTCTCATATAAAATTCTAAAAACCTTCTGACTCCACAAAACAATTACCCACATCAATTTTGGTTTTTATAGGTGGAACTCGTGCGCACCACAGTCGGAAACCAACAATTAAATCGAGTTGTGCCATACCCACCGCCACCACCGCCACCACATGTGCTCGGCACCGTTCGATTTGAGTGAGTGAATTCAGTCTAGGGACAGTGAAATGAGACAGAACACAATCCTACTATAAAATACATTTTCACTTTCAGAGCCGCCAGTTTCATCCGACGATTCTTCGCCGAAGTGGTCGATTTCCTAATCGTCATGTTCTTTAAGCTGTGCTTGCTGCTAGCTCTCACCGAGTCTGGGATTGTGTAAGAAGCTTAGAAACCGGTGTCAAGTGTCAAATATGATTATTTCAGCGATCTCAATGAATACGGAGGTGGTTATGATGAAGAGCAGGATGTTATGCAGTTCATTGGTTTGGCTCAGGACCTTCTTCCAATCGAAATCATCTGCAAGGTTATTTGCTGCATTTTCGAGGTAAGTCAGCATATTTGAAATGAGTCGAGTCGAGAAACGGTCCGGGTCATTCGATTCGACTCGGTTTAACTAGGGTATCCTTTTTTAATTCTGCTCAACGCAGCGCTCGAAGACCGAATTCTTGAGCAATTCTTGTCGACAAGCTGTTTGCAGACTGCCAGGAGCCGGCTGATAGTCGCTTCAAAATTGAAATTGTGAGCAAAACATCACACCAGATGATAAAGCTTGGCTATGCAACCTTTTTTAGAAATTGACCGGGCTTTGAAAGAGGTATCATGGTCCGGCCCGGCCTTTTTCAGCCTGGCCGACGATTTTTGCAAGCCCGTTCCCGGTTACTGATGAAAATACTAGTCGATTCTTATTGAAGGTTTCAGAAATCGACCAGTTCTATCATCTGGTAGTTGTTTTGTCCACAATTTTGACTTTTAAGTGAGTTAGTTTTTAGTCTCCCGTGTTTTTCTGGGATCAGCCCGTCGACAAGTGGGGTTGTGAGAACTGAATCGATAGAATATGGCAAGCATCACAAATCCCAGTTAATTAACTCCTTATTTTCTATCTTCCAGGGGATCTTCATGGCTCACGGATTCCTCTACATCGGCGTTGGACAGACACCTGGAAAATGGTTGATGGGCATCCGCGTCATCTCCTGTCACGATGTCTCCGAAGCAGAAATTCCTGGATACATTGATGTTCATGGACCGAATGTGATTTCATTGCAACAGTTAGTTAAATGTGAAGAGCCCTAGGTAATTATTAAATTTTTTCAGATCAATGAAACGTTCCTTCATGAAGAATGTCGTTGTCAACAGCCTGTTCCCATTGAGCACTGCCGCTTTCCAAGTTCACAATGGTCGTGTCTTCTACGATGTTATTGTCAAGACTGTCGTCGTGGTTGACCTCTGAGTAATTTGTCAAGGTGTATTTATTGATATTTGTATTCTTAATAGCTTTGCCAGGATTCTCTGTGAATGGTAGTTGCTAACAAGGTTTGTAGATAATAAATGTAAATGTTCGAGATTTTATTAACAACGACTAGGAAAAATTGGACTATTCAAATACGCGAAAATCTATTTAATTAGGCTGGACTTGGATCAGCATTACCCTGAGGAGTTGTTTGGGGTACAAGCTCCATTTCGTTGACTGGAATTACCTTCTTGTTCCCTCCCATACACTTGACGACGAGCCATGTCCAAGTCACAATCGCCAAGCACACGTAGCAGAAATGATTCGTATGACAGAATCCTAACGCCGACGAAATGGGACTTAACCAGGTTTTCTCTTCAGGAAGGGGAACGGCACATTTGTGTGGGCTCATTGACATGAACCTGGGAGAGAGTTTTGGGGCTGGCGTAGAAGTCGTTACAGGTTCAATTTCTGTTGCTAGCTGCTGAAGGTCATCTTCTGATGTTTCTTCAATCGTATCTCCGGAAGTCTCTTCAGCGTCAGCTTCTTCAACATGGTCATTCAAACTGACTTCAATTTCCACGCTATCTGCCTTCGACGGAGTGACTCCGCCGTTCAAAATAGTGAAAGATGTGATGTTCGAATCAGATGAGTCAGAATTATCGAAAACGATGTGCATCATTTCTCCTTCAGTGTCAATCTTCAATTGGGGAGTGGTATCTTCTTGTCTGAAAAATATCATCATCTCATTTTGAATGAAATTATTCGCACGTGGCTATGAAGAAAAATTATCTAGCTCTCAAAAAATTACTTACTGGATGTTATTAAATTGAATGGAAGCGACCTTGGGCTCATTCAGGTTCTCGGCTCCAGCTAATGTAGCATAGACCACAATAGCTATTAGATATGAAATTCGTATAACAAAAACCATCAGAATATAGTGATAAAATGAGCGTATGAAGATCAGGCGGAGTTCTCACCTCAACCTTTACCTTAGCACGGGCGGCTCACAGGCGGGGATCAACCACCTGACCATTTTTTTTCTGCTAAGGATTTGATTAATCTTCAAGGATATCTGGTATATACGAGCAACTGTTGCCCTCCCGATACGTTTCGCGGGTGTCTCAAGCCGCTTCTTGGTCCGAAAAATTCGTTTTTTCTTGAGGAACTTTGTAGAAAAAATTGTTATTGGCGGGCGATAGAGCTTTTGCGATGAGACAAATTCGAGAAGATTCTTGAAGAGATAATATATCTTGTGGTCCCGCTGCTTGCATGGTGATAAAAATAGAAATTTGCAGGATCTTTCAGAAGAAAAACTCGGATAAGAATTTAGAAAAATTACAAGAAGACGGCACGATTTTGCTGATTTCGTGTAATCTAATTCGTAATTTTATATGATAATTTTTTTTTTCTCGGAAAATATCTTCAAACACCTTGCAAATAATTTCAGCAAAATATTATGTTCGTTCCCAATATGAATCGAAATATGGGTCTTAAAAATGTGTTCAGTGCTAAATTTTGACCAAGAACATGAACATGAGTCTCAAGTGCAAAACTCTGCAAAAATCTATCATCTCACAAGATTTCCAAACAATTTCCAAAAATTGAATCATAATTGGGACCTCCAACACTTTAAAATTCAGAACTTATTCAAAATCAAAGATTTCGCAACAGTAAGAATATTTATTTTCACATTAAGAAATTTCATGTTAACAGTGAATTTGTATTGTCAATAGAAGACAATTTGAGGGGTTCTCGGCACAGTCATACAGCAGGGGGGAAAAGTTTTTGGAAATCGGGGGGTAGCCTCACTTAAAAGTTCAAGAATCAACAAAAATTTGAGAGAATGGAAAAAAAAAAGATAGATTGGGATAGTGTTTTGTCGCGTGGTAATACAAAGCAAAGCAATACGAGGAAAAATAAACATAAATAAGGTTTTCAGGGTCGGTTCGGTTTAGGGTTCACACAATAAGAGTCAAAGACGGGGTTTTAGAGATTATTGGGGGTTTAGTATAGGAAATGGTGCCATCAAATCCTTTTACTTGCCAACATCTCCGAGACGATCCAGCGTGCCGAAATTCTTGAGAAGATGATTCACAACTTCAGCGTTGTTACGCTTCATTTGAGGGGCAAACTGTAATTGCTTCAATTGATTGGGTATCAAATTTTATAACGAAAGCTAACTCTGTATCTGACCAAATCTGCTAAATCTCTCACCTGTCTCGAGTTGTAGAAACGGTAGAGAACATGTGGCGCGTAGGCTGGAAGCGAATTCCCGTAACGGAGCTGAAATATCACACTTGAGTTACTGTACACATCAGTGATATTACCATGTTGCCCTGTGGTCTTGGATTAGCTTCAACAACATTGACGCCCACGAGCATGATTGCTACTGGAACAAGTAGCAGAAGGGTGACCGAAATTCGAGAAGACATCTGGAAGCAAAATGAGATGAGATATATGATGTTTTGATGCCCTAGAATGGGAATCGAGGGGGCGGCTAATGAGCAAACTGCACTTCTCTTATTGATGAGCAATGCATGTTGATTAAGAGAAAAAACAGGATGAGGGGAAAAACAGAGAAACTTTTGATGGGAAGAAAAGTTTTTCTTTCAATTCATCTGACTCATTTCATATGCTAAAACGTTTTCGTTTTTCCATGAAGAGAAAAAATGAGAGAGAATGAAATGAGGAGCAATGGGAACTGGCTTTGAGAATGGGAGGAGAGATGGGTGAGCTTGCTCCGCCCCCTTTTTAGAAGAAAACGAAGCCAATCAGGTACGGAAAAAATATACAGCTTCTGATTGAGCCAATACTCGCGAAAAGTTGGCGTTATGAGAAATGAATTTGAGAAGAGTAAGAATACGCCCACAATATATATTTTTCAGGGATCCATAATTAGAATGTTGTGCTGCTCATTATTATTTTTTCGATGAGTTGATGGAAAAAAAAGAGAAGAAAGGGTGCTGGGCGAAAAACAACTGGACTATGCAACTGACTTGGGAATCAAGTTCTACGAATGTATTGTTTTCCAGACGTGCAACTCAAGATCGTCTGGCTTAATACACAAAACACCGATGTTCTGGAAACTCGAGTCTTGGAATTTTGTATTTTTAGAATTATAGTTTCTAGAATCTCAAGAAACCTAAACAAACGGATTAAAACACACAACTCATTGCTCCTCTGGGAAAGGTACAATACGGATAGCGCGTGACTTTTGAGAAGGTTCTCAGATGGAGATTATTGGAGGGTTTGTACCTCAGAATCTCATGAAAAAGTTCAATTTTATTCTGACCTTAAGCCGTTGAAGAAAACTCATGGGAGCCTGGACTAGCAAAAAAATTGAGAAAATATATGAGTCTGCATTTCTAGGGTAATATTTTTTTTAACAGAATTCACGATGACTTTAAAGGACAGGGATCAAGAATTGGAAGCCATTTATCAAAATTCTTATGAATGAACTGCCAGAACACAAGAGGATTTTCAACAAAAAAAATTAATGAAAACCACGTCTGAGCTTTGATTATTCCAGTTCTAATTCACAGAAAGGTGTCTGTGAAAATGACAGTCTGTAAATGATGGAAATTTCGAGGATTTCTACAAAAAAACGACAAAAAAAAGAAAAAGAGGAGAGGGAGAGGGGATGCTTGAAAATCGGTATCTGATTTCGAGAATATCAGGTTTTATAGTGCTGCAATCCATTAGGAAATTTACCGTAAATCTTTCAAATTGAAGCTTTAGAAATGGTATATAGATAACAAGCATCTTAAAACGGTCAAACTCACGGAAGCATCCCAGAAAAAAAGGATTTTAAAAATCAAATGACAATGAAAAAACACATAAAATGGAACCGAATTTCTCATTTTGGTGGACGGAAGTTCTGGAATTTCATTTAATCAAAGAGACGCGTTTTTGATTAAAAACAAGAGCCAAAGATGTCCCAAAAAGGAAAACACCAAAAACTATTGATTAGCGGAATCTAAAACGGATAAAAATTGAGCATTTTTCGTAAGCTGAATGTCAAATGAGTCAAACGAAGTTAATTATGAGACATGTCATTGTGTGTACTTGAGCAATGGTCCGTATGACGTGAAACTTGTTAATTTTTGTTTTCCGAGAAACTTGAAGAAAAGGAAGAATTAGGAGGAGATGTGCTGTCACCAAGGGGAATGCAATGAATATTCTATCACATCAACTCGCACTTGGAGGTTATCAATCATACTCACCTATTTTTAGAATTCGCACCGAATTGTTGAGGTATTTTCTTGGCTGAATTCAAGGAATGCGTCTTATGGAGTTTTTTCATTAGCTAACAAAGGCCGGGGTGTTTGGACTTGTGTGTTCCTGGTAAAAAAAATATAATTCTTACTGCAAAATAAGGAAAGAGCTGACGAGATGTGCTGTTTGACTCTTGAAGTTTTGAAAAATATTGGTTCGAAAGGAGACAAAACTTTTGAATAGGTGACTCGGGGGTTGTCTAGATTTTCTGGTGTTGCTACTCGATTTTTGGAATTTAACTGTTTGTCCTGTCATAGAAGCCCAATTTTGATGATATTATGACAATTAATACAACAGTTAACAAATGTTATGTTTCTGCCACAAAAACCAAAAAAATTAGTTAAAACTTAAAAGTGTATGGGCCTCTCTATCACAGGTTGGCAATTAAACAGAATTTGGCTTATGTGAATTAACGGGACACATTCGGGACATTTGGTAGCGTTCTTCATCTGGGACTTTTAGCAGGTGGGTATGGAATTTTTATTTTTCAAAAATGTTCCAGTTTCGAAATCATTTTATTGGCGTTTATAAAAAATTTTATTAGTGAAAACTTTTGAAAAACTGTTTCAAGATTCCAATTGTCACATCAGTTTGATACTATTCGCTCAAACAGAAGCCATACGTGCAGGTTGAGCTAAATTATCTCGGTTGATACGAGAGATGCCAAAAAATTGTCAACTGATAAATTATTTATCATGATATCAAAGAACGGAAACGGGAATCTTGTCTTATCGAGTAAGTATGAAATTGACTGTTTTAACAGGACTTGCTGGTGATTTCAACGTTGAATCTGAAAAATGGGTATTTTGGATTTTCAGAAAATCCCTACCTTCACTTCGAAATTCTAATCCCGGAATCACAACAACACGCTTCCTGATTGCGCCCGCTACTATCGAAATACGATTTCCCATTGATAATAAATAATGGGAAAATGGTTTCAAGTTTTAATTCATCCTCGTTTTCTCTCTCTTCTCCTCTCACACTCTCACTGCGAAATGTCCACAATCCCACAATATAAGGCCCGATATATTGATCTCATAACCAATTAAATCCATCAAAAGCCAATCAGTGGCCCCACACAACACCAATCAACCCCAGACACGAGTCTTCTGTCTTCTTGTCGTTTTTCCTTTTTTCTCAGTGCTAAAACTACTGCTACTACTAGCTTTTCAGTGTCCGTCATTATCCTCCCTCCTAAATCGCAGTTTTTTATGTTCTGTTATGTTATTCTGTTCTGATGATATGGTACGCTTTTGGTTTTGTATGGTCATTTGCTTTTTTACATCCTGTTTATTCTTCTCCATGTTATCAGATACATCCTTTGTTAAAACTTCAGCTATGCCGCTTTTTTATCTTGTTAACAGTTTCCTTTTTGGTTACTGTATTTTTTACCCTCTGATTTGTTCGTTGTTTCATCCTTTCCCGGTTGAAAAAAACGATAGCTTAAAACTTCATTGTCTTTTCAAATGTTTTATCTAAATATTCTTAACAAAATATAACTGGAATCCAACAGGGTTATAAATTTTATACCGTTCTTTTTTGGCTGAAACCAATACCAAAACCACATACTGTTTTTGTTACATTTTACAACACTTTGTTTCTTCCATTTTCCAAAAACACACATTCCAAGATTCTACTCATTCATTTCCATTTCCAAGTACAGTAACCTGTTGTCACCTTCTCACAAACAGAAAAAGCTACTCAATTTGTGTGGCGCAAAAAAAAAAGCGATGATTCACATTCATTACATTCACTAGAAATCTCACTGCATTGAATTAGGTTAATTATTGGTTGTTATCCTCTCTTTTCGGCAACATCATCGGCTTCACTTTTTTTTGAAAATTTCCAGAGAAGAAAAAATACATGAGGAGATAATAGGGGCATGGTTGGTGAAGTGAATGCATTGAATTTTTCATTTCTGACTGTGAAAATTACAGTGCCAGAATATTTCTGAAATTTTTCGAAACGAAACACTTCAATTTTCATTTAGGCAATTTTTCTTAAATTTTACATTCGCAATAATCATTTTTAATGCCCTATTTGCAAAGCTTTTTTTGCAGAAAAAAAAACTATTGTGCAGCTTGTATCCGGATTACTGTGTGGGTTGCTGTAAATTATTCCGATAGAAAATAGATGATAAAAATAGACTTATTCTTCATATCCGTTAATAGTGCAAATTAAGATTGAAAGTATTTTTTGAAACGTTTGATATTTTTAAAAAATTGAAAGCACTATAATACCAGAAGTTTATTAAAGTTTGGTACCTTTTGACATCAAACACTACCGTAAATGCCCTGTTAGAAGCCGACACTGTATGCACACTTTGAGCTGAATTATCTCAATTTTTTCAAAAAAGATCAAGAAATTGTCATCTAATAAATTTTTCAACCTAATATCACCAATGCTTTACCAGTTGACAAAATTTTTATATATCTTATAGGAACCAAGGTAATTGAGCTCAAATCACACGTAGGGTTATCTTCCCCTCGTCGGTCAGCTTGTAACTTCTGGTCAGAAGTCAATGGGGATTTGGCTCTTGAACGGATATTGGCCAGGTTCTAGTCGAAACTTGTCTAAAACGGATGTATAGCGAGCCACGGTCAGGTTTTGGTCGGAAGTTAAAATTAAAAAAAAAAGATAGGCCGGAACCTTATCATATGTTATTCGGAGTTTGTGCGGCTTTAGTTGCGGCTCTATCCGGAGTCTGACCAACTTTCGGTTATAAGTTGCCGGCGATATCAAAGTATTCGAGCCTTTACCGTATATATCATTCTTTCAATGTCCTATTTCCAATACCTACAGTAACCTCTTTCCTTGTTTCTCCATTTCGCTATGTACACCTGATATACCAAAACAATTGAATTAATATATGACTTCAATTTCGATTTCCACCGCAATGAGCCATTCCTAATAAAGTATCTGCAGTCAGTCTGCCATCCATCCCTTTTTAACTTTCTTTTTTCATTTCCGCTAATAAAAGAAAAGCGATGAAGAAAAGACTGGTTCCCGAATGAGAGTGAGATGAATTACGCAACAGAATTATTGTTTCTGACTAATTGGGTTCATCGATCAAAATTTTACCCTTAAGAAAACGAAGGCAAAAAGATTCGTTAACGATCACGGGATCATCTGTTCAAAGTTATTTATGTATTCTTTAGCTTATCAACGCGGATCTCCTCATTTCCTTCACCTCTTCTCATCACTCACGCTTCTGATGTCGGCGTCTTGTTTAAAAAGGACGAAGCGTCATCATATATGCATTCCATACCTCGCTAAAAGGCTAAATCATTGTATATCTTTCATATCAGTCGTGTTATGATAGCTGAGATTACGCTAACCATGAAAAAACATGACACTAAGGGCGAGGTACACCCTTCGCATGCCAAAATTAATCACACTTCGATTTCGTAGTTTTCAGGAAATTCTTGCGAAGCGGCGATGAAGAAGGCTTGCTGCCCCGATGAAGTTGCATTTTTCTCATAGCGACAGCAGCTACCAATCGGCCGGTGTTCAAGGCCGATAGAACTTTGAGAGATCATACGTTTTAGCTTCATAATGCGTTTGTACAATGAACATGGAAATCAAACGCATAAGTGGATCTCATCGTCCGATAATGTTTTTGTTCGAGAACGTTGTGTAACATATGGCATTTAGCGGTGTGAGAGGAAGAGAAAAGGTGTTAAAAGCTGCAACTTTTTTTGAAACGCGTAACGGAAGTGCTTAGTGAGGACATCATGTTTATCAAACGATGAGATTTCAACTTATAGATATTTATATTAATTTGCAAAGTTACTTTTCTCCGGAAATTCATAATTCAGTGAAACATTTGCAAACATTTTTGAGCGCTCGTAAATTTATTTTCGTTCGGATACCGTAGATATTTTCTTTATCATTTTTTTCAATTACGCCCGCCAGTTCTTAATCTTGTACCATGAAAATTGTTTCGTTCAGCTCAAAATAAACAATCTTCATTAAAAGGCAGAATAGTTGAAAACCTTCCGCCAACTCACAAGTGCCAAAATTCAGAGTTTTTACTGTGCTCTCAGTTTTGCTAAGATGCTAGTCTTGCACGTTAAAAATCAGTTATATTAGTTCTTGAAAGCTACCAAAAATGTCTCAACTGTCGAATTTTTATCCTTATATCACAAATTTTTATCATTTGGCAGATTTTTTATATCTTCCCTCAGAACCCCACCAATTGAGATCAAAATGGAAGTGCAGGGTGGCTTTTTCTATTAGAGCGTTTACGGTAGTTAGCATATCTTTATTTCGGAAGTCTTCACCAATTTTTCTGAACATTCTGAAAATCCTATCATTACAGAAAAGATCAATCTCTCATCCAACCTACAAAAAGATCAGTTCGTCCCAGCCCAAAAAAAGTGGTCCAGGCGCCAAATGGAAAGTTTTCCTTACACTCTGTCTGGCCTTTCCTATCGGGTTCATATCATCACTCTTCCCTTTTTTTCAGCACTTAGATTTCAGTTTCAGTGTGTACCACACACGGATATCAAATGTGTTTACGCTTAAATCTAGCAACTTTCCTACAACCACTCATCAGTCATTTCGGGTGAAACACATCCATGACCAGGTGAGTAAATGAGTGAGAGGTACATAGTGGTTTGAAAAGGGATATGCATCCATCTCAAATGTGAGAAATTACACATAAAACTTGAAGGAGAAGGAGAGGATCCTCGCGTTTTTAGAAGAGTTTACCTACATGAAAGTGGGAAAGATACAGTAGCTAGCGGAGAGAGATAGGGAGAAAAGTAATAACGTCGTTCAGTGTTTTTTTCGGGCCTTCTCCAAGATATCTCTAGCGTGAAATTCTCTCACCACGGAGGGTCACTAGTTTAGGATGATCTAGATGATACTATCCTTGGAAAGGATATTCCCCTCGAACTTTCCATTTCTGTCTGCCATTTTCTACACAAACACTGTTTTCCATTTTAACTACCTAAACAAACACTAATTTTTTACATTCTCTCTTCCGCAAAACTTCTTCATTTCAAGTAAGCAAATCTTCAAGTTTCAAGTACAGTAAGAAAGAAGAAGAAGAAGGAATAAGCAAAACCCCTTATTCTCTCAAGGTTTCAGCCTACATAGAAACAACTACAAGCGGCATTCCTTTTGCGAAATGAGAGCTTGAAGATCAGAAAGCATATTAAACTTACCGCCCATAAAAGGAATCTGTGATTGATGGGCTTCACGTAAGATGATCCGTCCGAAAAAACCTGCGCTTCTTTTTTATATGTTGCAAAATGTCTTTGAGGCGGTAATAGTTCAAAACCGTTTTATTGGTCCATGAACTATTTTCTGCGGAAATGAAGATACTGATAAGGGCGTTCTACACGGCTTAATCAAACAAAAAATCGCGGGTGGCGGCGGCAAAACTTATAAGAAAAAAGAGAAGAACAAATTGAGGTGTAAATGATAAATGATCTGGCGGCTTTCACACCTTTTTTATGGCAGATCCCGTTCTGATGAACCTACAGAACACCCGGGTGTAGACCTAGCGGAGGCTTTTCTTATACAATTTTTTTTCGTTTTAATTCTGATTGCATTGTGACTACTAATGTTTTCAGCATTTTTTAAAACTCGAAAATCTGAAAATCTTTAAAACTGTGTTATGTGCATTGTGCACTGTCACTCTGACCGTCAACTTTGAGCTCAATTATCTCGATTTCTGTAAAAGATATCTAAAATTCGTTGACTAATAATATATTGGTGATATCATAACAAATAATTTATCAGTTGACAATCTAATGGTATTTTTCACAGGAATCATGATAAATTGGTTCAAAGTTGAAAACTGGGGAATCACGCTGATAGAGAAGGAATAGTAAACTATGGGTGAAAATTTATTTCCATTGCTTTGAAAAGTTCGAATTTCACAAAACATAAACAATCTGAATTTCTGGGATTGGGAAATGTTTTGCCAACTTTCATTTTGTTATACTGTTTCTAACTGGACAATGCGGAAATCATCCCTAAAAGAAAAGTTGGGCGACTTTCAAAATGTTTATCTTGCTTTATTAGAGTTTTTAAAAAATTCGTCAATTACAAATCTGGAGCTTTCATTTTATTTAGTATATTCTTAAATTTTAAGGTCGAAAAATTCTGGACTACTATTTGAGAACTACAAAGTACAATAGTTGACTACAGTATACTACTGTCTCTTCCACGTAACTAATCAAAATATATTTTTTTCTGTATTGTAGGAAATTTCAGAAATAGGAAATCATAGAAAATCTTGTTCACAGATTTTCGACCTCAATCAGAACAATGCAATTTTCTATAATAGAAACATCACAGTCATCTGACTCATTGAATAGTTTCCGAAGCTTCTGGGGGCACGTCATTAAGTGTTACTCATGAATATGTTCACCTTTCAAGTAGACAGTTTTTTCGTCCTCCGTCTGTTACTCATGCGACATCATCAAGACCTTCCATCTGCCTACTTATAACCGTTCACGAATTGCCGCAAAGCTTGGTGTCCCTTGGCAACATTTCCTGGACCTGTTGCCTTAAGATTTACGTCAGTCATTTTATTCCAGTTTTATTAGATGTTGTTATGACCCGAAAACCCTTTTTTTGCAGAGTTCTTTTACCTTGCTCTCAATTTTTATGTGCATTTTTATAGGTCCATAAAACCTTTTTTGGTTTATCTAGTTTTCTTCGGACTCCAAAAAGAGAAGAATTGAAGGTTTGAATCCAAAAATAAGAGATTTCAATTTCAGTTACCATTGGATACAGAACACATAAAAAAAGAGTGGCATCTAGTTTTAGTACTCTAATATTTTTTTGCCTTCTTTTTTCCGATCTTTTGACATCACTACATCAGTTTTTACCATTTCTTTTTTGTCTTTTTCCAATCATCTCACTTTCAGATTCCTATTTTATAATAACTTTTGTCTCGTTTCATCTCCTCCCGTTACACACACCTCCATCTCATTCCCCCCTAGATGGATCCTCCACCGCTTTTAAGAAATTGATGTTATTTTTTTGTGTTGGAAATCGAAAGTCAAAGCTTAGGAAAGAAGAGACCGGACAACTCATTGTAGCTTTCACTGGAAACATAGCACTTCCTCCTTTTTTTCTCACCTTTCTCATACTCACACACCGATTCCTCGAATCTTGGCAATTATCGAAAAGTGAGAGGAAATGAAAAAGTGACGAAGATCGGTTGTTGCGCAACACGAAGAATAACTGAGAATAGAGGTGAGATGATGATGCCCTTGTTGCCATTTGTGGAAAGGGTTACCATCGGTGCTTTAAGCCGACCGAAATTTCTTGGCATTTTTCTTGGTGTTTCGTGTTTTTGCTTCCTTAAAAACTAGTTAGTCGCTCGGATATCCCTCTCCATATCTTTTATGTACATATGTGTATATGTATAGCGGCCCTGTAGTAGTCTGTATTTCAATGGATTTCACCGCACTTTCATTTGTCCTCCCACAAAACACATCCCATCTAACTATTATTCACTAACAACTTGTCTTTCCTGCCATTCTCATCATCGCTTCCTCATTTCATTTCAGTCGTACTCCTTGAATTGGGCTGATTTCGAATCTCAGATCTCTTCGGGAGGCTTGGGAGTGATTAAGATTCTCATATCAGCTTTGTTATGCAACTGTTTACACTTTCCTGGATTACTGTAGATTTATCTTTTCTCTCAGAAGTCCCTCTTTCAGTTTGTTTGATTCTAATGCTTACTGCGGATGAACTCGAAATACATTCAAGCTCAGAAATTTTTTGAAAATATTCTTCTTGACCTTTTTAAGGTTATTAAACATTTTGTATTTTACCACTTGATTGTTCAGACTGAATTTGTACTTCTTCTGTCTAGGATTGAGGTTAATTAAAGACTCCCCAAATGTAATTTAAACATAGAAGCTGAGAAAAAACAAATAATCTTATTTTTTGACGCTTTCTGAGTTACCATAAATGCTCTAATAGAAGCCAACCGTGCACTTTGACCCCAATTATCTCGGTTCTTGTGAATGATATCAAAAAGTGGCCAGCTGTTTAAATGTTCCTTGCAAAATTAGCAACATTTCATCAATTGAATATTTTTCGATATTTCTCATGGCAACTGAGATAGTTGACCTCAAAGTTCACGTATATGGTTTGTGGCTACTCTTGAAGAATTTACGGTACTAGCTGAATCTCTGCTAGAGTGTCTTGTTCTTTTTCGGAGCAAACTTTATTTTCGCAATGCTTATTTTTGTTTTCCCACGTTGCTCCTACAACCGCGTAGCTGATTTTGCACTCTTAACAACCATTATAGATGCCAAATAAAAAACGAGAAAAAAGTCAATTTTCCCGTGACTAATTTTCGATTTACTATTTAGCACTTTTCTCTTCTTTTTATGTCTTTGCTCTAGGTTCTCCTTTGAAGTTTTCTTCAAAAGGTCCCATTCTCACACCTTATCGGTTCTGTTCCATGGACAACCCCCACCATTTTGGCGCCATTTCTCTCCAACATTTTCGAACTTTCATCATATTTCTCTTTTCGTCGTTAACCACCGTTCCGATTTACTTGAGCGGAGGTGCCCAATCTAAAATAACTGCTTTCTTTTCTCGATTCTCTCCGCCATGTTGCATGATCTGCCCAATTCTTACTCACGCGGCGCAAGGGGGATCAGGACGAGATATAGGGCAATTGTGGCCTTAGCGGTCTATTGGTATGTGCAGCAGCATCGTGGGAGTCCATAATCTCTTTGTGGGGGCAGCCGGATTCTTCATCTGAAGCATCGCAAAAGCTACTAATCGTTTAGCTAGTCCCCTCTACAGTATTTCACTTTTTTGAAGAAGATTAAGCTAGAGAGGAATCAACTGGTCACCTTCTTAGAGCGAACAGTCTCGTTTTTTCCAGATTTTTTTTGAACCAGAGTTTTTTTGAGATCGATAAATCAGTGTTATCTAAATAAACAAGACGTAATCTAAAACAACACAAATTTCCGCTGACATATCTCATCTCGTTTTCACTTATTCTCACTTTTCAGCAACTTCCCTCCTTCCAGCCATCGGTCATAAGAGAAGGCAAGAGGGGTTTTGAAAGAGAGAGGACTAGTGTCAAAAATCAGGTAGCCGTTTTCTAATTTATATTATATATTAGATATTCGATTGGATCATGTAAGGGGGCGAGGTTGTGTAATTGTTTTGTGGGAGGTGGAAGCGCCTGATTGATTGTTATCTTTATACGTTTAATCTTCATATATATTTTTGTTGTCATCGGCATCTCCGTCTCTTCATCTTACCTCATCTCTCTGTCTGCGCCACCTACAGGTGTGGAAATTTGAAAATTATCGCGATATCTAGTCAAAATTCTTTTTTTTTTTTGAAGAATATAGATAAGGGAAATGAAAATGAAAATTATTATGAGGCTTATTGCGCAACAACACTCATTTTCACTATTTTTTTGTTTTTCCTCACTCACTTCATTTTTCTCATGTTTCCTCAGAAGATTTTTGAAACTTATTTTAAAGCTGAAGAGTTTCCTTTTTCCTGAAGTGACGCAAGTCTGTAGACACTGTTAGCTTCGATCGTAGCCACTTAAGATTCTCAGATTCTATTCACTCCCCGTTTCCTATTTCTTCCTTTTCCTTTAAATTTCAATTCAAAATCTTTCAAAATTTTTGAACTTCCCCACAGACATAAGAAACTTGATTTCAATAAAATGTTGCTGCTTCTCTTCCATGTATTTTGTGATTTTTTTTCAATCTCTTCATTTTTTCTTTGTTCCATTTTTTCATTATTCTTTTATTATTTCAAAACTTCTCCCCCATCCATAGCAGCTGATTGACCATGCCAACATTGTAAAATGTCTCAAGCTTCTTCCTTCTTTCTTCTTCCACAAACGCTGGGAGTATATAAAACATGTCATACTGTAAGATTGGTGATTGTGTTCTGATTTGTTAAGGGGTCCATGGTTTTCTATTTCTTTAATCAAACATTCTTGTTTTTCAGCATCTTTCTATTGTTCCCACTCTCTTCTACCACCAAATTATGTGTAGGCGAACATTAGACACATAAGCTATAATGGACAAATGGACACCATATAGTTTCATTTCACCTCCACCACTTTCTATTGTTTTTCTTCTCCTTTTGTTGTTTTGACTCCCATGCGACCTCCTCCTCCTTATCCAGTTCAAGCATTCCTTTTTTTGACTTACCTTTTCCCCTCAAATTTACACATTTAATCACTTTTTGATCCGCTGATAAGAAGTGGAGGGTGGAGGAGTTAATCTGGGGATCCCGCTCGGATATTCGAGTTGAGCCACTAACATTAGCTATAAGAATGGCCCCACCCTTTTTGGCGCCCCCCTCTTTTCTAAGGGATATCATCATGGAATTTTGAATTCGATTTGAAAAAAACTTTTAAATCCCAGATCAGCTTATAACTTTAAAATTATTTTTGTTATATAAAAGTGTCCCAAGTATTTTTGATTTCTGGGAGAATGAATGCCTCCCATTTCCTAAAAATGATTTGTGTTCTTTTTCTCATTCTGTTTCCTTATATCTTCCAGTTTCTACAGTTGTTTTGCCGTCCTCATCTCCCATTTCCTCCTGTCCTCATTCCTTCAAATTGCCATAACAGTAATATCTCCTCTCTTCACGGGGGCGACATATCTGAGAGGCTGAAGGTTGTTGTTAATCGAACAGTTTTCTTCCATTATCGCCCAATTAGGGATCGGCAAGAAGCAGGAAGTGGCAGGTTGACGATTTCGCTGAGTTTTTTTCTGCACTCGATTTTATCCTGGAGACGGCTACGAGTCCTTTATCACATAGCATTTGATCCGTATATGTCTATGTATACACGCGACATACGATCATTCTCGCTTCGACTGTTTTTTTTTGCTGGTGCCTTTTGTTATCTTCTTCCCAAAAGCGATAATTTCATCTCTGCATCTCTCTCCCATATCCATTTCTTCCATTTTCGCTTTTTGGTGCTTCACGTTTTTGATACATTCGAATCTAGATGAACACTAATTTGATCTGACCGTTTGCTCTTTTTATCGGATACGCCGATTATCATACTTTTATATTTCAAAACGTCTTCTTCTTTTTCGTGTTTATTTTTGAAGTGCTCATTTAGAGCATCAACCGGATACACGCACGAGTGGGTTGATGATGCAGATGTTAAAAATATAAAAAGCCCTCTTTTTGAAAAGTTTATATTTTCTTGATTCTTCTGATATTCTCTGGAATTTAGAATTTCGAATTTCGAACATAACTTCTATATAATTTTCATATGCCGTTGTTTCTTTTTCTGATTCAACCGCTTCTATTTCACACCTCCGTAATTACAAAACCAGATGACGATCAGAAAACGGGCAAGAAACAAGACAAAAGGCAGATGGCAGTTAGAAAAAAACTGCTTCTAAGAACGAAATGATTTGCCTGAAACATAATACCAGAGTATTCGCAAGAATTTTCGTCCAAAAAGTTAGTCGCCATTCAGTTTTCCCGTTTCGATTATCTCACGTCCGACTGATTCAATTCGTTACTTTTTTCACTCCGGTTCGAATTTTTTTTTTATCTTCTGAATCTCTTTTACCAGTTATCCGATGCCAAACATTCTTTTGCAGTTGACCATTTCTTTTCAATTCGTCTCTACAAACAGTTTGCTCCAATGGATGAGCCTGTCATTGACACTTCAACTCCAGAATCTTTGGAGAGAGATTTTATGGCATGGTTGAATGTGAGTTTTTAGTTTCTGAATTTCAGATTTCAAATGAAAATTTTGTTATTTCAGAGCGACCCATCAAATACTCCAATCCGAAAATCTCTATTCCAAGGGTCGGATTCAATTGCTCCAGCTGTGATAAGCCAGTTCACGGATTCATTTGAAGTAAGCCCTTCTTTCTCAAAAAATCCAAATCTTCTACTGGTATTGCAAAAACAGATAAACAAAAGTTCATTACAGGTCGGCATGTATAATCCGTATTACTATCCGGATACCTCGGACAGTGGATCGCCTTCCTCTCTGTCTTGCTCTTCACTGGATTACGATGTTCCACCTCCGCCACAATATGAGAAGGATGTGGCTCGCAGTTCAGGTCAGCCGGGATTTCAAACAGATTTAAAATGGGTTTAACGGCTCAGCGATATTTATTTTTGAATTTAGTTTTAAAGAGGAATAATAACCAATTTTAACCCCAGGAAAAAAGTGATGTGTAGTTGTTACAGCATTTTTAGACTAGATTACAAAGCCGCCGACAGTTAAAGGGAAGCAGTAAATCTTCGTTTTTTTTGTCTTTTTTCTTTTCTCAAAATCCTATCAAATGATATCAATCACTAGCAAAAAAAATGAGGAAAAATAGACGACGGGTTCCTTCTGAATCCCTAATCATTCAATTTTTATTGACCGTTTTTTCTATGCACATAGAAATCGAAACGACTATCAGCAATCAGATTGATATCTCTTCCACCCTCTCTTTCTCTCTATGACATATACCGCTGATGACTGGATTTCTCTTTTAACTATCACTGTCTAGTGTCTGATTTAGAAGATTTTATTGGGATTTGTTTGGAAGAGAAACAGAAAAAGATTCTTCTGATGAGACGAATTCCATATATTAGCTTTTTTTGTTTTCTTCAGGACGAAATCAACTTGGACGCACCTACAGCCCGGGTCTACCGTTGTCGATGTGTGAACGCGAGGAAATCGTGAAGCTGTTTCAAGTTAGAACAAAAAAACTTTCTCGTTTCATCCTCAACTAGTAAACTGGTTTCTTACAGGCTGGATGGAAGATTTGCGACATTTCGAAACGTCTATGCGTCACCCACAGTTGTGTGAGCAAAATCCTTAACAGGTGAGTCAGGATAGGGGGCTTTTGAAACTATATTCCTTTGTTTCTCTTGTTTAAAAAACATTTTTTAAAGATATCGCCAAACCGGATCAGTAAAACCAAAAGATGCCAAAGAGGGTCGCACTGAATCGCCTTTAGTCTTAGCCGTCCGAGATTATCGGTAAAAAGACGGGAAAATAACCAGGTCTTGAGCTAATTCATTTCCAGATCACGACTTGGAATGTGCCGACAGAGTGAAATCCGAGAGCAATTGATAAGAGATGGAATTTGTTCACGAGATAATGCACCATCGAGGAGTAGTATCAATCAGTAAGAATCTGAAAGTTGGGTGCACCTTCTAATCCGCGTCATTTTTCAGCATTCTCCGAACAAAATTGGATATCAAACGGAGGAAGAAATGCCTATCCGAAGACTAATTACCGGGGAAATTTTCTGCTGTCAAAATAATGTCAAATAAAACTTAATTACGGCTCAAATTATCTTAAAAATTCAATTTTCCTCCCTTTCCTAACCTCTATTCCTAATATCCATCCTCTCCAAATTAACAAAGTCTTTCAATAGACAATTCACTCACCCTAATCGTTTTTAGATCTCGTGGTCTTCATCCTGTAATTAGCTGGTATAACTTTTTTCTCCCACCGGCGAAACAAACCCTTTCATTTTTATCCTGTTCATTTTTCCTTTTTCCGTGTTATTTTTCTTTGAACTGATTCATTATTTTTGAATGACATCATAATAAACCGTTCGTGTAGTTTCATCACATTATTGAATGGTGGAGGTTATTTTTGAAGATAATCCAGATGAAATCTTTTTTTTGACTATTGAAAATGATATCAAAGTCGGGTTATCTTTAACGAATAAGTTAAGATATAAATCTGATCAGAAGTTTATGAGGGTTCGGATTTTGGTCGGATATTGGCCAGGTTCTGATCGGTACTTGCATAAAAAGGCTGTCTAGCGAGACTTTGTCAATTTTAGATCGGAAGTTGAAAGTTGAAAAATTAATAGGGAGGGACCATGTCATAGTTTTGTCGGAGTTCGGTTTGGAGTCATTCTTGGTATATCGTAATTTGCGCAACTTTTCCTTAATGATACCGAAAACTTTCACTTTTCAACTTCTCTAGTTTCTAACAACCTGCGTATCTAAGTAGGTTTCTCTTTTCATATCTTCAAGGATGAGTAATAACTTTCACTTTTAAACTTGCCTACTTTCTAACGTTCTGCGTTTCTAGGCAATTGTTTTTAATAATTGGCATCGACCAAAAAATACAGCGGATTTGCAAAAAAGAGAGAATAAACAACTAGATTAATTCCCATTCTTATCCATCAGGCACAGCTAACAGAACTAAAAAATGCTTTTCTTGAAACTGTGGAGACGGTCAACCTTGGTCCCATGGGGTTGACAACCGAAACTTGATATTAACTGAGCACAGGTACCAACTTATCGGTAAGGTGAGCTTAAACTGAAATACCCAAAATCTTGTGAAAGAACATAGATTGACCCGGTTTATCTCGGCTGAAGCGGATTTTCTTTCAATTATAGCATACCATTTTTCCATGTTTTCTAGAAGAACCAGGATATGATAAATGGAGAGATTGAGATATGGAAAACCCTAAATTCAAGTACATAAAACATTTTTCAACAAATTCATTGGAAAAAGAGTAAATTAATGAAACATGTCGAAATTTTTTGTGAAAAAAATTTTTCTGAGTATGACCCGCTCTTTGTGAGCTTTTAAACTGACAGAAATAGCATTAGATCGTCATTTTTGCCAACTTTTCAGTCACTACGATATTGCGAAATCTGCCAAACTCTCAGGAACTTTCACTTTCCAACTGGCCTACTTTCTAACGTTCTGCGCGTCTAGGTAGGTTTCTCTTTCGATATCTCTTACAAAGTTAATGTTTTTGGCCCACAATGCGAGAGAGATAGATAAAAGAAAAAGAAGAGATATGAGTTTCATTTCCAGAGAGCAGGATTTTCAAAAAATTCCCAACTTCGAGTATGTTAGAAAAGATTACTGAGTCAAGAATTGACGTGGCCCTTGTTGCTGCTCCCAACATATTCACATCTTCCCAATTTCAAGTTATCTCAAATTGTGGTCTCTCGAACAGTATCAATTGCAAACTCAAAAATCATCAAAAAATGAATCTCAGTTTAAATAGATATTACGGGCAGCTAAAATTTTGTCGTTGTTTCAGGTAATCTGTTTTTTTTCAGCGTGTTTTATCGAAACCCTAGAGTAACATATAGAGTGGTTTTTGTGCTAGCTTTTCTCCCCAATTCAAATTTCCACACGAAATTTTTAAAATAAATCAACAGTAAATTTGCTCCTATTCCAATCACTCGTTAACTTTCACTTTCTAACTGGCCTACTTTCTAACGTTCTGCGTATCTAGGTAAGTTTGTCTTCTCATAAATCTATGTTCTATGTGGTGATAACTTTCACTTTTCAACTTGCTTACTTTCTAACGTTCTGGGTATCCAAGTGACTTTCTCTTTTTTATATGTGATTTTATGTTCTACCTGGAAATAGAAAAAAAAAACCCGGGAAGTTTAATGATTATAAACTTTTGGATTTTGAGTCAGATTCTGGTGTTTCTAAATTCCAAAATATGTCATTGAAAGTGGATTTCGCCCTGGTATTGAATTTTTCAGACATTCAAAAATTCATAGACACAATCTATTTCTGTTTTCAAATCTTTGAAAAAATTGAAAAAAAAAACTTTAAAAGAGTCTGATAAAAATAATATGAAAAGTTAATCTTTTGAGGATTTATGAATGTATTTAGTTCCTTGTTTTTATGAAAATGTTGCTTCTCCACCATTTAAATTGATGAATCATTCAGAAAAATCATTAAAATCAATCAACAAGTGGTTTACGAAATTCAATTGTGAAGATTCAAGTCAGAACCGAGTATTTTACAATGATTTAGCAGTGATCACTTTTACTTTTCAATTTGCTTACTTTCAACCGTTTTGCGGATCTTGGTGAAATAATTTTCCCACATTTTCCGGTGTTTGAGGTTTTAAGAAAAATTCGAGCCTGTAGAAAAACGTTTGAAAAAAATATATGAAATTCAATATCTCGATTTTCATTTCAGTTTTAAAAATTCTACTGCTTGCTTTTTCTCAATAATTTCCGTTTACAAATTTTCATATTACAACGATCACTCTGATTCATAAAAATGTAATAAAACGAGTGGAAGCAAAAACAAAAACAAACTGCAACAATTGGTCTACTTTTGTTTTCCATTCAGCTTTCTTCTTTGTTTCCATGCTGATGTGAATTTGACCAACAACTAATAAATGATCCTATCAAATTGTGAAACCAGTTAGTCAGGATTCTTCTGCTGCAAACGAAATAAGGGACCCTCCACTTGTTTTTCTCGTGGCTCTTTTTTCAGCTATATCTTTTTTTCTCTGAATCTCACTGGTCGTCGGGAACACATGGAACACACACGCATTGGCAAGTGATAACGGAAAGAGAAAGTGGGTGCCAGACGCAGGACGTTAGAAAGTAGGCACGTTCGAAAGTGAAAGTTTCCGAAAGTTAGTTGGCAGGATTTCGCAATACTTAAAGTTCTTGGAATTGAAAGAAAATCTGAAAGAAAAAAAGGAAAAAAAGAGAAATATTATAAAAACGTGAAAATGGTCATTTGAAGTTTTATTTAATAAAATGATTAAATTCAGAATTACAACTTTTACAAAATTATTATTTGGCTTTTAGGAAAATGGGAAATGAAAATTCCGTGAAAATTATGAATAATTCTTCTTAGAAGGTTGTTTTAAGAAGAAGCAATTTTGGCTTCCCGTTGTGGGTTTGAAACTGTTCTTATTTCCTTTGATAGCAGCTCACTCAAACCATCCATTTCGAGCTCAATTACCTCAATCTGTGTGAAAAATAGCAAATAATTGCCAACGGATAAATTGTCAATCAAAATATCACCATCATTTCATTAGTTGACCGATTTTCGATAACTCTCACAGAAACGGAGAAGAATGCGCTCGAAGTTGACGGTTGCGGTGGGCTTCCATTGGAGAAAATACGGTATAAAACGGATTATACAAATTCTTGATATTGATATTTTGCCTTTATTACACTTCATTAGATTATATTTTTTTTGATATTTTGCCTTTATTACACTTCATTAGATTTGATGCGATAACTTTTGTTGAAACGTCCTTTTATCAATTTTCACATGTCCAGACAGGTATTCAGTGGACCAGATTTTTCAGGTTCACATCCTCATTTAACTTTCTCATACCACTTCTCAATATCACCATGTATACTATTCAGATTCACATACCCACACAAAGACCTCCGGATTTCCAATTATCTCTGTGATCACAGCGGGATGAGTACATACACGAAAAGTGAAATCTCAGCGGAGATACCGAGGGAAGATAATCCAGGTCAGTCGGTCCGTTATCTAATTAGGTCAGCACTAGTGATATATATGTGTACAATAGAAGAACAGTTTTTCATTCATTTTCTTTCTCTTTTGGATTCACTTTTCTTCTTTTTTGTTCTTACTTCTCTTTTACTTTTTTCACTAGATATATTTTTAGAGAATGGAGCAGAAAGGCGCTCCAAAGCGCTCTCTCCGGACGCTAGCCATTGCTTCGGCAGCTCTGGCTGTGACATCCATGGTTGCTACATGCATTATTGTTCCATTGGTGTACAATCATGTGCAGCACCTTCAGTCCGTGATGAATAGCGAGGTCGATTTCTGCAAGGTGAGTTAATGAGCTAAAACTAGAAGCAAACTTATCGACCCAAAAATTTTTCAGACCAGATCTCGTGACATGTGGCGTGAAATGGTCACTGTTCAAACTTCCACCGGTGGAATTCCAGTCCGTACAGCCCGTCGTACCCGTCGTGACAACTACGGAGCCCAACCAATTGCTGCCAGCCCACCATCTTCCGCAGCCGGATCTTGCTGTACCTGCCAAGTTGGTCCACCAGGGCCACCAGGACCCCCAGGAAGAGACGGTCGTCCAGGAGCTCCAGGACGTCCAGGAAATCCAGGACCACCAGGAAGAGACGGAGCTCTTCTTCCAGGACCTCCACCAAAGCCTCCATGCCAAAAGTGTCCACCAGGACCACCAGGGCCAGCCGGACCACCAGGACCAAAGGGACTCCCAGGACCACAAGGAGACGCGGGAACAGCTGGACAAGATGGAGTTCCAGGACTTCCAGGACCACCAGGACCATCAGGACCACAAGGAGCACCAGGAGTTCCAGGAGAGAAAGGACCAACCGGAGAGCCAGGAAAGGTTATCAATGGAGCTCCACCAGGACCACCGGGACCCCCAGGACCACCAGGACCACAAGGACCACCAGGACCACCAGGAAAGGATGGACAGCCAGGAAAAGCTGGACCACCAGGACTTCCAGGAGATCCAGGAGAGAAGGGATCGGATGGTCTTCCAGGACCACACGGAGGAACCGGACCACGTGGACCACCAGGACAGCCAGGATCTTGCGATCATTGTCCACCACCCAGAACTGGACCAGGATATTAAACTTAATTATAAATACTTCGTTCATTTTTTATTCTTGATAAAATTCTTTGACTAAAATCCTTGAATTCAGCATTTTTTGCATCTGCTTCAGCATCACCTGCTTTTCTAATTAGTGGTGTTTTGCTGATCCTGAGCGTCAGAATACGTCGTGTATCTGAAAACTTGAAAAAACGTTACATGGTGCATATGAACAAAGCAAAGACAAAAATTTGATTGACACAGAGATGTCAAAATATAAAAATGATACATGCATATATATTTTACTTTCTTTTGTTTTGGTTTTTTCTTGGTTTTTCTTGGTTTTTCTTTTACCAGGAAGGACAAAAAAGAAAAGAAGAAGGGAAATCGCATGAAATCTGGCAACGGCAATGCAAAATCCAACAAAAAACTCAAAAAACTCATCATATAACTTCATCTCCAGGCTCATTCTGATCCTCTTTTCTTCTGCTTTTTTTTTGTTGCCGCGCTTCGTGGTTCGTTTCTTTTTTCCTTTCACTTCGCACCGCCTTTTTTCTCATTCTTCTCGAAAAGTGTCTATTGCTGCTGTCCCGGTAAGTAGTCAAAAAAACACTCAAGTGAAAAAAAGAGAGTCGAAGAAGAATGGAGCAATGAGGAGGAAGTTGATCTTTTTGCAAACTGTCGTCGAACGGTGAACTTTCTCTGTCCCCCCACCCAAATAGTTTCCTCGCTGAATAAACACCTCTCACCCCATACGCGTTTTTACTATTTGTAAACGAAAACCACCCACAACTCAAATTGTTGTGTCTTAATTTTTTTTTGAATTCCTTATTTTTAATGTTCTTTTTTTTTCTGAAAAAAAAATAGTGACCAAAGTGCAAACTTCCCACAAAATCAGTTTCTTATCACAGTTTTCCTCAGTCTTTTTGACAGATTACAAGTTCTTCACTTAAGAATACTTTTTTCACTGATCAAAAATTTTTCAACGTTCTGATTGGCAACAATCTGATTGATATATCTTGAAACGATGAGTTTGCTCTTTAGTTTCCGCTTATTATTGACCGATCACAGTTTTCTCGTGAAAAGTTGCCTACTGGAAAAAACGGACACACTTTCCAGTGGTATATATTTTCTATTTCCTTGCACTTTTCGACTAGGCGAGTAGTTGTAAAACATGGCCTTACACATATGGTCTCTGAATTATTGCTTTTCATCGGAGAGTTTATTTCTGTCCAGTGTCTTTGTTTTGCGGGCAGCTGGTGTTGAAGTTTTATGTGCTTTGAAATTTTTCTAATTTTTCTAATGTTGAGATGACCAATGTTTCCTTTTATGATTGAATTTAGTGAGAATCTCATCTTCTTTTTTAAATACAATGGATTTTGTAAAAAATCTTGTTGATATTCATTAAGGTATAATCTACAAAACCAAAGTTTCAAATTGTCAAAAATTCGTTTTGTCGGATTCTTTTTAAATGTTGACCTATCTTTTATTCGTTTTTTCAGTTTTCCTAAAATTTTCAAATTTATTGGAGTATATACATTCGAAAAAAAATTATTGGAGTATATACATTTCTAAAAAAATGGTTTTTTCAACGAAATACGGTTTTTTGCAAACTGTTTTAGTTTGAATTTGATGAATTTATTCACAAAAAGTTTTCTACGGAAAATTACTAATTTCTCTAGTTTTTTTTTCCAAAGTTTAATTAATACTTTTTGTCATATTTACTAACAAAATTAGAGTTTCAATTTTGAAATGTACAACGTTTGTACAAATTCATTCACATGAAATATGCCGTCTGAAGTTACCTTCGGCTAGAATTTCTAAAAGTTAAGAGAAAAATTCAGTTTTAAGAGGGATTGTCTCATTTGCAAAAGTATTTATGACACAGTTGTCATTTTCAAAACTGAATACTTTTTTCTGTTTTGTAGCTCTTGAAGTTTTCGGTCTCATCCAACATTCTCTATTTCATTTTCTGACATTCAATTTTGACCATGGGAACTGTATGTCTCATTTTGGTCAATTTCGTTTCAAATTTTGATTCATTCTGCACTAACTTGCTATTGACTATTGCAACTTTTAGCGAGCTACCACCTATTCTTACTATTCCTCTCTTCCTGTACGACATAACGTTCGAATATTGATTATCAGCTCATTAAGGCCATAAAACGCTGTTCTGGGTACCTCTTTATCAATTATCAGCACACACTACCAACCTGAAACATACATTATTAGCGGTCTCCCATCAAACATTATTTGTTTGGTTTATCGTGTTCCTATTAGGACCCCCATACACTCGTTATCAGTAATTATTTACTGTGCCAGTCAGTATGGCTCCACCCCTCCCACCGGTATAATCCATCTCATTCATTGTTGATCATTCTTAAACATTCGTCTCACTCATATTCTTCTGTTTCTCGAGTTGGTAAGTAATGATGATCTATGTGGTGAAGAGTTGTGGAACCAATAAAAAACCAAAAAAGAAGAAAAAGCAATAAAAAAGAGACGAGCAGATGCAGCTTAAAATTGTGGGTGTTTATTCGCATATACGGGGTCCCCAGCCTGAAAAAAAAGACTGATGCTGTGTTACTACTATTTTCTTTTTGGTGGTTTTGTGTGGTCGCTCTCATAGCCCCAATTTACATTCTATACGCACACATAACACGTCAAACCACGCCACTGAATGAGAGAGAAAGAAAAAGAGAGGAGCGCCCGTTCGGACCGATTAGCTCGTTGCAAACGCCAAACAAATAGTTCAACGACAAAATTAGCATAAATTTGATTAATGTCAGCGTTTCCTCTCCTATTGATATTCAATTTGTTCTTTGCTTCTCCAATTTTGGGGTTAATTCCTAATGCAAAACGAACCAAAAACATCAAATATCGAAATTCGCTTTTTTTAGTGGTTGCAAATTTTGTTTTTTTTTTAAATTTTTTGTCTGAAAGTCAAAAAAATTTGGCTTTAGTTAATTATTTTGGATTTTAAAGAAATTTTTGGATTTTAATAAAAATTTTGGATTAAAAAAAAAACTTTTGCATTTTAAAAAAGATTTTGGATTTTGAAAAAAATTTTGGATTTTAGAAAAGACCGGACAATTTTGAATTTTAAAGAATTCAGAAAAGATTCATAAAAGATACCTCATGCTTTTGAACTACTCTATTTTTGGAATGAAAGCGCCTTCGTACGTTGGGCGTACTGTTAGTCGTTAGCATGCCAAAGATTGATTGTTTTTTTTAATGTTCGAGAATACATTTGATTTGGGTACTCAGTGAGATATAGCTTTTTTAGCATCCAACTCTTTTGAATTTGGTGTCATTTTTGAACTCCTCAGTACAGAGATAACAAAGCTTTTCAGTCTAAGCCTATAATTTCAGACAACAGACAAAGTATTCAGAAATATTCCAGTTAATGAAGTACTGAAATTCAAATCAATGAAAATCTTTTTTTACCCTCAACTTATTTTCAAAATGTTCTGTTTTTGTTCAATTTAAAGGATTACACTGAAATGTCTTGTTTTCCTTCTACTAGAGCACTTGCATTCGGCATACACTTAAAAACATATGGCTGTATTTGCCGTATTTTCAACGGCACAGTATCCAAGAATACATCGGGAGAGAGTACATCTAGTTTTTAAAGTACATTAATTCCTAGCATACATGGGATTTTGTGGTACATGCGGGAGGACGAAAAAACCCAAGATCTCATTTACCATCTGAACGTATGCACCCTAAGAACTACTCTCATAGTCAGTATTCTCAACGTACCCTTTTTTAAATGTACCTTTCGATCCTGGGTTCCCGACAAGATGAGGGAATATTAACCTTCGGAACGTTTTCAAGAAATATTTGAAAACAACGAAAAATCAGTTGTTCAAATGCTAATTACAGCGAAGTACAGCCAGGAGGAACACTGGACACAATTTATGATGAAAATTTCATCGCACAAAAATTTTGGATTTTAATGTTTTTCGAGATCTTTAAAATCCAAAATTTTCTTCAAAATCCAAAATATGCTTTAAAATCCAAAAGTTTTTTTAAAATCCAAAAATATTTTTAAAACCCGAAATTTTTCTTGAAATCCAAAAATTTCTTTAAAATCCAAAATACCCAACTAGAGCCAAAAATTTAATTTGGAAGTATTGAAAATTTTCCGGATTCGTGAGATTTGTTTCACAACAGCCAAGATGATATGTGAAAAACTGTTTTTCAGCTGAAAAATTAGAAAAATTTTATTTTTTAACAAAGAAGAAATTGCGTTACTCTAAAAACAAAATTCTAAAAATCATATTTAATGTTTTAAATTCGAATTATTGTTGTCTTTTTATTAAAGAGTGAGCTACCGTTCTCTCTAGGCTGTTTTTTTTTGTTGTTGAATATCATTTACCAATCTTTTTTTTTATTTTTTGACGATTTTTATTGTTGTTTTGATGTTGATTAAGAAAAAGAATTACAATTATGAAAATCGTCCAAAAATTGAGAAAATAGGAAAATAATTTTCAAAATAATACTGTAGTTTTCTAAAAAAAATTTAACAAACTTTTTTATATGAACCTTATCTTCAGAGAACGAATATAACTGCCATTCTCTGCCCTTTTATTTATCAGTTTCTAGGTTTCTTTAGCTTGCAAAATTGGTATTACACAAATATCAACGATTGGTGTCAAAACCAGTCGCTGGTATATGTACATAAATCATTGTTATATATGAAAACAGTGTAAAAATATATTTAAAAACAGTTTCATCAGTCTTATTCTCCTCTTATGATCAAGCCCATCTGATTCTGAATTTTGTCGCCGAAAATCACCTGCTGATCATGACTTTTTTCTTTTACTTTTCACAGTAAACGATTTTTCCTTTCATTCTAGAAAATTTATCCTTGAGAAGGAAGCTTACTTCTTCCGACAGACGTTCTAATGACCCTTTTCTTCAGCATAAGCAATATGAGAAACTGAGAAACCTTTCTTGTAATAACAATGTTTTTTTTTCTTTTGTGACGTCGAAAGCTTCCTTCTGAACACTTCTTCTCGGGGATGAAGATGATTTTTGATTTTGGAGTGTTTATCTGGTTTTGTTTCACACTGATATCATTAATCCTTGTGTCCGATGATTTCTCAAGTTTTCTGGTCAATTTCGGTCAACACAATTAAATGCAAACGTAATTGCTGCTCACGACATCGTCATAAACATCAATATATAAAAAATGCAGCCTATTTTTATTTGAATAGGAGCTAGTTAGACGAGAAAAAAAACATACAAGCTTGTCTGCAAAACGGATAACAAAAAAATGAAGATGCTAATTTCACTTTGTGTTTTTTTTTCGGAAAAGGGTCTGCACCCATCGTTGACACCATTTGGGAGGAAAAGGAAAAAAAAAAACTAGAAATCGATGAGAAGTAGTGTGTCACAAAGATGTGCGAAGAAAATTCGAGGGACAGGGCACTCGAGAGACACAGAGAGATGACTAGTGACCACAGCGCATAGACAAAATTCGCTTCTTCGTCTTCTTGTCTCTTCTCGGCCCCCATCCTCGGTGCCCTCATCCCTCACCCCCGTTTTTGGCGTTTCTTTTTACGTGTAATCGAAGGTTCTTGTTTTTGTATCCCCACTAATCGCCGTTCGGGACCATCAATCTCCTAGCTTCCTCTCCTATTTTTTCGAGAGGAATATCTTTATCCCTAACCTCTTAGGATTATCATAAATCCTTTTCGAACAAGAATCTCTGTCACCTAATTCGCGTCCCTCTTGTTTGACGTGTTTTGTTTATCTTTCACAATATAATATCACCGATGTTCTTATTCGGTTTTCAAACACGCCAAATTATCGACGAACACGCGTCGATCTTGCAACATTTAGAAGAGAAAGTGTGATAAATTACCCCGGGATCCATTGCCTCTCCTCCGATCCCCCGTTAATGATTTTAAACTTCCTGATTCCAGTGACTCTTTCATTGAATTCTTCCGTCTTCTTTATTTTCTCCTCTTCTCTGTTCATTTTCTTTTTTTGCTTTCTAGATCTGGAAAAAAGGCCTAGACCTATCAGAGAAACATATCGTATTTCAATTTTCCTTCGTTTGGTTTCAAATTCAATATTTTCTTCCCTTCTTTTTCTTAGAAATCATTCCATAGAAGTCTGCATCGTCATTGCTATGTTTTTTATTGTGGCAACAAAAAAAAATTCGTAGCTTCTCAATGAGCAAAAACATGGATAAAAACAAAAAGACAAAAAAAAAGAAAACAAAGTTGAGTTCTCAAACAATAATCCGTGTGGGTTGGTTAGTAACCAGTCACTACAAATAGCCACTTTTTTTGAGAGAATGTTTTTTTTTACATAATTTACAATTTTGAATATGCATAAAATACATAGAATACGATTTGAATCGAACAAAAAATACATAGAATACGATCTGAATCAAACAAAAAAAAAATTAAATTTTGGATTTCAAAAACTTGAACGAAAAAAAAAACATTTTTAATGGATTTTTAAATGTTTTAAATTTTCAAAATTTTTTCTGGAATTTGTTTTTTTTTCCGTTCTAAGCAATGAAACAGAAGAAATCACAAATTTGAGAAATGTTCAGTTTCAATTTTAATTTTCTTTAATTATGAAATACCGTTAACACATAGACGGCTACTCAATAATTGCTCTTCGAGCTTAATTATCTAAATTTCTACAAGAGATAACAAGAAGCTGTCAAATGATGAAATGTTTGTATCACTAACATTTTATTAGAAGAAATATGCTTGATATCTCTTGTAGAAATTGAGATAATTCAGCACAAAATGTCATAAAAGATGACCTTCTATATTTAGATTTTTTGTTATTACAAAATACAGTAATTTACCAGATTTCCAGGAATTACGAAAATCTATCTTAATTATGCCAATTTAGCTAATTTAGTTCCTATATATATATATATATTTTCACGAATTACTGTATTTCCGTTCCAAGTTGAAACCAAATCTAATTTGCTGAACCGGAAAACCGTTTTGATTTGTGACTCACCTTACTGATTCACACGTTCTGACACCAAGATTTTTTTCCGATTTGAATTCCAAGCTACTATTTGGTGTCTGATCGTTAGGCCCACCCTCCTCCCCTCCCTACTTCTTCATTCCAAACTTTTATTCGAGACATCATCTGAAGCGGAAACACATGTTCTTAACGTCTCGACTCATCTTCACGGAAAAAAACCGCGGGTGATCAAATCTGATCTCTCAAGTGCTCCTCTCTTTACTCGGAGGGACCCTTGAAGAAAACATGCGAGGCAAGAATTTTTCGAATCGAATTGAACTTTTCACTACTCTCCTCTTTTTTCACATATCATGTCGCCATTTCCTGCTCCTCCACAACAGTTGTTGTTGAATCCTCCGTCTTACTTCTCATCAGTTTTCCGGCTGATATCGTTTGTCTTCTTCGCAATTTTTTTTTCGCATGCTTCTTCTCTTTTTTCTCTTTTTCATCTTCTTGTTCTGCTTGTCTTTCTGTCAAAGAGATCATGAAAATGACAGAAAAATAGTCTGGTCAACTATGCAAATGTTCGATTGGTTGTCATTGAACTACGAACACATTGAGGGACCTAACCTTGACACCTTCTGGCGACAATTGTCGCCGCGGTTGTAGATTAGAGATGATTTAAAGTGACCAATTCCGTCTGGAAGGAATATTTTCTTTTTTTTAATAGTGTTGTAGATTTTGTTTCTAAATTGATTGGATAGTATATCCCATACGAAGCAAAGTTTTCCAAAGATTTTTTTAAAGCTCAATTTTATTTGAAAATTTACAGAACTTCCAAATGCGTTTACAACAAAATTGAGTTTGATGATTGTTAATTTTTGATTTATAAATTTCAAATTCCCGTTTTAATGGAGAAACAATTAAATTACCGTAAATATGCTAATGGAGTGTCTACCAAAGAGTCAACTTTCAGACCATATATCTCATTTCCTGTAAGAGATATCAGAAAGGTCAACTGTCACATTGTTAATTATGTTATTAGCAATATTTTATCAGTTGATACACTTTTGATATAATATTTTTCATAGGGGCCGAGATTATGAGGCTTGACGGTTTCGGTAGCCTTCCATTTGAGGGAATGCAATAAAGTATTTGCTCTTTCAAATTCCCTGAATATATAAGTTTGAAAACCCTAGATACTGTGGAACCTGTCATAAGAGGTCGTTATCATTTTCAACCAAATTTGTCTCGATTCTTAAAAAATGAAAACCGACACACATGTTTTTGATATCAAGATAAACATTTTGTTGAAAAACAAAAGGAATTTCGTTAGACTTGACAGTTTGTCCTTTCCATGCAAGCTTTACGGTATTTTCAGAGCAATATATCATTTCATAATATCAGATAGTCTGGTTTTTGATTCAAGAAAAAAAAGCACTACTATTCAAATCTATCCTCTATTTCCGTCACTGTTGTTCTTTGTTGCACTATTCTCCCCGTGCCGAACCTAGTAGCATTCTCCTCCAAAAACTCGCCTCCAAAATTCTATTCATTTGAAATTCAATTCCAAAAACAGACCAGACAGAAGGCCGATTGAATTTTTATAGTACATCAGTTTACCACCACGTCCAGAAGTGAGGCAGCCGTAAAATGCCATTTTAATAGCCACCCTGCCTAGACATGTATGACCTTGGTTTTGGTGCACCTCTTCTATTCGATACATTCCTGATTTTATCGTCATCCAGAGACTCTCTTCCAAAAAACAGAAAAGAAACTCGCTTTGTTGACCGTTTTGGGTCCATTCACTCCCACTCATCAGTCAATTCACCTAATTCAATTCAATTGAGAAGAGCCCCCATCTTCTCAATTTCCACCACCACCACCCACCATCCAATTCCGCAAATTGTCCACCACGTTCTTTTGACCCTCTTTGGATCCGTATACAAAATGTTTCTGTTTTTTGTTCTTCTGTCCATGTACAACAATCCAAATATTGTTTGTGTTGAGTTGTACATTTAGCAATCCACGCAAAATCGGACAATGAGAAATTTTTCACCCGACAGAGAGAAAGAAAAAAAAATATTTTTGTATTTGTTCGAGGTTCTGTTATTATCCTGGGAATTCTCGATTCTTATTAAAGGCCCCGACTCCTTTATTCAATTTTGTTTTCGCTTTGTAATTTCTTTATATATTTTCTCTTTTTAGATTGAATGTCTCTCTTTCTTCTCAGTAGCCTGGCAATTCTCTATAAAAGCAAAAATCTAATTTCTTCGAACTATGGCAACCTCTGCTTCATTTTATTCTTTTTTCAAGCAAACGTTTTCTTTTTCTTTTCATTTCTGTTCTAAAAATTTCGAGATCTCCTTTAACCAAATCTATCTTGAAATCTGAATTTTTTCTGGAGGAAAAACACGAGCCATGAGAAACTATTTTCGAATTTTAAATTTTAGGCATTTCGTAGAATTTGTTTCAGCCAATTACTGTAATTGAACAAAAACATTCCATAGAATTCTGTTTCGAAAACATTCCCACTGCTGTTAGAGCCACTTCATTCAGTTCCAAGTGCTCATGAATCTTCAAATGTGTTTATCTTGGCCCGAGATTCTGGAAAAATTTGATACTTTTCGAGTATTTTGCTTTTTGCGCTTCTCGCGTTTCTCCCCGCTCTCTCTTTCTCACACTCTGTCTCTCAATGTTTACTTTTTGCTATTTTTTCAATTTGATTATATTTCTATTCTGTAAACTGTTTTTTGTCTCGTTCGTCTATTTGCAAATGTGTGCAGAGACAACGGATGAGCAATAAATTCCGGACGTTGTTCATCAATTTTTTTTATTACAGAAGGGAATTCCGAGGATGTTTTGAATCGTGAACTATCTTTTTAAAATTCACCAAAATCTTCTATATCCGATTTCAAAAATTTCAATTAAAATCCAAACTTTTCATAGATCTCGTTCATTTTTTCTGTTATTTTAAGCATTCCAATTTCTCATGGCATTTAGCATCAACAGGTGAAAGAAACATATATATGATTCATAACTCTCGGCTACTCGGGCCTGACTCAACGCATAAGTTTTTGGTGCTACTAGACCTCCTGCTATAATGGTTCCACCACTCAACAACTACTGCTTCGCTTCCTCTTGAATCCTTGAAACTTCCTTGTTTTATTCTTCCTCTCTTCATCCATTCAACACAAACGAACACGTCTAAGAGTGCGTTTAATAGTCCTAGACATTCAAAAGGGTCGTCGCTTTCCCTCTCTAGGGACCACAAAATCAATTCTTTTTGAGATTCAAAGAAAGCAACAAAAAATAAGCAAGAATCTGTCATTTCCAGCCGCCAGTATTTTTCTCCAGTCTTCTTCCTCACTATGAATCATCCCTCTTGATTTTTTCAGTTGTCTTCTTCTATTTCATTCAGTTTTCGAATTCCAGAAAAAGAGTCAGGCTGAAAAATGAAACATTGGACTTTGAGATTTGAGAATCCGAGACAGCGGGAGAGAAAATTTCTCCCAATTAGCAAATTCCATGCGCTCCTCTTCTCCCTCGCTCCCCCCCAATGCTTCTAAAATCTTCACGCCGTCGGATTTGATGTTTGATTGCGCAACACAATTTTTTTCTAAGTTGTTTGACCGTTTTCTCCCCTTTTTTTCAACCCCACCCAGTCTCAACGGTTCGCTCGCCCAAGAAAACCGATACCATATGTTTGCCCTCTCTCTTGTCACCTCCTTTTTCTCCATTTCTCTTCTTCTACTTCTCTCCCACTCAATTAGCTGTCACTATGCATGCCATCGAGGGGGATCCCTTGCTTTCAAATTGGTACAACAAAGTCTTCAGTGTTGTTTGTCACGTCAAACCAATTTTTGAAACAATTCCCATCTTCCTTGTGATTTTGGTTTTGTTTCACCCTGCCCGGAAAAAGCAATAAGGAATAGAGAAAATGGGTTTTCACCCATATAATTTTCTGTGTCCACAACCGTCTTCTTCCCCCAGACCAACGATTGTAAATCATGTACCCTTCTTCCATTATTCAATTCTCTTCCTGCACCTGTGACCCCCTGTGAGGGCAAAAACCGTGGGACACATGTTCAGTGCTTTTTTTTCTTTTTTGGATTTACATTGCCACGTATGCCTCAATTTCATTATAAATAGGAGAAGCTACATTATAGCTCAACAGAATTTGTTGTATTCAGTTTGATAACTGTCAAACCTGCAATAGACGGCTCCCTATATTTCAACTGTAAGCCAACTTAACTCGGTTACTTTCAAAGCTAGGAAAAAGTTTGCAAGTGATAATTGTTTATCATTTTATCACCAACATTTCCTCTGTTGAATCCTTGTTGATATCTTCTATGAGAGCCAAGAAAAACTAGCTATAACCGAAAAAAAAATGTCAAATTTCATTTTATCTCATATCCTATGAGTTATTCAAAAGAGTCCACAAATAAAATATTGTTGATAATATTCATGAAAATTGTTTGTTGGAACTGTTTTGCTATCCAAAAAAAACCGAGATGAATAGAGTCAATGGGGTCCTCATTTTTTACGTTTTACTGAGTTTTTGAGAGAATGGATAAGATTCATTTAATCTTGAAATTTTTACTAGATTGGATCTAGATCCGGAAAAACTGTTTTTTGTTTACTTTCTCTCTTTTTACCATGTTTTTCTCACTGCTGGTCACTATCCCCCCTGTATTTGTTCATCATATTTTGTTTCGAAATTCCATCTCTGATTCATCCGCCATGTGTGAAATTCTCGCGTCATTGGCGTTATGTTATTTCAAGTGATATTACTTGTTTTTTGTTCATCGAACCTGCCCGCGCGCCTCGCTGTTGTGTTCGCTGGGATTATCATGCAACAATGCCTGTGATTCTTGTCACTTTTTCATAGCGGATTATATGACCCCAGCAGGCCGCTGGGCCCTCAGGCGATTTCTTCTTCTTTCATGCGGGTTTTTTTTTCGAATATCTTTTTCTCGACCTATCCTCATATTTCTTTTTTTCCAACAAAACGTTAACCTAGAAGCAATGTTTCCTAATGTTTCCACCTCACTGGGTTCTCTTTTTGCCCCCGCACATCGTCGGAAAAATGGGGACAAAGATACGAGCAAAAATTGAGAACAAAGTCGGCCTAAAACCGCCTACTTGAGTAGCTCAGCTCCATAATGAATAAATGAAAAAGGCTCCACCAATTTTTCCACAACTGTTTTTTATTCCCTATTTTTTTGTTCCTAACTTGGCTTCTCTTCAGAAAACATCAACAAAAGAGTATCTGTAAGTATATTGGGTTGGTATAAGTATATTGGGTTGGAGAGAGACCTTTTCTTTCCGCGTAAGTAGCTGCGGTCTTCTTCTCCGCGAGTTTTCCGCTTCTCTCGTTTGCCATACTTTTTGCAGCTCGCTGAGCATCCATTTTCCATTTCTTTTCCTTTTTCGAATTTTCAACTTTTATATACCTAGTCTCATCAGTTACCCTCAAATTTCATTTTAGTTCCGCCATGATTTCCTTCAGATCGAGAAATTGATACGGTGTTTTTGTTCCTTGTGTTTTCCCAAGATTCCCGAGATTCCCCTCAGTCGCTTTGAGTTTTCATTTGTTTTTCAGACAATTTCAGTAATTGAAAAACTGAAAAAATAAAAAAGAAAGAGAAGATGAAGTCTGGTGGGATTCAAATCTGTTCTCGCTGTTTTGAACACAGGACGCTTCGTAGTTTTCTTCTCGTAGTTACTGAGAATAATAAATTAGAAGAATCCAACACCAAATACCATGTGATTTCTGATACTCTCCCAGCTTCTAGCTTCCAGCAATCTAGTTTCGAAATCTCCAGAAATCTGTTTTTCTTTAAGAAAAAACGTTAACCTACCGTCTGGCCTTTCAAATATATCCCATTGTTGTGCATCGGGTGATGTTTGTTTGTCTATACCGGCCGAATCACATTAGCTGAACCCTTTTTTCGGTCTTTTCTCATCTTCGATTTAGCCAATTCGATTTGCTCTCTTTCTTTTTTCCTCTTTTTCTCGATGTCATATCTTCCTCAATTTTTCATAGATTTCAAAAATTTATAGGTATTTTAAATCTACTTTTTTCCCGGTTTTTCGGCCTTTTGCGGAACCCAATTAAGCAATCATCCAAAAACTGAGAACACTGTTAAATGTAACAAAACCTCAATTGTTTTATTCAGTTTCGAACAATTCTTAGGCTTCAAAAAGCGCTAAAAGAAGAACGAGAATGAAATTCTATTAATTTTTAAAGATTTTCGCGCTAGGAAAGCACTTCTAAAAATAAAGTAAAGTGGTGTTTCTTGATTCTCGCAACTGCTTTTATTTTTCAAGTGGTCCTTTTACAAATGAAGTGTAGAATTGAACAAAATAATTCAGATATTTTTACCCCTGTGTTATTTTCAGCACCGCTAACAGTATAGATTCTAATTTAATATTATATAATCCCATGTTTATACAAAAAGAGATACCAAAGGCTTTTGATAGAATGGTCTCCCAGCTTTTAAACTTTTACCTGATTTATTTTGAAACTTGTGAGGAATATCAGAAAGTGATAAACTGAGAATAGGATCTTGGTTAAATATTTGATGCTCCTCTTTTTTTTATATCTATTTTGAAAACTAAGATAAATTGGGTCAACATTTATACCGTATTTCCTCTAATAGAATACCACTGATAGAATAGCCTTCTGTTAAATTTTGGTAATATTTTGAATATCAATTTATCCGTTAATAATTTCCGGACATCTTCACTGGAATGGAGATAATTGAGCTCATGGTGAGCTTCTATTAAAAGGAATACTGAAGTTTGGGATCTTTAGTTATGTGTCTTAAGATTGTGTAATTTCACAATTTACGTTGTTTTCGAATTTTCAGATTTGGAATCCAAAATTTTTTACAGTTTTCAATGTTCAAAACCCCCATTTGAACCCTAGAATCTTTCCCACCATTTTAAAAACTCTCATGAAATTTCTTTTCAAATTCGCCAGATTTTTTGAAACCAATCAAAACAAACTTTCCAGTTTCCCACAGAAGATTTCCCTAAAAGTTCTTTCACGAAAATGAAAAGCCAACAAAAAAAACCGAAATAAAGGGAAGGCACCGGAGGTTTCTCACAGTAAATCCAGTGCAAACGCGCCGTTTTCGGTTATGTTCTTGATCGAAGCACGATAAATCTTGTGACCAAATGGCCTCATCCCATTTTTTTCGGACTGACTTCTTCTTCTTCTTTTTCTTCGTCGGAAAAAACCCACAGGACATGTCCCAAGTTCTTTAATGCGGCCCTCCGGTTTGGCTTCTAGGAGCTTGTTTCCATCGTTGCTCCCCATTTTCTTCCATTCTCGTCTTCCGTTTTTCGTCGTTTCTTCTTGTCTTTAGAACTATGGTGGTCACCACCGCTTTTGGCTCCAAACATACCAACCACTCGCTTTTTGTCTTGGAGCACAGAAGGAAAGGAAGAAGGAGAAGAAAACGAAGCGCGGAGGAAGAAGAAGAAGATGACTGCCACCATTCAAACAACGGGCCCCACAGAAAACTAGGACAACCGAGAAGCGGCTCATCTGTGAGAATTTCATTTTGCATCTCATGACGGGTTCTGTTCGGGGATACTCTGGATAAACTGGGATATCGAGATGCGCAAACATCTCGCCTTCGTTTTCTGACGTTGAGAATTGCAAATTTTTTCCACTCCACTTTGCACTTTCGCCTTTGTTTTTCCAAGATACCAAGAAGCAGATGACGTGGATCAGAAGAGTAATGGGACTACTGTATTCAGCACACGCTATCTGAGACGAGACTTTCAAAAGTGCATGTCTAGAATCCTTCATCCAAAATAATGAGTTCTTCTTCTCATGTCTCATTTTCTTGCTATACTTCCGGACTCTTTTTTTCACCCCCATCCCGGGTTTTTCTTGAGTCTTCATTCCTCACCACTCTTTTAAATTGAACTCATTATCTTTTCTTTCCCTACACATTCCTTATTCTCTTTTCCTATCTTCTCACTTCTTACTAGTACTCTCAGAAATTAGCATCATAAAAAGTATAAAACCTAATTTGCTCTCATTTTGCACACTTGGTGCACATACACAGACACACGTTTCTCCCCAAAAATCTTGTTTATTTTTCCAGATGTACTAACTTTTTTATCGGGTCGATAAAAACACAAAGTGAACGACGTCTCTTACGGAAAATGGGTGACCGAAGCATCGACGAGGCGACCGTCGGCTGCTCAGATGATGCAGAAACACGTTCGTGTCCCGGTGATTTGCGATCAGATCATTCGTCGAAACCAACAAGGAGTAAATGGTGAGTCACGGAAAATTTAGTAATTTTACAATAAAATTTCTGTACAAAATACAGTAGTATTAAAATCTGGAAAAAATTATAACTTTTAGTAGGAATTTTTGGGAATCAAAAGATTACTGTAGGCCATTATCTTATTTAAAAAAGCCTTCAAAATGTTTCAATTGGAATCGTTTTCTAGTCATTTGACTTTTTCAGTGTTTCGGATAGCTTTAATTGGTTTTGATAACTCGATTTTTTTTGGATTTCATAAAAAATAAAAATTTCGAATTCCAACCTGAAAGTTTGCATTTCCATTCACCTCATTTGTAGATTTCAAGTCTAAACATTTCCAAATTTTATCCTTATTCTGAATTTTTGAGAAATTCCGGTCAGTTTGTTATTTTCATATACTGTATTTCCCCCAAAACTACCCTGCCACTTTCAAATCTATTATCACTGTTCCTGTAAGATCTGAAATATGTCAACTGGTATATTGTATTCCATTTCATTTTCCACATTTCATCAGCTGGAAGAATTTTGAAATCTTTGACAGGAGCCTAGATAATTGAACTCCAGATACAGTAAGGTCTCTAATAGAACCTTTTCCTATACGTGCGATTTGAGTTCAACTATATCGGTCAGCGCTGTTTTAGAAAAACCCATATTCTAACATTCTAAATTTTCAAATTGTGGAAGCAATGAGAAACATTTTCGGTCCCCCTCATAATCTGATTCATGAACTTTCCAACAATCGTTTTTTTTTTCAGGAGCCACATGCGACAGGCGTCCCAAGGAGTACCACCACGCCACATGGAGAAGGCACTTCGAAGGAAAGAATTCCAATTGCCAGTGAGTTTTTTCATTGTTTATTTTTTTCTTTCTGTAATTTTGGCAAAGCAGAAAGGAAGGTCGCTTTTTCACGCCCAGCAGAACTGTCTTTTTTCTGCCAATTCTCATTCCCTCCTCTTTTTTCCGGGAGTCCGTCCCTCCATGTGAGAGTCCTAACTAGAAGAATGCAAGACGAAAAACCATTTTCTTCCTCTCCTCATGCATCTTTTGTGTTTTGTTTATGATGATATCCCCTTTTAAATAAAAAACGAGAATAGTGGCAACATTTTTTTTTCGATAATTGGTTTTCATAGAGTCATCTCATCTGTTTTATGGACCCGTAAAATATAATTAATTTATAGTTTACTTAATACATCAATTTTTCTTCCGAATTCATTTTTCGTTTCCAATTTTTTAGACTCCGCCTTTAATATTCTACTGTTTACTAGAAATAGGTTTAGATGTCAAACAACATTTTCAGAATTTCAATATGCGTCATCTTCCAATAAAAAAATTGGGAGGGACGAGAGTAATATAAACATTATTTTTTTCTCCCTCATTCTGTCATCATGAGATTTGTTTTTTCGACATTGATCCATTTCAAAATTTATCAATCATTGATTCCCAATTTTTGTTTATCGGATAGCTATCATTCTCATCATTTCTCGTTCTAGCCTCAACAACACGAGCTGATCGAGCGTGAAATGACGGTTCTGACGGAGGAGTCCCAGTGTGGACTTGGAAAGTACAGGCCAAGATGGTTACAGTGGTTGGGCAAGCAGTTGCCGATGATCGTGCTCTTGTGTGTATACTGTAGTATACAGGTGAGTTTGGATTTCAGGTTATCATCTCTGTCTGAGTGAAAATGAAAGCGGATATTTTTCTGAAAGTCGCAAGAGCGAACTACCATATTCTTTGAGCGTATTTTCAAATTTTGCCCATTTTTTTAGCGGTTTAGTTTTTTTTTTCGATGATTTGCATCATTTAAATTAATTTTTTTTCCGATTTTTATCATAAGAAGGTTGAAATTATTGAAAACGAATAGAGAGAATAGAACAAGGATATTTTAAATAGGCTCAAAAGATACGGTAGTTTACTTTTTCGCCTTAAAGAAAAGTTTGAGGTATCCGCTCTCAACCGTTTTTCTTAGACAGCGATAATATCTTTCCTAAAAATTTCTCTGATTAAGGGTCTCATCGTCAATGGTTTGGTCCCATCTGCGATCTCTTCTATCGAACGCCGTTTCAAGTTCAGCACTAGTCACATGGGTAGAATTGTGCAATTCTACGACTTTGGCTATGTGCTCCTCTGTATTCCGGTGTCCTATTTCGGTGGTCGACACAGTAAACCATTTGTGCTCTCCCTCGGTCTGGCTTGTATGGCTCTTGGATCCTTGATCTTCTCAACTCCACATATCATGTCTGACTCCTACTCGGCTTCTCAATCCAACATGTCTTATGGAACGTGTTCAATTGACAATGGTGAGTATGTACTTTTTGTATGATCGTGGTGACTCATGTTTGATGTTTCAAAAAGCGTAAAAAATTACGAAATGGTTTGGATTCTCAAACCATTCTCGGAAAAAAAACGATTTTTGTTTGAAAATATGAATCATTTCAGTTCTCCACAACGATGTGACGTCACCTGAAGCGCTTGCCCAAACAGCGTGTCAAAGTGAAAACCAGGCGCAGCACTCATCGAGTAACTTCTACTTCTACCTTTTCTGTCTTGCACATTTCCTACACGGTGTCGGAGCGACCCCATTATTCACCATTGGAGTTTCCTATATCGATGAAAATGTTGGAACTGCCAAATCATCTTTGTTTGTTGGAATCTTCTACTCGTTCGCTGTTTTCGGACCGGCTATTGGTTTCCTCGGAGCATCGGTGTCTCTACAGTACCATACCGATTTCTGGCATCTTCCTCCAGAGCAGATTTTGAAGTAAGAAAATTGCCCGACAAGCTTTGAAAATTTGAAATGAATTATTTCAGAGTATCATCCGGTGAAACTGATCCAACTTGGGTTGGCGCATGGTGGCTATCCTTCATTGTTGCCTCTTTTGTCGGTTTCGTTGCAGTTCTCCCGTTGGCCTCGCTCCCGAAAGTTCTCCCGGAATCTCTCAAATTCCATCGTACTCGTCTTCACGATGCCGCAGTTCAAAATCGTCGTCGGACACCAGAATGCTGTGGAATGCCTGGATCCAATAAAACCGCCGCTTTGAATAGCGATGCTCCCTTGCCAGGTGTGTATAAACGAACAGTGAATAAAAAACGCAAGAGAAGTTTCTGTCTCAGACATGTGTTTGATAATCTCCATAGACTCTTTTTGTATATAATCTTTCGATACAAAATTCCTCGATTGGAAAACAAAAGAATTGTATTGTGCAGAGGATTAGCGAACACTGAAATATCTTCCTGAACTATAATGAATGGTGTTTCAATGATGATTTGCAGAACAAGCGTCGCTACTCTACTCATCGATTCCATCCCGTGGATCTGGACCATTTTGGTACAAAATCTGGTTGGACGTCCGTCACATTCCAATCGCCATCTACCGTATCCTCACCAACTGGCTCTTCATGATCATCACTCTAGCCATGGCTATCGACAGTTTGGTGGTCACTGGTGCCTCCTCATTCATGTCCAAATATCTCGAAAGACAGTTCAGTGTCCGACCAAGCAAAGCCAACTTGCTCATCGGTTGCGTGATGGTGCCAATGGCTGGAATGGGATGTATGGTGACTGGAGGAATAGTCAATCATTTCCGTCTGAACAGCAGCAAGATGCTCAAGTTTGCCATTGGACTCATCTTTCTGTCGCTTCTCTTCTCGCCAATGTACTTGATCTACTGCCCACACGCTCCATTGGTCGGAGTGGACTCTGAATATCCGGATTCTGAGTGAGTAAAAGGTTTTGGGGATTTAAGATAATAAAGTTGACGTTTCAGCGGCTCTGTGCCAGACTACAACAATGCTACATTCACAAAAGATGCAGAATTGATGAACACCTGCAACAAACAATGCACATGCGATCCCTCTGAGTACCGACCGGTATGTGCGGAACTGGATGATGGTCGACAATTCACCTACTACTCTCCATGTTACGCTGGATGTGCCGAATCCTATTCTGCTTCTCTGAAGGTGAGTCTGAAGAAAATGTAGACCCTCTGAATCAGTTGTTTTAAGGAATACACCCAATGCAGTTGCGTGCCAAACAACACTAAAAACCATCCTCGAATTGTTAAGAAAGGCGTTTGCGAGCCCCAGTGCACTGAACTCCTCTGGTTCCTTCTCCTGTTCGCACCGCTCTCATTCTGCACATTTGCCGTTGCAGTGCCAATCATTTCTGTTATCCTGAGAACTGTCGACTACAATGAGCGCTCGTTTGCACTTGGCATCCAGTGGATTATGATTAGAGTCATCGGCACGATTCCGGCTCCAGTTTTGTTCGGATGGATGTTTGATGTCTCGTGTATCAAGTACCAAACCGACTCGTGTGGAGACTCGGTAATTAGAAAATTCGAGTTAACATTGTCTTGAATAATAATGTTTTATAGAGTGGCGGATGTCTGATGTATTCGAATCAATATTTGGCAAATCTGTTCTTGACTTTCACCATCAGCGGACAAGTTATCACATTGGGAATCTTGATTGTGGTTCTGATGATTTTCGGTAACGTCCTTAATGATGACGCGTCTCATAACGTACTCCCACCGGTGAGTCATCTAGCTGCTTAGTTGCTTAGCTTATATATTTTCAGCTGCTTAGTTTTTTAGTTCAGCATGCTTAGATTTCTCAGCTTCTACTGCTTGCTTCCTTGGTTTGTTGTTGCTTGATTGGTTTGGTTTTTGTACTTTACTAACTGATCTGGTTCAATTTACTAAATTTTCCGTATTCATTTCAGTGGAACATCGCTAGTATACTTGAATTTTGAGCTCAGTCATCATGGAACGTTCGAGAAATTTCAAAAAGCAGACAGTTCATGAAATTTTCGTAATTATTTGTAACCAAATGAAAACATTTTTATTGAAACCAAGATAATTGAGATCAGAGTTCTAGTATAGCGTACTAGCAAAAAGAGGGTGTTATTCAAGTTTTAAAAAGTCAGAGCTGTGGAAAAGAGCCCGTGGCTAAAGTTCTCACATTATTACAGTAACCTGGAAACATTTTCATTTTTCGGATTTAATTTTCTCAAATTTCGTGCGCTTTCAGTTAATTTTTTTATTATTAAAATTTCTGATTTCCCGACTCATTTGAAGGGAAAAAACAGAAACGCAACGAGAATCAGTAAAACAACGAAAACATAAATCCTGAAATGAATAAAAATTCAGGGTACGGTAGTTTTTTTCGTGGAACTTTCGGCACGACCATCGGCGTTTCTTTTCCACGACTCCAAATTTTCGTAATAAAAATGGAATGTATCTGGTCATATAAGATTTTGCACGTCATGCTAAATTTTGATTTTTACTTTCCCTGTTTAGTTTTTTAATTCACCAAAACCAAAAAAAATCATATAATTTCAGGGGGATCATCAGATGGAAGAAGCGAGTCTGGTCGAGAGGAAAGAGCTCGAGCCTGATGAGAAGACCACCTTGACGCAGTAATCTTCTTGAATCTCTTCATAATTTTTCCTGTAGTACATCATTTCTCTAATGTTTTTCACACTACCCAGCCATCAACAGTATCAATCGTATTTTCCCCCTTAACTTCTCGAGTTCTCAAAAAATCACTTTCTAGGCGCAGAAATGTGTACTTGCCTAATCGAAACCAACGTCTTTATCAACCCCTTCCTTTACAAAATCGTTTTCTATACGGGCATCGTGCCGTCATATGAACGATAACCCTAGTCATGTCGGCTCTCTTTCTCTCTACGATTTCCTTGTTTGCCAAAAAATCCTTTACTGAAACGTTGTCATTTTTCCCATTTTTCCAGTCGCATTCTTGCTACACCCTTTACCCTTATTCTTTTTTTCTCTTTGCTTTTTTTCTTTGTTTCATTTGTTCTATTTTTTCCCACACTCCTAGTACGTTTCGTTTTTCATATATTTCTTTTTTTCCTCGAAAATCCATTCTCCAAGACTGGTATCCACTTTTCACATAACTTGTTACATCGTTCTTTTCTCCGGTCCATGAATAGTTTTTCCCTATCATTTCGTTTCGAACCTATCTCTTTTTTTGTATTATCTTTCTCTCATTCAAATTTAATTCCATTGAAACATCCGGTAAGATGATCTTATTTTTATTTCTTTCTAGTGAGATATGTTTTCGATAGCTTTAAGGCATCGGTTCTGTACGACAGTTCGAGGCTTTACGTTCTTTTCTGGAAGTGTTCTCATATCGACAACCCCCATCCCCCCATCCCCTGTTTTTCTTTTGCTCCCATGCTTCATAAAAACTGTGAATTTGAAATCCTTCAAACTTAAAAACATTGAAAGCAAAATCACATATTTCCAGACATCAAAAATTGGAAAAAATTAGTAACATACAGATAATATATTTCAGGGCTTTAAAAAATGAAGTTCACTATAAAACCAGTGTTAGAAGGGTTCTTTCAATAAATTAATTATAATAGAAGGGCTCTCCGAAAGCGGCTTCGAAAAAATATTATAGAAAGGTCCCTGTTATAGAAGGTCCTTTTCGAAATTTGGTGTTTTAAATAATAAGTTGTTCTTTTTATTTTTTCGATGAAGAATTTCGGAAAAAATTCTTCAAAAAAAGTCATATTTCCTTCTTAAAAATATCAACAAAAAAAGGAATTGTTGACTCTGACTTTTCTGATAGGGTTTTTTTACTCTGACTTTTCTGATAGGGGTGTTTGATCTCAGAGATAAAATTCAGGATCAAAAATGAAAAAGCTTGATCTTCAGACATCGTCCAAAATTCTAGCCTTTAATTCACGCACTCCCATATTAATGACGTGATATAACATATTCCATCACTTGTATTTCGAAGAAATTTGAAAATTTCATCAATTGCGTCACCACAACACAGCCATCTACAGTATCGGCTGCTTGTTTTCGAGTTTTCCCCACATCTTCACATTGTACTTGCAGAACCTTAAGAATACAAAAATCAGTGTCGAGACAGAAAGACTAATGATACAAAAAACGGTTATCCCGAATGATTGGGAATGTAGTTGTACACCTACAAACACGGAAGCGCACCAAGCAACCAGACTTTGGTTAATCTCATTGAGCCCCCTTATCAACTTTAATCGAGAAAATCACGTTTTAAGGGTACTGTAGCTTTATGTTTGAGGACTTCTTTTCAATTTTACTAAAACCACCAGAATTTTACGATTTCGGTGAAAGAAATTCATTTTTATTGCAAATTCTAATCTTTCTAAAACCAAAAAATTTTTTTGAGATTTTTGTCTTACGTACACCTTACAAAATTTCGATTCCTCTGAAAGTCAGTTAAATTTTCAATCAAACTAAAATTTCGTATCCCTCGAAAGGACTAAATTTTTATGATGGGATTCACTCAAACGAATTGAAAGTGGGCGGAGTTTTAACCTGTTGGCCCAAAAAATTCAGTTTCAGTCAGCATAGCTTACAAAGACGTCCTTTATATTTTCCCACAGCTCTTTTGGGGAATTTACGTTTTGTTTCCTGACCTTCTGTTTTATCTGTATCGCTTTTAGTTCCTTTTTCCAATGTTTTCCCCATTTTTCCAGAATTTCTAAAACTTCTGATTCGCCCTTTGTTTTCTCTAACCGCTCCCTTTGTGTTATGAATCCATATCTCCTGAAATAGTTAAAATCCTTTGCACTATTCATTGTGAGGTATCAAACTGAATGCCCTATGTCAGTTTCCATAGTTCAAAATCCAGACGACTGAAACTACGATTTCCATACAATCCACTCATTCTTATCCCGTTTGTCGACTCCACCCATCTGAAAATTCCAGATGATAGTGCATGGCACGGTGTTTTGGAGGGAGGGGCGGAGTCAGAAAGGAAACCGCACTCTTGTCATCTTGCTGTTTTTTCATTATCTCATCTGATTTTCAACTCTTTCTTCTCTTCCCGATCTCTACACTTTTTTGAGCTCTTCTGATTTTCTTCCTTGGAGGTTTACAGATATAAGGGAGTTCAAAAACTAATAGGATGCTAAGGTTTTATAGGTATTGTGTAGGTTAGTCATAATAGGTGAATATGTTGAATGAGCTTAGCGAGATAACTGATCGTTTAGCAATCTGAATTTTCTAAGCCTTTTTAAGTGGTTGTTTTGGAATGTGTTAGGAAGATCAACTGTTTTTGAATTCAAAAAATTAACTAGTTGCTAGTGGAGGGCTGATTTATCTCGCTTCCTGTAAAAGGTATGGAAAACCTGTCAACTAATAAAGTTACGATGATAACATGAGAAATAATTCATCAGTTGATCAATTTTCTATATCTCTAGCAGGAATTGAGATAATTGAGCTCGAAGTTGACAGTTTGCGGCTATCTATTCGAGGAAATACGGCCTAACGGCAATTTCGGTGAATGTGAAAAAATTGTGAAACGTGTCCATAACGATTAAATGAACGTCATATTTTAACTAAATTGTGCCCACAATATGTCGTCATGTAGAGCAACTTACGTTGAACATCAACTTCTTCCCACGCCTTACATTCCCAACGTTTCAAATTCTTATTCCGATATTTTTCTGATTTCTTGTTCCTTGTCAACTTTTTTGTTTTCCCTTCGTCGCCCTTGTGTTTTCAGATTACCATATTTGCTCTAAAGCAAGCCCACTCACACCTTATCCTTAGAGCTCAATTACCTCGACTCCTGTAAAAGATCTCAAAAGTTTGTCATTGGTGATATTATGATTGACAATTCACCAGTCGAAAAAATTTCAATAACTTAAACAGGAATTGAGATAAGTAGGTTCGATGTTGATAGTTTGAAAAGGTTTTGAGAAAATACATTATCTTTCTAATTCAGTATTTCCCAGAAGCCGTTTTGATTATTTTCAGGGTTACCATAGGTTCAATAACTGAATATGGGTATAGCATTGTGCAAACCGGAGCGCGACGCGGCTGCCAAAAATCGCCAAATTGAAACTCAGATTCGTATTGAGAACCAAGCCAACAAGAGAAAGATAAAGATGCTTCTTCTCGGAATCTCGGACTCGGGTAAAAGTACCATCGTCAAACAGATGAGGTTTCAATGAGATCTAGAAAATAAAGTTGATATTTTCAAAGTTTAGAGTCAACTACTGCAACGGTTTCAATGAGACCGAAGTGGTCAACGCGATTTTCCTCATTCGCAACAACATCATCGACGCTTTTAAGCACATTTCACTTCTCATTCTCGATTCTCACATCATCAAATCAGACACAGAAAAGGTGATTTTGCAGTTTTCGGGATCTCTTTTAACTAGAATCATTTTAGGTGCTCTTGAAACTCTTTGCCTTCGAATCCCAAAAAATCGAAATGATGCAAGAAGTTGACGAGCTCCGACTCATCAACTCCATTCGAGTTCTGGAGTGTATTACAGTATTTTTCGAGCACTACAGCTTTCATCCGATGATACCAGATAACATCCACTAGTAGGTAGAAAAACGTTCAACCTAGACAAAAAAACAAACATTCAGTTTCTTCCCGCACTTGGAGCGCATTGCTGTTTCTGAGTATATGCCAACGGTTGAGGATCTAATTCATATGAGACAGACTACTCTTGGAGTTCATGAAATTTCGTTTGACTATCAGACTCAGACCATTCGGTTCGTTAATTTCTCAGCTCATCGATAAATCTGGAAAATTTAGTCTCATCGACGTGGGAGGTCAAAAAACGGAGCGCCGAAAATGGATTCACTTCTTCGAGGGCGTCACCGCCGTCATGTTTGTCTGCTCGTTGTCTTCATTCAACCAGGCCACTGAGCAGGAGCCAAATAACGCATTTGCGGTGAGCTAAAATAAACTGGGAATTTGTACTGAATATTTTCTTAGAAGGGAGACGGTCGACGGAAACAGTCGACCCCTACTGTACTTGTATCGGTGGGTGAGAGACGGTTTTGTCTCTGCGGTCAGAGAGATCACTTTTAAAACTATGACGAATCCATGTTTTTTTGAATTTCAGTGGGAGTCGTCACTCAACAAAGTGCAAAACAAAATTCTGGTCCGCTCTACTGGCAAAGCCAAGCAGAGACCTGGGGTACAAAATTGATTGATAATGCGTTATTCAAGATTTCATTTCAGATGGTCAATCGACTCGATGAGAGCGTAGATTTGTTCACTTCGATCCGGGAGAACAACTTTTTGAAATCTTCTAACTTTATGCTCTTCCTGAACAAAATCGATCTTCTGGGAAAGAAATTGGAAACAATTCAGTTTGTCAATCACTTCCCAGCCTACGAGCAATGGATCACCAACGATAACTCGGTGCAATCGGTGGCTGAATTTATCGAGAGCATGTTCCGCGAGGTAATCGGTTTTTTTTTCCGAAAATAGATTCTAGACTAGAGGACAGAAAGTCATTGTAATAAAATAGTACAAATTTCGTCTGTTGCACTTTGTCCCTATTTGTAGTTGCACTGTTTTCACCAATTCTCTGAAATGTTGTATTTTCAGGGTCTCGATGCCAATCAGAAAATCTACGCACACTTGACGCAAGCCACCATAACCACCAATATCGAGTACACGTTCGGATTGTGCTGTGATGTCATTTTCAATAAGAATATCGAGACGCTTAGCCTGGAATGATCAGCTTCAAAGCATTGTACAGTAAATGTCATTTTTCTCTTACGTTTTATCATCCTATTTTCTAAGAAAATAAGTTCATAACCTGTTCAAAATTTAGGATTAGTGTAGGAAGAAGGTGGCGGTACCTGAAAATGAATACGACTACAACATTTGAGTTTTGTATATAAAGAAAATATTGAGCAAAGAAATGGATCAAAGTGTTGGTAACATGTGATTTTATCAGAGTATCCACAATGTATCCTCAAAATTTTCTTTACCTTCCATAATTCGAATATTTGTGATCGTTTTTAAAAGTCCAATGTCAAAATCATATGCTATTCCTAAATTTTGTAGTCTAACCAAAATCTCCTTTTTATCATATTTTAGTTTTCTTAATCGAAACAATTTTGTCCACATTTTTCAATGTTTCCTGTACATCTGTTCCCTTCTCCTCTAATCTTTTCACACGTCTATTCTTTCCTTTCTTAGAACAAAAAAAAACTGAAAAAAAAACCTCCAAAACAAGCATCCAATTAAAAAAAAATCGATCTCCGTACAAAATTTCTGACCGAACTCCACTTTTTCTTATTAGCAAGCTTCTACAAATACCGTATTTGCTCTAATAGAAACCCATTCCAACCGCCATCTGTGAGCTCAATCATCTTGATTTCTGTAAAAGATATCAAGAATTCGTCACCAAATAAATGATTATCCTACTATCATCATTATTTTATCAATTGGAAAATGTTCGATATATTTCACAGAAATAGAGAAAGTTGAGCACAAAGATGACGACTTGGGTGAGCTTTTATTAGAGAAAGTACGGCAACTTGAATCTAATTTCTCTGCATACGATCTTTTTTTGAAGTATAATCTGACTCGAATTGTTGTCATCCCTAACTTCTTTCCCACATCGATATTTATTTTTTCCCCCAATCCTTCCAGTGAATAAAACCAAAAAATCTCAAAACCCCATTTCCCTCTCACTTGGTTTGTAGACAAGTATTCTCCCGGACACCCTAAATCCTTTTCTTCCGTATGTTGTATGTTCTTGACAAAAGTGTGTCTCGGCCTCTCCGGAGATCAAACGAGGTCATTTCAATGAGGGAAAACAGCCGCGAAACACGCGTTCTTCTGTCTCTCACCTTTCGATGAGTAAAAATTCTTCTTCCGTGTGTCATCCGAAAAACTTTACCACCAATTTGACTATGAAATGAAATGCGCTTCCCTTTTTCTACTGATCTTCTTCACACACATTCCTTGTTTTATTGATGCAACCGATTACAGTATGTTTTATAATCACATCACCTCCGCCTTCCATTTTTTTCAACGAATAAAGGTTGCTTTTCTTTTTCAGTCATATCAAAACAAGATCTAAAACATCTAGATGAGTGGGAACTCAAAGTGCTCCGAGATTTTGTGAGAGGCAGAGGTCGTCCGATTGTAGAGAGAATTCCTCTGGACCTCGAAGATGGTCCAGACTTTGAAATGGGTGGCCAGGACTCTGGGTTGATTGATCTTATGAACCCAACGATGGTAAATCAAGGTGGCATATTTTCTGTAAGGACTCGGAAAGTTATGAATGGCAAATTGGTATTTAAAAAGTTTTAGACCCAAGAAAAACCAAAACCAATCTCAATTCCCATGATTCCACCACAACCAATCACCCAAATTATCACACCTGCAACCAAACGAAAACCGAAACCACCATCGAAGCCACCTAAAGCAGCCGATGACAAACCTTCGGTGGAAGATTATGAGCAGCTAGCTAGCATGATACAGGTAGGTCCTTATCATTTGTTGTGTTCCAGCAGTCATACAATTTCCAAGTTTAGATGTTCATAGATCGTAGATCTCACAAACAGAATGGGGTCAAGACTCAGAAACCATCTAAGAATGGGGAAAAACGTCGGAAGAATTCTGGAGAAGTGTCTTCGGAAAAAAGAATCAATTTGAAAAGTGTCAATGCTCTTCCTGATCAGATTATCATTGCTGCCAAAGACAATCAGGATGTCACATTTGATACAGACTCGGTGAGTTTTCTGAAATATTGTTTTTTTTCTAATTTATATTTACAGAATAATTCGAATAAATGGAAGCCAATGCAACGATTTGCAAATGGAGAAGAAGAGAAAACCACCAGTACAAAAAGACCGAAAAACGCGAAAAGTAAGTTTTAGAAAACATATTCGATCCCCGAAGAAAAAGCGAGATGAGAAAATCATTCCGGTTCTGATCTTTAACTCTTTGAAAACATTTGAACAAAAGGAATTGATTCTTATCGTGTCAGATTCTTTTTGCTTCAGTTCCTGGAATACATTTTGCTTCTCCTCCCCTACATTCTTAGCCCCTATCTGTATTTTTCATTTTCCGTACAGACATCTTTTTCTTCCATTTCACTTTTCTTTGGCACAGACAAAGAGATCCACGGCATTACGAGATGTATGGTGGTGGGGGGAATAATCTTCGTTGGCGGTGAATGAGAAGACAAAAAGCGATTTATTGAGATCCCAAAAATAATGAGAGACTTAGAGAGCGAGAGAGCGGAGAGAAAACCATTCCCGGTTTTCACAACGCATCCGCATCTTTTCTATTTGCTTCATCTTCTCTGAAGACACAAAACCAGAAGTCCTTCAAATGAAGTCGTCGTCGCCGACAACGGTTCCCTCTCTATCTCTCTCACTTCACTATCCATAAAAACTTGCTCGCTTTCAAGACGCGCATCTCGTGGATATACGTTGACGTGAAATGCGATGGATAACGAAAAATAGGGGGGAGACGAAAAAAAAGAGAATATCCTAACGTAAAAAAGAGACAAATTTGTATGGAGAGTATGAGACAAAGAGACTCGTTTTTGTAATGAAGCAATCAGGAATCATGAGACAAAGTCTTGCGCAGAGGTGTTTTGAACATGTACGTCATTTTTGACGACGATCAACGAAGATGAGAGGCATTGATATTGTTGCGTAAAGCACAAAGCTTGCCTGGTGAATAGCCAACGAAACAAATATGAACATTTTGTTATAAGACTGGCCGCCGAAAGTGGAGTCGATCAAGAAATCAGAATTATAATGTGGTATAGAGCATTCTTAAGAGAAAGTATAAAGTTCATAAACCTAGCCTATCAGATTCAGTTTCCAAACATCAATGAATAAAAGGGAATAATAAAAACTACAATATTTTCAGATTTGCCTCCAAAATCGAGAGAAGTCTATGAGACACGAATGAAAGAGTTGAGCACGGAACTAACAAAAATACTCAAACAACTAGAGACCACAAAAACTGATAAACAACCTGAAGTCCACGTACTACGAAATGTAAAAAAAGTAATACTCTGATTCCAAAAAATATAGAATTTTCTAGGGATCCGCTGAACAAACCGCGGATGGACAGTATATATTCATTGCAACGATCACACTGGTCAAGGATGGAGATAAAAGTATTCTCGTTGATACCGGACTTGGAACCAATATCAATGCACGTACAGAACTTATCAGATGTAGGGCGTTTATTAGTCATTCCTCATCGATTCAATTTTTACAGCGCTAGAGTCTCATGGTCTGAGTCCAGCAGCTGTGGATATTGTAGTGAGCACTCATGGCCATCCGGACCATGTCGGAGGTGTTCATGACTTCCCAGATGCAATTCATTATCATGGATGGTACTCTCATCACGGAATGAAATTCAATTTAACTGCGCTTTTCGAGGTAATATTGGGATTCAAAATTCGAAAAGTTTTTCCTTTCTATTATTTGTTTTTCCAGAACGATACGATGAACCTGTCCGAAAATGTGATGCTTGTAAAATGCCGCGGACACACATCCGACGATATTGGAGTTGTTGTTCGGGATGTGAAAGGGCGTGGCGACGTACTTGTATCAGGCTAGTAATGTGTTCATTCTCGGGAAGAGAGATAATTGGTTTTTAGGAGATCTATTCATGCGAGAGGAAGATATCGACCATCCGATGATGTGGCAACCATTATCAGCGGATGTTATTGCGCAAAGAGACTCGAGAAGGCGATATGGCTGCATAGTGAATTGGATTGTTCCGGGCCATGGCAGCATGTTTCCAGTAACCACTAATGTTAAGAAATCGCTCAAATGCTGATCATTGTTTCTTTTTTAATTTTTTTCCGAGTTTTCAAAACGCTTGCTCATATTTGAATTTTAATGTTATTGAAACGTTTTTTACCTCATAAGATCCGTTCCGCCTTTTTTTAATACAGAATCCTAATTTCAAAATTCCGAGAACACTCTTGTTGCCAACAGAAGATCAAATGAAAAACGGGGGCGCGAAGGACAGATTCAGTATTGTCGGTGTCCAATGTCCTTATTTCGATTTTTACGCGAAAATCTGGATTGCCACACTCGACTTTTGATAGGAGAAAAGAGAGAGAGAGAGAGAATAAGAAACAAAAAGACAAAAGGGTGTAAATGCCATAGCCGGGGGAGAGCGATAATGCCGACCGCAGAAACCAGGTCCCCCGGTATAAAAGCCAAGCACCGACATGAAATTGGCAAAATATTTTGTTTCATTTATGGAGAAAAAAAGTTTACGAGGAATTTTCGGAAATTTTTTCTGATTTTTTCATGGGAATGGTTTTGTATATGGTCTCTTGACTTTCATCGCTTCTGGAGAAAGTATTGACCTCTATCTCGTATCGATTTCCTAGCAATCACCCAGTTTATTACCCATCGTCTCTTCTTTCTTGCTTTCTCCCGAACTTTCATTCCCTCTTCCTCTTTTTTTTCTTGTCAAGAATTGAGCACTATGATTCCATAATCTTGATTAGCTAATTTTCAATCCTACAAAATGCCGTTAGCAGATTTTCGCTTTTTGTAGTTCATTTTTCCCAAGATCCCGATCCCCGATCAGCAACAATATTTTCAATGTCGGGAAAAAATCGGATAGCCCCTCTTTTTTTGTCTCCGATCCTCATTATCTTCGGTTGAATAATCGTCGAATGCAATCATCTAATTGCGCGGCACTGGCAAAAAACTTGATTGTCTTCATCCAAGAAAAAACGTTTCGGCAGTGATAAGTCGGAATCCACTTTTGTGGATGTGGTCACCACTAGTGATGAACCCGCTCGGCACAGACAGACAAATCCAGTTTTTCGGAGGAGGGGGTGACTTGGCTTCCTAACTTAGGATCTGCCATTTATTCTCCACATTCCGTTCCATATATTCATTTAGTCTTGCGCTCCAGCCCGGTGAAAGGTGGTCGTTTGCTTTAGAGGTATCCTTCCGAGGTATTTTATTGTCTTCTTTCTTTTGAGCAGACACTCTTGACTCTCTATACCAATTAAGTATTTGTTAAAAACACAATTTTAATTTAAAAATCTTTCGATCCCCAATTCAATATCCCCCTCAATACACTTGAATCCAATATGTTTATATTGTTCTTTTTTTGCGATTCTTTTTATGAAACGAGATAATTTTTCTTATCTCAAGACCATTCAGTCATCTAGTAATCTGAAACAAGTTTCGTGTTCACTCTAATCGTCTCTGTTCTCGTCCTTCTGCGGCCGCAAGAAAATCGGCTGCATTTATCGTCGTCATCATCACTCAATTATATACTCTACCACATTATATCCATCCATTGTTCTTCTCATTCTCATTGGTCAAGACGAGGCGCCCATAATCACAAAAACACCTTATCCTGTATTCAGATCCGCCGCCACTAGAGAGAGATGGGTTCCGCGTGGGAAGAACCAAAGTGCGTTCTGATAACTGGTGGCTGTGGATTCATTGGGTCCAACTACATCAACTTCACCTTCAATAAATGGAAAAACACAAAGTAAGAAGATATTCTTAGCTTTTATGTACAAATTTATGATCAAATTCCAAAACGCTTCGACTTCTAAGGAAGGCTGATTGAATAGACAAGTAAAGAAATTACGACCTAATATTTATTCTTCAGATTCATTAACTACGACAAATTGGCTTTCGGAGCATCCCCACTCCACGTTGAGAAAGAGATCAGAGAGTCTCCAAGATACAAGTTCGTTGAGGCCAAACTTGAGGACCAACCAACTCTCATCAAGACTCTTTCCGAGAATGAGGTATTTTTCCTGGTGAAACAAGACCTTCAATATATATTATTAAGGTTGATATGGTCATCCATTTCGCTGCCATCACCCACGTTGATGAATCCTACAGCGACAGAATCGGAACCATTCAAGACAACATCATCTCCACCACTACTCTTCTCGAGAGCATCGTGAATAGCCCATACAAGGGAGTCAAGAAACTCGTTCATATTAGTACAGGTAATTGAAATAGAATTTTTTGGTTACAAAAATTATTCTAAAAATTTTTTTGCAGATGAAGTATATGGAGACTCTTTTGAGGATACCACTCCAAAATCCGAGTCTGCTTCTCTGCCAAACCCAACTAACCCATATGCCGCCTCGAAGGCTGCTTGCGAGATGGTCATTAGATCTTATTGGGTAATATAAAAAACAAGAAAATGGAAATATTACCAAAATTATTTTTTCAGCACTCGTACAAGCTTCCATACGTGATGGTCCGCATGAACAATGTCTACGGACCACGTCAAATTCATACTAAACTCATTCCAAAGTTCACAAAGCTCGCTTTGGACGGACAACCCTACCCACTCATGGGAGACGGACTTCATACTAGAAGTTGGATGTACGTTGAGGACTGCTCTGAGGCTATCACCAGAGTTGCTCTTGAGGGAACGCTAGGTGAAATTTACAACATTGGAACCGATTTTGAGATGACCAATATTGAGTTGACCAAGATGATTCACAGCACAGTCAGCAAGATTTTGAATAGGTATGAAGACCTCATATTTTCATCAATTTAAAACAGCAAGATTTTTCAGAGAGCCAACCGCTCCAACATTCGCTCCGATTCCGGACCGACCATACCACGATCGTCGCTACTACATCGACTTCTCGAAGATTAAGAACGCAATGGGATGGCAATGCACCACTCCATTCAGCGAAGGACTCATGACGACGATTGAGTACTACGTGAAATTGCATGTCGCCACTGCTCGTCTCCAGGGTTAAATCGGCACACTGTTCCGATCTCACTTTGTGCACTTTCGCCCAATTCTAATGGAACTTAACATAATATTTTAATTTATTTCTTGTAGTCTTTTATCTGTAATCACTACATATAATCCTTCCCAACCTCAAAACAACCTCCAGTTCAACTATATAATCCTAAAAATATTTATCGTTAACGCTTTCTGTGATCTTAATTTGCAACTTTGTCTTTCTTTTTCTTTTTCATCTTCCCAATTCTAACTGTTTTCCTAACATTTCATACCTCTAACTTATATCTAATTTATTATTTATTGACTTATTTTTTGTCTGAAAGCAGATAATTTCTAAAAATTGGTTTACCTTTTGTGTCTTTTGTAATTCTCTATTAAATTTTGAGTGCAATCCATAATTTATTGTCTGAATGAAGTGCTTATAAGAAAACAATATTTTCATGTCTGTGTAGCGAACAACAGCGTTAGCGAATAGAAAATCTATTAATAATCCAAAACAAAACTCAACGGTTCAATTCATATTCCAACCGAGAAAACGGGAGAATGACTATGCGACAAAGATCATCGGAGAAAGGATGTGAATACGAGCGGGTGGGGGAAGGAAACAACAAAAAAAATAGTATACCCATACACTGTCCATGAGAAGAAAGAGCAAAAAAGACAATCCTAGGTACCCGAGTTTTGCACAGGAATTATGTTGGGGGTTTAGAAAGAAAACAGAAGAGAAAAAACATTTTGAAAGCTCAGAAACGTGTCTAATTGTGCTTTTTGGAGTGGCTATTGTGATTTTTGCAGTTTCCGTTGCCATTCTGTTTGGGGGAAACTACGGAAGACTTTTTGCGATTAGCCTCCGTCGGTTTTGGAGAAATCGGCTTTGGAGTTGGCTCTTCAGTCTTGGCGAAGAAAATGCGACGAGGAATACGGATGCTGAACGGGAGACTGAACTCGTTCTCAACCTGAAAACACAGCATTTTTGAATATTTATCAATCAAAACTAAAAATCCACACCTTTCCCTGTGACCCATACTCGAAGAACCATCCCAATGGGAACCAGGTCCGCATTCGGTAGTCGGTGGCGGTGATACCGGCGTGATTGTAGGCGTAGGCATGGTAGTACAAAAACATGCGGGAGCTGATGTAGAATGCTGAAACAAGAAGTCATTGAGCAATGAACGAAATGGTTCACTTACCAATGAAGACGTCAATGCTGTAATGCTCATGAGCAGCAAGGATAAGGAAAATTGCAAAGCAGTTGAGCACCCATGTGAATGTATGGAGTCCGGTCCAGTCGGCAGGGGTGTCTGAAAATAAGAAAATTGAAGTTTTAGAGCGAATTTTGGGCGTAAGTTGACTAAAAACTGTTCCGCCGTTTACGCGAGGTTATAATAGGAATAGCATGCGTACGGGCCATGAGAATCGCTTTCAGCATATTACAATTCTTCAGTTTGTTTTCGGTCGAGTTCTATATTCCGTCTATTAACAAATAGAGATTTGCAAAAACACTCGTCATGGCTCCCTCGCATAGAAAACCTAGCGGGCGCCCAAACGCATTTAACCAGTGTAGCGCAGTACCTCCAAAAATACTAAAAAACAAAAACTCACATTCTGTGATAAAATGTGAGATCATCGTGATGACGGTGGTGTGCCCACTGAACATGTAGTCTCCACAGCTTCGCACTCCGTGCAGTGACATGCCAAGGTTGCTCCAAATGTGGAACGCTTTGTGCAGTTTCTCTTGCATCGTGGTGTTGGGCTGAAATAACAACTGTTTTTTTATTCTCTAAATACGTGATTTTATTAGTATTTTGTCAAGATTTTCATTCCGTTGAATGCCATTTCATACAGTTTGATGCAACTTTAATGTATTTATACAAGAAAAATGAATCTTTTCTAACAGCGAGCTGCTTCACATAAAATGAAGATATTTTTGTTTCATTTATAGCTACCGACTGAGCTATGCGGTCATGAACTTGACCGAAAGGCCAAAAAAAACCATGACTACATTTTTATCTCCTCTTTTCAAATCAGTAAAACAACCTATGTTCTCATTTAGAGCCATTTCACCGTCTTACGACATTGCTACAGGAAACCTTGATTTTAAAATTCGGCACCGAGCCTATTCTAAACGACAGCGTGGCGGTCGGCATCTGAGTAGCAACTAAACAACGCTTCAGACACTTCAATTATGAAGCACCGTTTGAATATTCAAAAACTGGCATAAAGCCGAGTTTTGCGACAAGAAAGTGCAACGGAGCGCATTTCCATTTAGTGCCCGTGCCTTCATTTTTCTTTAACAAATACTTACCCTAGCCTCGCACTGCAAATGAATCCCTGGCACAGACAGCGACGTGATCAGCATGGTGAAACAACGCAAAAGGAACACAGTTCCCAGCAACGAGAACATCCGACGAGCAATAATCACTCTGAAATTATACAATTTTTTATGATCTCTCTTTTTAAAAACTCACCTCTCGTTGTGGAAGAAGAGCACCGTAAACCAAACGATCGCAAGAACCAGACCGATGGTCTCACACATATCGAACGCCCATGGGATGTGTGGAACGTTGTCGAGCACGATGTCCGGAAGTGGTGGGTAGGTCTTTGTGTCTGGAAAAAATAATTGCTTGCGTTTCGTTCAGAAGACTTGGCTGTTTCTTAATTTCGCCTACCTGGAACCCTATCATGGACCAGAACCATCACAAAAGACGTCATCAGAAACGAAAGCGACGAGTAGGCAAATGCGATCAAAAGTTTGGCGACAGACTTGAAGTAGGTGTCTGGTCTCTCAACTTGTCTGATAATCTCCTCTCTTGAAATCAACTGAACCGTCGACGTGCCATCTGTTGACTTTGCAAGCGTATCCAGCAACGTTTCCTCGTCTTGCACAATTTCCGCTCGACGAGTGGTTGTGACGACATCCTCTCCAGAAATCGACAAATGGTTCTGTTCGTTGTACTCGACGAGCAGTCCGTCTTTCTGATTCTTCCACGCGTTTCCATTGGATTGCGGGCGATGATGAGAGTTGGATACAGCTGAAGTTCCAATTTCCAAGACCTGAAACTAGAGGAGAAGTTGAAGCTGTAGTCTGTAGTGAAACTCACTTTCTCATTGAGCGTCTTAATTCCAAACAAGATCTTCTTGATGTCTCCAAGGCAGTTGATTGAGACAGGAGGGTCCTTGAGGTCTGTGTCCGTGAGAGCGAGGAGACACTTGCCGTCGACCTGCCAAAAATCGATAATGAGGTGGGCACCCACTAATTGGTCTCGAGTGTTGCAAGAACTTTTTCTTTGCCAAAGAAAGATTAGGGCCCAAAAAACGTATCCAATCGTCATGAATTTAATGTTTCGGAACACAACGCTTCTTCGAAATTTCTCCTGGAATTCGGAAAACAAAAAAAAAACTCACTTTATGTTTCATTGCAATCAAATCTGCATACTTTGCCATTCCGATTTTCCGCAACCAAACTGCTACATCCTCACAACGCCAATCGTTCGGGTCGGCTGGAAGCGGTTTTGCATCCAACATCTGCAAAAAAAGAAGCAGTTCAAAAAGAAGACGTGACTAAGAATGTTTTGGTGCATTTTAGGAAATGAAGAGCTTGTGTAAAAAGACGAGAAAGAAGATTAGTTGAACAAAAAAAGAAGGAAAACGGAGAGCATAGGAAACCCTTTTTGCGAGAAGACGCATAAATAAGAGTAAAAAAGAAGAGCTGAATGAAGGGCGAGAGAAAAAAATCGCCTCTAAATTTGAATAATGCGACACAAGCAAGAGTGCGATGCAAAGAGTATCAAATGTACGTTGTGTAGCTCTTGTTTTGTGCCGTTCTCCGTCAGAAAATGCTCTATTTCTCTCCTTTTTCCTCTTTTTCTCTTTCCTTTTTATCGTTAGACTGAAAAAACGACAGCTGCTGCCGATTACTGCATCAAATTGATAACATATTACAACAAACTAGTCGGTGGACCAATGGAACAAAAAACAAAATGAAAAGAAACCAAAAAATAACAAGAAAGAGCAGGAAGAAACTCGAAAAACGGAGGAATATTCAATTAACTGGTTACCAATCTGCGCAGTAATCGCGCGGACTAGGTTTCCCCCTCTCCGCGGCCCCCAGCCACTGCGTGTTTGTGCAACGTGGATGACCTTGCATACGCACCCTCGTGTGTGCGCAGCCGTTTAATAACAAGAAAAAAGGGCAAAAGGCGGGAAAGTTGGAAGAATCACTAATATGCAAACTGATAAATGTGCTTATAAGTCGCAATTGATAGTGGAGAGTGGGTGTGATGTAACGAAGCGTACTAAAAATTCGCGGAGAGAGAGGGCAAAGGACATGTTGTAATAAGACGAAAAAAAAGTGTGTTGAGCTTTCTAGAAAAAAATGAGCTTGATTAAAGAAGCGAAAATGTGATGCAGCACAAAAAATGTAGCTAATTGTAAAAGTTCAAAAGCAAAATGAAGAGAAAGAAAGAAAAAGAGAAATTTCGAGGTTTGCGGCTTGTTACCAGGAGTGACTAAGCTCAAAAAAGAAAGAAACACTTTGACGGGACCCTTGGTTTTGTTTGTTTCAAACGCGACGGGAATGGGGAGTTGTATAGGTGCAATTTTAGGAAAAATGTAAAGCTGAGGATAGAGAGAAATGCACTTTTGTTTGGAAAACTGAAATCGAGGAATTCTGAAGCTACGATACTGGCTTCCGAGAACTATTTGAACATTGGAACAAGCAAAACTGTATTTTTAAAACAAACAAAAAATACGTTGACATGTTTTTGATAGACCTCATGACTCATTTTGGTCATTTTTGAGTCATGTGATTTTTCAAAAACTGAATTTTAAAAGATATTTTTTGGTTAACAGACAAGCAAGAAACCGTATCTCTCTCTCTCTCTCTTTGAGCTCAATTATCTCAATTCCTATAAGCGATGTCAAAACTATGTCAACTGATAATACGTAGGGGTTTCATGACAAATGTTTCATCAATTAACAGATTTTTGACATCTCTCACAGAAATCGAAATAATTGAGCTCAAGACAAGCTTAAAATATAGAGTAAGGTTCCATTGGCAAATTAGTCAAGTCGTGGAATTTTTCAGAATCACCTCTTTGAATTCATAATTAGATACTCTCCGACAGACTAACATTAATTATCAGTTTTCTACTTCCCTAAAAAAGAAGATGCTGACTAGACCAAAAAACCAGACAACTTTGAACTTCCTGCTATCTATCATTGTCAGAATTATTAACCTTGATGATTAAACTTCTCGTTTTTTTTTTCTTGCGACATTTTTTTCTGATAAGGAATGAGGCGATACGTTTATTGAACTAAGTTTTACGAAAAAATACAAATATAGAGAATAAATGAATAATTTTGTCACCGGAACCCATACACAGATCACAACTGAGGAACAGTCAAGCAAGAAGGAAAACGATTGCTCAGAGAAAACAATAAATTCAAGGGAAAAATAAATGAAGAAACTACTTGTTGATACAACAAGACAGACAAAAAAGAGAAAATGAGACTGACGATCATAGTATTACATTACAACATGCACTTACTAGCAGATGATTCAAGAAATTATACTGGTTTTTTTGTCGACAAGAAATGAACATTAATGAATTTGAGTGTCCAAAGAGAATAGAGACAGAACAGGGAAGTGCACTTTAGTTAAAAGTGCAAGATTTCGGAAAAAGTACTGATTGAGGTTTGGTAGACAGGAAAAAAAAGAAAAAAAGAGAGTTTGATTGGCGGAAGCCATGATGTAGAGGTTCTAGGCAGGAAATTGATGTTTGAGGTGTATCTCATGGGGAAAAATACTGACGGATTATGTGCAATTAGAATTTTTAAGAATTTTTTTCAAAAATTTTCCACTTGTTCAGTACGAATCAATAGTCGTTTCGACAGAATCGTTGCATTGCCGACACGCAGAAGAATAAAAACAGAAGCGAGCCGAATATGACGCAAGGGACAATGATGAGCATTTTTCCTCCCAGCGACGTCTTCTCCTCCTCTTCCACATCGTTCTCGTCCTCTTCCTGGAAAGAAATGAGAAATAAAATTGGCTTGGTCAGATAGAAAAATTGGAATGGAGGGAGCAAGGAAATTAGATAGGGAACTATGTGGGTTGCGATGAAATGTCAAACCTGCAATGGACAGTGCCAACGTGGCATCATCAGATCTTCAGAGTGTTGCTGAGTACATCCGATTCGGCATCTGGAAATGTTTGAAAACTAGGTTATTAGTTTTGCAGTGTTTCGATTTTTGTAGTTTAGAAATTTTCGATATTTTCCACAGAAGTTGAGATAATTGAGCTCAAAACGCTAGTAAGCTTTCTATCACTTTAAATTCTCTGTTAGAAGCTCACCCTATGCTTGCATTTTGAGCACAGTTATCTCACTTTCTATAAGAGTTACTCAAAATTTTCAACTGATGAGATCTTCATCATAATCTCACCAACATTTTTGTGGTTTTCAGATTTTTGGTATCTTATACAGAAATTGAGATAATTGAGCTCAAAGTGCTAGTTTATAATGATTTTCTATTAAAAAACGTCAGTGCCTTACTTGAATTCGTTTTGAAGATATGAGATTCATCGTGAACACCTTACTGAGAAAGCATAGTATTTTAACTTTGAAATGAGATAGTAATGAAATTACAAATTTTAAAATCAGAGGGAACCATTTTCGACAGCGGAGAAAATAGAAATTTTTCTGGTAAGTTTCCAACACTGACAATTGTTTCAAAAAAAGCTTCCGAATTTTGAGAACTAGTGAAAATTATTGTTTCAAAATAGAGGGAGCCCTTTTATTTGATCATTTCTAGAACTTTATGATATTTGTTCTGTTTATGTAATCATTAATTTTTTGTATTTTCTAAGCTTTCAATCTCTCTTCATTTGTAAAGTATTCGAATTCCATACCTGGACATGCACATTTCCTTGGTGTCGAAAGTGTGAACAAATGCAATATCGTGCCGAACTGTATGAACCGCGTTTCTCGTCATGACTACTTCTGAATTCCATCCCAACACAAGAGCGAACGATAGTAAGTAAACGAATTTCATGTTTTGACGCGAAGAAAGCACCTGAAAAATAAGAAAAATTGAATTGGAAATAGAAAAAATGCCAAGCATGGAGTAATTAGGTATTGAGACAAGGCAAACGTTAGTGAAAAATTATTCTTGTCAACTAATCAGTAGGCTTTTGTTGTCTATTTTCTCTGAAACCACAATGAGAAAAACAAAAAATCCCTCAGAAAAAAGAACTAAAATCTAACCACAGAAAAGCCAGGAGGTGGTGAAAATCTCATATCACCAATCAAACAGCTCGATTCACGAAGATTGATGTTCGAAGAAGAGGAGACAACAAAAAATTGGCTTCGAACATGTGTAGGACCGCAATAAATAATCAAGGGGTGGAGGAAGATGTACGGCACAGGAGAATAGGGCAGTAAAATTTTTTTGGAAGGAAGATAGAGAGGTGCCGTTTGGCAGGAAGACGATGGGATCCACCAGAAGAATATATGACAAATTTTATGGGGCGGTGAAGGAATAAAGAAATTGTTGAGGAAGAAAGATGTGTGGAAAAGTTGAAAATTTTGACTTTTTTTTTAGAAATCATGCAGTGTACTTTGAAGCAATGTAAATTGACCATGTTCAAACTTTTCAGCGGGAAACAGTCGAATTTAGAATCAAAAATTTTCTGATTTTTCTGATAACTTGAAATCACCGTTTTAATCCAGCACATCTCTCATTTCAATGCTAATGCTAATTCAAATGCAAGTGCTCATTTTGTGCTAGAAACGGTAAGTCTCATTCTAATGAAATCTGCCAAAAAGATGACAATTAAAAAATCATCTTTTAATTGACATAATTTAAAAATTTGGACCAATAAAAATTGTCATTTTATGGTTCGAAAATGTTTTGAGAATATATCAAATTCAGACCGAAATACTTTTAAAAGTTTAGAACAATTGATATCGTGTCTGTTGCAAAATTTTTGAACCCTTTTTTCTACAAAACAAGCTTGGTCCCAAATTTTTCCAGAAACAGAACATTGTACATCCCGACTAACCTAGAAAAGATGAGGAGAAAAGAAAAGACAAGTTGCTTTTGAGAATGCGAGTTGCTTTAGTTGAAAACCGGTGAAGCGAGACAAGTTAAGAGAAAAGGCTGAATGGCTATTCGGAATGGTTATGAGGGAAATCCATCAAAATTGCACATATCATCCTCTCCTCTCTTTTTTTTCACCAACTCTGAATGTGATGAAAGAGAGAGCTAATCCCGATTAAAAAAGAGCGGATATCACCTGTGACATATCAAATGTTATATTATGATGAAAGCGATAGGAAAGTTCTGAGATGCAAAATTGAATTCCCTATAGTTTCCCCTTAAAATTAATTACAACCATATCCGGTGGAGAGGAGGGTGTGAGGGAGGAAGGAATCGGGAGTCTAATGTAAGCTTTTGCTCCACTATGAACTATTTGCTCTCTAATTGAATATTCATTCGTTTATGTTATGTTGTGGATAGACATGGACCTCCTCGTCGTCACCAATAAAACTAAGAATAATTTCCAACAAAAAAATAGAATCATTCGAACACAAGAACAGAACAAGTTGTTTCTAGGTCATACATGATGTAAAGCGGGAGGGGGCATCAACGTAATGGTCGATAATTTCGGTAAGATGAGCTCGTGGGAAAAGGAAGAAGGTGAAATGGAATCTGCCTGTTTTCCGGCCACTCACGCACTATTTTCATCGGCACTCCCTCTTTTTCTCTCTTTCTTTTTCTCGATTTCTCTAGTAAAAGAGCATCTTCGCTAGGATGGATCAAATAACGTTTCAAAATCTCAACCGTTTCTACATTTCTTAGCGGAACACAGGTTACATGATGTTTGTTGAGTAGAATAACGTCATGATACTTATTGAGATGGGAGTGAAGAAGTTTAGTTAACATGCAAAAGGAAACAGGAAAACGTTGACAGAAAATACGTTTTTGTAAATCTTATTAGCCGGTACTGTAGGTTCTAATTTTTCTCAAATTAGTAATAGAATAGAAAACTAAAATATCTGACGAGATTCAAACTTCAAGGAAATACAGAACAATTCTTAGAGCTAATCAAAAGCAATGAATTTTGAGCTCAAATTTTGATCTCTGTCTCTAAGGACCCACGATATATTCAAACATTCAATCAAAACATTTCAAAACTGCACTTTACTATAGTTGCTCAACTTTTTTTTTGTTCCTCAGTTCATTCCAAAAAAGTGACTACTACATGGAAGCGCAAATTGAGTTAATTTAAAAACGTTCTATTGTCCTAGATTCGAGAAAAGTGTATTTTTTTCGCAGCCACAACTCTACCCTAAATAGAGACAAACGAAATAGAAAAAGAGGAGGAGCATCACTTGTGGGGCATACTTCATGCTCAACTAAATCCCCGCTTAGCAATCGATTTCCTCCACCTTTTCCGGTCTTTTCCACAGCTACTCTTTCTCTTTGGAAGAGCTTCTCTATTTTCTATTTCCTATCTATCTATCCCTATCCTGGTGGATTATCTGAATATCGGATTAGCACCACATCGATTCCTGCACATCCCTTCCACCGTCAACACCTCACTAGATAGAAGCTTAAAGTTCTAGCTCAATCGGATAGGAAAAAAGAAACTGAAAATGCGTTTTTGGTTCTAGAACATATGAAACTTGAGACGAGGAATAAAAAATATTCTCTCGGTAGTTCTTCTTCTCTGTTCGCTATTTTTTAGTATGTCCCGTGTTTTTTTTTGTTCTGGTTATCTCCTCTAGGAAATCCCTTTTCATTGTGAGCAGTTTACCGTGTAATTTTATTTGGGATGAATCCTTTTCAATGTGTTCTTTTTACGTATTCTTGGGAAAAGTGTGAAGAAAATAGGTATCAAAAAGGCAACTAAATTTTAGAAATTGTTGGAAACGATGTGATTATATTTCTGTTTTTAAAAGAGACAAATACGATAACCAAGAACATAGATATGATTCTAATTTTTCAACAAAAAAAAATTTTTTGAGCCCTGAATTTTTCTGAACAGCTATTTTTGGAGAGGAGTACTTTGAAGTGGAACTCAAGTGTTCCAAAAGTTGTTTTACGTTTTTTGTATATTTCGAACGTTCCGAGCATTTTTCAAAGCAGGAACTCTTCTGGGAACGTATGGAAAAATAATTAGAAGCAACTGTTCAAGAATCGTTAATTGATCGTACCGTACCGATCAATGAGATATATACAGGGTGGCTAATAAGTATGTGGTTTTTTTTTGTGCGAGCCCCTGGCACCGTGCCAAGTGCGATTTTTGAAAACTTTCGACGAATTCCGAAAGTATGAGACGTATATAAGAGGTCTCCAGAACCAATTGCCATCACTTTTTGTTTCTGCGTTTTCTATGCAAGCTTATTCACACCGTACTAAAATTTTCAAGCTTTAACACTGAAAATACGATGATGTTGGGCACTCAGCGTCGATCAGACGTTAGCTAAGGGAATCACCAAACAGTTTAAAACAGAAGAAAATTTCAATGAGTAACTAAAAAAACAAAAATCTCGTTTATTGAACATTTGTGTTATCTGTGGGATCCTCCAGAAGAGAACGATATGTAGGTGCGCCGCCTCTACAACGTCATATGGACCTGTGAGGAGATTTCCACCACTGAGTCGCTTCCAGGAAGCAGAAAAAATTGGCAAACGATGTTAAAAGATGACTCGAGATCCCCTAAACGTTTTTTGGTATAAAAAGGACTTTTCCCAAATCTGTCATGGTCTGAGCACGGCTGACAACTGAAGGTAAAGCTTTACTGGTCTTCATTGACAAACACGTGAAGATCAACTCGGATACCTACCAAAATATGGTTTTGAAGGGGGTTCAATTTCCCTGAGCTGCTATTCATGTTGGCCAGAAACAATTTACTATGAAACAATATTCGACACCGCCTCGAAGCTCCAAATTCCCGAAATCGGGGGTCGAAGCTTATTTTACGTAATATTGGGAGAAGGAGTTGAAGCTTATCTCGTCGCCCGACCTCAACCCTCTGAATTTTCATTTTTGGGGTACATGGAGAACAAGATCATGACTTGCCCTTGCCCAATTTTCGACTTGCTCAAGCGAGCACTTCTCAAGTTATGAGATAAAACAGACGACAACTACCTGCGGCGCACGGGGACTTTTTTCGCGGAGCATCTGATGGCCTGCATCAAAGCCGAAGCATTCAACTCCGATTATGTACTCAAATAATTATTCAACTGGTCCTATATTATCAGAAAATGAACTTTGTTCGAATGTCATGAGCCAATTTTTTTCCAGGGCGCTCGAAAACAAAAAACCACATACTTATTAGCCACCCTGTAAAACATTTTTTTTTGGATTTCCGGCCGTTTTGACTATTTTCAGAAGTCTACAGCTCTACCGTCATTTTTCCAGTCACTTCGAAAAATTCGGAGGGTATAAAACATCTTTACAATGTTATATTGAAAATTTTACAATCACAGAACTTCTTGAAAATTCCTAGATTTTCAGCTATATGCATATTCCTAAGTCAACTACTTTGTGGCCCGTTTTTGTACTGAAAACGTGAAAACAACTGCTCTTTTAGAAATCGGACAGTAGCTGAAAATCGAGGTTTTCAAACAATTTTGTGAATGCGAAGTCTTCAATCTAGATTTGTTACACATCTTCAGGGATTTTCGAAATGATCAGATACTTGAGAGCTGAGTCGGAGGCTTCTGAAAATAGACAAAATGTCCGAAAACCAAGTGAAATGCGTTTTTGTATATCTTCTTGACCGGTACTGTGAACATTTCAAAATATAATTCCTTCTAGAGTTTAAAATCCTAATTAAATTATGAACACATGAGATCACGGACTACTGTAACTCTTGCTGAAGGTTCAGGATGACATTCACATGGTAACATCTACAGTAACCCTACCAATATAATCATGGCTGAATTCCAACTCTACCTACGATTAAAACGAAAAACCAAGAAAACTTGAAAAATAGAAAGGTAAGCGTTTCGAGAGTAGTGAATGAATAGGTAAAAGGGGAAGGTTCCCAACAAGTTGTGTGCGCCGTACGGAGAAGCGGAAAACAATAGAGGTAGCGGTGGCGTGAAAATCGGTGACCCCGGTCTTCAACGTCTTCTTCTTCTTCTTCGCCACCTCACCTCCTGTGCTCCATTTCCTACGTCTTCTGACAGCAGTGCACAAAACAATTGACTGAGACTCTTCTCCTTCTGAAGCGGTGGCGACGAAGGAGGCGGCGCCCATCGTCTTCCTTTCTTCGTTTCAAGGAAACCCCTCACTTTTCATCCCGCCACACAAACGTGAAATTAAAAGTGAAACAGACCATAGAATCAACGTGTGTGAGTGTGTGTTAGAAAAAAAATAAGGAGAAGCAAAGAGTTAACAGGGCGTAGAAACGGAACCTTCTTAAATGGGTTGCTGCTCTCCATAATAAATAAAGCGACAATAAACGAACACGGGTGCTTGCAAGGGACCACATCCCCGGGAAATATGAACGATTAGTTGAAAAGAGGGTAAAAGTGTGTTGTTTAGAGTCCGGAAAGAGGGAAAAACAAAATCTGGTAGTGTAAAAAAGGCAACTATAGGAAAAAAAGGAGAAGAAACGGCAAAAAAATGAAACGCAGAAGAAGAACTCCGTGGCATCAGAATTAGATTTGCTAATGCCTCCACTCATTTGACGCTCCTCTCTGTATTTTGTTGTTGAGTTCGTCAAAGTGACGATGATCGACTTGGATTTTTTGTATTAGGTAAAAGGGTTTTGAATATTTTTGAGTCTTGATTTCTATGAAATTGAACAAGAGGTAAGGTGGAGAAGAGAAGTACAGGTAAACTTGGTCTGAATTGGCCATGAAAGGGATATTAAAAATCAGAAGTGGGTCCGTTTTTAATCAAAATCATTCCCTGATCAAATTGGTTTTGGACTACTGTTCGACAAGAAATCAAGTGTTAAAGTTCCATCCGAAATTAATAATGTTCCAAAAAAACCGTAAACCCAGTAAACCACTCGGATCAACCAAATTGAGTTACCTAAGACCTGTAATAGAAGCGATCCCTATCTTTCAACTTCGAGCCAATTTATCCTAGTTCCTGCCGAAGATATTCAGAAGTTTTTAACTGATAAATTGTTTATCATATAAAAGCAAATAATGTTTATCATATTATCAAAACCACTTTATCAGATGACTTTTTTTTGATAACTTGCATAGGTGTCAAGAATAAACTCAAACGTGAAAGTGTTATCTATTACTTTTGTAACTTTCAAACTTTAGCAATTTTTCGGTCCTATGCAAGAAATCAAATCTGTGTCCACCGACAACCTATTCTTTGATATTATGTTAAACAGTTTATCACTTGAGAACTTTTTCATAGCTTTGACAGAAACCGAGAGAAATTGGGTCAAAGTTGAGAGTTGATTTTACGGCGACCAATGACACAGTATCCTAAATTTTTAAACTTTTCCAGTTTAAAAAATTGGAAAATAGAGAAAAAGCATTTCTAGAATAATCCAGACGATCTAAAGTTTGAATTCAATGAATTTGAAATGAGGTAAGCTCAGCCAGAGTTACTCCGGACTGCCTTTAATCTAATCGAATTTCAAAGTTAGAATTTTCAAAAGACACACTCAAAAGATCTCATGAAATAAAGCTGTGTGTGAGTTCCGAAAAACTGCTCAGTTTGAAAAAATTGGTATAGAAAAAGCAAGAAAGAAACGAACAAAATTGCCATGCGAGACTTTTTGATGTCGCCGAAACAGCCGGAAGATGAGAAGTGAATGAAATTCGAAGTTTCGAAACGAAGCTTTTGAAAAACAAAGTTCTAGTAAACTTTTGTTCCCTATCTCTTATTCCGGAACAAGTTAATAGGAAATGTATGGAGGGGCTGACTAATGGGATGTTCTTTTTTTTGGGGGGAAAGAAAAGAAAAAGAAAGAAAGACAGTTTGAAGTCCGACTTTGGAGCTCATACAAGGCTCGTTACCATAATAATGCTCTCATCCGTTTTGAATGTCGTTATTTTTATATACACACCGGTCCGCCCCGTAGACACACCAATTTAAAGACGGGACACCGATTCACTTCAAATTGCTTTTTCTCCTTTCTCTATTTTCTATTTTCATCGTCTTGGGCAATAAATATAAATCGCTGGGAGGAGGGAAACCGATCAAGCTCGCAAATTACCCGCTTGTTCCAGTCATAAAGCATGATTGTAAACCTCGTGAGCTCCGTCTGCGCAACCGGAAGGCTACGGTGGTATACGGGGAAAATGAATTGGGAGAGACAAATCTGAAGGAGGAGCTAACATGTTTTGGAAATTAGTGGGATATACACACAGAGTGTGTTGGGATGTGAAGGATGTTGTACTCGTTGAGATGATTGATGATTTCATGCATATATCACGCAAGAGCCTCTTATTTTGCAACATAGTGAATCGAAACGAGGGGGGGAGGAGGATGAGACAAGAGATTTGAAACGTTTTGACAAGCGAGGAGACATGCTCAAAAGGTCAGAATAACAAGAAAATGCTAAATGGGTCTAGCGGGAGGATAAGGTGAAGTGCGTTTTGAAATGTTTCCTAGTTGTAACTCCCCATTTGGTTTTGACCTACTTAAACATTTTAAGATAATCTAGAAATTTGGTTTAGTTCGTGAACCGGTTGAAAATATATTCAAAAAATCACAAGATGTGTGGTACCATTCAATGAACTTGCATATTTATACTTTTTCAGTAAAAAATACTGGAAATCTTTTTATAGAAGCCCACCTTTTGTGTGCAATTTGAAGTCAATCATGTCGTCTACTGTAAAAAGTATCGAGAATCTGTGAACTGATAAAATATTGATAAAATTATGATAGATAATTTATCAATTGCAACCACTTTTATAAATTTCGAATAAACTGAGATGATTAATTTTAAAGTTCACGTTTTGTGTGGGCTCCTATCAGCGCATTTACGGTATTCAATTTTGGAGTCCTGAGAAAGTATTCCAGAATTTTTCAATGTGCACTGTAATAAGAGTTGTGCCATTTCCAAACTGCTGATCACATATGTTGAATTTGTATGTAGGTGAAAGTTGTCAATCAAAAAATGAAGTCTCAACTTTTTTCAGTATAATCTTGAAGTTTCAGACAGATAGAAAACTTCCGAACTACTGTTTTAGTATTTCAAAAGACCTTAGGATTTCTTTATTTTCAGAAAAAAAGTTATAAATTGTTTTTCTTGTACGGTACTGTAGAAAAACCACAATTAATTGAAAAAATTTTTACTGTTCTCTCTCACAGTCAAAAACCCAAATTTTAGGTGAATCCTCTAAATGACGTCTTACTGTAGCTGACAACACTACTTTCAAACTCAAGTCATTTTTTAGTTTTTCCTGTCACTTTCTAATCCTACCGGTTTAACATCAAAAGGTTTAACTTAACAAAAAGTGACCTAAAAGTTATTTCAACAGAAAAAAACGTTTCTTGGTGTCAGAGGTTCTTAAGATAGGACTCTGACCACACAAGAAGAAGAAGAACCGACCGCGTCGACGTTTTTCAAAGAAAAAAGAAGAAGAAACGGATTAACAAAGACGGAAACCGATGTGAGTTGCAAAGTGGTGGAGGATGAATTGCAACAATGTACTGAACTACTACATACACTAGATAATGCAGAAATGATAGGGTGTGAAGGGTGTGAGTGGTCTCTATATCCTATCTCTTTCTTCGTCACTCCCCCAAGAAAAACACCAATGTCCCAAAGGGCACGAAAAAGTCGTTGGGATGGTTTCGCCGCCGCCGACGACGACGTTGTTTCTTTCCGCATCTCGTTTTGAGCTTCTTCATATCCTTCAGAATACTCGGCCCAATTTTTTTCGTGTTGCTCCGAAGAAGACGACCGAAACCAGCGGCGACGAAAAAACACATAACATGTCTATGATGCGCATATATTCGTTTTTCCAGCTAATCCTCAATGTCGTTTTTGACGCAATTCTATCGAATAGCTCCGTATTATGGGGAAAGGGAGAAGGGACGCTGCTAGTTTTTTTGTTGGTTGAATTTGTAACTTTTCAAATAAAAAACTACAAAAGTTTATTGGCAACAAAAACCAAAAGAAGAAAAAAGAACGATGCACATAACAACTTTAGGGATGCGCGCCAGGTCCCAATGTGTGCTGCTGGATTAACTGGATGTCACATTTTCCCTCCATTTCCGACTTGGCTTAATCTTATTTCAAATTGTTAGTCCCTCTTTTATTTGTGGACTACTATCAGCCAAATGTGTTGTGGGGGTAGAGAGTGAAGGGAGGAGCGAAAAAAAAAACAAGCAGGAAAACATCTCTCGAGGTGCAGGTTTTAATTGGCAAAATTTTTTTTATCCATCTTGTATTCTGACAGAGAACTTGAGTGTTTTTTCTTCTGTGCTGTTTCTATCTTCATACATATCGTTTTCCTATTACTCTAACTTCAAGTCATCCTTGATGTTCCACGCTTTGTGATGAAATTGAACATGCATGGTTGGGCGGCAAGTTGAAAGATAGACGAAGGAAGAGGGGAAAACGTATTTGATCAGTTTTTTATCCGTTTCTGCTCGAAAGAAATAGAGAAACTCTTTATATCCCCCACTGAACTCGTTGTTCTTGGAAATTATATTTACTACATACATTTCTCCCTCCTTGGATAAAATCTTTGTTCCTTCCTCTCTCCCTCTCACTCCCAAAAAAAGAGAAACCACTTGTGTTTTATTTCATTTTGGCACGGAATCCTGGCTCCCCGTGCCTCTAATTTTTCCCATCTCTCATTTATATTGATTAAATGGGTCGGATACGAAACATCACTATCGGTGTTATTCTATTTGTACTTTTTACAGGATATTGTTGGATTCTGAAGGTGAGTTAATTTTGTTGCCTGGGTGACATCCCGAAGTTCAAAATTTGCAGAATAGACCAGCCAAAACGGAGTCGTTGATATTCCGAGAAACAAATATTCTACCAGATTTAACGTTTTCAAAGTTGGCAGATCTGGAGAATCAGATGGTAGTTGAGTTGGATGCAGTGTCCATGGAAGACTACGAGAAGATCAGAAATCCAAATTTCCAGTCAGAAGTGATAACGAACTACAGTTCGATGCAAGTGGTGGTGTTTGTTTCATTTTCAATGTAAGTTTTGATAAAATCAGTTTAAACTAAAATTTATGAGGTCAATAATTGCTATGGGACCCCAACTTTTTGTTGAACCGGCGCTAGGAGAATACGGTAAAAATTCTAATGACCTTTATGCTCATGTATCTCGATTATTCTGAAAGATATCGAAAAGAGGCCAACAGACAAAATTCTATTGATATTTTTATAAAAATAGGTTAGTTAATTACCTTTTGCGATGATCTATATAAATCATAACGTAGTGGCTCGAAGTTGACGGTTCGGGTGATCTTGTAACCAATTGTTTACGGTACCATACAAATTTAATACAGTACCGACCAAAAGTTGCCTTACTTTTTCAGATAAAAATAACCATCGTTAGTTGTCTGAAAAGTATAATCGATTCAGGCGGATGAGCGCAGAAAATTTTCAGCTCTACTAAACAAAAATAGAACTTTGATTTATCCAAATCAGATAAGTCGCTGAAAAACGTCATAGTTTTGAACTCTGTGTTATTTTTGAACGTTAAGTAAGTTGGTTGATTAGAAGCCGTTTATTTCATTTGAGTCGTTAAAAAAATGAGTCAACTACCAATTTGAAGTTTTGTTTCAAGTTCTCAACCAATCATATGTTAAATTCTCTTATAAAAGCCAATCCTATAAATGTTCTGCCAGCACAATTGTCTTGGTTTCTATGAGATATATTAAAGCTTAGTCAACTGAGAAATATTGGTGATATTATGATCAGTAATTTATCTGTTTAACGTTGTTTCATATCTTTCGAAAGATTAGAGATGATTCAGAAGTGCAGTATGGACTTTTTTGGAAATGTTTTGTTATGTGAAATTAGGAAACTACTGGACGATAGATTGGCCAACGGCTCGGTTCAAGGAATCTTGTACATCAACCACAACTCATTGTACTCTAAAAAATCTTTTTCATTTCAGAGCCGGAATCGTGGTGATTATATGTGTCGCTCGTCGCTTCTACATGCAAGAAGATTATGAGTTTGATCTGGAACGGGTGCCTAGTACAAGTGTTCTCAGTAGTCAGGAAAAATTATTCCAAAGCTATGAAACAACTCAAAATTGACCCCCGTGACGTTGAGTACATTCCGCGTTCTCATAACTTATTACGCACGACTTTGTTTCTTCTTCACTGCGTTTTGTTAGCTGATTAGTTCTAGTCGACCGCGAATTACTATTTTTCTTGAATCTCAAACATATGAATGTTTTCCCATTCTGCCAAACCCTTCTAGATTTGATAAGACTTGTCTTCCCTTCCTCACAAATAGCACATTGTTTTCTCCCTGTTTTTGTTGTTCACCATGGTCCAGCATCATTTGATTGTATTCCTCTTTGTCTTGTCCATGCAAGTCAATTCTGTATATTCACTGAATGAAGTCTTCGATCTCTCCAGAGATTTCTATGATAGTCATTTTGTGCTCAATTTTATTCTCGACACTGTCTCGATTACTGTGCTCATTCTGTTATCTATCATTTTGTGAGTTCATTTTCTTGCAAAAACGACTCAAGCATCATAAAATATTCCAGAATTGCAATCGGTGTTGTCTTATTTTTCCTATGTCGGTGCTCACCTAGAACAACTGCCAGATCTTCCGATGATCATCATTACAGTTATCATATTTCATTGAGGAAACTCGCCGAGAAAGATATTAATAGCAATCGGAGAAATGGGAAGTCACATCACAGGGAAAAAGTTGATCGAAAACTGTCACTGATAGTAGAGAATAACCTGGACCCATTGTATTGCGTATGAATATGTCCAGTGAGCACATATCCAGTTTTCGAAACAATTGTAATATTTTGAAATATAATTAGTTGAATTTTTGACTTATTTGCGATTTTTTAATAAAAAATGATTGGTATTCCTGAAAAGTGAAAGTCGTTTTATTTGAAATAATCAAAGTTTCCTGCAGAAGGTTCATAACGTTCATCACGCATATTTCAGTAGTCATATCACTTCCAAATGTTTGAACTTTTTTGCCGGGTTATCTAGACAATGAGGCGAGTTTTGAATTATATCTTCAAGCCAAAGTTCCCGTCTTCTTTCCGTCATAACTAATTATTTTTTCAAATATTGGGTTTTGTATTTTTTAATTTATTTCAAGCGTGTCAAGTATTTATTTGAACAACAAAAGTTTACGATTTTGACTTAAACATCTAAATAGTTGATATGAATTCCGGTTTTCACAGGCTGCAGCTTATTATACTCAAATTATTTGTCAAATCGATAGAATATTTAATGAAATACGACTAGTCTCACTCTTCGCATTTGGCTCCTCCCACACGCACACAAAACATAGCGGGACGCGGAACCCGGCAGATGTCGGTTGCTTACACAAGTAATATCTGTATGTATCTACGCTCTGTTGTGTTCGTTCTCTTCACTCAGAGAAATCTGATCAGAGTGGATGGAGGTAAGAGAACTCTGATGATCACAATTGTCATGGTGTTCATCTAGGGAGCATGTAAATGAATACGAGCACACCTCCCCACTCAATCAATTTTTGGAGGCTCAAGGGCCAGGCAGAAACTACTAACCAAGACGACTAGCGTTTTGGAAACCTGAACAGGCATCTAAATTTCTATTGACAAATTCGCAAAATAGTTCCTGTCGGAGACCAACTGCATGAATACTTTCATTAGCCTGCCGGCAGCAATTTTCCTTTTATATGAGCTTGAATCGGAATTGGCTTGAAATCTATTCATTCCGATAATGTGAGTGTCTAGGTATGAGACTTTTGAAAGTGAAAAGCAAATTGTTAGGCGATTTCTGAATCTATTCGAGCTAACTTATAAAAGCGAACCGACAATGGGTCGCTTAGAAACTTAAATTAGGAATTTAGATATGCCAATAGTTTCATGATACTGCTATTCGTAAAGTAAAATACTGAATTATCCAAAGTTTCCACATGCTTTTTCATACTTACTAGTATGCATGCATGAGTCTCGCTGAAAAAAATTAATTTTTTCAAAAAATCCCTTAAATGGAATGTTAGCTACGAACAAACCGGAAGATGGACCATTAATTTGAATCAAAAGTGAGTTATATAACTGCGATAGCCATCATTTTTATGTTAAGGATTTGAACTTACATGGTCACCTAAAGTTTTCTTTAAGTATATTTTTTGATCCACATAATCAGATCTTTCGCAGATATCAAATCTTCATTATTTTTATCACATAGACAAATTAAAATATAAAGAACGTTTTGCAGACTTTAATCCGTCACGATTTATTTAAGTTTGACAAAGGACTTTTTTGCGTCTACAGGGTGGCTCATAATTACCCGCACAAAAGTTTGTACTATCACAAATTTTGAATGAAGCGTTGTACTGGGCTTAAATTTGGTGAGCAATAATTCGTATAATCCATCAATAAACTGACCAAGTTTCAAATCATTTGATCAATTTTGAGCTGAGTTATTGCTTGTCAAAGTTGCTTCATCTCATCCTGTGGTCAGTAACAACATAAGGTTTGAAGTGCACGCGACATATCTGTCTTTTTAGCTCAACTTTGCCTACTTATAAAAACTGTACTAATAATGATGAATGGCTGAAACTTTATGAGTGTCAAGATAAACTCTTCCAAAATTATCTGTGAAAATTTGAGATTGCTACGAAAGCTGAAAAATTGCTAGCCACCACTTTTCCAAAGAGGCCAAAACTCGGCATTTTTCCGTTTTATGAAATAAATTGGCCTAACGACCTAATATTTACAACTTTGGGTGTTGAAATTTTAGTAAAATTGCATAAAAAATTGTATATAAACATTTGCAGCCCTGTCAACGTATTATTTTTGAAACTCGGTTCATAAGGCAAAATTTACCTGGAATTCTAAGGCAGATGTAGGTTGACTATTGGAGTGATATCTCTAGACAGATGCATGCAATCAACGTCAAATTTTGCAGGAAAACATTACTTGTATGTATCTTACTTCCGACAAAATTTCAATCGAATCGTACAATCTAGCATGGAGTTATATCAACGCGAATCAGAAATAAGCCGCGTGCAAGAAATATTTTGCCGTTCATCTTGGATCAATTATAAAAACACTGCAACTTGAGGAAACGTTTTGAAAATTGGAGTGAATGTGTATCAAAAATAGAGTTATATTTTTGCCAATTTTCATGTTTCTATCTTACTTATCTCTGAAGATATACTTGTTTTTATTTGTGCGGGTAATTATGAGCCACCCTGTAAGAAATAGCTATGGGACACTTCGGGCACTTTCCGTAAAAGTGTATTTGAAATCGGGTCATTACCGTTTTTCCGTGTCCTTATGAAACAAGTATTTTCTGAATTCCACAATTATTCTTACTCGTTTTGCTGGACCATTCACTTCCACATATTCAAAAAACGATATTCGATTATCAAAGACTTTCAAAACTTTATTGTGTTCAAAATTTACTACCATTCACTGAAATTCTTCTCTGACAGTATTTGGCATTATCACTTCCTTATTTTTGGTTTGATCAGTTTTTTCTCGAATTGACGTAACCTCGCTCTTGTGATGTCCGTTTGTATTCGGAGAAGCGAGACATATCGTTTTTTGTGGAGAGTGTTAGACAGAAACGTAGTGTCGCGTACGATTAGTATGGTCCCTGCACTAGGTTGACGAAACACCGTGCGACATAATAGAGACCCAGAGATATCTGACCTCAACAGTCGACGTGCTGACAAGCGTAAGGACGGAGTGTCGTTGCCAAAGAGGCGGTGTTCTTTCACTGATTTAACAGTCTCGTAGTAGTTGTTATTTCAAAACAACTCAATTAGTTTGCTCATCGTCTTCGACTATTATATTGCTAATATTGCATCAACATCTACATCCAACAAGCCATGTCGGCATCAAGTTGCGACTATGGAGATTTTTTCAGTGAGATCTGCATTCATTTTTCATCAACTGCAAATTTTTTTTTCAGAAAACCATCCACCAGTTCTTCTGTTCACTAAAGGACAAATAATTGAAGTGTTCGATGTGACAATTCGGGAGTTAAAGCCACTCATTCGTATCGAAAAACAAGCAGATGTGCTCAGCGCAAAATTTGTCACGAATAAAGACACGGTAAGGATTTTCAGAGAAATCTCTCGCTATTATAATTACAGTGGTAACTGAAGTTCCATGATTTTACCTATCTGTAGTTGAATAATTTAAGTTTCATATGTCTAAAAAATAGTGATTAGCTTGGATTAACGCTAAAAATGTTCTGGTTTCCTAAGGAAAAAAAATAAGATTCAAGTCTTAATTTGACAACTGTTTTGAATAAATTTCATCAAACGATGTACATAAATTGCTCAAAAACTGCCAAGTGTCAGAACTTTTGAATTGTTTTTTTTTTTCATATGTCAATGTGGTGACACTTTCTATGTTTAATAAAACGTCGACTATAAAATTAGAATGCTGTTATTTTTTAGTAAACCTGAGAATTTAAGTTTCATGCAACTGAACGTACTACATTGCTAGATATTCTAAGTTGGCTATTTCAACTGAAAACTAGTGAAGTGAATGAAGATTCAGTCGGTACTGTGTGCACGATATTAAAAATAAAATTTGCAGGGAACAACGTATATCGTCTCTCTGGACACCACAGGAACCATGGATCTTCACAGTTGGGTCGACGGAGTGGTTCATATCGAACATTTGTATGATCATTCCAATCAGTCATCGGACAATAATAAATACTTCTTGCATGTCAACAAAAATCAGATAATCTGGGCTGATAACAAAGGAAATGTGCAGCTGTGGAGCTTGGCGAAGATTCTGGAGACTTCGAGTTTCTCTCCCACACACCTCATCAACGTGATTGATGCAAAGTTGACCCGGCCCTTCAGACCAACGTTGTTCTTTAATAAGAATACCACCACTAACTGGCTTCAACTAGATATGGCTCCCGGCAAAAACTCATCGGTGTCAGCGAGAGGTGAAATTGGTGAAAAATTTAATGGTTGTCTGAGTGATGAGGACGATGATTACACTACATGCATATGGTCGGATTGCGGAGTCTCATTCCATTCGTGAGTTTCATTCCCTGTGGAATTACGAAAAATAATGATTTAAGGTTGACCAATTATAATGTGGTTACGAAAATCAACGACGAGCACAATTTCGTGATGGGAATAATTTTCGAAAATGGAGCGGATTATACTTTGTTTCTAATGGCGAAGAATGATGGTACTCTTGCGACTCTAGAACACAGTTTGGAAACTCCTGGAAAAGTGACAATTGTGACAAAAGGAAGCCCGCCGTCCTGTATGGAGAAGTTGAGCAATGATACGATAATTGTGGGGAGCACGACTGGAGTCTTGACATTATACTCCTGTGAGAAAGTCAACGACAAACCAGTGCGTCTTATGGTAAATGTGTAACAGATTCTATTATTTCGAAACTCATGATTTCAGGTTCTCTGGACATTCGACCTATCTGTTCCTCGTGGAGCCTACAACGATTTGAAAATTCTATCGAAAGAAACTATGGCAGAACGTGGAAGTTTAAAAGTTCAATCGCATTGTCGGAACCAGAGCAATATTTGTGCAAAAGGAATTCAGGCATTCTTTTTGAAATTGAATTCCTCCAGTCAGCAAAACTCACTCGCACTCCTTAGCTCCACCAGCCAAACCCTCACGTATCGCATTCGTCCAGGCAGATTCTTGGAGCAAATCGATCATCACGAATTTTCCAAGGAACAAACTTTGGCAGCGGCTAACATGTTCAACGGAGAATTGATTTGCCAGATTACACCTTCCCATATTCGAATGGTCAGCTTCAATGTTTCAACCGGATTATGGTTCCTACACTTCAATCGGCCCATTTTCGACAGCGAGAAAGAGAAACTTGATTCAGATGCTAGTGCCATTATCCATCCAAACATGGGGATTATAATATTCTCCCACAAAAAGACCATATATCGCACTCAAATTGTTCTTCAAAACAACGTGGCTGCTGTTCTTGAAACCAGCAAGCACAATATGCACCAAGAAGTCCAGTATTTATCTTGGATCAATGAATACAACACCAGTTGCCCTACTCACTTTCTGATTGATTTGAACGGTGAAGAATTCTGGAAACTTCCGATCAACATGAGCTCTAGGGTAAGTGACAGTATTATCAATTTTGTGCAATGTGTTTTTTCAGAGCAAAATTGTGATTAATGATGAAAATCTTCTTTCATTCACATCCAGAAGAGAAAAAAGTTCAATTGTCTGCTCTTCCAACCAATCTAAAAATGAAATTTCAAAGGGCCAGGAGTCGTTGGAGCACGGATCAAAGACTCGTTGTCAGAAGCATAATGATTCTTCAAATGAGCTCAACGACATTCTCACGAAGCCAGATGTAAAATACGAAAAACTCTCCAAAGTGAAACAGTTGGAAAATAGAATTCCAGAGATGTAATTGCATAAATAACAAGAGTCTCAGATTTTTAAGACGCATTCTCTGTGAGAATCGAAAACAGTGTTGTACAGAAAATTTCAAACTAGTTTTTATGCATTGATATTATATATAATGAAAGTTGGGACACTTTTAAGATAAAAAATGTAAATTTGGTTCGGACCCACCCAGTATGGTCCAAACGGTGACCAACTTTGGTCAAAAAATGAAAATTTTTATCGATGGAGATAATGATTATATTCAATTGGGAATAGATTATAATTGCTATTTTAAACATTTTTTGTGTTGAAACAAAAATTCCAGCTCGTTTCCTTTCAGCTGAAAATTTTGATTTTTCATCTGATTTCGAAAAAAATGACTGAAAATCCGTCGTCGTGAAAAATTTTAACGTTACTGCAAAAAAGATAATGTCATAATCAGATCCGGCGTGCAAAATGACACTAGAAAATATTTAGGTGAGTTTGCATATCCTGAGTATAAGACCAGTTTTAGGCCAAAAAGTGCGAAAAAATGAGGTTTCACCATGTGGGGGAGTACATGGCAACTAAAATTCGCCCAAAATCGACCATCTCCAATTTTGACCAAATTTGTACCAGATGTAGTATTTTCGATGAGTAATATTCTGGCAAAGTTTCAAGATCCGATCTCATCGTCTTTGTGCATTTTCTTAGGCTCCAAAAAAGAGGCAAAAATTGCTTCCAAGTCCATTTTCAGTGAAAAACTACAAGCTTCAGAAATGTACGAAGACGATGAGATCGGATCTTGAAACTTTGCCAGAATATTACTTATCAAAAATACTACATCTGGTACAAATTTGGTCAAAATTGGTGATGGTCGATTTTGGGCGAATTTTAGTTGCCATGTACTCCCCCACATGGTGAAACCTCATTTTTTCGCACTTTTTGGCCTAAAACTGGCCTTATACTCAGGATATGCAAACTCACCTAAATATTTTCTAGTGTCATTTTGCACGCCGGATCTGATTATGACATTATCTTTTTTGCAGTAACGTTAAAATTTTTCACGACGACGGATTTTCAGTCGTTTTTTTCGAAATCGGATGAAAAATCAAAATTTTCAGCTGAAAGGAAACGAGCTGGAATTTTTGTTTCAACACAAAAAATGTTCAAAATAGCAAGTATAATCTATTCCTAATTGAATTTAATCATTATCTCCATCGATAAAAATTTTCATTTTTTGACCAAAGTTGGTCACCGTTTGGACCATACTGGGTGGGTCCGAACCAAATAAACATTTTTTATCTTAAAAGTGTCCCAACTTTCATGATATATAATATCAATGCATAAAAACTAGTTTGAAATTTTCTGTACAGTGACCAATAGGCTTGAAGTTGAGTTCTACAGAGAACGTGTCTTAAAGTGTATTAAAAAAGCGTCTCGCCTATTTTGCTACATGTTTCCTTCCTGAATTGTATCAATAGTTTTTATTTTTATTGTTTCCTTCCGTTTCGACAATTACACAAGTTCTCCACCTAAATGACACCTCATAGTTTAATTGCCTTTTTTGACTCATCCACATATTATTTGTAGAACCTATTCAACCTGGTAAAGTTTAGCCAATTTTTCATGATAGATATTTATTTTAACCCCCCCCCCCCACCCGGTCAATATTTTCTGTAGGCCATAATTTCTAAGCCGGGTTTTTTGCTTCTGGATCTATAACATTCTTGCGCAAACCTACACTTTACTCGCCTAGTATTTCATTTTAATACTGTTTTGTCATATAACAGTTTAAACGTACATTATATAACTCGAATCCGGTATCTAGAAAATAAAATTGTTGGAATTTGTTTTCGAATATTATCTTCCTTACGAGACAGAATTATTTGAATCACTAGTTTCTTCGTAAAAGAATAACCAATCTATTTTCATTTAGGTAAAATAGATTTTTCTCCAAAATTTGTGAAAAACCAGAAAGTTTTGTGAAAATCTAATGCAAAGCGCACTGATTTGAAACAGTTTAACGAACGTGATCTAATTCATTCATTAAAAAAATTTTACTAGTTTTACTAGTGGCAAGAACAGAAAAAATAATGTAAAAATTTCAAATTAGTTATGATCAGAAAATGGTTGATTTTTGGTTTTCGGAGCTTATTATGAAAATCCATACGTTATTGTTGCAATAGATATTTTCACATCATTACACCTTTTTCCAATCAGAATGTCGTTCGAAAAAAAAAAAGACTGAGAACGGTATGAAAAGCTTAAAACTACATGAGAATCCGCAGACATGTTTCACTACGCTGCGCAAACGCGCTCTATCGGAACTGCATTTTCATTGCTCGGTTTAAGTTTTACTTTTTCTCATTCAGCGTGTTTCTGTGTTTGAGTGAGAATTTGGTTTCGAAAAACATATGTACAACTGATTTTAAAAAATTCTTTTCGAAAGTTATTACGCTTTGGGTTCTGCAAAATGCATATTTGAAAAAATTTCGTAATATTTTCTCTCAACCTTTTTAGAAATATTCATTGGCTTTTTTCAACGAAATTCCGTTCACATTATTGGCTGAGAAAATAAGAAATGAATCCTCTTTTCAGTTTGCTTTGATTTTGAATAATGCTCAGAAGCTGTCGAGCGATGGATTTTTTTTCTGAATTCTGTAAAACTGTTCAGGTCGTTTTTTAAATAGAAAAAAATCCGACACAATATTTATTAGAAATCCCAATCAGAAACATAAAAATCTTCAAATTAGAAAGTTCTGCGAATGCGAGAAGCATCACGTTGACGAGCGGTGAATCGAGCTCGGTTCTTTGTTGGGTAGGTAACATCGCCAGATCCTCCGGCTGGTGTCTCTCCTCCTCCTGCTCCAGCTGGTGCTGCTTCTTTAGCTCCCGATGTGGTTGGTGCTCCTTCTCCAGTAGTTGCTGGTGCTGCTTCACCACCTCCAGCTCCAGCTGGGGCTTCTTCTCCAGCACCTTTTCCAGCGTATGCTCCTGAATCAGATCCTCCTGCTGGTGCTCTTTCTCCCTCAGCTGCTGGTGCTGGAGCGGCTTCTGGTGCTGCTTCAGTGGCCAATGCTTCTCCGTTGGTTGAGATGGTTTCAACTGGAGCTCCTGCACCTTCAGCAGATGTATCAGCTGGAGCAGCTGGAGAGGCAACGTCAGTGGGTGCTCCTCCTCCCTGTAATCTTTTCAGTTAAAAATCATACTGTAAAATGAAATACTTACGACTGGTGCTCCTTCGAATTCAGATCCAGTTGGTGCGGCGTATCCACCTCCTCCTCCGGCAACGTCTCCCTTTCTTGATGGGCATGGGCAGTAAGCAGCATCCTCTCCTGAAGCTCCAGCAGCTCCCGGAAGTCCTGGGAATCCATCAGCTCCCTTTTCTCCTTGTGATCCTTGTGGTCCTTGCTCTCCTTGTGCTCCTCCAGCTCCATCCTCTCCACGCTCTCCTGGAAGTCCTTCATCTCCTGGAAGTCCATCCATTCCAGTTGGTCCTTTTGGTCCTGGTGCTCCCTTAGCGAATCCTTTTCCGTCGGCTCCAGCGTTTCCTCGCTCTCCTGGTGGTCCCATTGGTCCTGGATGTCCGTGATCTCCTTCTGGTCCGTCATCTCCTGGTGCTCCGTCACGTCCAGCGTTTCCTGGTGCTCCCTTATCTCCCTTCTCTCCACGAGATCCACGCTTTCCTTTGTATCCAGCGACTCCTGGTGGTCCTGCTGGGCAAGCGGTGCAAAGGTCTCCAGAAGTGCTGGCTGCTTGTTCATTGCTTCCTGGTTGACCGTCTTTTCCTGGTGTTCCATCAGTTCCATCGGTTCCTGGTTCTCCGGCGGTTCCATCCTCTCCCTTTGGTCCAGGTGGACAAGTGTTATCGATAACGACAGAGCTTTCTGGAGCGTTTGCAACTACTGGAGCATCAGTAGGTGTTCCACCAGCTGCGGCACCTCCTTCTTTGTCTGAAAGATTAAAGTTTGAATCATGAATTTTTGCATGGTCGAAATAAAAACTTACATGTCTGTCTGGCAAATCGTCTTGAGCTCTCGTTGGTGACCAACTCCTTCCAGAGAACATTTGAGGTTTCCTCGAATCCATTTTTCGCCGATTCCAATTGCGATGTCATGTCGCTCATGGTGTAGAAGAGGACCGGGGTGGCAGTAACCATAATCAGGAAGGCGCATCCTGAGAGGATCACAGCAAACGAGACAGTTGAAGAAGAAGATTCCATGCTCTTGTAGCTCATAGTAGTAAAACAATGAAAGAGAGAATTGGATGATGGATATCCTAATGCGAACTTTTCTTTTATACTGCTAAACTTATCTGGGATCTTGATCGGTATGTTCCGGAACTAGTCCAAAACCACTTTCCATTTTTTTTGTGGACCGATTTTAATCTCATTTACAAGTTTTGAATAGCTAATAGAGTTGTGAGAAATCCAGGAATTTATTCGAATTATATTCACTAGTTTTTAGAACTGCTACACAAAATAAATATCGAAATTGGAAGCTCAACGTAAGGATCATTGGATAAAGGTGGGTGAGAGAAAAACTAAAACAAACTTCTAATTACTCAGTGAGAAGGGAGATCGCACATTACAGACCGTAATGTTTGCCCAAATACTTTTTGGCAAAAAAAGCGAGACAGGGACAGAGAGAGAAATAGAGAGCGAAGAAAGAGCAGTTGAAAATTCGCAAGGTACCTCGTAGTACTTGGTGTGAAATTTAGGGTTTTTAGAAGAGAACGTTTTAATTGTTTTCAATTTCAGAGTGAAATGTGTTTAGGGTGGTTCAAAACCGGGAAGGACACAACTACTGGGATATTCAGGTTCAAATCATTTGTGGCTCCATCATTTGTTGGTTCATCGTTCCATCGAAAAGCATTTGGAACTCGTCGGTTGTTGGCACCAGAATGTCCGGGTCGGAGGGAGTTGGCTGAAACATTCAATAGTAAACTCAGGTAGCAGAAACGCTAAGAACTCACCAAAATCGCTCCAGTGTTGATTAGGTTGGCGACTTTGGCATGATACTCCATGTGTTGATTGTAGCTATCCTCGTCAGCGAATGGTCGGAAGCATTTCTGAAAATTTTTGGTTAAATTTTGTTTGGAGAAGGAGACATCAATGAGTTTAGAAATGTGGAAAGTACAATCACACTTGCAAAGAGTCTGAACGAAGTTACAGAATGTAGGATAAGCAAGTTTTGCCAATTTTCGTCATTTTTTGTTATTTTTTGCGCCCAAGAAAATACATTTTTTTGTAATTTTTTTGTAGTTCGCAAAATGGTGTTTTAGGGTGCCAATGCCAATAAACACAATGAGATCAAAAGGGCAGCTCGCAAATCGATAAACTGCTTAAACTTTTTAAATTCTCTGATGCTCGATTATATATATATATTTAAAATATTAAATTACTTGGTGAGTACTACGAAACTATACTTTTTGGAAAGCTGTATCACGGCTATTGAAATCGTTATGGACCAAAAAAAATAGCCAAGGGAATTGGATATTTAGATTACCAGCTTAATAGAATTGTCATTAGTTTTTCAAATAGTAGAACTTTGTAATACTCGCCGAGCTCTATCGTTTGGCTATCATATTTTTTCTATTATATCTACGTTTTTGGTCGAAAAATATTAGCCTGAAAACGATACTGCTGGGCTGATCGTCAACCGGTTTTGGTCATTCGCAAGAATGTGAAATTCGTGAAAAATTTCAAAATGTTAAAGAGCTAAAAAACTTACCTCACAGAAATAATCAAGTCCTTCTCGACTGTTCTCATGTTCGATGCTGTGATGGCTCATACAATCCATCCGAGTCATGAACTGGCATTTGCACACTGGACATTCATGTCTGAAAATAGAAAATCATTAGTTAGATTCGAACAACGGTGCTGTCCGATATGTTCTGAAATTCAGAATGTCTCTCAGTTTCTCATTTTTTCAGTTTCGAGCGTCGATCTAACGATAGCTAAGGTCCGGTCCGCTCAGGTCCGCCTGCTCTGCATTAAGCATACTTGTCACGGGCCGGGCCGGGACGAAAATGGAAAATTCTCCGTCCCGGCCCTTTTGGAAACGTTTCGAAGTTTAAACGAAAATTTCGAAAAATTGTATAGTTTCGATACTTTTGTGAAGCCGGAATATCTTATTAAACGTTTTTTGAGGTGAAATTCCATAATTATCTCTCAAAAATTTCCAAAAAATCAGCTACCCGGGTTGACCGGGCCGTGCCGGGAAGAATTTTCGTCCACCCGGTATGGCTTTAAGTGCAATTTTTTTGTGATATAGCTTCCCTGAAGGTTGGGAACGTTTGACAGAATTTTTCGATACCGTAAGCATTTTGAAAAGACGTCGCCCTATACTCAAACTTTGAGCTCAATTATCTAAATTTCTGTGTGTGATATCAGAAGCGTGACAACTGATAAAATATTGGTAGTATTATGAAAAATATTGTATCTGTTGACGGAATTTGTTATCTGTCTTAGAAATTAAGATAAGTAGGCTCGTAGCGCGATGATAGGGTTGCGTTCTTTTACAGTTTTTACGATAATTTCAAGGATTCCAAATGGAATTCTCAGAATTTTGAGTCTTATCCTTTGAAAAAAACACTCACGTTTCAAATGCAATCGACTTTGCAATCTCAAAAAGATTCACCCATCTATCCAACGACATGTTATTGAAAATTGTGTCTTCTAGTCGTCGCAATTTATCCTCCAGATCAACTTGTGGCAGCAAATCTCCTCGTCTGAGCTTGTCGACCCACATATCTGGTTCTCCAAGACCAAGCTTCCTGTAAAAAAAGACGACTTAATCAGCTATTGAATAAAAAATCTTACTTCTTCTTTGGTCGTGGTGGCGGTGTGTAATATGGTCCACCTCCTGTTCCTCGAACTACGATTGCATCCTCTGGGATGTCTGCTGGTGGGCGACGGTTACTGAAATCGAAATTTTAGTCGTGTCTTCTCATTAGCTATGTCAAACCTGGAGAATGGTCGCCATGCTGCTTCGAGTTCTTCTTTTGTAGTGACATGTGTGCGAAGATGTTTCTTCAGATTACCCTTGAGTCTGAAAAAAAGATTACTGTCAATTTGTTCTGCTACTTCTTTCAATTTTATTTGCCACAAAAACTGATGTTGCAAAAATGTGATTACTGTCACGAGTGTCGACTATCTAATCGCTCCGATGCATCTTATCTAACGCATTTCGTTTTTAATTCACACAGTATGACAACACCGTCAACACAACACACCGTGTCTCTCCCCATTTTCTCTCTTTTACCGTCTCATCAATAAATTCATCTACAGTGTGTCTTACTGTGTCTCTTGCGTTGCCCTCTTTTTCTCTACCGTACACTGTATTGCACCGTATGCAAAGAGAAGAAAGGGGAGAAAAATGTGATTGAGAGAGAGCGACCCCAACAGGGGGTACAGATGGGCAACTGTCGCAACGCTCGCACACACACACACACAACGCCCGCATTTTTATTACTGTACATACAGTGACGACAGAGCAGATGGTATGATAGAAAAAACAGCGCTTAACCTAGCATTATTGGTTATAATGCTAGGTCAGAAATAAAAGTACAACTAACCGACAGGTTTTACCACAGTATGGACAAGCATGTGGTGTGAAGCCAGTGTGCACTGAACGATGCTCAAAAAGATTTGATTTGAATCTGAATGCCTTGGAACAGATGTCGCATCGGAATGGCTTTTGATCCGTATGTATCACCGCATGTTGTTGCAATCCTAAAGAGAACAATAGAAAACATAGCAAGAGACCTTGGGTTACGGTGACTCACCTTTAAAGGAAACAAAAATTTTGTTGCAGACGTTACACTGATGAACGGCACGAGGTGTAACCATACCTTCTACGATTTCATCTTCTTCTGGATATCCCATATGGAACTGAAAAAATATTCTTTTTTTTAATTTTAGGAAAATGAACTCACCTGGGAATATTCCGGTTCTTCCATCATCATATCAGAATCATCCAATTGTTGTGCATGGTACACGGCTTGGTTCGATCCGAGAGCCATTCTCGAATCGCCGAAATTCGGATTTGGTGGTTGACGTTGATCCACTCTATTCCGTTGATTCTACAATGAGAGAAATCGGGTACTGTAGACGATGCAAAGACACTGTCTTAGGTTGTGGAGGGGAAAAGAGAGAGTCGAGGGGTATTAGCGACGCAGAAAAATGGAGGAGGCGGCTAATTCACCTTTTTTCATCCCCGAGAGACAGTGGGATACGGTAGAGATATTGAGAAAAAGACACACATCGCTTATGCAATTTCTAAGTATAAGGAAGAGATTGTAAACTTGAAAAAATATTAGACGATTTCTAAACTCAAAACTTTTCAAATAGCGTGCCTTCTTAGCCCGCGAAGGTTTGGGTTTCTGTATACTAATGTACGGTAAGAGACTCTCTGTAGCTACAAGGCCGTGCGTTGCGGCCGCGGCGCGGTCAGAGACGCAGAGACAAAACCCTCCGTCAGAGAAAATGGCATGTGTGAGTGTGTGCGGGAGACAAAAGGTCAGTCACCAAGCAGCTGTCTCTTCACGGCTATCTATCACGGAATTCGATAGCGAACATCTTTTGGCAACACTGATAGGCGTAGGCTTTCTGATTTTTGTAGATAAAACAGAATTCAAAAGAATCGGAACGACATGTATTTTATTGAAACTTCGGTGAAAAGTTCCGTTTTAATTGATGATGAAACCCGCGGTTTTGCCGAAACATACTTGTAGCGACAACGAAAAATCGGTTGGAAATGTTTCATTGTGAACGGCACTATTGAGATGGTATTCGAGTAAGAAAAATTAACGAACCGAGAGGGACATTGTACTCAACTTATCGTATTTCTTTTCGAAAACCCACTCAAACCGTTAACTTCGAGCTTAATGATCTCGATTTTGGTGAAAGATATCAAAATTTTATCAACTGATGAAATATTTGTGATGATATGGTTAAAAATTTATCAGTTCACAAAATTTTGATATCTTTCACAGGAATCGAGATAATTGAGCTCAAAGTTGATAATTTTGGTGGACGTCCAAAAGGTGAAAATCTGGTGCGTCAGATTGGCAGAAATGTTTAACTTGAAGGAAATGACAGACATCGAAAAAGTGAGAACAGGGAAATGGAAAACTTTTGAGAATCGCTGAAAAACATATTTGAAATTTTGAAATTCAAAACTCCGCAAAAACGTTATTTCATTCTCCTGATACTAGGATACTGATCACAACAAAGTGATTTAGATTTATTGCTCACATGTTGCTCATCCCTCGTTTACGAAAATGTTTGGAAATGCCAGCTGGTTCTATAATGACATGGGGAAAACCACTCAGTGCCGGGCAGTGGTGGGGGTTTGGAATTTTCTAGAACGAAATCTGAGTCATATCTGATTTGCGAGGATATTTGGACCCTCATACAGTGACTAACGAAAACAATTTTGCAATTGTCTGAAAAATTTTCGGAACAGATTTGTTCGGGATTATCTTTTTAGAAAATGTTGTTCATGAAAAATTTATTTTTCAAAATTTCCTGATTTTTAAAGCAATCAAGCTCCTGAAAAAAAGTTCAATTTTTGAGAAAAAAAAACTTTTTCAGAAAATTTTCTCGAACTTGTTTCGGCAAATCTCGGAGAAACAGAAAAATATCGGGAATTTGGTTTTAAATTACTTTACCTGATTTTCTCAACTTTATGTTGGTTTTGCTAATTCTCTACGTTTCTCAATAGATTTTATAAATTTTGTCTAAAAAATGACGAAAAAAAAAGGAAAAAAAAAGTCAAAAATCAGCAAAAATTTAGAAAAAGTAGACAGAAATTAAGAAAAAATGGGCGAAAATTAAAAAATTAGGAAAGGAAGTTCAGAAACATTTTGTTAGCACCATTCATTGTAAAAACAAATAGCCAGGAACACTTCTAGATAAACATTTTCAGTCACCAAGTAATTTCTAGATAAACATTTCACGTCGAAAGACAGGAAAACGGAATTTTCTGGAAGACAGGAAACTAGGATTTCCAATTTTTCACTTTTAACAAGTCTTCTTCGGACTTTTTTCAACTAGATACAACAATTTTGAATTTGGAGGACCAAATTCAGGAAAAAAGAAAATTCTTGGAAAAAATGTTTTGAAAAAAGAAAATGCTTGTTCGAGCGGAACGATGATTCGAAACGTGATAACTCTACTTTTTTCGAAAAAAAAAATGATTCTCCATTTCGGCACTAAATGTAAGCGTCAGAAAGTCTATGCTTATTTGATTAACTAACATTCTTCCTCAAAGAAGGTTCCCATACCGTTAAACTTATCAAAATGTCTAGATTCTCACTCATAATTATACCAAAAGTTGGCGAACGTAAACTAAAGCAAACTCGGAATTTTCTGGAATTCAAGCCAAAAAATCCTATAAGAAGGACCACCCTCTGCTCATTAAAATGGCATACGTTCTCTCAAAGTATATGTTTATGCAATGGACCACAGCATATGTGCTCGTTCTCTTCTCTCTCTCTCTCTCCCCATTCTTGCTTTTCGATATAACTCACCGTGTAGCCATAAGGATAATTTTCTGGTTGCGGTTGCGGGTGCTGGCTCTGTTGTTGTTGTTGTTGTTGCTGTTGTTGTTGTTGTCCCGGCGGTGGTGGTAGTGGATGCTGGCCGCTGTTAATGTTGGGATGACGGTATGGATAATGGTATTGTCTCTCCTGTGGAGCTTGATGATGATGGTAGTGACCACCATGTTGCGGGAAATGATGGTGGGGCACAAACGGCAGCATTGGCGGTGGGTGGAAATTGTTGGCGGCTTGAGAATTCGGAGTATTCATCATCATTCTGAACATAAACATGAATTGGTGACAGAAGGAGAAAAATGAGAAATGAAGGAAAAAGAAACAAAACAAGAGGAAGAGCATCCCAATTTCTTTACACCATCAGATAGACAGAGTTCGTTTTTTTTTCATCGTTTTTTTGCTGATTGTTCTTACAACATAAACTTTTACATTCGAGCAGCCAGATGAGTCAGGAGGAAATTTTTTCGAAAATCGTGCATGGAATTCATTCTCCTGAAAAGTAAACCTCAATATCTTGTAAATTGAAACTTTTAGAATGTGTCAAGAATGATCTATCTAGACGTCTCAAAATTTCAGAATCTGTTCGCCAGTTTTCACCGGGTAATAAAAGTTTCAGTAGAAAAAAGCCGTGTTTTAGTGAAACATCAGAGATGTTTTAAGACGTTTCTCAACTTCTAAGATGCTTCAGAACATGATACTTGTAATTTTTTATTTCAAGTCAAATTGTAAACTTCAGACATTTTCTCAATAGATGATCCATTCAAATTTTCGAACTTTTCCACCACTTGGATTTACTTCGCACTTTAAATTTTTGTGAAAATCTCGGAAACATGAAATTCGATTAAATTTTGAGTAACACATAACAAGGTTCATGTTTTCAATGTCCTAGATGTTAAGAAAATCGTTTTTGAAAATTGCTGTTTTCGAACCAAAAACGCAACTTTTGGTACTGAAAATAATATAACTTACCTGAAACTGGCGAGCGAGTTCTAAATTTCTCAGAGCTGTCTAGGTAGGTTATTTGCTAACCAATTTTTGAAAATTGTATCACAATTTGGGTTTACAATGTTTTAAGGTTCTTTGTGAGAGTAGAAGAACAGGTAAGAGACAAACTTACAAAATTACACTGCTGTATGTATGTCTAGCAAAATTAGAAGAACATTCTTATGTTTTCAAAAACTCATCTAAATATTCACTATTTTTTTGAGAGACCACCTACCACCCAGGATTTCAAAAAAGAAAAAGGGTGACGAAAAAAAATCTGTTGCAATTTATCTTTTTTGAAATCCAAGTGTCCTCTTACCCGTTCCCCCCTGGCCATGTTTGTTTTCGGGGGACATCTAAGCACCCCATCTACATGAAGAATGCTGATTTTAGCAAGATTAAATTGCGTGAATGGCAGATGTTAAGTGTGTTGGGCTTCAGACTTTTTTGTCAGTTTCAGATTTTACGAGAATATGAAAGAGAGAAATAGAACGCGAGTTCAAATTTAGAGCTGCATAACTGAATGGCCTACAGAAATGTTGATTTTCAATAGTGTTGTTTTTTCTGCTAGATTGAGAAAAAACACCTGTCGTGTCAAAAAATTCAGTTTCAAAAACTGCGAAAAAAGAAACACAAAAGCTGGTTTCTTATATCACGATCTCTACAATAAAAAAACTGCATATTCAAAAAAGTTTGCAAACTCGTGGGAACATTCCTCTGATTTTCAGCATAAAAAATCGAGATCATCCTCACATTTCGCAGCCGTTGCAGATTTTGTAATTTAAAGTTTTTATAGTAATTTTTACCGAAAGTCTGAAAAGCTGCGCTACCTAGTACTAAAGGAAGGTTCAAAAACGGCGTGAGGAAAGATATATACCGATTATGACAACAAATTGTGTCATGTATGAATATCGTGAACCATTATTTTTATTATTTGTCATGAATAAATTATTTTGCACTATAAATCTACACTAGTGGTCAATAAAAAACTGTTGATCAGATAACAGAAGAACCTGTGGAATGCAAATTGTAGGTTCGACTTACGAATACTTACAGTACCGGTTGAACAATACATGAAACGTATTTTTAAGCTAATTTTAGGCCGTTTCAACCATTTTCACAAGTCTAGAACTCTGATGTCAAGTTTCTGATAAATTTTGAAAACTTGGGGTGTGAAACAGACCTAGATTGCAAATTTTGCAATTGCAGACTTTTTTGAGAACTCCTCGTTATTCAGTTATCTACCGATTTCTGAACAACACCTGTTTTTTAGTATGTTTTTGTATAATACAGTGCGTCGCATAACTATAGGACCCCCCCTCAATTAGGTGTATACAGCAAAAACTAGAGTAGATATGAAAAATCTGTAAATGCAGTTGGATTCAGAATCAAAAATAACCCTAGGAACCAAATTTTCAGAACCCTATCATTTTCCATACCCTCACGGCAAGAAAATGGTCCGTTTTCGACCGTCGCATAACTATAGGACCCCCAGAAAAACGAAAAATCACAAGTTTTTTCGGGAACAAAGTTGAACTTTTTTCTGTTGGGAACTATTGAAACAGTCTTAATACAACCTGTTTTGACAGTTTAAACAAAAATTGATCCCTCTATTCGAGTTTCAGGAAAAATTATTTTCAGAGATTTTCGTCATTTTTTGAGGTTTTGGAACAAATCGTGCATAACTTTGGTCCTGGGTAACATTTTGCGCTGAAACTGATAGGAAATGTTTTTTCAGTGATCTGGATTGTCCAGTAAATGTTTTGAGATCATTCTGAGCCGTTGTTTGTAATTGAAGCAGAACCGAAGTTTAGAAAACTGACCTCAAAACTCTGTGATTCGTAGTTTCGTAAAACAACCTGCTTTTACAAGTAAAAATCATTGTTCCGTACAAGTCACTAAGTTCAATGACAATTTAGGTAAATTAGAACATCTTTCAGATACTTTAGACAGCTTTGAAAAATTTTCATATTTTTCATATTTTTCCAGTTCAAAGCTGGAGCTCAATTATGAGCCACCAGAGCTGGTAAATTCTTTTAATGAAGGCTACATGATTATGAGAGTTTCAAAGATATTTCCTATCAGTTTCAGCGTAAAATGTTACCCAGGACCAAAGTTATGCACGATTTGTTCCAAAAACTCAAAAAATGACGAAAATCTCTGAAAATAATTTTTCCTGAAACTCGAATAGAGGGATCAATTTTTGTTTAAACTGTCAAAACAGGTTGTATTAAGACTGCTTCAATAGTTCCCAACAGACAAAAGTTCAATTTTGTTCCCGAAAAAACTTGTGATTTTTCGTTTTTCTGGGGGTCCTATAGTTATGCGACGGTCGAAAACGGACCATTTTCTTGCCGTGAGGGTATGGAAAATGGTAGGGTTCTGAAAATTTGGTTCCTAGGGTTATTTTTTATTCTGAATCCAACTGCATTTACAGATTTTTCATATCTACTCTAGTTTTTGCTGTACACCCCTAATTGAGGGGGGTCCTATAGTTATGCGACGCACTGTATTATTGACAGGTACGGTATATCATTCGAAAATTGAAAACACATCCAGTTTACGAATATGTTGTTTTTGTCTTTTTGCTACAAAACATACCAGTGATGAAAAAAAATTTCACAATTTGCTTTAAAAAATCGAGTTCTTCGAAAAAATCAAAATCCGGATCCATATCCTAATTCAATCTAGTTTAAGTATTTAGATTCAAAATGACAACTATTCTACTGAAATTCGATGAATGGTAGTTTTGTTATAGTTTTCTGGTAACACTACCAGCTGTTGAAAACAAAGCGAAACTTATTTTCTTGTTAATGCATCAATTTTCAACTTCAAAACTGTCAAATCTAACAAAAGAGTTAGCAAACAGCTTGAATGAATAAGACGGTCCAATGTAGACAGTGGTCCAGTAAAAAAGCGGTCTAGCAAAGAGGAATAAAGAAGGCGGTCTTCAAAAAAATTGAAAAAAGTTCGAATTGCATAATTAAGACAAAGGAGGACAATTTGAAAATTGCGCAATAATAATGTCTTTCTCGGTGTTTCTTTCATCAAGCAGATGGTAAGAAAGGGCAAGGAAGAGGTCCGGTAGTTTCGGTGAAGTTCAAAAAAGGAAAAGGTTGGGAAAAGTGAAGGGGGAAAAGGCATTTTCAAAATGGAGTTATAGGATCCAGAGTATCATGTGCGAACTGTTTTCACATCTTTTAATCAAAATGTGATAACATAATCTTTGCCACAAAAAAACACTTCTCACCTACTGATTAAAAAAAACAATATTAATATGTTTTTCTGTAATCACAAAATGAACTTTTAAAATTCCTCAAATTCTTTGAAAACACATTACAGATACAAAATTTTGAATTTTCATTAACTCCATTTAAAAAATACTAGAAAGTGCAGATGCTTCTGACTTGCACTTCGTCCTTTTAGGTAAGAAAACTCAACTAGCACCACATACAGCTTTAATCCTAATAGAATATCTATAAAAAATTATAAAGCTGAATCTTGCACGCTAAAAATGGAAAATACTTGACTTTAAAATTGTGATTTGAGCATGACATTTGAAATTTTGAAGGTTGAATTTTTGAGAATTTTGAGAATTTTGTTCCTCAAATCGCAGAAGAAAATGATAGAGTTCGAATAGTTTATGGAATTTTTGATCTCAAATGTTCAAAATCGTGTGAAAAGTGAAGAAGATGAGAGTAAAAATCTTGTCCCTTTCTCTATTAAAAAAAAAGAAAGAAAAAGAAGAAGTACAATCGGCAAGTTTTTCTGGGAAATTAGATTAAGAGAAACGAGCACTAGTTTAGGCGCATCCCCGCAGAGATATCTAAAAAACGCGAAGTGTGAAAAGATAGTTGCAAAAAAAAGAGGAGTGTTTTTTCTGAGTGACGAACAGATGCTCGCGGGCTCCACGACTTCCGTTCTAGGTCAACTAGGCCATGCTCTTATCCGGAAAGAGCACATCATTCAGTGGACTTTGTGAAAGAAGAGCCCTTTCACACTTCTACACACTTCTACGGGATAAGAAAAGTGCAGACAGGATTAATTCTAAATTTTCTAAAAGAGCTTGCTTCTGGTTGCTCATCACCTGAAGAGGGCTGGTTGAGAAAGAAGAGAATGGGACGCATTAGGAATGTCTAAGGGGCGGAGCTTAGTTCAAGAAGACATTTCTACCGATTGCAGCAGAGAGCAGACTTTGGAAAATTTCACATGAACGAGTTCTAAAAAAATGTGAAAAAGAAACGCAGGTGGCCGAGACCGTAGTTCCCACACCGACAGCTACCGTAACCTCAATTTTCTCAGGATTCTTTTTTCTTTGCGTTGTCACTGCTTTTCATGATAGATTTTTTATATTTTTTCCCAATACAAAACGGAAAATAAATCATTTTTACAGAAAGAACATTGACTGAAAACGGACAAAAAAATTCGAAAGAAATATTCCGAAAATGATATTATTTTTAGGTTACGGTAGTTGTCATTGTAGGTCTTTTGGCCATGGCCACCGACAATTCTTTTTGATTTTTGTACCAAAATAAAATGATAAAACATATAATGCATCTAATAAGTCAATTTATTGAACTACCTACCGACGAATAATCTGTGTGAAAAACCGCGTTTGAACTGAAATAAAATAAAAGCAAACACAGGGGTGGAAACGAAAAAAAAATTATAGATAAGAACATTTGATTGATTAGGACAGGAAACTAACCTCGGCGGCCGTGATGAAACGATAGGAGCAATTTGAGTTGACTGGTGTATGCAAAAAAAGTCTGAATTTATGAAAAAAGAAGAAGTAGAAGAACTTCAAAGACTAGACTCATACATGTACATGTAGCAAAACTTTTTCTTTTTTGAAATGAACTGCGAAAAGAGATAGAGGCGTCGGGAAAGAAATTTTATTCCTTTTCATTCATTAACCAGATTGCTTGAGACGAGGAAAAATGAGCCACCCGAGGAGGTAGGGTTCAGTTTTTTTGGAGCATCTAAGTACTCATCTAGAAAATGAGTATCGTTGATGGAAATGGGAGTTAGTGCAGGAAAAGAAGGTTGGGGACTTTTTTTCGGTGAACTTTTCTTAGGGTTTTGGTCCACTTCGGGCTCTTGGATGGGTTCAGTTTCAAGATCGGAACTTGAAGGAGAATCGCTGTAAATTGAAACACTTGAAAAAAGTTCTACCGTAGTCCAGTACTTGGAAATTATACTCTGAGTGTCCGAAGGAGTGTGTATCGCTGGTGTGCCGATTCCATTTCCTCTTTCGTCTGAAATAAGCAAGTGGAAAGAGGGACTCGTTCATTTTTATGTCGTCTTTTCTATCCTCGCTTTTTGTTTTTTTTTGTCACCAACCAATTTTCTCAAGATTTCGATTTCGCTTTTTTAATTGGTTTTCAAATTCCCCGGGCCACACGACATTTGGCTTCTTGGGTGGGTCGATGTCGTCCACTTCTGAAAAAGAGAAAGAATTCATGAGAGCAGAGGAAATGAGAAGGGTCCCTGAAGACAAATGAGTGCTAGAATGAAGCTATTTCCTGTTTTTGGCGAAAAAAACAATATTAATCACTCAGGACAGGAAAGGAATGAACTAGAATTTGGGTCTAATATAATTGAAGAATCTCGGTATCGAAAGCTTGGATAGGAGTTGGAATAAATTTAAAAAACTCAAACATTGGGGGAAAATAAATATTTCTTTCAAGGTACCGTAAACACTCACGTAAAAAGCCACCTTATACTTTCAATATGAGCTCAATTATCTCAATTGCAATAGGAAATATCAAAAATGTGTCAACTGATAAAGTGTTTGTGGTATTATGACAAACCTTGTATCAGTTGACAGATTTCCAGCTAAAGCTACTAAATGGAATGAAAAATTATACATGATCTCTAATGACTTTTAGATCATATGCTTTTCCAAAATGTATAATTTGATTTTCCGAAATTAAACATTTCAAAAATATTAAGCAAATTAAATTTCAAAAACCTCACTTTCCATTGAAATTTTTTGAAGATATACATACCGTAATCCAAATACCGCTTCCTGGTCTCTTCATACTTCTCTCGATTCCTCTGCCTTTTTCGCTCTCCTTTCACCCAGACATATCTTTGGAAATCACCGGCATGCATTAGAGGATCATTGAATGTTTCGAAACAAAATGTCAAAAAGACTCTTTTCAGGAAAAGATGGCGGTTTGACAAATGTAGACGCACGCATGTTTCCAAGACACTCTTTTGTTCTTTTAGAATATTTAATGACTGGGTGGCATGCCCATCTTTGAGAACCAAGAGTTATTAGGAAATACAACCACGTGAAATGCCCCAAAGTAATTTATTTCGGTTGAGAAGTATTGATTTTTAAAATTTTAAAGAGAGAAGGGATAACCCGGATTTAAAATTTGAATTGAATTCAACGGTTGAAAAAAGTGATGATTGGAAATGCAAACATTGGGATGAGCCAAAAGTGGGATGTTCGGATGGTGCTTTGTTGCTGATACTGTCTGTAGGTGGTCAGCCTTCGGTACTCGTGCGGTAGGAACATCTTCATATGATTAATTTCATCGATTTTCACATTTTTCAACAGTGGTGTTCTGTTGTATTCGCTGGAAGCTTTTCAAGATATGAATATTGTATGTACTATAGGCTCACCTGAAATCTGGAGACAGATTGATAAAATTGCACTTGTCCATATTAGAGCAGATGCAGGTGTCCGATTTTTCAGCTATCTGAAGTTGAATAATTGATACTCAGACATTAAAAATTAGGAAAAAAAATCACCTCGCAGAGAAGTGATCCATTTTTGTTCCCAGTTTCATTGGAGCTAAAATTTAAATTTTCAAGCATTAAAGTTTTATAAATTATAATTATCTCAAATTACTCACTGTTTCTGAGCATGTGCTATTGTTTCCATCTCAGCTAGTGTCAAATTTAAACATCCACTAGTGTACATCACAGATGGGCGCTCGAATTCTTTGTGGAATCCTGAAAACTTCTGAAATTGAAAGATTTTAGAAGAACCGGCTCACTCATGAAGCAAGCGTTTCCGTTGCAAAGTATTGGGCGTCTAGGTTTGCATCCGAAGAGTGAAATGTGGCTCCGATCGTAGTCCATGCAGTGAACACATCTAAATTGGATGACATTGTAATTAAGAGTTTCAATTGTCGACATTACAGAAAGTTGGATTTTTTGAGATAATTTTGACTACTTTATATTTTACAAAATTGTCTAAATTTTTGACAAATAATCATTCTGAACACATTGAAAAATTCATCTAAAATTGAATAAAAAATTTGGTCCAAAATCACCCTAAAGCATTAATAGAAGAGCTTCTAACTTTGAGTCAATTTTTTTCTTTTCTGGTCAAAGGTATAAAAAAAAAGTTCGCTGATAAATAGTTAGCATCAAAAGTATTCGGTCAGTTGACCCATTTCAGATTTTCTCCATTGGAATGAAAATAATTGGGCTCAAAATTTGACAGTGTGAGGACGCTTCTATTACAGGTTTCACAGTAATCTAAAGCTTCAAAAGAATTTTAATATCTAGCTTTTTCAATACATTATTTTAACATTCTAATTTCGTAAGAAAACCACTGACCGAAATTATGTTGAAAATGATTTATAAAGCTAAAATGTGTCTAAAAGTTTTAATTAAAAATCTATCGTTCTCTTAAGATCTAAGTTTTCAATTTTCTCGATTAAGAAAATAAAACTTACTGAATATAACGATCCTCTGACCATGACTTCAACTCTGGCACCAATACTGATCCTACATTCTTCAATAGTCCAAGAAGAAGTAACAAACGGACCACCCTCATAGGGAACTGCAAAGAATCGATGATTGTTTTCAGAAATGGTTCCAGAAGATCGGCGATGTTTTCCTTTTAAATTTAATTATGTGAAATACCATTTAATTTGAAAAAAACAAACACAATGAAAACAAAACCAAAAAACGAAACGATCACATTGTTAGACATGATGAATTGTGTCTAGTCGGAGGAGGAAAATGAAAATATTACATTTTGGTTCAAAGATGATCACAATTTCAGATAATTAGGCATCTCGAAGCGCAGTATCCAAAAGAAGCCCATTGAAAAGTCATGTGAATAAAAAATTATCGAAACTTTTACTTGACGCGTGCATTTTTTGGCAGGAAAAGGTGAAGAGGAAACAGGAAGAATAAATAATTCCTAAAAAAGAAAAAAAGTACACCTGGCATAGCTGGAAAACAGCTTCAGACAAAGAAAACGGAGGATGGGAGAGTAAAAATAAATTTAGATTCTCTGTGAAAGAGGAAAGAATAAAAACACAAGTTCATTAATAAAGAGAAGCACCCAAAGGGAATATACTGCAGGAAGCTGTGGTGAGGAGACCTAATTGATATCACAGGATTTTGAAAGTAATTTGGAGATACTAAATTTTTTGCAGGTCAGGTGAAGTTAGATTGATCAGTTGGACTCCAGTTTGGACTCTTTGGAAATATCTAAAGACTTCGAAAAAAATCATATCTAAAGACGTCGAAAAAAAAGATTCTCATTTTTGGTTCTTAAGAAAAAAAGGAAGTTCCGCCGAAGAAAGAGCTCTAGCTCGGGAAATGAACCGTCGTCCCATTATTTTTCCGAAGCGGAGAAAGCGATGTGCCCTTAAGTTGAAATGTGAATAGAGTGGAGGAAAACGAAGATCTAATTCATTTTATTGCCTGGACACTCTCCGCTTTTTTTGGGAGTCATGTTATGTCATGGGAGATGAAGCTGGGACCAGATGTAAAAGCGTGAAGCCAGCTGGTGGGAACCCTCATTTCAAATTTAATTTGCTATTTGAACGTTCTCGGAATACTTGAAGAAGCATTCGGAAAAGAGCTGAAAAATAAATGACTGGTAGAAGGGTAAACGAGAATGAATTCTTTATTGAGATGACAAAATTTTTTTGTTGGAATGATAGCGAGTAAGTTTGAAGGATGGAAAAACAAATTAGAAGTCCTCCTCATCTTCTTTCTGTTCGAATCCCTGTGGACAGCTGGTACTCTTGGAGAGCATCTGAAATGTTTTTGTTATTAAAATTATATATGGAGGTGATACAGGTAAAATTAGTTTGATGATTCAAACTTCCGTTTTTGTTTTATATGGTCTCAATTTTTATGCAGCTCAGGCACTCGCGTAGTTTTTTTTTTCTGTGTAGCTCAATCTATAGCACACCTAAAATTTGATTCAAATTTTCAACACTCCAAGATGCGTTAAAAGATAATTAATCGATGTTGCATAACCTTTCCTAAATGTGATATACCTCATTGATATAATTCGAGTCGTTCTTGTTGCTGCAAAGCTGTAACATGCAGATTGCCTGGTCACGGAGTTGCGGAAGTAAGAAGAAATCAGCTTCCTGTGTGAGCATTGCCAACCTGTCCGGATCTTTTGGAAGACATGCTTCCCAGAGCTGTCCAGCCTTCCGAAGACGGAAGTAATTCAAGACGACGCCAAAACTGGAAAAATGTGACATTTGATATTGGATATTGAATTAGAGAATACAAGATAGCTAATTTTTAATATTTTTATTAGCTTGATTATCATAACACATATTTTCTTAGTTCACAACTCTCCAATATTTATGACAATCACAGAAGTAAACTCAGTGGAAGATAATTAAAAACAGTTGTTTATGAATTGTTTTACATGAACGTTGTGATGCATTTTCTGCTAGATACAGTATTCTGTCTTATGTACTTTATCTGTCCATATAAGTGTCTTGATAAGAGCGATTGAAATATTCTCAACTGATAATTGTTTTATACTATAGACAACAATTCTTGCCACTTTTTGATATCTCGCACAGGACCAAGGTAAATTGTCTCAAAATTGACTGTTTGGTCAAGCTTCTTGCAGAGGAAATACTTGTAATTGTTCTCACATCAGCTAAAGTTTGATTATCGGAAAATTTTTCAATTAGTGTAATTTTTTTGCATTTCACATTAACGAAATTATTTATCCTTTTTCTTGGTTTTACTTTTCTGGTTTGTTGAACAAAAAATGATCTCTCCATTTATTTCCCATGAGTTCAGAAAGATTCAATTAAATGTCGGAAATATTATCTTTCTTAATACTTAAAAGAATATACGTTTATACATTCGCTTCATCAAGGCATATTGCATTACAACCCTTTTCTAGTTGAAAAACCATCTGTCTTGGCTGATTCCGTCCCTCAACCGTCGCTTATTGCTTCTTAAAATCTAATGTTGGTAATTCATGCTTAATGACCCGTTACTGTCTTTGTTCATCATTCTCAACAAACACACTTACGAGAATGGGTCCCTGTCCACGAAATATGCGCCATCCTTGTCGCTCGTAAACGGCGAAGCCTTTGTTTTGGAGACGAACCATTTGTGAAAGATAGAATCCACTGGGAAGGTCGTCTTTAATGTGGCCATTGGTGTGCCACCGACGTTGAATCGGATGATAAGAGAATCCGACATGTCTGAAAATGGGATGCTTTATTGGGAGAAAAGAGCAAACATGTAAAGATTTCGCAAGATTTGTTCTGCAAAAGATGGATGGGAATGAAGAGTCTTATGAAAACAATAGAAGTTTCGATGAAGAAAAGAGAGTGGCAAAGAGAGTCTCATGAAATGTTAAGCACAAATGTCCCTCAAAGGGCACCACCACTTATTCGAATTGATCGAAACACCACGAAGGGAAAGAGGGCTTTTCGCGCTTTTTGCACCCTTACATTTCAGATTCATAAGCAAACGGGACACAAAACGGGGTAGGAGAAAAGCTGGCCTAGTAGTGGAACGACAGGAAAAGAGAGCAAAAAGAAAAACGAGAACGCGATTTTTGGGAAAAAAGAGAGTGACGGAAAGGTGGCAGGAGCCAGGAGCAGTATGCATGCAAATCTACATTGAGCCAAGCGTTTCATTCATCAGAAATAGAAACGTCACCGTTGGAAATTTGAACGAAAAAAGAGGATAGAAATTTGGTGATTGGGTTTTTTTGTTTCCAATTTTGCAGCCTAAGAAATATTATAAGAATTTACGGACGTTGCGGCTTAGTCAAGTCATATAAATGTCAGAAAATATACCATGTGATAACCAGACAGATTATCAGGAAACGTGTATCAGACTGGAACTTTTTAGTTTGAATGAACCCAATTTTGGAGTCAAACTAAAAAAAAACTACCGTTAATTTTCTGATAGAACGTATCACTTCAAAAATACTTTTAGCTCAATTATCTCGGTTTCTGAGAAATATATTTAAAAGAAATCAATTGGAAAAGTGTTTCTGATAACTTGAAAACAATTTCAACTGTTAGCAAATCTTTGATATCTATTATAGGAACTGAGATTATTCGTCTATCATATTTTCTTTAATAAAAACTCATCAACATCATCTCCTTCAAAATTGATTATCTTAACTGCTGTCAGAATTTTGACAGCTGAAAACATATCTATGACGTTATGACGAATATTTTATTATTTGATATGTTTTTGATATCTATTTTGGAAAATGAGATAATTGAATGTGAGCTTAAGCTACGATTTCGGTGGGTTCTATTAGAGGATAAGGCGAGGAACAAAACATTTTAAAAATTAAATTTTGTTTTTCAATGTCACTATTGAGTTTACTAAAAATTAGATAATTATTCAAAAATTTAACAATTTCTATGTAATCCAAAATGTCGCTAAAAATGTTTCAAAATTATAATTGGCTTATTTCGCAATTGAAACGTTGGACTTTTGCTGGACTCTGCAGGTGATCAAACAAGTCTTCTAACATTTTCTGTCTCATTTTAATATTTAAGCATTTCTCAGAGCCATTCCCTTATTTGAAACATGTACAAAACGAAAAAAAAATCCTAAACAACAAAAAAGGCGACCCCAACTGGTGTGTGAAAAATGAGAAAAGAAGGATTTGACGTATTAAAAGAAGTGTACTAACCTCCCATTCATTGTCAAACGATGGGAAATGAAAAAATACAAAGTACCAGAAGGATTCGAGAATGAAAAATGTGAAAATGTCATGAGAAATCGGGAAGAACGCACACAAACTGCGCCTCGAAAATGGATGCTCCTCCAATCTATTGTCCAAATCTGACACAACTTTCTTCTCTCGATTTTTGGATAGAAAAGGGGATGAAATTTGATACACTAGGAAGCAGTGGAGAAAGAAACAACACGCTTTATGCATGTAATTTTCCAGAAAAGAAACTAAACTGAATGAATCATTTGAAGAGGATTTCCCCATGAAAGGAAGCCCACCCTTCAATAGAGGCGTTGCGCATTTTTCCAAATTACACCTGACCAGTTTGTTCATGCCTTCCCACCTCACTCTCTATAATATACTCTCCCTGTCTTTTTCCACAATCCCTCTCTGCTTTGTTATTATGAATTACACTTTGCTGGTAGTGGTGGCGGCTTTCCCCGTTGTGTCGAAATGAGTGAACAAAGAAATTATAATAAATCGCATAAAAACACCATCTACGGATTCATGAGCTTATATGGCTTTGAGGGCCATGTCATTTTATTTTTAATAATGTGATCTTTGGGAAAAGAAGCGATTTGTTTGGATTTTCAAAACTGTAATAGTTTTTAAATTTGAAATTGAAAAACTACAAAAAATTGGGCATGCAGAACTGTTCAATAAGAGCTTAAAAAACATATTTTTCAGATTATTTTCGAAAATTCTCACAATTTTCATTAGGCTGTAGCTCGGTTGTGAAGTTTTCAATTAGTACAAAAATTTTGGAGAGTGTAAAACAGACTTAGATTCAAAACATTGTTGAAGATTGTTAGTTTCTTTGCTTTCTGTCGATGCCCGAAAGAAACTTGTTTCTTCGAAATTTCAGTACAGAAACGAATCAAAAAAGGCGCCTCGCAGATTTCTGAAAACGGGAAGTGACAACAATCACTAAAAAATACGTTTTTTGTCATCTTTTTGACAGCTTATGGTATTTATTCAAAAATTGGTTTTCAAAACTCTTTAAAAACTAGAACAAAAGAAGCATGTTTATTGAGTATATATACAAGTTTACAACTCTTCCCTGTTTGATACTACAAGAAAATTCAAAACCAGTTCAGGAAGACAATTCCTTCTAAGCGGGGAGGGTTCTAGAAAAATACATGAAGAGGAATGAAAACGAGTGTTGGTTCCACACAGCCACACCGGTAGAAATCAGCGCATAACTAGACTTTGTCACAGCAAAACTGATTCCTGAAATAGCCATATATTAATGTGCAGGAAATTAAACTTTTCCGTTACCTCTTTAGAGCTTATCTGTGGGGATGACAACTCGACACATGAATCCATTTTCGTTGTAAGATCAATGGTAAACTCCGTGTACTCAGTTGGCTCACGCTGCTTGGCCACTTGAGTCAGAGCTCTAAAAATAATATTTTCATGTTTAGAAAGTGAATGGTAGAATTATGAATGAAAGGTCAAAATGACTCACTCAAGTTTGCTGCGGGTCTTCCAGATGCTGTTCAGAGCGCAGACGAAGATAGCAAAGCAGCAGAATAGAAGCGGTGCCACCACAGAAACCAGGAAGAAGACGTCAGACGATTCGTCTGCAACCGCAGTCATTAGTTTGGACGGAATGATGGCTGATATAAGGAGGGAGAACAAGAAAATAAATATCTAAGATCTGAAAGAGTGGGCTGGACTTGTGGAAGAAAAAGAAATTCGCATATTTCACGCAAAGGTAGTGTTGGTGTGAGATGATTTATTGCATTTTTCCGGGAGCCCAACACTTTTCCAAAGCATTAGTTATGCAAATAAAAAGTGCTAGAGCCCCCTGAAAGTGACGGGTCCCAAAGGAATGTGTCACCGCGTTCAAAATTTTTTTTTGTCAAGTAGAATCTCTTTCTTCTTGACATCACTTACTCCTCAAACAAGGAAAGAATTGTGTCCTCTGCTAAACTATGTACATGTCTAAGGAAATTCCACTTACCGAGAAACGGGTTTAGACCTCCGACCTTTTTCTTCGGCCACACTGTTGTTGTGAAATTCAGATTCTCGTCCAGAAGATCTGAAGGAGTTGGCGTTGTGACTGTTGCAGATGCCATAGACGATCTGGTCAGCTTCATGTGAAATCTGTGCATGATTTCATTAGAGGTGGGCAGATAATGGAATAATAAGCGATGAATAGAGGAAGGTAGATAAATGGATGGAGGGAGAATGGGATGAAAAAATGAAGAAGGGATTAGCCAGTGGACGTGCTTATGAAGATAGTCAGGATGTAGAAAATGTTCTCAAGGATTTTTGGTGATCGGGCTAACACGAGAAACAATAATTGCGTCTTTGGAGATCTTTAAAGGTCTTTAAAGATTATTCACTTTTCCACACGTTTTTTTCTCATTTAGAAAAATGAAAATATATAAATGAGAAGATCGCTTAAGCACCAATTTTTGTGCTGCAACAACAGCATCAGCAGACGTTCAAACCTAATTACTATTCAATTTTGAATATAACTGAGTGAGAGAGAGTAAGAGTGTGGGTGACTGAATAGCTCTCATTTTTCCAGAATTGGGGCGGGGAGAGATGAAATGGGAAGAGGGCGCTGTCGGAGAGAAATACGAGAAATGGGATTGCACATCGGAAGTTGGAGGTTAGTCCCTCTCGTCATTTTTTCATGTTCATTTCCAGTAGAAAATTAGTGTCAATTGATAGGGTTATCAGGAATAGGAAAAACACACGGGCGGGTCTCTAAAAAATCTTGTTTTCGTTGGAAAACCCTTTTTTGAGAAATTGGTTTCTGTGGTTTATGGACCTTAAAAACCTAGATTAATGAGTTCAGATTTTTATTGACCCAGCAGCGGAGAGAAGAAAAAATGGCTAGGTTCAGAGCAATAAATTTAATGGAGATCTCTCCCGACCTCCTTCAGCTCCACTTTTTCCTCAATTTTTTTCATCTATCTCTCAAAATAAGAGGAAGAAGCTCCACGATTTATTTGCTTTGACAAGAAATGGATCGATGAAAAAACTGCACGAGGTCGAAGGAGATGAACGAGAAGGAGCAAAAAAACGTAATTTATAAAGTCATGTGTTCATGAAAAACTTTCTGATTGTCTTCTGCACTGCTGAGTTAGACACTCACTCACAAACACATCCAATTGCCGTGCTCCTCCTCTCTTGAAACAAAAAAAAGCGAACTCTTTTTTTCAAGACACGTTCTTGGAAACTAGTTTTTTTTGGAAAAAAAAAGAGGGAATTCGTTCTAAATCTTTTGCAAAAGAAACTCAGTTTGTGAATAGAGATTTTTTGAAGATTTATGGATGGATTCGAATACTCTAACAAGGAATTTCTGAAAGTTTTGGAATCCGCTCGAAAGTTTCAGTACAAAAAATTGCTTTCTCGGTGCAAAAACGGTAATTTTCAAGTTCAATTTTCCAACTTCCAGGACTTTCTGAAACATGAAGTTAGTTATTTTTAATTAAATTGAATGAATTCTGATATTTCAAACGTTTTCCCAATTTTTGATTATAATTTTGAAATAAATCTTCCGTTGTTAAAATTAGGGAGAAAACGAGAAAATGTCGGAAATATGATGTTTTTTTTTCAAGTTCTGAAACATCTTAGAAAATGAGAAAATCTTGTTTGAAAATTGCTGTTTCGCACTGAAAACCCGATATTTGGGTACTGCAACTGAAACTGGAGAGCGGATTCTAAAATGTTCAGAAAATGTTGTCTAGATAGGCTACTCTCTAATTATCCTGAGGTTTTTTTCAAAATCTGGGTTTGCGAAAAGTTGAGTTTTCTGTGAGTATGTATGAGTTTCAAACCCTTTAGCCGGGGTTAGGTATCTCAAAGAATCGAAGAGAAGAAATTGAGGAGCTAAAAAAAGGAGACGGGAAGTGTTCTTGGAATAATAACCGGGAAACTTCTAGCTTCCTTGCCTTTTAAACCACCCCATGGGACCATGCACTTTTTCATCTCCTTTCCTTTTTTGGTAAACATTTTGAAGAGATGGTGGCGCAAACAGACATGATCAACAATCTGGAAACGGCGAAAAAAAAACAGAAGGAGGAATACAAATGACAAAGAGCAGCAATGGGAATTTGAGAATAAAAAAGGAAAAAAAAACATGGCGGAGTACTTCATAGTAAGACTAGACGTAAGAGTAGACACACACTCACGATCATATGAGAACTGGGATGATTGGAAATAAGAACCCTCGGCGTGCCAATGTGAATCTTAAATTAAAGTCCGGAAATTTGGTGACGCTCCTTTTTTTCTTCTGAGAAGAAGCATTAAATGAGCAAAAACAGGAAACGAGTAGGCACAGATTCTGATATGCCAAGTACCTATTTTTTTATCACATGAGAGATAATCTCTCTATTGTGTTGTTAAAGTTTGTTAGGAGAGATCAGAACAATGCTAATCTGGAATCTCCCGAGTTTTGCAAGTTTTTCATATTGAAGAAATTTTCCTTACTTGGTTTTTCAGCTAGCTATGATTTTGTGACAGAAAAATTGATATGAAAAAGGGAAAACTGGTTTTTTAGCCAAAAAAATTTTCCGACACAACAATACGTAATTCTAAAGAAAAGAAAAAAGAGAAATCTCAATTTGAGGAAGCGAAAAAAAGACAAAAACAAAAGAAAAGAAGCCCAGGTGAAACGAAGATCAGCTTTTTTGGTGGACAGACGAACATCAGCCGATGTGTGAGTAATAGGGAATTAAGCCGATGAATTTCTGACCACTTGTCGAAATTTCGTGTCTGTCTGATCTGATGCTAATGATACATAACAGAACAGTGCTTTAGTGATTCGAAAGTTATATCAATGTTCTATTTTGCTGGATAGAGAAACATGTTCATTTTTCTCCTTTAATAGTCGTTCATAATTAATCACATAGAAATACATATGGGCCTAAGGTTATGTACAAATTGAGTCGTGTGGGTGTGGCACATTCAATATCTAATTTCAAGAAAAAGAAGGAGGTATTAATAAGTGTCTCAATTGTTTCGAGTGGTTAAATAATTTGGAATGATCACTTGAAATACAAAAAAAAGACAAGAGATGCGAACGCTATTCTTTGCTTGAAAATGGAGCTTTGTTATCTCAAATTCTGTGGGAGATATAAATTATTTGATATCTCTTTCCAAAATTGAGATAATTGAGCTAAAAGTTCGATCGTAAGGTGGCAAATTTTAAATTTTCTCAAAAAAACTCTTGTCTCAATGCACATTGCGAGCGGATATTTTGTAAACATTTTTTGAGGCACAAGAGCGAACTATCGTATTCTTTGAGCCTATTTTCCGATTTTTTACTTTTTTTGAAAATTTGTGTCATTGTTTAAATGATTCACATGATTCTAATTTTTCCGATATGATAAACTAGAAACATCATCGAAAAACTGGGAAAATATGAAAACTTTTTTTAAATAGAATAAAAAAAAACGGTAATTCGCCTTTGTGCCTTCAGAGAAAAATCCGCTCTCAACGTGCAGTAATTTCAGGTGAGAGTTGAGAAAATATTTAAAAAATCAAAAAAAAAATTGGTGAAGCTTCAACTGAATAAGCTGAGCTGGGCAGAGCAGGAAACCAATTTTATGCCAAATGATCAGTTTTCGCTTATTCAGAGCTTATTTTTTCATCAAGTCAATGCGATTGGAAGGAGTAGATTATTTATTACAAGCTCCAAAACGGGGAAACATTACATATTATGAATCAAATTACGCATATATAATAAAATAAGAAACGCGACTCAAAAATCACTAAAAGAAGTAAAACCACAGAGGGGAAAAAGTGAACCAGTTTAGACAAAGTGCATAGATTGATGGATGGTGATATGAGAGGGATTAGAGCTCCTCCTTCTTGTTCTTCTTGGACTTCTTGTCATCCTTCTTCTCCTTCTTATCCTTCTTATCCTTCTTGTCTTTCTTGTCCTTCTTATCCTTCTTGTCTTTCTTGTCTTCCTTCTTCTTATCCTTCTTCTTCTCGTCCTTCTTTTTGTCTTCCTGAAAAAATTTGATTTTGATATTCCAAAATTTCAGCTGTTCTTTTTTTGGTTCTAAAATTACCTTCTTCTCCTTCTTTTCCTTCTTATCAACCTTCTTGTCCTTCTTTTCCTCCTTTTTCTCATCCTTCTTCTCGTCCTTCTGAAACTTGCATCGTTAATTTCAATTTTTTCAGTTTAATTCGCTGTTTACAAGATGATGTCATTCTCATGTTTCCCCTTATCTGATTTTTCAAAAAATGAAAAATAGGAGAAACAAAAATTCCAAGGCAACCAATGAAAATTTTTGTCCAAACTTAGTATGATGACTTGTTATGACGACGTCACCTAGTTTCAGTGCTATTTCGGTGTTTGTCTATATCGCGTGACTAGTGACAGTAAATATGTCCCCACTTTCGAATTCTCATGTTTATGTTCTTGCCATACTATCGTTTTAGTTTTTTGAGGACACCAGAATTACCTTTTTGTCAACCTTCTCTTCCTTCTTGGCTTCCTCCTTCTTAGCTTCCTCCTTCTTCACCTCTCCCTTCACTGGCTCCTGGAATATCATTTGTTCATCCCATTTTTTAAAACTTTTCTTTTACCTCATCCGATCCGAACTCCAACAGAGCTCTCTCCATTCCATCGATAATTTGAGCTGGAAGTGGGTAGAAGTACTTGTTGTTCTTGTACTTTTGCTCATTGTTGGTCTTCAATGGATTTCCGTCAGTATCTGAAATTTCAAGTTCACTTTCAATCTTATTCTTTGTTGTTTACCTAGGAAAAGAATTCTTGGGATGTATCCACCATCTGGGGCGTATTTCGGGTCCTCTGGCTCCTCATCATCCTCAACATTGACCATGACAAATTTGCGGGAGAGAATGATAAGCTCGTCAGTCTTTGGAGAGCTTTTGAGTTCTCTCTTGAGGTCTGAAACATTAAGTTTTGATTATATCCAATTTCTTTTTTTCTTTTCTTACTTTTGCAAGCTCCGCACCATGTCTTGTGGATCAGGAAGAAAATTGGTTTGTTCAAGTCCTTGGCGATTCCGATAGCCTTGTCAAACTCAACCCATTCGATTGCACTTGGGTATCCTAAAGTTGTAATTTAGAGGAATTCCTAATTAATAGAAATCACCATGAGACAAATCCTTGATTTCCTCGTCGCCCTTCTTCTTGGCAAGCACTGCAATAGACAGCAGAGATAGAAGAAGGAACTTCATCACCTGAAATTTGAGAAAATGGTTTAAAGAATTGATACGTTTCTTTTTGGTTGGTTTCGTGCGAGAATCAATTCCGAAAACAAAGCGAAACCCTAAAGCAACGTAAACTAACGCAGTGTGGAGCGAAAAAGGAAGGGAGTTTTCGCGCGAGGTGAGTAGTAGTAGTGGAAGAAGAAGAAGACGAAAAGGGAAGTGGGTCGGGTGGAGGTCACTCCACCTAGAATCTTCCAACGTGGAAGGATTGACCGTGTTCTTCTTGATTGAAACGATCAAGGTTAGATAGAATGGTTTGAGAAGAGAACGGGATGAGATGATGTGTATGGATGGAGGTACGTGTGTATACATACTAATGAAGGTATATATTATTAAACTAGTTGATCACAAAATAGAGGAAAAGACTCCCTCAAAAGAGGGAAATGAAGCCCAGGGAGAGGACTCGCAAATCTAAGAATTTACACAAATAAAAACGAAGTAACAACAAAACAAGCGTATTTACTAGAGTCTCAAATCCTTGAAAAGTCGTAAAATAGGCATTTGTAGTCTGATCGTTTTCAATTCGATTAATGCTAAAGCAGAATCCTAGAAGTACTGCTAGTCAGATGTTTATAAATGTAAATTATTCAAAGTGGAAAATAGCTAACTTTGGATGTCTAAAAAATAAAATACCTCAAATACTTTAATAAAATGCCACCTGACGTTCAATGTTCAGCCAATTTACTTCAGTTCCTGTGACAGATATCAAAAAGTTGTAAAGAATATCCTTCATATTACAGTAAAATGTTTGTTATTTGACCATTTTTTGAGTTCTTCCTCTGGAAACACACCAAGAGCAAAAACTTCCAGAAATAGTGATGAATTTGTACCAAAAATACTTTTCAACCATAAATTTGAAGTTCTTTTTTTTAATACTGTAATAATTTTTACTGTTCGAAACACACACAAATTAACTGTATTCTAAGAAATCCTTTGAAAAAATTCAAAAAAATTTTAAAAATCGGAATTCGTTCGAGCGGTAATGTTCTTTGACTTTTTTAAATTTTTGTTCAAAATCGAAACTTGATTTCTTTTTGCTCGTTTGCTTAGAAAATTTAAAACGTTTCTGAACTATTCATTTCAAAAAATGCCTAAAAACTGATTTTTGACTTCACAAAAAAAATAAATAATCAAAATAAAAGTAACCAGTTCTTCACTTTGTTCTTTCCGCCTTTTTCTCCAGTTTGTCAGGACTCCGCAAACGATAACTTTTTTTCACAAAACTCTATATTTCATTTCTCCCCACACGAACGCCCACACTTCACAACGGGAAAGAACTTTTCTTACTGCCACCGGAAAACAATTGATTCTTGATGTGTGTAGCCAGATGCAAAGAAGAAACCAAAGAAAAGTTCGATTAGAAGTCAAAGGTGTGTGCTCATGCAAAATTCATGTGGAATATGCAGTAAACAAAAATGGAGTTGTGAAAAAAGAAAAAGAGGAGGAAAAACTTTTATAAAGAGTGGAGAGTGACAAACGGTTTTGACCATTCTTCGAGTGTGCATCGCTCAGTCACTGCTGAGTAAACACTTTCCGTCAGCTTGAGTTCTGGTAACCTAACCTCTACATTATTAGAACACATCATCTCTTTGTATCGTTTTGCAGTTCTGTTCCTCTCTCTTTTTGTTTTTAGATCATCTCTTCTGTCTTCCAAATTAGGACAACATGACATGAGAAAAAACAGATAGAAACAACAAAACAGAAAAATCCCATTCAAACAAAATTCTATTCGAAGGGATCCAGCGTGGATGAGATTGAGAAAAAAGAATAGGCTGAAAAAAAAAACAAAAAAAAATCCATTATTTTTTCAACCACGTTTTGTTTTGAATTAAGCTATCACGTTGTAGTGTGATTTCCGGTCCTCAGCAAGGAGCAAAAAGTGCTATTGCTCCGTCATCACAATGAATAGAAAAGAAACCACTGATGTAAGAGACAGAGGGGAAATCTGGAGAGTGAAAAGCACACCTGGTCCGTTTTTTTCAACTTTTCAAAGTTCATCTTTGAACAAGAAGGAAACCCCGGAAGAGAGCGAGTTTTGTGTCTAAAAGCTTTACAGCTAGGAAAAGTTTATCCCTTAATTGTTTTCAATTTTGATAAAATAACTTAAAACGTAATAGAGCCTTCAAACATGTTTTTTTGTTCAATTATCTTGGTCCCTGTGAGAGATATAACAAATCTGTCAACTAATAAAACATTGGTGATACCATAATAAGTAATTTATCAATTGATTAATTTTGGGTATCTTTCGAAGAACCCAGATAAATGAGCTCAAAGTACAAGTAGACAGTAAGAATAGAAAATATGACATCAACAGAACCTTCACACATTTTACGTTGACTTGATTTATCTCACTACATGTTGAGAATATTGAAAAGGAACACTACGACAGAATATTCCACATAAACTGGTTAACATTTTGTTAATTGACCTCTTTTCAATATTTATCATAGAAATCGAAATACATCACTTCAAAATAAAGAGCCCATGGACTTCTAAATTTCTGGTTAAAGAAGTATATTTCAAATTCGGAAATTCTAATATTTTTCCGGATAAATTCATTAAGCATGAAGTATACAAAAATAACTACCTATTTAACTTTGTTGTCGTTCGTATACATATGTTGGTTTTCATTTTCTTACCAACAGTCCAATATTTCTCCTGGAACAGCTTGTCAAAACTTTTATTTCATTTTCTGAGTTGGATTATAATCAAAATTTTCAGATTTGAATTATGTTGTGAGAATCTTGAAAATTCGAATACTAATCTCCCATGAAAATTGTTTTCTTGCTCTCCATCGTTTCTGCTACTCAGCAGAATTCACCTTCTTATTTATTTGCTTTTTCAATCAGGAACAAAAAACCCGCAACATAATGTCAGAATCAGCGAAACTGATAACTGACAAGTTTTGTCAACATTATTATCTCATTCTTCTTCTTTTTCTTCTTCTTCTTCTCTCAGCGCCATTAGATAATAGTGTTGACAGCGTTCATCATTCTCTTTACTAGTTCTTTATACATATTGGATATCCCTCCCAGCCCTTCTTTGTTCATCGGACCCCCCACACAAGACCCTCGCCTCTCTCACCACCCTCCTCTCTTCCCCCACTCTCTAGCTGCTCGTCTGTTACTGCGCAGTTTTGAGGGTGTAAACACAGCCTCGCAATAATGCAGACAGCTCTCCCGCGCATGAGTAACCCCTCGCCCGGGAAAAAGAGGGTTGACCCCAAGTCACGTGGCGGGTCGTGCACTGTCATTGGCCTCCCCACTCTCTCTCCTCTTTTCCGCCTCGAGACGTTTTTTTCTATGTGTTTTCCTGGTTGCCACCTCTTGTATTTCGGTTTTTAATGCGTTTTTTCTTATTTCCATGCACAAGTATTCTGATATTTTGCGAGAAAATGTTTTTTTTTTCAAATTTAGCTAATCAGCGATAATATTTCTGGAAAGCGAGCGATTTCATAACGATTTTTAGCCAACGTTGCATTACGAAAAACAAACATATTTCATTTTCTCTCGCTTTTTAGTCCTCTAAAAACAAATACAAGTTCATTCGCAGTATTAGGTTAGTATCGTTCCACTGTTTTTCTCTAGTTTCGCTTCTGATGGCCACCGTGTGCGTCTTCTTCTCTTCCGCCGCCGCCCAGAAATGGCAAACAACACTTTTTTCTTCTTCTTCGAAGCACATCACAAATTACCGTTTCTTTTCGGTCTCGAGACAACAACTTTTTTGTTGTTTTTTGCTACTTTTTTCTTCTCTTTTCTTTTCGACACGCGTGATACTTCAAAGACCAAAATCATGTTTCTCCGGCTTGCTCGCTTTACACTAAAGCGACGGAAAAAGAACAACTGTTAATTTCGACCTACTCGTTCCACTTTGAGGTGATTCTTTTCTCCGCTTTTGTTCTCTCAAAATTCGTCAGAATGACGTAAAATTGACAGCGTGTGCAGTAATCTTTTCAAATTTCATTTTCGGTTGCAGACCTCAGAGATCTTCTAAATGAGGCTGATTTAATTTTTGCTAGTTAGCTAATTATTCCTGAAACAAGAGTCTGGTTGGTTAGTGACCCCAACCTATTCTCACCACTCCCACTTTTGCACTTTCCCGACAAATAGTTCTTATCAAACCACGCGAGTGTTTTTTGAATGACACTTTTTTCGTGTTTCGTTTTTTGTTGCTGTCCGGTCATTCCCTCCTGTCGCTGAAACATTTTGCATTTTCAGAGACTTATCACTCTTTTTCACTCTTTCAACCAATACTTAAAACTTTCTCTTTGCTTCAAATGGCTTGTTTTCAGGATCCATTCCAAGACACGGAACTCAAATTCAGCTAACACACAAAAATGCTCGGAATTGAGCATTTGCTCTTTCTTTTTACAACATTCGCCTTCCCACCAGTGGCCCTGACGGTTCTGCTATGCATCATACTGGCTACATTTGGAAAATCGCTTGGGTTGCGGCAGATGTACGTCGACACTCTCATTCACATCTTCGAGGTAAGATTTATTGTTTTTCGTTTCGCCGAGAATAAGAATGAAGATCAAAAGTGGTCTCGTTAATCACGAACCTACCTTTGTCTTATCTTTACAACGTTCAAACATTCCGACATGTCACAAAAAATGGTCTGATGCAGAAAATGGTCTGGTCAGATAGATGACACAAGAATAGTTAAAAATGGAGAAATATCTAATCTAATCTAATTTTATCTGTTTCCAGTGGGGAGCGCGCCAAATCAAAACGACTGAGAAAATCAAGAGGAAAGAGAGCAACGTGAATTCTCCATTCTTCCTCAATAAGCTTGCTGAGCAGGAATTCGAGGATCACGATGACTTGAGAAGTTTGGAGACCCCGAGATTCGAGGCCACCGAGCCGATTACGGATGACGAATTGGATATTCGCAGTGAAACTGAAAGCCATGATTCTGGAGAAGACTTTCCATCTGTGGACTCGGATGGCGATGAGTCTTGCCTGAAGAGGAAATTCGGATCCACCACCAGTGAGTCATGAAATTCAATAATTTCATTGAGAAAGAAATCTGAAACTCCTATAAGAGCATGAATGCTTAGCATGTCTATTTCTCTTATTATTTTTCAATATTGTGTTTTGTCTCTCAGGTTGGGTATTTTGTTTTCAGGTCTCGCTTCCGTCGGTTCGTGCTGCAGTCTTCGCAATCGGAGGTCGTCGGAAAGCAGCACATGTATGTTGTGGTAGATTTCTGGTACAAGATAGAATAGAGATAGAAAAAACGTATCTCCTCGTTTATTGAAAAAATGGAAATTTTGATTTTGTTTCGTTTTTTTGGCCGGTGATACCACGCTTTTTTGGTTACGTTCCGCTTCAATTCATCTTTTGGTTACCAAAAAGGAAAAACAATTAAACGAATTTTCTGCCCAGTAATCTGCCGACTTGATTTGATTAACTAAGACAATGACTGTCAATTAATACTAATCACATTTTTTTCCAGTGGGAATCATCAAACGTGAAACTCAAATCTATTTGGACGACAACTTTGCCGACGATATTCCAGACGAGGTGTTCGTCAGATCGCGAGGATGGGCAGCGATTCGGGATTCGGTGGATTTCGTGAAAGCTGGCATGGAGGCCATTATCGAGGACGAAGTGACCAGTCGATTTGAGGCCGAGCAGTTGGTGAGCTGGAACATGTTGACCAGAACCAGCATTAAATTTTATCAGTTCGTCAAGTGAGTAAATGATAAGCCGATTAGCAGCGCCGTTTCATTTTTTTTCAGCTGGAAATTGAGTGCTCTCTGGATCATTGGGTTCTTGTTCCGCTACTGTGTCATGTTCCCACTTCGCTTCACCATCTTCTGCATCGGACTTGTCTTCCTTATCAGCTCCACCGCGCTTATTGGTCTTGTTCCAGTTGGATCATGGAAGAAGTGAGTCATTAACTCAAAATTTCGTGTTGATGATGTTCCTACTCGGTTGTCGGCAACTTCAAATTTTGAAAAATCGGGTTTTGAATGATTTTTATAGCGGATGACCGAATTGGGACACGATTAGCCCAATGAAGGCTCTAAGAGACTATTATCAGAAATAAAGCGGGAGATAAAGACTGCCAAACTGCTCGGTAGAAAGCATGATCTGAAGAGCGGTCTAGTCAAAAACTCGACTATCTTCGGCCAGAATTTGCAAGTGACAGCCGAGTAGGTGCACTATACACACTGAGTTTTGAACCAAGCGTCTTATCTTCTTGCAATAACCTTTTATTTTTCAGGAAACTCAACCACAAGTGCATGCTCATCTGCTACCGGATCCTTTCCAGAAGTCTCACAGCCGTCGTTTACTTCCACGATGAACACTACAAAGCAGAGAGACAAGGAATCTGTGTCGCCAACCATACGTCCCCAATCGACGCGCTTATCCTTTCCATCGACAACGTCTATGCACTGATTGGACAGAAGCATGATGGTCTGCTTGGCATTGTACAACGAGCACTTTCCCGTGCATCGAGCCACATTTGGTTCGAGAGAAGTGAAGCTAAAGATCGCTACATTGTCGCTCAAAAGCTCCGCCAACATTGCCAGGACCCTGAGAAGCTTCCGATTTTGATCTTCCCGGAGGGAACGTGTATTAACAATACCTCTGTGATGATGTTCAAGAAGGGATCCTTCGAGGTGAGTATCAGAGAAAGTTGATTCAAATGCAAAAAATATTTTAAGATTGAGACTACCATTTATCCCATCGCCATGAAGTACGACTCCCGATTCGGTGACGCATTCTGGAACAGCTCTGAACAATCGTGGTGTGGATACATCATGCGAATGATGACATCCTGGGCGATCATCTGCAACGTCTGGTATCTGCCACCAATGACCAAGAAAGCCGGTGAAGATGCTGTCGAATTTGCCAATCGGGTCAAGAAGGAAATTGCTAACAAGGGAGGACTTGTCGATTTGGAATGGGATGGAGGTCTGAAGAGAGCCAAGGTTCCACCAAAGCTTGTCGCAAAACAACAGGAGAGATATGCCAACCGCCTCTCCAGATACACATCGGTTTCGGAAGTTGTCAAAAACGAAGATGTGGAAGTTGCACTGGACTGTAAGTGGCTATTTGTTTCGAACTATTCTTTGAAGGCTTTTTTTTCAGTGGACAAATCAGTTTCCGGCTACAACTCCCTTGAAGATCTCCCTGAAGACGTTTTTGTCGACGAGGAGGAAGAGGATGAAACCTTCGGTAAATCAACATTTTTCATAGAAATAATATTTACAAAATTTTTTTCAGATGCCAGCGCTGAAAATATCGAGAACGAGCCAGATGCAACTATCAAAAACAAGCTTGTGGACACAGCCTCCCTCGTGAAGATTTGAGTCACATCCCACAAATTTCTCTATAACTAACCTAATTTTCTTCTTTCAAATATCACTTTCTATTTTGAGGGTCCCCTACTTACGGATAATTAACTTACCTCTCTTCTCACTAGTATCATGTTAAATTAACTAATTTTCTTCACTAACGACGTTGACGTCAACAATTCATTATTGTCAAATTATTAACTTCTCTTTCTCCCGCCACACACATCATTGTCTCAATTGAGTGCCTTTTCAAACCACACGCACGTGTTATTGCCTCCTCTCCAGTCCGGATTTCTTGTCTATTGTAGAACGGTTTTATTGTTTTCCCCACACATATAAATCACCATCAGGACAAATTGCGTTGTAGTAAGTAAGTGTAGTCTAGTTAACATTTACGGGTTGTACCACTACCGATTCCCAACTTTGCTTGCATTTCGAATTGTTTTAAAAATGAAACAAAAATAAATTTGTCTGTCATATTATGCGATTTTAAATGACTGGCGCAAGTTGAATACATAGAAGCTATAACACTATTTCCAATGAGTCATTCACGAAGCTTCACTTCTTTTTTTAGCATCAACGTGAAGTGTTTTATCAAAAACAATACAAGATTGCCTCAAAGAGCTGAGAAAGCCACAAAAGAATCTTCAAACCATGAAGTCTTGTCGCCTGCATAGAATATTGCAAAAAGTTGTTATTTTTTCTGTATCAATGTCAAGTGTTTTACTAGCAAATTAAGACAACTCAAATAAGCACTACGTCCAAACAGAAGCAGATCACAAATTGGAACATCTGAGAACAGAGCAGGAAAACACGAAATATCAAGAAACGGGCATTACAATTGGATAGGCATCCTAATTGAAGGCGTAATACAATTGGAGAGTGTGAATCAAAAGGTACGAGAAAAATATTTACGAATATTCTTGCGAGTTATGTTGATTTTCCACAAAATTATTTTTCACTCAAAAATAACATGAAGAAGATACTAAAACATATTAATTATTGATGATTTTATAGCAAAGAACACGGCCAAAACTTGGACAACAAGATATTTTGAACCGCCCATCTGCTGTTCTCCTGTGTTGTATATTTTCACTGAAAATAGGAAGACGTGTACCAAAATTAATCGGTCCAAAACTCACTTTATTGTTTCAATTCCGTCGAAAATATCGTTTAGGATTAGGGAGCGATTAGGGAATGTGCTGAACTCAACAAGTTCACTCGAATCACCGAAAATCATATTTTTGAGAACTGTGTTGATTTGCTTTCCGGATATTCCATTCAAATGGAGCTTCTTCAGTAATGGTGTATGAGTGAGTAGATTTTCCGTATCCAACCAATGCGCGTCATCAAAACTTAGAAGTTCACATTCATCATAAATCGAGTTTTTGAGTTTGAACACTTTTCCGTTTATATTTACGCTAAAGCGGTAGTTGAGCGATTTGATTGTTCCCAAAACAAAGTGAATGTCATCAGCTGTTACGTTCAAAGTCTCGTCATTCTCTGGTACAACCTCAACAAACGTGAATTCCTTCACATATTTCCACAGAAAAAAATCCGCCAGATCCTTGATAGTTCGACTGATTTTGACGTATGGCTTATCAATTTTGAACACGCTCATCAAATGGTTAGTGACCAATTCCCTGTAATCTACAGTTGTACGGTCAAACAGATTTAAATCTTTGTAGCGGTATGTGAATATTCCCCAAACGTCTCCCTTAGGCAAATATATTGATATCCGAGGTGGAATACTGCCCCGTGGCTGTATTATTGAATTCTCAAGAGTGTTTGTTGTTCGTGCCAATAAGATCCTGTCGTCGTTTTCGGAATTGCAAAATTCGAACTTCATACCAGCTATTTGATAGTTTGCACTTTTAACACAGTTTTTGGAGCGATTCGAGAGTGACGAGAGGGTGAACCTGAACATTTTACGAGTTGTATATGAACGTTCTTGAAGGTTTTTCAATGTCAAGAGGCAAAGCCTTCTTAAGTTTTCTAAAAGTTCAAATCGTAATCGATCGCCTAGATTTGAATCCACTAGTCTTCGCGAATTGAATTTAAGTTTCTGTGGCTTCAAAGTTCATAAAATATTTGAAATTAATAACTCACGCGTCGGTAAACTCCATCGCATTGATGATCTTTCCCGCACAAACAGTTGAAAGTTTTAAGATTTCCAATATGTTGTCATCATCCTCAGTGGCCTTTTCTTCATTGTCCATTTGTCTGCTGTGTAAGTTTTCTAAAACTTTGTAATTTTTGTAAGAGAAAATGAACAAAAAAAGAAGTCGAAGAGAAAACCACGAAAATCAATATTCCACATGTGTGTGTTTGATGCCACATCAAAGTTAGAGACGCATTTTGGTCGCTGCGTCTCTTCTCTCTCTTCTCTGTTTCAAAAGAGCGGTTTATCAGAAGAGAGGTTCAAAACGAGTTAAGAGGGAAATCGCAAGAAGTTTAAATTGATAGTTTCAGCTGAGATGTGAATATGGTTGATTCTCTTAGTCATTCTTGTACAGTGTAAATTGGGATTCTGTAATTCCAGTAAAATGTCGGAAAATTGAGAAAATTGAAATTCGATTCGAAAAATTTGAAAATAAACTATTCCAAATGTGAAGAGTTGTAATTTTTTCATCTATTATCAGTAAATCCCAATTTCTGAAGGGATTCGATGAGTTCGGTAATCAGAAAAATTCGAAAAAAAAAGTTTGGAGTTAAGACAGCTCGGCTTTCTTTTGGAATTCAGACAGATCGGCTGAGAACAGGATTTTGCTAGGAAAAGGCCGCGCGACTTACATACCCATAGAAAATTTCGACAGTGATTTTCGGAGAAAAAATCAATCGAAAAGTTTCAATATGTATTCAAGATTCACAAGACATTTATTCAAAAAAAAGTTTCAATTGAAAAAAGATAATCGTAAGATATCAGTCTCAAAGTGTGAAACAGTTGAAAATGGAAAAAAGATACACATGAAACAGTAGTATTTCACCTTTAATTGTTGAAAAAAGATTTCTTGAAGAGAGGAAGCTTGAGGATAATGATGATATATGTCTAATCGGAATCGGAATGAAACATTGTATCCACATTACTCTCGATGTCGACTATTATCTTATTTTCTCTGAAAACTTCACGCATTTTTTTCTCCACTATATTGTATAATGAGAACAGGATAACTTTCTTTGTGTAGACCTCGACTTTTGCCTTTCGTCCATCAGACTTTCTACGAATATGAAATCGTTTGTATTTCACCGAACTTGTTCTGAAAATCAAATCTGTTGGAAATTTTTGGAAAAATCACTCACGGTATTTCAGTAGAATCCTTCAAAATTTCAAGCTCAGATGTCCTACTTTGCAATTTGAGGTTAATATTGCTCAATACGCTTGGATTTCTGTTTACCCGTTGCTGCAAAATGTTGTTGGCATCTTGTTACATATGCTAAGAGGAGGCATGTCATCTTTTTTTCTCTTTCTAGCAATTTTTCGATCTCCAACAAATTGAGTTTACAACGAGTAGAGAGCTTTTCGCATGCGGAAGCTTTATCGAATTTGAAATTCTTCTCGCCATCTCTCCACTTCAGAAAAAAATGATATGTCGTTGACATTTCTACAAAAAGGTTGCAGTTCCTCCGGTGTCACAGTCCAATCGCTTTCTCCATAATTAAATACACGTACTTCTTCAAACGTACCCACATTCCACAAATATTTATGTGTTGTTTCATTCATTGTTCTTTTGATTTTGATTGTTTTCTTCTTAAAACTGTAAAGTGTTCATCAAACGTCGAATCAAACGTTCCCGAGGATTGTCATAAGGTTCTTGGATAAGCTTGGCGAGATTACTAAATCATCGGAGCAACCACTTGTTCTTCACTTGGCTTGGCATTTTCATGCAACGTTATTCGCTCCTTCGTGATTTTATTTTTGTGGATAAAGATGGAATCCTTGATGCAATTACCGTTCAAATCGTCGATATTTAGTTTTTCCATATGAAGATATCTGGCGCTGTTTAAATGTGGATGAGAAGAATTGAACGTTGAGAAATTAAGACTGAAATTTATACCAAAATTATGTTTTTCAAAAAACATAATTTATTGAATTTCTGTCATGAGAAGACACCCAGCATGTGGAAGATCGTCCTTTCACGTTGAATTATTTGTTTTTAATGACCTTATTAGAACCCACTCAGTGTTTCCTGATTTCCTCAAACTATTGGGTCGGGTTAATAGATGCCACGATTAGCAAAAAGATTACAAAATTACAAAATAAAGGTGTTAGAAGAATTGTGCTCCACTAACATATGATGGCAAAGTTGGCGCAAAGTTTGAATTCGAAGCGTGAAGGCGAGTGGAAAATTCTGAAAAAAAACTAAGTGGAACGTATTGTAAAAAAGTCGGACGCAGAGTGACATCGACTTGGATTCCGGGAAAAACTCAAAAGTTTCTGTTTCGAAACCGCACGCCGAATCCAACGGTCGCATTTAAGTCGAACTTTTTACCCACTTTATGTTTGCAAAATAAATAAATACATATCAAAATGATACAAACAAAAATGAAAATGATTTGGAAGTCAAGATAGACAAAAACGTTAGAAAACATATACATATAAAGGATAAGTCTAGAATGAGAAAATAATCTAGAAAGAGAAATGACCAAAATTGAACATCAGTTGATTTGATATTGGTTAGTAAGAAAATAATTTTGTCGAAATAGTGGAAAAATGACTCATATGTAAGAAATATTAATTGAAATGTGATATTAATTGGAACTCAACTATCGTTCAGCCAAAAAAATAAAAAGATAAGCGATTCGAAATAATCTTGACTTTCGCCATTTGTCCATCACATTTTCTTCGAATGCATGCCAGTTTCTCAGTTTCACCCGATCCTTCCGGACCCTCATCTTTCTCACTGAAAAATAAAGAATTTCAAAAATAGTTTGTAGACGTACTCACCTAGGTTCCCACGCTTTTGAAACGATATCTTTGAAAGTTTCTGCATCAGAAAATGTGTCTTCCGCGTATAATTTCATGAACATTACATTGCTACGATTTCCATTGATCCACTGCTTCAACATACCGTTGGCTTGACTGTCCGATAACATGTACAAACTGATATCGAATAAGTTTTTTTCCCTGGCCAGTATATTGTCGATTTCTAACCAATCTGCTCTGTAGTGAAGATTGAGAATTTTACATCCAAGAGCTCTTTGAAATTTGTAATTTTTATCGTCCACATTTACCGCTAAAGTATAGCTAGCAGACTTAATCATTTTGAGGAATATCTCGATTTCTTCAGATTTCATGGTGATGTACAGGGTGGCTAATAAGTATTGAGACTTTTGTTGTTGGCTCTAAAACCGAAAAAAGGGGAATGCCACCAAAATGAACTTCATTTTCTGATAGAAGAGAACGAAAGGAACATTTATATGCAAAGATATTCAAAATTCGATATTTTGGCCGTGATGCAGGCCTTCCGATGGTCCACGAAAAAAGTAACTGTGCGCCGCAGGTAGTTGCTGTCTGTTTCATTCCATAACTTGAGAAGTACTTGCTTGATCAAATCGAATCTTGGGTGAGAGCAAGTCATGATCTTGCTCTCCATGTACCCCAAAAATAAAGATCCAGCGATTTGAGATCCGGCGATAAGATAAGCCGGAAGTCCTTCTTCCAGTGTCGCGAAAAATAAGCTTCGAACGCCGATTTTGTGAAATCGTAGATATCGACGGTGCTGAATCTTTTTGCATAGTAAATGGTTTCTGGCTAGAGTGGTTAGCAACTCAGAAAAGTAAAAAATCCTTCAAACCCATATTTTGGTAGACATCCGAGTTGATTTTCACATTTTTATCAATGAAGACCAGTTGAGCCCTACCTTCAGCTGTCAGACCTGCTCAGGCAATACCGGATTTCGGAAATTTCTTTCTGTACCCCAAAAAACGTTTATGGGACCTCGAGTTATCTTTTAATAACATTTATCGATTTTTCCGGCTCTTTGGAAGCGACTCAGAAGTGATGATCTCCTCCTAGATCCATACGACGTTGTAGGTGCGGCGCACCTAGATTTTGTTGAACAACTTCTTGATTTTTCGAACCGATTCTTGTTTGGAATGGTCTGGAAGGTATTGTATCCGATAGAGCTGATGATTCTTGATATTTTAGTTCATTATAATCATCATTTGGACGCTTCCACAACTGATACCAAGCGATTTTCTCATATTTTCCATTTTTTCTTCTGATCTTCTTCTGAACGATCCCACGAATTCTACAATTGTTCCCAGAACGTGGTTTTTTGTTTTTTAGGAGCTCCTTGACATATTCTTCAGTTTTAAACTGCTTGGAAATTTCCTGACCCAAAGACTGCTCGACATGGGGTCTCCAACAACATCACAGAACCAGTTCCACTCGTAGTAGAGCTCGAAAATTCTAGTATGGTGCAAAGAAGCTCGTACAGATAAAGTAAAAACGAAAAGTGAGGACAAAATCTTATTGACGCCTCTCATATACATCCCAAATTTTCGAAATATATCAAAAGTTTTCATAACTCGGACTTGGCACCGTGTCAGTAGCTCATGCAAAAAAGTCTCAATACTTATTAGCCACCCTGTATTCGTTCAACCAAATTGATCCTCCGGATAAGTATACGAATTCAAACTTGGGAATGATGTTCCACAAAAAACTATCATTCTGTTCGTGGACGACTCGCTTGCATTCCAGCGTTTTTCTTTTAAACTGGAAAACTTGCAGCAAATGGCGGAGTACATGCTCACGTGGATCCTCGTATTTGCCCTTGATCTTTTTGGCAAGATCTGTCACTGAATGCTCCACGATGAGTTTATCACCAACCCGATGTTCCCTTGCCACAGCATCGCGGTTCAACAAAATTCTTTCATCTAGAGTTTCATTTTTGACAACACGGATGTAATCCGTTTCGCTTTCTTTTTTGAGTTTCAAACGAATTTCGGTCCAGTATGTTCTTCTATTGGGACTCTTGCGAAAAGCACGGAACGTTGAAAGATGGAATCTGAAAAGTCTCAGAATATTGATATGTCTGGTAACTTTTGAAAAAAGCTAGGAAATATTACAAATGCAATTTTTACTTGTTTCAAATACAACCGAGATGTCATATCAATTTTCAGTTATCTGTAGGGGAGTAATTTGAGATCCAATGTCAAGTCTCACAGATAAATTGAGAAATGATTATAGATAAAAACTCACACAGCCAAAAAATCCATATTCCGAACCATATCATTTTGAAGGTCTGTTGGAAGTTGGAGTAGCCGCAATGGCTTTGGTGTCTCGTTTGGATCCATGATGATGGACCTAAAAACAATTTTTCGAATGACTCGATATGTTAAAGATTGCGATGAAAAGAATATGCGCATTGAAACACAATCAGTTCAATGCTGTCCATGCTGAATGTTAGGCATACTAATCTAAAGTTATACATCAAACAACACAAAAAGAGGATCAGACGTGAGTCGATACGTAGCAGGTGAAAACGTGAGAAACTTTGCTGAGCACATTTTGATGAAGAGGGACGGTGAACGGACTATAACTCACACTTAGTTTTTGCTCCACATAAGGCACGTCCGAGTGAAGCAGCCACTGACGCGTTCTAGGATGACGATGTCTGCGTCTCTCGAAAGCTTGGGACTATGTCGCTTTTCCTTCGAAGTCAGTTCAAAACTGGTTTTGGCATGAATATCTGAAAAGAATCTAGTTTTTTTTCCGAATTTGGAAGGTTTCTTTCATGAAAACTTGCTACGGTATGATTCGGAAAGTTGATACAAAAGGGAAATTCATCGAAACAATCATAAAAACGTATAAAAAATCTCTCAAAACTGAAAATTCGCGGCAGTTGAAGAGGAAACATTTGACAAAAAAATTACCGAGATTTCGAAATATCGAGGGGGCCAGAAACAAGTCGTTTTGGTGGTGATCTTTTACGGAAAGTGGTAGAATCACAAACGTATGTCGCCAAAGGTTTCTTTTTATCTTAAATCGAGTGGCGTTTACAAAGTTTTCGTATCTTTTCGTTCTTCCAGCATAAGATAGAGTGAGAAAAAACCAAGTAAAGAACAGATTCCATGACACCCTATTCTTTCATCGCACCTATACACATTGAACCCATCACCTTCCCGTGAACAATAAACTATAAACTTCTCCTTTTTACATCTAACGATTTTCTTGCAAGATTATTAACAGTTTAACTTAAAGAAGGTGAAATACATCAGGACATACGGATAAAGGTTTTCTAAAAAACAATTAAAGCGAAATATTTGATGATCGAGGTTATATATTAGTAAAATAAGAAATAAGAAAAAAAGCGTCAGATTATAAATCAGTTTTGGAGCGTGAAAAAGTTTCAGAATAAAATGAAATACGATACACATGACCAAGTAAAACTTTTGGTGAGAAGAGGAAAAATATCGTTTGGCAAAAAAGAAATATAGGATTTGAGACAAGTGGAGATTTGGGTGGAGAGGATATTGAAAAAAAATTCAAATGGATTTTTACTCCAATAATTTAGAATATTATTTTACTCAATTGTACAATGAATACCGTTCTCGTCGTCAAGCTCGACTACTGCCTTTCGTCCATCGCACTTTCTATAAATATTGAAGCGTTTACGATTCTTTTTGGTATCGTTTGACTTGTTATCTTCCGCACTGAAAGTCAGATTTATTTTAAAAATTTTAATTTGGAAGCACTCACTCTAACTCATATTCAGCAAAGTCTTTGAAAACTTCAAGATCAGTTTTGTCAGTTTCTACATGAAGAGTAATATTGTTCAAAACGCCAGGCTTTCCATCGATAGATTGCTTGATAATGTTGTTAGCATCTTGTTCGGTCTCATCATATATGATGAGGCTCGTCATTTTATGTTCTCTTTCCAGCAAGTGTTCCATTTCCAGCCAATCAGGCTTATCACAAAAAGTGAGCTCTCGGTCTCAAATGCTTTATCAAATTTCAAATCCTTCTCGTCCTGCACCATGTTATAAAGTATGTCCTTGAACTTTTTACAGAAAGTTTGAAAATCCTCATTCGTCGGATCCCAATCAGTTCCGAAATTGGTTACTAATGCGCGATCAAACGTTGGCAAAATGTTCCACAAATATTTTGTCGATTCATCCAGTTTCCTTTCAATTCTAATTGTTTTTGATTTGAACTACAAAACTTCGATCAGATGCCGAATCAAACGTTCTCCAGGATCATCATGATCTCCTTTGATAAACTGGACAAGATCCACTACCAATAGGTCTAAGATGATTTTTTTAACCTGAAAACGGTTTCAGAATTAGTTATTTCAAGAAACATATGTACATATATTGCAAATATTATTTTTGTGAGGTTGTAAACAAATCAGCGTTCCATGTTTCATTGATAAATAATAAGAAAGCCAGAATAATCCATGATTAACAGTATGCACCGTCGTGGTCCACAGCATGTCTGAAAAAATGGGTTCCGCCAACATAAGATGGCAGATTTGGCGTAGCTTAAATTTGGAGCGTGACGATGGGGAGGATCCGTCAGGAAAATATAATAAAGTGATACGCTTTGCCTAATTTTGAGATATTCATTGAGTTTAATACTTGATATTCATCGCAACTTTTATTCAGCACTCACGTACTATGGCTCAGAGAAAGATATCCATTTGGATTCCAAGAAAACCTTTCAAACGATGTTCCGAAACCGCACGCCAATTCCGATTGTAGAATTGAAAAAAAATTGATAAATTTCTCATTTATTTTCCTGCAAATATCTGGTATACAAAAATCGAATTTTTATCTCACTCCATTTTTGACGAATAAATGACTACATATCAAAATGATACAAACAAGAGGATGATTTGGAAGTCACGATAGAAATGAACAAACAGTAATGAAGATAAATGAAGGCTGAGGTGAGAGAATAAACGATGGAAAAAGGAAAACAATATTTGTCGACTGGTTAAAATAACATAATCTAAGAAGAGAAATGACCAAAATTACAATTAAGTTGATTTGATATTGGTTAGTATTATAAGAAAATGATTTGGTTGAAACACTGGAGAAATGACTCATATGTGAGAAAAATTAATTGAAATGTGATAATAATCGGAACTTAACTATTGCTCAGCGAATAATAGAAATGGAAAGAATAGAAATAGAAAATTAGTGGAAAAAATGAAAAAAAAATTCTTCAAATTTTGATTGAAAAAAAGAGCAATTTCGAATAGCTCCAGACTGTCGCCATTCGTCCATCACATTTTCTTTTGATGCATGCCAGTTTCCCAGTTTGACCCGAAAGTTTCGGATCTTCAACTTTCTCACTGAAAAATGAGAAGTTTTAACAAAAAAGCATAAACGTACTCACCTTGGTTCCCACGCCTTTGAATCGATATCTTTGAAGACCTCTGCATCAGAAAATGCGTGTTCTGCGTATATTTTCATGAACATTAAATCGCTACGATTTCCATCGATCCACTGCTTCAAAATACAGTTGGTTTGGCTGTCTGATAACTTGCACAAACGAATATCCATTAAATTGTTTTCTCTGGCCAGTATATTGTCGATTTCGAACCAACCCGCGCAATAGCGAAGATCAAGAAATTGACATCCAAGAGCTCTTTGAAATTTGTAATTTTTGTCGTCCACGTTCACCGCCAAGGTATAGATAGCAGACTTAATCATTTTGAGAAATATCTCGATTTCTTCCGACTTCATTGTGATGTATTCGTCCAAAATAACCAATCCTTTGGATAAGTACACACTATCAAACATTGGAATACTGTTCCATAGGAAGCTATCATTCTGTTCGTCGATAACTCGATTGCAGGTCAGCCTTTTAATTTTGAACTGGAAAGTTTGAAGAAGATGGTGAAGGACACGCTCACGTGGATCCTCGATGTCGCTCTCGATCTTTTTGGCAAGATCCGTCACTGAATGCTCCACAAAAAGTTTATTGCCAACTCGATGCTCCCTTGCCACAGCATTGCGGTCCAACAAAATTCTTTCATCTCGAGTTTCTTTTTGGACGACACATATGTAATCCTTTTCGCTTTCTTTTTGGAGTTTCAAACAAATTTTGGTCCAGTATGTTCTTCTATTGGGAGTCTTGCGAAAAGCACGGAACGTTGAAAGGTGGAACCTGAGAAGTTTCAGAATATTTATATTTCTCGAAACTTTTGAAAAAAGCTAGGGAATATTACAAATGCAATTTTTCTTTGTTTCAAATACAATTGGAATGTCATAATAATTTTCAGTTCTCTGTAGGAGAGTAATTTGAGATCCAATATCAAGTCTCACAGATAAATTGAGAAACGATGATAGATTTAAAACTCACACAGCCAAAAAATCCATATTCCGAACCATATCATTTTGAAGGTCTGTTGGAAGTTGGAGTAGCCGCAATGGCTTTGGTGTCTCGTTTGGATCCATGATGATGAACCTAAATTTGTTGAATTACTGGGAGAAGGGAAAAATAATCGATAAGTTAACGATTGCAATAAAAAGAATCTGCGCATTAAAACACAGTCAGTTCAAATGGTGTCCATGCTGAATGCTAGGCATGATAATCAAAAGTTACGCATCAGGCAACACAGAAAGAGGGATCAATTGTGAGTAGTTGCAAGTGAAAGGGTGAGAAATTTTGCTGAGCACATTTTGTCAAATGGTGAGGGACGGTGAACGGACTATAACGTACACACCTGATTTTTGCTCTACACAAGGCACGCCAGAGTCAAGCATCCACTGACGCGTTCTAGGATGACGATGTCTGCGTCTCTCGAAAGCTTGGGACTATGTCGCTTTTCCTTCGAAGTCAGTTCAAAACTGGTTTTGGCATGAATATCTGAAAAATCCAGTTTTTTTCAGAATTTGGAATGTTTCTTTAATGAAAATATTCTACATTATGATTTGGAAAGTTGATACAATAGGGAAATTCTTCAAAATAATCCTGAAAATGTATGAAAAATCTCTCAAAACTGAAGGTGAAAAGCAAAACTTCGACAAAAATTACCGAGATATCGAAATATCGAGGGGGCCAGAAACAAGTCGTTTTGGTGGTGATCTTTTACGGAAAGTGGTTGAATCACGAACGTATGTCGCCAAAGGTTTCTTTTTATCTTAAATCGAGTGGCGTTTACAAAGTTTTCATATCTTTTCGTTCTTCCAGCATAAGATAGAGTGAGAAAAAACCAAGTAAAGAACAGATTCCATGACACCCTATTCTTTCATCGCACCTATACACATTGAACCCATCACCTTCCCGTGAACCATAAACTATAAACTTCCCCTTTTTACATCCAACGATTTTCTTGCAAGATTATCAACTGTCTAACTTAAAGAAGGTGAAATACATCCGGACATACGGATAAAGGTTTTCTAAAAAACAATTAAAGCGAAATATTTGATGATCGAGGTTATATATTAGTAAAATAAGAAATAAGAAAAAAAGCGTCAGATTATAAATCAGTTTAGGAGCGTGAAAAAGTTTCAGAATAAAATGAAATACGATACACATGACCAAGTAAAACTTTTGGTGAGAAGAGGAAAAATATCGTTTGGCAAAAAAGAAATATAGGATTTGAGACCAGTAGAGATTTGGGTGGTGGGGATATGGAAAAAAATTATAAAATCAAAATTTACTCCGAAAATTTAGAATATTATTTTCACTCAATTGTACAATGAATACCGTTCTCGTCGTCAAGCTCGACTACTGCCTTTCGTCCATCGCACTTTCTATAAATATTGAAGCGTTTACGATTCTTTTTGGTATCGTTTGACTTGTTATCTTCCGCACTGAAAGTCAGATTTATTTTAAAAATTTTAATTTGGAAGCACTCACTCTAACTCATGTTCAGCAAAATCTTTGACAACTTCAAGATCAGTTTTGCCAGTTTCTACAGGAAGACTAATATTGTTCAAAATGGTGGGCTTCCCGTTGATCCATTGCTTGATAATGTTGTTGGCATCTTGTTCGGTCCAGGGGTGGGCGAGCGACGGGCTTTCGCGGGAAAACTTTCGCAACACACAAGCGACTGTTCGATTGAAGGCGCACGCAATTTCGCCGCAGGGTCTCGCAGCGGAGAAGAGGGGGGAAGCGCGGCGAAAGCGCGGGGAAACAGAAATTTAATGTTTTAAAGGTAAATTTTTCAATAAAATTGAATGTTTTGGGGCTTTTTTTATGTGTTTTGTTTCAATTTTCACCAGAAATTCGTCAAATTTCGCTAAAATATATCTTTTTTGGGTGTTTTTACCCACAATTGTCTTTTTTTTTCACGATTTTTTTGCGGGTTAGAAGCAGGCCTGTGCGGCAACAAAATTTTTTCGGCAATTCGGCAACTCGGCAATTTGCCGAATGCTTTTCGGCAACGTTCGGCAACTCGGCAATTGCCGAAAAAAAAATTCGGCAAATTCGGCAACTTTCGGCAATTTTCGGCAACAAAATTTTTGCGTCTTTTTTCAGTAAAATCGATACGAAACTCACCTAAAAATGCTCAGATCAAGCTCAAAACTATGGAAAAAGTGTTTCATGAGTTCCCTAACAAAGTAATTACAGAAATTGTCAACTCATGACCACATTTTTTATGCTAACTACTTCTCTTTAGCGATAGAGGGTATTCCAATGGGTGAAAAAATTTGTTCTGATTGTGAGTTTTGAAAATAGTGCACTCATCTTGTTAGGCAACTCATGACATACGTTCTCTGGAGATTTGAGACAGATTGGATAATTTTCAGATGAGTTGTGACTCATGATATCTATTTTTCTCCTATGATCACAAATCGGAAGCCCATTTTTAGAACCGATTTTTGGTGATTATTGGGACAGATTTCCTCTAAAATTCACTTTGAGGCATAATAGTGCTCAAAATTAGGTTTTTCGGACTTCGAAATCATTTTTTGACTGAAAAAAATTGTGAAAATCTCTACATTCAAAAAAAATTCCAGTTGCCGAAGTTGCCGAAATTTTTTTGCCGAAATCGGCAACAGCAATTCGGCAACTTTTTTTCAGTTGCCGATTTCGGCAACGGCAAATCGGCAACAAAAATTCGGCAATTTCGGCAATTTCGGCAATCGGCAATTTGTTGCCGCACAGGCCTGGTTAGAAGGTTTTTCACGATTTTTTTGCGGGTTCGGTTTTAAGCTTTTATTTTGTCGGACGTCTGAATATGCTTGTTTTTCGTCGGAATATTTGTGATTTTGATTGTAAATCGTGTACATTTTCTCAACAATTAAGCTTTTTTCCATTTAATTTTTGTAATTTTTCAGAGATGTCAGATGAGGAGATTTTCCGATGGAACTCTCCCAAAAACACCATCCGATGTTGATTTGGAGCAAACTTAAAATAAAAAATTGAATTTCGAAATTTGTGTTTTTTGTTGTAGCCTGCTCTTCTCGATCTCCCGCTTTTTTGTTGTTGAGCATGAGCTTTTTTGTTGTTTTCCATGTTACTCTAGTTGTTACTCGAATGAATAGAAATTCTTTCTACTAAAATATAAAAGATTCTAATGAAAATAGATTCATTTCCAATTTGATAGAAAAAAAGAATATTGTTGATGAGCAGATCGATGACGATGCGAAAACCGATTGTGAGCTCGGGGAGAGAGCCTTTCGCTGCTGTTGCTGACGTGGCATAGTCAGCTGTTGTCCGTGCGGCGGTTTTCGTTGTACTCCATTGCCACGTGGATGTCTGGAAACACCGGAATTCCGGGATAGAGTCGTTGGAAGCTGTGGAGCTCCATTGCTGCCACTGGCACGTGATGACGACGTCGGAGTATTCATGATTGAATAGAGATGAGGGTTGGATTATGAGTGTTGAATTGTTATACAAAAATCTTCTTGGAGAGTTTCGGATCGTACAGAACGACACTACATTCCTTCGCATCACACCGACAGTCCGCGTCATCTGTAGACATCACTGAAAAATTACAAAAGTTAAATGGAAAATAAGCTTAATTTTTGAGAAAATGTACACGATTTACAATAAAAATCACAGATATTCCGACGAAACAAACATATTCAGACGTCCGACAAAATAAAAGCTTAAAACCGCCCGAACCCGCAAAAAAAATGGTGAAAAAAGGAAAATTTTGGGTAAACACACCAAAAAACATATATTTTAGCGAATTTTGACGAATTTTTGATGAAAATTGAAACAAAACACATAAAAAAAGCCCCAAAACATTCAATTTTATTGAAAAATTTACCTTTAAAACATTAAATTTCTGTTTCCCCGCGCTTTCGCCGCGCTTCCCCCCTCTTCTCCGCTGCGAGACCCTGCGGCGAAATTGCGTGCGCCTTTAATGGAACTCTCACTTCGCGCGCAAGCAAATTTTGCGAAAGTTCGAGGGCGAAAGCCCACGCTCGCCCACCCCTGGTTCGGTCCCATCATATATGATGAGGCTCGTCATTTTATGTTCTCTTTCCAGCAAGTGTTCCATTTCCAGCCAATTAGGCATTTTAAAAAAAAGTGAGCTTCTCGGTCTCAAATGCTTCATCAAATTTCAAATCCTTCTCGTCCGACACCATGTTAAAAATTATGTCCTTGAACTTTTTACAGAAAGTTTGAAAATCCTCATTTGTCGCATCCCAATCAGTTCCGAAATTGGTTACTAATGCGCGATCAAACGTTGGCAAAATGTTCCACAAATATTTTGTCGATTCATCCAGTTTTCTTTCAACTCTAATTGTTTTTATTTCGAACTGGAAAACTTCGATCAGATGCCGAATCAAACGTTCTCCAAGATCATCATGATCTCCTTTGATAAACTGGACAAGATCCACTACCAATAGGTCTGAGATGCTTTTTCTCCATCTCCAACTTTGTTTCCTCGGCTTGGCATTTTCTTGCAACATAATTCGCTCCTCACTATCTCGATTATCGTAGATAATGATAGAAGCCATCATACTATTTTCGTCCAATTCGATATACAGTGCGTTGCATAACTATAGGACCCCCCTCAATTTGAGGTGTACAGCAGAAACTAGAGTAGATATGAAAAATCTGTGAATGCAGTTGGATTCAGAAGCAAAAATAACCCTAGGAACAAAATTTTCAGAACCCTACCATTTTCCATACCCTCACGGCAAGAAAAAGGTCCATTTTCGACCGTTGCATAACTATAGGACCCCCAGAAAAAATAAAAATCTCAAGTTTTTTCAGGAACAAAATTGGACTATTTTCTGTTGAAAACTATTGAAACAGTCTTAATACAACTTGTTTTGACAGTTTAAACAAAAATTGATCCCTCTATTCGAGTTTCAGGAAAAATTATTTTCAGAGATTTTCGTCATTTTTTGAATTTTTGGAATAAATCGTGAATAACTTTGGTCCTGGGTAACATTTTGCGCTGAAACTGATAGGAAATATCTTTGAAACTCTCATAATCATGTAGCCTTCATTAAAAGAATTTACCAGCTCTGGCAGCTCATAATTGAGCTCCAGCTTTGAACTGGAAAATATGAAAAATATGAAAAATTTTCAAAGCTGTCTAAAGTATCTGAAAGATGTTCTAATTTACCTAAATTGTCATTGAACTTAATGACTTGTACGGAACGATGATTTTTACTTGTAAAAGCATGTTGTTTTACGAAACTACGAATCACAGATTTTTGAGGGCAGTTTTCAAAACTTCGGTTCTGCTTCAATTACAAACAACGGCTCAGAATGATCTCAAAACATTTACTGGACAATCCAGATCACTGAAAAAACATTTCCTATCAATTTCAGCGCAAAATGTTACCCAGGACCAAAGTTATTCACGATTTGTCCCAAAAACTCAAAAAATGACGAAAATCTCTGAAAATAATTTTTCCTGAAACTCGAATAGAGGGATCAATTTTTGTTTAAACTGTCAAAACAAGTTGTATTAAGACTGTTTCAATAGTTTTCAACAGAAAATAGTCCAATTTTGTTCCTGAAAAAACTTGAGATTTTCATTTTTTCTGGGGGTCCTATAGTTATGCAACGGTCGAAAATGGACCTTTTTCTTGCCGTGAGGGTATGGAAAATGGTAGGGTTCTGAAAATTTTGTTCCTAGGGTTATTTTTGCTTCTGAATCCAACTGCATTCACAGATTTTTCATATCTACTCTAGTTTTTGCTGTACACCCCAAATTGAGGGGGGTCCTATAGTTATGCAACGCACTGTATAGTTTCGGAAAAATCCTGCCGCTTCTCAAAAATTTGTGAGTACTCTTGAACTTCGAAAAATTGAACCTGAAAACGGTTTTAGAATTAGTTATTTCAAGAAACATATGTACATATATTAAAAATATTATTTTTTGTGAGGTTGTAAACAAATCAGCGTTCCATGTTTCATTGATAAATAATATAAAAGCCAGAATAATCCATGATTAACAGTATGTACCGTCGTGGTGCACAGCATGTCGGCAACGTTTAGATAATTCGTGGATGTGGATACCATACCTCCAAAAGCTAGCTGACCGCGTATAAAAGTATTATTTCAGTGCGGTTTTGATCTCATCGACAGTTTCAGCTGAACGGTACTTCCTCCTTAAATTTCTAACTTGCCCTTTTCAGACTAATGATTTATTGAAGATATGCAACGTCATCGAGAGAGTAAGGATTTCAATACATTCAATGAAATTAACTTTGCAGTGAAGAAATATTTCGGTTCGCGGCGAGCTGCTTTTGTAGAGATGGTACCCACAAATTACGCCAAAAATTCGGAGAGTACAGGGGTACAACGTGGTAAAACTTGTTCAGGGGTACAAAACCAGTGATTTGGGGGTACAAAATATTAGGTTGAACAGAAAGTTTCTTTCTTTTTTGGCAATATTTTTGATCAAATTTTTCTTAAAGCTGAGGGGACTAGATCAATACAAGTAGTGTTCATAAACATCGATAGCTGCCTGGTAACGCTCCGGTGATTTCCTGATTTCATAGGCCTAGAAAGAGGAGGGCCGCGATTGAAAACGTGGGTCAACTCCTTTTTTATATCATCTTTTCACTTGGAGTATTTTCCATCAAGATGACGTTTAAGAGCCACAAGTGACCATTCATCCGAAAGGATAAAATTTGGAGAACACGATGAATACAAAAGAATAATTCAGCCAAACGACATGAATTTTTGGCTGATCCCTCTAGTCACGGGGGATCTCGCACTGGCGTGCTGGAAATGAAACTTGAGCTTTTCTCCTTGTTCCGGTTTTACTGCCAGAATCAATTTTTCTGATTAGGTACTATACAATGTGGCGGTTATAATGGTATTTTAATCTAAAAATTCCCACTCACCATTCTTTGGACAGACCATCAAACCTAGAGCATACCCATTTTCACGCGAAATTTTGGTTTCGAAACTTCTAGAGCTAGCTCTTCTTTCTCAATCAATTGACTCTTCCGCACATAGTTAGAGTAGCTCACCCACTTCTCATCTACGGTCATTTGATCATCCACCCAACTAAACGTATGAAGAAATGATAAGAGAAACATGCTCATATCCACATGGAAATCCATGTCGTAGTCCTTCAGAACATGGGATAAAAATCGACCCAGTTCTTGAAGTTGCCAAGAGACTTCAAGCCATACACAATACTTGGTTGACAAACGGACAATGTTTTTGACGTTTTACAAGTGGTTTGAAATAGATCCACCTTCACCACTTTCAGCAATTGATCAAAATGCAACTAACTGGGTCGTTGGAATCTTTCGAACTGAACTCGCCCGGGTGGAAATTTTCGAACCCATCAAAAATTCTAGACAATGACGGAACATGTGTTTTATATAGATCCACCATTTGTTTGTGAATACCAGGTGTTTGACGATCAAATTAAATTATAAATAAAATCATGTGGCCTTCGTGCAGTCGGATAAGGACCAAAAGAATCGTCATTTCTCCAACACGAAGTGAGATAAAAATTTGAAAATCTACGATCTAATAGACACTGAACACAACTCTCTAACAAAAAAAAGTTTGACCTAGTAAACCATCTAGAAATCCAGAAATCGAGGCTCAAATACAACCCTTCCAAAAAGAAAGAAACTTTCTGTTCAACCTAATACCTGGACAAATTGTATTTTTCGTACCGCTGAGTTGAAATTTTTAGAGTAAATAGAATTTCGACTTAAGTCGGAGACAAAATTTCTCGTGAGGTACAACAAGTAAAACTTAATAAAAAATTTTGTTTCCCCGAATCATTAATTTTGTACACCTAAATCATTTTGTACACCCGAAGCGTTGTTTTTTTAAATATATTTCCTAATATGAGAATGGTTAGTTATTTCCCTTCCACCATTATACTAACAATATAAGATGTGCGAATTCCGCTGTTTACATAATCATCAAGTTAAAAAAAAACTCACGCGTCTACAAAATCCATATTTTAAAATATTTCTTCTTGAACAAGTGCCGGATATTTGAAAATTTTCATTTTGTATGGAACCATGCTGATACTCTGAAAAATTCAATTATTATTTCAAATGACAGAGCAGAAAATTGAATCATCTAAGTTTTTCACTGAAAAAGTGCTGGGGCAGCAATATGAAATGAATGCAAAATGAAGGAATCAATAATCCAGCGTTGTGTCTACGCATCAGAAAACTCAGAAAAGGTGATCTGTCGTGAGAGGCACGTATAAGAGTGAGAAATCGTACTAAGGACATCGGGCCAGGTGGGCGAGGACTGAAAATCTCTACACCTCATCTGATTTCAAATAGGCTCTTCATGTTGAATGAAGTGTTCTTGATGACATTATTAGCATCCAACCATTGTTTTCTCCAGATTTTCTCAAACTATGGACAGGATAAACGAGTGAAATGGATGGCAAAGAGAATTACAAAACGGAGGCGTCAGGAAAAATGCGCTCCATTAACAATAGATGGCGAAAGTTGATGGGTAGTTTGAATTCGGAGCACGAGAGCGTGTGGAATCTGACTGAAAAAAACACGAAGTGGAATGCTTTCTCAAATTTTGAAAGAGTCGCGGCTTTTAAAAACAGCACTCAAAAACTATGACTCGCAGGGTGACATCGACTTTGAATTCCGGAAGATCTCGAATCATGTTTCAAAACCGCACGCCGAATAAATAATTAATCTCAGTAATGAATTTTCCAAAACTTTTTTCTGCAAATATCTGATGCTTTGGTCTACGAAATCGAATTTTTCTCGCTTTATGTTTGCAAAATAAATAAATACATTTCAAAATGATACAAACAAGTATAAAAATGATGTGGAAGTCAGGATAGACAAGAACAAACTTTGGAAAAAATATATAAAAGGTGAGTCTAGAAATAGGAAATAATCTAAAAAGAGGAAATATGACCAAAATGACTAAAATGATAAATGACCAAAATTGCACATCAGTTTTCAAATGACCGAGCAGAAAATTGAACTACTAGGTTTTTTCATAGAAAGAGTGCAGGGGAAACGCTGCAAATGTTGAATTCAAATAGAAAAAATCAATAGTTCAGTGCTGTCTACGCATCAGAATATTCAGAAAAAGAGATCTGTCGTGAGTGATACGTATAAGAGTGAGAAACCGTACTGAGGACATTGGGACAGGTGGGGGAGGACGGAAAACATACCGGAACACACATACACACGACTCCTTCTTCTTCCACGTCTTATCTGATTCAAGATCGTCTCTTCACTTTGAATTATGTATTCTTAATGACCTTATTAGCATCCATTCACTGGATTCTCCAGATTTTCTCAGAATTATTGACTAAATTTATAGATGAAATGAATGGCGTAGAAAATTTTAAAAAAATGGAGGTGTCAGAAACAATGGGCTTTGCCAACACAAGATGACAAAGTTAGCGTAGTTTGAAGACGGAGCACGAGAGCGTGTGGAATCTGTCTGAAAAAAAAAACCAAGTGGGATTTTATCTTGAATATAATCGTAGAGATTAATACTTGATATTTATTGAAGCTGTCATTCAGCACTCACATACTATGTCTTGCAGATGGCTTGCAACTCATTAATTCCGATTTTGAGAAAAGTTTTCGAGGCCGCACCCCAAATCGGATTGTAGAATTGAAAAAAAAAAGATAAACTTTTCATGACTTTCCATAAAAATATTTGGTCTACAAAGTCGAATTTTCATCTCACTTCATTTTTGAAAAATAAATAAATACATATCAAAACGATACAAACAAATTAGAGGATGGTTTGGAAGTCAAGATGGAAATGAACGAACAATGATGAAGATGAATAAAGGTTGCGGTAAGAGAATAATCGATGGAAAAAGGAAAAAAAAACATGTATTTGTCGACTGGTGAAAATAACATAATCTAAGAAGAGAAATGACCAAAGTTACAAATAAGTTGATTTGATACTGGTTAGTAAGAAAATGATTTGGTTGAAATACTGGAAGAATGACTCATATGTAAGAAAGATTAATTGAAATGCGATATCAATTCGAACTCAACTGTCTTTTGGTGAAGAATGAAAATGGAAACAATAGGAATGGGAAAAAGTGAAAAAAAGAGAAAAAGTAGTTCTTCAATTTCTAGTTGAAAAGAAGAGGATATTCGAATAGCTCCATACTTTCGCCATCACACTTTCTTCGGATGCATGCCAGTTTCCCAGTTTGACCCAAAAGTTTCGGATCCTCATCTTCCTCACTGAAAAATGAGAAGTTTCAAAACTAAGGCATAAAAGTACTCACCTAGGTTCCCATGCCTTCAAATCGATATCTTTGAAAGTCTCGGCCTCAGAAAATGTGTGTTCTGCGTTCAACATCATTACCAAGAAATCGCCACAATTTCCATAGATCCACTGCTTCAACATACTGTTGGCTTGACTGTCAGATAACTTGCACAAATCAATGTTCATTAAATTGTTTTCTCTGGCTAGTATATTGTCGATTTCCAACCAATTTGTGGTATGTTGAAGACGAAGACATTGAGTTCCAAAAGCTCTTCGACATTTGTAACTTTTATCATCCACACTGACTGCGATGCCATAGTAATCAGACTTTATCCTTCTGAGAAATATCTCGATTTCTTCAGATGCCATGTTGATGTGATCGCTGGACCAGAATGATCCTCCGGATAAGTAAACCATATCGAACATTGGAATACTGTTCCACACAAAACTATCTTTCTGTTCGTTGATGTCCCGTTTGCAATCCAGCTTTTTGGTTTTGAAATGGAAAACTTGCAGCAAATGGCGGAGTACATGCTCACGTGGATCCTCGTGTTTGCCCTTGATCTTTTTGGCAAGATCTGTCACTGAATGCGCCACGACGAGTTTATCACCAGCCCGATGTTCACTTGCTACAGCATCGTTGTGCAACAAAATTCTCTCCACTCGAGTTTCATTTTGAAGAACATCGATGCAATCCTTTTCGCTGTCTTTTTCGAGTTTCAAGCATAATTCGGTCCAGTACCTTCTTTTACCGGCATTTCTGCGAAAAGCACGGAATGTTGAAAGATGGAATCTGAAAATTTTTTAAATATTGGTACGTCAGAACCAATAAAAAGTCTAACACATGAATCGAAAATTCTAATAGATCTGAAACTCACATAGCCAAGAAATTCATATTTCGAATTATATCATGTTGAAGGTCTGTTGGAAGTTCGAGTAGTCGTAATGGCTTCGGCCTCTGGTTCGTATCCATGACAATAAGCTAAAAACTGTTTTTTTTTGAGCATTGAAAGGAATAAGAAACGAAATTTTAACGTTTGCAATAACAATAATGTGCACAAGTAAACACAATCAGTTCAAATTCTGTCTATGCTGAATGTTAAGAAAACTAATCTAAAGTTACGTATCAGAGAACACAAAAAAAGATAGTAGTGCTGAGTAAATGCGCAGAACGTGAAAGGGTGAAACATTTTGCTGATGTGAGTGCATTTTGCCAGATGTAAAGGGACGGAGAACGGACATTAACGAACACAATATTTTTGCTCCAAACTAGCGACAACAAAGTCAAGCATCCACTGGCGCGTTTTGCGACGACGATGTCTGCGTCTCTCAAAAGCTTCGGATCCAGTTGCTTCTCCTCCAAAATCTATTAAAAACTGGTTGCTGCATGAATATTCGAGTTTTCTCTGATTTTGAATTGTTTCTTTCGTCAAATTAGCTATCATTTTTTGGGACGATTTTCAAAAAGAATGTCAGCAATTTGTATGGTTAGTCACTCATGTTCGTAAAATACTTCTTCGCCGAAGTTTTTGCAGGTCTACGGAGCGGAAACCCAGATGCACCAGGATAAGATTTCATTAAAAATCGAATTTCTAAAAACTCAAACCTAGACTCAAACACAAAAAATGGTTTTTTTATTGAATCGCTGAGAAACCTATTACTAAAATTTCACTTGACTGTTGCGAACAAAACATAAATTCCGGAAAGAACTAACCTGACCGAACATTTAGGATCTTTTGTTACGCATTGACGTAGATCAATCTGAGCGAATTGGAAAATGCATTTTTTAAACTGTACCTGGGAAACACCAATGATTCTTATTTTTGACTATTTTAAAGCAGTATTTGTAAGTTTTCGTTCAATATGTATATTTGGTCTTAACTTATTTTCAGCTTGAATTGTAAGTTTATAGTTAAAAATGTGATGTTTCTGTAAGAATACCGTATTTCCTCCATTAGAAGCCCATCTCTTATAGAAGCCCTGCGACGTGCGTAAATACATAAAAGTCCACCCTCTAAAAAATGTTCGTGCAGCTCAGTTTGTAAAGTTTGTTCAGTATAGTTAGTCTAGTCGTTTATTGCAGACATATTCTTCTTCTTTCGAAAAATTTCTGGTAATTTCTGGTTTTGCTAATTTCCTGATAAGGAGGTTGAAAAATAAAAGCCCGTGGGCATCAAATAGAGGAAATAAGTTATTTTTGGTTAAAATTGGGCTTAAAATCTTGAAAGGAAGTTAACAGAAAAAAGCAACGGTCGACTAATGTATATTCTCAATATTTAATTTTCGAATCAGATTATTGCAGCAGTTCTAAAATCATTTCCTTGCGATAATTTCAACTATAACATTCAGAACAACAAATTTCCCTGCGGATATATGATGCGCAGTCTTTAAAAATTTATTTTCATCCCATTTTTTAGTGAAAAGTAAGAAAAAATATTTTCAAAATTATACAAACAAAATAATGAGGGTCAGTACAATTGGACAGAATGAGAACTGAAAACCCTCGCAAGACGAAAATATATGAAAAGGTGTTAAAGATTAGAGAGAGGGTTGAAGATGAGTAAATGGGAATAAGAAAAAAGAAAAAAATAGCCGACTTATGAAAATAACAAATTCAGAGATTAAATGACAAAAGTTCCTCGACGAAAGCGGTTTGTAAAACTAGTGATTTTGAATAGTTCTCGACACTCGCCAATTTTCCATCACATTTTCTCCGAAAGTACGCAATTTTTCCATCTACACCCAAATTGTACGGATCCTTATCGTTCTCACTGAAAAATGAAGAATTTCATGAATAGTTTATAGATGTACTCACATGGGTTTCCACGCAGTCAACTTAATATTTTTGAAAGTCTCCGCATCGGAAAATGTGTGTTCTGCGCTCAAGTCCATGGACAATGAATTGCTACGACATCCATTAATCCACTGCTTCAACAAGCTATTGGCTTGACCGTCAGATAACTTATTCAGTTGAATATGATATAAATTCTCTTCTCTGGTTAGTATATTGTCTAACTCCAACCATTCGGATCTGAAGAAAAGTCGAAGAGTTTGACATCCAATAGCTTTTTGGAATTTATAATTTTTATCGTCCACATTGGTATTCACGATATAGTGAGAAGATCTGATTTTCTTGAAAAATAGCTCTATTTCTGCCGGTGTCATGGTGATGTATTCGTCCGAAAAAATACATCCTCTGGATAAATATACATAATCAAACTTTGGAATACTGTTCCATAGAAAGCTATCATTCTGTTCGTCGATAACTCGATTGCAGGTCAGCGTTTTTGATTTGAACTGGAAAGTTTCAAGGAGATGGTGAAGAACACGTTCACGTGGATCCTCGATGTCGCTCTTGATCTTTTCGGAGAGATCCCTCACTGAGTGCTCCACGACAAGCTTATCGTGCACCAGATGCTCCCTCGTCACCGCAGCGTTGTGCAATAAAATTTTTTCTTCTGTGGTACTATTGTTGAGGACTTCGATAAAATCTTTTTCACGGTCTTCGTGGAGTTCCAAAGACAGACTGGTCCAGTATCTGGCCCTTTTCACGTTTCTGCGAAAAGCCCTAGATATTGAGAGACCGAATCTGAAAAGTTTTAAAAGATTGTTATATCAGAAAAATTAGAAATTGAGAAATGTATTATATCTGAAACTCACAATTCCAAGAAGTTCATATTTTGAATTATCTCATCTTGAAGATCTCTCGGAAAATCGAGTATTTTGATTCGTGGTCGCACTGGATTTGGTTCTTGGTTTGGATCCATGATTATGCGCTGAAAATAGGTTTTTATTAATTAGAAAAATAAAATAATCAATAAATTAACGTTTGCAATGAATAGAATATGCGCGTTTATACACAGCCTGGTCGAACACGGCCTATGTTGGATGCTAGTAATGCTAATCGAGTTTCGCGTTCACGCAGACTGGCAATTTGCGCTGAGCATATCTTGCCAGAGGTAAAAACGGAGAACAAGAGTAACGAGCATACACCCTCTTTTCTTCGCACCTTATCTAATTTCTAATAGGCTCTTCATATTGAATGAAGTGTTCTTAATGACATTATTAGCACTATTCTCTCCTGGTTTCCTCAAAATGTTTGGACCAGGTTCTATTCAAAAGATGCAAGGGATGGTATAGAGCATTACGAAATAGCGGTGATAGACACACATTCGCTGCAAGGAGATGACAAAAAATTGGCATGCAATACGTATCCGGAACGCAACGGCAGGTAACAATCGAGTTTTGCGTAAACGCATGGAACAGGAAGAAAGATTAGTTGTGAGTATATGTATTAGCAGGTTGAAGGGTAGCACATTGTGCTGAGCATATTTTGCCAGGTGGAAAAAGACGGGCGAGAACGCACCAATACACACCCTTCTTCCTCCATACCTCATATGATGCCAGATAGTGTTATTAATGACCATATAGCACGCTATGACATTATTATTGTACTGATTGTAAAATGGGTTATAGTGAGCTCAATATTTTACTCATAGTAGAGTACTTATTTTCATGGTTTCAGAATTAACATTCTGGAAAATAAAAAGTGCTATCATAAAGCTGTGACCGATTTATTTGAGAAGACTGAAGAAGAAAGCTTCCAAGCTCATGAGTTCTCAGACGTGCGAAGCAATTCTCTCGAGACCAAACTAAAACAAAATTAAATTGTTTCAGGATTATCTTGTTTTTGTTAAAATGGAATGAAGACCAATGAAGCTAACTTATGAGTGCGGTCTGATATCAATTTCTCGTTATGGCCATTCCGTTATAATGTTTTCAATCTAAGCATTCATTTGAGAACAGGGCAACTTTCACAGAAGAATTTTCCCAATAAAAAGTAACTTTCAATATGTTACAAACAAATATGAGGAAGATTTGAAAGTCGGATAGAACTGATTAAAATGAACAATGATAACGCAACTGTGATGAGATTAAATAAAGAATGAATTAGTGGAAATTTGTTTGAAAAAGTAGAACGTTCGAATAATCCCAGACTTTTGCCAATTTTCCATCACACTTTCTCCGAATGCATGCAAGTTTTCCATTTTTACCCAATGGTTTCTGATCCTTATCATCCTCACTGAAAAAAAAAAATACAAAAATAGTTCATGGACACACTCACCTTGGTTCCCACGCCTTCGTATCAATACCTTTGAAAGCTTTTGCATTGGAATATTTGTATTCTGCGTATAAGGTCATAAACTTCAAATTGTTGTGTTCTCCATTGATCCACTGTTGTAACATACGGTTGACTTGACTGTCAGATAACTTGCACAATTCGATATTCGATAAATTGCTTTCTCTGGACAGTATATTGTCTAACTCCAACCATTCTGAGCTACATTGAAGTTTAAGACATTGAAGTCCAACAGCGCTTTGAAATTTATAATTATTATCGTCCACACTGACTATCAAGGTAAAGTGATCAGACTTAATCCTTTTGAAAAATATCTCGATTTCTTCAGGTGTCATGGCAATGTCTTCGTCGAACCACACTGGTTTTCTGGATAAGTGTACAAATTCGAACATTGGTATACTGTTCCACAGAAAACTATCATTCTGTTCGTTGATAGCTCGCCTGCATTTCAGCGTTTTTGTTTTGAATTGGAAAGTTTCGAGAAGAAGGCGGAGGACACGCTCGCGTGGATCCTTGTATTCGCTCTCGATCTTTTCGCCAAGATCCGTCACTGAATGCTCCATGACGAGCTTGTCATTCACAAGATGTTCCCGTGCGACAGCAGAGCGGTGCAATAAAATTTTTTCTTCTTTGGTTTCATTGTCGAGGACATAGATGCAATCTTTTTCGCAGTCTTCACTGAGTTCCAAAGACAATTCGGACCAGTGTCTGGCGCTCTTGACATTTCTGCGGAAGGCACGAAATACTGAGAGATGGAATCTGAAAAGTTCCAGAGTATTATTAATCAGGAAAATTTCGAAAAAGGCTACAATTTTTACCATTAGAAATTCTGTAGGTGGAAGATTTGATAACTAATTTGAAGTGTTACGGATAAATTGAAAATTCATAACAGATCTAAAACTCACAATTCCAAGAAGTTCATATTTTGGATAATTTCATCTTGAAGATCTCTCGGGAATCCGAGTATTCCAATTCGTGGTCGCACTGGATTTGGTCTCTGGTTTGGATTCATGATGATGAGCTAAAAACTATTGTTACTAACTGGGAAAAAAAAGAATTATCGATATATCAACGTCTGCAAAATGAGAATGTACGTATTGTTTGAACACTGCCCAGTACTACCGATCTAGTGTTGCGTGTATGCATAGCAAAAACAGAGGATATGTCGTGAGTGACCCGTGTAGGAGTGGTAAACTGTACAGAAGACATTGGGCCAGGTGGGCGAGTACAGAAAGCACAGCAGAACACACACACGACCTCTTCTTTTCCACTCCTTATCTGATTTAGGATCGTCCTTTCACGTTGAATTGAGTGTTCTTCTTGACCCTATTAGCACCCGTTCACTATTTTTCGTTTCTACAATATTTGAAAGATTTGATGGACAGCGTATAGAATTACAAAAGTAAAACAGCGGGAGAATAAACGCGCTCCATTGAGATGGAGAATTTGTGCGCAGTTCTAAACCGGAGCTGCAGGGCCGGTAGAATCTGTCTGAAAAAAAGAAGAACGTTTTGTCAAATTTGGAGATGGTCGTGAAGGTTGATACTTCGACAGACAACATAAAAATTATTATTCATCAAAACTTTTTTCTTACTTCCTGGATGCAATGTAGAGAACCATATTGTTTGGACTGGTACATCCGAGTTTGAAAATGAAGAGGATATTTGATAAAAATGGGAAAAGTAGGTAACGTTTGAATTGAGTTATTTTTCAAGCAACTCTTGTGTCGACAGTTGGATTCTCTGAAGCGTTTCAGACATCAAATGTTTATTGTTCGACAATAAATGGAATTAATATTCTGGCAAATAAAAAATATTAACATGACTGAAAGCTGTGACTGAGTTATTCGAGAAGACTGGAGAAGAAGGTTTCCAAGCTCATGATTTCTCTGACGTGCAATGCAATGCTCTCGATTCCAAAATAAAACCAAAGAAAAGTATTTCAGGATTCTTTTGTATTTTCTAAGGTTGAATGAAAGTAAATGAAGCTCACGTCTGAGTCCGTTCTAATACAAAATTCTTTAGTTATACGAATTCATTCAAAAACAATATATCCTTGAAAAATTAAAACTCAATTATCTGGATTACTGTAAAAGATAGCAACATATTGTCAACTAATAAATTATTTATTATAATAACACCAATATTTTATCTGTTGACAGGATTTTCATATCCCTCACAAAAATCGAGATAATTGAGCTTGAAACGATCACGGTGTGAGTGGAACTTCGTAATAATGTTTGCAGTATATCCATTCTTTTGAAAGCAAAACTAGATTAGACTCTTCTTAACTTTCACAAACGGATTTTTCGGGGAAGAAATCCTTAATTTTTTTTCGCTTTACTCACCATGCACCTTTCCTCTCGTCCCAAACTAGCGAGAACATGGTACTCCTGTATTATACTGCTTGCTACCATTTTCCCAGTCATTTGGACGGTTTTCTCTAACGATTTCTAGAATACTGACTTCAGTTCAAACAATTATCTTCCCTGCAACTCACCCATCCTCCTTGATCAACATACATCTGCCATTGTATCGAACGAGTGGTGAAATCTTTCTTCAAAAAAAAAATAGTTATATGTATTTTTCAAATAATTGACTCACGTTGACTATTTCGGGCATATTTGTATCAAATGAAGTGGCGGGTGTGACATAGAGACGGTTTTGAAGTTGAGCCGAGCAGAGAACAAGAGGATCCTGATTTCCTGCATCTTCTGGTAGAAGTTTTACTCCTTCTTCAGGAATTTCGAACAGAGAGTAGGGATTGTTTGGTGGATGAATGCCAACACTTTGTGAGCGATGCTCCGAAATTGGAATTGTCATGGTTTGGAAAGCTCTGTAATATTTGATTGTGCAGACTATAAACGAGGAAGTCGAACAAAAGCTTTATCAGGAATCATAAACAAAAATTAATACCAGAAATCATGTATGACGTTTGTGACTGAATTGGAAAATGAATGAATGCGTGTATTATGAAAAAAAATGCCAACAGAAATCCAGGAGATTGAAAACAACAGCCTATTACTAAGAAAGACGTGCACTTCTAGATATTTTAGGAGAGAAAAAAAAGAAGCTTCGATCTCCCGACAGTGAAAAATTGGAAAATGATTTGTCAAAAGGTTATGTGGTGTTTTATAAAGAGAAGGAAAAAAGAAGATCCAAAAAAGAAGAAATAAAACAAATGGAGATTTTTGATGTGGTCATTTGTCAGGTGTCAATGAAAAGAGCAGTCTTCCAAGATTGGATGAAAAGACTAATGCCAAAAAAATGTGAAGCATGGAGCATGAGCACTTGAAGACAAAAAATCGGGAAAAGGAATATTTTTTGAAAAAAAAGTTTTTAATTGAACTGCAAAATGAAAGTGGACTTTGTCGGTAAAAATATTGAGAAATTTGCTGTCTGAAATTAAAGGAGGCAAGAGGTTTTCGGAGAAAATGTTCGATTTATATGTAAATAGTATACCTAAACAGTGTGAGCTGAAATAAAAACGTTTTCACATCGCAATACAGACATATTTTTTTTGATTTCCCAGTATTTCAGTAGCCCTCCAATTGTGCATAACGCAGAAAAAGTCAATTCCAAGTCAGAAGCAATACACTTTTTTTGAGTGAAAGCCCATCAACACCCACCCCATTCCCATAAAAGTTCGTTTATTCGATTACAACACAATACATTTAAGCCCATCTTCCTCCCTTTTTGCCGAATGGATTACACTATACTGTTCATTTTGCCATTTGAAATTTTTTTTTCGTCTTTCTGTAAATCCCACACATTTTTTTTTGGAAAGAATCAATTACTGAGATTTTGAGAAAATAACGTTTAGTCTTGCATCGAATATAGACATTCAAAAAAGCAAAAAAACGATTGTTAGCTTCACATGCTCGTATTATTTCTGTTTCTCATAAAATCATACTACTCCCAAAAGTTTATGGATCTATTGCCTTTGTTTTTATAATCGTTGGTTCTATGAAATAGTTGATCGTTTTGTGCATATATCCACCTTTTAAAACAAAAATTGATGCTTCTCTCTACTCTCAGAGAAATCTTGGAAAGTAGGAAAAAGAATCTCAAAAGTTCACCCACATTAGGTGAATCAACTATGAAGGTTGAGGGTTCAGATTTTTTGCATATTTGCAATAAACTTCCCAAACCGAAATTAAGCTCATGATTTCGAATTCTTCCATTTAGCTATTCATCTCAAATGAGGAGAAAGTGTAAATAGACTAATGTCAACTACTAAAGAGAAAACTGTCATCAAAACTTCGATAATATCGTTTTATCATTCCCACCTCTAGATTTTTAAATACCATTCTCAGTTTCACACTATCTCTTAAAGTTCATCTTCTTACTTAGTCCCTCTCTCATACTCTCTGAACGAATGTTTTCGTCAGAAAAATGTTATTCAGACAAATGCACTTTTTCAGAAATTAGCTCCACTTTTTGCAACAGTTCGTAACACTCATGACCGCAACCCCATCCAAGTGTTTTTCGTGTTACGTTGCACAATTAGAAGCGTTGGCTAACGCATTCGGATTTGAAATTCGACCAATCGTTCCAACGGTAATGAATCTTCCATCTGAGTATCATGTGAGTGTCAACTATCTAAGAATTACTCATTTTTACTCAAATGTTCAGGTGTTCTTCTTACAACTCGATCAAACTTGCTCGGAATTGCTGGAAGCACGTCCTTGGGTGAGTTTTGTTAAATTATTCACCCAAAAACAATGCATTTCAAAGGAAAACTTGCCGGAGATTGATCACATGCCATGTCAAACCACCGTTCTTGCTGTGAAAGAAGTTGTCGGCAAGGTGTTGGTAGTTGGAATGAAGTTGAAAACAGAGGTAATAGCATGCCAACTTTTAATCCAGATTCTGTAAAGCCCTTTCTTATTTAGTTATTCCAGGAGGGCACCAAGAAAATGATAAACTTCATGCGACAGATCGTCAACCTCATTGCTTTCTTGGAAACTATAGACGGCACTATTTAAAGTTACTGTGATTGACTTTTTATGATCATATGCTGGGTGTTTCTCTCCCTTCTCTCATTCGCTCCAATTCCATTCACTCATTTATCTGAAATTCTCAACGATTCCCGCTCTCTTTAATAACATCAGCATTTCATGTATGTTAATAAAAATAAGTAAAGAAATGTGTTGATACAATATGATTTCAAATTTAATAGGGACCCCGATAGAATATCTCTGTTCTTCGGAAAATAGTTTTCTCAAAAATCTCCATTCAATGAATCAAGTGAGAAAATGGCACTGTTCTCAAATCGCGGACCAAAAAATAATAGAAAATGTGTCAAATACTGCAATATCTATCTCTAATTGAATGTCACTCTTCAATAGAGCGTCCCTCCAAAAACCATTTTTTTGAAACACATAAGTGGTTCATTTTTTTTTCCTTTTTCTATGTATGTCATCTGTTTTCCCGGAAGAAAAATATAACTTTTGGGTCTGGCAGGTCTGCATCATAAGGTTCAGACACTTCATTTTATTTATTACCCTGTAGGATACGACAGACTCATAAAAAGACTTGAAATCGGAACGACTTCACCTTGTCTACTACCATATTGTCCTTTCAAAGAGCCCATCTGTAGCGTTAGGGTATCACCCTGCATCTATCTTCTTCACGTCATTGAACGTCTTCAGATGAAATCATTTTCTTCACCCATTACCCTATCAGTCTAATCCCACCTGGTCACGCCCACCAAGACAGCCCCTATATAAGGTCCAGCAGATACTCAAATTCGTCGGCATTTGATGTTTTCTCGGGTGTTGGAGCTCGTTGGTCAGGTCATTGAGATTTTGCTAAATCTGATCATTCTGCTCATCCACTACACATTGAGAGTATATCAATGCTTTTCTATGGAACCCCGATTGGGATCCTTTGTTTTCTATTTTTTTAAGTATTCAACCCTCTTGACGAAACTCGTCAACAACAACTCAATGAGGTCAGGATTTCAAACTTCCCGCCATTTTTCAAAACCACTTTTTCGCTATTCAGCATGTCGACAATTAGAACAGCATAAAATGTAAGTTGTTTTACAACAGGTTATCAGAAACAGGGCCGCGTCTCGGTTGGTGGGTACCAAGCCATTTGGTATTTCGAAAGCAACCTCGTTCACTTTCGAACTTTTAGGCTTCTAGGCCCGTCAAATCCTACCCATTCCAGAACTACTTTACCCACAAATCCGCATCTCTGTTTTTGACAGCCTTAGTTTTAGAATCAATACAAAAAATCAGAATTTTCAGAATCAAAAAGTCCAGGAGTTCCTGTGCCAATTCCAGAAACCAGCTGCTGTATGGTGCTCAAAAACTTCATCGACTCGAACGTAAAGAAATTCCACTATGAGATGTTCTAGAGTCCCATTTGGACAAGGAAATTACGGTGTAACCGAATTAGATGGCCAACGTCGACATAATTTTTGAATAATTAGATTTTTTTGTTTAAAACATTGAAAAGTATGAGATACTCTGGAGCCGTATTTCAACTAAGAAAATACCGAATGAGATGGCAACGTTCGCATAATTTGATTTTTGAATAATTGCTGGACGCTACACACACGCTGTATACCAATGCAACACTGTAAAAGACAGAAGTGGATCTGAAAATTTTAGTTAGTAGCGAAGACAAGAAAACTGTTGTAAACTTTAAAAATCCAGCGGCTTTTTCTAATATGCGGTCATGATTGTTACGAACTGGCGTAATTTTCTTCTTTCTTCTGAACAGTTTCTTTGGAAAAAAAACAAACGACGTGCGATTTCGAAAAACAACTTCATACATCAAGAATTAACCAAAAAACACATTTTTATAGTTCACCCTAATTTAAAATAGCAAATCCACTATCTGATTCTTTCAACTCCTCCATCTGCCGTATTAACTCTTCTTCTGACACTAGTCAGCACCAATTTTGAAGAGAAAAATTGTTTAATTTGAGAAAAAAAATCTAAGCAATGAAAACAAATTCTGAGAAAAAAATAGAGATTTTCTGAAAACTCTTTAAAGGAGGCCAGACATAGAAAAAGTATTCCTGATATTTGCCTAGAGAACCCCCATGAGGAGTTGAACTCATGACAGGCAGCTCAGGGGTACAGCGCCGCTACCGGCTGAGCTACGGGGGCTCAAACGAGGCCGACGACCGATGGCCTACTAAGCGCAGTGCGATTTCGTCCCCAAACTGTCCCCTGAAATTTTTGCTGTCTCGCCTCCTTTAAATACAGAGAAAATAAACTCTGAAAAAATGTTTAAATGTTTGATAAACATTCGAGTTTTAAATATTCCAAAAATTATGGATGCTAGAAATGGCCTTCCCGAATCTTTTCGAGTTATCGAAAATTTCGATTTTTCAAAGTTTCGGTGTTTGGAATATTCCTATTATCAAAACTTTGGAGATTCAAAGGTTTTGGAACTTTGAAGTGTCGGCATAATCCGATTCTGCAGTTTTTTTTCGCGCTTTTTTTAATCAGAAGCTTTAAAAGGAAAAAACCTGATCAAATCAAAGCAAAACAATAACTTGAAATAGCATACATTGAATTTTTCATAGTTTTGCAACGGGATTATTTGCAAAACTTGGCATTATTTCTACTTTTATTATTTTTCAAGTCAAAGTTCGATTTATCCTCTCTGTTTCTCTTCTTCCAAAGCAACAGCTGTTTCAATTTTGTTCCCACCTCGTATTCTTCTCGTTTCTCCACAGAAGTTTTTTCTGAACAAGAACCAACTGACGCTGTTAGTTGTAATCTTAAGGATGATAGCAAGATGTGATAAATTGGGGTCGAATTGATCGCTCAACCTGCTCATTTTCCTCACTACCTCGGAAGTTGCTAGCCAGTCATCTCGTGGTGTTAATGAGATAACACTTTTCACATTTTTTTGCACATTAAGCCGTCACTTTTATTGCTCGAGAGATTTTCTTGTTCGTAGACATATTTCAAAGTAATGAGTAAATTTAGAATAAACTTGTAAGATACTTCTGTTTTAAATACATTTCCAATTTCAGATAACCAAAACCAGATAATACAAAATGGGAGACTCAATGTTATCAAGAATTAAGAAAGGATTCTTCGACGCAGTCAAATTAGTCAGACGATTGTCTAACAGGCGCAGAGTTCGATTGTCCCAACGTGAAGCTTGTTTGATTTATTTCACGCCAAGCGAAGCTAAAAATCTGTCTCACACTGCGGAAGGACTTCTTCCAGGATTGACTGTTTCTGTAATTCAAAAGCACACATTAGAACAAAAAACAATCTGTAATTTCAGGCACACATTGTGATTCCACCGGCTATGCAAGCTATTCGTTTTGCTCAACTTTGAGTGCTCATTTGAAATGGAATTTTCAGTGAACAATATATTGCTAGAAAAATGAATTGGTGAGTTTTCTGGTCTGATGACTGAACAGTACAATTAATTTATCAAGAATTAGAACGTCATACTGGCGGTACCGAGTCAACGATTATCCACATTCTTTCTAAAATCCCTTGGATTCAAAATATTCAACACAATGATCATTTGTTTCAATCCTAATTAAATGACTTTGAGCCAATTAAAAATGTTCTGCATTTTGTATCATTTCTGTTTTTTTTTCGAAAAGAAAAATTCTCTTCTAATTTTGTGATTTTTTTTTCAAAATAAAGTTGTAGTTTGATTTGAATGCAAGAAAAGTAAACGTTTTTTGCTTGTATCAAAACAGGTCATAAACAATTATCAGAATTTGCAATCGTATGTTACAAGATTTTCCGCAACCAAAAGTTTCTGATTTCACGTGAAAAATCTAAAATAACTCGCTCCAAACCGTCAATTTCAAGGCCTTTTATCTCATTTTCTGTAAAAGATTTCAAAAAGTTGTCAACTGACAAAAAATTAACTGTGACTTCAAAAATAGTTTGTCAGTTAACCACTTCTCGATATGTTGAACCGAGATAAAATTTCTTGAAGTTAGGAGTTAGACTGCTTATTTCCTTTGAGTGTGTACGTTATTTTTTAAACATTTGGTTTCAATTTTACTTCAAAAATAACAAAACGTTTACTGGGAGAAAAAGGAAATCTTTTACTTTATATTATTTCGTCCAGTGTTCTGTTGAATCAGATTTATAGTTTCCCAAAATTTTCGAGATCTGCTCGACCGTCCTGTTCATTTCAGTAAACTGGTGGAAGTTTTTGGAATCTGAGATTTTATATGGGCAGGGAGAGCAGTTCCTTATTTTTAATAAATCAATTTTTCACTCATTTCGCATGAAATGCACAAAATTCTGAAAAAATCTCGTCCTAATCCCCTGCCGATATATTTTCTTCGCATGCAATTAAAGTAATTGGGAAGGGGGAGAAGACAAATTTGAGGGACCTCTCCTATTATCCTTCTCGCAAAGTCGGAGCGTTGAATTTTGCGATAAAATGAATTCCCCACGTCTTTTTTCAGTTTTTCCTCCTTTTTCAGTAAAAACTCTCAAAACAGACCAAATATTTTGTACTCTGCTGTCTATTTCTCATTCCAGTCCGAAAAAAGGACAGAAAAATGAAACATTTTTAACATTATCAGACGAGAGAGTGAGGGGATACGTGTTACAAACCGAGAGAAATAGACACGAAAAAAATGCCCTATGTAGTAGAAACATCAAAAAAGGGAGAAAAAAGTCAGGTTTTCTGGGTTGATTTTTTGAAGAAGATTTTGAAATGAGATGGGTGTGAGGAGACAAAATACTGGTTTTCAAAGAGGGATTTTGAATGAATGTTTAGATAATTTCCATAAGGGATGAGGGCAGTTGAGGGACAGAAAGATTGAACTGGAATTACAATAGAAAAAAATTGGATCGGGAAAAATTACGTTAAACAATGAAGTAATATGTTTTCGAGAGAAACTGAGTGGGATATATCAATTTTGAAGAAAATCGGAGAAATTTCCGTTTACTACTGGAAAATGAATTTTACTGGGAAAATAAATGAAAAAAGAGGGAAATAATATAATTGAGGGGTTGCGGTGAACCGTTTTCTATTGATTTTTTAATGCCAAAAAAGTTGAACGATAAGAAAAATAAGCCCACAAAGTACCACAATGATGAGGAAGACTCCAGAAGGTAGATGTTGGATGGAGAGTATTGGGATTTCAAATTTGATGAGTAGTAGCCTGAAATACTGAAACATTTAGAAAATAATACTTACATTTTCCAGAGGCCGTATTCATGAACATTTTCGTTGGAAAATTGTTTTCTTTCCAAAAATCAACTGAAAAGGCGTGAAAATTGAAGGAAATTTGTTTTCTTTTTGGAAAATCTTTATATTTTCATGAAATAGGTATACTACTGTAGATTTTTGTTTACAGTCAATTTAATGAATTTTTGGATTCTAAAAAAAGTTGTATGTTGATAGAATAGTATATCAAGTACATTGTTATCTATTTTTAATGCCAAAAATCGCTCCACTTCAACTTAAAAACTATGTTTTTTGACAAAAATCACATGAATGGATAGAGCTAGGAATTTTAAGTACTGTGACCAAATATGATAAATTTTCAGTCCATAGTTTTTGAGGAAACTTAACTCAAAAGTCATTTTCTGACCCTGAGAGTCAGAAAGTCATTTGAATAATGTTCAGTACATTTTCACGCTTCCATTTTCCTTTTGGAATATAATCCAGTTGATTTTTGAAAGGAAAATGTTCATGAATATGGCCTCAGATCTTTGATAAACTTTTTTAATTTCGAAAACATCCAGAACTCAATAAATTTTAAAGAGTGTCCAACTCACTTGATTTCATGGATGTGGTGGCCCATGATTCCAGAAGATTGGATGGATCGGTAGTGGCAGGTGGATCGGTGTTGCTCTGTGATCGGGGATTGGAAGGTTGTTGAGGATTGGAGGGTTGTTGGGAAGAACGGGAATTGGTACTGGCAATTTGTTCGGCATTTGAATAGCCAGCGGCATTCCCAGCTGGTTCGGTTGTTGAATCGCCAATTGTTGAGTATGATTCGGAATCATCGGAAAAGCTCCCGGCTGTCCCATGTGTTGAAATGGTTGGTTGCCTTGTCCGTTTGCCCCAAAATGTCGAAACAAAAAGAAAGGATCCAATGACAGCTTGGTTGGCAGAGTTGCCATAAATTTCTTGTTCCAGTCGTCGAGATGAGCCTTGACTTGTTGATGAGCAAGTTCTTGGTTAGCGGGAGGCCGTTGTTGAGGAGGAGCGGGCATCATCGGAGTTACAGGTGGTTGATATCTCACAACAGCATCCATTGGTGTTGCAGCTGGTTGACGAGTTCTGGTGTCTTTGGTTGGAAAAGTCGAGTGAGCATTCATTACAGTCCGCGCGAGTTCCTCACGTGGAACCAAATGACCATGATTCTCGAGCCGTCCAGTCGAATTTTTCTTTGACTGCTGATACATTCGAACATGAAAAGCCGGATTCAGGAGAGCATTCATTGGAGTCACAGTAAGAGTTGGTTGAGTTTGATTGTTTCCTAAACTCTCAGGTGTCTTTTGGAGAAGCGGATGATCATTGGCTGGAAGAATCCCAGCTTCTCGACACATCGCCAGATAGTTTTCTTTTGCGGAGATCTCATGTGGACGGACTTCGGGAACAGGAGTTGGTGATTTCTGTGGGAGAGCAATCTGAGACGTACCTTGCGTGGACTGGAAAATATGCTGATGTTGTTGGTGAAGAATTTCTTAGGAAACTTACATTTTCCATGTCAGCTTGTTTCCGAACTAGGTCCAATGCAGCCCTAGCTTCCCGGGCCATAGTCATTGGTGATGTTACGACTGGTACACTCAAGTGTTTCTGTAATAAAATCTACTTAATTTTATAGAAACCCCATTTTGGTTTTGGAAAGTAATTTACACAAGTTTTACTTATCCCCAGGATTCAAGATTTCTGAGAAATAGGTAAATAGGACTCAATCTCGATCAGGGTTGCTCGAGAAATCATTTTCAGATATCCAAAAGATTTTTCCCGAATATACGTTTTTTTTTTTTGAAAAAAAAATTTTTTTTTTTCTTGAAACTTAGAAAAACGTTGGAAAAATTTTCCAATTTTTTCTCGGAAGATTTTCCGTTGCTCAATTTTTTCGAAATCAGTCGGAAAAATAAAAAAAAACCGGAAAATCAGATTATCCATTTACCGACTCCGAACAAGCCTGGTCTGAACTAAAAATTTCCGATGTTGTTGCTGGAGAGCTTCTTGAGAAACTAACTTTTCCAAGATCTGGATGCTCTTCAAGAAATTTCTTCTTAGCTTGTTCAAAATTGGCACTAGCTTCCCGAGCCATCTCCATCACTGATTTTGCGACACTCGAGTGTTTCTGTAACAAAATCGACTTACAAAATCGACTACCCAATTTTGGTTTTGAAAAGGAATTCACTATTCGATATTCGAAATTTTTTACCCGATTATACTTTTTTTTGGGAAAACTTGATTTATTTTTTTAAAACTGGCAATTAAAGGGTTAAAACAGTTAAAACCAGAAATATTGTCACTGAGCCTCTAACGTTACGGGAAGATTTTTTAAGTGAAAAAACGGTGGATCAGTTTTCCAAATTCTTTTCTATGAAAAATTCCCGTTGTTAAATTTTTCCGAGAAAAGTCGAAAAAATCGGGAAATCGGATTATCCGTTTTCCGACTCCGAGCAAGACGGGTCTGATCAAGATATTCTGATGTTGTTGCTGGAGAGCTTCTTGGAAAACTTACTTTTTCACGATCTGGTTGCTCTCCAAGAATTGTTTTCTTCACTTGTTCAAAATATGCTTGAGCGTCCCGGGCCATTGTCATTGGTGATGTTACGACTGGTACACTCGAATGTTTCTGTAACAAAATCGACTTAATTTTACAGAAACCCTATTTTGGTTTTGGAAAGTAATTTACATCAGTTTTATTTATCTCCGAAGTGGTGACTTCTGAAATATAGCCAAATGAGACATAATTTACCTGGAACAGGCTTTTAAACCAGTTTCAGAAAATAGGATACCCAAAATTTTTCATAAAAATACCTTTTTTCATCGAAAAACGCGATACATTTTTTTGAAACTAGCAATTAAAGGGTTACAACAGTTAAAATTGAAAAATTCATATATCACCAATGCGCCTCTCCCGACTTTTCGGAAAGTTTTTTATTTCAAAAAAAAGTTCGTTTTTTTCCCAAAAAAAATTCGGAAATTTTTCATTGCTAAACTTTTCAAAAAAAGTCGGAAAAATCGGGGAATCGGATTATCTGTTTTCCGACCCCAAACAAGCCAGGTCCGGACTAAAAATTTCTGATGTTGTTGCTGGAGAGCTCCTTGGAAAACTTCATTCAACTATCCTTATTCGTAAATTTACTCCAATCAGATTCACGCATTACTGAAATTCACACTTACCATTCTCTTTTGCTTTTCACCCTCTCCATTTTTTTCATTTCCCCTCTTCTTGTTTCTGTGCACCAATTTGATATTTGCTTCTCGAACAATATCACCATATCGCTCTGGTTTCCCAACGACCCCAACCACGATTGGATCCTGAAACAAGTAATACTCTGGGGATGTCTAGAGAGCTTATCAACCTCTTTTTGATCGTCGTCGACGAAATCGTAGGGATCCCCGTTCGGTTTTGGTGAAGGATCCCTTGGTTGCATATAAACTGGAGTTTTTCTGAAGGGTTTCGATGGCAATCCCGATGATCCGCCCGAAGATGAGTCTTTGTTCCATGATGAATCCATGGTTTCCGATAAAATGATATCACAGGATCGAGTCTGAAAATACTAGTTTTCAAAAAATCTCAACAATCAGTATTTTGTTCCAGATTTCTTCTAGTTATTTTTGCTGTTTTATTTTTTAAATTTCTCCAAAATATATCTGCATGTTATTTTAGAACCCCTACTTCTCGTAAAATGGAGCGATAGTTGTACTGGTGCCAATACGCCTCCAAACTTGTAAAACTATGCCGGCGAGTGGACGGTAGTTGACCGTACACAAACTGTTGCTCATCGCCGCCACTGTTGTTCTTCGTAGTTGTTTCACTATTGCTTCCAACATGCATCTTGCCTGAGCCTTTTCTTTCGTTTGACTGTTTTATAATTTTGAAAGCTCGCGTGTAGAGGTCTGTGAAATCGAAGAACTTCAATGAAATCAAGACGAGAGAGCATTTTACAAAAAATCAACTAAAAGAAGGTCATCGTAAGCAAGAAAAAGTTCATCAAAGGTGACAGTCAGGGTGGAAATTACAAAATACTACAAAAAATGATGTTTTTTTTATGACTGAACTGAGAAATGCGAAACGGGAACAAGACCTAACGGCTCTAAAAGAATACCACGTATTATGTAAACTTTGAGCTCAATTATCTTGGTTTCTGAAATAGATATCAAAACATTTGTCAACTGATAAAATACTGGTGATCGTATAATAAATAATTTATGAGTTGACAATGTTTTGATATTTTCTGAAAGGAGTGAAATAATTGAGCTCAGAGTGCACGTAAAACATGGTTGTACGCTCCGAAATCCTAAAGTGATCGGACAGCTGAGGCGAAAAATTATCCAAAGTTTTCTACAATTTGTTTTGAAATGTCCGCTATAATGTTGAAGAACATTTTTTAGGCTTAACAAGTCGGAACATACATAATTTAATGGATCATCTTAGAGCATCGATGAAATTTCATTTTCTACTGTTTTTCTTCTTTTTCTATCTGATTTTCATCGCATCAAATGGATTTTATCTTGTAAATTTGGATTCAAGAAACAATTATTTCGAATATGAAACAGGAAAAGAATCTAACTGAAAGGGAATCTCTGTAAAAGTACTTTAACTTTAACTTGTAACTAGCAGTACGAAGAATACGGTGATTGTACTCCAAAAAAGAGAAAAGGGAGAGTGAAAGTTAATAGAGGTAAAAACCTATGACCAACAAGAACGGTTCTAACTTAGTCAATAGAGATAAGAATCTTTAAAAAGGAAGGCCGAAATCACGACAATCAAGTTTTCAGACAACGAATAAGTAAGAATAAGAGAATGTGAGACACTCATGTCTTTTTTCAGAAATTTCGGTTGGAAAACCGAGTAGGTTCTCGAAAATCAACTGACTTTTAGCCAAAAAAAGTATTTCATGTTGCCGTCAAAGATTTTATCTACCCTGAATTACTTCGCGAATGGAAAGTGTCTCAAAGTTTTAAAAAGGGAACAGTGAACCACTTTGCGGGTTAGGGTGCAATACAGTACAAACTAATTTCCGTGGAAAAACATCCGCAACCACCATGATTTCAAAATGCAGATGAAACCATAAAAGGTTTTGACAACAAGCAAAACAGTTGAAAAGTGTCACAAAAAAGGAATGAGGAACATAGAAGAACTTAAGGTAAACTATAGTCGAAATTTATCAAAAGGATGCGCTCAAAAGTGTTAGAGGATTGAAAGTAAGAAAACGCTTTTAGAGACCATTAAAGTATGTTTTAAATCTTAATGCGATGTGGAATCAAATTGTTTTATTGATCTGTTGTCAACAATGAAAGTGCTTTTATTTTTTTATCATTTTTTTCAGTTTTGAGAATGTATTAAAATAGGTACAGAGCTGTCTCAGACACACTGGAAGTGAACTGTGTGTTTAATAATCTCAGTTCCAACAAAAGACATCAAAATTTTGACAACTAGAGAATCGCATGTGAAAATATTATGAGCATTTTATTAGTTGACAAAGTTTCAATATCTCGCATAGGAACAGAAATAATGGAGCTCAAAGTGCACGTATGGAAAAATGACTTACTTTGAACCGCTCTTCCTCTCTGCTTTTTCTCTCTCAAACCTCACTTTACTTCTGAACTTCAATCTTTCCGTTTTGTTTTTTATTGTTTGAAAACTTTGATTACCACGAGCTTGATCTGAAATTTCTTAATTAAAACTGTAAAGTGAAGCATTACAGAGAATAAGAAAAAAAAACCGCTATGCTCATTATTCGGTGAAAATTTTCAATTTAAAAATTAGGTAAGCGCTAGGATTGAAAAACAAAACGCAGACAAAAAAATAAAGAGCAAAAAGACGGTGACAAATAGTGAATCAAGGTGGATGATTGTAGAGAATGACGTTGTCTAGAAATTAGAAGTTGAAAAATAAGAAAAAAAAAATAGTATTACTTATCTTCAACGAGCTAGGTTTCGAATATTTTTCCAGAAAGTTTTCTAATGAGAAGTTAAATTCATGGTCATCGCAACTATGAAGAAGGAGCTATAAAATGAATCGAAGGGATGGTGCACCACGCAGAACGTTCTCACGAATTGTAAATCAAAATGTATGATGAAAAACTGTCAGATATATAAAAATGTCTAAAGTCAAAGATATTGAAAACGGAGAAACAATAAAAAGTTGAGTGTTTGGTGGAAAACTAGAAAATACGCCCGATGATTGATCGTAGATTATTGAAAAGCAACAAAATATGTTATTAGATAGGGGGTAATCAGTACTCATGAAAACAGTATTACGAGTTTGCTAAAGATAAAAAACGATGATATCTGAAGATTGAAAGGCCGTGACGTTTCATACCCGCTTTCAAGTTTTGTGCCTGTTATATTTTCCAAATCAATCTACAACAAGACAACAATAAACTAATGGGCTTCACTGACTCATACCTGGGAATGTGTGCAATTTTTCAAAAAAAAACATCCATTATTTTGTATGCCCTCTATCGTTGAGCGGAGAAATCACAGAGAAAATACGTAACACGTGGCTAGTTGCCAATAACGTATTTGATTGGTCAATAAGGCCACCGGCTTAGTTGATGCACACCTTTTTTTTGAATCTATGCGATATTTATGGAGGAGTTTGGCTTATTCTGTAATTCACCTTCTAGCTTGTGAAGAAGGAGCGCAGAAAAAGTACAATACACTTGGCTGCTTTCCAGGAACGACTTGGCACTTTGCCAAAAAATGGAAAACTGACACTCTACAGGTCACTAAGTTGTTCATGTTCATAAATCGTCGTTCATGTTCATAAATCGAACTTCCAGATTGACCTGGCCCCATTCATGTATGAAATCTTGGGTCCGGTTGGAAAACAGTTTTTTTTTTGAAACGCTGAGCTTATTCTCAAAAAAAGATCCTAACACAACCACGGTAACCTACTGACAATTCTGTTGACAGTGATGATTTGAAAGTCACAGATTCCCCCTTGAAAGTCCAAGAAAGATGAGTATACATCACAGGCACCACGTCGGAAGAGTTGGGACGTAGCCGAATAAAGAAATATAACAAAAATGTGAAATCGCCCAGAAAACAGCATTCAATCACAAAACAACTACGGTATACCAAACCAGTAACCGTGTGATACATCTGATAATTCATAGGGAACTAGTCACTGTATTTCGAAGATTCGGTGAGCGTACGGTGTTATTGGAAGGACCGAAATAATCAGAACTCTGACTGACGTGTACTAACTGTTTTCCTTCACGAGGACAAAGAAAAAGAGAATGTTAGAGAAAAAAGCGAAGATGTGGTAGTTTTGCATACAGTGTGCATGTGGAAGCTAGACGGTAACAGAGATTTTATGCCCGTCACGCGGTGGCGCCGCACAAACATTCCAGTTCGCGTTTGTGCCGTACACAGAGTGCCATAGGAAGACCGCTGCGATGCATAAGACTGTCACTTCTGAGAGGCAAAAGCCATTGTCTTTATGCAGAGGTTAGACAGTCAGAGAAAACTACAAAAAGCCAACGGATGGTCAGAATGCCTGACGATCTCTCAACTGTGCATATATGTCCCCATGGGAATCATATCGAATGGAAATTTGGTTTTTCATCGGTTTTGGTTAATCACCAACACTGAGAATCAACAATCCCTAGTCGCACTCTTTCATCGAGCTTTATAATCAGCCGAGAAACGGAGTGTGTATTTTTGACGTAATATAAAATAGGTTTCAGATTTTCTTCGAAGTAGGTGTGGAGCTAAAATCGGAATAAAGGGAGGAATAAGCAGTTATAAGGAATATTACGAAAAGTTGAAAAAATTGTTTACCGAATTTCGAAAGGTTGAGTTATGTGCGTCAGTAATTACGGGTGTGCTTTTTAGCCGGAGGGAAACGTTTTAGAAGAAATTGGAGAATGATAATAAATGAATAAAAAATGAGATATGAAAATACCCGACTTTGGAGAAAAAATCTGAAACCCGAGAATTATTCAAAATTTAAGCTTCTTTCTCTCGAAACTTAGAATTTTGACAAATTGGTCAGAATTTCCAGTAATATACCGTAAAAACTCTAATTTAATTCCATGGCGTTCTATTTTTCAATGCATAGCTGGGAGAACGTCCTATTAGAGGGTGGCATTCAATTAGAGGGTGGCATTCTATTATTCGACACCAATTTTTTTCTCGCATTAAAAACATTTTAAAGATTCTTTTAAGATCCCTACCGAAAAAATTGTAAAAAGCGAAGAAAAAGAATCGAAACGTTGTAAATAATCTGAAAATGTTTCAAAATTGTTTCCTACATAATGTCTCAACCTCTCAAAAAGTAACAAATGAAGAATCTGGCAAGTTGTTAATCAACTTTGGAGATGGCATTCTATTAGGGGTGACATTCAATTGGAGAGTGGCGTTCTATTGGAGGGTGGCGTTCTATTTTTCGGAGCACCGCTTAGAGAACGTTCTATTAGAGGGTGGCGTTCAATTAGGAGGGGCTATGTATTAGAGTGTTTACGGTAAACCTCAGTTCATTTATTTCTCAAGTCTCAAAGAAGGGAAACCATCCGAACAAGTGAAACAAGATTTTGACTCCACGATCAATGCGAAACTGAGAAAGGGAAGTACCGAGATATTCAAAACATGAATCCCCTTACGATGTATTAATGACGGCGTTGCAATAAAAAAAGAAAAAGAACTAAGAATAGCAAAAAATTACCAGAAAAAATGAATAGGTGCCGCGGTTCCCATTACGCAACACGCGGCTTTTCTGATGTGCACAAAGAAATGAGAATGTCAGAAAACTGGAGGTCTTTTTTATTTGGAGGATGGGAAGAAGTAACTTTCAAAATAGAGGCCGCCACTTTCAAATTTTGCACTCATTCATGAAAAAGCAATAAAAAAGGATACTGTAGACAAATGGGAGGAGAGAAAGAAGAACAAAAATTCAAAAGAGAGACCGCCATTTTTTCAAATTTTTCTCTTGGTCATAAAGAAACATAAAGGTCAGGATACTGTAATGAGAAAGCGGAGAACAACTCATTTTCAAAAGAGAAGCCGCCACTTTCAAATTTCTCGCTTATTCATGAAAAGGCAATAAAAAAGGGATACTGTAGAGGGATGGGAGGAGGGAAAAAGAGCAAACATTCAAAAGAGAGACCGCCATTTTCAAATCTTTCCCTTGGTCACAACGATACATGAAAGCCATGATACTGTAGTTGGAATGGGAAGGCGGAGAACAACTCATTTTTTCAAAGAAAAACCGCCATTTTCAAATGTTTCAGACAGACTGTTTGAGATGATCAAAACTTCCAAAAAAGCGTGAAAATAGTGGATGGCAATTTGATTGACATGGATAATTTGAAAACCGAAAATACTGGGAACATCCAAACAAATCGGAGTTTTAAACTATTCGGAGTAGATTCAGATTTTTGACATGAAAATTACTGATAATCTACTCCTATAAATTTTACCCAAAAACAAGCATCTAAATAAACAAGAGCACTATTCGAGTAACGTCTGCCGAAATATTTTTTGCGCATGCGATTCTTTCTTCACATTCATTAGAGTGATCATTAAGTTGCAGATATTTCATACCTCCAAAACGAAACAAGGAGATTTTTATATACTATAATAGGAGAAATTCGGAAAACTCCTGGAGAAAAAAGTGTCTCAAAAAAAAAGAAACATGAAGAGCTAATGTTGAGTTTGAAGAAAATTGACATCTCAATAAATCAAATAAGAAATTTGAATGGTCGCTCTTTTCAGTTGGCCACGTATTCCGTTTTTACTTGTTTTCATTCAACACGATACTCACTCTCTTCTGTCTTTCATTTGATGAAAATGCAAATTGAGATGATGCAAAAAACCACAAAATCAATGTCCAAGAGCTGGATGATTTTAGTACACGCGGCAGAAAAGCACAATGAGCCAATTAAAGCCCCCAAAGGAGGTGGTGAAAGAGAAATGGAGTAGAGCCAAAAACAAATGAAGGGGTTAAATAAAGTGTGCAAGAAGGGGGCGGGGTTACACGTCAACAGCAAAAGAAGACGATTCGGGAGCGATTGGAAAGAAACGCATTGAACTTTATGAAATAGACGAAATACGGAATTTTAGCGTGTTCTCTTTGACTAAAACAAAATGGGATTTTAATCGCCCATGGCCAAGAAAAAAAAATTCACATATGATGATTGGAAAGAAAAAGGAGAACTGAGCTATTGTAGGCTATGACTTTAAGAATAGAAATTTGCTCCATAAATATACTTATTTCAAATACAACCTGCAAAAAAATCTGACTCCAAAAATAGCTGAGAAAACATAATCACTGCTTCGAAAACGATTCACCCGCGGCATTCGAGCAAATGAAATACGGCATTCGAGCAAATCAAACGGAATATGACGACCGAATCGAAATTTAGAGCGCTCCATCTTATAAAATTACCTCGAAAATCACTTCATTTTTGCATCATTTCCAGCGGAAATTCGAATTGTATTTTTCGTCGCGTGGAATCATTGAATTTTCTGCCGTGGAATCAATTAGTTTTCTTGGAATGTGAAATCCGGGCATTTCTGTTACTCAGTTGCACAAGTGACAAGCACAAAAACTTTCAGTAATGAACTTTTTGTCTGAATGTCGGAAATTGAAAAAAAAACTGGTGGAGAAAGAGAAAAGATTTTTTTTCGAAATTTGGGGGTTGCTCCTCACAAAAGACGATGTTGCCAGGTGCACATAGAATCTAGTGCTCTTTTTGCGGAGATATTTATGAGGCATCAACAAAATCTCGTGATTAATTTTGTTGTTTTTTTGACTTCTGAATGGCAACAGCTATGCAAAATTATTTGAAAAAATATCATCTTACTAAAAAACAAGAGTCTATTCCAATCTAAATGCACATGTGAGAAGGTGTATCACAATAGGAAGTATATTTATCCACTGCTGGTATTGTACCAGTACGAAATTGAAGCTGTGGAAGAGAAACGCCGGTGGCCCTGGCCGATGGTCCCACAACGACAAACATCGTCACCTAAACTATTTAATTTTATTTTTCTGTGTACTTTTGGTTTTTTTTCCCCAAAAACTAGACAAAAAAATAGGAGAAAAAATTTTAAAAAATTGATTGAAACACACAAAAATCAAAATAGTGTATTCGAATCAAAAAACATATTTTGAGGTTATGGTTGTTGTTTTGGAGATTTCGACCCCGGCCGCCGGCTTTTCTCTCCCACAGTTCCAAATTATTTGTACCATAATATAATCATCAAGCTGTATTTCTCTGTTCAGATTTACCATAAAACTTGTATCATAAACTATTCACTAACTTTTGCAAAATTTTTCTCAGTCACTGTCAGCAATGTGTTTCCATTTCATATTGTCGGAATCAAAAAACTGTCAGCTGAAGTGTGTGCAGAAATAAGACCACACCCCTTGCAACTGCCGCATGGTTTTCCAAACGCTTTGGAGATTCTCGTTTTTAGTGTTTTTGTGCTATTTTTTCGAGTAAAAAGGTTATTTAAGAATGTTTTCAAATACAATCATATCGTAATTTTCATTGAAAAATAGCACAGAAACTCTAAATCAAGAGCATTTCAGAAGCGTGCGGAAACTATGCGGCGGTTGCAAGGGGCGTGGCCTCATTTCTGCACACGCGGCAGCTGACAGTTTTTTAATTCCGACAATGCATTTTTAGGTTTGCAGTGTCGTTAATTTTTGAGAAAGTAACTCTTTGAACATTCGAAACGGAAGTAGAATTTCCAATATTCATTTGAAGGTTTTTGATTGTTTTTTTGTGCAGACTATAATCAAAGATTTTGAAAAACTTGTTCTCAACCAAGCGGTACCTTACTTCCTCACTCTCTCTCTCTCTCTCTTCTCATCTGGTGGTCACAATACCCGTTCAACGCTTATGTGGTGTGGAGATGACGTCCGCCTCTTCCCCCCCCCCCCCTCTTCATTATTATTGCACTGACTAGTATGACGGAGGGCTAATCGTCCCACACTCATCCACAATCACACACTCTGCGTCTCACTGTTTTCTCCTTCTTGTGTGTTATAGTATAATTGCACAGTTGTCGTTCGAACAACTGTCCTCCGGTCACCAAAACTCTCGTCAAAACACATACACACAAACAGTCCCTTGCGCACCTACCCACCCAACGTGGCATTTGCACCCCCACCCAATCCTCTCCACGTTGTCACCCAAACACGTCTCTTTTCGATTTTCGTTCTTACCATTTTTTTCTGTGAGTTTTTTCTCTGTTTTCGCTCAATCGCAAACTCAAGTGTGTGTTTTTCTTTATTCCTGAATTTAAATATTTTCAGAGACGATGTTTGAGGGAATCTCAGAGCAGAATTCGAAGAAGCCAAAAGCTGTTGAAGTGGTTAGATATGACTTTGATAAAATTAAAAGGACGCATATCAATTCTATCTCCGAACATATTTCACCCCAGCATGGTACAAGTCTTCGAAACTTGAGCTTGAGAGCTATCATTTACGGTGCAGCTGAGAAAACAGTGAGTTAAATTTGATATTTTTAATTTTTTGTTGTAAAATTCCGAAATCCAGACATCCTAATTTTTTTTGAATTAGGTATCAAAATGCGAGTGCCCATATGAAATAAAAAATATGAAGTCTTATCCCTTGACTATCGTTGAACAAAAATACTTTTTTTTTTTGCAGAAAAAAAATAGAGAAAAAAAGTAAGATGTTTGCTGCTTTCCACGTATTTCAGTACTTTTCAAACTAGATTTTTTTCCGATAGTGTTGTTGTCTGTTTGAAATCATAAACGGAGGCTGAAACGCCTTGTTTTCCTCTTGCTGGAACACCAGCATCCTGGCGCAAAATGCAAAACAATTTAGTGATTCTCCAATTCTCATGTTTAGTAAGAATATGTATTTCTTATACACATACTGTAAAAAAAATTCGGAAAACGCAATGAATTTCATTCAAACATATAATTGTTTTTCAGGTTCCGGGAACCTCCGAAGCAATTCTTCTCGAATTAGTACATTCCATCGGCGGTCTCTCTGTGTATGACGTTGTTGCATTCTCGAATGAGATTCAGGATTATGAGAAAGAAGTAGAAGACTTTCTTGCTACACTCGAAGCGTTCCAAGAGGAGAAAAAACAAGAAGATGCCACAGTTAAGGAAATGACCGAAGAAATGTTCAAATTGTGGGTGCAAATTTCATTTTGTTTGAATAATTAACAAACTTCTGTATAATTCGAAAATCTTCAGAATGCTGTATTCGTTGACGAACTGAATATCTAGTGAAAATGAAAACTAATTGATATCGTTATCGTATTTTCAATTCATTTCAGAAACGTCAAGGAGAGAGCCAAGCTCAGTGAAGATCTCGAGAAAGTCTCAATCAGCACAGAGGCTTTAAAAGACCTATGTATTCGACAAGAAATATCGTTGATGGGTAGACGGAACAGGGATAAGCGAATGAGACTCTACGAGTATATGCAAAAAGTTGATGAGTTTGCAATCGAACTGAAATCTCCAGCCGAAGTTGAGGAACATACTCCGCCAAATGCAGTTAGAAGACCAATCCAACGGAAGTTCGCGAAGAAAGTAGTCTCAAACAGAATTGATGAGTATCGTAAGAAATTTCTGGAATATCTGAAATCGGAAGCATTTGAACAACTCGGGTGAGTACGTTATCTTAGTCGCTCATGATAACCGAATTAGCAAAAAAAGTGGGTGTGTTTTTTCATAAGATGTTAATTTCAGACAACCGTACAAAGCCATCACAGAACACGTCGTTCGTGAATTCCTACAAATCGCAGACTATCTGTCCAACTATCAAAAAAGTCTTCATCAGATCCTTCTGAATGCCACACAAGCTGAGGTGGATATTAAGATCTACTCCAGACAACTCAGCATGCTCCACGCTAAGTCCAATAAAGCGTGCAAAAAGGTAAAAATTATTATAAATTATTTTTGTAAATGTCTCTTTTTAAAGACTGCCGCAGAGGTTGACAAGCTGAAAACAATGCTGTTTGAATATACCGAATTGTTGGTTGAATGGATCAATCTTCAACCGGACCTAACTGCATAGAAGTATAACCGATCACAAGCTCCAATGAATTGATACCTGCCCCTAATCCTCACTCATCATCCGAATAATCCATTTTTTCTTCACTCATCATCCCAATGATCTATTTTTTTCTCTGTGTTATGGCAAAATTTCAGTGTTGTCATCCGAACACACGTCATCCAATTTACCTACTTCCGGTGTTAGAAAACCGAAATTCCACCATCGTTTTTTACTTCCAGTGTGTAACACGTTCGATTTTAACGAATGTTTTAATTTCCCACCCATATTCAAATCATACTGTGAGTAGGTTGCCTAATTTCGCATTGCTCTTCTAGCAAGTAATTAGCCAGTTTTTCAAATGAGAATCCGTCAGTAATTTTGAATGAGAATTCGTCAGTACTTTTTGATCCTCTTACTGAAACAAAACTAGCACCAAATTGTATATAAATTCAGATCCCATCAACCAAATTTTGAGATCTACACATCATTACCGTTTCTTATTGTTTGACTTGTGAATTGTAACACTACCGGTTATTGTGGATTTTAAATGTCCCTCACCTTCATACTTCAACTGCCTACTGATTTCATTCCAGTAGGTGATTACGTATTTCTGGTAGTCTTTTTCTAATTTTTTTGTTAAGATATTGTCATTTTTCTTCTGCGATCTCTCAGTGATTCATTTCCCCAAGATTCTTAATGCGAATTTTGTGTTTTCCCAAGTTCTATCACCCAAATACTAGTTATCCCTTCTCACATTTATCAGTTTAATCTAAAAATTCTTACCCCCAATTTACACTTACAACCTGGTCTTTTTTTTTTCACAAACTCCTATGTTGATGTGTATAAATATTTTGCTCAATGACCCTCGTTTCTGACAAGCGCAATAACATTCGAAATTTTATAGTTCAAAAATCAATACAATTGTTCAAAACACGAGATACGAATAAGGGAACATGTAAAAAGATCGATCAAAGAAAGCGTGAAACATTTGTGTAAAAGAAAAACCACATGTCAAAAAGCTATAAAGTTAGATAAATCCCTAGGGTAGCAAGAACGTTGACCATTGTTCAAAATAGACTCACCATTTTACCATCTTCACTAAATCATACATATTTCGAACGGTTCTTTTAACAGCCGCTCATTTTTCTTCCTGCGATAATCGTTGAAAGTCTTCTCTGACTTCTTCCGTGGTCCTTCGCTTTTCGGGATTTAGCGTCGCTGTGGGGAGTGTAGCTGGCATTGAATTCCTCAAAGTGGCGACCGATTGAGACAAGTCATTATTCAATAAAAATGGGAGATTGCTCCTTAGGAAAGACTAGGTTGCCAGGTGCACATAGAAACTAGTGTTCTTTTTTTTTGAAGAAATTTATGGGGCATCAACAAAATCTCATGACTACTTTTGTTTTTTCCTTTAATTCAGAACTACTGAATTGCTTCAGCTGCACAGAAATTATTTGAAAAGTAGACTCATCTTACTTAAAAGAGAAGATTAGAAAATCCTCGTTCAAATTTTCTACTTCAGCATGCACATGTGAAAAAGTGTATAAAAATGGTTTGAATTTTTTTGTTTCTGGTATTATCACGGAATCACAACGTGTTCGGTTTTGAGCAAACGCGCTCCGCTCCAAATTGGCGGGAATTTAAATTTTAAATTTTTTTTCAAAGCCAAGTTGGCTGCGAAGCGCGTGCTAGTTGAAAAAAGTCGATACGGAGAATATTTTTCAGTTTACAACTTTCAATGAGAAAACGTGACAAAAAATTGTTTTTAAACGTGTCGACCTTGTTTCTCAGCAGAGAGCGTTCGAAAAACCGAAAACCCTGCGACTCCGTGTATTATTCCGACACAAAAATGTTGGAGCTGTGGAATCCCGCTTGTCGTGGTCAAACTTATCGCAGTGAAAACTACCGTAACCTAAAAACATGTTCATTATCCGTGCAAGAGAATCGAAATTATGTATACTACAGTGCGGTCAATATCTTTAGGGCCCCCTCTATTTTCACGGTACTGAGAAAACGATGAGAGACATCAAAAATCTGTAAGCACCATTCGTTTTTAATTCGAAAAGTACCCCGGGAGCCAAAATTTTATACCCATACATCTTTAGGTATTAGTATACAGCCCAAAACTCACTTTTTCAGCCGTTCAATATCTTTATTACCACCTGGAAATTTCGAAATCTCGGTGATTTTTTGTCAAATTTTCGCTTTCAAACTGGAAATGACTATCAGTTTTCTGCTCTTTGTTCGTTTCTATAAGTATCTCGAAGGATTTTCATAATTTGTCGACTTTCCTAATTATCTTTTTTTTCCAATTTTTCCTAATTTTTGGATATTTCTGTAAAAGTGACCCAATTGGTCAAAAAATTCCAACTAGTCAAAGAGAACAATCATGGAGCATACAGAATATGATGTTGAGAAGCTAAAATAAGTACTGGGAGCGCAGTCAAAGCATTGATTGTGTACATACACTGTGATGTTCCAGATATTGGGCCACAATTTCTAAAATTTGGAAAAATTGGAAAAAATGATAATTGGAAAGCCGATAATTTATGAGAAATCTTCGAGATACATATGAAAATTAAAAAAGAAAGCCGGAAACTGATAGTTATTTGCAGTTTGAAAGCGAAATTTCGACAAAAAATCACCGAGATTCTGAAATTTCCAGGTGGTCCTAAAAATATTAAACGGCTGAAAAAGTGAGTCTTGGGCCGTATACTAATACCTGAAGATGTATGGGTATAAAATTTTGGCTCCCGGGGTATTTTTGGATTTAAAAACGAATGGTGGCCACAGATTTTTTATGTCTCTCATGGTTCTCTCATTACCGTGAAAATAGAAGGGCGGGGGCCCCAAATATATTGAACGCACTGTATACTCGTATCCATTGTTTTCGCAAAAAACTGTTTGAACATTATAAAGGAAAATAGCATTTCCAATTTTTAAATATTTTTGATAATTTTTGTCAGACCATAATCAATTATTTTCAAACACTTGTTCACAACCGAAACAGTCTCTCAATTCCTCACCCGTTCATCCGGTGGTCCCAAAAACATTGAAAGTGCGCGAGATGTCGTACTGTGCAAAGATGGCCTCTACCTCTCCCTCGCCTCATCATTATGATAGCGCACACGCAACAGTCCCTCTTACTCTCATTATTCTAATGTTCTTTTTTTGTTCTGTGTAACGGTCCAATCATAGTGTTGTCGTCCGAACACCTGTCTGCGCTCTTCCTGTCGGTTTTTCATTAGGTCACCCCCACCAAACACATACACACACAAACAACCCCCTCATATCTGCCCATCAACACGTAACAGTCGCACCCAATTCCAGTGTTGGCATCCGAGCTGTTTCTGATCGATTTTTTGCTTTTGTCATTCTTGTTTTGTGAGTTTTTTTCTTTGTTTTCACTCAATTACAATCTGAAATGCAAATTTTTGTTTGATTAATATAAAAATTTACATGTTTTCAGAGACGATGTTTGAAGGCATCTCAACGCAAAATACTAAAAAGCCAGAAGCTGTTGAAGTGATCAGTTACGAATACGACAAAATCAAAAGAGCCCATATCAATGCCCTCTCGAAATATATTTCTCCTCATCATGGTACCAGTCTTAACAACTTCAGTCTGTACGATATTATCTACGATGCAGCCGAAATGATAGTGAGTTAAATTTAGTATTTATAAATTGTTCTCGAGAAATTCCAAAGTCCAGACATCCTAACTTTTTGAATTTGGCGTTAAAATGCGGGTGTCCAAGTGAAACGAACATGAGGTGCTTCAACCTTATTCCTTATTGAGCATTTTTTCTGAGACATAGTTTCTTGTTTCTCCCATTCACAGGACACCGGTACGTTGGTGCGAAATTCGAAATAGTTTGATGTACATATTTGTTATAAGCAAACAGTAGATCAAATTTAGAGAAATTTGTTGGATTTCCTTCGAGTAGATAATTACATTTTCAGGCTCCTGGAACCACGGATTCAATCCTTCGCGAATTGCTACAATCTCTCGAACGTTTCTCGATCTCCGACCTTGTTCAATTCTCAATCGAGATCCAAGCAATTGAGAAACAAGTGGAAGACTTCCTTTCGGAACTCGTATTGTTTCAAAAACAACAACAAGAAGAGAATGCCACAGTCAGAGAAATGACGGAAGAAATGATGAAAATGTGAGTGCGATTTTCATAGTGTTTCAAGTACTAACAAGCTGCTGCATGGTTCGAAAATCTTTCGAATTGTGTATTTGTGTTATGACTGAAAATCTAGTAAAAATAATCGCTAATTGATATTGTCACTGTGATTTTGATTCATTTCAGAGACATGAAAGAGAGAGCCAAGCTCAATGATGATATGCAAACAGCCATAGACAGCACAGAGACTTTGAAAGATTTGTGTGTTCGACAAGAGATATCACTAATGGGAAAATGGAACGCGGCGAAGCGAACACTACTATACGATTTCACTCCAAAAATCAATCAGCTTCTGGAAAATTTGAAAACTGCTGCTCGTGTTGATGAACACATTCCACCACATGAAATGAGAAGACCAGTGCAACGGAAATTTGCGAACGAAGTGATCTCTCAAAAAGTTGACACGTTCCGTCTGAAATTGCTGGAATTCTTGAAATCGGAAGCTTTCAATCAACTTGGGTGAGTTTATTATGTAAAATAAATCAAAGGAGTTTAGACGAGAAAAAAAAATCAAAGATTGAAAATCACTCCACTTACAAGGGAGGTGTTTTCAGACACCGCTTGAGAATTTCTTGAAAATTGGTACACATATACTTTCGAACATGACGAATAACGAGATAATTTTTTTTCGTGCCCCTCGGTACCTAGAAGCTGAAAAAATGCGTCTGAAATTATGCCCCTGAAAACACCTCTTTTTCACGCGTGATTTCTCCCCTTTCTTATACAAATTGTGAAAGCAGGGAAGAACAGCGAAGTGTGGTGTGGTGGGGAAGAGGGAAGGATAGTAAACTAACTATGGTCAGGTTCGATCCCTCTGCCTCGAAATTTTTTTTGTTTTTTTATACGATCGAATCCCCTGATTAGATCATATTAGGTGCGGAACAGTGATAAATCTGTTAGGATGTATGTAAATCTATGTTTTCACAAGATTTGAGTGTTACTGGGTGATTTTCGAAGGACTACGATCCATTGAAGCTTCGGAAGAATACACTATGTTGGGATTTCGAAATGGAAATAGGCTACCAAATCTTGTGAAAATACTTATTTTATCATTTCTATGCGTTTAGAATTCATTTTAGCACATTTAAAATTTTTTCGAAAAATTGTAAAAATTGCCAAAGGGGGTACCCCATGGCGACTTTTTTCAAAAAAAATTGTTTTTTCGAAAAATGAGGAAACTTTGTCAGATTGTAGAGCAACATTGAAAAGTACAATTCACATACGAAAAACTCCGAAAAACTCTTATTAACCCCTTCAAAAGTTCACTCCAAAAGAGAGAAATTAGTACTGAAATCACTTAAAAAGCCCATAACTTTTTTGTGAGGGGCAAGGGGCAAAAAATAAAAACAGCACTGTAATCAGCATGTTTGAAAGTACCAATGACCAAAGTTTGAGCAAATTCTCAAAGATCGTCTGAAAACACTTCCCTTGTTAGTGTTAGCTCAGACGTTATTGCTTTGCTTTTGGTAACAAATAAACAAGAAAAATGAGGCCATAACTGAAGTTGTTTTTCTGTACGACATTGTTTTCAGACATCCTATGAAGATCATCACTGCATGTGTCATCCGTGATTTCATTCGAATCGCAGACGCCCTTTTCGCGTACGTCAAACATCTCAATGAGATCCTTCTGAATGCTACACAAGTCGAAGTGGAGATCAAGATGTACTCCAAACAATTATCAATGCTCCACGCCAAATCCAATGAAGCATGCAAGAAGGTAAAAATTATTTAATAATTGTTACGAAAATTGCTCATTTTTAAGACGGACGCGGAGGTTGAAAAGCTGGAAATAATGATGCTGGTAAATACCGAATTGTTCGTTGAATGGATGTGTCTTCAAAAGGACATAACTCCATAGGAGTATAAACGATCATAAGCTCTAACGATTTGATACTTACCTAATTTTTCATTCTACCGTATCTTCTTGCTTCTCCATGCTCGTGTTCCTCACTCATCATCCCAATGATCTATTTTTTCTTTGTGTTATGACATAATTTGAGTGTTGTCATCCGAACACACGTCATTCAATTTACCTACTTCCGGTGTTAGAAAACCGAAATCCCACCATCGCTTTTTTGCTTCCGGTGTGTAACACTTTCAGTTTTTTTGTGATCAAAATCTTTCAATATAGTGAGATCTACACATTATTATTCTTTTCTCGTTTCCCGTGAATACTGCAAGACGTCTGCTTATTGTGAATTTTTATAATTCCCTCAGCCCTTATACTTCAATCGCCTACTGATTTCATCCCGGGCTAGTTACTCAATCCTGCTAGTCTTTTTCGAGGTTTTTTGTTGAGATATTGTCATCTTTCAGTGATCGACTTTCCCAACATTTTGTTGTTTTTCCCAGGTTTCCTCACTAGAATACTGGTGATCACTTTTCCCATCCTCAGCAGTTTTAACGAGAAATTCTTGTCCCCAATTCTCACACACAACCTGGTCTTTTATTTAAAATCTTCAATGTCGCTGTTTATGAATGTTTCGCTCAATGTCCCCCGTTTTTCAAGCAAGCGCAATAACAGCTCAACGTTTATATTTCAAATATCAATACAATTTTTCGAAAAAGGATAAAAATAGGTTTTGAGGAAATGGAAATTAGGAAAATGTAAAGAAAACGTTCAAAGGAAATCGATCGAAGGAATTGTGACAAATTTTTGTAGAGGAAAAACCGCTTAGCGAAAAGTTACATATCGAGAAGTCAAAAATCGAAATATAGTTGTATGTTTATAAATCCCATAGAATCCAAAAACGTCGACTATTCATTTCAATTTTTCGATGTTGATGAGACAACCTGGAAAAAAAACTTTTTGTGGTCACCAGGAATTCATTGACAAACAATGAGTTGAAAATAGACTCACAATTTTGTAAGTTCTTTGATTTTCGTGATTCGAAGATTCGGAGCTGGGGAGTGGGGCTGGCATTGGCATTGTGTTCCTCAGAGTGGCGATCGATTGAGACAACTCATCATTCAATACAAGTGGAAGCGGGATCGTGAGCTGGGTCCGTGCCGTAAATGCTCTGAAGGCGGATCCCGGCACTGGAATAATTGGAAGTCCCGGCAAAATGAAAGTTGCGGTTTGAGGAGCTTCTTGATCATTGGATTCAACTGCGATGGGTGAAACCAGTCCAGAAACAGTCTGCCGATATTGAACAGTGCTTGGCAATGGGTCATTATTAGAGCTTCCTTGATTGTGTTGAGTTTGAGAATCGGTCCATCTACCAGAACTGCCTCCGGATTTTTCGCTAACTTCTGGGGCGTCATTAGGGATTTTTTGATCTTTTTCAGTGATAGTTGAATCGGATTCATTCTCTTTGGCCACTTGTTCACCATTATCACTTGCATTTTCAAAATTTTGAATTGGAAGTTGATTCTGCTCAAAATCACTCTGATCATCGTTAATATTGATTTCCGCATCTTCTTCTGTTTCGCTTCTAGTCAAGTCTTCATTTCGATTATGTTGATTCTGTCCTAGCAGCATTTGCTGTTGAATAGAAGACTGCATTGGTCGTCCGGCTGCTTGCTGCACTGAGAAATGGACTGGCGAATGTCCCGTCGGTTGGACTGGCGAAAATGACCCCTGTTCAATTGGATGCAGATCTGGCTGCTGATTCAATACAGCAGCACTATGAAAATCATCCGTATCCATTTGCTCAATGTCCTCCTCTTCTCCATTTTCATCTGGTGAATGCACCAGCTCATCAGCCATCTCATCATCATCACTGTCCATTTCCTGATGATCACTATCATCTTCTTGCTGAGCAACTGGCTGGATAATCTGCAGGACCGGTGTCAGGACCGGCGGCGGTGAAACAGAACGGACTGCAGCTTGGATTGGTGGCTGAACTGGTTGTTGCACTTGCTGCATTCTATTCCTCTCTTCGATTTCTTGATCCTAATAATTATAGAAATTTACATGTTGAAATGATTCAAACTAACCGAAAGAACAAGTGCCAAACACTCGGGTTCAGGCATTGCATGACCAGCAATTTTCCTCTAAAAACATAAGTTTTATAATTTTCTGAAAAAAAACTTCCAAATACCTGTTCAATATGATTTTCTGAGACCTTGTAGAGTGACTCATAATTCTCCCTTCCCTTTCCTCCACTATCGGCGCAATCCAAAGCATCTCCTCTAATCTTTTCGGACTGAAAAAAATGAATTTCCATAGGATAATGTTCATCAAAACTAACCAATGAGCGACTGGATCCGAGACTTTGGCAAACCTCCTGGGCGTAGTATTCAAAGATCTGAATTATCAACTTCCATTAATGAAAAAAAGAAGCAGTTACCTTCATCAATGAAGCCATCGAGGTCCGTCCTTCGTTTGTGACGGGCTCGCCGCGGAGACAGTTTTCCACTTTCTGCAAAGTATTAAAAAATATATATAATGAACATCGTTAGGCTGCAAACCTTCAAATCTTCCACTTCCTTTCCCAGCAGTGGCCGATAACCATCAAACATTTTCATAGCATCCAATTTCTTCCGCATGTCCCGCATTCTGCCTCCACGAAGAGCCTTCCACGCCATTGAAACTGTGAGCAGCAGCTGAAAAATATGATGAGATGTGATATGGGAATTCTTATTTATTACCAGCGACACGTTGTAATGCGTGGGGAAATTCTTGACCATTGCAGTACGGTCATGCTCGTCCAGCTCAGAAGATTGGAGAGCTTGCCTGAAAAAAGTCTGGATTTGTTTTTATTTCTCTTTATAACTTACTGCTGGCTCAAATCAAATCTCTGTTTTCTGGCTCTCGCTGGCCGCATATTCGTTCTGAAAAAAAAGTCTTGAGATAAGTGTTACGTTCCACGCCAATCCCTGAATAAAGACTTTCATTCTAACCACTTTCTACTCTTCCCTGTGTTTCCTATCATGTCTGGACCACAGGACTTAACAGTGAGAAAGGTATATACAAACAATTTTTATAAGCTGAGAACAGCAATCAACTTCTGAGGTGGCAGTAGACGGATATCAAATTTTCTAGGGATGAAGTATGTTTTCTAACTATTTTTACCTTGAGTATTAATCATTATATAGTATGTCACTAACATATAAAATCTTGTTTTCTAATTTTATCAACCTTTAGTCGACGCAACAAACGACAAAAACCAGCAAGTTTACCTAGGCAGCACAGATGTTGAGATTTTTTCTCTCTTCCCCTTTTTGTCTTCGCTAGCGGTTTTTCTATAGTTTAACAGGAACAACAAGAGAGGAGGGTCTGGAAATTGTTGCACTAGAGCGGGACAATTGGAGCGTCAGGAATGAAGTTGTTGTTGTTTCGGGAAGAAATATATGGATTTTTCAAAGAAGATTAGAAATGTCGAAAAATAAGGGTTATTAGAAAACTTGAAGGTTTCGAATTTGCGCGTGTGTGTGTGTGTGTGTGTGTGTGTGTGTGTGTGTGTGTGTGTGTGTGTGTGTGTGTGTGTGTGTGTGTGTGTGTGTGTGTGTGTGTGTGTGTGTGTGTGTGTGTGTGTGTGTGTGTGTGTGTGTGTGTGTGTGTGTGTGTGTGTGTGTGTGTGTGTGTGTGTGTGAGAGAGAGAGAGAGAGAGAGAGAGAGAGAGAGAGAGAGAGAGAGAGAGAGAGAGAGAGGGAGAGAGAGAGAACTCGAAATACTTCAGACCAATAAAAAAGATGAGATAATTGAAATAGGATTTGGAAAAATCATCTAGAATTTTACAGCTTTCAAAAGTATTGAGAGCTAAGATAAAAGAAGGCTTCCAGATCAAACTTAAAATTTAAAAATTATCGACTTTCGAACAATTTTCAAAATCCAACCTTTCTCATCCATACGTCTACTACTTGGTCATCGAGAAGCTACAAAAGCCTATCCAAATGACCAAGGTCCTTTGAATTTTCTGCGTCTCTCCAGAACAGTACAGTCTCTCGCCCCACAAGATTTTTTGCCGTCTTTATGTTTACATCTGCGACCTTGTAGATACCAAAACATGAGGAAGAAAAGCAACATTTTTGCATGGAAAAGTATAGTATCCCCAAAAAATACAGTATCCCTGAAATACTGTGTTTCTGCTGTGGGAAAAAAAAGTATCTCTATTATGGGAAAGTACAGCATCCCTAGCACAGGAAAAGTCCCCGAAAAAGGAAAAGTCCCGAAAAATATTGTATCCCAAAATGTTCAGAATCCCAAGAGTTACAGTATCTTAAGAAGTAAAGAATTTCGAAATTTTCATTATCTCTGAAGGGCAGTGTCCATTAAAGTACAGCATTCAAAAAATTAAAAAAGTACAGTATCCCAAAAAGCAAAGTATCCCAGAAAGTACAGTAACCCAAAAAGTTGACCATCTGTGCAGTACTCCAAAAAAGTACAATGTCTTTAAAAGAAAAACCTACCAAAGAAGAGAGTATAACTTAAATGTGAAAAGTATCCCAAACATGAGAAAAAAAGCAGTATTCCAAAAAATGATAAAATCAATAAAAAAGCAAAAACAGAGTTGGTTCTAGCTGAAAGAAGGTATCCTTGTAAAAAGTAAAAACTGAAAGCAAATTCCAGAATTTCAAACTCATTAATTTTGGTCCTTTTCAAGAATTCTACTTTTTTCATAAATAGTTCGAACACTTGGACATCGACCAGCTTCAGAATCTTATGTAAATGACTAAGATCACTTCTCTACGTCTCTCCAGCTTTATTTCTCTGTGTCTCTCCAGAACAGTACACTCTCTCGCCCCACGAATTTTTTAGGGTGTGTACATCTGCAACCTCGTGCATAACAAAACATGAGTCATTATAAAACAACATTTTTTGAATGACAAAAGTACAGTAATCCTAAAAATACAGTATCCCAACAAGTGCATTATTGCTGAAAATACAGTATTTCAAAATCTAAACTATATCTAGCATGACGCAGTATTTCATTAAGCGCAGAACCTCAAAAAGTATAGTATCTTTATAAGTACCCCAAGCATTACGCTATCCCAAAAATACAATATCTTTAAAAGTACAGTATCCCAAAAAACGGTGTCCAAAGAATGAGAAATCAAAGAAAGTACAGTACCCGAAAAACGAAAAAAAAATACATTACTTCAAAAGTTACAGTATCCCAAAAATAAAGTATCCGTAAAGTGGCAAAAATACAGTATCACATAGTTAAAAGTACGATACATGTATATGTAAAAAGAAATTGTTTATAATGTGCTTATTGACAGGGCGTGAACTGGGACAGTGAAATCTGATCCCCTGACAGTAGATAACAATACATGGAATGTTCATGGGCAGCACATGGTCCGACAACTTTCTATGAACATACTGACTGAATATTCTTCTTCATTTGAGAGAGGGGGGGGGGGTAATTATTAACATTTTCAAAAAAAGTTTTTGCAACTTCGAAAAGCGATGGGTTCTGAAAACTTTGAAATTCAAGTTTTGGAGATTCTTGAACCGAAATATTCTATGTGAATACATATGAAAACAGATTTGTTATAACATGAAATCAAATAGTCAAAATGCCCAAATTTCAAAATATTTCTAGCCTTCGATTTGCGAACTTCAGAATTTCGTTCAAAATTTTGATATTCAACGATTTTTTAAAATTCTAATTACAAAACTTATAGAAAAAAATCTTTACTGAAAAATTTCGGACCAATAAAAATTTTGAGAAAATTAAAAATTCGGATTTTGAAAAATGATTTAGGATTTTGGAGCTTTCAATAGTATTAAAAAACAAGATTCTCGGAATCATTAATTATAAAAAATATAGGATTTCAAGCGTTGAGGACTGAAAAAAAGCTTTCAGATGAAAAACTAATTTCGGAATTTCAAAATTATCGGTTTTCGAACAATTTTCAATCACTTGGACATCGACCAGCTTCAAAAACCTATCTAAATGACTAAGATCATTTCTATGCATCTTTCCAGCTTTATTTCTCTGTGTCTCTCCAGAACAGTACACTGTCTCGGCCCACGAGTTTTGTAGGGGTGCGTACATCTGCGACCTCGTGCATACATGAGTCGTTATAAAACAACATTTTTTGAATGAAAAAAGTACAGTATCCCAAAAAAAAATACTCCATCCCAAAAAATACAGTATCCCTGAAATTCTGTGTTCCTGCTGTGGGAAAAGAAGAGTATTTCTATGATGAGGAAAGTACAGCATCCCTAACACGGGAAAAGTCCCCAAAAAAGCATACTTGTAACGGGCCGGGCCCGGCACTCCCGTCATTTCACAAGTTTCGAAAATTTCAAAAAAAAAAACAAATAAGGGGAAAAAACCAATAAAACAAATAACCCTTATGTGATTTTTCGAGAAAAAATTTTTTTTCGAGTTTTTTCGATATTTTTTGATCAAACAGACAAACAAACCAAAAATACAAAAAAAAATAGAGAAAATCGTATTCAAAGCTCATAAATTTGGCTCAAAATTACAACATTTTTGATACCGGGCTTGGGCCCCTGAAAATTTCCTCAGGGCCGCCCGGAATTTTACAAGTATGCAAAAAAAGAATAGTCTCAAAAAATATTGTATTCTGAAATGTTCAGAATCCCAAGAGTCACAGTATCTTAAGAAGTTGTTGCGCTAGTCGCGAAATTTCAGCTCACATTAAGTCAAAAAAGTGCAAATAAAGAGAAACAAATTATCCACCAAAAAAAATATATAAAAAAGCTGAAGGTGGGTAACAACCAGTAAAAATTATAAGAATGTTTACTGCTTAATGTCTCAGCCCTTTCTACAAGTAACACATTGAAAACCTGTGAAAGGGTAAATTATATTATGAGGTGGCGTTCTTTTAGCGGTCACAATCGAGTGGAGAGTAGCGTTTATCTGGAGGGTGGCAATATATTTTTCGGAGTACAGATCAGAAAACTTTCTATCATAAAGCGAATTTCAATTAGGAGATGCGATATACTAGAGTGTGCACGATAGTTGCAATTTTATGTGAGCTACTTACGCGACCTTGTACTATATCTTCACTCACCTTAATCACTAGCAACCGGCAAAAATCCACAGGTTTTCCTAGGCACACACGTAGAGAATGAAGAAAATACAGCAGAAGAGAAAATTTGACAATGGGAATAGGCGCTCTTGTCGTAGTCCTCGTATTCCTTCTTCCTCTTTTTTTGTCTTCGCTGGTGGTTTTTTGTATCGTTTCACCGAAATTGCCGTGTCGCCGGAAAGAGGGCCTGAAAATCAATGCACTGCAGCGGGACAAGGAGAATAACTGGGAGTTGACAGAGACTCAAAACCGTGGCTGTGGTCACATTGAGCAGTTGTCTCTGAAATGAAAAGAAAGAAATGGGCTGACGCCTAGTTAGGAAACGGCAGATTAATCAGTACGTGTGTGGATAGGCCAGAAACGTCACTTCACACGAGATTCCAAAAACAGAGGCAAATTACAATAGGATAGCAGAAAGAGTAATTGAACTTGGTTCGAAATATGATGCTTTCATGAAGTACCTTCTCATGAGAACCTGAATATTTTGAAAATATGTTTGGAGGTGAATATGAATGTCCCAGGAATGATCGGAACCTCTACTGCTTTGCAAAAAGTTGAACTAAAGAGAATTAATGTAACATTAAACATATTATATGAAACCAACATGTCTAAAGATCAGAATCGTAAACACACCTTTTCAAAAATCACATTCCCTTCATCTTCTCAAATGTCAAAGTAAATTTGGAAAAAAACCGAACACGGCTGTCTTGGCATTTGCAAAATTGGTTTGGCAAGGATTTTTGAATCTATAGATATTCTGGTTACTAATAAAACAGATAAAGCTCGCTCCTTGCTCACTCGTATGTCACTTTTTGCAAGTGATAATTTCAACACTTGGAACAATATAGGCGCCAAACGAAGAATAATTCTAAAGATCAGTCATTGACAAATTTCTCACTCATGTACGTATAACAAAATCTGAAAGAAGTTGCTGCACTTTGCTTTTTTTAATGGTAAATTTGCCTTTTTTAATGGTAATGATATAATGGGGAAGGTGAGAGGGCTCTGGAGGAGAAAATTAAAAAAGAAATTTGTTTATTGAGTTTGGGAATGCTTCCTTCCAGGAAGTTGCTAGGTGCATGATGAGAAAATTTTTTTTTCATGGACGCGAATAAATTTTATGAGCTTTCGGAAAAAGCAAAAGAAAATTCTCACAGAAACAACGGCTATATTGAAAACGTAATCTCGTGAAAACCTATAGCTGCTCAGCTATCTATGACAATAAATCAACAAAGGACTGAATAGTTAAAAAATTGCAAACACTCAAGAAGTTAAATTTGGTTTTTTGTTCTGCTATAGATCTTTTTCTGGAGTATTTGCAAAAGGAATTTTTAAATGGTTTAAAGAAAAATGAGAAACCATTGTATAGATCTTAGATCGGGAATCCTAAATCACAAGTTCAAAATCCGGAATATCGAATCAAAAATCCGGAATCCAAAAGAGAGATCTCATATTTTAGTATGCGGACTCGGCAATACAGCACGCAGAGTACAAAATTCTGGATCCAAAATCCACAATCTGTAATTAAAGATCCAAGCCTCAAAATCGGAGTTCATAGGTATCCATGTATTATGACCAATATCTCAAAATTCGTTGAAACTGGTCTGGTTTTTTTCAGATCATCAGATATTTTCAGACGAGAAAGCATTGTTATTTTATAGAACGTCAAAAACCACATTCACGTTTTAACTTATTTGATTTTTTCTCCTTTTGATCAAATTTTCATTTTATGTTAACTTTGAAACTTCAAGCTTTGAAACTTCATTTCAAAGAATTATATATTAATTTAATTTTTCCTGAATTACTCAACTGGCTTGAGTTGTTTTTCGTAGAAAAATAGGGGTTTAATCACCTCAAGTGACTCCGAAGATTTTGGAAACTTTGTTAGATGTATTGCCACTTTTAAGGGGTCCTTCTGCCACAAATTTCATAGTACTCCCCAACTTTACATATCTTCTGAGTTGTTTCCAAAATCTCTCAAACTGCAAATTGAATGTACAATGTCGGCAGAATGATTCATGCAAAACAACATTTTACCAGTTCTCTCTCTTCTCCTTTTTCTTCTTCACTCTCCTCTGTTTTATATCAAAAGCACTAAACGGCCTCGTAACTGATCATCAAAAACTTTTTTGTTGCACAAGATGCTGCTGAAAAGTTTTATAGAAAGATGTAGGGTATGTGCGTACCAGATGGTGTTACATTACATTCTCAGAAGCGCAGAAATTATGTTTCCGTGTCTTTTTGTGCGGAGATGAGTAACCAGTAATTTAGCTTCCTCTTGCTCATTCTTCACTAATTCCTGTCTGAAAAATTATTTTTCTGCTTTCAGACGAATTCTTGACTGCGATGTCTCTTTTCATTATTTTTTTCTCTAGACGATTCTTCCAAGATGAGTTACAAATCTAGACAAAACTTCATTCGTCAGAGCATTTCTCAGTTACACTTCAACTTCCTAACTAGTGTCACTGGTTATCCTCTGTCGAAATGAAGATGTCGAAAGTAGCTGTTTTTTTTTTCTTATTTTCAAAAAAAAAGAAATCGGTGAGTGTGTGTGCAATAGCTTCGACCAACCAATGCATCTCATTTCCTGCTCAACCAAGACATTCATTTCAGAATGAGGCCCTTCTTCTACCCATCTCAACCATTCGTTTTCCATTTGTCCTTCCCTTTTTTCCTCATTCTTCAAATTGGCCCATAATTTCCGGATGGCTCTTTTTCTCCTCGTCACAAAAACCGCGACCCGTCTCATTTTCTGCAGATGTCCTAAATGAAATGAATGTGATGCGTTTTACGTTCTTTTTGATGCGCCACGCCTATTCGCCATTCGGCTCTACCTCCTGTGGATTTGGCATCAGATTCAGAAATGCGTTGCTCCTTCGCAACTGTCAGCACAGAGTGCTTCGACTTACACAGAATTCGTCAAATCAACTGATGTAAGTGAATACTCTGTGTTGATGGTAATGATGAAACGCAATGTATTCTAGCTACAATTCGTGTTTGAAATGCTTTTTTCGTATTTCTATGATCTAAGAAATGTAGATGCACTTTTAAAAGGACAGATGACGTCTTCTTCTAAAAGTTTTAAAGCTGCACTTTAGGAGTTGAGAAATTTTGGAAAACCAAAGAACACTATTAGTTTCAAGTGTCCCCGGTGATCAACAAAATTGCTGAATAATTGAAATTTCGGAACGAAACAAAAATTTCCAATTGCACACAATTTTTTTCATTAGGTGATATAAATTTGAGAAATTTGAGATAAACGAATACTGATAATGTTCATATATAAAAAAACCCCAGTGATAATACAACCGACTGAACAGGTCTCCGATTTCAGAAATAGATTCCAAGTTAAAAAGCAGTTTATTAAGAGAACTCGACCGAAAATTCCAAAAAAAGTGAAAACAATTATTCCTGAAAAAATTGAAAAATTGAAATTTCGGAATTTTCGATGCTCAGAATGTGAAAAAAATCGGAACAAAGATATTGTGTGTATTATCATGAGGCAAAATGAATAGTTACAAAATATTGCACTGCAAAATGTCGCAGTTGCGAAATGTCTCGAAGCCAAAAAATACTTTTGAAATAGTTGAATAACAAGTTTATTTCGAAAAAAGTAAAATTTTCAAAATCTAGTTCATGTTTTTTTATTCTAAAAATCCAATTTTCAAACAGAAGATTTCGGCGAAAATTCTCAAATTATCAAAAAGAGAAGCTCTTTTTTCAGAAGAAACTAAATCTTCCCATCTGCAAATATATATTCACTTTTAAGCCACCTGGCTTATTTTAGCTTGCCGGGATAACTCCCTTTTTTGATCTATTTTTGAACAGAAATCTGTATAAATCTGTTTTGAAAATTTTATTTCCATTTTAGACTCACCTGAATTATTTCAAAATAGCCCTTCTTTGACTAGCAACACTCAAAAATCCTGTGACAAAATAAAGTCATTTGTCGTACAGTGATTTTTGAGCGTTGCTAGTAGCATTGAAGACGCACAAAATAACAATTAGCAAAAATAAAAAAAAGGTGCACGCAGAGAACAACGGGAGTAGCAGTAGTGTGAGTTCAAGCGAATGTGGTCGGCGGGTTATGATAGCGATAAGAGAGTGTACAAAACACAAGTTGTGGCTTCTCCCTCTCTATTGAGAATCAGACAAAACAATTCGACGAGATAAGGAATTTTGTGGTGTGTCTGATACATTCAACGTTCGCTTTTTATAGCGAACTATGGATAAACTTTGACGTAATAGAAGTCGTGAGTTAATCTGCTCAATATGGTACATGATTTGGATAAAGCGTGTGACGAAATATGAAAATGACGGAAGCAAAGTATAAGTGGTGAAACAAAAATAGTAAATACTAGGATTACCTGCACCATGTTCACTTCTAGAATAATTTTTTAAGTAAGGAACGAAGTTTCGAGAAACGACCAGAGTGATCGTATGTTGTGCGAATGCGCATACCCAGATGATGTTAGCCTAAAGTTTGTTTTCCCCAAGCCGCGCAAAATTATTTTTATGGCTTGATATACTCTCATGAGTAATTTCACGCCTCAATTCCTTTTAAATGTTTATTATTCAAATAAAATTACTGAGGTAATGTGTGAGAAATTAAAAAAAAAGAGAGGCGGATCGGTATTAAACAAGAAGAACAACGAAAAAGTGAATAATTTACTCGAGAACAGACCCATTTTAGGTATTTGAAGAAAAAGAACTAGTTTAGCTTGAATGTCCATTCAATCTTTAAGTGGTACTGGGTCGGATGGTGGTCCATTCTTGGAAGTGACGCCCTCATTGATGTTCTCTGGCCTGAAAAGTAATCAAAGGTAAGGCATTCGCTTAAGGGTTTTTTAAAGTTTAAACTTAAAAGTCAGAATCTGGGGAAAACCAAAACTTGTGAAACTAGAGATGATTTGTGATGAAGATTTGTGATGCAAATCCACAAATGTAATCCACAAAAAAATCTTGAAAAAGCTATTGGAGACTGATAAGAAAAATACCGCAAAAACTTTAATAGAAAGTTCTATTCTTTGAGCTCAATTATCTCGGTTCCTGCAAAGAATATCAAAAACCCGTCAACTGATAAAATGTCTGTCATAATACCATCTACGTTCTATTAGTTGACATATTTTTAATATCTCTAATAGAAATTGAGATAATTGAGGTCAAAATTCAAGTAATTTTCAACTTTCTATTAGAATGTTTACGGTAAATAAAGATGCCAAAATCACTAGTGACTACATTCCAATATTCATCTTCTTAATTTTTCAGTTAGCTGTTAATTGGATTTCAGTAGACCTTCCTTGATATTATTCTCTAGCGTTTTCCCAGAATTCCCAGAAACAAAAAAAAAATCCAAAAAAAAATCCAAAAAAATCCACAAAATCCACAAATGACAAATGTTCCGGTATTCAAAACGTTTATCTTCTGTGGATTTTTTTTTGATTTCCGGTGAGTTTTTATTGGCCGTTGTTAATTTTTCTAACACAAAATAAGTATTAAGTGTATTCCAATGTTTTTTCCTTCATTTGCAATCCTACATTTCACCCATCGAACCGTTGGAGCCATCTGTGGAAACGCGCGAATCCGTGGTGAAGTTAGCTTGAGATGCACTCTCTCCACTACTTCCATTGCTAATCTGTCTGACATTGTCTTTGGAAGCACTTCCTTCTTCTAAAAAGAGACAATTTGAAATTCGAAAACTAAAAATATACTTACGTTTCAATTTTTTAGCAACGCTCTCTAGAAGCTTTTTCTGGTCCAACTGCCTTTTGGCTACGTTCGAGTCACCTATGGAACTTGTTCCTTGCCCATTTTTTCCTTTCTGCTCTTCGTGGCCACCATCAATCACCACGTCGTCAGTGTCCCAATCCGTGGCGCCCCACAATCCAACACATGCAACATCGAAGGCGCTCTCGGGGCGTGGCAGAAAAACTGGAGACAAGCTACGTGGAGATCCGTCAAAGCTAGACAATCCGGACAATGGAGACGGTGGAGTTATGTCAGATGATACTTCGGAATAACGTCTACGACGAAGACCACGAATCGCTACAAATCGATCAATGCACCAATACTTGTACAATGCAATAAATTTTATTACCTTCTGCGGGGGCCGTGCCTGGCGACGGCTCGCCAGCCGGCGCAGCGTTTTCTGAGTCTTCCTCCGAAATTGGATGAGTAGCAATTGACATCTTCAGTGGTTTCAGTGTGCAGAAGTTCTGAAATCAAAATATTTGTTTTAAGAGAGCGAAAAGGCCACAGAAAATTTGATCGAAACAGCAGAAAAAGATTGGGGGAAACGGAAAATTGAAGAAAAAACGGGATAGTTCGTTGTGCGCGGTGAATGTGCGGAGGGACGCGACACTGTTTTTACTTCTGCTTCTCTTCTTTTTTCTCTTTTTCTTATTCTGAGATGCAACCGAAAACAAATTCGAAAAGAACCATACACAGTGCTGAACTCCTGCCGCCAAAATCGAACAACTGTGGAAGAGAAGGAATACAAAATTGTGTGCCATCTTTTATACCGCTCGCTTTGTTACGCGTGGGAGCTAACGATGGTTTGATGCGGTGAGAGGACATGCATGTGAAGAAAGAAACATTGGGATGGAAAAGACTAGAGAACGATTCAACAGTATTTTGTGTGTCTGGTTACTGATCAGCGACTATTTGTGATGTTGATTACCTGTCTAGGATCTCCTGTGTGGAAACAGTTAGCTAATGAAATCTGCGATCAATGATATTGTGTCGAGCCGATAAAAAAGAGGGATTGCTGGATAGAGTGTGAAACTCTGCGCGAGCACTTATTCGAACTGCGAAATAGTGCAATATGCGTTTTGGATGATTCAAATTCCGTTATCACGGTGTATTTTTGGAATGAGTTACAGAGGTATCTTTGTATGCTTGTGTGAAGAAAAAAAATCATACGAGGAAAGAGGACGAGTGACCTCGATCATGAAGGCGACTGAACCTCGGGAACACACAAACTGTGTGCTGGCGCGGTTTGCACCTTTCGAAATGGAAATGCTACGGGACTCGCCGCGACTTGTCGTTGAAGATGTCGGCGAACTACGGTATGTCTGCATTTCGCCATCAAACTCAAATAAGCATTTTCAGAAAAATTTGAACAAACGAAACAAGCAGGTTTTACCTATAAAACTAAGAAAAAGAGGAGTGAAAATGACTATGAGTGATTTTGTGAAGTAAGCTTGTACTCCGGTTTACCGTGACAATTTATTAGTTAAAAGCTATTTCATATATTGGAGATAAAACGAGAAAAATTGGTTTTAAGTTGAAAATAAGAGTGCCCTTCTATTACAGGTTTCACGGTTTACAGCTTTCAAATTGTCAGAAATATAATATGCTAGATAAACGGACAACACCACTTCCCTACCAGCCAAAAACTGGTTGTTAACCAATGACCTATAGAAGTGTGTTGCTAAGTTCTCATTCGAACGGTTCTCAATAACCTATTTCGAAATTATGAGTGGACGGAGTCTTTTTGAAAAGAGCACGAGAAGTAGAAGAGAGTACGAGTGATAAAATCTTGATTGTGGGGAAATCGAAACACAAAGAGAGATGGTTTTGATTAACATGCAACAAATTCGTTGAGTTTCGAGACTTGTCAACTTTTGTCGCTAGATATAGTGGAATACTCCACAGTCAGCTCACTAACTTGAAAATTGATCTTCAATAAAATTTATTATGTGAAAAAATTGAAGAAACTGTTAAAACAAGACACAGGTAATGCAAATGAACAGGGGTACATATAGAAGCGGGCACATGCGGATTTGTAAGAATAAAACCGAGTTGATTCATAACACGTGATTGAAAGATGTCTCTAGGATTGATGGCAGTGAATCTAGAAATATGGAAGGCTATTACCTGCAAAAAATGCATTTCGATTACACGGTTTCTTATTCAAATAGTTACCTCTAGCTGGGGTTTGGTAGACCATAAAGGAAGCTCTAATCTGCTTCCTCGTTGTCCTCCTCTGGTGGTGGTGGTCCCGGTAGATTGTTTCTTTGCAAATTGATAAGGCGCATCACGCCGTAATTAACATTCATTTGGTATCTCTCATTGAAATCAGTCAAATCCTGTGGATTGAAATTCTCAACACCTCTGTCACTCATCGTATGAAATAATTCATTGATCTCTCTATCTGCCACTGCGCTAGCACGTGGACGCTGTCTCAATGTTGTAGGTTGATTAATCCTGTTTGACAACTCATGAGTTTCTCTGATAGGTGCGTCTCCTAAACAAAAATGATTACTAACTTAACTACACATGCATTACTTACCTCGCATAACACGAATCAAGTCAGCGCGCGAATATCTACGAGTATCCATTGAGCCACCAAAAGGCGTTTGCATCCGACGAGTTTGTAGATTATCAGTGACTTGGGGCTCATTCTGCAGACTCATGCTCGTTGACTCATTTGAATTTTCATCAAGCTCCATCTCATCTGAGGTAGGAATCATTCCATTCTCTTGGACAGTACTATTTGACTGTGGACTGAACGACGTTGAAGTTTGTCTCTCAGCGATTTCTCTATTATTTCTGGATAAGAACGTCGAAGAAGTTTTTAGTGACGTCTGCGTTGATCCAAAACGTATTGGCGTGAATCTCTCAACAACATGTCGGAATGGACGACGATTTGAGGGACCTGAAAGTGAGAAAATCTTGTTGATTTTTCATGCATTACTCATTTTATTACTTGGAGCATCGGATTGGGTGAAAGTATGATTCTCCATTGTATCGTCTTCTCCGTCGCTGTGGGTCATGGTTACGCAGATGAGCTTCGCTGAAAAGAGTTGATTAGTGAAATAAATGGATGCGAATCAAAGATGTTTGCAAGAAAAATAGTTTAAAAAACCAAAACCCCAAAGCAAATGCGATTATCCGAGAAAAAAAAACAACCGTGCAAAATGACCCAGGCGACCGAATGACAAGAGAAAAGTGGCGGACAACTCCCGCCAAACAAGGAGATCGTCTGTGTTGTGAGTCTCCGGGAAAATGCGGTGGAGGAGGAGAGGGTCCGTTAGTCTATGTGATTATGACAAAATCAATAAATCAGATTTTGTGTAAAATGAACTATTCGCATTTTTTAACTTCAATAGTTTGAACAAACAGGGAAAGCGATAAAGCAACATGCGAGGAAAACACACAATAATCTAAATAAAATGCTCATCATGATCAGCTCAATCCCAATCACAGTTATTCCAGACATTATCTCAATCACCTGTTATGCATTTCGAAACCCCCTAGTACCTGCAACAGAAGCGCACGTTTAGCTTTTGACTTCGAAAAGCTTATTTTTTGGAATTTCTGTCAGAGATATGTAAACGTTGTCAACTAATAAAATGTTCTATCCGTTGACATGTTCTGATATCTTGCATAAAAGTTAAGATAATTGAGCTCAAACTTGAATGTGTGGAACCCTTCTTTCACAGGTTTCACGGTGTGCATCAAACTATTCTTCACATTAAAAAATTTCATATTGGAACTTCTGATAAGATGTTTCTTTCTAATCGCTTCTTCCATATCTTTCGAAATCCGTTTTGAACAGTGTTCTTTTTCAATACACCGTCCAATTTTCAAGATGTGATCCCCACAGAGTAGCCTTTCATTTTATTTAGGTCTTAGTTTTCCTGAAAATCCAAGAATCTGAAAATCCTAAAACAATCCTTGCCGTCAAATTCTGCTAAAATCCGCATGTATATGATGAATGTACTTTTTTCTTGCTCTTGTTTCGACTCAGAAACTTGAATCAAAAATATTTATTGACTCAATGCACTGGGTGCAAAAATTAATAAAAAACCAGGGTGTGCATATAAAGGAAAAACAGGTGTAAGTGCCTGATTTCAAGGCAAAAAATAGTATTGTTGTCTCTGGTAGTTATCAGGCGGGTACTATACTTTGGGTTCTTGGCCGATTAATTCTCTTGGTTCTCGTCATCGGAACTGAAAAAAATATTTTAAAATTTTCAATTATAAAATATTCTGCTTACATTTCCGGAATAGATGTATCACTCAAGGAGTCTTCTGAAGACGTGCCCTCCGTCCACGCATTTTCTGCCTCTCGGTCCGATGGTGGAGAGTTGTTGTTTCCTGATTCAAGATTCATTCGTTGAATCCTCTCCTCAAGAGTCAGATTGTCTCTTTGAGCACGTCTCTGGACAGCGGGTGCGTGTACTCTCTTTCGACGGTTTGGATGTTGTGTCAAATCCAACAATGGAGCACGTGCTTCCGTGGCAACACCTCCAGATGATCCACCATGGTGTGCACTTCTGAAATCAGATCCAGGAGCACGCAGCGAGTCCATAGAGTGCCCGAAATCTGTAAAAGAAAATATTGACAAAGTCATTTCAAGACTCAACTCACGTTCTCCATCATAACTGTTGGAGTCTTGGCCAGGATTGTTGTTTTCGTCTGTGGTTGGTCTGGCTCTTTTCGTTTGTGGTCCTTCCTCGTCCTCATCGGTTGACTCTTGTTCGTTCGGAACGTTTGAAGGATTCTGAGTTTCTCTTCCTTGTGCTTGGTCTGCTCTAGGAGAGAGATTCTGATTGAGTCGACCAAACAGTTGGCGATTCGTGGTTGGATCATGGTATGGTGCGAAACGATGAATTGGGGTGTAAAAAACTCTTGTAGTACTTCTGGATGCTCTTCCCGTGGAAGTTGATGGTCCGTCTTCACGAACTTGTGTGTAACCCTGTCTTGAGCTTGTAGCTCCTAAAAATAAAATGAAAGGTGAATTCTCAGATTCAAAAAAAAAGCTCACCTTGATTGCTCGTTGATTGGTCTAAGACCATTGGTGTAACTGTATCTGTTGAATAACCAGTAAAATGTCTGGTTTCTCTGGAAGTGGACCTGCTTCTGATCCCGACTGGATTTGTTGGGCGATCCAGATCCTCCGATGAATATCCATTTGACAGGTTTCTGGTCCCGACTGGACTTGTTGGGCAATCCAAATCCTCTGATGAATATCCATTTGGCGTGTTTCTGGCTCCAACTGGATTTGATGGGCGTTCAGACATGTCTGTTGAATCTGAAAATTGTGATAAAACTATGTGAAAGAAATTATGTTACAGTGAACTTACCCGACCAGCTGGGGGATCCGAAAAGCTGTCTGGTGTGTCTCAGTGCGTCTCGCTTCTTTTTTTGCTGACTATAGCTATACTTTTTGAGAAAAGATTCGAGTTTGTCGTCTTCTGCAAGAACGTGATTAAAGATATTACGATATGATGAAGAAATAATGTTACCTCTCCTGAATCTCTTCTTGAGAGTGGCTACATACCGCCAAGTTGCGCGTTTTTTGTGTCTTTTGTTGTATGGAGCCATACTGTTTGCGCTGAAAATTTGAATAAATTGAGAGAGAGAGAGAGAGAGAGGGAGGAAAAGAAAAAAGGAAAAAAAGCTCTGCACAGGTAATTCACGATTTGTTACGGACGCTCCACTGTTCGCACGTGGATGAAATAAGAATTGCATGCTGACTATACGTGAATCGTTTCAAAAAATTACAAAAAACTATTCGGTATTCTGTTTTTTGCGTATACCGAATTCTGGCGAATGATGAAAAAACGGATCTCTTCGTGACTATGAATCCTGTATTTGCATCCGAATTCGGTGTTACATCATTTACAGTCAAACAAGATACGCAGAAGTGTATCGTGATAGTCAGAAAACGAAACGCGTACTGTCCGAATGCTTTTCCTTTTCTCTATTGCGAGCAAGCGGTGGAAAATTACCAAGGTAAATAGAAACAAAACCAAATCATCAAATGAATGGAACGCATAGAAAATTAAAAAAAAAACTATCGAGACGGGAAAGAAAACTGAATGACAAGAATGAATGCGGGCGAAAAAGAGGGACTATCACCATCAAAACAAGGGTGTTTTGCAAAAGAGCGCGCGCGCGGGGACGGTAGGTCAAGAAGAGAGACAATAGTTAATGAGGAGGGTGCAGGGGTAAATTAGGAAGGCGGACCGTTAGAGAATATTCTAGAAGAAGGTCCCCAGGTAAAACGCGCTCTAATGAGAAAAAAACAGTTTTTAATAGAGACATTACAATCTCTATGCAGACATTGAAGGAAAAAAGACAACAAGGAATTATTTGTGAATGCATACAAAAACAGAGACAGATAAACTGTGATTCGAAGGAAGAATAAGCATAAAAACGAAAAAAAAAGAGAATTCACAGAAACCGGAGGGTTTTCCGTGTACCAAAAAACAACAGGAAATATTTGTAAGGACACAAAAAATGTTTTAACAGAGGAGAAAATTTTGGATCTTGTTAAGCAATTTTTTGATTGGCGCGCTGCATATCTTTTCAAAGAAAACGTTTTCAGCTTACGTTTGAATACCATTGACGTTGTAGAGTCACTTCTAGAATTTAGACTTCTAGAATTTAAGAAATCGACGGAGATTCCAAAATTAGATGCAAATTAGAATCGAATTACAGGACGAGGTGATTAAACAAAAAAGAGAACTGCTGTTTCAGAAAAGTACTTAAGAATGACTATTTTAACATTTTGGAAACATGTCTGCTCCTGAGATAAACGATTTCAGCCTGTTGTCATACATACAGTTGTAACATTTCTCACGCCGGAATAGGTAACAGTTGGGAACATTTCCGTCAGTAAAGAGTGTCTCAGTTTCTCACGCATCCGCGGAATCCACAACAAATTGTTTGACGATGCTTTTTATTGTATGATTGCCAACTGAGCAATTTTTGATTATGCTGAAAATGCCACGCCGTCAAAATCGGCAGTTTGGGGGATATTCTATTAGAGTGTTTACTGTGTGCTTTGCCATTATAGACTACCGACCAGTCAGACGCTCTTGAATGTTTTTGAAACTAACTTGGGCTTCCTTCTTGTCTTGGGCTTCCTTCCTGTTTCATGAAAACAACTTTTTGATTTTTTGGTAAATTCCTTAAGGTAATACGAAAAGCAGAAATGATTGGTTCTTTCATATCCACTCGACGGGAAAATCTGCTTTTCAACCTTTGTTCACCGAGAACTCCGACGAGATCCATCAAAACTCATGTAAGAGTGTTTTGTTATTATTTTCTAATCGAATGCGTTTGACGTAACAGGAAATGATTCATTTAATCGCATGGAGCTCTAGAGTTGACAACGTATAGTATCATTGTTGAAAAGAGACAAGAGGAAAAGTGGGAGTAAAAGTTAACTGTGACATTCTGAAGAGAGAAGAAGAAGAATAACGAGATCGTCGAGTTGTCGTTGGCGCACTTTTGAAATAAATCGTCCATCATCTGGAAAAAAATTATTTTGAACAGAATACGGTTTGGCATCCTTACCCATAGTTTACTTGCGTCCGAAGCGGAGAACTCCTGGGACACTTTTCTTGAGCAAAACCCCAGCGTAGTGCTCTTCCAAATCAGATCGTTTTCCGAATCTATAAACAAAACATATGTGGGTGGCCCTTAGAATATGAACCAAACCTCAAAACTCCGGGAACATCGCGCTTTCCGAACCGAAGAACTCCGGGCACTTCGCTGCGTTTGTCGAACATCTCCTCTGTGTAATCTCTCTTTCCGAATCTCAACACTCCTGGGATCTCCCGTTTGTCCATTGGCACGTCACGTTTTCCGAAACGAAGAACGCCCGGAACACTTTTCTTTTCGTCAAAGTATGAGCGTTTTCCGAAACGGAGAACTCCTGAAAAAATGCTGATGTGAAAATTGGAAAAACAAAACGAAACCGGGAAGTTATTACCTGGAACACTTTTCTTCTCATCGAAATAGGCACGTTTTCCGAAGCGAAGCACTCCTGGCATCTCCTTTTTCTGCACGCTGCTCTCCCTTTTCTCCCAAACACCTCCACGCTTTCCGAAGCGCAACACACCTGGCATCGCCCCATCGAAGTCTGGAACAAGTTCATGAGAGATTCTGATACCGTAACCCTAGAGCATTACCTCGTTTGTTGAAGACCCGACCGTCTTGTTTCTCGTTTCCTCGAGCCACTTCAATATCCTCTGCTGGTATGTCGTCTTCGACGATCTCATAGACTGAAAAGTGATCTTTATATTTTTAGATGGAATTCCATTTTTTTTCCGTAAAAACCTATTTTGTTCCTGTAAAACGAAAAAAATACGTTTTTTTTCTTGTTGATTGAAATCTTCGGAATACCCACACATCACTTTAGTTGAACATCATTTTTCCTTGGATCTTTTTCCCGGGTACAGAGCACCATTCAACGGAAAACACGTCCCAAAGGACCATCATCCGAAGAAAGAACAAAAAAACTCAACTCAACATTATTTTTTTTCCACACATACACAATCTTTTTGTTGTTTTCACGCCTTCCAAAAATACTCCTATTCTTTTTTCAGAAAGTTTGAAGGTCAGAATGATACATGATGTCTACGAAGCGTGGGAGAATCTTCCCAGGATATTCATTCATAGATCTTATGCGATACGGATGTAACACATTTTGATTCTTTAAGCTTAACATAGATGAGTTATTTTCCCACGCAGATAGCTTTTTGGAAAATCCGCATTACTGTACTCTTCCCAACAAAACTACAAAGCACAATTTGTCCTCAATTACATTAACAACAGTCCATTCTAAAGTTGCGTCACTGAATAAAAGACGTGGACCTCTTCCTACACAATTCAATTAAGAGATTGGATCAACTTTGACTAATAGGAATGCAAATCAAAGGGGGGAATTTGTTTGATTTGTTTGACACGAGACTTTTTTCTACGTGCAAACCCTTTTGTCCCAGATTCATGTCCTCATAAGACTCACTTGGCTCGGTATATGCGGACGCTCCACGAAGCAAACAACATAGCGTAATGAGAAGAACGCCCGACCACCGTTGCATGTCTAACCCTGAAATAAAAGTTCATGGAAGTGGGTGGAACACAAAAAAAATTAGAAAAACAAAAAAATAGGAGAAAAGGAAAGACAACAAAAACAACACATCTGGAAAAGCTAGACCCCCAAGGAGACTTAAATATAGAAATCTTATCTTCGTATCCATTTGAAGACCTTGCTAAGATCTTTCTATTCTTGTCTAATTCTGAAATTTTAAAGAAAACATTTCCTTTAAATGTACTACATGTCTACATGGCGAACGTCTTCAAAGAATGATGAAAAGAGGAAGAAGATCTCTCCGCCTATTCACGTTACCGTAGAAGCAATCAAGAGTGACACGCTGACATCTTGACGTGGTGAGGATTCTAGGACAGAGAAGAAGCGCAAAACTCGAAATTCGAGGTGTGGCTCCTCCCATTCCCCAAAACTTGCATCCATCGACCCTACGTCTTTTCCGGTTTTTATTTGGAAAATAGTGTCATCGGGTGAGTGGCACATTTATCTAATGAGATTCGTGACCATCAAGAGGAGTCACTACTAACTTCCGAGGGCGCGAAACTCGGAAATTTGAAAAAAGCGATCGCTGACAAACACCAAAGAGGGAAAAGTAATGTGAGAAAGTTGATGAGGTCAAATAGTTTTGTGAATGAAAATAATCTTTATAAAAAGTCTCTACTATTCAAACAGAATAACTTTTGAGCTTTTGAAAATAAAAGGATTGAGGAGTCATTGATGGCAATCCAATACGTAATAAAGAAGAAGAAAACTTTCCCAGAGGCATTATATGCTCAAAAGACGGATCAAAAAGAGAACAGAGACTGACTTTGTCTTCTGTTTCTTGGGCTGCCCCATTTATATAAGGGGTGGGGTCTTGTCGAACGGACCATTGGAGTTGAAGCTCCGCCCACTTTTTTTCCATCTTAGAAACCGACGTCATGTCGAAAAAAAAAGGAAAAGAAAAAAGGAAACTGATGTAACCGCGAATTAGAGAATAGAGGGGAGAGAGCTCTGAGGAAAAGACAATACGATTGGTAAAGCAATTGGGTCGGAAAGGCTGCACAGGTTGATTTAGAGGTCTTGCTAACAAAATTGGTTTATACCGCCGATTCCCTTCTAAACGCACGTCTTCAGTGTCATCAATTTTCGTGTAGAAGGAATAGTTTGGGTTTATACTCAATTTGAAGATGGATTGCCCACGCGTTGAATAAAAAAGCCTATACATACTTGAGCCGCTTCGAGACAAAATACAAAATACAACGGATCTATGAAATGTCTGGAATTTCATAAAGAACGGGGAAGCTGAAGTGGGAAAGTCTATGACAAAACCTAACGTTCCAAAAATTAACACATGACTCAAAGTGTTTGGAATTTCCACTTATTTCCATCAAAAAATCCGCTTATTTCCATTGATAACTCAATGACAAGTGCACATTGCAAACATATTTTTTTGCTCTCAATTTAATCACTGCAAACTAAGGAACATTATGCTCCTGCCATATGCATTACATGTACTCTCCCAATAACAAAAAAAGAAATAACTTCCAGGACAAATTGAAATTAGAATACGTCCACCCACATTTCTTACTATTTTTTGAATGACGAAATTACTTTCAGTTGGAAAGCTAAGATCCGGTGTGATGACTGTCAGGAAATGAGTCGAAGTTTGATGCGTCGTTTCTGAAGAAAAACAGACCCGCATGTAAAAAAGTGACTGGAAGTGGAGTGACAGGAAGTTTGTGATTTCAAATTCATTTTTGGTCTCCCAGTGCAATTTTCGACACATTTTGGGGTATTTTTTCAAAGCAGTGGTTTTGGAACTGCGTTAAAAAGAAAACGGATTTAATTCTGTTGAACTGCAATAATCAAAATAAGAACAAGGTGATTAACACCTGTGTTAGTTCTTGCTTGTGCATTTCAGATTTTTAGAACAATAAAGAACCATTAAGTTCGATTTTCAAATTTTATTTTGAAATCATTGAATCAAATGAAAAGTCCAAAACTCTTACAATGTTAAAACTTATGTCATGTCTAGATCCGACCTTTATATGTATATAAATACATACATATGCGATCAAATTAGACGTGACACCCCCGCCCTCTTCGTTCATTCAAATCAGATGTCCTCAACTAAATCATATTCTGCTCAAACATCAGACGAAGGCAATAAATAGAAGATTCCTTTTCCGGTCTTCCTCGTGGGAACCACAAATGTCTCATTTTCCCCTCATCAAGTAAAAGTTCGAAAACATGGAACTTGGTGCTCGGAAGTGTCTAGGTAACACTAAACCCAAGGCGAGGGTGTTTCACGTGAATTCACGGATCGTATGCTGTGTCTTTTATTTTCAAGTAAATGACGCGAATTTCGAATTTCGAAAGTCCCAAAATAGATTGGAAACGTAAGGAAGAACCTGTCAACACGTCGTCCCAATTTTCGATGTCTTAGCGAATTTCACGAAATTGTATTAGCTTGCCAAATGAAACTTGAGGGTTCTTCCTCTTACTACCTACATCGACGCAATGGAGGCTCTTTCGTTAGAAATTGGCTCAATTCGATTTCAAAAAGACGAGAAAGTTTGGAGAGAAGAGGAAAATCCGAGTAAGAACAAGTCTCGGGTAAAAATGTATAACATAAATTATGGATTTAGATGGTTATAGTAGTTCAAGTTTTCAAAAATGATGTGATGCAGTTTTTCAAAAAGGACTCTCAAAATTTTTGAAGAACGAGGATATGTTTTTCAAGTTAGTACAGGAAAAGTACGAGCGCAAAATTCTTCCGGGTGTCTATTGTATTCAGCAAAAAACCTAACACGAAAATATGAGCATTTTGTTGTAAGCTCGGAACTTTTTGATTCTATTCAAAACTTTGAACCAAAAAAAAATCGTTTTGATCTCTCTAAAAAACAGACAATTATCATTTTTCCGGGAACAATAAGTCATTAAGAAGAGAACAACGAGATTGCAGTTTCCCAGAAGACGAACTATGAAATTTCAATAGCAATTTAGGAAGAAAGAAATTCTAGGATTTAAAACCACTTAGGCAGCAGAGGCTTGCGTTCGTAGAAATTTGAGGTAAGTCTAAAAACATTTGAAAAAAAGAGAGACAAAGACATCAAAAAAGCCGCCTTTGCATAACATTTTTTATGTTGGACCTTATTTTCGTCTGACATAAACCAGTGACAAAAAATGAGAAGAGACGAAAAAACCAAAAAAAAATCTGGTTACGGTAGCTAAACTTTGGGTAACGGTAGCTAAAATCTGAGCTGCACTCTGGCTATCAAATATGTTAGGCTACTGTATCCATATTTTCATTTTTTTCCAAATCGATAGATAAGGAAATTTCGAGGTGTGCGTTGTGAAACTTTTCGAAATTTCCGAATCTTCCGAGTTGTCAAAAATTGAAATTTGGGAACTTTTGAAAATTCCGAGATAACAATCGAAATTTCAAATAGCGCGAATATACCCAAGTATCGGAAATTCGGAGTTTTCGAATTTATGCTGCATATTCTGAATTTTCGATTGTATAACTGAATTTTCAGACCGATTCAAAAACAGAAAAATATGTTGTATAGCGAAGGTCAAATGACAAATCTGGTTTAGCTCAAAAAGATTGACGACGTTCTTTCCCGAATCGGCGCATTACATGTTTTTTTCTGTCTAAGCCATTTTCACCTCCCATTGTTCAAAACATATAGGACCAAAAAGATCCTACAAAAACGACGTCCGAGAAAAAATGACGAACTTTAAACGTGCATCGTTGGCGCGAGCCCAAACATTAGATAAAGACAAATGTCCTTAGAGAAAAACGTATTTCATGCTTGGCCGAAATGCCTTCTTTTTCGGCTTCTGGGTGGTTTTCGGATGCTCAAAAATCTGGATATTTGAAAAAAACCAGGGAGAGGAGATAGAAAATGTTTTGACGAAACGAAAAAAGTTGAAGTGGCAGTTGGGGACTAATTCGTTGAAGAAGCAGAAGAAGGCAAGATGAAAAAGATCCACGACGGACAAAGTGCGAAGTTGAGAGATAGATTTTTTTTCGACTATTCCATTTATGTGAAGAGGTATGTTATGTCTATGTCTATGTAAGTTTTGTGGGTGTGCGGTACAATTCAATATTCTCTGATTTGTGAACTCCGCGAAAAATGGCTCGATCAAAATTCAACCTCTTGGTGACCTTCGATGCAGAAGGTTGGATATGAAAATTGAGAAAAAAAGCCGGATGTTACGTCTCGATTTCAAAGTGTATTCATGCGAAATTTGGCAACATTTTTTCCTTCCGCTTTGGAAAATCTTAGCGCGCCCGCAACTTACCTATTTTGGGGTCAAAAATTGGTTAGAATAGAATAACGAAGAAAAAAGGTGGGTTGACTTTGTGCACTGCACACGCACCACAATGGTTATCCGGGTCGGGAGGGAGTGGCAATTAAATTTACTACGGGTCGAGTCGTAAAACCCGGTTTTTCGTGACCAGAAAAGACCTGAAGAAACGGGACCAAACTAAAAACTAATCGTGGGATTTTTGTTAAAGGATACGGTAGTAAAATAAATGCATGCTTCAAAAAATCGCATTAAAAATATGATACGCTTCTACAAGATTATTGTATCTCTTTCGAAAATCAATAATAACATTTTTCAGGGAACTCAAATTTGCAAGCGGCTCGGAATACGGTAACTGAGAAAAGAAACAATCCTCTAGTTCACTTACTCAGAAAATAGAAGTGGCAACACAAGTGCAATTGAGTCTGAAAATAGAAGAATAACCTTTTTTGTGGGAACCGTTATTTTCAGAACACAAATCAATTTAAGAAAACGATTCTTCGAAATTTGTACAACTAGCAGACCGGGACCAAAAAATGGTCATATGGGTTCACAATGTTTCTGGAAACACTTCGAAGGCGACAACCACTAATGAAAAATATGCAAAAATGACTCGGGACCTTCGTTGTAGTAAATAGAGTTTGGAAGGTCATATTTCGAATAGGTTTTTGGTATTTTTGGTGACGAAGGTTTGAGAAATTTTTGGTTTTTTGGAAGGTTTCAATCATAGTTTTGATGGGGTGTCAAGTAATAATTAATATTCGAGCCAATAAATCCAAAAGTCTTCTGCAAAACCTATTGCGCGAAGAACATAAAAAATCCAACTCGATATTATGGCACGAAAAACTGGAATGACAATACGAAAAATCGCAATTTTCAATTGCCATGGCCACAAATTTTACAACTACAACTACCGTAACCTGAAAAAATTTTTCTTGTATCCACTTTGTGATTTTGGCGTATCCCACTTATATCGAACCTTCTTATTTTCTGACAAATTTTGGAGGAAAAAGAGAACTAGAAAAGGATCAGTTAAAATTAAAAACAGGAAATAGAAACATTTTTAGTTTACAATAGTTCTCGTTATGGAAACTTTGAACACGACCACTGGAATTTCTCTTTAGCAGTTCCAATTTTCTCGTACCGGGACAATAATTTCTGGAATTTTTGGTACGAGCAACCCGGCGGGCAAAGCATATTTTGTGTTTTGATATTTTGAGAATACTCGAGATGATTAACAAATTTTAAGCATCAGAAAAACCGAAAGCTTTTTTTCCGGACATGCGATTGGCGCGTAGTTAAAATTAATTTTACTCTTCTATTGTTTTTGTTCTACTGTTATCAGTTCAGTTCTTCCATTTTATGTTTTCTACAAAAACTTCTCAAAAATTGAATGTTTTGCCCGACAAGACATTTGCGACAAAATCCTATTACTCATTTTTACGGTATCGTTATCAAAACCACGTGAAAACACTAAAAAGACCTTGAATTGCGTTCTCTTCTTATTTTTCAATTTGATAGTGCGCGAAGATGATTTACAGTTTCCTGCAAGGACATTCTTCTCCATTCCTCCCACACGTGATTTCTGAACGTATCTGTAAAGTTAAGAAGACAGCGGAAAAAAGATTTTTCACTTAGCCACAACTCAAAAGCAAAACGTCACTTTGCCTAAATAGAAATCTCCATTCACACTTAACTTTTTAACAAGTTTCAACTGGGACCCACTCGTGGGCGACTGTTCAATGTGCTCTTGAACTTTGCGTTGCTTTCAATCATTTTTGAAGACCCGCGAAAATCCCTTGAGGCCATCGACCCTGAAACTCATTTCTTCCTCGGACCCTTTTTTCTATGAGATGAATGTGCATATTGGACCGGGAGGGATAAGTTGAACCCAACACACTCATCTGGTTCACATAATATCAAATATCAAAAGTAGTCCCACTGATATTTGATCGTTTCATGAAATGAGTTTTTTTGCGATGATCTTCATGACCTCGAAAAAAAACCGTCAAAGTGATCTGAGTTATTCGAAGAGACAGCATTTTGGCAGGTCATCAGAAAGTAAAATTGAACAAAAAGATGTGATGCAGTTGTTAATACGGAGAGAGAACAGTTGTTAATACTGAGAGCAGGTGCCGTTGCAGAGAGGTTGAACCACGTTTGTTGCTGCCGTTTGGTAAACGTTTTTCGAAGATCTGTGATTAGTGATAATTGGTTTTGGGATGATCAAGGAAACAGTTATCACATTTTTTAACAAAAAATTTGGGCAACCAGAAATTCCACTATATTGTCTAATATTGTCTAGTTTTGATATACGTTTTTTCAGAGTAATAAATGAAACTGTTATGACATTGTAAATCATTATCTGGACAGTAACACATGATTTTCTTTCGCAAGTGCCGACACATAATCAGGGCTGTCCTACCGCCGGCAGCAGTGAAAAATAGCCGTTAACACATTTCAGAAAGGTATCTTATGCTCACACTTTGAGCTCAGTTATCTCAATTCTTATAAGAGATAACAAAAGTCTGTCAACTAATAAACCTTTCATAATAAAATCAGCAACAATTTATTAGTTGGCATAGTTTTCATATCTTTCACAGAAAATAAGATAATTGAGCTTAAAGTAACAGTATAGGGTGGCCTTCTATTAGAGTGATTACGCCACGTCACGGCTGTGTTATCTAACTAAATTCTTTTAGAATTGTAAAGTTTATAAAGTATAAATTGTGTTAATTTTTTCTCTAGTGTTTTGTTGAGCTACGCGAATTATTAGTTTTCAAAGTCTGTTTCTTCTTTCCAGAAATATATTTTCTAACAGATTTTTTAATATTCTGACAAATATTTTAGGGCTCGGTTTTGGTCTGCCATCGCCTTCGACATTCTTGTACAGAACCACAAATAGAGGAAAAATATCTTCACTATTACTTGTCAAAATTTTTAAATTTTTCTACATTTCTCTACAATTCCTATACTCGCATCTCTACAGTTTTCCTAGCTTCATTATTTTTCGGAACCATAAATCTTATTTCCCTCGGTTTTTTTTCAACGAATTTCCTAACACTTCGCTCCCCACAGCTGTTTCCATACATGATGCAATTTCTTCCTTCCTTACTCTCCCCGCAGCTATTTTTATTAGCATTAATCCTTTCCTCATGTTTCAGGTGTTTTCACTTCCTTGTTCTAGAAACTCTGAAATATTTCGTCCTTCTTCTGCTCTCTCCTCTTCTACCAACACCCACTTTGAACATGGGAAAATGTAATCTGCTTGAAAGCTTTTTGAAATACAATACATACAATCATCGTGTGTGTCAGGCAAGGAGAAAAAACCTCGTTGGAATTTTCGAATCAAACTGAATTCCCACTTTCCTTTGAGTTTTCTTCTCCATCGCCTTTTGATCTAACCGCCAATTTTCTGAAAAATGTTAATGCGTCGTTCCCAAGAAAAACATCTAACGGACAGAAGCTGGCACTGACATGCATTTCGTAATAGTGCACACGCCTTCTTCTTTTTTCTCTTCTACATCCCATGATGCAATTCCTGCCTATAAATCCTGCCCACAACCGCCATAATTCTTCAGTTTAGTGGGCTCATATGTGCTCCAGAGTATTCTGAACAAGTTCTAAGCGTATTTCGAGAGGGATGTAAACAAATTCTGGTAATGAGTAAGCTTTCTTTGTTCGCGGATTGAAACTGGAGACAAAACTTTGAAAAATTCAGGTTGTTTTTTCTTTCTTTTTTCTCATTTTTTTCAAGCCACTTTACATTCCTCCGCTTGCTTCCTGACTCCCTTCTGACGAAGAATTCAAATTTCCATTTCTTCTTCAAGCTAAAAACATTATATGCACTTTTCCGGTCACACCTCCTCTCTTTGATTTGTTCACCTTTGCCAATCTCACGTTCTCACTAATGCGCGATTCAAATAACATTCAAAATTCGTTTAACTTCTTCTCTCGCTCTATCTCTTTCACACACAACTTCTGATTGAGTGAAGACGTGCGGAAAGGAAAAATAGGCAAAAATGTAGCTGGTGCTCTTGTCAAAAAGAGCACCAACTGCTTTGCGCCGCGCATATCTTCACGTACACTCGCTTTCACAACTCAATTACTCACAATCAACTGGACATTAGGCCTCTTTTTAAGTAAGGAATAAAGGATGTGTTGAAGGTGTGTAAGCGTTCTTTGAAGTCAGATTTGTAAACTTTTAAGATCAAAAAAAATTTACAAGGAAACCTCAACACCTTTTAAATCCAAATGTTGACCAAGCTTTTAGTATAGGTTAAGAATAGCATATCTAGACATTTTCAGCACCACTAGAAATTTCAGCCGTGTTGAATCAGTTTCAGTACCAAAATTCGCGTTTCCAGTGCAAAATAGAAATGTTCAAAAACGATTTCTTAACTTCTAGGAGAGAAGAGTAACATAATCTGATTACTGGCGAATGGGTTCTAAAATTTTCAGAGGGATCCAGAAATGCATTTTTTTTAACCTATTCTGAGTTTTTCATCGAAACCTCGGTTCACAGGGCAATGAGGTTTTCTTGTAACATACATTAGAACTGCTTAAAATAGCCTAATGTTGTTGAAGGGCTTCTGAAGCTCTAGAACTTATGATCTTTGCCAACAATTGTTCTGACTAGATTTTCCGTTTTATGCCACAATTCGGTATTCATTTGCCCCATCACAAACCATCAAAGAGAAAATATCAAGGCACTTTACTAGTTGTCAACAACTGATCATTCTTTGCATTATATTTTCTTTCCGCTACCTTGCACCTACACACACAGGTCAGGATATGATGATCACAGGAATAGAAAGAGATAGAAGAGATGGGGTCGATCGTCACTGCTCTCCCTCTCTCTCTCTCTCCTTGAAGTTTTTTTTTGTTTCGCATTCTACTAGGCCAATCGTCATATACACTTCTGTTTCATCTTCACTCTTTTCTTTCTTTCCCCTCTTCTTCTTCTTTTCTCTTCTTCACAAATATACACATATATCAAATTTTGCCGCTGTCACCTATCGCACCTAGAAAATCGCGAGTTCGGTGAAAAATCAGATTTGAAGTTTTTGTTTTTGCTTCGAAAGGAGATTGGTTACTAGATATCTCTTAACTTCAATTGCATCATGTTTTTTCCAGTCAGAAATTTTGGGTGGAGAATCTAAAACATTAGAAATGCCCAAGAACACTCTTCAAGGTTCAATAGTCCGGATATTAATAACTTCAAAACTGCCTTTCACTGACAACTCACTGAAATACGTGCCAAATGCATCTTCCCGACATCCGCTTTCCCCTCGGGAATCCATTCTAAAACGGGGCGAGCTATGAACTCTAAGACCCGAGAGTCCGTGTGTTTTTTTTTCTCCCTCCTTTTCCAGCTTGACTCCTTTCCTTCTCCCTTCGATTTCTGGTCGTTTGCAGTTCATTGTGAAACAGAAAAAAGATTCGGTCCGAGAAAAAAGAGAAAAAACCCCAAATTTGGGATGTTGATTCGGTGAAACAAGCATGATTGGTATCGTTGCACTGCGCCCAAATTTTATGAGCAAATCGCATGTTGTTTGAAACATTGTCAGCTTCCGTCCGCGGGTTTGTGTTTCTTGTCTCGTTAAGGGAGTGGCAACTGATGCCTCCGAAAAAAAACCAAGTTTTCTTGGGGACGGCGCTATCTGATGCCCCAAAACCAACCGCCCCCATTTCTCTCATTTTGCAGTCCTAGATCTGTGTGTATTTGTGTCAGATTCTGAGATTCTGTATTCCAAGAAAGAACAGAAGAAACAATGTCCTCGCAGCAAGGAGTCGCTATCAATGTTCGGGTATGATATCTGTATAGTGAGGTGACATTAGAAAGTTGTTGTGTGAATGTGTGTATGTGTTTCCTTCCCCCCTCATATCTTCTCACCTTTCTCTGTTCTATGGAGGTTCTTCAAACTTTCAACGCGTCCAATTCATCATTTGCAGCCTATGATTTTAACCCCTCAGAAAATTCTGACAACCTCCAATTAGTTCCGCTTCAACTCCGCCCCTTTTACTTTGTATAGCCGCCATTCACCTGCCCAAAAACTCTCTCCATCGTTCAGTTGTCATCAATTTCGTTTTGATTTCTCCCTATCCCCTCTCCCCTTTCAATTTCGTTCACTAGTATCATTACTACCTTTCAGATGGCGGTGGAACTTGAGAGAACCGAGCAGGTTCGCTCGAAGATTCATATCAAGAATCCACTCTTGAGAAATGCCTTGTCCGAATTTTTCGGAACCTTCATGCTCCTCTTCATCGGTATCGGAATTGTGATGCAATTCATTCTTTCGAATGAAAAACTCAACACCTGGATCAACGTATGTCAAAATGCTTCTGGCAAAGCTTCATATGGACTTTTTTCCAGATCAACTTGGGATGGGGATTGGCCATCGCCTTCTGCGTCTACCTGTGCTCCAAGACATCAGGAGGACACTTCAACCCAGCTGTCTCCATTGCCTTCCTTACTCTTGGAAAGCTTCCACTCAAGGACTTCTTGGTCTACTGCGTCGTTCAAACCATCGGAGCCGCTCTCGGATCCCTCGCCGCCTTCGGACTTTACTACGGTACTTGAAACATTCAGGGCAGCAATAATAAGTATATTTCAGACCAAGTCAACAAGTTTGCCGGAGCTTACCGCACTATCATCGGAAGCAAGGCCACCGCCGCGTGCTTCTGCTCGTTCCCAGCATTCCATGTCTCCAACACCACTTGCTTCTTCGATCAAGTACGATTGAAGCTTTAGATTCTTTGACAATTTTCATATTTCAGTTCGCCGGAACCGCTATCCTCGTCCTCTTCGTCTGCGTCATCATTGACAAGCGCAATGGAATCCCAGCCGCCGCTCACCCACTTCTCTTCGGACTCGTCGTCATGATGATCGGAACCGCCTACGGAATGAACCTCGGATACCCAATCAACCCAGCTCGTGATCTTGGACCAAGAATCGTCACTTTCTTCATCTACGGATCCGGTGTCTTCAGCTACCACTCCTACTACTTCTGGATCCCAGTCATCGCCCCACTCTTCGGAGCCGTTGCTGGAGCCTGGTCCTACACCTTCTTCGTCGGAGCCCATATCCCAGAGCAAAGAGAAACCACCTACGTTCTGGTCGATGAGGCCAACCAGCCACTCAAGCTCGCGTAAGACAGAAAATAATACAGTTTCTCGTATAAAATTTTTCCTTTCAGCGCCGATGCCTAAACTCCGAACCCTCTCGTCTCTTCATAGCTGCTTCCTTTCTCAGCCATCAGTTCACTCAGCTAATAAACACATAATAAAGAGCATAGTCAACAAAATTCAGAGCTCCTCATAATTTTCGAAGTAGACATTTTCAACAACTCATCGCTTCCGCTTTCAATTGTCATAAAATTATTTTTTAATCGAATAAAGTCATAAAAATGTAATTAATTCAGCTCAAGCAGTTTTTCAACTTTGGAAGAGAGGAAAAATCGCTCAAAATCAAAAAGTTTCAAATTAAAAAAAGATATTCCGTTGCGGGGAATCGAACCCCGGCCTTATGGGTGAGAGCCATAAATCCTAACCACTAGACCACAACGGAGACATTTCAAACACAAATAGACGCAGGTTATATTGTCGGCGCTAGCGGCGGAGAGAGAAACGAGAGTATGCCGAGTGTTGACTTGCCTTCATCACTTGAAACGACTGTGGAGGTTCATGTGCGCGTTCGTGGTGTAATGGTCAGCATGGATGCCTTCCAAGCATTCGACGGGGGTTCGATTCCCCCCGAACGCAGAACCTTTTTTTTCTTTAATAAATTTTAATTAAAAAATTGTAAATCTATTTTGAGCCCGACTTTGGACCTAGCATGTACTGCGTGCAAAAATTAAACATAAATCTTCAAACCTTGATATTAAAAAATTACCGAAATAAGTTCGTTGAAACTGAATTTACTTAAAATTGATATTCAGCAGCAGAATTCTAACAGGTATGTGCTACTTGAAATATGCATAACTCTCCGATTTCTTACTGTTTCTGACAGCTTTATCGGATTTTCATGCTTCTATATTCATTATTTTTGAGCCAATTATTCCAAAAAATTGTTGACTGCACACTCATATATTTTTATGCTCAAAATAACTTGAAATTAGAGATTCGCCAAATTGATTCTAATAAAACTGAAAAATTTTTAATAAAATTCTCTAATATAAGTTCAACCTGATATTTCACTTATATGAATCTTAGTTCCGTTTTTATTACAAAGCAACACTATGAGTGCACTTAAAGCTCAATTATCTTGGTTCTTAGAAGAGTTATCAAAAATCTGTCAGAATTTGAAATACTAGCGATACTATGATAAATAACTATCAACTTGAAGTTTTCTGGTATCTTTCTAAGGAACCGATATAATTGAGCTCAAAGTGCATGCATCTACTGCCCATCTGTCCATTTTAGGCTCATTATGTATAATTCACACAATGTATTGTTTTGAAACAATTTCAACGCAGTTCTCGAATTTCAGCGAATCTCAATACTTCAACTTCTGTGCCACCCATGACTCGATAACATTTTCCGGATCACTCGTTTTGTGTGTCTTCTTCCAAACTTTAAACACTAATTCCAAATGTTATCATAATTTTCTACGCGCAATTAGTCAACGACATTTTCATTCTGTTGAACCACACCGCGATAATACTTTGTCGGAAAGATCAAACTCCTCGATGACGATTCGGAAACTGAAATCATCATGCAGGCGCCCATCGCACTTCTTGATAACGAGTATATAAAACCTCACCGCTAACTGATATCGTCAAAGGCAAACAATGTCGGCAAATTTAACTTCTGCTCTTCTCTTAATTGCTTCTGTAGCTCTACCAACTTCTGCCGCAAGTTGTCCGGCTGGAACAAAAATCTACAACTCAAAGTAAGAAATTCAGTAAATTTGGGTACCTTATATTTTTTCAGATGTTACGCAGCGTTAGGAATGGATATGACAAGAGATAATGCTCTCGCCTATTGTCAGAAAACATACGGACCATATACCCGTCTCACTACACCGTTGTCCTATGCTGAAAATAATTTTGTCACTGAGCAAGTACAATGTGAGTCTGATATTTTTTGAAGTTTGTATTCATGAAGATTCTTAGTGCATGCTAACTGGCACACCTGGCTGGAATTCGTCGCTGATGGTACTTACATTGTTGGAGACGATGGAAAGCCACCAATCTACACAAACTTTGCTGTTGGAGAGCCATTCAGTGTCGCTCTGGGTTACTGTATCACAATCGGAATGAACGGATACTGGTACGCTCAGCCATGTACCGATTCCCACAGTGCTCTTTGTGAGTTCGACTTGTACCCACCAACTCCGAAGCCAACTACGCCTACTCCAAAACCTAGCGGATACCCAAGTTGTGTACAAAAGTATTTGAGTGAGTTGTTTTTCCAAAATGAAAATGAGAAAAATGTTACTTTCAGACTTTGTTCCATGTCAAGCAGGATGGGAGTATTACCCACCAACTTGCGCCTGCTTCAGAGTAAGATTATAAATATAAAAACAGTTTTCAACCAATTTACTGTAGATTATCAGCAACACCACCTACTACAACGCCATGAACACCTGCAGAAGCATGGGTGGAACATTGGCTTCTGTTCATAACTCTGGAGAGGCTGCATTCATTAATCGTAAGCCTTGCTTTTTGTCGAAACCTGGTATACCATATAATTCAGGTCTTGGAGTACAAGCAAACAACTACTGGGTTTCAACCGCCTCCGCAAGAGATAACATCATTGTGGGACTCACATACAACTCAGACCGCGGTTACTTCCAATGGGACGACTCGACGACATTCGACTATTATCAAGGATTCGCTCCAGGAGAGCCAGCTGATTACAATGTCCAAGGACAGGTATAAGTTAATTACTCTGATTGACTTCTTACTTAATTTTTCAGATCATTCTAAGCAATCCAATGGGATACGCCACATATATGAGAATGGGCAACTGTGCCTCTCAAACCTGTCGGTACGCTGCGTGCAAACGATATGTTTACTGAATGATCAACATTTAACGAGTCAGAGCGAAATGTAATCTCAAATAAATGTTCAAATTATTGTACATATAAGTCATTCATGGAATAACAGCCCAAGAGAATCAAAACAGACCAAATATATATTTTATTTTAGATTAAGACGATTTTTGTAGTATTGTGAGACAATTCAGGAATGAGAATTGACTTTTGAACAGAAGTCAAACGATTATATAACCAAAATAAAAATAGATTTCTCAAAGTTATTGATCCAAAATATGAGGTGAAACAATCAAAGAAAAAAGTATGATTGATGAACGCAACAAGAGAATATCAGCAGTTTGACCTTAATTATCTTGGTTCCAAAAAAATATTAAAATCACGTTACCTGCCAAACTATTTGTCATAATGTGACCAAAATTTTAGCAGTTGGCATTCCTATATCTTTTAGAAACCGATCTTCTTAAGTCCAATTAGAAGTTTGTTGCGCAAGAGAAAATACAAAAATTTAACACTTTGAGATTTTTCAAAAAAAAAAAAGAAAGAGGTTATATCACTTGGAAGATCACGGAATAACAATGATACCATCTGAATCTGAAATACAGCCCACTCCTGATTCGAAAATCCAGTGAAATTCAAGAGATGAATTACTCCCGAAGAAATTTTTCGAATAGTTTTGAAGGATTCAAATTTTTTTTAAAGTGGTGTCAGTAATCTACAGTTTTTTTTTCAGTTTTTGAAACAATTTTGGAAAAAAAACTACAAACTAATTGTATATGTCCAGATTTATCTCAAGAAATGAATCATATGTTAGATTTTTCCAAATTAGAATAGAATATGAAAAAATGAAATGAACTGCTTTTTGAAGAGAATTATTTAAAAAACGATTATACACAAAGTGTAGCGACTGAAAAATCTATCATTCCACCTTAAAAAAAGCAAAAATGTGGAACCCTTCAGAACTGTTCCAAACAATTCGTCATGAGAAATATTACTTTGACATCATTTTTTTTTTCAAATCATGAGTGGGTTGTATTTTGGAGTCAGATGATGTTGAGCCTTATTGTACTTCAACAACTCGATACAAAAAACAATCTTGAAGAATCCAGAAAAAACGTCATGGATTGCTGACTTTCGAGTGAAGTCACATGCTTGTTTCTGATTCAAGCATACATAGTATTCGAGTGCAAAATTGTGAATTTCGGGTTGAAGAAAATTTTGATTTGAAGAGAAAAGCTATGCTAACAGATTTGTAGGTTGATAGAAATTAGATCTGCCAATAAAAAATAAGTTTGCGTTGTCTACTGTGGTGGATATTGTGAATAAAAATTTCCAGAAAAATGCGGCATGTACTGGGTTGTACCTTGGAATGGAAACTGATCCACAGACGAGCTACGGTAGTTGTTATACGACCAATCACCGGAATAGGTTGAGTAGTTTTCCTCATCCAGTGAATATCTTCCATAGAAATTGTTCGAGATCCCGGTTGGAGAATTCAGCTAAAAATACACATATTCAATTCGGTGAAGAATTTTATCTGACAAGTCATAAATCAAAACTCAATGAATCAGAAAAGTCTAGAATTATGCTTGCCTCCATAAATAGAAAATTTGATCTGTGAATGATTACCTCGTATTGGTAACATTGCTGATTTCCAAAGCTCCCATTGCTGTCGAATGATCCATAATTATCAAACTGATTACTATTTGGTGCGTAGGCTGATCTTTCCAAATGGTTGAAAATTGATTGAAAACCATTGGTTTCCGGGTTGAATTCGTTTAAATTTGGAAGAAGCGGCGTGTTAGCAGCATATTCAGTAGAAAAACCGGCAAGTTCAAAATTTTGTTCTTTTGGAACAGCTCCCACTAGCTTTGGCGGATCCGGTAAGTCTATAGAAATCGTTCGGGGATTTTCTCTTTCCTCGTCTTTCTCATCAACAGTTTTCAAGTCTTCTATCGGCTTAGCAACATCGCCTAACTGCTCAATGCTGAAACTCAAAGTTTTCTTATCTTGTGATATTGATTAAAACAAAACCTTTCTGTGTCTGATCCGGGTGTCGCAGTCGAGTCGTTTGTGGTTTTGTTCCGGTTGCGTTTTCGAATTCGTTTGTTAAGGTCGTTCATATCTCTTTCTCTTTTTTCTTCCTTTTTCTGGCACGAGGGTAAATGTCTTTTAACGTAGTTAACCCTTCTGAAAATTTTGAGATTAATTTCGTATATTATTCTTGTCTGGCGTCGATGAACCTTGTGAACAATTTTTTCATTGCAAGTCCTGAAGATAAAACGGCTACGGCTTTCACAAATAACTTCATGCGACTTTATTACAGTATACTTTGGAATTTTTTTGGCTTTTTCCCCTAACTATAAGATTTCTATTTGTTTTTGTTTGATTTCTCCAGATTCTCACGAATGATTAGCTGAATTTCCCCGTAAACTAAAAAAACTGTGCCTAAAATTAGCCAAAATAATTCCTTAGTATACTGTATTGAAGAAGCATGAAGTTATTTGAAAAAACCGTTGTCGTTTCCTCCTCAGGACCGGCTATGCGCCTCTATAGGAAGTTTGGCCACAAGGTTCATCGGCGCCGTAAAAGAATAATACTGTATGTCGTTCGATAATTAACATTTGATCACTTTTGTAGGGACAGACATGACTGAGGTTTAAAAAATCGGTAATTTTATGTACTAAAGAATTTACTCAAGGACTACGTTTTTTCGTTGCTTACGCAAATGGTCTATTGCATATTGGGCACATGTGAAGCACTTTGCTTTGACATGAAGATTTATGCTCCGACAAATTTGGACTGTACGAAAATCGTTTTTCACACTTTTTGCATTGAAATTTCGGTTCTTTGTTGTGTGACGGCAGGTGTTGTCGGAGACCTCGAATTCATTGTTAAAAATTTTGATGAATAAATTCGACCTACCTTTAGAACTTGTGTAAGTTTTAGCACATTGATCACATTTGTAACCTTTGGGAGTTTCAGGTTTTTCAAATTCTTCCATCTGAAACACAAAAGGTTAGAAGACAAGAAAATTGAAGAAAAAAAAACAAAGCAGAAGATCTGTTTCCAATGGAAAACTGGAAGAAACTAGAAAGACTTGAAGACATGCTATCCAAATCAGAAATGGGTTGTCTGTTGACACCAGATGAATTTGTATCCTTTTGTCCTCAGACAACTCAATACAAAAAACAATCTGACTAGAAACAAAAAAAACGTCATAAGAAGGAAGAATCAAAGATTTTTGAGTAGAATTGAATTTTTTCATCTGATTTTCAATTTCAAATCATAATTTTTTCGAAACGAATTCTTACTACTTTTTTTTGGGAGAATTTTGAAAAATTTTTTAAAAACAAACGAAACCCTGAAAACTATGGAAAAAAATAACCAAAATCTTATTACAACCACGGATACCGTATATGCGCCTATGAGAGCCCACCGACTTTATTCATTATGGACTCAATTATCTTGGTTTCTGCACGAGATATTGAAACATTTGCAACTGACAAATTGTTTATCATAATATCGCCAAGAATTTATCAGTTGACAGATTACCTCTCATGAAAACCGAGATGTTTGAGTTCAAAATGCGAGTATTGGTGGGCTTCTGAATAGTAGAGAAACTACGGTACATTGAATGCTCTCATGGGACACCTCTATTTGTTTATTTCTAGGGCTGATTATCTTGATTCTCAGAAAAGATATGGCAACTTTGTCAACTGATGAAATGTTTATCATAAAAAATATCAGCAATTTTGTTGTTGGCAGGTGTTTGATATCTCTTACAGAAATTGAGATATTTAAGACACATTCTCTGAGAGAATTGTGATCGGGTCAACAGGTGGTCCTAGAAGTCTGATATTGTATGTGGTGGGTATAGGGGCTACTCTAAGACTTTTGAATGTGATACCCCTAGGCCACGCCCCCTCCTGGGCGCGATGACATACCGTAACCCCTAATCTTTTTTCATTGATGGTGTTTTCGAGTTTCTCAGATATGGTGTCTTAAGTACAAAGTACATGTAGGGAAGTTTGGAAAAGATTTCGGTTCATGAAAATTGCGGAAATTCCGACCATTTTTGTAACGAAGGGGCGAAATTCTGAGACAAAATTCGGAATATTTACAGAATTTTTTTGCGGAATGAAATACAGATCGAGATTAGATTATTTGTTCCTTCGAAATCAATTTGTACTTTTTCACTTATTTTCAGCCTTTCTGCGATGGAAAAGTGAGATTTCGAAACTCCCGAAATCTCGAACTTTTCAAAATAAGGAAATTCTGAAATTCCGATTTTCAGAAATTTGAAACCCGGAAATTTAAATCTTCCAAAAATCCCAAAAATGTCATTCCAAATATCCCTGAGTGCAAGCATGGTGTGGCGTTCTATCGAATCACACACAGTAGTTTCTAATTTGGGAGGTCAGACCAAAAAAAGGAAAACCTCTGCTTCTCAGAAAAAAATGATGATTTAAATCTCAATATAAACATTTCGAAACATATTCAAATGAAAACCAAACTCCGTGATTAACGTACTTTACCCACTCTAGTGAAACATCTTCATCATTTTTTCCAGGTGTGTGGTTACGATTACTAATCTGCATGAATGGACTTCGCGGCCAAACATTCAATCGTCATCAAAACAAACGAAATTTAGAGAAAATTTGAGAAAATTCATCGTGCAATAAATACCCAAAATGCACGTCACTATATACAACTTATAAGTGATCTGAAGCCACAGAAAAAAGAAGAAGAGGGGGGGGGAGAAGGATGTGTGATAACCGGATGAATACATTTCTTTTTTCACAGTACATAAAATAACCGGATTAATAGCCCGTGCACAAAAATTGCATAGATAAATACATAAGGGAGCTCAGGAATCCGTCAGTTTTGGAAGGCGACTCGCGCAAGCTACAACAAAACTTGAGGAAATGGATGCTGAGAACTGAGAAGAACTCAAAAAAAACTGAAAGCGTGGAATGAGAAATTGATTGATAAATGAGAAAGATTGGCGATAATATAATGCGAGTTTGGACCTTGTAGGAAAGTGAAATAAGGCAACCTAATAAATGGAACAAAAAAATTTTTAGCAGTTAGAGAATTGTTGGCAAAATTGTGAAGAGATCAGTGAAGTCAGTGAAGTCTACTCTTTTTCTTCTTCTTCCTCCTGCTCCTGCTCTTGCTCATCTTCATTTTCTTCAGCGTTGGTATCATAGATTTTCTTGAAATGGCACGTGTCATTCTTTGGCAGCAATTTTACCGTCTCACTCTCACTGACGGTGCGCAATTTGACACTTCCGTTGCGAGTGGGAGTGGAAGTTTCCTGGAAATCGTATTGTTAAATTTTTCATGAGAAAGTCTTAAGCCACGTCTATCGGGGGAGGTAGCATGACGTTACAACACTTTGGAACATAAAATAATGTCGTATATGGCAAAATAAATAATACCTTATTTGGCGAAAATATCACACATTATGTTTAAAAAACCAGAGAAGTTCAAAAAACGAGAGATTTGAGAAGTACACACGTCAACCTTACCGGAGAGACACTAAACATAAGTGCCTCTACGTTTCGAACGGCCCATTAACAACTTCTAAATTTTATGAAATGTATCCGAAGATCTTTGTATATGATTTTTCAATTTTTGGTATGATTTTGACCCCTCTAACCTTTGGAATCTCTTCAATCAAACTGGTTCTCGAATTGGAACGGACCACTTGGACTTTCGAATTGCTGAAAAAATGGATCTTTGAAATTTCTCATGTTTTCTATGATTACTTTTGCATGATTTGAGATGAGTTGTAGGCGAGCAGAAGATCTGAAGCAGTGATTTCACAAAACATACATTCGTAGAGAATTACTGCGTCGAAGTCCGGAATGAACCCGATGGTCTGAAAAAGAGGAAATTTTTGGAACCAATAAGACCAGTTTGAAATTCAAAACACAATTCTAATGTGTCCTTCCTGACGTATCTATCTCTACTCTTGCAAAAAACACTTGAAAGGACGCTATGAGCATTGAACCAAACATTTCATTGGCCTTACTCCGAACTCATGAATTATTCCGGAATAATTAGCAGAATTTCTTTTCCTCTCACATTTTTTCCCACACCAAATTCTCAGAAATCGGGTATTTATAGAAAAAAAATCCGTCTGGAATTTTCCAACTCACGTTATTGGTCACTTCAGTGTTTAGAGACATCGTGGAACGGCTGGTGGTATGATTTGCCGATCTATCAATTGCATCCGCCATTGCATCCAGAACTTCGGTTCCAAAGCTGTGCCAAGGGCCGGCTTCGAGGCGCATTTGTTCTTTTCCTATCGTGACGACTGCTCTCCCACTCAGAATCATAATAAATTTGTTGCTAAACTCTCCTTTTGTATATAGAACAGCTGGTTTCGGTTGGACGATTCCTGCCTCTTTGAGACACGAAAATTGAGTGGCCTCGACCTAAAACAGAATGACGTGGTACGAATAGCAATTGGGGAACTAATTGAAATTGGACAGCATGTATGAAGGGCACATGTCATGACTAACCTTTTTACAGTTTTTCCTGATGAGCTTCTCGAGAATCGTCGGAAGGATGTAGGTCGTGGAGAAAACCTTATGGCAGGTGCTCATTACTTGGATAGTCACCGCCAGCAGCTGGATGTTAACAGCGCATTTTGCGTGCGCCGTGTTCACAATTTGGCTCATGTCATGATTCTGAAAATAAGATCACTTTATTTTAATCAGGCCCGATGACTCATCTCTAATTTTTAATTCTCTTTTATTCTTCCAGGCAGCAGCAACCATAAAATATTCAATTCTATGTAGTCAACACCCCTCGACACTACAAAATTTGGTACTCGAACTCTCGAAAGTCAAGACAAAAACCTTTTCTTTTCTGCTCTTCTCTCTACCAAGACAAAAACAGAGCGATAGACTCATAAAAAAAGAAGGGGCCGTCCGAAATCGGATTTTCTAAAAGACTTGATTCTATCAACTAGATTGGTTCACTATTTGTGCTGCTTGGCCAAACATTCAAACGTCGAGGTGTTACGAAAAGAAAAGTGTTCCAAGTTGGAAATGGAATAAACAAGGATTAGTTGTAGGAATAAGCTTCGAAGTGGGGTTTTGAATTTTGGATTTTTGGATTATACCTGAATGTCATTCAGTCCCCAGAGACTTGATGAATATTGTGATAAACATCCCACTAGAAGTTAGGAATATAAGAGTGATGAAAGCTATCAAACAGTGGCAGTAAGTACTGTCCATCTGTCGAATGGGTGTCCTTGTATAGGACCCCGCCATGGACACATCTCGGATGGAATAGCATGACGGTTCACGAAGAGTCCGTCCAGCTGATTGTCCTGGCAGTTGTAGCATGATGTATTCTGGTGTCTACCTTCCAAACAGAAGCTCGGAGCCAGTAGAAGAAGAAGATGGAGGGGAAGATGAAGAAGAAGAATCACACAAGACAATGATGTACGACCGCGTGGCGGCTCCGGGGGGAGGGCCTCCTCCTCAACCGACGTGAGGAGGAGGAGAGAAAAGGCAGGAGAAAAGGCACAGGGAGGAGCACACAACGTCTTTCGGAGAGGAGCCTCTCTGGACAGATATGCCCTCGAGATATATGAACAAATTGTCGACTTCTGCTGGGATGCGGGGCGGTGAGAAGTTTTTTTTTGGGTGAGGAAATGGGCAGTATGGGAAAATGAAGGAAAAACGTTTGTGTGCTTTCCAAAAAGAGAAAGCACTTAGCATTCATTGAAGACGACGAAAAAGCTGTTTTGAAGGAGTTGAAATGAGGGCGAAAAAGAAAGGAGGGAAGTCAATTCTGTTGAAAATCCCCCAAGTTCGTTTACAATGTAAATTGTTCTCTGTTCTAATTTTCGTTTTTTTGTTGTTGTGTTTTTTGTTCTTTTCAGATCCTCAAAAAACACAACAACTCATTTAAAATGAACTTAAATGACCCATAGAAAAGGTCAACTAACCTTCTTCCGTTGTCTCTTCTTTCTGTGCACATTGTCGCAGACAGCATCCGTTTCGTCGATGATCTCACACTGGATGATCTCTTCGATGATGTCTTCCAATGTGATCAATCCACAGAGCTCGTATACTGGATCCTTATCTTCTTGTTCGACGAGCCTTTCGACCAAAGCCATATGATACTCACCCTGGATAAAAAATCTCAGATTAGAACAACTTTCGCACCTAGACGAGAGAGTCTGGTCGAGGAGAGAGATAGTCATTTATCTTTCTCTTCCATCTTTCTCAAAATAAATCTCTTGAAAAATCTAACCCGCTTGAACTCCTCGAGCATAGTACGGAGAGGCATGTCTTCTAGAACGCGGCGTACTTCGTGGTTATAGACGTTGGCAATCTTCATCACGTTTTGTTGATCCGCAGGATCAAGCAGCGCAAGATCTTTCACGAACAGAAGCGCAACGACGTTTTTCACTTCTTCATCGGGTCCAAAGATATGCTTGTTGATATTGAGCTTTTTAGGGTTTCCACCCGGTCCTTTGTTTTCAAAGACTGGAATTCGAGTATATCCCATATCCAAGATTTGTTGGACCATGTCGGCACTCAGATTCAAAGTATCCGGAAGCATGAACATGTCTTCGTAACGTGTCATGGCTGTGGCTACAGTTTTATCGTAGAGCTCCAATGCTCCTAGGACCATCTTGAACTCGTCCGTTTGGCCGCCGATGATGGTTTTCTCGGATAGCTTGAGCATTTCGACGAGCTTATTTCTCTCCAACGAACAAGTGATCTCTTCTTTTAGGAACACATCCAGAAGCTGAAAGCATTTCAGAATTTCACAGACACTTCTCAGTAGTGTCTTACCTTAGAAATGGGCCACGTAAGCGGATACATTAAGAAAAACAGCACTTGAGTGATCGGAAGAGTATGCGCTCCGATAAGAAGTCCCTTTCTGAAACAATTAGAGTTTTTTACGTTGAACACAGAAACGTAAACGTGTAGCCGCTCGTTTAGTACGGGCGACATTCCGAAACTTTCATGTTTCAAAATCGCATGATCCAGGACCTCACAGTGAAACACACTAATTATGAGTTCATCACCCACCGTATTTCCTCTAATATTAGGTTGGTCCATAAGTTTCTTTCGATTTTGAATGCTCAACTTTGAAGATTCATATCTGGCGAGTGAGACTATATTTCTTAGTGATTGTTTTTTTGTTAGATAGAGTATCTCAATGACTTTCTGTACACACTTTGTCTTTTTTCTCCTACTTGTGATTCGCGAGCATGTTGCTGGCTTTCGGGCCTTACCGTCAACTCTTTCAAAACGGCGTTTTGTTTTTATTTCTTCCTGGTTGAACGAGACATGTTATCCATATGAAAATGAAAGTAATAGATAGAGGGGGATCTCTTACTACTCCTACCACCAAGCATTAGGCTCATCGACTTGAATTCAAACATTTAGGGCTGGAAGACGAAGCTTGGTCCGAAAGTTGGTCTTGGACCTATTGAAGATTCCTATTGAAACCGATCCGCTTCAAACCTTTTGTAAAATGTCAAAGGCATTGTCAGTTAGTCAACCAAGTATTGTGATTGAATTGAGGTCTCTTGGCGGTGTCAAAAATTTGGTCGATTCGTAACCTATGCTTGGAAGGATGATGATATGGATCGCCATGTAGACATGGGCATGTTTCTCCCATCATTTCGTGACACGATCAATTGGGTGAATGATCTAATCACTGTAGATGAGAAGTGGATAAGTTACTCTTTCAATGTGCGGAAGAGTCAGTTGATTGCCAAAGAACAGTTAGGTCTGGACGTTCCGAAACTTAAATTTCCCGTGAAAAAGGGTATGCTATATGTTTGATGGTCTGTCAAAGGAATGGAGACTGGGAGCTTTTAGATGAATATACCAATATAATAGCCGCCATTAATAGTTCATAATTAGAGAAATTGAATCTGGCATTCGAATCGAAACAAAGAGAAAAGACAAAGGTTTACTTCCAAAACAACAGTGCGATATTGCCTGGCACCAGAGGAGTCAGCCAAAAACTCATGTCGTTTGGCTGGACTATTCTTTTACACCCGTCGTATTCTCCGAACCTTTTCCTTTTGGGTGAATAGTCGTTCGAGGCTCTAAAGCACCATCTTGATAGAAAAGACTTCGCTTGAAAAGATGACTCCAAAAAGGAGTCCGCTCACTTTTCCAATCGCAGCCCTCCTCGTTCTGGGTTGATGGGATCAAGAAATTACCAGAGCGTTGCCAGACAACTATCAATGCTCATGGACATTACTTTCATCAATCTAGCCCCCTCCGTTCTGAGAAAAATTTGATAAAAAATTTGACCAAAATCGAAAGAAACTTATGGACCAACCTAATAGAAGCCCATGGGATTCTATTTCATAACTCATTTCTCAAGGTGGGCTTACTTTAATGGAGCAGTTCAATAAGAGGGTAGGCTTCTATTTTTCGATGATTAATTTTCAAAAACAATTTTGTTCAAACATTCAGAAATTAGGCAATTCGGAAGTTAAAAATCCTGAAATTAGGTGTTTCGGAAAATGCGAAATTTCATTCTGCAATTTCGAATTCTGAAATTCCAAATTCTTGAAATTCTGAGATTTCAGGATCTCAAAAGTCAAAATTCAGGAAAACGGATATTCCGGAAAAAGTTCTAAAATTCTAATGATCTGAAATTCCGAACTTCAAATTAGAAAAACTGGGCTTCCATTAAAAGCAGGCTTCAAATAGAGGTGGACTTCTATTAGTGGAAATACGGTATGGTTCCCATCGTGCCATCACTTACTTCACACATAGAGCCTGTGGAATAATCTCTCCGAAGACGACGATTGCAGCTGTAGCTCCAAAAAGAACCCCGAGCCCAGTTCCAACGATCATGTCCATCAGCATTGATATTCCAACATTTACAACAACGTTTCCGATAATCAGAGTGCAGAGCAATTGATTTCCCTTCTTTCGAACTGGCAGTATTTTCTCGGAGTATTTTTTCTCGGAATTCGTTCCACTTGCACGGTACAACTGAAGCTCGTAAGGTGACAATGACATTAGACCAATGTTGAGTCCTGAGAACAATGCTGACGAACACAGGAGGAACGCTAGACAGATGATCTGAAAATCCATAATTAGCCGAAAATTTGGTGTAGAAACATACCGATAGCCACCTTGGCATGACATGCTCGGCTGGGGGAATTTCTGTTGTCACTGTTGTGAAGGGGTCTTCGATGACAGAAAATCGAGGTTCCGCATAAAACTTTTCTGCTATGCAGAGTTTGAATATATCGGACTCCGCTGCTGTTCTAAATTTACAAGTTTGAATTTTATTGAATTCTGTAAAGGTCATACTTTGGAAAGACAACCTCCGCGACAAGACGCAAATCGGTCATAGACGAGAAGTCAGCTTCCAAAAAGTGCCTCATATCCGTACAAGTTCCATCGGCGGTGAAAGTCAGAGCTCCAATATCTTGGAAATTCTGACCAAACAGGACGACCCGGACATTCTGATTTGGAGCGATCACCACGTGGTGTTTTCTAAAACAATTTATGTAAGCTAGATTATGAGAAATGAGAAAATTACCTATTGTGGCCCATAACAATTTTATCGAAGGTTCCCACATTGGCTTCAAGACGAAGCCCAGAAACTTTCACCTTTGTCAGGTGATATGGCTCTGGCTTTGGAGTTCCGGCAATGCGGGCAATTGTTGCTTCCGCTTGTTTCTCTTCTTCAGTGACAATCTGTAAACCGTTCATTGAAAAAACATAATTTTTTGGAATTTTTTAAATGTTGTGAGCTCTGAGTGACGAGCTAAATAATAGCACCACCATATAAGGAAATCTCCACACCTTGTGAAGCGCTCTTTTTATAATAATCGCGTTTTCAGTGAAAACGGAAATTTTTAAAGACTATTTTCTCAACTTCTACGATGATATAGAACATGAAATTCGCTGTGTTATACTTAGTATTGACTGAAATTTCATATTTCAAATCATTTCAGTGTTTTTTTTTTGAGTTTTTCGACCACTTCAATTTATTCAAAAATGTGAAAAAAATGGTTTCCGACCAAATTCCTGAAATGTGAAATTTCGTTAAATTATACGTATAAGAGAACAAATTTCATGTTTCGAATGGAACCAGATTTTGAGAAACTTGTCTTCAAAATCGCTGAACAAAAATCCGAAATAAATTTTTATCTTCAAAAGTCAAAGTATGATATTTACTGTGTGTGATCTGGTTGAAGCCTACTGTATGTATTTTTCAGCTCAATGTTCTTGGTTCCTTCGAAAGTTATCAAAACTTATCAATTGATAAAATTTCTAGTGTGAAATTACCAACATTTTCTCATTTGACAAGTTTTTGAAATCTTTTGAAGTAATCGAAATAATTGAGCTCACAATGCACGCATTGGGTGAGCTTCTCTTACATCGTCCACGGAATTTTTGTCCGGCACCATTAAAAAAGACCACAGTACTTTTGACCACATTCACTTAACTTTTATCATTGTTTTGTATACTTTCTCAACTTGACCCCGCGGTTAGCCAATGGTAAACTTAACTAAAATGTACTACGATTCTCAATCACTGAAATTTTTGTGCAGTGATAAAAAAGTGACTATTTTATGACTTCTCTAGCACACTACTTATAACTTTTCTGCCTGAAACTTGAAAATAAGAAAGGCATAATTCAATTTCTGATAACGGTTTTCAGCTAAACTATTTCGGACAATCATGCGGTACGATGACGTCATGCGCTTTCAAGAAACTAACCGGGCGGGATTGGACGAGAGGAGCCACAAAAACCAATATCAGGAGGACGTGAGTCCATTTTTTCATGAGCATCGGACGGATGTTGCGACTCTGAAATGACCAAAAATTAAAAAAAAAAGAGAGAACGGTTATAGTGAGCCAGAGAGAAGAAACAATGAAAGGACAAGAAAAACAACATTGTTTACATATAAAATGGAAAATGATTGAACGAAAATTTCTGAGAAAATCATGCGTCATGTGCCTTTTGAAAAAATTAAAAAATTTTTATGGAAAAAAGGAAAAAAGAAAAAAGACCATTCATAAAAACTAATTATTGCTTCCAGACTGGTTTCACTTTTTATCATACTCTTTTTCTTCTGGCATCTGATAAGCAAAAATCGGAAAAGTTTGATGCACATTATGCGAGGTTTCTGCACCGAGAAAAAATGCAAATGGTGGAAAACGAAGCCGGTGAAGGAAATGGGAGCAAAGAAAATTGTTTTGGCTTCTTTTCCTTCTTTTTTGGCGTTTTTATTTTTCCTCGTTCCCATCCAAAGTGCTGAAAATCTTTCGAGCACTTCAATTATTTTTTTTTCGCTGAGAAATGAGGTTCAATCTAAAGAAAGTGGGAGCCGAGGAAGTGAAGAACTCTACCCCACGATTTTTTTCTGAGCTCTTTTCTTCCGAGCTTCTCAGATGAAAATAAGCATGTAAAAGAAGAAAAGAGCAGAGAGCCAAGCTAAATTTTCCCAGTGTCTCGTGGAAATGTTTCCAAGCAACGTGCGACCTCCTGGGAGATGCACCATGGGTATGGAAGCCATCACACATCATTCCGCCTGATATTTCGAGGAGATGTTTGTGGTTCAAGAAAATCAATTCGAAAGTTTAGTGGCAAGGGAGAGAGGTGGGACGGTATAATATAGAATTGTAATTTAGAATAATACACATCTAGAGCGAGCTGTTCCTGTTTGCAGTAGACAGATACGTATTGTTTATTAATCAGAAAAAATTAGAACAAAAACCGGAAACTGTGAAAGTGTACTAGAATGCATTCAGCGAAAAATTCGATATTTGTTAATTCGAAACAACACTAGAAACTCTATATAGCACGTGCATGTTCTATGAGCTTCGTGTGAATCTAAAAAAGAGGTAGATGAAATCACAGTTATTTTGGAATTCAAAATCTCGGAATGAAATGTTCCGTCACAAAGAGAACGCGCGCTGCATCAGAAAAGAAGAACGAATGGCTGTGCAATGGAACAGAATCGTCTCGAGACCTTCATGTAGTGATCAACAATCAATCGAAGACCAAGAACTGTATGAGTCACGGCTATCGAACAGGCGTAATATTTTTCTCATAAACAACCGTTCCACGAGATCGTTACAGTATCCTAGGCTAGATTTTGGTCGCATTCACTAGAAATATGGAAAAAGAAAGCAAGAGAAAGAAAAATAGGAACATAGTTTCCTGGTGACAGAAACAAAATTATCATATGGTTTTGGGATCATAAGAAGAAAGGTAGAAAATTGAAAATCAATGTTCTAGAACTCATCATGTAAACAGATATTTGTAATTTTGAGAAATCGCTAGAAGCTCTATAGGTGCATGTTCTATGCTTCGTGTGAATCTGAAAATAGGTAATCCTAGTTATTTCTAGATCCTAGTTATTCTAGAAGATAAAATCTTGAGACGAATCGCTTTATCACAAAAAATGTGTATGCGCGCTGCATGGGAAAAATGGAGAAAACGACTGTGCAATGGAACAGAATCGTCTCGAGACCTCCATGTAGTGATCAACAATCAATCGAAGACCAAGAACTGTATGAGTCACGGCTATCGAACACGCGGCATGCTGTTCGCATAAACAAATGTTCCAGAAGATCGTTACAGTATCCTGGGCTAGATTGTGGTCTCATCACCATTCGTGTTATAAAATTGAGAGGACAATAAAAAAGCATACCATCGACTAGGAATACGTAAACAGAAAGAAAAAGAATTAGAAATAGAAATATAGTCTCCTGGCAACGTGGCACTTCCTGGGAGGTGCACCATGGATGTAGAAGCCATCTCATGCCTTTCTGCCAGAATAGGTGGCAATATCTGTGGAGGAAAAATCTATTCAAAATCACTATGAAAAAATGTAAAAGAGGAATAACGAGAGAATAGATTTTCCATGTCTGGAGCCCGTTATCCGTATTTGTAGTAAACATATACAAAATAAACGTATCGTTTCTTGAAGGGAGAAAAATGAAAACCAAAAACCAAAAACTGAACTCAGTGTTCGAAAGCTTTTTTTAATAGAAAGATGGAAATATGTAAATTTGAGATGCTATTGATACGTGTTGAAATTCAGATAACAATACGAAAAGCATACAACTAAAAACTAGAAATATGGAAAAAGAATGAAGAGATTTATAAATACATATAATCTATATAATCTCCAGGCAACGTGGCACCTCCTGGGAGATGCACCATGGATGTAGAAGCCACATCATGTCATTCCGTCAAAAATAGGTGGAGATGTTTGTGAAGAAAAATCTATCCAAAACTTTTAGGACAAAAGGTGGAAGGAGAAAAATGAAAGGAAAGATGTTCCATGTCTGGAGCCCGTTATCCCTATTTGTAGTAGACAGGTACAAAATTGAAGTATCGTTTCTTGATGGGAAAAAAAAGAAACCCAAAAACAAAGAACTGAAGTCAGTGTTCGAGATCTCTTTTCAACATAAAAATAGATGAATGTTAATTTGAGATACCACTGATACTCTATATGAGATACGAAGAAAATGGCCGCTGCGTGAGAATCAAGAAGAACGAAAGACTGTGCAATGGAACAGAATCGTCTCGAGACCTCCATGTAGTGATCAACAATCAATCAAAGACCAAAAACTGTATGAGTCACGGCTATCGAATACGCGGCATGCTGTTCGCATAAACAAATGTTCCAGAAGATCGTTACAGTATTCTGGGCTAGATTGTGGTCTCATCACCATTTGTGTTATGAAATTCAGAGGACAATACAAAAGCATACCATCAACAGGAAAGACGGAAATAGAAAGAAAAAAAATTAGAAAAAAAAATTTAGTTTACTTGCGACGTGCCACCTCCTGGGAGATACACCATGGATATGGAAGCCATCTCACGTCATTAGCCAACTTTTGAGGGAGATATGTTTGTGGAGAAAAATTATTTTCAAATTTTTTTGGAAAGGAGGTGGAAGAATAAAAAGAAAATGGAGTTTTCATATCTGGAGCTATCCCTATCTGTAGATACAAAATTGAAGTATCGTTTCTCAATGGGAAAAAAAGAAAACGAAGAACCAAAATCTGAATTCAGTGTTCGAGAGCTTTTTTCAATAAAAAGATGGAAATATGTAAATTTGAGATACTATCGATGCATATTTCTATAATCTTCGTGTCATTCTGAAAAAAGTCCAAAAAGTGCATAGAAAACCACAGTTTCTTTCGAACTCAAAATGTCGGAATGAAACGTTTCGCTTGAAATAAAAATGCGCATTGCATGAAAAAAAGAGGAACGAATGGCTGTGAAATGGAACAGAATCGTCTCGAGACCTGTAGTGATCAACAATCAATAAAAACCAAGAACTCTGAGTCACTGCCCATCGAACACGCAGCATGTTGTTCGCATATACGAGTGTTCCAAAAGATCGTTACAGTATCCTAAGCTAGATTTTGGTCTCGTCATTAAATGTGTTTCAAAAATCAGACGACAATTCGAAAGCATACAATAAACTGAAAACAATGGGTCAGGATATGTTCATTTTTGTCCTATAAAACGGAAACAATTGCCTAGAAATATTTCGCAAAAAGTGGTCTAATGGATATGAGAAATCATAAATAACAATAAATATGACGTGATTTCACAGAAACAGTGGGAATAAACAAGCTGGAAAAAGTGTGATATGGAAAATGGATGTACATGATTTTGCTGGGAACAAGGAAGAAAAAGGAAGGGCATGGCGATATCAAGGACCAACACGAAATTGAAACTTTTAGTTAGTTTCTCTTTTTTTCAAGCATCTCAAATTACATTCGGATGTCGCCTAGCAGAAAAAAGGCTTTCCTGAAAACTTTGAAAATGAAAGAAGAAATGGAAAAGATAATTTGGGAGTGAGAAAAAAGAATATTTTGAGAGAAGAGAAAATCAGAAAAAATGGAAATGGCAAAAATTTCAAGAGCTACGGTCTGCATTTTGGCGTGACTGTGATTGCAGAAACTGAAAATAGAAAATTCATTCCTACGTTAATTTTCAGTTTTCACAGGCTATTATTCATCTTGTTTAATTTTTCTCAAACGCACAAGCGCGAATTACCGTATATTCTGAGCTTTTTTAATATCATTCTGCTGCTTTCTCAATTTTTGGACTTTCTTCGTAGTCTTTCGAAAAAAACCGGTAAAAAATTAGCAAAAAATGGGGCAAGGCAACGAAGAAACGGCGAAAATCGTAGGAAAAAAAATGAGCTGAAAAAGGGGTGGGTAATATAAAATAGAGTCAAAGAATACGGTAGTTCGTTATAGTGCCTATAAAACACATTTGACCGAAATTATTACCCAAAGAAACGATGGAAGCGAGGAAATGTACAGAAAGTGATTTTCAGATTTGCCGAGTTGCGGGTTCGAAAATAGAAAAATGGCTAACACTAGTATCCCACAACTTCGTTTGTCTAACAAATCGTCGGAAAACAGCAAATTTGGAATTTCAAAAATTGATTTTCTGAGCTTCACTGTTAAAGTACACTCTAAATAGACTGAACGATCATAAACCGTGGCTCCTCTAATCAATCATTATATTAGATGTATGTGTGCATTTTGATAACCACCACCAACCCATCCAACACTCAAGTTTCTTTGCCGCTGCAGGTGTAGTTCAACAAAAGCAAAAAAAGGAACTACGTATTTCCTTGAGTAAAGAAAAATGATAATTGCACGTTGGTTGAAGCGGGAAGAAAGAGGGAAAAGGAATTATTCACGATGAGGTTGCGCAACCATTCAAAAGAGGAGACAGGCTCCTTTTTCTCAAGATTTTTAAAATGGCGGAAAAGAAAAGGAAAGAAAAAAGACGAGAAAAAGGTCTCTGTCAACCTTTTTGGGAGAGACAAAAGCCGACGGATAGGGGTCCCCGAAAAAAAACGACTAAATGTGAAATAGACGGAAATAGAGCTATATAAAAATGCTCATAGAATATTCTACAGAAAAAGCAAAAGAAATTGTCCTAGGTCACAAGATATGACCGATTGGGAAAAATAGTGGAGAGAGGGAGAGAGGAATAGAGGGAGGAGGAACTGAGAATAGGAATCCATTAGGTTCTTGGAATAGACAAATGGGTGGCAGCAAAACGCAATTATGCATACAATTCTGATCAAAAAGAAATCATTAAGAAATCATCGAGATCATTGAATAGAAAGAAAAAGAACGAGTCTAATTATAAAATGATGAAAAGAAATTGAAAAAATGAGAGTAAGAAGAAAAAGTACATGAAAGCATGCTTACTTTTTGAACAGATAGGAAGAGCAACTGTCGTTTGGGTACATTTTTGAGTGCAAAACAGAGGGAGAGAAGAAAAATGACTAGACTCAAAAAATGGGAAGGAAAGTATCAATCATAGCAGTTAAGGAAACCTAGAAAGATCTTTTTTGCTAAGTCTGAAAAGGAAATATAGAGGAGTATGCTCATTTTGAAACACTTTGAACTCGAAAAAATACCGGAATTCATTTCCCAGTAGATTTTCGATTTCCAAAAAAAAAATACTGGAAAATGTGACTGAACCCCATCAACTACAAACGAGGTGATTCCCCGGGTCATATCATAAACGCACACATATAAAAATTTTGTACTAACATTTAAAAAACTCGGAAACTTCTTTGCAAAAGTCGCCAGTGAACAAATATGACCCCCAACCTGTCATACGTGGGAAAAAAGAACAAGGAAAAGCACAAATGAGAGAAAAAAAAGAAAAACTGATGTCATTGAGAAAGTCAATGAGATAGCCCATCGGGTGGTCTGAGGAGCAAAATGTTGAAGAAAAAAGTGGCGCCAGTTGATTTGTTAAGAAGTGGGGGTGTAGTTTTTTGCAAGAAATGTCTTTAGTGCTTAAAAAGTGGTAGGCTTTCAGTTCTTGAGATATTTATTAGTATTTCGAGTCTGTAGCAAGTTAGGTTCTTTCAAAGGCTTTAAATTTGTTCATCACTTTGTTCATTTTTTTCCAATTTGTTTTCAATGAAGACATCAAACAACATTCAAGTGTAGATTTGTAAATTTCTCTCAATTCCGCCCACCTTGTCTTATTCAGAATTCCGATTTTTTGCGTTATCTCTCTTAAACTCTTCTGAAGATCTCAAGTAGTCAACTGCATAGAACAAGTAAATGATGAAGAGAGAAAAGATATCAAAGTTAGAGAAACGAGCCGAAGAATCTAACAAGAGTGAGAGAGTGTCCTAGCTGTACTGCAGCAGCACAAGCGGCAGAGCAAACGAATTCAAAATTGAGAAGAAGCTTTGGTGGTGGGGAGCGAGAGAGTGGTAATTTTTATGGAGACGCAGGAAGAGAGAAAGCTCAACGGACGTTTTGCGGGCGGGTTGCCTGACAGAAAAATTGCATGGCACAGTGAGAGAGAGAGAGAGGAAAGGGGGAGAGAGAAGCAGTGAAAAAGGAGGGAAACGACAAAGTAGAAGCACGATTTTTGTCAAACGGCTTATCGAATCTTACCGGCTTCATGTTTCTTGACCGTTATGTTTGATATGATTAATTTAATAATAGGAATATGTGAAAAAGAGGAAGACTGATTTGAGTAGAGAAAACAAACTAATCGGAAAAAACTTGGATATTCAGAAAGTGTTTGAAAACAAATATGTTTTGAATTTTGCACTGGGAAATATTTCAAGAGTTTCGATATATATATGAACTTTAAATGATTTCCAATGAAGTAAGTCTGCCTTTCCGGGATTATTCAAAATTTTGGAATCATCAAGAACTGAAATTTTGAAACTTCGGATCTTTGGAATGTTCCGAATTTCATACTTCTAGAATTTCCCATCACAGAAGCGCGAAATTGGTAAAAAAAAACAGATAAAAAATTACCAAAATTTCTGCTTAAATTTGTCATACAGTAGTCAAAAAAACACCAGTTCTGAAAAAAGTCTGAAATAGTCCGACCGGAATTTGGTTCCGAAAAACGGTTCTGTCAAAAAAAGGGACAGAATTTTTGAATTTCCAATTTCTGTTCTTATTCAAGCTATTTAGTGCTAAAGGGTGATTTCTGGTTTTTAGATAATTTTTTTACAGTGTGTCAAAAAAATACTAGGTGTTTTAGTGAAAAAAAAAACAGGTCCTTGAAATTAGAGAAAACTTATTTGAAAAAAATATATATATAAAAATGGGAAAAATTGATACACATTAGTGGAGGAAAGACTGGAATAACTATTTGGGCCAGATGTTCAATCTATTCTTCTGGGAAAGAACGCCTACTGTACGGTTTGACACACACTGTTTAATATATCGTAAATATTCTAAAAGAGTGCCAACCGAACCGAAAATTTTGAGCCTATTCATCTCAGTTACTTCAAAAGATGTATAAAATTGGTCTCCTTACAAACTATCTATCATAACATCGAAATTATTTTGTCAATCAACCAATTGTTTACACCTCTTATAGAAACCGAGATAAATTGGCTCAAAGTTGGGGTTAGATATGTAATTTTATCAGAGTATTTATGGTAATTCAGATATAGAAAATTTATATTTCTCCCACTTACTTTTTCAGAAAACAGTATCTGCACAAACTGTTCATTTTCGAAAAAAAATTCAATTTCAGTTCTAGTTTTCTCATTCTTCAAGTATTTATGTATAACAAAAAGTCATGAAAATAGCAAACGAAAGCCCATCGAAAAATAAAGAACACCAAATATTCCAATAAAAACAAAGTAGTTAGGTAGGTAAAAGATGCGAACATCTGCTTGGTGTTGCTTCCACTTCACTCGACATCGCTCTCTTCCGTCTCTGCCGAGTCTTCTCTTTGGAACGGAGAGGTGTTGGCGCGTCCGCGTGGTCTACAATAAAACATTTATATTTCTCATCCCGATCATCGGGTTACCCGAAGCTTTGTAAACAAACCATAACCTTATGCAATACTTTATTTCTAGATGTTTGGTGCTATGATTGAAAACATTAAGAAAGGAATACGGTAGCATGACTGTTTATATCTCATTTCAAGCTCAATAGTTTTTGTTTGAACGAAATAGATATGATAGTAATCGACGAGTTCTACAAGCAAGTATTTTTTTTATTAAAAAATGTCACCTTGTAGTTCTTGCCGAGTACTGTTACTTTGAACCATCTCACAGAGTGACCCCCAACTTTAACTAATTTATCTCGGTTCTTGATAGAGATGTCAAAAAGAGGCTTACTGGCAAAATAATTTTGAAAATATGAATAAAATTTGGTTGGTTTACTACTTTTTGATAACTTTTACAGGAAAAGAGATAAATGGGTTCAAAGCTACCCGCTTTGGAAACTTTAAATCTGTGTTCATAAACAATATGTTCATTTTAGTTGGTCGAGAAATATTGACCCTTCCAATCAACGACCTATCTAGCCCAGGTTCTCACTTGAAAAGATTCATATCAAAGCCACCAAACGCTCCCAACGTCGGTGCACGTCTTCTCGCTGCTACCGCTGCATCATCCTCCGACATCTCCTGTTGCCGTTTCTTGGCCCTATTTGCCATCCAAAGATGGAAACCATCGTGTGCGGGTATATCCGACTCAGTTCTTGTTCGCAATTTGATTTGCTGCAAATAAATGGGTTCTTGAAGAGAAAAAACGAAATACTCCAAAAAACGTACGTCACTTGTGTTGCTCTCCCGTTTTCTATCTTTGTCTCGTTTTTCTTTCTTGTCTCTGAACGAGTCGCGAATTACGGCAGCAAATTTGATTCGAGTTTGGGGATGTGACGGAGGGAAAGTGCAGACCAACATCCTAAACACCGGTTCCATATCCTAAAAAGTTTTTTTTTGGTTCTCGGACTAGAAACAAATGTTTACCTGAAAAACTCGATAACCGGGCCCTCGATGGCTTGAACTATGGATTCTATCTAATTTGTCTTCCACACTATTAATCAAATTGAAGAACATCCTGTAGAGTTGAGCATAAATGGATGTGTTCACAATTGAAATGAGGGCGAGACCCAACAAAAAGGCGGCTGCCAGGAATGGGGAATACTGAAATAATTGGTTTCTTTTTTCATTTCCAATTTCGCAAAGAATTCCTCACTTGAATGTTATACGGCATGACGTCTCCAAGCCCGATGGTTGTCAAACTGATGAATGTGAAATAGAACGCATCAAAGAATCCAATACCTAAAAATAGAGGTCTGGAAACGAGAAAAAAACGGGGATCTTTTTACCAGGTTTATTTCCTTCATTGTGATCAAATATTGTAATCGTTAGAGTACATATCAAAATGTATGCTAAGACAAGGAACAGTGCCAGCCACATTGGTAACAAAATGTCGTGCTTCTTTTTAGTGAGAGGTTGTTTTCGGAGATTTCTAAAAATTGTGATATTAAAGGGGGCGTCCACTAATTCCAAAATTGTTGAGAATTATTTCCCCATTATTCTCTCTAATCTGCACCCTCTACGTTGATTTTTTTTAACCTGTTTTTGACATATATCTTACGAACGAGTGATTTTCGGACCATCTTCCAAGAGAGTTTTCTTCCCGACCCAAAATTCTGGATCGATTGATATAAAAATCTCAAAAATTTTGGAATAAGTGGACGCGCCCTTTGAATATTATGAAACTTGTAATAGAAGGGTCCAAACTTTCAAACTTGAGCAAATTTTTTTCTGTTCCTGTCAAAAATATGAAAAAGTTGACAACTAATAAAATGTCCGTCATAAAGTCGAATACCGTAAAACCTCAAATAGACCGACATGTCGCTCTATTTTTCAAACGCCTTTTTTCTTGTCGCTCTATTAGAGGTGACGTTCAATTAGGGGCTGTCGTTCTATTTTTCAATGAAAAAAAAAACCAAGCACAACAAAAATTTTATCAGAAAAAAGCAACAACAAGATCATCAAGTAGTAAAAAAAAACAAAATTTTAATCAAAAATGAGCGAAGAGTCACTATCTTCTTGATATTCTTCCTCACTGAGGTCGACTTCTTCAATCAGATCTTCCAATTCCTCTAATGATCGTTCCATGCGTGATTTTTTCAATGCATCCAATCCACTTGGAACTTCCGAGTTTGTCCTGAAACAGTGAATCAAATGATAATCGGAACCTCCTGGGACTGTTGTTAGAGCGCATCCTTTGAATGATTTTTCAATCAATTCATCTGGAAGACATTCGGTAATTCCACTGATTTTTCGCCGTCTAATTCGTTTGATGAGCTCATTTTTAATCTGCAATTTATTTTTTTTTCCGCACCAAAAATCAATTAAAATTAAAAAGAAAACATTGAAAAAAATGGAAAAATAAAAAAAAGGAGAAAAAAGATTCGAGAGTTCACGCTGTCTTGTGTTTGCGTCTTTGGAAAGGATGTCGCTCTATTAGGGGTAGGCGGCTGTCGGTTTATTAGAGGCTGTCGTTCAAATAGAGGCTGTTGGTCTATTTTTGAAATGCAATTTCTCGTGTCGGTCTATTAGGGGTGACGTTCAATTAGAGGTGACGGTCTATTAGAGGTTTTACGGTATATTTTTTCAGTAGTCAGGTTTCTGATATCTTTCAAAGGAACCAAAATCAGCTCAAAATTGACGGTTTGAAGGCCCTTCAGTTACAGTTTTTGAGGTAACAATAACTTTCTCAAAACTAACTTGTATTTTAGAAGTAAAAACACGTATCCGCTAGTAAGAACTTTCTGGAACCATTCTCCAATATCTCCAAGCACAACGAGCATAATCGGTAAACCGATTGATGCATAGATCATTGATAAGATTCTACCCCACGTAGTTTGACAAGAAATTGTACCTAAAACCAGAATTAGCAATAATGCGTAGTTCAAAATTTAACTTGCCATATCCAATAGTAGAGAAAAGAGTCATCGAGTAGAAAGTGGCCGATGAAAAGTACCACATCAAATGCATATCCAAATTTTCAGCCTTGTGCCATACACTACCATGAAATCTACCTTCCGCCTCCAACATTGTTTTGTAGTATCGCTGAAAAATGTTTTAGAATATAGATTTCTAGAAGACAAAAATTCTAAAAAAGAGCATATACCTCTTATACTCAGAGGCGACTGTATACTATGACTTTGAGCTCAATTATCTCGATTTCTAACACACATATCAAGAATTTCTAAACTGATAAAATGTTTTTCATAATATGATTCACATTTTATCAGTTAACACATGTTTGATATTTCTAACAGGAATGGAGATAATTGAGCTCAAAGTGCAAGTATACGTGACCTTCTATCAAGGCGGTAAATGAAAGCAGATAATCTCACTTTTATAAGTTTAGCCAATTTGTTATTCCGATCTGTTCCATTTGTACTAAGTGTAAGATTAATGATATCTTGAGTTTCTTCATCGATTATTCCTTGCATCAAAACAATCGTCTCCTTCAAATCCTCTAGTTCTCTAGGTGACTCCAACTTCTCGAACATGAACCCGCCAAGAAATACATATCCAACAAGTAAAGCAACAAGAGTAATGTGCCGGATACCAAATTTGTGATGGTAGTAAGCGAGCCACGCAAAGAATCGAGTTATTTCTGAAAAGTAAATTCTCGTGAAACAGTTAGAGGTAACAAGGAGAAGGAGCGCATACTCTGTTTTCGTATCTGCTTTTTTCGTTCCTTGTACTTTTTGGCATCAAATTCAAAGTGAAAACCAAATGGTGACATATCTTCAACCTTGCTCATGTGTGTGTCAATTTTTAAGACTATGCAGTTATTCCGTTCCTGAAAAATTACAAAAAATAAGGGTGAGCCCGATTTGGGAGTTTCTTAATCGGAACTTACAGTCAAATGATTTTTAATTATCCTGCTCCTCGCCTGGATCTCCGATTCTTCTGTAAAATTATCACTACAGTAACCATCTTACTTCTACAAACTCACTGATATCGACATCCATGTTTTCCTCTTTTTGTGAAGGGTAACAAACTAATCAGTAGAAAATAGAAGTCACCGGTTTTCCGAACCCGACTTGAACGCAAAACTGGGGCTGTTGATGGAGAGGAATGATAGGCCGACCATCATATTGTTTTACTGCCATCATTTACGGCTCTTTCGCCTATTTCTCTGGGCACTCCCACCAGGAGGGGCTCTCTTATCATACGGAATTCTTCCAAATCAACTTTCCTTCCTGATTTACTACCGTTAATTGGGAGAGGAAATTGGAAGTTGAGTGCAATTTGGTGTGTGCCACGATTGATGATGCAAGACGGTTGCGCGTGTCTTTAAAAGATCGTAAAATGTCGGAATAGGCAAACAACTTTTTTTTTCCATTGATATACAATTTTCACTACTGTCAGACTCTTTCACTCCAAAAAATAAAAAGGAAAACTAACATCTAGTCAAAGCACTCAGTATCAGAAACTTGGAATTTTTTCTCCACTCCACTGAACAGTAATCAGCCTATAATATTCTTCTCGACCACGTGTTACAGCAGCAATAGCAAGCTTCGCATGATTTTTTGCTCTCTACTCTTTTTTATTTTAAAACGACACTAAAAATGAAGTGTGTTATCAGGTCGTTAACAGCCACTGTGCACCCGATAACTGTTAAGCTGACATTTTCATCGCATTAGTTTCACAATTTGCGACGTACACGGTGTGATAGAGCAACCATTGGTCTAATTATAGCACTTTCCAAGAAGCTCCGGGTATAAAATGTAGGGGTAAGAGTTCAAAAAATTTTAGTTTTTTTTTTCAATATAATTTTTTAAATTATGATGAATAACAGTGAGCAATCTAATAGATAGCCTCCTTATATTTGCACTTTGAGCTGAATTTTATCAACTTCTATTTGAGATATCAAATATCTGTTGGAAAATATTGGAACTTCATTGATTATTAGTAGGCTGGAGCTTGGTAGTCAAGTTTCCGATCACTCAAAAAATTTGGCGAATTCAAAGTGTTCAATTTAACTCTGTTTTACACGCTTCAAAACTTTCAAAATCACCCTAAGCTCGGCAGCCGAGATCCAGACTTCTGATTATCGTCGAAACTCCCGAAAACCCCTAAAAATATGTTATTGTGTATTTTTTTTGCCTGGTACTGTAGTTCTTCTGAAAAGGGGCAATACCTTCTGAACAAAATTTAGATTTATTACAGAAAAAATTTTAAATTGATAGGTCAAATTCCCCATTCATCAGCTAACCAAACGAAATTTACAATTAATTGAATGAGATAATAATGAGACAAAATAAAAAATTAATACTTATTTAATTGATCAGTGTTCCAGAGAAATAATTACAGATTTGATGCGTCGCTAAGTCAGAGAAAAATTGATTACTGGAATCAAAATGAGTTATTAATGAAAATTTTTGAATTTCAAAATCCTCCAAATTCAAGATCCCCGACACTTTGAGAAGCATCCTCCCTTTTTGGTAGCAGTCGGATTCAAGACCACTCCTGTAGACCTGATTTCAACATCTTCTACTGCCATGAGTTCTCTGAAATTACCAAAATGGAATTGTTTCAGTGAATAATATGTTCCCGGAAAACATCAAAAGGCTATTTTTTCTGTGTTTGTTTACCTGGTGAGTGCCAGCATTGCGTTATCAATGTTACTGCCGTCCAGAGCACTTGTTTCCATAAATAGAACTCCCATAGCCTGGAAAAGTCATGGTTCAAGGACGATATGAGTACAAAGATTTGTCCGGAAACAAAAAAAACCAAAAAAAAAACATCAAAAAGACATACCGCCGCCATACTAGCTCCATCTGTTTTTGCAACCGCGCCTGGAGTTTGGAGACGCATGTCAACCTTGTTCCCAACCAAAATGATAGGGATGCTACGCTCGGTGGACTCCTTGATAGTTTCGATCCAGTCGCGTACTCGAAGAAATGAATGCTCAGCACAGACATCGTATACCAGAATTGCTCCATCAGCTCTACGGAAATAGGATTTGCATAGCGAACGGAATCTCTCTTGTCCTGCGGTATCCCAAAGTTGAAGCGCCACATTTCTGCCATCCACATTTACAGTTTTGACATGGAAATCGACGCCGAGAGTACTTGGAAGTTGGTTTGTGAATTGACGACGAATGACACGCATTACAAAACTACTCTTTCCCACGGCAGCATCTCCACACATCACAATTCGGAATGTTCGCTCAGCTGGTCCATTCGCATCATTCAGACCCTGAAAAAGTTAAAAATATGTGTAAAACTTTGCCAATAAAACACATACCACTAATCCTTCTGCAATATCCATGCCTTGAAGACTGTGTGCATCGTCTAAAATCAAAGAAGTTTCTGGGGCTGGCTCCTCATCGCTGATAGCATGGAGCGGTACTGATTTGAACATGTTTGTTGGGGTTTGGAAGTTTTCAACAGAGTTCCGATTGGAATTGATCAAGCCAGGAGATGGAGTTCTCAAGTTGAACTGGCGGAGAACAGATGCACGACTGTCGAGAGCATCACGGAGACTTTCATTGGTCTCGTGGAGTTTGCGGTTGGCATCACTGGAACAGATTCTAAATAAGAAACGGATTTCAAAAACTCACAAAAGAAGTTGAAGTTGTTTTCTGACAGATTCGCTTTCCTCTGTGGCATGTGATGCTTGATCTCTTCTTGCCGACAACTCATCCTGTTTCTGATCGAAATCTGCTCTAACTTGAGCCAGCTCACTTTTGATCATGGCCAATTCCAAATGATTCTCGGCAAGATTCTGACGCAAATCGTTGTTCTCTTCATTGACTACCTGAAAATCCGAATGTCTCTCGCCCTATGTGGACTAATAACTCACTTTAAGTTTATCGGATAAATCCTTCTGATGATTGAGCCTCTCATTCTCCCGCTCCAACACTTTCTCCATTCGTTGCAGACGCTCAATGTTGGTTCTCATTTCCGACATTTCTTCAGACATTCTTTCGCGCATTTCTTCTTTTTCTTTGGTTAGGCGTTCTCTTTCCTGCGTTATTTGAATTATATGATCATGATTAAGAAAGGGGTTCACCTCTTGACGAGCTTTCATCTCGGTGAGCTCTAGTTGCTGATCAACTTCTGATTCCATCTCCTCCATACGACGATTGTACATTTCACGTTCACTTAAAGTCAATAATTATAAATTTTTGACTTTTTACGTTTTCAAGGTAACTAACAGTTTTATAGGATTCATCTCTATTGTGAAAATTTTCAAAAATTTAACGGTCTCTAGAACTACTCTATTGTATTTTGGCCATCTCACGATTTTATCTGAGCACCTGTTGCTAATCTGAGCCTCCGGTACTTGAAACGGCACATAATTCAGACGATACAAAAATTCGGGGGTGCAAAAAGGGTACAATTTACATTCGGGTTACAAAATCCACAATTCGGGGGTACGAAATTCAAATTTTTAAAAGGTATTTTCTCACCCAGAATTGGAGATTTTGAATATTTTCTGTACTTTTTTTTTGTTTTTTCGACCGTTGGCAATGCCTAAAAATGCATAAATTTACCTAGATCGTATCGGTGATATCGACTGGGGGTAATTGAGTCAACAAATTCGAGTTAATTTTTTAAATAGATTTTTTAGGCTCGAAGCAACGGATGTCACAATATTGAAAACCTCCTTGAAAGTATCACATGATTTTTCCTTTTCTCATTTCCAGAAGTCACATGTCACCGCTTCCCTACTTTTTAGCCCGTTGTTCTTTCCACAAACAGTTACACGTCACATCACAGTTTCCACTGTTTTCCCTCTCACATACCTTGCATAGATGCGTTGGAGTCTCTCGTTCTCATGCTTCTTCTCTGACAACTCCTTATGAAACGACCCAACCACTCTTTCGAACTTTCTCAACAACGCTGGAACTCCTGACGACTGAAGTTGCTCGTAGAGAACTAGCACTTCTTCTTGGCTAAAAAAATTTTGAGAAGATAAACACTTGAAAGTTTAGTTACCATGGAACACTGAAATCTATGTTAATGTTGGTATCGGATTCCGAGTGATAGTGCTCTTCGTCATATACACGGATCGCTGGACGAGACGAAGAATCACTCTCGCTGTCGAAAACCAGTTCATCTCTTCTGAATACAGGACCACCATCGTCAAAAGCCACAGATGCACGACGCTGCATTCCATTGAGTCCTGAATTTTCATAGTTTGGAATTTTGCTGTGAAAAATCTTCATTGTCACCTCTACTCTCTCCATGTTGAACTGTTTCTTGGAATCCTTGAAGAAACTCCATCTTTTCAATTTTTCCAGATCCATCTCTATCCAACTCATTGAAAAGGAAGCGGAGATCCTAAAAAACTGGGGATTTGTTACAATTTATGAAGTTAAAAAACTCACATTATCATCAAGTTGCGGACAAACTTTCTTCAGATCCTCCATCGTCAGAAACCCTTTCGATTCTGAATCGCATAGAGAGAACAGATTCTCCACTTCGGGATTCGCCATGATTCGTGGTATTTCCCCCTATATTCTATGTGCCACTATTCTCTCTGCAAGAATGTGAAATAGATAGAGCGGGTGCGAGAATGATAGATTCGTGGGGGAGGGGGACAAACGGGAAAGGAAAAAAAAAACGGCCACGGTGGAACTATAAAAAACACATAGAGAACGCGATGTATATAGATATTTATATATTGTATCGATCAATGATTTTTTCGAGTGAGAGGGAAAAAGAGAGAAAGACAGAAAAATGATGAAGAGGGGGAAGCTTCCTTTTTTGGGGCGCTCATGGGAACAAGAAGCGTGGGCGAGAATCGCAAATTCGATTATTTTATTGACTGGGAACATAAGAAATGTTTTCTAATCTGAAAAATTCATCCGGGGATATATAAGAAGACACTTTTAAAAAAGAGACTAGATTATTCTCCTTGATTTGTTTTGTTTACCCAGTACTTTTCTGTAAACGAACGGTGAAAAGCGTATCAAAAGTGAGAAAGTTTGATTTTATGGCTGCGAACTTCTATGGCGACTTCATATAGTTCTTTTCTAGAAAAAGAAGAAGAATGAAAATGAGCAAAAGAGCAGCACGGATTCCATGGAGTCGGGGAGCTCATAAAAAATAATAGGGTAGATGCTTTTTAGGGAAAACGGAAGCGTGTATGTATATTGCTTGAATGTATATATTGGAAACAGAATTTCCTATTTCAGTGTTCAATCATTTTGGACTTACAATTTTACAGTAATCCATAATATTAATTACCTAATTAGCTATAAGTTTCTTGTGGGAAACATGTCATAGATTATAAATAAAAACTTCCCAGATTTTAAAATGATGAAGTAGGAAAAATCATAATTCAACATAACCGTATTCCTTTTAATGAGCCTATTCAAACTGTAATCTTTGAGCTCAATTCCTGTAGAAGCTATTCGAAATTAGTCAATTGAATTATATGTGTTAATATGATAGATATTTTATCAATGTACAATGATTCTATATCTTTCACAAGAAGTGAGATAATTGAACTCAAAATTGACAATTTTGGTAGCCTTCTGTTAAAGGAAACGGTAATTTTCATTTTCAGACGATGACTCAAATTCCGACAATTCTGAGTGCTCTGATTTTCACAAGTCTATCCCTTTCTGAATTTTTCAATTAAAAAAATGTAGAATGTCAAGAACCAGGATTAGAAATTCATTTTTCCATTCACAAAAATTTGATTTCCGCCCCCTCTTCCCCTCTTCACCATAAAAAAAACACCCAGAACCCCAAACCTCACTTTTCCATTCTTTTAGAAAAAAGTGAGAAAATAATGAAAACCGTATAATACCCGGAACGTTTTTGTCCACCTTGACTCAGCTTGACAAAATTAAACCTGTCAAGTGGTGTCAATAGAATAGACAATAAGGGGTGCAGGTGGTACAGTAATGAATTGCGAAAATTATTAGAGACACCAAAAGAAACATACATAGTTTTTGAGGGAATACTTGGAGAACAAAAGTGGCAGGGTTTTCATGTTCAATCTGCACTGACTGGTGTTGGCCCGTTTTGTCTTTTTCTCTTTTTTGTGTGTTTATGTACAGTTTAATCAGCTGGATGGGGGAGAAGAGAAGCCATGAATGTTTTTATTCGGCATTTCATAATATCCGATTGAAAAAGGATACATTGAGACGAAGATGATCTAAAATTGAAAAAAAAACTTTGAAATTTGGATAGAATCGAGCCGCTAGAAAATTTTTTTCGAAATTTTATCTTCAGTAGTTTTCACAAAATCGAGATCCTAAAACATATATTTATATACTTTATTATTAATATTGATACTTTCGATTCGACTGTTTTCAGATATAAAAAAAAGGAAGTTTTAAAATGAGAAAATAAAAAATTTCAGTGGACCTTCTAATTTTACATTTTTTTGAACAAGCTAACACTTCAATTATATTTAGTAGTGATTCAAACGTCATAGTGTTTGTAATGAAGGTGGCAGCACAGTGCTGAACTGAAGACAATTTATTTTGGTTTTCCTGTGAAAGATAGCGAAAAATTGTGAAAAATGATTTTTTTTTGGATGTGTTGGTTCAAATTTTATCGGTTGCTTATTTTTTGTTATTTCTCGTAGGAACCCAAATAAACTAGGTCAAAATTAATTGAGTGGTGGCTATACTAATAGAATGCCTAACTAATAGAATGCCCCGAAGCCCTCCACTTCAAGCCCATATATCTCATTTAATGAGTAAGATACCAAAAAGTAGTCAACTGATAAAATGATTCTCATATTTTCAAAAATATTTCACCTCTTGACCACTTTTTGATATCTTTTAGAGAAACCGAGATGAATTGACTCAAAGTGCACGAACACGGTGGAACATTTATTGTTTTCATGTTCAGAAACTTTCACTCCAAGATCCCATGTGCCCTTTAAACCAATGCACCATATGAACTCATACCCTCGACAGTTACGATGTTTTGATTAGATTTCTTTTTTAAGGAATGCTTTTTCTCCCTTTATAATAAACACATCCGGTATTCAAGTCCTTTTGTGACGCTGTCAAGCCGGTAGAATTTCCCAAAGAGGGCTATAAGTCAAACACGTGTGTCATATAAAGAAGAAGCGCACATCATTAAAATCAAGAGCCACTGTCGGCTCGTTTTTGATATCCACCGCTTCACACAATTGAAGGAGTCGTTTACCTGTGTCAATTGCTATTGTTAAGAATGGGAAAGAGGAAGCGTTTGGGTGTGTTGCGCAACACACACATAAACAATGAAGAGAGCATCCGCCCTTCCTTGGTGACACCCTTTCACCTGTATAGAGGTGTCTTATTATTTATGAAAGCACCTCTAATGAGGCTCTATAAGGGTGCGGATCAGGAAACGGTATTATGCAATAGAACCAGGTTATTAGAAGAAACCATAAGAGCGGCTTTTCATCCCTTGTATAAGCAATCCTTATTAATCTTGTACCTTCTGAGATCTCAAATTGCCAATCTAGGCCCGCTTCTTCCCCTCTCCTTCTCCGCCAATATGGTTTTACAGAACAATTATTTTCCATAATGCTAATGCATTTTCATTTTTTTCCTCTCCCCAACTTCCTCAATTTGTAACTGTATCGTTTTCAAGTCCCCACCGCCAATTTTCTTACCTCTCTTCTTTTTTTGCGCAAATATTTCACGCTACGTTGGCTGCTTGAAAGTGTCATCTTCCCATTTTTGCACCTCTAAATATACAAGGACGGAACGACAACGATTTCGGCACCACCGGAGAAAATTAGAATGATTTATGGGAAAACTATCAAAAACTACTACTTTGATGGGGAGGAGATGACTTTGAAACATGTCTGTATGTACATAGCTGGGTGGTCGAAAATTAGCTGAATGTCCTTCCAATATGCCAATTGGCGCGGAGGGGAAAATGAGCGAAATAGAGAGAAAAAAAAACTCATTTTATTTGTTTTGTAATTGACGGTTAGTATGCAAAATTAATCGTCACTTGAGTCTCTCTCTTCGAAATATAGAAATCGGAGTTGGTTAATTACATGGAGGGGGAAAGAGAAACAGAGATTTCTCATCCGAATATGGTCGTTTTTGTAGTTTCAAATTATTTGACACCAAATAGCGAAAACGACATGGTTTCAAGGACGAAAAGCCAAAAAGAGTCTGGATCAGAGTAACACAGGGTAAAAGAGAAAAGTTGTATGGTTATTTTTGAAGATCGCAGCGATTTTAAAGTTACTGTATTTTACTGTGTGTTTTAAGTAAAACCAGCAATAGACGGTATTTCACGCATTCAGATCGGAACCAAATTCGTTTTAATTTTGAGTGAGATGTCAAAAACGGTTAGCAAATAAAATGTGTACCCTGTTATCCACAGCTACCATTTTTAATGTCTCTCACACAAACTGAGACAAATGAAGTAACTGTCAAGAGTGTGAGTTTATTACTGTCGCTACAGTATATAAGAAATTTTTGCAACCTGTTTCTCAGAAAAGAAAATAAAATTTTTAAAGCTTCAAAGCTTTGAAAATGGGCAACTTTGACCTAATTGAAAATTTCTAAAAACAATTTGTATGATTTCTGAGAATTTTGACGTGCGAGGAACTTGAAATGAGATAGGACATCACCAATATACTACCACAACACGGGAAATTGGAGAGATGTGCATACGGTAATTACTCTGATGATCAATAAATCTCAATTTTAAGCCAACTTATCTCGGTTCCTGTGAAAGATTTCAAAAAGTGGTTAACTGATAAAATATTGATTATATTATGATAAACAATTTATCAGTCGATAAGTTTTTGGTATCGTATACAGGTGCCGAGAAAAAAGAGTTCAAGGTTGAAGAGTGATTGGGTTGCTATTTGAGCAAATACGGAATTTTTTATCTCTAGATTCTGTCACTTTCAAACTTAATAAACGAGTTTTAGTGATTCTTGTTATTCTACTGTTTCAATATGTTTTTCAACATATGTTTCAATATTTAACATGTTTAGCAGTCACTCTCAAAAGATCTCGGAAAAAGTCTAAAATCTAGGAATGCGTTGTTTCCTTCCCAAAATCTACAAATCATCAAATCCCCGAATATTCACAATTAGCCATCTGCAGCTAAACCCGAGTCATTCTTCCACTCCCTCCTCCAAAAGCCCATCCAATTCCATCATTTTTCTCCCCATCTCAGAGAATGTGTGCAAATGAAAGGTCAAGTTATGAAGATTCCCTTGTTATTAAATACAAATAATTGACTGTCCGAGATGATCTCGAAAATCGAGTGTAATTGTCATGACCATGTTCAGAAGAGGCGTGGTAGGTAGCCACTGCTGCTGCTGTATCCTCATCTTCCACTCCCCAATGTCAATGCACCCTCTTCTCTCGCCCAAATTGCCAGCCCGTAGCCCCGCCCCTTTATTCTCGCACATTTAACTTGTCTTATAGTCAGACCTCCCATTTCACTCTCATAAACGACCATTGGTACCATTTCCCTCTTTCTTAAGATTTTCTGTAATTTCAGTTCAATTTTAAATTTTAATTCATTTTAATCTTTTGCAGTACAGTATGTCACTCCTCGATCCTCGCCAATTTCTTCTACCGGCTTTCTATCTGGATCCTAGCACCCAAGCATTCTTAACTCAAGCAGTGTCCAATCATAAACTTGGAACTGCATCTTCGTTCAGAATATCGGATATTTTAGAACCTTCACCAAACAACTCAACCTACTCACATGATCTTGGTAAGTGAGACATGAATTTTTAAATACATCCTACTCTCCCCTATTTCCACTTTTATTCAAACATTAAAAGTTTCAAAAGTTTTGTGTGTTGCCCGACGCGTTTACCCATCAAAAATTTACTCAACCATGCTCCCCTCGTCGTCGAAAATGATAGTGTTTAGTGAATAGTGAAAAAGGGGATTAACGCTTAAATGAACATGTATATACAGTAACGGGGGTCAATCCATTGTTCTCTCTTTTGTGCATTAATAACCATTAACTTTCAGATCCATCTCCACAATCCGTGCGTTCCGATTTGTCCACTTCTCCGAGAGCCAGCAGTCCAGATCGGAATAGTCCAATGAGCAAAAAGTCGCGGAAAGCAAGGACCATTTTCACGGATAAGCAACTTCAAGAGCTCGAGAACACCTTTGAAAAACAAAAGTATCTCTCGGTTCAAGATCGGATGGATTTAGCTCATCGTATGGGTCTTTCGGATACTCAAGTGAAAACGTGGTATCAAAATCGGAGGTTAGTAGGGGGAAAAGCTACACTTAATTATTGTCTTGTATAGCCGATGTACATATGTAGTATATTCTCAAATTAATAACAAGCCGCCCCAAATTTAGTGTGAGCCCTCCCGTCTTCTTCATCCCCCCTTGTAGATTACTCCGCTCACATTTCCTAATTATTGTTCTAAGGCATTGGCGGTGTTCAATGCGAATATTTGATGTGATGACTTGTCTCATCAATGAGAGCATCATCGTCATAATTTCCGTAGCGGAGGGTCTCCATCGCCGTCGCCTTCATCAAATTTTCATACCAGCTTTTAGTATCGGTTTGGAGAGAAGTGGAAGATTTCAGTTGGGGATGCTTTTGAAATCTATCCATGCATTCCAAAAACCTTTCACGTCTCCATTGTGTTAGTTATCGTGCGTGTGGTCCCCACCACCCATAATAACGACCCCTTTAGCGAAAACGATTCACCTGGTACCCATTCCTTTTGAATTAATCCGAACCTCTTAGTCAAGTGGTGGTTTATACATCTAGTTACGACACAAAAACATCATTATTGCAATAACGGCCTCTCCAAAAATTAAGGTGGGAGAAGATCGGTCTAGTGGAACAAATTATTATATGGGTATAATTGGAAATTATAATTCTTTTTTTACAGAACAAAATGGAAGAGACAGGCAACCAGCGGAATGGATTTGCTTTCAGAACCAGGCAACCTGTCGGCAGTTCAAAATCTGATTCGAAGCAGTCCATATTGGGCAAACTATATCACGGCGCTTCCAATGGGTGGTCAAATGGGACAAATGCCAATGATGGGTCTTCCAATGCCCATGATTGTTCCTCCAGCTCAACATTTTCAAGCAACATCTTCCTCGAACTCCCCGTCCACTCACAAATCTAGTGAATCACCTCAACTTGATGTTTCCAGCAATTCTGATTAATTGTTTATTCTCACCAATTCTTCCCTTTTCTATGATCTCAATGGGTTTAGTTTATATTACCAACTCTACTTTTTCTCTTGTCTGTGTGTGCACCTGTATTATTTTCTTGCTTTTACCTTAGTTATGTCATTTTCTCATTTTCCACATCATTAATAATATTATTATTCTTTCTCATTGTCATTCGCGCAATATATCGAAATCTGATAAGAAGAAGAACACATGGGGACGAAGAGGCATTCAAAATTTTTGGCAGAAGCGCCAGGTGTGCGCGTGGCGCAATCCGTTCTGATTTTTATCGCAATAGTATTAATGAGAAGAGAAGGAGTTGACAACAAACGGATGGTGTCGTTAACACCTCACCTGTTCCGGCAGACGGTGTTGACCTTTCGCTGTAAATGGCATTTAGATGATGTGTAAGATAAGAAAGGGAATTTAGTGGGATTTAGTGAAATTTATTGAGATGGGAAATGGAAATGAGTGTTTTTTCCAGGGAAACCTTCTCATAGTTTGCTGTTTAGGGAAGAATAAAAATTCAAGATCATTTTTTTTTTCAGAAAAACACCTCTTGAAATCAGGCCTTCGCAGAAATACAATACTGAACAAAAAGTTCTCCTGTTTCACTTTTTACTGAAAAATACCGCATTTTATATAGTAGAAGCCAGATAAATACGTGGCCTTTGAGCTCAATTATCTTGGTTCTTCAGAGAGATGTAAAACTCTGACAATTGATTGAATATTGGTGTTATTTTGATAAATAATTTATCAATTCTCAATTTTTTGATATCTCTCACGGAAATCGAGATAATTCAGCTCAAAATTATATCCGGCGCGCCTCCATTAGAGTTTTGACAGTAGTCAACTTTTGAGCTCTGAAAAGTATTCCTGATTATTTCGATACGAAATTAGCACTGAAATAAGATGTGTCCCACTTTAAAGCCGTTTATCTTGTTTTAAGCATTTTCTATGTAAAAATGATCAATTAAAAAACTTAAGATCTAATGTGGTTCAGTACACTGGGAAATGTGCAAATGAAATAATTTCAGATTTCCTCTGAAAAAAATTTTTCGGAAAATTTTGAAACTCTGCATTTTGATTCTGCGAATTTCAAACTTTCTACAGTACTGAACCAAATCTGCTCCCCCTCTCTGCTTCCTCCCAAAGTGTTGTCGTTCATTAGAAAGGATTAAGATAATTGGTAATTGGTAGTGTGTTAGCCTTCAAGCCACCCCACTGGTATGTTTGTGTAAGCACGCAAGAAGTGTGCATTCTTCCGGTTCAATGACACACTAACACACGCCTAATTCCATGTAACACGCTCCTCGTCTATTATGTCTCTTTCTTTGGGCTCATTTAGTAAAATCCTTGTTTTGTCGAGAAGAAGAAGAAGATTTCTGAAAAGACCCACTCATTTTGACACTCATCTTTCATCGCTTCCCGTGCATTCAAGACAAGACAAATTGGTCATATACCCCTCCCAGATACAGACACAAACATGAAACAACCCACTTGACATCTAATTCGAGAGAGGGGACAAAAAGAGGTAGATGCCAGGTACGGTAATCGTCTACCGCCACCCCAATAAATAGGATTTTGAAGGAACGGTGTCATTAAGGCAATTGGACACCCACTACCTCGACGAGAGCGGTTGTGAACAGGGAGAACACATACATCCGCAAAACATGGTTTAGAGGAATCATCATCCTTTTCCCGTTTTCCGGATACGGTAAAAAGGTTGTAAAAATATGAGATATATGGAGGGTTAATCTTCATAATTGGTTTATGAATAATCTGTTGATTGCTTCACAGTAGTTTTACAGTCATCCGCGAATCTATAGATCCCCTGGTCAATCTTCCCCAGCTGATGACTCTATTCCAGGGTTCACCATGTTCTGTGCAATGATCCGTATGGTGATCGCCACTTCTCTCTCCTCCTCATAATGTATCATTGACTGATGCTCTCAATAAAAAGATTACAAGGGAATTAGTCGCGAGCTGGTGCTGGTGGTGGCAATTGATTCAATTTACGCTAGCAAGTCCGTATACAAATCACACGTATACACCTGTCGTCCGCTTTTGTTCGATGAGCTCTCCGGATGAATGACAAATCAGATGATGCTAATTTAGGGAGGGGGAGGGTGGTAGGCAAAGTTAGAATATTTGAGGCACGTTGTCCGTAATTATGAGCAACGAGACGAAAAAATGCATTTGGTATGGTCTGACAGATATTCCAAAAATAAGCGAAATTAAGAAAACAGAGAAATGTGTATTTTATAATCGATAAAACATAAGGCAAAAAGGACCTTTTCCTGGTTTGAAATTTTTCGAAGGAACTACCTCTGGAAAATTTGCTATTCGAACAATTGTGACGGAGAAGTTTTAAACCCAGTTAATTTTAAAATTCTTTACTTAATGTTACCGTATTTTGTCTGCTATATACCCGTTCTATACGCCCACTTTAAGCTTAGTTATCTCGATTTGTGTAAAAGATATCAAAACTCTTTTAACTGATAAAATGTTGGTGATAAAACGAGAAAATTTTCACAAGTGAACAATATTTTGATATCTCGCATGGAAACAGAGATAATTGAGCCTAAGGTTAACGTATAGGGTAGCCCTCTTTCCGAGAATTTAGGGTAAATTAAAAACTTGATGACTAATTCTATGTTTTTCAGTTTCGGAATTTGTCGAACAAAATGATGTTAACAATTTTTAATGAGAGAATTGTGACCTAAAAGTCTCAAAACAAATTGATTAAAAATTATGAAAAAAGAAATTCAAAAATTTATACAAATCATTTCCTCCCGCCAATGAACAAAGTAATCTTGATGTACCGTTCTTTCATTTTTCCATTCTCTCATTATTACCAAAATTTTCCCATTCAGATAACTCTTCTTGATCTGAAAATACGAAAAAATCAGTTTAACACCTTGGAACCTTCTTGTTGACTCCCAGATTGTACTTCAAAAGCACCGTATACCACTTCTTGCTCTCCCCCCATTCTTACATAACTTATTCACAAGTAAAAAGAGACATAGTCTAAAGTTCTGAGAAACGAGTAGCGGTATTTATTGGCGGAAGGAGAGCAAATTGGAAACTAATTAGGACAGAAATGATGGGTTGGAGTAGTTTCAGATGAATACTTGATTTTATGACAAAGTTTCATTATCGTCTTCATATCCCAGTTATGTCTTTTTGTCTTCTCGTGAACTTTTCTTTTTATAAATTGAAAATTAGTCTGATCATACGGTAGTTGGGGGAAATTGAATTTTTTACGAATACAAAAAGGTTCAAAATTTTGCCGACAGACCAGTTCAATAAATCACACACAACACCTCAACATGATTGAACAATAATTCGTTAACAAGACTCAATTGCAATAATACCCCTCCGCACCATTCCGATTGTCCGACAATTGTACGTCTTTTCTAAACAATTGAAAATGAGGTTGGTTTGACAAACTGTAAGACACGTCTCTAACCTCGTCGCTTCCTTTTCTCAAATTGGGTGGCATCATTGTTCGGAAAAGGTGTCGGTATAATTGACGATATTATTAAGGAGCGATGGAGAGAGACCAGGGACAGGTAAAGATGTTACGGACAATGTACTCAACTATGAAAATCGAATGAGACCCGCTGTGTCTATAAAAGAAGGAAGCGACGACTTTTTGCTTTCTTAAAATTGCTTCGATTAATACTAGGAGAGCGGCTAATTGACGCACTTGGTGTGAAGAGAAATTGCTACCGTAATTTGGAGAAATGCTTTGCAATGTTCTGTTATACCTCCTCTGGTAATGAAAACACTCAAGTATATAGAGGTGTATTGCATTTTTATTTCATAATAACCAAAAAGACAGGTGAGGAGGCATCAGGATTCAGAAGTAAAAAAAGAGGGCAAATTGGAAGGAACGGAAAAAATTAAGAGAAAAGTGGAATAAAAAATCATTCAGAGAGAGAGAGATCGAATTTGGAAAATTGAAGATGACAAATTGAATTGAGAATTATTGGGGTTGGTGGCATCAGGTAAAAAAATTAACCGGATTTTGGAGAGAAAAAAAATTGGGAACAAAATCAAACAGATTATTCATCTTCTTCATCCGCTTCCTTATCATCTTTTGATTCGGGAGACTTTTTCACAGAGTCTGGAGACACTGAAGGCGTATCCTTTGGAGAGCTGGAACCATCCTTCAGATTCTGTGCTGCTAGAAATTGGAGCAGTGAGATTTGAGCATTTCCATTAGGAACCTTGGCTGCTCCAGGGACCATCATTGGATTGAACATCGGACGACCGGCGGCTCCTCCGAACATGGTAGTGTTTTGAGAGAGATAATTCGCCCAGTACGGGTTGGTCCTGAGAAGTTGTTGAACAGCAGCCATGTTTCCAGCATCATGTAGTAGATCCATTCCAACCGACGCTTGTCTCTTCCATTTGGTTCTGAAAAAACATACTTAAGTTATGGAGCAATTGTTTTCTCCCTCTAGCCGCAACTACTTTTTCTCGGAGCTCCAATCTCGAAAATTGGATAATGACAGTGGGGTGGTGATGGGTGGAAAGAGAGAGGAAGGGCGCGGAAAAAAGATGACACTACTAAATGAAATTGGTGGGCGCACGCGAAGAAATTGAGGAGAAGTGGTGAGAGCTTTGATTAAGATAAATTTCGATAGGCGGCGGGTGGAGCGCTCCCGCTAATGCACTACAATTAACACAAAGTGGCGTGTTTAGACTCAATTCGCTTCTGAGTGCGCGAAAAAGTGAGAAAGGAAGAGCGGAGCATTGTTTTCAGAGGGAAGAAGTGGATCCATGGTTAACCAATCCCATGACTAACCTTCTATTCTGATACCACGTCTTCACTTGTGTATCGGTTAATCCCATCCGGTGAGCCAACTCCATTCGATCTTGTACAGATAGATACTTTTGCTTCTCAAAGGTATTCTCTAGCTCCTGAAGTTGCTTGTCGGTGAAGATGGTCCTTGCCTTCCTAGCCTTCTTAGATCCCACACACGTTGGACTTTCATTGACGGATCTCTCGGTATTCGGACTGCCTGCTCGCGGCGATGATGGGGATTCCGATGAGTTGTTGGATGTGGGAGATGGATCTTTAACAAAGAAGAAATAAAGAAAACAATTTGTAGAGAGGACAAAAGGAATCATAATTGGTTGACCTATTACTATTACCTATTACAGATTACGCGCGCATCGGAGCGTTAATCCGTTAAATATCATTTTTCAGGCTAGTTGTTACATTTTCATGGACTGCGTGTATATAGATTAAAGTGTTAGTGATGGTTGAACGAACGTACAATAACTTTAGTTGGATGAGGAAAAATAAATGGAAAATAAATGAAAATTTGAGTATTTACCTGGTTCGTTGGAATGATGATTCGACGCATCGAGTAGATCGGAAATTCTAAATGAATTGGCCAGATTGATCTTTCCACCACCGGAGGAGCTTTGAGCAGAAACTTGAGCTAGCAATGCTTGAGTCGTAGGATCAAGATAAAAAGCAGGGATCAAAAACTGGCGAGGGTCTAGTAGGGACATAGTGGTTTATCGAGTAGTGATATTTCGGAATATCTTGAAAATTACAAAAGGGTCAACGAAATTTAGAAGTCGGAATGAGGGGGTTGGGAAATGGGTCCTGTTGTCTCTGCAGTCACTAAACGTCGCAAACTCGACGATTGGTCTAGACCCGCCCTCTCTTCCGAAGTGGAGGCGGAGTTTTTGGGGCGAAAATGGGAATAGAATAGAGTGGGAGACAAGAAGGATGACACCACGAGGTTTTGTATTAGGAATATAGGCAAAGTGTGGTCCACGCACGTCTCACCTTTTGAGCAAGCCAAATCAAGTGTGCTAATGAGAGTGACGAAGCTGAAAATGAGCTCCTTTTGAGATGGAGATGAATGGTAGTGGTTTTGAAAAGCAGCAGCAAGTTGTTGGGAAAATAGGAGCATTCAGGTGAGAACAAAACGAGTGTCATTGTGGTAGATCTCGAAACAAGGAAGAATGGGAGTTAGGAAAAAAGTTTGCAGTCTGAACTGCAGAAAGTTTGCACAAAATGAGAACTTGACCTCTGATTGAAGAACGAAACACGACTGAGATTCGAAAGGAAATGGGGGCATGTTAGCTTCTGAATGAAGATTTTAAAAAAGAATTGATTTTATAAACAGATGTGTAAAATTGTAAATTTTGGCAAGATATGAACTTGATGTTGCATACAAAAAAATAATCACTAGAAAATTTCTACAAAAAAAAACCAATATTTGAAACTGGAACATAATTCTGAAGTGTTTCATGCGTCTGAAAGTTGCAGACCTAATTTTGACAAAAGAAAATACTTTAATTGAGGGACCATGATTACTGTGAATTAAAGAGTTATGGTGTACAGTGTAGATGCTCACATAAACCGTCTATTTTGAGTTCAATTATCTCGAGTCTTGTGAGAGATATTGAAAATTTGTGATCTGATTAATTAATCACCACAATACCAATATTGTATTACTTGACAAAATGTTTATACCTTTCAAAGGCATCGAAATAATTGAGCTTGAAGTTGACGGCTTGAGTGGCCTTCTGTCAGACAAAATACGGTATGGGCTACACTGAAATCAGATATGACATTACGATTGTTTTAATACACCTGATTTTATGAGACATAAGTGTTTAAAACACAGTAAAGCATGAATTCGTTTAACACAAAAATTCTGTTGTTTTATTATCGTGTAACGCTTCAGAGCAGTATATGAAACATTAAGCTCAAAACTGTCGAACATGCCGCTACAATTTTTTTCAGGCTAAATAGAAATAATGTTCCAAAAAAGAAATCGAAAAAGAAATGGTTTGTTTTTGTGATTTTTGAAGAACCACATACCGTATTTAATCTAAAAGATTTAAAAAAAACGTAAATCGTCAACATTGAGCTCGATTATCTTGGTTCTTCTGAGAGATGACGAAAATGTGTCAACTGATAACTTATCAGTCATAACATCACAAAAGTTTTATCAGTTGGCAAGTTTGAATATCTTCAGCAAGAATCAAGGTGGTGAAGTTCGAAGTGCTCGCAAACTGTGGGGATATCAGAGCATTCGTAGTAGTTTCACCAACACAACAAAAATACATTTCACAGAAAGATTAGTTCAGTTATTTAGTGATCTTAAACTAGCGAAATATCTTCGACATGGTCAATATCTGATTTCTCATCTCTAAGTTTCTTATCATATCAAAAAACATGTGTACTGGTTTCCTGTTCAATTTCAATCGAACTGAATTTTCCCATTGACCAACTGATGCTTTTAGAACCTCATCAATATTAGTACTAGACAATGAATAGAATATTTTTAGAAAGTTATTGTTCACTACCACTCGCCACCACCCATTAATATCAAATTTCCTGATACCTTTTTCCTGATTTCCTGTTGTTTTCCGTTTAGTATCATCAATACGACCAAATTTTAATTGCCTCCTCTCTTTCTCGCTTCTTCTTTAGTAGTCGTGCGATATTTCCGGTCACAAACGGTTGATGAGATGAGCAACAATAATATCTGCTTTCAACAAATGGGCCGACAGATGCCGCCGGCCATTACTTGCGTTTTCATAAGGGGCCGCTCACCAAACAGTACTGTTATTAGCGCTACCGAACACACTCATCTGGAAAATGCACTAATCGAAAAAAGGCACTGCATTTCAAAGCAATGACTAATGAGAGGTAGACCGCTATGGACAGGTAGCACAAAAAATTAGGGGTAGAGTGGCAATTAGTGGATAGGTCGTAACCCAAGTTTGACTTTTTTGTAATACTTTAGAACATACAAAAATTCGATACAGTAGTTTTACTCTTTCTTCACTCTTTTTGTCGGAAGATTTTCTAAATTGAAGCGCGCGAAATTGGTGGAATTGTTCCATTCACACCATCCGCCGCCACCGCCAACAAAACACAAGGACAACCGAGAGAGAAGGAATTTGTCCGGATATTTGGCAGCCGTGACAAACGACTGCTTTATGAACCCGCCAATTTTGATGTCACACCTGCAGTTTTATACTTTCTTCGGGTTGTCGTGGTCTCTAATTTTTCGGGGAGGCCAATAAGGGACAATTTCTCTTTTTGTGGTCAATTAAAATGAAATGATCTGATTTTAGGAAAAGGATTCTGTTTGGAAAAATACAGCAATTAGATACAAAATTTTACGTGAATTCTCCTAAATAGTCTGATAGAAGACCGCCGCATACTGCGAGCCTAGTTATCTTGGATCTTGGTTTTACAAGAGATAGAAAAAATTTGTCGACTGATAAAATGTTTTTCACAAAATCACCAAAGTGTTAACTCATTCTTTATATCTGTTTGAGAAATTGAGATGATTAAATTCAAAATATGGGACGGCCTTCTTCAGACTGTTAACGGTATATAACACATACCTATTAGGTTGTTCCGAAAGTCTTTTACATTTTATGAGCACGCATCTTGTACATTATTGCCGATCGATTTTCGTTTTCTTTTTTTTGTTTTAACAATCTTTAATTCATGTTTAATAAAAACTGTCAGTGTGTCTCAAAAAATCTCAGTCCATGACCGAGAGCCACGCCAACAAAACTCATGATGTTTGATGTTGCCTTCTTTTTGAGTTTCTCAAAGGAGAATTCGATGCCGCTGCACAACGATCTATATGCCCCGTAATTGGTGATAAGTCATTTGAATATCTTGTAATGCTCCCTTGGTTCAATCGCTTGCGGGACGGCAATTATTCGCTCAAAAAGAAACCTAATTTTTATCACCTATTTTCGAGTATCGACGCCGATATCTAGAAAGCCCTGGAAGCTGAGCCGAGACTCACTGTTCATAAAGTTTCTTCTACTCTCGGTCTACCTAATATGATAGCATTTCATCATTTTCGAAGTTCTGGACACAGAGAAAAAGATGGTCAACTGGTACCACACCATTTCAAGGATTCCTAGATTAAAACTAGTTGTGACTTGAGTTGGTCTTTGCTCACTCCTAAGCGAACCGTCGATGGGATCCATCATCTTCCGTCAGAAAACGATAAAGGATGTCTGCAGGTTAAAAAAAGCGGAAAGCGTCAATAGTTCAAGGTTTGCCAAACTCCAGAAATCAAGCATAAAAGAGAAATTTGTCAAAAAAGGGAGATCTTGTACATTTGGTAGTGTTGCCACGTGTGATCAATAGAAAGCCTTTTCCCAATTGTGCAATCGTTACTACAAACACGTACTCTCACCAACTGCAGAACGTATTCAATGCGTATCGTCCTCTGCGCTCAGAAGCAGACACATTTGTTCTGCGTCACGATAATGCACACCTGCACACACCTTTGGCCACTTGCCAAAAAATGCCGGGTATAAATATCAAAATACTCGGACATCCATCATAAAGTCCAAACCTCGTTCTATCGGAATTTCGTTTAGTCAGCTCGTTTTGGAATGGTTAACAGGGTAACCGCTTCGGTTGAAGATCGGACCCCAAATCGTATATGGATGCCTCTTTCGCGCAACAACCACCCGCGTTCTGTGCGAGAGGATTCGATCATCTAGCAAAATGTTGGCAGGTTGTGATGGACCATAATAGTGAATATATTACTGACCGGAATATTTCGTATGTTGAAAAAATTTGTGTTGAAAAAATGTCAAAAAATGTAAAAGACTTTCGGAACAACCTAATAGAACGTCTTTTGAAAATAATCAATTGAAAAAAACGCAAACGGTTCGAATGAATCGTAAAGAAGTTACCTTGATTTTCTATGGGACCTAACTCCATAATTATTATCATCTGTTATTTTAACTCACTTACGCAATGCATTCACGTCCAATCAAACCTAAAAAAACAGTGTCACTCATATGTAGACGCAACATTTTTAATTGACGATTAACTCTTCCTTCTCCCTCTACCATCTATTCTCTTACCTAAAATAACAATATCAAAAACTGTCATTTCCGGAGAAAACTGACAACATATGGTCACCTGTTGTCTTCCAACTTGCTCCTCTTTTTACTGTCTTGCGCAAAAAGTCAATTATATCCACCTTGTTGTTAGAATCACTGGGCAATTAAGAAACAGTCGCAAGAGGTCATAATTAAGACAATGAGTTGAAAGTTGCCGAAGAAGAAAGCGAAGAAAAGAATAAGGGACCCGGTGAATTGACCACTTGTTGTCTATTATCCTTGTTTCTTGTCGGAAGTATTAGGAATATCCTTGAGACACCATCCGATTCCCAACAGTCAGCTGCCATCATCGTCCCGCATCATTTGCTCATTTATGACTAATAATTGAGGGAAAGTATGGGGGAGATCTGCGGAGAAACAAATCGTCCTTGGCAAGCTGACAGACTGGGGGAGCGATGGATAATGAAGAGTATCAAATCGGTAGTATTATAGCATCATTTTCATGTTTTGTTACTAACTAGGGACCAGAAACGTAATTTGTACTAGATGTTTCGAAACTATGAAAAATGCCACTGCTTTCAGGAATGTCAACAAGTGAAATTTTCGAATTCAGAAGTCAGAAGTCGGAATTTTCAACATCTTTGACTGCTATACTTTCAGTCAATTCTCACAAGATTTCACTTCGATCAGAAAGGTTTTTTAAAAAGTTATTTAAAAAGCGGATTCTCTCTCTCTCTTCACTAATTTGAAAATCTGGGAAAAGATTATCAGTTGCAAATTGAGGCGTGTTCATTTTTTGTATGGCTTGTCCATGCTTCTGTGCCAATCTAAAGCCGTTTATCACTCTTTGCTGGAATCCTAACATTTCTGAAATGAATCTATTATTCGGCTTATTGATAGTTTACTCTATTCTATATTTTTCAGATAAACTGAAAAGTTCTGATCTTTTTTGAAGGATTTCAAAGTTTCCATGAAAATGTCTCAACATGATATTTTTAGGTACCTTAAGTTGACAGTGTGCCCACTTCGTCATATTTTAGTAGGATTCAGCAATGGTCTGAAATTCTGACTAGCTTGCGGTCATAAATTGGGCCCAGTCGATAATACATATAATTTGATTTCTGTTCGTTTATAAGATTCCCTGGAGAACGATATCAGTTAATACATCTCACGGTGTGGTCAAAATTTTTATATTTGCCCGTTCTTCACTTGATTCGAATTTAGAAAGACCCTATCAATCAAGGGTTTCACCGAAAACTGAACAAATTATTTTCGAAAAATCAAACGTCTCGCTAAACCGCTTCGAGTGATCGTAATCGTCATCAAGAACACGTAAAAAATTTCGCTTGCGTAGTTCGCCCACCTCGCTTTTTTGGAGGTCATCAGTGGGCTGATACAATATCTGTTTTTCAACCCACCCAAGACACTCATATTTTGAATCTATCCGTTTCTGTTGCCTTTTTTGATAAGTAAGTTCCAATTCGAACTTGTTTTCTTGTGAAGTTCAATGAAAAAAAATTGCGTGAGTGGAAAGGACAGCATCGTTGAGATCTAAATCTGTCATCTTTTTTTCCACGCTTTCCAATTCATTTCGAGAACATAGGAAAGTGTAGACGAGGCTTTTAGATAAAAATCAGACTTTTTCGTGTTTCCTTCTTGAACGAAATATTTCATATTAGGAAATTATTTAAAAAATTTCCTGTAGTTTTATTTATAAAAGCTTATAAGTCGAACTCATGGGCAAAACATTAGAGGTGTTGAACCGCTATCGATACAGCTACACTGTTGCAAAGTCCGACATAGACATGGTGCGATTTTTGACCCCAAAATGTCCCCCAAATTTGTTGTTGTTCTACCCACAATAATGTCAAAAATCTCAAACAACCAAAAATCGTTTGATATCTTCTCCGCACGCATTCGTCATGCCAAGCACAAATTGTGTTGGTATCCACTAACGACCTTCATGCCTTCTCTCCTGATTGCTTCTTACCTTTCCCCTATCGATTTTAGTGAGAGAAACAAAAAAGAAGACAGATACAATGAGGTGCTGTTTCTTTTTCACCTCTCACACTAACAAAATGAAAACGTAGATTATCGGCGCCGGCGCCAACATGCCAAAGGTTAGACACTACTTGTTCGCAACGAGAACTACGCTGTGATTTCGAATATGCGGCCTTGTAAAGTTCTCTTCGTCACTCCTCTATTTTTGTTGTGCGCAGTATCATGCAACATTAAAAATTCCGAATTTCAGAACCAACACAAGTTTTGGCATGTGGAATACAGGACATGCAGTAGCTGCCAGCAACAGCAAACATATGCCAAGTCAAAGCTCAAAGTTAGTTTCCAGAAAAGAAGCCATTTCTGTAGTTCTGATTTCAGCTATGGGCATCAAAACCTACACCATGAAGCTTGTTTTGCTACCGTAAAACGTTCAAGAACAGACGGAGCAACGATTGTAGTTGCACCCGACCATAAGGAGTACAACACTCGGCTCCTGCTTCAGAACACAGAATTTTCTGCACCTAGATCGACCACTACTGGTCCATCGTTCCCAACTTTTCCAGACGTTTTACAACCGGATACAACAATAACCACCCCAAAAAATGCACCAGCACCGATTAGTGCTCTACAAATGGCCGAGTTTTTTATCAAAGCTATGTCCGCAGCCTGTGGTTTGGAGTATCACATTGAGGAGGAGAACAAACCTCCAAAACCAAAAAGAAAGAGACAAGCAAGAGTAAAATAATACAGTGTTTTGTTAAAGTTCATTTTTTGTTTCATTTCAGAAAAGACCTACAGTTCCAAAAGCTGGAGAAGCAACATCTACTATTCTTCCAATCTGCGACGTCACTCCTTTTGCAGACGATTTCACACCTGCCGCACAACTCCAAGCAGAAAAGCCAAAACGAAAACGGGCACCAAAGGTAAAATAGTATTTTTTTAAAACGCATGATTATTAGAATTTTCCAGAAAAAAGCTCCAGAGTCTCCAGCTCCAGTGAAAGTTCCTCTTCTTACGTCGGATGTTTCAATAGCTCTCACTTCTATAGTTTTATCAGATGATGTCCCACAAATCGTTGCTCTAGAAGTTGAGGTTCAAACATCAGAAGAGTCACCAGATGAAGCTAATGTTCCACCTACCAACCACCAAGATGTGGCTGTTGCTGATAATCAAGAGTTGACTCTCGACCACGCCAGTGTAGACCAAGTCATGTTCCACAATTCTGATTCAGAGTTCTACGATGAAGACTTTGAGATTGCCCGAATCATGGTCGAAACACTTCCGTTTGCTGAGGCTCGCAACCGTCCAATGACTCCTTCCCGGGAGTCGACTCCCGAATCCTCTTCCCCTGATTCAAAAATATCTTCTTCTATGATCACACCACCAGCTGGATCCTCCATCGATTCGTCGTCAAAAAACTCAACACCAGAACCATCCAACTCGTCGGAGACACCAATACCAACAAACTCGACACACCTTCCTTTTTTTCGCGAAAGTAAATCGAGCAGGCTGATGCCGGCGCCGTGTCAAGTGTGCCGTAAAAGTATCAAATATGCATCGGATAGAAGGAGGCACATACTCTACCATATGCGTCTGAAACCGTAAGCAAAAATTGACATTAAAACTTCAATCTTGGTGAATAATATTTGAAACCGTAAATATTGTATTAGAAGGGCATGCCTTTTTATTGTTATAAAGTACCTCCATAGGACCCTTCAATAACCCTTCTGTTACATAACCCCTTCTAATACAGGTTTTACAGTATTTTATTTCAGATGGAAATGCACAACCTGTTACGTTGGATTCACTAGAGCCACTAATGCAGCATTTCATTTTGCGAGAGAACACCCGAACGATAGAACCAAACCATTTTTCTATGAATTGTAAGTCAACCCATTAGAACTATTCATTAGAATATATTTTCAGAACTCGAGAAGAAGAGAAAACAGTCAAACGGAACATGAAGGAATATTTCATCGATGAAGTGCCAGAAAAGCCAGAAGGTGGTCTCGTTGAAGATGCCAAAAATGCCGAAGAACCAGCCGAAGTGCCAGATTACGTGGAGCAAAATCGTTGGTATGCGGAAGAGTTCATGAAAGATGACACAGATGACAGAGAAGATGATGATACTACAACGGAGAAAACATTTTCACCAGAGGTATCCGATGAAGAAGCAGATTCTGAGAAAGAATCAGAAGAAGACGTCAGAAATATGATTCCAAAGCAATGTGATTCCTGCAAGATTTGCTCGAGAGAATTGAGCTTTGTGTCTGACCAGAGACGACACGTTTTGTACCATTTGGCTATTAAACCATGGAAATGTCCGATGTGCAAGAAGTGCTACACTCGCAGCAAGACTGTGGCCAGTCATTTTGTCAAAGCTCATCCTGATCAAGAATTTCAACCAGCTGTTTACAACTTGTATGTGTAATTTCACAATTTAGCTAGCTTAACTTTATATTTTTGTAGATCCGAAAAAGACAAGCAACTAATTGATCAGAAATGGAAGGACTACTTTACAAGTAACAAACGACTTTCAAAGTGTCGATACGATCGTAAGGTAAAATTGTATGGTCTTTTTCTGAAACAATATACATTTCAGGATATGCAATGCCGTCGAATTACGTGTCATGTGTGCAGCAAAGAGATCACCAACTCACCCGGTGATCGAAGACGACACATCTTGTCTCATTTGAGTTCTTCTATCAGAGTATTTACTTTTTTTTCACAATTTGATGGTTCAAAATCACTTTTCAGATCAATGGCAGACGAGAAACAACTGGAACAAAAAATGCTTGAGTATTTTCCGGAAATGAAATTCTGGAGGAAGAAATTCAAGCATATAGAGGCGTTTGAAGAGTACGATTTTGAAGTTTACCAAGCGAACAAGGCAACTTTTATGAGTAGAGTCAGTTATGACAATATTTCTAGTTAAACGACATTTTTTCTGTATTACTGTAGTTTATCTCTCTATGCCGTAGTTTATTTTTCATTTCCGCGTGTATTTTCAATTCTTTTTTATTTGTGATCTTTTTTATTCTGGTCTGATTTTTTTATGTGATTTTGGAAATTTTTTGAAAATTAAAATAAATTTTCTCGCATACATGACATTTTCAGACTTTTCAGAATGTCGTATACAACACATAGACGCACCCAACCACTAGTAAAACACGGAATTAATTTCCTCGTAAAACTTTACACATCAATCGCCCGCAGTTTTCATTAATTCTGGAGGTCTAGCTCTAGGTACGATGACCTTGTTTTTCTCAGAGATCCTGAAAGTCTCAAACCTCCTTTCATTCCTAGTCGACCATCCAGACAAATCCAATATTTTATGTTTTTTCTTGTTTTTCCGTTTTGAACCAATCCTCCTAAATTGACGTGAAGGTTCCCTTCTCTACCCGCCCTATTTTTACGAAAATTACCACCCGGCTACGAGAGGCTAGACTTCAAGAACTGCAACTATAAAACGGATAGCTGTGTTTGTGGATGTGCCTGTTTTTTTTTCGCCTCTCTTCAGTGCCAACACATGGGACCAGCATAATGAGGACGTTTTTTTCTTCGCCTCTAAATTTCACCCGACACTAAACTTTTGTATACTTGTACCACACAAACACAGATTTACACCGCCAGTCACAGATTTTTGCTCTCTTTCAAGTTCTTTGAACAATAACATTTTTTGTTCAACCGAATTGTTTATATTACTAAAGTTGTTATACGATTCCTGGAAAGACCAAAAATAAGTCCCAGTCTGTCTTGTCCGACAGACCAAGGAGGCTAAATTTCATTTCTCACTTTGTTATCTACATATTTCTCAAAACTCCTAATCAGTCAAGCTTCCAATTTTTGTAAATGTTCTCTCAAGGGAGGGAAAAGAGTTAAAGAAATTTTGTGATTTTATTTTTTTTTGTTTCTCTTTTCCGCGCCCCCATTTTTTTCGATTTCTGGAGTTCCAACAAATATAACCAGATTTCGTCTTTTTTTTCATGGAATCAACGCACTTTCAAAGATCGTGCGTTCGTCATTCTTTTTTGTTTTCCGACATTTGAAAAACTGAAACCGCCGGCTTGTTTTTGAGGGTCCCTTCTGTGTATATAAATCTCTTTTTCCTTGTCTGATACCATCTTTTTTCCGCCGCTCATCGGTTTGTATCTGACGTAGTCCGCTTCGAATTCTCAATCTATCTTCCAGATACCACTCGAGTCATGTTTATCCTGCAGCTCCTTTTGCGGTTCCTTCGGCTCAAAAAATGCGAGGTACATTTTTTTCGGCGTTCTTTTTATTTTTCAGATTTTTGACTGGTTTTGCATATTCTATTTTTTGCGGCATTTTGAGGGGGTGGGACATTTAAAAATGAGGTCATGTGGAATAGGGTAAAACCAATAGTCTAGGTTTTTTATAATATTTGTGCTGGGCCTATTCTGGTGTCAAAATGGGAGGATATCAACGTAGGATGAGTTCGAGGTCGACAAAAAAAGCAACTACAGAAAATTCTAAACCAAGTGATGAGGTGAGAAGTTCTCTTTTGAGAATGGTTAGTTCACGGAGACCAGAAATTCGGTGTTAGATGGTGTTTCCAAAACTGAAAAGGTACGGTAAATGCTCAGGGAGAAGACTACCCTGTACGTGCACTTTGAGCTCAACAATCTCGGTTCTTTCAGAGAATATTTTTTAAAAATTTCGACTGATAAATTACTTATTATATTGTCACCAATATGTTTGATGTAATTCTGCTTTTGATATCATTCACGAAAACCGGGATAAATTTGGCTCCAATGAGAGACGGTGGGAATTTTTACGGTAATCCATCCTCCTGAATAAAACGGTAGTTGGGGCATTTTAATAGTAAATTGTTAAGGTAAATTTGTCTACAAATCGAAGACTTCCTAAAAATCAAAATACTGAGAAACATGTTAGATATGTTGCACCACTGGGCTACGCGGTCAAGAGATCAGCACCTGACTGATGACCTATGCTTGATGCGATTTTTACCGCCAAACATACTTTTTTTCAATCTCACCTCTTTGGATATTTTTGAAGTCGGTGATTTTTCATATTGAGCCATTCAATCTGTAATAGAAATACCCCCACTTTGTCTAGTTTTAGCTAAACTTCTTGGGCTCCTATGCAAAATATAAAAACATAATAACTATTTAAATAATGTTTTTGATGTTCTGATTAACAATTAATCAGTTCACGTTTGATTAAAAAAATAAATCAAACTTCAAGTTAGGGGCCCTCCTATTACAGGTTTTACAGTGATTAGAAATACTCTTTTCAACTAATTTTTCAGAAATCAAAATCGATTTTTCCTTTTCCACTGTAACAAGTCAAGCACATCAATTTTCCTATAGAAAACGTATCACTGAATTAATATGACATTTTTGTTTTGACACGCATCTAGAACACAGAAAAAAATAACAGAAAAGGAGAGACAATAGGAGAAGCTGTTATTTCCGCATGAAATTAGGAGACTCATACGGGGCCCACCCAGTCACCCAACGCCTGACGACATTATATTCTTCCTTTTCGTTTTATTTTGTTGTGCTCTGTACATGAATCCCGGGAAGTCTTCCTGGATATGTACATTCCGAAAAGAGCCGTACTTTAAACGATGTGACACTCTTGGAAAACGAGTGTGAAAGAAAGAGAGAATGGAGCCCGGCTCAGCTGGTCCTGTGTACCAGCTCAATTACGTTTTGATGTGTGGTCCTCCACACATCCAGTTCGCTGATAGTTTTCTAATTCTGGACAAATCCCCGCGTTCTCTACATTCATCACCATCCTATTTGTCTAGATTTTGGTTGCTTTGTTTTTGTTTTTCCTTCTTGGAGCATCCGGTGGATCTATACTGTATATCATCGGGATTTGTTTTTGAATTTTTTTTGAATTTTAGTTTGAGCTCAATTACTTGCTTGAAAAAACAACGCCACAAAATGATCCCTTTCCTCAATTAGTGTTCAATTTTTTTTTTTTCGATTCTTCAATTTGAGAACGGAAGAAAAAAAATTGAATACGATGAAGGAGAGGTCTAAAAATAATGAAATGCACATTACTTATCCCCCGAGCTCTCATAAAATTGTGCTTCCTTTTCCCTCCGTTCCAATTTTCCAATTCTTAACATCCCAACGCTTATTTTGCCTATTTGTCAGGCCCATCAGATGCACAATCTACAAAGTAAAAAGCAGGCATTCGAGGTTGAGGTTTTAGAACCATTTCAAAATGTATTCCAGTTTTCATTACCGTATCTTTTACAGCATGCGAAGCCGTTCACACTGCATTGCTCATTACTCATGCTTGTCCTACTGTATTCATTTCTTGGTGGATTTGTATTTGATAGAATTGAAACTGATGCACATGCCGAGATGAAGCGAAATGAGAGAACAAATCGAACATCGTGTGTTTCTCAAGTAAGTACATTTTTGTATCATTTTTTGAGTCATCTTGCTGCTCATAAGGACCAACTAATCTAATTGGGTTTTTATGTTATGTTTTCTGTAATTAGATTCAGTTTTTATGGCTCGTTCTTGTTTTCAGATCCTACATTCCGTACACAGATGGAGCAGAAACCATACTCATCAAGAACAGTTAGCGGAAACTATTGCAGATTGCTTTGAGCCAGAAAAGTGAGGAATGTAGATATCAAAAAAGTCTCTCAACACAAAATAAATGAACAATTGAGCAGTGAAAGTAACTAAAACTATTTCAGAGACGAACGAAGTGAATGGAATTTTGTCACCGCCACTTTGTATGGTTTCGGCATTGTGACAACTTTAGGTAACCTATACTTTTAAAAAACACTCATAAGCCCATTATTTTTCATGCAGGGTATAACAGAATTGCACCGATAACCTATACGGGACGAATGTTTTGCATTGTATACGGTATTTGTGGAATACCAGTGACAATGATTATAATTGCCAATGTGGGTCAGTACTTGAACAATTTTGCTGGCGATTCTAGACGAAAGGTAAGCTGATGGGGTTACTGTAGAATATTCAGTGCCGTTTAATACGATATACAAACACGTATTTTTTAGTGGATTTTTAGTCATTTTTACAATTTTCAGGGGTCTAACTTTTTCCGTATACTGAAATTTTGGAAGAGTGTAAAACTGACCTAGATCTCAACTGCGACTGTCGTCTTGATCTCAACTGCGACTGTCGTCTCTCTTTTGGGCGCTGGTTGGCCAGATCCCGCTAAGGAGTTTCCCATAAGGTGCCCGAAGAGCGCTCAAAAGGTGGCAAAAGCCAGAGCAAAAGCTGACTGACTTCGCCTTGGGTTCGCCTAAGAAATTTATTTTGGCCCAAAAGGCGCCGAAGCTCGGTTAAAACGTGGCAGCGCTCAAACTTCGCCCAAAAGGCGCCCATGTTCGCTCAAAAGACGGCAATGCTTCTAATTTTGCTCAAAAGACGACAGTCGCAACTGAGATTGAACAATTTGCATTCACAGTATTTCAGAGAATTTCTTGTTTTTCAGTAATTTTCCAATTAATGAAAGAAACCTGTTTTTTTCACGTTTTCAGAACAACAAATTGGCGGAAAAGGGTGTTTGAGAAATCGGCAAAAAGCTGAAAACTAGGAATTTTTCAAAAATTCTGTGAATGCAACATTTTGAGCTTAAGTCTTCTTTACACTGTCCAAAGTTTTCGAGATGATTTGAAACTTGACAGCCGAGTTTTTAGGTTCTCGAATCTGGTCAAAATGGCCGGGAATGAATTAAAAAAATGAATTGTTGTATATCTTATTGGACAACGCAGTTGAATCAAAGTTTTTTAGATTGAAGCCTACCGACAACAGAGGAGAATGTCAAAAGCGTCACTGGCTGGAAAAGTTTATAAAGTATTTCATTTTTCCAGCGGTTTTTTTCAGACAACTCATTATCTTTTCAGGAGTCCTCAATCCAAGTCACATCGCTGGCATTATTATGCGTTTTCTTAGCTTACGTAGGCGTTGGCGCGCTACTGTTACCATTATTAAATGGAGAATTAGACTTTTTTAATGGTCTATATTTCAACTTTCTGTGCCTAACAGCAATAGATTTCGGACAACTTGTACCGATACGGGTCGAACTACTGCCTATCACATTTTTGTATGTGTGCATTGGCCTGGCGATTACAACCATTGCAATTAGTAAGAGAAGCTTATTTTTTGTAATTAAAAAAGTTTCTTTCAGATATTGGCTCTGAGTACATGAAGAAGCTTCATTATTGGGGAAAGAAGATGAAGAATGCGGCGCAGACAAGAATCTGGTTCGGAGGAAAAACGTGAGTTTTCGTTTAGTTTACTTGTATTCAAATTTGAACACTTTCAGTTTGAAAGTAAGAGATTTGCTCCACGCGGTTGGTAAAAAATGTGGTGTAGAACCTGGTATGATTGATGCGCTAGACTTGGAAAACGTTGTGGAAAGAACCATTGCAATTCAGGTGACTATCCAAAATGAATATTAAAGAAGCAATCCTAAGATTTGTTCCAGGAAGGTCGTGAACCTCCAGAAGATCTAAACGATGAACCTCGTGAGCCGTCGCCACGCTCCATCATTCATTCACCATGCTCAACACGACCATCAAACCCTCCAATGAGCCCACCATCACCACGTGAAGACCACCCATTTATATTCAAAATGTACACTCAATTTCTTGCTCAATTTGTTTTTAAATAGACTATTTAGGGATACTCCTGCACCACGAAGTCCATTGCCGCTGCCCACTTATGAGTTGGATATCAAAAAGCCAATTTTTCAAGCGCTGTCCAACGAGTTCATGAATCAATCAGCGCAAGAGAAACTGTTTGATGATCTCGACACGTTTCATGTGGAATTGAATACTGAATTGGTTGAAGATAACAAATGCGAGAGTGTGATCATCATTGAACCACCAGCCACATTTGAAGACATGACCGTGCAAAGTAGTTTAAACGTTGAAGACTACGAAAAGGAAGAGAAAGGTAAATTTGGTGATCAATCAACTCGCTCGATTGTGATTTCTTATCAAATCAAAAAATGCTTCCAGTTCCGAAACGGTTCCGAGAGAAAAAGGAAATGTATGGTCGTGATCCGCGTAAGCTATATGAAACGTATCAGGAAGAATGGGATAGATTGGAACGCCTATCGGACAGGAAGTGAGACTATTTTATTGGAACAAAAAAAATACGAATTTTCCAGACATGGCCCCAGGAGAAAATCAGTATTGAATCTCGCCACGTGTTCACCAGAGCGCAGTGTTTCACCATCACCTATTAGACATTCCTTGACAGGAGAGGATAATAGGAGGAACTCATAATTGAGTTTATGACTGATATCGTTTTCTTTCCCTAATGAAGCTTGGCCAATTAAAAATTCCTGAAGAAGTTTACAATAAAGGAAACTAAACACACCATCTTCAAGTTTTTGAAACATTTCACCAGAGTTCTCAAGTGTCACAGATCATACTTGCTAAATCTCGGCCCGGCCCGGCTCAGCCCTGGCCCGGCCTGGTCCGGCCTGGCCCGCGGGCCCGGGTTCGGAAGATTTCAGAAGATTTCAGATAATTTTTGATACATTTTTGTCAAAATAATCATTTTAAAGCACGAAATTTATCCCATGACCCTTCTTAAACCTGAAAACAAAGAACTTTTGATAAAATGTTCCCAAAAATCCAGTTTTCTCTCAAAAAATGACACTTAAAAATGTTTGCCTCAAAAACCCGGGCCAGCCGGGCCGGGCCGGGCCAGGCCGGGCCCGGCCCGGCTGGCCAGAGCGTTCGATATTTGAGGATTTCGCACCCCTGAATTTATTGTAACCCAATGACCCCAAACGTTTTGTGCCCTCCCAAATTATTTGCCCTCTCTTTTTTCTTCAGTTATTTTTTGTGTGACGTCACTTGCCTAGGCATCCTCTATTTTTGTTGTGTGACCTTCTTTCCCCTTCCTCACTGACTGAGCACTCGACCCAGATGAACTATCCGCACGCGACGCAATACGCGAACGCGTTCGGCTAGACAATGTGCGTTATTAGAGACGCACAAGAAGGACCTACCAATAGTGTATTCGTCCATTTAGATTTGCATAGAACAGACTTTCTTTTCTTCTGCAGCTCACACTGTGCGTGTTTTTCCATAAATGATAATCTCAATCATTTTCGTCTTTCAAACTCTATGGAATAAGTATAATGGGAAACTGAACTGGCGCGATGATCCACGATTCAGAACATTCCTGGCTAAGAAGACGCTCACAGACTTGTTCAAAATCTACTTTCAACGCGAGTATGATGAAGAAGAAGCACAACAGAGGGAAAAACAACTGAAACATATTTTGACCAAGTATAAAAAACAGGACACACTTTTCAAGGTTGGTTCATATACTCATTTGTTTTATTTCAAAATACATTTCAGCGACTTCTCGACAACAATGAGGATGAATTTGATGAACCGCTTCCAAATATGTTTTTAGACACTCTCAGCGAAGTAATTGTTTTTTATAACCATTAAATCAGTAACTATAATTTCAGGAGACAATACGTCATGTATTGGATCCCACTCCGGACAATATGCTGACGTTCTCAAAGCTCCTCATCGAAGCTAGAGCTCTTCAACTAGCCTGCGAAGTGATATTTTGTAGTGTCTCGCTTGTTGTCGAAGGTAATTTCATCTCTTGATGTTTACGCAATCCATTCGTCTTAAGAGTTCATCACAAATCATCAGCTGAATGTAATACTTTATTCGGATATCGGAAAAAGACGCTTCTCGAGGGAGCTTTCGAGCGAAATGGGACACCAATTCGCCGTTTTCGAATCGTGAGTATAACAATCACGATCTTTTTCATGTGCTGTTTTCTTTTCAGTTGTCATGAATCCTTTTACACCAACAGCCACGGAGTTGGATGTGTACACTACGCCCTTGAAGAAGCGCAGGGCTATATCAAGCAACTTCGAGCATTACATTTATCTGATGAAAAAAAGAAACAATTGGAAAACGATAATTTCGAAAATTAGTTTATCGAAGTTCAACATTTAACTACCTGCAACATTTTAAGATATGTCCGTGCAAATTAGTCTAAATGTTAAAAACTATGAGAAAGAAAAGAAAGGTGGATTTGGAGATCAATCACAAAATCTTGCAAATTGTTCTCCAGATCGCAGTGTACCGTCATCACCGGAAAAATTCCTAATTGAGATGTTAACTAATTTGTTTTTTCTCTCTGAAACAATAAAATTTGGTCTAAAAAATCCCGAAGCAATTTATTATGAACACAACCAAGCACATCACGAAAATATATGAATATCATGCAAAAGAATAGAAATAGGTCACAGAGATGTTTTTTTTTTTTCGAAATGCAAAGAGAAAATAAATCAGATCTCATTCAATTGAACCTTAGACAGGCCCCAGGAGAAAATCGGCACTGAATCTTGCCACTTGTTCTCCAGGTCGCAGTGTATCACCGTCGCCTATTAGAAATTCCCTGACAGGAGAAGACAATAAGAAAAACTCATAATGGTGTTTTTAACTGATTTTCTGTTTTTTCCCTCAAACAAGCTTGATTCATCCATTAAAAATCTTAAAGTAACTTTTTATGAAAACAACCACGCACATCGTCATCAAATTTTCGAACCATTTCACCAGAGTTATCAAGTGTCACCGTTCTCCTATCGCCGATCCAGCAGCCACAATCCAAGGCTTGGTGTCCTGGTTGACAAAGAAACAGAGAAATCTGCTGAAGCAGAACAGATATTATTGTTGATCACTAGACGAAATGTCGCCAAGTCAGTCACTAACGAGGTGGTTATAACTCTCTTTGTCACGTCTGGAGTTGCTCACAACTGAGGATTCTGTATTATCGAATAGGTTCGTACCCCCAACGACCCCAAAATTGTTGTACCCTCCAAATTGTTTGTCCTTTTTTTCTTCTCCAGTTATTTTTAGTTTGACGTCATTTGCCTTGGCAACATTTATTTCTCTTCGTATGACCTTCTCTTCCCCTCTACACCGAGCACAGTAACATATTTGCCCCAGATGAACTATCCGCACGCGTCGCGATACGCGAACGCGTCGGGCTAGCGGTAAGAGTTGCGTGCGCGCGGCCACAAACTTACTATCGGTCTCATATCAAAGTCCCATACCCCATAAACGACCTTCCCTAGTTAGAGGAAGATAACCTGCCACCATCCCAATTTTCCAATAAATTCTTTGCATATAACATGGACTTCTCTTTCTTTGACGATTCACAATGTACGTGCTCCGGGCTGATCAATGTTATTTTCGTCGTAATATTCAGTTTGTGAGTTTTTCCCCCGTTTCCCTCTTTCTTTCTCTTTCTCAAACTATTAGGGTGGGGAGAAATTATTTTCCGAAAATTTTGAAGTTTTTGTTTTCTAATTATCTTCAATTCCGTTAACGATCAATCAACAATATAATCACCAGTATTGACTACAACTGTGAGCCACCTATTAGAAAGTTACTCGATTCCTGTCTTCCAGAATTCGGGCGTGTGGGAGTGAAAGAAGAGGTTCACTGCCATTTTGAGGTGGTTCAATGTTTTGAACGGTTTCTCTCTGAGGAGCTGCTTGAGCGGGCGGAACAGATGATAATCCAAAAGCGCAATTTCTGGCGAGTATTACAGATGAAAAACCGTAGTCCCGCCCAGCTTCTGTAGTTTGGCATGGGTCTCTTTAGTGACAAGCGGCCGCGCAATATCGCGCAGAAGGTGAATGGTGGTGCGTCCCGAGCGTTTCACTCGAAGGACGAGGGCGAGGGAACCCGACTAAAACCTGTAGGTGGAAGCTGTGATCGGTGTTCCTTGCGGGATCAACTCGAAAAACAGCAATCCCTTCTAATCCCAGAAGCACGAGAGCAAACACTTCATCTAATGGAATCCTGGTTTCGGTTGCAGTTGGCGGGTCGCCGCCGCGAGGAATCCAAATTTCATGATGGGTGTTATTATTGCAGAGTATCCAGGTCCCATTTCCTGTTAACAAGTCGGCCAGAAACTCTTTCCTGTGCGGAGTAAGAAGGATAGACTCATTTAAGTCCGTTTTTGAAATGGAGAGAAGTCATGGGGTACCCTTTGAGCCATCACTCTTCGGAAACCAAGCTTATGGAGATGATTGTCAATGATGTGGTAGTTGCAGTGGAACATTGTCTACAGTTTGTGATTAGTCCCATCAAGATTCTCCCTCGCGGCTTCAAGCGGCAGCTCGTCGAACTCAACAGATTTTGAATAGTGTGTGGGTTGTCTTCGAGGCTCGTGTCTCCTGACTCAAAGGAAGCAAACCGATTGCGGATGGTGCGATTGATGACAGTCCTCTCTCCGAACACTTGCCATATTTTTTTACCGGTCTCCTTCGCACAGGTGCCGGGAAATCACTCATAGAAGATGAGGAGCCAAACTTGAGGTCTCGAGAGATCGCTCATGGTTGTTTTACCAGTGGACACGAGCGACTTATATATGCATGGAGGAGAAGCGTTCATGACGTTCTACACTAATCTACACTAGGAAAGTTCTAAAAACTCTGGGACTTTCCGTGAGAAGATTTTGAAAATTTTCGGAAAATAATTTCTCCCCACCCTAATAGTTGATTATGTTTACAGAGTTTTTGCTTCGTTGGCTATTTATTATGTAATGATGAACATTCGCCATGATCGACGAATCAAAAAATTGCTAAAGACAACAACGCTTGAAAGCCTGTTCAAGATCTACTTGCCACGTGTCTACGAGAATGATGAACTAGAACAAATGGAGAGGGCAGTGCAATGGATTTTGAGCAGGTGTAAGAAAGAGGACACGTTTTTCAAGGTTGGTTTACATATATTAATCAATTATCCTGTTAAAGTACATTTCAGAAACTTCTGGAGAACGATGAGGACGAATCCGGGCCGATTTCGAACGAGTGCTTGGATGCTCTCTACAAAGTTAGAGTTTCTTATTGCCATTGAATCAGTATTTATTGTTTTAGAAAACAAGTGGGAAGGAACACACTCTAGAGGATATGCTGACGTTGTCAAAGCTCTTAATCAAAGCAACCGCTATTCGACTAGCCATCGAAGTCATATTTTGTAGTGTCTCAATCGCCATCGAAGGTAATTCTATTTCTTATCACATGCTTTTCCAATCAATTCGTTTCAAGAGTTCATCATTACTCATCAGCTGACAGTAAAAGTTTATTCGGATCAGGAAAAATGTCGTTTCATGAGAGCGCTTTCGGATGGATTCGAATCAAAATTTGTCATTTTTGTAAAGTAAGTATTAAAATTATGGTCCATGTTCAAGTGTTACTTGTTTCAGTGGTCATGCGGGATTTTTCACCTACAACGCTAACGATCTGAACTACGCCTACGACAAAGCGAATAACTTTATCAAACAGCTTCGGACGTTTTCTTTATCAGATGAAAAGAAAAAAGAATTGGAAAACACGGCTTACAGCGATGAAGAATTGGAAAAGGAGTATCTCAGGCAATTAGAATTGGACAACGAGGATAACAGTGATCAAGAATGGGAAAAAGAGGATTTCCACGATTAGTTTTTCAGCTCTGATTCCTGTCAATTTGCCGGTGATATCGAGACGTTTTTACTTCAAAAATAAAAAATATCGAATTGAATACTAAATTGGCCGGCATCACCTCAAAAACTCCTAATTTAGTTGTTAACTGATTCTTTTTTCTCTCTGAAACAATAAATCTTGGTCTAAAAATCCCGGAGCAATTTATTATGAACACAACCAAGCACATTATCATCAAAAAGTTATAAATATTATACAAAGGAATATAAATAGATCACCGATTTGTTTTTTTTTTTTTGGAAATGCGACACAGAATAAAATTAGATCTCATCCAATTGAACCTTAGACACGGCACCCTTGGTAACAGTGTAGAGAGTGAATCCATCCAAAATGTGCTCTCCCTCGTCGACGTTGTGTGGAAGTTTGACCCAAACTGCCTTGGATTCCTCATCGAAGACGTTTCCCTTGAGAGCCCAGACCTCTCCATTGAACTCACTTGCATGCATTCCTTTGAGCACTGATCCAGCAGCCACGATCCACGATTTGGTGTCCTGGTTGACAAACGAGCAGTGGGGTCCGGTGAATCCAAAACGTGGGAGATTCTCGTATTCTCCAATATCCACGTGACGAGTGGTGTTTGTCTTCAAGTCGACGATGAAGAATCTGGTTTTCTCCCAACGGAATCCGCAGCCATGAACTCCGTAACTGACGAGTACTTTGTCGCCGGAGACTTCGGCGAGAACTGCTTGACCTCTCTGAAACAGATGTTATGGTTAGAAGCCACGTATTTTGAAATATAGAAAAATTTACCAATGGATTAGCGTCAACATCAATTTTGGAAGTGTTCCCGATAGTTGCAACATCTCCATCAACGGTGAGTGAGTAGATTTGAATATGGCCATCGTCATCTCTAGCCAAAACAATGTTAGATCCACTTGAAGTCACTCCGGAAGCAACAATCACATCTGGCTTTTGGCTCTCGGTGATGCACTTGCTTGCTGGAGCCTGCAATAGTAATATTTTGTAAAATACCGATTCTAATACAATACAGCAACTGGTTTAGAATCACATGCTAAAGTTTTCGTCCAACTTACAGTCAACTTGATTTCGACAAACTTGTTATCCTCCCACTTGAAGAGCTGCTTGAATTCAATGGCTCCAAAGTTGAGGAAAGTAAGCAAGTAGAGCTTTCCATCTCTCACGAACAAGGATTCCTCCAGATTCTCGTCGCTGGCCAATTCGGAGAACTAAAAAAATAGAATTTGTTGTTAACTGTGTTAACTGTGTTTAACAGTGGCCATCCGAATGTTTTAGTTAGAATATTTAATTTTTAGTGTCTGAAAAAGCACTTGTTCTGAAAATTTCAAGAGTGATGAATAGAATATAAGCTTTTTCCCACTATATTTATAATAAATCGTCATACAAAAAATAGTTGACGATAAATATGAAGTTCTACATCATTTCCGAAATTTTCAAATTGCAAATAAATTGCAAACCTTGAAAGGCAATACGGAATAATATTAGATTTGTTTACAGATACTCTAAATTTGGAATTTTTGCTGAAAACCTTAGCACGCCTGCAACCTTAGCCTCAATAACTTACATCATGTCTCCCCCATTGGTTGGTCTCCTTGTCGAAAGTGAGAACATAAGTTCCCGGGAAGGCGACACGATGTCCCCAGTTATGGGTTGGCTGAGCAACGTCTGAAATAGGATGACAGTTTCTAATCACATTATAAAAGAGCTCGCTTACATTTTCGTCCCACCAAAGTGAGCTTCCCATCTTGAACGAAAGCGTAGTGATGATCGCATAGTTCACCAAGACTTCCGAATCCGTTGGCGATTTTCTCGGACATTGTTGAACACTGAAGTGATGGAGGAAGTTGGTACGAATTGAAAACGCAATACATGGTTTATATACAAACACGGCAGGCGACCAGGAAGTAAAGAATAAGTGAAGAAGAGAGGAAATATATTCTTCAGAAATCAGATGAAAAAGTTGTCCGAAACGAGATACTGGTTAATGGTCATAGGTCAAACTAAAAATTGGAACTTTTGTTGAGAAATAGTTCCTGATTCGTTTGATATGAATTCGTTGAAGAGGAATTATTTTTTAGGGGATAGGGAAAACTTAGAATTACGAAAAAGAGGGGAAGGTGAGAAACGAAATTGATACTTTTATGTATTTTGGTAGGTAAACTGAGAAGAAAATACTAGTTTGCATATAAGGAGGTATTTTCAATGAAGGCTCCGGGACATTTCGCCACCAAAAACATCTTTAGGAGTTTCTAAAATGTTTTTTTGATAGAACACAATCTGAAATTTGAAATGTTCGAAATGTTCATTTTTTCAGAAAATATTTATTAATTTCTTTGAATTTTAGGAAATGTTTTATCAGAAAAATATCATACTTAAAAATGCATAATATTTTTGTAGTTCAAAACCTTCGCAATTGCGAAATTTCTGGTCAAAAATGTCCTTGAACCTTAATAAAGATTCAGAAAAGAGAAAACAATAATTATCAGGAATCCATTATCAAGAATCACTAAGGCATTTGAATTAGTTATAACAATGGTTCATTTCACTGTTCAAGAACAAACATCCCAAATACGAAAAAAGACCTGGAGCGCCTATTCTCCAGGAGGGTTATTTCTAACCGAAAGTCCGGTTTTATATACTCTGCTATTTGCAATGTGGCGAATGACTCAGTGTGCGAAAACAAACAACATTGCGAAATGCATTTTATGAATAGAAAGTCGAGAAAAAAGAACGAATTGCATATGTAATCCGATGTGAATATGATGCCACTGGTAAACACTGATTCTTTTTTTTTGGGAGAATTCTATGGGAACTATGCAGAATTTTTGCTAGAAATTGCTGGAATCGTGTGGTAGAGATCAAGAAACATGAACAGTGGCCAGTTAACATGTTCGAAAAATCAAAATTCAGGCAGGAGCAACTTTTTAGTAGATCGAAAATCTGGTAACTCTTTGGAGCTTCGATAGCGACAGAGGCGGGAAATTCAAACAACAAAAATACAGTATCCAAAACCTATAAGTTTGAAAAAGAGCAAATTTTTAAAAGATAATTGGGAAACAAGTGAGTCTAAGAGTCAAAGAAAATGTACGATTTTCAGTTTTGTTAGATCCGAAATCCTAATTTTCAAATCTAAATCTCCCAAATATTGTTTTCGGTCATTTTTTACAATCTTTTCTAAACAACTAAGGCAAATAAAAGAACTGATAACACTTTCAGAACTGTGATACTTGAACGAAATGATATTTGCAAAATTTTCCAGTTATTTTCTCTTACAGCTGGTCCCTTTACTCATTTATTCATTTGCTACTCTATCTCAAGTTGTGTATTTATTCTCGAAATTTCTCGAAACAACATCATCTTTTGTTATTTTTCTTATCTATTTTTTCTCCTTTTCTAAAAGAACCTTGATGTGTTCAGCATGTTTCGTTGACGTCTCAGAAGGTTAGAAGAAGAAACGACAATTGTCAAGTGTATCTAACCTGCCCAGTGGCGTCTGCCAGTAAACCGATCAAGCGCACGCAAACAACGATACTCCGAAAATTCCACATTGGCTCTATCCGACAGTCTTGGTCCGTACAGTTTGTTTCGTTGATCGAGTGACCTCTTTTCCTTGTTAACCTAGACGCTACATTGTGTTGGTTGGTCCCCCCGCTCGTTTCTGCCCGCATATTGTTATTTTTTTGTCTGCGCCTCTTTTTATCTAACACTATTTCTTAGTTGACCACTGAGCGCGCGCGCGCACTGCGCGGCCCGGTGCGAAGGAAGTGCGCTCTATTGAGAACAGTGTTGTTGTTGTTGTTGTTCTTGTCCTCGCTCATCTTTTTCATTCGGACCATTCTTCTTTCGGATTGTTTCTTTCTCAATTTGCTTTTATTTTCCCTCATTTTTGCTCATTTTCCATGGATTTTTAAATTGAATCTGTCTTTCATTATTTCTGTGTCCTCCGTTTATCCAGCCGCTTGTCGGAGTTCATAGATAAGACTGTGAAATCAGAGAAGAATCACCCGTTATCGATTGGCACTGGTCACTTGCCTTCTTATCTGTTGACAAGTCACAAACAAGACACTGATTCGGCATCAACCCTTTTTGAAACCAAATCAACCTCAACGAATTATATTTTTGTTTTGTTGCCTACGTGCCCTGTGGCTGTCCATCCTCTATCTCTTCTTCCCGTGACCGTTTGGTGCACTGGCAGTTTTCTTTCTCTCTTCTTTCGTTTTCTTCTCTCATCTCTTTTTACTTGCGCGCTGCAATCTTCTAAATGTCACGCACACAACAAAGTTGCACTACACACTCACGTCGGGACCCTTCTTCTTCTTTTTCTTCACCACTCGATCTGAGCATTGACCGCTCAGACTCTCCCATCTTGTCGTTTTTCTTGCAACTCTTCATTTTTCTCGTTCTCCTTTCTAAAATCTTAAAATTTTTCAGAGACTCGGGTATGTTGTCCCGCTTCGCTCGTCAACTGGCACTGCCAGTCTTCAACGGTGTTCTTCATGTAAGTTTTGAGAACATTTGAGACATTTCGAGTATCTTTTGATTTTCAGCCAACCCGTGCCACCAGCTCCATTGCTCATACCATCAAGGTCGCCAAGAAGATCGATGACACCCGCGACAAGGCTCTTCTTGGAGGAGGAAAGAAACGTATCGATGCTCAACATGCTCGCGTGAGTCTTATCATAGTTGGGACATATCCACAAAATCTGGTTTACAGGGAAAGCTGACTGCTCGTGAACGCATTGATCTTCTCTTGGACAGAAACACCTTCCGCGAGTACGATATGTTCGCTGAGCACACCTGCAACGACTTCGGTATGCAGAAGGAAAAGTATCCAGGAGACTCGGTTGTCACTGGACGTGGAGAAATCAACGGGCGTACTGTCTTCGTCTTCTCCCAAGACTTCACCGTTTTCGGAGGATCCCTTTCCTCGATTCACGCCAAGAAGATCGTCAAGATCATGAGAGAAGCCATGCTCGTCGGGGCTCCAGTGATCGGACTCAACGACTCCGGAGGTGCCCGCATTCAAGAAGGAGTTGAATCCCTTGCCGGATACGCCGATATCTTCCAGGAGAATGTTCTCGCTTCGGGAGTTGTTCCACAAATCTCCATGATCATGGGACCATGCGCCGGAGGAGCTGTCTACTCTCCAGCTCTCACTGACTTCACTTTCATGGTCCGTGACACCAGCTACTTGTTCATCACTGGACCAGATGTCGTCAAGGCCGTCACTAATGAGGAGGTCACTCAAGAAGAACTCGGAGGAGCCAAGACTCACACTGTCACTTCTGGAGTCGCTCACGGAGCATTCGACAATGACGTTGATGCTCTCATGAGCCTTCGTGAACTCTTCAACTATCTCCCACTCTCCAACACCGATGCTGCACCAATCCGCGCTGCTGAGGATCCATGGGACAGATCAGTTCCATCTTTGGACACTGTTGTTCCATTGGAGAGCACTGCTGCCTACAACATGAAGGATGTCGTCCACGCACTTGTTGATGAGGGAGATTTCTTCGAGATCATGCCAGACTATGCCAAGAACTTGGTCATTGGTTTCGCCAGAATGAACGGACGTACCGTCGGAATCGTTGGAAACAACCCGAAGTTCGCCGCCGGATGTCTCGACATCAACTCTTCCGTCAAGGGAGCTCGTTTCGTCCGCTTCTGCGATGCCTTCAACATCCCACTCATCACTTTGGTTGATGTTCCCGGATTCTTGCCAGGTAACTTTTAACACAAAACATATGTTCTAATAAAACTTTGGATTTCAGGAACCTCCCAAGAGTACGGAGGTATCATTCGCCACGGAGCCAAGCTTCTTTACGCTTTCGCCGAGGCTACCGTTCCAAAGATCACCATCATCACTCGCAAGGCCTTCGGAGGAGCTTACGATGTCATGTCTTCCAAACATCTTCGTGGAGACATCAACTACGCCTGGCCAACTGCTGAGGTTGCCGTCATGGGAGCCAAGGGAGCTGTCTCGATCCTTTTCCGTAACGACAAGGAGCACGCAGTCCAACATGAGGAGGAGTACACCGAGTTGTTTTCCAATCCGTTCCCAGCTGCCGTCAGAGGATTCGTCGACGACATCATCACTCCATCGGAGACCAGAAAGAAGGTTTGCGAAGACTTGAACATGCTCGAGAGCAAGAAGTTGGCGAATCCATGGAAGAAGCACGGAAACATTCCACTCTAAATCTCTAACACTCGTGTGAACCCTCTCTCTAACCCATTTGCCATTTTACCCGACCGGGCTTTGGTCCGGTATATATGACGTGTTTTTATTTTTTTCAAAACTTCCAGCCTCTCCGTATACCTTATACGCTAGTTGCGTACTTTCTCGAGTATTCCCGTCCCACCGCCTCACCATTTTTGTTTTGTAATGCCATAATTGAAAAAATTGTATTTATTTCTGCCCAGTCAAATAAATAGGAGAATTGATGTAAAATACGAGTTTTGTTGCGGTTCATGGTACCGAGAGTTCAAGATAAGGTATGGAGTTTCAGAGTGGGACCGGAATCTGATTGTTTTCTCTTTAAAGGCATCTTTGAGAAGAGAGTTGATAAGTTTCTCTGGAATCTACCATTATTATTTTGCAAGCGAACACGTGAAACAAAATATAATAATTTATTAATTTTCAGTCCATAAGAATTGATTGTTATTAGTACGAGCTTTTTGTTTGTCCTGTTTGCAAGGGCAGCAGTGAAATCATAGATGAGAAGCATACAAGGAAATTACTTAAAGAACTCCGAAGAACTTGGCGACACTCGTCAGAATAGCGCGTTGCACTGGTGGAATCACTTGCTCAACATCTTCAACACTTGGAATCTGAAGTTTTGGCAAATCCTCAAGCTTCGGCAGGGTCATTGGCGCCATGGTAGACGTCATCTGAACTGGAAGGACTGCGAGTGGCATTTGAGCGGCTGGGACACCGGCGACGACTTGTGGGGCAGCAACGGCGGCGGCTCCAGCGCCAGCTCCTGTAGCAACCACTTGTGGGGAGGTTGCTCCAGCGGCTCCAGCGGTTCCTGGGGCAGCGACTTGAACGATTTGTGGTTGTTGGAACATCATTGGTTGTGGGAATGGTGGGAGTGGAGCGAAAGCCATTTGTTGCTGCTGTTGCTGTTGTTGTTGTTGGAACTGTTGGTTGGCAAGAGCTGAAATATTATGAATGGGATATTAAAATTATAGAATCCAAGATTTATGGTCGCTTACCTTGTTGTTGTTGCAGAGCAGCTTGTTGTTGTTGAATCATAGCGGCAAATGGATCTTGGTAGTATTGTGGCTGTTGCTGTTGTTGTTGTTGGGCCTGTGGCTGACCATATTGTGGATATCCAGAATCTGAACTATTAACATCAAAAATCTGTTTACTCGTAAAACCCTACATTGTCCATTTGGAGCGACTCCATAAGCCTGTTGGGAGAACTGTCCGTAGGTGGCAGTTGGAACAGCGCTTCCAGGGAGGGCTTGTGGCTGTTGTGGAGCGTATGGTTGAATATTGAGGGTTGGAGTTCCTTGAACTTGTGGGACTGTGGCAGCAGGTTGTTGAGTGGCAGCTGTAGTTGTAGCTGGTTGCTCAACGGCGGCAGCAGCTTCAACGATTGTGTTCTCTTGCTTCTTGGTTTCAGTTTGTTCCTCATCAAAACATGGCATTCTCTTGATGGTGGCCACATAGACAACGCTAGAATTCAGTCATGCATTAAATTTATCCGATTTTATCTTCTTCTAAACTCACGTTCCGTTTTTGGAAACAGTCTTGCTCAAGTTGGAGATGTAATCGAAGGCGACTAGTTTTCCATCATCCAAAACTTCTCCTCCAACAACCAATTGTCCCTGCTTGACGACTGCGTTTCCGCGGTCCTGCGAGTTGATCAGGACTTGATAGCTGCAGCATTTCATCTGAAAGAATGAAGTTTTGATGAGATGAGTTCCTTCGCTGAATTGATACCTCAAGTTTGTCGGTGAAAGGATCGGATTGTGGGGAGAGTCCTCCAACCCATTCTCCTTCTTCGCAAGTATTGGATTTGTACTCGTCGGTGCAAATCTGAAAATAGAGAAAATGAGAGAATGATTAAAATTGCTCAGATTGCTTACAGCCAATTGTGGAACAAAATTTGGATTCTTGCTTGGGTTCTTGATGAATTGATCAGATCTTCTCAAGTATCCATCGTCCTTGCCAGCGACTCTGTAGAATTGAGCGGTTTCTCCAGCTCTCGTTCCATTAGCAGTCCATCCGAAGCACTTTGGTCGGGCACATCCCAAAACAGGGAATCCAGATCGTAGCACCTGCAATGTTCAGGTAAGACTTGAGATTGTTATCAAGCTTCAGCACGCTTTGCTTGTTAGCACACTCTGCTCCTTACCTGGAATGTGTATGGAATGGCAGACTGCCCACAGTAAGAAGCTAGTGCCACTGGCAGAAGAGCCAAAAGATAGACAATCGGCGTATGCATGTTCCGCGAAACAATTGGCAGGTTGAGATGTTCAATGAGAAGAAGCGCAAATGAAAAGCTTCAAGGAGGTGGGGCACAAACCACCGCTTCTTTTCCCGACAACGACAAGAAAATAAGGTCATCAAAATGTCTTTTCTCCCCAGCTTTTCCCTTCATATCTCCCGTGTTGCTGCGACGCGAATCGCTTGTCGTCCCTCGTTTCGATCAGATTCCTCAAGATAAGAGCGAGAGTGAAAGTTTGAATTCGTTGGGGGGGAGAGATTGAAGAAAGTGGACAGGATGATGAGGGGAGAAAGGGCCAAAGGGGCATATTCTCGTATCGCATTCTATCAGTGCAACACTTTCACTTGCCGTGCTGTTTGTCACCAATAATCCGGATTGTTCCTCTCGAGATTCAGTTTTTTTTTGCGGTGGCTACCTAATTTTGTATCATTCATGTAGCTATATGATCAATGCATGGTGGAAGCATGCGGAAAGAGGGATTATTTCAGGTATACTTGATGACTACAGTACCCGTTAATATACAAAAACTTATTTTTAAGTTGATTGCTTTCAACCATTTTCAGGAGTCAGAAGCTTGGCTGTCAAGTTTTCATTCACTTTGAACATTTCGAAGGGTACGAAACAGAACTAGGTTGAAAACTTTGATTTCGCTAAATTTTGAAAATTCCTAGTTTCCCAGCTTTTTGACGATTCTTTGGTACTGAACAAAGCTGAACAATTACAAATGTATGATCAATTCGTGAAGGAAGAATTCCGAAAAATAGATTCAGGTATGCTTGCTTGATAACTATATATTTGGCATTTCATTCGTTTAAAACCCGTCGAATTATATTACAGACAATTAACAAAATGGGCTGTTGGACTATAACAAAACAAAATCACATTAAAAGTCATTAGTATCAATAAATAAGTAGATTAGCATTAGCTTAATAAATAATCAGGATCTAGTACAAAATGTTATTTTATAAATTAAAACTTCAATTAGTGTTGTTGAGCAATTTCAGAGAAGAACTGAAGCACGTTGTCCGTCGACACTTCAAGCTCGATTTTGATTCCCGGATAGCATGTGAGAATCAACTTGTTGTACTCGGCAATCTGCTTGATGAACTGCTCCTGCATATCTCTCCAGACGACTTGAAGAAGGGAAGAGTTGGCCACCAGATTCTTCTCAATCTTTTTGTACAGTTGTTCGAGACCTTTCTTAACCTCTTTTCCAGGATGTTGAGAGATGACCTGGAAACCAATATGATCAAACTGGCATTTGGTGATGTGCAGCTTACTTTTTTGAGTTCCATTCTACTAAACTGTTGTTGATAGGAGATCTCCTCAGGACGAATTCCTCTCATCTCGATGAAGTTGTTCACGTTGTCAAAGAAAGTCTGAAATTTGATTACTAATAGTTAGATGCAGGCATTCTGTCACATAATCTATGATTCAGGTGGCCACATAGACTAAGTGTTGCATTTCACAATTTTTTAGTTTACGACTGGCCTGCACCTTTTCCGTATTCTCAATTTAAAAAATATTTTTATATGAGAATACCGTAATGTGCTACTGAATTTTCATAGTTATTTTCGACCAATTGATGACACGAAAACACTGTGAATGATTAAGAAAAAAATTATAGTATCTGAAGTTTTCTTTAAAGTCTGCGCCTTTTTTCAAGCTAAAATTAGCCCTCTAGATGCGTTGATTTTGGACAAGGTTCTCCTTCATGGTGTCATATCAATTTTCTAACAATTTCCCTCTTTCCTACCTGAATCTCTTTCAACGGTCGACCCATAAACTCCTTAACGTATGCATCAATGTGCTCTTCTTTCAGCGCCTTTGCATCCTTCCTCTGTTGATCGAGACACGAGATCTTCAACTCTGAGAGGGTTACTGAAAATCAACAAAATCTATATTGAAATTTATACTAATCAAACTCACAATAAAGCTCATGGTAGTTCTCAAACTTCACCACCGACGAGGGAGACTTGCTGTATGGGTTGGCAGCTGCTTTCTGGATTCCATCACAAACCGCACGGCACAGATTGAAATAGGCCTTCTCGAGGTCGGTACGTCTCTCGGCGTTCTCGAAAATGGTCTCTGCACGTCTGACAAACCCGGCAAAACGAGCGATAGATGGGAGGGTACCGATTCTTGTCTTCTTCACAATACGGACTTCAGAGTACTGACCACATTCCATTTGCTGAAAAATTAGTTATTACTTTGCAACCACTTTTTAAAAACTTACAATGAAAGCATCGAATTGACGTTTAATCAAAACTACCAAACTTCCGAAAGTAATTGAGAAGTAAGAGCTTGGGTCTTGAGGAAGCAACACTTTCTTCGACATGATCACAAACAGTAAAAGAACATTGCTTGGATTATGTCTGCACACAGCTCTACAGAAACTGTCCAGATGGATATTGAGAGAGTCGAACAGGTTGCCCATAACATGTCGGACCTGCTCGTTCATGTGCTTTTCCATACTGCGTCCTCCAAGACTGGAACTATCACCACTGCCAGTGGAAGTAGTATCAAATTGAGCCAACAGTTCCGAATTGATATGGAAGAAGCGGACCACGAACTTCTGTTCTGCATCAATGACAGCGCTCAACTCAGCCAGTACTGTCTCAATGAGTTGGGGCAAGACTTCGGTGTCAATTTCGCTAGATGTACTCATGAAGCTTTGATTGTCCGAGCGGAGGGAGGTGTTAGCAGAGTCGGATGTTTCTGGAAAATTCTAGGTTTACAAGCAAGACAGTTTCTGCGAGCTCACTTGATTTCTTCTCGGTTCCCATCGCTTTAGGAACCTTGCTGATGAGTGTGTCAAAAAAGTTATCAAAAAGACGTTTGTAAAGAAGGTTGGTGCTGTCGATGTACTTCTGAAGGACAAGGTTGCATGCCTTGGGACGGTTGGTTTTCAGCCAGTTGATGAGGTCGGAGAGTGGAGAAAGGGCGCGAAAACGTTGCGATTGCTTTGGGATGCATAGCTCGTGCCATTCGTGGTCCAGTGACAAGTCGTTCTGGAATAAATTCGGTAATTATTAGGTCGTGCCATGATAAAATATTCCCAAAATTTCTCAGTAACGAAATGTTTCGTTTATTGCGTACTTGTTGACAGGCCGGATAACTTGCTTCTAAAAAAATTATGTGCAAAACAACATACCAGATAGAAAAGCTCGGCAAGCTCTACAACATTCAATGAGAATCATCCAGCATTTAATACAGTAACCAGGCGAAGGCCGAGATTTATTAGCCGGCCGGGCTAAAACCGTCCGCCCGGCTAAAAAAAGCCGGACCAGACCATAACATCGCTTTGAAGTCGGCCGATTCTTATTGGAGGTTGTACAGCTATCCGAAGACTATCATCAGGTACGTTGTTTTGCTTACAATTTCAATTTTGAAGTGAGTTTTTGGCCGGTCCGTGCCGGCCCGGAGTCAGCCTATCGACAGCGAGAAATATAGTATTCAGCCATTACATAACATTTCTGCTGTTTTTGGCGATTAATTCCCGTTTTTGGAAACATCACTAACCTTTAGATTCTTAGAAACACCACTAATCTTTTAGAAACACCAAAAATCTTGACCTACCAAGTTAGAGAACAGTGCTGAGAGGTGAGACATAAGCCGGTCCACAAATACGTCGATTGCCGCCAATTCGTCGTTTCTATCCTGATAAGCTTTCATCTGAAGCATCGGCTTGGCGAATCGCCCGTGCCAGAAGTGAGCCACAGCACGAGCCGCGTCGGTGCATCTTTGTACACTGAAACATATTTGAATTGACAGATTAAAAAGTGATTTGACTCGTAATATACGGAATCAGCTAATCATCAGCTAATTATCAAGGACAGCTTCGTCTCTGAGAAAACGAACCTCTCTGGATTACTGAAATTTGCCTGTTTCAACGTCTCAATATGGGCATCAGTGACTTCTTGCAACGAATTGACAAATGAGATGATCTCTTCATTCAGACGCGCCTTGTTCTTCCTCTCCACCACTGACAAACTATCCTTCTCTTCAATCAGCTCGATGCTGTTTCTCACGAACTGAAAAAAAAGTTCAACTGATAACCTTCTGACGAATCCTCACCGCCAGAATATCATCACAATTATCCAACTCCTTCTCCACAGATTCCACACCAGTCAGCGCTGCATCAATACTGGACAACAACTGATTGACCGAATTCTCGCTGTCCATCATAGAATTGATATTGGCTCCATCCAACGACTGCAATTGCTCAGTGAGCATCTCGGCAAACGCATGAGCATCGCCAATCGTCAGGTTCGCTCTTTCAATGAGCTTTCGGAAATCCGCATCTTCCTTCGCCGATACAGGTTGGTAGTCGCTAGCCATGGCGATGTCGTGCTCTGGAAGCTCTATGGGGATGATCGAAGCTTCTGCTTCGAGTTGCGGGAGAGAGAAATTGCAAAAGTCGGGCATCTGGACCGGGAGGTATTGGCAGGAGAGCTGAAATTGACCAAAGTTGGTTATTTTTGAGTTGGAATTGGTCTGTTTTGTCACCTTGTACAACTCTCGAATAAAATCATCCTTCTCTTCTGCTGATCCGGCAAGAATCACATACTGACGGTCTCCAATAGTCATGTGGAACTCTGGTGATGGCTGAAAAAATCGTAACTTGGCTAGGAAACTACAGGAATAATGTATTTCTAAGGTTATTCGCTATGATGTGGTCTCGCCCATGTGCTTATTAGAATCTTTCCACGAATTCTTACCTTTTTCGGATTGATCCCATCAATTTCTCTGACTTCTCGAAGGTTAAACCGGTCTTTTTTCTTGAATGTATCATCCTTTTCACCTTTGACAAAGTAGAGCCGTACAGCGATCGGGTGTTCGATAGTAACTACAACTGTGCAGTATTGTAGACAAATAATACTTTCTGAAAAATATAAATTTTACCTGCCAAGCAGAGAAGCGTCTGATTTTTCTTCTTCTTTCCGTCCAATTTATTCACATTCACGATGGCCTGAATGCGTTCATCGTCCTTCTGGAAGAGTTGTCTTTGGATGATCTTTCTAATTGCAGACATTTGCCTCTGAAATAATTTAAATTGATGATTTTAGCGATGAATCAGTGTAAAAACAGGAGAAATAAGCGAAACATTCAACAAGAATAAACAATGCGACATCCCGCATCACCAAATCTGCCCAACGTCGTCTCTGCGTCTCTCCTGTTTGTGTGTCTATTTCGCCCGCGCACGCAACGTGCACCATGCAGCGTCGGCCTTGCGCGTTTCTCGTGCATGTGGTTCACGATGCGTCAATGAATAAATTGCAACAAACACTGATTTTGATGTTGATTCCGCATGGAAAACAACGAATTCATGCTTCCAAAGTAGCAGAAGAGCGGTTTATTTGCACTTGTCATGTTTTCAGGTCTCTTGTTCAATGGGAAAATGGTGTGCAGAAGAGAAAACAATAAAGGATAATGGAAACAAGCATGGAATTTTATTTTTCAGATCGAAATATATGTTGAACCTTGCCAAAACGTTCATTACTGGAGGCTGAGAGTTGCTGAGTGCCACTGAAACGGAGAATAAAGAAGAACTACTGCACTAATCACAGGAAAATACCTGAAAAACCGCCCAATTCGATGGAGTTACGAGAGTTCTGGCTTCTCCATATCCATTTCCTGTCATTCAAGACGAATGGTCAGGAATAACAGTCATCGAACACTAAAAAAAGAAAATGAAAACTTCCTGACCACTTTTACAATAGATTTGATGAAAGAAAAACGGAAATTTCAGAAATATGAGAAAAAGACGGTGGAAACAGGCTCGGTAGTTGTGAGAAAACCGATAAATACGATTAAGATTGGGCCCAACTCGCCTGAAAAGGAGCTGAAACATGAATGATAAGATATAGAAAATTCAAATAAGTGTTTTGTCTGAGTTACGAGAGAAAAGTGGAAATCAATTCGCATACCCGAACGTCGCCGGCAACTTTGCTCGGATATTGGTCAGACTCCTGATAAGTCGGCAATTAAAACCGACTGAACTCCGATGGACTCTTGACAAGATTCCGACAAGTATTTCAATTTTCAACTTCCGACCGTAATAAAATTATTACCTGCTAAGCACCGACAAGTTTTGACAATATCCGTCCATAAGCAGAACCCTCCTCAACTCCTGACCAGAAGTTATAACCGAACAGTCGAGTATGCAATAAAAATGTTCTGGAGTTCGAATTTACTGTTATATTTCTTGCGAACAATTGAAAAATATTATCAGATAAATCTCCAGATGCCGAGTTTTCAGACAATTCAATGTGGTCGGCTGTTGGCTGGTAGCTTCTGGTCAGATTATTGACAAGGTTCTGGTCGTATCTTGCTGGTGGACATGATTTAGTCGTAACTTGCCCAAAAACGGCTGTATAGGTCAGATTTTGGTCAGAATTGGAATTTGAAATACAACTAGATTTGAACTTCGTCGTTAGTCGGAGTCGGTAGTAGCAGCGGCGGTACGCGGAATGACAAAAATCCAGCCAGATGTCAGAGTGAGGACAGGAAAATTGGAGAAACTCTCTGTCGGGCGGGTCTCTTGCACACTACTGGGTGTTTAGTCTATTGAAAACTTGCTCAAGTGCTGGAAAAACACTCTCATGGTCCTCTCTCGAAGTTCAATCTATAAGTCATACATTTGTTTTGCGAGAAAAAAACAAAACACAAGCCCAGAGCTCACTGAAACTTTGGTTATCTCAACGTTTTAGTTTTATAATAGACTTCTGTGATCCCCAGGTCTTCAATTTTCCCTAGTTGAAAAACTTTTCAGATCGGTAACTTCTGGCGTGTCATCATAATGAAAATATTCTGTGCAGACGATTCGAGCTTCAATTTTTTGGAAATTCTGAAAAAAAACTTTCTGCAAATACTCAAATTTGTTTTCGACCTGAAGGATTTATTGATTGCAATAAATATTATTGAAACGAAAGAAAGGAACACCTCAAAAATACATGTGGAACGTGCTACAATTAAAGTATCTGTGGAGAGAGAATCATTGAGAAATAAATAGAAAGCAACAGAAAAGAATGAAAAAACAGAAGAAAGTACTGAAAATATGAGAATGATCCAGTTTTATGAAGAGAGAAAAAACATATAAGGTCGTGGTTTTTTTTTTGCAGTTTTGTTGAGAAAAAACGAGACAGGAAGAGAGAGAGAGAGAGAAAAAAAAAACAAAAAAGATTATGATTACCATTAAGTCGAGAAAATGATACTGAAAGTTGGAGAGAAAAAAAAGGATGGGAGTGCAAATGTGAATAATGACGTTGTTGTTTATCGGGATGTGTTATCAGGGAGAAAATAGATTAAACATGAGAATCAGGTTAAAGTGGGAAGAACACCTTCTTGCTGGTAGTAGTGGTGTTGGTAGTGGAGGGAGTGCGCCGAACAACGGTTTGTGGATTTTTATTTGGAAGCGGAAGCACATATTGTTGGTTGCGGGATGGTGGGGTTGGATGCTTTTTGTATGCCTGAAAAATTATTCTTTAAAAAATACAGCGACTGTTGTAACTTTTCTTACCGTTCGTGCTTGATTCATGCTGGTGTATGGATTAACACGGTATTGCCCCGCTCCATAGAACTGCTGACGAGTACCAGCGACACCAGTGATAGCTCTCATGCTTTGGGATTGATGAGGAGTTGGCTTCTTTCTGAAAATAATAATTTGAGCTGAAAACACACTTCTAATATTCACCTGTTTCGAACGTTGGTGTATGTCAACGTCTTGTAAATAGTAGTTGACCCCATGTAGCCCTCTAGCGGAACACGTTTGATGTACCGACCATAGATGAAGGTGCTCTTCAAGCAAGAGATCAAATCCTCGAATTCAGAAGCATCAGCGGTGGTAAGAAGATCACTCTTCGCCTCGTTGTAGCAAGCCAAACTGACGTTTCCAGCGACCACAGCTTGCAGTTCGCATTTTGCGAACAGGTAGTAAGCAGTTGTCATGATGGTCTGCTTTCCACGAGTTTCCAAGAATTCACTGATGAAATCTGACGAGCGACGAGTGATGATTTGTCCCAGCAACTGTCCCGACGGCTTCTTGACCGGATCGTGAATGTTGCCAAACTGCAAAATCGTTATAGAAAATCAAGCTTTACCTTTGAGTCACTCACCACTGGCATTCTTCCACAACCATGAATCATGATCAAATGGTCACTTGCTTGCTGCAACGCTTTAAAGCGAATGTTGCATTCTGAGCAGAACCAGTTGAAGAACTGTGGATGGTGCTTGGTCTCGTGGTGTTCCAAAGCAAATTGGGAGACAAAATCTTCGTTGCATCCACAACGAAGCATTGGGAACTGACGAGTCTTGGTCACTGGTCCTACTGGCACCTCCATTTTGAGTTTTGGCATATCCGTGACTTTTGGTGGTGTTGGTTCTGGAGGTGGAATTTCTAGTGGAGGTGTCAATGGTAAGAAATCGAGCTGTGGAAGGGATGACACGTCTGTGCAGAGCTTTCTGTCAAACAAGTTCTCGTCTGTGTACCAAGGATCATCCTTGGATAATGGTTCTTCTTCCTCTGGCTTGTCCTCCTCATCATCCGTGTCCATGTACCGTTTGATTCCCTCGAAAATGTCCAGCAAAACATTCTCAAATGGCTCTGGCTCCAGTCCACTAATGAATGGATCGTAACCCGGTCTGAGGTCCTCCATGAACATGTTCGCCCGGAATACTTCCTACAAAAATACTGTATTGATTGGAAATTACCGAAAAAAAAACAGTAGTGGTCGTCAGAATAACGCCTGGGAGAGGGGAGCGATAGAAAAATGGCGCGAAGAGAGGGGAATGCAAAAAAAACGGGGGCAACGAAGAACAGATGAAGATTGGGGCAGAGTGAGAAAGAGAGAGCGAGAAAATGAGAAAATTTGAAGCGAGAGGGAAAAAACCAGGATAAACTGGGCGATGTGAGTACGAGGGAAACATCCTAGGAGCCACAATGAACTTTTTTCCATTCACGAGACACCTCATCGACAACAAATGTAAAAGAACAGCAAGGTCATGTGTGTGTTAAGGTTGATTCATCTCTATTCTCGTTTTTGAACAAGTTATCAGTTGATTGGCTAGTAAAGTGCAACACTATCAATCGAGCCCTACAGGCTATCTGTTTGTGTACAGATAAGTGTTAGGGGAACACACGCCGAGAAGGGTTTCCCTCTCATTGGTGGGAAGAAGTGACCATGAAACAAACTTTTGAAATCGGAAGTCTTGTCTTTCTCATTTGAAAAATGTGAAAAATGGGAGGGGCAGGAAAAAGAGACAATAGACTTCTCCAACACTTTTAATAAATTGCTTTGCTTTTGCTTCTTCCCATTTTCTAATATTCTAAGTGAAGAGTGTATCCTAGATTATGTATGTGCCATGAGGTGTGGGATTTGAGCAACCCCGTCTTCTTTGCCTCACATTCTCTTTTTCTCTCCTAACTAAGATTGAGAACTGCTGCTCTGTGTCCCTCGACTCTTACGGTCCTATCCTGTGCTATCTCGCTTTATGGCGGGGGCCCTTCTGCCAGCGCGGCCACTATCGGTCATGTAAAAACAATCCTGTGCAGCCGACGAACTGGACAACGGCCACAACGGCCTTCCCTCGTCTCGCCGTCGCCCTTCCTATCGATCGACCCACAACAAACACACACACAGCCCCCCGAGGACAGCCACGGGGTGGAGTGAGAGCTGCGGCGGGCCGACGTTGGCAACCGACGGGGCCTGAGAGAACCGTTCTGAGCGTTTGTGTGTGTTGTGTGTGACCGAGTGAGCGTGTGTGAGTAGTAGAGACGTAGTGATTTGGGGTCTGGTCAACAGCAGCGAAAAAACTAGTGGAGGGTCTGCTGAACGATTTCTGTGAAAGAGTGAGACGATAGAAAAAGGTCAACTCGAGGGTGGATAGGCAAGGTCTCATTTATTTTTGACAAAAGGAGCAAATGGTCATTGTGGTAAAACGGATGGGTGGATGAAAAGGGACATTTGAATTTGAATGGAACATAAGGTATCAAGAATTTGCATCAGAATACATAATTTTCAGTATGAGAAATCATGAATTGTGGGCTAAAGCTAAGTTGTACAGAGATGTTTGAGCCAATGGTGAAAATTAGAGTCGTTGAATGTGGGTGTTTGTGATTTCTCGATGAATGGAAAAGGAATGAGAGATGGAAATGGTAAAAAACCAGCGGGTGATGGAGAAAACGTTTAAAAAATGACAGAAAAATGACTAGAAATGGCTGGGGAATGGATTTGAATACAGTTGAGAATGTGAGATTGATGAGTACAGTAGGGAAACGCAATGAAGCAAAATTAAACATGAAATTTTAATGGTTCTGGAAAGAATAATCATGATCAACATGGGCATATGTGTTTTTATGAATGATTGGCGGCCTCTCCACAGGTCTGACTAGACGCCGTTGAACTGGACGAGCGGACAAAACCTTGACTGGCCCATCTGGGAGCGGTCTGATAGGAGGAAAAGCTTGAAGAGCAGCGGTTCGAGCAGACAGAATTTTGCCGCCAGGTCCATTGGTGACAATGTGCCCTTGACCAGTTCGGACCACACGAAATGGAAGGTTCGTGACCGGGCGACTGACGAATTTCGGGAATGGACGAACTGTTCGAATTGGCATCGGATTCGTTGAGATGGTGTTGGGTGGAATAATGGATGGACGATATGGACGGTATGGAGTGACACCATTTGGATGGATTCTGGGTTCTGGACGATATGTGTCTTCAAGAATGAGCGGTCCAGACTTCGGCATTTCCGGCAGAGTACGAGATACTGGGTAGGACATTTCCATCGTTGGGAATGATAATGGTGCCTTATGTCTTCCAGAAGAAATAGCACCGCCAGAAGAAGAGTGCTTTGGAACGACACGCACAAATCGAGGTACAGAAGAATGCACAACTTGGGGCTCCGAACTGACTTGATGGATTAGTACTGGGGCTGCTGGTTGGGAAAAGTTTGTTGAATACCTAAAAGAGAAAAAAGTTGAGGCACGGAACCTAACAAGTAGATGCTCACTTTTGAAGAACAGGCATATCTGACTCCGGCGGCAAAGCAAAACTAATTTTGTTTTGCAGACTCGCGTTGATATAATGACGTTTAGTGTTGGTTCCGTAGATGAATCGATTCGTAATCAGTTCAAACATCGCGTCTGGGTCCTCAGAACCCATTTTGAGTATAGGATCATCTATAGTCGAATCGATCTCCACGGGACCGCTCTCGTTAGTGCTGATTGGAGCGGTGTCACCACCCGGTGGAATGTGATACTTCTTCCCCTGTAAATAGATTTTCAGACGAACGTTTGCGGGTTTATAGCTTACAGAAAGAGTTGGGTGGAAAATGGTTCTTGCCAATTTCTTGATCTCTATATTTCTTTCTTCCAATACACGAGGAAGCAATCCTTTCTCCTTTAGTTGATCTTTTAGGAATCCATAGATCAATCCGGAGACTACACGGTTCCACATACGGCGATTTTTCGGGTCGTCAGCCTTACCGGTGCCTGCTCCGAACACTGGATTCATATTCTGGAAAAAAGAGTTGCGATAATTAGTTGTCTTCTTGATTCTGCGACTCACCAATGGCATTTCGTCGACGTTGTGAACCGCAACAAGATGCTTGCTCATGATATCAACAGTTCCAAAATACATTTTGTCTTCGCAAAGGAGACATTCATATGCAAAAAGCTCCGGGTGTCGCTCACATTCGTGGAACTCAATGGTCAATTGATTGGCAAACGCTGTCTCGCAAAACTTGCATTTGACGCGGTTGGATTGAATATCACGAGTCATTGCTTTTTCTGAAATATAATAATTATGAAGAAGAGATTTCCAAAAAACAATCACTCACTTTCATTCTCGATGTACTTAAGTTTCTTCTCGAGACACTTCTGCTGTTCCATGAGTATTTTTCCACACGCCGGTCCTTCATCCAACTCCAATTTTTCATCGAACCATTCCGGTTTTCTCTTCTTTCGGTAACGTGGATGATTCTCCCGATCGGGAACGCCATAGCCTTTGACTTTCACAGGTAGAACCAACGGTCTCTTTGGTGAGCTTTGAGTTTGACTGTCGTTTTGAAGTGGCAGTCCCATTTTCGCAGCTCTAGCTCGAATGAGCTCACGTTGTTGGTCGAATGACAATCCTTGTCTTTTGAGGACTGGTTTTCCACCAATTGGCTGTCCAATAGTTGACGGTCCAGCAGTTGAATATTGAACAGCAGAAGGACGCGTTTGAGTAACAGCTTTATGGACGACGGGTGCAATGTTGTTGGCAATTCTTACCGGTGGAATGCCTCGAGCAACCGTTGGAGCTGATTGATATGGCTGAACTGGCTCGGGAATCATCTCAGAGACGGAGTTTGGTGGCGGTAGCTCATCAATGAATGCAGTGAATCGTTGCTGAACTTCTTTCGGTGTGTAACGAGGTTCAGATGACAACTCAAAATCAGAAATCGGCTCCGAACCCCATGATGGTTCTGAAACCTCCGTCTCCGATGGCGATACCATAGTTTGCGGCTTCATGTTCCCATTATTTGGTGCAATGGTGAGCATCTCATTGATATCCGACTGTCGTGTCATCGGAAATTGATGTACCGCGTCTGCCGCCTTTTCCATTTCAGCAGTCGGACCAATGCCACTTGTGGTCGCAAAATTGAAATGGTCAAAGTAAGAGTTGTTTGGGTAATATCCGCTCAAATAGTCTTTTCCCATGGCGGCAAACAACGGATCTTCTGAACTGAACAATCCACATTCTTTTTCATGTTCGGACGGTTCGGGGTCAGCGATTCCAGTTGTTCCAAGAAAAGAGTCGTCCAAATAGTCTTTGAATATCGATTCCTGATCAGACGTGTTGTAGAGTAGGCCGGAGATAAATGGATCGTAGTTACTTTGTAGGTTAGAGTTACCCAGAGAATCGTTGCTGTTAAACATTTTTGATATCTGCAAAAAAGAAGAATTTCAGGGTGAGTTTAAACAAAGGAGAGAAGGATAAGAGACCATGCGAAGGTGCAAAAATAACAACCAAGCTAATTATAGGATGAAGAGCATCTGAGGTCAGCAGCTGAGATACTAATGGTATACGTTTGCAAGGTCGTATCCATTAGCGGAAATGGAAGGATTTGTCAGATTTTGCGCTTTTGGAAAATGGTTTTTCTCATCTAGAATTCGAAAAATCGCGACAAAACGGAAAAATTGAGCTGCACACAAAATCGATGAACGTCAGCGAACACAAAAAAAAAACAACTAAATTGATTAAAACAATCTTTGCTATTTCGGCGGCTATCACTAGAAAATCTAACGCGGAAAATCAAAGTAAACGTAAAAATCGATCGTGCACCACCACAACATCCGTTCGCCATGCGAACACCACCCTTCTCTGCCATAGATAACACATTTAAATGGCAGCGGCGGGAATGGTCTAGCAGAGCGCGTTCGCACACTCTCTGTCCATGGCATCTCGTTTGTGCGAAAATAGTGTATAACACGACGGAGAGCGCAAGACACTGCGGGGGCTTAGTGTGCGATGAGTGGATGTATGTCCGAAGAGCTCAACGTCTCCTAAACATAAAACACATACACACCACCTGCCACGTTTTTAATTAATAATTTGTTTCTTGGGAGAAATGAAATGGCGGAAGAAAAATCGAAAGCTGTGTGCTTTATTGAACATCAGGAGAAGGAAAAACAACAGGGTGAATCAATAAGCGTTTCATGTGATTTCAAATCGTACACAAAAATTGTCTGCGTGTGTGTATGTGAGACAAGTGCAAGGGAGGTTAGGTATAAGCCGAATAATTTATTATTTAGTGGTGAAAAGAAAGTGAAATTTTATGCAAAAAAGTGAAGAAAACAAAGCGGCGAACTTTTCTTCGTCTATGGAGAAGACGTCGTCCTATTCAACGACGGACATGCAGCGTCGAGACATGGATGGAGAGCGCGAGTTGTGTTGGCTCCGAGCGAATAGAGAACTACGGTTGTGGTTCTCGACTACGAATACGTTCTGCTTCATGACTTCGTCCTCTCCGATTCTGAATTAATGAGAATCAGAGCCTGCAATACGAAAGGGGGCGTACCTATCGAAAATGAGACCATCTACATTCATTTCTTCTTTGAAATGTTTTTGAATATCTTTGGAATTGAGATCATCTCCCCATACAAACTTCACCAATCCATACTTTTCAGCAATTTCAATGGGATTACGGTCCTGAAAACAATTTGTGTTTTAAGCATATTTTTCAGTTGAATTTTGTCCACTTCGACCATTATCGGAAGTCTCTAGCCTGGTTTTCAAGTTACGAATCACTTTGAAAAATTTGATGGAAGTGAAACAGACCTAGACTGACAAATTTGCGTTCACATAGTACAAAAACGAGCAGAAAGGTTTTTTCCCAGTAATTCGCGAAGCGCTGGAAACCCTAAGGATTCAAAAAATTCTGTGAATGACAATTTTTCAAGCTAGGTCAGTTTTACTCTTCTCAAATTTTCAAATTAATCGGGAACATGTCTGCCGAGCTCAAGACTTCTAAAAGTCGTCAAAATGGTCAAAAAATGGTCAAAAACGAAAAATACGTTTTGTGTATCTTATATTATCCCTTACATTCAACAATTCTTCACTATGAAAATTTACACCGAGTAGCTCACATCCAGCAGCAAAGTTGGCTGCAATCTTGGAGCAATCAGATCGAATATCCTGAATAAAAAATTCCCACTAATCTATCATTCTCTTTTCTATTGCATACTTGAAAAGGCATATATCTATTAGTGGCTCCCACGACAAGGAAGGAAACGGGATACTTGTGCTGCTTCTTGGTTATCCTGAAAAGAAATCTCGACTCAATACAATTTCCTTTTCATCAGCAATTTACATCGTGCAAATGTCCGGCTCAAAGCAGGAAAACACAATTCGCCTGTTTCCGGCGTTCTCAGCCACTTCTGCTAAGATGATGTCCACGAATTTGTTCTGCTCAAAGTATCCCTCGCATTCATGGCTTCCATCCTAGAAAATTTGTGCTCTCTAATCTCCATTTTAAATTCTTGTACCTTCATATACATTGGATATTTGATCTCAATATTCAATCCCACGTTCTCATCAACATTTCGTAGCACTTGTGCCAGTGAGGGAAAGGGTACGTGCAGCTCGTCCGTCTCATTCTTGCTGGGTGTCACCGAGAGAGTCACGGGCGAGTCCGGCGCGGTGCCATTCGCACGAGAGATATGCTCAAAGTGCAGCAGTTTGAGTTGTGCTAGTGTCAGGTCCTGAAGAAAACAAAAAAGAGGTTGAGAGGAGAGAGGGGGATGAAAAACGAACTTTGATTGCGATCTCGTGTAGAGATTTGTTTTCACCGCCAGCTGTCGGTGTGCTTGATGGGGAGTCTCGGCCAGCAACAGTGACTAATAGATGAAAATCGTGGTACACGACAGTTTTGAGATCCTGGAAGTGAGTACCAGTGGTTAGAGACACAATTTTCAGATTTTTCCATATTCTCCAAAAAAAAGCCTACTCAAACTGTTAACTTTGAGCTCAATTATCTTTAGTCCTGGGTAAGACAAAAATATTTGTTAACTGATAAAATATTGGTGACATTAAGAGAAATATTTTGCCAGTTGCCAAACTTTTAGTGTCTTCCAAAGGAACCGAGATAGATAAGCTTAAAATTGACAGCTTTGGTGGGCTCTCATTGGAAGAAACCCAGTTTTCAAAAATTTCCAGATAATTGACTTTCCGAATCAACTCACTTTTGTCAATTGCACATCTAATTCTACATAATCTGCGCCTCTCCGAGCTGCTTCATTCAACGAGAAGATTGTATTCTCACGATGGTCAATGCTCCTAAACTCATTTTCAAAAAAACTCGTCATTTCCAACTACAAACTTTGTATAGGAGCTGCCCATGCCGCGATGTCCAATTTGCAACATTCTGTTACGTTTTCTCCAATATCTTCCGAACGTTTCTCGCATTGAATCTACTTCTGGATTCTTTTCAGCATACTGACTCCTTTTTACAATCATATAATTTACTGGAAGTTTTGAATATGTTCATAAAATCAGAAATGTGAACGATACCATTAATATGTCCCACTGGCGCACTACTGAGCCCAATTACGGGGGATACTGTGGCTCCATGAGTTCCTGACATGCTCGAAGGTAGCACATAGGATAGTGCACATCGCTTTTCTTTATGGTAAAATTCTATACGGAAGGCTAAATTCTGCAGATTAACCGTCCTCGTCCGGAAAACCAAATAATCCATGTCATTCCGGAAAACCGATCCATTGAAATATTGATCTCCAAAAATAGGGTCATCTCTTGTGAGCACCTATAAGTATAGAGGGTTACATGAATGATTTATTATTTACTCACAGAGAGGTCAGTGTTGGAAAAACATGGAAGTTCTGGAGTGGGCAAACTGACGACGTCTTCGCCATCGATCTAAAAATATACTTTTACAAAATTGGGAAAACTTTAAGATGAGATTACTAGCGACTAAGTTTTTTTGCAACCACTAATCACAAATACAACATTCAAACGTACAGACATTGAGGCATACACAGAGGAATGCCTCCAAATGCCACGTCTCCGGTCTGTTATATTTTTCGCTGAGTAAGAAAACATCTGGAAAGGGGTTAGTTCTAGAGAATTAGTTTTCCAGGTCTCCAAAGCTACCCACCTCACTGTATCTGACATCAAACGGTTCCACTTTCAAACGATATTCTCGATTCTGATAGCTTTTCGCGAAAAACTTGAGTGCCTCTCCATGAATCCGAAAATATACAACACTTTCTTTATCATTCAGTATCCATCCATCAGATATTTGTTTTCGGCCTCCATAGCTTCCAAACTCATCTATCACATTTTCTCTAGCTATGAAATCCATACTTTCCACTCCAATTAAACATGATCGTGGATTATTTAATGTTTCCCATCTGAAATTTATGTTTAAAACAGATGGGAAAACTCAAAACTCACTTTGATAAAACCATAATCGGCTCGCATAAACTATTTTCCGAAGGATCCAAATACATCACCCGTAAGTATCGAAATTGAAATTCTTTCACTGTGCCAGGAACACTGACCACTGCATAGAAGGTATCCCTGAAACAAGACTCATTGTTCATCTATATTTCAACCGATTTTTATTTCACAACTCACTCTTCATAGTCAGATTTGATCAGCGGAAACGATTTTCTGGGATTCCATTCTCCAAGGACAGGCAAACTGCCCACCACATGGATTTTCTCCCATTCCTTGATTTCAGCACAGTGAACTTTGAAATGTGCTTTGTAGTCTTGGTCCATATATAAATCTGCTGCAAAAAAAAGTGTGGGAGTCAAAATTTTGGTCGATAAATTATCAAGAATGAGAAGAAAGAATATGAAAATGTCATTCTCGGCAGCTGCGACATATTGATAAGAAGAGAGAAGACGTTTTCTTATCGGAAATGACAAAGATATCATCTAGGAAGTGTCTAATGAGAAGGGAAACAAAGAATAGGAAAAAAAGGTCTAATCATTATTTTTCGCATCTTTCACTGGCTCTTCAAAACGCTTTGAATTGCGTCAAAAACAACGAACACAATTTATTAGGAGCCATTTTGTGTTTTCAGAGGGATAGAAAGAGAGAGAGAGGATGTCTGGATGTCTCTTTTCGTGAAAACAAAATGAAGTTAGTATCTTTTTGCGGCCAGTAGGGAGTGAAAGTGCTTATAAAATATATCAAATTTCAATTTTTCCCCTGGCTAACCGATTTTTTTGGGGTCACAAACATTTTTCGGGGGGAAATAGATTAGAGGAGCACAATTTTCATCTATTTATTTCTCGCTAAACGTTTTTTCTTCTTTTTTTTGTTTCTTCCATTCGTCACGAGCCACCAGTTAGTTTTTATTCTTTCTGGATCGATGAAACGAAAAAAGAAGAAAAAAGGATGATGGACTCAAGGGAGTTGGAAGCGCACTTCCAAGCGAAAAAAGCACAAAAAAGAAGAAAAAGCATAGAAGACGACGAAAAAAACCGCGTGAAGACGCCTTGTGTATGCTTCATTTTAAATGTACCCGTAGACGAAGCCTAGACTTGGACTAGTGTCATGCGTACATCATTTTCCTCAGGTTTACACGCGGTGGGGGAGGTTTAAAATGAGTGAGGGAAGTGGACAAAACGTGTCACGAATAACAGGTTGATGGATTTCAGACGCCACGTGACGATTTCATTCACGTTTTTTGTCCCAATTGACATTGACAAAGATTAGCGTGACCTAACAAAAAGGAATTTGCTGGAACTTGATTTTCCTGATCTTTCTCAAGGTTTCAAAACGTGAAATTTGTAGACATTTGGCCTAGTCGAAACGCGAAAGAACCCAGCGATTTCTGAGTACACCCTGTCCTCAACATTAAACACTTGAATCAACACTTCTCTTCTTCCCCGTCTCCATGCAAATACAACAACTGTTGCCCGTCCGAAAGTTTTTGATTTTGACGAAAAAAAACCCCCATCCTGAAAACTTTTCACTGGTTTCGAAAAGCAGCGTTACGAGACTTCTTGCTCGTTTTTGAAGCGAAAAATTGAGCGAACAGTTTTTTCCAGAAGCTACACGATTTATTCTTAAATAAGAACAAAATCAGCATTACATTACATTAGTAGAGAGAATCAGCTTTACATTTTTTTGGGTTCCAATAAAAAGGGTTATACAAAAAGAGACATTTCCATTGAGAGAAAAGACAGTTCATGAGACATTTAAGCCTTGGTGGCGATGTACGAGATGAGGTCGACGACTCTGTTGGAGTATCCGAACTCGTTGTCGTACCAGGAGACGAGCTTGACGAAGTTTGGATTGAGGCTGATGGATGCTCCAGCGTCGAAGATAGAAGAGTGAGTATCGGAGATGAAGTCCGAGGAGACAACCTGGTCTTCGGTGTAGGCGAGAACTCCCTTGAGTGGTCCCTCGGCGGCAGCCTTGACAACCTTCTTGATGTCATCAAGGGAAGCTGGCTTCTCAAGACGAGCAGTGAGATCGACGACGGAAACGTCTGGGGTTGGGACACGGAAAGCCATTCCGGTGAGCTTTCCGTTGAGCTCTGGGATGACCTTTCCGACGGCCTTGGCGGCTCCAGTCGAAGCTGGGATGATGTTCTGTCCAGCTCCACGTCCGTCTCTCCAGAGCTTTCCGGATGGTCCGTCGACGGTCTTCTGGGTAGCAGTGACGGCGTGGACGGTGGTCATGAGTCCCTCGATGATTCCGAAGTTGTCGTTGATGACCTTGGCGAGTGGAGCAAGGCAGTTGGTGGTGCAGGAAGCGTTGGAGATGATATGATCGTTGGCATGATCGTACTTCTCGTGGTTGACTCCGACGACGAACATTGGGGCGTCAGCAGATGGGGCAGAGATAATGACCTGGAAACGGAATGAGTGAGAAGATTGTCTGGGGATGTTATGGAGTTCAATATACCTTCTTGGCTCCTCCCTTCAAGTGAGCGTTGGCCTTCTCGATGGTGGTGAAGACTCCAGTGGACTCAACGACGTAGTCGGCTCCAGCGGATCCCCATTGGATCTCAGCTGGGTCTCTTGAGTTGTAGACCTGAAAACTACCAAGTTTCAGAGGGAAATGAGTTTTCTATTTTACCTTGATCTTGTGCTGGGACTTTCCTTCCTTGGCGACAAGGAGGTAGTCTCCCTCGTGGGCGACGGTTCCCTTGAAGCGTCCGTGGGTGGAATCGTATTGGAACAAGTAGACCATGTAGTCGATCGAGATGAATGGATCGTTGACGGCGACGACGTTGACGCTGTCCTTCTCGACGGCGGCGCGGAGGACGAGACGTCCGATTCTTCCGAATCCGTTAATTCCAACACTTGGCTTCGACATGGCGGCACGTAAAAACAGTTTCCCTGAAGAACGGATTAGTAATGAGAATGATGAACAATAATCAAAAAATATGCAAAGATAAGAATTCTCGAGACAAACGAGTGAAAAAGTAAACCGATAAATGGCAATAGTACAATATACAACCTTTATTGAAGAAGAGACCATATAAATACTTGTAAGCATCTACTGGAAAGTAAGAAGCTGAATAGAAAACGCACATCGCGTGAAGAAAGCGGGTATCTATCGGCGGGTTGATGGGAAGATTGGGCTTAGGCCTTGGTGGCGATATACGAGATGAGGTCGACGACTCTGTTGGAGTATCCGAACTCGTTGTCGTACCAGGAGATGAGCTTGACGAAGTTTGGATTGAGAATGATGGATGCTCCAGCGTCGAAGATGGAAGAGTGAGTATCAGAAACAAAGTCGGTAGAGACGACCTGGTCCTCGGTGTAGGCGAGAACTCCCTTGAGTGGTCCCTCGGCAGCAGCCTTGATGACTCTCTTGATGTCGTCAAGGGAAGCTGGCTTTTCGAGACGAGCAGTGAGATCAACGACAGAAACGTCTGGGGTTGGGACACGGAAAGCCATTCCAGTGAGCTTTCCGTTGAGCTCTGGGATGACCTTTCCGACGGCCTTGGCGGCTCCAGTCGAAGCTGGGATGATGTTCTGTCCAGCTCCACGTCCGTCTCTCCAGAGCTTTCCGGATGGTCCGTCGACGGTCTTCTGGGTAGCAGTGACGGCGTGGACGGTGGTCATGAGTCCCTCGATGATTCCGAAGTTGTCGTTGATGACCTTGGCGAGTGGAGCAAGGCAGTTGGTGGTGCACGAAGCGTTGGAGATGATGTGATCATTGGCATGATCGTACTTCTCGTGGTTGACTCCAACGACGAACATTGGAGCGTCAGCAGATGGAGCAGAGATGATGACCTGGAAACGGAACATGCTACAGGATATTCTGCGAATGACTTCAGTATACCTTCTTGGCTCCTCCCTTCAAGTGAGCGTTGGCCTTCTCAATGGTGGTGAAGACTCCAGTGGACTCAACGACGTAGTCGGCTCCGGCGGCTCCCCATTGGATCTCGGCGGGGTCCTTAGAGTTGTAAACCTGCAAAGCGGAGAGTTTGGACTCAGCCATGAAGTCGTGTAGATTACCTTGATCTTGTGCTGGGACTTTCCTTCGTTGGCAACAATAAGATAGTCTCCCTCGTGCTTCACGGTTCCCTTGAAACGTCCGTGGGTGGAGTCGTATTGGAACAAGTAGACCATGTAGTCAATCGAGATGAATGGATCGTTGACGGCAACGACGTTGACGCTGTCCTTCTCGACGGCGGCGCGGAGGACGAGACGTCCAATTCTTCCGAATCCGTTGATTCCAACAGTTGGCTTCGACATGATGGCTGAAAAATGGCACTACTACAATCACAGCTAAAGGCACACAGACACACGAGGGTTGAAAGTACGAGCGATCGAAGTGTGAATCGAATTGAAATGATAAAAAAAAATATGCGAAAAGAAACCATAAAAACATGTTTACTGGTTGAGAGGAAACATGAGGCCGGAGGGGAAAAATGATGCAATAGGATAAAGGCAAGATGAAGAAATTTGGTTGGAGACTAGAAAAAAAAGAAGAGAAGAGAAAAGTATGCATAAGAAGAAGAAAGCAATAAAAAATGAAGAAGAAGAAAAGAATGATGCAAAATAGAACTGCGCCTTTCTGGGAAAAATGGCTTGCTCTCTATTTTCCGTGTCCTTTCTCAATCTCCTTCAAGCGTTGTTGATGTTGTTCAAGAACCTGCAAAAACACTTGGCATTGAAAAATATAAGTGACGAGATGGATGGATTGTTTGTGAAAACCGAAACGACTGCCTTCTGCTCTAGTTCTATCTGTTTCTCCGGTCATCTCTCTAACGTATCAAGGTCAACTAGTGTAAACGAGAGTCCCCGCTAGTCTGTTTTGAAGTTTCTAGAACACGCCACATTTCGCAGATAAGAGTTTATTCTGTGTGTGCGTCAGGTGACATCAAAGATTGCAATTTGATTATCTTTTAATGATAATAAAACAGTTCCTAAACAACCAACCTTGTCATGATCCTGAATCTCCTTCTGGCGTTGGCTCATATCCGACTGCAGCTTGCTCTTCAGATTGTCCAACTGCTCCTTTTGTTGCCGTCGGAAGTATTCCTCCTCTCTAGTGGCACCTAGCATCCCGAGCGATCCTCCGGCTTCTCGAATTGAACCTCCGGAGCCTCCACCGTGACCAACACCACTTCCACTTCCAGAGCCGGACATGTTTTCAGATTAATCTTCTGAAAAACTAGATGTTGTTGATCCGATTATCTCGTTTCTATGGAGCGAAATTGGATTAGAAGATACTGCGAGTAGTAAACAACTTCAGCCTTTTGTAGGTTAGAGAGCAAGAGCTTCTTTTTCATATTAAACGAAGCAAAAAAGGGAAGAAGAAAATCGCTCGGAGCAAAAAAAGAGAGCAGAAGAAGTTTAGTGGCCCACACACTCACACAAATAATCTCAAGTAAGAGTGAAAAAGGTTTGCCGAAGATGATGCAAACAGGCACCCCGAAAACAAATTTCACAACGCGAGTGGCGTTTCAATGGCCGGGGGAGACCCCCCGAGAGGACAGCGACCGCCCATTTTTTTGCCATCCCCAATCGATTTTGTTTTTTAAACACACACACACACGAAACATCGCTCCTCCCCGGTGGGGCACCGAACGCGCATACTCGTGTGTAAACTCTCTGTGACTCTCTGACCGAGTAGAAAATAGAACGCGAAATTTGGAGGGCGCGAGAAAATGAAGAGAAAATTTGGGGGCGCCCGTGAAACTACTCTTATCAACACAAACAACATTGAAGACTGACGAGAATAAGAGAGAATTCGTAAACATCTCTTCTCCTAGTGAAACATCAAAAATGTCCAACCTCACAATCCATTGTGTTGAAAGTGTGTTTCCGGAGCAGCTCCTTTTTGAGAAAGTTGGTTGCTTGGCAGAAGTCGAAGCGGACAGTGGGGAGCCGTCGTCTGGAGACGAGAGGAACATAGAGAGTGAGAGTGAGTGGAGCGGCTGGGGCGGGCAGCCACACAACCAATCTACTCTGCGAAAAAAACAGAGAGGGCCAACTGCGAGAGTGCGCCTGCAGTTGGCCAATCGATGTGGGATGCCCAGCGACGTCGCCGCTCACGATTGCTGGTCATTGGCACGTACGCTTCGGCACAGAGAAGTGACAGGAAGACGGCGAGAAGAAGAAGAGATTTGAGCCAGCTCCTTCGAGCAACTCGTTTTTCACTTTTCTTTTCTTCTTCACAGAATAAAAAGTTGATGATAAAAAACAAGACAGAATAACAAGATATTCGAGAAGAAAGGGGTTGTCGAAAGATCAAACTCGGGTGGTGAAGATTCAGAAAAAAGAATGGGCGGAGAGAAAAAAGAAGAATCGAGAAAAAAGTTAATTTCGGCGACAACAGAGAATGTTCGATATCACTTATCACAGATCACAGAATGCCGGTCAGGCAAATAAGGTTTTTAAATCACATAGAAAACAAGATATAAGCAAAAACGTCCTTAATTTGTTTTGGCTTTATTTTTTGGTTTGACAATATACCGTGAATAATGGAAGCCCACCCAATATGCCCACTTTGAGCTCAATTATCTCGCTTTCTATCAGAGATGTCGAAAAACGGTCAACTGATAAACTGATTATCATAATATCCAAAATGTTTTGTCAGTTGTTTACATTTTTATATATTTCACAGGAATCGAGATAAACTGGCTCAAAGTTGAAAGATAGGGGGATTTTCTTGTAAAATGTTTCCTGTAAGTTTCCAGAGGGTTTCACAGTAATCTACCTGATTTTTTTTCAAGAAAAAAAACTAGAACATTTTCTTAAAAATTAGATTCAATTTAAGTTTTTTTTTGAAAACCCTAAAATAATTGTGTTCGATATTTGTCATGATGAGTTATGTAAATTGAATTATCAACAAGAAACATTTGAGATACCATAAAGCCTGTAAAAATATGTGAATGTCGTGTTTGATCTTAATTATTTCAGTCCTTATGCAAGATATCGAAAATCTGCCAACTAATAAAGTGTTTGTGATGGTGTGATGAACAATTTATCAGTTGACAACTTTTTCATGTCTTTGACAGAAAACGAGTTGAATTAGTTTGAAGATAAACGTAAGACGGATATTCTGTGGCAGGCTTATTGGTGTTCAAAATAGAAACGGAAGCATTCACAAAATTGTGAAAAACTGAGACTATTGTTCATTAGAACAACTCATAGAAAACTTTCAATTATTTCCGACTAGTGAAGTTATTATTTTCGATTTGAGTATATACGTGAAAAAGTTGAAAAAACTGGCAGCTGTCATAAAAATGTGTTTTGCACTTTTTCTCGTCAAAAACAAGAAGATTATAAAACCAAAAACACGAGATCAAAAAATCAGTGACTAATTCAATTTCTAGTTTCAAGCTAAATCGGAGGAAAATTTGAAAATCTAATCTTCAAAGATCAAAAGATCAATCCGACCAAATTCACTGAAATTCAACCGGTTTTCCTTGATGTTTCAATGACATCAAAGAATAACAATTGTGTGTGCAGAAAATACACAATCGGACAACAAATGAAAACACACCATTAATCGAAATTTGATAACGAGTTGATGTTTCATTTCTACTCTTGAGAATCATTCTGAATAGAGGTCATCAGCATTGGCAGCTATAAATATTTATTCCATCGTCTTCATCGTTATATGTATGCGAAAGCTTTAGTCAAGTTAAAGAAAATAAATCAGCATTGAATTGTAGAGAAAAATAGTACTGGAAAAAGCAGGTACAACAAAACGAAAAACAACAAATTTCATCACGGAATGGGGGGACAACATGAGAAATCGGTCGGATTAGTTTTGGTTTTGACAGTACTGGAAAACGGTGGCAGGATTTGTTCTCGAGAAATGGAATCCATTCATAAAATCAAGATTAGTGCTTTGTAGTGTGAAAACTATGCTAACATTTTTAGAGAAGAATGTGGGAGTGTGGATTTTCAGACGAGTCTTATAAAGGGACAATAATATAGCGATAGGGCAAATAAGCATACTTTTGCATTTTTTTTGTGGGGGGAATTTGACAAAGTTAAAGAAAAATGTGTTGTTAGGGGAGGGAAAGGAGAGAAACAAGTGACCAGTGAGAGGAAGAAGAACATTAACGAAGAAAACAATTTGTATATGACATATTGGCGATTAGCTCTGGAACAAGGCGTGTACGAATTGCTCGTAGTCGAGACCTCCTTGGATGGCACGTCCCGAAATGGTGTCCGTGTACGGCTTCATTCGCTTTATGCAGAATTCGGCTTGTTCCGGTGTTAGGTTCTAAAAAAGAAATAATTGAGAAGGTCACACAAAAGTAGGTTTCTTACCGCGTAGAGCTCCTCTGCCGTGACATATGGTCGGAATTCCTTCGAGAGCGCTCTGAAGGCCATCTCGATTTCTTCCGACGATTGAATGTTCTCGGTTTCCTTGCTGATCATGAATGCCATGTACTCTTGCAGGGTCACATAACCATCTCTGTTCGGGTCGACAATGTCCAAAATTCTCTGGAACTCTGGTTCTGGCTGTCCTTCGTCCACCATCGGCAGATCGTATCCAAGCGCTCGCAGACAGCTCTTGAATTGTTGGTGGTCGAGTCTTCCAGTCTTCTCCTTGTCGAAATGTTTGAACATCATCGAGAATTCTCTGAGGGCTTCTTCTGTGACTCCTGATTGGTTTCGGGCCTGGATCTGTTGTTCTAAATTGTGCTGCATTCGCATTGCCAACTGATCTAACTGGTCCCATGCTTGTGCAATACCGACTGTCGAGTGTTCAGTGTACCTGGAAAAAAGAGTTGAACGTATTGGTTTTCCCCGACAACTTATATTTACCTATTGTCCAGGATAAGGTTTCTTTCTAACATCGCTCCCTTGTCTTCAATCTGTCGCAGCTGAACTTTGTTTGCCTTGATTTCCTTAGCCTTCTTTTCAACTGCATCTAATTGTTCTTCGAGGGTACCTCCGGCTTCCATCATCTGAAAAATAACAAAAATCATAATCTAAACTTTCTGCACTCTCGGTACAAACCTCTTGTCTCGTGTTTGTCAACCAGGTGTGGAAAGCATTGGCCAACTTGGCGAACTCGCGTCGAAGTTTGTCGTTCTCCTCCTGTCGTTGATGCTCTTTGGCAAGCTCCTGCTCGCGCTCCTTGATGATTCTCTGCAGATTGCGCCACGTGTCTTCGAGGGCATCCATGGTGAACCATGTGTACGGGTTGGGTCCCACATTGAACGACTTGATCCGACGATCAAGATCTTGGAGTTGGCGGAAGTCCTCTTCAGCGGAGGACAATGAGCGCTGGAACTCAGCATGGGCGTCGCGCAAAGCACGGATCTCTTCCAAAGAGTTGCATCGGACTGGATCGGTCAAGTCCTCCTCAGCGTTCTCGAACCACGAGTTGAAGGTGGAGGCCTTCTTGGCGAATGCCAAGTAGAGCTCCTCGATTTGCTTGAATTGCTGTTGCATCTTCAACAACTTCTGGCGGCGAGCCTCGGAATGGGCAAGAAGGTTCTGCCAGCGTTGGATAACATTGGTGTGGCGTTTCTCGATAGCTGGAGATTGTTGATGAGAGCTGTGGACAAGTTGATCCTTGAGCTCGGTAATTCTGAAAATTGATAATAGTTGATTTAAGAACGGACTATGATAGGACAAACCTTTGAATTCCCTCATGCTCGAAAGCATTAAGACCAGCGTCGAAAGCTTCTTGCTTGGTAAGAAGAATCTGGACAGACGAGAGATCTCTTCCGAAATCTTCGGAGCGGACTTGTTGCTCCTTCTCTGCGATCCACGACTCAACGACATCGCACTTCCACATGAATTGAAGGTAAGCAGAGTTGTCGCGAAGCTTGGCAAGACGTTTCTCAGCCATGCTCTCAATCTCAACGAGACGAGCACGGAGTTGATCGCATCTTTGTCTGATGTGTGGAGCGTGATGGTTTCCATTCTGGATGAGAACGTCTCCCTTGCCGATCAAGTCAGCAACACGTTGCTTGTGAAGTTCCAAATCGACTTGGAAGGTGTCGTGCTTCTTGAGAAGCCCTTGAACTCCAGCCATGTTGTCTCCAAAGTTGTCGGATCCCAAGATTTGTTGCTTCTCGTTCATCCATGCTTCCTCCTCCTCGACATCTCCCAAGAAAGCTTGGAAGGCCTCGGACTCATCAAGACGTTGGTGACGGTTTCCAGTGAGGTCACGGATTTGTCCCCAGCTTTGTTCCAAATCTTCCATACGCTTCTTGATTTGGTCTTCTCCAACTCCAGCTTCAGCAGCGGATCTCAATAGTTCCTCTCCCTTCAGTTTGACAAGAGAAACTTGTGGCTCGTGAGAAGCCAATTCGGTGTCGATACGACGATGCTTGCGGCGGAGATTTTGAACTCCTGGGAGGTCACGTCCGTAGTCATCGGAAGAAACAAGAAGCTTCTTCTCCTTGATCCATGACTCCTCATCATCAATATCACGGAAGAATTGATGAACATTGAGAGCCTTGCTCAATTTATCACGACGATCAGCAGCCATCTTCTTGACTCCGTCGTAACGGTCAGCGATCAACTTTCTTCTCTCAGCGATTTGTTGTCCTTGGAATTGGTCATTCTCGAGAAGGGAGTCAGCTTGCTCGTTCATCTCTCCAACACGATCTTGATGAGCAGTGATGTCAGCTTCAAGAAGAGAATGCTTCTTGAGAAGGTTCTCGACCGAAGCCAAGTCCTTTCCATAGTCCTCAGATTGAAGAAGAATTTCAACTTCTCCCAACCAGAACTCGAGGTCCTTGACGGCAGCCATGAAACTCTTCTGCTTGTTGGCTTCCTTCAAACGGTAACTCTTCTCGGTAGTGGTCTTGACAAGAAGGTCCCATTGATCGTTCAGGGCCTTCAGACGAGCACTGACAGCAGCTTCACCACCTCCGCACTTGGCATTCTCGATGAGATTGTTTCCAGCTTGGATGATAGCAGCGATTCTGTCCGAGTTGGCGTGGAGCTCGGCTTCGAAGGCTTGTTGCTTCTGGTGTTTCTGTTGGATGTTAGTTGGATCACGGTAGTTCTCCTCTTGAGCGATTTGGAACTTCTCGGTCATCCAGTTCTCGATCTCATCAGCATCACGACTGAATTGTTGAAGAGTTTGAGACTCTCCAAGCTTAGATCTCTTTTGAATGAGAGCCTCCTTGAGTCCGTTCCATCTATCAAGAATCTGATCACGCTTGCGAGTGACAGCTGGTGAGTCGTAGTGGTTGTTCTTGATGAGCGACTCGGCGAACAGTTTCAATCCCTTGATCTTCTCCTCTTGAGTGTTGATGGCCTTGTCGAAGTCCTCGTGCTTCTTGATCAACGACTCAACGTTGTCTCCAGATGGGTCTTCTTGAGCCAAGAAAGCTTCACGAGCCGACATCCAGGTATCAGCTTGTTCGCAGTCACGGTAGAAGAGTTGAAGCTCCAAGCATTGGTCGAGGATGTTACGACGAGCAACCCAGGCGTCTTCAAGTCCCTTGCGAGCCTCGTTGACACCTTGAAGACGGTTCTCAATGTCTCCAGCAGCGTAGTGGTGGCTGTTGAGAAGTTGGTTTCCGAATTGGTCGAAGGCTTGGAAGGTAGCGGCACGGGAGTCAATCTCGGTACGGTACTCTTGATGACGCTCGAGAAGTGCCTCGGCTCCAGTAACATCGTTAGCAAGTTCTTGGCTGCTAACAAGTTGGTTCATGGAAGCAATCCATTGCATCAAGTCACGGTAATCAGACAAGAAGCGTTGGTAGTCATATGAATCAAGAAGCTTCTCCTTGCGGTTGTTGGCCTTTGAGGTAAGACGATTCCATTGCTCGTTGAGCTCACGTTGCAAATCATAGATCTGCTCGGCGGCTTCTGGGTGGGATTGGCGAAGACGGTTGGCCTTCTCATCCAAAGACTTGATCTTGTCTCCGAGAGCAGCCAAATCACGCTCGACTCCTTCATGCTTGCGCTGGAGAGCCTGAACGGAACGGAGGTCGCGTCCGAAGTCCTCGCTGTCAAGGGCATCATCCTTCTCTTGGATCCAGTCACGAGTCTCATCGACATCACGGTGGAAGCGTTGGACTTCATGGGCCGATCCGAGTTGTTGCTCGCGTTGCTCGGTTTGCTCCTCCAATGCGCGCCATCTGTAATTGAAAAAATTGTTTTCTATCTGTGTTTCATCATTATTACCTGGCATTAAGGTCCTCGATTTGTTGACGAATGCGGACAGCGGTCTCAGTTTGTCCAACAGAAGTGAGAGCGGTGGCAATTTGGTTCATCTCTTGGAGACGAACCTCATTAGCCTTGAGATCTCCCTTGAAGTCATCAAACTTCTTTTGGAGCACCTCGACTTGCTCGAGATCAGTTCCAATTTCTTGTTGAGCGGCAACAGCCTCCTGAAAACAAAACGATATTCAATCTCATTCTCAACACATCACGAGCATCAATTCCACAAAGCTTGGATACACAAGTCAAAAATGTTTGACCACAAATTAGAATATAAATAATTCGTTTTACACAAAGCCTGCATGATCGTTCCCAAAAAAGATTCACAAATAATAAAAAGAGAGCCACCATATCATACTTATTCATAAATAGTTTTACACACCACTGCCTTTCCAAATAATATTTAAAATCATATATAGAAAAATATGGAGACGATGTTTAACCAAAATTCGATTCAAAAAGTTTTTTTCATTTTCTCTCAAACTTACTTCTGCCATGTTAGTCTAAAATTGGGTTAGAAGGGTTAGTAACAATGTTATGGTTCACGATAGTTCACTCACCCTGCTCTTGATCCATTCAGCAAGATCGTTGGCCTCACGAAGAAGTTGGTATCCCTTGCAGGCTTCCTCGAGCTTGCGCTTTCTGGTCTCTCCGAGCATCATGAGGCGTTGGTACTTGTCCTCGATCTCAGATTGTTTTCCTCCAATAGAGTTGACCTGGAAAATACAAAAATTATGAGCTTAAATTCGAATCGGATGTATGTTTACCTGTTGCTGAGCATGCTGTTGAGCAGTTCCTGGCTCGATTCTCTTCACATACGCAGCTGGAACGAATCCTTGACGATCGTTGACCTCAACCTTCCACCAGTCCTTGTTGCTAGCGTTGAGAAGAGTGAGAACGTCTCCCTTCTTCATGGAAACCTCACGTGGAGACTTCTCCTGGTAGTCGTACAAAGCCAAGACACAGTCACGTCCCAACTGTCCCATTGGTTGCTCCTGGTACTTGCATTGAGAAGCTTGCTTGCGAAGATCCTCAATGGTTCCCTTGAAAGCTTCCAAGTCAGACAAAAGAGCACGATGCTTCTTGAGAAGAGCCTCTGCGGAATCTTCATCCTTTCCATAGTCAGTGGATCCAACGATTGGTTCCTTCTCGCTCATCCAAGCGTCAGCCTCGTTGGCATCAGACAAGTATTGATGGGCTTGAAGGGAGTCATCAAGTTCTCCACGTCTCTTCTCAGCCTTGCTCTTGAGGATTCTCCAGTTGTCGCGGAGTTGAGCAAGCTTGTCACGGATTTCAGGAGCCAAGAAGTGTCCCTGTTGAATCATATCATTGGCAGCGCTGCTAACACTCTCGATTTGGCTGTCATGGTTGGCAATCTCAGCGATCAAAGCCTGTTGCTTCTTGATCAAGTTTTGAACTCCGATCAAGTCACGTCCACGGTTGGTAGATCCAGCAACCTGCTCCTTCTCACGAATCCACGCCAACTCGTCTTCGATGTCACGGAAGAGTTGGTTACCTTGAAGAGACTCTCCAAGCTTTCTCTTTCTCTTCTCGAGTGGATCACGCAGAGCATTGTAGCGTTGTTGGAGAGCCTCCTGCTTGCGAATGATGACTGGAGCGTTGAAATGTTCCTCCTGTTGGAATTGTTGAGCGAGGTTCTTGATTCCGTCAACACGATCGTTGTGAGCGTTGAAGTCAGACTCGAGGAGTCCAATCTTCTTCTGGAGGTTTTGAACAGACACCAAGTCCTTTCCATAGTCCTCAGAAGCAACTTGTCCTTCAAGCTCGCTGAGCCACAACTCAACATCCTCGATGTTGCGGTTGAATTGTTGCTCGTTTCCTGCTTCACGGAGTTTAGCTCCCTTCTTGTTGGTGGCATCGACCAATTCGTTCCAGAGGTTGTTGACTTGACGAAGGCGGTCTCCGATCTGAAATTCGTAACACTTATTTCTAAAGCAAGAAGCTTCAAACTTACATGGTCAGCGGCGAAGTGTCCACTCTCAATGATCTGCTCTCCAGTAGAGCGAATGTCATCAAGACGGTTCTCGTTAGCTCTGAGCTCTTGTTCGAAGTTGATATGCTTCTGGAGCTTTCCACGGATGTTGGTTGGATCCAAATAAGAATCGTCACGAGCGGTCGAGAGCTTCTCGGTGATCCAGCTGACCATCTCGTCACAGTCACGGTCGAATGTCTGACGCTTGTAGCTTTCCTTGAGAGCATTTCCACGTTGGCGAGCTCTGTCGAGAAGACGACGACGGCGGTCAAGAAGAGCTTGACGTCTCTTGGCGACATCATCAGCGGCGTAGTGTTGTCCTTGAATAAGCTTGGTAGCGAATTCATCGAGAGCGTTGATCTTCTCCTCTTGAGCAGCGAGAGACTTCTCAAAGTCCTCGTGTTTCTTGATGAGATGTTCGACGGAGTCCAATGAGTCTCCCAAGTCAGTGTTGGCAAGGAAAGCTTCCTGCTTGTTCATCCAAGTCTCAGCTTGCTCGGTGTCACGGTAGAACAGTTGAAGGTCCATGCATTGCTCGTAAAGAATGCGACGTTCCTCCCACAATCCAAGAAGAGAGGACTTCTCAGCTTCGAGCTTCTCAAGTTTCTCGCGTACTTCTGGGCTTTCTGGAATTCCCATCTCGACAAGCTTCTGTCCAGCAGCGGCAGTCTGGTTGAAGGAATCAGCACGAGCATCGATTTCTCCCTTGTGCTCCTGATGGCTCTCAAGGAGTGCTTCAGCTCCGGCGACGTCCTTAGCCAACTCATCGGCTCCAATGACAGCCTTCATGTCTCCAATCCAACTGATCAAATCGCGGTAGTCAGCGAGGAAGCGGTGAAGTTGGAAGCTTCTCTCGAGTCCGTCCTTACGGTGCTGTGCCTTATCCTTGAGAGCATTCCATGCTGATCTGGTGTCATCATTTTTTTGGTGGATAGCCTCTCCACGGTCTGGGTGAGTCTCGGCAAGCTTCACAGCTTCCTTCTCGAGTTGAAGCATCTTTCCTTCCAAAGCAGCAAGATCACGCTCGGTTCCCTCGTGCTTACGTTGAAGAGCTTGAACGTTGTTAAGGTCTCTTCCATAGTCGTCGCTTGAAAGAGCCAAGTCCTTCTCTCCAATCCATGCGAGAGTCTCATCAGCGTCACGGTTGAATCTTTGCACCTGATGAGCTCCAAAAAGTCCTTCCTTGCGTGTGACGGCAAGGGTATTCAAACGGTGCCAGGCGTCGTTGACATCGTCACGTTTCTTGTAAATCTGATCATGCTCGGAGTGTCCCTCCTCGACGAGCTTATCAGCGGCACCGTTAATTTCATTAATTCTATATTGATGGTTGTTGAGTTCTTTCAAAAAGTCGTCAAATTTGCGTTGAAGAATCTCAACGTGCTCGAGATCCATTCCCATGTCTTCTGCGGTGACATAGGTCTCTTTCTCTCGAATCCAGTAGAGAACTTCGTCGCATTGACGAATAAAATGCAAAAGTTTAAGAGCTTGTTGTAGCTTAATTCCCTTGTCCTTCAGTTTGAAGAAGAGCTTGTCCCATAGAGCATGCAACTCTTCCAAACGTCTCTGAAAATTTTAGAATGAGGATTGATTCCGAGAGTAGTTTGTAGTCTACCTTAATGTGATCGCTTGCGAAATGATTATGTTGGATCATGGCGTTTCCGGTCTTATCGAGGTTGGCAATGGTCTTGGCGTGAGCCTGTACCTCAGCTTCGAACGCTTCATGCTTTTGAATCTTGGCCTGAAAATCATTTGGTTGTTTTGTTGTGCTTTTTTGTTTCAGCTTAATCCGATTTCTCTTTTTTCCCTGAAAAACCAGTTCTCTCTTCCGATCCACTTATAGGTACGTCAGTTACCCCCAATCAAAAAAGTATAATCGTCTTTGCAAGGCATTCTTTCATCTACTACCGAGTAGGTTACTCGGAGGGACGCTTATCAATCCGCCAGTTTCGTATCCAACGGATGGGATCAAGAGGGGGTCACAATAGTTCCGATTACGCTGTTTGGTATGTGTCAAGGACGACTACTCCGTTCGTCTTTTCATGCGTACCGTTCCCGTCCATCAGATCCGGATTTCCGATTAAAAAACTATCGGAAGAAACAGGGGCAATTATAATTATGAATAACGGAGGATCTCTATAATTTGCCGATTCAAAGCTCCCCTTTCATCTTAATCAAATTAGATGGGGGACCCCTCTTCTCTCTTTTGGTGAAACCCAATTGTTTATACATGAAGTACATTTTCTAGGCTCTAATCTTCAGCAAGTGGTTGTGTCCCTTCGCTGCTCACAAAATCTCTTTTCTCCTCAGAAAAAGAATAAAAAGAGAATGGGACCCCTTACATCAATACTTTTTGTTGGTGCGTGTGTGTGTGTGTGTGCTGCGCCTCTATCTGTGTCCCCATTGCCCAAAAACGATGGCGGCTGAGCTCCCCAATGCTCTACAACAACGTTTCGCTACGCCCACAAACAAGCCAAAGAAAGAATGGAACCCAGAAAGCTGGGGGTCTCAAGGGAAAATAAACGAAGAGGAAGAAGAAGAGTTGGTGTGCGCGGAAAGAAGAGTTGTCGTCAAAAAAAGGAAGAGGGGACCGAAAACATTTTCAATTTTCTGGGGCTTGTGAATGATGAATGATTTGGATTGGAAGAGAGAGAAAGGTTTGCCGGGAAAAGAATCAATTTTTTAACCCACCTGAAGATTGCTGGGATCTCTGAAGTTCTCCTCTTGGGCTGTCTGAAGCTTCTCGAGAATCCAAACATTCAACTCATCAGCATCTCTGAAACACAAAAAATGCTAAAATGTCCACAAGGCAGAACCCTCACCTTTTAAAGTATTGAAACTGACGAGCCTCCTCGAGACGATCTCTCTTGGTCTGCGAATGATCCTTGAACAGCGAATAGTGTCCCAGCACTTCCTGACGACGTTGTTGAATGTCGTCGGCTGTCTCTAGAATCCGAATCTCCTGTGGTGGTGGAACTTCTAGCACCGGCTCCGGTGGAGCATGAGTATCATTCGAATCGGCCATAATCTTATTTCGCTGAAAAACACAAAAACCGTTCAATGAGAAAGACAAAAAAGAGAAAGAGAAACCAGGAAGAGACTATAAAAGAACCCGAAACAGAAACAAATGAGCAAATAAATGATGCCGAGAGCTTCAAAGAGGGATAAATAGAACAACGTGGAAACAAATAATGTGGAAGAAGCCGAAACAGAGAGAGAAAGAGAATGCTCAAATTAGATGAGCAAGGGAAGACAACAAAGCTGGAGGAAATAGGGAGAAAAAAAATGCGGAAAAGCTTTTATTTATCTCGCCACTCTCAGCCGGTGGCATGTAAACCAAAAGGAAATGCTCGAAAAAGAACTGAAATGAGAGGGCACCGGAAAAGGGAGTGTTTCCTGCCCACTCACTTGTCATTTTGAATTTTTTTCACTGCATAACCGATAACATTGTTTGTATGAGTCACTTGTGGAACTATTTCAAAATAATAATTGTTTTAAAAAAGCTCACAGCTGTTGAACATTAAAAAGCATTAAAATCAAGGGGGCACTGACGCAAACCAATTTTCATCTTGTAAGGAGAGAGGGGTCCGTTGCAAACTGGTTCAAGTACAAGAAGAGCTGGCAAGCTATCGATCGGGGGCCAAAGTCCTCCGTTTTCCCTCTCCTCCTCCTCCTTCTCCACAACACCAACACAAAACCGAATGCGGCGAGAGAGTGTGCTTTACGAAGGAGTGCGGCAGACACACAAGACAGTGAGCAGAGTGAAGAGAGACATTTGGCCCTGGGACGCGCGCTCGCTTAGTGTATGTATGTGCGCGCGCGCTCGTCCCGCTCTTTCCCCGTCTCACTCACCAATAGAAAAATGTTTGCCCTCTCTTCAAAACGCACACTATTTCTGCATTTGCCGGGGGTTACTCTCTTTCTTTTGACTCGCCCTAGGAGAATAGAGGCGAGGAGGTCTCCACCATAACTCTCCCTCCATACAACGCCACCACAACCCCTCTCCGACGACACTTTTATGTATATATTCGGAGAGGAAAGAGTATATAGAGTATGTCCTCTAAATATTTGCAAGTTCCATTGATGTGTTGTCAATATAAAGTTGGGTAATCGATTCGGAACGGGGCAATTGTGATTGGAAATGGAAAGTGACAAACAAGAGGGGAGGGGAATTATTTTTTGGGTGAAAAAAAGTGATTCAATTAGGAAAATGTAGTGGTTGTTCTAGAAAATACTACACAACAGAGCCCTTGAATAATTCAGAACAATAGAAAAGGCTTCAATGGAATCCTTTAAGGCAATAAACATGGTCAAGCTTTGGTTCAGAGAGCCCTCCTCGATAAAAACTAATAAAACAAACACCGGAAACGGGAGCCAAATCTGTCAAGTGCCGGATGGAGGCCACCTGTGCGCCGTTCGTTCGTTCAAAAACTTCCTGTGGACCGAAGGACATTTTTCATGTGGTCGGAAGAACTTGAAGAGAAAGAGAGGACAAATGAAAACTATCAGTTTTTCCTATGAGTTGAAGATGAAGAAGAAGAAACGAAATCCGATACAAAACGATGGGAAACGTTTCATATAAGTGAAAAGGGAGCATCTTCTAGAAGGACGGCTATATAGAGTCAGTGTTAGAACAGCATCAAATGACAGAATTCAAATTCTTGCTGGACCCTTTTGAGGGAAAAACCATTCGAATGAATTCAAATTTTCAAAACTAAGCCAATCAATTCAAATTTCTTTTTTTTTCGATGACTAATTAATACAGTTTACAAACTAACAGATCAGCAATAGTACAATTTTAGCCTGTCAGGGCCAATCAATCTTTATCACATCTTGACAGTTTCTTCTATCATCTTTCAAAATATACGTGAAAGAAGAGCGGCCGCAAAAATGAAAAGGGTTAATTTAAAATTACACAGCGCAAAGTTCCATGAATACGTGAACCATTTGTGTCTGATTTTTTTTTTGTATGTGCTTCTGATTGTATTGTATTACTGTTCTCTTTTTATTCCTTTTCCACGACGAAAGGTCGTATTAAATAAATAAATAAATAAAAACCTTTCATTTAAACGTAAAAATGTTTCATTGAAGTTTATGCTTTTCAGAATGGCACAACATAACGTAAAACGTGCAATAGAAAGGTTCACATACTGCCAATTTTGTGCTTAATTATCTCGGCTCCCATGAAAGATTGAAAAAAGGTGTCAACTGATGAAATGTTTGTAATATTATGATAAAAATATTATTAGTTGACAACTTTCTCATATATTCAACAGGAACCAAGATAAATAGGGTAAAATTTGAATGATTTGAAATTTTTTGTACGAAACTTTAATTACGCTAACAATTTCATAATTCAAGCCCAATTCAAGCTGTTTTTGTCTCTTCATAGAAATTCGTTCTCATTAAGACCGTCACTCTAATTAGCGGCCTGTGAAATCTAATTCGAAAATTATTTTTTAAAATATTGAAAATGCTCTAATATGATGTCCTCGCACTTTGAGATGAATTATCTGGCTTCTCGTGAACGACATCAAAATTTTGTCAAATGATACAAGGTTTGTCTTAGTTTCACAAACACTTTCCTAGTTGGCAGATTTTTCATATCTTTTACAGTAGGTGAGATAACTGAGCGAATTTGTGGGCGTAGTGGAAGAACCGTGAAAGCTCCGAAGTCCCTCCTACATGTGTACTGCAAGCTAAAATGGCTCGTTTCTTTCGAAAAGTATCAAAATTTTGTCAATTGGTAAAGTGTTGATAATTTTACGAAAAAATTTATCCGTTGGCAAAATTTTGATTCCTTTCAATGGAACCAAGGCAATTTTGCTCAAAGCGCACTCAGCGGACATCTATTAGAGCATTCACAGATTCAGTGGCGTTTTTTGAATTAATTTCTGGGAGAATAAAGCTTATCAGAATACCAAGTAACCTCATAACAACAGAACTATTAAATTGTGGTAAGATGGCCTAGATTTGACAAGAAATAAACAACGATAACAAGACAAATGACTTCAAAATGAAAAATGAGAACACAAGACGATAACAAAGTGAGAAATCAAAGTGAAAACAAGAAAACGTTAATCCTAGCGGGTAGAAACATATGGTGGCAGTAAAATGGAGAGTGTCTGTGAGCAATTACATTCTGGCATTCGAAATTCAAGTGCTCCACAACAATTATTCAGAAGATTCAAAGACACCGGTAAGATAATTCATTCAGATGTAAAAAATTTCCAAAATGCCGTTGTTGAACACGTAGTACTGACTTTTAAATGAACGGGAGTGGGGTACGGGCGGCAGAAAAGTGGGCAAAAGAAAAGAGGAAAATGAGGAGGATATTATCTCGAGGTCATTTGTCGTATCGCATCTCCAATGACACTCACTTCCCATAAGTTTGAAAAGAGGTGAATGCTATGTGTCGAGAAGATATGATTCAGAGCTTTTGTGAGGGTGTCATTGCTTGGAGTGTTTGTCGAATGCACAGAAAAAATGCTTCTCAAACAAACTTTAACTTTGTGTTTGTATGCTTGTATGAGTGACAAAGGTATTAGGTTCTAACAGAAGTGAAACAGTGAAAGTTGATTGGAATTTCAGCAATTTTGATAAGCAGTGCAGCCAGTACTTTTTGTTATTTTACTCATTCATGCTTAAAAACATTATCTGATAAAGAATGTTCCTTTAGAACGAACAGAGAAAAAATTAAGAGACATATAATTACTGCGAAAAATCTCCCAGCAGTATTCGACCGTATCCATCTCGCCGGGGACTATCTGACGGAAATGACTGGTCACATATTCGTAAGGAATGTGTTGATCTATTACAGGAGATAGCGGTAGGGAGGCGGCCGAAAATGACAAATGTATGCAAATGCCGCCGGCATAAATACCTGAATTAGTCATCACACAAAGGACAGAGAGTATGGTTCAAGTACTAGGGAAAGGAAATGAAGCTGAACAAAAACCAAGCTTTGAAAGTAATTTGAAGAACTTTCGAAAATAACTGATACGCGACGTCGTAGAAGAGAATAAGATTTTGAATTTTTTATAGGGAGACTCCGACCAATTCGTGGCTGTATTTTCAGCAACTGAATGTCTGCAGAGTTACTCTTTTTTGTAAGATCCTTTTGAATACAGAAAGACTTCAAAATCCCTGAAAACGACGTTGAAAATGCAAGCGCGCTCCGTTTTTGCTCCAGTTGTTTTCATGCATTTTTCAGCCACTTCTGATTTTTTTTTGTTATTATCTTTATTGAATTTCAAATTGAATACTCACTCGTTAAAGTGAAATTAAAAAATACAGAAAAAAAACTACCTGAAACTTAGAAGATTCCGGAAAAATGCGGGAAAAAACAGCGTTTCAGAACTTTTTCCGGGTATCAGTATGAAAATAATGCTTTGGGAACTTTTCAATGCATGAAAATTTTACTTGGGAATCCTCTTTGGAAGATGAAATTTGCTTAAGTGTTGTCAAGCCGTTACTCATCGGTATGATTTTGCCTTCAATGTCATGCGTTTTTACTATTTTCAATAAATATCCTAGTTCTGTTTTCAAATTTTTTACTCGAGAAATTAAGAACAAATATTGTAAATCCTTTATACAGAAGAAGGGTCTCCTAACTTTTACATTTGAGTCAATTTATCTCGGTTTATGTCAAAGATATAAAACATGTTTCAACTGACAAAACAGTTCTGATTTATGATCAGCATTTTATAAAGAGTTTACTGCAACCTCAGAAGAGTCAAAACATTTTGAGGCTCTTCCAAATGTTTATCTTCTTGAAACAACTTGCCGCTTACCGAAGAAGGGGTATTGGTCATTAAATATATCAGAATCGGTTTGTTTTTGTTTTGTTTTATTTAAAATTTCTTGTTGACAGTAAACCTTCCAAAATTTTATATCTAGCTTCTCACAATAGTATTGTTTCATAATTTGAGTCAAAACTGTTAATTTCTAAACAACTGAACACGGCTAACAAACGGTCTAAAATGTTCACCTTTTAAGGTCCCTTCTCTTTTTTTTCTCCCAATTCATTCTTTATATAATCTGCTTTCCTGCAAATAAGGAACAGTAGTAGTAGTAACCAATAATGCAATTATCACAAAGAGGACCAAGCCCAAATCGTATACTTTTTTGTTTTATGAGTGACCGGAATTTTAAGTGACCGCGTCAAGGAAATGTCTAGTGAAGACCCAAAATGGGATAAAAAATTGCTGACTGAATTCTGACCGAGAAAGAAGTTTAGAAAAGAAGAAGTCACATCTCCTCTTTTGTCAGAATGGAAACCTCGCGGACAAAACATGAAAAAATGTCATAGAAACTGGGAATTTAGTAGAAAAGTTTTGATAAATTGAAAATAAAAACTATTTTGCATTTTATTCCGGTATTTCGCATGAATGCACGGAATGACGCACTTTGACTGTTATCAGCCCAAAAACATTCTCAAGTGAAGGCAAAAACAACTTCGACCAAAATTCGAAAAATCGCGAGAGATCTATTTGTGATTCACTACAACGTGATGTTTTCAAGAAGTAGAATCAAATATCTACATATATTAGTACGAATAAGAACCAAGACATCATCTTGACGCTCAAAAATAACTTGAATTAATCGCTTTGTACTTTTTGTAAAGTAGTGTTGATCATCAAGGTATATAAAGCCCTTCGCACATATGCATGCGAGCATTGGTTAGTAGTTTTTGAAGAATATTTCCTGAGAAGATTTTTTTCTAAGCATGGAATTATTCTTGAATGTCCAATTTATACCACCAAACGTTCATTAAGTTTCATAAAAAAAGCATGAAATAAAATGTTGGAAGATTTAAGCCCATAACTTCAACTCCTTTGAGTAGCATTTACAAACAAAAATTTGACGAACAAATGATTTCACGTATTTCTCCTTCAAATTCTGAACTGTCGTTCATGAAAATCAGAACTTTCACTCAGAATTGATACCGTCTTTATGATTTGAACATATCTATACACTTTCCTCGAATTTGATTTCCTTTCCATCACCATGCATCTGATGATGTTAAGTCAGTAATAATTCAACCTGACTTTTCAACAAAAAAAGATATGTCTGTAAACAAAGTTTTCGCTTCGAAAAAACGAATTCCCAGAATCATAAACTTTTCCAACACCAGCTCTAAGTTTTGTTGGTCCCTTTTTTTCTTTCTGCTTTTTTCTTTTTTGTTTACGGACAATGCCAAAAATTCATCTCTTTTTCTGGTACAAAACCTAATTTAGTATTCCAAATTTGTACTACAATTCTACCGTAAATTCTGTTTCTAGAAATGTTGCGTGGTACATAATTAATCTTGGTGGATTCTTTGGTCCCATCAAACAACGGTTTTTCTGTTGTAAACAATTGATGACTCCATTGTTGGTAGGAAATATTGTGGATTTGAAGGAGTGAAAAGTCACAACTTCCCGTTGAATATTCTATGTGATGATTTGAAAGAAGAGAAAAATTGAGTCAAAGGCAACAAAAAGAGATCTAAGAATAGAATTACGAGTGAATGACAGGAATTGATGAGTGCAGAGAAAATTAAAAACGTGGCACGTTGGCCTGCCCGTTAGTCCAGAAAGATAAACAAATTGATGAATGATCTTGAGTATTTCTTGAATTTATGATGACTCTGCAAGAAATTGTACAGTGACAACAATAATGACAAAGAGCACCGGAAATCGTTCAATAGAAGCTTACACTGGAAGTCCACTTTCGGCTCAATTATCTCGGTTCCTTTACAAGATATCAAAAACTTGTCAATTAAAAATTTTTTTCTCATAAAATTGCCAGCATTTTATCAGTTGACAAAAATTTTGTATCTTTTATGGGAACGGAGATAGCTGTGCTCAAAATGCACGAATAGTTTGGTTAGAGAATTCGAGGTAGACTGGGAATTGATAATAATGAAAATTATGACACTATAAAATGAGGATGTAGAGTAAGAACATTCTAAAACCCATTTGTGAAGAGTTTGTGGTACCTTCACTGCGGCTAACAACAAAGGTCAAACACATTGTACCGCATCTGCTCTAATAGCCATAAACCTTAATTATCTAGATTTCCCCGAGAGATATGGCAAAATAGTCAACTAAAAAAAATAGTCATCTTGAGAGAAAGAAAACTTTATTAGCTGGTAGTATTTTCTAATCTTTTCAAGAACTGAGATAATTGATGTTAAAGGGCAAGCGATAAAGTTTCAGACAACCATGAACACTTGCCATACAAAGCGTTAACTTTGAGCTCATAAATCTCACTTCCTGTCAGAGATATCAAAAAGTAGTCAACTAATAAAATGTTTATTATATCATCAGAAAAATTTCATTACTAGACAAAAATTTGATATCTCCTACCGTTACCGAGATAAATTGGTTCAAAACTGAAAGTTTGGAGGTTTATTCCTTTGCGTTGTTAACGGTAACCTGAAATGACAAAAACTGCGTTATTTTTTTGTGCATGAAAACTGAAACTATATTTTCACTAAAAACCACAGCCAGCTAATCATTTTCTGAGTTTTACAGCTATTTATAAACTTGACGAAAAATTCCTTATAGTGGAACGACATGGTACTGAACATATCACGAGAGCCGGATTAAGGCGGTGTTCCAAGAAAAAACTTCTGTTTACTAGGAACGCGAAGACATGTGTTCTCGTTATGACTCTCAGTTCTATATAAAGCTGACGATACAATGGCTTGCTATCACTCGACATCATACACTTGTCACAAGGCCTGGTACTTCTTCATTAATTTTGTTTTCGCGATTCTTACTTGGATCTTTGTCTGATGAAGTGATTCACATTTCTCATTTTTCCCGATACAGCGAAATATATTAAAGTTGAGAGGCTTAAGCTGCTTCCCTCTTTTATCCACTCTTGAGATCTCCCTAAAGTACGAATCACATGAAAATACTCTTGGTAATCTGTATAAAAGCCTTTCCAACTTGAGATCGATCTCATTTACTCCCTTCCTTTCAAAAATTCAATTTCCATTTCCGCTTTTTCGTATTTTGTAGACATTATTCTCAAAATCTTGAGACTTATTTAGTCATGCTCTATTGACCTTTGTTTTTGTTTATTTTGATTTTCACCTGCAAACTACTGTAGAGTCTCTTGAATATTTCATTCTCAAGTTATATTTGCAGTTCCTTGATTCTAGTATTTTGAAACACTTAGTCATGCTCTCCCTGACATTCCCATTTTTTCTTTGTTATTATCACCTGTCATGATGATAAAGTTGCTACTTGTCCTATCCCTAAATTTCCTAAACTCCCAGAATCTAAATGTTTCCATTTTCCATTTACTTGACTCATGCTTCCCTTGCTAAATCTTGTTTATATTTATTCAATTTGCACCTGGCCCACCTTTCATAGTTTCTGCTCTTGTAACCATTATTTCCAGAAAACTGCTCCCCAGAAATGGAAGTAATGTTTCTTGGAAAAGTACTTGATCTTCATTCTCCGTGAGATCTCGAAAGAAGAAAAGCGATCGCGAATTTTGTGACCGATGACCGAAGCAAAAGATTATATGTGACAAACAACCGACTTATGTCCATTGACGCACGAAGGGCATAATCGTAGCGAGAGCCGTCATCAGAAGTCACTGGATGAGATATCTCAAAATAGACAATTTTAAGAAGAAGTACGAAGGCTGTATCCTGTGAATGTATGACTAATGAGGACTACAGTAGGATTGAAGGTTAGGATGAGTTGCTTGGAGTGGAGGAAACTGAAGATTGGGATATGGAAATGAATAGGAGATAATGGATGACTCACACTTCAAGTTAGTCGAATAAATTAAATTTTTTGTAGAAACAATTCTCAAAATTGGAAGAAAAATTGGGTTCTAACTCGGTTGTTTCACTACGCAGAAAGAAACGAAGATATTCGAAAAAAAATTGTAGATTGTTGAAAACTCAGATTTTGAAAATGTTGGAATTTTACAGCTTCCCATGTCAAACTTTCGTAATTTCGGAATACTCCAATTTTGAAAATGTAGAAATGTCGGAATTCAGGATTTTTCCTAACTTGAAAGGAATTTTGGAACTTCAGCATATTCTGATTTTGACAATTCCGGAATTCCGGAGTATTCCTAGTGAAATTTCGAAATTTTAGGATATTCCAATTTCTACAATTTCAGATTCCCGGTATTCCCAAAATTTCGGAATTTCTGAGTGTTCCGAAATTAAAAGATTCAAAAACTTAGAGTATTACAATGTTGAACGTTTCAAAATTTGTCGATATTTGTATCTTCATCAATTTCGGAAAACTGCGTTTTTGAGAATATCGGAATTCCGGAATGTTTTGAAATTTTACCAAGACCCGCTAGGAAACTTTTTGCGTGCTTTTTTGGCATACTAGACTCCAAGAACCTCTGACCCCTAAATTGTTGTATTTTGTTACTGGAGTTTGATTTCGAAAATAGTCGGATTTTTCGAATTTTTTGAAGTTCCGTTCCTAACTGATGACTAGAAACAACCCGAACGTCCAGAGTGTGGGTTTTTCTAGACTCATGTGATTCCAATTTTGTACCTAACCATATCAGGTGGTCACCAGTGACTAATGATTTGTTTGTTTGTCAAGTCACTAGAACTGATTTCATAGACCTTTTCGCCGTCTAACAAGTAGATCAGCAAGAAAGCTGCTATATGACATCTTGTCTCATCCATTGTTTTCATCCTACCCCAACAGTCTTTGGCTATCCGAACATTAAGAATAGATAGAGTGAAACGGGAGAAAACAGAACGGGTTTCTCCGCGCGGCGGCGCGCAAAAATGACAGTCGCACTCAGTGTCCGAATCACTTTTGTTTTGAATCCAAATAGAAAGAGATTCATTCCTTGCCTGGGGCTTAATTTTTGTATCCTTAATGACTACAATTGGGGTTTTTTTCAACAATACCACCTCCCATCCCGTTATTCCTCGAATTTTTCTTTTCTGGCTTTGCTTTTCATTCGGTTACCGGCAATGAAACGGCCGATTTTTTCTCTTTTTCTCTTGGCCTCTCCTGATTTTTAACAGTATTCATCCGTTTTGGCCACGTTTCCCATTCCGATTCTCTATTCAACCGCCCGCACGAAAGACCTCTAAACTTTTCCCGGTTGTTTCTCTTCTTATTCTTGTTCTTTCTCCTTTTTCTTGTTCCCATCTTATACTTCAAGAATTCTATTCAACCTTCAGAATGGCTCGTGGACATCAGAAGGCTCTATCCCAACAGAGGAACGCTGAAAAGACAGCTAAAGCCAAGAAGGCAGTGGTAAGTCCCTTTATCAGAAAAAAAGGTTTGGCACCTTCACTCCAAACTTCTCTTTGCAGGGAAGCGATCAAAAAACCGCAGCGATGAAGTCACTCCATCATAAGTGCACCGTATGCATGGTAAGTGAGGGAAAGTAATTTCCTGTTTTTCTCGGGGCCCCATTTCCTGCAATTCACTCTTGATTCTTCTTCTTCGCACCCCTTGAAATAAACCTTTCTAGAAGTAACCAGTCACGCCGTGTGTGACGACACCGAAACCAACTGATTTTGTAGTCTTTTCTCGTTGTTATTCCAGGGCACCAATTTAGAGGTATTCTAGACATTGTAGTCAGTCTGAGATCGAGAGTCTTTCCTACCAGTCGTGTCAACAATGACGCCTCTGGTTTGGGATACATTTTACAGCGTGTATACTTTGTACCGGCTCTAGAAGGAACTCGAAAGAGAAAGATTACTGTATTTATGTTTCAGAGCATGATGCCGGATCCAAAGACATACAAACAACACTTCGAGAGCAAGCATCCAAAGAGTCCCATGCCACCAGAGTTGGAAGGAGTCCAAGCCTAATGCCTCATATACCCCATATGCCGAAACATTATTCCGAGTTTCAAAAATAAATTATTACGTATCCTACGAATCCCCGCAATCTCGTGACCACACTGATTAGTACTAATCTAATCTTGTTAAATGGCAATAACTATCCGAGAGCGAACAATTTCAATTCATAACAAGAAATAATCCACTGGACGTCAAAGATAACAAGTTCAAACGATGTTTTCTTTAATCTCATTACTTCAAATACCATCCGAAAACGAGATTTTTTGAATTATCACGAAACGAGGTCTGAAAGGGATTCTATTCAAAGAAACAATGACAAAACTGATTGGATTAGTGCAGAAATCGGTGTTTTTGCCATTCAGAATTGTGCGATTTCTAAATCCTCCCAGAGTACGATGATTGTACTGCGAGTACGTCAATGATCCCTTTCTAGATCAAACCATCCAAATTTCGAAAATTACTCATTTCCTGAATTCCGCTACCGTATCCCAATATGAGTCACTATGCCCCCTTTTTAGCTCCAATTGGCTCCCAACAAAACCAAGCAGCTGCTCATGACTAATTCACTTCCTTTTTCTCACATCTATTGGACCTCTTCAGAAACTAGATGCTCATAAAAACTAATTATCCGAGTCGGTCCCAGGTTCAATGAAATATGAAATGAGTACGTGCCCCACAATAAAAAATGACATGAATCGTATGAGGATGATATGACATATGTTTCCGATCATCTACGTTTTGTCATCAAACAACACGCAACAATATTCGGCATGCAAAATTTGCATGGGTCAAAGATTCCATAGAGAAGGACTTTGGACTCTAAAAAGATGAAAAATTGACTCAACAGGAAGATTCGTCAGATCCGATAGGATAAACTTAACGGATAAGCAGTATTGTTTTACTGAAAGACATCTAAGTTCGGTATTAATCTGGAAAAGCACAGAGAACTATGAAGCCAAAAATGTATCAGGAAAATAAGATAAATGATGTTTTTATATTTTTTGACTGGGTTACTGTAACCGGAACTTTCCGGTTTTAAATTTATAAATTTGAGCTTTTCTTGATTAAGAAATTCTGGATCAAACATGACCAACATTTTCCCAATCAACGGCCTCATTCAGCTACCGAAGAAGAACAATACAGGTGTCAGAACTTCGAGCTACAGTAATCTTTCGTTTTGACTGAACCATCAATTCTAAGAATGAATTTACTCTGGAAGTATAAATTGACACCAATTTCCTCGTTCATTGAATTCCCATTTCCAACGATAGCTACAGTAACCCAAAATGACGACGAATGTAATCTAAGCGGTTTTTTGGAATTTGATACTGTTGGCAGCACCAACGAGTTAAATTGCGCTAGAAACGTCAGACTTAATATTTTTTGAGCATTCAGAGTGGTTTGTTCCGGTGTCAAGTGCCTCAGAAACGTTTCCATATAAATATCAAAGGTCACTTTTTTGCAGCCGCCTCATATCCCAATCAGTGACATTTTTCATTTTTCTGCTGCTAATTTCAAGGATCGTTTTTTACAAACTACCAAATAATCTTTCTTTGTGAAATCAACTATATCAAATTAAAGAATATATTTGGAAATGATTACTGTTTCATCTAAAATTCAAAAACTGAGTCAGACTGGAAATCGCTAACAAATGGATGAATTTGCTTATTTTCTCAGAATATCTGTCATTTGATTTTTCTTGGCTGTCCCTCTTACAAAAGAACCTCGACCTTTTGTAAACCCAGATGTAGATGAGAACTTCAGGAGAAGTTAAGAAGAGCATATCCAGACATTTCTGATAATTTCAACTTTGTTCGCCAGTTCCAGCTAAGTTGTATCAATTTCAGTACAAAAAATCGGGGTTGCAGTGAAAAGAAAAATTTTCAGAGACAATTTTCACAACTTCGAGGGCATTTGAAAGCATGAAATGTGTTATGTTATAGTTAGAACTCAATTACATTTCATTTTTCAGACAGTTTCTCAAAAATATTTTTTTTCAAATTTTCTCCACCACTAGGATTCATATGGAAATTCAACAAAAAAATTTTGAAAAAATGCCGGAATTACAAATTTTTATTCAAATCTAAGAAAACACATCAAACTTCAAGTTCTGGAACGTTCTAGAAATTGAGAAAATTTTCTTTGAAAATCACTGTTTCACACTTAAAATTCAATTTTTTGTACGGCAACTAATATTTGGTACTGTAACTGGAGTGTCTAGTTAAGCTATTCTCAACCGATCCCAAAGTTTCCATCTAAATCTAGGTTAACAATATGTTGAGGTTCCTTGCTAGATTTCTTGGCAGTCCCTCTTAGAGCTTCCCGGACCAAATTCTATTACTTTCACAAAGGCCTATTGTTGTCTTTTTTTTCATTAGTAAATAGTCAACACAATTCTAACGTAAGAACTAAATTATGCATGCTTGCGTCAATCGAGACGATAGATGGCATCATGTCTCATTCTAGTTTCTACGCTTCCTTTCAGAAGTTACTTATTGTAAAAACTAGGAAGTGAGTAAAAAACCCATCATTTTTATTAAGAAAAACCCCTTATTTAAAATTCCTCTCAGATATGATTCTTCTCTAGAAGCCATCATCTGACGTAAGCTGTAAGACCTACACCAATGATGTTAACCTTTTCTCGAAATGAAATAAGAAAACCCATCAAACCGAAGAAAAAAATTCTTCAAAACCATTGGACCTTAGGCGCCATATGGTTGTTTTTTGCCACTATGCTACAAAAAATCGTGTGATCTTTCTACCAGAGTCAAATTTTGCTTCTTGAAGCTCAACGACTCAGGCGCCATATGGTTGTTTTTGGCCAGTGTCATATGCCAAAATACAAAATTGTCTATGTTGTAGCGGGTGGATTCATGAGATCTTCATAGAAAAGTTGCTGATGTCAGGCGCCATACGGTTGTTTTTGGGCAATGTTAGATACAAACTAGACAGTAGAATCTGCGATCTTTCAATGAAACTACGATTTCTAGATAGCTTTGTGTCTTCTGGCTCGAGTACAAGTGTCACGAGAAACTAATTCGGAATCTTTTTCGTGAGATTTTTCAGATAAAAAATCTGAAAACAATGGCTGACGTGGTCAATTTGTATCGGATCCTAGGTCAAATTCATGAGTGTTTACTCATTCACGACATCGTCACAGATCGAAATTTAGTTCCTCTTTTACTAGATGATGGTCCATCGGTGTTATTGTAGTTAGTGATAACACCGAATCAGGTGTTTGCTCACCAAACCACTGATACCAATTCTGAAGCCTACAAATTAGAATAGCAGACACCCCCGTAAATTCATTTTGGGTCTTTTCGAGTATTTTGGTCTCCAAAGAAAAAATTAAGAAATACAAAATCGACACAAGACCCACGATACACAAAATTCGGATACATTTTGAATCAAAACCCACTTTTATGATTAATGAGATTTGGAAGATTTCTGTGTTTTGGATTCTCTTCGTGATGTGAGCCTCCTGATTTTCTAGACCAATTTTATTATATGGCCTGTTATTTGCTTTTGAAAAATACACCAAAAGATCAAACAGCTGTGAGATACTGTAGATATGTAGCTGATTTTTGAGTATTCTAGCCGACTTGCAGCTGTCGGTTCCTAACTGGTAGGCGAAGTCGTGATTAACTATTTTTTGGTAGGAGAAAAGACCACCAGAAAAGAAAGACCAAACTTCAAGCACATGACTTCTTCCAAATTCAAAATTTCTGGAAACCAAGAAGCTGGAAGAATAGAGTGTATCCACAATGCAAAGTTTATCACCTGGCCGCAAATCTGTAACCCGCAGGATCTGGTCCAATTAGCATAGGCGCAACTCCCTTAATTCTGTAGAAAATCCATTCCCTATAGAAATCTGCAAAGTTGGCAACATTCCAACTGATTGACGTCTATTATATCCCATTGACGTCTGATAGTTGACATCTCATTTCCGAATGGGCACCGTAATTTCCTTTACGTCCAATATTAATTTCCTCTGACTCCTGATGCTAGTGTAGTTATCGTGACCCATAGAGACAATGGATAGGCAAGAGAAAAAGGACACAATTCGCAACATCACCTAGGATTAGAAGGTGTCGAGATTTCCAATTTCCGATCACGGGTGGAAACTCTCTAGCCGATGACCGGTGAGCCTCACGTGAGGTGTTTTGCAAAAGTTTCTCACGTCAGCCGTAGCAAAAAAAATCAGATGACTGTTGAATCCGATTCTTGCAAGTTGGAAGAGGAAATGAAATCGGTGACGCAAATCCATCTGGAAACGTTTGGAGTGTAGTTGAAGTAGTTGGATACCAGTAAATGAGTCATCACTGAAAAATTCAACATCGCAGTGGTTCAACATAATCTTGGGAAAGTTGTTAGCTTTTGAAGTTTAATATGATCTGAATTAGATTAGCACTAGAAAGTCTAATGCCACTTGATCAAGGGTCCAGGTTTTTTTTTTCAAAAAAAGTTCTTACCTCTAATGCTGTGAAAACCCGGGTACTGATTTCATTTTTCTCAGAGCTCAAAAATGATCTGGAAAACTTAACTTTCAAGCTGACATCTAGACCACATCTATGGTATTACTAGATCACGAACATTTAAAAATTTCGAGAACTTTTGGATTTGATATTCAGAGAAAACTTACTGAATTCATTTTATTTAGCAACCCATAAAGTTATCCAAAATCCTATGAAACTTTCAGAAGTTGACATCTAGAAGTTTTTTCCTGAAAATGCCAAAAAAACCCAGTTCAAAAAACCAGGTTTCTTATAGTAAACTCATGGTACAGTAATCTGAATCAGTTGAACAAAAACTGTTCACTTGATCTTTTTCTGAGAAATGATCTTACTGATCTTGTTCTCTTCTGCATTTCCCCATTACAAGAAATTGATGGCCAGTTCAACGATGAGATTGAATGATGGGAATGTAGCTTGAGATCTACAGTATGCCCACTTGAAAAGGAAATCTGAGTGAAGATGAAAAAGAAGAAGGATTTCTTTGAAACGATACCGACCACTATTTACAATTCTTTTACAAAAATTCCACCGACTTGAATTCCCTCTTATCTGGTCACAAACACATTGTTTACTTTCTTTACATTTGCAACACTTTCTTCTTGCCCAAACTCGCAATTAGATGCAAGGACTCATCGTACTCGAACAGTGCCGCTCTTCTATTCTAGAAATGTTTCAGTACGTAATCTTTGAGGCTGATGTCTGTTGGTATTTCTGTATTCTGAATGATTCCTAATCTATCAATCTATGTTCTTTCTTCATTTCCAAAATTGATATTCGTGCTACCAAAACCCTCAGGTATCTCGGATGATCCCATGAAAGCTCGTAAAAGGCTCTTAGCGACAGCTTTATTTGTCAGCAAGTGGTCTAAAATGTTCGAGCTAATAATTCATCTCAACACGTCTTGTACTTCGGATGATCTTAGAATATCCTCCAAAATCCTTCTGAAGTCCTTACCATTGATTTACAGCATCCGCCATGTGGTCTAAAACCTTCAAGCCGTTCTAATACCTGTTCTTGGGTCTATTTTTTGGTATTATCTCTAGTATTATCCCAAGCTCATCTTTTGGTTTTTCCGTTGTTTATCATGCATTCCATAGACACCATATATCACCGAAGCTCAAAATAGACTGAATCATGACTTTGGTGTTTCTAACCCCGTAGTAAACAATACCTAATAAACAACTGTCTGAAAAGTCTAGAATAGACTCGTGTAATGATGACTTTTTGAGGTCTGAAAGAGATAAGACCGGTAACCTACGTATGTGGCGAAATTGACAGTTTTCAAGAAATGATGGTGATCAAAAATTATCTTGTTTTACTTGACATTTGGTTTTGTTTGGTTTTCTAGAAAGGGATACTGTAACCCTAAATTTGGAGAGCGCCGCTTTTTGTGAAACAGCTTTTCGAATGGGTCTCAAAATTTTTGAAAGGGCCCCGGTTTTTGAGTGCTAAGAACTCTAAAAAAGGCAAGTGGGAATAGCCGGAAATTTTTTTCTTCTATTTTTTCTTCGGCTGCATAAATTAGCAAAAACCAACACCCTAGACAATAGTCTCCCATTGTTGCAACTTTACGGACCTCTTTCTCCCTCCAGTGACCCTAAAATTTTGTTTGTTTTACCGATATCAGTTCCAATCTCTAAACTTTTTGCTCAAACATCACCTTGGTGCCAAACAGTAAGAAAGTCGTTAAGATAGGGAAATGTTTGCGCGGCGCGTACTTCCGCTTGATTAGTGGTTTCGATGACAAACGATCAAGAGGAGGCATTCCCCATTTTTCAATAACAAAAGTCGTGCACTTAGTTCGGAGGGACGGAAAAACCTAATTAATTTCTGTGGAGCACCATGATGTGGATCATCATTTCAGCACATGATCTGCTGACTCGAGTCAAATATTAAAAATTCAGTGGTCCCAACGGCCTGATCTAGTTCTCTTTTCTAGGTGACGTGACTTCAAATGTCGCATGTCTAGGGTCGAAGGTCCAAAAGTTTGAAATAAATGCGAAATGTCATTATACGATTCCACTTAGCCAAGTGACTAAAAGCTGCAGCGAAGAGATTTTTACCTTCTGCAGAGATAGATTCAGAACGACGTTTAAAGAAATCCTTAAGAACTCAAAACCTAGCATGAGAGTTTGCAGGCAGTATACTGTAATATGTATTATAAACTAGTGAGAATCTCCCCATCTTGTGTGCACATATTTCAAGTGTCACTTCCAGGATAGGTCAAGAATAGCCTATCCAGACACTTTTGAAAATTTAACAATCCGCTCGTCAGTTTCGTTTTAATTTGAATTACCGAACTAATCCAAGTGGTGGGACAATTCGAAAATTGGACAATAACACTTTTCCAGAAAATGTTAGGCCTTTAAGTATGACACAACAATTTTCTAGATCTGAAGTTTCCCAGAAGTTGAGAAAATCGTCTCTGAAAATTTCTGATTTTTCAATGAAAATGCGATTGTTGGTACTGAAACTAGTATAACTTGTTTTAAACTGACAAGCCGATTCTCAACTTCGCCGAAGTGTCTAAATAGGGTTAACCTTGAATTCTCAATCTTAAAAATTTCATCAAAATTTAGGTTTTCAAGACTTTAGAGTTAAAGTTTTCAGACAGTATACTGTAATAAGTTTTCTGAAATAAAATAACTAAACCAAAACAATGAAATCATTCCGAAGCTCATTGTTTCGTCTTGCATTTCAAATTATAGTTGACCTTTCCGAAAGATTTTTCTAGGGTGTGTCAGACGAATCCTCACTTTGCGTCAGCACCAATTGTATTCATTAGAAAAAACAAAGCTGGTGAAATACAAATATTACAATTCAGGCTACCGACTGGTGCTGAAAATGATGTCACCCCACTTCTACCGCTCCCAATAAAAACACAACTTTCTGAAATCCCTCTGATTTGTCATTCGAATTGAGTCCAGAACATTTGGTGTACCATGACAAATTATTGAACTTCTCGAAAGGTTTTGTTGTTTGGACATTTCACACTTTTTGAAAAACATTCTCAAACTTTTCGAAAAATTCAAATAGCAAGTCACAAACTTCACATCATTCTCTTCCTAATAATATCTTAAAACATAAGTTTTCAACCAATTTTCAAAAATTTTGAGACAAACAATCCAAAGTTTGCCTGGAGACCTTTCTCAAGGAAGAAAAGTGATCATAAACAGTTTCTGAGAATTTGAGACTTGATATCATTCAGAAAAACTCGCCCTTTTCAAAATTTCAAAACTTCAACACCAACGAATCAAATTTGGTCCGATAAAAAACATTTCCCACTGTCTAGACAATACAAATAATTGGACCAAATGAAAAAAAAATGTCTCGCGCTGAGAGCTCGTCGCAGAATTCTCAATTATTATTTTGTGGGACGAACCAGAACCTTTCGTGAAGTGAACAAAAAACGTTGTGTCCCATTTTTTGGATGAAGGTCAAAACGTTTTCTAGCTCACTAGGCGCGCTGAATCTTGAAAATAAGTGTCTTGGGGGGTCCGGTTGAGTAGTTTCACACGGCTGGGCAACCGCTTTTGGGTTCCAGCTTTTTTCCAGACTTCCCATAGAGGTCACTCAAACTCTGTCATAAACATGGCGTCATATTTCAGAGGTCGAGATTCTTTTCCGACCCATTGGCTATTTTCCGAAGAATTTTCCATTTTTGTAGGGTCAACAAGTCATTTTTGTAAGTTCAACAGTTTAATCGAAACCGCAAAATCAGCCTTCTTAAAAATTTCCATAACGAAAATTGCTCCAGACAGAATGAATGTTCGAGATATAATTATTCTGGGAACGAAAATTTCACCAGTTCCGTTTTCTGAGGTCGTTCTAGAGTATTCCCGAGCTACGTGAGATTGTTCCAGTTTACTTGAACTCATAAACTGAGCCATTTGAGAAAAAAACTAATTCTGTATACCATTTTTTCTTCTAGAACCTCACGGGATACGAGCACTTTGAGCTCAATAATCTCGGTTCCTTCTAAAGACATTAAAAAACTGTCAACTGATGAAATGTTACTGAAGTTATGATAAAAACTTTATTAGTTAACAAACTTTCAATATCTTTCGAAGAAATCGAGATAGTTGAGCTCGAAGTGCACGCATCGGGTGGCCTTCTATAACCAAATTACGGTATGCACCATAGTTCGGACCAAGAACCCGATTTGGTTTGTTTTCGGATTGCGCTGAAAAATCTGAAAAAAACTTACTCTAAAGCTTTCTGATTGATAATATCCTCAATTAACCATCCTGAAAATTATCCTTCTTCATTTTTTCCGATTATCTACAGTATCCTTCTTCTTTCTATTCTTCCTTGACCGATTTTTGAACTTTTCATTTTTCTTTTTTTCCATATACACACATACACCAGAAGCTCGGAAGCTCCGCCCCCTTTGCGAAGCTGTTGTTTTCTCATTCTCTTATCCCTCGCGACTCCGCCCACTGAGCCTTCGAGTTAGGGTAAAAGTGGGCGGAGTTTAGTTTTCTGAATCCACCCATATAAAAGACCTCTTTTTTAGTTCAAAAATTTCAGTCATCTCATCAGCTCAGGCAGCTCTCCCCCATCTCCCCCTCCTCCTGATCCCTCTTCCACCTCTTCGAGCTTCCTCTTCTTCTCTTGGATCTTCTTCATCTCCAACACTTCGGACTCCAAGGTTAGTGAAGGACTTTCAGATTATCCATCCCCTCTTAGAACCTTCCTTAAGCATCTTCAGTTATTTTTCTCAGATTTTCTTATAAGGTTTTAGATGCGTTAGGAGCTGCTTAGGTATCCCATCTAGTCGTTTCAGCCGGGTCGTCGGGAGAATCAACGTGTAACATGGTCTCGCGTCCTGAAAAGTAGTGACTAGAATAAGTTCGAACATCGATCTCGATGCTACAAATAGCTGCCTGCCAGACTGAGCGCCTACCAGTTTTTGGTATACGTTTTCACCTGTCTTCCGCGACATATTGAAAAGATTAGTCTAGTGCTGAGTCAGTGGCGCAGCTGCTTAGAGTCTAAAATCGGCTAGCATCTTATAGGATACAACAAATGTTCTTGAACTAACAATACCAGCTTTAAAGGAGGCCAGACACGAAAGTCTACGGGGTTTTCTCGGGGCGAGATCATCGCGCAGCGCTTATGTAGGCCATTGGTGGTCAGCCGCATTTGCGCCCCCGTAGCTCAGCCGGTAGCGGCGCTGTACCCCTGAGCTGCCTGTCACGAGTTCAACCCCTCATGGGGGTTCTCTATGCAAAATATCAGGAAAACTTTTTTTTTATGTCTGGCCTCCTTTAAGCAAATCTAGGTTCTTAATTCAGTCAGGTCCGAATATGTATCGAAACTGCCTTCTAACGCTGTAAACTAGCTGTATAAACTTAACAAGATATTGGCTTCTAACTAAAGTGAAGTTTTATCAAAATAGTTTCATTACTATAGGGAATACATGCTTGAGTTATAGCTACCCAGGGAACAAGTTAGTCCTAAACACGATCCCGCCGTTTAGACAAGCTCTTTTCTTTCCAGAATGCCTTCCGCCATGATGCTCCTCGTCCTCTTCGCCACCATCTTCGTCGTTACCGCCAAGGTACACTTCGACCGAGAGTCGGAGTACGACAACTTCATGCGGATCATCGACAACCAGAAGTGAGTTGAACTTGTTGCTTTGTTTTCACTATTTGGTTTTTTTTTCAGCCAGAAAGAAGCCCAAGAGAGAGTCCACAAGTACATCTACAAGCCGAACAAGCCAGATCCACGATACCACTCGGACCGCCACGGACGCCACTTCATCACGTGCTTCTCCTTCAACACGACGTTGAACGAGAAGGGAATCAACCGCCGTTGCTACCGTCGGAGTGCCAATCTCCATGCCGTCTGCCACTTCACCGTGGACTACTCCGGACAGAGCTACGCCCAGGACTGCTTCGACATGCCGGTGGAGAGCGACGATGTCTGCACTGAGAAGTGCAACGTCGTCCGGAAGGTGACCCCATACGAAGGAAACCCAGGATTGTTCAAGGCAGTTGGCCACTGCTGCTGCACTACTGATATGTGCAACAAGGACGAGAAGGTAAAAACTATTGAAGAGTTCCAATCTTAACTTTGTTTTCAGACAATCTTGAAGGAGGAACTCCAGCGCCGCGGAAAATGGCCAATCAACTGGGCCGACTACACCACCCAATCTCCATCGCTCAAGGAACTCCAAGCCCAATCCGATGCCATTGCTGATGCCGAAGCCGAGATCGCCGACGAACCAGAGAGCCACTCCAACTTCATGTCCCGCTTCAACTTCTTCTAATTCAGCCGTCGATTCCGTTCCCGATTCCCGATTTCCGATTTCCGATGCCCGACCCCCGATTACCCTCTTGATTGAATTCTTCGCCCTCCGACCACCTCCATCACTCTCATTGTTCCCCTTACTCCGATCTGATTAGTTAAAACGTTTCATTTTTTCTAGTTTGGTCTTCATCTTCTTTTCAACCCCCAACCTCTATCTACATTCCTCTCTTTATATGATATCGCTCTCCAGCCAGTCTAATGTTCTGATACTCCCCGTTGTTTCATCAACACCATTCCCCCATTATTCGCATCTCTCTAATTAATTTCAGTTCAACCCACCTCTATTTCTTTATCGCACCCTTGTTCTGTATTCTATCAGCCCATTTTATTCTTCTCAGCTCCGCCCTCCCCCTTAACAGTCTCTTCCCCCCCCCGATAGTTGTACCTTCAACCCCGTCTTCATTCTCACCCTCAACCTCTCTCCACCTCTGATCTTTTGTCCCTTTTTCATGCCGTTGAATAAAGTTCGAGACTGTTAAGATCAAGCATCTTTTGCATTCAACAAACAGTTTCGAACTTTGTTTTTCATCAGTTACTGCATCTTCTGCTTCCTATTGTCCTTTTCCCAAGAAAGTACATATGGAAGTTTTCAGGTGTGGTAAAAGATCCTTATCTACCCTCATTCCCTCTTCTCTCAACTTTTCCAACCTCCTACTTCTGATATCATGAGATATGTATATCACAACTGTTGAATACTACTTCAAATTTGACTTCATTCCTCTGTCTTCTTCTTCATTCCGAACCCTCATTCCGAACCCTCATTCCGACCCCTCATCCCGACCCCTCATGCCGAACCCTCATTCCGACCCTTTACTCCGACTTCTCTTCGACTTTCTTTTGTTCTCGATACTGCATTAACTTTTTCCTCTTTGAGTTTTTACAATGCTATGTATCTTTCTTTATTTCAATAAATATGAGCAAAAGAAATACTGTTGTTATCTCATTTCAGGTTTTTCTCAGATTTTCAGGTTTATGGCAAGTTTTCTCGATCCTTTGTTGAGTCCTTCCGTGTTCTTCGTTGAGTTTCTCGTATCATCTTCAAGGTTTTCCGTATTCTTCGTTGAATCCTTCCGTGCTTGCGTCATGTCTCATTCGGACCTCTGACAGATTAATTCAAAGAAAAAACAGGTTTCCAGTTTTTGTCTTTCGTTCTATTTATAGGCTAATAAGTGAGCACGTTGTCCGATATATTCTAGGATAATAAGAAAAGTTAGCAGACAATTAGTGAATTTCCGGAAACGCTATAGTAGAAACTACCCTGTTTTTAGAGCTCAATCATCTAAATTTTTATGAGAGATATCCAAAATATGTCAACTGATAAAGTGTTGATGATACTAGGACAAACATTTTATCAGTCGACAGATTTTTGTTAGCTCTCATTAATGATAAGACAATTGAACTCAAAGTGCGAGTATACGGTTGGCTATATACATGTTTTAAAGCTCACTTGTTACTATTTCTGAAAGTGATATCACAAATCTGTTAACTGACAAAGTGTTTGTCATGCAATCAGCAAAATGTTCATAGTTTGCAATTGTTGAAATCTTTCACAGAAATTCAGACACCGTATTCACTCAAACAGAATTCCTTTGAACTGTCCACTTTGCGCCCATATATCCCATTTCCGGCTTGAATCATCAAAAAGTGGTCAACTAAAAAAATGTTTATTATAACAGTAGTAACATTTTGTTAATTGGTTATTTTTGGATATCTTTCACGGGAACCGAGATAAATTGTCTCAAATTGCAAGGAAAGGGTGGCCTTCTAAACGAGTGCATACGGTAATTGAGCTGTGGGCAGATCTTGAGTGGAGTTCTACAATAGAATGTACAATGAATCAAATTTCTAAAACTTCAAATTTGCGACTCGTTAACGAGGGATCTAACACTTCACATATTTTGAAAAATTACGATTTTTGGTGTTCTTCTTAGATCTTCAATGGAAACAACGTTCGTTCTTGGAATTTCACACTCAAACTGGCAAATTTCATTCATTCTTTTGTTGAAGAAAATATTTTTAACTTGGCCAATTTTCGAATTCTGTGTGTTAGATATATATGATGTTTGTTTCTGAAAACCGCAGTTCTCTATAAAACTGAAACTTTTACTAGTATTCATAAGCACTAGTTTCTGGTTTATAAATACAATTTGTTTAGAGAAATTGAACTGTTTCTTAGGAATTACCTATGTGGTTTGTGTGGATTTGACTTGCTAGCTTCTTTTTTTTCAAATCAGGATCTCAGGAAACACCATATATGAATCATTCACAGATTCCATGGGATGATTTATTTTGTGCCACCTTCTGCCTTCTGACTTCTCAGAACAACGATCACAGTGTATACAGGTGGTCTATCAAATTATCATAAAGTTCACCACACCGAGTACATTCGTTGTTTTTCGTGTTGGGTGTTTGGTAAATGTGCTCCTGTTTCTTCTTGATGTTTCACTTTGGTCCTAGTTTTTTCTGCTTGGTAGTCTAACAAAACAACATTTTCCGTGTGTGAGAACTCGATTATCAACTTCGGCAACAGTTTTGCACCTGCTCACTTTCACAAACTCCAAAAAACTTGGTCTTTGGAATAAGTGAATCAACTAGTGTGCTAACAATTAAAAACTTTTAGAGGGGAAAAAAGTTGCCAAAGGGATCTTTTTACTATTATGGAGATAAAAGGCCAATTGTCTGCTCTAAATAGATTTTAATTGCACATAATTAAACATGATGGACTTTTTCGTATGTGTTTCGACTTCTCGATAATTGAGGATCCTGGATCTCAAAATTCAAGGGATCTCTGAGACACAAAGTATTGTTTCACTATTTTTGTATCATGTTTTCCAGACATTTTTTGTTCTAATCCAGGTGATTAGACATTCTTCGGATTGGAAGTCAAACGTAAATGCCGACTCCATTTTTAGGTGTCAGATGTTTTCCAGGGAGTGTTTTCTAAACTCTCCCCACTTTGTCTAGACAGATTTAACAGACTCGTCGACTCTCTGAATGGGATCTCTGAAGACAAGTCTTTCGAATTGAAAAAAAAACGTCTGGGATGTTGTAGAGCATAGATTAAAGCATACTCAAAGCATGAAACAGCGTTTTCCTGTTAAAACTATTCCGGAAGTTTGTTTGCGGGACGTTGGTCAGAAGCATAATTAAAAACCTTTTTTGGTGGAAAAAAGCAACAAATGCGGAAGGCCGGGACATAAAAAGAAGGGAACCTGAAAAGTGACGTATGTTTGGTTCTTGCATTCTTGCTTTTTCGAGGGGTCGAAAAACTCATTAACTGAATTATTCAGGTTTAGTTCTATCTTTGTGAGAGCAACGTATTTATTTTCGGAAAAGGAAAGAAGATGCAGAAGACAACAAAGCATTGTGGTCAGAAGATAGGGATTTTGAAAGCTTCAGGGTTGAACTGGACTATGAAGTACGTCTGAGAGTTATTAGTTTTCAGAAAAAAAAACTTTAAAAACGGTTTTTATTTAATTCCAAACATACGGTGCTTCCGTCGGTCAAGTATGCAGACCTAGATTTCTTCTGTGGCCAATATCTCAGAAATTTGTTTTCTTTACAACGAAACCTAGACTTGCTGTTAACCCAGATTTACAAAAAAATTTCAGAATATTTGGAGAATACCCAAACAGGCACATCTGGATATATTAGAATCCGCTTGCCAATTTTAGCGGAGTCATATTAGGTTCAGTACCAAAAATCGCGTTTTCAGTGCACCAACACTGATTTAAAGACCATTTTCTCAGCTTCTAGGACGTACCAGAACCCAAAATTTGTAGTGTTCCCCTAGAGTTAAATGGCATTTCATATTTTCGATATTTAATTACAATTTTGTTGAATTTTTCCGGTTCTTCCATTACTTGGATTTGTTTGACATTTTTTCAAAAATTGATTCTTTAGTGTTGAGCATTTGAGCTTTTGGAAAGGATGTGTTTTTCTGGATGATATCAAGTTTTAAATTCTTAGAAACTGTTTATGATCATTTTTCTTCCTCGAGAAAGATCACCAGATGAACTTTAAGTTGTTTGTCCCAAAATTTGTTGAAAATTGGTTGAAAACTTATGTTTCAAGGTATTATTAAGAAGAGAATGATGTGAAGTTTGTGACTTGATATTTGAATTTTTCGAGAAGTTTGAAATTGTTTTTCAAAAAGTGTGAAATATTCAAACAACAAAACCTTTCTTAAGTTAAATAATTTGTCATGGCACACCAAATGTTCTGGACTCAATTCCAATAACCAATCGAAGGGATTTTAGAAAGGTGTATTCTTATTGGAAGTGGTAAAAGTTGGGGATGTTATTTTCAGCACCAGTTGGCAGCCTGAATAGCATATTTGTATTTCACTAGCCTTGTTTTTTTCAATGAATACAATTGGTGCTGACACTAAATGAGGAATTGTCTGACATACCCTAAAAAAGATTGTTAAAAATTTTCCACTATAATTTGAAAATTAAGACAAAAAATGAGCAGCAGAATGGTTTCATACTTGTAAACCCAGATTTTGATGTGAATGGATAGGTTAATAACAGTCAGGATAGGTTAATAACAGTCCATCTAGACACTTCTAAAAAGTTCTGTTTCAGTCGAGTTTTACCAGTTTCAGTGCAAAATCAACACTTTTCTGAAGACAATTTTCTCAGCTTCTAAGACGCGTCAGAACATGAGATTTGTAGTGTTTTGCTTAGAATTGAATGACATTTTGTAATTCAGACATTTTACTTCTTTTTGATTTTATGAATTTTTCCATCGCTTGTGTTTATTGAAAAACGCGAAAAGTTTTTTTTTGTCAGAGTTGTTGGTTTTGTTAACGCGATTTTTGGTACTGAAACTGCCATAACTCTGCTGAATCTGAATCAAAATCTTTGGTTACAAGGTGTTGAGTCATTGTTGTTCATTTTTCTTTTAGTTATTCAGAAAGTTTCAACAATCCGATCATCAATCTCTATCCAGCACAGAATCATCAACGAGTCCGAGTTCGAAGATCGAGCTCATTTCTGCAACGAAAGAAAATGCAAAAAATCACGTTTTTCCCGTGGTCAAGAATTAACGGACCACTCACTATTTGTTGTAAGGAAAGGAGATATGGGAATCGTGGGAGTAAACAAAAAAACTAAGGATCATATAAAGAAGTTTCTAGAATACGGGTGATCTTAGAACATGAGAAGCTGGTTGAAGAGAAGAAGGGGATCGGGGACTTTGCTTGGGGAAATTTTTCTAATAATTAGGCTTTATTGTCTTCTTAATTTAAACATAAGCATTGACAAATCATAATTCAGACTTTTTGTCACCAAGTGCTTATCTCATTCAGGACTTTTTCTATAAACTTTGAAAAACTGTGGCACCAAAGCTAGACTTTGAAACTGTGAATGAAGTCAAAATCTAGATTTTGAATGGGAATCTTGAAGAACAACTAAATTTGGATCAAATTTTTCACATTTCCCGAGTCTTGAAATTTGCTAATGAACCTCGAAAGATCTTTCTATAGGGTGTCCGTAAGACAGTTGATTTGAAGAATGGAACTGAATGAAAATTGTTTTAATTTAAGGAGAATATATGTTTTTCGGTGTTTCCCGATTTCACCAAAAAGTTAGAGATACTCATGTTTAAAACTCAAGAAAATCTTTTAATTTAACTAAAATTGGGGAATATTTTGAGTAAAATAGATAATTTAAACTTTTTCTGTGAAAATGTGATATTTCTGGGTCATATTTTTCCTGAAAAGTAACTTCAAACAACACACTTTTGAGGAAGCTTTTTTGTTACAGGAGCCCTTCTACTTTTCCAAGCTCTTCTCGGAATTCCCTTTTATCAGAGAGGCCCTTTTTACTGAAGGGCCTTTCTAGATTTTGTCCATGTGATTATAAAGAAATTCAGTAGTTCTAGTACAGGTCTTACGGTATTGTTGAGTTCAACGGTTTCTGACGTTTTGCATTCCTTAGTTTTAAGATTTCAGAAATTCAGAATATTTCAAAAAATTCAGAATATTTCGAGTTCGAGGTTTTTTGAAATACGATGCAAAATCAAAAAGCCCCGTTTTAGTTTTTGATAAAAACCACTTTTTTTTTCTTTCCCACTCTCACAGTAAATTAGTGACCGCTATCAACCGCCCACGCAATCAGTGATCATATAGAAAATGTTCACAGTATTTTTTCGAACGCATCGTACTTTATTTCCAAACATGTTAGCTATTGGAATAATCCAAAGCTCCAGACAGAAAATAAACTAATAGGTTAGGACGGACAGGTGACAGACAAAATATAAATCATATGAACTTGAATCACGTCATTCTTTAGTCAGTGAGACAGTTGATTTAAAGAACGGAAGTAAATAAGGAAAAAAAACATAAAACATGACGATTGGAATTGGTTGGTGGAGAGGATGATTAATAGAAATGACGGTGGTGGGTGGAATTTTCAAAAAGGAATATGATTAGAATTGTACAGTCTTGAAAGATGATGGATCTGATTTTTCTTATTCCTCGTTGGTGCGCTTGACAGATTGAACTCTCTTCAAGATGTTGGTCATTTGCTTCTTGAACTCCTCATCTTCCGATTGGTTTTGAGACATGCGCTGGAAAATTCAATATTTTTGCGAGTTTTTGGACTTTGCTTATTTTGGTATTGGTTTGATATCTATTGTTGTTAGTGCTCTTTGAAATTTCTACTTTTTGTTATTCATAATTTGGTTCAAATTGTACTTGGGACTGGCTACTAGCCTTTGTGGTATTGGAAGATACAAATAAACACTGGTGTTTGGACTTTCAAAAAAAAATAGTGGCCACTTCTCCTTACCTCATGGAAGCTACGACGTCTCTTCTCACGCTCCTCCTTTTGTTGCTTCAACGTCTCCATCATTCTGTCGTTGTGAGCCTTCAGACGCTCCTCCATCTTAGACATGTAGTCGTTAAGATGATCAAGTTGAGTGTCGAGCTTGCGAATCTCTAAAATTCCACAGATGATTTTATTATAATTAGTTGGCACTGACCCTCAGTCTCTTCGGTCACCTCTCCTTCATTCAGCGCCTCGATTCCACGTGCCAGTGCAGAGTGGGCAGCGGCGTTGACGTTGCGCTCGCGCATCTTAACAATAGGCTCTTGCTCTTTCTGCTCGACAACCATTGTTCTTTTAAGGAGATGTGGGTGTGCTGAAATACGGAAATAAGTTACAGTAGAGGGCATTGACGTTGGAATGAGTAAAAAGTGCGAAGATCGTGAGACAGGGAAAAGAGAAAAGAATGAAGAATGGAATAAATGATAAAGTGGGAAAAAGAAAAAAAGGGACCAGAATTTTTTTTCGAACGAAAGATAGAGGAGGGTAGTAGGTTGGACACTGAACGCTTCTCTTTTTTTTGGGATGCCAAAAGCCGGTTGGCAGAGAAAAGGAGCGAAGACACAGAGTGCGACGCCTAAGAAAATTGTTATCTTTTCGAATTAGAGAGTCAACGTAAATGCCACACAATTCTCCTCACTTTTGATTAAAAGACTAGTGAAGGAAGGGTGAACTGTTTGGGGGTGTGGAAGCTTTTTTTCCTTTCCTCGAAAATCAAATAAGATCTTTAGTTATGAAAAAGTTTAGTTATGAGAAAGTATCAACATTCAAACCTCCTCACTTCCCACTTACCAGTATGAGTCAGAATAGACCGGTAGAACTGGGAGGAAAAAGGGAACTGAAAGAAACCAAAAAACATTCAACAAATACCTGAAGAACGCCCCACACAGTTGGTTCGGGGCGAGATGACTAACTAAACAGTATGAACAATTAGATCTGAAAGTGGACGAAAAATGAGAAGGGGGTGGAAAACGACGAGAGGAAGGGGATGGTGGTGGAATCGTATAGTTTTGGTTTAAAAGTGGAAAGAGAGAAGAAGACAAACGATTTGAAAAAGGCGGGCATCACCATCATACAGTTTATCAGCTCAATTACACTGTGGCGATTTAAGATAAGGCGTGGTTGTGTCCCCTCTCTGTACTAAACTGACCTGCGTGCTGTACTGCTTTTATAACCTTTTTGTTCATGGTGCTCAGAGAAAGAGAGTGCCTGATATGAAGTGCTCTGAAGGGGACGGGCCAAGAAGAATACTGTTTTGAATTTTCTTCCTAATGGTGAAATTTTGAATCTCATAACTTGAAATTGACATTTCTAAGTCCTGATAAAAAGTTCAATTATAGAGCAGCGGAAGTCTCAAAATGCACTGTGAGCAAACATACCGAGTCATCTGTTAATTTCTGTCTGAAATTGAAACTAGAATTTGATTAGAGAATCAGATTATAAAGTTTAAGTAAACTTTGAAAAAAAAAGTAATCTGCGACACATCGAGGTTCAGAAAGATTATGATGTTAAAATCAAAAATTTGGAGCTAGGAGTGCTCTGAAGTGATCAGTCACAACATTTTTTACTTGAAAACGGATTTAAGGGACCAGAAAAAAGTTCGAAACTCCGAAAAAAAACTTGCGATTCTTAAAAACTATGCGTTCTAGAAAAACTATGAAATGAAAACCAATTTCATTGAATAACTTCTATTTCAGGTCTATTTTCGACAATTTTGATCATTTTCGGAATCCGGAGGCCGTCAAGTTTCAGATCACTTTGAAATTTTTGAAGGATGTGAAACAGGCCTGGAATTTTTTTTTGAAATTTTCTAGTTTTTTCTTCTGTACGCCAATTTCTAAAAGACACACATTTTGCCCATTTTCGTTCTAAACCCGGGATCAGAAGTTTGGCAACCGAGTTCCAGATTTCTGAAAATGGTCAAAACAGCAAAAAACCCACTGTTGACCGGTACCGTATTGGGAAACAAGTAGAACAACAATTCCATAAAATAGAAAATTTTGGTTTCTCTAGAAGAAATTAGGAAAATTAATACATGATTAGTATTTATTATGTAACCAAATTCCCCAGAAACACAACTCACATATTTTTGTTTTAGTCCCATAACCTAGTTTGCTAGCTTTTCTTATGTTCATCTAACAACTTTCGTCTGGTTTTTTTATGTGATAACAAAAAACCTCACCATTTTTTTCACGCCTGGCCAGTCGTCCTAATCTTTTGGCCCAATTCGATAATTTTAGAGTCGAAACGACAGACACACATTTCCTGTTTACATCAGATGAGTTCTAAAGAATGGGACAAAGACATGACGTTTGCTCCACACCGGAAATTAGAGCGGAAAACATTAAATGGAACTCAAAAAAGAACACCGAACTCGACAAAACATGGGGGAGATTCCGGAGGAGCGCCTGCGGTACAGACTGTAAAAAAGGTGTGTTCGGAGTGCTTACCGTTGAGCTCATCTTTTGGAAGGAGAGAAACACGGTGGGCGGTGGTGGGGACTAGTGTTGCGACGACCACACATTGTCTCCTTTTCGTCATTAGTCACTTCGCCCTTGTTGGCAAATATATGTTTTTTGGATTCATTCCCGCGTAGAGATTCATGATGATTTCGTAACCCCCACAACGGAAAGAAGAACAATGATGTATCGAGTTAAGTGATTTAAAAAAAAGGACACTGCCGGCTGAATTGGGTGTGGCAATTGTGAAATGAATGGAAAGAGAAAGATCGGCCGTCTTTATGCTAAACGTCAAGGCCAAACCGAATGTCGGAAGAGAAAGATAGAGAGATGATGGCGGTGAGGGGAAGGTTCCAGAAACACTGGAAGCGAAAGTAGAAGTTCAATTGAAGTATTAGTGAAAGCGAAATTTCGTTCTTTCTTTTCTCTCTTTTCCACAAAAGTTGCCCCTACAGTACCAACCAGTTTGATTCTACTAAATAGTTCACTATTTTTCCATGAATTGCGTCAGCAGTATATAGGCAGAAAAGTCGAATATGATAAGGAAGACAACTCTCTGAAAACTATCAGAAAACAGTTTTGTTTATCTATTATACGAATCGTATAGTAGTCTATGACCGTTTTTGTGCAAAAACTTTTCTTATTCAAAAGTAAGAACTACGTCAGTACTGTTAAAAGATAAGCGCAGAGTGCAATTCCGGGCGGAAATTTGAATTGCGAAATTTGAAATTTGATACTTTTTCGAAAGAAAAAATCATGAACAAATGTCGTTAACCTACGTGTTCCTCTCTTTTACAATAAAACTCTATTTGCATAAATCCTACATTTGCATATTGGGATCTAATCCGACAGCATTTTCCTTTACACCTCTACACAGTTTCGCTTCTATAAACTTGATTGATTCATTTGTAGAAATAAAAACGACCGGGGGTGAAGTGAAATCGAAAAAGACAGAAAGAGAAGAAGAACGAACACACCGATATAATTCGGGGCGTCAAGAATGAGAAGAAGAAGGTAATGAACGAATGACCCACTTTTCATTATATGCAGTTTTTTTCAACCACAGTGGGACGGCGAAAGAGAGTGGGTGTTAACTTATCGATGAGTAATCGGAAATTATGTAGAAAATGGTGGGGAGAAGAAAGATTTTATGACTAAGGATGGAGAAAAGATGGATAAGTTAGGGTGGGAGGAGATAAGGAAATGGGGAAACACCCTTGAAAGAGATGAAAACTACTGAATGGATCATCAAAAAGAAATATGAGATCATTTCGAATAGATCATCTTGAAACGCATCAATTACAATTCAGAAGAACGTGTTTCGGTGAATATCAAAAAGGTTTTAATGGCGTTTTAACCTTTTCCGTTGTCTGAGAAATTGCGTCAAATATCTGATCAGAAATCAGTTTGAAATCATAGGAATATTTCGGAATATTTTTTCTTGCCTTTGGAGATTATGCAATAAAACTTTAACTCACAATAAAATCTGTGACGGAAAGGAATATCTTATTTTGTTTTCAGAAATGATGAGTTCTTGCAGATTTTAAGTGAGAAATCTGCCTCGAAATTCAAAAATCGAAATTTTTTGAGGACTCGTTTTTTGCTCGAAAAAACGTAAATTTGTAAAATGTTAGCATTTTGTAAATTCAAAAGAATTATATTCTAAGAATATCTTTCAGAATGAAAATATTATTTTTCGTGAAATCCGTAATATAAGGGCCCCACACTGTCGTATTTAAGCTCAATTATCTCACTTCTTATAAATGACTATGAAAACCTGTGCACTGACAAAACATTATTAATTTAATGATGAACAGCTTATCAGTTGACAACCTTTTGATTTATTTGACACGAACCTAGATAAATTGGCTCAAAGTTGAAAGTTAGGGTTGCCTTCAACCACATCTTTTAGTGTATTTATTGCAATCCTCTTCAAGTTTTAATAATTGTTTCACAAAAAATTGAAATTATCCTATGCGGTTTCCGTCACTGAAACTTCTTCGTGATCATAGGCAAACTCAATACGCAGAAAAATGTTCAAAAAATTATTTCCTTATTCACCATAAATCTTTCCAAATTTGAAACTTTTTTTTGGCGATTTGAAAATAGAATTTTACCTGAACCAGGTGGTGACCTAAAAAATAAGTTAGGGAGTGTGGGTCCTTGAAATTAGTTGAAAAATTGCTCACTGATCCTTTAGAGAGAATACTGAGAATTCGGGATACTTGACGATTGAAAAATTTGAGAATGTAACTGAATTAGTTCAAACTCGATACCTGAACAGAAAATACATTTTTAAAAACAACATTTTCCAACAATGGGCTCTAGATTTTATACTAAAACATAAGAACCGAACTATTCCTTACTTCCGGTGCGATAAGAGAACCTAAAATTCGTAAACCCTGTCGCACTATCTGTGTTACGATGTTACGGATCAAACCTGCGAGGAAAATATTTGCATAAGTAGTTATACACTATACATGTACAAAACACTAGGTGACACTGAAGTCAACAAGGTCTAAAGTTCACTGGTAGGTAAAAAATGACTGAATTACCGTCCAGAATTCAATGTCATCCAAACAATTGAAAAAAAAGTGAAGAACCTACAGCACACATAGAATCGTACTCATCCACCCAAATATAACAAAAATGTGTGTCGTTGGAATCGAAGTCGGTGGCGATTCTCTCTTTTTCAATTGTTGGTTACGCAAACAAAACTAGAACTGATGCCTCTAGTTGTATAATATTTATCTATCCTTTTTTTGGAAGTTGTTTTAACTCACACAATTTGACTGTCCTCATTTTTTTTCCAACCGATTACCATACGAGTAGAAGAATGGGAGTAAATCCCATTACTGGATGGAATAGAATGGAATTAGGGCAGAAGAAGCAAAAAATGTAGAGGAAAACCAGAAAACGTTTTACACTATCTGAACAGGTTAGGACAAAAATGTCAAAACTAGTAAAGAAAACTATGACTACTGTACATTTAAGAAAAAAAACAGCAATATCAAAGAATTTCAAAACATCTGAGGCTCCTTTGAAGATATGACAAAAGTATAGAGAGGAAAACGAGGGCTACATATACACGATGTGCAAGAGGAGAAGCTTTTCATGCATGTCCTTTCTATTTCTGTGTAGTTGCGCAAGAGAGAAAACGGGGAAAGTGGATGCGAAAAACATTTGTCGGTCTTTGGTTTCAAAAAAGCAAACACAATAATAACCGGTTGCCGAATAAATGTCGCCCTGCACTTTTTTTTAACAAGAGTAACCCGTAATTATCAAAACTGGAGTGGTTCATATGAGAAAAGTGTTCGGATACACTTATTATATAAAACCTATCAAAAAAATATACATTTGAAAATTTACGTGGAATTGACTCTATAAACAACAAAAAGGTAAACTTATAACAATTGTGCAAGTAATCTAACAAAAACCAACCAATTTGTTCGAATAAATCAATCAAAAGTCAATCCAAAACCAATAAATGGTCCCAACGACACTCCGCTGCGAATGGGCACGCGTTGTTTATCGTAAATCGACACACGCTCTTCTATGTGTCCCCCCACGTTTTTACGTCACTCAAAACCGGTTGTTGCGTGTCTTATTCGCTTAATATCGCTATGCAATCCACAAAGAAATGCTACATTGGATGGATTTTTTTCTGCTTGTCTTTAGATGTTACGCCATCGATTTTCGAACGATATAACTTTATTTTTCAGGTTCGCCATGGGGTCCGTGGAGAAATTGACCTCGGATTTGCAAGCTGAACGGCAAAAACTTGCATTATATGAACGGAATTTACGAGGTAAGTATATTTTTTCAAATTCTCATACAATTCAGAATGATTTTCAGTCGCTGTTGAAAGTTGTAAAGCTCTGAAAGCTGAGAAAGAGAACCTTGCCAACATAATTGCCGGTTTCGCTTGTGCAGAAGTCAAGGTATTTCATTAGAATCCAGTTCAGAGTTTCCCAACAAAAAATTTCTTCCAGCCCGGATCTACAGATATCGACGAGTTGAAACAGAAAATCGCCCTACTAACAAAGGAATTCCAAAGCAAAGAGAGCGCATTGGTCCTTGCGCGCAATTCAGTGTTGGTAAGTGGCCGATATATCGATTTTCCCTGCGGACCATTATGTGTGTGTCTGTTGTAGAAGGAGAACCAAGAACTGAAGAAACGGGTGGCCGAGGCAGAGAGTATCCCCAACAGTATGTCGACAAAAACGGGGGACAGTAGTTTCCATGTGGCTGAGTTAGAGCAAAAGTTGCGGAAGGAAATGTCAATGACAAGGAAGTATGAGCAACGGCTACAGCAGATGGAAAATCACATGAAGAACAATTCAGCGAGTGACAACAAAATGGAGGTGAGCTTTTATCTGTCTCAGAAGTTTAGATTTACTAGAAACAATGCGAACTGAAAAAATCGAATCTGTTGGCGGTCCAGCCGATAACTCGCTCGAATTGAGAACTGTGAGCAAGACGGTAACCAGATGATAGAGTTTAAAAAGTTCTACAACCTCCAATCAAAATTGGCCGGCTTTCAAAGCGATATTTTGGTCCAGGCCGGCGTTTTTCAGAAGGGCCGATTTCAATTTTGAAGCAAGTTATCTGCCGGCCTGTGCTAGCCTGGAATCGGCCTGCTGACAAGTATGGCCTGAATACATTTTCATTTTCAGCTTGCCAATAAACAACTGGAGGCAGAAAGAGAACAGTTCAAGAAACTCTACGAAGACGCTCATGGACGGTCGATTTTCTTGGAGCGGAAGTTTGCATCGCTTCAACTGGACCAGAAGAGAGATGAAGCAGAGGTTACAAAGGCATCGAGTCATGTTGAAGATGATGCGAAAATCACAAAATTAGAGGTTGAAAATTGGAATTGAAGGAGTGAAAAATGTTTTTATTTTGCAGAGTCAAATCATGCGCCTGTCCCAACGATGTGATGACAAGGAGAATGAGATATCGGAACTGACATCAGCAATCAGCGCGTTGAAAGAAGAGAAGGAGCAACTATTGGAGGTAAAACTCTAGCTGAAGTATTTGGTAGACGGGAGAAAGAGACAGATTCTCAAGTTATATATAGAGATGGCCTCCCCCACAGCGCCCAAGAGAGACTCAAATCTAAGTTTTTAGCTTTGCAAAAAACACTAGGATGTTGCTAGAGACTTTCTTTTATTCGAGATGACGCGAGAAATCAAAAATCCTACCAAACTTCATACCAACGCTGTCGAAAACAGGGTGCCGTCTGGCCGCGGCTCGGTTCATGAGCAACCTGCCGGGGATCAGACCTTCCGATCTTTCAAAAACAAACAAAACCTACTGGGATTACTAGGCCACCAACCCAGCAGTATCCTAATCGAAAAAATACGGTCATGCTTCCGAAAGCCTCGCTTTATACACAGCTGAAAGACTAATTTTGAAGACAAGAAAATCCGCAGCCCCATATTACTCTTCAAAAAACATCCGAATCACTATAGGAATTCACAAACCAACCTGATCTATTTTTCAGAATCTCAATCACTGCGAAAAGAAGCGATCACTCTCACCTGTCGACGAATTCTGGTTCAGAGATGGAATGATCGCTGAATATGAGAAATTCAAGAAGGAAAACTCAAATGCGCTAGGTATACAGTCCATGTTGGACGATTTTTAACTCGCTCTATTCCAGAATTTTGCTGCCCTGCTCTCCGTGATGATGTTATGCTGCTCATAGAGAAGGCAGTTCAAGAAAATACAAAATCGGATCAAGTCAAGCAGCAACAGATTCAGATCACAAATGTAAGAGATGTCATTAACCTCTCCTTTTAACTAAAATGTATCAATTTAGCTGGAACGAACAATTCGAGTGCTCAACGACAAAATCAACTGCAACGACTCGTTTCGCGCTGACATTGAGAAGAAGTTGGAGAAAATGAACAACGATATTAGTCAACGTGACAAAGAAATTTCTCGCCAAAAAGACGAAATGAATCACATGAAGGAAAGTTTGCGGTTGGAGAAGAGCAAGAGAAACGAGCTGGAGGAGGATGTGCTTCGACAGAGGAGATGTACTCAAGAGGAAATTGAGTCTCGAGACCAGGAAATTGAAGCGTTCAGGTTATTATTTTGTTTTAAATGGGACATCAAAGACAAATATTTTCAGAAAGATGCTCGTTACTTTGCGTCACGAGAAGATGGAGAGATCGCAGAATCCTAGAAAGATTTCGAGGCACAATCGTTCTTCAACATATGAGGAGGATCCGGCTACTCGGAGAAGGAGTAGAACATACTCACAAGATGACACTACAGTTCCGAATGATCCGGATTCGAAGAATGTGTACTATGAGAATCAGTTGACGAAGAAGGATTTCGATATTCAAGAACTAAGGTGAGGGCGAAAAACTCAAGAACTGTGCTTTGTTATAGACTATCGGCGTAATTGAACAAATTTCGAGCAGCTGACATGCTCCAGATTACATTAACTATGTTTCAGCAAAGCTTTTGTCACTTATGACTGTCTTTGAGAATTCGAAAAATGAACAATAAACCGGCTCTATTGCCAAAGATGAGTTCTTTTAGAGAAAAATGGCTCCTTTAAGAAAGGATGGGGCCTGTCTTTTGCGAAAGAATTTATCTTAACCAATAGAGCTTCTTTACCGGTTCTGCTTGGAACATCTAGACAGAAGTATATTCAAGTGTAGCCAAACAGCGGAAACAGCCACCCGCCGTTTCCGCTCCGAGCTATTGTTGCTAGGAAACAATACCACGCTTCATCGCCAATGTGACATTTTTCCCATCACAATACAAATTCATTTTTTAGGAAACAACTCATGGACGTTGAAATACGCCTCCGTGAAAACGAATCTGTCTCTATGTCCCGTCAATTGGAATCTGTTGCTCGAAACGAGGAGATGACGGAGAAAGTACGAGTGCTTGAAGGTGAATCTTGGTCCCAGATTCTTGGTTCTTTCCCATTTATACCTTTCTCAAATTCTAATTTTTTAGGAAAACTGCAAATGCTGTCATCCACGAATGAAATCGACTACCTCCGCAACATCTTCACACAATTCCTTCACTCGATGGGATCACCGACACCGGCCAGCAAGTCGATATTGAAGGCGATGGGCAGCGTGCTGAAGGTTCCTATGTCCGAGATGAAAGTGATTGATAAGAAATAGAATAGATTTTGAAACACGATTAGATATTTTTTGTATATAATTCTTTTTTCTACAATGTGAATGGTTCTGCGGGTCCAACTGCCTTGGTGTATAAGTATTCTGGTTCATATCGAATAATTGAAATTTCAATCACTTGTACTTTTCTTTTTCTTGTGATACTGCTTTGTCATATTTCTTTTCTTCTAATGTTTGCACTTTATCAACAAAAAAAACTTTATGCTCTTTTGAATTTCGTCGCGTGATTTTATCTTTTTTTTTCCATCCCATTGAGGTTTCTAACCTTATACGTACTTTCTTTCATATTCTCTATAATCTCCCACTTACCCTATTTTCCAGCAAAATGAGCAATTATCGATACTCAAAACTCAACGAAGAAGAGATCTCTCTAGAAGACGTTCCATCATCTACTGGTCAGATTTTCTCTAGGCAAGAGGTAACAATTCTCAGTTTTGTGGCTTTTTCGAGAGAGTTGTTTTTTCAGCAAATAATTCAAGAACAGGATGAGGAGCTGGAGTTGGTAGGCAATTCGGTGAGAACGTTACGAGGGATGAGTTCGATGATCGGAGATGAGTTGGATCAGCAATCAGTGTGAGTTTTTTTCTTGAAAATAAAAAAAAAGTCTCCGCAGTTGACCGGACTTAGCCCAAATCGGGCTTGACAGAGAACGAAAAAAAATCTGATAGTGGATTCTAAATGTCTAATGCTCAATCATACGTCGTCGAGTTTTCGGAATCTGAAATGAAGCTGACTTTCATTAGTCTGGGGTGAACCTCTACTAGCGTAGCTCTACTCTACTAGAATAGAGTATATGTACCGTTTAAAAAATTCAGAGTAAATTCAGATTCAGCTGTATTGAAATAAACCCATGTGGTCGTATCCGAAGGACAACGACAACTACCGTAACGGCACGAAGATCGAGAAAATAAATCCTGAAACTAACAATTTTTGTAGGATACGGTAGTGGTTGTTGTGGCCCTTTGGTCACTGCCACCGGCTTTCCTCGTCCACAGCTCCGAACGGCATTGAGCGAAATTCTAGTGTGTTGGGATTTACATTTCTCCCCCAACATCAATTTTCAAAAGGAATTGTGAGATGAATGAAACCAAAAAAATCTTCAATCTTGAGAAAGTAAAAATTCCTATTTCCTTTTGTCTCATTCTCACGCGCATCCCAAAAAACTCCAATTACAATCAGAAATCACACAACTACTTGTGTAAACCAGAGAAAGTTTATGGTTTCCTAACCTTCTCCTTGTTTCAGCATGCTAGATGACCTTGGACAAGAGATGGAATACGCCGAGACAAAGCTGGACACTGCTATGAAGAAGATGGCAAAGCTGACTCACCTTGAAGACGGTAAGGGGGTGTAGCTTTCAAGATGCAACGATTTAATCCTGTTTTGCCTGCCGATCCTATTTTTATACCATTTTCGGGACTGCTAAATGAAGAATATGACGAGCGTGAAAAGTACATGGGCGTTTGTGGACCACACGCTGTGCGCACTGCTCCGTTTCCATGCCTCATAAAACTATGCATGGCAGACAAAGGCAACGGAAACAATTATCTCGTCTTTCCATAGCCACAACCTATTCATTTTGCAGAGTCCAGTCAGTGCAAAATGATCATGGTCCTCTCGGCGTTGCTGTTCTTTCTCATCTTCATTCTCATCATCTAAGCTACTGCACCTTTGAGTTTGACTTTTGTTTACCCTTTGCCCTATACTCTCAGAGCTCTCAACGTTTCTTCTTTTTAATTTTTCCGTCTAGTTAGTTCCGGGTGTAAATAAAACAAAACCATATAGTGTTACAATTCTCAGACTTCTATTGTAATAAAAATTCTATCGCTTGAGTTTTAAAGTTTAGAACCACAAATATACTGTGCCTCGCAGTACATCTTTACCTGAAATGTTTATGTTATTATTAAACGATGGGAGAGACACTCTCTTCCCAACCTTCGTTCACCTATGCAAACACTTTTACAACTTTCTTGCCTTATCGCAACACCCAACACTTTCGAATTAACCAATTTTAGATGATTGTGAGAAGGTTGTGGTGACGGAGAATGAAAATTCTACGTGTCTTAGTTGTATATAGTTTTTATTCAATTTATTCTGCGGACGCCGTCAAAAATGGAGCCAAGAATGGAACGGATCCAAATGGATACATTGTCTTCTGTCCATGTATGGGTGAGTTTTCAGTTTTGGGGGGTTAAAAAAGCAAAACAAAGGAATTCGTTTCAGGACGGTTTGGAAACCAAATCGATCAGTTCTTAGGAGTACTGTCATTTGCAAAATCGTTAGATCGGACTTTAGTATTGCCGAATTTCATTGAGTTTAATCATCCAGAAACGGTGAGTCTTCAATTAGGAAGACGTCCAAATTCATTCTGTTCCAGAAGATGATTCCGTTCGAAGTGCTATTCCAAATTGGTACTGTTGCAAAATACACTCGAGTGGTCACAATGCATGAGTTCACAAAGAAAATTATGCCAAAAGTGTGGCCGCCAGAGAAGAGAAGAGGTAACACCAGCTTCAAAAACACCTGTAAAATGGATTTTCAGCTTTCTGTTGGAACCCACGAAAAGCTATTTACGACACGGACGCCGAGCCAGGATGCCATGCAAAAGAAGGAAACCCATTCGGTCCATACTGGGATCACATTGGAGTCACATTCGTTGGCGATGAGTATTTTGGAGAAATTCCTGGAGGATTCGAAATCAGTCAGATGGGAAGTCGAAAGAAATGGTTGGAGAAGTTTGGACCGGAAGAGTTTCCCGTACTGGCATTCTCCAGCGCACCAGCAGCGTTTCCATCCAAAGGAAAGGTGTGGAGTATTCAGAAATATTTGAGATGGTCTTCAAGGATAACAGAGCAAGCCAAGAAGTACATTGCGAACAATTTGCAAAAGCCATTTGTAGCCGTGCACTTGAGAAATGATGCTGATTGGGTAATTGTGAAGTGGAATTGTGTGTGGAAGTCCTTGTGTTTTGCAGGTCAGAGTTTGTGATCATATTGACTTGGAGAAAAATCGGCCTCTCTTTGCTTCTGAGCAGTGTCTAGGAGAAGGACATCATCAAGGACAACTCACTAAGGAGATGTGTATTCCAAACAAACAGCAAATCGTGGACATGGTATGTTTCAGCAACTAGTTCTCTCGTTTTCATGAAATTTTTCTGTTTCAGATTGTCGAGAAGGTCGGCTCAATCGGCGCCAAGTCAGTATTTGTAGCCAGCGACAAGGATCATATGATTGATGAAATAAATGAAGCCCTAAAGCCTTATGAGGTGCGACTTCATCTTGTTTGCAGAAAAACAAATAATCCACGTTCCAGATCGAGGCTCATAGACAAGAAGTTGATGACATGTACACATCGCTCGCTATCATGGGACGCTCTGATTTGTTCATTGGCAACTGCGTGTCCACATTTTCGCATATCGTGAAGCGGGAAAGAGATCACACTGGACAGTCACCGCGACCATCCGCATTTTTTGGAGTCCGATCCGTCAGGAGACATATTGATTTGTAGTTTAAAAACTTCCAGATCTCATTTTAACACATGGAGCACTTTATTGTTGGATAAATGTTGTTTTAACATAGACAAATTGAAAAAGAAGTAGTAGGCGCTGGAGTAAAAAAGGAATAAAAAGACTCGAAAGCAAAAGCGCTCCATTGAAACTCAGTTGACCATCTCACACTCTTCGGAGTTTTCTTCCAACTCTTTCGAGACAGATCTCTGGTGAACATAGAAATAAATACCGAAGACAATGAGGGAGATGATCACAAGAAAGCCGACTCCGCAGATAATGATCTGTTTGAGGTAATCGATGGCGCGTGGTTCGAGAAGTTGACGATGTGCTGAGATTTCCAAATGTTCTCCATGAAGAGCATTCAGTTTGTCGAGGTCTTCGTGAGTGATGGTAAGATTATCCTGGAAAAGAAAAAAATTACATTAGTATCAACTAAAAGTTTTTAAAATCATAATTGTATAATTCCGGGCCAACCTGGCGGGCCAGGTCCCAGAATTTCTTCCGGTCCGAGTGAATAATTTTTTGAAAACTTTTGAGAAAAAATTATTGAGATATTCCGCTCATACAAAAGTATCGGGACTCCGAAATTTACAAAAAAACTCAGAGAAACACGTCAGAATTTTTTATTATTAGTATCAGATCAGGTCGGGGCCTGAAAATTTTTAATTTTGACCTGACTCGAGACAAGTATCACTAAAACGAACAAGTTTCTTACCACGTTGTGAGGAATCGGGAAGAGAACCGTGGTTTTACAAGAGTTTCCGTAGATGATATTCCCGTTGACCACTATAAAATCGGTTTTTGCAGCAATCACAAAGATGTGCTTTGAGTTTTCCATATGCCTGTTCCAATGGATTCCGTTGATCACTGTATCGTAAACCTGAAACAATAAAAAAATGTTAGCAAAAGTCACAATTCCATAAGCTTGCCTCTGTGTTTGATGCAATAATGATAATGCCATTTGCAAAATATCTGGTCAGAGTTTGGCTTGGGGTCAGGAACACTTCTTGGTCACAATCCTTGTAGTTGGCAACCGAGCATTTGTTCTTTCTGGACACTTTGCAGCGAATAAGGGATCTGAGTCTGTGGCAGGAGTCCGCCGAAATAATTTTGTCTCCAATTTCGACAGCAAACTCGGAAATGTTGCGGAACTTGTAAATGGTTCCACTCTCGGAGAACTTTCCTATTGGAACCACCTGAAATGAATGTAACTTGTTATACAAATTTGAGAGTGCCACTAACAATCTTGTAGCGACCCAACTGTCTCTGTTTGTTGACGTCACCACATGCGTACATTTCCAACTGATTTTCTTCGTTACACTGCAGCTGTTTGTGGGTCATGATTGCCCATGCGTCATGGTCTCGATTAGGAGGGTATCCGAAGTACTCCGAAAGCGACTGCAAAAGGGATCTGGGTACAAATAATGAAAATAAACTTACCGTAATATTCCATTGTAGAATATTTTTGAGCTCGTAGTAATCGGAGGTGACAAGCTCATCCTTTGCCAAGAGACGACGCAAATCTTTTGAAATTTCCCTCATGAACGCCTTCCTATCCTCATCAGTAATTTCTTCTATCTCTTTGAAGCCCACTGAGTGTTTAAACTTTTTCCATACTCTTATCGCTTTATTCAATTCAGAATTGTGTGTGATGTCTCGCTTGAATCGTTCCTCGACTTCAGGAGGGCTCAGATAATGTCCTGTTGCTTCGGTCAGAGCTTGGCAAGTGGTTGTGATCATTTCGGAGACGTCGTATTTGTTATGACTGCCTGGGATGATTTTCACAGTGGTGCACATGTGTTTGGTGTCTTCGATGTACTCTAGTCTGAAAAAAGAAGTTCCTTCTTTCCTTAAACCTCAATTATCTGAACTTCTGTGAGAGATAATAAAAATCTGTCAACTGATACAATTTTTGTCATAATATCATTCACATTTTACCAGTAGACACATGTTTTATAACTCTCCTAGAAATTAAGATAATTGAGCTTAAAATGCACCGTTTTTGAGAGACTACGGTAACTTACGTTGCATCTCTATTGTCCCACATGATGAACGGCTCTTCGGGTGGACCATCGGCCATTGCCGCGATCGGAATTAATGTCCAGAATAGCAAGAAAACCCAAGTCTTCATTCTGAAATTCAAAACTATTTGAAGAGGAAAACGTCACAAGAGCAGAAACAAGCTTGTTTGATGTTAAGAAAGCAGCCAAAAATCTGGGCTAACACAGTTTTTTGTGTAATGGTGCGTTACACAGAACTGTTGGGAGATGTGTTGATAATGGTTTGCTCAAACAATGACCGTTACACTGAATGGAGCATTCTGAACAATAGGCAAAATGTTTTTGAAATGAGATTGGATGGGCGGGAAATAGCTGGTTGAAAAGTGTGCAAAAAGAGAGAGGAAATTGGAACATCTGGAGCTAGGGGCGTGGTACAGGCCCACCTGTTAGGTTTGAAAGGGCACGAACTAAAAAAAGTGTGAGTTTTTCTGTGGTTTAATAAGTGCATTAGAGATGTACAGAATGACCTTTTCGGATTTTTTCAGAATTACGAAAAGTCCTAGTTTCAGAATTTAGAAGTTTGGGAAGTTCGAAATATTCCGGTTTTCAAAATTTCGGAATTTCTGAATTTCGGAATATTCTGATTTTCAAACTTTTCGAATTTCTCATCACAAAATCGCGGGTGAAAGAATTGACAAAAAGATTTCCAAGATGCAAAAATAATCATAATTCCGTTCAACACCCGCAAGGAACCTTTTCGCGAGCGCCTTTCACATACCGTAGTCTGGAAAAATCTAATTTCAGAAAGAAAAATTGGAACATTCCCGAAAAAAGGTCGGATTTTTAGAATTTCGAATTTTAATCCAAACATCCTAGTCAGTGAATTACAAGTTCTAATTCGAGATTTTTGGTTTTTCAGGTTTAATTTAATGCGTGACTTTCAGAAAAATGGATCCGAGAAACCTGAGGAAAAAGTACAACGCTACAAGGCTACGGATTTGAAAGCTGTGCCATGCAATCTTGAGACGTGATCAAGACCTTGTCTACTTCTCTCGTGGTCATCGACAAAAGTGGCTTTCATGTTTTCATAACATTGTCATATTTGTCTTTGTGTCACCCGTTGCTCAAGACTTGAAATTTGAATCAATTACTTGAGGATACTGCATCTAACATTTACCGACTCACACATATTTGATCATTTCCAAAAGTGGACAACAATTTGAGAGATGTATTGTTCAAAACATTGTGTGACTGGTACAAGGTGTAACCTCAAATTTTATTGCCGAATTCAAAAAAAGGACGAGAGAGCCCTGAAATCTAGGAGAGGATTAATTGGTGCACATTTTTGTTAATGGGTTGAGATTTGGATAGATTTGAAAAGATGCACATCGAGAGTTATGAGGATGGAGAGTTTCAGAGAACCTATCATCGGGATTTTGAAGTGAGGTTGGATGGGCGGCAAATCGCCGATTGAAATGTGTGCAAAAACAAAAAAGGACATCGAAACATCTGGATCTGGGGGCTTGGTACAGGCCCACCTGTTATGTTGAAAAGGTTACGAACTCAAAAAGTGCAAGTTTTTGGATGATTAAACTGGTACATTCTACTGTATCCGTTTTAATTGAAGATCACCCAATACGTACACTTTGAGCTCAATAGTCTTGGCATTTTCAGATGATATCAAAAAGTTTTCAACTGATAAATGATTTATCATAACACCTCTAATATTTTATAAGTTGACAGGGCTCAAAATGCACTCATAGGGTGACCTTCTATTGGAATAAATACGGTATGTTCAAATTCAAGATTTCTTAATTTCTTAGTTAGATTGGGCGTTTTCTTTTAGCTTTCAGGAGAATAGGTCCAAGTAACTTGGAGAAGAAGTAAGAAGCTGCGAGGACAACGGAATTCAAATCTGTACCTTGCAACCTTGAAGCGCGGTCAAAGTCTTGTCCACTTCTCTGCGTCTCATGGTCACTGAGAAAAATAGCCTTTATGTTTTCAAAACATTATCACACATTTGTCTTTGTGTCACGCGGTGTTCAAGATTTGAAATTCGAATCACACTACTCACGGTACTACTTTTTAAATAAACGATAATTCCGAAAAAATGGTCAACAATTGGAGAGATGTATAGTTCAGAACATTGTGTGCCTGGTACGAGGTGAACCTCAAATGTTATTGTCAAATTCAAAAAGATAAACGAGAGAGCAATGAAATCTAGGAGAGGATTAATTGGTTCACTATTGTGTGAATGGTATGAGATTGGGATGGATTTGAAAAGATGCACATATTAAAATGGACAGTTTCAAAATTTCAGAAGAATCGAAACTTGGAAACGAAGGAACGTTCATATTATTCAAAGTTAATTATCGTGGAGAATAAGTGTGCAGAACCAAAAAAGGGGTTTGAAGTTCTGGCTAATTGTGTCTCGATAGTGTGATTTGTATTTTCAAAATTTCGATTGGTTCAAAACTTATCGAGAGAAGGTCTGAAAAAGAATTTTCAATTTTCAGAAGAAAATTGTTACAACTTTGTGGCACACAGACCACGTTGGTTTTTTCTTGTTTCCTAGCACCGTCAACTTTTAATGTGGTTTTCTCGCCGGAGCAAGGTCGCCAGTAGAAACGTTTTTGAAAGTGCCAGCATTTCCTGCCTATTTTTTTCAGTACGAAAATTTTGTGTTATCCGTTTCAAAATTTAATAAAACTGTATCACACTGATAGAAGCCGACAATATATGTGAACGTTAAGCTAAATTATCTCGGTTCCTGTCAAATATATAAAAAAGTGATCAGAAGATATATTGTTCATCACAATATCGGAGGTGTTTTATCTGTTGACTCATTTTTCATATTTTGCTAAGGAATTGAGATAATTAGGCTCGTATTTGAAAGTGTGTAGGCCCTTATAATTCGAATTTTACGGTTTTTCTTAGAAACCATCTTATCTCACAGTATCATCTCGGGTGTCTAAAATCACACACTTTTAGACAAATATTTCCAGAATTCACATTTTGTTTGAATTTTTCTAATCAACTGATAACGATCTTTGTAACACATTTTGAATGGGAAACTTTGTCGAAACTTATCTCTTATATACAAGAATCAATTATCTACATGGAAAATCTCAAATGCAAATGATTTGACTTGACAAGCTCTCAGTCTTAAACATGACGTTTTTTAGAATCTCAGAATGTTGTCATGTTGAGTTAGATTAGGATCACATTTCATTTCTTGAATTCCATTGAGTTCTATGCCAGCTTAGATATTTTCAGGTTAGTGTTCTTGTCTGGTTTTATCTGAAATGGATCACTGAAGATAGCACTTTGCATCTAAACTTTCGTTTTTTCATGTGTTACCTTTCTGTCAAAAATGCACTCCTACATGCCATATGTTCGTAATTCTACTCACAGTTTTTAAAAATCTTGGATAAAAACCATCGAGTGGCAGTAACCAACTACCTGCGCTTATCTCATTACTATGCTCTCGTGACATAATTAATGTTTGCTCTCTTTTTGGTGGTTCATTCGACTAATATTCTTCATTATGCAGGACTGTTGGCACAGAAAAAAGAGAGACAGAGTGATTGTCTGCTCACATCCAATGGTGTCCTTATCAGATCCTTCTCCTTCATTCGGTTCATCTTTCTAATGTTTTTTCGTTGAACAGATGTTTGTAGACTCTTGCGTAAATCTACATATCGCTAAAATCCATACGAGACCCACAGACAGTGGGCAGCCATCAAATATCTGCGCAGTGCCTATTCAACTTATTTTCCCGAAATTCAACTTTTTCTCTTTTCCTTACCGCTTAAAAATGTATCAAACCTTTAATTGTGGATTTTTTTTCATCTTATTTGTCAATAGGATCTTCATATTCTAGTTTTTCAGAGAGACCTCATCGTGAGCTGTAGTAATTGAATCTCAAAACGAAAAAAATATTCTTAAAACTAAACTAGAGCTTTTAAGAAATACCGTAGATATGTATCTCATAATAAAAAATATGAAAGAAATCTAGCTAAAACATAAAATCCCAAGTGACCAATTAAGTAGAAAAAACAACTTTTTGTGCTTGAATACATACTTTGTACCGGCTTGTTGAGCCTGAAAATTTGATGGGATCAAAAACCAAGATTAGAAAAAATCTTCGTGGCTAACTTTTTTTGGTAATCACTTGTCTGGAATATAGGCTCTTATCTTGTGCCCATAGATTTTTATTAACTCATCGAAATCTTCAGAATGTTGAAATTCTTTCCTTTTCGATGTACTTTTTCATACATGATAGTTTTGAACTAACTTAATAGAGTTTCGAATTTGCTTAACAATCCAGAACGCTTCCAAAAGGAACCGACAAGTTTGAAGTATTTATTCAGACGCATAGAGTTAACCTTTTAGCAGTTAACATGATAACTGCAGTCATTAGAAAATGTTTCTCCCCAATACTGTGTGCAGTTCGTTTTAAAACTTTTTTGTTCGAAAAAGATTGAACAAATTAAATTCTTTCTTTTTTCGTAAAAATCATAAATTGTCTCTTGCCTTTCAGAACGGGTTGTCAAGAGCTATTTTATTTAGTGCCCTCGCATTTCTAAGGTTTCTTAGATTTATCAAAGCCAACTCAACCCGCAACTTTGAGAGCATTATCTCGTTTCCTGTGAAAGATATCAAAACTTTGTCAACTGATAGAGTATATCTGATATTACGATGAATAATTTATCAGTTGACACTTTTTAAAAATCTTCTGAAAGAACCGATAATTGATCTCAAAGTTAACGGTTTGGGTGGGCTTCTGTTAGAGGAAACACAGTAAGTAACAAGTGAAACACTTGTTCAAAATTTCCTTTATTTCTCAGATCGAGATTTCTTTCTACATTGTATGTTCTCTTTTTTTTGAGGTATGTCGGCTGCTCCGGATAATTTCGACTTGCACGCTCTCGCTGATGCTCTCGATGAGTCTTCCGACTCGTCCACAGACAACGAGTCCATTAACGGCGAAATCGGTTCAATCCAAAGACCGGATCCAGTTGTGCAGAGAGCCATCGCCCGAGAAGAGGAACTTGAACGCAGAGTAAGGAATAAATATAATTTTGTCTAAAAGCTGATCAATTTTTTTCAGCGCAACATTGGAATCGCTCATATCAGAAGCTTCGGATATGTCATCCCATATAACATGCTTCTACAACTTCTACAGCTGATGAATCACCATCTTGCTCATTATGAGCCGGGGTAACAATTTACATTACTTTACCAGCATAAAAATTATTACACAAACACTTGGAAAGTATGTTTCAAATCATATAAAATTTTCAGAATGGAAACTCGCCTAGCTATCCAAGTCTGTCTGATCTTGTACAACTACCCAGAGATTATCGATGGATTCAATGATTATCTATGGCCTGGGATCACTGTTCGACGCGAGTTGGCAGGCGGCGAATTTCGCTACGTCATATATTTTCCCGGCGGGTTCTGGGTAAGTCTTTCAAATTGAAATCAACTTGAGTTATCATTGAATTTCAGTTTGTCCCCACCCCAGATCAATACCATGAAAATATGCCGGAAAACGATGAGGATGATCATGAGGCGTTCATGAGAGAGCGTCAGCAAGGAGAACGCTGGCTGGATAGCAGCAACTCGGACAATGAGCAGGAAGGCAATGATACAGATTCGGTATCGGAAGGAGACCATATCCCAAACAGAGAGCGTTGAGAATTTGGATTTCATTTTCGATTGTTTTTTAATACACAAAACAGCATCTCTCACATTCTTTCGGTTGAATAATAATAAGGTTGATAAATAGGTTGAATATGTACCAGTTCTCAAATTTTTCCTGGATTTGTTGCTTTCATTAATGTTGTAAAGTTTTTCCTGGAAATTTTTCCAAATTTGCAAATCCCCGCCTTCTTGATGAATTCGTCATTTTATTTCAAGATTCAAAGGTTGGAACAAAGTGTGAATACAAATATCTAACACATTTTCAGTTTTGTCAGAATTCAGTTGTAGGAGAATCCCAAAATACGTTTGGAAAAAAGGAATGAAGAAGCGAAAAAAGAAACGTCACAGCCGGTAAAGCATTATACAATTAAAAATAGAAAAGCAGGAAAAAAGAGAGATTTTGAAAAGAATTGTAATCAGTTGGTTTAGTCAGTGTTCCCGAGTTTAAAGCAAAAATTAATGTGTTGACATGTACTATTGAGGCATCGTATTCAGTTGATTTTGAGATCCACTAGATCGCCTGGAATAATGGATTTTTATTGAAAAATGGAGGAGGAAGTATTTAAAATGATTATGACCTACCATTTTGCAATTTCTTGGAAGCAAATTGATTGTTGTTGTCCAGTGGAAGGCAGAGCTTAACTCCCATTGACGTGTCGGTTGCAGAATTAGGACTGCTCTCCTCATTTCCGTTTTTCACGTCTTCAGTTGGAGACTGAAATAATCAAAGCTGAAAATGTGATCTATTGATTCTCTGAACTTACCATTTTTCTGCCGGCAGCAAAACACATGGTTTCCGGGACAGTGGAGGATCTAGTTGGGACAGTCTGAAAACTCAGCGATGATCTGTTTTTCCTGATATAGGACTGATTACCTCAATTTTAAGGGTGTTCGTCTCTTCAATAATGCCCGTCAATTTGTCGTTGTATGGACTGATAATGCTTGTCACTGAAAACCAAACAAAAATAACTTTTGACACTCGAAAACCAAAAAAAACTATTGGAACATATAATGAAACGTTGTTGTTTTCCCTAAAGGCTCAAGTAACATTCTCAGACAATGTTGGGACAAAGTTGACTCGAATCGGACAGGTTTGTTTTTCTAGAGAATCACTTTTGATGGCACTCAAATGTTATCAGTGTTATTAGTAATTTGATATTTTGCAGTTTTCCATTCTCACCATGCAACATTCAATTGGACTTGAAAAACTAAAAATGAAACAAAAAAAATGCAAAAACTGAACGTGCAAAGAGCATGCAAAAGGAAAGAACTAATAATATAAAACTGCAGCTTATCTTTGGGATTCTCTGGGCACGGGTGAACAAACAAAACCTACACTTTCCAATGCAAAGAGGTTTCAGATTAAGAGATGTAGGCCGCGCTGAAAAGTATGTTAGTGGTTGAAATGGGAGAGAGATGTGAAGTGAGAAGAGGATTAAAGAGAGAAAGAGTTATCATGAGTATATCAGAATGCAATTTCTCTTAAGATTTCCTTAAATTTCTTGATTCGATACGTTCTCATTTCTAAGAAGCAAGTTTTTGGAAGAAGAGAAGAAAAGCTTCATGCTTTGTTCTGAAAATAAACAATCCGCAGGTGCAGAAAGTGGCATTCGATTGATCCCTAGATTTTTTAAAAGATAGATTTTGGCAAGAAAAAATAGAAGTGAGAAGCATTAGTTGTGAGTTTTTTAGGTTAAATGTGAGGGTTTTCGGCAAATGTGAGTTGAAAGAAAACCAAGTTGAAGCAATGGGCAATGTGTTTCCGGGCGGTTTGGGAAAAAACGAGCTGAGTCTGGAATAACTAACCCATTGAGTTGGAAGATGAGATGCTCATCGGGGTGTCTGATCGCTTGTCCATTCCATTTATCTGAAAATATTCAATATTTTAGGGTATGTCTACAGTACCGGTAAATAAGATATACACAAAATATTTTCAGTTTATTGTCAATGGCTGAAAATGAACTGAAATCATGTGTTCTCACTTTCTTCAAATTGTCTAAAACCCATACATTAACCCATTTATTCCAAAACCCATATGACTCACCTGTCCAGCTGATGAAATAGCATTCGGCAAACTGACAGCTCTATTCATTCTCAATGAGTGCATCGGAAGTCCAAAGTTCTGAATGCGCTGTAGTCGCTCCTTTTTTGAGAGCATATTAGTAATAGCTACTTCTTGCCGCAACCGGTCCAGCTTGAGCATTGATTCAACCTGAACCACATCTTAGAGTTCCCAATTTCCAAAGTTTGTTTCTTACCGCTTGAATACTCTTGGTGTATGCCTCAATGTAGTTCAGGGTTTGTTGCTGGTACTGAGATTCTGTTGAGGACGAGGAGCTTCGGGAAGATCCACCGTCGTGTTCTTCATGAGATGTGTCCTTGGCTGCCATCATGGCCAATGAAGATCGATCTTCCATGTCTTGAGAGGATTTCGGAATATGGGCAACCACATCATAGTACAAAGACGTTCGGTGAATGGTTTCCGTTCCTAGCATCTTTTTGAAGAACTTCTCAGTGAGACTTGGCTTTTTGTAGATTTGGAGACAGATCCTTTTTCTTAACACAATGTGCATGGGGCAAGGGTGGGACAGGCGGACCATGACTTTCACAATCGCGTAAATCCGATCATTGCTGTTTGTTGGAACGTTCAGAGCTGGAGAATCATGCACCGAAGAATCCCAGGAACATGTTGCAATGTGATCTTTATCGTCGTATTTGTGAATGGGGAGCAACAGAAGATTGCCTTCCGGCTCCAAAGGAAGCATAGAATGTAATCCAGCAACACGTGGCACATTCTCATCACTGGTCATCTCACCGGTCATATCATCAGAATTGAGGTCTAGGAATAGTACTGGGATATGTCGCTCGACGCCTTCTGGGGCAATCCTGAAAATAAAAAATAGTGTTTGTTAAAAATGAAGTTTCTAGGCTGTCTCACCAGTCACATGGGGCTCCTGGAATACATGAGTTTGGTGCTGGACACTCGACGGCGGTTCTCTCCTCGGTCAGTGCCACCCACTGTCCCATTAAGGAATGCTCCCTGTCTAGTTCAGCTTCAGACTTTCCAGATTTGGCACTCAGTGTATCTAACTGGTGTTGAAGATAGAACTGCCGATACTTCAGCGCATGCGACCATTGTTTCCTGATCTTATCTAGATCCTCCTCTTGGTAGCTGTCAATTGATTTGGAATGATTTGGTTTGACAGCCATTATAGCTCCAATGCTAACAGATGTGATGCTATCGATGCTAATTGGAAGTCCATCTGGTGCCGCAACATTCATTCCAACCACCAAACGTCGTTGCTGTCCTTGTTTCAACTGATAGATACCACCAGTGGCTACATCCTCAGCATGTCTGACCTCTACACTTGTCCATTCTCCATTTTCATTCAGTTCCCGAACTTCTGCCCACATCTCAAGTCGTCGAGTTACTTCCATCCATCGATTCTGGAGCGACTTGCATTTCTCATCAGTATCCAGAACACGTTCTTCAGGGTGTCCGCAGATTCGATGTCCCCAGACTTCAATGGAAAGCGCGTCATCTCTCACGTACTCCATGAACTCTTCAGTGACCGTCACGTTGAAGTCCTGAACGAAAAAAGTAAACATTTGAGTCATTTTGTACTATTTGACTTACTCGTTGATGCTCAAAGATGACAGTTGTCGGGCACGACGAATGGTTCGCTGCTTCGTTAGCTGGCGCAACAACAAGCAGTTCGGAGATGTTGAAGAACGAATACTGGCAGAAAACAAAGTTGGAGAGCTTTTCCGGAAGACCCGAGGCGCGCTTGATTCGTACGCGACAAGTGATAGTTTTGCCAAGTAGTGAATCCGGTCCAGTGTTGGCCTGATTGTCAATCTCTTCTTGTGTCACCACGCGGAAGATTTGAACATGAAGACGTCCAGCAACTTCTCCTTGTTGAGATATTATTGGGACCTGGATAATCAAAATTTACAGGTGTCGGTATGGATGGATCTAATACCTGGTAATCAAGACGGAGATCATGGAACAAAACTTCCAAAAAAACATTGGCAACTCCCACCAGATTATGATGCTCTTGACTCTCAAAGAATGGGTCAATAACTAGGGAAGAGCACTCGTTCAATGGGATTCCAGCGGTCTTCATTGGAGATGCATTGGGTGTTCCGTTCAATGACTCAGATGCTCTGGAAGAAGAAATGTTTGTACTATACATGTCTGTAAGACTACAAACCTAGAATATCCATTGATCATGTCGTTGTATGTGTCTCGCATGTCAACCAATCTGCTTTCCAACTGGGATACAGTCCAGAATTGGCTTCCACTCATTCCCTCTCGACGGACAACAATTACAGGTTCACATACAAATTGTCCAGCTTTGATTTTGATTGGTCTCAAGTTAGAAGCCGGAATTTGTAGAGTGACATCATATGCTGTCTGGCGTTTGGGCTTCTTGTTCAGTTCCTTGGAGATCATATTCGCTTCACGGACAAGGGCATTAGCGTGGATCACATCAGCTTTCAGTCTTTTCAACGATTCCGCGAACATCTCCTCTCTAGAAAATGTTTCATTACAAATCCAATTTCACAATTCAGAAAAACAAATTTTAACAATTTTAAAAATCAATGAACTCACTTTCTCTGTGCCCAGTAGAAAAACTTGCTCTTCACAGACTGCTTTGGGTTCGTTGGGAATGGGAATGGCGGTAATCCAGTCGGAGTCGTAATCGGTGTCGGTAGACCGAATCCTGGTGTCATCGGTGTGGAGGGTGTGAAACCGCCAGCCGTCAGTGACTGAATGTATTTCTCGAATGCCTCGTATTGTTGCTCAAGTGCTGCTTTTTTGTCTTCCTGGAAACAATTAATTGGGGATTAGGGAGTCTGCACAAAAGACTGCAAAGGAGTTTCGTGATTACCTGATGTTTCAATGTAACACTCTCCATGTACTGATCGACTGCAGAACTGATTGGGTTTGCGTCGTTGACCTCATGCCAGGCATCATTGTAATCAAACATGGTGCTATCCTCCATAATGGATTGGTCCATGTCCATCACTTTTGGACAGTTCACTTTGAAAAAGTGATTCATTCCAACCAACAAACGATTTCCATTGCGAAGAAGTGTCCGATCAGTGATCTGTTTTCCATTAACACAGATTCGACATTCAGAAGACATTGGGGCTACGAACAGACGCATTCGCCCACCATACTCATCGACGGTCAACTTGGCGTGACGCCTCATTATTCCGAGACCACGAAGGACAATGCTAGTGCGTTCTGAAAGGTTGGCATTGCGTCAATTTCAAAAGACAGAAGTCATTTTCAAAAAACTATTAGAATTCGTACCTTTTTCGTCTTCCTTCTTCCCTGAATCATTTGAAGACATTGACAATCCTGAATCTCTGCTTGTCTCCAACTCTTCGGAGTTTCCGATAATTGCGGATCCCTGAAGTTAAATCCGTTGCTATCTCTCCATCCCAAAAAATACTTACATTAATATAATAGACCAACAACTCGTTCAAGGATGGATCGGCATTCATGTTCACCAAATAAAACCGATCTTTTTCAACCTTGATTCCACTGGACTCTATTGAAATTCCAATTTCCGCCAAATCCTTCTGTCGTTCTTTATTCAAAGTGTCAGTTTCCTTGAGACGCTCCTCCCAAGACTTGTTCATCTGTGCGACGAGTCGTTCACTCTCAGCAAGTCTCTCGCGGAGCTCTTCGGTTTCCTGTAATTACCTAAAAAATGTCAGAGCACGTCTCATCAACTACACAAACCGCATGTTCCTTCTTCGTTTGTGTAATTTGCATGCGAAGTGTCTCCACCTCCTCTCGTAACTCCCGAATGACTCGAGCATTTGGATCCTCGTTGATGATTGCGTGATTGACAATCTTCTTGGCGCGATCCGCATATCTCAGTGTTGATAGTGTCTCTTCATAATTGTCAGCTGCAGGTGACAATGTTGCAATCATAACTGTTCTCGAATTTCCTCCAAGAGAATCTTTGAGCAGCCACGTCAACACAGAATCTCGGTATGGAATGAACTTGTCTTTTTTGGAGTTTCTCTCTGCCAACGCGGATATCACCATACCCAGAGTTGTCAGTGATCTGTAACATTTTCGTATTTTTTTTTGGCAGGATATTCCTTCAATATTACTTATTAATATTTCCTCCTTCTTCCAGACGTTTTCCAACAGCTCCGGTCTTTCCAGCTCTTTCACTTCCAGCCAAATCTACCAGCGAGATTTTGGCTACTTTTTCTCCACTGAACCCGTTATCCAGATCATGCAAAGTTTGTGTTACAATCAAACTGAAAACGGCATGCGATCTAGAACTTTCGGCGTTCATGTTGGTAGCGGCAACTGTTCTTGATTTGTTTCCCTCTTCTAGGAGATTTGAGATTTGCTGAAAAAAATTTCAGTGGCATTTCGAAATTGTTTTTCGGCAAACCTCAAAAGAGTTGACTGCAAGAATGGACAATCCATCAACCATCGGTCCGAGTATTTTATGTTCCCGCACTTTCAGTGCTTTGCTTGATCTTCAAAGACGTTTTGTTTTATGTTTTTACCCAAGAAGGGAGGGCTTACTTTTTGGGGTCGAGCAAGTCACGAACTCTTTCGTTGTAAATTTCCATGTATGATACCTCAACTTTAAAAGAAAGCGTGGCATTGCTAGTTTCCTGGATTCTGGTGAAAATCTGAAATTGGAAAAAGTAAGGCATAAATATGTTTTTGGGAGACTCACATCATTACAAACGCGTGGAATGATTCCTGGCTGGTCAGGCGTTCCCATCATTGTGTAAGACTTTCCGGATCCTGTCTGACCATATGCAAATATACAAGCATTGTAACCCGAGAACGCATTCTCGACGACTCCAGATCCCAAATGGTAGCAAACAGTTTCTTGGCTTGCGAAATCATAACTCTTCGGGTCAGTGGAGCAGAAAGAGTGGTCAAATGTGAACGTTTTCGAGTTTTTTCTAAACTTTCATTATCAGTTAAATTGCCTAATTGATAAGGTGGACTCACTCTTCGACCGGGTGGTTCAGCACACATTGTTCCTTTTGGATTTTGACAACCGACTTGGTTTGTAGGTCAAGTTCTAAAAAAATCGTATAAGCGATGTTTTCCAAGAACTTGGTCTCACCTCGTTTATTAAATGGACGTACGCGAATTGCGACTTTAACAGCGCTTTCTTCATCAGGCCCTGTCATATTTTAAACCAAATCTGAGGAGTACTTTAGAACATCTGAAAATAAGCTTTTTGGTAAACAGTAATACAAAAATGATAAAAAAGCGAAAGAGAAAAGTAATCGATAAGGAAGAGAGTGTTGACAATATGCGAGGACAAAGGTGAGGAGAATAATCAAAAATTTATGAGGCAATCAGTTATGGAAAACTTTTCGAGTCGCAACGATGCAGGAAAAATGAGAAGAAGAACATAATCGGATGGGTAAAGAAGGAAAAGAAGAAAACTTTGGAAAAAGAGAAAGAGAACCTATAAAAAAGGGCTTTGCTTGTTTTTTTTTGCTATCATTCTTATAATAAATAAATGGAGTGGTGTCTATCCTCTTCTTTTCTTCTTTGTATGTCATTCCGTTTTTTCCCAGAGGGGAACTTTCCCAAAAGAAAAATCCGCCAGACCAAATTTGACCTATCATAAAATTTTTGGGTTTGCAAGTCGGAAGAACAATGAGAAATAAAGATATCCAAGTTAGAGGAGCGAAGCGACGATTTCGCGCCGTAGGCGCACCAGCCAGCCGTTTGAAGCGCCGGAGGCGCGGCAAACAGGCTGGTGCTTGAAAAAAATAAGTGCAATTTCATTGGCGCTGGGTGCTTCGCCGTCGGGGTGTGGAGCACATCACTGCCCGAAAGCGAGTGGAGCTTCTGTTGGAAAGGGATTAGTAGTTGTGGCTGAGATGGGAGAAGGAAGGGGGACCCGCCACCAAAAACGGGGGGCGCACCAGCGAATCTCTTTTACATGACATATGTATGTGTCGGACACACTTTTCCGAAAAGCCACTTTGTTCTCAACTATCTAATTCTTGTACAATAAACAAAAGGAGAAGACGGATTGGTTGGAAAAGAAATGCGAAAATGATGAAGGATGATGAGAAAAGTTTAGCTCTTCATGTCACTTTCAGGAGATGAGGCAATTCTTCAAAGCAAACACATACGACACGTTTGGTGTTGAAGAAATGTAGAAATGAAAGTTTCTTGTTAGGGGAATACAACCTGTGACAAAAAGAACTTTTAGGAATTCTCAGATAGGATCCCAAGAGCTTAGAAATGCAGAAACATGACGTAATGCAGAAGCTCGTTCTCGCGATCCCCCGTGAAAAATGATATTCGGAACCTTCTCCTTTTTAGGCTCCCTGGCGCCGTTCTTTTTCTCTTTTTATCTCTCCGCGACATTCCAAAGGGCACGATACGAAACAATTCAGAATGATACATTGGCGTGCTTGCGCACACAACACGACCCCGCCGCGCCAATGAACCCTCCGAGCATTAACATTCTCATTTGCAATTGATGAACATCAAGTATGCTGATGCGCTGTCGGAAGGAGCCGCACACTCTCTCCATTTTTGCTCTTCTTTCTTGAATAAAGAACAAGAGCAAAAGATGAGGCTGAAAAAGAACCGGAAGGGTGACATCGAACTTGTGTTTTTTTCGGGATGGTAGTGGATGTAATGTTGAATTGAAGTTTTTTGTTCTTGGGATCAAATAGAGCGAATCGGAACAGCACTTAAGAAAATTGAGAAAAATCACTAGGATGAAGTGCAATACGTCCCTCTATCCCTGTGATAAAGTACTGTGATAAAGTGCATCTAGCGGTCTAATGTAAGTAAATCGTGAGAAAAGTGATAACGAGAACTGAAAAATTTCAAATAATGAGAAAGCTTTCAATATTCCTAGAAATTCCAAATCACACTTTTCTTCTGAATCAACAAGTTTACGTAATTGAAGCACCATCTTTTTGGGGCGGGTACGAGAGAAATCTAGAAGATGTCACTGATCATCTGATGTGCAATAAAGGAAATGAAAAAAGGCGTGAAAGTTGGCTACAATGACGTGCGAGAATCAGGAAAAATACCAAATAAAAAGGGGGAAAATGTTTTCAGAATTTTCGAGGTATTATGTAAGCTCTATTAAATGGAAAACAGGGATGTTCTTAGCGGAATTCAGAAAAACTTATCATTTTCGGAGAGAAATTCCAGAAATATTTCTCAATTTTTTTTTCAGAATTACAGATTTTGGAACTACAGTATGTCTCCGGCGCACACGAAATGTTTTTTGCGGGTCTCAAACGGAACTTCTTTTTAAATATTTTTGGCGTTTCGAAATTTGTTTGTCAATTTTCAACTTTTCGGGGTTTGGTGATGGGAAATTCCGAAATTTGGAAAATTTGAAGATTTGAAATTCGGAAGATTCCAAATATTCCGTAATTCCGAAAAATTGAAAAACCGAATTTTCTGAAATTCCAAAAAGGTCATTTCGAAAACTTTTAATAAAAAAACATAATTCAGAAATTATTGTGGACAAAGAAATATAGATTATTCAAAAACAAAAAAAATCGAATCTGGATTGTTTCGGTTTCTCGAAATCTCAAAATTTGGATTTTCACATCCTTCAATTCAATACTAATAAAATGAAATATGAGATAATGCAAAAACGATCATCAATCAACAATCCTGCTCATTTTGATGTTGCCAAAAACCGGCGCCGCCGGAAAAGAGGACAATTGTCTCTCTTTCAATAATTACCATAATAGTCAAGATGGCCGAGATGATGTCACATGAATCGGAAGAGCCGTCTGTGCTCTTTGTGGGAATCGGGTACAATCTTTCCTCAAAAAAGTATTTGACTAGACACATACACGACATACGAAAAAAATAGAGAATCGGTTTTTCCCGCAGACCAAATGAAATAAAGACGAGAAAAGGGAAAGGAGCTATAGAAAAAAGGAAGAAGAAAAAGAAGAGAGGGTCCTCCTACTCTTCTTTTTTCGTTGGATCATTGCCTACGGATATGTTTCAATAGTGGATTAGCGGCATGGTGCCCAACGCCCTACAAACCCAAATGTGTTGTAGACTTCGGGAAAAAAACTAGTAAAAGGGGGCCCGGCGGCCAAGTGGCTAGAAGAAGGAAGAAAAAAGAAGAGAACCGATAACAATTAGCTGGTAGGCGTCGTTTCTATGTTTTTTTTTGCGCCGTTATTTTCGTAGAAAGATGCTCCTTCCGTATCTGACAAAAAAACCACCAGCTGATACTTACAAGAAACATGAGAAGAAAAGAATAAGAAAAAGCAAAAAAGAAGAATTGGGACTACTAGAAAAAACAAATTTCCCCCAATTTGCATTTATTGTATCTGTGAGTCTGCGTAGCATAAACATAGTAAGAAAAAGAAGAAAAAATCAATTGTTTTATTTCCTAATATCGAAGGTTGTCGAAATTTTTTCTAGAAAAAAATGAAAAAATGGCAACAAGTTATGGAGCAGAATACAACTGATAAGTGATACTGGTCAAAAATCTATTCAATCTGATAACGCAACGAGAGGAGACTTAGAGAAAGTGAGTGGGTTGAAGGTTGTATACAAAAAGGTGTTGGGAGCACCAAGAATGACAGTGTTGAATATTACGTAGATTGTCGAAAATGAATAAGTAAACGAAAAGTGTCAGGTTTCAAAAATTAGAATGTGTATAAACCTTTTTTGGGATTCATCGAATGGCCAGAATTTTTTTAAACGTTAGCCCTGAAGCTTATGAAACGGTTCTGAGTTTTTGACCGTTCGAAACTTATGGTGAACTTCAGTAATCTTGATTTTCAATTCCTAAGAATCCACTTTTCGATTTACTTTGAAGATAGGCTAGTTTTTGTCCAATGAGCAACTTCGAAAGCTAACAAATTGTGAAAAGATAAATTGTGAAAAGATCAAGATAAATTGACACATTCCAATAAAAAGGACCAACCGCCAAAGAGATGAACAAAACTTGAAAAGAAGAAAATACCTCAGTATTTGTGTAAAAAACTTTTTTGTTGATGAAAAGAGAAAAGAGACCGTCGGATTGGAAGATTAGATCTGGAAAGTTGCGTGACGCATAGCAGATGGCATCTAAAAAGTTTTTTTTCCTTGAAATCGGCTGTAACACTACCAGCTTCTTAGTTTGAATTCAAATTGATGACTTTGTTCACAAAAAAAGTTCTAAAGTTGTGAAAACCGATTTCCATTTAGTGTTGGCAAGAAAAATCGGAAAATCTAGAGAAACCATCAAACATTAAAACTCTGCGGCGGCGGCAATCGCGGCACCCCGCGAGCAGCGATAATTATCTTGATGAATTGGTAACAAGTGATTTTACACTGATCACAAAGCCCAGAAGCTCCGAAAACCAGAAAAAAGTGGCAATACATCCCAAAAAAAACTCGGCTAACCACAATACGAGTGGAAAAGGGCAGAACCGAACAGAACAGTGGGAAGAGTGATAAGAATAGATAAATATTGGGCCACACTAACTGTCAAATAATGAGATGTGAGATAACTAGAGAGGCGAGTGGTGATCAGTGAACAGAAAACAGAAAGCAGAGAAAAAATGGGCAGAATGACCTGGCTTTCAATTTTTCATTCCACTACTTCTCTTGCTTGAATTTAACAAAAAACAGAATAAAGACGAAAACCTAGGTTACTTTTCTCCAGAACTCTTTTCTTGTTTTTTTTTTTGGAACTCAAGCAATCAAATTGTATTCGCCTGGCCACGAAGACTAGGCTAATGGCACCCCGTGGGTTGATAAAGTGTAAAAGAATGGCAGGAAGTGAGTTGCTCCGAGATGAGCATGCTTCTCCTTTCTCTTCAAACGCCTCATCCGCCCCGTTTTCTCCGCTGCTGTTCGGAAACAAAAAAAGTGATCCGCAAACACATATCATAACAAGATATTGAAACCTTTCGCTTCACATTCTCACTTCTTCATTCTAGTGTTAGTGCCTAGAGGCATTGTTTTGAAGGAACGAGAGAGGATGCGTGTTTTACATCAGTTTCAAACGGAATAAATTGTCCGAACGCATTTTTAGATCAATTGAATGAACCGAAACATATATATTTTGAGTGCTCTCATTTATTTATTTTGTTTCATATCAAAGATATCAAAAACGGTATTATTTTGTGAAGAAATGTCTTTACGAATAGAATTTCTGAAAAATTTTTGGATATTTTTGATAAAATATTTTTATTATATTTACTGCTTTCAATTACCGTATTTGCTTTTAGAAAGCTGCCCGCACCGTCATCTCAATTATCTCGATTTCTATGAAAGATCTCTAAATATTGTTCACTGATAAATTATTATTATCATAATAACACCAACATTTCATCCGTTATCAATATTCAGACTCCTTTGACAGGGTTTGAGACAAACGAGCTCAAAGTTGAACGTTTGGTTGGGCTTCCATTAGAGCAAATACTGTACGCATGCATCGAGTACTGCGTCGTATTTTTCAAGATTCAAAGGATAGCCTTCTATGACATATGCTGGGTCAGAAACACGGTATTTATCATGTTAATAAAAAAAAGAGATATTTAGAAAATTTAACTGATGATGAAGTTTCAATTACATATATCCTATACTACTCATCAATCAAGTAAAAACATTTCAACTACCGTATCCCCTTTTCAAAAAACTGCAATTATCTTTCGCTCAAAACTAAAAGCTTTTAGAACTCCAACCAGCAATAAATTCCAAAACAGAAATAGTACCAACTATTTTGAGTTCATTGCCCAAATTATCCCAACTACTCATTCTTGGAACAGAATTTCACCCCGGATGTGATGTTTTATTACCTACATAAACTCAGTTGAAGATGATTCATAAAAGGAAATAAGAGAGAAGGACAGAGAAAAGAGTGAATTGGCTTGAAGCTGAAGACCAAACTTATTTTGTGAAGAGAAAACGAGTTGGGAGTATGGAGGGGATGCGTCGGGAGGAAGGTTTGTGTCGGATCGGGGTGAAAAATTTAATTAAAATGCGAGAGGCAGGCACGGACAAACTTTTTCTCTCTTCACGTTCCGCCTGCCAATGGGATAAACTTGCACTTTTACTGTATATGAAGTGTCAACAGCTCTTTCTTTCCTGCTTTTTTTTGTTTTTTCCTGAAGCTTCTTCTTTTGGAGCTATTATAAACAAAAAAAAAACAGACAGACAGAATGAAAATGAGTAACCGTGATAAATAATGAAAACAAGGAAGACTGGAATGTCATTAATTCCATTTTCAGACACAAAAACTGAATCATCTGGAAAAATAGAAAAAGAGAAAAATGGAAGGGACCAGGATCTTGTGGTTTTGGAAGATGAGAGGGTGCTTGGCGATTTTTCATTTAGAAGTCACGAGATTTTTCGTTGGGTTTAAGTAATTTATTTTGGGATCAAAGCACAGGATTTTTGTAAAGATTCTGAATTGTCGATTTAAAATAAAAGAGTTACCGTAGTTTCTCTAATAGAAGCTCATCACATACGTGAACTTTGAGTTCAATTATCTTGTTTTCTACGATATATGTCAAATCTATGTTAATTATAAAATCTTTAATTAATTATAAAATCTACAATATTTTATCAGTGGACAACTGTTTGATACCCTCTTATCATATCAGAAATAATTGAACTCAAAGTGGACTAATCGTATGGGCGTCTAGTAGAGGAAGAATGGTAACTAAAAATAGGTTGATCCCAGTGATTCTCTAATGAAGTAATTATATAATTGAAATCCAAATAAAAAATATATCTCATTAATTTTTGACCCACGTTTTTTCTTTGTCCTTAAGTTGTCCGAACTTTTTCTCTTTTTCCATTTATCCTCTTTGCCATCTGCAATATCATATTTCATAGGCTGCATTTTACATGTGACCAAGAGGAATTTTCAGAGAGAACACGATGAAAAATAATTGGATCATTCTAGAAAAGAGATATGAATAAGGAATGAGGGTTCGAGAAATTTCCAGTGGAATATTTGGAGAAAATATTCCTTCTTAGCTCTCTGAATTTCACCAAAAATCCAGAAAGTAATTCATTGAAAAGAAAAAAAACGGAACAAATAATCCAGAATATGTACGTGAGTTCAAGTTTGAGAATAAGAAGCAAAAAAAGGAGGAAATGAGAAATGTCATCTATTTCAAGGAAAAAAGAAGAGGGGTAAGGGACCACAAAACATTGATACACACAAAACCACAAACACACTTTTAGTGCATGGAAAGGGTAAGATAAGAACCGGAGAGGTTCCGAGGAGAAAAAAGACATTCATAAAGTGGATACATGACAGATCCTTCGCCCCGAGAGCACAAATCGAACACACTTCAATTTCTTTTGTTTCTTTGTTTTTCCTGTTTTGGCCAGTTTTGACAGGGAAAAAAGTTTTTGAGAGGAATAAATGTGTCAGTTTTGTATGTGCAAAGAACGAAAATGAACTACACTGAACGTGTGACGTAGAAATTGGTTTTGGAAAATTGAGAACAAATGCGCGAAATGTCAACAAAAAAGAAAAATATTTGTTTTTTTTGTGGGACCAAAAAAATGCTCAAATTCTCCATAAAAGTTACATTGTAATTTATTCACTCAAATGAGCTTTTCCGGTAAAAACGAACACACAGACACAATGATGTTGTCATTCTTTAGAAAAGAGGAATCATGGAATTTCTCGGAAGACATAAGAAATGGCAACAAAAAAACTAATTAGCTTTCTTTTCGAACACTGACCTTTTTGCAAGAAAGCCTCCGACCACTGATTGAAGTGCATCCAGTTCCTCAGAGGGCAAAAGAGGGAAAAGCAAAAGAGAGAAAGAAGGAAATGAGCGATTGTCCAAAATGGAAATCAGTGTGGGGCATGTGGCGATTCTTCCCGCCCCTCTTTTTCTCTTTTTCTGGAGCCAGCTCCTACCAATCTTTCGCAAACATCTTTGGAAGTTTTCGTGTTCTTATTTGACAAGAACCACTATTTTTCGGAATGATCAAAAGGATTTTTTGGTAAGAAGTAAGAACATTTTTAAGGCAGCTGCCAATTGTACAGAAGCACATGGTGACACGGATAGGGTCACAAGAAACGTCATTTTTTAAACAGAAGTTTGTTTCAATTTGACTCTAGTTATTGGAAAGCAAATAGAGCTTGTAAGACATAAAAACGTAAAAAAACGTGAAGTTGAAGCAACTCATTTACCGTATTTTCACTGATAGAACACCTTTCAAGCCTTCCAATTTGAATTCAATTATCTCGGTTCTGTTGCAAGACATTGTAAATTTGTTAACTAAAAAATTATTTGCCATAGTATCAGCAATATTTTATCCGTTGGCCAATTTCTAATGTTTTTCACAGGAATGGAGATAATTGAGCCTATAGATGATAATTTGTGTGAGTTTCTATAAGAGGGGGAATACGGAACTTTAAAAAAGGACATCTGAGAATTCATATATTGATAAAACGAAGAATAATGTAACCGTTTCAATGTAAAAAGAGCGGTTAAGTGAAGAATTAATTTATTGAACCGAAAGCAAAGCCTACTCTGTGTGATTTTCGGAAACTAAGTTTCCGCGAAAATTGTAATTTTTTATAATTTTCAAAGTTTCTTATAGACGAATCAAATGAACAAACCACATTACTACCAACAAACTAACTGACCAAACTATTCCACCACTTCAATTGTGTGCTAAAGCTCTCGAAAAGTCTCAAAAACTATTTTAAACATCACACTGGAAACATCCCCCGATTTTTTGCTCCTCGTCGGGAGGGGCGAGTAAACGTAAAAGCTTCTTGCCTCCTATCACTTTTTGTTCGTGGGAAACAGTAACGGTAAACAATAATGCTACGACAGATAGCAGAAAAACGCAACTTGCTTTTTTTTCTCGACAGAAAATGGAACAAAAAACGGTATGACAGGTCATTGGAGGGGGCCGATCTCTCTGTATTTGGGTCTTTAATGTTTGATTAGCGGATTACGGACGGCTCTAATTACCCTTTGATCGAGATGAGGAGATGAGACAGAAGGCACGGGAAATTGTGATGGGGAATGGTGATAAATGCCCAGACTGGGTGTGCGTAAATCGAAAGAAAAGGAGTGAAATGAGTGAGCAGCTTTGATTCTGCTGCAAACTCTAAAATCTAATTTCCTGAGTGCCCAAAGATTTTGGCCTCACTTTTTTCTAGAGTTTTTTCTAGAGCTACAGTAGCTCTTCTCTAAAACTTTTTTTAGCCACCTATAAAAAAGGTTCATTTCCTTCAAGCAAAAAATGTATAGAAGTGAGTGAAAGTTGGAATGCAATCAACAAGATGAGATTGAACAAGGAACGTCAAGAAAAAATATTTTTTTCTTTGTGACGCCTCTTTTAGAGGGACTAAAATTTCGCTTAGGCTCTTCTTCAGCTTTCTCTCTCTTTCAAAATAATTAGCAAGTTGGGTTCTCTGGAATGTCGTTTCCTTCTGTTCGCTTCTTTTGTGTCTTTTTCTGGTAGGCTAGTACGAAAAAATGTTGTTGGTGGAGGACAAGAAATGCAACATGATTCATAAACTGACACAGAAAGAAGAAGAAAGACAAGGTTACCGTTTGGAGTCTTGGAAGAAAAGTCTTGGATGACAAAAAGGAAAAATAAGAACAAAAATAGAGGAAGAAATAAGAAACAATAAATGCGCAACAAAAAGCTGACCAGACCATATACCGAGTGTTTGTTTGCATAAGTATATTGGCACTAGTTTATAGGTGACAGAGGAGAAGAAGGACTTGCGCATTTTATCACTTTTTAAGATGACTCAACATCCAAGCCCTTGTATAGTCAATGCAGCAATGCTATTTCGTAATAATTGAGTACAGTGATTAGTAGCAGAACCAGTTGGGATTCTTCTGGCAAATAAGTTTCGCAAGTTGCAAACATTGGAAGTAGATTAGAGGAAACTAGTGTAGAAAATCAAAGTTTTGAATTTCAATAATCACTGTAATCTTTGCATAGTAACCGACAAAAATATACAATATTCCAATTTTCAGTTTAAAAAATAGTCAATTTCGAATTTTGGAAAAAAAATTCACAAATTTCATACTTGTCCAGAAATTCCGATGTCTACTAAACAAATTTCGAGCTTTCATTTTGTAAATGTAAATTTTTGTACGAATCCAACTGAAAAGATATACGGTATTATGGAGAAGTGGCACAAAGTTCTTCTATTCAACGTACCGTCAACACTCTCATACAATTCGTCAACTTTGAGTCAATTTATCTCGGTTCCTGTGAAAGATATAAAAAATTTATCAACTGTTAAAATATTGTTGATACTACGATAACCACTTTGACCACTTTAGATATCTTTCATAGCAAATGAGATGTACGAGCTCAAAGTTGACGGTTCGAGGACGTTATATTAAGTCAAACTCAAAATCAGTTATCTTAAGTGTACTGTGAACTTTTCAAGACAATAAAACAATTCCGGAACGCATTTTGCAGATGCTAAATTAGAAAGGGTTTATCTAAAAACGTCAGAACATTTCATGTTTTGTCCGGTACTGTAATTCATTTTCAAATTTACAAAAAGAATATCATTGAAAGTTTTTGAACTAAATATTTCAGGTTTATGTTTAAATTTGTACTTCTTATGAGAAATGACCCAAGAATTGTATGCGTAATACCTCTCCTGGCTTTTTCTCTTACTCCTAGCTACTCAGACAAACAAAAGCTACGCAACTTGACTAAAAGTGTCTGGACAAGAAGTCCTCGAGATTAATTGAAAAAAAAAAACGGCACGAAAAATCAATCCGAAGGTCACTTGATATAAACCTCAAGGATGTGATTCTCACTTTTCAATCAAAATGCGTGAACGAGAAGGCGCGAAAAAAAATTCCATAAAAAACGAGGTAAAAGAAAAGAAGAAAAAAGGTTATTCCACCGAGAAGACTGGGATTGAGTGATAGATGAATGAAACAGTGGTCACCTTCGTCGTCCGCACACAGCAGGACACCACCGTGTCGGACCGAATGATTTAGGTGGTGAGGTAGGTGCACTTAAAGACCCCGCAACAGCAGCCACGTTCTTCAAAGTCCTCTGATGCAATTCATCATCTTATTACACTTACTCGGCAGTCATCCAGCATTTAACCCCTGCCAACTAGCCCCCGAATGTTATCCATTATTTTATAACGCTACATTTATCTAGTTGAGCACTTAACAATCCTGCGGGGAAAAAGAGGATAGAGAGAGGGAGTGCATTTCAAAAGATTGACAATTGTCATTATGAATATAATAGCTGAAGGAGTTAGTCAACCATGGAACTAAAGTTGGGAAAATAGAGGAAGAAGAGAGAACGTGCTAAATTTTATATTAATTACCGTAATCCTTTTGTTCAAGGAATTCATTTGAAATTGCCCAGCTGGCTGTAAAAATATAAAAAAAAGGACAGATGCTACTGGGGTCAATATTATTTGTCTAATTTTTCTCGAAATTGATATAAGAATGGCGTTTTTAACTGACCATATTTCTCTCAGATCTAAAAACACTAGTCTACAGTATGCTCTGAAATTAGCAAATTTAGATTTTCGCAATAATCCGAGTCAACAACTCTTATTTATGACTTCTTTTATTTTGGGCTAAACAGCCTGAACCTCAAACTGGCTGATATTAAAATACCATTTGACCACAGAGTTGTCTCTTCTAAACAAACAATATTTAGCCATAGAAAACAATCGGGGCTAATTTAAGTAAGATGTCCACCTCCTTTCTTTTTTGGTCACACGGTGGGAAGGGACCAAAAAGGAAGAAAAAGAATAACAAATCGTAGTTGTGTTGTGTTGGTTGTTCAGTTAGGAGATGGTAATCAAATTGACGCGAGAGAGGCCTCTCGTCAACTAAGTGATGTGCTCAGCAGATATACTACGTCGTCGCCTTTCGAACAAGTTTCGAACATTCTCTGTCACTCACTTCTCTCACATGCACTACCTTTTTAGACATGTTTTTTTTGTTAGGGGACCTAATTAGAAGAACAAGGAATGAAGTCCAACGAGCTCAGAAGGTTTTCGGCTTTTTTTTACGGGGAAGACAAGTCTAATTATTCCACAACTATTTTAGAGATCGACCTTCTGAAAATATTAAAACAAAAAAGCTTGACTTAAATTCCTATAAGTGAGGCTCATGTGGTCCGCAAATAAAGACGACATAGTCTGAGAGGAAGCAAATAAAAAAGGGAGAAGAAAGATTTAAAAGTAACAAAATAGTGACTTTGTTCAGTCTCCAACTTTTAGACAACGCTGATGCTTCAGTTTTGCCAGTGAAGGTAATTCAATTTTTGGGAGGAAGGCGGGCGTGGAAGATCAGAGACACGCGCATTACGAGTCTTTTTGTGAAGGTCCGAAGAAGGGAGGAGAAGACGAAGAAGAAGAGGTACATAATGGAATTAGGGGGGCGGTAGCGTCAACTTTCATGATTCTTGTGTGGCCTACGTCACTAGATGATGGGCCTCCATATCCAATACGGCCCATATAAGAGGAAAAGCAGCAGAAGTTCGTTGAAAACGAAGAGAAATGAATTCCGGAGAAGTGATGACGGAAATTGAGAAACTTGAAAAAAAACCTATGCATGCCACATGCGGAAATTGGATTGAGGCTTCTTTGACTTTTTTCGACTGCTAGAAAAAGTTTCATTTCAGAAGAAATCAAAGGCTCAAAATTGCAAAATCAAGGTTTGGATAGACCCCAGAAAGTTTGAAACAAGAAGGATGCTAAATATGGTTGAGTTGAAAGTTTTAAAGAAAAAATGCGATGAGGCAACTCAAATTCAATGCGATTTCAACGCAGATAAACCAATTAAGATGAAAACTTCAAAAAAACTGGATGATAAGTAAGAAAATAAGAGGTTTTCATTACATTGATTAACTTTCAGGTTTAAGCCAATTTGTCTCAGTGTTCTGATTAAATATATCGGAAAGTATCAACTTCCAGAAAAATTTGGAATCCATGATGAGCATTTTGTCAGTTGACAACTTTTTCATATCTTTCACAGAAACTGAGATAATTTAGCTAAAGTTGAAGATTTGGTTCAGTTTTTTCAGAGGATTACGGTAGTATAAAACTACGAGCTTTCTGACCAAAATTGAGATTTTGGAACTATTCCAGAAAAATGTCCAATGTTAGTTGTTTTTATATTTATTTATTTTTTTTTAAGATTCATGAAATTTGTGTGTCATTAAAATTTTTTGTAGTACTTATAACTTTTTCAATTTGTTATTTTCCAACAGAATTACAGAAGATTTTTTATAAAGTAAATTACTTCTCAAACTTGAGAAAAAACGTGTTGAAACTGTATCTAAAAAGTGATCAAAAATGACCCGGTCTGACAGAATTTACCAATTTGAAAACAACATTTTGAAACTTCGGAATTTTTTGAAATATACTCCGTTCTTTACGAATTTTTACAAAAACATTTTTTAAACATACAGGAAAAAATGAATAGGATTTTGGTCTGTTGGAAGTATGGTATAAGAAAACCAAAAAAAGCTGGATTATCTTTTAAATTTTTCTAAATTAACTTCCTCTTATCCGGCAACCTTATGAATTTTTCCTATTTCATAATCTCTTATTTCCCTTCTTCTCCTTTTTTCTCCCTACTCACCTTTTCTTCCCTCCCCCTCTCGTTTCTCCAGTCGTCACAAGCAGTTCGAATATATTTGCCATCTACTCGTCTCTCTTTCGGCCTGCTTAGTATAGTGGTTAGTACTCCACGTTGTGGCCGTGGCGACGCTGGTTCGATTCCAGCAGCAGGCAACTCTTTTTGTTTTTTTGTTTTTTCGATTTGAAAAAAGCAAAATGCTACTCAAATATGGCGGGAAACAAGAAAAAATGAGAAATACAAAAACAATGTGGGAAATAAGAGAAGATACAAATGGAACAATTTCGAGAAATGTTTTGGGAGATTTTTCAGTAGGAGAACACATATTTTTAAATTCGACGAAATTTTCCTTTGTTTGAATTTTCATGCATTGGAAAACATTTTCTGGCCAACTACAGAAAAATAAAACAAGATCACAACAGGACAGGGGCCTTTTTGAAAAAGTCAAAAATCAGAAGAATGTGAGAGATGGCTCAAAAGAGAAGCATATGCGATGTGACAAGTGATACGTCCCGCGCACGCGCCAAAATTGCCTCCGAATTATTTTCTGAAGATTGCTTTCTTCAAGTGCTCTCCATCGCACAATCTCCTCCGTCGAGAATAAAAAGCCTTCAATATAGAATAGTCACGTCTTCTTTTGATATGTATTTCCAGAATTTCATGTGACACCACCACACACCACGATGTGCATCGGGAAGGACGACGAGGTGACATGTTTTTGGCTCTCGAAACTTTTTGATGGACAACTACACACTCGTTTTATCATATTCATGTCTATATTTGACATTAGACCCGTTTTCGGGAAAGAAAAAGAGCAAGGAGATGTACGCTATGCCTTTTTTCAAGAAGTGTCCATCACTAAACGAGGGAATTCCAATCAAACTAGTTGACATCTCTTCCTTCTGAAACATCAGGAATGTGTGAGGAGTGTGTTGCTCATTTCTACTAGTTATTCACGAAATGCCAAAACCGAAAGGAGCCTCTGGGATCCGTCAAGAAAACAGGATTTGACAGAGACATCTCACGAATCTTGTGTTTCTTCCTCGAGACAAAATGACGTTTTAAGAATAAACAGAGCCGTGTTTTGTCATGAGAAGCAAAGAATGAGAATAATATGAAGAAATTTAAATTCGTGCCAATGAGGGATTGAATGTTGGCTGATAAGAGAAATTATGGGCGATTTGATTTATCATTCAATTGGGAAGCCAGAGTGACCTTAACAGAAGTTCTCATAGCAGACAATTTTTCGATGAGCGACTAATGAGATTTGAAAAAAACAAATATAAGAACATGGATGAATGAATTGAGGTCCAGTATCCAAGTGAACATCGAAACGGGTTTATCTAATTTTCAAAACACATGATTTCAAGGTTAAGATTTTGTGGTACATGTAGGAGGACAAAAAAATTTCACAATTTCATTCATTTTTCAAAATTATAGGCTTAAGCATAAACGTCTTACGCCTTAAGATAAACCATTTGAACGAATGTGCTCGAAGCACTTGATGTACCTTTGGATCCTGGAACATTGTTTCTGGTATTTCGATGAGAGAAATATACCAATCGAAATCTGTTTTAAAATTCAGAAAATTTGAAATCAATGATGAGATTTTTCTATTGAAAAAAGGTTCCATAGTATAAGAAAATATACTTCGAACAAGTGCGGTTGTTGTGTCATAAACTTCTAGGAATTTCAAGATATAAAATTCACAGTTTTTTATCGGCAAAACAAAAGCAGTTCTTTTTTAAGTTCAAGTTTCTAGCGCACGTTATTTGGTTCATTGATTTTTCAAAGAGGTTCTAAAAATGAAAATAGTCTCAATTGGTAAAAATTTCTGAGTTCAAGATTTTACCACTCATCCAGGCAAATAATTTTGATGGTACAGCAATAATGTGGTTATTGAGGTAATAACCAACTTAGGAGTACAAAAACCATAATTCGGTGATACAACAAATCTGAAGAAATCCGAGATTCATACCTCCATAATGTGAGTTTTGTTTTCCGAAATAAATAGGAGGTGAACAACAAACTTAAAAACTAAACTAGTATTCAAAGCTGTTGAAAACACATTGGACCTTTCCAAGAATTCAATTTTATCAAAGTAAAATAAAAAATAAATAAATGAGCAAGCTATGGTTCAGATTTGAAGGAGAAAAAATAAACGGAAAAGTGCTCCGCGCATTTGGTTGTTTCATCTATTTTCTCACATATCCTCTCGTGAAATCTGAGAAACATCAAATCTGCTGGTTTTCTTTTCGGCCTCTGCATGAATTCTTTTTTTCGTTATTTTCCTACAATTTTTGAAAAATGGCTTTGGAAACAATATAATTCATAAACACTACAAAGCTACCGATTAATTTTACTTCGAAACTATAGTTTCATATGTTATCAAAAATATTCGATAAATATTTTTTGAAAGTTTTCCCCTAAAGATATTAAATATAGGAGAACTCAAAAACTTGAAAAATCACCTAATCTCGGAACACATTTTTGCACTGTTTGGTTATTAAGACATTAATTTTTTCAAGTTTCAAAGCATTTCAATATTTTAAAGTTAAACACTGTACACCGTCACGCCAGAATGCATACGTGACTCCGAGAAGTCATCACCTGTCTAATCGATATAGACAATTGTTTATTACAAACACAAAATAAACAGAAACTATTTTTGAAAAACATATGTAGATATTTTTTTAACTGAAAATAGCTGAAGTTATAAATCTTGAAAAGTTTATTGGTGTCAAGAATAAAGAGTATCAATACACAAAAGGAATGTCGACACTTGTCAATATGTCATGAAAAAGAGTGGAGCTGATTATCGAAAAAACTGAGTACTTGATGTTTGAGAGCGATCTGACTGAGCAGATATGGCTGGATTGAACTGAAGACATATGAAAAAAGTAAAAAATGAAGTAGCAGGTAACTGGAAGATTAGAGTTTACAAGAATCGTGAGACAAGATAAGAAATTTTAGAATCCAGAAGAGATTCGAGGTTGCTGGTTTGATAGAAATGAATTTCAGAAAGGAGAAGAAGAAGTTTTCCAAATCTTGAAGGCGATGAGTCAAGTTTCAGACAGCATTGTTGAAGGAGGCAAATGCATTGGTCGAGTTGCTCTTCAAATTGGTACTCGGAATCGTCGTTGGCTGAAATAATAAAATGCCCACTTAAATTTCTTTTTTTTATAATTTTAAAATGAATTCTCACAAATCCCGATTATAGTTCTAGAGTTCAACCTTTGTGAAATCATCCGTAGAAACTTTATGTAACCGATCCTTTTTTTACATTTTACCCAAAAAGTATCAAATTCGGAAGTTACTCATGCCTTTTTGGTTGTGCAGATTGGAGCAAACAAATAATGGATGGACCGCGACCATCTACTCTTCCTCTTCCTAAATTACCTTTTCGCGCCGTGACTCTAGGGAGCGCCCGAGTTCGGGATGCGCAGACGAGCCTCCGGGGACACAGGCTGTGGGTAAAGAGTTAATGGCATGCCGTGGTTGTATTTCACATTTTGGTAGAAAAGACACCAGGGCAAGAGGGATAACACAATTGCCGAAAACCCATCAGCCGACAGAAGCGGCGACACAGAGCAACAACGTCGTGTCTTCTTTTCTCATCTCTTTTTGGGACACAAGTGGTTGGGGTATACGGTAATGATGCTTGCTCCGCCATCCGATGGTCCCCCAGACCCCATCTACTTTACTCACGTTTCATGAAGATGGTGATCGCTTTCATGCAATTGAATTCCGCTGGCGAAACGTCTAAACGTCGGAATTTGAGCATGATGCTGCTGAGGTGCTCGTCGAGAGATGCGTCTTCCGACTGCTCACACAATGCAATACACAGGAGACGTGGCCATTGGGTCAGAATAATTTGACGCTGGAATTATTAAATTACTCGTATATCATCATAACGTGTGCTTGTGTACCTTTTCTGACTCGGTCAGAACTGCAAAAAGACGGAATTGCTGTGCCCACTGTAGAACACTTTCCATATGGGATAATGCTGATTCTTGGAGGCTGTCTTTCTGGAAAACAAGTGTAACTGAAAGTCAAATACAGTAGTCTTCCCACCTTCTCATCTTCTGTTTTACCATCACTGGCACTGGATGGTGAATCTTCCCGCTTAATCATTGTTGAGTGTCCCATAATTGCTGAAACAGCACCTGCATACTCCCGAAAGAAGTTCTGAGGATCCATGTCAATTGCTGGTCGGATAGTTGCCGTATTTCTAGGCTGCCTCTCATTTTGTACAGCTGAAACACGACACGATTCTCCAGATATATGAAATTCACGAATACCATCTTTGTTCATTCCTTTGTTCAGACACTTTTTAAGACGGCAAGCTTGGCATTGGTTGCGATGGGCTTTATCGACAACACAGTTCCCAGTCCCTGCTTGGCATCGATAGATCAGTCGTCTTCTGACTGATCGCTTGAAGAATCCAGAGCACCCATTGCAGGCAAGGATGCCTTAAATAATCAAAAACTTTCAAAAACGCAGCAGGAGCATAGTATTACCATAGTGTTTCCCACTGCTAACATCGCCACATACTGCACAGCAAAGAGTTGGAGACGATGATGTTGGAGGACTGTCTGACTTAACTGATCCCATAGATGGGAAGCTGTTCACACTGATAGTAGTATGGTCCAATGGTGGAGATACGCTAGCGTTCATCCGCTGTTGATTGAATGACATGGCTAGAGCGGCAGCGATGTGAGGAGAAATCACGCCTAGAATGAAAATTTGTATTCTGTTTTTCTTAAAAAATTAAAAAAAAGTCAGACCTGTTCATTCTAAAGTCAGACTATAGCAAAATTTTGTTGTTTTCTGTAGGAGATTTAAAAAATTAGACTATAGAAAACGATTGGTCGGTGTAGTATTTTTAATACCTATTACAGAAACCGAAATATATTGAAAACTGTTGATGGTCTTACGGTTTTTTGATGATTTTATTTACATTTAGCATTTTCTTTCACTAACTGTGATTGTTGTTATCTTTGTTTTGGGTTAAGACATTTTAAAATATTTTCAATTTCTGAAATGTAAGATCAAATATCACAAATAGTTTATTTGCTCTGAAAAAAGCCCACCCGAACCGTCACCTTTGAGCCCATATATCTCATTTTCTGTGAAAGATATCAAAAACTAGTCAATTGGTAAAACATTGGCGGTACTATTATAACCTATTTATAATAGTAGACAAATTTTCCATATCTTTCATAGGGATAAAGATAAGTGAGATCAAAGTTGGCAGACTCTTTCTAAATTTGAGATCATTAAACTAAAAATAATAAATTGTATTAATATTTATCGGATACATCTGACAACTTCTTCTATTTAGGAATTTGAAATTTTAACTTTTCTAGTTCCTCTTCGTAGCTAATTTTTTACCTGACTTAGTTTTCGAATACATCTATTTAAGATCCACCCCAAAACTCATGGAAAGAAAATCGAAATTCACGGAAGTTCTAATTTTCCACTTAGATTAAGCTGCAATTCATTATTTAAACTTGTTGCAGATAAACTGCGTTGTCTAACACTATGACCTTTAACTCTTAATCATTGTCATAAGTCCTTGAAATAATCCATTTGGCTGATTCTCAATTATCTTCTGACAAACTGACAATTTAGCTTATTAGCTTTATCAATAATAGATATACTGTATTGTTCGAGAATATTATCTTCTCATTTGATGAAGATACCCGACTACAGCCCATGTCAAATACCAAAAATCGCATTTACCTGCATTGAACATTGGAGGTGGAAACAGAAGAGGAGTGTTGAAAATCGACCGTACCCCAAGAATCCCTTCCTTTGTGTCTTCTGAAAATAATTACTGTTCTCGCACCGCTATATTTCCTCCTCATTCTCGATCTTATGGCGCGACTCAAAAACAGAGACAGGAAAGATGTCATGTGCATTTGATTCAACGATGCATAATTTCCTGTCAGAAGCACAACAATAAGGTATTGTCGCGGGCCCTATTGATGATGATGAGAAATGTCAAGAGGAGAAAGCAGAGACTTCTAACAAGAATAGTAACGTCAAAAGAAGATATGATTTTTGAAACGGATAGGTGGATAAATGGCTGAGAGTACGCAAACTCTCCAGACTAGCCGGAAATAGGAGAAAGAATCAAAAATAGAGAGTGATGTGATGTTGTGGTTACCTGGATCTTTTGATGTCGAGAAGTTGAGCGGCTCATCCTCATCACTCATTTTCAGAATATCAACCGCCGCAGACACCAGCTTGACTGTCGATGTGCGCAACTTGTGTCGCAAATATCAAATGACTTCTTCCAGTCTTGACCCCTGCCACTTCAAGCTCCTCCCACACCCCGCGAAGATCAGAGGCAACCAGGGCTCTAGCGGCGGCACGACCAATCGACGCGTCCCAGCAAGACCCGCCCACTTGTTTTCCAACTTTTGCCTTTGAATGGTAATCGAGACCAGTGTCTCTGGGTTCTGGTAGTGTATGTCTTCAATTCGATTACTGTCGTCAATTGAAGTGAGCTGAAAGAAAACGAAAACAAGGTTCGGGAATAAAAGAGGGAGGTAAAAATCAGAGTTCAATCGGAGGAAAATGTTGTCTGGGTTTCATGGAGTCAAGTGAAAATGCTTGAAGAATACTGTTAGCTCATAATTACCCGCCAAATATGTTTTCAAGAAAATGACGCAGCTGTAAGAAAATCCCTTGAATAGGTATTGGTTCAATTTTTAAAATAAAGTATCTCAAATAAATCAGTATAACTTACAGTTTTACGACAAACCTAAAGTTTATAACTTTTCTCAAAATTTCACATCTTCACGCGCGACATCAAATGTCAGGTTTCCTAACTTATGATATCTATTCAAGTTTGAAATGAGCAAAAAGGGAACGAAATCAAGATTTGGAAGTAAAATAGAGAAGTAAAAATTAGAGTTCAATCGGGGAGAAATAAAAAAAATTGTAAGGAGTTAAATTAAATGATGATGCTCAAAAGATCGTAACCAAAGAATCTGTAAAAAAGCAGCTAATGATTCGAAAAATAAATTGCATTTTCAAGATAATGACGCAGCTGTTGCATCGTTTTCGACTAGTTCCATTTCTGAACTGAACTTTAAAATCAAAATAACTTTTCATCTGAAATCAATAGAGTGACAGCTTTATGAACCCAAGATTTATGACTGTTTCTTGAAATTTCAAATTTCTATATTTGTCACTAACATCAAATGTCAGTTTTCATAACTTTTGACATCTATCCGAAAATCTGATCTGATAGATTTAAAATTCGAAAAATCACATCAATTTTTGAAGTAGACACACAAAAACCGAAGCTGGTAAGGGTCAAGAAAAAGGAAAGTTACAAAAACGAGCCGCCGAACATCTGTCTCTAAAGATTTTTGGGTGATTTTGAAGAGGTTTTTTGGGTTACAAGGGGTTTTCAATTTCCCTGAATTCAATGAAGAATTAAAAATAACGTCGCTAAAAATCACAAAAAACGATTCGAGGAAAAAAGTTGAAAGTTGGCAAAACGATGAGTCAACGAAAAAAGAAACTTGGTCAAGTTTTATTTTCTGACCGACGAAGAAGCAGTAGCCATTGCACACGAAATTTTGTATCTCGTGACAAATGGTTTTCGATGTAACATTTGAGCCATCCTGAGGATGCCTCCTTTGCCCCCAACACTTATGAAGGTAATCAAGTGGCAACAAGCACCTCAAGAGAGTATATCAAGGAGTTAATGAGGTGGCAGCAAGCTGCCGACAATCAGAAATTCCTCTCCGAGTAAGGAAATGTGTCCCATGAGCCTCGATTGATGAGTTTTTACGTGTGCGAACGGAAATATATGACGGCGACGAAAAACAATAGAAATGTACAATCTGGAGAGAGTTGTAAAGTTATCATACATCTGTGTGTGCATGTAAATGAAAGGTTTTGGGCAGGTTTTGGCGGGAAATTGTAAATCAACATCTGTCAGAACAGATATTCGGTACTTACAAATATCTTTCCAAAAAAAGTGGGGGATGTTGTTCTATGTTCGTTTTTCAAGAGCAATAATTAGCAAATGGGCAAAAATATTAAAGTTCGCACGTTTGGAAAGTTCATATAAATAATAAAAACAGTTCAAATTTTTTCCATGTGCTGCTCTTTTTTCTGATTTGTGTTTATCTAGAAAAACCGATAGCTTTGTGGAATTTCTATTATTCCCCGATACCCATTAGAAACTTGTTATCCGCCTCTGTGTTTTGTTTGTCTCCATGAATTGTAATGGATAAAAAGCAATCTACAGTAATAAGGGGGTTCAGCATGATGACCCCTTAGGGGCGAGCACCATGCGAGCAGGAGGGCAAGAACAAAGGATTGCCGTTTCCTCATTCGATTATTGAAATTGAGCGCAGAAGATGCATGTGTGGTTGTGTTTGTAGAAGATGAGTCGCGTTATGATTGTAATTTAACTCACTGGGTTTTGGTTTTAGGATTTTGGTATCCTTGAATTGGGGAAGCCAAAAAGAGTAAAGAAAAGCAATTTAGAAAAACCCAGATTTCATAAACCTGACAATTACAGATGAGGTTGGAGAGTTTTATGTGCATTTTTTCTGAATCCTTCACTTTGAAATTCAAACTGAGTCCCATAAGTTCTTTGTTTCTGAAGTTTGATTTTTTCCATCTACCATACTCAACAAAAAATCAGATTCTAAAATTTTTTTTCAGTGGAAAATAATAAACAGCAAATTTGCTAAGAAATTTTGAGAAAGATTTGATAAACGATGAGATACAGTAAGACTATGGGAAAAGTTAAGGAAAAAGTATGCCATAGTAGCAGTCCACCATATACGTGAATTTTGAGCTCAATTATCTCGATACTTTCAGATGATATCAAAAAATCACCTACTAATAAATGATTTTTCATATTATCAACAGTGTTTTATCAGTTGACAGTTTTCTACTATCTCTCTCAGGAAACAAGATATTTGAAAAATAAATCCGTGAAACTTAGGGAGAAAATAAGAAGTTGCAAGGAAACGGATTCAAAGGCTGCATTGAAATCATGCAACCTTGTAAGACCGTCAAAGACTTTTTTTTCTCCTCTGGGGTAATCGAGAAAAATGGTATGTTATTATGATATTATGCATGTTCAGTTCAAACATTTTCCTTTGTGTGAAGCGGTGTCCAAGATTTGAAATTTGGATTATTAGTTTTTTTATTCTAATGCACTACCGTGAACACTCTAATAGAAGGCCATCCTATACTTGCACATGGACCTTAATCATCTCAAATGCTAAAAGAGATAAGAAAAAACTGCCAAATAACGATATTTTGATCATAATTTCACCTATATTTTATCAGTTGACAGATTTCTCACACCTTTCGAAGAATCCAAGATAATTGAGCTAAAAGTGCATGGTACTTTTTTTCTTGATTTTTTCGATGGTCTTACTGTAGCTCAGGTTTATCAAATCTTACTCGAAATATCTCAACTCTGCTTCTCATTCTTCCATTCTTCAATTCATTCAATTCCTCTAGGACCCAACAATTTCCATCAATTTCTCGTGGTACTAGGTAGGATGAGCTATCGCTCTCTTCCTATTCTTTGGGACACATCTGCCCCGTTAGTAGATCGAATTAGGATGGCCGAGGTCGGTATGTTATTGCTCGGCGTCCTCTTTGTGATATGTACACTGGTGTAATCCATTTACGGCAATCGAGAATCCTCTTCCGTCTATATATCCTTTTTTCCCGCGCATTTTCCAAAGATGATGACAGGTGCCCCAACTTGTTATTTTTATTTGCAGAGTCACACATACACTCATAGCACATGCGGTAATTTGCCGCGTTTGGCGGCTGTTTGAAGATGGAGATGAGACATGTTTCCAATTTTTCATAACTATTTCAAAAACTTCAAAGGGAGAATACCGACTTCTTGTGACCTTAACATTTGTTTGAACTTTTATTCAGCGTAAAACACGAGGAGGTTGTAAGTGAAGTGGATTGTATGAGTGTGAGAAGTAATAAGTTTAATCAAAAGGAATACTGCTTTTGTAGGAGTTTCTTCGCGGGAACATTTCATCTTGAGAGATCACTGGTGGGGGTGCGGTACGGTTCATCCGCTTGTTCAGACGGCTCGACGGCCAACACCAGCAGTACAGTGCGATGAAGACTGAAAATGGAAGGTTGTTATGAAATCTAGTGCCAAAATGGAGGCCAAATTTAAATATTCCGGTCAATGGAAGGGTTTAAAAAATTTTTGAAACTCTGAACACAGCAATGGGCGGAATTTCGTAGCAAAAAATAATTTCCAATCCAAATTTATTTTCGAGTTGAATAAAGTAAATTTCTGGAAGCCCCTCAACTACTCGGACTACAGGATTTTCTCATCGTCCTGGAACCAAACATTTATGGAAAAGATGGTTTAAACATCTTTCAGGAATTGTAAAATGAGAGGATTTTTCTCAATTTGAATGACATTAAATGACAAATAATTCGGAAGGTACAAAAAGTTTGGAGTCATTGGGGCATAAAGCAATTAAGGGGTAAAAATTCTCAAATAGGAGGTAAGAGATTCCGAATTATGTGTCAAATTGAAGAGCCCTCAAAAATGTTGACTACCGTAGTAATGATAATACATTACGCTTTAAAATTTAACTTTCGAGTTTAGGCACAACTGTTTTCTGTTCTACCGTAAACACCTACAAGAATGCATTTGAAACCGTCAACTTTAAGCAAATTCATCTTATTTTCAGTGAAAGATATCAAAAAGTGTTCAACCGATGAAATATTTTTGATGTTATGGTAAATATTTTGTCATCTGACCACTTTTTGATATCTTTCATCGTAAATGAGATGTATGAACTCAAAGTTGTCGGTTCGGGGGGTTTCTATTAACTTCATCAAACTTTCCAGTACAATAGAAAAATTCAGGATAATATGTATTTGTAGGATATTAAATTACGCTTTTTTTGACAAATAAACGTCAGAACATAATTTTTTGTCCGGTATTCTAATTCATTTTTCAAATTTACGGAATGAAAATTCATCTAAATGTTTCCTTGAAGTTTTAGCACTTGGTTGGTTTCAATCTCAGCTGGATATCATGTCAACTTCAAAATATGAGCTTCATTTTCGTTTAGTAGACTTAGCAACGCCCTGACAAATTATTCTATACTTTAAAGCATTAAAAACTTTTCTAAAAAATCCAAATTTTTAACTTTTATTGCATTTATTAGTGTTTTTTGGAAGTGCACTTTGAGCTCAATTATCTTTCTTCCTGTGTTAGATATCAAACATTTGTAAACTATTGAAATGTTAGTGATATTTTCATAAATAATTCATAAGTTGCTAAATTTTCGACTCTTTTACAGAAATCAAGATTTTTGAGCACAAAGTGCAATTTCGGATAGGCTTCTTTTAGTGAAATTACTGTAGGTGACATTAACAAACTCTTGGCCGGTACTCAATGTTTTTCTTGTAAATGTATTTTCAAAAAAATCCACTCACATACAAACAGGATGATACATGTTGAGCAATACGTTAAAAGCCAGATTCCGTCCGTCGGAAGCATACAACAAGATGGTTTGTAGGATTTCAGATAAGGAAATGTGCAGCAATATTTGTAGTGCGACGGATCACTCGGTCCTGGACAGAATGCTGGGTAACCTGGAAAATATTTGATTTTTCGGTTTTTTTGGAAATTAGACTTCCGCGTTCGCCCACTAAGTTTTTTCTGTTATCTATTAGGTAAACATGATTATTTTCAATGCCAACTGATATTAGACGGTAACGGGAGAGTTAAGGTACGATACAAAAATATGACACGTTTGAAAAGTTGTTTTTTTTTAATTTTCTACAACATTTTTAGAAACCTTATTTTCAAAAAAAAAAGAGAATTCTCTAAATACACTGTTCGATGACAACTGATACCTCAAAAGGTGTGTTTTATTTCTCGGAATGTGCCGAACGCTGTTTTTCTATTGACAAACAGTTTTCAATAAAAATTGGAGAGAAAAGATGGAAAGAATGGGTTTGGAATGTGTCTTGAAAGAAAATAATGATTGAAAACAGAAAGAAAACCTATGTTTTTAAAAGTAATGAGCATCAATTTTTGAACCACACAGGTGGCAATCCACAAAAAATACAAAAAGCAAAAAAAGGATTTTCTTGAGTCATTTTGTTTATTTTTCACATCCATATGCTTCCGACAAAAACTACAAAAAAGCTGAAGCTCACCATGTCCGCTTTCGCACCAGTTGACATCTTTTTTCTGAAGAACGCGCATGAAATCCGAAGACATGTTCACAAGGATCGGCAATCGAATAGAGGGCTAGGCGTAGCAGCACAATAGGTAACCATGTGGGCAAAAAATTTGTGGAGGGAGGGAAAAAGAGAAGGTGCGGTCGTTGTGCAAATAAGATATCAGGTCGAATGTCTTCGGCGGTAAACATCATGGACCGCCGACTGGCCAAAACAGACCGCACCGACCGCGGCAAACTCGAACGGAGAGGCAATTTCGATAGGTTTTCGTTTGGCAGCAAAAGTTTAAATTGGAATGGATGGAAAAGGCCAATTTCGAATCATTCTGAAACTTTACAAATTATACAGTACTGGTCAATAAGATTATGTTATTTTGAAACTTGTTTTCAGGTGATTCTGGCCCATTTTGGCCATTTTCAGGAGTCTGAAGCTCGGCTGTCAAGTCTCCGTTTACTTTCAAAGTTTTGAAGGGTGGAAAACAGACTTAGTTTGAAAATTTTGCATTCACTGGATTTTTAGAAAATTCCAATTTTTATCTTGTTGCTGGTTTCTGATTATCTTGTTGATCACTACCGTATTTTTTTTGATTTGAAACTCTAGGATTGTCATGACGGAAAACATTCAAGTTCAGAAATAAAATCTAATTTATTCTCTTTGTAAGACAACAAAAACATTTAAAATTTAAGATAATACAGAAAATAAAATCACTAGTCAGTATACAACTTGATTTTTGTCCGATTAAGTAAATTGACATGACACCACCTGCATTTTCGAATTGTAATAATCATCAAAATTGGAGCAATTGTTTGAACACATAGACACAAGAAACAAAAATAAGGCATAGAAATTTGAATTTGTAACTCGGGGAGGGAGAAGAGCACATAGATAATCACAGTGATTATAGAAAACGGATTTCTTCTTTTTTTTTGTTGAAAAATACCCGTTTTTACGAAAGATAAGGATACATATATAAACTATCTGGTAGATATTGAAAGTAAACAATAATAATTAAAAGTCGAGGTAACCGGTAGACTATATGACTGAGCACTTTGCAAGCACTATTTTACAGGTAGCCACTGCTCCATCGCAATAGATTTGTTCGCTTCATGCGATTCAATTTTTTGGCTGATGGACCTAACTGTGGAGAGACGCCACCTTCAATGGTTCCGTTACAGTCTCGTTTTCTAAAAAATTTATTACTTTTGAATTGTTTAAAAGAATTTTAAAATTTTCTCTCACCTCAACATTAAATTCAACATTGGTGACGTCGGATCCGGAGCCATAGCATAGAACGGATTGCAGTTGTCAGGTAGCACGAATTCACCGCCACGTGGCAACAGTTGAACGAGCAGATACTTATTCTTCTCATCGTCTATCAAATGTTTTTCTAGCGCGCGAGCGATGAGTTGAGGCATCCGATCACCATTTTCGATCTGAAAAGTAATTTTCAAAAAATAAAACGACCGCAGAATTATCACTCACTTTTATACACTTGTAATTAGCGCCATCAGTATTCTGAAGATCATCATCCAGTCCAACTCTGGCCAAATAGAACGAGTTTTGAGGTGGAGAGGATCCATTGGCTGATAGAGATGACGAGGATGAGCAACTGGAGGCGTCGCTTCCTTTTTTCTGATGCGAGAAGACTTTCGAGTCAAAAACTTCTGCCAGTCGTGTCCGGATTGGTGTTGCACTTCTGGATAGGGATTGGGTGCCGCTCTGAAATCAATTTCTGTTGAAATTTCATTTTTCCCGGGAGTCGTTCTCGAAAATTTCTCTATTTTGTTTTATAACACATTTTTGCTTTTTTTCGTACTAATTTTTATGAAAAAATCAAACTTTTTCGGTTCATTTACGATTGACAGACTTTTTTCGACAGTTCTAATTTTTTCCATCATTCATTACGTATTTCGATTCATGTCAAACACTTTTCCAACAAATAAGCACAGTTTTTATTACACAACCGATGAATCATGCTTGGCCGTCAGGGCCCGCGGCCTAGGTTTCTCTTTGTGTCGATTTACGCGGCGAAACTCCTCCAACACCGTTTTTTTCTCATTTTTTCACCCATTTTTTGTCTTTTTTTGACATTTGAACCGCGTTTTACATGGTTTTTCACCAACTTCCAAAAAGATCGAAATACTTCCAGTTTCCAAATCAATACAATCAACTCACCGTGTTATCCACACTAACTCGCGTCGAAATCGACGTATTCACTTCTTGCAGCGACGACTCGCCACTTTTACTTCGACTATGGCTGTACGGGAACAACGACGACGGTGTGAACTCGCTGCCACCTGACCATGAAACATTTGAGCTTGATGGGGAGTTCGAATTCGTACCTCGAGGAATTGTCGACGTTCCAGACAAGGGTACTGGTCCAGGAGGTCCGCCGTCGAGCCGCCCATCGATCCAATCTTCACATTGGAGACCACTGTCTTGAGAGTGTTTTGCAGTTCCATTATCTGAGATGTTCAAGGAGCTTCCAGTGGTCATCGAAGGGATATGAGAATTGGTTGAGGAGGAATAAGAATTTGAATGTTGATGCCATGTACCATTGTGACCATTGCTGCCATTGTGACTTCCACTGTCTTCACTTGTTCTCGATGAATTGAATAACCGGGACAGAGTTGAGCTGAAATGAGAGGTTTCAGTTTTGAAGAACCATTGAAAAAAATGAAACTTACTTCTTGACAGGTGGAGTTCCAGAAGATCCATTAGTCAACAAACTGCTGTTCAGCCTTGAAGACGATAGATCTGGTGTGGAATGCACTGGTGGCTTTTCAATTTCCAAAGATCGATTGAAACATTCATTCTCATCAAGACAAGGAAGGAAGAAGAACCACGCGCAGAACATACGATCCATTGGAATGTTATAAGCACGTGCAGCAGATTGAAACAATCGGAGTTTTGCAAGCACTTCGAATTCTTTTCGTCGCTTCTCGAAGTTTATTAGGTTCTCTGAAATTCGAAACATAATTTTTCAAAAAAAAGGAAGCAAAATTTACCAGGCGTATAGTCCGGTGTGCTCTCATCAACCATTGCTAAGTCAGTCAGAAAGTTTCCGAGGTATGGAACTGTTCCTTGGCACTCTGCCAGATTCACATCGCTTTTCGTCCGTCGGCAGTTCTGGATGAGTTGTGGTCGACGGAGTGGTGAGCTTTTTGCAGTTCCCTCTTGTTCTAGAATCTTCCGAGCGTTGCCTTGATCCCCATCTTCGTCGGTTTCATAGATAGAGGAGAGTTCTCGGAATTGCGATATGGAGCGACTGAAAAATAGAATGACCAACTGTGATTGGTGATTTTCTGAACGACGGGTAGGACCGCACTGGGGAAAATTATTTTTTTTCGCAAAATATTCGCAAATATGTGTTATTGAAAACTCACTTTTGAACAAAGTTCCATGCCGATTTCAAACGGTGGACCGGCTCGGATTGTAAACTCGACAAGACTGCTTTCAGCGATGAAAAGTTCTTCAGTGCCCGTAACTCTCTAGCAATATCAATCCACTTGCTGATGATCTTCGCTCGATATTCCGGCCGACAATCCGGAAGCACGATACTTGTCATCACCCGCTGCGACACCGAATTGAACTGTTCAATAGTGGCTTTCACTGTGTAGACGCGCTCTCCAGCGGTCCTTCGCTTCGACCAAACGCATCCTTGACATTGATGTATCAATAGTTCTTTGAAAAGCGCCTAAAAGTTCATAAATTGCTAGAAATCACAAGAATGAGTCATCATTACTAACCGCATCCCAAAACGTCAGTTGCTCGGCGATCTGCACGCAGTTCTCCTTTCCAACATCAAACATTTTGACCCGCTCTTTGATATTATTGGGGTAGTCGGATGGGTCGAAACCCATGTCAGCCACGTATTGACCAAGTGACGGAAGCGCCGCTTGCATTCCACCTTCATCATAGATTCGTTTGAACACTTCTCTTTGCTTTCGAGCTTTGGCACGTAGCTCGGTGAGCTTGTTGCGGCCTCCAAAGTCGAGTAAGCTGGAGAGCATGATGAAATCTTTGTCAGGATCGTAGAAATCTTCTGGATAGGTCTCAAGCCAGCACATCACAATTTGACGTATAGAGCTGGAAGGAATTTATGTTAAAGTTTGAAAAAAGTAGAAAGACTCACTTTTGAACCAACAACGCTGATGTACTGCCGTTCACCTCGTTCTCCAGTGCTTCGTACCTCCTCAACAAGCTGAAAAACATACTGATTCAGTATACACCTACAGTAATAGTCACTAAGATAAAACAGTATTTATCAGTGAACATTGCCTTCTTTGACCATTTTCAGGAGTCTGGAAATTGGCTGTAAAGTTTTCGATCTATTTTAGAATTTAGAAGGGTGTGAAACATGCCTAAATGGATAACTTTGCATTTGTAGAGTTTTTGGAAAATAATTTTTTTTTTCTGTTATTTGCCGAATTCTGATAGACACATGTTTTTTTATGTTTTTAGTACAAAACTGGGCAAAATAATGTTTTTCGGAAATTGGCAAAAAGCTAAACAACTGAATATTTAAACAAATGAAAATTAATTTCAATGTGATTCAGTTTTCCCACCCTCCAAAGTTCTCAAAGTGATCGGAAACTTGGAAGCCGAGCTTCAGACTCCTGAAAATGGTGAACGTGACTGAAATCAACTGCAAAATACGTTTTGGTTTTCTTACAGTAACTGCTACAGTATATAGACCTCATCTATTAACTAAATCCTTATATTTCTTTGAAACTATACAAAACTAACCAGTCCAGAACAATTGCGGAATCCGTGAACGCTCTATAAGTTGCAAAAAACACATTGAAATGCCGCGAATCCATCATGTCATCGCTGCCAACCAGGCATTCCTGCAAATTACCGCATTTATGTTGGTTTTCAGCCGAAAGCAATTACCACAAGCCGTTCTACAGTTCCAGCTTTGATCATTTTCTCTTTGACGGATTCCCATTCTAGATGGTCGGCGCTTGACATTTCAGTGCTTTCCGTTTTAGGTCGATCCGGGTCGATTGCTCGATACCGCTGAAACCAGAAAAAGTTAGATTGAGTGAGTCAATAAAATTGATATTTATGATTTATTTTCTACTCATAACTATGACAGTTTCCATTTCACACCCATTGTTTGACCTACTAACCGGTAGTCTGGAGAAATTTCTAGTGATTTTGTCAAATGTGAAGTATTGCATATGAAGCTGAAGATGATGAGAAATTAGGAAGGAATGTGCATTGCTCACTGAAGGAGCAAATGACCGGAATTGGATGAAAAATAACGATTTGATGAAGAAAAAAATTTATTTGGTGGGTTTCGGAGGCGAAATCGAGAAATGGAGAAAGACCTATGTGCGCAATCGGGCAAAAATATTCGCGCGTCTTCATTTCGAATAATCCGCTTACTGAGAAGTGAAGCAGCAAAAGTTTCAACTTTTCTGGCCAACGAATAAAGAAGTTTCGGCAACTTGTCGCCGGCACTAATGGCAATCGGGTGGGAGTAGTGCAAACAAGATTTCTTGTCTCCTAATAAACTCGAGTTGAAAGAAAGCGACTATAGGGGAAAAAGACCCCGAAAAAAACGTGAAGGCGAACATATGTTGTCCTGGAAGAGATGAAAGAAGCAAGTGGAAGAAAAGAAAAAAGAGTTCTGGGTGCCCCTGAAGGGCGAGAAGAAGAAGGAAGAAGAAGAAATTGAGAGGAGTGGTTTGAGTCATCCCGTGCCGTGTAAAAGAGCACACGCAAAAACCGACAGAGAATAAACAGAGAGAATCATGAAATACGGAAAAATGAAATGCATATAGGTCATACTCTTTCTAAGAACTTGGTTTTCTTTTAAAAATTATAAACCTAGAAAACTGAGTTTTTCTAAAATAAAAGTGTTCCATTTATTTAACATAACCTGCCTTATGATAAAATGATGTTTTATTTTTCTCCACTTACCGATAAGCAACATAATAACATATTTTGAAAGTTTTATTCAGTTTGAACTGAATGAACAAGTATATTATGTAGTAAATCATACTTTTAGGACTACGAAAACAAAAAAATTGGAGCTAGTTTTTACAAAAATATATAGTTCTCGGTAAATTAGCTATACTTACGGACTTGCTATTCAGAATCTATATTTAGGTATACAAAAGGAAAGATTCTTTGCATTACCGTGACATGTTGAATAAAAAAGTTACTGTAAGCTCGGAGCCTATTTTCAAGTTTTTTTGTAGAATCTATGAAAAAAGTGATCAACTCAAAAATCGTTTGTTGTAAATATTAACAGAAAGACGTTATTTGCTTCTATAAAAGGCCATCATTTACGTGCATTTCAAGCTCATTTATCTCAGTTCCGACGAGAATTAATATAACATTTTCGACTGAAAATTGATTTAACGTAATATAAACAATATTTTATCAGTTGGCAGATTTTGGATACAACTCATAGAAATCTAGATAATTGATCTTACAGTGCACGCATAGGGTGAGCTTTCGTTTGAGAAAATAAGGTATTTTCCAAATAAGGAAGTTTTGATATAAGAACCAATATGAATAATGTCAAGAGCGTCTATTAGAGGTCCTAAACGATTTTGAAAAATGTAGTCGAAAGCTTTTTGGTCGATGTCTCTGCACCAAAATAATTTATCAAAGAGCACATGCAATACATCGTAATTCAAAATTCTCGGCGAGTCTGATGGATGGAATGTTTTTAATCTTGCCATCAAGGAGAGACAAGAATGAAACAAATTGATTCTCAATTTTCTCGAAAGGCTCCCCCAACAAAGAAATGCTTCTAATGACATTGTCTTTCTCTCTGCTACTTCTTGATTCTTTAATTCAACAGATACATTTGCTTTAATTGTTCTAGTGTTCGTTCGACAGTTATTCCGCGTGAATATGTGTATCATCAGAATGGACAAGATCAGATCATGGAACAGTCTAATGATGTGTATATGGATGAAAAGTTTTCAACACAGGGGCAAACCTGTTGAACGAACGCCAATCTCACGTTTTCGTGTGTGGTGAAGACGAACATTCTTTTTTTCGTGGTTGGAATGAAACGTTTCATTGGTTTTGCCCCTTCATGCGGTTTTGGTGTGGTTAACAACAAGACACAAGAATTAGTGTTTCTTGGGGAACTCATCTTTATCAATAGTGACAGATGATCAGATCAATGATGAGGAGAAAGAGGAAGAATGTAACAGAGCAAATCAAAACATAAGATTTCTCTGTCACCATGAAATTCCAAACAGGAGAATAAAATGTGGGTGGTATATTGGAAAAGTGCAGATTTCTATGTATATCTAGGTCAGCAGGCAATAAAACCACTAATCCCAGCTGTTCGCTTTCCCCTAAGAGGATAAAAATGAATGATGAAAAAGCATCGAAATCACCCACCTGGTGGTACTGAGTGAGAGTATATCTATGCAAAACCCCAACAGCTGCCGTTTCGAACAGATGTGCTGTACGGGTTATGTATATTTTTCATTGGCAAAAACCTCCCCACGAGAAAATAAACTGGATTATTGTTATACTCTCACTAACAGCAGAAAAAACAAAGAGGGAATGGGATGAATAACGTACTCACCGTCATGATAATATAGAGTTGTTGAATAGACGACGAGCGCATCTTGGCAGTGGGTGAATAACCGGCAGAAGTAAGGAAGCGGGCAAAAGTACGCGTCGTCATGGTAGTATTATTTGTTTTGTGTGTGTTTCTCTCTTTCTTACTTCTAACTGTTTGAGATTTCGGAGACTTCTTTGGAGGAAAAAGAGGGATTTATGACGAATTTCCGAAGAGGTTATTGTGAGGGGTCTTCTTCTAGAGAGGCCTCCGCTTCAATTCACTTTGCCTCCACCTCTTCTACCTCCTCCTCCGTCAATTCCTCTTCTTTTTCCGAAATGAAACCGATGAGAGATTTACTATTCAAGGCGGCCAATAACACAACACTGGCCCAGAATTGGGAAAATGACTGGGAGGTGGGGGGTGGTGGAAAAAATAGTTAGAGAAGTACGCGCGCCGTCACTCGGCCACCTTTTTTTCCAACCTTGTCTCTCACTTAACGTCTGCCTATAAACGTTACATTCTCACTGTACTCGCCTTCCACCTCCTCTTCAGGCCCTCCTTCTTCTCATTCCATATCAAAATGGCAAATAGAAAGTGATAAGATGGATCGTATTCAAGCGGAATCGAAAAGAAACAGTGAAATTGAGAGAGAAAGAGCGAATGAGAAAACAAGCGAAAACGAGGCTTTGCCAAAGCGAAGCAAAAACAAGACGTAATGAGGATAGACACATTTTTTGGTGTTGGAAGTCAACGTCGACGGTTGGCAGACAATGCGCCGCGGAATATAGGTTGAAGCATGCTATCTGATCTTCTTTAAAGATGACGCCGGTGTTTATGATGATAATTTTTTGCAAAATAAGGGAGGTTACCTTCCTTCCGGTAAGCATCTGGCTCGTGACCGATTGCGCAATGAGTCAGAGAAAATCAAGAAACAAAGACTGCGATAAGACCAAGGTGCTCCAACAATGAGTTTTGATAAAAGAAACTGGAGTTCCAAAAGGAATACTTGTATAGAGAGGGAAGGTACAATTACAAAAAGTACAGTACTGTAATTCTCAAGCTGAAACTTCCGAGATGTTTTGAATATGTCAGGAACAGAACACTTTGGAGCTTTCAAAAACAAATTTAGCATTTTTCCATTTTTGTAATTGCAAACTTTTTCAGCAAATTTCATTCTGATGAGATATGTCAAATTGGAAAAAAATTGTCATTACAAGACAGAAACACTAACTTGGTTTAGGGAATTCTAAAATTTCCAATTAATTCAAAGAAATCGGAGCTACTTGTACACAACTTTTATGAGCTACACAACTGGCTCTGAAAAAATAAAGTATGGTATCCTGTCGTTAGGTACTGTACGCATCATGTATCGTACAGTATCCCGAAACCCAAGAGATAAAGCATTTATCACTAATGAGATTGATCAGAGCCGAAATTAAGAGAACAAAAAAAATTTGAAAATTTTACGAGGATATCTCTAGTCTCAAAGAGTTGCACACCGTATTTTCTCTAGTAGAAGCGACTCCAGGCTGTCACCTTTGAGCTTTATTATCTCTAATCATGTGAAAGATATAAACAATTTGCCCACTGTTAAAAATTGGTGATATTATGATGAATAAGGTATCAGTTGACTTATTTCTGATATCTCTTCAAAGAATTGAGATAATTCAGCTCGAAGCTGACAATTTTGGATTAGAGGAAATACTGTATGTTAGCCTTTATTGACAAAATTATGAGAAGTATTTCAACATGACGAAACACCACAAAATCCTATTTGTATTTTCGAAAACTCCAAAAAGTTCCAATTTGGTTTTCTCACGTTTTCTAAGACCAATTTAGCCTTCAAAACGATTAGTCCCACGTATCACTTTCCGATGTTCTACACTGTTCCCTATCAATTACTCTCAAACCAAAAAAATTTCACTTTTTCTCATTGTTAATTGGTTTTGTGTTTCACTCTCGTCATGAACTTCTTATCAATCAAAAAACCGTTGTGACCTTCTGAACCTTACCGAACTGATAAAATGAACCAGTCGCGAGCACTTATCCTCGATATCATAGCTATATGATCGTAGTTTGAGACTGTTGAGACTGCTCCACATTTCGTAAGCAAGAGCAACGGGAGGAAAAAAAGTTAGAATGGAATATATTCGTCACGATGTTGAAGTTGCGAATGTTTTATTTTGTGTATGCCTCGGGATTCACAAGCTTTGGCTATGTTTCGAAACTTTTTTACATGGTGTGATTTCAATAAAAAATTTCGAATTCGTTTTTTATTATATTAAACGATATTTTATCCCCAGGAGTAGGAAATTGAATAATAAATGTACACAGTTTTGACCGTTCAAACCAATTCCAAACAATTTGATTTGGAGAGAAAGGTTATACTGATGGGTATCAGCCTTATCAAAACAAAACTAGTAATCAAAAAATTACCGTGAAGACGCTTGATTTCCGGAGTCTCATTTTCACAGAAATTTTCGAAAGTTTTTAGAATTAAAACAACAACGGAATAGAGTGAACGAATACGGTTGATGTGGTCGGAAAATCCGAAAAAGGTTTATGAAAAGAGAAAAGAACAATTCACCTCCGTGAAATGGGCCGAGAAACTGTATCTTACAACCATCTGGACTACTTTTTGGAATTGGCGAGATTGTGATCACAAAAACATATATACGTTCCCAATTCCAATTTCGTTTTTATTAGACAAACTTCCCCTTCCCGCTCTTCTGTTGTGTTGTATATACTTATTTCCCCTATCCATCCCCCAACAAACACTTCTAGGCTTCGTCTACTTCTATGTATGCATGTGTGGGTGGTGGTATTTTTTTTCCTGAATAGATGCAAAATGTACATACCGGAACACCTTCGTATCCTTGCGGCGGCACATATCGAACCTTGCGTAAATATACAGCATAGATTGCGTCCGGGTGCTTTTCGTCACCCCAGTAACGCGAAGCCATTTAAGTAGTCTGATAGTTCTTCTTCGGACAGAGTCGGTGCAGAAATATTGGATGGAATTGAATAATTCAGCCCGTCATGTCCTGAAAAATAAATGTTAATGAGTGGAACAGAAAAATGAAAGATCAGGGATATAAAGTTATATGAATAAAAACCACAAAAAAAGAACACAGCCTAGAAAAGCTTTATTAAAATACCGAAGCGCTTCAAATAAAAATACCGAAATTTTTCAAAAAAAAGGAACCCATCTCAATTTTAAACTTTGAGCTCAATTCCAGTGCAAGATATCAAAAGTTTGTCAACTGCAAAGATAATGATGATAACGTCATAAAAATTTCTCAATTGACATGTTTTCGATATCTTTACCAGAAATCAAGATAATTGAGCTCAAAGTTGAGGACTTCCGTGGGCCTCAGTTAAAGGAAAAAACGTTTAAAAAAAGAAAAAGAAAACTAAATCGCAGGTATGAAGTCTTGAATAACTTTAATTGGATGAAAAAACAAGAGATTGCTGTGATTGAATAGTGTTGGAGTTACTCACAATGGGAATATAGAAATTTCTCATACGTTTGTTTTGGCCCTCAAAGATAACTACGAATAACTACGAAGATAAACACAAACTGATAGTAGCTTGAATTTAAGAAAACTTTACTGTCCAAATTTTTATAAAAATCAGAAAACTGAGGTTTGCAGATTTCGATAATGGATCTTACGGATAATACAAATTTCCGAAAATTTGTGGGTTTTCACATTTGAAGTTTCACGGTATTCAAACTTTTCACGGCGTTAGCTATAACATTCAAAACTGAAATCAAGAACAAACTCGTAACCACAAAGATTACTGTATCATTTTAAGACTGACCAGTATGGTTGTCTTTTATTAAAAGCTATGAACGATGTCTCATGAAAAACTACAAAAATGGCAACTTAAAACAAGAACATTGAAAACAAAAATCCAGCTAATTCTCCAAACGTTGAAATAAATGAAGATCTGCCAAATCGTGGTTGGCTTTGTGTGTGGGACAACCAATAAATATCTCACTACATTATCTGTGTACACTGTGAATGGATGCGGAAGAATAAGAGGAAGAATCTTGCCTCACATTTGACAAGATTTTTTTTGTGAATCAAATCGAAAGTATCGCCTACATATTTATGCCATTCTGACACTAATGCTTCAGAAGACAATAATTATGGGATAGGCACAAAAACAGTTTACTTCATCACTAGTGACATCCAAATCAAAAATTTTCAAATTGACAGTAATTCCAAGATAGATAAGTTGCCAAAGGAAAAAATTGAAATATGGGTTCCTATTGAGGTTTCTCAAAAAATTTCGCGACGAAAATTGAGCTTCTTTCAATTCTTCAGTAAATTGAAAATTACGAACACCACATCTGACTTTCGAGTGGTTGGAATACAGGAATATTGAATTGAAAAGATGACAAATGGAAAGTGATGACAAATGTATAGACGAATATGGAAATGAGAGGTAGAAATTGAATACACCGGTACAACAACGGGACGATTGGAGGTAAAAAAGTAACAGTGAAACATGGAGAATGGAATTCGGATTGCGATTAGAGGAAGCGAATTCTGTTGAAAAAACACAAAGGTACGTGAAAAAAAGCGTTAGTAAGCTGATGACAGATAAAAAATTAAGCTTTGTTGGAAAATCGCTAGGTTGGATTTCAAAAGAAAGTTTTACGTGGAGGGTGTGGCCGGCTTATGGATGAAAAAAGAGGGATAGATTCAGAAATTTTGAGAAGAACAAAAAATTGAAAATTTGAGAAAGACAAACACGTGAAACCTGTAACAGAAGAGCCTTCTAATTTATAACTTCAAGATAATTTTTTTGGGTTTTGTCAAAGATATGAAAAAGTAGTCAACTGATGAATTGTTTATCATAATATCAGAAGAGTTTGTCATCTAAGACATTTTTGATGTCTTCTACAGAAATCAGGATAATTGAGCTCAAACTTAAATCCTCAATTACTCAAATTTCTCAATAATCTCAAAAGTATCTATTCTGACTTGAAACAAGCGAGACCTAATTTTCCCAATAAACGGTAATTCTCTTAGACAGAAGTAAACCGAGAATGACCTAGTTTTCTCTTCTCACTGTTGCAATACCAGAAAAAAAAGAACAAAAATGTAGAAAATGAAAAACGGGATGGTTTTCAGACAACAAAAACACTAGTTATTATGTTTTTCCCAAAAAGTACACGGAAAGAAAGAGAACGTCATATTTTTCCGACCAAGGCGTCACTTTTCCCATGACGGAAGAAATGAAAGTTTGTTGAAAAAACGAGTTAAACGTATCTCCGTCAAAAGTACAAAGATAGAAATAAACGGCCTGACCGCAGAGAAAAAAAAATCATTGATTCGTTTATATGGAAGTAGTGAAGGTGACGGTGAAAACAATATATGTATGTAAAATTAGTCGAAATTGGGTAGAAACAGGGGAGAAAAGATTGATTGGAAGAAATAAGAAAAAGACAGTTGTGGAATTGAGGTTGTCGCAATGCAAGAAATTCATTTGCAAGGTCACCTGGTACTTTTTCAACAGTTCAACGGGCCCTTAGAAAGTGGTCCATGTTAATGAGTGGGTTTTGTTTATCCATCCCGCTAGAAAATTGGATTCATGAACTGTTATTCGGAGGAAACGACAAAAAAACCCAATCATCTAATTGTTTTTGTGTCCCGGAAATTAGTCTAGCGACAGGACGAGATTAGCGATAATGTGTGGTGGTGATAGTGGTGATAATGAGACAAAATGAAACTGACAACACATTTCATGGGAGAGGAAGAGAATGCAACAAGCAACTGGAAAACTTTTTCGGGTTTTTTTTTCTAGAGATTTATTCTAATTTTTGAGTAAAGATGATGTACTTGGAATGACGGAAAATATTCATGTGATTAAAAGTTTCAGGAGGCTAGAAGGCTTGAATTTTAGTGAAGAGCGCAAATTCAAAATTCAAAAATTAAAGAAAATTTTGTGAAAAAAAAACCGTAATCCTCTCGAAAAAGGTGTCTAAAATGTCACAGAAAACAAAAGTCATTCATTTCTGGACATTTCTCGAAAGTTCAGCAAAAAATTTCAAACTGCCGCCAGAAAAAAATTCGAAGCCATCTCTGGAATTTTTTGAAAACAGGTGAAACGTGAAAACTTTCGGTTGCGGTGTAAATTCAAAAATATTCCAAGAAATTTTCACAATTTTACTTGAAATGGACAAATTCTGAGATTTTTTAAAAAGTTTTTTAGGTGTTGAAAAAATTCGACTCACGCATTCTACTGGAAAAACAAATTAAACGGTATTCTCCTTCAAAAAATACAATGAAAACTTATTCTGTGCAAAATTCTGCGGAAAGATGGAAGTGAAATTTTGAAAAAAAAAACAAACTAGGCTAATCCTCAATGTTTCCAACCCATTTAGTGCAGACTGACGCACAAAACCACATTTATTAAAAATTTATAAAAGAGCGGGGAACACAATACAAAAATGCGGAAGCATTCCGTCCCACGTTTTGTATACAAAATGGAAAAAAAAACTAATAAACAAAACAAAATGAGAGAGAAACTCCCGAAGGATTCCTTAAAATTAATGAAAATGCAACACGTAGAAAATCAATAATCGGGGCGTGTGGGGCCGAGGAATGGTCGAGGATGTGCGCGAGAGAGGGATGAGTGTGCGGGAGAGGAGGATGTGCGGGAAGGTAAGAAGGGCGAGTAGTGCTGAGGCGAAAAGAAGGAGAAAGGGGTTTAGGTTCGGGATGAGAAACGATGGATGATGGCCTCCTCTCATTGTTGTTATTTAGTAGAGAAAGGGAGATGACCTTCGCAAGGAGTCTCTGGCGGATGACAGAGAGAGAGAGGGACGCCTCTAGTTCTAACTGGTATCCGATTCGCCGCGTCCACTCCCATTTTCCGCGCGTCAGACCACTTGTAGTTTTTTCTCTCCTTAGCGAGACACCCTAATCATGATCAGCAGATTTTGGTCTGTGTATGTATTCGTCAATTGTGTCCTGATAGGGCAGCTCTATTAACGGGACACTGCAGGTATATTGTGTAACAAAACTGGATTGTAATCAGTCCCAAGAACAAAAAAAAATAAATGAAAATGGACTTTTGAAAAGGTCTTTTTTGATTTCTTGCACCTAATTGTGTGGATTGAATTGGAGGAGAAACTTGGACAAGTGGGTGTTGGCATTGATGGCAAGATTTATGGGTAAGGTTTATTTCCTTATCTGCCTGATGAAATATTTTTATAGGCAATGAGGAGATAAACATAATTTATGGATAAGTGACAATAAATGAGGGAATCCCAAATAAAAATCGACTAAGAAAGATATATAGTGAGTGTTGGAAAGGATGCATAAGGGATTTCGTGAAAACATTTCGTTAGGGCTGACTACTGTAGGATTTGAAAATGTTGAAACGAAAGAAGACTAGAAGATTTGCATTACCATTCATGTATTTTGTACAATAATGTTTGTTTCATATAGGTAGTCTATTTTCAAAAGTTTCTGCTTTTATATAATGAATACCGTAATTTCTCGAATACTTATGTTAGAAGCTCACCGAAACCGTCCACGTTGATTTCATCTCGCTTTTTGTGAAGCATCAAAATCAACTGACAAAATCAACTGATAGAAAAAATATCTTTCCCAACAGTCGAGATAATTGAGCTCAAAATTGACCAGTTTGGAGGGCTTCTATTACAGGAAGTACGGTAGTTTGGTTCTTCACAATTATTCAATATCTATTTAATACCCAAGTTAAGTAAACTCAAAACTGCAAAACAGTAGTGCAATTCAATCGAATGGAATATGATTTTTGTTGGATAGAAAGAAAATACTTTATTTGAATTTTACAAAAACAGGAGCAATTTTTCATGATACTTGATTTTCCAAGATTTCACAATATTATCTTTGGAAATCCAAAATTCAGGATTACAAAGACTATGAATCTAAGGTTTTTCAGTCTTGACTCTAGCAAATCTCTATTAGAAATGTCCCTGATTTGAGAAATTGAGCCAATTCTTGGTTCCTGTGAAAAAAATATCAAAAAGTGGTCTACTGACAAATTGTTGATCATGATTGAAAAAAAGTTGTCGATTGACTACTATTCGATATATCCAACGGGAAATGGTATATATGGGCTCAAAGTTGAAGGATAGAAAGCCATCCTATTAACATGTTCACGGTATATGAAAGCTCAAATTTCTCAAATTATTATTTCAAATTTTGAAGAGAACCTGTCAAAATCTTAAACTAAAGAAAACCAAAAAGTGGCACAGTAAGCCGTTTGGAAAAATGTCCAAACAGTCAAAAAGTAAATAAAAAGTCGGGAGTTGTAAGAAAAGGATGAGAGAGACGGGGAAAAGTTCCAAACAAAACCCCAACTAGACCTGAAATAAAAGCAAACAAGGGATAATAAGAAAAATTAGGCTGGGTGCCTGACTACCGGGCGCTCTCCGGGGGGCAAATGACAGCTTTGATCGGTCAACAAAATTTTCCGAAATCTGTCCTCATGTTCCGGCATAAACACAGAAGGCACACGACACCCGTTATATTTTGATATCGGATAAGAGGGAGAAAGAGCAAAAGACTGACTATGCGGGACGAGAAATAACACAAGAAATAATGCTGGAGAAAATTTTCGAAAAGAACGGTTGGTTTGATCATGCGCATGTGTGAGTAAAGGCTCTTATAACGCAGAATGCCGCAAGGGAATCCAATAAAGGAATGGAAATACATTTTAATTAAAAATTCAAAAATTATACAACACCCCAGCTTTGCATACTATTATTCATACAATGTAGAGTTTGAGGTTGACAGTATTTCAAAAGTAACAACAATTTTACAATTCAACAACTTTTGTGTGTAATTTGATTCGATTGCTAATGTGTTCCAACCCGTGGGGGTGGGGGAAAGATCATATAACTTTTAATCAGATCGAATTATCGAGACCAATGAGCACAATTAATAAACAACCGAAAGATTTTGAAAGTTCTCATTTTCAACGTGACAGTTTTGCAGTATATACAATCGTAATATAAAACACAACGTACTAAACCTTATCAGTTATTGAATGTTTCTATAAGCAGGTGTGAGTTGGAAAAGTGCAAAATTTGTTTTGCTGAAAAATTCAAAACGATGAAAAATGTTCTCAAATGAAAAAAGGTGAAACAGGAGAAAAGGACAAAATGTGTTTCTTCCGGAAGAAAAGGGCAGAAATATCTCACGTGTGACGTCACAAACGTACCAATTTCTTATGTCATTGGATCGAGAGGAACGCGGCAAAAGTGGTTTGTCGAGTGGGCTTTAGAGGGGGACGCCCAGTCAAGACAATGAGCAGACGAGCAAGGAAAAAAACGGCTGCTAGGAAGCACCGAGGAAAAAACGAGCTGTTAAGGCATTGTGTATCTTGGCAAAGATCGAAACAACGACGACTAAGACAAAAGCTGTCAGTTGGAATTTCTCGTGGTGGTGGCGGCGGCCCGCCGCTGCTGCGCGACTTTTCCACCAGGAACAGTTCGGAGAGGGTGCAGATCAGCAGAGAGAGAGAGAAAGAGCCATAGCCTGGTCATTCGGTGTGTTGTGTGTGTGTTCAGAGCAAATACGGTTCCCGGCGATGCGCGACGAAGCAACTCGGGAATTCGAAGGGTGGCGGCACGAGAATAAAGGTTGGAGAGGAAGAAGATATGTATTCTGATTTCACGCCCGCCGGGAATATAACACGTTTGTAGTTTACCCTTGAAACTTTTATTTGAATCTCCTAGACCATATATATAACGCCTCGGAACGGACAATATGATAGGAAAAATTGAAACTTTGAGAGCAGTCAGTAATGTAAAGTAGGCAATTAAAGAATATCATGTATCAACCATTTTTTTCACAGGAGATAGATAACTCTGAACATCTAGAAAAAATGTGAAACTTCTTGGCTGGCCTCAAAGTTTATCCGTAAGAAAAAGAATGGGAGTTTCATTTTTGTTTTTTTTCAATGTTTTAATGAAAATGCAAACGTTTTCCAAGGTAACTGCAACTTCAAGTTTCTAAACGTGTTACACTTTTCTGAAAAATCCGCGATTTCGAGAAGGTTGAAATGAAGTAGTTTATTGGAGAAAGTTTTTGAAAATCCTTTTGTATATGTAGTTCTAGCATCACTTCTTGTGGCAGTAATTTCCATTATGAGCACTGAAAATTTGAAATTAATTCTGATTTTATTAAGACCTACTGACTCTGCGAACATTATGTGACGTTGGATGGGTTTGATGACGTCATTCAGTTCAGCAGCAGTCTTCGCAAGAAACGTGCATGGACTTCCTCCAGAAATGGTGTTCAACTTATCGTGATCAATGTTTTCACCGACACCAACAGTGATTAATCCGTATTTTTTCGATTCGATGATCAATTGTGCCATTGGCACCGGGTCAGTGTAGAAACTTCGAATGGTCAGAGGCCATATTCATGAACATTTACCTAGGTAAATGCATTTACTAAGGAAAATATTTACAAAAGGTAAATATTACGTTTAATTTTTAAAGTTTCTGATGGGAAAATCGATTTACACATTGGAAAATAACGTGATTGGTATTCATGAAAATTATTTTCCTATTGGTAAATGATTTACACACTTGATTTTATTTACCAACTTCGGGGGTAGGAAAATAAGATTTACCTCACTATTTTCATGAATCTCAAAGCATTAAAGTTGAAGTTTTAAAACTAAAACTTTGAATTTTGATGAAAATAAGAATAATATGAAGAAATATATTATGTTAACATAAAAATAATGAAAATGAAAATTTAAAAAGTTGCAAACCCCCAAAAAATAACTTCTATATTCAACGAAATTTTAAAATTAGTATTTTCTGAGAACTTCTAGACCGTTTTTGATATATTTTTTAAAGTTTGACCAACGTTAAATAATCTCAACATTTTCATTTTCCAGACGATTTCTAGAGGTGCTCTATAACTAACTTTAAGTCAATGCAACTATGTTTTATCGTTTCCAAAGAGAAGGGATGCTAATAGGCAACAAAAAAATGTGAATTGCCAAATGAAGTTCTAGCTTTGTCCAAGATTCAGATATCTCTTTTTAACAGAGACCAAAGTTTTATTTTTCGGCATTTCTGCCATAATTTTGTTAATAACTGTTAAAAAACACAGAACCAACGATGTTTCCTTACATATTACAAGAGTAAATATTTACTTTTGGTAAATCCTTTCGTGAATACGGTAAATCCATTTTCTAGTAAATCGATTTACAAGGGTAAATATTTACACAAAATTATCACTGAAAAATCAAAAAGAAAAAGAAAATATCAGTGACGTGAAAGAAAAATCAGTGGAAATCCGAAGGAAAATGCTTTCTTTTACCAAACTTTCATGAATACCAATCACTCTATTTTCCTCTTTGTAAATCATTTACACGCTCTATTTACCTAAAAGTAAATGTTCATGAATACGGCCTCAGATTTTTCTAAGAGATTTTTTTTACTACTTACGAAGTAGTGCTTGTGATGTAGGCCAGAAGATGATTGTTGATGTTAGAACGGTATCCTGCAGTGGGACTCGTGTATTCAAATGAGCTGACCACCCGGAGATTGTAAGTAAGAACTTGTCCGGTTCGATCGAAATCTGCGTAGTCGTTCTTTAGAAGTTTCAAGGTTGCAATCAAATTAGCTTGCGACGTGATAGTGTTCAATTGAGCAGCTGGCGGTGCTTGGTCATCAAGATCTGGAGCAACGACGATAAGTCCAACACGAGCTCCACTCAAGCCCACATTGTATGGAGCCATGAAATTTCCAATAAAACTGGTGAACTAAAAAGAGTTTATTAAACTTATTGAATTAGAACAAAACCATACATTGTCAAATACTGGCATGGCAGCCTGAGACCCATCAATCAAGAAGACAACGTCGAAGATTAGGTTTTTTTCATGGTTACCAGCGAAGCACCCCACGACAAAAAAAGCTAGCAAGTAAACGATCCGCATTTGGAACTGAAAACCGATTATGAAGCAGAAAATGTTGTAATATTCTGAAATTACTCAAAAAAGTGTGTCAAATGAGAAAAATGAGTGAACAAAACCAGAGTTGCAAAGATAAAACGACATTGATTCACAACAAGAAAGGTTTTCATTTTGATAAGAACCGCTTCGGTAGTTTGCGAGGTCTCAATAATTTTCTCCATTTTTTTCGAAATTGCATCTGCCAAGCAATCAGAAAGAACAAAACATAAAACAAAATATGAAATGTACTGAGATTTATGAAATAGTTTTAGTATTAGGTTGGCAAATAAGTTTCTTCCGATTTTGGTAAAGTTTTTGATCAATTTTTTATCGAAGCAGAAGGGGCTAGATGAATGAAAGTAAAGTCCATGAGCATCGATAGTTGTCTGGCAACGCTTCGGTAATTCCTTGGTTCTATCGGCCCAGAACGACGAGAGCTGCGATCGAAAAAATGGGTCAACTCATTTTTTGGGTCAACTTTTCAATTGAAGTTTTTTCTATCATAATGGCGTTTGAGAGTCTCAAACAACTAATTGTCCGAAAGAGCAAGGTCTGGAGAATACGGCGAAATCAAAATAGTAGTTCAGCAGAACGACATGGATTTTTGCCTGGACCCTCTAATCACGGGTGATCTCGCATTGTCGCGTTGGAAGTGAACTTTGGTTTTTTCTCCTCGTTGTGATTTGACTGTCACACTCAACTTCTTTAATTAGGAACTATGCCAGGTGGCAGTTATAGTGGTTCCCACATCTAAAAGTTCTCCGACTCCATTCCTTTGAAAGGCCACCAAATACATAACAACCCCCATTTCACGCAAAATTTAGGTTCCGGGACGTCCAGAGCTAGATATTCTTTGTCAATCAACTGACCCTTCCTCATATTGATAGAGTAACTTACCCACTTTTCATCTATGATAATTAGATCAGCAACCCAACTCAACGTGAGAAAAAATGATAGGAGAAACATGCTCACGTCCACATGAAAATCGATATCATAGTCCGTCAAAACATGAGGTACGAATGGACCCAGTTCTTGAAGTTGTCAAGAGACTTCAATACGTTCACAATACTTGGTTGACTAACGGACAATGTCTTTGACATTTTACAAGTGGTTTGAACTGGATCGGTTTCAATAGTATTCTTCAATAAGTCCAAGTTCAACTTTTGGACCGATCTGCGTCTTCCGATTCTAAATTTTTGGCTTCAAATTTACCGGTCCAATGCTTGACGGTGCAGACAGTAGGAGATCCTTCTTCATCTATTTCTTTCAATTGCTTACAAATATCCTTACTTTCTAACCCAGAAATGAATTAAAAAATAATGCCATTTTGAAAATTTAGACCGTAAGGTACGAAAGCAAGCGGCATGCTCGTGAACGACAATAAGGAGGAATGAGCCAAGGTGTATGTAACAAGTCCGTGAGATACTCTATCCAACGAAAAACATCCGTCAAGAAAAACTATGCCACTCACAAGATATGAACTTTTAAAGTTGAGCATTCAAAATCGGAAGAAACTTATTTGCCAACCTAATAGTTATAAGAAGAAGTGGGGGAATAGAAAAATTGAATGAAATTTTTTTATTGCTGAAACGTTTTAAAACATCTTTCCTCTCGCATCACTTCTTGTGACAGTAATTTCCATTATTCGCGCTGAAAATTTATAATAAGTTCTGATTCAATTAAGACCTACTGACTCTGCGAACATAATATGGCGTTGAATCGGTTTGATGACGTCATTCAGTTCAGCAGCAGTCTTGGCAAGAAACGTGCATGGACTTCCCCCAGAAACGGCATTCAACTTATTGTGATCGATATTCTCACCGACACCCACAGTGATTATTCCGTATTGTTTTAGTTTGATGATCGATTGTGCAGTTGTCACAGGGTCAGTGTCGAATCTTCGAAATATTAGATTTTTCTTAAAGTTTATTCCCGACTACTTACGATGTCGTGCTTGTGATGTAAATAAGAAGATGATTGTGGATACCAGCACGATATCCTGCAGCCCGGTCCATATAATCCGCTGAACTGACTACCTGAAGATTGTAGTTGAGGAGTTGTCCTGCGTGATCAAAGTCGGCGTAGTTGTCTTTGAGAAGACTTAAGTAATCAAGCAACAGATATTGAGAAGTAATATTTATCAGTAAAGTAGCTGGCGGTGCTTGATCATCAAGATCTGGAGCAACGACGATGAGTCCGACACGAGCGCCACTCAAGCTGACATTGTAGGGAGTCATGAAATTTCCAACAAAACTGGTGAACTAAAATAAGTTTCTTGAACTAATTGAATTAGAACAAAACCATACATTATCAAATACTGGCATGGCGGACTGAGATCCATCAATTAAAAAGACAACGTCAAATATAAGGTTTTGTTCATGGTTAGCGGCCAAGCATCCCACGACACAAAAAGATAGCAGAGAAACGATCCGCATTTGACACTGAAAACATTTTCACATGGCTCTGACTATATACTCAAACGGAAATGTTGTAATATTCTGAAACTACTCATAGTGGGTGTCAAATGAGAAAAATGAAATCAGAGTTGCGGAGATAAGAAGACATTAATTTACATCAAGAAAGATTTTCATTTTGATAAGATAAGAACCTTTTTGGTAGTTTTCGAGGACTCGATAAGTTTCGAAATGTTTCGAAATGACATCTGTCAAGCAATCGAAAAGAACTGAGTATGAAACAAATTATGAGATGTGCTGAGATTTATCAATGTGTGTTAATAAGTAAAAGAAGAGTGCGAATGGAAAAATTGAATGAATTGTTTTATTGCAGAAAAATTTTAGAACGTCTTGTATAGTCCTCGCATCATTTCTTGTGACAGTAATTTCCGTTGTGCGCACTGAAAGCTCATAATTAATTTTGATTGAATTGCAACCTACTGACTCTGCGAACATGATATGCCGTTGAATTGGTTTGATGACGTCATTCAGTTCAGCAGAAGTCTTGGCCAGGAACGTGCATGGGCTTCCTCCAGAAATGGCGTTCAACTTATTGGGGTCGATATCCTCACCGACACCGACAGTGATTATTCCGTATTGTTTTAGTTTGATGATCGATTGTGCAGTTGTCACAGGGTCAGTGTCAAACCTTTAAAATTTTCATGTCTTCTCAAGTATTTTCTCGACTACTTACGATGTGGTGCTTGTGATATAAACCAAAAGATGGTTATGAATGCCAGTACGATATCCAGCATTTGGGCTCATAAATTGAACAGAGCTGACCAGCTGGAGATTATAGTTGAGGAGTTGTCCGGCGTAATCGAAATCGGCATATTCGTCCTTAAGAATTCTCAAAACAGAAATCAAATTTGCTTGAGCCGGAAGAGAGTTCAAATTAGCGGCTGGTGGTGGTTGGACATCAAGATCTGCATTAACGACGATAATTCCAACGCGAGCACCATTCATGCTAACATTGTATGGAGCCATGAGATCTCCAACGAAATTGGTGAACTGAAAATCGTCGATAAAACTAATTGAATTATAGAACAAAACTCTACATTGTCGAATACTGGTCTCGCGGACTGAGATCCATCAATCAAGAAGACAACATCGAACTGGAGACTTTTTTCATGATCAGCTGCAAGACAGCCCAGGACAAAGAAAGCTAGCAGAATGACGATCCGCATTGGAAGCTTAAAAATTATAACATGTCTTGTAATAAATATAATAAAAAAAATAATTGGAGGATTATAATAATACCCGAAAACCGTGCCAAACGATCAGAAGGGAGTTTATATAATAAGCAATGCCAACAAATATGATGACAAACAAGAAAATTAATCTTGATAAGAATATTTCTTAACAACTCAGAAATGTGAATTCCTTCTCAATTTCGAAATCTTCTATAAGATAAGCAATGAAGCGGAACTAAATATGAAACTGTCACACCCAAACTCAGGAATGTGTTTGATTCAGGTTTCGAATCATTTTTTTACTGTAGCGGGAAGAGAGAAAATATTTTATAGAGACTTTTTGAAATAACTGTTATTTAATTTTAAGAATTTTACCTAGGAGTGTCATAAATTAACTTTGTGCTCAAAAATTATGAAAACGCCGAGCAGAAGATATAGGATTATATGGATAGATCACTTCTTTTGTCATAATTTTACAAAATCTGTCCGTGTGTCAGCATAAAGTCCGGTATGTTTTGTTTGAGGATATCCAGTACTTCGACATCAACCCATTGAACAAATTTTTGAGTGACACTTTGACCTGTTACGAGTGCACAACGTTTCCGTTGCCACAGTTTTATATAGAACTACTGAATTCATTGTCCTGGGATTATCTGGGTTGCTGATTACGATTATTTTTTCAAATTTTGGAATGATCGTTGTTTCATAAAAGTCATAACAAGTTACTGTTTTTTGTTGCTGAAAAACAGATAATTAAAAATATTTATTCAGAAAACAACAAATCACTCCCAGAAAATTGTTCAATTACTCTTGCAGTACATTCCTCCGTTGGTTCTGAAATACAACAAGTCTTAAATTTTCAAACAGCTTCATATGTTCTTACCCAGCGGTCGCGATAAGTTGTTGAATAGGCTTGACCTGGTTGTTCAAGCTAGCAACATCGTTTGCTGTGAATGAGCAAGCGGTTCCGCCAGAAATAGTCTGAAGTTTTCCGGCGTCAACCATTGGTCCGTATCCAATAGTGATGATTCCGTATTGCTTCTGAGCGATAATAGTTTGAGCAGATGGAGTTGGATCGGTATAGAATCTGAAAAATCCAAGAAACTATGAATAATTTCGACCTATAACGCTTACGAAGTGGTTGTTGTTATATAGACCAGAAGATGATTGTTGATGTTAGTACGGTATCCAGCAGTTGGGCTCATGTATCCTGCTGAGCTGACCACCTGGAGATTGTAAGTAAGAACTTGTCCGGCGTGGTCGAAATCTGCGTAGTTGTCCTTAAGAAGTCCCAAGTTGGAGATCAAACTGGCTTGAGAAGTGATAGAGTTCAATTGAGCAGCTGGTGGTGCTTGGTCCTCAAGATCTGCACCAACGACGATAAGTCCAACATGAGCTCCACTTATTCCAACGTCGTAGTTGATCATAAGGGTTTGAATGAACTTGGTGAACTGAACAGCAATATATTTCAGAAAAGCGTATCATCAAAACGGGCTTACGGTATCGAAGCTAGATTGAGCGGATTGAGATCCATCAATCATGAAAACAATATCGAATTGTTGGCCGGGAGCTGTCGATGGAGATGGGCTCTGAAAAACTTATGTTCCTTGCTGTTTTTTCCAGGTTTTCTTACTGCTGGTGGAGCTTGGGTTTGTGTGGTCTGTTGGGTTGGCTGGGTATTTGGTCCTTGAGTGACTGGGCCGATAGTTCCAGTGACTGGTCCTTGGGTAACAGGTCCAATAGTTCCAGTAACAGGTTGTCCGGTGGTTGGGTTGCGACCTGAAACTTGATATTTTACAACAACAAAAAAATAATTTTTCAAACCATTGCAAATTACAACTTGCTGTCTTCTGAACTTCTGGTTGTTCTCGTCAACTCCGTGGACAAAGATAATGACCATATCACCATTGCAAGTGAACAAGTCAGAATAGTACTCGTAAGAGCATCTGTCTCTTCTGTAAAGTTCAGAGCGGAGAATGTTCTGAAACAAATTTATATAACCTAATTTATTTCATTATAGACTTACGGTGGCTCCTCCATTTGAATCAATGTCGAAGATCTCGGCGTATTGCAACTGTCCATTACTGAACGAATTTCCGTACAGATGGAAAGTAGCAACGTTTTCAAATCCGGCGACTGGTTGGATGTTCCTTCCGTCTTGATGTGCACCCAGTGGATCAGTGTTTACTCCAACTGGCATTGGAAGTGAGAATTTGGTGTAGACCTTGGCTCCTCCTGTGGTGTAGACGTGAGCCAAGCATAAGCCTGGTGGGTTGACAAGTTGAAGAGACCAGATTCCTCCAAGACCATCGACCTCGATCTTGTACATTTTTTGCTCTCCAACACTGTATGCTGGTGCAAGGTTGTGAACAACTGAAATAAAGTATACCGGTTTTTTTTCTTTTTTCGTCTAAAATAAAGTCAGTGAACTTACGTCCAAGTGGGTCCTTGACGGACAGAGATCCGAATTCAGAAGCAGTGGTGACGTAGATGAATGTGGCGTTGGAATCAATTGGCACGAACCATGGGGTGGAGCCATCGGAGCATGTGTAGTTGGCGGCTCCAGTTGGGTCTTGGAGGACTGAAGCTCCGTAGAGGGATGGAAGGTAGTTGTTGAGGAGCTAGAAATATAAAATGATACACAAGCTATAGAGAACTCTCTTACAGTAACAAGGTTAGCCGCATCTGTGAAAAGAATGTTTCCACTGGATCCGTATCCAAGCCAAGTCATATCCTGGACATTGTTGACACCATCGAATGTTGGGCAGTTGGCAGACTTGGTCAAAACATAGTGCAACTGAAAACCTATATTTATGTCTTAGTCTTACAATTATTTTCTTACATGTGCTTCCGTATTGAAAAGCGTGTCCATTGTCTCTCCATACTTGTTCATGTCGGATGGTCCTGCAGCGGTGACCAAGAAGATTTCACTGTTTGGTGTGGCAATCACATCATCGTGCTCCAGAAGATGTGCAAGAACTCTGAACATATTATGGTAAATTAAAACTGATTACTGTATGTCATACCCAAGATATGGCAAGCTGCAAGCTCCATCGGTGGAAATTGCGTTGGATTGAGCGGTGAGATCAGTGATGAGGTCATCGATGGTAGTGTAGTTGTACTTCTCGAATGTTCTTCCGGTGTTATCGAAAGTGACAAGTCCAAAGTATTTGAACCAGATTGGAGCGAATGCGGTGGCCGAGGTCACAATGTTCTTAAGGTTGGCAATCAATTGGTTAACAGTGGCCGAGTTCTGTCTAGTGGTTTCTACAACCATCAACAAAGTCTTTCCATCATCGCTGAACAGTTGTGGGATGAGTGGTTGGCAGATTTCAAATTGGCAGTTCAATCCGTTGTATCCGGTTGGACAGCTGCAAGATCTTTCGTCCTCGTTTCTAGTTCCTCCATTGACACAAATTGGTACGGTACATTGAGATCCTGTCCAGTAATCTGTGCAGATACATTGTCCATTTTGTCTGATTCCTCCGTTTCCGCAAGTGATTTGAGCTGGTGAGCAGTGTCCCCATGTCATACGTTGGAAGGCATTTCCGAACTCATCTTCTCCGACGTGAAGTACTCCGAACTCGTTGTTAGCGTTATCACTGTTGGGACATGGGAAGTCTTGAGAGACCCATCCGTATTCGCAACCGAATCTGGCTTGGTATTTCAGTCCATTGTAGAAAGTTCCATTTCCAGCATCCCAAAGAATAGCATCGGTGAGAATTGGGACACGATTTTCGTTGTCAGCAGAGTGGACATAACTGATGAGTCTGTTTCCAGAGTAGTCTTGAATTGGGTCGATTTGTGGATGATCATCACTGATCTTCGTGGTGAATCCTGTGGAGATTTGCAAACTAGACTGAACACGAACAGCCAAAGTACAATAGTTTGGAAGGGTTCCAGTAGCCGGGTTACTCTTGATGTTAACGTACCAGTTACCAGCTGGAAGGTCAGCGTCTCCAATGGTATTCGGTTTGTGGTCAGCGTCATATCTATGCTTCTGGCAAACAAATGGTCTAGGAGTGGAGCAAGAATCGGTGACCCAAGACTTCTTATTATCAGCAGATCTTCCGTTGTAGTAGACGCATTGTCTAGTCAGATCATTGCTTGGTTCGTTATCTGCCCAGTAGGTGTTTGGCTGGTTCAGTTGAACTGGAGCGAATCCTTGTCCTCGGTCCCAGACGAATTGGTTGGTGTTATCTCTGAAAAGACCAATCCAGAATTGAGTGCTAGCAGAAGCCGAGCTAAGGAAATTGTTCTTATCATCTCCAAGATCGTCAGCAAGATATCCACCAGCAGTTGCACAGAAGTTTCTGGCTTGTGGCATGGTCATGATGTCATCAGTATTTGATATGAACTTGATACAGTATTGACCGGATGGTTCCCATCCAGAATCACAACCTTTTCTAACTTCGTAGACACTCTGTCCGGTGAAAGAATCATAGAACAGTTCGAGAGCTTCCGCCAAAACTCCGTTTCCATTGTACACTTGAATAGTAGTACCGTATCCGAACACAGTAAGTTGGATAGTTTGAGTGTAAGCATCAACTGGGAAGAAAGTGGTCATTCCGTTGTCGTGTCTACAGTCGTCAAGCTCGTTCCAGGTGACAAGTCCATTTGAGAATTGAAGTGGGATCAATCTGATAGCGTTCGAAACTTCAGCAGCTTGAAGAACGTATGTTGTTCCAGTGGATCCAGTTACGATTCCGAAAAGTACATAGTAGTCAGTAAGATTAGCATTGCAGACAAATCCAGATGGAAGCGCTTGTGGTCTGGCACTTAGGAATCCGTAGATAACCAAATCCATAGAACGAGACATGTCATACCAGATTCCAAGAGAACGTTGATCTTGATCGTCTTCCGGTGTAGTTTGGAAAATTTCAATGTATGATCCTGCAGCAATTTCTCCCGCAAAGACGGCATGATCAAGAGCATCCCAAAGTTTCACTTTGCATCCGGTATCCGATGGAACATTGGAAGCAAGGTTATTAAGAGCAGTAGTGATCGCGGTAAGGTTGTTAGCTGGTGATTGAGCGATTGGTCCTCCCCAGGTGGAATTGAAACCAACAAGAACAAAGTTTCTGATCCATCTGCGGTCTTGCATCTGGACATCACGGAGAATTTCTTGGAAGTTGGAGTTCAGCATAACGAGAGATGCAAGAGAGTTTTGAGTGACTTCAACGGCAAAGACCATATCTACTTCATAGCGAATGTACTCTGGGTTTGGTCCGGTCTCGAGACATCTAGCCATTTCACAGCTGGTTCCGGCGTAAGCTGGTGGGCAAACACAGTGATCTCCAGCTGCAGTACCTCCGTTGTAGCAGACAACGTTCTGGCAGTAGGTTCCAGTGAATTCTGGAGTACAGAAGCAAGTGGTGTTTGATGGGTTCATGACTCCTCCATTCTGGCACTGGTGATCTGGTGGTGGAGTTGGATGGACTTGAGCGCAGTACATGGTTCCAGCACGTTGAAGGGTCATATCTTGTCTATCACGGGCAAAGAAGTTGAAGTAGAGAACCTCATCTGGTACACGGCAGGTGAATGGAGGGAAGTAGAAGTTAAACTCGCAAGCGTCTCTCCACATTCCACTGGATCCGTAGACTTCAGTTTGGACTCCATCTCGAATAGCATAGATTTGAAGATTGGCGTGAACACGATCCATGGAAATGAATTCTGGATAGTTGGAGACATGGAAAACTGGAGAGGCATCAAATCCAAGCACTGGTTGCCGAAGAACTCCGGCAGCAGAGGTAAGAGTAGTGGCGAACGACCAGAAGATATCGTAATCTGGACTATACTGGTTCAGTCCTCCGAAGTTGAACTTCTTTTGGTAGACCTTAAAAGTACAGGCAGAGTTTGGAGAGTTGGAAACCAAGTTGAAGAACCATTGTCCAGTAACATGCTTATTGTAAGTCCAGATGTAGTTCACTCCGTCAGTGTAAGCAACATCGAAATCTGGTCTCTCACTAGACGGGTTAGTGACTTGAAGAGTCAAGTTGGTTCCAGTAGCCACAACAACCACTAAATCAGCACTCAAGTCAAGAGCGGCAGACTTGTAGACGTTCTGGTTGGTACAGTGCGAATAGTCTCCAGAAAGGATCAGTTGTGAACGGAAGAGAGTGTTCTCCATGTGTTGGAGGAAGAACTAAAATTATAAATTAGATTTGTTCTGCATATATGCAAAAACTTACTTTAGAGACGACAGTTCTGTCACTGAAGTAGAAAGTGTTACCACCAGTGCGAGCAGCCATATCAACCATATCTCTGTATCCACTGTTATCTGGGGACGAGTTGCAGGCTTCGGCAACAGTTGGTTGGACGTAGATAAAGTAGATCTGAAATTACACATAAATTCTCGGTCTAATAATTGGGTCGGTAGTACAGGAGCTCTCCAGTAAGATTCCAAATGGAAGACGGTCTCCTTCTCAGCGCTGTCATTTGGATTGGCGTCAGTGATAACATAGATGGGAGACTTATTGGTTGGATACAGGGAGAGAGCAGCACTGAAATCATCTTATTTTTTGTTTGTTTTTTGACCCTATATTATCATACGCAATGGATGAGAAAACAACATCATCACATCCACCATCTGATGGCGCCGAATTGATAGCTTTGGTAAGATCAACCATAGCCTGATCCCATGAGCCATAGTGTTGGTTGACCAGAAGTCCTGAAACGCGATCCTCTTAACTGTGTACTCTCACTGATAAGAAAAATCAAATTTTCAAAGTGTAACCGGGTAATAAATACGTGATGAGAGTGATGTAAAACTTACTGCCGTTATCAAACAAGACAACGATGAAGTTTGTGAGATAACCGGGTTCCGAGGCGAGCAAGTCAACCATGCTTTGGACGGATTGAGTGGCTCCCTCAATAACGGCGGATAGCTCAGTTCTGGAACGGATGACAAGAGTGAGAGTTGGATTCTCAGCGTTGAAGTCGAAACCAGAAGTGTCGGAGCAGACAACTGAAAAATTGAAAATAAAATACTTTAAATAATTCGAAAACATCACTATTCTGGCAGTGGAATCCGGTGAATCCTTCTGGGCATTGGCAATGGTCGGAGGTTGGTGTTGGCAAGTATCCTCCGTTCGCGCAGAGCATAGTTGAGCAATCACTTCCGGTGTAGAGTCCGAAGCAGTAACAGTATGGAGATCCGCTGGCATCCTTGAGAAGTTGTCCACCGTTCTTGCAAGAAGTGAGTGGTGCCATGGTTGTGGTTGGTGCTGGGGCAGCGGTAGTAGAGACTGGTGGCACTGAAAATATTTCTGGTAATCCGAATAATTAGACAACAATTTTTACATATGCACTGGTAGGAAAGGATACGACGGAACAAGTATCCGGAATTGGTCATTCCTTCGACTTGCATGAAGTTGTGTCCCATATCATTGTTGCTAGTTCTTCTGCAAGTGTATCTCTCCAAAATGTATGGATAGGTACAGTTGTAACGGGTAGCAATTGGAATGTATCTAGAGATGTGGCTCTCTGCACCAGTGAACCCGATTGCTTGAATCTGTCCAGGGAAGTCAAGCCCTTGAGCATGAATAGCAACAACGGCTTCAGTATCAAAGTAGGTGTACTTCAACAATGGGAAGTCATTACGCTCCGCTTGATCTCCGGACGTGAATCCTCCAGAGAGCTGAATTGGAGTGCGAGCTGTCATCATCATCATACAGTACTCGTCTCCAGTGTCAGCTCTTGGGCCAAGCAAGTACTGTCCTGGTGCGAGCATTCCGTAAGTGGCTGTGTATGTCGTTGGGCGTTGACTATCGGAGTCTGGAGAGATCAAATCTCCATTCTCGGCTTGAAGGAAGAAAGTTGGGTTTAAGGGAGATTCAGTTTCAAGCTGGATTTTGATATTCCACATTGTTTCGTCGACAACAATGACGTAAGGGGTACTGCAATTGGCAAGATTTGTGGCGTCAATGGAGATGTCATCGGATGCCTGGTTGTTAGGAACTACTGGATTGCGGACTCCGCAAAGTGCTGAAATCAGATAATTAATTATTGTCACACTTAAGACAGTATTACGATATTGGCAAGTTTCTCCAGTGTAACCTGGCTTGTTACATCCTCTTGTGGCCATTCCAGCAAACACATGGGGTTCCGCAACTGATCGTTTTGAGATATGATGGGTATCCAGCTATACTTTTAAAAAATGAAATCTCTGACAATCAAGTTCAACTCACGAATATATCCGAGCTTTCTACTGCTCTAAACTTTTGTTCTGCAACCGGCTCGAAAAACTTTTTCTCATCTTTCATGTCCCATGTCCTCAATACTGCTCGGATCCTATCCTGGTGACTGAGCTCCTGCTCTGCTAGGCAGATCACGGCCAACGCCGCAATCAACACCCAGGTTCGCATTCCTAGAAAATTGTACAATAAATTGTATAATAAAAATGTAGGACAGGAAAATTGGGCTGTAACTGAAATAGGAAAACGCGGGGCGCACACGCCTAATGTAATTATCATTAAGACTGATTTAAACCCATTTCAAAGTCATCAATCAAGAGGTGTGCCCAAGGCAAAAAGAGGCGAAACGTCATCGGTGCCGTGGCAAAACTCTTATCTCCGAGTGCCAGCGCATACAGTGTGTTTTCAGTCAGTGGAAAGGGTTGCCAAAAAGTGCATTAGAAATGCCGCGCTTTTTATCATGTAACATCTTTTTAATTGCCTATTTTGAAACCGTTTTCGTATTCTGGTGGGCTATTGTAGCTAGGTCCGTGCAAAAAACTGTGATTTGTGTTCATCTTGATGGTAATAGATTCATCAAATTCATTAAAATAATGAAACGCTTTATTCAACAAAAAAACAATTCTTCCATTTAGTTGTTTGTGCAGTACACTCCTCCATTGGTGCTGAAATTTGAAAAAAATTAGATATTCACTCTTTCGAAAAAAATATCTTACTTGGCATTGATGATCAATTGTTGGATGTTTCTGATCTGGTTGTTCAATCCAGCGAAATCGTTGGCAGTGAATGAGCAAGCAGCGCCACCGGAGACAGCTTGCAGTTTAGTGTTGTCAACTGCATTTCCCATTCCAACGGTGATGATACCGTATTGTTTTTGTGCAATGATGGATTTGGCTGTTGCTGTGGGGTCCACGTCGAATCTGAAAAAAACTGATGATTACTGAAAATTTGAATTAGAGCTTACCCAGTGGTGGCTGTGAGGTAGAAAATAACATGATTGCTGATGTCGCTACGGTATCCTGCATTCGGGACCATATAATTAGCTGAGCTGGCGATTTGAAGGTTGTAGTTGAGGAGTTGTCCAGCGTGATCGAAATCTGCGTAGTTGTCCTTGAGAAGCGCCAAGTTAGAGTTGAGATTAGCTTGGGAAGTAATGGAGTTCAGATTTGCAACTGCTGGTGGTTGGTCATCCATATCCGGAGCAACAACTATGAGTCCAACACGAGCTCGGTTCAAGTTAACATTGAAGGAAACCATAAAGGTTTGAATGAATTTCGTGAACTGGAAACAACAATTTGAGTTTGGTAAACTATTTAAGAGTATATACCGAGTCAAAGTAGCTCTGTGCAGCTTGAGAAGCATCAATCATGAAGACAATGTCAAATTGGAGACTTGTCAATGGAGTTGCTGTCTATAAAATGTTTTTTTTGCAACAACCTCTTGATAATAATGAATTACCGTAGGAGTCGGCCCTCCAGTTGGTGTTGTTTGTGGTGGCCCCTGTGTGACAGGAGTACCCGGTCCTTGTGTGATTACTGAAACTGGTGGCTGCATGGTCGGTGGAGCACGTCCGTTGCAGACAACGACTTCTTGTCTTCTGAACTTCTGGTTGTTCTCGTCAACTCCGTGAACGAACACCACAACCATGTCACCATTGCAAGTGAACAAATCAGAGTAGTATTCATAAGAGCAGTCGATACGTCTGTAGAGTTCGGATCGAAGAATGTTCTGAAAATAATTAATTGTCAATTTTTCACTTTTTGCTGAAACTTACAGTAACACTGTTCTGTCCAATATCAAAGATCTCAACATATTGAAGTTGTCCATTGTGGAATGGATCTCCGGCAATGTGGAAGACAGCGACATTGTTCATTCCTGCGACTGGTTGAACCATAATACCGTCTGAATGAGCTCCAAGTGGGTCGGCCTTTCCTCCAGATGGACTTGGAAGAGCGAACTTAGTATAGACTTTGGCGCCACCAACAGAGTAGACATGAGCCAAGCATAATCCTGGTGGGCTCACAACTTGAAGGGTCCAGATTCCTCCAAGTCTATCAACTTCAATCTTGTAGAACTTTTGTTCTCCGACGCTGTAGGCTGGGGCGACGTTATGAGCGACTGAAATAAAAATTGGAGGCGTTTTTTTTCTAATTCATAGACTTACGTCCAAGTGGGTCCTTGATAGAGAGGGATCCGAATTCAGAAGAAGTGGTGACGTAGATGAATGTGGTGTTGATGTCAACTGGCACGAACCATGGGAGAGAACCGTCGGAGCATGTGTAGTTGTAAGCTCCAGTGGGGTCTTGAAGGACTGAAGCTCCGTAGAGAGATGGAAGGTAGTTACCGAGGAGCTGAAAATGTTTGGTGCATTGAAAAACTGATGAATTGCCTTACAGAAACAATGTTGTCCGAATCGGTGAAAAGAATGTTTCCACTGGATCCGTATCCGAGCCAAGTCATATCCTGAACATTGTTGACACCGTCGAATGTTGGGCAGTTGGCAGATTTAGAGACAATGTAATGAAGCTGAAAAATCAAATATAATGAATACGTGATTTTCATTTTATGAATTACATGAGCTTGGGTGTTGAACAAGTTCTCCATGGTTTCCACATAGGTTTGGAGATCAGATGGTCCTGCTGGGGTGACTAACAGAATTTCACTGTTCGGCATTGCAATCACATCATCGTGCTCCAAAAGATGCGCGACAACTCTGAAAAGGGTAACGTTGAAGTTAAGGCGGGTTACTGTAGTTTAGAATCATACCCAAGATATGGCATGCTGCATGCTCCATCGGTAGTAATAGCGTTAGATTGAGTTGTGAGATCAGTGATGAGGTCATTGATGTTGGTGTAATCGAACTTCTCGAACGTTCTTCCGGTGGCTGAAAACTTGGAATTAGACAAATTATCTTCTATAAGAACTCACTATCGAAAGTCACAAGTCCAAAGTTTGTGAACCAGAGTGGGGCGAACATTGTTGCTCCAGTGACAATATCTGAGAGATTGGCAATAAGCTGGTTGACAGTTGGAGCATTCTGTCTTGTAGTTTCAACAATCAACAGAAGAGATTTTCTATCATTGCTGAAAAGTTGTGGAACAGTTGGTTGGCACTGCTCAAACTGGCAGTTTGGCCCAGTGTATCCACTTGGGCAGGAGCAAGTGGCCTCATCCGAGTTTCTGGTTCCTCCGTTTACGCAAATTGGTACAGTACAACGAGATCCGGTCCAATACTCGTTGCAGACACATTGTCCATTCTTTCTGATTCCTCCGTTTCCACAGGTGATTTCAGCACGAGAGCAATGTCCATAAGTGAGACGTTGGAATGTGTTTCCAAATTCGTCTTCTCCGACGTGAAGTACTCCAAACTCGTTAGCTGGATCATCTCCGTTCGGACATGAGAAATCTTGTGAAACCCATCCGTATTGGCAAGCGAATCTTCCTTGATATTTGAGTCCATTGTAGAAGTTTCCAGTGTAGGCATCCCAGAGAATGGCATCGGTAAGAATTGGAGTACGTTGTTGGTTGTCAACAGAGTGAATATATGTGATGAGTCTGTTGGCAGAAGAGTCTTGAATTGGATCTGGTTCTGGATAGTCGCTTCCAATGCTGGTACTGTATCCAGTAAGAATTTGGAGACTAGACTGGACACGAACACTGATCGAACAGTTTGGTGATTTTCCATCGGCTGGGTTGGATTTAAGGTATGCGTACCATTGTCCAGCTGGCAAGTCACCCTGTCCAATTTCATTTGGAGTGTAGTTTTCATCATAACGATGCTTTTGGCACACGAATGGTCTTGGAGTGGAGCATGTGTCTGTTACCCAGACCTTATTACCGTCACTAGATCTTCCGTCGAAGTAGACACACTGGTCTACAGGATCATTGCTCGGTTGGTTGTCCGCCCAGTAAGTGGCTGCTTGATTGAGTGGGTCCGGACTGTTACCTTGTCCACGATCCCAGTAGAACTGTTGATCACTGTCCTTGAAAAGACCAATCCAAAATTGTGTTCTGGATGCAGCCATGTTCAAGAAGCTGTTTTGACCGTCACTGGTATCGTCAGCGAGATATCCTCCAGCGTTTGCACAGAACTTTCTCGCTTGTGGCATGGTCATGATATCGTCATTACCAATCACAAATTTGAGGCAGTGTTGACCGTAGTTCTCCCATCCGTCATCACAAGCCTTTCTGACTTCGTAGACACTCTGACCAGTGAAATCGTCGTAGAAGAGTTCCAAAGCCTCAGCCATCACTCCTTGTCCGTTGAAAATTTGAATTGTTGTTCCATAACCAAATGTATCAATTTGAATCGTCTGAGCGTAGGCATCCACTGGGAAGTAAGTGATAAGTCCGTTGTCATGTCTGCAGTCCATATCATAGTTGAAGGTAACTTGTCCATTTGAGAATTGTAATGGAATGAGTCTGGCGGCGTTATCGATCTCAGCTGGTTGCATAATATATGTGTCTCCTGTAGATCCACTGACAATTCCAAGCAGTGTGTAGTAGTTTTCTACCTTAGCATTGCACACAAATCCTTCTGGTGTTAGACGTGGGAAAGCGAACAAGAATCCGTAAAGTACAAGATCCATACGGCGAGACATGTCATAGAAAAGGCCAAGTTGTCTTGCGTCTGTATCGTCTTCTGGAGTGGTTTGGAAAATTTCAACAAACGATCCTGGAGTCAATTCTCTGGCGAAAATAGCATGATTCAAGGCGTCCCAAAGCTTGACGGTACATCCGGTATCAGCAGGTACACTACTGGCAATGTTGCTAAGAGCAGTAATGATTCCTGAAACGTTTCCAGCAGGAGACTCAGCAATTGGTCCTCCCCAAGTGGAATTGAATCCGACAAGAACAAAGTTGCGAATCCATCCACGTCTCTGCATTTGAACATCACGAAGAATTTCTTGGAAGCGTGTACTAAGTATGGCAACAGAAGCAATGGATTGTTGAGTGATTTCAACTGCGAAAATCATGTCGACTCCATAACGGATGAATTCGGGGTTTGGTCCAGTCTCAACACATCTAGCAAGTTCACAGCTTTCTCCGGCAAATCCTGGTGGGCAGACACAGTGATCTCCAGTTGGGGTTCCTCCGTTGTAGCAAACAATGTTCTGGCAGTAGGTTCCAGTGAATTCTGGAGTACAGAAGCAAGTGGTGTTTGATGGATTCATGACTCCTCCGTTCTGGCACTGATGATCTGGTGGTGGTGTTGGATGAACATAAGCGCAGTACATGGTTCCAGCACGTTGAAGAGCCATGTCATTGTTATCGCGAGCAAAGAAGTTGAAGTAGAGAACCTCATCTGGGACACGGCAGGTGAATGGAGGGAAGTAGAAGTTGAACTCGCAAGCGTCTCTCCACATTCCACTGGATCCGTAGACTTCAGTTTGGACTCCATCTCTGATAGCATAGATTTGAAGATTGGCGTGGACACGATCCATAGATATGAATGCTGGGTAGCTGGAGACATGGAAGACTGGAGAGGCATCAAATCCAAGCACTGGTTGACGAAGAAGACCACCAGCTGAGGTGAGAGTGGTAGCAAAGGACCAGAAGATATCGTAGTCTGGGCTGTATTGGCTGGTTCCTCCAAAGTTAAACTTCTTCTGGTAAACCTTGAATGTACAAGCGGAGTTTGGCGAGCTAGATCTGATAGTGAAGAACCAATTTCCAGATACAAGTCTGTTGTACTTCCAAATGTAATTGACTCCATCAGTGTAAACAACATCAAAATCTGGATACGTTTGCAGTGGGCTGGTTGCAGTTAATTGCAAATCTGTTCCAGTGGCCACAACAACCACCTCATCAGCAGTCAAGTCGACGGAAGCGGTTTTGTAGAGATTCTGATTGCCACAGTGTGAGTAGTCTCCAGAGAGGATCATTTGTGAACGGTACAATGTATACCGCATGTGTTCGTAGAAGAACTAAAAATTATATTTTAATAAATCTATTGAAGTTGGAAAAATGTGACTTACTGTAGAAACAGTTGTTTGGTTACTGAAGTAGAATGTGTTACCACTAGTACGAGCAGCCATATCAACCATATCTCTGTAGGCGGAGTTGTCTGGAGACGTGTTGCATCCATCAGATGGTCCTGGCTGGACGTACATGAAATAAATCTGGAAAAACTATATTTGTAAGAATTTTCTGGGTAAAATGACTAACCGGAGCTCTCCAATAAGATTCCAAATGGAAGACGGTTTCCTTTTCAGCGCTGTCGTTTGGATTGGCGTCGGTGATAACATAGATCGGGGACTTATTAGTTGGATATTGAGATAGGGCAGCACTAAAAGTAATATATTCAGACCGCTCCGATTTTGTCTAACAACTTACGCAACAGATGAGAATACAACATCATCGCATCCACCATCAGTTGGAGCCGAGTGAATAGCCTTAGTAAGATCAACCATAGCCTCATCCCACGAGCCATATCTCTCGCTGAGAAGGAGTTCTGAAAAAGTTTAATTGTGATAAAATTCACCGCAACTGTGATAAGAAAATCATAAGTGTCAATGTTTGCGTTTCTACTAACTTCCGTTATCGAAAAGAACGACGATGAAATTGGTGAGATAACCAGGTTCGGAGGCCAATAGGTCCACAATCTCTTTGACAGAGTTGGTAGCTTGCTCAATGACAGTGGAGAGTTGGGTTCTTGAACGGATGACAAGGGTGAGTGTCGGATTCTCGGCGTTGAAATCGAATCCAGAAGTTTCAGTACACACGACTGCAAAATTTTTAAATTATTGTATTTGCTTTAATATATTTGAGCTCACTATTCTGGCAGTGGAATCCAGTGAATCCTTCGGTACAAACACAACGATCGCTGTCTGGAGTTGGAAGGATTCCTCCATTAGCACAGATAATCTGGCCGCAATCACGTCCACCGTACAATCCAAAGCAGTAGCAGTATGGATTTCCGCTAGCATCCTTGAGAAGTTGTCCTCCATTCTGGCAAGATGTGAGTGGTGCCGCTGGAGTGGTGGGAGATGGAGCGATGGTAGTAGTTACTGGTGGCACTGAAAAAATTCAAGTGAGACAATTCCTAAAATGATCAAAAAATCAACTTACAGACACACTGATAAGGTAGAATACGACGGAACAAGTATCCAGAATTGGTCATTCCTTCAACTTGCAAGAAGTTGTGTCCTTGATCGTTGTTGCTGGTTCTTCTGCAAGTGTATCTCTCCAAAATGTATGGGTAGGTACAGTTGAATCGGGTAGCAATTGGAATGTATCTAGTGATATGATTCTCGGCTCCAGTGAATCCGACGGCTTGAATTTGACCTGGGAACTCGAGTCCTTGGACATGAAGAGCGACGACTGACTCAGTATCGAAATAGGTGTACTTCAAAGTTGGGTAGTCACTGCGCTCCGCTTGATCTCCAGATGTGAATCCTCCGCTGAGTTTGATAAAAGTGCGAGCGGACATGAACATGGTGCAAAGTTGATCTCCAGTATCGGCTCTTGGCCCTAATAGGTACTGTCCTGGAGCCAGACCGACGTATGTTGCGATGTAAGCGGTTGGAGTTTGGCGATCGGAGTCTGGGAACATCAAATCTCCATTCTCAGCTTGAAGGAAGAAAGTTGGGTTCAATGGAGATTCAGTCTCCAACTCAATCTTGATATCCCACATGGTCTCATCAACAACAATGACGTAAGATTCAGTGCAGTTGGCGAGATTGATAGCGTCAATGGAGACATCATCCGATGACTGGTCGTTGGGCACATATGGGTTGCGGGCTTGGCACAGTGCTAGAATAATTAGAATAGGCTATAAATTTGCTGATGTTGTAACTCACGATATTGGCAAGTTTCTCCAGTGTATCCTGGCTTGTTACATCCTCTTGTTGCTTGTCCAGCTAGCATTAGTGGTGGGACAATGGATCGTTTCGAAATGTGATGAGTTGTGTCCAACTGGAATATGATGACTCAGGTGTCCATCAATTTGAATTTGCGGAACTTACAATAAGATCAGATTCTTCATCGGCTCTGTAAGTCTGGTGTCTGATTGGTTCGAAGAAATGCTTGTCAACATTTGGACTCCATGACTTCAACGTCGCTTTTATTCTATCCTTATGACTCAGCTCCTGCTGAGCGGCCAGGCAGACCGCGGCTAACGCCGCAATCAACACCCAGGTTCGCATTTGCCTGTAATCCGTTAATAATCCTATTTAATCTAATCAGGAACACGAAAACAATATAGTATCAATCGCGACAGAAAAAAGGAGCACTCGACTGGCGCCACTAAGCGCATTATGCGTTATCAAGGAAAAATGAATGGGCATATCTATACTCGCCGACACAGTCGTCGTCAAATAATGAAATGGGTTGGGCGCGTCTCGACATCGTGGCATATATTTCTTATCTTGTTCCTGCCATAGGGACATAAAAGTTTCTCTCGTCGTGCTCTCCAACTTTGCCATAATCTTGTTAGCTATGATAGGTACGTCTGTAAATTTTTATGGGACACAGTCAAAAACCAAGAGTGAAATTGGCTCGATTTTTTCGAAAAGAAATCGCGTCAACATTCACATAAAAAATTACCAGAAAAAAGGGGCGGGAAGAATCTACTGGACACAAAAAAGTGGTTAGGATAAAGCAGCAAGAGGATGTAATCTCTAAATACGACATGGTTTTCATAATTGTGGCGATAGGGCACGGTTATGCTTGAGAGTTTTTTTGGGGAGAAAGAAAACACCGAAATGAGCATTACTGTCAATTGCTAGAGATCCAACTCGCAGGGGTACTGGCACAGCCAGTTGTGATGTGCGAAAAAAGAAAAATGGTAAATGGAATGATTGCGAATTTCAAATTAATCTAATTGCGGATACGTTTGATGAGCAAATAGGCATCTCTGGGACTAATACGGTAGTAGTCTTCAATTATTCCATCATTCACGAATCCATGTTTTTCATAGAACGTCACAGCTTTCTCATTGTTCACCTGAAAATATATTGCCGATGTCAATTTCTTTCTAACCACGATTTTGTACCTGAACATGTAAGTACATTGTTTTCACTTCTTCCAATTTGTTGCACAATTTGAGCGCGTAGTTGATGAGAATCGTGCCAATTCCGCATCTGAAATAATATTTTTAATGGCATCGTTAAAATATAAAATTCGATGCGTAACCCAATTTTACACCCTTTTTCTCTGCCCTTCCCTTCCCAAAATTCAAATCGTCATTGATACAATTTTTAGGGAAAAGGACAACATCATTGATAAGGACTCTTATTTGAATTTTGAGTCAAAACTCACTGTCGATACGCGGCCAAGGTTCCCAGTGTCATTAGGTACAGCGACTTCTCATCCGAGATATCATCGATACGACAGCAGACGGCACCCACGACGACGTCGTTGTAGTAAGCGAGACGGCCAAGGTCTCCGCACGTACGCGCTTCAACGTAGAATTTGTCATTGTAGGCGATGGGGAAAACGGCTTCGTTGAGCTTTTTGAGTTGCTGAAAAAAAACAATGTTTGATGATGGAATATATCAACAAATCGGGGTAATTTGGGTATCAGAAGACTTTTGCGGCCCACAAATCACATATTTATGCATCATCAGTTTCTAAAGCTGGTCAGCTTGCCTAACTTCGTCAAGGAGATACTATAACTTTTCAACTTTTTTGAGTTCTTTGAAATGCATCATATCTTCAAAAGGAATCTATCATATTCATCTCGCATGTTCTCACTATCTTCCGAACCTTTATATTTTAGTTTTTGGTGAAAATCGGAGCTCTGGAAGAGAAACGCCGGTGGCCGTGGCTGAAGTTCACATAAAAAAAAACTACCGTAACCTAAAATTTTTCTGATTCTCAGAACTTATTCTCATTTTTTCACTGCTTTTCGTCAAGTTTTCTGTTATTTTTTCGCAGACCAGTCCGAAAAAATAACATTACAAGGCTACGGTAGTTGTCGTTAAGGGACCTTCAGCCCCGGACACCAGTGTTGCTTTTCTACAGCTCCTATGCTTTGTATCGAAATACATTTATTCATTTTTTTTCCAGGTGACTGAAGTTTCTGCAGAAATTTGGAAAATTGTAAGTCAGCATTTTAATTTATAAATTTTTTGGATTTATTGAAGTAGCCAAAAAGAAACGTATACTTGTTCCTAGAGACTTTGCCTCTACAGATTTCTGTGATGTGTTTTTGCCTTTTCACACTCTTGGACAACCACACTTTGGTTTTTCATCAAAATCTGCTTCAATAGATTTTTATGATTTTTTGCTTTCAAAACCATCCAGTCATCTCATTTCGTCCTTTCCTAGCAGTCATTGTGGTATGCTCATGAAATCGATAACTCAAAAAAAAACTCACCAGAATATTATGCGGCGTGATTTCTCCAAGATGTACCGGAATGTTTCCAGCGATCGTCCTCAACGATTTTCCATTCACATCGAACCTTTGAATCAGTGGCACGAGTTTATCAACGGCATCATTGTCCTTCTCTGGCTTATTCACTTCCACCTTGTCCTTTTTCTGGTCCGTTTCTGGTTGTGCGACCTCCACTGGCTCTTCTGGCTCTGTTTTTGCCTTTTCACTCTCTGATAGCTTTTTTTGCTTCTTGTTCGCTCTTCTCTTGGCACTTTTGCTCATTCCTGTTGCTTCGGGTTTAGTAGCGGTGTCATTTTGCGATTTGGCCGTCGTTTCCACTGCCTGGTCGCTCATTTTGGTGTGGCTGAAAAGAAGAACAACAGGTGATTAAAAAAAGAAAAAAGAAAAAAAAGCGAACTGAGGATAGGAAAGGCAAAACAAAACAAACACAATAATTGATTGACTTACATGAGACCGAGATAAATAAGAGACTAGCAGAAACAGAAAAGACAATGAGCATTGGATGAGAGATATTGGGGGAGAGGACACAGGTAATCTGCGCGCGCGCGAACACCCGAATTCAAATTGACCCACCGCGCGTTGTTTAGCGAGTGCGGAGTGTCGTTCGGAAAGATGGGCAAAGAGAGAAACGGGGAGAGATTGTGTAGCGAAGTAAACACACGTGCGGCGGCGCAGGTGACGGCCACCTCACGGCAGTCTTTTATAAACACTTTCTAAACATAAATTTTGCCAAGTGAAGTTTTGATATATTTTTTTTGCGGCTGAAACAGCTTAAAAATAAGACTAAAAACGTGAACAAAAATAACAGAGATTTTATATCCAAACGTCTGGGCTTATTGGGAGGAAAAAAGGAAACGTCACACGAATCCCATGGGTGAATTGGTATGAATCACGATTCGTCCAACAACCAAACACAACGAATCACCCGGAAAAAAAAGAATGAAGGGTGCGGTCAAACAGATATTTTTTCTCACGTCAGTTTCTACTCTGTTTAATGAAAAGAAAACAAAAATTAATTTTTTCTGGTTTTCAGAAGTTAATTGAACCTCAAATTTTCAGTTTTCTTGAAAGAAAAATAACACTCATAGAATGATTAGTAATATTTCCGCTCTTTGAAAGTTTACTAGAGATCATTGACGTTAGTCTCGGTATTTACACTAAGTAGACATGAATCAAAACAAATTATTTTTTTTCATTTTTTTTCTTTCGTTTATTCTTGTTAGCAAACATTTTAAAAACATCTTCTGATAGAAAAAAAATCATAAGTGAGCAAGCAAGCTCTGTGGTAAAAAGTTCTTCCTAAAATTCGGGAATTGGTTATGAAGGGCAACAAGCAGCAACGGTGTGGGGAGAAGAAAATGAAACGAGCGGTGTCCAAGAATAACAAACTGGAGACACGGAAGAAGTGTGTCGCTCTTCTCGTGTATAAAGGCCACAAAGCCGAGGGCCGAGAGCAATGAGACGGGCTCACTCAGAGCTCGCTCGCCTCACACATTGGCAGCTGCTGTGTTTGGGGCTGGGTAAGAACTACGAAACATTCGGATGAGGAGGAATAAGATGGAATAAAATGACGAATGATGAATCTCTATCTAATTTATATTCCCACCAACATTCCTCTTTTTCTGTCTCATCAAGATTCAGGAAGAAGAATTCGCATACATTTGGGAAGTATGAAAAGAAGGAAACAGCAAGTTTCCGAGTCGTTTTTCGTTTTTTATCAAATTTATCACCACTTTAAAAAGGCCCACTTATGATAATGACACTGTGGAGTGGTGGCGGTTTTCGCTGAAACAATTCCGAGAAACTGATCGATGATATGAAGAAGGAAAAAAGTTTTATTGCTGTTAAGAAACGATAGGAAGAACGATAGGAGAATAGAACGGGGCGAGATTTTATTACATAGGTTTGACAGAAAAAAAACCTTGAAAGAAGAAAAATTGAAAAGCGTGAATAATGATAATAAAAAAGTAGTAGCATGAAAAAAAAGCAAATAGTGTGAATAAAGCGGAAATGAGTATGTGAGAGTTGTGACCCCCCATCAGTGCTTATCACCAATTACAAGAGAATGAATTTCAGTACCCGCTCGAACTCGACAGTCACAACATGTTGAAGTTGTGATTACTGTAGGCACCCAACGACCGTTGTCTCTTCGGAGAACGTCGACGTTGCGGTATTGTTGCACGCATTCTCCCCAACCTTAATATGGCGAAATTTTTTAGAACAATTTTTTGAAAAATTGTTACCAGAAAGACAATAATCATCAGGTTTACAACTGAGTTCATTGATGATTCTTGGAAAATAGTTCTCTGGAAGTTGTCTCCAAGTCCAACATGACCCTAAAACACCGAGTATTTTCAAAAAATCACACTACCGGGCAAATTTATCGTTTGGATCTTTGTAATTGGAAAATAGTCGTCTTTAGAGTCCTAAAAAAATTAAAAAAATTTTCAATTTTTCTGAAAATCTCAAAATATACTGAACTTAAAAAGATTTCACTTTTTTTACTTGACAAGTTTTTAGTCAAACTTAATTTCCGTGAGTTGTGTTGATTTTGAGCAAAAAAGTGATGCAAATTCCAAAAAACAAAGAAATGAGATTTATGCTATTTCTAAACCGCTTTAGCGGAATTCTAAAAAAACAGAAATGAATTCCTAAGTTCGTTTATTATATTCTGAAACTTTCAGACATACTGAAAAACTCAAAACAACTTTTCTGAGAACTTCAAATGTTACTATCTTCCACTGACAAAATCAAAAAGATGATGTTTTTCCGTTCAGTACTACGGTTTATAATCATCATACCACATAACGCGAGCATATCATCTTCTGAGTCTCCTCGGTTCATGCAATTTATGGTGAACCGCTTGCCAATAATTGTCGGTGGCTCGGCACGTTTTTGACGGTCTAAAAATCATTAAATCAACAACATCTGCGTAATAAGAATAATAATCTCACTCTTGAAGCCTAATCCTCCCAAGATTCCAAAAAGAGGATGATTATTATTGTTCTCGCCTGATCCACCACCACCCCAACCTCCATTAAATCCACCATTACCACCAAACCCGCCATTACCACCTGTCCATGGAAGTGGTTGAGGAACAGCTGGTGCTGGTGCGGGAGCTGGTTGGATGGGAGTTTGTGGCGATCCACCACCACCGCCATTCCCTTGTCCGTTTCCATTTCCGTTACCCCAGCCACCTTGCCAACCGTTGCCAACAGCTGAAATTCGTGGAAAAGTGTGATTTTTGTAGTTGAAGCCGGAAGTATGAAGCAAACGAAGTTTCAATTGTTTTAATAAGCATTACATTTTATATTCCAGGATTTCGTATTTTTAAAAAAGAGAATTATATATTGTTTAAATTTTCAGTTTTTTGTAAACAATCAGGAACTTTACATCATAATTTAAACACTGTACAATCTGGAAAATATTCTGATTGAAAGTTTTTGAAACTACAGTAATTTTTTCGCGTTTTTTGTTGAAAATTGATTCTAAAAGGAAATTCGTTTTTTGATAGTTTTTTTAGTTGACTGAAGTTAAGTTAATTTTTCAAAAAATTTCAAAAAAAAGCTACGCCCGCCCTGGCTCGTTACAAATAAAATCACTAAAAAGAATTCTGGAACTCACTGTTTTGAATTGGATTCCTTATTGCTTCTCCTATCGCATGTCCTGCCGGTTCCCAGAATCTTCCTTAATTTTACAGATTTCAATTCGAATTAGTGCATTTTCCCTCTTACCATTCCAATGTTGTTGAACACCATTGAAATTCTGGAACGGTCTTGGATTTTGGAACTGTGGTCTTGGCTGCTGAAACTGTTGTTGTTGTCCTTGCCAGGGTCTTTGAGGTTGTTGAAAATTTTGATTCGGACGCTGTTGTTGGAAATTATTCTGGAAATTGTTTGCTCTTTGCTGCGAATTGAACCGGTTTCGCATTGCTTGATTGTTCCGAAATTGCGTTCTTTGGTTTTGTAATTGGTTGTTCTGTAGAACAGAAAGTAATTTTTGGTAATTTCGTTTTGGGTTACCTGATTGAAATTCCGTTGGCCTTGCATACTTTGCTGGTTTCTTGAATTTTGATTTTGGTTCTGATTCCGGTTTTGGTTTCTGTTAGGGTTACGATTACCCGGGAAGTTACCATTATTGTTATTATTGTTATTGTTGTTATTGTTGTTATTGTTGTTGTTTCGATTATTTTGAGGGATCTGAAAGAAATTTGTGAAATTAATTCCAAAAAAGAAATCTCACTGGAGGAGATGCAGAAGGTGGAGATCCATGATTAGAGCGAGAACGTGTATTTGATTGTGGTGAAATTGTACTACGGAATTGTTGTCCAGCATTAATTACACTTTGCATGTAAGAGGGGACTACTGCTGGAGGAACAGGAGCAATGATTGGTTTGGGAAAGTTGTACCGTGGACATAAGCTAGGATTTAGTTGTTGTTGAGGTAGTGGAGCGATGGAAGATCTGAAATTCGGTATTCTTTTGCGTTTTCATTCTCAAAGGATCACACCTGTAACTAGAAGGTATGAAACCAAGAGCGCCAAGTTTGTAATAAAGCAGAGAGAAACATTGCTGACATTCCGAACTGCGACAAGTGAATGTGTTGCTGTTCTGAAAATGAAATCTAGATAAAATCAGTTGGTTTGGTCCAAACTTACAATCAAAGGGGCAACATTACTACTGTGTTTCGAAAGATCGAGAAAAGATAAAATCGCTTCTTCGTAGTTGACGGCAACGTAGCGAGAATCGTAGGAGATGCATTGTTGTGAGTCCGGGTGAATTACACAAGGGCACTGAAAGTTTGAGTTTTGCATAGTATGGTTCCGAATCAATTTTTTGGTTTTTGTGGCTCATAAATCGTGAGCTCAAAAATTTCAAACGCTGAAGACATTTGGAAATTACGTTGATGGTATGAAATAAATATTTTTCTACCTGGAATTTCAGCAAAAGATTGGAAACTATTCTTTTCGTTTGTTTCAGTCAAACATTTAGAAATAATAAGTTACGATATTTAGAAGCTTAAAACCGAGAATTGCATTTATTTGAACTCGGAAAGCTAAAAAAATGATTATTATGCAATTTTTTTAGAAGAACGTTTTTTGCTCTGTCCTAGGCTAATTTTACTCTACAATTCAATCTTCTCAAAAATCATCAGATTTTCCGATAAAACTATTTTTTTTTCAATTTTTTGTCTTTTTTACATTTCATATATAATCTCACCATCAACAAAATGTTTTAAAAGTTCAGATTTAAATAAAAATCAAGATTTTGAGATTTAACAAATTTTTGTATTTTGAGAAGATTAAACAAAATTTGGGAGCCAATAATATAATAGAACTTTTAACTATAAACATACAAATAATTATTTATCTTAAATTTACAAAAATCATGTTTTTAGTTTTTTTTTCTGCATTATTTCGACCTCAGGTTTATTCCTATCAAAACGGTGCACTTTTCTTCTTTTGTAACTACGGTGCCCCACAGATTTTTTATAGCCAATTGAATTGCAAATACGAAAAAGTGCATTTCACCTTCATTCCAAGGTTATGCCATCTTTCGAAAAATCTGTTCGTTCTGTGACGTAACAGCCTCTTGAGATATATGTGCGGTATTGAAAAGTACCTGCTGAATTTTATTTCCTCGTGTCTTCTGTCGAACCACGTCTTGGAAGACTTCATTTGTCACTTGCCGTTTTGCCACGTGTGCTTGGGAGAGAACAATGAGAACTGAGCAACAGATGATGAGCACCACAAGCCTCATCTACATTTACAACAGTCGCAGACGAATATTAGTACTGAAAATTGAGAAGTTTTAATGAAAGGTCAGAAAACGACGTTCATGTAGAAGGTGTAACAAAATGAGAAGATGGAACTTGTCTTGAATGGTTTCTGTGATTTGTTCTACAGACGAAAAGGTAGCAAGGACATATGAGTAACTGGAAAACCAGGTTGTTAGACAAAGAAGGATGAAAAACAGAAAAATTTAAATATTCAGCGAATCTTCGAAAATATGACATCAAGTTGTTTGGAACTGTTCGCCCAACATTTCTGGGGAATCCGCAAAAGAAAGAAAGAAAAAACGGTTTGCCAAAAGTCTTCGATCATTCATCATCCCATTTTTTCACGCCTTCCCGCCAAAACGACCCTAATGAGTGAAAAGGCACTTCGAAGATGAAGCGTAAGTTCAAGTGACGTCTCTCATTACTATAGATGATGATCAGGCTTTTGAAACTGGAATTACACATACACAACACACCTACCATACACTTTGCAACGGCTTGTTTCGCGTGTGTGTAATTTGGTAAAGCGAATATGTTTCAATTGGGGCTTTTTTGAATGGGCGATGTGAAAAATGGAGAAAATTGAGAACATGTCAGGCGCCGCATTCATTTCACTGTCTGGTTTCTTAAAATTTGTTACATACATTCTGCTAATTTGTTTTTGATAGACAAGAAGACCGCAACGTTACTTTTTGGCGCCAGAATGGCAAAATACTGGGAGGTAAACACTTCAACGTTTTGTACTTCTAATTGGTAGCCGAGAGTTTGCAAAAATTGGAGACGACCACACATATACGGCCATGTCAGAAAAATTGTGAGAACACAGTTTCAATTTTCTTCGTTGTCTCTTCTTGATACTTTGATTCAACAACCTTGAAATGTCTGCAGCACTCATGTTCTTGAATCGTGAAAAATTAGGAAACAGGCGGGTCGTAACGGGTAGTAGACAATTGACGAAATGGTTTTAGGGCAGCGTAGACTTCAAAAATCAAATTTCAGATTTTTCAAAAAATCTTGTTACTTTGTAGTCTGACAAATCTAGTCTAGGTGGTCGCTAACTTCATTTATGTGATTGGACGTTAAACAAGAAAAACATTTTGAGTAAATGAAATATTTCCAAAAATAGCTTACTTCGAAATCGGCTCAAAACTATATTATGTAAATGTTTTTTTTTTCCTTCTTACATCAAAACAGAATATATTTTAATTACAGTAGCTACAGTATCATCGAAAAAGTTGTTTTTAGCAAATGTTCAATTTTGGATGTTTAAAAATACGTAGTTTTGGTTGGATGGGTCTAAAAATTATCTACTGAACGAAAACAGAGATTTGATTTTGTTGTTGGCAATTTTTTCGTACGAATTCATCCGAGTGAGATATGCCGCTAGGACTTCGAACTTCTCACTATTGCTTGTACTTTTTGACATCTCCTGCTCGTACTTTTTGACACCTTGGTGGTGTTAAGTTGGAGCTGTATTTTTTTTATTTGCGGCTTTATGTAAGCAAGTTTTTTTGTCATCAGAATTCCCCATTCTGTTAGATACAAATTTCTATCCTTAAATCTTCTCACTTCAAAGTAGCTTCATTGGGAAAAAAACTTCTTTCGCGCCTTGTTTATAATTCCATCCGGAAAACGTCCTCTTCATCTTCCTATAATCTTATATGGCGTGACACACACATTTTTTCTTCCCATCATATTCTTGAGCCACATCTTCAGGGACAGAGTAAATATCCAGAGACGCCAGACATGTGGAGCCGTGGAGAAGCGAGAGTTGTGTTGTTGCCTGACGCATACATACCGATTGCCTACGTCCTCCTGAAAGCGCCGCCCTCCTCGCAGTCTTGGCTCGCCGACGACGTCTTCTTCAATTCGGATTTTTTCTTGGATTCATATTTTTTGGATTTTTGCATCGTTCCATCCAGTCGGATTCCAAAATGGTCAATAATCGCTCGGTAAGTACTCCGTTGTTTGTTTTTGACTGTCGAACTGGATCTAATTTCAGCGTGAGGTCATTTCCATACATGTCGGACAGGCTGGTGTCCAGATGGGAAATGCGTGCTGGGAACTGTATTGTTTGGAGCATGGAATTCAGCCCGATGGAATGATGAACGAGGAGGATAGTCTGGGTAAGAAATCTTGTTTTCTTGATACAGTACCCCCAACTTCTCTTCGTTCTGAGCTTCTTATTTCAGGAGTAGAAGACGACTCGTTCAATACATTTTTCTCTGAAACGATGGCTGGCAAACATGTGCCACGTGCGATAATGGTGGATTTGGAGCCGACCCCAATTGGTAAGAATTGCGGCAACGACAGCCAAAAGAGAGTGTCGAGCAATTATGTACGCGCGTGCTTGCTTGACAAAGACCTTTTGGTAGTTGGCCAAATTGTGCATGCGGAAAACGATCATTGTCTTGATTGATGCTCTATATATGGTGTCGATTATGAAGCTATTAAGAACGATTGGAGCGTGTGTTTTAGGGGTGAATAGGTAGAAACGGAAGTTTAGTAGGAGATAAGGAGAATTCAGATGCGATGTGAGTTGTATACAGAATGAGATAGTTCAGGAAATGATGAAGGACTAATACATACATATTTTACAAACAAGGAATATAATTTTTAAAATCATTTCTCCCGGGGATGTTTGGAACGGAAATAGTATTGTTGAAACTTTTGAAAATTCGGTCCGTAATATTTTAGGAAATGTTTCGTAAAATAAGAGCTTTTTATGTCAACAGTTTTCTTACGAATCTCGAGAGGAATAGCTTTCTTCAATTTGTTCGAAATCTTCTCGTCAATTTTCCAGCAACTTTACGTACCTTTTGGGATAGCGAGTGGGATTCTGGAATCCCAAAATTTTCAAAATCAAAGTTTTCGGCGTTCGAAAAGTTTCGAAAATACCATATCGAGCATGAGAGCTAAAAAATGGTTCAGAATTATCTGATTGGTATGGGTTTGTTAAAACATTTACAACAGAACTGTTCTTTATTTTTGTCGCTGTCTCGACCAATGAAACCTAGATAGTTTCAGACAGTATTCAACCTTTCCTATACTCAAAACCGCTGTTGAATAAACATATTTGCATTTTGGATAAAAAGGGGGAACAAAATATAGCTGAAATAACTGTCCGAAATAGAAATGGCAATTGTCCTTTACTAAAAGATCAAAAAACGAAAGCTTCAGAAACATGTCCAAGCAAATGAGGAATCGTATAGACTTTAGTGCTGCCTTTTGTAGTTCAGCGCTGTTTAATCCTTCCTCCTCTTCTACTGACAAATCGTAATCGTTCAATTAGTTTTTCTAACAGCCACTTATCATCCGTCAAATCACCGTCTGAGATCATATATAGTCGCCATATGTCTCTCAATCCTGAAAGACGCTATCAAAAAGCTATCATTTACAGACGAAATTCGCACTGGAACATACAAGACCTTGTTCCATCCTGAACAGCTTCTCACCGGCAAAGAAGACGCTGCTAACAACTATGCCCGTGGTCATTATACGATCGGAAAGGAAATCATTGATGTTGTTATGGATCGTGTTCGACGTCTCGTCGAAAATTGTAGGGGACTTCAGGTAGGAATTCTAGTTGTTTTCCATATAACAATAGCTATACACTACATTTTTCAGGGATTCTTGGTGTTCCATTCATTTGGTGGAGGAACCGGAAGTGGTTTCACCGCTTTACTTATGGAACGATTGTCTGTGGACTATGGCAAAAAGAGCAAGCTGGAGTTTTGTGTGTATCCGGCTCCACAGGTTTCGACATCTATGGTCGAACCATACAATTCAATTCTGACTACACATACCACTCTGGAACATTCTGACTGCTCTTTTATGGTGGATAATGAGGCAATTTATGATATTTGTAGAAGAAACTTGGACCTCGCTCGTCCAACTTATACAAATCTGAACCGTTTGATTGCTCAGGTAACACCTACATATAGGCTGAAAAGATGTTATTATGACTTTTATCAACAGGTTATCAGCTCCGTGACTGCATCACTGCGTTTTGACGGTGCTTTGAATGTGGATCTCACTGAATTCCAAACAAATTTGGTGCCATACCCAAGAATTCATTTTCCACTGACCACCTACGCACCAATTATTAGTGCTGAGAAAGCTTACCACGAGCAAATGACTGTGAGAGAGTTTCAAAGTTTTAAAAAAATATTTTGAAGTTTTTATTTTTAGGTCGCTGAGATCACTCAACAATGTTTTGAACCAGGAGCACAGATGGTGAAGTGTGACCCGAGAAGAGGAAAATATATGGTGATATAATGTTTGATTTTTGTGGAATTTTTGAAATTGATGTTTCAGGCTTGCTGTCTTCTCTTCCGTGGTGATGTGGTTCCAAAGGACGTCAACGCTGCCATCGCTTCAGTGAAGACAAAACGTTCAATCCAATTTGTTGATTGGTGTCCGACTGGATTCAAGGTGACTTTTTAAATCACTTTTTCTTATCATCTTGTGTTCTTATCTCCTGTTTCCCTCAAATCACAAATCACAAATCTACAGGTTGGCATCAACTATCAACCACCAACTGTGGTCCCTGGTGCGGATCTCGCAAAACTTCAACGAGCCGTGTGCATGCTCTCAAACACAACAGCCATCGCCGAAGCATGGGCTCGTCTCGATCACAAGTTTGATTTGATGTACGCCAAGAGAGCATTTGTTCATTGGTGAGTCACAAGAGAAAGAAGGAGAAGATTCTTGGATTGAAAAAATTGAAGAGCAGAAATAATATGACGCAATTCTGTTTTTTTTTTCTTCAGGTATGTCGGAGAAGGAATGGAAGAAGGAGAGTTTAGCGAGGCTCGAGAGGATTTGGCAGCATTAGAGAAGGACTACGAGGAAGTTGGGTTGGATGCAGGGGAACCGGACGAAGAGGATGATTACAGCCATTACTGAAAATATTATTATGATAATTGATGCCACAATAATAGTAAATTATATACAAAGAAATGTGAAGTGCTTTGGACTCGCGGCATTTTTACATCAAACTAAGTAAACTTTAAATATTTTTTAAGTGTGGAGAATTAGCTAAATTGATTAAACTTGTTTAGTGTTATGAACAATTCACGATTTCAGAATTTTCACATTTTCCTTATGACTTGTAGAGTTTTTTACAAATGAATCAATAATTTTTTGACTGACAATAAAACAAAATTTGCATTGCTATAATTTTTCAGATTTCCTGTAACTTTGTTTTTTGAAAAATCTAACATTTTTTCAGATTTCTTTTCAGATTTATAATTTTATGGTAAATTGTGTCAAAAGAAAAATGAAACTTTGACAATGTGAAACTTTTCCAGTAGATGAGATTCAAATTTTTCGAAAAAAGAACAAAGTTACAACTGAAAACTGTAATTTTTTCTCGTTTTTCACTGCTTCTTGTTGGTTGCTCTGTTATTTTCCACGAAAGTCAGAAATGAAAATTTTTGAGAGTGAAAAAGTTAATAAATCCGGAATGAAAAAGATTTCAGGTTACGATTATTTGTAGTGTTTTAGACCACAGCCCCCGGTATTTTTCTTACACAGCACAACTTTTTTTGTGCGAGAACACTGCAATTTTTCATCAGATTTTGTTTTGAAAAATGCCAAGATTTTCGTTTCAGATATTTTTTCTCATACAGGTTCATAGATACAGAGACTTTCCCCCTGAACACACCGCAATCATATTTAGAGATGGGCAATTCTTGTTTGTTCAGGATTCCACAGCCATGCTAAATTTCCACTCTCCTATACTTCCACAACAAAACTGTCATAAATTATTAGTGCTACCATCAACTTTGCCTACTCCTTGATTATCAATTTTCTCCGATTTATTTGCGAAAATCATCTTATGCAATGTGATGACGGTGCAATAACATACTGATAACAATTCTCCTTCCATTTTTATCATTTTGTTCACCACACCACTTTTCTCCATTTTGTTCACAACCGTTTTGTACGATTTTTGAGCAAGCAGTTTTTTCCCTCAAACTTTTATTGTATTTCGTGCTCAGGTTGTGCTCACAAATCCAGAGCACATCCAACTTCCTAGGTTAATTGATGCAAGACAGATGCTCCTGAGATGTGTCTCGGGTCGCGTCGTATGTGCCCCATGCAATAAATCAAGATTGAGAGAGAAAGAATGTAGATAGATAGAACCCCTCAAACTCCTTGAGATCTTATCCCCTCATTATCCAACAGCTATCTGGATATTGCGAGTTTCGCAAAATGAAACTATATTTGGCTTTATTCTGTGTTTCCTTTTTAGCAGCGACAATGGTCGAGGGGGCTTCCGAGATTCCAGAGAAGTTCTTTGGAAAGTTTGAATTGGATAAAAGTGAGAACTTCGACGAGTTCCTTGCAGCCAAAGGTGGGTTTTTTTTGAAGCGCAGGAAAATTCAAACATTTCAGGTGTTGGTTGGATTTTGAGACAGGTGATCAAGTTGGCTAAAGTCACCAAGGTTCTCGCTAAGAATCCACAGTCGGGGTGAGTGCAAATAGGACAAAATATACCATAAAAATTCTTTTTTTTTTCAGATACAACATGGAAAATCTCACTTCCAAGAAGAACACCATATACCATGGATGGCAACTAGGAAAGACTTTCGAAGATGAAGGACTTGACGGAGAGAAGCACAAGGTATATCAAATCCCAGACTATTCGCTTTTAGTCAGAAATTTTCAGATCACATTCGACTTCAAGGATGGCGTCCTCTCGGAGCATCACATCCGTCTCAACGACCCCGACAACAGCGCTGAGACCTACTACTACACCATTGAGAATGATCAGCTTGTGTTGGTAAGGACTTTGTACCCCTGTTTGGTATCCTTTTTGTGATTTGTTCTTTTTTTTCAGAAAATGGTCAACAACGGAATCACGTGCCGTCGTTGGTTCAAGAGATCCAAGAAGTAAAATGCAAAGTCTATTCTGATTTTTTGATTCTTCTTTTCTGCAAAAATTTGTTTATTTCCAGTTTTTTTCTCAATAAACTTTTTTCTTTTCCAATTTCATATAAACAATTTTGTGTCTTCTCTTCTCTTTATAAATTTTCCAAACCATTGAACATCATCTGCCGATCAAACATTGCGAGACTGAAAAACGATTGGGTACAGAGAATATGGATGAGGGGTCTGATGTAGTCCAACAGAGATCAAATTGATCATAGTATGCATGAGACCCCTCTGGGCAAAAAAACGATGACACGGTCCGATAGCATCTATGTTGCTATTGTTTACTGTGTTTTGGTCAGCTAGTCTATTGTCCATCCATCATCGGTATCTGCTGTCGACAATCAAACTACAGACGGTGACATCGGATAAGAATCTAGTCTCTGGGAAAAAGGGTGAGAAAGTGACATTTGACCAAATATCACCTTGATATGGAATTTAAAGAAAATCATGTAGCCCTTCCTTGATCCTGATCCTCTGTTCTTTTAGCAATTTAGTTCATCAGTATATATTTTTATGTCATTCGTTTTTTGCCATCTGGATCTTCATCCATTTGGTTTTTTTGGCATGTGTTTCTCATCCCACGGACCAACATCAATCGTTTACCACAGCACACTTTTTTCTCTAGTCCTTTCTCTGCGTCTCTTCAGTACCTCCCACTATTTCTAGTTGACCCTTTTCTATTGAGTCCATCATGATAATCTGCAACGCAATCGACATGTGGCCCTCTGCACTTGGCGTGTTTACCACTGTGCATGTGGGCGGAGTCTAGATTGCCCGTCGTCGACGCAGCCAGCGACACCGTCTTCATCGTCAGTCGTTCTTTCACCGACCCAACCGATCATGTGTGCCAAAATCGCTCTTGCCGTTCTCGTTCTCGGAGTCGCTACCGCGTCGGCTGCTACTCTGCCAGATAAGTTCTATGGAACTTTCGACTTGGATCACTCTGAGAACTTTGACGAGTACCTCACTGCCAAGGGATACGGATGGTTCACTCGCAAGCTGGTCACCCTTGCCACCTTCAAGAAGGTCTTCACCAGAACCGACAGCAAGACCCTCTTCGACTTCTCCAATTTGACTTCAAAGAAGGACAACCACTACAAGAACATTGAGCTCGGAAAGACTTTCAAGGGAGAGGGAATTGACAGCACCCAACACGAGGTTTGTTTTTTTTCTTTCCTGTTTTTTTTTTCAATTTCCGACCTATCAAGTGATCCTTTGATTAATGTTTTTGTTTTCAGATCACCTTTACTCTCAAAGACGGACATTTGTTCGAGCATCACAAGCCACTCGAGGGAGGAGATGCCAAGGAAGAGACCTACGAATACTTGTTCGAAGGAGACTTCCTTCTTGTGGTCAGTTTTTTATTTGGTTAAGTAGATTATGGGGATTTTTCTTTTGTTCATACTTTGAAAGAGAGATGTAAAATATTGAACTTGGAAATCTAAAATACTAACTAGTTGTTTTTTTTTCAGCGCATGAGCTACAACGGAGTCGAGGGACGCAGATACTACAAGAGAATTGCATAAATTTCGATTTCTGTGATGCTATGTGGATTTTTATTAATTTTTTGAAATTTGAAATTATTGTGAATTATGAACTATTGCAGTAAATAAACTAATTTTTCAATTGCAAACAAATTCTCCTGACGTTTCTTAATGAAAATGTATAGGGATATTTCCGCTAGTCACAAAACCTTTGTTCAGGCAGTTTTTCGGATAATTCGTCGTGTTATCAAAAATATGATAACGTTTTTCGTTTTTTTTTCCTGAAATTTTCTACACGTTTGGCTATTTGTCGCAAGAGTATGAACAAGGAATTCAATTTTTCATCATGTAGAAGAATACAAGGAAAGTGCTCTCAAAGATTTGGTTTCATTTCCTCAATTCAGAAATTTATGTTAAACTTTTATTGATTGAAAATGTCCACAATATTGTAAAGTGACGTTGGCAATAGTAGAAAGTGACGTTGGCAATGTTGTAAAGTTTATCCTGTGATAATAGGCGGAGTTAGAGTCTTCCGAGATATTTCCAAAGTTTTAGTTGATCAATTGTCTTCACCGAAATGCACACCCCTTCTATTATTCTGCTATCAACTCTTGCTACCGCTTTCTTCTGTTCTAAAGAATGTGCTGCAAAACCAGCGGTTGTCGTTGCTGCTGCGGCTGCTTCTGCTGCCGCCTCTGCAGCAGCTGTTGCTGCTGCCGCTGCTGCTGCCAACAACCGCCGTCGTGCTAATTATCAGCAGTCATCCCGCGATCGTTCCATCCGTGGAATTCCTGATGTGTTGCCTGAAAAATTCTACGGAATCTTCGACTTAGATCACTCTGAAAACTTTGACGAGTATCTCACTGCCAAAGGATACGGATGGTTTACTCGCAAGCTTGTCATTTTTGCCACTTTCAAGAAGGTGTTCACCAGAACCGACAGCAAGACCCTCTTTGACTTTTCCAACTTGACCTCGAAGAAGGACGTTCACTACAAGAAAATAGAGCTTGGAAAGGCTTTTCAAGGAGAGGGACTCGACAGCACTAAACATGAAGTTTGTTTTTTTTTGCTATTTTTAATTTCAAGCTTATCAGATGATCCATTTTTGTTTTGTTTTCAGATCACCTTCACCCTCAAGGACGGACACTTGTTCGAGCATCACAAGCCACTCGAGGAGGGAGAGGCCAAGGAAGAGACCTTCGAATACTTGTTCGACGGAGATTTCCTACTAGTGGTCAGTTGTTCATTTATTTTGCCAGGGATTAAAGTAGATTACTGGGATTTTTCTATTGATTTTGAGCGGATGTAAAATTTTAAACTTGAAATTTTTCAATTCTAACTGATCGATTTTTCAGCGCATGAGCTTCAACGGAGTCGAGGCACGCAGATACTACAAGCGGCTTCCATAAAACTTGATTTCTTATATGTAACTTGTTCTGAATTTTCGAATTTCGCAATGATTATAAATGATGAACTATTGTAACGAATAAAACGATTTTCAAATTGAAAGCAAATTTTTCTTTCAAATTGCATTTGATTGGGGATATTTCAATCAATTTTTCATTCAATTCCTCGGTTTTCAGCAGAACGTGTTACCGAAAATATTGGTAACGAGTTTTCCGGAAACTTTTTACATATGTATTCAGAAAAAGAAGTACATATCCAAATTATGATTTTTCTGGTTCAAAAATATATGTAGAACTTTTCAACTGAGAATTGAAATTTTTGGAGTATCCCTGTGACTAACGACATGCTCAAAATCCATCCATCTATCTCTAAAATATCTCTAACATAATTGCAGAATCAATACCCAGTATCTGATATATAAAATTGCTGACTCACAACTGTAAGCACGAGGTGGGTTCGATTCATAGCGGAATAAACCTTTGTTTTATAGATCACAAATGATCCTTTGATTAATGGTTTCGTTTTTAGATCACCTTTACTCTCAAGAACGGACATTTGTTTGAACATCACAAGCTATTAAAGAAAGGAAAAGCTAAGGAAGAGATATATGAATACTATTTCGATGGTGGTTGGCTTTTACAGGCAAGAAAAATTATCATGTCCCATAAGTGATTTTTTTACAGAAAATGAGCTCCAATGGAATTGAATGCCGCAGGTACTACAAAAAGACTAAGTAAAATTATCCTAATTTTTAAAATATTTTTTAATAAATTTGTCAAAAGTATAACCCCTCGAATTTTATTCTTTCCAGCTTTTGAACAATGGAATGTTTCGCTTGTTAATTGATCATTTAATCTGTCTAGGAAACTACGATTTCGGAAAGTTCTGAAAATTTCAGCCAAAATTTGTATCCAACTCGATGAGCGCATGATCTCCATTATCGTGCAGTCAATGCACACTTTTTTGAACTGTCCTTTTCGGTTCTTAATTTTGAGATTTCTGAAAATTCGAACACATTTGATTACTCAGGCTTGACTTCGAAGAATCAAGTTTATAACAAAAATAGGTCTCTAGGAAAGTCGTTTCTGCAGGAGAAGGAACTGATAGCGGCAAGCCGGTGGGTATAGTTTTTCACACGACGAGTTCTCCGAAAACTTTCTACGTCTGGACTCAAAATTAAACTTTGCAATAATACAAACAACAAATATCAAAGTTATAATTTCTTCGGTTTACATTCGAAAATATATGTATATGAAAATTGAAATTTCTTGAAATTTCTCTTATGACTGGCTAAATGCTCGACGTCCATCCATCTATCTCTAACATATCTGCAGAACCAATACCCAGTCTCTGAAAAATAAAATTGCTGACTCATTACTACGTGTTGTTAGCAGCAGTTGTAAAGTTTTTCTCTTGATAAAAGGCGGAGGGGTCTTCCGAGATATTTTCGAAGCATTAGTTGCTCAATCGTCCCCACTGAAATGCACATCACTTCCCTTAATCTGCTCTTAGCTGTTGCTATCGTTTTCTTCAGTGCCAAAGGATGTACTGCGAAACCAGGTATCGGTGCTATTGCCGCTTCAGCAAGAGTTGCCTCCAAACGACACCCTACCCATAATGAGCAACTTCAAGCATCCGACAATAATACCATCTGTGAAACTCCTGATATGTTACCAGAAAAATTCTTTGGTGGCTTTAAGTTGGACCACTTCGAGAATTTGGACGAGTATCTTACTGCAAAGGGATACAGTTGGTTTACTCGCAAGATGGTCACTTTGGCCAATTTCAAGAAGGTGTTTGCGAAGACTGAAATTTCAAACACTTTTGATTATTCAAACTTAACCTCAAAGAAAGATGTCTTTCACAAGAATGTTTGTCTGGGAAATTCGTTTTCTGGAGAAGGAATTGATAGCACCAAGCATGAGGTAAGGTCTTATTCCAATGATTTGAACCGTTTTTTGACGACTGAATTGCTCATTGTTTTTTTTTTCAGATAACTTTTTCTCTCAACAACGGACACTTGTTTGAGCATCACAAGCCACTCGAGGAAGGTGAAGCTAAAGAAGAGACCTATGAATACTATTTCGATGGTGATTGGCTTTTGCAAGTAAGGAAAGTGAATGAACTTGTGATTTTAGTTTTATTTTTCCAGAAAATGAGCTACAATGGAGTTGAAGGACGCCGATACTACAAAAAGACTCACATGGAATGACTCCCAAGTGTTACCCTCGAAAAAAATCGAGACCTATATGATTGGATAGAGCGTAAAAAGTTATCTTAGAATCCGAGAGGAATAGATGATAAAAAATTTTTGTAAGGAGTTATGGACCAAAACGTACCAAAAAAAGGTTCAATTTTCAAAAAATCATAACTTTGTCAGTTTATGCCCGTTTGTTAAAATTCAAAAAACAGTAAATAGATAATCTACTGAACTTTCAAAAAAAAAATTTTTTGTTTTTTTCCTATTGATTGGAATATCGATTTTTCGAAAAAACCGAAAATTTTTTCAATATCTCAAAAATCCCAAGTTAACTTTTTTTCTCACTATGATCATTAAATTCAGCACATTTGATTTACTATAGAACCATATCATTATCCCGGGGGAAATCATGCTCACACAAGTTATGCCGAAAAATATCGATTTTTGGCACTTGGCTGCTTTGGAATACTTGTCCTCGGCGGCCGGTATGGTGAGGGGCATACTTGTTTTTGTGGTTTTTACATGCGCATCAATTGTCTTAAACGTTTGAAATAAAATTCTGCGACATTCAACACCAATTATGCGAATGCCGTCCCATTTCTTAAAATCGCCACTTTGAAAAAATCAAAATTTTGACATGTAAACAGGCACATCTATCTTCAAACTGGACGGAAACAGTCAAACTCTTTTTTAACATAATCAGAGGAACATAATCTTATCAATTTCTTGAACAGAATTTTGATTTAGGTCCTAGAAATAAAAATATTTACGATTATTAGAGCCTGACCCCTTGTTTTGGCGAGGTGGTACATGTAAACAAGCACATCTATAGTCAAACTTGATGGAAACAGCCAAGGTTTCGTTTTAACATAATTAAAATGACAAAATCTTATCAACGGCTTGTACAGAATTTTGAAATAGGCCCTAAAAATAAAAATATTCACTGATGATGGGACCTTTCTTGTTTTGGACCATAACTCGAAAACGAGAAACATTTTTCGAAAACTGTAAATGCCATTCGATTTAAAATTTAAAATTACTGTTAAAAAAATAATATTAGTTTGGTCCGTCTGGTGCAAGTAGGTATGACAGATAATTGTCGAATTCGATAATCCAAAACTGATAGGATACCTTTCAAAAATCGTTCATTTCACCTAATTCAACCATATGGAACAAACCAATAACATTTGTCCACAGGTAGTTTTCAATTTTAAATCGAATGGCATTTACAGTTTTCAATAAATGTTTCTCGTTTTCGAGTTATGGTCCAAAACAAGAAAGGTCCCATCATCAGTGAATATTTTTATTTTTAGGGCCTATTTCAAAATTCTGTACAAGCCGTTGATAAGATTTTGTCATTTTAATTATGTTAAAACGAAACCTTGGCTGTTTCCATCAAGTTTGACTATAGATGTGCTTGTTTACATGTACCACCTCGCCAAAACTAGGGGTCAGGCTCTAATAATCGTAAATATTTTTATTTCTAGGACCTAAATCAAAATTCTGTTCAAGAAATTGATAAGATTATGTTTCTCTGATTATGTTAAAAAAAGAGTTTGACTGTTTCCGTTCAGTTTGAAGATAGATGTGCCTGTTTACATGTCAAAATTTTGGTTTTTTCAAAGTGACGATTTTAAGAAATGGGACGGCATTCGCATAATTGGTGTTGAATGTCGCAGAATTTTATTTCAAACGTTTAAGACAATTGATGCGCATGTAAAAACCACAAAAACAAGTATGCCCCTCACCATACCGGCCGCCGAGGACAAGTATTCCAAAGCAGCCAAGTGCCAAAAATCGATATTTTTCGGCATAACTTGTGTGAGCATGATTTCCCCCGGGATAATGATATGGTTCTATAGTTAATCAAATGTGCTGAATTCAATGATCATAATGAGAAAAAAAGTTAACTTGGGATTTTTGAGATATTGAAAAAATTTTCGGTTTTTTCAAAAAATCGATATTCCAATCAATAGGAAAAAAATCAAAAAATTTTTTTTTGAAAGTTCAGTTGATTATCTATTTACTGTTTTTTGAATTTCAACGAACGGGCATAAACTGACAAAGTTATGATTTTTTGAAAATTGTACCTTTTTTTGGTACGTTTTGGTCCATAACTCCTTACAAAAATTTTTTATCATCTATTCCTCTCGGATTCTAAGATAACTTTTTACGCTCTATCCAATCATATAGGTCTCGATTTTTTTCAAGGGTAACACTTGGGAGTCATTCCATGTCAGTGAAATATTCCTAATTTTGTAAGTTTTTTTTTGAATTGTTTTTTTCAACATATCGTTGCAATGTATTAATAAATGTATCAAAAGTATACCACCCTCAAACTTTATTCTTCTAAACTTTTGAACAGTGGATTGTTTCGAACCAGTTTATTGATGTGTTAAATCTGTCTAAGACACTAAAATTTTTGAAAGTTATGAAAATTATTTGCTGAAAATTTGTTTTTCTTCTTTCAATAAAATTATTTTGAAAAAAGTTTTTTCTATGTAGTGCATTTTCTTCAACGGAGTCAAGAAACGCAGACACTAAAAGAGAATTTCATAAATTTCAATTTTTCTATGCCTTTTCGGAAACTTTTGATTCTGTAATGACTATGAATTATGAAATTTTGCAATGAATAATATAATTTTTGAAATTAAACAAATGTTTTTGGCGTTTTTATATAAAGTTGGTTAAAAATCTTTCAGCTAAGTTTTCGGTCAGTTTCAGTCGGTGTCTTAATTAATTCATCTGAAAGTATTGTCAAACATTTTGAGAACCAGTTAAAAAAATTTTTTTTACACATAAATTTCATGTCGCAAAAATATAAATTTCGAGAAATATGTAAATAAGGACAAATGATAGGTCATCACTCGTTAAGACAATGTTTCCTTAGTTCAGAACTCGAAAATTGGGATACAAGGAGTATTCTTACGACAAACAACTTGTTGAAAGCCCTCCTCTTTATCTCAAACATCACTTCGGGACCACTACCCAGTCTGCATCTAAACAATAACAATGCTCAGAGATTAGCACGTGATGTTATCAATGTTGTTGTGTTTATCTCATGAAAAGAGGCGGAGTTAGATCTTCCCGGGATACTTCCAAAGCCTTAGTTGCCCAATAAAATGCACACCACCACATCCATTCTCTTGCTGTTAGCCACTGCTACCGCTATTTTTTGTACTGAAGGAGTAGCTGTGAATCCAGCGGCCGCCGCATCTTCTCAAGCCGTTATCGCTGCTGCAGCAGCTACTGCCTCCAACCTTCCTACCCATTATGAGCAATCCCCAGCATCCCGCGATCGTATAACCCGCGGAACTAATGATATGTTGCCAGAAAGATTCTTCGGAAACTTCGAGTTGGATCACTCTGAGAACTTTGACGAGTATATGACTGCAAAGGGATACGGTTGGTTCACTCGCAAGATGGTCACTTTCGCCACTTTCAAGAAGGTGTTCGCGAAGACTAACAATCCAAACACATTCGATTACTCAAACCTGACCTCAAAGAAAGACGTGTTTTACAAGAATGTTTCTCTAGGCAAGTCGTTTACAGGAGAAGGACTTGATAGCAAGAAGAAAGAGGTGGGTGTTGTTTAGATGATGTGGACCGATTTTTAGACAAATAAACCAACCTTTCGTTTTTTAGATCACTTTCTCCCTCAAAAACGGACACTTGTTTGAGCATCAGAAGCCACTAGAGGAAGGAGAAGCTAAAGAAGAGACGTATGAATACTATTTCGATGGTGATTGGCTTTTACAAGTAAGAAATAAACGAATTTGTGATATTATAATAGTTATATTTTTTCAGAAAATGAGCTACAATGGGGTTGAAGGACGGAGATACTACAAGAAGACTCAGTAAAATACTACTAACTTTGTACACATTTTTCAAACCATTTTTTGAACATCCCTTTCCATTGTATGAATAAATTTATCGAAAATATAACGCTCTCGAATTTGATTCTTTCAAACTTGTGAACAGTGGAGTGTTTGGAACATGTTAATCGATGCGTTAAATCTGTCTAGGGCACTGAAGTTTCTGAAAATTCTGAAAATTTCAGCAAAATTTTGCTTTTAATTTTTTTCAGCAAAATTTTGCATACACTATTGTGCAGTGAGCGCATCGGAACACTTTTTTGAAGTGCCCTATTCGCTTCCTTAGTTTTCAGATTCCGCATGAAATGTTAATCGGCGTTCGAAGAGTTCAAACCATCTTGTGACTGGCTCGAAACTTCTCGTGTATCTCTCCAAAAATAAAATAACCAAAATTCTTCTTACTTGATGTCTTCGGTTCGTTTCGCTTGAGTAGTGCTCACCCCCACATTCTTGAATCTCACAATATTCTTCTTATAAATGATGATAAGAACCGATTTCTGCTTTCTTAATGTTTCATGAATTATGTCTACTTCTGGAGAATTTTCGAAACTTGGTTTTTTCTTTCACATGATTTCTCACAGACAAGATCGTAGTTGTTTTCCCATGATCTCAGGTTTTCAAATTTACTATTTTTGAATTTACTTCTCGGGTGATCTTTCAACTTGTGAACGGAATGGGGATAGTTGTAGAGCAATCAAGAAATCAAATCTTCTCCGTATTCTAAAATTGGATCACAAAATGATCAGCAATCAGTTTTATCCCGCATATTCTTAGCTCCAGACTGGCAAAAACATTCTAAGAAAACGAATCCATGAGAATGTAGGCGATAAAGTAAGAGGTCTAGACGTTTTTAGCCTTTTGAAAATCGCGACGAAAGCTCCAGTTGTCAAAAAATGGCTATAAGTAGACTAAATTTCTAAAGGACCAGTTTCCTGGGCTTGACATTGCAAACAGTTATAAATACTTTAAATAAATAACCAGTTTTCCTGATTATTCCCCGTGTTTCGTTTACTCGGATTTCGAAACACTACGAGTATCTAAAATCTAGTTCACTGACCGTAAAACTTCTCTTGGAGTTTCGCCCTGATTCTCCACTTTGACCATGTTTTCTCGGTTTCTATGAAAGATATCAAAACATGTTCAACTAATAAAACATCAACAACATTTTTCCCGTGAAACATTTTCGATGCAGGAACTGAGAAAAATATGCTCAAATATGACGGCCAAGGTGCAAATTCATTGAACCGTCTTTTCTGGTGATTTATGTTTGTTATTGAGGTTTTTCGAATATTCATATCTAGTTTATAACCAAAACCTTCTAACTAAAGTTATATTCTTTAATAGAAGACCACCTTTAAAAGGAAGTTGAAAAATATAATTTGAGACTTGGCGAATTGAGGTAGATCTGAAGGTGCTCAGAGCTTGTTAATGGCCGTTGGGCTTTAGTTAGTTAGATATTTCATAAAAAGCCCTATCTGTACATGTTCATATAGACGTGGTCCGCCAAAACTCTGAGAATACTTGAATTCTTGATCTTACAATTTCCATGAATCATATCCCAAGAAACTTCCGTTTGTTCTCTACATCTAAACCCACACCCCCACCCTTTGAAACAAGAAAAAAGTGGTGTTAATCTAATGCAAAAGAACACACATTCCCACAGTGAGTACGCTGGTCATGTTTTCCCACAGTCCCACGATAGTGTTTTTCCACATTATCAGAGTTGCTGAAGTTTTGAACTCTTTTCTATCGTTCGCTCCAACGCCTCTGATTGGCTCCAATCCGCCGTACAAGTCTGAAAGAGGCGGGGTCAACGATAGTTTGCATATAAGGGGAATGAGTTCTTGAATTTTAACGTTCATTCAGTATCATTGTCTTCGTTTCTGAGTTCTCTCAAAGTTCCTTTTTATCTTTCAGGTCTCCATGAACCTCAACGATTGGGGAAACTCCCTTATGGGGGTGTATAAGGCAATCAATTGGGAGCACATGATAGTCCCTTGTTATCTGCAGACTGTCATATTGATCTATTCTCTCGGAGCCAACTTTTTCATGACCTACTACGACTACCCAAACCATACCAGTCTCCAAACGGATACCACACGTTTAGCCAGGTACAATCTGAACATGCTAACGATCGCCAGCCTTTTCGCAACGGCTCAAGCTTTTGCTCAAGAGGTGAGTGCTTACTGTAGCCTGTTTCGAAAATTTGAACGAATTTTATAGCTTGATTGTCCATCCACGACCTATTTTCTGACGTTTCTCATCAATGGTTTTTTCGTTTATATTTCTATTGTGGATATCATTCTTTTGTGGGCTTGTTCAGAATTATTCAGTCCTCTGAAACAGTGCGAGGCAGGGGAAATTTTTAAAATATGCTGCTGCTACACATGTGTAGCTCTGTTTTTCATAGGATTTGGACAGTATCTCGATTTTCTGGTCTTACATTATCTCAAAACAAATCTGATGGCTGCTGTTTATTTTGCTTACGGTATCTTTTTGATCCGAATTGCGAGCAATTATTACCGCAATGTGTCGAAGCTTGAAGAATTGAGGGTACTAAAATCAAATAAGAAAGATTTGAATGAATGACATTTTGCAGAGAAAGAATAACGGTCATTCAAAGATTCGTGATTTCAATGCACTTAGAGATATGATAATTAGTCATTCCCGTTTCACAATTATCAATTCACTCTGCAAAGCAATTGGAATCTTCTTATTGATGTTCCTTCGCACCACATCCAACGGCATTTTCTATTATTCTCTGATCTTGTTCCTCATCACATCCATCATCTTCAGCTACCCAGAGTTGCGCCTTAAACTACTTCGATTTTTGCGAATCACTAATACTGTATTTGGCAGAAACTGGATGATGCCAAGCATCCAATCAAGAGGAGTGTAAGTGAAGAAGAAAGAATCATTCAGATAGATTATTTAAGTTTCAGAACCTATGGTACCGTATCACCTCGCAATTTTAACACTAGTCTTGGTGAAGTGTGGGACGTGATGAGCGACGTCCAACATGGCAGACAACGGAGAGCTTTTATGAACAGTGTTGGGGTCAGCAATGAACAGAAGCCAGACGACAACCTCGAGATGGTCGATTTGGGGGATGCAAGCCTTCACATTTGAAAAGAGCAGAGAACTTAAATTTTCGAATAATCTGTCGATATTGTTTCTTCATTGATTTTTCTCGTTTCTCACATAATTCATTCTCTTGATCGTTATTTGTCTTTTTCATGATATGTTAACAAAAAATGTTGCCAATTGTTTATTTGTTTACCATCTTTTGTAATAATAAACATGAAGTGACACAAAAAAAACTGTCTACAGTACCGGTCAATGAGATTGTCCGTTTTGACCACTTTTAGGTGTCTGGAACTTGGCTATCAAGTTGCCACTCACTTCGAAAAAGTTGAATAGTGTGAAACAGACCTCAATTGAAAACTTTGCATTCACAGGATCTTTGAAAATTCCGAGTTTTACAGCAAATTGTCGATTTCTGAAGAGAATCTCTTTTTGGCCTGTTTTTCTACTAAAAACGTGAAAAACAAGTGTCCTCCGGAACAAGGCGAATAGTTGAAAAACTTGAAAATTTCAAAAAATTCTGTGGATACACAGTTTTCAATTTAGGTCTGTGTTAGACCCTCCGAAGTTCTCAGAGCGGTCGGAAACTTGAGAGCCGACCTCTAGACCTCTGAAAGTAGTGAAAATAGCCGCAATTCAGCTGGAAAATATGTTTTTGCGTATCTTATCGACCGGTACGGTAGTTTATTTATTAAGTTCTCTTGTTCTTCGCATAATTCATTCAATGGACTTCTTTTTTCCCTTTCCCTGTAAACAGAAATGTTGCCAATTGTTTATTTTTCATGACACCATCTTTCGAAGAATATAATAAACATGAAGTGATACAAAAAACCCGTCAAGATATAGGAGAAAACTACGTTTTATCAAGATTATAATTTAGGAAAGACTTCTCATTGACCCTCAAATCGACCAACTTTGGAGACCTCAACTTCTGCGATGCACTCCAAATCTCACACTGTCGATTTTTGCATTTTCTGAGCATTCGCAATTGTTCGCTTAGTTGCTCGAGTACCCCGATCTCCAGAGAGTATACAGCATTAATCAACTGAAAAACAATGGGAGGTTTTTGAAGGAAAGAGAGGGGCATCCATTAGCAAAGAGGCGCAATTGCATTAAGAATGCAACTGATTTATTTACGGAGCAGCTGGTGCTTCACTCGTGATTCATCGCATCTCTCTTCTTTTTACCTGGTCTGGATCCGTGTTGAAATCATAAAAACTGATGAATTCGGTCACAAATTCACAATACAAAAAGTTGTGCGTCTCGTTTTTGGTCCTAAGACACCAATACGTGTTGCTGAAAAAAGAATGGGGTGTGAGAAACTGTGACGTTGTGAGACTAGAAACCGACTTGTTGCAATTCTGACAGAAACAGAACTCGCCGAGCTCTTCGGGCCAAAGTGGGGGTGTTTTCCAATGAGATGCTGTGTGAGTGAAACAGTTCATTTGTGGAAGAGAACAGTCTTTGGGTTTAAGTGAGCCAGTTTGTCTGGAATAACCGGGTTTCAGTGAAAACAGCAGAACAAGTGCACTCACAACTTCTTCTTATATTTTAGATAATGCTTCTTTGAGAGTTTTCGTTCCAGTAGTTTTCTGAAACTTTTGCTAATTTCAAAGTATTTGATGTTTAGCTTACATGGGATGTGACATGTTTCTGGAGCAGCTACACTTGCTTAGTATCCCACGCTTCTGACGTGAAGAGACCTCGTGACTCCATTCATCAACGTCGTCGTGATCACCAATTTCTCCTTGGTACCATTCGTTTTCGAGGGAGAAATTTTCTTGGTCCACGTGATCCAGGAACTCATCAACGTTGTCGTTTTCATCATCGTCCACGTCACGTTTCTTTCTACACGGGCACTGGTCAACCCAATTATCTCGACACTTGTAGATGCGCCAACGGTCCTCCACAGTGTAGTAGCATTTCCACAGCTGCAAAATTTTATTTTTCAAGTGTGCACAATTTTTTCTTGTCCTCGAAGCTTTCAGGATTCTATTATCACAGAAGAGACAGTAAATGACTGAATTACTCAGGTGGAAAGTATATCAAATTTTAACTTTTCAATGAAAGAAAGTCAACTTTGGAGCTTTGAAAAAGTGGTCCAAAAATTTTATTTTTTTCAGAAAAATTTCGGAGCGTACAGAGCGTACAGAAAAATACAGTTTTTCTGATGAATAACTGTTACGCCAAATTCCATTATGATGAAATATACAGTTGGTAACAATTAACACAAATGCCGAAAAATGCACAACTACCGTAAAACCTGCCCTAGTAGAGCCCTCACTCTGTCCACTTGCTTTAATTTATCTTGGGTCTCATGCAAGATATCGAAAATGTGTTCACAGATGTTCGTAATATTATGTGAACAATTTATCAGTTGACAACTTATTCATACTTTTCATAGGAACCAAGGTAAGCGTTTCAAAATTGGAAAAATTCACTAATCTGCACTTTTCAGAGCAATGGAAAACATGTAGGACACTTTTTCAAGACACTAATATTGACTTATCTTAACTGAAAAAGTCGAAATAATATTTTTTCCAGACTGTGTGTTGATTGAAAAAAACGAGTGAAGTGAGTTAAGACCAAAAATAATACCTGCCCCTCTACACAATCTCTCTGCCACTTTCTCCTTTTGCACTCCTTGGACAACCGATTCTCTTTGTTGAACTTCTTCTTCTGTTTAATATACCGATCACGAATTTTTTTCAACTTTGGCATTTTTCTACAAAAATTCCAGCTGGTTGACAAGATTTCAAACATCACTCACCCTCTCTCAATCAAAACTGTATCTCTCCACGGCTTCAAGGCTTCTGCATGCTTTTTCTTCTTTTTTTTCAACGCCACCAATTCCAGCAAACTTCTTCCGTTCATTCGCGCTGGTTTTGATACACCGGCAATTGCGAGCATAGTCGGTGCAATATCTACGTTTGTCACCATTTCGTGAAGACTGGAATATTCTTTTTTCGATTAATTAAAAAAATTGAGAAAACTCACGAAACATTCCTTGGGATTCCAGGGCCTCTCATAAAAAATGGAACTCGAATATCAAACTCGTATGGCATATTTTTGCCTTTCAAAAGACCAAATTGTCCTAGGTGATATCCATGATCAGATGTGTATATGGCATATGTATTCCATAATTGGTTCAGCTCGCGGAGCAAATTGAACAGCTTAAATTATTATTTTTTCTAACCAGGAAAATTTTGTTAACTTACTCTCTCGATTCCTTCATCAACACTTTGCAAAGTTTGAAGTCTTCGTCTATGCAACAAATCCGTAAAACTGATATGAACCTCATTCATTTTACCAGTCCTTTGGAGTAACCATTGTTTGTCAGGATTTGGCGCGAAATTCCAACTTCCAGTTCTAAAATATTACAGTTTGCAAAGTGAACTTTGTCGAAAGGTTACCTATGACTGAACTCGTTCTCAAACATGTGTGCAAACTGTGGAGCTGGATCTTCGGGACCATGAGGGGCCGGGTAGGAAATAATAAGTGCAAATGGCTGCCAGGCTCGAGTTTTGATATGTTTTTCGATAAATCGCAGTGAACGATTGGTCACCAAATCTGTGAAATAGTCCTAAAACTTGCTTGATTACCCATGAAAATCGAGGATAGCTAACTTTTTCGTATTCGAATCCAAACTTCTCCCGTTCTCCGTTCGAGTTCATTGAATAATTATAAAACTTGCTGTTTTTGACAATCGCATGCCATTCATCCCAGCCAGGTGGAATATAGGATCTGAAAACTGAATATAGCGAATTCGAGATTCAGGAAAATTGCTTACCCATCATATTCATTCAGATATTTGCCAAGATATGCCGTTCGATATCCAGCGTTTTGTAAATAAACTCCTATTGATTTTTTCTCATGAACTTTTCTAAACTACACGTAATTTTTTGGGATTTTTCGTAAACATACCTCCACTCAACTCCTGTGCAATTTCCATTATTCGTATGCACATGATGGTTATGTACGTACAATCCGGTGAGAATTGTAGAACGACTAGGACAGCAGATTGGTGTTGTCACATATCTGAATTGAAATTTTCTTGTATACAGAAGCGGCCAATGAGACACACAAAAAATCGGTTTTTGGTTGATTTTTTGTCGTTTCGACCATTTTCAGGAGTCTGATGTCCGACTGACCTGTTTTCGATCTTTTTTTTTAATTTTGGAGAGTGTGAAATAGACGAAGATAAAAAATTTTGCATTCGCAGAGCTTTTTGAAAATTCCTAGTTTCTTAATATGCGAGGTGCCCCTTTTTGGCCAATTTTTGTATTGAAATCGTGAAAAAAAAACAGGTGTGTTTTCGTAAACCGGCATATATCTTGAAAACTAGGAATTTTCAAAAAAATTATAAATGCAAAGTTCTCAAACTAAATCTGTTTTACACCCTCCAATGTTTTCAAAGTGATCGGAAACTCTACACCCAGACTTCTGAATATGGTAAAATCCCGAAAATCAATAGAAAACTACGATGTTTTACATCTTATCGACCAGTACTATAGAAAAACTCACCCGGATGTGAACTCTGTTCCTCGCTCTTTCATAATTTGGGTTGTTTTGGGCATAAAATTCATCGAGCCAAGCTCAATGTCTTGGTCATCTGTTAAAATGAGAATCACATTGTGCTGACTGAAAATTACATATTTTTAACTCTTCAAAAACTATTTAAAAAACTTACGAATCAACGAAATTGATAACCGCATTCGTACTAAAAACGAACGTGGAGAACAGAAACACCACGCGACTATTCCAATTCATAAATGTGCACTAAAAGGGACAACAATAAAAATGTGGACCACCGAGTGTCATCAAATGAAGTGGCAATCTGGAACAATTAAAGTAGGTGCGAGAAGACCGAGGAGGAGTGGTGGGAAGAACAAGTGAAGTGGTTTGAGGCGAGCCCAACGACGTGTGAGGACCCCACTATTACACACTCACCTCATTCCTTTCACTCATTTGCCCACCAATCAAAAGGGTAACACCAATCGCCTCGGACAGATACTTTTCCAATTGTCCGCACTGACATTCTTCACATTTTATAACATTTTATTGAAGAAAAAGTATTATAATCTTACATTCATTCGGCTGGCTGCAAGTTAACTGGGAGGAGAGGAATCAAAGGCAGAGGGAATGCGGAAAATACGAGTTATGACCAAGAAAAGTGGAATGAGAAAATGAAAAATTTAAAGACAAGATTACAATTCACTTTTTTTCGGGTGTATTTTTAAGTCAGAGAGAACGTTCTGGGAACCAATTACAATACATGTGGAATTTAGGAAATGCAAATACAGGTCATGGCAAAATTTAGATTTTTTGAAAACATCTTAAAAGAGAAATTTTGATTTTCCACTCTTAACCATGACGATCGATTTCCTTGATCTTCTTGAAGGCGTCTTCAAACTTGGTGAGAATTTTGATATCACAAGTCTGTGGGACAAAGTAGCATGATGGAATTCTGTCAGACTTGTCATGCAGGAACTCAGAGATTGGGACGTTCGGGAACATTCCGTGAATCTGAAAAATTTTGGTGTTTTTAATCCCTTCTTTACCAATTTTGCTCCTAAAACAGAAAAATATCATGAAAACTATTTTCTTTTTTTCTCCAAATCTAAAGACCCAACTCATTTTGCTACTGTAGCCCAGCATTTCTTTTTTTCTCTCTCCAAAAAAGGAACGGAGATTGATTGGTATTTTTGGTTGGGGAGATGCGGGAGATGTGGTGCTAATTGATGAGACCTACCACTCTTCCATGCCATCTCTCCTGTCGACGAAGACATCCAACGACTCCACACTGGAAGCACGGTGACGGATTGGCGACCGACTGCACTTGTCTCCATGTGTCACGAATTGAGAAATTGTGCTCCGGGAGCATCTTGACTGCCTGGAAAAAATATGAGATTGATGAGGTAGGGAGATTTTGGAACAAAAAAAAGTTACAGGATATCAGGAAATAAGTGCTTCTAGAAAAACTTTGAAGTTATGAAATAGGACCATTGAAAGTTAACAATTACAAACTGCACCAATTTTTCTCCATATTGAAGCTGTACAATACCGTATTTCTTTCTGTGGAAGCCCACTTAAAGTCAACTTCGATGTCAAATATCTTGATTCCTGTAAAAGATATAAAAAAGTTGTCAACTAATAAAATATTAGTGATATTACAGTAAATAATTTATCAGTCGACATAATTTGCATATTTTTCACAGAAATCGAAATAATTGACATCAAAGTTGATGGGCTGGGTGGTGGGCGTTGAGGAATATGATAAAGAATAAAGCTGCTATTTCAGTTTGTTACCAAAAGACTACGCAATTAAAGGAAAATACCATATTCCTCAAAGTCCACCCATACCATTGGTTTTGAGCACAATTATCTCGATTCTCGTGAAAGATATCAGAAAGTTGTCAACTGATAAAATGTTGGTGATATTATGATAAATAGTTTATCAGTTGATAGAATTTATATATTTTTCACAGAAATCGAGATAATTGAGCTCAAAGTTGACGGTCTGGATGGGCTTCTATTAGAGAAAATATGACATTTTCATTATATTGCAAAATCATTAGGCAACAAGCTGAATGCGCAGCTGTATTTCTGTTCGGTTGTCATGTCCATCATTTTTCCAGTACATCAACCTTAAAACCAAATAAAAAACTAATTTCAGCCACTTTGACGTCACCAAAACTTTCTAATTTCCTCTGTTTGCCCGCTGCCTGGACTCTACGAAAATCTATCTTTCAGAGACAGATCCTTTGATTTATAGTTTTTTTTTTGAAAAGTCGAGAGGCCAAGAATGATGTCACTCGTTTCTTCACGTCAGCTCTAGGTCCTAATCAGTTTCACTTGTGTGTGCGCAGGTGGAAAATTTAGTGTGACAGATTTCTTATACGCTTTGTCTATTTTTTTTTGCTCAAATCTTTTCGATATTTTTTGAGTGTCATAGAAAAAATTGACTCAGCGAGTAGCTGAGAAATTTGAAAATTTGTGTTTGTTTTTTCATTCTATTGTGGAAAAATGACAGATTGCATTTCGATAAACTATAGGACGTGTCAGACTCATCCAGAGATCGTGTGTATATGAGAGAGTCTTAGTCGGTTAGATGGAAATAATTTGAATTTTTCAAATTTCCGGAGTTTCTCTACATCAATAACCACAGGCTTTTGTAAAAGTCTCATAACAATTCTCAAAATTCTATTAGTTTTGACTTAAATTTCTCAAAAAATCCTACCTGAACGAGCTGTCTTTTGTTGCACCATTCCTCTAGCACTTTCAAATCTGTCTTCGAAACTTGTGTGTTGATTTTGATGCGAGTCGATCCTGGATTCGGCTCCAAATTCCAGCATTCACCCTTGTTGCAAACTCTCTTGACCGTCAATTGCTCATCCTTCTCCGGAGCTGCGGCGTATTTTTCCATTAACTCATCGTCACCAAGAATAAGATTGGGTATTTTTCCAGCAAGTTCCAAGAGCTCTTCGAGAGTTTTTTCGCTGATTTGTCGATTGCGAATTTGAAGGAAGACGCGTTCATCGGGTTCTTGTTTTTTCGGGGGCATCCTGAAAATGGTTAAACATATATTTATAGAGAAATTGGGGGAAAATAAGAAAAAAAGAAAAGGAGGGGAATGGTAGCTCGATTTTGTTGGTTATCGAGTGAGGAGGAAAAATGGAAATGTGGGAGAGAATCAACAGTTCCCATTTGTTTTTATCGCATTTGAATATTCACAAAAAGAGGGGTATAAAACGATTGCAACAATCTAGGAATGAGTCACGGAAAATGGGCGAAAATGAAATAGCTGCGACAAAACATATGCATCGATTTTTCTGAAATAATGATAAACAGACAGACGAAAAAATGGACGGAGCAATTTTGATTTATCGAGGAGAGAACGCTGTCAGAATCGTCAAAACAAAAAGCAACAGCTTCAATTGATTAGTGCCCTTACTGAAAGCGATAAAAATGAATTGTGACACTCGGGATCCCTGACCAAAAAGTACAAATGGAGAACAGATGTTTCTTCGTGCCCAGGGCACCACAACCAGATGGCCGCCAGCTTTTTTCTTGAGAGTTTTTTGTATCAAGTGTTTATTTAGCCGACTAGAAAAAAAACATTTCACCCCACGAAATGAACACCTGCTTCCAAAAAAAAACTTTTTTTTCTACTTTTTCCAACATTTACTTTTTCAACGATTCGAATTTTTTCTTGGAGAAAAAACCTTTTTTTCGATAATCCCCTCTAAAGCTCCCACCCTTTCCAACTTTGGAAAAAACTCCGTGCTCAAAACTCACGATTCCCGAATAAAAAAAGTAGAATTATGTCATAAATTCTTCTCCGATTATACAAGATTACTTTGCCAAACTGAGAAGGTCGTTTCGAGATTTTTTATGATCACATAAAAAGAGAGGTATATGCTTATGAACAAATGAGCTCTCCAATTTCCTTTTTTTTTTCTTTTCCAACTTCTAGACAATACCGGTCTGCATTAGAAAGTCTTGATAAAAATTTAATTATTTTCATTGTATGAAATAGAAAATTTAAGACACGAGGACCAGGACATTGAGTGATAGAGATTTTGGAGAGAATATTTAGATTACGAAAATAAATATAAAGAAGCTCAGCTTTCTGTTTCGGTGTCCGTGTTGGGAAGTGAACCATCATTACGGGAAGTCATTGGGCAATTGGTGAGCACCAGTTTTTGACCAGTTGGGAGGATTCCAAGAAGAAGACGGTTAACTGATTGCTCCGATTTGTTTCTGCAACTATATACGGTGAATGAGATATACAAAAAAGACGTGTTTCTATTGATTTACAAACATTTTGACTATTTCCAGGAATCTAGAGCTGGGCTGTCAAGTTTCCGATATTTTTGAAAGTGTTAGTAGGTGGAAAATAGATAAAGTAAATGCAAAGTTTTCAATAAATCCTTCAAAAGTTTCTTTTTAAACCATTCAAAATTTTCAAAATGATTGGAAACTGAATAGCTGAGCTCCGCTCAAAATAACCGAAAATCAACTCACACATGATGGATTTTTGGAAATTCAAGGTTTTTTTTTTCAAATTGTGACCTTAATATTTCGAAAACTAAAACTCTCAGCTCGTATTTTATCATCATTGTGTTTCTCGTTTTTGTTTTACTATAAAAACACCAAATCGCGAGCTATTTTATCAAAATTGAGAGTTCGAAAATTTTTCGCGACCTCAAAGTTTTAAATATCCCTCATCTAGAGTAAATCAACTGGAGAATGCATAGTTTTTTTCGACTGGTACTGTACGCCAGAGAGAAAAGTAAGAAGAGATAACGAAGAGAAAACAGAAGCGGTTCTGATTCCATGGCTCACCTCATTCAAATTAAAATGGTCACATAGAACCGAGAGTAGGAAATTTGCCAGCAAAAACCCACAGATTTTAATAAATCCCGGGTATAAAATTCTGCAAAAAATCTGCCCCGGCAAATGTTAATCCCCTCCCGACATACCTCCTCTTATTCTCCTTGTTCTTTTTGTAGCTGTCCACTACAACTGCACTATCCTCCATGAATTGCTTCGCATATGGATAGTGTTTAGACGTGCCGAGATGTCTAGAAATTTCTCAAATTGCTTTGAAAGAAAGATGAAGGATACTCACTTGTAGGCAATTTTAATCACGAGAGAACGTTTTGAAGTTTCAGCTGGAGCCATTTGCTGCTCGGCAACCTCCCGAACTGGTGAACATTGCATCAGTGGTGCCAGTTTTTCCGTGTTGCAATCCACGGACATAACAAGATTGATTATGCTGAAATAAGTTAAAAATACTATAAATGAATTAAGAAGTAGCAAAAAAGAGAGCTAGGTTCAATGAACAGGTACACTTCCCAATTGTTTATGATACACGGAAGGATGGTGCGGAAATAGTATCGGTGTTCATCGAGAGGAGAGAAGAGGACTCGAAAAACCAAACATAATGAAAAAATAAGAAGAAAATAAGAAGAAGAACTTCAAGATATGGATATAATCAATCTTATATTTCCTCGATTTTTGGGGCACCCCAAAGGAAATTGGATTTTGGTTAAAGAAAGTGAAAGCGTTGACGCAAGAGAATACACTGCTGGACATAATTATACGTCCACTTTAAATTTCGATTTTTTTCGAAAACTGTGAATCTTGACTGAACATCATATGCCTGTCATAAGTACTATTTTGAAATGTCAATTGATGAATACCATTCGATACCGCTACCGTTTCTTAATTATAGAAATTTCGAAAAAATCGAAAAAATGACACAAAAAAAGTGGACATAATTATACGTCCACTTGAAACAATCAAAAATAGCTCTAGATAGAGGTATTGAAATGTGAGGAAACTACAAACCATGGCAACTATCAGTCAATATAATGCCGTTAATGTAAGAAATTTGGGTGTCTCTATACTCATAATTGGGCCACATCCGTTTTTCGTCAGCTTGTACTGAAAATGAGGTTTTTCGTTGATAACTGTTCAGAAAATCATGGTGAGTCCAATTTTTTGAGTGTTTCAGTATTATTCTCGAATGCATTACTTATTTAACTATTGAAAACATTATGCTTTTTTCACCAACCGGAGAAAAAATACGCATTTCGGCTCATTTTTATTGCTATGTTCCGAGTGGTACTGTACCTTGCACATTAGACTCTTGACTAAGCTGATTAACATATAAGAAAGATACACTTGTGTTTTTTCAGGATCATACATAAAACCATAAAAATCTTTATTTGGGTTCATGGAATTACGCAAATTTTCGAACCACATAAATTGCAAGCCTAATATTGGGTTATGGGAAGGCATGTTTAAGTAGTTGTTGTGTGAGGAAGGAGCCACGTATTCTGAAATTTCTTTTTGTAATTATCATTACCGGTTCTCGAATTTACATATAAACTAGTGAGATTGTTTAAGCATTCCGTTATAGGCAAACAAAGGACTCTCGAAAACTTCAGTTTTTTGAAAAACATGACCTATTTCCGAGCTCTCAATTTTTGTTCAGAAACAGTTTCACCTTTTTTTAACATGCTGAACATATTGGAAAAAGTGCAAGTAAAATATGCAAAAAGTTTCCTTTTGATAATTCCACTTCAAGAAGAAAAAAAATCAGTCAATAATCTACGTTTTTAACCTTATAAGGTACTTTATATCTCTTCGGAATGAATGTTTCGAAAAGAGACGTCAACTACAAAAAGAAATTCGGACTTGCTCAATACGTCCAGCATGTTAAAAATAGGTGAAACTGTTTCTAAACAAAAATTGAGAGCTCGGAAATAGGTCATGTTTTTCAAAAAACTGAAGTTTTCCAGAGTCCTTTGTTTGCCTATAACGGAATGCTTGAACAATCTCACTAGTTTATATGTAAATTCGAGAACCGGTAATGATAATTACAAAAAGAAATTTCAGAATACGTGGCTCCTTCCTCACACAACAACTACTTAAACATGCCTTCCCATAACCCAATATTAGGCTTGCAATTTATGTGGTTCGAAAATTTGCGTAATTCCATGAACCCAAATAAAGATTTTTATGGTTTTATGTATGATCCTGAAAAAACACAAGTGTATCTTTCTTATATGTTAATCAGCTTAGTCAAGAGTCTAATGTGCAAGGTACAGTACCACTCGGAACATAGCAATAAAAATGAGCCGAAATGCGTATTTTTTCTCCGGTTGGTGAAAAAAGCATAATGTTTTCAATAGTTAAATAAGTAATGCATTCGAGAATAATACTGAAACACTCAAAAAATTGGACTCACCATGATTTTCTGAACAGTTATCAACGAAAAACCTCATTTTCAGTACAAGCTGACGAAAAACGGATGTGGCCCAATTATGAGTATAGAGACACCCAAATTTCTTACACTAACGGCATTATATTGACTGATTGTTGCCATGGTTTGTAGTTCCCTCACATTTCAAAACATCTATCTAGAGCTATTTTTGATTGTTTCAAGTGGACGTATAATTATGTCCACTTTTTTTGTGTCATTTTTTCGATTTTTTCGAAATTTCTATAATTAAGAAACGGTAGCGGTATCGAATGGTATTCATCAATTGACATTTCAAAATAGTACTTATGACAGGCATATGATGTTCAGTCAAGATTCACAGTTTTCGAAAAAACTCGAAATTTAAAATGGACGTATAATTATGTCCAGCAGTGTAGAAAGGGGCGGGACCATAAGCATTTATAAATATGTCGAAAGGCAATACTAGCCTCGTAAAACTGAATTGTTTTTTTTTTCTGTTTTCCCGAAAATTATAGGATAGTGAGGGAAAGGGGGAGATAAGAAATCTAGATAGAGCCCAATGAGATATCGGCGTGTCTAATTCAAAGAGACATGGAGAGAAGGGGAATATATATTCCAATTCTTATGTCCGGTTTCAATTATACTCCTTCTTCCGAAACAGAAGAAAACAGAAGAGGGAGGTAAGAGGTTTCAAAAAAGGGAGGGCGGTCCTCAAAAACGTGCACATCGTTCGTCACGAAGAATGGGATCCATTTTCTCGCCTTTGCGATGCTTTCTTTTTTCACACTTCATCCCATCTCCAACCTCATTTGAACTAAGGATGACCAAGAAGACGAATAAAGAGAGGAGGCGGTGTCACCACAAATTTGTGGCTCCCTTTCCTCTTCGGTTGACACCACCCACTAATTCATCATGTCTATTTCCGAGAAAGAGGATCGGTTTTGCTTTTCTCGAGTAGAGAGTTCATCTCGAATTAGCAATTTCTACTTGATGTGCCACATTTTCTACCTGAAAAATGACGGGAAAAGGCTCTTGAGACAGGGCGCGGAGTAGGGTATGATTGATTTATGTATCCGGTCGGTGCAAAAAGGAAGAAAAGGTTACGGTAGGTCAGATTTGTAAGCTAAAATTTAAGAAGCTGAACATATGTCTTCCATTTTCTCAGAGAACACGACGGAGAACGGATTTAGATCCAAGATTTTGTCGGTGTTGTAGGTTGCATACATTTACTAAGTATATTAAAATTTATCACAACTTTTGGATAATATGTACGATAACAAGTGAAAAAGAAAATAGGAAGAGGGAACGAAAATGGACTTCAATTTAAAAAAACCGTCAAATGTTATAGAGGTTGGGACTTCGTAGAGATTTGAACAAATCAGAAAAAAAGCGAGAAGGGTTAAAATGGAATGGAATAAAAAACATAAGAAAAATAATCCGGGGCACTAACTTCTAGAAAAGTGGAATTTCAATTGAAAGAACATGATTAGAAAATGAACAATCTGTTCAATTACTTAGTAAAAAGACACAGATGGTCAACTTGAAAAAAGAGCTAGCAGGTGGGTAAAAGAAGATGGGTTGGCAAAAGACGGGGAAAAATTATTCAGAATTCGACACTAAATTCCGAATCGGAATCCGATTCCTTCCCGCATCTCTTCTTTCTTGACGGCTCAGACGCTGATGGACGTTGCATGTTCCTTTTTCGAAGAGTTCTCTTGCTGGACAAGCGCGACTCCTGTGACGATTCCCGAAGCTTCCTGAAACAAGAATTTTTCAATAAGGCTATTCATTAAGCAACTCGCAACTCACTTGCTGCTTCCTGTTCCCGCTGCAGCGGATTTTTTAGCAGGTCTTCCTCTTGGGACTTTGACTTGGCTTTCTGATTGAGCCACTTTTCTAAAACTAGGAAAATAATTGAGAGTGTTTTTTTCTTTGAAAATTACCTTTGAGCCTTCGTTGTTGGTGCAACTTCATCTTCATTGTCTGAAGTCTCGGAGTCCGGGTCGGCATACTTTGCCTTCTTCATGTGTGTGGACAAAGGTCTCCCACGGAGTCGTCGAGATCTGAATTGAAAAAAAATCTTTATAAAAAAGAAGTTTGAAAAATTATTTACCCCGAGGGTCTCATTTTTCCTTCATCGTCCGAATCTCTTGATTTTTCGAATTCTTCGTCGGAGGAGGACTCGGAATCGGATTTCACGTATTTTGAATTGTTCACGCGTGTCCATGGAGGTCTTCCACGGAGTCGCTGAGCTCTGAATCGAAGTTAATTTAAGAAGACAGAGGTTGAATATCTTTTTACCCCGAGCTTTCTTGTTTCTTTTCTCCATCAGAATCAGTTGACTTTTTCTTCTCTTTTCGTCCAGTCGAGAATCGTACCGGCGATGGCGAGTACATTCGTCGAGCTCGGCGGTTTCTAAAACTAGAAAAATCCTTTAAAATGTCATACTTCAGGAGATTACCTGCGGAGATGCTCAGTTTCAACGGCATGGTCTTCAGCTGCGGTACCGTCTCCGGATGAATCCTCAGATGATTCCACATTGTTTTGCTTCCGAACTACAGCATTACTGTAGTTTCTTTTCTGGGCTGGTGGCATATCTTCCTCTTCTTCTGTGTCAGACTCGGAAGATTCTTTTTTCACGGTTGTCATCGAGCTTCTGAAAATTTAAATAATCATGAGAACGACTGATTTTTCAAAATTACCTCAGTCGATTCTTCAGACTGATCTTCTCTTCTTCCTCGTCGGTCTCACATTGCGAATCTCCAAAATGTCCGTTTTTCCGAGTTTCTGAGTTCTTAATGGCAGCAGTCCTGAAAATCAAAGACAATTTTGATAATGACCCATTTTCAAAAATTACCTCAAACCATTCTTTGATTTCATTGGCTCTTCTCTCTTTTTGATTCCATTAGATGAAGATTTGTTCTCTTTTTCTTCTGGGGTTTTGACCGTTTGTACAGCAGCAGGAACCTCTTCTTCTCTCTCCTTCTTCCTAGAAGCTTCTGATTTTGTCACTGGAGCTCTACTGCAAGTTAAGAAACATTACTAAAATTATTCAGTTTGCAATATTACAGTTTTGGTGCAACGTCCACAACCAATCTATTGAAATGCACCGGTCTCCTGGATTGCTGCCTCAGGCACTCCTTTGTGATCTCCGCCGGTGAAATCACGCTTTTGAACTGAAATTATTGAAGAAAAAAGTAAATTATTCCCCATTTTTCTTTTTTTTATTTATTTTCATTTACCTGATTTTTCAATTGTGAGCCAGCTTCTTTATCCTCCAGAATTGTGAATGGCTCTGAGCCGAAATTTTTTCCTAAAAGGATTGCGGCCAAATTTGGGGGCCTATAGTTCTTGGCAAGCTCAATGCTTTTTTCCAAATCGTACTTTTGAAGAAAAGAAAGAGCCTGTAATAACACGCATATGCAGATAATTAGAAAAAATGACTCACCTGCTCATGGCTCACATGAGGGCAGGCTTTAACCAGCTCTTCAACGTTGTCCTCAGTTTGATGAGGATAACCTATGCTCACAATAAGCTCCTCTTGGTCGCCCTCCTCTTCTTGGTTTTCCTCCGGTTTTCTGATTTTCGCCTCCAAATCGCTGTAAATTTCCTGATAGTCAAATTCGCTATCGTAAATTTATGATACTTACGCTTCTGAGAAAGGTTTGTAAGTCCTTGTCTCTTTTTTATTGTTTCTGTAATATACGAATTGTAATTCGTTTATTGGTTCCTCCTCCGTTTCTTTTTGACTTCTGGTAAATCTTTTCTGCACCTTCTCAGTCTCCATTTTCTTGGTATTCGTTTTGTCGGTCGACTTTTCAATGAATCTGAAATCAGAAAGAGTTGGAAAAACTATAAAATTCGGAATATAATCAATCAAGTAAGAAAAAGTAAGAGAGAAATCGGCCCAGTTGTACTTTTAGGAAGAGAGAAGAAAAAATAGTGTTATACACGAGGAGGTACAGAGAAAACCGTTCTACACGACAGCCGGGTTGTTTTTGAAGGTGCAAAGGCGCAGAGGAAAATTTTCTGTGTGTCCCAGAAGAAAGAGGGGAGAATAATTTGAGAAAAGAGACTTTTGGGCTGTCGCGAAGAAGTCCCCAAAAGCAGCGGAGAGAAACGAAGGAGAGCAAGGTATATGGATTGATAGTTGTTTTAGGGGGTAACTCAGCCACAGGACAAATATATAAAAATCATGAAAAATTAAGATAATGAAAAAAAAATATACAAGTGAAAAATTCTGTGCTAGACGGAATCTTCAGATGATTCGAGAAACACATAATACAGGAAAAAGCGAACTAGAACGTGATTCTAGATAACAAGGATCCTTTATCTCATGTCTTGCCCTAGAATCGTATCATCTGGTCGTTCACAATTTGCTGGTAGAGACACGATAGAGAGTAAGAGTGAAGGGGTAAACGGGTGACTCTTTTTGGGATGCCATATGTCTCTGAACGCACCCCTTTTCTCTTCTCTTTGATGCAGACTGTGTCGGATGGCCAAAGTACCTTTTGGGATCTTTTCTGGAGAGAACGGTGTGTCGTCATCTGCCGCTCACTCACCAACTCGCGAATGGACAGATAAACGTATTTTTAATTTATCTAGGTCACGAATAATTGTACGTAATATTGAGAGAAAAAAGAAACAAAATGCTACCAAATCAGCTTGAGGGTTTGAAGTTTGTAATACTCTTAATGCAAAGTTCAACTATTAGGAGTCAAAACAAAATAACGGAAGATGACTTTTTTGAAGTATCAAAAATTACGGATTAGCGGTGTACAAGGACTGTGCAGTTCAAAAAAAGGCATTTTCACTTATAATTCTATCCATTTATGTAAAAAAATATATTCGCGAGTTCGCAATTTTTCTTTTTTATTGTTACCCTTTTCTGACTTCACCAGTTAGCATCTCACAGGAGAACTGATGCAATGAATTGGTCTGTTCAAAACATTAGTTTTCCAAAAATCTAATTATTTGAATCAGAGTTCAACTCGTGATTCCATAAACTCGATACATGTAGATAAGGCGCGTTCTGAACGAAAATCGGTTTTAACAGCGGTAAAGTGTGAATTTTCAATAGCGACTATGCTTTTTCGGATTCGGCGTAGTTGATTACGTTCCTGATGAGTTTCATAGAAAGGTCTGAGCCTTCTTTCAATGTACATATTGTCACAGAGGGAAAAAAGACAAAAAAGAGTGCGAATATGCGTGCGTCGTCACGGATAGAGAACCAAATGTATGACTGAATACTCGAAAGGGAGGAGAGACGAGGAGGAGGTGTTGCGATGAGCCGACTCGGACAGTAAGAGAATGAGAAGAGTGAAGAGAGCAGATTCCTTTGGTATATCGATTGTTTTTTATGTGTTAACGTTGTCTCAAGAAGAGAAGAGTGCGGGATGAGTCATTCAAATGGCTCTCAAAAATCATGCAGATTGACGTTTTCTGTCTCTGGTATTGTTTGCCTTGGTAATCAATTCGTGCCTCTGGCAATCCACAAATTTCGAAAATTTTCAAAATGAAGTAAATGTTTCTTAAAAGAATCACTTATACTAATTTTAGACTTTGTAGAGGATTCATAAGAACAACAATTCATGAAAAAAAAGTTGAAAGCGGATAACTCGTTTAATTTTCTTGAAAGCGCAAGAACGAACTACCGCATTTTTGGGCCTATTCAAAATTTTTTTTTCCTAATTTATCAATTTTTGACATTTTTCGTTATTTCAAGCCGTTTTGTTTTTTTTGGTCTCTTCCCTCTTTTTTCGGATGTACATCAAACTTTCTGAAATAAAAAAAAACGAAGATTATCGGTATCTTGTCATCTGCCGATGACTTACCGACTCGGAAAATTTTATTGATATAAGGTCGTGAAGTACGTACATAGGTGTTGAAACAAGCATAATGAGAAACTAAACTATGAGGACTTGAAAATTCGAAAAAGAATGACATTTTCGCTCTAAATTCTTCCCTTTCAATTGGAGAAAAGGCCTTCCGAGTTTACTTTTTTGTCTATAACTACCCTTGTTGTCATTGCCACCTTTGCATGTTACAGGCAAAAATAATGCAATGCAGTCGTCCACTCAAAATTAGGTTTTAAAAAAGAATTTCTGAATGTAAGATTTAGCATTCGAAACTCGTGACTTCAGGAATTTAACTGAACAGATGCAGATTAGGCAAGTAATGAAATGATTTCGGTTCTTAAAACGACGAAGTGTGAATTTCCAATTGCGACTATGATTTTCGAATTCAACGTAGTCGATTACGTACATGTTGAGTTCTTCAGAAAGATATTCTCCGGAGTAGTGTTTATGGTCACTGGGAGAGGAAGAAGAAGAAAAAAGAGAGCGAATATGTATTTGTATCGTCTCGAATAGAGGAAGAAACAGATTACTGAATCTACGGGAGGAGGAAGAGAGAGAGGAGGAGTTGTTGCGGTGAGCCGACTTGGTAGAAGGCACTGAGTGTTGATGACCCTCGGACCGTATAAGAATGATAGAGAAAGAAACAGATGACAGAATATTTGGAAGGGGGAGGAGACACAAAAAGGTGTTGCGATGAGCCGACTGGCAGGCAGTGGATGTTGATGGTGATAGGTGGGTCATGTTGATGACCCTCGGGATGTATAAGAGTGATGAGAATGGAGGGAGCAGATTCCTTTTGTAAATCGATTTTCATTCTATGCGTTAAAGTTGTCTCAAAGAAGAGAGAGTGTGGAATAATTCACACAAATGGCTCTAAAAATCAAGCAGGTTGACGTCTTCTATCGCTGGGACTGTTCGTCTTGGTAATGAGGTTTATGCCCCCTGGCAATCCACAAATTCGGGAATGCCACATGAATGAGATATTGGGATGTTATACTCTGATCAAATGTCAAAAACAAATTTGATGAATGAAAGGAAATAGTTATAATGCAGTCGAAACGTTTTGAAAAAAAAACATAACCGCCTTTTTGCAGATTCTTCCTGTTCTGCTTTTTGCGCTCTTATGAAGTTCAAGCAATTTCACTACATTTTCAAAAGAGGCACACATTCACACTTTCTGTACAACCACATAAACCTTTCGGGAACTCTAGACAAGAGCTCCGCTCTCTACAAAGAAATGGCTTCTGACAACACCTTTTTCAAAATGATCAGAAGGAAACATAAGCGAGGGGGGGGGGGGGGAGAGGTTTCAAAAAAAGTAAGGCGGTTCATTTTTCTCTGTTTCGTTTTTCACACTTCGCCCTTGCGATAACTCCCACCAAATGTTATTCTAGACGAATTACGATTTAAAAAACGCTGCATACATTTACTGAGTACATTAAAAAATATCACAACTTTTTGCAGCTGCATAAAATGTAATAATAAAAACAATGACAAGTAAAAAAACACGAAGAAAACAGAAAGGGGGAGAGAGAATGAACTTCAATTAAAAAAAAATATTCAAATGTTGTAGAGGTTGGGACTTCGTAGAGATTCAAACAAAACGGGAAAAAAAACAAGAAGGGTTGAAATTGAATAGAATGAAAAAGCATAACAAAATAATCCAAAGAACAAATTTGAAGAAAATTGGAATTTGGAATAATAGAAAATGATTAGAACATAAAAAATCTGTTCATTTACTTGGTAAAAAAAGACACAGCTGGACAAAAAAGAGAGCTGAAAAAAAAAGCTAGCAGGTGGATACAAAAAGATGGGTTGGCAAAAGTTGGGAACAGATTTTTGTAATAATCATCACTTTAATCTTCTTCGTATTTATATTCCGAATCAGAATCCGATTCCTTCTCGCATCTCTTCTTTCTTGACGGCTCGGACGTGGACAGCGCTTGATCGAAATAATTTGGCATCTTTCTTCTCCGAACCGATCTCTTCATGGACAATGACGCCTTCAGTGAAGATTCCGGAAGGTTCCTGAAAAAATCATTTTTCAAAAAGGTTATTCATTGAGAAGCTCACTTGTAGCTTCCTGCTCCCGTTGAAGCGGATTTTTGAGCAGGTTTTCCTCTTGAGACTTTGACTCGGCCTTCTGGTGGAGCTACTTTTCTAGAACTAGGAAAAGTAATTAAGAGTGACTTTTTTTAGAAATTACCTTCCGCAAGCTTTCGTTGCGACTGCTCCTACATCTTCAGAAGACTCGGAATCGGAGTCAGACGCTGCATACTTTGATTTTTTCACGCTTAGCGATATATGTGCTCCACCAGATCGAAAAGCTCTGAATTAAAAAAAAAGTTATAAGAAAGGAGCTTGAAAAATCATTTACTGAAAGTTTATATACTTTTCTGCATCATCAGAATCGCTTGATTCCTTGGATTCTTCGTCGTCGGAGGAGGACTCGAAGTCTGAATCGGCATAATTCGACTTCTTCACTTGAATCGATGAAGATCTCCCACGTGGCCGCCGAGCTCTGAATCGAAGACATTTTAAGGAGACAGAGATTGAATTTTTTTACCTCGAATTTTTTTGTTTCTCTTCCTCATCAGTAGAGCGTTTTTTCTCTCGTCGTCTGGTCGAAATTCGCTCCACAGGTGATGGCGAACAAACTACGCGGGCACGCCGGATTCTGAGAAAGATTAATTTCTTGAAAATGTCACATTTTAGGAGATTACCTGCGGAGATGCTCAGTTTCAACGGCATGTTCTGCACCTGCAGTAACGTCTCCGGATGAATCCTCAGATGGTTTCACATTGTTTTGCTTCCGAACTACAGCATTTCTGTAGCTTCTCTTCTGGGCTGGTGGCGTATCTTCTTCTCCTTCAGTGTCAGACTCAGAAGATTCTTTTTTCACAGTTGTCATTGAGCTTCTGACAGTTGAAATACTTCCGGTGAATCTGAAAACATAGAGTTGGAAAAACTATAAAAATTCGAACTATTCCTAGTTTCACACGATTGACTAGTATCCAAAATTCTCATTCAGTTTTAATTTTTCCAATGCAGTTATACTACTCACTCTGTTTCTGGAGCTGGGTGGCTAATTTTTTTCATGCCCTTTGCTTCTTGGATGATGGACATTTTTAAAGCTTTTCGACAATTGATTCGATCAAAGATTCTGAAAACTAGAGACGTTAGAAAGTATGAATAATCAATCAAGTAATAAAAAATACAAGTGAAATCCGCCCAGTTGTACTTTTATGAAAAGAGAAGGCAATATACAGGGTGGCCGATAAGTATAGGACGTTTATTTTGAGAGCTCCTTGGCACGGCGCCAAGAGATAATTTTGAAAATTTTTGAAAGATACAGAAATTAGGGACCCTGTATAATCAGTAAATTATGCCATTCAGTATCATTTTGATTTTTTGTTCGGAATTAAGAAGACTTCTCCACATCAACTCAGGATTGAGACGTTGCGAAAGAGGGGGTGCATGCTTCAATGTCTCTAGGAAACTGAAAATTTCCTCATCAAGTGTCCGAAATGTTTTTGAAATCATCCAAAAGGATTAATGGAACCTATTAAAACCAACACATGGGCTGTCATTCACTTTGAGCATCCGCCAGACTCGTGGGATCATCGAGCATTGAATTGAGCAAAAAAATGGCTTTTGACCGTAGTATTGCAAGATACATGCCTCAAAAAATTGTTAAATAGGATTTTAACATTTGCAATTATCTTATCTACCGTAAACAAACCCTCTCTATCACAACCGGGGACCGCAGACTCAAAAATGCAAATAACTTTTTTCCAACCTCCGCCTGCGCCGTTGGTCAGATGGGATGGGGGTGCCGTAAAGATTTTCACTGATGAACCTCCTCAGAACGGTCGTATTCAGAGACAATTGTTAACAAAATGTGACAACTAGCCTCCTGAACGTATTTTTTCACTAAACCGCCTTTTCCATAGAAGTTTAATGGTTTCGGATAGAATAAACCAACCGGTACAACTTTTTTGGTTTTCCTTGATTTAAATGTTAAAATCAGCTGGCAGGTCTGCCAAAAAATAGTTTTGATGTAATTTCTGTTGCCCTGAACCACTCAGCACATTGTCGGACGTTTTTCGAATCATCGGTAAGACTGGGAACCGACTTGTGGATCGAAATCCACAATTCTGGTATTAGACGCTCATTTTCCTAGATGTCTCGGCAAAGATTTGAGGCCTGCTAACTTCATGGATTTCAATCCGATGGACTTTGCTGTTTGGAGACTTTCGAAGAGCAAGATCTCGGAAATCTCCTGCAGGTTTTTGGACTTTCTGTAAAGTCCATTTCAAAAGTTCTGGGGCGATATTGACGTCAACTACCCTCTGCGCATAGTCAAAAATTTTTTGATGCTCTTGAAAGCTTCCGTCAAAGCTCGTGTTTTTAATCATGACTACTTGTTATAAAACTAAAATCCTTACATATTTCAAACATTTTCATAAAGTTATTACAGTCAAAAAACGTTTTTCTGAAAAATGGGAAAGGTTTAGAAACGTCCTATACTTATCGGCCACCCTGTAGTGTTATACACGAGGAGGTACAGAGAAAACCGTTCAATACGACGGCATGGTTGTTTTTGGAGGAGCATAGACGTAGAGGAACTTTTTCTGTGTATCACAGAAGAAAGAGTGAAAATCATTTGAGAAAAGAGACTTGTGGGGTTGTCGCTAAGAAGTCCCCAAAAGCTGCGGAGAGAGAAATGAAGGAGAGCGAGGTATATGGATTGATAGTTGTTTTGGGGTGCAACCCAGTAATAGACGTTTAACAACGATAAAAGATTAGATAAGGAAATAAGAGCGTTATTCTAGATGATGAGAATCCTCCATCTTATGGATCAACCTAAAATACTATATTCTGGTTATTCACACTTAACTAATAGAAATAAAACATAGAGCAAGAGTGAAGGGGTCAACTTTCTTGGGAATGCGTGTGTCTCTGCCCGCGCAACATTCTCTACTCTTGGATGCACGTCGGGTGTGCTGGCCAATCGGAGTACCCTATAGGAAAGGTTCTAGGAAGAACGGTTCTAGAGAAAACCGTCCAACACGACAGCCGGGTTGTTTTGAAGGTGAATAGGAGTAGAGGAAAATTGCTGTATGTACCAGAAGAACGAGGGAAAAATGATTTGAGAAAAGAGATTTGAGAGAGAAACAAAGGAGAGCAAGGTATATGGATTGATACTTGTTTTAGAGGGCAACCCAGCAACATGACTAACATATAAGAACCATGAAAAATTAAGATAATGAAAAAAAATATACAAGTGAAAAATTCTGGACTAGACGGAATCTTCAGGTGATTCGAGAAACAAATAATACACGAAAAAGCCAACTAGAGCGTGATTCTAGATGACATGGATTCTTCATCTCATGTCTTGCCCTTAAATTGTACTATATGGTTGTTTACAATTTGCTGGTAGAGACACGATAAAGAGTAAGAGTAAAGAGGTAAACGGTCGAATCTTTTTGGGATGTCATATGTATCTGAACACACCCATTTTCCTTCCTTTCATATGCACACCATGTCGGCGGGCCAATCGAAGTACTTTTTGGAATCTTTTCTAGAAAGAACGATGTGTCGTCCTCTGCCGCTCACTCACCAACTCGCGAATAAACAGATAAACGTATTCTCAAGTTAGGCTACGATGAGTTGTACGGACTATTGAAAAGAAGGGAAAAAATTAATTCGGATAAAACGATGCAATGAATTCGTCTGTTCCAAACATTAGATTTACGAAAAAATCGGATTGTTAGATTCAGAGTTCAAGACTCGTGAATCCATGAACTCGATAGATGCAGATAATGCGCGTTCTGAACGAAACTCGGTTTTAGCAGCGTTTAAGTGCGAATTTTCAATAGCGACTATGCTTTTTTCCGATTCGTCGTAGTTGATTACGTACCTGATAAGTCTTATAGAAAGATCTGAGGCTTCTTTCAACTAGCACTTATCGTCACAGAGGGAAGAAGACGAAAAATGAGTGCGATTATGCGTGCGTCGTCACGGATAGAGAAACAAATGTATGACTGAATACTCGAAAGGGAGGAGAGACGAGGAGGAGGTGTTGCGATGAGCCGAGTTGGTTAAGGCGGTGGGTGTTGATGACCCTCGCACTGTATAAGAATGAGAAGAGTGGGGAGAGCAGATTCCTTTGGTATATCGATTGTTTTTATGTGTTCTCAAAAAGAGGAGGGTGCGGAATGAGTCTTTCAAATGGCTTTCAAAAATCATGCAGATTGACGTTTTCTGTCTCTGGGATTGTTTGCCTTGGTAATCACTTCGTGCCTCCTGGCAATCCACAAATTTGGGAACGATGAATGGATGAAACAGTGTTATGTTAAACTTCGAAGAAATTTTTGAAGAACAAGATGAATGAAACGAAATAGTTCTAATGCAGTTAAGATATTTTGAAAGAACATAACCGCGTTTTTGCAGATTTTTCCTGTTGCTTTTTGAGCTCTTATGAAGTTCAAGCCTTTTCACAAAATTTTTAGAAGAGGCACACATACATACACACATTTTCTACAGCCGCATGAACTTTCTGGGAACTCAAGACGATAGCCTCGCTCCCTGCAAAGAAACGGCTCCAGGGGCGGGACTGCAAGCATTTATGAATATGTCGAAAAGCAATACTAGCCTCGTAAAACTGAATTGTTTTTTTCTGATTTCCCGAAAATTATAGGATACTGCGGGAAGAGGAGAGATAAGAAATATGGATAGAGCCGAATGAGATATCGGCGTGTCTAGTTCAAAGGGACATGAACAAAAAAAAGGAGGAATATATATTCCAACTCATGTCCGGTTTCAATTATACTCCTTCGTCCAAAACAGAAGGAAACAGAAGAGGGAGGGAGGGAGTTTTCAAAAAAGAAAAGACGGCCATCAAAAAAGTGCACCTCATTTGTCACGAAGAATGAAATCCATTTTTCTCTGTTTTGCTTTTCACACTTCGCCCCATCCTCAACTTCACTTGAACTGAAGATGACTCAACTAATTGGACTAATATGATTGATTCATTAACATACAGTGCGGTCAATATCTATACGATCCCCTACATTTTGGGCGCACAGTAAAAACTGGAGGAGATATCAAAAAAGGTTACCGTCATTCGATTCACAATCAAAAATAACCCCCGGAGACAAAGTTTCATAATATTAGCTCTTTCCCTGACCACATACCACCCAAAAAGCCCATTTGCAAGCGGTCAACATCTATACGACCACCTGGAAAATGAAAAATCTCAAGTGTTTTAGAGAGCAAAATTGAACTGTTTTTGGTTGGAAACTGCTAAAATAGTCACAAAACAGCATATTTTGACAGTTTATACAAAAATTGACTCCTTTATTCAAGTTTTAGAAAAAATTATTTTCCGACATTTTCGTCATTTTTTGAATTTTTGGAATAAATCATGAATAACTTGGCTCCCGGGTAAGATTTGGAGCTGAAACTTATAGGAGTTACTTCTGCAGTAGTCTGAATTATTTACTATCTGTTGACATGCTATTCTGAGCCGTTGTTTGTGATTGAAGCTGAACTGAAATTTGAATAATTGACCTTGAATTTCGGTGATTCTGATTATTGTAAAAAACTTGATTTAACTTTTGAAATTTGATTTTCATTACAAACCAACAAGTTTGATGCCGATTTGAACAACTTAAAACATCTTTCAAAAATTTCAGACAGTTTTGAGAAATTTTTCAGTTGGGTATATTTTTCAGCTCAAAACTCGAGCTCAGATTCAAGTTTCAGCAGCTCAAAAAGGCTATGAACCTTTGCAAAATGGTCATGATCATACCTGAATTATTCCCTATAAGTTTCAGCTCAAAATCTCACCAGAGAGCCAAGTTATTCAAGATTTATTCCAAAAACCCGAAAAATGACGAAAATGTCTGAAAATAATTTTTTCTAAAACTTGAATAGAGGAGTCAATTTTTGTATATCACCCAAAATGTAGGGGGGTCGTATAGATATTGACCGCACTGTAGATACAAATGAGAAATACAGGTACGGTTATGAATAAGGAAACACGGCAATTAGATAGAGATATGGACTTCATATGTTATGGAATTTGGACTTCAGGGGGAGAGATGTTTAGAAAACGGAACTAGAAAGTGGGGTTACAATAAGATATGATTTTTGAAAAACGATAAAAATCGGGAGCAAGATTTGAGGAACAAAAAATGATGGGATTTCAGAGAAAGGTCCATGAGATGAATCGAAGTTTGTGAGAATATATCCAGAGATAATAAAACACAAAAAATAGAGTGGGTAACAGCAATGAGATAGAGAAATGGACTTTACATGGTATGGAACATGGACTTCAAAATGTTTGTATTACATAATAAAAAAGAGTGGAAAAAGTGGTAAGAATGGTTGTAGAAGAAGGATATGGGTGTTTTCCGGCTACAGAATATATCTTTAGTAATCATCATCTTCCTCTTCATCAAATTCGTAGTCCGGATCTTCCTCCTTTTTTCCCTTCTTTCTTGCTGGCTCCGACGATACTGTGGATTGATTGTAATTTTGACGCCGTTTTCTTCTCAACATCATTTTTCCAGTTTTCATCAAAATCTGCTCTCTGAAACATGGTCATTCCTTGAAAAATCGTTTATTGAACAACTCACGAATCGAGCGATTTCTTCGTTTTTCTTCCGCTGGGTGCCTTGACGATCTCAGCTTTGACGAGCTGGCGTGGTGTCTTGATGAGGGAGCTGGTGGTCTTTTTTCTGAAAATTAAAAATAATGGAAAGTCTTTTTTTTTTTTGAAAAGTCACCTTCCGCGTGCTTTGGATTTCATTGGAGCTGCTGCCTCGGAGACCACTGAATCTGATTTAGCCACGTCCCGCTTTTTCTCCGACGATTGTTTTCCTTGGCTCTGGGCGTCATCATTTCTGAATTAAGAATTCTATTAGGTTGAGCAAAAAGTCTTTGTAATTTTTGAGTTTTTTTCGAAACTGAATTTATTCAAAGAAAACGAATTTCATGGTGTGATATATTTATCATTAGTATCAATGACTTCTTGCCAACGCGATGGAAGTAGAACGATTTCATTAGCGTAAAACTCGGGAGACTAGGAGGAAAAAAGGTGGTCCAACCATTTTTTGACATCCTTTTTGTCATGAAATTTTGACCGCCAAGGTGATTCTGCAGGGAACAGAAATAATGATATTCAAGTAGGGCCAGGTCTGGTGAATACGGTGGATGACACGAGATCTGGACTCCGAGCGTCTGGAGCTACTGGCGGGTCTTCAAAGTAGTAGGTGGTCTTGCGTTGTCTCGAATTGTCAACAAGTTGAAATTTTTCGGGCGCGTTAATCGGTGAGTCTGGGCCACTATTCTATTAAAGTGCAGTCTGAGTTTGCGTTGTCAGTTACACCTTCTGGAAGAAGTCTTCTGAATTCAACGCTTTCACTGTCCCACTAAATGGACAACAGAACTTTTTCTCGTAAAGCGCTCTTTTGATGTCAGTTTTGGCGGTTTCATCGGCCGGGACCCTTTGTATTTTTCTACTTGTCTTCAGTGATAACATCCTCCATCCAATTGATCCTACGTTCTATAGTAAGCAGAAAAAGTGTCAAGTCCCAACGCAATGGTTTTTGTGATTCCGTCAAATGGTGAGGAACGAGTTGACTAATCTTTGGCACACTTTCAGATTTATAAATATGATCAATGATGGTTCTTTGGGGACGTTCGAGACTTGGTGCAAGCTCACGTGACGTTACTCTCGGTTCTTCTTCCAGCACTCAGGAGATATCCTCTTTGAGATCTTTCCGGATCTTGGTTTGTCTTCGAGATCGCAATTCTCTTCGGCGAATCTTTCGAGCCAAAACTTTATTGTAGTGTAGGGCACATTGTTCTCACCTAATTATGACCACAATTTAGGACAAGCTACGCTGCGTTTGTGACCTTGGAGAAACTTGTACTAAAAAGCACCCCTGACAGCATGGTGGTCTGTGAGCATATTCTTAGGCATTATGAACGCTGTCGGTAATTTCAGCAAATGTTTCAAACATGCACAACTATGCCTACAACATAGAAAAAACAGAATAATAAAAAGTTGAACCAACGCTGAGATATGACCATCCAAGAAAAATTACAAAGACTTTTTGCTCAACCTAATATAAGATCATAATTTGAAATACCAATTACCTCGTGCTGAGAGCTTTCTCCTCCGATCCTTTTTCTTTTGGAGGTGATGATGCTTCTGGTTTTTTGTCTTTCAAAATCCGATATTTCTGACGATTTTTAATGGCTTCTTTCAAATTGTACTCCCGTAGGAGGTCCAAAGCCTGAAACAAAAAAAAATAGAGGCTGAGAGTCTCAATAAGGAAACTGACCATTTCCCGATCCACGCCACGATATTTATTCAATGCCTCCACGTTTTCCTGTGTTTGATACGGATACTCGATTGTACTAACAATGAGTAAATCTCTATCCTTCTCCTCCTCTCGGTTCTTCTTGGGGGATCCTATTCCTCTCTTCAGCTGGCTGTAAATTTCCAGTAAGATTAGTTCTATGCAGTTCTACAACTCACGATGCGGTCATTGGCTCCCTCTCGGTTTCCATTTCCTCGGCAACCGGCATTTTGAGAAATCTGAAAACTTATAAAGTGAAAAGCGACATACCGGATATTCTTATTTTTTGGAACAAGGAACTGTTAGAACTACATAAATCCATTTTTAACTCGAAAAGTCTCAAAATGGTATTTTATCTCTCCAAATGAACACCAATTTCCAAATGAACACCAAAACTATCAAATAGAGCCAACTGACAGCTCTGTGGCACCGCTCATTGGACATTTTAAGTCACTCTTATTCTTCTGTTTCACTACTCACCCATCTGTGTTTGGATCCTTCTCAGTGGGTTCTAGTGGCTTTTTTGCTCCAGAGTCGCATTGGATTTTGTTTTCCTTTCCGCTCATTCTCGTAGTCTTGGACACTGAAAAATCTGAAAAGTAAAAAATTGAGAAAATAAAAATTATCAATCAAGCAATCAAGTAAGAAGTAAAGATAAGCTTATCGAAAAAATAAATATTTTGTTAACTTTTTCTGAACGAGGGCGAACTACCATAGTTTATGATCCATTTGTTCAATGATTTTCATGATACTGATGCGTTTTTTTCTGATTTAAGATTTATTGGAAGACGAAAAGTTTCGTGAAATTGAGAACATAGGAAAATAAAGTTTGAAATGTCTAAAAATCCGGTAGTTCTTCCAAAGTCTATGAGGAACAAGATTTCCGCTCTCCACCTTTTTTCTCGAACGACCATAATAATGGAACACTAGCCTACAATAATACAGCAATGACCAAGGAACCTTTTCTCTTCTCTCGGGTGTGCATGACCCTTGCCCGTCTACAATATATATCATCGTCTGCCTAATACATACCGACTCGTGAACGGACCGATAAACGCAACGTTACTCTGTTCCCACTGAATGAAAAATGGTCTGGAACCAGAAAACGCTGATAAAGTTTCAAAATGTACTTCTCAATTGCTAGTGTTCTCAATTACGACTACAATTTTCGGATTCAAAACATGAATAATCAATAGCGTAAGAGAAAATGAAAGAGAAATCGCTCGTCGTTGGGACGCGATGCAACGGCCCAGTTGTACTTTTAGTAAGAGAGAAGAAAAAATAGTGTTATACACGAAGAGGTACAGAGAAAACCGTTCAATACGACGGCAGGGTTGTTTTTGGAAGAGCATAGGCGTCGAGGAAATTTTTCTGTGTGTATAGATGGAAGAGGGGGAAATCATTTGAAAGAAGAAGTCCCCAGGAGCAGAGAAAAGAAAATTAAAGGAGAGCGAGGTATATGGATTGATGGTTATCATAGGGTGAAACCCGGTAATAGACATTTAACAACAATAAAAGATTAGATAAGGAAACAAGAGCGTTATTCTGGATGATGACTATCCTCCATTTTCACCCTAAAAGGATCCTCCATCTTCACCCCCACCCTAAAATTTTGTCTTCTGGTTATTCACACTTGGCTAATAGGAACACAATATAGAGCAAGAGTGAAGGGGTCAACTTTTTTGGGAATCCGCGCGTCTCTGACCGCGCAACATTCTCTACTCTTGGATGCACGTCGGGTGTGCTGGCCAATCGGAGTATCCTCCAGGAAGGGTTCTGGGAAGACCGGTGTGTCGTCATCTACTGCCGACTCACCCACTCGCGAATGAACCGATCGACGTATTCTAGAGTTAGTCTAGGTCACGAAGACGTACATGCACGTGTTATTGAGGAGGAGAAAAGGAACATTGGCCATATAGATCAACTTGGCACTCTATTGATTCAGAGTTTGAAATACATCGATTACAAAGTTCAATTTTCAGAATTTGAAAGTTCAAAGTAACATGTTAATGTTCAAAAACTTTCGTTTCTTGGGCTATATATCTTGTATGTGATAGAGAAAATCGTTCCGAGTTCACACACACGCCTTCTCATCATCTTTGATGTTGTTGCCCACTTTCTGTAGGTTAGGGGTTACGGTAGTTTTCAGTCTGAAATCTGCAGCAACTTTCTCTTCCATCAAACTGAGAAGTATTTCAATTTCGCTTTAAATTCTCGCCCTTTGTCTATCAGAGTTTGAGCATTTTTTTTATATTTTCTGAATTTAACATTCAGCATTCGAAACTCGTGACGTTATGTACTTAACAGATGCAGATACAGCACGCTCCGGACGAATTAAACTATCAAGAGCGCCAAATTTTCAATCGGGACTATGTTATTTCCGGATTCAAAATAGTCCATTACGTACCTGATAAGTTCCTTGAAGAGATCTTCTCCGGAGTAGTGTTTCTTGTCACAAAGAAAGGAAGAAGAATATAAAGAGCGAATACGCGTGCGTCGTCTCGGTTTAAGAGAGAAGTGAACGAAGGAGAAGGGATTGCGATGAGCCGCGAGTGGAAGGCAATGCGTGTAGATGACCCACGGACAGTATCGGAATGACAGAGCAAAAAGCAGACGACTGAATGTTCGGAAGGGAGAGGAAAGGCAAGAATGTGTTGCGAAGAGCCGGCAGACTAGGCGGCAGGCGGAGCGTCCTGATGACCCTCGGAATGTATAAGAATGATGAGTGTGGAGAGAGCAGATTTCTGCAGTATATCGATTGTTATTCAATAGGTTAAAGAAGGGAGAGTGCGGAATGAGTCACTCAATCGGCCCTAAAAATCATGTAGACTTTTTGTTTTATGTCTCTGGGACTGTACACCATGGTAATCATTTCATGCCTCCTGGCAATCCACAAATGTGGAAATGGCAAATGGAGGAGACATTGGGATGTCATGATACGAATTGACGGTACAACACATATCGAGGGAGTTGGAAAAAACATTACAGTCTTTTCAAGAATTATCCCGTTTTTGATGGGTCAGACATGATAATTTAAGCAGTGCAGTCGAAAGTATATAAATCCAACTTTAGAAATTATTTTTTCTGAAGAGAGATGGCACGATCATCCACGGTCTCCATATTTGCGCTGGATGGCAACTATGAAAGAATGCCAAGAACGATGAAATTATAAATTTAGTTTACGTCTACTTGGCGAAAAATTGCGTCAATCTTTAGTCGTTTTTGTTTGATACCAATATCAGGAGATTCAAGATTGAGTTCTGTTCATCAAAACAATTTCTTGTGTGTATCAATTACTAAATAAGCAAGGCAGAGAAATCTCTTGGCATTCTACTGAACTAATTGAGAGGTCATTGATCTGAAAAAATCACCGATACCAAGCTAAGAGATGAGAATGGAATTCCATTTTTTGGCATGCGCGTGTCTGCAAAATGTGAAATTCGATTTGCTTAAATTCCATGTAGAAAATTAGAAACACTTTCCTTGAATTCATTTTTTCTTCATCCATATTTACTTTTTTATCATTCACCAATTCGTGACCCTGAAAATATCCTTAACCTCATAAATTTGCCTGAAATCACCCAGGAAATTGGAACGCATACAAATCTCTCGCCAGAGACAAAGCAACCAATTTCACTCCTTTTTTCTTTGCATTCCAAGAAATACCAACCGGTATATTGTTTTTTTTTTCTAGTGCATTCTTCTCTCGGCGGAAAGAGATAACCATTTCGGAGGTATTGAAACTCTTGTTGTATTTCATTAGTACAACGACTACTCGCAAATCGTTCTCCAGTTTTGAATAGTTCTTTTCTCATTTAATCTGCACCCAATTTTTTCCCATATGCTTTATTTATGTGTGCTCACAAAAAGAAAAAAATTCACAATTGAGATAGCGTATGTGCGTCATTTTGGTATATCTCTATGTGTTCAATGATCCCTATCGGTTTCCATTATTCATTTTGTTTCAGAATTGTATCCTATCTACACATAGGAAAGCCGAATTTGTGTCTTTTCTTCGAAGCACTACCTAGAAGTGTCAATAATCTTGAATTAGTCATAAGAATGTTGAGATGAAATTCTTAATTTTTGATTGACAGTTTTCCGATATTAGTTGTACCGAAATCGCAAGAAAATTTTCTTACAATAAATAAATTAAGGAGTGGGATGTTGTCTGATAATCCTCCAATTTCGGGTCTCTTGATTCTCTGAAGCAGAACAAGAAGGAATATTCATCTCCTTTTTTTATCGGTTGGTAATTCTTTGTGGGGTTGCGCATGTGTGCTTTCCGATGGGGAATGAGTAGAACCATTCCCAACTTCATGGTAATAGAAGAAGAGAATAGAAGGGGTATATATTTGTGGTTCTGACTGGAAAGGGCAAAAAATGCGCTGAAAGTGTGAGTAGGGCGAGTCGAAACTGTGAGGGATTGTTGGTGGCGAGGAGTGTCTTCGGCGGTGGGATCAATCCCGAGCCGTGTCTTTTTTTCTGGTTGAAGCGAAGGCTATCAGGTTCGGATAGGCGCTGTATCGTCGGCAACATGGCAAAAGGAGCCGAGCTAATTATATCTGTTGTTCTCTACATTGGTGCGGTGGGAGGGAGACAACTAATAGAAAGCCACAGACTGTGTGGCAATGGCGAGTTCACCCATCTTGTTTTAAAAGCTACATTGGTTTATTGAATGATAAGCAATGATACAATAGAGGGCTTTAGCACACATCTGTTCTTTTTCAGCACCCGGCGAGCTCCTCCTTTGCTTCTCTGTGTCTTTCTCTGTGTGCCACACACATTTTTGACCCACCAGAAGAAATGTTTCGAGGACATGTTTTATTTCTTTCTCTAGTTCCATGAGCAGCGCCTGCTCTACTGATGAGACTCTGTTAAAGTTGAAGGCGCCGTCGCGTTTGTTTTTTTTTCAAGTCCCCCCCCCCCTCACAGGGTCCGAACTGATACGGTTGGCTGTTGAGCTCGAATGACAAAAAGAGTGACAAAGTTTCAGGCTTTTCTGAAAAATGAATTGAGAGCGAGAAAATACAATTTTTGTGCACTATAGTGAGAGAGACAAAGAACAGTTTTACCGCGCGATAGTAAATTTTCACCTGACACGAAACTTCTTACCAGATTGCAACCGTATACCACAGAAGTTCCATCTATATCGCGATAAATTTCAGTGACCTTTGACTTTTTCAAAAATCTCGAATTAAAAAACAAAGATCTGCTCTTTTCAGGCCCTTTTCAGGTTGAACTGATGTTCTTCACCATTAGCTCGACTGTTCATGATTTTATTCCGTAAGATTCTGGAAAACTTTAATTTTCTATCATCTTTTTTTGTGTTGTTGTCGGTTTTTCCGTTCTGCACTATTTATCGCTGACTCGACGGGTAGGTCAATCCATCAGCACTACCTTCAGCTCGGTTTTCTTCGAGAAGATACACATACTATTACACAAAAAAAGTTTCTGTCCGCTCCCGGGACCCAAACGGGCGAGTTTCCTCTTTTCACTCACAGGTATCAGTGTTCAAATGATGAGAAGAAGTGTGGTTGAGTGACTGAAAATAGCCTTCAAATCTATTTTCTGTGACTTGGTGGAAATACCATCGTTCTAACTTTTTGTTCATCTGCTTCTTCAAACTTTTTGTTCATCCTCTTCTGTTCCAATGCTAATTTATGACATATTTTCTCGATTATCGTAGTCTTTTGAAAAAGAGGCCGCCGCTAACTGAAAAACGCTTACGCTAAAAAATCCATCATTGTCTTTCTCCGTGTGTACTAAAAAAGAGAAAAAAAACGGCGCATGTGTCCAATTTCTATTTTATGAGACCGACGATGAAAGAAGCTTTCATGTTCTCAAGAACTCTATCTTTCTGTCAATTTTCATTTATCTGTTATTTGGATACATACCGTAAAACCTGTATTACGAACGCCCCCACACCGTCAAGTTTGAGCTCAATTATCTCAGCTACTATAAGAGATATCAAAAATGTGACAACTAATAAAATGTTTAACATAATTTTCTATACATTTTATCAGTTGACATATTTTGGCTATCTCTTATCGGAGCTGAGATAATTGAGGTCAAACTTGACGGTGTGTTGGCACTTTTAATACAGGTTTTACGTTATTTTCCAAAAAAATCTACACTGAAACAATTTCAAAAATGATAACTTTCCAAAAATTCCCCACTTTTGACAATGTTGCAACTTTTTAAAACATCAACGTTCGGAAAAAAGAATTTCCAAATTTTATACTTTGTCTCCAAATCTTTTTTCCTGATACATTCTTATTTTTTCTTCTGAGCTTACTTTTTTTTCTCCTATCCCTTTCTTTTTTTTCACTTTTTTCGTTTTTTTTCCTGGACCCAGAGAAAATTCGAGAGAAAAAAGAACAGATAATGAAACACGAAATAACGAAAAAACTCTGTTCTTTTTTAATTGTTTCTGCTTATCATGCATTTTAGGCCACTACTAATAACAAAAAACACGAGTTGAGAGTTTTCTGCGTTTTTAAAAAAATGAGAATCAAAATATGATATTTTCACTTTTTTATGATTTCAGCGAGAATCTTTTGATTTTCAATACTTTCAAATACTTGAACACTTTTCGACGTTGCGAATTCCAGAATTCCCTCCAAAGATGGCTGAACCGAAGCCAAAGAAAAAGCGTGATGGACGACAAAAAGAACAAAAAAAATAAAAATTAACCAATTCCTATATGTACAGATTGATTCAGCATGTAGAAACACACATACCTACATTTTTCAGACCATAATAATCACAGGGGTCCAAAACCGCTTTTTTGAGACGACATAAAAATAGGATCCGTTTGGAAACAGCCTATTCTTACAATTTACGCAAACTTCGATTCCTCGATTCAGTTTTTAGAAATAATTGTTTTGCAATATCATTAGTATTGTCTCACAATATCATGTATATTTTTTTCAATTTTATTACAATAAATATAAGAATATTATTAGATCTGATATTCTTCTTTTTTTCAACCTTTTTTCACTTTGGAATACTGAAAATCTTATTAACGTTGCAATTTCCAGCAATTCCTCGAGTGATGGCCAAACCGCAGATAAAGCGAAAGCGGAGGCGAAGGCGACATGAACAAGGTAATTGTGTATTTTCTATACATTTTCTATAAATTTCTTAATTCTCAGTGAATCTGAAACGTGTGAAACAAGATTATTGAACTGGGTTCAAAAAATCAATCAGTGGTTTCGGAATTTTGTTCTCAGAAGAGAATACTCTGAATATTTTCTATAGGTTTTTTGGTTCTGAAAGTGTTCAATCAGAGAGAAAAGAATGTTGCGGTTTTTGAGTCGATGAACGCAAGAAGTGTTAAAATAGAGAGAAGAAATACATTTGTTATGTACGAATTTGGAAAATTGGCAGTTTTTGACAAACCTGGAAAATTGGCAAAGTCAGATGAAAAATGCTGCAAAAAATGCTTTGCCCCGATCTGTCACACCAGTTTTATCATGGTTGATCAAAATTAATTTTGCAGTTTATATTTTTTGGGGGAGAGCATTGAATGCGTTAGAAAGGAAGTGTCACAATTAAATTTTTTCGGTGTAACTCGGTATTCCTGTCGAAAACTCCATAACTATAGTAATTGCTATAGTGAAATTAAAAATACTCATCACTCTGAATGATTTCAAACAATTTCCGTTGTTCAAATCGTAACTACTATTAGGTTGGTGCATAAGTTTCTTTCGATTTAGGCAAAATTTTTGATCGAATTTTTCTCAAAGCGGAGAAGGCTAGTTTAATGGAAGTAATGTCCATGAGCATTAATAGTTGTCTGGTACCGCTCTGGTAATTTCTTGGTTCCATCGGCCCAGAACGAGAAGGGCTGCGATTGAAAACGTGGGTTAACTCCTTTTTTGTATCATCTTTTCAACTGAAGTCTTTTCTATCAAGATGACCTCTAAGAACTCCAAACAACCATTCATCCAAAAGGGCAAGGTCCGGAAAATACGATAAGTGCAAAAGAATAGTCCAGCAAAACGACATGAGTTTTTAGCTGATCCCTCTAGTGACAGGCGATATCGCGCTGTCGTGTTGGAAGAAAACCTTAGTCTTATCTCCTTGTTCCGATTCGACTGCCGATATCAATTTCTCTAATTATGAACTATATATGACGGTCATTATATTGGTATATTCATCTAAAAGTTCCGAGTCACCATTCCTTTGGCAGACCATCAAAGACATAGCATACCCATTTTCATGGGAAAATTAGGTTCCGGGACGTCCAGAGCTAGCTGTTCTTTGGCAATCAACTGATCCTCCCACACATTGATAGAGTAACTCACCCACTTCTCATCTACGGTAAATAGATCTCCCACCCAGCTGAACGAGCAAAGAAATCATGGGTAAAAAATGCTCACGCCTGCACAGCGATCCATACCGTAGTCCTTCAAAAAGTTGGGGACGAATCGACTCAGTTCTTGAAGTTGCCAAGAGACTTCAATTCAGTCACAATACTTGATTGACTAAAGGACAATGTCTTTGACATTTTACGAGTGGTTTGAAACGGATCGGTTTCAATAGGATACTTCAAGAGGTCCAAGTCCATCTTTCGGACCTATCTTCGTCTTCCGATTCTAAATTTTTGGCTTCAAATCGATCGGTCCAATGCTTGATGGTAGAGACAGTAGGATATCCCTCTTTATCTATTTCTTTCAATTTCAAGTGAATATCATCACTTTTCAAACCAGAAAGAAATTAAAATAAAATCTCCTTTTGAAATTGTGGTCGGTAAGGGACGAAAGAAAGCGGCATGCTTGCGAACGACAAGAAGGAGAAATGGGTGACAGTCCATAAATGAAGTCCGTGAGATACTCTATCCAACAAAAAAACATCCTTCAAAAAAAACTATCCCGTTGACTAGATATCACTTTTCAAAGTTGACCGTTCGAAATCGAAAGAAACTTATGCACCAACCTAATAATAACGCATTTACGTGATATTCTTTTTTTCCAGAAGTACTGTCAAACTCGGCTGTTTTGGAAAGAGAGAAAAAGAATCGAGAATTGCAGTTGCATGAGATGAAGCTGAAACTGCCGCAACGGATGGTGGTATTAAAACAGCAAAGACGGATGCAAAAACAGGAGCCACGATTGGCACAACAGCGGGAGCGAAGGGTTCAAAAAAGGGTTAAAGAACAGAGGCAAAAATCAGCGAAACAGGAGGATAAACAAAAAAGAAAGGAAAAATGGATGGAAGAAGTGATGCAAAAATATGCGCAACAGCGGGAACCAGAACGGATTCAAGAACTGGAGCGACGAGAGCTTCTAATAACTGGAGCGAGAAAAGTTTCTAAATATACTGGAAGATCGAGTTTTTTACAAAATGTAACTCCGATTCTCATTTTGAAGCACAAAAAGTGAAGTTTCAGGTTGAAGCAGCGCCAGAACTAATCGATGAAAGTGTACCAGGTTTTGTTCAAGTACCAGGACCCGCTTCAGTACCAGAACCTGCTCAAGTACCAGGACCTGCTGAACAAAACGGTGTTGATCATGGAAACCTTGATGAGCAACCATCTTATCAAGAAAAGGATCTAGACCCGGAGCCAGTAGACCAACAACACTCACACAGAAATGACCATGATTCGAACAATAATGAAACATCAGCATTAAATGCCGTCGGCATCGCACTCCGTGACACCGAAACTCGAGGCAATGCTCTAGCTGAACAATCAGTACAAGGCTCTAGTTTCGACGAAACTCCAAGATCAAGTCCAGAGCTCCTTGTGCTAGGTGCTCCAGAGACGATAGCTCCAGTAGAGGGTGAGATTACTGATGGGACATCGATAACCACTGGTGGTGATCATGCCATTCCTCTACAGGCCACCCAAGCTGAGATAATTATTCAAGAGTCAAATGAAGACAGATGGTCACTAGACTTAGCTAGAGAGTCAGAAGTCTCAGAAATTCAACAGAATACTGGAACGGAGGCATCAACCAACGACTCAAGTTCCGAAGAAGAAGCCGTTCAATACAATCCAGAAGTGAACCCACTTTTCCTCGCCACAGATGCCTTTGGTGTAACAAAATCAGTAGCGGCTGAGACTTTTGGAAATTCATCTGGAAACACACATTGTGTTCAAACCGATTCAGAAACTCTAAAGGCTACACACGCGGAGACAACGGTCCCAGGATCAAGTGAAACAAAGTCATCAGCTCATGATGTTTTGAACGGAATGTCGACAATCTCAGCCGGAGAACCAGAAATTCCAAAAGCGCAACAGGAGACTGGGGCGGAAGTGCCAGTCACCAACTTAAGTTCGGAGAAGCAAGCACATCTAGATGCTCCAAAGTCAGGCATAAGTGCTTCGGAGTCCATAGACCCAACAACAGGAAAGATGCTGCAAGAGAAATCTGAAACCGCAGACCATGCTCCAGTCAAAGTCAACGGTTTACAGGCTGGGCAAGTTGAACCACCAACCCCAGTTTCAAGTAGCTCGAGTCCATCTGTTTTTGATATGTTTGGCAGCATACTTATGACATTGATACTCACACCAGAAGTGTCAGAAGTCCAGCAGAATACTGGAACAGAGATGTCGCTTCACGGTGCAAATACAAAAGAGCAACAACACCAAGACACATCAGAGCCAACAAAGTCAGGAGCACAGGATGTTTTGGAAGTGGGATTTTTAACCACTGATTGCGTTCAACCCCATCTTCAAGACCGACAGACCACACAACTATCTGATGATGATGACTTTTGCAGAAAACTGCTGACTTCAAATCGTGAACCAGAAATCACAGAATCTCATCAGAATTCTGAGAACAAATCCTTACTTCACCGCTCCAGTTCCGGGAAGCAAGTTTATGGAAAGTCCTCGAGAGAAAGGCCAGTGGTCCTCGATACAGGGAAAGCAGCTGAGAAGGTCGAAGCGCCATTCGGAATCACGTATCGCATTCAAGCAAATCTTCTAGCTACACAATCAGCTGATATTTCCTTGGACATCGATCTGATCTTTTCAACACACGAACCAACAGTCCCAGGAGATCAAAAAAAATATTGTAACCGAGATGTCCCTCCACAGCACAAGCTCCGAAAAACAAACACTTCCACTGACTACATCAACCGAGACAACACGTCAAACCTTAAACGTAACAAGGGAAACAGCTGATGATGCTGTGAGCGGAAAGCCAATGACTCCAGTTCAAGAAAGCGGAGTCCCAGAGGATCATCAGAATGTAGAAACCGAGAAATCAATCCACGACTTCATCACTGAGGAGCAAGAACGTCTGGAAAGCCGAAGTGTAAGCCCGATGTTATTCGACGGTTCAGAGCCAACAGAATTAGAAAAAGGTGAGGCGGCTGGAGAGGAATCAGATCTGCAAGTTCCTCAGACTACACAAGCTGAGAAGACACTACAAGAATCGACAGAGACAAACCGGGCAGCTGAAAATTCAAATCAAGAACATCAAGACGATGAGTCATCCACAATGCCGAAGCTATCTTTTGAAGGTTATTCAATTCGACAAGAGTCTATAAGTGAATCATTTTATGCTCATCTGTGTATTGGACTATTTGGAGATCACGTGAACGAAGAGCAGATAGATGCGCCACAATTATCTCCACCGGTTGTGTCAGCGGAACTCGGCTCAGTCTTTAAAATTCCAAATGCACCAGATGCAGCTGAAGAGGAGCCCCAATCGGATCCAGCAGTTGATGATGCAAAGAAAGCTGAAAACTTGGCCGACGTCTCGGTAAATACTCCAGTGGCACAATTCAACGTTCAAAATAAAGATCAAGGAGTTCAGCATGTTGTGAATGACGGAGTGGAGACTGCACAAGACTCTGTCGAACCGAAGATTGCGGAAAATACTGCTGAGAAACGCAACCGTGTCAAAGTCACTCCAACTGTTCGAAATTCGGACAATGGAACCAGAAAGGATATTGCTCCAGAGAATGGAACCAGTGTTCATGCGACAGGGAACAATTCTCAGGTAAATAACCCGGATCAGATAGGATACATTTTTATCTCCAAATTTTAAACTATTGTGAAATTATCATATTCGTAAATTTGATAGTTACAGACAACGGTCAAAGACATTGTATTTATTGGAAACACCTCCGATGACGACGACGTGGTGTTCATCTCTCAATCTACCGCAATAACTCAAACTGCCCGGAATTCTGACAATGGAACCGAAAATGATATTCTTCATGAGAATGGAACTAATGTGCATTCGACAGGGAACAATTCACAGGTAAATAAAACGCGGATAAGATTAGCTAACTTGCGATCTTCAATTTTTTAACTAAAAATGGTCTTGTTTGTGAATTTGATATTTACAGACAATTGACGACGACGTTATATTTATTGCGAACACCGCCGATGACGACGACGTGGTGATTATCTCTCATTCGCAGGTTAGAAACCCTCCGAACCAAGATCAAGAAGTTTCGAATGACGGAGTGGAGGAAGAACAAGATTCCGAAAAATTTAAGATTGCGGAAAATAATACTAAAGAATCCAACCGTGCCGAAGTCACTCAAACTGTCCAAAATTCTGACAATGGTACAAAAAGTGGCAGTCTTCAAGAGACAGTGAACGCATCTCAGGTAAATAAAACCCGGATTAGATTCGATAACTCACCATTTCCAATTTTTTAACACTATCAAAATGGTCTTATCCGTAAATTTGGTGTTTACAGACAACGGATGACATTATATTCATTGGGAACACCTCCTGTGACGACGACGTGATTGTCATCTTTCATTCGCAAGTTGGAACGTCTTTCGAACCGGTAAAACTTGTAAATCAGAAATATCACAAGCAATACCGATTTTTCAGGTAAAGCATAGAAAACGGAAATCGAGCAAACAGGCAGAAACAGAGGAAGAAACAAAGAAGCCATGCAAAGAAAATGGTACTCCTTCTCAATCAGCCTCAGAAAATCTTGGAGCAATGAAAGGAGCCGATTTATTCTTACGAGCCTTTCAAACCGTGCAAAGAACAGGTAGCCCAGTTTTTTTGGCACCGAATTGATATCAATTTTATAGCGTCTACGCCAAATCTGGATTGGCTCGAACCAGCATGTAAGTTTGAATTGATGTGTGGTGCCGTGGTTTTTGAAAGTGTAAAAAAAGTTATCTTGCTTGCAAAATGCCCCTAGATGGTTGTTGATTTACTGTGAAAGCCAAGCTTTTTTTTCAGTTACGGTCTCTCAAGGGGTTCCACTTTTTATGAATAGTTTCGCACTTTTTGAATTTCAATTCAATCACCTCAAAACTGGTATTAGAAGAGATAACCCTTTTGGTACAGATGTTCTTCAATTAGAGGGTTCATTGAATTTTTTGTTCATTTTTTTGAAATGTTTTTTACAAAAAAAAGGGAATTTCACTTGGAAATCTTTTAACCACAATTAGTGTTTCAGCGAGTTTCTGTAAAATTGAGATTTTTTGAAGTAGCGAATCAAAAAAATCATTTTAGATCAGAGGAAAACAGCGAGATCATCTGCTTTTCAACGGGACGTTAACCCCTATGATGGCCTCACTCCACTCTTCACGTTTTGTCACACTTTCAATGAAAATGGTTTGCCTGTTGGCCATTTCCCCGGAGCTTTATTAGAACAAACGTTCGATGGCAGTTCTTACTGCTCAAATTCCGTTCTTGTTCTTGATTGAATTGATTTTCCTGAACAATTAATTTTTCCCTTTTTATTTCAAGTTCCCCTTTTTTAGCCAATTCATAGTTTAGTTCAACTTTTTTGCAAGTTTACTTTAGTCCTTTTTCTGAGTCGATGTCTTGAAATTCAAGCCGATTTGATAGTTTCGAAAAATGCTGTTCATAATAGTCTATACATCTACCTCTAAACATTTTCCGTCTACCTACTTTTGTTTTAATTAATTTATCTTTTTTCTTCTCAATTTCTCTCTTCCCTTTTCAAATTTCTGCGAAAACCTGAAGATTTTTTCTGCCGGCCCTATTATTCTTCCTGCATCTAACACTTTCTTCTTTATTTAATTTCTATCAGCTTTTTCATAAGTATCTTTTCTTAAAAGTCGATTCCATTTCCGAGCCAATTTTTAGAAGCTATTCATTTTTTGTTTAAATAAATCCCTGTCCTACCTCTACTCGTTCTTAAAGTTTACCTCATTTCTCAGAAAAACGCTTTCTTTTCCTTTTCTTGCCCCGCCCTGCTTGATTAAAACTTCTTCTTCTGTCCCAAAACATCACTGACATTGTAACCTCTGAAATTTCATTGTTTTTTTTAGAATACCGAGTTTTTCGACATCTTTGTTTTCAATGAACTGAATAGCACCCATTCTGCTGCTTCCATCCCGATTATCAATAAATATGTCTAACCAATTCAGCATGCAATTTTTTATTTACGAACTTGGGCAATTCAGTCTGTATGAAGTTGAAAAAATTTAAATCAGGAGAGTGAGAAAGGGTGAGACAGAGAGACACAGAGAAAGAGAATGGGCAAGACCCAGTGAAAAAACGCGGAATTTAATTTCAATCGGGTGGAAAGAGAACGAAAATCGGGAATCTTGTTTTGAAATCTATCGGGATTTACAAAATACAGTTTCAAACAAATACGAGGAGAAAAAAAAGCGACGAACCAAAAGCTGAATAAAAACTACCTGGGAACTTTGAGTGAGAAAAATATAAAAGTAAACGAACATGATGAAGATTAGCTATGCAAAATAATATGAAGACAAAAAAGAATTTAATAGTCCATGTAACCATTGAAGTTTGCTTTTCCTTGAATGATCTTTCCGAGTCCCTCTTGATCCTTCATTGACCTGCAGACAGCGTCGCAGATTTTATTGAGTTTTGGGTACAATGGATCGCATTGTTCGACCTCACAACATCTCAGATCCAAATATCGCAGTCCTTGATGGATAATAACTGAAAAAAATGTGTTAGAGCTTTTTGCTAAATTCCGGCAGGACCAGAAAAAAACTTCCGCAGTTTGGCCCGGCCCGACGGGATTGATATCAGACAGTTTTGTTTTGGTGACGTTGGATATATTTTTGTTGAAATGATAATTTTTAAAGGAGGCGAGACAGCAAGAATTTTAGGGGACAGTTTGGGGGACGAAATCGCACCGCGCTTATGTAGGCCATCGGTCGTCGGCCTCGTTCGCGCCCCCGTAGCTCAGCCGGTAGCGGCGCTGTACCTCTGAGCTGCCTGTCATGAGTTCAACTCCTCATGGGGGTTCTCTAGGCAAAATATCAGGGAAACTTTTTTTTTGGTGTCTGGCCTCCTTTAAGTTTTAAACAAAAACAAAAACAGAAAATTCAGCATTGGTTCCTTCTCGAAGCCTCTTGATTAATGAAGTCATAAAATTTTAAAAAATATCCACGAACATCCAGATCCTATCAAAAATGACTTTTTCAAAACTTTGCCTTTCATGACTCGGACCGGACAGATAAAAATAACACTGGCCAGCGACATGGCGAGTTAGAGTATCATCAGGAGAACAAAGACTTACGTGACTCTTGGCTTCCTGGAAGTCCAACGTTCTTGGTAATATGATCAATTTGACTTCCAATTAGATCTTGACCGTTCTCATTTTCTGGAAAAACATTTTATATAATATTTTCAATCAAAATCTATTGCTCACCAGGAGGTTCTTCAATGAATTTGAGAAGAAGATTGACAACACTAATCTCTCCAAGGCCAGTCAGCTCGGCACCGTCATCAATGTCCAAAATATGGAGAGCCATCTTGGCCACTCGCTTTCGGAAGAGATAAGCCTTCTCAAATTTGGCCAATCTCTTTTGCATGGCACGCTTTTGGAATTCGTTGTGCATGGCCATGTTTGTATGGCCGTCGACGAGGAATTTCAACCGACGATACATATCTGGAAATTTTATACTAAGACTCAATATATTCCGGACATTCTGTCAAATAACGTTTTTCGAAAACTACTGAAATTCAAAGGGCCGGTGTCATAAATACCACTCAATGCATACTCACCATGGAATCCTTGATGTGAAGATCTCTCGACAAAGGGCTTTTCTGGATTGGCCATCAAAACCTCGCGGACCGACAAATCTGAAGCAACCTGTCGTTGACCTGCTCCAACTCTGAAAGAGACCGTTCAGAATATCATTTTAATCAGTACGAAACTTACTGAACCGGATCAGCTGGTGGTGGAGAGCCTTCTGCTTCACTCTCATCAGATCGCACGCCCGGGCGATAATCATGGACAATCACATGTTCATTGCTCGGCTCTTCGGAATCGAGACGAACGGCAGGCTGGACGACTTCGGGGACAATCGATGTGGAGCACCTGCAAGCGAACTGTAATCTTTTAGTTATGAAGCAAAATAACTTACCCATTAGAATCCGTCATTTTGATGAGGATTGCGTTCTTGACGAGCTGTGTGCCGATGTCATCGGCGAAATGCATCTCGATGGTTGTCATCGGAACACTTTTCTTCACAGCATCTGCGTCTTCTCCTTCATCTTCATGATTCAGATGTTCTCGTCGACGTTGTCTCTTTTTCTGAGATTTAGATAGTCGAGCGTCTTGATTTTCAATAGTCGACTCAACGGCTGCCTCTATAAATTTCCCATCCTTAGCCCACATTTTGATCTGATCCATACTTTGAGGCTCCGCTTCCTCGACTGGTGGCTCCTCAGGCATCAATTTTTGTTGCGACGCAGCCTTCATGGCGGCAAGACGAGCTTGAGCTGCGGCCTGATTTGCTGCTTTTTTGGCTTTCCTGATAGCCGTTTTTGTCGGTTTTGGAGGTCCATCACTTTCCTGTGAAGCTGATGAAGAGTCTTCCGAACTTTGTGATCCGGTTCTCTTTGTATCTGGATTAAATTTTTCCATCTCATTAGCGCTTTTCTTGTCCTTTCCATTTTTGACAACGTCTGATGATGTCGATTTCTTCTGATCCTTGACCACTGTGTTTGGGGGAGGGGCATCATCAGTTCGCTTCAACTGCGCATTTGATTCCCCAACGGTGCTGACAGAAACATCTGATTCTTTGGATACATCGGAGGTCAGAACTTTCTTCTTCTGTGTAGTTGGCAGATTTCGAGAGGGCTTGATTTTGTCTTTCTTCGTCTTTTCCACAACTGGCTGAGATTTGAGCGACTGATCAGTTCCAGATTTTGCATTTTTCTTCGAAGAAGCTGGCAAATTTTGATCAGCGCTTTTTCCTTTTGTATTCTTCTCCTCTACGTTTGGCGAAGATGTGGATGACTGCTCATTTCTGGATACGGCTCCGGAAGAAGGTCTTGATTCATCAGATGGTTTCTGCTGAGCATTTGATAAGCTTTGTTGAGTCTTCTTCTCATTGGATTTATTCTTGTCAGAATTAGATAGTTCTGAGGGACCCTCTTTTCCATTCTTCTTCTTATCGACAGAGGTAGTTGAAGCATCAGTAGCTGTAGCATTCTTGCCATTCTTGCCTCCAATTTTCTTCTCATGTCCAGCCAGTTTCTGTGGGTTTCCAGATTTCGTGCTTGCACTGCTTCCAGAATCAGTCGATTCTCTCGATTCCTCAGACCTCAGAATGTTCGTTTTCTTTGCTGACGGTGAGAACTGTGGAATCTGTGTGGCACTAGGTTGCTTTGTCATCGCATTGGATTGAACTGAAGCCTGCTTCTGTTTAGTATCCTTTGTTCCTTCGACAGTCTGATTTTTTTGATGATTGAACTGGTTTTGATGATCATTCCCATTCTGAGAACCTTGTCCGGACGAAAAAGCATCACTTTGTGGTTTCCTACGACCAGATCGACGACCAGACCCACGTCCAGGTCTGTCAGACGAGTTTGAGTCATCGTGTTGATGTCCATCATTTTTCGGAGCAGATCTTTGCTGTACACTCTCGTTGATTTTTGAACCGACATGCTTCCATTGAGATCCATCTTCCGAGAAACTAGTCCTTGCACTACTTCCTCCTTTAAGAGACTCTGATGGAGTAGAAACGTTGACTGCAGGCTTGTTAGTAGCACCGCGATTATCCATTCCTGGCTTTACAGCTTTCTCAGCAACCTTGGCGTACGAAAGCACAGGTTTGGCTGCCAAGACGGCTGGCTCTACTTCCTCAGCTTTTTTAATCATGCCCACATCCTTGGAAACTTCAGTCTTTGGTTTGGCGGCAGCTGGAGAAGGTTGAAGGGGAGGGAAGCTTTCGGCCAACTCGTCCGTCATTTCCATCTTCAAAACTTTAGACATATCGACCACTGGCTCTGGAACTGCTTGGCGCGTCTTTGCAGCTTTCTCAATAGCCACAGTCTTTGGAATGTCTTTCTTTAGAAATTGTTCGGGGCCTGTTGAATTTTCTTCTGCAGAATCCTTACAATTGACATCTTGAGTTCGCTCAGAAGCTTTCGGCTTTCCACATTGCTCTGCTTCGAATGCCTCCACATTTCCTGATCCAGAATTTTTCCCTGGAAAGAGATCAGCTTCAGTGAACGGACGAGAAGAGAATTTGGCATCTGGAGAGTCATTGTTCGAAGAATCATCGTTTTGGAACTTTTTGATGAAGTCAAGACCAGATTGATGTGATGGCCTGAAACAACAAGTTTTGTATGTATTGTCAGGGTGACATCAACTTACTCTTTTTCAGTATTCGAAACTGGCTTCTCAACCTCAGAATGAAACGTGTGAATGAAAAATCTTCCAAACCTTTCAATTGGCCCAGGTTTATTCCATCTAAAAATCTATAATTATATATTAGAAATCGCTCACTAAAAGCTTACACATCCAAGTACTCCGTCGTGTTTTCCTCTTCGAAACGAGCAACTGCTCCTGGACCTTGCCTGAACAATGCATAGAGATACTTAGCATTCCCAATGTTGATCCGCTCCGGTATAAAACTCCACATTAGTGCATGATCTGATTTTTCTTGTCTACGCAGTACCATAGCCTTGACTGTGTCTGTAATTAGGATTTTTCCATTGATAAACTAGATTTTCAATCTTACCGTAAAGAACATCCCATTCTGGCCAGTCATAATTCATCATTTCGTCTGTGTAACGAATTCTGAACTCTCGACAGAGTCCATTCGAACGTTGTCCCATAAAATGACAAATTTTTTCTTGACCGCTCGGAACGTACTCTTCAACTGGGTTAAGTTTTTCAGGACGAACTTTTTCGTTCATGTATTTGTCGAACTCCCTAAAATAATGAAGGATTGTTTGCAATTTTGAGATTATTCGAACCAGTTATCCTCCTTTTTGATTGGGCCTCCAAACAGAAGACGTTGCCGAATTGAACGGTTGTGTTTTTCCGCGATTCCCATTTTTTTAGGGGAGTAAAGATGATGACTGAACAACCAGTCATCTTCACCATAAACGTGTAGCTGCAAAGTTACAATGTCTCAATTTTTTGTTAAATCACAAACCGCATCTTCATCCAATTCCCTTCTAGTTATTTTTATTCTATTCTCGTCTCCGACAAAATCTCCTTGTTTCCATTTCCTTGGCTGCGCCCATCTGAAAATCGTTTTCTCGTCAAATTGCTGTACTTCGTCTCGAAATTGCTCACTCGTTTGCACCGGAGAAATTCTCAAACTCAAAAAACTCCAAGCCAAAACCAATATCTAGACATTGATTGATGTAATTGTAAGCAAATTTTCGAGAATAATTTAGTCGATTCTTTTGGTACGCGTTTATAATTGTCTTGAGATACTCTATCCGTTTACCCATTAATCTATCGGCAATATCTGTAAATTTTCGAAACATTGCAAAACTTGAAATTGATATTAGATAAACGAACCTACAACATGTGGTGTCAACATTGTGTCTTGAATGTAGAAAACAACGTAACATAACGGTATGGGAGAAAACCGTATTTCTTTGATGAGTCCATCACTCTGTTCGAGAATATAACTTTTGAACGAAAATTCTTCCTGAAATTTTTCGAGAATTGAGAAGTTTCCAGACAGCTAAGTCTCACCTCTTGACCTTCGTACTCTTCAAATCCCAATTTTACCAGCCGAGAGCCGACTGCCACCGAGGTCTCCTCAGCTTCGCCCTTCGACGAGCCGTCACCACCAGGTGGCATCGTTCACGCTCCGCTGGTTTACTGTTTCTCTGAAAATTGGAATATTTTAGTTTCGAATAAGGGGCTTAATAGTGTTGCAAAAAGAGGAGCGAATTGTCTGGGAACTGCAGTGCAACCGCGTCGTTGCCAACGAGGTGATCTAATAGAGAGAAAGAAGCGAGGAGGAAGAAAGGAATAATAAAATAGATATGATAATTAGATGATAGAGAAACAGAAAGAGAGAAGCTATCATCACACTCAATAGTACGGAAATGCAAATTTAGACAACACGGCCGTTCAAGTCAGCTTCAGATAGAAAAGTACGTGACAATCGTGAATTATGGGAATCATCAGAACTACAAGTAAGCTGTCTCCATATTCATGGATCTGCATGACTGTCCTGATCGTCTTCGCGGTCTACCTGTTTGTTACTACAGTAAATCTCCAGGAAGATTTTAAATCAAACTACGAGAAAATTCAGGTTGTACTAAATTCCTCTATTTTCGAAAAACGTTTCGAAATGGGCTGAATTTTCAAAGCTTTTCTCACTACTCACTCGAACATTTGTGAATGAATAGACAGAAAATGGGAAGGAAATTGAGCCAATATGCCGGAATTCGCCATCAAAGCGGCAAGCACCTCTCGCATTCAAAAAAGCGCTCTTTCCGTGTCTGGCAAGACGGCGTTGCCGTCGTCTTGCCCGAAAATCGATAAGTCTGCTCAAATGACGGGGTGGCGGCATTGCCGCTCTGACTGGCCAATTTTCGGTGCTCGTGAGGGGATTTGCATGAAAAAAAGGATTATTTCTGCCTTCAAGATGGTTCAAATTCTCTTTCTGATGATACGTTTGAGGGGTGGAGAAAAGAATGGGAGAACAATAGATTTTGAACAGATTTGGGAAATTCGAAGGGTGTCTCTGCTCGATATACCGAAAAAAAAAACTAACGAGAAATGTTTTGAGAAAGTTCAGGAAACAAGTTGTCAAATCTTCGCTGACGTGGGCACACTCCAGAACTTTATACAGAAAAATTCAAGATAAAAATGCCTAAAAACTTATTAAAACTAACAAATTTCGAGCATTCAGCCTAGTTTCACGTTACAAATTGAAACCCAAAGACATTTCTGAAAAAATCTCAATAGAAATCTACTAGCTGACTGCAGAAATGATGACAAAGAGTAGAAACAGTAGAAGGTCCTAGAATAAAATAAATCGAAGGCCGCAGTGTGCGGCGTCGGTCTTGCGTACAATGCACCAGACCAGACGACAAATGGGGGTTAGCGCGCGCACACGCAACAGAAACACTGACTGAATAAAACAGTTTTGGTTTGAGAGTAAGTTGTTTGGTTGCTTTTTTTTCAATTTCAGAGAAGGCGTGGTCCAAGCAGCTATCGAATTGGAGGCAATACAACGAGGGCAGCTAAGAATTCAAGATGGTATCTGGTGAAATAGCGTGACTGATCGTCGATGGAAACTGGGCACAAAAAACCAAATTCGCGATGGAAACTGGGCAAAAAACCAAAAAAAGAAACTCCCCTGAAAATCGCTGTGATTCTTATCGCAAAATTTACAATGAAACAAAGGCAAATGTGGTTCTGAAGTACTAGGCATCGGAAAAAAGAGAATCAATATAGATGTCACGAGTAATCGGAAAATCAGGCGTTCAGCTGGATTACAGCGTTATTCGCGCACTTCACGGCTAAAATATATGGGTTTGATGCTTTCAAAGAAAGTTCAAGTGATAAATTTGTCGAATAACCCTCTTGAATGGGAATCTGTCTACAATTAATCGTGGATTTGATATGGTGGGAATAGAAAACTGTGTGGTGTTCGTATTGGAAAAATAGCAAAAACTAGAGATTTTCGAGAACGAAGTTCTTAGAAAGAAAGCAACATCAATTTGCAGATGATGAGGAGCTAAAGAAAAATTTCCGAGTGAAAACGATATGAAGAAAATGAAAATCATTACGAAATTGCAAGGAGTTTTCGGGTTTTCTCTACTTTTGAAAATTTTCGAAGGGGGTTGATGTCAAGATGTGCAGATTTGAAAATTTCAATGATGAAAGGGACATAAAACATTTATAGTTTTTTATCGAGTTAAAACTTAACATTTCATAGATACTGGTCAATTTTCGGGTTCGAAGGTAGCGACAGAAACCAATTACCGAGATTTTTGCAGTAGATCGTTCTTGAATTGATATAATACAACCCCGCAAAATAAATAACGAAATATCTGATATACTGTGGGCTCAATTCTGAATTAATGTTGTCTGAACAGCTGATTTCTAGCTCGGTTTCGGCTTAAACTAAGGTTTTCTGTTAGTAGCAGCTGCTTTCAAAGCGTTTACCTCTTGAAATATACAAATTTCTGAATTACAAGTGAAGAAATATGCATGGAAGTACTATCGATGAGAACATTTCGCCGGAATTTTCGATAGAGAATATTTTCGTTGCTTTCCGTATGTGGTGGACGGAATATTTGGTGATGTTGAATTTCGTTGGAAGTGATTGAAAAATGAAGTTTTTTTTTCAGCTGAATCAGAATAATTTCAGCGAATATAGATTTTCAGATGACCATCATTATACGCGCGCAAAGCTATCAGCCAACAACGAAAGACCAAACTAATAAATTTGAATTAGCGTACATAGTGTACTGACTGACTTCATACCAAAAAAGAAATCTGCCAATAACACACAAGAATCTCTGAACTTTGTGAAACAAATCACGGTTTTCTCACCAAACGAAAATTAAAAAAGTGCTACTGATGTACGCTGTCATGTACGCTCAGTTGCACCTGGCACAAGAAAAATTGGCTTCTTCACGAAAAATTGTTGAAAAAATGTATAATCAATTGTGTCTCTCCGGGTACCCTGCCAGCTGAAACATTTTAATCAAATGACTACTCTAAATGTGACCAAACAAACGGAAATAAGGTTTTCATTCGGAAATGAGTTTTCACCACCTGGTGAGGGAGGTTTTAGAATATTTCTTGTCTTCGGCACACAATTGAAAGATGGATTTGAATATGCAAATGAGAATACTAAAAAATTATTAGGTTGAACAGAAAATTTCTTCCTTTTTTGGCAACTTCTTTGGTCAAATTTTTCTCAAAGCGGAGAGGACTAGATCGATGAAAGTAACGTCCATAAGCATTTATAGTTGTCTGCCAACGCTCCAATAATTTCTTGATTCCATCGGCCCAGAACAAGGAGAGCTGCGATTGAGAAAGTGGGTCACCTCCTTTTTTAGGTCATCTTTTCAATTGAAGTCTTTAGTATCAAGATGACGCCAAAGAGCCCCAAACGACCATTTATCGGGAAGGGCAAGGCCCGGAAAATACGACGGTTAAAAAATAAAAGTGTAGCCAAGCGACATGAATCTCACATTGTCGCGATGAAAGTGAACTTTCGTTATTTCTCCTCATTTTGATTTGACTATCAAACTCAATATTTCTAATTAGAAACTATAAAAGGCGGCCGTTATAGTGGTACCTACATCTGAAAGTTCCCAGACTCCATTCATTCGAAAGACCACCAAACACATAACATCCCCTTTTTCACCTAAAATTTAGGTTTCGGGACGTCCAGAGTAAGATTTTCTTTGTCAATCAACTGACCCTTCCGCACAATGATAGAGCAACTTACCCGCTTATCATTTACAGTAATTAGATTTCCCACCTAACTAAACGTGCGAAGTAATGATACGAAAAACATGCTCATGTCCACGTGGAAATCCATATTGTAGTCCTTCAAAACATGAGGTACAAATCTATTCAGCTCTTGAAGTTGCCAAGAGATTTAAATCCGTTCGCAATACTTAATTGATTAACGAACAATGTCTTTGACATTTTACGAGTGTTTTGAAATGGATCCGCCTTCACGACTTTTAGCAACTGATCGTGATCCAACTAACTGGGCAGTTGTAATCATTCGCACAGAACACCCCTGTGCGCAATGTTTCAACCAACTGCAAATTGCAGGTTATGACCGAACATGTCCGTTATATAAATCCATCATTTGTTTGTGAATACCGGGTGTTTGAAGACCAAATAGAAATTAAAATACAATTATGTTGTGGATGTGCAGTAGGATAAGGACCGAAAGAATCGTCATTTCTCCAAAACGGAGTGAGATAAAAAATGACAAATTCGCAATCTGATAGAAACTAAACATAGTTCTCTAACAAAAAAAAAAGTTTGGGCCGGTACACTTTTTTTGGACCCAGAAATCGAGCCTCAAAAATAGCCGTTCAAAAAAGGAAGAAACTTTCTGTTCAACCTAATAAAAAAAGAATAATAAAAAGTACAATAATAAAAACGAGAAATCGAAGAAAACTTTACAATTTCTTTTGTATAATTCAACAGCAAAATATGAACTCAATCTCTCTGAGTATGTCTGAAAGTCTTTCTCTGAATATGTTTTTCATAATGAGAAAAAAATGGAAAATACAGAATATATTAATAGCTACCTCTGAGCAAGTACATTCTTAGCAATGGACTGGAAGTGCAGTCTGGTAGAATAAAGCAAAACACAAAAACAGATATTTCCGCTCTCCTAGCCATGTTTTCGAAGATCACTGAGAAACCCGCAAATGAATTTTCTAATCTAAGAAAGGCGCGATGTTTGCGTTGCAAGAAAGAAGACTTTTCAATATCCCTGATTAAACGGCTCTTTGAGCCCACACGTCGAATTCTAAAAAGTGCATGAAATGCGTACGTGCTAATCGTACAAAGTGTCTTATAATATCATCAATTGATAAACTTCAAGTCCAGAAATATTCCGATAACTCTCTCTACTTATGTTGCCATTTTCTCCGTGCAATAATTTCCAAACGAAAAATTTCGAAAGGAAGAGTCTTTGAACCTTGTAAACTCGTGATTTTCCGCAAACTCTTCATTGTAAAACTCGCCGCGTTGTGACCGAAAATGCTGAGTCCACAACTTGCCTATCAATTTGTGCAAAGTGACCATAGAAACATATGTAACGCCTTTCGTTGCGGTAAAATTGGAGGTGGAGCATGGAGATGGGAAGGCATGTTCTCGATAAGAGTTCTGGTACAGTAACCAACGATTTGCTTGGGAAGTTTCATTCTTGAAAAAGTCGGTGTGCAAGAAGAATGAAGTTCTCGGTACCCCCAAATGTTCTGTATATGTTATTCTGTTTTGTATTAATGGATCTCATCAATACTATCACTATGCTAATATTTCCAACATTAGCAGCTACAATAAATGAAATGAATAACCACACACTGAAATCTCATTATGGAATTGAGCCTACAGATGCAAAGTGAGTCATGAAATCAAAAATGTTAAAGTTGAGATTTTCATTTTCAGTATTGCTATTTTGAATTCTATGATAACAACATCTGCTACAGTAGGAATGGTGTTTTCTTTATTTTTCATTATGCCGATAGCAGAAACCAAGGGAAGAAAATTAGCTGTTACATATTTTCGGTAAGAGAGAATTTCGAAATCTTATATACTACAAATGTTTTTTTAGCTTCATTATCACACTGGTCTGCTCATTCTGCCAACTTCTCTCCGCTCTGACCCAAGCTACAGAGCTATTCATTCTTGGTCAGATTCTAAATGGTCTTCAGATTCCGCTACGTGCATTTGTAACACTAATGTACATCACAGAATGTGCCCCTGATAAGTATCGAGGTACGTTTCGTCTTGTACAAGACACCAAAGACTACGAAAAGTTTCAGGCTTCGCCTCCTCTGCAGTCATTTTCTCTGACGTTATTGGTCAGCTTATCATGTATGTTTCCAACCTTTTGTTTACATGTTTACCTCCTTCAAACTTTATTATCAGTGATTCTAGCAGAGACCTGCTAATTAAAGTAGAAATTCTGCAAAATGACCTTTTTTGGTTTGATTTTTGTAGTTATTAAAACCTTTACGCCGGATGTAGAGATAACAAGAAAGTCGTAAAATATTTCCAGAGGAATAAAAAAAAGTTTGCAGGTTTTCCGTTGGTTCACCAAGTGCCCTCGGAAAACAGAGCACATGGTTCATCTTCCCATTAGTTGTTATCATAAGTTCGGTAGTAAATTTCGGCATGGCTGCCCGGCTACCAGAATCGCCGAAATGGCTAGTTCGACAAAATCGGCTGGAAGAGGCGACAAAAGCCATAGAGTTTTATCAAGGCGACAGCTGCAATTTGAGTAAGAGAGAACTATTGCGAAAATCAAACTCATATGTAGGACACAAATTACAGATGATGTTCTGACATCTTACATCAAGGAAAAAAATTTGACACAAGAGGATAAAATCTCATTTCGACAGGTGTGGGAGAATGATACTATGCGTGAGGCCCTCAAAGTTCTCTGCTCCGTTTCTTTGTTCTTGATTCTGGATTCTGGAGCTGTTCAAGGAACTTATACAGTTCTTCTACACACAACTGCAGGGTACACAGTTCAAGAAGTATGTTCCTTTTTTTGAAATGGACCCACTTGTAGTTAAATTTTTTTGGGAAAATTTCGGGTCCTAAACATTTCAAAATATGTTTCCCTTTGTAAACTTAAAAAATATTCTCAGTAAAAGTACGACTTTTTCTCGTATCAAGTAACTTTGTCGCCTAATTTTTTCGCCGAATTCTTATGAAATATACCTTTCTGACCAAAAAGTGTAGAAAAGACAAATTGAGCATCGAAAATCTAGCTTTGCGAATTTTTCTCAGAATATTGTGAATTGAAGCTTAAAAATGCATTGTCTAGTATTCTTTAAAATTATCGGACAAATTGCAATATTCCTGATTTTCTCTCATGTTTTCAAAATTGACAATTGCTCCCCGGAAAATTTCCAAATGTGATATATTGTCATCCAATTCTTTGAATGATAAATTTCAGACAATGAATATCAAACTGATTCTTACAATCCTCTTTTTCCCAACTCGTTTCATCGGAACTTATCTTCTGGATGCACTGGGTCGACGCCCAGTTATGGCTATTGCTGGAGTGATAGTGTAAGTTATCTCAAAGTTCTTCCTAATTGTAAGTGCTCAGGATGGATATTCCAGATACTCCAAAACTTGGCTCATGCTCATCACTCAAATCATTATTTATTTCGTTGGACCTTCACTTCTCACTAAAATTTTATGTGAGTTCTAGCTGATGTGATTACATTTTTATACTCCAAACGATTTCAGATCTTGGCGTAGAAGCGCTATCCAATTCAACATTTGCAACTGGTGTAGCTTCTCTGGGAATTCTATTTATTTCTGAACTTTTCCCACCTTCTGCAAGAACGACTGTGGCACAAGTGAGAGCACATTTATGATAACTTTCTCTTCAATAAAACGTTTGCAGGCTTTGATTATGGTCACAATGATAATCGACCTTCCACTCATTGCTTCTTTCCCAATAGTTTATGCAATCTTTGGACCCGGCTATTTCTTCATCCATATTTTCACTCAAGTCTTCTTTGGAACTTATTTGTATAGGTAATCTACACTTTTCATAATTTCGAAACTATTTCGAAAGTTTTAGGCACATGCCAGAAACCAAGGGACGGGCTGTATATGATATCATTGAAGCCATGGACCAAGACGTTGCATCTAGAGTCAGTTATAAAATTTCGAACCTATTCCTTAACTTGTTTGTTTCAGACTGCTACATTTATTGAAGAAAAAACTCCTCTTATCCGGAAAAGGGTGAGTTTGTCATTTCCGTCCAAATTTTCATCTTACATCATATTTTTCAGTCCGCAACACTTGCCTTCAAACGAAACAGCATACTCAACACTTCTCGGACACGGGTAAGAGTGATAAGAAAAGCACAATGATTGCAAAGAATGCTCGTTTTTTTCCAGGCTCTCAGTTTCGACCACAGGTTAATTCCAAGCAAAATCGAAATTTGCTGATAAACTTAATTTCTTTGTTTCATGCACTTTTTGTATGTACATATTGTCATAATTTCAATGAAGTTTGTTTTTTAGTGGATTTTTGACAGAATGAACAGAGGTTTTTGTTGGAAAAATATGGGACTTCTTGAAAAATAAAAAAACACGAAGAGCAAAAATTAATTTTAAAGTACAATTTTTTAAATGACACCAAGGAACTGGTGACCTTCTGATACAGATTGATAAGAAATACACTATCATCAAATGACATTTGTTGCAAAGTTTCAGAAAAAAAAAGAAAAAAAAAAAGAAAAAATGAAGTTTTCTGTTCCCTCAAATATATTATTTCTCTTGTTTTGTTTTCTATTGCTAGATATTCTTGACGAGATTTTACTAGTCTTATATTCGACAATTGCTGAAGTTGTGAATGAGATGAATAATCACACATTGTCAACTCACTATGGGATTACACCGAATAAAGCAAAGTTGGAATTTCTTGGAGGTTTAGTAGGTCAATTTCTAATTTCAGCATGTCTTTTCTCACTTCAATGGTATCAATTTTAATGACTTTTGGAACAGTACTCTCATTATTTTTTGTTATTCCGTTAGCAGAATCTAAAGGAAGAAAATTTGCAACAGTGAATTGCAGGTGGATCCAGTCAATTCGTTTTTTTTAATCATAGCATAATTTCAGAGTTTTCTTATTAATACTGGCAGCAATATGTCTAATTTGTTCATCTTTCTTCATTTCTTCTGAACTATTCCTTCTTGCTGAAATATTTATTGGCATAGAGCATCCATTGAGAACCTATACCACAATTATGTTTGTAACAGAGTGTGCACCAGACAAAAATCGAGGTTTGTGAAAATATACAAAACATTTTTCGAGAATTAGAAATTTAGGATTTGCAAGTACCGCACTGATTTTTGCACAAGTGATTGGGAGAATGCTATTGTAAGTTACTCTACTTAAGTATGTTAACGAATTTCTTCCTAGGTATTCCTTGGGCTCTCCAGGAATTTTCGGAACAACTGGATTGTGGTTTGTCTTTCCAGTTTTTGTGGCTTTATGGTGAGATTCTATAGAAACAATTTTCAACTTGATAATGAAAAGTTCAGCTCAGCTCTTATGCTCATTCTGACTTCCAAGCTACCTGACTCCCCAAAATGGTTGGTCTGTCAGAATAGAATCGAAGAAGCTAAAACATCGATAAATTATTATCACGGTCCGAAAACTGATATAGGTGCAGATACGTATTTGAAATCTTTTCATTTTCTGATTTCATTTTCAGAACAAGTCTTAATTTCGCTAGTCAAAGAAAAGAACCTGACAACCGAATCCAAGTTGTCTTTCAAACAAGTCTTAGGAGATGAGACAATGAAAGAAGCGCTCGGTGTTATTTTCGCTATTACATTCTTCTTCTTGCTCGACGGAACAAGTAGTCAATCAGTTTATACAGTCGTTTTACATAAAAATGCGGGTTTCACTGTTCAGGAGGTAATAGGAGTTGTATCCGAGGAGAATTTGACTAACTTTTTTCCAGACAATGAACATTAGCTTGATTTTGGTTATTGTATTTTTCCCTACTAAGTTCATTGGAACATACATTATTGACGCATTAGGAAGAAGACCAGTCATGCTACTAGGTGGATTTATTTGGTAAGTGAATGATTCTTAAAACCCTATCATATCCAATTCTATTTAGTTTCTCTAAATCAGTTCTGATGATTGCCACCCAACTTGTAATTTACTTCGCTGGCGAGAGTTTGTTAACAAAAATTATGTGTGAGTACATATTTGAAGGTGATGCTTATCCAACACGAATTCCGTTCAGATGTCGCCGTTGAGAGTTTGACCGGAGCAATACCTGCAACAGGAGTCAATACTCTACATGTATTGTTTATATCTGAACTGTTTCCTCCATCTGCACGAACATCTGTAGCACAGGTAAGTGGAAACTTTTAATTGTCTAAAAAAGCTCGGCCCGCTGCAAGTATGCTCAATATAGACAAATGTTTTAGGTTTTGCTAATGACTGCAATTGCTATTGATTCTCCACTACTTTCACTGTTCCCATTCGTGTACTCTATTTTCCCACCGGGATTTTTTGCGCCATTTGCAATGTCCCAATTTTTCTTTGGAATTTATCTGTACAGGTAGATTCATGCGTGTTTTGCGTGTTCCAAAAATCACACAATCCAATTTTAGACATATGCCAGAAACAAGTGGAAGAGCTGTGTATGACATCATTGACTCAATGGAGCAAGTCGTCTTCTCAAGGGTAAATCGATGAAAAATATTTTGTTAACTTTCAATTTTCCAGAGTCAAACATTGGCTGGCGAGAAAGCTCCGTTACTCAGAGACCGGGTAAAATATTTTTCTCCATATTTGTCTATCATGAACTTGCAGGCAAGTACACTTCTGGCAACGAAAAGGAATAGCATACTCAACACTTCTCGAGCACGGGTAAAAAACGGTGTCTCATAATAATTCAAAGTTAATACCGGCTTTCAGGCTTCTACATACGATCATAAATTACTTCCACGGAACATTGAAATTTTTTGAGAATAATTATTTGATATGACCCCTACAAGGTCATCAAATAAACACCATCAATGATGTACGGGAATATGGAATTGAAATCTAAAGAAGTTCAATGAACGTAGCTTGTTTGATGATTTTTCATTTGACATGTAATGTTTATGTTGTTATATTTGTAAAATAAATCTGGAAATGGATATCTTTTTAGTTTACTTGTCGTTGTGGAAAGCGTTTAGCACTACAGTATACCAAGTATACCAAGCTTCCATTGAAATTGTGATTTTAAAAAATTCAAATTTCTCGATTCCGGGCAATCAAAGTAACAATCATGAGGTTGAAGGGAACTCAAACTAAAAACGACTTTTGAACTCAGAAATGGTTCTTGATTGTAGCGTTTCGGTTCCGCAACATTTTCTATCTTTTGTCGAGAGTATTGATAATGCATGTACTGACAAAAAGTGCACAACTAGTTTGTAAAAATTGATTGGAGTGGAGTGAAAAATCAAATACAAGAGAAAACAACAAAGACAACATAAAAGAAGGTCTCCTCTAGAAACCGGAGTTGAAAAATATGAACTATCCCTAGTTTACAAAGGACCATTCACAAACTATTATACTAAACGTTCAGAAAACGAAACCCAATCGAAAACTAAAAAAAAATTCAAAAATACCATACAATTCGAAAAAAAACTTTGAAAATAGAAAAATCCAAAACAATTTTATCAGACATTAGGATTTTCATAAATTTTATCAATTGAGCTAATATCTAACGTCTTAGTTTCACTCAATTTGAAAATTGCAACTCCGCTCAGCTTGAAATAGTGGACCATATTTGATCAGTAGATTTATAATTCACATTTTGGAGAAAACCTTCTTCTAAACTTGCGATGTTCTATGAATACAGATATGCACTTTTAAAAGTTCTCTATCTCACGTAGCCTTTCTAGTTTGCAAGTTTACTGATTAGAATAACTCTTTGTCTTGAGTTTCCCTATCATGACACATGCATCGCAAGAAAAATTAAGGTTCTTGATAAGAAGGTTAGTTTGAACGAGTGCCACTTCGAACGGCCAGTTTTCAAAATGAAATTCTCTGTTCCCAGAAATATTCTTCTCATGATAGCATGTTTTTTACTACTGGATACTCTAAATCAGGTTCAAACTTTGATGTTCTCTACACTAGCTGAGGTAATCACAGAAATGAATAATCATACCTTACGAACCCATTTTGGATTGGAACCCACAAAAACCAGGTAAATCAGATTGCGGGGGCTCGTCCTAAAAATTAACTCAGACTAGCAATGATGAACTCAATCATGACAACTACCCATGAAATCGGGAATGCTCTATCGATAATATTCCTCTTGCCTGTTTCTGATTACAAAGGAAGGAAATTTGCAGCTATTCATCTTCGGTAAAATTTAAGGATCTTATTTGAAACAAAAGTTTGACTATATTCAGATTCGGTATCACAATTGCGGTTACAGTATGTCAACTTCTAGCAGCGTGGTTCCAAGCGTCTGAAATCTATATTCTCGGACAATTCATTCTAGGATTTACCTTTTGTTTGCGAACATTTGGAACACAAATTTTCATATTAGAATGTGCACCGGACAACTGTAGAGGTAATTGCTAATTTTGTAGCTTATATACAGCAATTTTTAAATTTCAGGTTTTGCTAGCACTGCACTTATATTTTCTTTTGTTTTTGGAAAGCTTATCATGTGAGATTTTCCTTTAAAAAAATTTGACCCAAATAAAATTCTAGGTTTTCTACGTCATCTCCAAGTCTTCTTGGAACTTCCAGTTTATGGTTCATTTTCCCTCTATTCGTCATGATGAGGTGAGATGTCAATCAGAATGTGATAAACCTGTCAAAATTTATCAGCTCGGTTGTTGTTTATATTTTGCTCCTTCGGTTTCCGGACTCACCAAAATGGCTTGTCCAACAAAAAAGAGTTGCAGAAGCTAGAGATGCAATCCGGTTTTATCATGGGGCCAATTCAAAAATTTGTGAGGAGCACTAGAAATATTAAAGAGAGAAAACGGAAATTTTCAGATGAAGCTGTCAATAATATGATCAAAGAGAACAGTCTAACTAGCGAAAACAAACTTTTCCTAAAACAAATTTGGGAAAATAACAGTTTGAGACAGGTACCATCTTGAAAAAAAATGTTTCAAAACTGAATGAATACACGTTTCAGGCTTGCCTAATAATTTTAGCCAACATGATGTTCATGCAGTTTGACACAAGTTACGTTCTATCTATTTACACTATTATGTTCCATAACCAAGCTGGATTTACAACCCAAATGGTAAGAAAAAAAGAAGTGAAATGCCGTAAAACTTGTAGTAGAAGAGCTCCTCACCATTAAATTTAAGCTCAATTATCTGGGTCCTCATAAGAGATATAAAAAAGTGAAAACTGATAAAATATTTGTAATTTTATAATAAACAGTCTCAAAAAAAATGTGAGAAGCCCTTCTTCACAGGTTTTAGATTGAAGCCATTTTTTACAGGTTTTAGATTGAAGCCCTTCTTTACAGGTTTTAGATTGAATTTGTTTTTTTTCAGGCAATGAACATCAATCTCATAATTACAATCGTACTGTTTCCAACCAAATTTGTTGCTACCATACTCCTAGATGCGCTTGGAAGACGCCCAACATTTTTTATAGCTGGAATTATGCAGTAAGAATATTGATCCTAGTTTCAGAACCCAAAACAAACTGGAAAATTTCAGATATACGAAATCTGTTCTGATTCTTGCTACAAGCATAATTATTTACATTTCTGGCTCCAGTTTGATCACTCAGATCATGTGTAAGTTTCTGAAAAAAATTTATTCCAGCTAGTTCTTTTTCAGATCTTGGTGTTGAGTTTCTGGCAGTTCTAGTTCCAGCAACTGGAGTTAACTCTATCTTACAAGGGAACCTTTTAAGTGAAGGTAGGAGTTGGCTGAAACCACCTACATAGATCGAAAGAGCATAGTCGAAAACCTATAAATCAGTTTTCAAGGTCTGCTTACGAGACCTCTGAAGTGCTGAAATTTCAGTTTCAGTGCCAAAAAATACCAAAAAAGTACCAAAAAAACACTTTTTCAGTGAAACATAGGCAGTTTTCAAATGTGATTTTCTCCAGTTCTAGGAGGTTTTAGAACTTGAAATTTTTTGTGTTATACTTAAAATAAGTTGAAATTTTATATTTCAACACTTTTTCCAAAAAATTTTTTTTCAGAAAAGTTTTGGAAATTTTCAAAATTTGCTTACACTTTCGGTGTGTCCAAGTTTCCACTTTCGAGCATTTTTTTGGAAAAAATGTTGAAATATGAAATTTTAGCTCATTTCAAGTATAACACAAAAAATTTCAAGTTCTAAAACCTCCCAGAACTAGAGAAATTCACATTTGAAAATTGCCTATGTTTCACTGAAAAAGTGTTTTTTTGGTACTTTTTTGGTATTTTTTGGCACTGAAACTGAAATTTCAGCACTTCAGAGGTCTCGTAAGCAGACTTTGAAAACTGATTTATAGGTTTTCGACTATGCTCTTTCGATCTATGTGGGTGGTTTCAGCCAACTCCTACCTTCACTTAAAAGGTTCCCTTGTTAGTACTTTTTGTATCAGAACTATTTCCACCGTCTGCCAGGACATCTGTTGGTCAGGTGAGCTCTGCAATTTGAAACCGAGAAAAGCCAGAATTTTTAGGCTATCATGTTTGGTTCGATGCTGATCAACACGCCAATTGTCAGTGTGTTCCCAATAGTTAACTCAATTTTCCCTCCAATTTTTTTTGTGCCATTTGTATTCACTCAGGTGGTTTTCGGAATCTACCTGTACAGGTGAGCTTCCAAAATCCTAAGTCTCTAAAATCATTCCAAAAGCTTCAGGCATATGCCGGAAACTCGAGGGCTCGCAGTTTATGATATTATTGAATCCATGGATAAGGAAGTTGAATCAAGGGTAATTATATTTTTCTGACTTGTTACCTGAAATTTCTGTTTCCAGGCTGCATCCATAATTGACGAGAAATTACCTCTTATCAGAAACCGGGTTTGTCAGTTTGTACCTTTTGTGTCAATCAAACTTGAACTTTACAGGCCAGAACTCTAGCATCAAAACGGAATAGCATACTAAACATAGAGCGCTCACGGGTAACTATTAGAAGATAACAGATTCTGCAGAATTGTTGAACTTTCAGGCAGTGACTTTTGACCACAAGTTCATTCCAGAGAAGTGATATTCTGATAAGCTTGATGTTTGCTTTAATGCACTTTGTGTTGGTTTCTGTACAGTTTGTAAAATGAATCTTTGTTCCATTAAACACTGTGGAAACGTTTAAAATTCTGAAGAGTCAATCAAAAAGGAGGTCGACGATGATGGGTATTCTCAGAACAAATATTTGTTTGCACACGTCCCAAATATTATATTCAAATGCGGCGAACCATGTCCAGATTAAGGAGAAAAGACCGACGACGACGACGGATTAACAGAAAAAGTATGCAGAAGAATAGTGGAGGAATTGTGCTACTGTCAGAAGAGAAAGACACGCGCCATTTATTTTATATAAGAAAATGTTTTTATAGGATTTCATATAGAGACAGTTTGATGTGGAAACTATGTTGTGGGGGAAAAACACAACTTTTACAATTTTATGTGGGGGCGTTGTCTTGAGAATTTTGTTTTTCATTGTGGTTCGGATTGCTCGAAAAAATGCTGAACCCATTCTGCCCTCCATTTGTTTGACTAGTGAACACTTTACGGATGTCGGTTCCAATTTTCAAGATTTTTTTTTCATTTTAAAACCAAAAAAATTCATTTGCCACACGCAAAATCTATATATTCTTTTTTTGCTCGTGGGGTGGCTCAAATAATAGTTGCAATGATGGTGGCATTCAAATGTGTATGAAATCCAATACGCATTTTTGCATGACCCATCCATTATGTTTCATTTCGGCTGCCCTCCCATCTCTTTTCCCGACACATCCACCAAAACTATGTCCACCAATTTCCCGGGGAAAAAAGAGCAACAAGGGGGCCCTCCGATCACTTTTATATCCAGCGTCTCACACTTGTTCCTCCATTGCCGTATGTTTATCAAAAAAAAAGTGGCGTCGCCCGAGGGCTATCAATCTCAATTCATCTCTTTCATCACTACAACATCCATTATTCTTCCACATTTTTTTTGTCCAATTTCTACTAGCCATTGTGTTTCTATGTGTGAAGAGTAGAAGAAGATGGACGGTGCATGAGTTGCTCAGAAGAGCACTTTTGTGTTTTTTCTAACTTTTGGTACAGGATAAAAATTTGAAAGTTATCTTCAAATAAACGAAAACCGGAAACTCAGGTTTTTTCATTTTTAGTACATAATGTAGTCACATTTTTTTGGAAATAAAAAACTTTTGAAAATCATTCATGTATTGGTAGCTCTCAACGTTTGCATTGAAAATCTGTAAACTTAAGGCCTGAAAAATGATCCATTATTTGATTTTTTTTAAACTGTAGATTTACGAAACAAAAACAGAGCTTAAGTTTAGTAATTGACCACTTTTCGAATAAATACTGAAATTGAAAAAAACGGTTTGAAAGCTGCACAACTGTCATTTCGGCTTCAATGTCCTTGTTTTTCTATTTTTTTTTTGTCCCAGGTTCTCATCAGAATGGAAATTACCTTTTCAATGAATTGAGTTCTATTTTTGGTTGATAAAAGTTTTAATTTCTAGAGCAATAGAACATTTAGATGCTTTTTTCAGACTCAAGTTGGATTCTCAGTCTAAAAAAATTTCGGTTTTTTTGTTCACTACTGTAGCTTTATTTCAACTTGCTTCCTTTTTTTTCAAACAACATTCCCTTTTTCTTCCCATTTGCAGTCCTACCGTATTCTCTAAAAATAAAAATTTTCTCCTGTTTCCCATTCTTCTTTTCATTGTCTTGTGCATTGCCTCCACGTATGCCTTTTCACATCCTCAAAAATTATGCGAATGTGATCGTAAAATCACCCCGAGGCAACAATATATTCAAAAGAACGCGGCTCATTCTGAAAGTAGGAAGCGACAAAAGCGGGCTCCCACGATCAAGAATGCACCTCTCTCCCTCCCGGCACTTTTGCTCTTCCACCGCCCCTAATTCATCTCCCCTATTTTTAATGTATTCGTATTTTTGGACAACTTTACCTTAGCCGCTTGTTTTTCCGCTAGTCGCCCTTCAATTGTACGACTTCCTCTCATCAGGTGAAAAGGTAGCAATGGCCAGTTTCCCAGACAATAAACTTGGCACCTTCACGCCGCTTCATTTAGTGACTGATAAGACTTTCTTACCGTACCTATTCCCATTCTTAGGCATTTCAAACAGAAACATTTTCAAAAAAGAAGAAAGAAAGGAGAACTGTTTGATTATTCTGTAAGTGACTTTTGTCTCCGCAACATTGTTCAAATCTCATATCCTATTCAATGTGATGTTCTTTATCTGGCAGCCCGTTTGCCTTCCTGAATAATTTACAACCGCTATTTCAATATCTATCACGTTTTTCCTTCCTCCTCAGAAAGATTTGAATTCTCTTTTCCTCCTCTTCCTATTGTTGAACACTCCTCTGGATAAGATTGTAATCTGTCAGTCAATTTTTGTAACAAGTTCCTAACCAAGTAATCTGACACCACTACACCGCCCATGCCACCGAAATGTGCTAATCCCCCGCCGGAACAGAGGTCAATCATTTGGTGTAGTGGGTCAATCATATCACATTTCTCGAGTTCTCGCACTTTCCTGTTAATTAGTAACAAAACTAGTTGTCGGGTGTTCTTAAGAAAAGGTTGGAGGAAAAAGCAAACAAGTTTAAGTAAGCGGGAAAAGAAAGTAGCAAACAGTTTACCATTCATTGTCGCTTATTGTCGCTTATTGTGAGGTTCTATTACTGTATAAACATAGGGGAAGATGTCGAGGATAGTGTAAAATTTCGCTTTTATATTACAAGTAATATTGACTTGGATTGAATTGTGTTGAAACTTGATTCTTTCGAAACTTTCTTTGGAGGACATAAATTCAGGAATTCACATTTCTTTCAAATTTTCGAAAAAGTTTCAAAATTATTACAAGATTTCAATCAGAGCAAAATTTTGATCGGAGCAAAAATCTGAATACCGTATTTGTCCAATTAAAGCCTAATCAAAAACGTGCACTTTGAGCCTAATTATCTCCGTTCGTTTGAATGATATCGAAAAGTAGTGAATTGGTAAATTATTAACCATAGTATCACCAATATTTTATTAGTTGACCAACTTTTGAAATCCCTTATAGGAACCGAGATAATTGAGCTCAAAGTACACGTAGAGGATAACAATAGTGCAAATATTTGGAGAAATCTATGATAGAAGCCCCCGCTTACTGTCATATTTGAGCCAATTTATTCCAGTTTATGTACTAGATATTGCAAAATGCCCAACTGATAAATTGTTCATTAAAAAAAACCAAAAATAAATTTTCAATAAACCATTTTTATGCCTTCTACTGGCAACAAGGTAAATCGTGTTGAAGTCAAACCAGGATTTTTCTATAATACATAATATTGGTAATTCTCTAAGATTAGGAACTTCTCGAATGGTAACAATTTTTAATTATTTCTTGTTGTTATTTTTGAAAAGTATTTTGTTATTTCTATTTCGGAAATTCAGGAGAATTTTGAAAAAAATTTTTTTTTTTACAAAAGTTACCGCTAATTGTAAATTTTGAAAAAAACCCCGATATCTATTCTTACTCCTTATTTTCAGCTTTGTCAACTGAATTTAATTTTGCTAATTCTGCGATTTCTTTCGATACCTTCTTTGTTGTCATAGTCAATTTAATACCGTAAAAAACCCGACCACCAACATTAACTTTTCCTCTAATTTATTCACAAGTTACGGATATGCATTGAAGGTCATCCTGGACATCCACATTTATCTCGAAAACATAACCAGGCCAAACTTGCCAAAACACCATGCGTCCTGACTTTCTTCGAACGCAAGAAATCGGTGGCCCGAATCTATCGGCGTTCACGGTGTGGTGTGACTAATTGATGGTTGGCGTGGTGAAGAGGAAAAGGTGGTAGTCGTTGTAGTTAGTACATGAGATGTTGTCGGTGGATAACGAGGAGTCCCCTTACTCGAGGTCGTGTCCGGAGACAGTCTTTCTTTATTCTCCTCCTTTTTCATTTTTCGCTTCTAAATGAACCTCCTAATTATATGAAAGAGGTCCTCCTCATGGCACATAATTACAAGGTTTATTTCTTGAAGATTCCGACAAAGAGGAGCTTTCATTTGCAGCCTAGAAGGGACTTGACACTTGGAAGACAATAAGTGCATTTGTTTTTTGTTTTCTCTTGCTCTGGTCCCTTTTCACCATTTTACCTGCCTCCGCAATAGAGCCCTTGTCATTTAACCAACGCTTATTATTGCTTGAGCCAAAAACTAATCAACCGCCCAGGTATATGCCACCGAAACATGTAACATTGTCGGTATCTCTTTTGCGGTAAACGTGAGTTACATGCGTTTTGGCAAATATTAGTTTACCGCTATGCGGGAGCCCTAATTCGTACTGACAGGGTCCCCCACCACCACTCTTGATTTATTGCCTTGTCTCTCTCGCCAGAACTTTTATGACTTCCCCCCAAAAACCCCCACCAAAATCCACTTCCATCGGAATGAAAAGAACCTGGTTGAGGGGACCCTGTGAGTCAAGCAAGAAGCAGCCGCTCAAGAAACAGCACTCGCGAGAGATAGACACAGCTTTTTTCTTTCCAAGTTCCGTCGTTTAAATTAATGATTTGATCGGTTGGGGTGTTAAAGAAGAGCCCGAACGGCTGATCGATTGCTTCCCTACTACTCGTGTGGAGTTGTTCTTTTTTCTCTTGTTCCATGCTCTGGAAGTGAAAGAAGATTGATGAGTCAAATAAACAAAAAACGGCGTATTGTTGTTTTTCTTTTTGTTTCTGTTTCTTGGGAGATGTATCTGTTTGTGATGCAACTACTATAATAATTGCATTTCTATTTGAAAGAGTGAAAGCGCTATCAAAACTTTCCCGAAGGTTACAATGTTTACAAAACACGCAACAATGAATGTTCCATTAGTTTGACCTCCTGAATTGCATAACACTTTTATTCCCCGCTTATTTTCGGCATATTTTCTTTTCCATCCCGACAAAAGCTGAAGGTTATGCAAAATTCCTCCTGGAAGTTGTCCTAAAAACTACCTGTGCCCGCCGCGCGGCGTTCTTTTTGTTCCGGTAACCCCCTCATTCCGTTTTTCACATTACCCCCACCACCAAATCCCATTCTCGCCTTTTTACCTCCACATTTTCACCTTCTCACCTAGATATTTTCTATGGTCGTTTTCAAATTGTCTCATCTATCTCCCTCGATAAATCTGCGAAATCATTACCTGGTCATGCTCATTGCGTTCGGGAGGGGAAATGGTCTTTGTTTCTAATTACACTTCCTGAAGGACGGATTTTTGAATGGAACGTACTTCTAGCGTGATATGTTTCGTATGTACACCACCATCCGATTTTCAATGGTCTTTAACGGTCGATTTGTCAGAATTTCCGTCTGTTCGGTTGCGTTGTGTGTGGAGATTGGGGAAAAAAGTTGAATGAACTTTCTTCTTCCCTCCTGTTGAATCAGAAAATCATTAAACTCCATGGTGAGTCATGAACTCTACGATATTGTGCTAGCTACCCGTACGATGATTTGATTTCTGATAACATTTCACAACCTGCAAAGTTTTTTCACGTTTTCTTGAGAATGTAGAGTTTTTTTTAATGAAAATTTTGGAAAAAGATCAGGAAATCACTCGGAAACTGTTATTGGCTCCTCAACCGGATATAAAGTACAAGTATGGGTTATGGAGTTTTTTAGTACCACAATCATTGCCTTTTATTTCCAAATAGGGTTTTCTTATTTTTGAAGCTTTATTTGAAGCTAGAACTTCTTGTTTTTGGAGGTTTTGGAGCCACACAGTATGTTCTCGAGTGTTCTAAAAACTTTGATTGATATTCACCGTGAACTCTTAAATAGAAGGTCACCCTATACATGCACTTTTATCTAGTTTTCTGTAAAGATATCAAAAACTTGTCAACGGATAATTTATTAATAGTAATATAACCAATATTTTATTAGTTTACAAATTCTTGATATCTCTCATAGTAACCGAGATAATTAGGCTTGAATTGCACGTACGAGCAAATACGGTACACATAATGTTTCTGACTTCCCTGACAAAATTTAGAGACAATTTTCTTGAACTCAAACATTTCTAATTTTCTGAATATTCTTTGCCTCAGAGCCTCTTGAAAACACTAAATAATTGTTTTTGTTTTTCCCCTGATTTCTGCTTCTTAACTACTTTACCTCTTTCCATCCATCGTCACCATTTTTTATCTTCTCATTGGTACTAATTCCCACTGAACCTGCAGTTAATTTTTTTTGCTGCTTCTTTCCTTCCCTTCCGCTTTTTAATACCGCTCATTTTCTGAACATCTGTCGTCCATAGCATTCCCTAGGATCTTCTGACTAGGGCCTCTCCACTCCAAAAAACCATAAAACTTCCCTCCCTCTTCAAAATCCAATTTTTCCAGAAGTACTGTCACATTTTTAACACCTGTTGTTCCTTTTTTGTGATGAAGCGCCGGTCATTCATTGCCTCTCTTTCTCTTCTTCTTCTACTTTCCTTCGCTACGAAGCCCCGCCCCTTTTCTATGCTTTGCGGGCCTGTCTCCTCCCCCCAAGACCCCCACTCAAACACCATGTGGCCCCCCACCCACTTCTGGTGCAAAACCACTCCATACAATTCCTTTACAGTGTTTTTTTCTGCCGATCCTTCTTGACTTTTCTTCCCATTCGTCTTCTTCATTTCTCTCGGGGGATTCTTGATGGGTTAATGTGCACAATGAAAATGAATCAGCACATGTACATAGTACTCTTTTACATATGGTTCACGTTTCGTGTCTCTTCCCGAACCAATCGCTTAGCAGTCTTACATGATTTTTAATATGTGTATATACACATATATCTTTTACAAAAATTTCTTTGTATTATTTTTGTTGTCCCTTCTTTTTTCTCTGAGTACTACTACGTGAGTCACAGATAGAAGTCATCTGCCAAAAAACTCATATATTGTGGTTGGCCCCTCTTTCTACCTATTCATCGTAGAAGCCCAATTGGTTTTCTCATTACTTCACACACTCACTTTCTTTTCACTCACATCAGATGTATCAAAAATTGTGTTCTAATGATATTCCACTTTTTCTAATGCCCCCCGTACCTCCCACCGAGCCCCTCCAAAACAGTACTATAGCAATTCATTACATTTACATATCTTCCACCCCTATTTTCAAATTGAAATTGAGTGTGTGGTAGTAGTAGTAATTGATGAGCATTGGTGGCGGAAGTGCAAATTGAAAATGGAGGAGTCGTGCAATATAGACGCCAGAAAAACGGAAAAAATAGCATCACACCAACTAGACCACCAACTACATTTTTCGCCTTTTTTGCATTTTTTTTCTTCTCGCCACTTCTCGCCGCGCATCTTGACAAGCTTATCTGTTCTTGGAGTCTTTTTTCTGCAACTATTGACCCCCAAGTCCTATCCATGTTTCTTTCATCTCTTTTTTTGCTCTTTTCTTGTTAGCACCACCAACTTTTCACACCCTCCCCCAAGATGCTTCTCATTTCTTCCCATTTCCTGCTGCCCTTACTCCATATTTTCTTATTTTAATATAGATATGAGAAAGATGCCGAGGATGAGTATAATGACGGGAGCTTTTCCTGAATAGCTTTTCTCTTTTCCCGCAAAAGCGGATATTTGAGCATCTGCCCCCAGGCCCTCTTCACACTTCTCTATTTCATTTTGGGAGCTGTTGTCAAATTGAATTTTCGTAGTCTTCAGTGTTGTTCCTTATTTTCTTCATTTTCCAGACTTTGACCCGTCTTTTTTTCAATTTCCTCTTTACTTTTTTTCAGAGCGACAACATCACACTATCTACAAATCTATGTCACGATGAAACTACTACTGTATCTTCTACTCCTCCATATCAACACCGTAGTCACTTTGGAATTGAGTAAGTCAGAATACGGTCCATTGCATTTGGAAAAAAACATGTGTCCGTTTTTGGAAGAAATCGAGAAGTCATTGAGGGGTTGAAAACGAAAGCGTTAGAAATGCATCATATTTTGTTCTGGTGTCACCACGCACTCCTCAGAAACTAGTACATTTTTCCTTCGGGACCCCATTAGGCTCTCATCACGTTTTTGGCATGTACCGGAAAAGGAAACAAGTTGATGAGATAGCATGGGGGTAGGTAAACGACCACCAGCAGAAAAAATCTAGTTTGGGACTTTTTAAAAGATACCATCTTTGCGCGAAATTCAGTCGGCATAGATGATATCAAAAGGCCTCTAAAGGAGTGGTTTCGAAAGATATTGAAACAGGCGTAGAAAAGAGAGGGATGGTCACAAGTGGAGATGAATTATAGGCCCGGTCCTTGAGACATAGGGGTGCTTGATCAAAATCTCGAGGATTAAAAATTTATGATTCCAGCATTATGCAACATTATCTTCTTCTTCGCCTCGTAACATCAAGTAGGGGGCCACAAGTCAAGATGTCGAGGACCGATTAGGGGCCCGTCGCGCAGGTGTCGATCCATTTAGACGCAATCCATCCGACCCGTATTCTTGAGCATTGAGCGTAAAATCTGAATAGCTTTGCAATTGCGCAACAGGGACAAAGAGGTGTGTGGGTGGTGGTGACATTCGGAGGTTAGGGCAAAATATAGTACACGCCGATTTATTGCCTTTCTGTCCCAACCATTGGCAACCAAGATATAAATCACACGCTTTTGTTGCAGTTGGAGGGAGTTAAGAGATTTTTGATATTTTCAAAATTTCTGATTCGATTTGTCATGTTAGCTCGTCAAAAAAAGCATCATAGAAAAGAATCATAGAAGAAGAAGAAAACCAATTTCTTGTGCTCCCGAAAAACCTCATCATTTGGGTCTCCTCCAGTACTGACAGCTGCTTGTCGTTCAATTGCTAAATAACACATCATAACATTGTTCTTCTTATCATTTCTCTCAGTTTTTCAAAAATTCTGAAGCGAAACCCTTTGTCTTGGAAGATCTGAAGGGAAGAGTAGGAAGTAATATATAATCGAAAGCGGAAGGTGACAGTTTGGGACTCATTTCCGGACACAACTGTTGCAAAATGCACAAAGGAGCCGCGCGCATCCGAGAAGTGCCACAATGATCGATTGCTTACAGTTTATATCCACAACACCACAATTATTACACCGACCCAATTCACCTGAGCGTCTCGCTAGGTAAAAAGGGCTCCGAAAAGGTCGAGTCTATAGCGTAAAAAAAACTTAATTGCATCTCCAACTTGATTGCGGGTGGGGGGACTGACATTTTTATTTCTCTTTTCTTTTTTTACCTGAGTCATTCACCTAAAAGCTTTTTTGCTTTTTCTTTTTCATACCTATCCTTTTCCCAAGTCTATCATTCTTCTTTTCGCAAGATCAACAAAAGAAGGTAGTCGTCGGAGAAAAGAATAACGGGGTCTGTTGCCATTATCGCCATCCGTTTTGTTATCGTTTGCATGATTAACGAGATTGCGCAACTTGACAACGGGTCGGCGAACATCTTAAGGGATTAGTAGCCATGCGCAATAGAGAGATAATTCTTTGGGATTTTGGACACGAGGAAAAAGGTGCGAAAGGTCAGGACCATTGGGAAGTCAACAGAGAAACCAAAACAAATCACATGTCACTCAAGATCTCACCTTTTCCTCATTCTAGAAAACACCAATTGTTTATTTTACACTATCACACTACCACAAAACGTAAGAGGGACCATCAAGTTGTAAATCACTAGTCTGTGGTACAACATATACACCTGGTGTGATATATATGCGCGAGAAGATGTCCACGTTTCCAATTTTATTGGTTATTTATGCTCCGGAGAATTGATGAGTGCAGACTCTCGCGCACCAGGGTTCTCAATGATCGCAAACCCATAATGTGGGGCCATAAAAAATGTGCTGCTGCATCTGTATGGGGTTGTAAAAGACAGGTATAATTATCCTCCTGGCAACAATAGAGATTATGAGAGGGATCGTAAAATATGGTTTCGTTTGCCTTCTTTTTCCTGTTTTCTGCCTTCATCTCCTTTTCAGGGTTTCTAGTGTTGTTGTTGGTTTTAGTACACATTTGTTTAGCAAAAAGAAAAATCCAAACTCATTTGATTAAAAAACTGCATTGGTTTGATTTGGAAAAAAAATTGAATTGAGTCGAAGCATGGCGGGAGTCGAAGGGGGTCACAAAAAGAGTCCTATTTGCTCTTTTTATCCAAATTGCTCGTGGTAGCTTGTTGACCGCAGATCAGATTAGTCCTGGCAAAGCATACAGGGGTACATGACAAAACAAGCAAAACACAGGGAAGAGTAAACTGTAGATCAAAAAATATTCCGCTTTGTAACATGATCTCCTAGAGACCCTTCACCTATCAAGACCTAATTTTGCAGAAGAATGTAGCCACCAATTGGGAATGTCAAACCGCAAGATTCGAGATGAGCAGATTTCGGCGTCTTCGAGTTTCGACTTGCAAAGTACTGGACCACAGCATGCTCGGTAAGTGGAGGGAGAACGAATTTAGAATTCGTAAAACGTTTGAAACTTCAATGCAAATTTTGTGATGCACCATGCGCCATTAAGTTGCATGCATATTCCTCTACTATGCTTCCCGTTCAAATTAGAACCTTAAAAAAAAAACTCCATTTGTCGGCACCTCCCTGTCCTAATTAGAGTAAGCCAGAGCGTCAACAGGAAAGAGCCCCTATTGTATAAGCCCACTAATTACCACCGACCCTAATTACAGTATCCGTTTTCACGTCTGTTCCAAAATAGTCTCTGCAAACTGAGACCGCGCTCTCTCTAGAGAATTCAAAAAGAAAACGAAATTTCCCAAGAATGGCTTAGAAGCCCAGGGATTAGCACTCATCTTCACAAGTTTTCCCGACGACGTTCATTTGCAAATTCGAAACTCCTCATTGAAATTGAGAAACGGAACGAACATCTAATTTAGAGACCAAGGGAACGTCTTTGACATGAGAAGGGTGCTTCATCAGGCGTCGTCGTCACTCACGTTAACGCCTCAACAAGCCGATTTATCTAGTTTGATTGTTTTGACAGACCACGAGAGAAACGAAGCGGGGGACGTCTTCCATAGTTTCACTTCCTAATTGCAATGTGTTGCATTGCGCGCGATAAAAATCTTGATTAAAGGAGCTCATCTGGAGAGGGAGCGCGTGAAACTTGAAATTGAGAAACAATCCTATACTTCTTATTGCAGGGCTCATCAAGAATCTGGAAGTGGTGCCTGGTGTCCAAAAAACCAAATCAACTCTCTCAGCAAGGAATGGCTCCAAATCTCATTTTCCGTCGATACCGGTACCTTTGAAAAAATCTGGAAAACTTTAAAAGTCAACATTTTTACAGTAATCACTGCTGTGGAAACTCAGGGACGTTATGACGATGGTCGAGGACAGGAGTACGCTACCGCATTCAAAATTCAGTATTGGCGACCTTCACTAAATGCTTGGGCATCCTATAAAGACGATTTTGAGCTAGAGGTTCGTCCTTTTCATTCAAAATGTCCGCTAATTATCGTATCGGCACTCTTTCGGCCCGCTCGTTCAGATTTATGCGGTTAGCACCCATTTCTTAGAATTGTGAATCATAGAAGACTTTTTGCCTTTTTGCCGAACAATGGGGGATATGACTTTTCTGGTATTGCACTGTCACTATACGAGCAACCGTGTTTGGGTGTGAACAAGCAGGGAACACATTTGAATACAGAAAAAACCCGTTATCCGAGATTTATTACAAGGTCTTTTCCCAATCCATTTAGATATCAAGCTATTGAAATTCAAATTTCCGCTATATACAAATGCCATCATCATATTCACATTTCCTCTTAGTTTTTTGTTGTGTTTGATGGGAAAAGTGTGTGGGACACCAATTTTTTGTTGTGTTTCGTGGATATCAAAAACGGGGTCAAGATAGACACGCTATACATTTTTAATGTCCTTTTCTTTCTGCAAAAGTAGCTCTCGTTCACACATGAAGTTAGTTTGGGAAATCGAAAAAAACCCAATTTTCGCGACCTAAAATTTTTCCGGATTTTCGCGACCTGACGACCAAAAAAAAAAAAAAAGGTCGTCAAATTTTGAAATTTTTCTTTGGTTTCGCGACCTGACGACCAAAAAAAAATAAAGGTCGTAAAAATTGATATATCAATTTTAATCAATTAATTATCATTAAATCATATAAATTATTCACAATTTCCTTTTCCTCGAACCGGCGACCTCCCATAACCAGCGGCACGCGTTATACACAACAGCGCTCAGAAGAGACGCAGAGAAACGGTCGCCCGCACCACCATGAGGGAGCGCGCACCATCCTTCACGTTGCTATTACACACATGTCCCGCAACTTTTGAAATCTGTTTAAAACGGTCTCGTAATAAACAACCTGCGGGACACCATTTAAAACAAAATCGCGACCTAATTTCACACAAAAGTACGTTTGGGAGACGCTCGCCGGCCACAGTGCTTTTTTTGCGCTTTTCAGTTGGGAAATGGCTCTTTTTCCCAAATGTCGTTTCAGTGGAAAAATTTGCTCTTTTAGGTCGCGATTTTTTTTCATTCTGAGTATTTTTTCACGAGAAACACGAATATAACAGTCGCGACCTACTTTTTTTGCCTCCTTATACGAGTTTTGGCCACATTTCAGACCTGATTACTGTAGCGATTTCCCAAATGCCGTTTCAGTGGAAAAATTTGCTCTTTTAGGTCGCGATTTTTTTTCATTCTGAGTATTTTTTCACGAGAAACACGAATATAACAGTCGCGACCTACTTTTTTTGCCTCCTTATACGAGTTTCAGACTAATTTTCGAACAGATTACAGTAGGTAATTTAACATTGGTTGATCTTCATTTCATGGTTTCCTTCGTGTTCATTTCCGGTCTTTCCCTTTCCCATTTAAACCAAGTTTTTCAAATTTAGCGAAAAAAAAATTTTCCCTTCGGGAAAATTTTTTTTTTCGCGACCTCATTTTTCAGACCATTTTTCGCGACCTAAATTTCCCACATCTCTCCATGTGTGCTCTCGTTGTACACCAGTACCACCACTCAGGGGGTTCTAAATTGGTAGTCGTGGTAAATTAGTCGAAATTTGGACTGACAACAACAGGCAGCAGTAACAAACACACTTGACACTTGTTTCTTGGCATTGTACTTGTAAGACGGATTGTCGTAAATGCGGTACCGATGGGGGTGGAAAACAGAGGGTTCTTAGAGAGTAAGTCTGAGTGACAATACATCTGCCAGCCACTTGTCGAGAGAAACGGATCGGCTCAAGATCGTATCGACACATATGTCGCCAGCTATTCCGTCTTGCATAACTGGAATTTGAACATAGAAAAGAGGACTGTAGGACATAAAAAACGGATTGGTAGCTAACCGGTTAATGGAATGGCATCAAGAAGCGCGACGAGGAGGGGTCAATCCGTAAATGGCCGGGCGGTGTGTCTTTCAAGTAACTGTTTGCCGCGGTTAATCCTCTTCTTCTGCTCTAGTGACTTCCGTAATCCAAAAAAAAAAGGGAAAGTCAAGTGCAGATTGTAATAGTAATGTAACAAAAAACTGGATGAAAAGCGAAATTTTAGTTAGGAAGTCCCGATGCGAAATATACGCAAAACTGCTAAAACGTGAAGTTGTATGTACAGTAGTGAAATTATGTTACGTTTTAACGTTTTCAGTGAGACAAACAATTTCAAACTTTCGGAAATCGCAGTACAAAATGTTTCGTATATTCTGAAAAATTCAAAGACAGAAAAAAATGGAGCTTCATTTCTGTAATCAAATTTTTTCGTTCAAAATCTAGCCAAGGCGGTTGGAAAGTAGCACAATTACCAGCTGAATTCTAATTTTGGCATTCAGGAACTTTTTTGTTAACAAAGGTTTATCTTAATGAAGTCGAGCTGGTATCATCTGAAAAACGTTTTTTCCTTGAGTTTACTGTAAACCACATGTTCAGATGGCAATGAAGTTCTCCTTTTCCCACAAAAAAGAGCTAATTCAATTTTTACGAAATTTAAACTCAATCCCACTTTAGCTGCTCTTTCTTAATTGCTTCTTTTCAGACGATCCCTGGAAACAACAACACTGGAAATGCAGTCAGGCGAGTTTTGGATAGAGCCATTATTGCCAGACGCATACGAATTGTCCCTGTATCCAACTCGACTAGAACTGTATGCATGCGAGTTGAAGTCTACGGATGCCCATTTGATGGTCAGTTATTCCATCTTTTCATTTCACTCTAAATCATCTCCCATTTACAGATAGTGTGATTTCATACGGCATCGAACAGGGCGACTTGCAGTCGGGCATTTCTTATCACGACTTTTCATACGATGGCAATCTCGCCGACTCGCCACACCTAACCGGCGGAATTGGCAAGTTGTACGATAATGAGGTGGGAGAAAAGGATGTGTTTGTCAATCATCACAAATGGGTTGGATGGAGAAGAAAGCGAAGCGGTAGTGTGAAGATGTCATTCGAGTTTGGAGAGTTGAGAAATATCTCGGGAGTTTTGATTCATACTGCGAACGAGTTTAAAAAGAGTGCAAAAGCATTTTCGTCTGTGAGCATTTTGTTCTCCAATGATGGGAAGAAGTACTCGGACAATATCGTACACTTCAATAATCCAGACGACACAGAATCTGAAGCTCCTCGTTGGATTAGAATTCCAGTTCCTAATCAGATTGCGAAGTATGCAAAGTTTCGCATGAATTTCGGAACTGGCACTGATTGGCTCTTTGTGTCCGAGGTCAATTTTGAATCTAACCACACAAATATCGAGCTCTTCCATGATGACGTGGTGATTCCGGATTCAGTTTCATATTTCTCTGTAACCGAGCACGATGATGGCACTAGTATGCTTGGTAAGAGCATTTTTAGGGGACAGAGAGACTCATCATTATTTCATTTTCAGCATTCATCATCTTCTTCTTCATGTTCCTCATTGTGGCTGTCATCGTTATCGCAATTCTCTACCGTAAACGCGAGTATCGTGTTAAAGCCTCTTCCCCATCTCCAAATGCAAAACGTGAAATTCTTCTGACTATTGACGGAAACACCATTAAGCATCATGTCTCTCCATCAACCTACCAAATGGCTCGCGATAATCTTCAGAATGCGTTGATTGAGAAGATGCCAATGTCGCCGATTATAAGCGATTACGCTGAACCGGACATTAGCATGTAAGTTGTTTATTATTCGATTAAAGTGTAAATGGGCATGGGAAATAGTTGGCAAATATTTTGAATTGAATCAATACATACATATACGGTAGCATTTTCGCGCACAACAATGAAAAAAGGGCAAATACATACAACAAATTTGACATTTCAATTGTATTCTTTTTCAGTTGCTCCGATGTCACTGCCAACACCCCATTGCTCTATGGTATTGATGGACCATATGACACACAGAAGAGAAGGTGAGAAGCTGATATAGGGACCATATCTAATGCAAATCTGATTCCAGCAACCCACTATCATCTATGGTCAAGTATTCGGACTATGGAGAAGTCTATTGCACGACGCTTCCGGAAATCGCAAGAGACAAGTTGGTCTATGTGAGCCGGATTGGAGAGGGAGAGTTTGGCGAAGTAGATTTATGTCAGTTGGAGAACCGGAGAGTCGCTGTGAAACGACTTCATGGAATCAGCCAAGCCGACGAGTTCTCGTTCCATAGGGAGATTCGAGTTCTTGGTATGAATTATTATAGGATGCTGCTAAACTAAATCATCCATGTTTTTTAGGTAGCTTGAAACATCCGAATGTGGTGGAAGTTGTTGGAGTGTGCACCATTCAAAAACCAATTCTATGTATTATGGAGTACATGGAGAATGGGGATCTCAAATCACATATCCTTAAAAATCCGACGATTAGCACATCCCACTGCATCTCCATCTGCACACAACTCGCTGCTGGGTTGGCCTACTTGGAATCTTGTAATTTTGTTCATAGAGATATCGCCGCTAGAAATTGTTTGGTGGATGGAGAAGGAAATGTGAAAATTGCTGATTTTGGAATGGCACGCTCCCTATATTCACAGGAGTATTATAAAGTCGAGGGAAAATTCGTTCTTCCGATTCGATGGATGGCCTGGGAAGCTTTACTTCTGGTAAGTCAATTGGGAAATTCGCATCAAGAAAAATGTGGTTTTTCAGGGCAAGTTCTCAACTGCTAGTGATGTTTGGGCGTTTGGAGTTACGATGTGGGAGATTTTCTCGTTGTGTTCCGAGAAACCGTTCTCTGATATGTCCGATGATGAAGTGGTGGAAAACCTTCAAAGCATGAGTTCCACTGGATCATTGAAGGTAACTTAAAATATTCAAGAAAAATTGCATGAATGTGTCTTTCAGCAAGTCCTATCTCGGCCCAGAATGTGCCCAGCCAAGTTGTACACTGAACAAATGCTGCCTTGCTGGAACTACGATAGCACAAGACGTCCGACATTCGAAAATGTGCATCTCCATCTTCAATCACTTGTTCACACTTCTCCACACATTCATTTTTAGATTTTTCTAACGATTTCCAATATTTGGAACGAACTTCTCTATCTTAACTATCTTTGAAACTTTAAAACCCTTTCCTTACATTCTGGTGATCTATTTTAACTTGAGAATACATACATCTCAGGATTTCCTCTTTTACGGTTGAACACGTTTTCCCCTTCCCAAGCTTTCCTGTTATATATTTCCCAAATTGATTATTTCTCCATTTGAGAATTGACACGTCGGTCACATATCGGTGTCGAATAGAGAATTATCAAATTTTGTACATTCTGTCGCTTTTTGGGTAGCCAATAATAAATGATTTACTGAGATAATTTTTAAAGGTTCGAAGAGGTAAACATAAGTCAAAAAAGTTTTTTATTCAAATAAATAAATGGATCATTTTTCATTAGTCTTGAACAAAAGCTTTTTGATAATCTCCTTTTTCAAATCGTCGGTTCTTCCATTGATAACCCATTTGTAGAATGGACCGAAGTCAGCTTCAATTTTGGATTTCATCTGGAACAGAAGGCTCACTAGTCTTTTGATCAACAAAAATACCTCTGCACTCAAATTATCCCAATCAATTGTTTCTGGATTTGCTGATTTTCTTTCGCGAATCGGTTGAATTATTGGAAGAGCTGAAATAATATAATTTTTTTTATTATTATGCTGTGAAGCATGAAATAGAAGGGAAGAAGGGTCTCCTAACTGTTGACTTCGAGCCAGTTTTTCTCGATTTCTGTGAAAGAAATGAAAATTTGTCTACTGATAAAGATTTGCGATTTTTTGATAAACAATTCAACAACTTTTCGATACATATCTCTCACAAGAACCGAGATAAATTTGCTCAAAGTGGATAGTTGGGGGCTCTTCTATCACAGGTTCCACGGTATTTCGAAAAATATTCTCACTGACACTGTCTCTTTGCTTTGGCGGATGTCGACACGACAGGTTGAGGTGGTGGTGTGGGTGTGCTTGACTGAAGAATAACAATCATCATAATTTTTAATCCTATTCCCTTTCCCTCTCTGTCTGTATATATCCCAGAAACTTGCCGGCGTTTTCGAAAGCCGCGCTTTATATTCGTCATAAAGCTGATATTTCCCGTTTTTGAGACTTTGAATCGTTTCGGTGGTGGCCGATGAAGCTCGACGCTCGCGATTCTTGTAGTCCATCCAATCCTCGTAGAATTGGTGCGCATTGTTGGTCTGATCGAAGTTTTTTGTTAGTATTTTTCTTTTATATTTCAATATCCAATATTTCATCTATTAATAAAAAAAAATTAACTCATTTTGATTTCCTGGTTTCCTTTTTGTTCCTACACTACAACACCTCAAATGCTCTGTCCTCAAAAAACCCCATTATCTAGGTTTCTGTTGAAGATATTAAACATTTCTCAACTGAAGAATTTTTATCATAATGTCTTGCATATTTTATCCGTTGACAATCTTTCGGTATCTCTTCTAGTAATCGAGATAATTGAGTTCAAAGTGCACGTAAAGGGTGAACTTCTATCAAATGATTTATGGTAACTTGCTCACATAACTCGATGAGCTGTTTTTATCTCATTAATTTGATATAATTTATAAAAACATTTTGAACTGGGTCTAATTGACAGAAGCCCTACATGTTTCAGATTTTCTGAATTTGTCAGGTGAACTTGTAACCTTAATGATCAAAAATCAGCATTTTCAAGATTTAGGAGCTTCTTAATCTTAAAATAACTTCTTTTCTAACAATGTTTCTATTTTTCACGCTTTCTAAAAACTCACCCTTTGCCTTGGTGCAGCCATGATGAGAAGAATAAAAGTATGTTGTCTCTTTTCGATGTTTGAAACTAAATTCATTCCGTCGGGGCCCCATCCATCCGTCCGTTACCCCTAGCAATCACGCGCACGGGCCACCATCTCATTCCATTTCACAAAATTTATTCTTTCCCCCTATGCCACCCAAACTAGAGGAATGAGCAACATCATGCTCGGGGAGAAAAAAGAGAGTTGACGGAAATTGTTTCACTCTCCTTGCAAACGAAAACACACGATAACAAAGTCATTAACAAGCGAAAAAAAATTAGAAGAAGTCTCTGGAAATCTCGGCGTAATACCATTGTCATTGGCTGCCAAATTCTATTGTTTTCAAGTCACCGGCAAAATCGCGTCGTCGTTTTCCGGCTAATGTACCCGGGGGGTTGCCTCGAATGTTTGCCGCGCAGCTTGCTCCGCACCGCCACCCATGCACAACCATCTTCGGGATTCATCACACCTCATTTCCTCACACCTGTCGCCGGGTCGACGAGACAACAATTTCCAATTTTTCCTTTTTTTTCAATTGTCAACCAATAATTCTCATTTTTTGCGGTCATTCCCGCAAAATAGTTTTGCCGAATACCAAAAAATTTTCAAGTGGTGGGAATGTTGGCAGTTGAATCTAGTTCTTTTTTTTTCCTATTTTTTCACATGTCAACCCATTTGACCTTATTCGTTTGACTCTTGAAAATTGCATTTTTTGGGCGTAGAGAGTAAGCAGAAAATATAAAAAAAAACAACAAATAACGTTCACATTTCAAGTAAAATGGTCCAATTAAATTTGCATTTTTTTCTTTGAATGAGAATTTTTTTTTGTGGAGTTTTTGGTAAAAACAGTGATCTTGAGATTTACACTTGAAAAATCAGCAAAATGGAAATTGGATTTCCACAAGTGGGTGTGTTTTCGATAAAAAAGTTCAAAACTCTGAAAAATCGTAAAACCACATTTTTCTGTGCTAACCAACTTTTTGCTAACTTTTTTCATGTTTATAATTTTTGAAAAAATCGATCGAGAAAAACACCAATTTTTTTGAACAGGAGTTTTTTTTTCCTTTAAACATTGATTTTCAAAAAAAAAATTGAAGAGTGAAAACAATTTCCGATTCTTTGATACAATCTGGAATGTTGAAAGTTTTCAAATCCCCGGGAACTTTTTTTTTTGAAAAGCGTTTCTTTCTAGACTTGAATAATGTTTATTCCGTCTCCAATGTTCAAATAGTTCAAGTGCCTAAACACTTTTCCCAAAAAAAAGAACTTGGAATAAGAATAGAGTTTGAGGAACGTTTCGGAAAACTGTCACAGCAAATAGTAGAAACTGTCTGTCGGAGTCGTCCTCTCACAAATAGTCTCTATGTCTAATTGCCTAACCATTATCCATCAAAACACAGGATGACTGTATTGCCATTGGAAGAGGAGGGCTAGTTTTCTGATATAGTAAAAATATAGGCTAGATAGGCACTGTAGATACCCTCCCGGTCCACTTGTTATGCATCCGATGCCTCTCTCGGAAAGGCAAGAGGAAGAAAAGAGATGAACGTTCGACCTAGATTTAATATGGAAACATTTCATGTATCATTTGCATCTCAATACCAATTTTCACTTGTGTTGCCCTACCTTTCGTTCTTTCTTCTCTCTTTCTATTGATAGCAGCAGTAGACCACCCCACCCACACACAAAACGTTCTGTTTTAAATTTGTTCCGAAACACAAATTTCGTCTTGTATCACTTGATACGACCTTCAAAGGAATTCTTAGGAAGTAGTAGTAGTTGGATTAATAGTGTGGACACGGGAAAGGAAGGAAAAAAACGATTAGGATGAACATACACTTTTTTCTGGCTGGTCATGTACTAATCCGGAGGCACCTTTCTCACTTCTTTCTCTTCTTCTTATTTCCATTCTCGTCGTATATTTGTCGAGCGTTCTGAAGTACAACTACTTGTGGACGCCTTTTCTTAAGCGCAACTCTAAACATTTCGCACTGGTTTTAGTTTTATGGACAAGTGAAGACACCGATAAACCCGCAGGACGTGTTCGGATTTGTTTCCCTCAGACATTTGTTATAGTGGCAGCTGTTGTGTTGTATAACAGCTGCATAGCCTTTTTCTTAACTTTATTATATTTGGGGTCCGAAATGACCTTCAATACATTTTCATGCACCTGTGGTCCACAAGCAGCTGTGCACTTCATTTTTAAATTGTCTTTTGATGATTTACAGTTTTGTTTTTCATTTTGATTTTATATTACATCTAATAACTTATGAAAATCTTAAGCTTTTCAAGTCGTGCTGAGTAGAAAGTTTGTTTCAAATTTCAAAATATCCTAATTCTTCCTCAAGTCTACTGAAAATCTTCAAGAAATATATTAAAATTACGTTTCTAGAAAAAATCAGAGTTAGTGATGATTGGTTTGTGATTCGAACAGCGTCTGAAGACAGGATATTACGTGCACATCATAAATCTTCGTTTTTTTCTTCGATTTCCGGGAATACGGTTTGTCAATTTTTAATTAATTCCTTTAAAACATTTCGACTTTCTATTTTTTTTTCGTAAAAATTTCTCAAAATAGACGAAAATCTTGAAAAAAAATGTGTGAAATACTATGAAACCAAGGACTTCGGCCTTCCAATAAAGATCTCAAGTGTTCGAATTTTTGTGCAATATATCAAATATAAGTCAACTGCCAAACGCTGATGATATTATAATGAACAAATTATCAGTTGACAATTTTTAAATATCTTCCACAGGAACCAAGAAAAAATTTCTCAAAGTTCAAATTTTGTGGGCCCTTCTGATGCGGGGTTTCCGTTGATTGAAATGTTTTGAATTTAAGAACGGCTCTTCAATTTTCCCTCTTTTTTCTCTCTCCATATTTCCACTAATTCCTGTAGAAAATCTTATTAAGTAATAAATTTCAATACAAAGAAAACTTCCGTAGTGTTCTTCGAAACATTTATCTTCTTCACAATAACAACATCATCTTCTTTGAATAGTTCACTAAACTGACATTCCGTCAAGAATCGGGAAAAACGTTTTCGAGAAAACCCAGAAAAAACCGGCGCCAGTTTTGTACTTATTCATTCAGAACGGTTTTTTCCCTCGAATCTCTTTTATTTTGTTCACATCGTCCACCTTTCACAAAAACAATCAAAATGTTCATTTTCGTGGTAAGATGAGCCTTGCGAAGTTGCCCTTTCTTCTGTCAACATCCTCATGTACACAATAACAATACTACGCTTTCCTTCGAAGGTGAGGAGTTCTTCTTCATATTGCTCACCCAAACGTCAGCTCGAATTACTCTCCCAGTAGTGCACAAATGTTCTTCGTCACTTTCGTTTCATCAAAACCATATGGAAATTCTCCCCAAAGGTCATTTGTTGTGTTGTGCCGGGCTCGGAGCGTCGCCAGAAAACCCGCGCAGTTCCACAAGATATATTAGCCTTCATTAACCAACCGGACACACTTACTCACTTCTTTTTATCTTCCTCATCCTCAAAGGTTGTGGTTTTTAGAGGAATGAAGGTTACGTTTGGTGACACACATTCCTCTTGTGGACCTCTAACTAGCTTCATTTGCATTTCATTAGAAGTGTTGTTGTTGTGCACACTCATTCCCAAAGATGCAATTCAATATGCACCCTATGCGTTCGGTTTCCCACAAAAGCTTTCAAATTTCTTTTTCCCACCATACTACTTTTTACATCTTCATCTTCTTCATCTTCTATTCCATCTTCTTCATTTCTTCATCAGCATTCTTCAATCACATCATTAATCCGCAAAAGCGTAATGTACTGTAATGTGTTATGTGTCTGAGGCTTCAGCCATGTTTTGTATGTGTTTGTGTTCTTTTTGGGGTGATGTGTGATTTTCTAATTCAAGCTAATCCAAAAATTATTTTTGATATTCTCATTTCCTTTTTGAAACTCATCACAATATTTTAGTACATATTATATTTATACACATACACTTTACGGAACATGTTGAATCATGTTTCTTTAGTTTTCTACAAAAAACTATGAGAAGATTTTTTTTTCGTTTTTTCTGCTGGCCTGCTGGCTCTATTGTTCTAAAAATTTATATTTGAAAGTGTGAAACACCCACAAAAAATTTTTCTTGATAGAGTGAAGCATTATAATGCGTATTAGCCATGTTAAGATTTTCTTACTTTTGCAAGAAAAAATTATCATTCCTTTTAATTTTTCTCTAGTTTTTCATTTAATGTCCTACAGGTGTTAGCAGAAGCACAAACACACATTAAGGCAAAATTTTAGCTCCACAGTAAGTGAGTGTAGAGACATAGGAGGCTAAGGAATGAAAAAAAAGTAGGGCGAGCAACATAGGGAAATTGTGAAAGCAAGCAGCACACACATACAAACACATACGTGTGCGCGTATCGGTCCACAAAACAGTCAACGCGGCTAGTCCTTTTTCCGGTTATGTGTGTGCCGCGAAATGTGATCTTCCCTGATCTTTTTCTTCGATCGCCGAGACGGACAACGTGAAGGGGACACGCCATGTTAACCAGAGTTACTGTGGCAGCAAAAATTTTCGTTGCTCATTGAGCTCTTCACAATTTTTTAGTTGAAAAACCGTTCATTGTTTATGTTTGAGATTTTCACCATTTCCTTCTAACTGTGATGTAGGTCAGGTGACAAGTACTTCTAGGTTTTTGATTTTTGAGAACATTTTTATTAAGACTTTCCATGAACTCAGTTTCTCCTCTCTAATCTCTTGTTTCAATCTAGCAGCTTTTAAAACAAAAGCTAATAAATCAGTGAGAGAATTGGTGATCCTCTTTTCTTCGTCTCCAAAAAAAGACTCCACGCACATGTGTTCACCACCCACAACTATTCTTATTACTTTTGACTGGTATAGAAGAACAAGGAATAATTAACCACCGCCGTCCCGGTGTAATTGCATACCAAGTGACTTGCGGACCACCGTGTCTGACCTTTCCATTCATATACCTCTTTTTCTCTGTTTCCGTGTGTTTGCAATGATTTCCGTTTCTTGCCATTTCTTATAAGGTTTTTTGTTGATGTTTGGGTGATCAGCGAAATTCAGGAAGAAGAAGATTATTTGAAGTGGAATAATTGAATAATTGCGCCCGTTGAAATCGGTATCTGGATCGGAGAGGAACATTTGAATGCAATTGATTCCTCATTGGTTTGCAATTCATTTCATAATACCTTAAGTTTAATATTCCTGTTAGTTTAAAATCTATATATCCTCTTTGAAACGAGTCTCATTGGGATTTTTCACAATTTTATCGGCCCGGCCTTGTTCGGCGCATGTTTTCAGTAGTTTTTTCTTGTCTTTACCATGAATTTTCGTAAAAAAAGTTTCCGTAAAAAAAATTGCACAGCACGGAGTGTTTTCAAAAACATTATTTTCAAAAAAACTCTGAAAATTTCCTGAAATTCCTGAATTTTCACATGTATGGAAAAAACTCAGGACCGTGGCGCAGGGACTTAATTTTTTAAGTATTTTGTAAATCACACATTCTATAATTTCCTTTTTTATATAATTAAGAAATGTTCACCTCTGATCTCACAATTCGAAATTCATTTGCCATTTGGAATTTCTCATTCAATTTGCATTTTTCTTTGTTCTTGTTTTTTTGAAGCCACATTCTTACTGTTGCCATCTGTTTCTCTTTGCGTTTTCCGTTTTTTGCCAATTACCAACTTTCGATAATTTGTGCCGCCGTCATTTCAGAAAACCGCTAAACTGGAAACCACCGCCCCGCTCAGTTTCCTTCCTAGGATACGAAGTCTGCGCAGAGGCAACAGTTTCCCATGTGAGTTTATTAATTCAGAATATTAAATATTTGAAGATTTCTCGAAAAGTACAAGCAAAGAAAAACAAAAAATGTTTTTGTTGGATTAAATTTTTAGTGAATGAAGCTTTTTCTTAATTTCAATTTTCTATAAACAAATTCCAATTTGCAGATTAACGAACGATTGGAACCAAATTCTTGTTTCTTATTGTCAAAGAAATATAATTCAATATTCAAAAAAAAGTTCAGAATGGATTGCAACGGCAACAACATCTCGGAGAATCCATTTCTAAAGGTAATTACCACCCACCCAGAAATTTCCGGCCAAAAACTATTTCTACCTCCCCGCCCATTTCAAATTACCTCCTTTTTCAGCAAGACAACGCTGGCAAGCGGTTGATAAGGCGGCGGCCGATCATTATTCGGGATACAGACACTAAAAAATGTTAGTAAAATTCAAATTTTCTGCATAAAATCGATTTCACTCTTTTTTGTCTATGCATCCAGAATGATAACAATGTAGTACTGCTATCTTATCACTAAGACACGCACCCAATAACCTCCCATTCAATGTGCATATTTGTTTGGAGAGTGTATTGCCTGCATCACAGCGTTTGAACTTTTATTGCCTCTCTTTTTTAGTTAATCACATCATTATTACTAATATTTTTTGAGAAATCCAGTATTTTCAGCAGATACAGGCTTCAAAATGCGGAACTCGTCAGATGTTGAGGGAAGTCTGGAGTCGCCAAACAATGGTGAGTCATTTTCTTTTTCCAACAAAACTTTTTTTGTCAAATGTTTTTTCTGATAGTTCCACTGATGAGACACCCTCCTCTTCTTGTTATCGAGAGGCAGTTGGATTACAATTGTTTCAAAAATGACGGGAATTGTTAGTCACCCCCTTCAAAAAGTGTGATGTAGTATAAGAAGTAACCTGAACAAATAGAGCTGTAAAATGTAATTGGGCAGAAGGTCGAGTTACAGGAAAATTGAGAATTGTTTGAAGGAAAAAACGTGTCAAAAATCATGAAAAATGACTCTTGAGGGCGTTTTCTTAATTAGAATGAGTAATCGATTCCTAGAAATCTAACTACACAGAAACCAAACCCTTCTTCCGGTTGAGATTTCACGTAATTAGCGTTCCCGGGCAGGTGTCAAACTTCTCACCACAAATCTCTGAGATCACAAATATATTTGCTCAACTTCCGCACTCTCTTCCGTCCTTCACTCTATTTTTCTTTCTACGGCTTTCTTTTCGATATCCTCTTTTTCATTAGTTTCATGATGAATACAATACAACTTATTTTACTTCAGTTTTCACCTTTTGAAATTTCCGTTAACAATTTTAGGATGGAAAAATACAATACACCTCGATCTACTTTAGTTTTTACCCTTCCAAAAAATTTTATGACATAGTGCCGAAAAGAGAATTCGATGAGAAAAAATGTTTATATTAGTTTTTATTGGCTTGCTTCCTTTTCTTGTCCTCTCGCTTCTTGATAGCTGTACAACTGAAAATATATATAATGGAAAGATGAGAAAAGGAAAGCAAACAACATGAACGAAAAAAAAAGAAACGAGTACACATTATGCTAATTTTTCCATTTCCAAATCATCATTCGAAATCTGTGTCGGATTGAATGGAAATTGCGACCTCACCATAGATATCAAAAATTTTTCCTCCATCTGACATACAACCTCTCATCTCCTCATTTCTCGGAGATCGCCGCTGTCGATTCATGTTTTTTTTCAACAATATTTCCTATATAGCTAGTAATGTAGACTTGTGTATTACCTCTTCCCACCTATTAATGGATTATAATACTATATGCAAAACAAACAACAGGTTCAACTAGCTTGAACGCCTATAAAGTTTGTTTACTATCCTCCAATTCATATTTTGGAACGACAAGAAAAAAATTGTCGTGCATCAATAAAATCGAGAAAAAAACCTTATCACCTATTTCCTCAATTTTTGTGTTCCTCTGCTGGCTTTCCAGAATTCTCCCATTCCTTTTTCCGTATCCATTCAAGAGGTTTTTCGTTTTGTGCCCATCCGAAAAAGCACTCAAGAATATAGTGCCACTGATACGGTCATTTGTTAGCTCACGCTCATGCATTTCTCGCTCACTTGATTGCCCCTCCTTGCTTTGTTGGCCGTAAAACACAGGTTTGTAAAGAAAGAGTCTTCCTCTTTTCCATCTATCTTTTTTCGTCGTCCAAATGACCAAGAGGCACTCTTGAAAACAGCATCATACACATTTTTGCTCCGAGATTAGCACTCATTTTCTTCTTTAAAGATCATTTGTTGACTAGGTGATAACAAGAAATATTCAGATTTGTCCAACCATGTTTAGAAAATCCCTGTCCTTTAGAAAAAAGTTCCCGTTCGAGCTCTAGATTTTTGAGAACAGCGTCTTTTAAGTTTGAGTACAGCAAACTTTAAATTCAGATTTTGACTGACATTTTTCAATTGGTTTCAATTGACCACGTATCATTGTTTATTGAAAAAAACCCTGATCACAGTTTCCACCGAAAGTTTACAAAAGTCCATATATTTTTGGTAGAACAAGCCAATTTAAGATTTCTGGAAAATATCATAATTTGTAATCAATAAAGCCCCATGTTCAGTGCTGATAAACAGACATAATGCTCTAATTTAGTATTTGACTGTAATAATTGAACGAAATAAAATAAACTGCTGAAAACCAATCAAAAGAAAAATTGTTTACAAAAAGAAATCATTTACCACATAAAAAAGGATTTTTGTTCGGTAGAACTGACTTTTTCAGCCTCATCCAAAAACTTTTTTTTTCATTTTGCGTACATTCAAAGTTTACCTATCTAGCCTGAAAATAGGTGCACTTAACAAACTTTTGACCGGTTATCTAAATGAATAGGTAGTCTTGTCTCAAAAATCATATCTCCGTTCAATAAGTCCAATTCCACTCTTCCCGTTAATATTATCGGCTACTTCTTCATTTTGTCGTTTTTGTATTCTTCATTTATACAAAAACAACATGTTTCCTTCAGATTATTAACTGTAAATGCTTTAACATGAATCTCCGACGTCACTCCTTATACCTCCCCGACTTTTGGAAACCATCCGACTACGCCCCATCTGAATACCAAAACCTAGACTACCCAAGAGAACCACCTCCGGTTTCTCGGCGACTAGGAACAGCATACGTTCGATCCTATTCTCAACGACCTGACTCAACACTAAAAAGGAGAATCGCTAGAACACAAAGCGAACGTAAACCAGGCAATGATAATGGTTATCGGCCACAGAGAACTGGTTTTGAGATTCCTCGAATCCCGGAGCCTCTCGAGAAGGAGGTGATCTATACAAACCTGCCGGGAAGTGATCATAATTTGAAATGGTCAATGTCGTTGGAGAGAAAACGAAGCTTCAATCATCACTTGCCTTCTGAATATGAGAATTTGTATCAGTTCAGTTATCGTCCAGAACACAAAAGTTGCTCCGATCTCACGCAACCCTTTGAAATGTACAAACCAACTACTATCTCTATTTCATACCACAATTTGAGTCAAGGTAAAAATGAGATTTGGAACTATCAAAAAAAATTCATTTGTCAAATTCAAATTTCAAAATTTCAGTTGATCATTGCGTTAATTTGTTTCAGATCTCGAGTATGGACCGGGTATTGTTGAAAAACTCCGCGCAAAGTTCTCCAAACTCTCTGGAGCTCAAAAACAACAACAACAAAATGCGCAATCCAAAAAGTACAGCTCGTGTGATGACTTGTTGTCTGAGTCAGATGCTGTCAAGTATGTTTTCATGAAAAAATTTGAAGAATTTGTATCGTTTTCTTTTCAGTAATGTCTTGAAAAGCAATCATGCTCCAGTAGAATTACAACGACGAACATCTCGTTCGATTAGCGACATGTTAGGTTGGTGGAACATTTTGTTTCAATGTTTCATTAATTAAATTTCAGAGAACGAGGAAATTGGAACCAAACCATTTGCGCCTCGAAATGTCAAATTGAACGAAGAAGAGGAGGTAATTAGATAGATGAAATGTCAAATAATTTAATTTCACTTTTTTTCATTTTTTAATTTAATTTTTTTCAGACGAAGTCAATTTCGCAACTTCGTCGACGATTTGAGAAAAATGGAGAGCAAGTCACAAAAATGAGATTTGCGCGAGATCCAGTTCAACTCATCACAAAGTTCCAACCAGATCACGTGGATCCATGGAGATCGAATACCGAATTAAACCGAACTCCAATTACACTAACCAACAGCACTTTCATCTCACATAAGCCGCCACCGGTACAAAGACCAATTGAAGTTCAATCCCAAGCTCAACATCACAAAACTTCCAATGTATTAAAGGTGAATATCAGGAGATTATGCAATCAAATTAGTCATGAAAACTACAACTTTTTGCAGGTTCTAAATGACGCTGATAGTAATCAAGGAGAACCAGAATTTGTACAAATCGCTCGTCGTCTACGTAGATTCCAACCAGAAACACATGATACGCCTGCTAGTCCAGCTACAAATGCTCATATTGTTATAAATAATAATATTCACAAGCCAACATCTTTGCCGCCCACGCCTACTCAAACGGCTCCGGTCCGTCCGGCGACTCTCTGTGAGTTCTTCTTTTTTCTCTCTTCTTTTCCCATTAGTCCCCTCTTTCATCTCATTATTTCTTTCAGCAATGTGGCAACGCAGACAACCAGAAGTCCCTCAATTCTCGGATGCAGCCAAGATAATCAGAGAGAACTGCGACATTGCCGTTCTGCCGCCAGACCCACACTCAGCCAGGTATGAATCATTTGAACACTAAAAAAACACACACTCAAATGAGATTCACACAGAGAGGCGCAAGATTCGGAGAAAAATAATAATATAGTGTAAATTCCAGAGTCTCCAAACAACCAATACCTTCAATCGGAAGCGATATTAGTAGCAGCAGTGGCAGCAGCATCAGCGGCAGATCGAACACGCCGAGCGACGCCAGCCCGCCCCCAGAGGAGCCGAAAGCGAATGTGGTTAGTCAACAGCGCCACCGGATTATCTGCTACAAATTTTTATTTCGTTTTCTATTTTTCAGTTGGAGACTTACGCGCAATTCCGAAAGACAATCGTCGACATCTCTTCTGACAGAACATGTGAGTTTTAGAGAGAAAATTTTTAGAAAATGTTTTGATGTCTCCGTATTAACTAATTAAAAGAATTTCGTCAATCTATCAATCAATTCAAAAACTTCAAATCAAACTGAGTCATTAAGGAGAACAAATTCTCAGATCATCCTTTATTCAATACTTGGAACTAACATATTCGTTTTCAATAACACAACCTTGCACTTCAAGCTCAATTTTCTCGATTTCTATAAAGGATATAAAAAACTGTCTAATGATAAAATTGTTGTCATTACATCGCCAACACTTTTTTTGTTCACTTAGTTTCCCAGGTTTTTATACCTGTTAAATAATTGGAGGTAATAGAGCTGAAAGTGCAAGTATCACAAAAAAGATTTTTTAACTCCCAATGAGCGTGTCTCTGAGATTAAATGAATATCCAAGAATTCGAACGATAGTCAAGCTAAAATTTGCAAAAACGCATTTGTAACATTTACTTCAAAAATCATGAGTCAAGAATATCCGCTCAATGTTCGCTTTAAATCCTTCAAAAAAGATTGAACGACTTACGAAATTGTTTTCCTAGAATCTTCATAAATCCACAAATCCGCTATATGCAAAAATCCATTGAAAATATGTTGAAAACAAGTTTGCAATTTTTTTGAATCATTTTCAGTGCTTTCCAGAAAAAACTCAATGTTCACTGAAATTTAATAATCTGAAATCTTCAAGCATAGTTTTATGGTCTTTTGAAAAAATAACACGTTTTTTTTTCTAAAAATAAAAATCAGCTGAGTATTCATCGACTCTCACATTCATAGAGTTTAGATTAGTTTCATTCCGAAAGGTTTCATTTGTTATTTATTCATTCGAATTCGTTTCTTATTTTTTCGAACAAAAAACCATCTAAAAATCTAGTTTCAGTTCCAGTTCCTTATACCTTTTTCATTCTTAGTTTTTATTTATATTTTTCAGCCGCTGTGAACAGTGTCTTCAAATACGACAACCCATCGCCGGCAGTAAAAAGTCCGATTACCAGCAACAATCTTTGGAAGCCAACTGTCAATAGTCCGTCGTCAATGTCATCGGAATCATCGACAGTGTCATCGCCGGCGGTGTCGGCAGCGGCAACCGCTTCAAAACTACCGTTCATCTCGCGTAAAGTGGATGACGTCGGCGTCAAGTCAATGATCACATCGAACGTGGTGTCTATATCCGTGAAAGCTCCCGTCTCGAACCGGATTTACTCAAACTGTGAGTCATACGGGAAAAAAAGAGAGGTGTTTGGTTTGAATAAGATGAGTCGGGGATGATTGAGTGTTCTCAAATATTTACAACTCATTTGCACTTTATAGAGCTGAGTTGGTAACACTTTTTCTCTTTTAAAATTGTAAATGATGAATTAGATCTTTCAGTATCGGCACAAATATCATTATTTCTAGTCATATTTTTTAGTCATCGTTAAAGACCTTTTTTCTTCAGATTTGGTTAGATTTGTCAAAAAACTATGAGGTGCACTTAACAAAAAAGAGCTTCATTTTTGTAGTTGACAACTTTTTGATACCAATTTATTTGATTAAGATTAACCGCTTGAAGCTTTAAAATGAAAACATTCTAGTGTTGTTTCTGGAATTTTGGACTTTAGAGTTCTAAAAGAGGTACAACGTTTTTGAATGAATTTTCGCAGAATTGAAGCTATGGTTGTGTTTATTGGACAATTCAAATTTTCTATCTTATCTTACAATTTCTACTATATTTCTTAGACATCCACATTTGGCTATTCTTAACTAAAAACACGTAAAACTAAATGTTTCTCGATAGAGCACATGCCAAACGTTACTCGATGAGTATTGCCTGCCAATCTGGAACATTTTGATTTCATCTCCTCTCGCCTCCCCTTGATAAACACCGTGTTTACAATTCTGCCAACAAACTGAATTGTAAAATGAAACAAAATTGCTTATCAATGTTGCCAACGCTTTCTGCCGCCCAACATGGAACCGACACTCCCATTTCTATTCATAATCTACCCCTCCTGCCGGAAAAACACCACCTAGTCTAGCTATGGAACCAGTAGATACATATATAATTGACAAAATTGACTCCGTCGATTGTCGTCGACGCCAGCAGAAAAAAAGAGACCAGATGTCTCCCCGGGTCTCAATCTCTTTCATTTGATTCCTTATATGTGGGTGGTGCAATGTGCTATACATATACAATAGGACAGGCACACAATGATTTCCATTTCTTTTCATTTTCTCGAAGGTTGTTTTGACACCCCCTACCGCGATGAAAACGGCCTTTGTGCCCGATTCATGAAAGAAGAAGAAAGAGGTATACACGTTTCAAACAATTCCGCACTTGATTGAGAGCGTCCTACAAGCATTGGTCATTTGTTACTTTCGCTTGTGTGGTAGAAAAACGTGTAGCAACAAATTCGACTTCTTTTTTCTCTTTTTTGATTCGGTTTTGGTAGAATACTCCTCTCTTTTTTCTCAGCGGTTAATCTGACATTGAGATAATCGCATTTCGACCCAATACATTCCGTAGGCAAAAGTATATAATAGATTTGCTTTCAAAACGCTTTTTTATTGTTGACATCTTTCACAAAGACCAGTTTCAGTCCAAATTGAAAGAGTTTCGACCTTTTGATGTACTGTAGGAATGAAGAAAACAGAGTGACAGGAACCGAGAGTGTGAGACCTTGCAATGAGTAATTATAGTAAGTATTTTTGTCATTTAGGGCCATAGTTTAGGCAGGATAGATTCCTTCAATTTTTTGCCGTATTAAGGCAACAATCGAAAATAATAGTGTTTCTTTTCTATTTTGCAAAGTTTGGGATTTTTAATCAAAACTTGAAAAATATAACGTTTTGGATACAGGTCAGCATTATATCATAGAAATTCTAATTTGAAAGCAACAGGAGCCCACACGAACCGTCAACTTTGAGCTCAGTTATCTCGACTCCTGTGATAGATATCAGAAACTTGTCGGCTCTAGTATGAAATTCTGGTCCTTAAAAAAATTCTGGTCCTTAGAAAAAATTATGGTCCTTAAAAAAAATTCTGGTCCTCAAAAAATTCTGGTCCTTAAAAAAAATTCTGGTCCTTAAAAAATTCTGGTCCTTAAAAAAAAATTCTGGTCCTTAGAAAAAAATTCTGGTCCCTAAAAAGTGTTCATGTAAATATATTATTTTCGTCTGAAAATTTATAAAAAACCTTGGTTTTTGTCATTTCAATGTGCTTGTGAAAGGTTTCGATGGTAGACGTTCAAACTTTTCTTTATTATGAGTTATTGAGAATTTTTGTCAATTGAACCCTATGTCCTATTTTTAAAAGGAAAATCTAGAAAATAGAGAATATAAAAATTTCCACCCTTGATGACTTCATGGGAGTTTTAAAAACGGGCAAGGGTCTCAAAATAGACAGGGGTTTTCAAAATTTGAGTGGGTTTCAAAAATATACAGGTATTTTGAACATTTATTATGGCCATGTTTTGGGAAATCCCCAACGTCTAAAAGTGCTACAGCTTCATGTTTTTGAGGTATTTGTGAGGTGGTACAGATGGGTGGCATTCTACTTTTCAAAGCACAGCTAACAAAGTGTTCTATGCTACTGATTCATGTTTAGCTTATTTATGTCTGTTAATGACACAATTTTGATGCCCGAAGATTCTCAACCTAGATTCTCAACTCAGTGAGTCAGGATTTCAAACATTGAGAAAATCCGTCATTTGTAAAAGTAGAATGCCACCCATGTGTACCACTTCACAAAAACCTCGAAAAAATGAGGCCCATACTCCGGGGGCACATTGAAATAGGGACAGAGGCGTACATAGTCTGAAAAGGTACATCTAGGTAGTAGATTGGCCTAGAGATTTATGTATCTAGGCTGAGATTGGCCTAGATGTAGCCCGTGATAGTGAGACAACCATCTAAATGTACCCCTCAGTCAATGTACCCGATGTACGATCTTGTGATGTACCCCCGGAATAAGGGCCAAAACGAACGTAAAGATATAGCACTTTTAGACGTTAGGGATTTCCCAGAACATGGCCATAATAAATGTTCAAAATCTCCGTATATTCTTGAAACCCACTCAAATTTTGAAAACCCCTGCCCGTTTTTAAAACTCCCGTGAAATCATCAAGAGTGGAAAATTTCATATTTTCTATTTTCTAGATTTTCCTTTTAAAGATAGGACATAGGATTCAATTGAAAAAATTCTCAACATAATCTCTCGAATAAAAAAAGTTTGAAAAAAAAAAGTTTGACCAGAATTTTTTAAGGACCAGAATTTTTTTTAAGGACCAGAATTTTTTTAAGGACCAGAATTTCATACTAGAGCCAACTTGTCAATTGATAACATATTCATTATAATATGTTTAATGGTTTATCAATTGTCACTTTTTAAATAGCTGCTACAAGAATTGAGATAATTGAGATCAAAGTTGATGATTCGGATAGGATCATACATATTGGAGGGAACACGGTATTGCTTTTGTGATACTATTTTGCAAAAATTTTGATTTTTTTATCAAATAATTCAAGATCAGCTCAAACTTTTCGTTAAAAACAAAGCTTGTGATTGTCCTAATAATTATTCTATTCAACTGAAAAAAAACAAACAGAACTTTTTCTGTTATATCCACTTTTCAACCATTAACCTAAATTTTCGACGACACTCTTTTCCAAACACGGCTTTCCTCTTCCTCGTGTGTGGTTTTAGGTTATCTTAAGACATTAGGACGCCCTTTTCCTCAAATTCTGGCAATCTATCCTCCGGATCCCGTCGGTTAACCCTCAAAACATCGGGATGTTTTGTACACTCATCCCTCGCAGATAAACATCATTCATAGTCATCGGAGGGGACCGAAAAGGATAGGAGAGGGAGAGGGTGTCATCCTCACTGTTTTAGTATATACTCGTGTTTTCGCGCATACGAGAGAGTTCCCTTTTCTGCCCTCTTTCTACCTACACCCAGTCTGTAAATGATAGTCATCGGTTCATTTTATATGCCCGGGAATAGGCAAGAAGAGATTCTCGATTTCAAAGACCACACGTGTGACATTGATGCGCACTGTTTGGTTCAGTTGACTTTTAATCTTCTACCCATCTGTTGCCGTTTCAAAAATGGTTTTGTTTAATGCTTCCAGTTGAACAAAGCCAACGTTTTCCCAAGCCCATTCATTTCCGCCCCCTGTGAGAACGTCGATGGCCTTCTCTTTTTCCAAATGTCCTTTATCAGTATCATTCTACGCTGGTTGAACTTGGCAAACACCTCTTTTCTCCCAATTCATTCTTTTTACGTTCGTCTTTTTTTGAGAATAGGCCAAGTTTTCAGCTGTAGGCATTTTTTCTCTCGTTCTTATCATTTTCCCAAAGATTAATTTGTTGAGGAAAAAAACAAACAGGTTCAACATCATTTCAACACTCCTGATTAGTCAGTATCCCTCATTATAGTTTATTGCTTAGTTATGAATCTAAAAAGCAATAAAAGTGTCCGAATAAGACAAACACAGTAGTCACTCACTGACTGTCATCATATCCACTTCATAAACCAGCGCTATTTGTGTTTATTGAACCTGTCAAAACAATACCGTTCACTAGTCATTGTATAATTTATTAGATCCTTACACTTATCTTTCCATATAAAGCTTCTTTCCCAATTGTAACAAAGCTGACTGGACAAAAAATCTCTGTTTCATATTTTTCCTCATTCTTATTCTTCCCCTTCCTTTTAAAATTCACCTCCAAATAATCGGTTGTACAGAAATATGCTCTACACACGGTACACTAATCCGTCGTCCAATTCAACCGGATGTTCCACTTTTCAAATGCGATGGGTTTCGTCGGCGTTGAGAACTTGTAATAATACCTCTAAATAAAATCTATAGAATTCATAACTACATTCAAATTCTACTATCTTCATATCAAATCTATTGTTGTTTTTCCAGATGACAAACCGGAGGATACACCAACAACAACAACGACATCTGAATCGATGAGATCAACGGCGCCACTGAAACCACCGCTAACTTATTCGCCGTCCTACACAACAACTTCACTAAATTCAGTCTCACTTTCCTCGAAATATGTTGAGGAAAAGTCGAAAACTACTTCTTCGCATCAGCATCAGCAACAACAACAACCAATAAACTCTTCACTCAACGGACTGCTTTCTCCACGTGAGAAACCGTACGGAGACGACGTGACAATTTTGAAATCGGTGAGCGAAAACGAGAAAAAAAGAGAAAGTTTCCGGAAGAATTGCGTTTTTGCTTGTTGAGATGTTGCTTTATAAACAGATCAAAAAAAAATATAGTTGCGGCCAACTTGAGAAAAAGAGGACAGAAAGTCAAAACCATTTAAATCAATAAAAAAATGTTCGAAGAGCTCTGACGCGTTGCCATTACTTTCCTGTTGACCCAAAATCTTGAGCCTCCCCTAAGAATTTGCCTGCACTTTTGCTCATTGTTTTACCTTTTTCGCATTTTCAGGAGCCCACTAATGAGTCCCAAAAGCTCGCTGAACCCACCGCCACTAACATTGTTGCTCATCAGGTACCTACTTCAGCTTTCGTTGAATCAAAAAAATTCCCAATTTGTTATAGGATGACTCTGATACCAATTCCGATGGTGATAGCAACGATGGCAACGGTTCGTATGACATCACTCCAATGCGTCCAAATTCTCTTGTGGTACGTTGACAACAGGAAATTAATAATGTGCGAATTTGCAATTTTTACATGTTTGTTTTTTCAGTTCACCCGTTTGGCCAATGAAGAAGAGATGGGAGGCGATGGCAACGTGATCAGTCGTAGTCTTCTGTCCCTGGTGGCCGAAGAGGATCTGCCGGATTTCCTCGTTGCACTCAACGAGAAGCCGATCAGATATGTTGTCGTCGAGGAAACTGAGAAGCCAAGCACCTCCAGTATTTTACGCTCCAGAGATGTCAAGAAGGAGGAGAAAGCGCCAAAGGTATTAGCCGTGAGAGGTGTCCGATTTCAATTTTCGTGAAGTTTCAGGGAACCACGAGAATTCGTTTCTGTACAGAAAACCCAATGGCGTATGCTTATCTTGACGAGTACACAGCTACACGGTCGCTTTCTTGGGATGATGGAACAGTCATTGAGTATTCATACTTCAAGGATTTAGAGGCAGCTGAAGAAGCCGCTCTATCCCATAACGACCCTACATTGGCTCTGATTGAACAGTGGGAACAGCAAATCGCGAATGATAACAGTAAGGACCTAAAATTTATGGAAAACAAGTTCAAAATTCAAAATTCAAGATTTCAGTTCGCCCACTCACCCATGATTTGACGTTCTCCGATAGCCGAATAGAACCAACTACGGCTGTGTGAGTGAATTTCAGAACATTTTGAAATTAATTTTGTTTCAATTTCAGAAGCTCTGTATACTGATGCGGCCGGATCTCATCTCACACCTAATCAAAAGAATCGTCATGCAAAATTTCAACCTGTTATTTTCTTTAAAATCTTTATACTTCATCTTTCACTATTATTTTTAACTTTCCCATTTTTGTTAGGTTTTTACAACATTCTTCAGTCCTCTCAATCTTTCATTTTCCCTTTCTCCTGTATTTATAGCTCCTGCTTCTTTTCTCTGTCTATTTCTGAACGATATTCAATTATATTTGAATGAAAACCGTTTCACTCTGAATAATTGTTCCTGGTTTTTCATATTCAGAAATCAATGAAAAAATTATGAAAAAGTAGCATGCAAAAAGACACAATTATTGAAAAAATTCACCTTTCCCTTCACCAAAAAATTGAAAAATGAAATCAGAGATAAATCTGGTTCCGGTTGGAATGATACGGCAGCTGCTTTTCCCTCTATGAGCTGGGAGTTTTCTTCCAAAATTCTATACAATTTTTGTTTTCAACTTTTTACTAACAAGACCTATAAATCAAGACTAGGAATAGGTTGTGGCTTTTCTAGCGACATTTTCTATTTGGTGAAGAAACTTAATACAAACAATTTTTACAGAGATGCTTCGAAAATGTTCCGAAATTACACAAAATTCTGAAATAACCCCATAATAATACCACGAATATGTTCAGTATGATTTCAGATAATAATTTTTTGAAAAACTAAAAATCGAAAAAGGTGCATAAACAATTTCGAACTCAACGTTTTTAAAAGTTTTAGAAAGTTTTAGAATCCGCTTGTTTACGCAAATTTCCGCAATTTTTAGAATTCGCTCAGAGATTTCCAAAACACAATTTTCGCAATTTCTAGAACATTTCAGAACATGCATGTTTTTGTGTTGTACTTTTAACTGTATGAAATTTCATATTCCAGACATTTTCTCAAAATATTTTTCTTTCAGTTGTTCGAAAAATTTGTAGAACTATTCGAAAGTAGAAAAAAAACATTTTTAAGAGAAAGTATAATATTTGAAAAAAAAATCTCATTTAATATTGAGTATAATACAAGAAATATCATGTTTACAAGGCTTTGAGGTTCCCTTGACAATGAAGCTTACCTGTTTACATCTATAACATTGTTGAGTTTTCCCTCTTTATGGTTTCTTTGAATCTCGTTTAGCTCCTCTAATTCTCAGTTACCCAACGTCTCTAGTGCATAGAACACTCCAATTACAGTATGCTCCCATTCGGGCACCTCATAAAATCTACGAAACAAGCTCATTCACACTATACAAAACCCTCACATTTTTCGCCTTCCTTCTTCCATCGTCCTACTGTAATGGTATTGCTTTTACGACAAATTTCTTCCAAAAGCCACCCGAAATTGGCACGTTCAACATCTCTCTCCACACCCAATTTCTTCATCTCTTTGACGTGGCAGGCACACACTCCTTTTATAAGCCACACCCCTTTTTTGGCTCTTCCACGTCGGCGCCGGAGCCATTCCATTCTCTTCATTCTCCACTTCCAAGAGTCATCCTTGCACGGTGACTCTTTCAATTTCTCACTGACAAAGTATTTCTTTCTGCTTCTGGACGATATTTCGCTGTGCGACAAAGCCTTTTCTAACAGAGCAACTTTTTGTCTTCATCTTATTCAATCACATTGAACTCCACATCTAGAAATATGCAGAGGTAGATGGCTACCAGAGAGAAAAAGAAACACGACGTCTAGGTTTTCTTATTAACTTCTCCTCTCATCCATATGCACTATGAGAATCTGCTTCCCCCTGCACCCGCATTTTTCACTCTCTTCATATCATGATAACTCTCACTCTTTTTCTATAATATCCGTGTATTATGTGCTATTGAATAAGTCATGATTTTGAACCCCTGGAACACGAAGGCTATTGTCACCAAGTATCTCGTTAGTTATTCAACAAAATGAAACAAAATTCCTTTTCCATTCACTCTCGTCTCACAATTTTTGATTGACGTCTTCACATTTTTATTCGTTTTTATTCATTTCTTATGATTTTTTTTAGCAAATGCCACCAGATGTTAATTGGAAATTTCAATTTCAAATCGAGCCGACAGTAGAGCGTGTACATGGTTTGGTGCCACAGTTGATGCCTCTAGAAGGCGAAGAAGAAGATGATGTCGACAGGCGACCGCGAGCAGCACAGTAAGAATAGTTTTTGAGTGGCTGAAATTTGAAGGTTTTTCAGGCAACCTCAAAATGTTAACCAGCATCAAAATGCAGCTAATAATCTCCATGCCGTTTTGAACGAAAATCGGATTGCGGACCGAATTCGGAATCGAGGATTCAACCGGACTGCTGGAGAAAGGTGAGAATGGAAGGGTATGATTGTTGGGTAGACTCAGATAATGGAGTGATGGTGTTATTTGATTTGTCATTTTGCTTTGTTGCAGACAGAAAAAATTAATCTTAACCCTCAAAATACAGTTCTTTAGTCTCAAAACAGCACAATAAGATTATTCAATTCGCTTGCAAAGAAAGGTCGGACCTTAATTTTTCAAGTATGATATTTGCTTTATTGTTTTAAAATGTTATGTGGTCCTCATGGGATCCTGAAACAACTTTTTTCACAACTAGTAAAACTTTAAAACTTTAAATTCTTCTTTTCGCAAGGCGGACTTTATAAGCTGTTATCATCATGTCCTTTCCAGTATATAAAACTATTTTCTTCAAAAATTGTGATGTTCATTTCGAGTGAAATTCTAAAATTGTCCGAAACACTTAGCATCTATGGAGACAAGAATATGTGTCGTAAAGATTTTATGAAAAGACATTTTGCCATAAAAAGGATTTCTGGCATGCATTGAGAGTACTGCTATATATAAATTTATATTTTTGACTAAAGATGGGATAACGAGTGTTCATTTGGGAAAATACGCGGTTGGAATAAACCTTAAAAATTATAAAGAACCAGAAGACGTGTACGGCACTTTCAACTTCATCTAAAAATTTCAATTTCAGAGAAAATCAAGAGCAACCGCGAATTCCATTTCTTTTCCGCTTTTTCATTGGACCACAAATAATCAGGTGAATTATGAAACGACTGATTGTTCAATTTTATTCCAGTGCCCTGAACTGTTTCAGATACTTCCGCGCTCGTCGGGAAATGTATGAGGCTCGTCGGCAGAATCATGGTCTTCCTCCGGTACGCCATCAACCGTCGACGTCTGGAATCGCACCTTCGAGACCTGCACGTCGGAACTGAATAGTTTCCGTGTCATCTTCCAGTTTTTATGTATCGCTTCTGCCTGATTTCACCGTCTCTGAAAACGCTTCTGGCTCTTTAAAAAACTGCCACAGAGCTTCCGCCACTGCATTCCTTTGCCTTCCAATCGATCTTCATTTTTTGATCCAAAAACTTCACTCTAATAAATAATGATTCTTTATTAACATGGAATGTTTATATTACAAAAAAATTATATCGTTTCACTTTCCCTCCCACATTTGCTTCTGGAAACATAATCGAGTTAGAAAAGAACGGCAACTAGGAACACAACCAGAATAGTCAAAACGGATGATGATTTCTCGGCTGTGTTGAGTTTGCACTGTGGCAGCATTGCCTTTGTTGGACGGACAATCATCTCACGAACAAGTTGCCATGCTCGATATCCACATTCGTAGCGAATGGGATACTTGACACAGTCAATGTAGTTTCTCATTGCTCTGGAAAGTGTGAGAAAGCATTGGGAACAAGGAAAAGAAGAAATTCGCACGGATCACCTACCCACAAACAGCCGCGTCATTGGCTCCTGAAACTTCCGAATGGCTTTCAGAGATTTTCCTAGTATCCGACACCAGCTCAGCTTGGCATTGCATCATTTCTGATCTAGTTAGGGTCCTTGTAAAGCATTCAAAGTTTCGGAGCATTTCTAAAATATTTTACAATGGAAATCTATGGTATTAAAAGTTGTGACAAACCCCCATATCCATCTCTGCACAGAAAATCCAAAATTTTGATCGCAGCGTCATAATTGAACCGGGCCTTGTCTGCAGCAAAACAAACATCTTTATAAGGCTCGATGCAGACATCAAATAAAAAGAAATTGCTGGAAATTGAGAAATTTTGGAGTAAATAAACAGGAACATTAGGCTTACTCGCAAACTTCTGAGAAATAGGATTTGGTACGGAAAATAAATCCTTCCCATCCCAAATAATGCGAATTCTCGGAGATCGCTCCCATTTTATATAAAGGCTCGGCACATTCTTTTACTCTGAAAAAGTTTTCTTTTTTTTCTATTTTTAGAATTCCGGTGTAAATCCCACTTCTCTTGCTCTATTTCTCCACAAGTTGTTGGTTGATACATTGACACATTCACAGGACGATCATAGTTTTCTTCGGACTGTAAACGCAGCTAATTAGGTGTATTTCCAAGAAAAAACTCACATTATAATCGTAAAACGCGTTTACGTGATCTTTATTTTCCTGAGTATGATGTTGAACTGTCGGCGGAGGGAATTTGAACTGAGCACGACATATGGTGAAAAGAGCTATAAGAATTGAAATCCTAAAGAGCATGATGACGAAGAATGATAATGAGACCGAACGATTATGCACTTTCTTTGTGTTTGCGTGCGCGCAATCATGACAGAAGCCATCAAAATGTCGTCAGGTTTTCCGAAGAGAGCTGTACGTGTGTTTGGTTCCACAATAATAATATTATTATTATTGAAAGGGAGTGAAAAAGGGGGCAAGTTGCGCATATGTGTGTACTGTTCAATGTTCGAGGTGAGTGTGCTTTTGATTTTGTCGCTTCCGTTTGCTAAAAGCCACCCGAGCGCTCAAGGAGGAAATGTGCGCCTAGTTAGAGAGCATGAGCTGTTAGTTGGTAAACACCTGTGAACATCGAAGAAAATGGAATAGTTAGCGAAGTTCGGAAGTTCATTTCAACTGGTTCGACCGGATGATGCCTAGATTAGCTTAAAAAGTCATTCTGTTGGTAAGTTCCAATCACTCTATGCATTTTCAAAAACATATACAGTAGCGACCAATACGATATGAAAACGTGGTTTTAATGAGTTTGGAGCATGACTGTCAAATGTTCGATCACTTAGAACATTTTAACGGGTGTAAAGCAGACCTAGATTAAATACTATATTCGTTTAACTTTTGAAAATTTCTTAGTTTTCAGATATTTGCAAATTTCTGAAAGATACCTTATTCCACGTTTTTAAAACAAAACTGTCTTTCAGAAATCGACAAATGAGGAAAACTAGAAATGCTCAAGAAATTCTGACAAATTTGAGTGGAACCACGATAACATTGGTTGAACTTGTCAGATTTATAAAATTTCGTTTGAGAGCTTAACGGTTTTATAGAACAGTCTGCGATCTTTTTCGAAACGAAAAGTTTCACGTGATTTGTTATTGTGTGCTTTTAAGATTTCACTTATTGATTGTCTGAGAAATCAGTTGATGGTGTGACACTTCTCGGCTCTGTAAACCGTTTCTAAGGTAATATGATTTTTGTATAACTGTTTTTCTGTTTTCTTAGTATTTTGTAAATTTCACTTTAACAGAAAGATCGAGTTTTGTCTGTTATATTCCCATTGTATTATATTTCATGTAAAATTACTGTAAAAGTCAAGACAGTGTTCGAACTAAACTGCACTGTCTTAATTTTTCAAATTTGTGTATAATTTTTATGGTCTCTAAATAAAGGCCCCTGTAATAGAAAGGCTCTCCGGTGGTACCTTGGACCAATAGAAATGCAGGTCACTATAATACAGGTATAGCGGTAAATTGGGTCAAAGTTGACAGATTACAGTAATCCTACAAGTAAAAACGTTGTCTGAAAAACCTAGTTTTCACTCCCTCTCATATTTTCAGCAATACCAATGTGTTCACTGTCATGATCTCTTCTTTCTTACCAGCGTCACATAACTTCATTAGCGAATTCCACTCTACTCGTGCAAACACAAAAACCTTGCATCATTTTGTGTGGGGGCACCTTGTTTTTCTTTCTGCAAGTCCAGAATATTCTTTTGTTCGGGTAATATTACATTAGGATAGTGGAGAAAAGTTCTTTTTCGACATTTCGAAATATTTTCTTGTCACAAGGAAGAACCTTCTTTTTGTCTGTGTGTATGTGTGCGTTTCTGAGAGTAAACTTTGTTTGAAACAATAAAATGTCTAGATTGAATTTTGAGCCATCTCTTGTTGCTTGCTCTAAGGAGGAACCAAAAAGTATAAGACTAAAGTCAAAAGAAGAGTGTCCTCTAGAATATTCGCAAGATGTTAGGCCATGGTAACAATTGGTATGTCACATTCGTTGACTTCTCCGAACACCGCTCACAGTCGCGAAAAGGTAAGTTCTTAATTTTCCATCCAAAGTTTATAAAGGAATTAATAATGAAGGTGGCGAAGTAAACACCCTCACATTTTTCTTGTGTGAGCACTTCAAACAGTAAGGCACAGAAAAACAAAGAACAAACTTATGTATCGAGACAAACAGTAGCGCTTGACGTTAAACAATTCACTTTTGATCACCTACCCTCGAACTTTGTTACTTGTGATGTAGTTTGCTCGTTTATTTTTGTATCCTCATTTGCATTCAAAATAATACTAACCAAGATTTATTACACATATCCATGAATCTAGGTTCTATTAATGGCACATCCACTTGTATAAATCGTCGTTTTCGTGTCATCCATTAATTTATTTGATTTCCTCTTTGCCCGGAGTTACAACAATCTGCACGTAGCGTTCACAACCTGTGTTAGCTAGTTTACACAATGTTTGAGTACATTTTTTTCGCACTACAGCTCGAAAATCGGGTTTTTCTCTTGTCCAATGTTTTATATGGTGGCCCAGATTGAGAAACATATGGTTTTTCTGGTAGTTCTGAATTCAAGCAATAAATCAAAATCATTTTTGAAGCGTATGAATCAATTTTGTCATATTTCTTTATGGTCGAATAATTTGCATCATTTCCCAAATTTTATTTGTATCACTGTCTCATTATTTTGCCGCTGATCTGAAGGAATAAATCCAATTTATCATCCAAAAACTTGAAAATCGAACAACACTCGAGTCAAAAAATGTAGTTCGAGTAGTTCCCAGAAGAGCTCAAGAGTTTTGAGAAAGGGGTCCCTTCCATTCTCATATATTTATTTTTTGTCTCTCGCTTCTTTTTTTTTGAGACGTCGGGGCTTCTCAATTTTTGATGTTTGCAACTCAACTTGTCAAGCTATGCATTTAGACTTACTCCAGCCCATGGAACCATAAAATACATCACCTCATTTTCTTTTATTTTCTTTTCACGCGTCATCTCATCTTTTTTGGGTAGGATTCACAAGTTGGTTAGATAAATTGTCGCTGGAAATACATTACAGGATCAAAAAATCATTTTTTGACTCTTTCAGTAAAAGATAGGAAGGAAGTTTTCAGGTCAAACAAAATTGTCCTCAATTATTGTCTGAGCTTCACTTTTCAATTGATAATTTCTTGTAAAAATACATCGAAACCAGATAAGCGCTTTTAAAGTGACACAACTCAAATTTAAATGCTAATTATCTCATTTTAGGTTACTTGCGGCTAAATGTAAGCCAGGAAATTTCAAAAAAAGTTTCAACCTGATTTCCAGTAACTATTTTCTTCTGTATAAAAATTTAGTTTGGATTCAACAAAAAAATATATATAATGCTTGCAAATCTCAGCAGAATGAAATTTTGCAAAAACGCTCTCAAATATAAAAACTGAATCTGTTCTGTATCTTTTGAAATTTTCAGGCCAATCAAAAAATACTGAACTACTAGTTCAAAACTTCATTATTCACTATCTTTCACTGAACAAGCCGGATTATGACTTTTTGTAATCCTGGCCTACCGAATTTTCAATTATTTGGTGATTCTAAATTTTGTAGTTTCTTAGAACCCCACTAAAGACTTCATCACCAAAAATCTGGTCTGCTGATTGGATACAATTTTACTTGTTCTGTTTTTCAAACTAGCCCTCTCTTCTCATTACTAGCTCTCAAAAATTCACCACGTAACCAATAGTTTCCTTTATGCTGTTTTTTTCTTGAAAAACGTTTTTTTCGTTCTCGTTTTTTCCGGTGCTAGAGAAAAGCACTTCCCTTCTTGAAAAAAAAAACTCGCAACCATTTTTCTCGTTTCCCTTGACTTTTTTTCACATGTGGCACCGATTCTGTCCGTCCGGATGGATCGCTTCCGGCGGGTTCTCCCCATTTTCACACAGAATCCAAAGTGTTTTTCCGTTGAAATGAGAAGAAGGAGGGAAGATTTTGAAAATCTCTCGACGTGAATTTCATTTCCGTCACTCCTTCTTGAAACCAAATGAAGCGTCTCGTTGTCGTCGACGTCTTTTATTAAAGCTTATTTTTAGAGCCAAAACCTCTTTATTTGTTTCAGATTTGAGTCTTCCTATATAGAAAAAAGAAGCCCCAACATAGTTCAATTCATACAATTAAACATGAAACGTATGAAAGGAAAAAAAACTCTATGAATCTCTAATATGTTTTTTGTTCATTATGAGCACATAGTTAAAGACATGTTCCTTCCTTTTATGATTTTTTCTGCTTCTGATGACGCAGTTATGAATTCTTAACACTTTCGTCTCTTTGTTTGGTCTAGGCTGGTTGCCCGATAATTGGGATAATGTTGGCATTTCTTCAGTGTCCCTCTCCTTCTTTTTCTTTTCCTATTTTCTCTGTTGTTTGAGATCCCATGTATAACATATAATATTTCGTTCCAGAAAAAAAAACATATTATCGTATAGTTTATTACCTCCAATTTTCTAACTGGAACAATTATAATGCCTCCATCCTCATGTCCAACTCTTCCCTCTATTGGATTTCAAGGGACCTTCCAACTCAAGTACCCTCCCCGCCCCAATACGTCTTCTCGATCCACCCATTCCTGTCAAGTGAGCAACAGAGCAACACCCCCGTCTTCACGGTTAAGTATACCAGTGTATCATTTCATCATTGTAATGCTCCGGATGCTCCTTATTCATCATCTTCTTCTTTTTTCTTGACTCGTTTTGTGGTCCCTGTTGTTGTCCTCACAAACGTTTTGCCTCGGTGCTCAGGAACGTTTTTTTCCCTGACGTATCGTGCCTTTTTTGAAGACTAGATAATTGGGGACGGAGAGACCAAAACGTTTTTCTGGAAGTTTTTTTCGAGGGAAGCTCGATATGGGGTTCATTTTGCTCTGCTCTGTGAACAGCAAACAGTAATCATAGTTGAGTTACTCATTTGATACTTTCCGCAAACTATTGTTCTCAATTTCAAAGTTTAAGAACTCAAAAAAGATTCCCGAAATCTGAGAATCTCAGAATCTCAGAATCTCAGAATTTCAGAATTTCAGAATTTCAGAATCTCAGAATCTTAGAATCTCAGAATCTCCGATTCTCAGAATCTCAGAATCTCAGAATCTCAGAATCTCAGAAACTCAGAATGTCAGAGTCTTAGAATCTCAGAACCTGAGAATTCCAGAATCTCAGAATAAAGAATCTCAGAATTTCAGTATCTCAGTATCTCAGAATTTCGGTATCTCAAAATCTCAAACTTTCAAAATATTGAAATCTTAAAATTCCGAAAATCTCAGAATCTCTAAATCCTAAAATTTCAGAATCTAAAAATAAATTGTTCTGAAACACGTTTTTATTTTTAGCTCTATTCGAATTCATAACTCCTGCAAAATACTTTCAAATAAACCCGAACATATCACAGTTTTCCCTGAATACCCATTCTGATTACTAGGGTATTTTTAGAAATCAATCTAACCGTCCATTCACAAAACACCTCCTCCCACATCTTCAGCCTCCATCCAAAAAAAAATGCTCTCATGGTGTAGAAAATTGAGCTTCGACCCCACGGGCCACTCCAATCCCTCTCCTGAAAATGCCTCATTTCTCGTGTGATGTTTACACAAAGCAACTAATTTGTTGGTCAAAAAATAATCTCGCGCCCCAACGACGCCCATTTTTTTTGCTTGTCGGTTGAAGTGAGAAGTGGTATTATATTGGGAGAAGAAGGAGTAGAAAAATGAAAGGGCGGAGAGAAAAGGCTCGAAGTGGGCTCATAAACGATCTGCAATTCGACACTTCTTTCTCCTCTCTCTCTAGTCTTCCTTCTTTTTTTTGCCTTATTCTTATTCTGCTTCTTCTTCTTCCTATTCCTCCAGTCAGGGCGTCGTTCCAATGTCTTCAAATGTCTTCAAAGTTTATTTTGAGAAATTCGACATGTTTTTCTATGTTTTCTCTATTTTTTTTCTTATTTTTTTCTTCCTATTTTTTTCTTCCAGCTCTTTAGTCTTGTCTATTCTTGTTCATAATAAGCCTCGGGGTTTTTCAACTATTTCGAACTCCCTAAAACAAACCGAATGAACCAACAAAAACCTTAATATATCCTTCTAGCAATATGGGTCTAGCAATATGGACCTAAATATTCTACAAAAACAGGGGTAAAACTACATTATCTTTTTGACTCTCCCCATCGTATCCGTATTTTGTTTTTCAACTCGAACACAGACACCCACACAGAAGTGGAAAAGTGACGGAAGTGATTTTCTTTTGTTCATGGCGGTTCGTTTTCTCTTTTTTCCACACATGCACACCCGTGTTAGGAACCTAACTAACTTTCCAACCTTCCTTTCCAGTCGTCTTCATGCTTCACTAATTTTTTTGGGATCTGAGATGCTGTGGAAGCAAAAAAACCGCCGAAACGTACATTTTGGTGCAGAGAAAACTTGGAAATTGTTGGTCACGTGCCGCGCGACATTTTTGAAATGATCGAGGATTTTTTTCGTGGAGGTCGGATTGGTTTTGGGTGGTAGTTCTCTTTTCCGCTTTTTCTCAATCTTCTGGCTTTTTTCCAAATTGGACTTGAGAAATTTTGAAGGATCAACAAAGGGAAAACAATTTTGAATTCTTTTTTTTTTCAAAAATGACGAAAAAGCCATTTTAGACCGCATCCTTCATTTTTGAGTGTATTGAGTTTGAACGAATACTTTTTTGTGAGAAACTTTAAAATCTCAAAATGAGCAAAACCTGTCGTAAAACCTCTAATAGAAAGTGCTCCCACACTGTCAAGTTTGGGCTGAGTTTCCTTTGCTCCTATGCAAGATTTCCAAATAGTTTCAACTGATAAAATGTTTGTGATATTAAGATAAACAATTTGTCAGTCGATCGAGATTTCAGAAATTTTGAGCTAATGTTTACTAAATCTCAATCCCAGGGTGATTCTAATATATCTGAATTTTTGAATGAGGCTCAGATATATCTCAAATTATCTACAATCTTGTTTTCCTAATCTAACAAATTGAACTTATTTGATATAAAATGTCTCCTGAATCCAACAAATCCTGAACGCTACCAGTCACTACCATCCACTTTTCGAAAAGACGGATTATCACAGATTATTGAAACAAGTTATGGGATTATTGGCATTAAACTATTTTTCGGCAAAAAACATTTAACAAAAATCCGCTTGCCCTATTCATTATTGTTCCACATTAATCTATACAGCTGAATTTTTGTTTTCTGAACTTTGGAATTGCAAAAATCAACTGTTTCCTTGCTCAAAAAATCATTAGTCTTGGGAACCAACAAATTTCAATTCAGTCAATTCAGCTGCTACTTCCTCAAAATTTTAGATGACTCCTAATTTTGACCAGACTTCCGAATATTGGATAGCTATTATTAAACCAGAAAAAGAAAGTCAAAAACACAAATTTTCCAACCGTAACCGCAGCTGAAAAGCGTAAATTACATGCTTGAATTTCTTTTTCTCGCCTTCTGTTTTTTTGTTCCTTCGTTCTTCTGTCTTCCTCTTCTTCTTCTTCTTTCAACTTTTCTTCCTCCTGATTCACCAATTCTCCTTATTTACTCTTTGTCGCCTTTCTCTTTTTGTTTCCTCTGTTCTTGGTCCCTGATTCTGGGGTGTCTGACGACACTTCGTCCCATCTGATGAAACATCATCATCTCATCGATTTGACGCATTCTTACTCGAAAATCGGTGCTCTTTTCTTTTAGCGCTTTGGATGATTCCGTGAGATTCCAGAGAAATTCCAATAATGTGGCTGCCAAAATGTATGTTTACGCGAGGGTATTCGTTATTGTGATCCTATTGTTTCGTGAAAACTTGTGTAATGTGCCCTTTAAGTTCGAAGATAATCCCAAAAAATGTTTCTTAGTGTCTCAAAACGAAAAACTGGGCCCAAATTGCTCTCACAAAACCACCACCACCACACCATTTTTGTTTCGTTTTTCCTAGTTTATTTTTTGTCTCTTTCCACCGACAGCATGCATTTCTAGGCCTTTTGCGTCGCTATGTCTTGGTTTCGTTTTCTTTACGCACACGTTTGTGTTTCCATGTTTTGTTGAATATTTCACATCTTGGTCCTGTTCTCAGAAAACTAACCGAGCCGTGGATAATGGGACACTTTTTTGTTTTGGTTTGAAACGGAAATAGTCAATGATTTGTGTGTAGATCAAATGAACAAAGTTTGAATATTTAAACTATTCAAGGAAAGCATGACTGTTTCGAATTCTGAAAATTTCGAATCTCAGAAAACTAACGTTTTCTTGAAATAGAAAACGACACAGTTAACCTTTTCTACTTAATAAAGACCTAGGTTAATTTTAGTCTGTGTCCCTCCTATTCTAAGATTAGCAGTGTCGCAAAAAAGAAGCGTCGCACGTCATCATCATCATCTTTTTTTCTTACATGCCTCACTATAATCTGAAAGTCAGGAATGACTACAAATAGTCCAACAAAACAATCTCGCTCAATTAAGAGCTCTGTCCTTTTTATTCCAAATTATACTAGTTTTCGATTTGAGTGTTCTTATAAGACGACCATTTTTGAACGGCGGTCAAATGGCGTTACGTGAACTTTTCATTTCTTCTACATGCGGATTTTTCACGTTTCTTTTTTTTTTTTTGAAGAAATAAGGCGACCAAAATTTTTTTTTGAAAAAAAGTCCTTAATCTAGTTAAAAGTGTGAATTGAATCAACTGCTGAAAAAAGGGAGAGTCGTTCTTTTTCAATTTTTTTTTCTTGGGAAGATTCTCAGAAAAATCCCTTTTTCTAGAAAACCAAAAAAAAAAACAGAAATTCAATTCCAATTTTCTAGCAATTACCTATCAATCTTCCTCAACAATACAAATCCAATCAAGGAAGATTGAATAACTTCAGAATATTTCTATTTTCCTGGAAACTATCATTCAAGAAGAAATTGATGTTTTTTTGGATGGTAAAAATACTAATAATCTCGAAAAAGAAGATTTTGTATTTCTAAGAATCTCACACTGTTTGTAAATGAGCCTTGTTCATATTTTCATTGTGTTCTTTTTTTTCTTTTCCTCACTGGTACTATTTGTGCTCCACTTGTCCATTTTTTGTCTTTTCACAACTCTTTTTTTCTCAGTACACCACTTTGCCCCCTATAAACTGCCCACAAAAGGTTTTGCTATTTTCCACCCTTTTTTCCAGTTTTAGACATAAACAAAAATTGAGACAAAAACTAAAACCAGGATTTTTCAGATATGTGGTTGGTTATCCTGTGCTTTGTCCTTCCTGCTATAATTTTCTCAATTTTTGCACTGATCGCGTGGCTCCGGGTTTTACAATTGAATTACAGGTACAGTAACCCGGGATCAGTTCAAGTTTGAATTTGTGGAATTTTGAACCGATTATACTCAATTCTCATCAATTATCTAGAACCAGTTCAGTTCGACAATTTCTCGTTTTTTTGTCAAAAAAATTCAAAATTTGTGGGGAACTATTTTTCCCATGGGATCATTTCTATCTTAAGATAACTTTCGAACTTTCCATCAAAAACCACACTATCTTTCTCTATTTTTTCATGACGACACCATGAAATAAAGTTCAACAAACAGCCTAACGAAACTTATTTCGGAAAAAGAAGACTGAAAAAATAAATAGCCAATATAAGAATTTTTACCCTATTTTCCAGACGGCGGATGGCTGCAGAGGCTGCTGACCGAGAAGCAAAAAAGAAGGCATCACAACTCGAAAGTCTCATTACGAAGTGAGCAAAATTTCTATTTTTGAAAAAAAGTTTTTTTCTCAGGAAGGATGGAAAAGTGATTTGCCACATTCCAATTCAAGTTGAGGATATTGAAACGGGAGCCATGTTCTTATACAATTCAGATGAGAATCTGGCAAATATTGATGAAGACGTCAAGGTTCCACTGGTCGAGCAACAAGTTGTGTGAAGATTCTTTGAACTTAAAAAATATGTTTTTTCTTTGAAATCACATTATTTTGAATCACAAAAAAGAAATCCACAACTCTCGCTCTAAAAGCGTCAGTATTCCAAAATTTCAATGCATTCCCTGTGATCTCTAACTCTGGTATGAGCATCCAATCCCATCCAAATTTTAAGAAACTAAACGTAAGAAGAACTTTATTATCAGAAATCAGTTCTTCCATTTCTCTCCTCGTTGTTTGTAATTTGCCGCTTGTCATGTAAACTTTATTCCCAACTCTAATAATATTTGTAATTCCAGACATGTATTCATATTTTTAAGAGATAAAAAGTATACTATTTTTTATTAGTGATTGATTTTGTTTTGCCACAAAGTGAGCGCCCATCCAGGAAGATTGACCCAAACTGGACACCAATTAGCCATAGTTTGGTGGCCTGCAAGCATGAGGAGTCCGCGAAGGGACCGCATGTTGGTGGGGATACGACCTGGAAAATATATAATTTCTCAAAAAAACGTTGTAAAATACAGAAATTGAGCTTGTTTTATGATTTAAATATTTTTAGCTATTCAGAGGTGCGAAAAAAAAAATCTGACTACTTTGAACTACTTTTTGAGGTCTCCAAGGTTGACAATTTTTTACTTAGAAAGTAAGTTCCCTTTTTCAAACTTTTTGATTATTTCAACCTTCAAACTCACCATCAATATCAGTATACTTATAATAACACCCCATATCAGTTGTGATCAATGTCGACCCATTCCATATTTTCCTTTTTGGATCAGATGCGATTGCCACAACAGCTTTCCCACAGTATTCTATTGACTCGCCATTCAGAAACATTTCATTTTCTGTCTGCAAAAAAATCTTATCGAAAATAGGTTGAATCCTCCCAACAAACCTTTCCCCATGATCCAGCTGATGTTTCCAGCATGTTTATAATCAACTCGGTTCTTACTGCGGACGGCCACAAAGAAACTACAGTAATATCAGTGTCTCTCAACTCATGAGCAATATCTGAAGATATTCTGTCGATTGCCATTTTTCCGGCACCATAGGCAACATTAAAGAGATACATGATTCCTCCAAGTGAGCTGATGTTTACGATGAATCCCTTCATCCCATTCTTGCTCATTATTCTGGTTCCAAACACACTACAGTAGTACTGGTTGCGAAGTCCCACATTGTTGATGTCATCCCAGATTTCAGGATCTTTTTCAAAAAACTTCCGAGTGTCTCCAGATCCGCATTTCTGAACTTGATCATCAATAATATTAAAATATCCAGCACTTACTGTGACTGCCGAGAATGCATTATTCACTAAAATATCCAACTGATTGTCTGTTTTTCGTGCAACTTCGTTGAAAAATTCTTCCACCGCTGCCATATCACTGTGGTCTATATAATGAGGATAGCAAGTTCCTCCACGTTTTCTGCATTCTTCAGCTGTATCTTCCAGCGTTGGCAGATAGGTTAGTTGGGATGATAAACTTTCTTCTGGGCACCGAGCGGTTATGAATAGTGTGCAGCCCGCTTCGGCGAGTTGTAGAGCAATACCTAAACATGTTTCGATTGAAAAAAGTCATTTGAGAAAAAGACAAACCTCTACCACAACCTCGAGACGCTCCAGTGACAATTGCTACTTTACCTTTCAGAGACATTACGAAAAATTCAGATTCAGTGACGATTTTCTCCAAGTCCTCTCCTTATATACTCTATCATCTTTTCTCCTATCAGACAGTCTACATTTCACTTTTCTTACAAAGTGCATAGATTTTTTTTCTGATTGATGTCTAGTCTTGTTGTTTGTCATATGTTTGTTGACGGCGACTTTGATTAGAACCGTTTGGATAGATAAAAAGTGCAAGAACTATTTGAAAGTGCAAATCGAACTGCAGTGGAGAAAGAGATAGAAGATACCGGCCACAGTTCACAGAAATATGTCACGAAATTTCGAAAATCAGTGTCTGATCACTCGGTAACTGAAAAAACCATTAACTACGGGACGATACCATGTATTTTTAGTGAAAACAGTCTAATATGAACACCTGAAAAAAAAAATCGAAATAATTCAACAAAGTTAGATGAGCGGTTTTAGAAGGGCACACCTCACATTCCAAGATTTCATTCAGAATTGTCGGCACTTTTTTTGTTCACAACGAGTTCGTTTATTAATATCCATTGAAAGGATCAACAGAACAATCCTGGAATACTTTTCGGGAATTCAAAATTGATTGTTTTCTGCTGGAAAAATCAGATAATGTATCTAAAAACCTGTAACACATAGAAGGGCACCCAAATCGTGAAGTTAGAGCGTAATCATCTCAATTCCATTGCATAATCTAAATATGCACTGATTGTCAGACCATTTCTAATACTATGATAAACGTTGACAATTTTTGAATATTCTTGGCTGGAATCGAGAGAAATTGGCTCAAGCTTCAAAGTTAGGAGCCTTCTATTATATGTTAAAGATTCACTAAAAAAATTGAAGCTGCAGTTTTGTTTGAAATTGACAATTGTTTGATCAGGCTATATTTCAGCCCTAATTTTGGCATTTTCAGAACTTTTTCGGCAAGGAACTAGAACAATTTTCTTTAATACTTTAAATATTTCAGAGCAATAGAAAATATCTGAGGAGCTCAAAATTGGCTATTTTCTACTGGGAATAGCATACCCAAATAGTTCAGAAAATGCTCCCAGGTCAGTATACTGTAGGACTGTACTTTTATAAAAAAACAAAGTATTGGAAATAAAGGTCATGTTATTGGTTATACAATTTTTCAAAAAAAAAAAACATTGAAGTCTACCCGGAAAGTACAGTCCTTCCATTTGATGAGGAATTAAAAATATCCCCGGTTCTGAAAACTCCAATAATTGATCAATTTTCAAGTTAGAATCCGGACACAAACCGTTTCAAACTCACATCACTTATCAAAAAATGCATTATAATTTGAAAAAAAGACAATTCTGTAAATAAATCAGAAATTTTGAAACCCGAATAATGCAAAAAAATGAGTGGACTGCGCATCCACATGAAATAATTGACGTGCGAGATAGCGCTGGATTTGATGGACGACTCGGGATGTGAAACGAAAAACCGGAAACGAACCTGCGTGTGACTAAAGATTTCGGTCCATTCCAGGAGGAGTTTCGTTTTGGCCATATCTATTTTTGCACTGATCTCTTGTTAGACTCCGGGCGTCCCCTCCGAAGAGGAGGAATTTCACAAATCCGCTTCAATCATTAGTCAGGTTGAATCGGGTTTTTGGGGTTGAGCGACAAAGAGAATAACAAATGTTGTCGCTGGTAATCTCCTATTTTCGATGACATTATGATGGTTTCTGTGCGAGCTGACATGGTTTTTTTCCATCATCATCAAACATTCATTCCAAAATGTTTCACCTCCCCGCCGATATGAGTTTATTTCAATTCGTCATTTATATCACACTTGGTTTTTGAATTGATCTCAATTTTTCTATAAAATAGGTTCAGTCAGTTTCATGAAACTGCTAGTTCCAAGAATTCATTTTGCTTGCAGGATTCCAAGCATTACATTTTTGTCTGGAACACAAGTCATTTTGGGACCACTATTTTTTTTTTCAGTCGTTCTCTGTTTTTTCCACTGGTCCCTATGTATGTCACCCTGGACAACGTCAACATGGACGTTTCTCTGAAAATGGGAAAAATTCGTCTCTCTTGAGTCTTTCCGTGACAGATTTATGCATCTCTTGGATGCTTGAAAAAGGGAATTTTGACTTTTTCCTTTCTTTCTATTCGATTTTCTTTTGAATTTTTCCTTTTTTTCGAGGAGAGCAGTTTCAGCCAAAAAATCCCCCCACCAATTGTCTTTTCAGTGTTCCCCAAACCGGAAAAATCACCAGTTCCGTGTTGTTAGAAAAACAAATAACAGGTTGAAAAAAACAAGGTCTTAGAGAGCGGTTTAAGATTTGCAGGAGTTTTTCCGCTTACCGTCTAATGGAACCACCCTGAACTTCGAGCTTACTTATCTCGGTACCTTTGAATGATAGAAAAATGTTTCACTGATAAACTGGTTATCATAAAACCACAAATATTTTATCAGTTGACAGATTTTTGATATCTCTCATTGAAACAGAGATAATTGAGGTTAAAGTTAAAGTCAACGTATAGGATAGGTTTCATTTACGGTATCTGTAAACTCAAAATTTAAATGTCTACAATTTTGAAGTTCGATGTAAAAATGAAAAAAATGGTTCGAGTCTGAAACTATTGTTTCTGTGTTCGTTTTTTTTTTGAAAATTAGTGATATTTGAAAATGGCTGAGATTTAAGAACATTAAATTTATTTTGAAGTGATTTCGGTAATTAGCGAGTTAGGCGCCTAATTCTTGAACAAACGGTATGATTGGTCACTGACAGCTACACGTGCGGCCGAATCCCTAACTTTGAAGTCCTTTTTTTCTTTTCTAGAACCTACTCTAGTGGCAACAATGATTATTTCACCACTTTTCATAAATATTAGAATTCTCAGCCGGTTCGAGTTCGAAAACTTTTTTTTTAACTCTTTTAAAAATCCTATTTCAAAAGACCAATCGGCGCAGACATCACTGTCATATTCAAAATCTGAAAAAATCCACTAAACGGTTTTGATATACACACCAATATATTATAACATTTTCCGTTCTTTTGACAAAATTACAAAATTTTTAATCGTCACCAGGTCGCTCTCTTCCTCACTCTTTAACCTCATCCTCCCTCTTCAACCTATTGAACTGCCACCTATTAAAACCATTTTCCGGTTCGGCTTTCGAATCTCAATTCGTTTTGGTATTAACCCTCTCACATATTTCGAGGCGTCAAATTTCGTTGCGAGCGTTCCAAATCGGATTCGAAACCAACACAAAAATATATATTAATAATTCAAGTGGCTACAGAATTCATCTCCCTCTGTTATTGTGTTCAGTGTCATAGAGAATATCTGTTTTGATTTTTGGAAATCGGAATTTCCAATAAATGTAACTTTGTCGAATTTCCTATTTATTCTAAATGCACCATCACCAAGTGACGGTGATCCCAGATCATTATTATCGTTTCTATACACCATTCAGAGGGTAATTCATATTTTATAATTATTTTTGCATCTTCATTAATGCTAAGCCTCAAAGCAGTAAAATTACAGACACCACTTCATGCCGGGTGCAAGAGTAGGTGATGAAACCGAACCACCAGCTCACAAGAAGAGTATTGTCTCATGGACAAGTAGGTTTTTAAGGATAATTTTATTGAAAAATCCGATTTCAGGTACACCAACCAAACACAAAGTGAAATACTACATCACATGTAGTTTTCTCATCTTCCTTATATTAATTGTCCTCTTCATTTATGTCTGTTCACTGGCAAATATGTCTACTGCATTTGGATTACTTGGAAGTAGAGGATTAGGTTGGTCGCACTTTTTTATTGAAACTTTTTTATGTTATCTGGTTACTATTTTCACACTTATGAACACAAATGCCAGGAGGGAGAGCGAGGACAACCAATGAAAATTGACCAATTATGTATACATCGAACATGTTCAAAAACTTTTTACAGGAAAGGCCATCCAGGAGTCACCACTGATCAACGACCCGATTTCGGCGGTGATCGTCGGAATGTTAGCTACAGTAGTCCTACAATCGGCAACGACAACTACTAACATCTTGGTGACCATGGTTGCGGCGAATAGTCAGTTTTCAGAGATTTAAGACTGAAAATTTCATGCTTTTTTCAGTGATTACTGTACATGATGCTATCCCTGTAATGATTGGCAGTGAGCTGGGATCTTCTCTGGTCAACGCTATGGTCTCCTTGGCTTACTCTGGAAAACCAGAACAATTCAGGAGAGCGTTCTCCGCTGCGATTCTTGGAGACGTGTTCAACATTTGCGGTCTTTTTGTGATTTTTCCAATGGAAATGGTAACTGGATTGATTGAGAAGGTTTCTTGGTGGATTGTGGATCCATTGATTTCGGAACAGGGATTGAGTTTCAAGACGTTGGATCTTTTGACAGATCCTATTAATCAGATTATTCTACAAGTAATATAATTTTCGGAGGGTGTGTTTAATTTTTATAATTTAAGGTTAATGAGGCGGAATTGTTGAATGCTACCATTCGGCCAGAGATGTTCGCCCCGAACCATTCGTTTGTTCAGAGATGCAGTTTCACAAATGGGACCAGGATTTACAATTGTGAGTGGGAAAATAACGTTACAAAGGCGAAATCTTTTTTTTGAAATTTTCAAAAAATCTTAAATTGAGAAAAACCAAATGAGATGCAGTATTCATGAACACTAAATGGATATAGCTAGAAATTGTTTGTTTTTATTGTTGCGTCCATAGTTTTTGAGAAATTCTAGTTAAAATGTTGTTTTCGACCCTATGCGTCGGATAACCATATTCAGTAAACTTTCACGCCGGCCCCTTTCAATACGATCACAATTTCCTTTGTAGAAACTTTGAAAAATAAAACGCAAAAAATTTCGGTGCCTCATGCTGGAATCGAACCAGCGACCTTCTGTTTACTAGACAGACGCTCTGCCACTGAGCCAATGAGGCGGACGAAAGAGAGAAGGTTGTAGCGCAAACATATACGAGATGCGGGCGCGCGCCGGGAGCGAGAAAACAGAGAAACGAGAGAAAATGCATTGCAGGCCCTTACCACCACCTCTTTGCCTATACTTCTTTGTCGGACAAGAATATCGGATGGATTGTTCTTTTTATTTCCATTTTCTGCCTCGTTATGTGTTTAGTGGGCATTGTTTACTTGATTCAGGTAAATTGTGAGAAACTTTTTTTCGAGAAATAAAGTTTCGTTTTTTAGAAACTACTTGATGGACATGCTGCCAACTATGTTCGAAACCTTTTATCCAAAGAATGCCCGGGAATGTTCAAACCATGTACCGGATACCTGGTCATGCTGGTCGGACTAGTCGTCACTATCCTGGTAGAACACCAGCATCCGTATTTCAAAAAAAGGTAGAATTCCATTTTTTTAGATTCAATCGAACAGCATTTTTTCGTCTTCTCTGACACCATTGGTCGGAAGCGGTGTTGTGTCGTTAGAACAAATGTACCCGTTGGTTTTGGGAAGTAATATTGGAACTACGTTCAGTGGAGTACTCGCTGCTTTCTCAACTGATCCTTCAAGATTTGAGAAGTACAAACACTACATGATTTTCAAAAATTGTCCAAAATTTTCTTTTCAGAGCTCTCCATATGGCAATGTGTCAGGTTATCTACAATATCATTGGTACTTGCTTATTTTACATTGTGCCATGCACCAGAAAATTTCCAGTTTATCTTTCTATCAAACTTGGTGACATCACGGACAAAGTGAGTGAAACTCGATAAAGGGACTTTTCTAAAGTATCTCATTTCATTTCAGTATCGCTGGTTCATAGTGGTTTTTATAATTACATTCTTCCTAATCATCCCATTCACCATTATCGGGCTCACACTATTGCCAGACAACGTCATTGTCATTGTTTTCATAATAATTCTCATCATTGCGCTTATGTCGGTGCTTCTATGCATTTTACAGGTATGGTACCCGAAAAAGATTCACGTTATCCCCCATTTTTTTAGAATTGCTGCGTTGAATTCTTGCCACCTATTTTACACGACTGGAAATTCTTGCCTGTCTGGATGAGATCCTTGAAATATTATGATCCATTTATGTGCAAGATTTTCACAGGTCTTCCCATGATCGGAGGGTTCTTCAGAAATGGTGGCGCATATAGGAAGCGGACGTCAGAAAACGATTTAAACACCGAAGACGATTTGGAAAAAAAGGTTCAAAAACTGGTCCAACTCAGCGGGCACTCTCAGGTCTAGATGTTTCTAACAATTTGAATAGAACATATCCATGTTCATAATCATCATCATTTTTTTTCCCTATTCCTACTTATTTTTGTAGCCACATATCTTTTTCAATTTCCCAAGCTCCTCTGCTTCTCTCAGTCATTTTGGTTAGTGCTTTGTCGGTTTTAACAGGTTTATTTGGTCTGTATTATCGGTTTTTTTTGTAAAAACAAGCATTTTTTGGTCAGAAATGAACATTTTGTATTTATTAAACTTCGGTTACTGGCGGCTCGTCGAACTCCACATCCGGGTCCACTCGTGAGGAAACACCTGGAATACATCAAAAACCAATGTGAACTAGAAGCAAAAAATACTCACAGAGCAAGAATGCAGAGACCAAAAGGATTCCGGTGCTGACGGCGGCCATCCAGAAGGACCACGACAACGAGTTCATGTCACTTCCCTTAAACTTCAAATGTCAAAATATCCAGAAAATTTCTCAAGATACTCACGTAGTCATAGTGGTACACATCTTGGAATTGGAGTTGTTGCAACGTGAATGTCTTTCCTTCACGATTGGAATTCCAGTAGATCAAACAACCGGAACCGGAGAATACGCCAGTGATGAAGATAAGTAGAGTGGTGGATGGTTTGCATCGCTGACAACAGAATGGCCCAAATAATAGTACTGTAGCAGCAACCATGCAAGCGATGGCGAGGAACAATGCCACAAACACTTCATAGGCTGAAAATGTGGAGTTCAAGATCTTAGTGATCAGAAAGCTCAGTATACTTTGGGTGGGCAAATGTCTGTACATGGAACGCTCGGAATACATATCGTAGCCATCCATGAAGTTACGTAGCTGCTTGAACATACTCGACAGACGGAAATTGCAACTACCGTAATGACGAGTGGTGATGCATTGGCGAAGGACACCGCGGTGCATGTGAAGACCGTCTAAAGAAAATTAATGAGGGTTTTTGCAAAAATCCCAAATCTGGGAGAGGAATCTCAATGCGAAAAGCCTACCCATTTGGTTGCGCGGCTGATGAATGGACCAGTAGTCGGAGACCAACGCAATGACCAACATTCCCGTTCCCACCAAGAGAAGTATCCATGATACGACCTTAAGAATTGAGATTTGGAATTTTCAGAATTTAGCATTTCCAAATCGGAAACATCCGATAATTCGTCCGTACTCTAATAGAAGATCACCCAAATTGCCAACTTTAAGCCCAAATGTCTCGGTTCAGGCAGAGTATATTTAGATAGGGGCCAACTGACAATGTTTTCATCGTTAAATCGGAAATGTGTTGACAGTGACTACTTTAAAGATATATTTCACAGGAAGAGAGATATTTTGCCTTAAAGTTGATGGTTGGGATGGTCTTCTATTAAAAATTGGAATTTTTCAGACAATGTTCAATAGAACACATCATAAATACTCTAACATGCCGCTATTTTTCATTTGCCAATTAAACTTAATAATCTCAATTTCTACACGAGATATCAAAAATATGTGAACTGATGAAATGATGGTGATATGTATTATGACAAGCATTTTATCAGTCGGCAGTGTTTCTTTATCCAGCATAGAAATTGAGATAATTCAGTTCGAAATACCAAAACACAATTTATAGCACTGAGCATACCTGGAGGCCGGTGAATTGCATTGCCATGTTGAGATTCTCCTAGCGCATCTTTATGATTCCATTGCCAGTATGAACCTGAGTTTCCACATTTTATGAATCAGTTCCAATTAGACGAGAGTGCAAGAAATCCCCTCTTTTGAAAACGGATAGATGAAATGGATATAACAAGGTAGCGTAATTAGACGCCAGAAGAAAAGAAGGCGGGAAGAAAGGGCGGGACGATGAGAAAAGATGGGAATAAGAGGAGGAGGAGCAAAAAGAGCAGTACGAAGAGCAGTTAACTAACTGCGATTCATAAATATGCATAGCAAGGAAGTGTGAAGAAGGGTGAGGGCAGTGTTGTGGTCACTCGATTTTGTTAGATTGACTTTTTGAGGAGGCACAACACTGAGAAGTAGTAAGCGGGAAATGAAATGGAAATTGGAAATGAAACAATTATCCGTGCATTGCGCAAGAGAATGGGAGGAAAAAGAAGGGTTGGAAATAGAAAAGAAGAAAAAAGAAGAGCACATGAAACTCTCCGGATGCAAACGACATGTACACTTATGAGACCACCTGGTGAAATTTCTTAAGGTTTCATAAAACTTTTACCTACATATGTTTCAAACAGCAATTTTAACGTTTTTTTCTTTTTTTTCCGCTTGAAAATGTCGTAAACTTTTTGGCTTTTTTTTGAGTATTATTCAGTTAGTGAAAAATGAAAAAAAGGAGTCCCGCATATACGATGAACCACCGCCACTCTTCAAAATTTTTCTGACAGATTATAAATATTCCAAGTTCATGCAAACACATTGGGAAATTTTGAACATCGAAACTATAAGAAAAAGAAGATATATAAGCAAATAAAAATTGTTGAAACATAAACCCATCGTAATTTGCACTACGTCACATTAAGCGGAGAATTTTAGTGGGAAAAAAGTTCGAAAACATATGGAAACAATCTTATCCGTCACTAAAATCTCGATGACTCCCAACGGAGCCGTGTTGCGAATAGAGAGGGGAAAAGGAAGGAAGAAAAAGTGGAAAACCGGGAGCCCCCACAAACGAAGGAATAAATACATTGACTGGGATTTTTCATTCTGAAAGAAAAAAAAACAAAAGACTTCTTTAGTTTTTCCTGTTGCTTTTTTTTTTTGGAAAACACTTCGAGATTAAAAAAACGTTAATTGGAAGTCGGGCGATGAAAAATTGAGATTTCGAGATCCGGATCTGTCACGAGAGCCAGCACCGAGTCCCTGAAGTAAGCGAAAGATGAAATATGGACTAGATACATTTCTCTCTTGTCGAGTTTTGTCTCTTCTTCAAAAAACGTCAGAACGTGTAAAATAAAATTTATGTGCTTTCTTGGCCAGAGAGGAGAAAAAACACTAGCCATCCCCTCTCCCGGTGTCCCACCCTATACTTCAATAAATAACTCTATGTCCGTTATTCTGACATCTGCAGATGGTTTCTTGCAGAGCCGGCAGAGCTTCTAACCAAAAAGTCGTTTTGAAACGGAACCGCCGTTTTCAAAATTGCCGTGAATCAAAGAGACGGATGTGGCGTTTCCTGTCTAAAATTGAAAAAAAGAGGGGACTTGTCGAGGGATGGCAAAGGAAGAGAGCCAAAGAGTAGTTGGAATTTTAATAAACAAAAGCTGGATAATGAGAAGTTCGCAATGTGGACTGGGAAAGCACAAGAGGAATGAGCCTAAAGCAATATTCAGATGGCTGAGAAGAAGACATTTTGAAGCGAACGTAATTCAGAAATTATGAACTGGCCACGGACCAAACTTTCAGAATTTTTCAAATCAGGATTCAAAAACATGTAACATTTCGTAAGGACAAAACTTATCATTCTTTTTACATCTTATTTTTAACCAATAATGAGTAATAATTTACAGTAATATCTATAATAGCACCCCGACTTTCAAATTTTGGCCCAATCAACGTATTCGGTCTAATAGAAGCTAATTAAAACCATCAACTGTGAGCTCAATTATCTCGATTCTTCTGAAAGATGCCAAAATCTTGTCAACTGATAATATATTGGTGGTACAATGATAAATGATATATGGGTTGACAAATTTTTGACATCTCTCCTGGAATCGGGAAAATTAAGCTCAAAGTTGACAGTTTGGGTAGGCTTGCCTCACAGGATATTTGTATAGTATATCGAATCCTGTAAAAAAAACCAGAAGAGAATCAACTAACAAAACGTTCATGTTCATCTCAAAAATAAAATTTACCAGTTAAAAGTTTTCTGTTATCTTTTACGGAAACTGAAAAAAATTGGTTAATTGACAGTCAAATGGCCGCTCCACAAATTAGATTTTTTTAAATTTCAATTGAGCATATTTTTGAAATTTTCTTTGTTCTACAGTTCTTGAAAATCTCACTCCCTTTAAAGAATAAAACGTTGCTTTTCGAAATTTTCAGAAATTTCCGATTTCTAATGACCCAAATTCCAGCGAACCACTGTATTTCAATACTGAGATCTTAAAATAATTAAAATTTTTTCTATAACTTACATGCTCCGGCATGACCAGATAAACAACAGCGTTGTGTACATACCAAATGCCTTCCACACCAGCATCCGTACGGAAAAAAATTAGAATTGTTATTATTAGTAATGTGACTAGCTGCTAGCCAACAAGGCTGAAATGAAGAAAAGAAAAGGGAATGAGTGTCCCCCTGTTGCGGCTTCAGATGAATACTACGCACACAGACCCGAGGGCTCATCTCATCCGGCCAATCTGCTTACTTTTCAATCTCGTGCTCGCCATATCGAAGAATACACTAATTAACAGTTGTTCCATCTACACACACTTTCACAAACACATAAAAAGCCTCCTCAGATCGGATCAAATTTGAGAACATCGCCTTCCTATTTTTCCAAGAAAAAATGAAAAACGATTCTGTTGATGTCGTCCTAAAAAATGAAAAGAAGAAAAAAAGAATTTTCTGTTTATTCGTAGATGAGAATACCTATTGCTGTTTTGGAAGAATGGAAATGACGCGAGACAAAGAACAAGCGAAACGACCTCACGCGTCGGTTTTTTCACTAAAACTTGGTGCTTCTGGTTTTTGTTTTACGGAAGCGAAAAGTGGATGAAAAATCGGTTATGCGTTTCCTCTGAAAATAAAACTGCTCGAAAATTGGATAGACGTCAGGTGTTTTAGGAGAAAGCTAAATGAAAAAAAGTCGGGAGCCATGAAAAACAGATGCAGACGAATTTTCGAACTTTTCTTGGTTTTCTGGAACTGACTATAGTTTTCTATTTTTAATAAACGTAAGTTAAATTCACCAAAAAATTCATTATCACAGATTTTGAGTAAGAAAACTAGAAGTGAAACAAGTGATTCACATTGGTTTGGCAATTGAGAAGAAAAATGATTAGAAAGATGTAATTCAGATATGATATTGACAAAATATACACGGTTATGAAATAGAATAGAGAAACCGTCTCTTTACTTTCGGAATACATTCAGTCGGTCGATGAGGATGGTTTCTTAGAGCTTGTCAGAGATTTCAGCAAATTTCTGAGTGATGGTTTCGAGTGACCACGTTTGACAGGAGCCGAGCATCTGAAAAAAATCAAAACATTTAATAAAATATTTTCCGATTAAAAAAATACAGTTTTTCAAAATATGGGGAAACCTGTCTATATTCTAAAAAACCTTCAATTTGAAGAAACTTTCTATTTCTTCCTGACGTTGTTTGCTAATAATCTCATCGAAAAGTTTGGTGAATCCTCATCAAATTAAACGGAACTGCTCAATTTCACCAAAATTTGTGCTACTTTTCGCGAAACAAAATTTATCCACAAATTGTTACATTGCGGAACTTCCGTTCTATTTTTTACCGGAACCACTAGGGGAAATTTCAGTTCCTATGTACAATTTTGAGAGGTTTAGCTATTACAGGCACAGTTTTTTGAAGTGACCATTCCAACAAAGGTTTACGGTTTGTTTCGAAAAGAGATTCTGAAAAACCGCTAACATTAAATCCTTATCAAACACTTACTGCGCTATAACCGCAAAGTCGTCAATCAAATCCTCATCGAAATCCGTGTTTTCGGTCTGAACACCATTTTTGATTTTTTCTAGAATCTTCATCAAAGCTCACCACAAGCGGATCCCTTGCAATCCCATCCACAACCGTTCCAATAATGCTTGGCGACACTGTCGCAAGACTTGTCGAGAGAAAATTGTGCAGTGAGACGTAGTAGATTTCAATCCATGTCTTATCGAAGTACTTTCGGAACGGCTCGGTGTCCTTTGCATGTTGCATGTAAGGGAATGCTGAAAAATCTATCATGAATGGGTGAGAGTAAGGTTTCATGGTCTTGGGACTGAACCAGACTTAAGATGGGATCATTAAAAGACAGTAAATGGGTTAGCAGTGCCAAAGAAAACTCGGACATCACTGGCTTTTGGCCGGATATTGGCCAGCTTCTGATCGGAGTTGGCCTAAAATCGACTGTGTAGCAGGCCGAAGTCAATTTCGTGTCAAAAGTTGAAATTTTACGTCTAGGTCGGGACCTTGCTATGAGACCGCTGGTGCTCGGTATGCTTTAGTTCTTCGAAATCTGTCCGCTCTCAGACCAGAAGTTGCCAACAACGCCCAAGGCGGTCCAAGATTGCTTTACCTTTAAGTTTCAAAATTTCGTAATACTCACCAAACCAGTCGGTCCACTGTGGGTTGTTCAGTGTTAAGGATGACATTTTTCTGAAGAACTCGTTGCACTTGGCAATATTCTTCTTCTGTACACATCGGACAAGGAATAGTCGGTAAGCGCTTGCTTCGTAGCCCTGTGCCTGTTTGATTCCTTCCTGAAAGTAAATATTTTGTTATTGAGAGATTTCGGGATGAGTTTTTGTCTTCTGAGGAAGAACGAAGGTCCTTACTCTGAGGACCATCGTCCCTGCAACCTTCTAGACAAAGAATTAGCGACTTTCCAGAGCGCAACATGAGATTTTCCGATTTCAAATAGAAAACGATGCCTCACTGAACTTAAAACTCACGATAGTTTTGTGTTTCTTACTTCATATTTTGCCGAATTTATCTTATGAAAGGTGTACAAACTCTTACAGCGTCAAGACTATGAAACACGCGAGCATTCCACGATTCCCACATTGCACACAACGTTTCGACATCTTGTTTCTCTATCGCTTCAGTCATTTCGTCGATGCATCGGTCGACCTGAAAATTTTCATTTCCAACTGTTCAGTTTGTTTTGAATCTTACCTGATAGTTGGCATCCTTGGTCTGTGAGCACTCCTGTTCGAACGCCTTCAAAGTAGTTACCATTGATCTTCCGGCCAAATAGTTTCTGACGATTTCTTCTGTGGAGTTTGGCACATGGCTCATTTGGATATTTCTGAAAGAAAATTGATTGTTTTTGCGAGAATTTGCCAGAAAAAAGTGTGAAACGTGTATTTTCGTCGATAGAATCAACCCCCAAATTCGTTTATATAAAAATCATTTGCTGTTGGAAGCGCGCTCTAATGCATTGAACTTGTCTATAAACAGAGTTTTGTTTACAATGATCGACCAAGCAATAGAACAAAGCATGTTTAACGAGATTTTTCAGCTTTTCTAATGATTTTTCTCGATTTCCTCATTTTTAAAGCGTTTTTTTGCAAAATTTACTAAGAATTTGGTTAGAAACTCACTTTTACAAACGTAATATTGATATTTTAAATAAAATAATTTAGAAAATACGAGAAATAGTCATCAAAAACAAGCTGAAAAGGCGACTAAAAAATGAATCGGCACTTGTCCTCGAGGAGTACACGGCCGGAGGGACTAGGATTGGCAAGAAGAGCGGCCAGCGCGCGCGCACACCCGCACACAAGTGAACAATTACTAGAAGTAAAGGACATGTTTGGAATGGTATTCAGGCAGAAAATTGGATCATCAGGTCTCCAATTGGTTTCGGAGCGGAATGAAATCAACTTGATGTGGGATGAGCAGCACTATGGTGAGTATTTCGATTTCTAAATTACAAAATCGTCAAAACTTTGTCCTACAAGAGCTCGAAGAGACAGAATGAACCTGAAAACTTATAAAAACTATGATGAAGGCGTTTAATTTTGTTCAAAGAAATGTCACAGAATGATTTTTGATTTTTCGACCGATGACTTCCTCGAAATGGCATTTTATAAGCTCATAAACCGATTCGATGACTTTTGACTAATACAGTAGTTTTATTACCGTCAAATAGTCAATAAAAGTGTTACTGTAGTATTTATCACTTCTTAAAACGACTATAAAAGAGCCAACTCAGAATTTCTTTATGAAACCACTCATCGGTTTTCCTTGGCTAGTTCTTTGTTTCAAAAAAAACCCCAAACAGTTGTATTAAAGCTCCTTTTGCCAACTCCAATGACATATCAAGTTTTTTTCTGAGATCAAATTTCAGACAGCTGTCTAGATGTCGCGACTCCAACAGTTCTGTGACTGGGTACTTATCGTTTAATTTGTTCACGAAACCTCCTCCGATATTTTCACACCCCAAAAACAGATAAACAAACAGGCCCTCGCTAACTAAACCCCTTGAATCGGCGGAAACTGAACTGATCATTTAGCAAACCTGAGACGAGGAAAAAAACCGAGAAGTAACCGAGAAGAAAGCCAGGCTCATCAGTCTCCCGGAGTTCTTCTAATATCTTTTGCCTCTTCCGTTTTTCCTATCTTTTTTCCTTTTGTCGTCACAAAAGAGTGTCAGTTTTAAACCTATGGATTCACTTCAAAATCCCAAACGTTTTCGGTTTTGAAGATAGAGAGAAAAAACAAAGTTCAAGTAGAGTTTTAGTGTGTGTTGGAAAATGATGAATGACGGTGTTGTTGTGGAGAAGAGGTGCTGGGAACAGAGAGAGGAGGAACAAGTTGACTGATTACTTTGTCTTTTCTTCTCACATCTTTTTTGTTACTCTTGCCAGCTCCAGAAACTCAAGAAACGTTTCAGATCAACACGATGTGGTTGCCGTTGGTCTTCTTCATTGGTACGGTGTTTGCGACCTCCGGAAACGGACCAAAGAAGCGTAAGTGGTTTTGTTGATGCTGTCAGTAAAATCCTGAAATTTTTAGCAATATGTGAGGTGATTCAAGTGGATTCGGCAAACAATAGCGACATGTTGCTCCCTCTGGCCATTATCACTGATATGGATAGCAAGTCAAAGGACACTAACAACTGGTACAGCACCATTCGCTATGGTGCTCTGGCTTTCTCGCACGTTAATTCATTTTCTGAAAAATCTAATTAGTACAGTCTGAAAAAAAAAACATAAAATACTCGGCTGTCTATAACTTTCGGTCAGAAGTTTTAAGACGGATGTTGACCTGGTTCTGGTCGAAACTTGCCCAAAAACAGGGACATGGTCAGATTCCGGTCGGCAGTTGAAAGTTAAAATGCTTTGGAACCCTGCCACAAGTTTGTCGAAGTTTGGTCAGCTCCAGTAGCAGTATATCCAAAATCTAATCAATCTCCGATCGGAAGATGCAGGTGACGCCCAAGACTCTGACCAAAAATCCAAGAATTATTGAATTTGCGGATGTATTTTTTGAGAATTTTAGAAATAGCTGGCTCCCACTTCATATTCCCAAAATCATCCAATTCCAGAACCGAACATCATCCTTCATCCACTGGTTGGGAGGCATCAACATCACGTCTAACATGAATTTCAAACAAAGATCCATGGAGATGAGTGACCTCAAAATTTTCCGAAATCGACTTCTATCAGTCGATGACAAACTTGGACTCGTCTATTGGCTTCGAAATGGAACTGCCGTTCCATGGGTGATCGCTTCGACTGGAGATGGTTCAACTGCTACGCGTAAGTGTTTGAGAGTTTGATTTCGAAAGCCTAAATAGTGACTTTCGAAATATTGTTTAAATTTTTCAGCATTCAAAGGAGAGTGGATGACGATCAGGAATGATAATCTTTATTTGGGATCAAGTGGACATGAAGTTGTCACAGCAACCGGGGAATACATAAATGATGATGAGATGTACATCAAGGTGAGAAATTGAATTTCGAGTTCAAAATCTAACTTGTAAAAATTAAGGTTATCTCTCCAACAGGAGCGATGAGCACTGAAGATTGGACGGCGAGATTCGTGAAGCTCCGCAGAGCAGTTGGCATTCACTTTCCCGGATTCATGATCCACGAAGCTGTTCACTGGTCGGATATTCACAAGAAATGGTTCTTCCTTCCTAGATATGCTTCGAAGCTTCCATTCGATGCCACCAATGTCTATGAAACAGGCTCCAACATGCTGCTCAGCACCTCCGACTGTTTCTGTGATACGAAAGTTGTCCACATTGGGAAGCAAGAACAAACCAGAGGATTCAGTGCATTCCAATTCATTCCTGGAACCAAAGATGAGATCATTGTCGCTCTGAAGACCTCAGAAGTTCCAGCAGACCCAGCGAAGCCATTTGAGAATCATATTTTTTCAACCTGGATCACAATTTTCAAAATCGACGGAACTGTAATTCTGGAGGACCAGGCTCTAGATGATGGGGTCAAGTATGAGGGAATCGAGTTCGCCAATGTATTCCAATGCTTGTAAATTAACAGATTTTGTTTTAAAAAGCTTTATTATTATTATTTAATGTTCAAGTTCTCAGAATAAAACAAATAAAGTGTTGACCAAGTTTTTTCTTTTATTTTCAGATATGTCAATTTTCCAAACAGACTTTTTTGATAGTGACTACTGATCTATTCTTATAACGAACAGCGAGATAGGACATAATAATTAGAACAACAAGTAAGAATACAGAAATACCAAAAAGAATCCAGGATAAAGTAGTCATAGTCCAGTCATGCAATTGTTGGTTCGTTTCTTCTTCATAGCATTCTTTTCTAGGGTCGGCTGTGATAAACTCTCCACAACAGGAAGTGAAAAGGTCGACGGGGCATAAAGGCTGTTTTGGAGGGCAGTTCCTGACGAATCGTGTCATATCTCGCAGTGTTACATCGTGAGGATCGTGGCGGTAGAACACCTGAATATGAAATTTTGAAACTTTTATCCGTGAAAATCTCTCACCTTCACAAATGGAATCCCATCCAACAACATTGTTTCGATAATAATGGTCGATAAGAATTCTGGTGGCAAATCCTTGCCCAACGTTTCTTCTCGAATACCCAGAGCCTCGAGGAAAGGAAGAATGAGGAGATCATGCTGAAAAGTTTTTGTAACGCTTGAAATTTCTAATGATTTCTCAGCTCACTCACCGTGCTGAATACCTGGAGCTTATGGCGGTCACAACTGATATGTCCCTTTTGATTTTTCTGATGGCATCTTACTTTTTCTTGAATGTCGTTCAAAATTTTGTCCAGCAATAATCCCGTTTTAACTCTGATCCCCTTTGAACTCTTGTACTCTCCAACAGATGCCATCACCGCCAAAGCCTTGTAAAACACAGTGCGCGACTCTTTGTAGGCTTCTTCGTTGAACCAGGACGGAACTGCTAGACCCGCTTCTTTTTCCAGAATCAAAGCTGGAAGATTTTCATCGGATCTTAGCTGAAGAGTTTGAGATGCGGCAGTAGCTCGTCGCAAAGCTTTCTCACTGATAAACCACTGAAAATGAAATGAGAATTGAATGAATTAGAATCTTATAAGAATACCGGATTCTTTTTGGCTTGCTTCTTGTCGTCTTCAGTTAGATTGAAGAAGTTGGTCCATTCATCAATTTGGAAATCACAGTCAAGTTTAGGAACCAGGAGCTGAAAATTAGTGTTGTACTCTGAATATTGAGCATGCGCTTACAAAATCATCAGGTTTCGCCACAGTTTGCACCGGTGGAGTTGAATTCAAAAACATTGTATTTCCTACTGTTTGAATTGTCATCAAACATCTCTCAACTGGACTACTACGGAACAATAACTGAAAAAAAGTCATCATTTTCTTCCAAATTTCCATATGCTCTCCTCTCACTTGTGTCGGCAACATTCTGGCATCCACAAACGTGTTCACATAACGATCTTTGAGTAATTTTCCGATCAGTCTCGCTTGCTCGACCCCTTGCTAAAATCAAGAGAAAATTTTTTGTATCTGTTATCGAATGACACTTGATCCAGCAAGTCATTAATTTTGTTAGGATAACATACGTCTGTCAGTTGGCCCAAACCACGATAAAAATAAGATTTTGCCTCCTCCGAGGTGACATTGAGAACTGGTGCACGAGCTCCGTGACGGAAGATCTAGAACAATTTTGAGGTTAATGGAAACGGCGTTTTTTGAGACAAGGATCAGAACTTAACCTACAGTACGGGTCAATGAGATATACAAAAGCATATAATAAGTTGATGTTTAGCCGTTTTGAACATTTTCAGAACTCTGGAGCTCATCTGTCAAGCTTCCAATTACTTTGAAAATTTTGAAGTGTAAAACAGACCTGAATTGAAAACTCTGAAATTACTGAATATTTGAAAACCAAAAAATACTGGACAGCCGAGCACCAGTCTCCTGAAAATGGTCCAATTGGCCGAAAATCAACTAAAAATACGTTTTTGTACATCTTTTTAACCGGGATCCTGACATTATTTGTTCCACTTTACAGAAACCGTTTTTTTCTCACATTCTACAATTCAACTTACCACATGGACTGAAATCAGTTGTGCCTGAGACAGAGCAAAAATCACAAATAGGAACACGTAGAATAATACCCTCATCCTGAAAAATAGACACATAAAACATTCAAAACTTGGCTTATAAAGGGTGCAACAAAACGGGGTTATGGTATTATAATTTATTCCGTCTCCTACTAGTTTTCAAGAGAAGAAGAAGAATAACAGTCGAAAAAGAGACAAAAAATGAAGCAGAACACATTGCTGGAATGATTCAGAGTTTCCCATCATGATAAAAAAAAATAAAAAGGAAGAGAAAACTGTGAAGAAAAAATAGGCTATTCTCTAAAAGAAGCAGACACCTGCTCAAGGAAACACAAAAGAAATCAAATGAAAAAAATTTGGGGTGCAAGGTGATTGTGTTGTAATTTTCCAGAGGTGCCCTCTATCTGCTACCCATCGCTCAACGATTTATGGGTTGTCGTACGACACGAGACGGTGGGCCCCGACCGACACAAGAGATAGAGATCCCGAGACTGACTAAGAATTTTCTCGCGGCTTCTTCTTCTTCTTCCTTCTGCTTCTTCTCGTCGCATCGCCTCAAGGAGGGCAACAATGAAGGCAATGATGGGTGAACTAGGGGCAATTAAACAAGAAATGAGATTGCTCACTTGCTTTTTTAACCCATCAAGCGCCGCTAATATGCTCTTTCTTTTTTCCACCCTGCTGTGTTTTTGACAAGGCGAGTTAAAGCAGATAAATCAACAAAAGTGTCAGTGGAAGTAAAAAAAGAGAATTGGTTGTGGCAAAACAAAACAATATGACCTAATCTTATCAATCTAAAGAAGTAGGCAATTCATCAAAAAATAGTGTATACATATGAGTGGTCAGAAATCTGGTTAAAAATGAAGAGCAGATACATTTCTTTTGAAAATTTCGACATTCCGTTTTTAAAGAAAGAATTTGTGGGACTGCCAAAGATTTTTCAGAATGCAAAAGTCGATAATCAAAATCAATAATGAACACGGAAGAAGAATATAAACTGAATATAGAAGAAGAAGAAGGAAAAGATACAAACCATATCATTATCGGTCATGACATATTTATCTTGTATGGGGATTTCCATCATCACAAAGCGCAAAAATCAAAAAAATCTTCTGAAAATTATATTTTTGAATTATTTTATAATCCAGACAAAATTTCTATATAGTGCACGGGAGGTTTCTTTTCATTCAGAAGGTCCTGGATGTGTAATATGACAGGAAGTTAGTGATTCCGGTTGAGTAACTTATTTATGAAATGCAAAGAATGTCTCTTGAAAAATTACACATTATATTTTGAAAAAAAAAAGAGAAAAGAGCAGGCTGAAAGAAAAAACCCGGAAAATCAATTATTCGATAGTCAGGAAATTATTATTACAGATTTTCGAATATCGAGGCGAATGTTCGAGTTTCGAATCAAATTATTTCACTATTTTTGAATCAAGAAAGTTTCAAAAGAATATACGAGTTCTAACTCATTTAATCAACGTTTTTGAATATAACGTGAAACAGTTAGTTACATGCATTTTCGAAGAATCGCGGGAACCGAAAAACCAAGAAACTGTAATATAACACCATTCTTAACAGATTGCCCTTCTCTAACACAACGTCACCCTTATGTAATGATTTGAGGTAGCAAAACAACATTATTTTTGCTTGAGTATAGGAATCTAAAAAATTCAAACCGTTCACTTATTTTGCTACATTGATAACTATCCAATTCATTTTCTTTCTAATGGTTTTGAAGTCTTGACAAACGCGCTCCAACTGAACAAGTCATGATTTTTTGTTAAAATAGATATTATTGGTACTTTTCGGTCATATCTCCAAAAATAACTTTACCGACTATTCCAACTGAAGAATAGGACAATTTTTTACGCCGTATGCATAAGTCTCAATTTTTGAGGGTGACACTTGAAAGTCATTTCAGTGAAAAATTATTGCATCTGATCAAGACAGCATCTCCTAAAAAAGGAGCATATCAACGTAGTGATTAAAGTGTTAACGGTAAATTTAATGAAAGTTGACGGTTAGGGGAGATTACTGCAAAAGAACCTGAACATTTTATAATCACAGACTTTCGTGGAAATTTCCGAATCGGTATCCTCTCGTCAGTTTCAGCATTGAAAACTCGTTTCAATGCAAAAATCGCGATTTTCAAAGGCGATGTTTTTAGTCTAGGTACAGAAACTGATAAAACTCACATCAGCTGAAACTGGCAACAGGTTTCTAAATTTTTTAGAAGTTTCAAGATAGGATATTATTAACCTATCCTGAAGTTCTCATCAAACTCTGGCAAACTCTGGTGTTGAAGCTCCCTAGATAAGTCATCAGAGAAACATTGATTCAATTCAAATTATTCATAAAAATTCTTTGAAATTAAAAAAAAAACACGATTTGTTCTGAGAGTTCAGATATTCAGATTATATTAGGTTGTTTGGAAAGTTCCTCCCATTTTTAGCGTCAGATACACTCAATGAAAAAAAATGTCAAAACTATCTCGGATAAATTGGAGGTAATGACCATTGTTATCAATGACTATCTGCCAATGCTCCACTAAATTTTGGATGCCTTCCTTCCAGAACTCCGGTCACAGCGAGTTGAAAATCAAGGCAACCCATTTTTGGTATCCTGTTTTGAAGTGAATTTTTGTCAATCAAGATGACGTCAGAAATGGCTGGAAAGGTAGTAATCAGAAAGTAGAAGAGTAAAGCTATACAATGAATAAGGCAGAATCGTCTAGCCATATCCATAGAGATCGGCGTGGGTCTTCCTTCCTGTATGAGGTTGCGAATTTTAATTTTGAAAATAAAACTTTGTGTTTCTCTCCAATAAAGATTCCCATGGAGTCTGAATTTTGGGATCTGATAAGAATAGGTAGAGGCCGTAATAGTGACACCATCATCTAGCAGCTTCCAATACTCCATTTCTTGGTAGACCGCCATAACGACAACATCCCATTTTTAACACGAATTTCACGTTTCGGGACGTCTGGTGGTTGGGAGCCTTTGTCAACCCCCTTCGTTTGTCGTTTATAGTAATCATACATAACTCATTTATCACCACTAGTAATGATTTGATTCCATCATTCATGTGTGCAACACAGGATGAAAAGATTCCAACAGGTACCCACCCGGGAAAAAAGTTGCGTTGAGCCAAAAAGTGTGATCCATGTCTTTGCACATTTTTAGACTTTGCCGAGAATTTCCAATTTATGGCTTTTTGACAAAAGGATTGCCACTGATGTACTCAATATATCCCACAAAGTTTGAGACGGGTTCCTTTCAATCCCGGCTTTTAATGCGTCCAAACCTAAGCCCATTTGCCTTTTTGAAGGGAGATTTTCGTCCAACGAAAATTCCTTTATTTCAAATTGGTTAAGCCAGGGTGTAATAGTAGTTTGAAAGGATGAACCTTTGTTGTTCATCTCCACTAATTAGCAATCGATGTCAGCAATTTCCCGGTCAGATATAAATAAAAACGAAAGTGGAGTCCAAAAATGGAAATTGTTAGGGGCAACAACGGTGGGCATATCTCAATATACGAAAAGAGGAGAATGATCTCCGTAAGGGTGTAGACACTATTGGATTCTACCAATATACTGATAAAACGACAGGTGCCCTGATTTTACCCCGTTCATAGAAACGAAATTTGAAAACAGAAGTTCAAAAATGGGGGGAACTTTCCAAACAACCTAATATTTATTCTGAAAATATTAACTTCACTTTCATACTACCCTATTTTTTTGCGTGTACCATTATTGTATTCCGATTTCTCTCATAGATGTGTTTTGATCCTACATCACAGTTACTTGTTTTGACGAAATTTCGAACGTTTTTACTGCCCTTTTGGAATGAACATCTTCACTTATTCGATTCCCTTATTTCAAAGATTCAAACAAGTTCAAAAAGTACTACATACAAGTTCAATTGAGTTGAAACGCAAATCCGATTTATATATGAACAGATTATCGCATAATTTTTTAAAAATTGGTTAGGATGTGTGGTCAAAGTTTTGAATTTTTCATTCAGTGACAGGAAGTAATGTTTTTGAACGAACGAAAACCAAAAAAAAACAATGAAATAATAAAAATTGAACATCAAAAAGGAACATTAAATAATTTCCGCGAAATGAACTAATTATATATGCAGCTGGTCCATGAAGTGAAGAAGTACTTGAAAACCATTGGGCAGATGTGTGCGTCGTGGAAGTGCTTCATGAGATTTTACGAACCCTAAAATGAGCAGTTGAGAAATGAAAAGAATGTGAAATGAGCGCATTTTGGAGCAATTTATGATGCACTAAAAATCACACTATAAATAGACAAAAAAACTCCGGGAAAATGTAGGTACACGCGGCCAGCCCACTCTATATGTTATCATGTCGTCGGCACACCCCTGACACACCTACCGACTGTTTCAGAAAAAAAGAATCTTGTTGGATGTTGAAGAGAATTTCAAAAGAATTTTCAAAATTCCTCGGTCCGCTAATTTCTCTTTCATTGGAACACATTAAAATTCCACATGACATTTTTATAGGTTATTTCGTGGAATTTAGGTTCAGTCATACGATTTGGGTCCTTTGTTTTTTTTTCTATTTTCTTGTAACAAAACCTGATAATATCTATTTTACAACGCCAATGAACTTCTGCCCCTCCTGAAAATAACTCTAAAAACAAAATCAGCTGATTCCAATGCCACATTTCTCCCTCATTCTCTTGTTATCTTTATTGAGTGCAAAATTGTCTTCTGTTTCCTATCAATTCTATTTCAAATGAACAAAGTCAGTTCAAAACGTCAATTTGACCTAAAAAAGGCTTCCTTCCTCGGACGATTAGGTTCTGTTTTCAAAATTGTGGGTTTCAATTCGCTTATGCAAGGTTGAAATTCCTGTTCATTTCTGTATTCGATCTACCAAAATTCACCACCAAACCTGAAAGATCCATCTCACATTTGGCACAAAAACTAAAACCCAAAAATTCGAAAAAAAAAATGGATGGCCATCCCATTTAATCTTCTTTATAGGACTATCGCTTTTGATCCTGTTCGCTGGTTTTTGAATTTTTTCAGTTTTTTTTTGTGATTTGTTTTATACTACCTTTGTTCCGTGTCTGTTTTGGTTTTGGTTTTTTTCAATGGACCTTCAAAAAATCCTTTGTGTAACTGATCTGAAGGAGAAAAAATGTCCTCGGTGCAGGCTCATGTCGAGTAGGTATTTCGATTTATGAAGCCCTTCTTCCCCGCTTTTTTATCGTCTTTATGGTCACTTTTTATTCTGCAACACGCCTCGGGTAGGCCGTTTCATGAAACAATATATAAGAAACATGAATAATGCGTGTGGGTTGTGACATGTTGTTACCTGTATGTCTATATTATCCATCGAAAAGCTGCTAGAAACATTGTCAGAGGTAATGTGCACAGAAATTCATTGGGAATATAAATTAATTAGGTCCTTCAACGACAAACATAAAATAACGACTTCAAAACAATGCTAATTAGCTAAAATATCGCAAATAAGCTCCGCTTTGTCACGTCCGATGAGAACTATAAATATATCATTCCCTGCTTTTTTTCACAAGAAAAAACACTTCTAAAAAGCGTCAGACAAAAGATTTTCGAATATTCAAAATATCGGCTTCACCATCATCCAGCTTCGATAGGGATCTGTTGCCGCCTAAAACTGAGAAGGGGGATGCCGATCTAAACGGTCTATTCCTACGACGCAATCCGCCAATTAACCGTGACATAACGCTTTTCAGAAATCGTGTTCCACAATTTCCTTCGCTAAAAAACCTTGAAATTTCTATTTTATTCCTTTCAATGAGCAAAAATCTGTTTCTTCATTTTTATTCGAAGTCAAATTTCGATCTTGAATTGAACTTTCGTATAGAGATCAAGTCATAAAAAAGTCATTCTGTGTTAGACAGAATCTGTTTTTTATTTCAAATTTTGAAGTCACAACTGATTCTGTCTACTGCCGTTCCTCGAAAAAAGCGATTAAAACTTGGTCTCGTTTGGTATTCATCTCTATCTATGTCATTTCCTTCTTTCTTCCCTTTCGCTCGTCCAGTCGTTTTTTATTTGTATACAACGTCTTCCTCCTCCTCCTCATCACCAATTATTGTTTTAAATTCGAACTCTCCTCTTCCGCGAGACTTTTTTTTCGGATGGTCGCTAACTATTTGGTAACTAATTGCACTAGTCATTTTTCGACCGCATTCCGCGTGATGACCGCAGTTACCTTGAGACCCATACAAACTGCTGAGAACATGCAAAGTGATCGCAAATTGAGGTAATGACATACATGATGGCACATGTGGGTGGGAGGAGGGACGAGAGGATGTCGGTTTTTGTCCTCTATCCCATAGTTGTACTTTTTCAATCACTTTGTTTGAATTTTTCAACTTTTTCAATTTTTTTTCGTATCTACTCTGACCCGGTGATCATTTTTAGGTGGTCTATGATTTTTGATTCAAATTTGAGCTTCAATTTTTTTCTGCTGATTCGGGTTATCTAGGAAATCCAATTCCAGACTGAAAGTTTCAATAGAAACTAATATTCTTAAATTGCAGAAGTGTTTTTGAAGAGATTGGCAAAAGAAAGCTACTGTAGGTCAAATTGACTGTGAAAAGTCTTAATGGTAAATTTTCTAGAATAATTTTCAGCCTGAAATTTTGGAAAAATTGAAAAACAAAATTAGAAAGAAATGAAGTACGTAATAATTTTCAAGAAAATGGTTTTTTCCAAAGTTCGAAAAAACATTTTTAGTGCTTGAAGCTTCCTTCAACAAACTTTTTTTCCGTTTTCCCCATTCAATCAGCAACATTTTTTTGTTATTAGAACGTGGCATTGAAGATCAACATAAAACGTTTTTTTCTCACCATTTTCATTGAATTCAACCAACACAATCACCCTATGTATTCTTCGTTTCATTTTCGTTTTGCTTTGTTTGAAATCTCAGACATCGAAAGTGATAGAAATGTGATAAATCTCTCTTTTCCATCAAGTAAGCGTTCAAAAGGACATTAGCCACCGCCAGGAAAGCGAACTTATGCAAAACGTCATTTGGAATGTGTAATGGACATCTTCTTTCTCCTCTCTCTCTTTTCCCGCACATGACATCCGTCCAACGCACATTTCTTGAAATCGAATATGGTTGAGAAAATGAGACATTCTACCATCTGGTTTTGCTTATATTTTTCTCTTCTTTATCCCATCACTTTCATCCCCACTTCTCCTCTAATTTTGTCCCCAAATCCCTCTGCACAAGTTTGCACATTTTGTTTGAATTGAGAGAAGAGAACTGCTATATACCGGTCAAACACCCACAAGCTATTCCATTTTGCCATCCATTTTTGCAAAGAGTGCTCCGCCGGAAGTTCAATTTCCTTTTGATATTTTTTTGGACTATGTTCGTTTCTTGGAAGGTGTTGTTGCTTCCAGAGTATCAAGATTCTAAAATAGTCCGCTAAAGAAAACTACAAACTCATTTAGAAGAGCTCATCTTCCCCCGCACACCATCTCCATCCACTTCCTCTTGTTTTTCAAATTGTTTATTTTCTTTTATTTCCAGTTTTCCAGTCCATCTGAAGTTCTTGAACTGCTCATAAATTTGGAGAAACGAGTTCTTGTCTACTTCCAAATACTAATGAATTCTTCTTTTTCATTCTTCACCGTCCCATGAAAAGAAAAATGTAAATTTCGGACTGAGTTAGTTGGTCGTATGTTCTCACTTAGAAAATCCAACGACACTGAAAGCGGCACCAGAGAACAATCACATAAATTGTTTATGAAAAGTGTTTTGCTCTGAAGAGCCCGGTCGTCGCCACACAAATTTTATTATTTTCTCTTGAGGGATTGTACAGTGGCCTGTGTTTTTTTTGCAATTACGTTTTTTTCTGACTACCTAATTTTAGTAGTATAGAAAGTGAGATTGATATTGTGTAAGCGGCTTGTTTAAGGTTCATTAAGCTTTGAAATTTGTGTACGACACAATCTTCATCTGCTCTTTTTTTGCTCGAGATGTTCTACACATCTAAGACACTATATACATTTCACGGCATGTTTTTTTTGCGCTTGTGAAAAATAAAACAAATGCGTGGATTTATAGAGCCAATGTGGCTGTTTGTTTCAGTTTAGTTGATAAACAAAAGCTGATTTTGTCACAGTATAAAACTCAGAAACTCATGTTCAAATTTTTTGTTTTTTTTCTTGTTGAAACATAAATTTTGGACCTCCTGTCAACAAATGAGTGGTCCACGCTGCCAAAAATGCATGACCCCTCTCCGTTTTTTTTTCGCTCCTTGTTTTTCCCTTTCTTCTCTCTTTTCTGACTCCAGCTTCTCTTTGGCTTTCTACATTAAATGAAAAGCCAAAATACTTACCAGAAGAAGAGCTGTAGTAGTGAATTATCCACTTCATTTTTTCCTCTCACTCTAAACGGAAGTTACTGAGTTCGAGAGTCAATATTGCATAATTTGCAGCTGTTCCAATAAAAAATAGTTTTCATTTTCGAAGAAATTTTTTGGAGGAGAAGTTGAATAGTTTGAAGGTCACGTTTCAAGTTGATTTTTGAAATTTTACCGTATTTTCTCTAATTTAATCCCACCAAAATCATCAACTTCGAGCTAAATTATCTCAATTTCTGTGAATGATATGGAATTTTCATCAACTGATAAAATCTTGGTGACAATATGATAAATATTTTATCAAATGACAAATTTTCAATATTTCCATAGGAACTCAGATAATTGAGATCAAATTGATGTTTTGTGTAGGTTTGCATGAGAGGAAATACAGTAAATTCAAGCTTTCCCAGCCCTAAATCTACAGTAACCTAAAATGTGATAACTAATTATTGTGTCCCTTTCAAATTTCGAATTTGTAATTTTTGAACTACAATCAAAATATTTCATAAATTTTGACCAATTTCCTGAAACGCGTATTCGAATTTCCTGCTCATTTTTTGTCGTACGTCACAATTTTTTGAGAAACTTATTTTCACATTCTAGTTTTTTGATGCACTCGTTCTGTTCTCATCTCATTTCAAATTCATTTGTTGATGGAGTGGACCCGCACTAACTTTTCCCATTCGTTTTGTTTATTTCTCTTCGAACATTGAAACACTCCTCCCGATTTTGCGTACACCTGAACCCCACATCAATTCCATCCATTCTTCCATTGTTATTTTCCCCTTCTTCAATTCTCATGATCCTATCATTTCAAACTTAATCTCAGATGTTCGCACTTCTCACACGAGGGATACCATCTTTGAAAAAGCATCGATATCTCAAAGAAAAATATCAGAATAGTTCAGATGGCTATGAATCATTATTGGTGAGTACTTCTAAGGTAAAAAAGCAATGAAAATTGCAACAATTTGTACTATTTTCGCACTTAACATCCAAATAACCATGGTTCTTGGCTTCACTGACACTGCGAATCTTTAGGCGAATAGGATTTCTAGACCCTGTGATAGTGATAGTGATATATGATGAAAAAGTGGTCGCGGCGGGTGGGTGAAGTTATGATATATAAACCGTGCAGGTTGAATGAAATCGAACAGGCTGCCTCCTTGCAAAGAAAAGTGTTTTGTTTCTCATTTCCTTGAACCCCTGGAATCGATGAAAAAATTCTTGGTGCTATCCCCTATACCTAGTATTTTAACCCAAAATTTTGATCCAATTGGAGGAAATGGATCCATCAAAAGTTACACGAGGTGTTCACATTTTTGTGATCTCCAATGAGGTTATTATTGAGATTTTTCTCATAAAATTACTTAAGAGTTTCTAAATTAAATTTCTTGCAGCTGGAAGACTTGAATTCAGAAGATGGAAAACCTAAACCACCGGATGTTCACATACGAATGCCACGAATAGTGAACACATGTCCACCAGGATCATCATCGTTACGATTAGCATTAGTTGTGCTGAGTATAGGTGCTGCCAGTCATTTTTTGGTGAGAATTTGAACTTCTTGATTTGATTTTTCATTTTACTATTTTCAGCTGTTCCTAGACAGTGTAGTCGACAATTTACTACCAGCTGCTATGCCGTTTTTCTTATCAGTGTATGAAACTAAAGAGAATGGTTAGTACAAAATGATATCACTAGTCAAAAACATCCGTTTCACTTGAATGATTCCAGCCAATCATGCGTGGGAGATGCTTGTTTCGTCAAGAATCTATGGTCTCGCTATCGGATGTTTCATCGCTGTCCTTCTATCTCATCGGCATGGAAGAAAACTACCGGTTGTTGTTGGTGAGGAGAATGAACCCAAAAACAGGATTTAAAAAAAACGTTGTTCAGGAACAATACTTGATGTTATTGGGGTGATACTAACATTACTCATTACCTATGTTCCTCATGGAGTGACTGTTGCGACAATTGGAAGATTGATAAACGGGATCGGACAAGGAATGGTACAAACCGCTGGCTCGGTGATGCTTTCAGAGTTGCCACCATTGAATAAACGAGGAACCGTTTTAGCTACACTGGTGATTCAAAAAATATCTGAGATTTTTCCTATAAAAATGGTTTCCAGACAATGTGGGCTTGCATGGGGGAGCTTGGAGGAATGACAATCTCGTTGGACGACTTTTTTGGAACTCCAGAGCTCTGGCAATGGGCGATGGGTTTCCCACTTCTTGTCCTTCTTCCTGCACTGTACATCATTTGCCATGCTCCCGAATCTCCCCGATACCTTTTCCTGGAGAATCGAGAAAACGAAGCAAGAAAAGCAATGTCGTACTATCAGGTAAGCATTGCTCACTGAGCAATGAATCATCCTCAGATTTCTGGAAATAAACGATTTTGCAGAGCCCTGCCGATTGTAAACAATCAATCGAAGAGATTCTGATCGAGAAGCAATATGTGAGTTTGAGTGCTTCATGTACTCTATGTTTAAACACATGTTTTGTTGTAGACATTGCAAATGGTGAAGGAAAAAATTGATGAGAACGGAAATTCGAGCAAAAAAGAGAAGGATACCTTGTGGAACACGATTATTGAACGTTTGAAAGATGGGAAATTTACCAGAGCATTGTTGATTGCACTTTTCGTTCAGACGTTTGTTCATCTTGATGACTGGGTAAGAGGAGAAAGTGTTAGAAAAAAGTCAAGATGGAATTTTTCAGCTCTGGATTTCGTATTCGACTCAAATTTTTGAAAATTTTGGCTTAAGTTCTGGAAAAGCACAAACAGCCTCGTTGATTATGTCTTTGCCACAAGCTGTGATCAGTGTTGCGTTGTTAGGGTGAGTTCCTTCTGATAAAACAGCATCCGTATATGTACTTGTAGCTCAATTATCTAGATTACTGTGAAACATTTAGAAAGGGTAAATATTAATAAGTTTGTCATAAAACAACAAAAATAATGTAAATCGATTTTTTATATCATTTCTAGAAGTTAAGATATGTGATGATGAAAAATACCGGAAAAAATCTTTTAAAACCGCATTTCATAATATTTCTCTTGCTAAGCAAAATTCTGATTGCTGTGAAACCTGTAATAGAAGAACACTTAGCTTCTCACTTTGTGCTAGTTTAGCTCCTATAAAAGATATAGAAAACTGGTCAACTGATGAATTGTTTTTCATATTATCGCAAGCATTTCAGCTGTTGACAAATTTTCGAAATCTCGCACGGGTGCCAAGATACATAAGCTCAAATTTTCTAAATTTCATCTTGTAAGATATGCCGTTTGTAACCAGAAAAGTAGAGAAACCCCAAAATGAAATCCAGAAAGGGAAATTGGCGTTTTCTAAAAATTTAATTTGCTGTGTTGGATTTGTACAAAAATATATCAACTGCGTATCTGAAACTCGGATTATGTTTAACATACTGGAATTTCTAAACAAATCAATTGTTGAACAAAATTTTCTGATTTCAAATTTGATTACTAGTTTTTACCCTCAAAAACGTGAAATTCCTTCCAGATGCTTTGACAACTTTGATCGCCGAACACTTCTCATCGTTCCAACAATTCTAAGTGTAATATTCGGTTTCCTCGCTATCGTCTTCTCCAGCCCTGGTCTCTCAAGCCTCGTACCGCTATTCGTTATCATACCCATACTAGCCACTTTTGATCTATCAGTCGCCGCGATCAGTGGAGAATCGGCTTACGCGATTGTACCCGAACTTTTCCTTGCAAATGATAAAGTGCTGGGATCAGCTATCGTTGGCATCGTTCAGGTTTGTGATCTCTCATCGAACGTACAAACCAGAATATGTGTTGTTTAGAATGGATTCGGAGGAGTGTTAACAAATTGTCTTCTGACTGCACTTACAAATCATGGAATTTCAAATGTTTTGGTACCATTTGTGGCAATGAATACAATTTACGCAGCTGTCACTTACAAATGGTTACCGGAAACCAACGGCAAAACTCCTCAGGTACCATAATACCTAGAATCACATCATGAAATTTTTCATTTTTCAGGAAATCAGTCGTCACTTCTCTCCAGAATTCCCAGGCACCGATTTCTACTTATATGTCAAGCACAAGTGCTCAAACATCGCTGCATATCTAACCGCCAAACCGGTGTTATTAAATGTGATTAGTTTTATTGTCCAGCTAGTTGGCTGCATTTTTCTTCTGGATTTCGGAGTCAGCATTTTCAAAAAAATTGGAGCGTGAACTCGGGTATCACTTCTTCTAAATGACACCAGTTATGAATTAGAGAAAAAAAAAACAAAATTGGTCTCGTCTTGAAAATGGGTTCTCATCAGATTAGTTGTAATTTTTCTAGGGGTTGCTTTTTTGTAATACTTGTACTTTTTTTGTCTGTAGATATTTGATAAAGCTATACATTTCGAACAGTTTGTTTATTGATACAATAAATACGCAAATGAATACAACGACGGTTCAAGTACAAATATCATATACGTTTCAGGTCACATTTCAGCAACAGATATCCCGTGGGGTAAAGTGAAATTACAGATTGAAAAACAAAAAAAGGAATGCACGAATTGAATCAAATTACAGAGAAATAAATTACTTGGCACATTTCGATGGGTCTGGTCGGTCGCACATCATGGTGTCGGCGTGGAAGCTGAGCCCATTTGGACATTCAAAGTTGTAGGAAAGTCCATTGACGCATCTGATGAATTTGAGGCAGTCGCTCGGAACACCAAAGAATCCGTCCTTGGTACACTTGAAAGCCTCGGTCGCGGTTGTTGGGGTCGCAGTAGTCGTTCTAACAGTTGGAGCAGCTTTGGTGGTAGTTGTAGTGGCTCTGGTAGTGGTCACGGAGCATCCCGATGCAGTAGCAGTGGTACAGTACTTGAGAGACGAGGAGAATTGAAGACCAGATGGGCAAGCCATACTATAGGATTGTGCTGAAATGGGGAAAATAAATGAATTTGTCAGTAGTAGTAATCTAAAAACTTACAGTTGATGCACAAAACGAATCGTCCACAGTTGTTAACATCCGGCCATTGTCCGTTAGCCTTTCCAGCACAAACATTGGAAGAGCTGGTGGTGGTTGTAGCTGGAGCACGAGTAGTTGTGGTAGTGGTGGTCACAGCGGAAGTCATTGGTGGACGTCCTGTGGTTACAGTAGTGGGCACAGTGGTGGCGACAGTGGTTGGAGCAGAAGTGACACCTCCCTTCTTTGGAATAGTAACTCCACCCAGCTCTCTAGCAATCACACTGATAAGTGGATAGAGTTGTCCGTTGGAGTTGCTGCATCCGGCATTGAAATCATCAAAGTCAAGCGTCCAAACAAATGCTCCTCCGTATCCTTCTCTCTTCACATAAGCCATCTTGTTAGCAAACGACTCCTCATCGTCATAGGACCACCATTGGTTTCCTTGGACCAAATATGGGACTTGAGATTGGCTGTCCCAGTAACGAGTAGCACCACTGGCAAGCATCTCGCAGAACTCGAAGTAAGCTCCAACACCAGCTTCTTGGACGTATTGAGTGATTTTGGCAGGAGATCCGCTGGTTCCTGGGTTGATAGAACTGGCGTTGTTCAAAGTCCATCCTCTTCCATAAGTTGGCATTCCAACGATGATCTTCTCTTTAGGCATACCCTTCTGGTTCCAGTATCTGGCAGACGAATCGACATTCCATCCGTTCCATTCAGCTGGGAGCTCGGTGGTGGCGTAGAGTGGAGAGTTGAATCCAACAAGAGACGCCCAGGCACCGAAGAAATCATAACTCATGAGAAGAATGAAATCAAAGTTTGGAGCGAGATTTGGAATGTCATATCCAGCATCAATGGTAGCTGGTCCAGCGGCAACGGCAGCGGTGATGAGAAGACGTTCTTGGTTGGTGGATCCTGCTTCCGATTCGCATGCGGCCTTCAATTCCTTGATAAGAGCAACATAGTTAGCCATATCGGTAGCTCCGGATGGGTACTCCCAATCGATGTCAATTCCGTCGAATCCCCAAGTACGTACAAATGTGATAGCAGAATCGATGAAGACCTTTCGAGACGCAGCGCTTGCAGCCATTCCTTGGAAGAGAGCAGTTCCGAAACTCCATCCTCCGAAGGAGAGAAGAGTTTTGAGTTGAGTATCGATAACTTTCAGCTTGTTCACTCTTCTGTACATTCCTTCTCCAGCCCAGTCGTTTGGCAAGTCAGCTGGATCATAAGCTCGAACGGTGTAGTCGGCGTTCATCCATCCGAAAGCGAACAGAATGTGCGTGCAGAGTCCTGGTGTATAATCCTCTGGCACAAACTTCGCACGTCCTTGCCTATAAGAATAGAGAACTAGACTACTCTTCCCCAATCATCTTTCGATTATATGCCTCTCACTCTCTCAAACAAAATGATCAAATTACAAACCTGTATTGAGCCCAGTTGGTGAAGTAGCATGGCCGAATGTAGCTGTTCGTTGGTTCGGCTCTTGCCACGTGTCGTGACGAGAGTTTGTTACGTGCAGCGACAACGTCCGCCGGATCTGAAGTGAGAAACGTGTGAGAAAGAGAGCACTTGTTTACGTGCTGTTGAACTATCCGCAAATAGACGAGTGACCAACCGAAAAGTCAATAAGACACTCTTTTCTTCTGGTCATTCTGATTAGCTGATTATTCGAATTTCGGTTGATTAAAAGCTAAATAAACCAATTGAAACACAGATACTCACGATTTCTAATAGTTGCCCCAGTCCAGGAAAAGGCGATCGGCGTTATGACACATGCTGCGAGGAGAAGCTTTGCTAACAGCATTCTGAAAAGCGGAAATGAAATGAAAATGAATTTCAAAACGACACTGGTCAAGAGTGGAGGGCAATTGCGGAAGGAAAAAACAGCATTTTCAAGGGAACAAAAATGACCAAAATGTACATAGGTAGCCGGACGGGGTGGTGGTTGTTTGAGCACCTCGGCTTCCACCACAATGCACTTCGTACAGTGTGCTCATTTTCCACCGATTATCGCTCAGGGGGCGAAAGGAAATAAGGATGGGTGAGGAAAAGAAGCGGAGGGGCTCCTCACTCTCTTAGCGCAAAAACCACCGCACAAACAAATCAAAATCATTATGACGAGATTTGAGACAAAACAGCAGATCTGTCTGGAGGAGGCAGCTGACCAGATATAGAAGGCGACCATCCACCAGAAGAATACCGGGCTAAAATGACTAGGGATTCCTTGGGCTGGCACACATCGGCCCATATGGGCGTGGCCTATGTCGACAGTCTGTCAGCCTAATGGTCCAGGTCACAGACTGACGTCATAAACAATAAGTGAGAAAAGGACTGGTCTTTGATCGCATCTCCTGGGAAGGTAATAACTGAGCAGAATACCAACTGTTTGATGGAGGGGTATTAGAGATGGACATCTATGGATGACAATTGCTCGGAAAAGATCAAATGATCAGATGAGGGTCAGGAGACCAAAGAACAGTTTTTGGGGGAATCCCTCTCCGTGGGGTACTGTAGAGTCTACATTGTAGATGACTGTGGAAAAGTCGGGCGAGAAGACACACGCAGGCCTTGGTTTTATAGTTTTCAAATACAGACTCCGGAAGTGAGTAGTTGGAATGTTTCTCGCCCGCCCATTGCTTCTCCTTATCAATCAGCTGTTTTTGGAGACATTTAAAGTTTTAGACACTAAAGGTCAAAAACAACTTCAAATGATGAATCAGAAAAAGAAACACAAATTTCACTTACTTGAATAATTATGAGGAATAAACGAGATGGGATATAGTGAAAATCTAATTTGTCAGAGAAGAAACGAATGAGGAATTGATGACTAATGACGAAACTTGTGTTAGGAAAGAAGAGGAAGAACATTTGAAAAAAAATAGTAATTTGAAAAAAGTAATTCACTATGAAGATGAGGGATAAATACAGAAAATCTGAAATAAAGAGAATGATCTTCAAAATTAGGTTCAACACTGAGTTTCCCAATTTTCAGTTTTATTGCGAAAAGAACCAGCAAAAAAGTTAAGTTTCTATTTTTGAATGAAAGTGAAAATTTGATTTTTTCTGATTAGATTTTTTCAAGACCAGAAGACTAATTCAAGACCAGAAAAAATAGCCATTTTTCAGATGATGCCAAATGTTAAGAGTTATGAATTTTGTAATTCCAGAAGTTTCGTCGATTTCTATAATTATTAGGTTGGCTAATAAGTCTTTGCGCACTTTTGTTCTCCTCGTTTCTCTTTACTGAGCTAGAGCAATAATGTGTGAGTACCCGGATATGGTATATGAGATTATAAGGTTGTTCACAATAACCATCATTTGCCCTGCTCTCATTCCGCTTGCGAACGGGATGCCCCTGTTGATACCCACGGTTTTTCGGTGAAATTTCTGTATATTGTTTACATTCATTTCTAACCTGAAAGTATCCGATATTTATCACCGCCTGGTGGAAATTTACAAAGATAATGTCCCCATAGAAACCCCGTTTTAAATTGGGTTGGCAAGTTCAAGAACCAGGACTTTTCAATGAAAGATGAAATTTGCCCCTTCTTCAAGATTCAGACAAGCTGAGAGACCTAGTGGAACGGGACCCTTACCAATCTACCCGTGAAATGTCAATCACTTTAGGGACATCCCATATCACTATTGAAAATGGAATGTTAAAGTTAGGAAAGACAGAAAAACTTGGACGGCGGATACCTCACCGTTTTGACCAGTTTTGATGTTCAGCGGCGAGTGGGTATGAGCATGCATCTTCTTACTCTACTCGGGAACTTTAGGCGGCTGAATTATATTATCACCTTAGATAAGAAGAGGGTCATGTATACTAACCATCACAGAAAAGCCCAATGTCTTGACTTCGTTAAACAGCCAGTAGACGTCATCAAACAGGAATTTCATCCAAAAACAGTGGTTATGTAAAGAGGCATCCCGTTCGCAAGCGGAACGAGAGCAGGGCAAATGATGGTTATTGTGAACAACCTTATAATCTTATATACCATATTCGGTTACACACACATTATTGTTCTAGCTCAGTTCAGAAAAACGAGAAAAACAAAAGTGCACAAAGACTTATTAGCCAACCTAATATTCTGATTTGAAAAATAGGAATCGTGGAAAAAAAACGCCGGTGTCAGGGATCGAATGTCGCACAGCGACAATTACTGTAACCTGAGAATAATTTTATTTTCTGGATATGTTATTTTGATTTTCATACCTTTTTAATAAATTTTTACTACTAACTATTACCAGAAAGTGTAATTTTTTGAATTTTCTATGAGAAAACTACAGATAGCTCGACGAAAAATAGTGGATAACGAGAAAAAAATATGCATTGGTTACAGTAGTTGTCGTTGTGGGACCTTCAGCAACGAACAACGGTGTTTTTCGTCTACAGTTTCGATGTTTCTCTCAGAACAATATGCGCATTTCCAGCTGACTTCGAATTTTCAGATTCACAAATTTTGAAAACCCCGATGAATTTTCAATTTTATTATATTTTCAGAAAATAATCAACATGCCCAATGTTCGGATTTTTTGTGAAATATGTTTTTGTTTTTGTTTTTATTCAATGATGTTTTGTAATTTTCCCATTTTATGATTCATCTCGGAATTTCTAGAAAAATCCGTCATTCTTTTTTCTGTAGCGTTCTATGCATTTCCATTTTCTTTCTGGCATATGTCTCTAAGATTTCCGTTCATGCCATTTTGAATTAATATTTGAAATATGAAATCTCATAAATTTCTCAGTCTTGCCCCTCTTTTTTCTACGCGTTGCATTGATTTTCTCGTGATTCCTCCTATTTTCTCATGGCACAACCTTTCCCAGCCAACTACAAACGTATTTCTTGGCCCATTTTCCCAGCAGCGTAGTCCTCAGCCATTTATATCTCGGGTTCTCCATCTTTTTTTGCCTTTCACACTAGGAGAGAGGGGTTCTCTAGCAAGACGAACGCCATCTTTTTCTCCCATTGGATTATGTGTGTGTGTTGTACGACTCATTTGCACATTTGGCGTTATGTGTCCTTTCCTCGTTATGCAACGACCTTTTTATTCTGCTTTTTTCAATCAATACAATCTTTTACATCAGATTTTTAGCTTTATTTTCAAGTTTACAGCTACTATGGAAATCGACGGCTTTGTTATCGTGGAGAAGTTCTCAGTGGATGAGGTTGGTATTTGTTTTAAAAGTTTTAATAAAAATTCATTTTTCTAGAACCCAAAGGAAAAGACCAACAATAACTCAGAGACTGCCAAGGATAGCAAGGACATCAAAGACCCATTTGTAAGTGAAAGTTTGATTTTAGGAGAATACATTGTTATTCGAGTCACAACCGTGAATTGAGATCCAAAAAATTATCACTGTACTGTCAAAATGGGTCCTATTAAGCCAACATTTTCAAAATTTTAGTCTATATATTCTTTCAAAATAATTTTTCAGGACATCATGGTCGAACTTGCCGCTGCTTACGGAGAAGAATCTGCCTAAACTGAAGAATCTGCCTAAACTTCTTTCCTTCTCAACAATTGCATTCTAAAACTGTTACCCATACTTTTTGTCCGTGAAATAAAAGTATTGAATACTAAAATGTCTTTAACAGCTTTTGTGATGTTCGCAACATTTGAAGTGACTGAAACAAAAAAAGATAAAAACGGTCACATAGACGTCCACCAGATTTTGCACGCAGAGTTACCGCACGAGAGTGACAGGTTGTACTCTGATCGCTACTTTTTTGACATTCATACTTCATTTTCCAAACTGATAAAGAGGTAAATCGAAGATTGACACAATCTTGATTGTTGAAATCTTCTAGAATATGATGATTTCTGGGAATAATGTCAATTTCAACGTTTTGTATAAAAGAGGTGCCTGGAACTGGAATAATCACTCTCGCAATGAAGTCGATCATCATTGCCTCTCTTGTCGCCTTGGCGATCGCCGCCTCCCCGGCCCTCGACCGCCCATTCTCCCCAAAGAGCGAGTACGTCTACCAATTTGACGGACTTCTCCTCTCTGGACTCCCAACCACCTCTTCCGATGCCTCCCAAACCCGTATTTCTTGCCGCGCCCTTATTCAAGCTATTGATGACCGCTACATCCATCTCCAACTCACCAACGTCGAATACTCTGCTTCCCACGTTCCACAGACCGAGCAAATGCCAAAGATGAACTCTTTGGAGCAACGTGAGCTCTCTGACGAACACAAGGAAATGCTCGAGCTTCCATTCCGCGCTCAACTCAGAAACGGACTCATCTCCGAGATCCAATTCTCCACCGATGATGCTGAGTGGTCCATGAACTCGAAGAGAGTCATCATCAACCTTCTTTCTCTCCGCACCTCAGCCCCAGTGGACGAGATGACCCAAGAGGAGAAGTACATGGAAACCGAGAAGGACTCCCGTTTCTTCACCGTCAACGAGAAGACCATGGAGGGAGACTGCGAAGTCGCCTACACCATTGTTGAGGAGGGAGAGAAGACCATCTACACCAAGTCGGTCAACTTCGACAAGTGCATCACCCGCCCAGAGATGGCCTACGGACTCCGCTTCGGATCTGAGTGCCAACAATGCGATAAGGAGGGACAATTCGTCAAGCCACAAACTGTCTACACCTACACCTTCAAGAACCAACAATTGGAACAATCCGAGGTTCACTCCGTCTACACTTTGAATGTTAACGGACAAGAGGTCGTCAAGTCTGAGACTCGCTCCAAGATCGTCTTCGTTGAGGAGAACAAGATCAACAAGGAAATCAAGAAGGTAAAAGAATATCAAAATACATGACTATTTCATTTAAATCATTTTAGGTCACCGGACCAAAGGAGAGCCTCGTCTACTCCGCCGGAAACGAGTGGCTCATTGAGCAATTCTACCAACAAGGAGACAAGGTCGAGGTCAACCCATTCAAGGTTATCTCCCCAGAGCAAAAGTTCGAGGAGCTCAGAGAGATCTTCCGTCAAGTCCAAGAGCTTGAGGAGAACACTCCAGAGACCGTTCACATGCTTGCCCGTGCCGTCCGCATCTTCCGCATGCTCTCCATCGAGGAGCTTAAGAAGGTCCACACCAAGATCTACACCGAATCTGAGAACAAGGTGAGTTATACAGTTAAAATTGAGCACACTATACAAATGCGAATACATTTAGGTCCAAAGACTCATCGAGAGCGCCTGCGCCATTGCCGGAACCAAGAACACCATCCAACACTTGATCCACCACATTGAGAAGAAGACCATCTCCCCAATCAGAGCTTCCGAGCTTCTCAAGTCCATCCAAGAGACCCTCTACCCAAGTGAGCAAATCGCCGATCTCCTCATCGAGCTCGCCAAGTCCCCACTTGCTGAGAAGAACGAGCCAGTCCGCCAATCCGCTTGGCTCTCCGCCGGATCCATCGTCCGTGGATTTTCTGCCAAGACCCAAGACCTTCCATTGGCCCGCCCAGCTTCCCGTCAACTCAAGGAGAAGTACGTCCGTGTCTTCATGCAACTCTTCCGTTCCGCTGAATCCACCTACGAGAAGGTTCTTGCCCTCAAGACCCTCGGAAACGCCGGACTTGACCTCTCTGTCAACGAGCTCGTTCAACTCATCCAAGACCCACGTCAACCACTCGCCATCCGCACTGAGGCTGTTGATGCTCTTCGTCTTCTTAAGGATATCATGCCACGCAAAATCCAAAAGGTCCTCCTCCCAGTCTACAAGAACCGTCAAAACAAGCCAGAGCTCCGTATGGCCGCTCTCTTCAGAATGATGCACACTCTTCCAGAGGAGCCAATTCTTGCTCACATCGTCGCTCAAATGGAGAAGGAATCCAACCAACACGTTGCTGCCTTCACCTACAACGTCATCCGCCAATTCGCCAGATCCACCAACCCATGCTACCAACCATTGGCTGTCCGTTGCTCCAAGGTTCTTCTCTTCACCCGTTACCAACCACAAGAACAACTTCTCTCCACCTACTCTCAACTCCCAATCTTCAACTCTGAGATGCTCTCTGGAGTTCAATTCGATTTCGCCACCATCTTCGAGAAGAACGCTTTCTTGCCAAAGGAGATCCAAGCCTCTTTCGAGTCTGTCTTCGGAGGAAACTGGAACAAGTACCTCGCTCAAGTTGGATTCTCCCAACAAAACTTTGAACAAGTCATCGTCAAGGCTCTTGAGAGACTTTCCCGCTACGGAAAGCAATCCGATGAGCTCCGCTCCCGTCGTGTCCAATCTGGAATTCAAATGCTCCAAGAGATCGTCAAGAAGATGAACATCCGTCCACGTGTCCAACGCACTGATAACCAATCTGCCCACGCCGTCTTCTACCTCCGCTACAAGGAGATGGACTACATCGTTCTCCCACTCGACATGGACACCCTTGACAACCTTCTTGAGAAGTACGTCAGAAACGGAGAATTCGACATCAAGTCTGTCCTCTCCTTCTTGAACGCTGACTCCAAATTCGAGCTCCACCGCGCCCTCTACATCCACGAGTCTGTCCGCAGAATCCCAACCTCCATTGGAATGCCACTCACCATCTCCGGAAAGATGCCAACCGTCCTCTCCTTCACAGGAAAGGTCACCGTCGAGATGCAAAAGCTTGGAGCCCGTCTTATCCTTGACGTCGTCCCATCCGTTGCCACCACCCACGTCACTGAGATGCGCTTCTGGAGCCCACGTTTCGAGCAAGGAGTCAAGTCTCTCCAATCCGCCCGCGTTCACACTCCACTCAGACTCGAATCTACCGTTGAGCTCAAGAAGAACACTCTCGAGATCACCCACAAGTTCGTTGTCCCAGAGAACAAGAAGACCACCGTCTCCGTTCACTCCCGCCCAGTTGCTTTCCTCCGCATTCCAAAGAATGACGAGACCCAATACACCGAGTCTGAGGAGAAGACCATCTCCCACTCCGAGTACCAATGGACCACTGAGGAGATTGATCGTCAATACGAAATTCTCGGACTTAAAGTCAACGCTCACGGAAACATCCTTTCCCAATGGTCCCTTCCAAAGGTCCTCATGACTGAGCAAGACTTCGAGTACACCCTTGAGAACAAGAACCGCCCAGCTGAATTCACCGCCCGCATGACCATCGGAAACTTGGAGAAGACTGATCTTTCTGAGATCAAGTTCGACAAGATCTTCGAGAAGGAATTCGACTCTGAGAACACCGAATCCGAGTCCCGCCGCCAATACTTCCACAAGATGATCCGTGAGATCAAGGCCGAGCAAGGATACATGAACCTCATCACCCTCAAGCTCGAGGCTCCACAACAAACCTACTTTAACTCTGAGCTCCGTACCACCTGCGACCAATGGGTTCGTATGTGCAGATTCGAGATGGACTCCCGCCGTTCCCCAATCTCCGAGGAGACCAAGGAGTGGACTCTCCGTACTGAACTTGTTGCTGCCCGCCCACAAATGCCATCTTCCCTCCGCCAACTCCGTGAGCAACCACACCGTGAGGTTCAACTTGCTCTTAACGCCAAGTGGGGATCCTCCAAGAAGAGCGAGATGACCGTCACCGCCCAACTCGAGCAATCCAAGGAACAAAAGAAGTACATCCGCAACATTGAGCGCGAGTTCAACGGACTTCCAGAGTACGAGCTTTTGATCAAGGCTGCCCGTCTTAACCAAATCAACGTTGTTTCCGAGTACAAGCTTACCCCAGAGGCTGAGCACACCTTCTCCCGTCTCTTCGATCTTGTCAAGGCCTACAACTTCTGGACCGTTTCTGAGAAGCGTGTCGAGAATGAGGAACGCCATGTTACCCTCCAACTCACCGTTGAGCCAATGTCCCGTCAATACGTCAACATGACCATCCAAACCCCACAACAAGAGGTTGAGATCAAGAACATCCGTGTTCCACGTGTCGTTCTCCCAACTATCGCTCGTCGTGCCATGATCCAACAAGCTTGGGAGAAGACTGAGACTTCCTGCAAGGTTGACCAATCCGAGGTCTCCACCTTCGACAATGTCATCTACAGAGCCCCACTCACCACCTGCTTCTCTCTTATCGCCAAGGATTGCTCTGAGGAGCCAACCTTCGCCGTTCTTGCCAAGAGAATGAACAAGAACTCTGACGAGCTTTTGGTCAAGGTCATCCGCCGTGAACAAGAAGTCGTTGTCAAGAAGACCAGCGAGGAGTTCCTCGTCAAGGTTGACGGAAAGAAGATCCCACAATCCGAGCTCGAGCAATACGAGTAAGTTTCCGATCCCAGAATCAAAAAATTTTTTCCGATCCCAGAATCAAACCTTTTTCTTCATTTCAGGGTTGAAATCCTTGGAGACAACCTTGTCGTCATCCGCCTTCCACAAGGAGAGGTCCGTTTCGACGGATACACCATCAAGACCAACCTTCCATCTGTTGCCTCCAAGAGCCAACTTTGCGGACTCTGCGGAAACAACGACGGAGAGAGAGACAACGAGTTCATGACTGCTGAAAACTACGAGACTGAGGATGTTGAGGAGTTCCACCGCTCTTACCTTCTCAAGAACGAGGTACTATTAATTTTATTTCATTTTTTAAGATGATAACTTTTATTTTCAGGAGTGCGAAGTTGAGAACGACCGTCTTTCCGAGAAGAAGAACTACAGAAACAAATGGGACAGAGAGGAGAAGAAGAGAGATCAATCTTCTTCCGAGAGCGACGAGGAATACGAGGAGGAATCCGAGAAGTCCGAGAAGAGTGAGTAAACCTGTAGAAATAGATTAAAAATAATGTCTTATTTTCAGAGTCCGTCGAGAAGACCCAAATCAAGGAATTCTCCCACCGCGTCTGCTTCTCCCTTGAGCCAGTCGCCGAGTGCCGTCGTGGATACAAATCCGGAAAGACCTCCGCCAAGAAGATCCGCTTCACCTGCATGCCACGCCACAGCGAGAACGCTCGCCGTTTGTTGAAGGAGGCTCGTGAACAGAACGTTCTTGACTTGTCCGACTTCGAAGTCTCCTACGTCGAGTCCGTCAAGGTCCCAACCACCTGTGTTGAGGCTTTCTAATCTGTTTATACGTGTCACCTTCTTATGTTTTATTTGAAGTAGTTTCTCAAAATAAAACTTTTCACTAGATAATCAGCTGTTCTGAAAATGCTAACACAAAGAAACAATCTTATCAGTTGCCACATCTGATGCAACTATGTATTCAATACATGCGTTTTCTTTTTCTCTTCAAGTCAAAAATGAAACTTTTATTTACCAAGTAAGTTTGATTACGCGTTAATGAAAAGCACTCATAATGAGCGCAGATAATCGTTTTGAGATAAAATATGATAATTAATTATTTGTATGAAAATCATAGATTACATGTTTGCAGGTTTGTAAAAGGATTACGAAATTTAAAGTGGAACATTCCAGAACTTAATATTCGAATCCTGCCCAGCAGAAACAATAGTAGTTGCGTTCAACCAGAGAACCGAGTTGACAGAGGACATTGCGTGGGCTCCTGAAAAACATGTGTTGTGTTGATTGCGAAATACATCTCAAAAAAAGAACCTACCTTTGATGATGATTGGATGGTCAGATGGCTTGCTCATATTCCAGATGATAACCGAGTTATCCAAGGATCCAGTGGCCAATCGGTTGTTGTCAGGAGACCAAGATACACAAGCAACCTTGGCGGTGTGGAATGTCCAAGAATGGGTGTGAGCCAATTCGAAGTTTTTGGCAACAATGTAAGGGATAACCTGGAATTTTTTTATTTCGAAAAATATTTAAATCCTGAAAGCCACCTTTCTAGATTGATCGGTTGCTACAAGAATGGCTCCATTGTTGGAGAAGGCAACGGAAGTGATTTCAGCAGCATGTGAAATAGTTTTGACTTCCGAGAGACTGGGTCCAGACAGTTTATACACGTGGACCTTGGAATCTTGTCCACCAACCGCTACCAACTGCTTATCGCTTGAAAGTGCCACACAGGATGAGTTGTAACCAATTGGCACTTCTGTTAATTTTCCCTGAGCGTAAATTGCCACGTGTTTGTAGCAAGCAGCCACGGCAACATCTCCATCAGCGGAAACAGCGAGTCCGAGTGGTTGAGAAGACAGTTTGTTGCTTACGACCTTGCTGGAATCGACACCAGATCCTCCAGCCGGGACAACTTTGAGGTGATCGTCCCAACTAACAGTGAACAAGTTTCCATTGGAAGTGGATTTGATTCCAGTGATCATCGTTGCATGAATCTCTGGGATGATGCGGTTGGATTTCCCGGTGGCTGTTTCCCAGGCAGCTGGAGTAATATAAAATAAATTCTTTTCAGAAACACAAAAAACTTACTGATATGACCTTCGGCATCAGCACTGTAAAGTGTCTTTCCATCAGAGCTGGTGGCAAGAGCAGTGATAGCTTTATTGTGTCCATATCTAACCTCATCAACACTTCCAAGCTCTGGGTTGATAAGATTGACGAATCCAGTTGCAGAAATCGACACCAATGCTTGTTTGGTCCAAATGATTCCAAGTTGTTGATCTTCAATCTTTGATCCAATTGTAACAGTCTTTTCAACTTTCAAAGTGGAAACATTCCAAATTTTCACTGTCTTATCGGCAGAAGCTGTTGCGAGTTTTGAGCCACATGGACTCCAGGTAAGACCGTACACACTTCCAGAGTGGGCGACACCCTTGAGCGAATCGTCTTCGAATACTCCGACTTTGGTTCCATCGGCTCCGTTGTAGAGAATGATAGTTCCATCTCCTCCAGTTGAAGCAAAGAGGGATCCGTCAGGGTTGAAGCGAACAGAGTGAACAAATTTGGTATGGTCACCGAAGGTCTGAAAATGGGATATTATCGTTTAGCGCGCCCTTGCATTTTTGTTGGAATAACATCTACCGTATTTTATCTAATGGTAGCACACCCAAAGCATTTACTATGAGCTCAATTATCTCGATTCCTGTAAATATATCAAAATTTTGGAAACTGATAAACTATTCATCGCAATGTCATCAATATTTTATCAGTTGACAGACTTTTGATAATTTTTACAGAAAAAGAGATAATTGAGCTGTTAAACAACAATTTGGGTGCGCTTCTATAATATTAGAAGAATTCCGGTAATTTCATTTAGAAAAGTAAAAACTCACACTCTTAAACTTGAATGGCGGTCCTTCAAAGATTGCAACCGTGTTGTCATCAGATCCAGACACAATACGGAATGGACGAGATGGTTTGAAGTCGACACTGTTCATCGCACGCGCCTGTCCAGTCAAATTACCATTGGAAGTTCCGGTGTCAAAAAGGAAAACGTGTCCGAAGCGCTCTCTTCCCTCTCCAACGGCAGCAATTCTCTTACTTTCACTGTCCCATGCAATATCTTTGACTGGTCCCGAAAAGACTGGAATCGTGGTTTTGAGAATGTGCGTGGTTTGAGTGGTGTCCCAGATTCGAACGTTTCCATGGATGTCTCCAGAAGCACAGTAGTAGCCACTTGGACTGTATTTGGCAACAGTAGTTTGATGAGAGTGCTCAGTGTAGATCTCAGTATTAGTGAGATTGTTCACCGGGCATGTGTAAACCGAAGTTCCATTGCAATAAAGCACTTTTTCACCGGCCGGAGTGTTTCCTAAAATCACATTCATAAATATTCGTTTTTCAAACTCCTTTTATCTAAAACTGTGAAAATAGGGCCCCCAAACTGTCCAGTTTTGCTTCTTTAATTTTGCCAATTTTTCTTCGCTCTATGCAAGATATCAAAAATATGACAACTGATAACATGCGTGCAAATGTATGATGAACATTTTATCAGTTGACAACTTCCTTATATTTTTCAAAGAAACCGATATAGATTGGCTTGAAGTTAAAAGTTACTGGGTCCTTCTATTACAATATTTACTGTAGTTAGTTACCCAAAACTACCGCAGTTCCTCTTGCGGTTCTTGGAAGTGATGGGAATAGAGCAGTTTGAGAGAACTCGGACATTCTGAAAATTGGGTTATTCTATTTTGAAGTGTCCAATAAAGGATTAAAGTCTCAACAAGAAAAAAGCAGAAGATCAATAAATCCGGACGAGCAAGTGGAGAAAAGGCCGCGCGGCCGACGGGCGACGAACTAATGAGGGTGCGGAAGGACGATCATAGGTCATTAACAAACAAAAAACTGTCCGAAAGAAAACTAGGAGGCCCAGAAAACACTAATGCGCATAAAACAAATTGTTGAACTTCTTCAGATTGGAAATGACTTCTTCATAAACCATCAAATTTGGAGACAACGAACGGAATATAGGAATCCAATTCAAACAACGGACTCCCACCCACAGAACAGGAAGACGACACAGAAAAGAGAATAAGTGTTATTGTTGTGAGAAAGAGAAGGAGGAGGTCAATAGAAAACTCGCCGGCTCGGCCGTCGCCGCCGGCCCATCGGGTGGAGAGCATTCGAAGACAGCAGAATGTCTTGTCTTGTCTGCGACTCTGCGATTGCCTCGGTGTATAAGAAATGATGGGAAGAAAAGGTTCACGCAAACAGAGGATCGGCTGTAAACCTCGTCGCTCATCGACCGCTTATTTATTATTAGGAGGACCCGAGAGAAAATCGATAGGATTTGTGTGTGCGGGGGAAGGAAAGTGATTGGGATGGAAAAACAAGTTGAAAGAACAAGCGGAAATAAGACGAAAATTGGCACGGTTTCGCAATAAGAAACACTCCATTTATTCTTTTCTTCCCGATGAGACAACTCACAAACCACATGTGATTCATGTCCCCAATATGGCAGAAAAAACGAGGAGCTGACTAAGCAAACGTAAGCCTTATGGCAACAAAAATGATTATTTCTTTTGCCGCCGATGTGACTTGAACAAAGTAGAACATGACGTGCTCCTTTTTTGACTCACAAAACTAAAAATTTTTTTGGTAACTGGAAAAAATTAGAGGCAAAATGAATTTTTTGAGAAAGAAAAAGTTAATTTCAAGAAGGTTATCAGAAAAATTGATAAAAATAAATGATAATTGAAAACATTAATTTAAATGAAAATGATTACTGTAATAATGTACTAAAATCAAAGATCCAACAAGAGAATATAATAAATATGAAAAGATTATTGAACTGATTTATTTATCCTTTCCAGAGTTCTTGGCTTGATATGAGGCGACACGATGTTTATGAACTCCAAGCATGACCACTGGGACAAAGAGAACTTTGAAGAACCAGAAGGAGAAGAGTGTTCCAAAAGCGACCTCAAATTCAATATTTTGGAATTTGCGAAAAAAACACTCAGAATTCGATTATCTCGGTTCCTTCAGGAGATATTGTAAACTTGTCAACTGATGAACCATTTTTCGTGAAATGACTAACATTTTATCAGTTGACAAAATTTTGATATCTTTTAAACAAATCAAGATAATTGATCTCAAAGTTCACGATTTTTTGGCATATGACCTATCTCAAACAAAATGTAAGGTGGATATCATCTGGGATCAGGTACAATGAATTCGAAATTTATCAAAACAATACCTGAACATCATGCTGAACACATCCGGTAGTAATTTCCCAATGGGTTCCGATAATTCTGACTGCTTGCTTTGCAAAGTTTTCTGGGGTGACCACGAAAATGTTGTTGGCCTCTTCGGCTTCATATGATGCGACTTTAGTGGCGACCAGCATTGGGATAAGGCACTGAAATATTGATAATAACTTTTTCGAATATTTTTAGAGTCTTACCTGAACTCGAACTCCTGTACCACGATACTCATCGGACAGAGAATCAGAGAAGAAGGATAGTGCAGCCTTACTGGCTGGATAAGAGCTGAGGTATGGAAGTGGACGCCAACCCTGAAATTACCATTGGATTGAACTTCTAGAAAAATGGAACTTACGGTCATTGAAGAAATGTTGACAATGATTCCTTGCTTCTTTTTTACCATGTTTGGCAGGACAATCTCGGTCATCTGAATTTACCACGTGTTTTTAAAAAATTTTTGGAGCATACCTTCACAGCAGACAACAGATTAACTCGGAGAATAGTGGAAGCCAATCCCTCTGGAAGCTCTGTGAGTGTTCCAATGATGTGTGGGGCGATTCCAGCGCAATTGACTAAAAAGTATCGGTAAATTTTGTTTTTACAAGTCAAAACTTACTCAAAATTCCGATATCTAATGTAGAAAGGTCCTTTGGCAGATTCGACAAGTCGTCCTTTTCAAAATCATGGACATGAAGCATAACTTCGCATCCATATTGTTCCACGAGCTCCTTTTTAGTGTTATTCAACTTGTTAATATTGCGACCAATTAGGTAGAACTTCCTGAGGCCTCTTTCCTTGCACAGCTCTTCGATGTACGCTCTTCCAATACCATCTGTGCCTCCGGTGATCACTGAAAAATGTGTTTTTTAGAAATAGAAGTATCTGAACTGCTGCAGACAAAATATTTCTTCTTCTTACCTGTCCAACTGTCCTTCAAATATTCCAAATCGTGTTTTGGTGTGATAAAATGGACTAAAATGCTCTTGCAAATGATGAAAAGGAATTTGAGCACACGAATACCAAGATATGAGGCAAATCCATACTGTAGAAGGTTCCACAAGAAATCTGGCATCTGAAAAGGTGGAAATTATGAGATTAAAATGGATTCAAAAGGAACAATATGTTACGAAACACCTAAAACAAAGAGGGGAGATTTTTGTATTGATGAACGATAGGAAAATCGCAGGGGAAAGACGGTGACAGGATAGAAAACCTTTTACGAGTACGAGTAAGTCGGAGAACGGGGCCAATTCGGATAATGAGAGAAGTTATCCAAGGCCACTCTTGCGGACGTACAGACAGGCGGCTAGACACACCAACTTGGAGTGTGTCGGGCGTCTTTCTGAAGCGGTCCAAAAACAGCGTACGGATGACCTCGCGCAACTAGGGACAAGGAGAAGATATGCATAGTTTTGTAGGGGGATATTCTGACCGTCCTAGTTGTGAAGAAAAGAAAGATAAAGAAAAATGCAATCAGAAAGCAAACAGTGGTATGCAACAATTGGAAAAAGTGACCAAGTGTAACACCCGGCCATTTTATTGGATTTGTGTAATGGTTGTTTTTCAAAAGTTCTGCACTTTCTAACAAAAACTGAGAAGACAGGTTTTTTTGTTGTTCTAGCAATTTATCGAGTGTCAGATTCAGAAGTGTTTTGCTTCTATTCAAGTATGAATTCACAATCTCAAATTTTGTGAAGAAATACTCTAAGGAAAGCTACACATCTAAAGTTTTAGAATGGTTTATATAAGTGTTCATCAGGTTTCTGTTGACAAACAATCAGTTCGATCAATGATCATGTTTCATTCTCGCCTACACTTTTTTAAAGTAGAAAATATAATTTTTCAAAGATCGATGCTTGAAAATCTGAGCTGAGGAAATATTTATGTTCATTTTCTTTGGAACATAATTTTCTCTTCAAAAATCAACTGGATTATTTTTCAAAAAAAAGCTTGAAACTGTTTTGGACATTGTATTATAGATTTTCTAATTAACAACGTCAAAAAATGACTTTACAAGTGGATATTCTCAGATACTGTAGAATTAAAAATTTACATTTTGTGGCACATTCCTAGCTCTATCCATTTATGTCAATTTTAATAAAACACATAGTTTTGAGTCGAATTTTATGGAAAATGTTAGATTTTTTTCAAAATTAAAAAAATTTCCGGAAACAAATCACTTATCCTATCTGTGATCGGAACTTGAAAAAGTATAAAAATAAAATCAGAATTGTTAGAATATGTATTTGGCGACAGAAATTTTGTTGAACACACAAGAAGACAGAAAAAGAAGTCACCGGTTGAATCTTATCTCGTTCATCTTTTGCAAAAGTTTTTAATGTACCTAAGTTTTTTCCATTCTTCGCATATTGATCGTTGATCTCATAACATAGTCTTTCTCACGATGAAAAAGTTTTCAATCCAAAAATCGGAACATCCATCATCAAAATGTCTGGATTTTTGAACTTTCAATCTAAAACGGTTTGCTACGTGGTTTCTGCTTTGATCTGATCTCTGATCGTTGAAATTCTATTGATAAGAATGAAACTACGATTGAAAAATTAGGCTTGAAAATTTGTTTACTGGGAACTTGAAGATTAATGTTGAATTATTTGAATGGAAAAAATTCGTACAAAACTAGGAAATAAAAATTACAAACAGTTGGTATGTTTTATAGAAGTATTGTACTGTCATGCTTCAGGAACTAGAACCGCATACCAAATCAATAATAAAACAAAAGAAGACAAATCAAGAATTTTCTGAAATAATCAAAAAGATTAAAATAGCTAGGGTGCATTTCTATATGAGATGGGCTTCAATTAGAGAAAATACGATGTTCAGGTAATTTTGAAAAACGTCTATTAGCTGATAACAGTGATCTGTGTTCCTACGGCTATCTTACTCGCTTTTATATATGAAATCAGTCGGCAGCGTATCTTGTGCCACCGAAGCTTAGCTAGTACGACGCGGCACCTTCAGCAATGAGCTCACAAGCTCAATTCCACGAGATCAAATGATCAATATTTCAAATCATTTGTTTCCAGATGTTCCCTCTGGTTCCATATAAAATTAACCAAAGTTAAAATTCTAGGTCCTTTTTCTTAACAGGCTCTGCGGTCTTGTTTTCTATTTTTCATTTTCAATCTCAAGTAATTTTTGATGCTGTGTTCATTCGCCCATTCCTCTTTTTGAAACTCCATTCTCCCGGTCTTAGTTCTAGCACAATCTTACAAAACTGCGTTTAATCCCATCATTGGCAATCAACTTCCTTTCTAGGGGATCACAACAAAAAAAGAATAGTGGATTAGGCGAAAGCTCAAAAAAAATTTAAGAATGTACTAAGCAGAAAAACATTAGATTTTTTAGCTTCCTAAGATATAACATCACTCTCAAATCTCTGTTTCTAAGAATTCTTCTGAAATAATCCTTGATTTTAACAAAATTCGAGTTGTTCCCAACGTATCATTTTGACATCATAATCCGAAGCATCATTTTAATCTGCAGATCTGACTTCGACGTTTCCATTTTGAAACCTTATAATTAAAGAATCAGACACTAAGTTATCAAAACAATTTTAGTTCAAATAATGAACTCATTGTGCTCCAGTTGATACCATCATTATGGTTTTCAAAATGGAAAGAAATCTGAAAACCAAATTCTGAAAAATGAAAAAAGCAAACAAATAAAAACATATGTACAGCACAAATAAGTTTTATTTCCTTCGAAAAATATTATCAATACCACGAAAAAAAAGCAATGGGTGGATACATCGAGTTTGACAAGAAAAATGGTGGGACACAGGGAGAACTGGTATTTAGAAAAATATAATGCATCTACAACCGAGATCTTTTTGTTTACAAATATACCGGAACGCTACATAGCAGTGATTTCGTTTTGTGTGATTTTAAGCTGGATGGGGTCATGAAATGATTATCATCGAAGAGATTATCGGTTCACAAATATGAACAAGAGTAGGGATGAGACGGTCCAATGTGGACTAATTCGATTACAAACAGAAATCTGGATACTCCTCATGGAAAGCGTCAAGAGCATCATCCCAAGCGCCAAGTACTTTTCGGAGGAGTTGCTGAAAAAATTGAAAGTTAAGAACAACTCAAAATTGTTTACTGTAGCTCACCTGATTTCTATTCTGTTGAACAATCTCATCGTCGGCTGGTTTAACACAGAGCATAATAGAAGTTATGAATGGAAGATGAAGTGCATGAGCAATGAAGTTGCGGCGGTAGGCTCTCATGAATTGGTTGAGTGTCATTTTCAATTCTTTTCCAGCATCCTTGGCCTTTGACTGCAACATTTTAAAATAATATGGAAGGAAGATTTTCTCAGCCAATCGTCGGGTTTCTGTATCGCAGCAGAAGGTGAGCATGTGGCAGAAGTCTTCAGCGATGCTTCCAGTGTGCACATTCTGCCAGTCAATGATAGCTCCGAGATGGTTGGAAGCTTCCTCACTTCCATCCACAGTTGGAATCCACATGAGGTTGTAGAACCAGAGGTCTCCATGGCAGAGGAAGGTGTCAATTTCTAACGCTTCATGTGAGTCGCGGAGCACCTTCACAAACAATTCACGGCTATTGTACATCTTCTCAACACGTGAGAATGTTTCCTCGAGTTCCGGATTCCGAGACACATACAACTTGACAATGTCAGTCATGTTGGATACGGTATCAATGAATTCCATTGGGAATGGGAACTTTTGCTTCCAGTCTTCAGACAGATCAATTGAGAACAAGTGGAGGTTGAGCATTTGGCAGCCGATGGAAGCGATTTGTTGAAGATTGAGAGATTCGTAGTACGGTACACTGACCATTCCTTCCAAATCTTGCATTACAATAGCTCCGGTGGTTTTTCCATGATTCTGAAATCAAAATACAAATTAGTATTGTAAAAACTGATTACGGTAGCTTACCCATTGTTGAGAATGAAAACATCTTGGAAGTCTCAATCCTGGAATCTTGTCCATCAAATAAAAATCGACTTCTCTGTTGAAGAACATTGTCAATCCACCAATGAATTGCTCATCAGCTCCTTCTGGCATCTTCTGATTAGTAGTCATTTCCAAAGCCGCTTTGATGTTAGTGGTTTCAGGCATTTTCACAATATACTGTAAAATCGGGATTTCATTTTGCTACCGTATACCTGGTTTATACCTTGTGCTTCTGGTTGTTTTTGAATTCCACAGTAACGCGCATGATTTGAGATACAAAACCGTCGGATCCGAGTTGCTTGCACTTGATGTTCCGGACCTTGTCACTATCCAACAGCGCTCCCAACGATTCAATGAGCCATCCAGCAGTAAGACCGTGTCTTCCAATTGGCATTAACTCAGCATCGAATTCTAAAGGATTACGGTAAGTTTAAATTTCGATTGATATTTCTTACTTCTGCTGAAGAACTCGTGTTCTCGGATGTTTCCAGCACTGAAGAACAGGAAGCGAAGTTGTAGAATCTGAAAAAATGATATGAAAACTATTCACTGCGGAAAATGTTGCAATAGTCATGTAGGCAGCTTTAATCTGATGGAGAAAAAAGGTTGCAGCTTAAAACTTCCTTATTGCACTTGTCAAAATGATTAGAAGACTTTTTTTGGGAATATTAGCTAGATCTTTGAATGCGCAGCTAGAGTACGGTACATGGAAATTTCGAAAAGCAAACAGAGGGTTTCGCTAGACTGGAATACATGTTTTCTACTGTCTAGTCTACAGATTAAAAGCAAAACAAAAAAGAAACTTTCTTATTACAGCTGGTTTACTTACCTTGACAATTTCAGAAATCGAGTACTTTCTCCACCGATGGATATCCGAATTCAACGCCACGACTTGAGACTCCATGGTAGAAAGCTTTGACACAACAGGTTGATCGCTTCTGGGATACAAAAAAGTTTTGATGGGAAAACAATGAGGAACAAAATTGTGTATCAAAAAAATGTTTAGGAAATCATTGGACAAGGAAGCAAAAGATGAAAAGGAATGGTGAGAAATGTGCCCCACTCTCTAGGAGAATGAAAGTTTTTTGGGGTCGGACGATGGGCGTTCTCGTTTCCAGCGAGCTTATATACGCGGTTTGGGGCGGATCGGTTCGGCTGATACCGCTCTCTGATTCTAATTATCTTCGCCTGCAAGAATCGAGCTGGAAAAATGGGCGGAGCCTACCTTCCTCTCTTTCCAAAAAAGACGGGGGCAGCAGAAGACTACAATGTTTCGGTCAAGAAGGTCTTAAGCTTTTCACAGAACAACGGCTGTGCTCTTGGAGACTAGAGGGGGCGGAGCTTTGGTTTTCTCTTGAGTAGTGGTACTAGCAATCAGTTTAACACATGAAACACCATGGATCACATTTGGCTGCTGATGTTCGTTTTTCCCACTTAACCCTTGTCACCAAATTAGTAGACCGTTCCGTTGGAGAAGAAGAAGAAAAAGAAAGTTGATAAAATTAAAAGTGGAGAAAGTGACGTGAACTACTAAAGTTTCAAGACATACGATGTGACTATTGTGATTTTAGGATTTTCGAATTTTCTCGTCGTCCAAATGAATTGTCCAAATGAGGCAGGCAGTGAACAGTTTGCAGACGATGGCACTACATTGGATCGGCGGGCATTTTATAGAGAGAAGGGCATGTACTTTCGCTGGTTTTTGTAATGAGCTTTCGTAATAAAAAAGATCTGGGTGTGATGCAACAAAGAACTGTTTTAGAAAAAACCCCATCATCTGCCTGGAGACTGATTAGGAACCGATGCTTCGGATGGTTTTGATGACGTTCCGTTAGTTTCTGATGTGTTTCCACCATAGTTCACCGGCTTGTGATTACAGTATGTCTGTCAACAATTTGATCGGTCAGCAGGCAGGCAGGCAAAAAAAAAACAGTGCAGGTGCTAATTTGTGACGTCAAGAGACTGTCCGGTCCTTATTGCCAATTTAGAGTTCAATGTAGCATTTGTAAAAAAAGAAACTTCCGTTTTTTCTCCGGATTGTTCGAGAACTATACCGTGAAGAGACGATGACGCTGAAGTTGTGACGTCGCTGTCTTCAAGAATATGAGATGATGGTGAACTATAGTCCCAAGTAGTGTCTGTAGACCAATTTTGTAAGAATTCGGAAACAGGTTCAAGTGGAATAGTTGTATTGTTCCAATGCTCTCTCGTCAAAAAATTGTAAGGAGGAATCAAATATGAAATCAGATCGGTCGAATTATTCTAGTTGGGCATAAATTTTCACTTTGCGATGATACAAATTTTGTGTGATTAGATATGCGCAAGATGAGGTATACGATATTTACACTTCTGATCTGTGATGCCACTTTTCTGAATTTTTTTTTTTCATTTTTTCCTACAGTAGCCCTTCGATTTTGTTCGCAAAAGATCTGATCTCCAACTCTAGGTATTCTGATCCGGAGCCCAGCAGCAGTACACGTGAAGTTCTCATTTAATGATTGAAAATAAAAAATAAACAATATTCAAAACTAATATCCTATCCATTGGATTAGCGTTTTCTGTTCCTCTTGGTTCCTGTGTTGTGTGTTTCTTTCCCAACTTTTTGATGACTTTTTCCTGAAATAAGGATTCTGCAAAAAGTCCTGATTTTTGTCTGATTTGTCACGTATTACTAGGACCACTGTGATGTGTCTTTTTGGCGTGGGATGCCTTCTGAAGTGTTCCAAAAAGAATTACTGTAAAAATTAGAAACATCATTGAAACAAATGCGTTCGTTTATGGTTTGTGATATGATCAATGCCCTTTATTTTCGGGATTTTGATAAGATTTCAAAGATAATAAATTATGATGATATTTATATCCATAAATTTGGAAACATATTATGTACTATTTCCCAATGCAGACTACAAATCCCAAGATCCGTGGTTTGTAGACACCTTGTTGAATACTCTCTTTGATACTTTGATCTTCTACCCGAACCCTAGATAGATCACAAATCAGAATTGCGGCGGGACAGCCAGTGTTCATCGGGGTCAAAAGTGTGACTGTCCCGAAGAACATCTCCAGACAATATTTTAGGGATTACGCCGCCAAGTTCTTGAGCATTCTCTTAAAAACTTTTTTTTGATTCATTTTCAAACATTAAAGAAACCTTTTCCTTAATCTTGAGCCCACTTCCAGGAATCCGAGCCGCTGTTCAACATCATTTTCTGTGTTTCACGTGGATTAAGACTGATCAGTTCTGGAAAGGATATGCAAAAAAGAATTCGTCGTCTACAAACTATGAACTCAAAAGTACGAAGTATATTTTGGAGTGGAGCCAATCAAGTCTAATTGATTTCTTACTGATTTGATTAAGAGAACAAGCACGTACTAGGGTTTTATTGTGAAATGTTGCAAAAATCCACCCACAGAAGTTTGTGTCCTACAGTACTTGGTCACAAAAGGCAAAACAATTTTATTAGTGAATGAAAAAAAATGCGAATTCTAAGAATTCGGGTATTATTATTTGTTTTTTAGAAAATCTGAAAAAAAGGTTTTTTGGCTCTTTACCATTCATATCATAATTAGAGACACCCTCCCCCACAAAGGTTGTTGATCAAGAACGAGTATAGTTTTCTTTTTTTTTGTCCACAGACTTCCAGACTGTTTTTTCCTGGTTTCAACGGATATCGCAATTTTGTTTTATGAGCAAATAGTTTGAGGGATAGAAATTGAGTTCCTGGTTCATCCAAGATGTGTCAAACGGTTTTAGTGTTTCAATTGAGAAAGCCAATGTCCTTCCAACCAGAAACACGTGTTGCAAGAGGTAAAACCACAACAAACACAACAGATTACGGTCGATCTGGCAGAAGGACACAAAAAATGGAAGTTGATGCGATTTTTGTTTCGAAATCAGCGAACAGACATAAACTAGACAGCCAAACTATATCATGAACCACGGTTTGATGTCATCACGGAGATTGAGTGTCATCCTTTGATTTTTTTTCCGAGAAAAACTCTGAGAACCAGGAAGTTGTGAATTCTGGAGCCCGTGATCCATTATCGTCCTCCGCTTTTTTTTTGCAACATGATCAAATCCAAAGTGTCCTCAGAATTGAGTTGTGCTTTGATTAAGCGTCAGAAAATTGTTTTCCATTCGCTCCAGATGTGTCAGAATGCGGTAACACATTTGTGCTCAACCCGACACATTGGCCCACTTATAGCTTCGTTTAATTGGGTGATATATGAACTTCTGCGGAGATAATAGGTTCAAATTGGGGTGATGTTTCACTTCCTGGAACGTAGTACACTACAGAGTTGTTTGCTTGAAACTCATTGAGGAATGGTTACTGTGGTCTGTGAATTTTCAGAGCATTCATTATTTAATTTTAGAAAAAATGTGAATCATGTGTCTTTTGCAGACCACACAGATGAAAACAGAAACAAAAAAAGTTTGGTCATGTTCGAAACTTGATCGTTGAGTCTTTTCATAGTGACACTGATCAATGAAATGTAACAAAAATGCAGATATCATTTTTTGTTTAGAAAATAAATAGAGATTGAGTTCAAACCACGAAACATCAATGATACTGTTTTTTTGGGATTGAAAATGTTCCAAACGGGAGAAATGTAATAGGAGGAGAACCTTACTAAAAGGTGTACATAACATGATTTTAAGTCAGTGGATCTTTTTAGTGAAGAAACGGGATTTCTCCTTGAAGTTTGAAAATCGGGGTTTTTGAATTTTCAAATATTCCGGAATTCCACAATTCCGAATATTCAAAACTCCGAGTTTCTGCCATTCTGAAATAATCAAAAAAATCCGTTTCGATAATCATTCTTAGGAGACCTATCCGAGTAACTTAAAATTCGGAAACATTCTATTTTTCAAAAAATTTCGTAACTTTTGGATGGGACATCAAAGCGTTAAGGATCAGTGCAACCGAAAAATTACTGTATTTTTTGAAAACATATGACAAAACATGTTGTCAGTTTTCCGAAAATCCAAAAATGGTTCATTTTGGAATTTTCGAACTTTCTAATATTCTGAAAAGATTTGTTGACAGGTTATTCATAATCATGACTCTTGAGATTCAGCTACAGTAACACTTCGAAATACACATTTCTTCCAAGTATAATCCAGGACACAACTCCAGCTAGTCCATAATACTTCGGGATGTTGCACATTCCCCTTTATTTCATTGATTTGGGATCATGCTCTCTCCTGAACAGATCCATGTCGTGATTTCGAAATACGGAAAAACGGTGATCCTCCACTCTGATACAACATTATTTCATAATTTCGTTGCTCTATCTCTCTTCCAAAACTATTTGCTCGGTCATGCTTTGGGATAAGTGCCTAATGAGAATATCAACAAGTATATTCGCGCTGTGTCGCGTTTGCAATCATCAAGTTCAGAGCCCAAAACCTCTTGAAACTCAAACTCGGCTCGCGCAGGCTTGTATGCAAATGACACAGGAATTGGAACATTGGAGAGAAACAGTATGTTTGGTGCAATCCCCCCTAACCTCTCCCGCACGGGATGGATATATGAATAGAAGGGAACGCGGGAGTTCACGTTGTTTGCGCCCACACACGCCGCCCTCTTCTCCCGGGAAACAAGGAATTGGGCTCTTCGAGTGACACTCTCTTGTACCCCTGAGTCCTTTTGTTTCATTATATCCAACTATGGCATTTTGGATAACTGTTTTACTCGGTCTTCATGTTTTTCAAATGGCACAGTAAGTTGATCTCCGTTCAACTCCTTTAGACATGTTTTTATTTTGGTGTATTCAATTTTTCAGAGCTTGTTAAAAAACAAAAAAAAAGGACGGGAACATTCTTTAGTTTCCTCATTTATAAAATCAGTATCATTTTGTCTGAAATTTCAAAATAGCAGTGTGCGGGGGAGGGGAGACTAGGTGGAGGGGCCAAAAATCTACTTCCTACTAAGGAAACTTTTCTGTGTGTCTGTGTGTGTGTCTGTCTCGGACATTTACTTGAATAACTCGAAGGGACATGGAACTCCTATAGTGGTGTGTGGTATGTAGTCATGGACTACCGAGCGCTTCATGCCCATGGTGTCCTGGGCCTTCTAGCTAATAAGGAACATATACAGTTGAGAATCGAAATTTTCAAAATTATGCTGAAACTCACAAAAACTTCAGGAAATTCTGAAAAACAGGTTTTTGGCATATTTATGTGCTACCCACATGAAAATGAGCTAAAATATCAAAAATTAAAAATTTTGAAAAATGTTCGTTTTTTTTCGTTATTCACTTCAATTTCGATCATTTGGCGTATTGGAAATGCGTCTTATAGTATATTTGGTTCTACCGCTATTATTTTCACACTTCTAATACTTTCTGAGGCCGTATTCTTGAAATTTTTTCTTCAAAAATCATTTTCAATCCAAAAATCAACAAAAATGATTTTCCAAGAGAACACAGGAGTTTCTTCAGGTTTGGTTTTTTGAAGCCATTGAATTCCAAAGCTTTATAACGGTTTAGTTTCTGATTGCTCAATTTTCAAATTAAAAAATTCGGAATCCGTTTTCTGAATTCCAAAAAGTCGAAATTTAAATTTAGAAATGAAAATCATTAATGTAAAAATGATTTTTGAAAAATATCAAAGAATTTTAATCTCCGGTTTTGGATTTCCTGAATTTCAAAATTTTGGAACTTTCGAAAAAATCAGAAAGTGAGAAATACAGAAATGTTTGAAATTCGAAAAAATATAACAATTTTCAAACTGATGAAGTTTCAAAACCAAACCTCTGAACTTGGATTTTCTCAACTTCTCAACTTCACGTTTTTTGTTCGGAAACATCGGAAACTCAAACAAGGAAAATTTCGGAAAGAAGGGATTCTTAAAAGTTCCAGAACATTAACATTCTAGAACAATCCGGGAAATTCCAAAAATTTCCAAACGTTTCCAGAATGTTTCAGAAGTTTTCAAGAACATAAAGAAAATGACAATTAAGAACATAAAGAAAATGACGACAAAACTCCGGAAAATTCCAAAACATTCTGGAAAGTTCAAGAAAATTCTAGAAAGTTTCAAAACATTCTAGAAAGCTCGAGATAATTTTGAAATAGTCTTGGAAATTCAAGAGTATTCCAGAATACCGTATTTCCTCTAATAGAAGCCCATGGGCTTCTATTAGAAGTGGGCTTCAATTAGAGGGTGGGCTTCTGTTTTTCAATGATTAATTTTCAAAAAAAAATTTGTATGAAAAATCAGAAATTTGACAATTCGGAAGTGAAAAACTCCGAAATTCGGTGTTTTTTTTCAATTCGAAGTTTTCAATCTACAATCCTAAACTCCAAAATTCCGAATTTATGAAATTCTGAGATTTCAAAATCTCGAAATTCAATATTCAGCAACTGTGTAGATCAGAAATTGAGAAATTTAAAAATTGAAAAATGTCCATGGGCTTCTATTAGAGGGTGGGTTTCTATTTTTCGAAGCATCTCGCGGGGTTGGCTTCTATTAGAGGTAGGCTTCAAATAGAGGTGGACTTCTATTAGAGGAAATACGGTATTCTAGAAAATTCCGTTAATTTCAGAAAATTTCCGAACATTCTAGAACAATCCGGGAAAGTCCAGAAATGTAGAGGTTTCCAAAAAATTTCAGGAAATTCCAAAACATTCTAGAAAGTTCCAGAAAAATTCCAAAAATTCCAGAAATGTCTCGAACTTTCTGAAATGTTTGCATCCGGGAAACAGGGAATCCGGAAAATATTCTAGCTTTCCTATACTTTTAGTGTAATCGAAAACCGAAGGCTTAGATAAAGTAATTCATGTGTGTAATTCTAAGCTTCCGAAATTCAGAAAACCCGAAGAAAAACTCGGAAAATGAAGAAATTCGAAAAATTTCGAACTTTTGTTCGAAATTAGAGACTTTAGAAATTCGAAAAATTGTATTCTGTTACCCAGAGACAGGCAGTCTGCCATGAAGAAACTCGGAAACACTGCCTAGCCAGGGTGAGATTCTATCAGAGGTGGACATAAAGATTTTTGAAAATTGAAATACTTAAAGGTTCGGGCACTCTGAAATGGCATATTCAGAAATTAGTAATTCCAGTGTAAGATACTGTGCACAAAAGCCAGGAGGTTGAGCCCCCGGCAGGGGGCTCAAACCGACTGGTCTAAGCTATAGAATTTTTCACTTTGAAGCATTCTGCTATACTGTATAATCCAGAATTCGCAATTGAAATGTAATCACGATATGTTATGAGCTGTTGGACTTTAAACAATTTTTTAAAGATTCAGGGTCTACTCTAGTTGTCTTTCTAAATTCTAAGCAATGATTATATACAAAAAAGACATCCTCCATTGTACCCGAAGTCCTTCTGAAAATAGACTGACCTTCAGGTGTTCCCGACACATTAATCCTCTCGTATACATGTTTGAACTCTATCATGGGCACATTAAGATCTTTGGCATGTACTAGTCAGACATATCATAAATGTAATATCACAAAACATAATCATAACACATAAAAGGATTTTCTTGAAGAAGTACTTGATTAGAATAATGTTGAATGTTCTCCGGGGATGTTTGGGATTGTCTGTTCGGTACTAAGAATATCGGAAAATCCGAGTTTAAAAATTTTGAAAATTGGGAATGCCGGACCATTCTGATATTGACGATTTCGGAATTTCAGAATTTTTCGATTTTCAAAATTATGGAAATTCAGAACCTTCGGAATATTCCGATTTTTAGAATTCCGAAATTTCTTATCACAAAATCTGGGAGTTGATGAAAAAAGTAAAACAGATTTTGAAACCGCCAAAAGGTATTAGAAGTAAGCATGTTCAAGACCCGCAAGGAAACTTTTTTCGTGCGCCTTTGGCATACTGTAGTTCAAAACGCTCTAACTCTCAAATAAGTATTGTAAGTATTTCGATTGGGATTGAATTCTGAAAATTGTGGGAATTTCTGGACGAGAAAAATGAAACTGTTGAAATTGAACTCTATTTCAGAACACGACTGACATTTCCATACCGCCGAGAACCCAACACAAATTGCACATGTGTTCCAGAAATAGATCCGGTTTGTGTGAGAGACGGTCCATACCAGTACACTTATTCGAATATGTGCATATTCCAATGTGCACAGGAAACTAAGAAAGGTAAAATCTTAATAAATTTAGTACATTCCAAAGTTCAGTTTCACTATTTTCCTTATTTGCTTAAGATTAAGCTCTACATTTTTTTTTCTCATTCAGCCTTTTTACTAATCCTTGTGGGATTAGATTCAATCGGATTCATCAATCGAGAACAGGAAGCATACCTTGAATCACCATTGTTGTGTAAAGTCACAAAATCGCGAAAATCCATATTATAGTTTCTGGCGAAGAGAAAAAAATAAGTGAAACTCGTTTATGAGACCCCGCCAAACACTAATAAACAATATAGAGTACATATGATGCACCCTGAAAATGATTCATGACACCAGAACACGTTTCAGATTTGGCACTGCTCTATGAGGGGTCGTGTTGCTCGGCGAGATACTGTAATATGTTCGAGCAGCCAGTTTGCGCCGAAGGACAGGTAAATCCAAGAAAAAGGAAAAATAACTGGAAGAATTTGAGTTTCAGATGTACCAAAGTGTTTGCGAATTTGAAGAAAGACAATGCATCGAATTCAAGTTATTCAAAAATCATATTTCAATGGACTCCAGTCAAGAGAAGTTGGACCAGTTAAATTTTATTTCAAAAAACATTTCAAAGTTTCAGATGCTCTTGTACTGCGCCATGTCCAACCGAGTGGAATCCAGTTTGCGACAAAAAGGGACAAACCCATGCAAACTTTTGCACATTTTTGAATTCAAAATGTTATCACAAGAATCAGTGAGTTTTTCTGCTGTACCAAATCTTTGTGGTTACTGTAACATTTTTTTTTGTGTCACAGTAATCCTTTCCGGTCACTTTTTTGGCAGCTTTTTGCAACAGGATTAAAATGAATAACGTCATCCCGAACATACAAAATACAAGTTTTGAGAATACAGTTATTAATTTTTTTTGCTCTATGAGTAACCAACCGATTCGTATTTTGGATTCAGATCTTTCAGTCCTAATCGAAAATGTTCTGCTGACTCGGAATACGATTAGGGAACCACAACTTTTCACTTATCTAAAAACACTGTGGGGATGTTATACTGGTACAAATAATCACAGCTGTAGACGAAAAACGATAGAGACCGTAACTGAAGACGCCACAGCAACAACTACCGTAATTAAAGGATATTTTCTTTTTTCATGATTTATTTACTTAGGTTCATTATATTTTGTTAGTGTTTTCGTTATTTTCCACCAGAAAAGTATAAAAGTAAAGATACTTGACAGCATTGACTGAAAACGCAAAAAAATCAAGAAAAATTTATTTTAATTACCAGGCAAGATGACAAGAACGTGCCAACTGATAAAACTTTAGCAGTACGTATTAGGATAAACAATGGAGTTGACAACTTTTTCATATATTCGAAAAGATCTGAGAAAATTGGTTCAAAATCTAAAGTTAGGCGTCCTTGTATTACAAGTTTCAAGGTACTCATATCACTCTGACATTTCGAAGCTTTGAATTCAAATTTTTAAAGCTGATTTTCAAAAAAATTTCATATTCTATATTTCTTTTAGATTAAATGAAACTCTGGAAGTGGACTACTCGGGTGTCTGCTGCGAAGACATGTGTTCGGCCGGTCAAACATCTCTAACAGTTTGCGATTCGGAGGGCAAAACCCATACTGATATATGTTCTTTCTACGTTGTAAGTGTCCTTTTTCTGTTTCTGATCTATTCCCGCCGTCGTCACAAAGATCACTTTATTGGGTTTAAAAAAATCATCACACATTTTGCGTCACCGTATAGTCTGTAGCCTTTACCCTTCATGGTAACTGTGATGACAACTTTAAATTTGGTCGGGCTTTTTTTGTATTCTGCCAACCTGATCAGAAAATCCTATAGCAGATCATGTTCGTTCTCATGGCTGTGACGTAGAATAGGTGTAAACTATTTCTGACAGTCTAGTTCATCGAACAAATTTTATTAGGTAAATTGAATTCTGTTTTTTTTTATGCGAGGGAGTTGTAATAGGTCAGAAACCGCAAATCATAAGATTTCTGCTCAGTTTTGCACGACAAGTATAAATTTACTTGTCGTTCCAGATAAATTGAAAGTGAAAATAAATTACATGTAATTTTCCAGGCAAAGTGTCGGCAAATGAGGCGTGGTACCGGAAAAAAGCGTCTGCAAATTGCTGGTGTCGGACCGTGCAAGCCGAAAAATCCACTTTTCCGATCATTTGATTATTTCGTCAACCGATCGGTTAATTATCGCCAATCAAAAGCTAATCGAGTATGAGTTTGTGAAATCCAATTGCCAATGAACTATTGTCTCTGTGCTCAGAATTTATTTATTCAACGTGTGCAATCAAAAAGAATTGGAAAAAAATCAGAAGAAAAACTGGGGACTGAAGGGAATTCGGAAAATTTTGTTTTTCATGTTGCTTTTTTTTTTGAAAAATTTTGCTTTTTTGAAATTATCAGTGGTTGTGAAAAATAATTGGTGAAACCAGTAAGCGTTTGCTTAACCACAAATGATGGGTTTTTCGGGAAAACTGTCCGGGATGGATATACAGAATGAGAGAAAAAAAAGTTGGAGAGAATGCGGAAAAAATATGAACAGGTAGATGACTAGAAATATTCAGAAACGTGGGGAAAAAATCAAAGAGAAATGAAATCGCCAAAAAGAAACTATACTGAAAGAAGTGGAACTTTTTGTTCATACAGAGATACACAGGTTACGGTGGGTTGAAGGGTGAGAAATCGGAAGGAATTATGGCTCGTGGGAGAAAAAAGGACAAAACAAAAAGGAGTCGGAGATTTACAAGATAGTTGGTTTGTCTAGAAACTTTTATGTATAGAAATAGTTTCTGATCTACCAGAATTAGGTTGAAAAAGTTGGATTAGACATTTATACTGGATCGATTTCGACTCCATCAATGTCGATGGAGTTGTACTGAACAATCTTCGGTCGCTCGCGATGCTTTGAGATGATGTCGCAAATGTCATCGTAGATCTGGAACAGGGAAAAATTAGAAAGCTCAAAGTGGTTCGGGTTCCGTTGTTACCGTAAAACTTTTTACCGTATTTCCTCTACCAGAAGCTCACCCAGACCGTCAGCATCAATCTCAATCATTTTGATTCATCCGAGAGATAGTAAAAATGTCTCAACTGATAAAATATTGGTGCTATTATAATAAATATTTCATCTTCTGACAAATTTTCGATATCTCTCATGGGAACCCGAGACAATTGAGGAACATAGTGAGCTTTATTGAGAGTAATGAAGTATAAAAACCCCTAAACTCTCAAATTAGACCACATTAATCTCTGCTCCTATAATTATCCAAATGAGATAAATTTGATTAAAGTTTATCTTTGATAGGGTGGACTGTTCTTTCATAGGTTTCACATCACTTTTGGAATATTGAATTCCAGTATTATGTATGTGTTACCGTATTTTATTTCCGATCCAAATCGTCAACTTTAGCCTTACTTATCTCAATCCCTGCAAGAGATATCAAAATGTTGTCAACTGATAAACATTTTATCAGTTGGCAAATTTTTGATATCTTCTGCAGAAGTCTAGGTAATCGAGCTCGAAGTGGATGGTTTCAAAAGGGCTTCAATCAGAGGAGATACGGTATGCCAGTTTTCAGACAGGTTCAAAGAACGGGAAATTTTCGAATAATTGTACCTGGGCCTATCTCACTGAACATTGTGGTCAATAATCTTTTCTGAACCTCACCTTGTGAACATCTCCAACAGTGACCAATCCCATTGTCTGTGCAATCTCTCCCTCCATCACCTCGATCCAGATGATGTTTCGTTTAATTGTTCGTTGATTCTGAAAACCAGCAAGCTTTATATAAAAATTAAATTTTGAACTATTCACTTTGCTTGAATCCGGTGTGTATGTCTTTCCTTTACTTGTCTTCTGGACCTGAAGAATCTCGGCAGTATATGATCCGCCCTTCTTGGAACAGTCGAAGCGTCTTGGACGGTAGACAATGTTTTCATCGGCGACATAGACAATTCCACCTCGACGGATCTAGAAGTAATCGGGATGAAAAAGAGAGAAACAAAAAAGCAAGCGCTGAATAACGTGGAGTGATGTCACAAAAAGGAAATGGTTGAAGTGGATGAAGACACAATTGTGTTTCCTCTCAAGTCCACACCCTTGAAGTCTATTTTTCACTTCAGCCGTTCCATTTTTCACACTTTCCTTTTGTCACAACATCAAAACAGAATAATTTCCAATTCATGAGAGCCCCCAATTTTTCAAAAATGTTCTCGATATTCGTGGAGGTCAAATGAAACTTGATACCTGTCTATGTAGACTTCTAGTACTCTCAACTCTCAACAAAAAAAATGCAACTAGTATCGTACTGCAGTTCCCCGGAACTCACTTCCGAATTTGTTCCATCATCTAGAATGAAAGCGTCAACGTGCCATCTGTAGCGAACGGATGAGTCCGGCACTCCGGGATCACAGTGACGACCAAAGACGCAACCCATCTTATTTCATAACCTGGAATAAAAATTTGAAATGTTAATCTGCAATTCCTGAGAGAGAAGAAATGTACGGAAGAATAGAGAAGAACTGAACGCTTGACAAAAGAAAGTTACCACTTTCTTATGATTTATGCATGTCTAGGTTATGAGACGAAAAGTCAGCTGTTCGATTCGTCACTCTGAATCGAATTTGTGAACTTCTCAAAAACACGAAAAAAGAAGGGAAGTGAACCCGAAAACAAAAATAGGAGAGAACTTTCCCTTTGACTTCTTCTCAATAGATTAATTATTCCGCGAAATCGAGTCCATGAGAACAGAGGCAAACGCAAGAAAAGAGGGGAAATCCGAATGAAGTGAAAGAGCAGAACGAAGGGGGTCCCTTCAGAAAAAGAGATGGGCGGGGTTCCCCGAGTGCACACGGACAGCCCCTTTTTCTTTCCAAAATCGGAAATTGTGCTGTGTGGGACGTAATAATAACAGGGGGCTTAGAAGGAACGAAACGCCTACAAGAAAAATGATGGAACTATTCGAAATATTCGAGAAAAGATAAGGAAAAAAGAATGAAGAGTTGTGAAATCGGGTTTCCAGAAACACATGCGTAGTTCCTTATCATATTCGTTCGTAGCAATTTTTCGGTGAAAACGGTCTACGTGATGTAAAAGAGGCAAAGTTTAGACGAAACCGGATGCTAAAACAGACACTAAACGTGGAGAGAAGAAGCTGCGGAGAGCATCAATGGAGAAAAAAGGCACAGAGAGGGCATTCAATGCTCCTGGCACATCAAGAAGGGCTTGAAATAGGATCTGTGTGCGAATTAGGGGCGGCAGGCGGGCGGGACCATCGTAGTGGGCATTGTCAGGTGTAGTGGACTATTAGGAAAAACAATGGAGGAATTAGCAGAAAAACCAGGAATGTGGAGTTCGGAGTAAAGTTCATAACACGAAACTAGTTGTAAATTGGAAAGAAAAAAGTTTCGAAGAACACAAATTAGTTTTTTTGTCTTTTCAAGGTTAGTCTACTGGTTTCTTGAACTCATTTTTTGAAGAATGAGTCAGAATTCTAAGGCTAGTTCAAAAAACTGAGCCAAATGTTCATCGAAACAAATTGACCGAAAATTACTGTAGAATTAGGTGTAAATTACTGGTATTAAATTTATGGGTTTGTAGAAGGACTTTATGTAAAAATTAGATTTTTTCACAATTGTAAAAGTTCAGAGACAGTGAATATTGCCCAAAATTTGTTGAAGGTTACGGAATGGTTTCTTCAGAAATTTTCAGAAAGTAGTATTGAAAAAAACTTCGACAAATAATTATTATTGCATTGAAATGTGTAAAAAGATCTAGATTCACATAGAACTGAATGAATATAAAAAACAAAATATCAAAAAATCGCTTCAAAAAGCAAAAATTTCAGTTTTCGCCTGTTTCTGGAAACTTCTTGAAGGCTCTGGAATTTTTCGAATTCTCCCCGAAATGGAAAATTCCAGGCCACTTCTAGAAAAGTATCAAAAATAAACGAAAAATTTCAGTTTTCACGGTTCAAACTAGTTCCGGGGCCGTCAAGGAGTTTGCGGAAATAAACTACAACTGAAATTGGAAGCAGTTCCTTAGTTGCTATGTGAGTTCCTATATTTTTCTTCATATTTTGAAAAAATGGAAATTTTGGGCGGAGCCCTCTTCACCCATTTCAACCCACCCATGTTGAGAAAAAAAAAACAAAATTCCATTTTCTGGCAATAAAACTGTGCTATTATATTTTTAGCATCTAATCAAATGACGTAATTGAACATCTTTTTCTAACAACACAGTATTAAAAATTGTAGTCTGGTTTTTCAGGCTGATAAGAGAAATAGGGAAGTTAGGTGCGAACTGCTCAATTCCTAAGCAAAATAAAAATGAAAATGCTTGCTTCATCTTGTTTGGAAACTAAGGAAATTGTATATCAATCTTTCTAGGCTCTATGCCATGGCATTTTTAATTTCCTGAAAACCACGGGATCTTTTTTTCTCTATTCTAATAACCTTTCTTTTTGCACTCCCACCCAAAATCTCCAAAAATTCCCAATTGATGTATTACTATTCAAATTGGAAAAAAAAATTGCGTAGGTTTCCAGGAAAAAACCCGTGGGTTGAATTGGGGAAAAAGAAGGGAACGTTAATACCAAGCAATTGGAATAGCAAAAACGTCTTATCCCTATTTAATTGCATCTGACTCACTCACTTCTGCTGAAAAAATAGGGACGATCAAGAATTCAATTTTTAGTTTCAGACTCCTTTTTTGAATTCTGATTTCATAAAAGTGAGAATAATAGGAGAATGTGTGGGCTGTGACATTTCAATTGGTAAACCGGAACGAAACCTAAACTGGGCCGCCGAACAAAAGTGTAAATAAGTTGAGAATTTGAAAAGAAGAGAGACAGGAAGAAAAAAAAAACGAAAATTGCCGGGAACAAGAAGTTTCTTTTTTTAAATAAAAAAACTCCGGCATTTTGGTTTTTGGACCACAAATTGTTTCCGGGTATTGGTGGATAGTAATGACAGTTTTCATGCGTGGTTCAGGAAGTTTGAAAAATCACAATCAATCAGAAAACAGGTTTTCAGTAATTTTTGATTTTGAAAAAATAAGCGTAAAAACTATTTTTTCTCTAAATGCCGAAAGTTGGGCGGCGTAGGTTTTTTGTATGAAATATCATTTGACAATATACAATTTTGACAATCATTGTTGGCGCACGTTGAAATTTTTATGTTGTCTAGAATCACAATGATGTCAGAAAGAGTTACCTTAAAAAATTCCATTCTCCACTATTCCAATTTTCATCAAAACACAAAAATTCATGGAAAAGTGCATTGAACGGAGTCGACAAGTTAAGGGGGACCAAAAAGTGGGGTCCAAAATGGATTGTCGCGTCACGAGAAAGGGAATGAACTGAAATGGACATAATCGAGTACCTTTTGTGTTTCACATTCATCTTTAATGTATGAGATTTCGTGCTTCTCCATTTTTATTGATGTGATCTGCAGTAGTAGTGGCAGCACAAAAAGAAAAGATTGTAGAAAACAAAAAATGAGCTTTGGGGAGAAATTGGAAGGAGTATGCTCATCTAGGTGACTGATTTACATGGTGCTATGTATATTGTTGTTGGTGTCAGTCACTCGGAAAATTTGGAACATCTAGACGTGTAAGAAGTAGTAACAAACAGAAAGTTAGAAAGCAATAAAGCATGAAAAGGTGAAAGATCATAAGGTTGGTCATAAGGTTGTAGTTTTTTGGTACCATATAATACTGAATTAAAAGATACAATATTTCGAAATTTTCAATGGACGGTAATTGAAAATTTTAGAGTATACCGAAAAACTAGTTTCAGTTGACAACGTTTTTTACATAAATTCAACAAAGCGAGATATCGTAAAACCTCTATTAGAAGGGCCTCTGAAATTTAAAAGTTTTTTGGTGAAGAAACCCTAGAAACCCCACAAGAAATAGAAGACTCGGCCATTGTAGCACAGTTTTTACGGTATGCGGTTTCGAAACGGCATAACTTTTATAGCAGTGATCATTTTGGCATTATCGGCGCTTGTAGCATCCCTCATTATTGTAGATTTTTATAGAACCTTGCTAATTAAATGGAACTATTTTTGTGTTTATCATAGTTTTAATCTTTTTAGGCCACTGGAGAAATGCTACAATAATTTTCAGGACTTCAAGGTTGACTACCAGCCATTGAACAAGTCAAAGCATGAAATAATACTGTACGGTTGTGTAACTCGTGATCATTTGTTGGCAAAGTTTTGTTAGATTATCTAATGAGATATTATTTGAAACAACGCAAATTTTCTTGTGATTTCAAGCCCCGGGGAATACATTAATTCATTGATAATCTGTAACTAAGTAAGTTTCCTAGAAAACTACAAGTTCCTGTTTCAGAATATGTTTTGTTTAGATTTTCCTCCAAACTAGTACACAATAAGAAAATCCTAGCTCAGTTTAGAGAAACATTGGAATTCGGAAAATGTTCAAATGAAATTTCCCCCGGCTCTTCGTACCAAGCCAAACACAATAGTGCATCCCAAACCACATGGTGTCAAAATCGGTCTGAAACATATTTAGAGGACAAAACAATCGCGGAAACCAAAAATAGAATTAAGTTCTTCTTCGTCTCCGTTTTGTTCTCACAACTTGATCGCTGTTTTCATTATTCATTGGATTCGAAATAAAAAGCGAAAAACTACGAATAAATTATTATTGTTTTGAATGGATAGAAAAGAGAATGAATGAGAGAACCGACGCAACAAAAAAAACGGGTCCCACACTTCTTCAACTTGAACCTTCCAAATCCTCGCCCCAAAAAAACTAGTTAAGAGGAAGCTGAATCTTCTTGAATATTTTGTCTGGGTCCCAAATAAAGACAAAAAAAACGTGTGAGAGCGAGACGAAAGCAGCACTAGGGGAAGCTCAACACAGAAGGAGAGCCAAATGCGGAGGATTTGATTTAATTGAAGTGTGACACAAGTGTTTGAAGTATCGGACAACGGGACCCGGGGAACGAGCCGAGGCAAACGCCTTGTTTGATGGAAAGCAAAAACGAGAGAAGTGTCGAAAAAAATGGATGTGACCGGATTAGAAACCTATTGTCACTTTGACGCGTGACACATATGAATGAACACAAGAGAATTCGCGGCGAAATTGAAAAATCGCAACATTCACAAGCGCAACAATAGACTTCCATGAATACCAGAATGAGTAGGACGACACAAAACTGAGCAATTTTTTAATAAAACGAAACCAGACTTGTTTGAAGTCATAGGTCTTGTTTATACGAAAGCCTGGTTTTTTCAAAAAATGAATTATATTAGTTTGAATCGATTTTGGATACTGTAGACAAATGAAGTATTTCGAAAAGCTCTGTTCCTAGGAAAATCAGAAGAGTAGGATACATCACTTTGATTTTTGAAAAAAATCATAATTCATTTTTAGTATCTTCTCTTACTTCTCTACTAAATACTTGTACTTTGAGCTCAACTATCTCGGTTATTTATAATGATATCAAAAGTCTGTCAACTGATAAAGTTGAAGTTTTTTCCAATTGTAATAACCAAGATAATTGTGCTCAAAGTGCAAGTAGGCTTCTATTAGAGCAAATACTGTGTTTGGTGTTTTGTCTACGGTTCAGCGGTAATTTTTCTTTCAAATTCCTTATTTTTGTGACAAAATGCATGGCTTTTCAATTAAAACTTGACTAAAATGTAGTGAATCATCATTACTGTTTTCACTACACTTTGAAAGTTTAAAACAGCTCGAAAAGTTTAAGATATACTTAATTTCTATCCAATCTTGAACATTATAGTTCTGTTGATCTTACCTGACTTTTTTTGTCGTTTCCAAGTAGCCCAGTTGGCAGAACCCTCCTCTCAGCTAGCTTTTTCTCTTTATATGTCGCTTATTATCTCTGTAACACACAAAAAGATTAACTGTTTTAAATAAAAGATTATAATCTGGAACGGATGAGCGAAACTAGACAGAGGTCACATGGCAGATTAGCGTCGGAACAATGAGATGGATTTTCAGAAGAAAGAGAATTTCTAAGAAGAACACGTTCCCACTCTGAGATTGGCATCCGACTCGATGAACACTTGAGAAGTGAAAAAAAAAACGGAAGAAAAAAGACCCTGGAAGCGAAAAAAAAACAAGGACAAGTGAAGTGTTCCGTTGTGCTCTCTGAAGGAGAGGACCCTAAAAAGCTAATAAGAAGTGAGTGAGAAAGGGGGGAGCAAAAGTGAGAAGAAAATGAGAAGATCGACGATGTTGGGAACCGAGCAGGAAAAGAAACCGATGAAAGAACCGAAAAAAAGAAATAAAACCGAAGAAATAAAAATTTGAATGTTCAATGGATAGGAGGAGAGGGATCAAGTGAGGAACATCTACTGGGAAAAGGAAATTTATAAAATTTCCACTTGAAGACCTCGCATGAAAGCGAGATAATTATAGCGGTGGAAAAACTCTATTATTACTATACTAGTGAGAGGAACAAGAGCAAAGTCCCAACAGGAAGTTTTCAGAATATCAGTTTTCGCATTTTCTAGGAATTTCAATCTCCGAAAAGAAAAAAAAAACAAAAATCCAGCGCTCACCACATATTTTTGATACACCCAGTTAATGTCGATGTGCTCGAATTCCGAATCGTTATTTCACATAAAAACCCAAGAAGAACCATATGACTTTCGCACACTTTTCGTCGCAAATGTGACTTCTTGGTTAGTAGGACAGAGAGATAGAGAGAGTCAGTGGGTCTATTCAATAAGACAAAAAGTGGTTGGAAGGTCAAAAGTGATTCTAGTGACCACATTAGATGAGCAGAGGTGGTGCTCCAAATGAACAATTAAATTTTGAGCAAAAAAACTTAATAAGAGCAAATGTGCTCTTTGAAAAAATCAGTAGGGGTTGTCAAATTTTGAAATCATAGATTTTTTTTTGAAATTCGTAAAATACATTTCAGTTTGTTTTTGTTTCTTGATTTTGAATATGTTGTTAACACTCGAAAACTTGAGCCCCCTTTCATTTGTTCTTTGAGCACAATTACCATAATTTCTATAGGAAATAGCGGAAAACTGTCAATTATCACTAATTTATTTATTATCACCAATATTATACCAGTTGACACGCTGCTGATATCTCTTCTAGAAATTGAAAGGATAGAGCTCAGAGTGCAGATAAAGAACAACATTTTTAAGAGTATTTACGGTAACTCATTGGTAACTCAAAAGTTTGATCCACTCAAAACGTTATTGAAAAAAATTAAACAAATATTCATGAGGAAGTAAACATGATTTAGCATAGATTTTGGAGAATTCTGAAGTGTTTGTAGAAAAAATGCATATGGAAAGAAAAACAAGCAAATTCTTTCTTATTGTTTTGCTCTTCTGGACCGCCTGTGTCCCAGACTATTCAAGTTGCTAAATAAAATTAAAAAAAAAAATTCCAGAAAAAATTAGAATTTGGATAACCACATTTTGAAAGTAAAATGTCCCCTTTGGATCATACGGAGTCAAGTTCAATGAGGATTAGAAAGAAAGAAAGATTGTTGAAAGAAGTATGGAGACGAAGGAATAGAGCAATGTGGAAGAAGAAAAAAAGAAAAATGAAGAAAGAAGAGACTTGCGATTATATTATTAGGCAGATGATGATGATGATGATGCAGGAATAGAAATGAAATAAATCAAGGATTCTTTTCTCTGCGTAGCTGGAGAAAAATGAAACAATAAATAGATGGGATTCAGGGGAGGAGGAGTGGTAATTGGAGATTGCGATTTTGAGATGAAGCTAGAAAAAATAGAAAAATATTGATGCGTAATTGTGTAAATGACACCATGCACTAATGATATGTCAATGTGAGTACTGAAATTTTTGTTGGTAATTTGATTCTGAGTGCTTCTGACCAACATCCGATTCATAATTGGTATAAAAACATCAGCTCGAACAACTATTCGGAGAAAAACCCTCGAAAAAATGGCACGAAGGTTTTGAATTTCAAAAAAAAATATGAGAATTGCATGACGGCATTCTTTACATGGGGGACAGTCAAAGCTAGAAACAAAATTCGAAAACGACAAAACTAAAAAACATCAAATCAAAAAAGAAGAGGAAAAGTATCAGCAAACTCAAGTTAAGAATGTTTACCGATAAGATTAAGAAACTGAGACAATGAAGTTTCTAAGAACTCAATCTGTCAGACATGTTTTCCTAGACAGTAAATGCTATATTGTCTATAATCCTTGCAGTTTATAATAACAGGAACTAAAACTGTTACCGTACCACCCCTCCAAAATTTAAGAAATCGAAAAACAGCAAAGAATTAGAAACAGCAGCAGCAAGACGAAAAAAAAAACTTATTGGCCGAGAACTGCTCGAAAGGCTAATAGAGGGTAACATGCAGAATGAAGTCACATCACTGGCAGTGTTTTGCGCGTCCCTCGGGGCATTTAGTCTCATCCGTTTTCGCCCCGGTCAATTCGTCGGCGGGGCAGTTTTGTGGGACCCCCTTCTGTTTCTCTGTTGTTTTGATAAAATATTCAAATTTGTGAATGAGAGGAGAGGCGGAAGAGGAAAAAAAAAGAAGCGAAAGGTCAATAAAAATTCTATTTCTGCTCTTCCTCCTCAATTTTGTTCAATTGTTTGGTGGAGACACCAGATGTTCTCAATTTTATGCCATTGCAAAAAAAAACGAGACTCAATGAGAATTCAAAACATTAAACATTACGTGACTAAACAGAGTGAAATATAAAATGAAGATCAAAAAGCGAGTTCAAAAAAGGGAGTTTTTTCGGAGTGGACCCATGTTTCGGGTTCTCTCCGATTTCCTGAATAATGGATCTGTCAGACACGAAACGCATTTCTCGATCCGCTGAAATGACATTTGGGAAAGTAATATTTTTGGATGCTGTGCACTTTTCAAAATGAAAACGTTATAAATTTTTTGATGAATTTTAAATCACGAGAATGTTGGTTCAATAAGCTCGAAAATTATTGGTGAACCGGAAAAAAAATTTGCAAAATTCTCATGCCTGGAAAAGTTTTAATGAGCTCTGAGTCAAATATTTTTTTGAAATTTGTTCACAATAAAATGAAATTTCAAAAAAAATTTACAAAATCAAAAAACAATTCGGAAAATTAGAATTTGAAAATTTTAGGATTGTTTTCGACAAGAAAGGGAATTTTTTCTACCGGCCTTGATAAAATATTTTTCTCAAAATGTGGAAAAAATTACTGATAACCCAAGCTGAGCTTTGAAAAGTCTAAAAACAGGCCCGGACCATTGTATGTATGTCACAAAATTGACACCCGAAAAAAAAACTGAGTAGATGAACCCATGTGATGAGCTTTATGACTAATCAATTTCATAATAGAAGCTTTGAAAACAACAATAGTTCAGGAAATAGTGATTGACTGAAAAACGGAAAAATGTGACTGAAAAAAATCTCGTCTGTTGGGAATAAACCAAGTTGGTCATAAGACAAAAACGTTTCTTTGCGGGTGGGTGGTGTCAAAAAGATAAATGGGTTTGGTCTGGGGTTGTTCCCCCATGTCTCTTCTGTGTTTTTTCTGCTCAAAAATATCATCACATCATATTTTCAACTTTTCAACATAACCTCTATCTTCTGTTCTATTTTTTGCGCTGATGAACCAGAAAGATGGATCGGATTACCAGAAAAAAAGGAACGAGGGAATTGCGAATTGAGTTTAAAAGATCGGAAGAGCCCGGCAGCTTAAATGAACTTCCATTTCAAAATGCCCATTCGTTTAAAGTAAAAATGAAAAATCAGAAAAAAAGAGTACCGGAAAGAAAAGGGTACCTGAAAACAAAAACACTCATACACACACAAAACATAAGAAAAGAGAGTGAAGGAAGTGGGGTGTTGTCAGTTGGCGTTTCGATATCATCTTTGTTCATCTATCCCGAAACCCAAATGATTTGGCACCTAACGAGGTTTTTTGTCCATCACTTTCAGTGGGATCCCCTTTAGAAAGCAACTTGGAAAAGAAAGTTTACACGTATCCAAAATACAACAAAAAACGAATAGTGTTTGAAAAATGACCGGGTAGAAGACTATAAATTAAAAACTGTACCAAAAAGCTATTTTTGTGGTTTTAAAACGAAAAAGTTATTGGAAAATGTTTCTTATTTTAAATATGCTAAGTAACTTCCAAAGTAACTAGCTATTTTCTGTTATAATGCGTCTAGTTTCAAAAATAGAAAAAAATGAGGAAGCACAAAGGAATTCCCTAGAGAAGTGAGCCAAATAATTGGAAGAGCATAAGAAGTGTTGCATATTTTTTTTCGTGCGTGCGCTGGTGTACACTATTCATCTTCTCACTCTTCCTCACTAATTGCTCGTGTCTCTGCTCTGACAAGAAATTGAATTGATGTGAGGAGAGGCTCGCCGAGAGCCCGCTCTGGGTGCGAACTCTGATTTCTTGGGAGGTGATAAAACGCCCGCGTGTGATTAGGTGATGAACATTTTTTTTGATGGAGAAGAAATCGAGAGAGAGAAGGTTTTCTAATCAGATCGCAGATGTGAGAAATAAAACGAACTATAAACATTTCTGAGGACATTTCGTCATTCGAGATGGTGATGGATAGGTGCAGGAACTGGAGAAACATCACTTTTCGTTGCTAAATTGACGAATAGTCTTTGCAATATAAATAATGAGAGTAGTCTAGAATATATTTGAAAATGTTTGTTCTGTGACGGGACTTTATAAAATAATTTTGGCAGTTAAAAAATTTTAAGGACATCCTCGAATTTTTATATCTGAATTTGTAAAATCCGTAAATTCGCAAAATGATTGTTTTCAGCCACAAAATGCTAAACCTGTTTTTTTTTAAATTGGCGCGATTTGATCATATACTTGAATTTGCAATGTAATAATTTGAAAATAAGTACTTTAAAAGTTTGATTATCAAAATGTTCATAGTCCAAATAAAAAATGCCATTCAAAACCCAATCAGTGCTTCGAAATTGCTTTAATGGGACGAGGATTTTCTAATCAACGTCCACTAAGTCATTGTGCCTTTGAAGCTTATTTCCGCTGGTTTTTCGATTGTTTATGAACGTTTCGAGCGTTTATACAGGTTTTCATTAATCTCTGTATCTAATAATAATAATAATTGATTGTTTTCATACTAATTTTTGTGATTGCCAAATTTTTCAATTCTGATGTGATATAACGTTCGTAACCGAAGAAAATCTAATACTTAAGACGCGTTCTCTGAGGAACTCAACTTCAAGCCTATTGTCCACTGTACAGAAAAATTCAAACTAGTTTTTATAAATTGATATTATACACCATGAAAGTTGGGACACTTTTAAGATAAAAAATGTACATTTGGTTTGGACCCACCCAGTACGGTCCAAACGGTGACCAACTTTGGTCAAAAAATGAAAATTTTTTTGGATGAAGATAATGACTAGATTTAACTTGGAATAGATTAAACTTGTTATTTTGAACATTTTTTGTGTTGCAACAAAGATTCTAACTCGTTTCCTTTCTGCTGAAAAATTTGAATTTTGTTCCTATTTTGAAAAAAATCACTGAAAATCCGTCGTCGGGAAAAACTTTAACATTAGTGCAAAAAAGATAACATTAGAATCGGATTCAGCGTGCAAAATAACATCAGAAAACAGTTGTTTGGAATTGAATATCCTGTGCTCCATTCAAGTTTTTGGCGAAAAAGTGCTCAAAAATGAGGTTTCACCATGTGGTCCCCCCCATGGCAACAAAAATTCGTCCAAAATCGACCCTTTCCAATTTTGATGAAATTTTCACCAGTTGCAGTTTTATTGATGTGTAGTATGGTGGCAAAGTTTCAGAATCCGTTCTCATCGTCTTCGTGCATTTTTAGAAACTCCAAAAAAGAGGCAAAAATTGCTTCCAAATCCATTTTCAGTGAAAAAATACGAACTTCAGAAATGCACGAAGACGATGAGAACAGATTCTGTAACTTTGCCACCATACTACACATCAATAAAACTGCAACTGGTAAAAATTTCATCAAAATTGGAAAGGGTCGATTTTGGACGAATTTTTGTTGCCATGGGGGGGACCACATGGTGAAACCTCATTTTTGAGCACTTTTTCGCCAAAAACTTGAATGGAGCACAGGATATTCAATTTCAAACAACTGTTTTCTGATGTTATTTTGCACGCTGAATCCGATTCTGATGTTATCTTTTTTGCACTAATGTTAAAGTTTTTCACGACGACGGATTTTCAGTGATTTTTTTCAAAATAGGAACAAAATTCAAAATTTTCAGCAGAAAGGAAACGAGTTAGAATCTTTGTTGCAACACAAAAAATGTTCAAAATAACAAGTTTAATCTATTCCAAGTTAAATCTAGTCATTATCTTCATCCAAAAAAATTTTCATTTTTTGACCAAAGTTGGTCACCGTTTGGACCGTACTGGGTGGGTCCAAACCAAATGTACATTTTTTATCTTAAAAGTGTCCCAACTTTCATGGTGTATAATATCAATGTATAAAATCTAGTTTGAATTTTTCTGTACAACACTATTTCCGATTCTCACAGAGAATGCGTCTTAACAATTCATAACACCCAAACTAGCTGCCAAATTTTTTTTGGCCCAACACATTTTTAATGGTTATTTTTGGCTCCCAAAAAACGATTTGAAACAATGATTATCATATTTTCAATTATCAATTTCCAGGTTTTGATTCATTTAACCGTTCTTTTCTGTGAAAGAATAGCTTTCTCTTAGATTTGAAAGCTGATTCTTTCATGTTTTTTTTTGAATGGTACACTGACGTCACAATACAAAAAAAATCATCAGATTGCCTTTCTTCAATCTCAAAAACTTTTTTCGCTCTCAAAACTTTTTTTTCTGTCCTATCATTTCTCATCCCATTGAATTCAAAACAAACGGTACATATAAAAGAGGCCTGGGTCCGTGTCAGAGTATCCAGAAAAAAATGAAGCTTCTTCTTGCTCTTGTGGCTCTTGTTGCCGCCGTCGCTGCTACCGGCTATGGAGTGAACACTGTCGCTCAGGATACTAACACTGGATACCAGAACAACGGCAGACAAGGAGATCCAGGATACAAGTAAGCTTACTTTTCATGAGTAAAAATACTGAATGCTTTCAGTCACGTCTTCGACGACTTTGAAGTCCCAAAACGTCACCACAGGCGCCACCATGGACGCCACCACGGACGCCACCACCGTGATCGCTCTGACTCGTCCGACTCTGATTCCCTTTCCTGGTCCCGTTCCGACAGCCGTTCCGACAGCCGCGACTACTCCAGCGAATACATTTATCTGAGACCACGTTACGGAGCTCAAAATCCTCCATCATACGGAGCTGCTTCCAATGATGCTCCAGCTCAGAACGCTTATGGAGCACCAGCTCAAGACTCTGGAAACGGATATTAATTTAATTCTGCTATATGAATTTTTCAAGTTGCCTGAAATAATCTTTGTGTTTTAATAAAAGCTTTTCAATAATAAAAGGTTTTCGTAGAAAACAGTCAATTAAAAGTTGTGATAATGAAAAAAAATGTTTGAAAAAAAACTGTTTTGGATTGCCTATAGCAGTAAGATCAAGAACTCTATTGTCACGATGACTGAAATTCTAAATTTCGTGCTTTAATGGCCGTCTTCGTATTTTTTGACTTGAATCATGTCGATTCCTATAAGGGATGTACAAATTTTAGTAAACTAATAAAATATTTTCCAACATATTACCAACATTTGTCTAGTTTGCAAATTTCCTATATCTTTCAGAGAAATTGAGAAAGCTGAGGTCAAAGTGTTAGAGAGAAATACTGTAGATAATATTTTTTAAAGTTTATTACTTCGAGCTTTTTCCGACTAACCAGTTGAAAATACCAACTAGTCTTTCTTTCATACACTGACAAATTTCTGAAAAAGTGCAGACTTTATTTTCCAAACTCAAAAGTTCAAAATCTCGGTTCATCGATCACAAGACAAAACCAACAACATTGCAACTGTCACCCGTTGATTCATGTCAGCTCCCATCATTTTTCTATGCCCTTCAGTTTTTTTCAAAACATTAATATTTTTGTTCTTTTTTTCCTTTCCAACCAAAACAATCAATTTTTCATTGTTCTCAAAACATAGGTATCGTATAAAAAGACAATTTGTGCCTCTAGAAGTTATGAAACCAACATCATGAAGCTTGTTCTTGTGCTGGCTGCTCTTATTGTGATTGCTTCCGCTGCTGGCTCTCAGCGTGATGGCTCCGATTCCGATAGTAGTTCTATCGAGAGCTTCTCCCGTGGTTCCGACAGCATCGAGTCCGATTCCAGAGGAAGCATAAGTTCCAGTTCTGAATCCAGATCGCGTTCAATTTTCAATTCTCACTCAAGGTCCAACTCTCACTCCAACGAATCGGATTCCCGCATGTCTAGCTCTGAACCAGGATCATTTTCCAATTCGGCGTCTGATGAAACCAGAGGATCATCTGAACAAGACAGAAGTTGAAGAGATGTATAATTTTCTTCGTTTTTCTGATATGTAATATTTCAAACGTAACATAAATGAACATTGTAGGAGACTTTTTCTTTTTTTTCCTGAATTCCGTATACAAATTGATCGACCGCCTTATTTTTAACTTCTCAATGGATTCTCCAAAGTTCAGTGAATATGTGAAACTAATTAATGTATGTTCAAAATTCGAAACCTGTTATATATTTTTCAAGGCGAGATTTCCGGTATTTTGTTGGAACTAGGCACAGTATTTGACAAAATTCAATTAACAGCCTGGAAGAAAGCCTGTTAACCTGAAACCTGTAAGCAAATGTTTTTAGCAGCAAACGTTCAATAAAAAAACCCCCTCTTTTATTAATATTGTAGAAATGAATGCGTTGAGGGGTAAAAAATATTTGAAAGGTGCGGTACAGGAAATATGATGGGCACTATTATGGAAATTTTAACTACTTGAATAATGGGGGTAAGAGACAATGCACACAATTCAGGTGGCAGTCAACACATACAATGAAAAACAATGGAGTGCGTGAAGATTCTATGGATTCTGTGAACTAGTTAACATGATAGGAATGAAGCAAAGCTTCAAAAAAAAAGATTCTAGGCTTTTAAGGAATAGGTACTAATTCACGAAATGTGAATAAAAAACAGGAAAAATAATAACAGGGAACATAATTCTCTTGGAAACCGGCAACATTCCTGCGGGTTTGGGTGGAACAAAACACGTTTAACAGTGATATGATGGGAATGAAATGAGAAAAGAACGGTCAATGAACTATTTCAGTTAGCTAACCAAGAAAAATAGTATCGTTGCCGATAAGAATATACTCGATTTCTAGGAATGGAGAAACAGTTGGAACAAAGTTTGGAATGGCTTGCTGGAAAATTTGGAAAAGATGATCGTGACTGTAGCCATTCACACGTTGCTTTTCAATTTCCTTGTTCAACTCTCCGATCCAATCATTCTCATTGTTAAGGTAGTACTCGGGGTGGTGATGCTGAAATAAAACATTGGAATGACTAAATAATCGATTTGAAACTTACGAAGCGTTTCTTCGGGTCATAAATTCTCATGACATCGAAAATTATCGAGTTTACGGGGTCAAACTCAAAAATATCAATTCCGCACAATTCAAGGAAAAGATAAACTCCAGAGGTGAAATCGTCAAATTTAACGTATGGGTTTCCGTCGTCCACGAACTGACTGGAATATGGTCCCTCGACGTCCGAATTGTTCGATGGCGATGGGTCGAGTGGTAGAGCCTCATCAAGACCAATCAGCGACATGCGCAATTGCTAAAATTAAGTTTTATTGTGTCAATTGGAATATATCCTAGTTTTTGACAAGCAGTCTCGCAGAAAAATGATCATATTACTAGAAACAATCTGGACGTTTATACAGAGACCTTCACAATTTTTATAATAAATGCTCTTTTGATACATGTTTTTTATTCGTGCTTTCATTATTTTTTCTGTTGAAAGAACAGAAAACAAGAAAGAAGGTGTGAAATGAAAACTACTGAACTCACTTCATTAGGCATTCTTTGGAGCATGACATTTTTCAATTGAATATCTCTGTGAACCAGTCGAGCAGCGTGCATTGATTCAATAATCAGAAAAAGTTTGTAGGCCAGAGTAACAACATTTCTCTGATTGATAGGCAAACTTCGCTGTACAATTTTCTGCAAGGACTCTCCGACGTGCTCGGTAACTGAAATTTGTTTTCAACATTAATTCTATTTAGATACAGGTAGCATTAACTCACTCATGATGTAGCAGAAACGACTCCTTAGAAGATTTTCTTCTGGAAGTGGCATCATGAATGCGTCATGGAAACGGGCAAATCCTGATAATTCTTGCAGGTTGTCATAATTGGCTTTTTCTCGACGAATAGTGTTGATTACAAAGTGAACTTTCGCCACTAACTTCACATTTGGATTGTACACATCGCTCACTGATAAAATTAATCCATTGCTTCCGGTGTAGAGTGGTTCCGTATTAATGTAGCGATTTGGGTTGTATTGTCGACCCAAGTGCAAGCGAAGTAAGGCATTCTCACTGAAAAGTTGATGATGTATGTTTTTTGTTGCACCATTTTACGCAGCAGACAAGTGAAGAATTTCACCGAAAACCAGGACAAAATCTTGATTTCACTCTCCTAAGCACGAACTACTGAACTGTAAAAAATCACTCACAAGGCTTCTTCAAATTGTTCATGCGGCAAGTCTCTCCAAGCTCGCAGTACGATTCTGAGAGATTCTGCAAATCGATCCGGATCCATGTTGTTATGTGCCGGAACTGTTTTTATCGATTTTTCTGTGGAATTATTATAGATGAGTAGAGCGTTGTAGGTTTTACCTGTAATAAATTAGCTTTTATAAACCAAGAAAAAAGGGAAGATATGAAGTAAAATTGATACAAAACTGATAAAAGTTGTGGTGAAAACGGTCATGATAAAACTATTAGTGAGATGAATTCGTTATCCGCTCTACTCAATCACAAATATGAAACTCCGAAAAACAACAAACAAAGACTGTGAGGAGGATAGGTGGCAATCGGCAAATGACTCTCCCGCACTCATCCACACACACACACACCAATCGCTTCGCGCGCCTTTCAAATTGGCGAGTGCAAGAGAGCGCGTTTGGTCCCGCACAAAAAGATAATCTTATTGCGCGTTGGTGACCCACCCCGTCTCCACGTTGCGCATATTTGTACGTGAGTGCGTTTGCAGAGATGCGTGGACCCACCTCCTCACCATCGTTCAGTAGGTCGTCTGTTAGTAATGTGTGTGTATTGGTTACCAATCTATATGGAACACATCCAGCGACGCGAATTTTGTCTGTGGGTACCGTACGAGAAAATCGGAAGACCAATGTTTTAATTAAAAGGATTCAACTTTTCCCAGCATATTATTGGTTTTTTTGGCAACCCACGGATAATTTTAATTTGAAGATAGTCAATTTTGAATGAAGAATGTGCGTTACAACTTAAACAAGAACTACTAAAGTAAAACTATTCAGAGACAACGACTATTTTCATTTTTTCAAGTTCAAGAGATGTATAATTTTCCTCGTTTGTCTGATATGCAATTTTCAATTGTAACACAAATAAACTTTGCAGAAGGTTTCGCTGTTTTTCTGCTGTAGTTTTTATGAACACACTGATAGGAACAAACTCAATTAACGGCACAATTCCAATTTTTGATCGATTCTAAAAAGATCGGTAAATTTGTGAAATTCATTCCTATAAAGCATTTTCCGAATTAGTTATCTATTTCTATGTTTTTGCAAAGCAGGATCTTCTGATTTGTTTCAAGCAAGGCACTGTGCTTCACAATTTTCTACTGCAAACGGTATTCATGAAAACCTGAAAACATATAGTTTTTCAACATAAAACAGTGAATAAAAAACCCCCTCATTAATTGATACTATAAGAATAAATGCGTTGAGGGGTAAAAAATATTGAAGAGGTGCGATACAAAAAAAAGGATGCTCACTTTTAGAGGAATTTGATGTACTTGAGGAAAAAAGGTGAAAAACAAAGCGCACAATTTAGGTGCTAGTCAACACATAAAATGAAAAACAATGGGTGGACTGCGTGAAGATTCTATGGATTCTGTGAACTAGTTAACATGATAAGCTTAAAGCGAAGCTTCAAAAAACAGATTCTATTAGGGTGTTCCATAAAAAATGTCGTTTTTTTTCGAGGGCAGTTTTCTCTGTCATGGCTCGTTCTAATGTCAAAATTTTTTTTGTTTCTTACACACCTAATCAAGTCGTTGGAAATCCCTACCTAACATGTGTCATAATGCTCTTAGTTATTCGAGGAGAAATTTTGGGAAATGTGTACTTTTTCGCTTGTTTTTTATACGAATCCATGCTCGGCCGAAGTGCAACCGAGACAACCGAAAATATCAACCGTGCTTCCGCAGTGAGAAGTGCTAACAGAAAAACACTATAACGATGGTTCACAAAATTCACATGTGGAATTGCATCCCTCGAAGAGAAAAAGGTGATGGAAGGAATACTGAAGTATGGTGGAAGGGGTATCCGAGATCGACCGACAGGGAACTTTTCGCAGCGCTTGGAGTCTCTACCGGAACACTTTTGAGACGTGAATAAGAAAAAGAGAAGACTAGAAAACTAGATAAATGGCTCTCTCATGAACTGAACGATCACCAGAAATTGCAACGTTACTCTAGTTTGTGAGATCATCTCATACGATAGAAAAATGATCATTTTTTGAATCGAATTGTGGCGTATAAGAAAAAATGGATTCCATACTACAACAAAATGCGATCAGCGCCATATCTGGTCGAAAGCCAGAAGGTGCAACATCTTACAAAGCCAGAAATTTACCAAAAAGAGGTTATAGTGACTGTTTGGTGTCTGGCTTTCGGTTTTATTTATTACGACGCCCTGAAAACATGAAAAACTAACAGTGCGGTTTACAATCGTCAAGAAATAGAGAAAATTTGTTATCCAAATTGCCAGAACTAGTCAAAAAATTGGCACAATCCTACTCGGCGACAACTCCATGTCACATGTTGCAATCATGGCGGCTCAAAAAATGGAATACGTTCGGTTACAAAATTATCGGTTAATCACCATACTTGCCGACATCTCCTTTGTTACTCACCATTTTTTCAAGCAACTTGAAAGCTTCCCCAAAGAGAACCAGTTCATTAAAAATGAATATGCAAAATGGGTTTCCAAAGTTTCGTCACTTCCTGCGCTTCTGGTTTCAATCATGATGTAATTTTCAAATTAGTATGTTGTAGGCAAAAAAGTACTGATTCGAATGGTACATAGTTTGTTTGATGAACATGAGTTTTACTAAAGTTATCTTCGTTGAAAGAGTGGTACCAAAAAACGACATTTTTAATGGAACACCCTAATAGTCGCTCAATGAATGTGCACTAATTCACAAAATGTGAATGAAAAAACAGGAAAAATAATAACTGGGAACATAACTCTCTTGGAAACCGGCATCATTCCTGCAGGTTTGGGTGGGAAAAACAAGTTTAACATTGAGAAAATGGGGGGGAATGAAATTGGACCATTTCCGTTAACTAACCAAGGAAAATAGTTTCATTGCCCATAAGAATATACTCAATTTCTAGGTCTGGAGAAACAATGGGAATAAAGTTGGGAATGGCTAGCTGGAAAATTCGGAAAAGATCGTTGTGATTGTAGCCATTCACACGTTGGTTTTGAATCTCTTTGTACAAAACTCCGATCCAAGCATTTTCCTTGTTGAGGTAGTGATAGGGATTTTGATGCTGAAATGATAAATATTGAGAGTTTGAAAACCCCGATTTGAAACTCACGAAGCGCGGCTTCTGATTGGCAACTTTCCGGGGATCGCAACCGGTGTTCTTCAAGAGATCAATTCCAGACATGCGAAGAATCAGATAAACTCCAAAAGTGAAGTCATCAAATGTCTTATATGGGTTTCCGTCGTCAACGAACGGACTGGAATCTTGAGACACGACATCCAAATTGTCCACTGGCGATGGGTCGAGTGGGAGAGCTTCATCTAGTCCAATCAGCGACATGCGCAGTTTCTGAAAATAAACTTTATTTTGTCAGTTGGTGTATATTTCAGTTTTGGACAAATAGTGTTGCGAAAAAAAACAAGTTACCAGAAACAACGTGGAATATTCAGTTTTCATAGCAAATTTGAAATAAAAATCAATGAACTCACATCATTAGGCATCCTTTGTAGCGTGACATGCTTCAACTGAATACTTCTGTGGACAAGCCGAGCAGCGTGCATTGATTCAATAATCAGAAAAAGTTTGTAGCGCAGAGTGATCACATTTCTCTGATGGATGATCCTGCTGCGTTTAAGAAGGATCTCCAAAGACTCTCCAACGTACTCGGCAACTGAAATTTTTTGCAATAATAATTCAGGCAAAGCAACGGTAGCATTCACTCACCGATGACGTAGGCAAAGCGACTTCTTGTCAGATTCGTGTTACCTGGAAGCGGGATCATGAACGCGTTGTGAAAACGGGCGAATCCTGATAGGCCTTCGACGTATCGATAGTTCATCATTTCTCGGCGAACCATTCGGGTATTCGTATGTGTTTTCGCCACTAACGTTCGATTTGGGTGGTTTGGCTCGTTTACTGTACAGATAAATCCGTGACTTCCGTTATGTAACAATAGTGGTGTGACAAAGTAGCGGCCTTGAATGTAATTTTGACGCAAATGGTTCCGGAGAAGTGCGTTGAGACTAAAATATTGGTTTTTTGTTATGTCATAGAACACATTCATTTCTTTTAACTCACAATGCTTCCTCGAACTCTTCATTTGTTAACTGTCTGCGAGCATGTTCCACAATACCTAAAGATTCTAATAAATGAATAGGATTCATTTCTTGTGCTGGGAACGTGTTTATAGGTTTTCCAAGGGAGCGGTGGAAGATAAGTACAGTTTTTTGGTTTTACCTGAAAGGAAACTTTGTTAATAAATCGAGAAGAGAAAAGAGAGCACATCGAGAGAAATTGATACAAGAATGATCAAATAGTTGTTAGCAATGGTGATGATGAAACTAGAGCCGAAATAAATGCGTAATGCGCTCCACTCAATATGCGTAATGCGCTCCTCCAGTCATTGGTAAAATTGTATCGGTACCAATCCAGATTTATTTATTCAACTGAATGGTATGAAATCCTTGATAAGTGGAAATTAGAATATTTGTGATCGCAATTTAACGAAATATTTTATTAGACATAAGTTTGGTAACCTATTAAAAGAACTCAGTGCTTGGAACTTTCAAAAGAATTAACCAATATACAATTAACTGTAGCCGTATACCCATAGTTCACAATTAGAGAAATTGATTGTAGCAGTCAAATCTGATTTAAGGAGGATGGGCTAAGAGTTCTTCCAGCACGACAATGTTAAATCGCATGTGACTTGAGTGGCCAATCAAAAGTTCATGCAGGTTTGCTGGACAATTCTTTTGCATTCGTCATATTCTCCGAACAGAAATGGTAGTTTAAGGCTCTTGACCGTCATCTTGATAGAAAAGACTCCAAGTGAAAAGATGACATCAAAAATCAGGCGACCCATTTAAAACAAAAATTATTCTTGTTTTGGACCGATGGAATCAACAAATTACCGGACCGTTTGAATGATATCACTTTCCTTGTTCTATCTCTCTCCACTTCGCAAAAAATTTGATTAAAATTTTGCCAAATCGAAAATAACTTATGTATCCACCTAATGTTTGGTTTCACAATGAAATCTTCTAAGTTCACCGAACTTGTCAAACTAATTGAAATTTAGCATGTTGTTCAACATTTAAAGTCTATTTATAAAACTTATGAAGGCCGGATCGTCAGAAATCTGTTTTTTTTTTTTAAGGTTTTGTATTTGAAAAATTTCCCAGTCAACCAGCAATTCATCCTAGTGGACCTTCACAAAAGTAGTTTTTAAAACAAAAACAGTCAATAAAAAACCCCCTCATTTATTGATACTATAATAATGAATGCGTTGAGGGGTAAAAAATATTGAAGAGGTGCGATACAAAAAAAAAGGATGCTCACTTTTAGAGGAATTTGATCTACTTGAGGAAAAAAGGTAAAAAACAAAGCACACAGTTTAGGTGCTAGTCAACACAAAAACTAAAAACCATGCAGAGAGTGCGTAAAGATTCTATGGATTCTGTGAACATGATAGGCTTAAAGCGAAGCTTCAAAATAACAGATTCTAGTTGAACAAGGAACGTGCACTAATTCACGAGACGTGAATTTGAAAAGAAAAACAGGGAAATTATTAACAGGGAACAAAACTCTCTTGGAAACCGGCAACATTTCTGCGGGTTTGGGTGGGATGAAACACGTATAACATTAAGATGATGGGAATGTAATGAAAAAAAGACGGTTACTAGACCATTTCCTTTTAACTAACCAAGGAAAATAGTATCATTGCCCATAAGAATATACTCAATTTCTAGGTCTGGAGTAACAGTTGGAACAAAGTTTGGAATGGCTCGGTGGAAAATTCGGAAAAGTTGATCGTGATTATATCCGTTCACACTTTGTGCTTGAATCTCATCGTATAACTCTCCGATCCAAGCAGTCTCATTGTTGACAAAGTTAAGGGGTGTCTGATGCTATAATAATATATTATGAAAGTCTGAGAAATCGGCTACAAACTTACGAAGCGTTGCTTCTGATGAGCAATTCTCCGGGCATCGCCACCAGTATTCTCGAAGAGATCGATTCCAGACATGCGAAGAATCAGATAAACTCCAGAAATGAAGTCATCAAATGTCTGATATGGGTTTCCGTCGTCCACGAACGGACTGGAATCTTGAGACACGACGTCCGCATTGTCAACTGGCAATGGATCAAGTGGGAGAGCTTCATCAAGTCCAATCAGCCACATTTGCAATTTCTGAAATTAAATGCTATTATGTCAGAAAGCAGCTCTGGAATAAAAATAAATGAACTCACATCATTAGGCTTCCTTTGTAGCGTGACATGCTTCAATTGAATACTTCTGTGGACGAGTCGAGCAGCGTGCATTGATTCAATAATCAGAAAAAGTTTGTATCCCAGAGTGACAACGTTTCTCTGACTGATAGGCAAACTTCGCTCTACAATTTTCTGCAAGGACTCTCCGACGTACTGGAAAACTGAAATTCAACAATTATTATATTAAAAAACCGGTAGCATTTACTCACCGTTCATGTGGCAGAAATGATTTCCCATCACAACTGCGTCTCCAAGTGGCATAATGAATGCATCAAGGAAGAAGGGAAATCCTGATAATCCTTCCAGGTTGCTATAATTGGTCTTCTCTTGATCAAGATTGTGCAGATTCCAGTGCATTTTTGCCACTAACGGCAGATTGGGATTGAACACGTCGCGCACCGAACAAATCACTCCATGGCTTCCGAAATTGAGCATTTGTGGATGCAAGTAGCGATTTGGAATGTATTGTTGACGCAAGTTCATACGAAGTAAGACATTGTCCCTGAAATATTAACGATGTCTGTTTTCTGTTGTATCACTTCACGCCAAAAACTGCCCATCAATTTTGAATAGAGACAGAACTTAAGAATTTCACCGGAAAACCAGGACAAAAGATTGATAGCATTTAACTACTCTAAACGCGAACAACTGAACAATGAGAAAACACTTACAATGCTCGTTCAAATTGTTCACGCGGCAATGTGTTCCACGCGTGAAGTAATCTTCTGTGGGCTTCTTCCAATCGATTGGGATCCATGTTGTTATGTGCCGGAACTGTTTTTATCGACTTTTCAATGGAATTATCGAAGATGGGTGCAGCGTTGTAGGTTTTACCTGTAATAAAATTTAGTTTAAAAATCGAAAAAAAAAAGAGAAGACGTCAAGAAAAAAATGATACAAAACTGATAAAAGTTATGGTAAACAATGGCGATGATAAAACTGTTTGCAAGATAAATTCGTGATGCGCTCCATTCGATCACATTTCTCACCCTCCGAAAAATGAAAAAAAAAACAAAGACTGTGAGAACAAGTGACGATCGGCCAGTGAACCTCCCGCACACACCAATAGATCGCGCCTTTTTGCGCGCCACCCAAATTGGCGAGTGCAATAGAGCGCGTTTGGTCCCGCGCAAAGGGTCATCTTATTGCGAGTCTAGGTTTCCACGTTGCGCATATTTATACGTGTGTGTGTGTGTGTGTATGAAACGTGGAGGAATGCGAGGACCCCCTTCCCGTCACCCTCGTTCAGTATTTGGTCGTCTGTTATTGATCGACGTGTATTGGTTACCAATCCAGATGCAAATCAAACTTCCTCTGTGTGCGTTGGAAGGGAACATCAGAAGAACATTTGTTTAATTTGAGAGTCTTTAACTATTTCCTGAGTATCAATGATTTTGTTTGGCAACATAAGGGGAATTTTATTTCTGAGAAAAATTTTTGAAAGGAGGAATATGCGTAACAATTTAAATTAACAGTGATATACTTAACAACTTCAAAGAACAACGATTCAAAACTTTCCAAGTCACGCGTACTGTAACGAGTGTACTCAATTAAAAAAACATTTTGTTGCTTGAAAAAAGTTTCATTGCGATCAAACAAAAAATAAACAGAGTTGTATTTTCCATAACTTCTTGCTAGCAGGGATGTTCGGAACGGAATTCGGAATTCCGAAAATTCCGAAAATTCCGACCATTTTCGGAATGAAATTCCGACCGGAATAATTCCGAAGAAAAAATTCGGAATAAAATTCCGGTCGGAATAATTCCGAACGATTTTTTCGGAATCAAATTCCGGTCGGAATTTTTCCGAATCTTTTTTTCGGAATGAGAACTTTTTGAACTGCGGTGTGTCGCGGAAAAACTGCTTGCGGGGAGAATTACTTTCAATTTTTTTGCGTTTTCACTGACTTTTCAGAATGTTTTTGTCAATTTTCTCCTGATTTCGGCGTTTTGTGATGAAAAAAATGTAATTTTTACTTTAAAATTTAAATTTTTAAAAATTCCGAAAATTCCGAAATTCCGAAATTTTGAAAATCGGAATATTCCGAAGTTCCGAAATTCCGAACATTTGAAAATCGGAATATTCCGAAATTCCGAAATTCCGAAATGGTGAAAACCGGAATATTCCGAAATTCCGAAAATTCCGAAAAAGGCCATTCCGAACATCCCTGCTTGCTAGTGTATTATGCACTTCATAACTCCAGAGATTCGGAGGCGACAAAGTGATCCAACGACTTCAAGACATCCTTTTTTGTTTCTGGAAGTTCGGAAAAGGTGATAATCAGTTGGCGTAGGTAGAAATTCACGATGGAGGAGACATAACTTCAATTCCAAAAGACTACTCAATTCGGGTCTTTCAAGACTTGTGTATGTTATTTTTCTGTCCAGAATATTATTTTCTTGCCATTTGGCAAGTTTTCAGCAAGATATACCACATTTTCTCATTTATGTCTCCTAATTAAATATCGACATAAAATTGCTGTACCTCAACGTGAAAATGTGTGCAAGTACTAATGTTCAAGTACTAATTTTCACCAATCTTCCGCCTGCCACCCCTTTTCATTCCCAGCAATCGATCTCTTGGGTACAATATACGTGAGAAACTGAAATCTATCCGATAGCTTCCTTGTAAGCGCTGGTGAATCATAGGACGTCACGAAGTTTTCAAACAAAATGCGATTTTTGTTCCTTATTTTTTGATTAAAAAATTGCAACGCACGGTTTGTAAGAAAAAACAAACCCAGATATAAATACACCGGCTAGGGTTCTAAGGAAGCATCCAAGTATTGAACCATGAAGTTCCTCCTTGTACTCTGTGCTTTAGTAGCCTTCGCTTTTGCCAACTACGGCGTCAGCAATGACAACTACCATGTGGTAGGTTATGGACATCATGATAATTAGTGAGTTCAATTTGGCTTACGTTGCGAAGTCGGTATTTTTTTAGCATCGACAGCCCATTCTACAAGGAGCCACACCACAAACACCGCCGTGGAAGACACGGAAGACACGGAAGACATGGAAGACGTCATCGTGGAGACCGTAGTTCTTACTCTTCATCTGGTTCAAGCTCTGAGTCTCGCTCTTATGAGTCCCGCTCGTACGAGAGAGATTACTATCCATACCCACACCATGTGCCAAGCTACGGAAACGTTGCTTATGAAGCTCCAGCCGCTACCGCTTACGGATCTCCATCCAACGATGTTCCAGCTCCAGCTCCATATGGTGTGAACTCTTTCGGAAAGAAGTAAAGTAAATTTAAGTGATGACTGATTTTTCGGTAATAAACACGTTTTTGTATCTAATGTTTCAATTTTTCGTTCCGGAGAATTGGATTTGTGAGCAAAACATGTCGCAACTCTACCTACTTAGGTAAGGAAACCCCAACGATTTCTATTAGGTTGAACCGAAAGTTTCTTTCTTTTTCGCAATGTTGTTTTTGAGGCTCCACTTCTGGTTCTAGAAGAGGTGTACCGGGTCAAACTTTTTTTGTTAGAGAGCTATGTTCAGTGTCTATTAGATTCCAGATTTTCAAATTTTTATCTCACTTCGTCTTGGAGAAATGACTATTCTTTTGGTCCTAACCCGGCTGCACATACGAGACATGATTATATTTTTATTTTTATTTGGTCTTCAACTACCCGTTATTTATAAGTAATTGGTGAATGTATATGAGGGACATGTTCGGTCATCGCTTACAATTTGCCTTTGGTTCAAAAAATTTCGCGCAGGTGAGATCCGGTTGAAAGATGCCAACGACCCAGTCAGTTGGATCTCGATCAATTGCTAAAAGCCGTGAAGTCGCATTCATTTCAAACCACTCTTAAAATGTCAAGGGCCTTGTCCGTTAGTCAACTAAGTTTTGTGATAGGATTGAGTTCTCTTGGCGGTGTCAAACATTTGATCTATTCTTACCCTATGCTTCAAAGGAAGACGATTTGAATCGTCGTGTAGACATGATCATGTTTCTCCTATCATTTCTTCGCACGTTCAGCTGGGTGGATGATCTTATTACTATAGATGGGAAGTGCGTAAGCTACTCTATCAGCGTACGGAAGGTTCAGTTGGTTGACAAAGAATAGCTAGCTCTGGACGTCCCGAAACCTAAATTTCCCGTGAAAAGGGGTATGCTGTGTGTTTGATGGTTTGTCAAAGGAATTAAAACTGGGAACTTTTAGATAAAAATACCCCTGTGATTGCCGCCTTGTGTAGTTCCTAATTAGAGAAATTGAATCTGGCAGTCGACTCAAAACTGGGAGAAAAAACCAAAGTTCAATTTCAGCGCGAGAATGCGAGATAGCCCATGACTAAAGGGTTCAGCCAAAAATTCATGTAGCTTGACTGAACTTTTATTTTACACTCGCCGTATTTTCCAGGTCTTGTTCTTTCTAATGAATGGCTTTTTGAGGCTCTCAAACAACATCTTGATAGAAACAACTTCAATTGAAAAGATGGCACCAAAAAGGAGTTGACCCGCTTTTTCAATCACAGCTCTCCATGTTCTAGGCCGATGGAATCAAGAAATTACCGGAATGTTGCCAGACATCAATCGATGTTTATGGACGTTACTTTCATTGATCTAGCCCCCTCGGCTTTGAGAAAAATCTGATCAAAAATGTTGCCAATAAAGAATGAAACTTTCGGTTCAACCTAATACAAAACCCCAACGATTTCTCAGCATTACTTTTTTTGCAATATTGGATTTGAAAAAATATGAACCACTCTAAATTCTCAAAACATATTCCCGGGTTATTGTGAGGAAAAAAAAGAATATCATCAAGAAATGAATGACAGTAAAACGATTTGTTTTGAACAAGTCATGTTAAACACATTCAATCTAAGACAAAAAGCAAAAACTTAGAATTCAAACAAGAGTTATTATGAAACACATTTGAAATTTTTAAAGAGATTCTAGAGCACAAACAAAATCGAATCTCTCCCGAAACTCAGAAAACTTTTTTCAAATTGTGAGCGCTTGAATCGGGATAGCGGAGTGTTGTTGCTTGAGTGTAGTGAATTGTTTGATGGTGTCGGAAGCTTAGACCACTCTGCTATAACGTTTTTTAGTATTCTAAAATCAATTTTCGAATTTTTTGAAATACGAGTTTTCAAAACGCGTATGTATTCCGACGTGGTAAACCCAAAAAGAAACAAATTTTCTTCAATTTTCTTCCTACATGATTCACGAAGAGTCACGGCTTTCCAAACAAAGAATAGTCTTCGCTCTTTTTTCAGATCTCTTTTTGCTCGAAAACAAAATACGAATATATAAAAAGTCGGTTCCTCTAGAAAATCATCTAGGATTCGAATCATGAAGTTAATCCTACTATTCTGTCTTCTGATAGTTTTTGTCATAGCTTTTCCTCATGGAGAACATGGTTATTATCCTATCCGTTATGGGTATCCTTCCAATTAGTGAGTTAAAAATGACGAAAACAAGCTGAAAAACTCTTTTTAGCGTTGAGAGTCCGTTCTACAAGGAGCCTCATTACAAACGTCGCCGTCATGGAAGAAAACATCGTCATTCAGATTCTAGATTCGATTCTCGTTTTGTTTCCGAGGAGATTGAGTTCATTCCACCACCTGTGATTCCCCCTGTGCTTCCACCTGTCGATTGTTAAATGTTTATTTTTCAAAACATACCAATAATCAAGATTGTCGCAATTTCAAAAGTAATACATTTCAAACATTCTACTCTACAATGGTTTGACTGTTTGCGAGTTCGCTTTGTTAGGTTTTGAATTACGGCGTTTTGGTTTGAATTGAGGAATCTGTCTCGGGATTTTTGAAGGAGCATTTCGTGGAGTTTTCCCTTCTTTTGGTTTCGGTGTCTCACTAGGAGATGGAGTACTGAGAGTTGAAGCAACTGATGGTTGTTGTGCATGAGTGACCACCGGAATCGTAGTTTCTTGTGTGACAGCTGAAAATTTTAGTATACATATCAATACAAAGCAAAACTTATGAAATCTTACAACTTGGTGCTTCACTTTCATAGCTTGAAACAGAAGGTGTCGGAACCCATCCGGGCCTTAGTCGATATCCTCCTTGTGCGTCAGATTTAACTCTTACACCATGCTCACCACCCACTACAGTCATGACTGGAGCCAAATCAGAGTTTTCTGAAATTTAGAATTTTAAAAAACTGAATAATAGTCAAGAAAAACCTCTGTTTCCTGGCATATGACCAATGGTAGGTGGATCATACGACCGACAACACATGACTTCTTTCACTTTTGTCCACACATCATTGCACCAGCTCAGCATCTAAATATCACAGAATAACAAAAGAATAGAGCATTCAAACTTACAATTATAGGGCAAATAAGAGGAAAAACGAATTTAAGCCAAGTGATCAAAGTGTCAGCGTCTTGGGGTACATCTATACTGACATCAGAAAACTCGCGGCTGTTATATGTTTCATAGAAGAAGCATAATGTGATATATGGTCCTTCTATGCATAGGAAGACGCACGTGATAAGGATCATCTTGAATTCAAAGACCTCTCAATTTATCAAAAATAGTCCTTCACCCACCAATTTTGCCCGACTTCGATGCTCTTGCATTGCTCTGTTTCTTTTTATAAATTCCGCGTATTCCTGAGTGTTTGGCGATATGGAGGCGGCTGTCTAAAAAAAAAAGAAAATATCAAATAATAATTCAAAAATTATTTACTCTTTTCTGAAGAATTGCTCCAATAGCAACCAGAATCACTGCTAGGCAACCGGTGTAAACAATCAAGCGAGCAATCACATAACCAATCGGGCCGCCGCTGAAAAATTGAATCTAGAAAATGCGAAAAACAACAAAAAAGGAAAAATACCCGTCTATTCCACACACGTAACGGTTGCGAAATGGTTTTGTGGGAATCACGTTCATGAAAACAACGGAAGCAAAGGAGATTGAGACACAGCTCAGAATCAGACTGACTCCTGAATTATTATTTTTGGTGAAGGGAAGTTGAAAAAAAGACAGCAGGTTACCTGTAATACGTAGTCCACTGAGATACTTGTGCCCATGAGTAACATATTCAGGTCCCAGAATTATTCCCAACGCTCTCTCAGCCCCAATTATCATGAGAACGAACAAGGTGTGAAGATGAACAAACTAAATAACAATTAAAAAAATTCGATGAAACAAAATAGCAACTACCTCTTGAATTGCTACATTAAATGTGCACATTCCATTGCTCATATTCCAGTTTCCGTTTGCCACAAATATCAAGGCGAAGAAAATATTGAAAGAAAGATCGATGATATTTACGAAACCCAAATGGCAATACATCAAGTATATTGTGGTGCGGAAAGATTTTCTAGAAAAAGAAGAGTAAGAAAATTAAACTCACTGCGTTTGAGAATTTCTTACGTTATGAGCACCGCTACAATGAACAGAACATTCAGAAAATATGACGAAATCAGTAACGCAGCTGGAATTGATTTATGTTTCGACGAAAAACCCTTCAGTTAAATCAAAATCTACTCACCAATTAAAATCGCATTTGTCGTTCTTAAACTTGCCGATTGGGTTTCTTTAATTGTGACAATTGCCAGAGTATCTTCTTCGGGAACATATTCCACTGTGATAGTCATTTCAACGCACACGTGCGGCAGTTAACTGGTGGTGGCGGGGGAATAGAGCTCCAATACGAGTGGGAGGGGGGAGTTTGTCACGATGTTGTTATGACAACGGGGAGAATTACTAGGAGAAGCGAAAAATGAAGAGAAAAGAGAAAAGAAGGGGGAGAGAGAGTGGTGCTGTTCTTTTCAACAACTCCTAATCCATTACGTTGAGCGGATATTCAAAGAAAACATTAGTCGTTCTAGAAGAGACCGGAAATTCGGATTGCTAAAAGCTAATCTTGATGACTTATTCTCATATTAGGTTCATTGAATTATTAGAGATAGTGTACATGTTGAATAAAGATAGGTAACAGTTAGTTCCAACTATCTGTATGACTCTTTTTCTTATTATTGAAACTTTTTCATACCGTGAAACCTGTATTAGGAGAGTTATAAAATTGAAAAGCTCCTCTAATTGAACTACTCTTCCCCTAGAGAATCCGCGAATAATGAAACTGTTCCCTCCAATTGAAAGGCGCATTGAATTGAAGTAGGTCGATCCTTCTAACACAAATACCAAGAGCACCTTATGTTAATTGTTTTGCAGTTTTTGGTTTTTTCCTTTTTACATTCAACTGACCTGATTTTTCAGAACGTTACCCCTACACTCCCACTTTTTGACTTCACTTATCTCGATTTCCACAGCAGATAATTAGAACCTGCCAACTGATGAACTGTTTGTCATTGTGTCACAAACGCTTCAATTGTCAAAACTTTTGTTTTGCTTACAGTATCGTTAATAATCTAGTAGAACGCCCCCCAAATCACAAATTTTAAGCTATTTCATCTTGGTTTTTGTGTGAGATATCAAACAGTGGCCAATTAATAAATTGTTCATTATTGCATAAAAACTTTTTGACAGTTGGCGACTTTATACTATTTGATACGATAACCGAAATAAATCAACTCAAAATTAACAGTTAGGAGGTCATTCGATTAGAGTTTTTACGGCAAATCCATTTTTTAATTTCGAAAAAAACTACATACTTTTGCTTATTTTTCTCTACTCACAAAATTTTCAGTTTATTGCCCATATGTCCCTTTCATATGTTTTCTTTTAGTAATTTTTCACCAGAGAAATCCTTTTTGTTTGTCGTTTTCAGCTTTCTCTTTTCTTCCGTGCCACATCTGTCATTGAACTTTGATTTTCAAATGAGAATCGACCGTTTTTTACTACAAATGTTATGTAAAAAGATGTGACATCAGAGCAAATAAAAATAATTGTAACAATAAATCGGATTTTGGTGGAGGTAAGATGACGGGAATAGAAATAAATTCGAGGAATTGAAGCCGAGAGCAGGTGAAGAATGGGAATTTCAGCAATTAAGATTCGATCCGGAAGCATATTTGTTAACCACAGAACTGTAAGACGTTTTGTCATTCACTTCGGTTGGAAACACTGTCTGAAGCTACAAAAAATAACATTGTCACATTGAACAATCCAACTCACAAATCATCATTCTCTCCTTGTGCGGCCATGAAATCATCGTAACTTCCCTCAAACCCTTGACTATTTTTGTTGGTGTAGTTTATTGCCATTGGTGGGAAATAAGACACGTCTGATGGATTCGTTTCTTCACTTGTAGAACTTCCACACTCCGAAACTGATCCAAACTCTGATTGAAGCGTTGGAGATGGCTGATCACTGCGTTTCGGCCCGAATGCAGCCGACAATTCAGCCATTGAAGTAGCGAAATCAGTTTTCACTTCCTTGTAACGTGACCGTCCTATGAAATACGTCGACGGTGGATGCCTAAAAAACTAGACTGTTTCAAAATAACTCAAGAAGTCACCTACCTTTGCAGTTTACTTTCATAACAGCTCAACGCCCACACAGCTGCTGCTGCGTATGGTATTTTCCTTGTCGTTTTAGTTTGTCTGGCAGCTTCCAACCCAAGGGTTATAGCGTTTTCAAAATTGACACTCCGTTCTCTTGTCGATCCTCTAACTCTAAATGTCACGTCTTTTGTGGAAGCAGGATTTAACGATGCTCCGTAGGCGTCTTTCAATAAAGATGGTGTACTTGGGATGTTCATTCTGAAAAGAAAAAATGTTTCAATTGACTTTCAAGACAATTAACTGACTCTGACAAGGTCTTTGAAAATTTGATGATACATTTCTTAGATGGCCTTGCTCTGATTTTTGTTGTAGTTGAGCAAAGACCAGAAATATGTGAAGAATCCATTCTCGTAGAAGCAAATTTTCGAGATCCAAGTGAACTGTGAATATTTGTAGATGAAAGTCTGTGAAACCTCGAAAACTACATTACAGTCAAAAAGCTTTTCTAAAACTTACGGAATGCTCATTTTGTGGTCCATTCGTTCACATTGCAGATGAATCACCGTATTTGTTGGCAGAATTAGAAGCTACATACGTCGTTGTTTCCCGTTGAGTCCTGCTTATGTTACCCAAATTCTAAATATAAAACTAAAAAAGGGAACTAAAAACTTCGGCTCAATTTATCTCGGTACCTGATGAATATTTCAAAAAACGGTTCACCACTAAATTTTTATCACAATAACATAAACGTTTTGTCAATTTATACATTTTATTATATTTTGCAGAAACCAAGATAAATTTAAGTCGAAGTTTGTTTTGCAATTCTTTTAAAATAAACTTGAAGCAGACAGCTTTCCAAAGTTTGTCGATTTTTTATTGTAAAAGTTTAAACATTTGAGACACAAAAACGATGATGAAAACGAAGAATGCACCATCACACAACAATGGACAGTTACGTTTTGTGTAAAGCGATCGACAAAGTCTCCAAGAGGCAAGGGAAAAGAAAGGAAAAAGAAGAAATGGAGAAAAATTTGCCAGCTCATCCAGTTAAAAAGGGCACCTTGTGTTTGCGGAGCTTTGCAAAAAAAAATCGAAAAGAGAAGGCGTTGAGAAATTATTTGAAGAGAATTGCGAAATCAAAAAGTAAATGAGGGAAGCAAACAAGACTTGGTTGATTGAACGTTCCAGAATTCATAGATTCAAAACCCAGCGCTCTTTGAGTTCAGAAAGTCGTCCGTCTACAAACCCTTGTAAATTATTCAACTAGATTTTTGCAGACTTCTTTGCAGCTAAAAATACATGACGATCCGGTAGATTCATTTTAGCTTTCGATTTTCGATTTTGTGGATGTTTCTTTTTTGAATCCGGTTTACGAGGTTCTTTTTGCTGTGACCCGAAAAATATTACTAGTAATGGAAAGGAGATTTTGCTGGAAGTTTTTATGCTGTTGTGTTATCTGTCGAAAAACAGTCTTTAAACTCACGAGTTATTTCCTTGATTTGTGTTCGAAGTACTTGGAGCGTTGATAACCTTATTGTCTTTTTTCACGTCAGTTTCCAACTATCTGCACTCTGAACACAAAATTGATAAACTTCTGATTCTTAGTGATCTGTATCGCTGAAAAAGTTGTTTGTTGTCCCTCCGCTGTTTTCCAATTTTGGTGTTTCTTCGATTTTGGCCTGGAAAAAAAATGTTCTGAGGTTTATATTGTTTTTTTGTTTTTATATGTCTTCAACTGTCAGCTTCGAGTCAATTGTTTTCATTCCCAGTAAAATAACTCAATAACTGATCAACTGGCAAAAATTGCATCATAATATGGAACTATTTCTGTCGGTTGAACATTTTTCAATTACTCTAATAAGAATTGATACAAATTTGGTCAAAGAAAACCGCTCACAAGAATTCAGATCACAGATGTTACGGAATTTTGGATTACCAACAAAAACTGTTCGGTTTCTTCATTTCAATTCAAATTCAATTTTTTTCAAATTTAAGATTCGACTCACATTTTTTGCCTACTTTCTATCCAATGTTGTGAGCACTTGTTTCGTATTTTCAAGATGCACGTTTTACCTGAAATGCAACCAAAGATGCTATTAAATTAACTTTCACATAAGTCAAGTGTTTTTCATCTGTGAAATCCACAAAAAACGGTAACAGAGAAGTTTCAAAAATCCATTCAGCAAGATTCATATGATTCAAAAACAACACAGCTTTAATGATAAAATCATTTAACGAGATTTGTAATTTGGGGGCAACGAGGTGAATTTTGAAGACGTGTAGGGGGTAGTTACGACACAGTTCTTGAGATGAATGATTTGATGGGAAGCTATGCGATTGGGAACAAACAGAAAAACATTTTAAAAGAGGAGAATTAATGCATATGAGAAAACAACAGAAAATGTGGAAAATAGAACAACAAAAAAGTGGGAAACAAAAAATTACTTTTTTCCAATTAGCACCGGGCGGCTCTCATTTGGTCTGTCCTGATGGTCCCTCTTCGGCCGACGACGGAGAAAACATATACACCATGTATATGGCCGCCTTCTTCAGAAAATCGTGGTTGACCATCTGAAAAAGTGCTCCATTATAAACGAAAAACATTGTTATCAAACTCACTTTCCCTTTGGATTTCTCCTCCTCTGCCTTTATCGCTTGGTAAATATCTGACTCTCCGAATTCGAGAAAAAGGAGGAGGGAGAGCATCTGGGAGAGAACTTTGTTGAGCTCTAATTTTAAGCTTTCCAACCCATCTCCCTTGGTTGGATCGACGGAATGGCGACACGCCACTTCAGTGAAGTCCTTCAAAGCCACGATGACTTCATTTCCCGAAACTTTCTGAAACAAGGAATTTGAAATTAGCTTAGAGGAGATATTTTCTTACGTGTTTTGAACTCTTAAAACGGGCACTGCTCAGATCCGTAGCCAAATCTTCAAAGTCAATTACTTTGAAGAAGAGGTAAAGCCCTTTGAAGAGCTGTTGGCAATCCACAGTTGATTCTCCATCCGGAAGAGGTCCTTCAGTCGCAAATGACCAATCAATTGGTGTTGCCAGATTGAGCGATCTGATGCGGATCGCGAAGTACATCTCACAGACCATGACAATGGCCATGTTGAAGGCAGCCTTCAAAGCAGATGTACTCACCATCTAAAATAGAATATGCTTTCTTCGAAATTTCATTTCGCGTTTGACTCACTTTGTTAGTACGGGCTGCACTTTTGTTGAATTCCAAAACGCGTTTCGCGTAATCATCAAACATATTCAATTGAAGAACAGCCGAGGCCAAAGCCACAGAGACAGTTACCAGAGGAATAGTACTGTCACCCTCCGTGAATCTCTTGGCCATTACCGACACGTTGTGGAGGGATCTCGTAAGCGTGGAGATTGGAACGGTCTTCAAAATAAAACGATTTCAACTAACTATAGCTAAGACATGAAACTCACGGCTTCATTCTTGAACAATTTCAGTTGGTCGATTTCTCTGATTTCATTCTGAAACACTGTATCCTCCATAGCAATCAAGCATTTTTGCAGAACTGAGAGGGCAACATGGCATTTGATTGTTCCAGGTTCGTCTGTAGTGCTCTTCTGTCTGGAAAAGTAGCTTAATGAAACTGTCTGGCCATTCGAATCAACTTACAGAACACTGAGATGTTTGAGTTTCTGTTGGCGTGGAGTGACGAGGTGTGGCATTTTCTGCCTACGAAGGGGAGTGACGATGCTTTGAAGTTCGGATGGATTTCCACGACGATTTATAGAACGATATTCGGCCGAGTTTGATGATCCTTCCCCGATGCTTGACGCTTCTCGGCTCTCTAGCGCTTCCAGACTGTCCGAAACTTTGTTGACATTGGACGCTTCTCCATTGTCTGGCAGTTCTTCGATACCTTCGGCACCTCCCTGATTCGATAAAGACTGAGCACGTTTTGGTTGACTGGGAGATAAGAGGAGAGATCCTTCGTTGGGAACTAAAAATGATTTTCTTTTTCGAGAAGCATCCGTACCACGGTACTGTGTTTCGTGAGCGACGAATGGGTCGTAGAGCTTCTCAGGGATGATGATTCCGGTAATGCTGTAAAAACTGAGTTAGGATGTATTTCTAGACTACACAATACTTACTCTTGCGATCCTTCTCCCATAGAACTCAGAAGATCAGCAGCTTCCATTTGGGCCGCTTTCTTGAAGTTCCATCTTGCTTGTCGAGGCTTCCGATGCTTTGGGATGCTTTTCTCCACGTCATTCACCAGTTTATCGACGACAGCCTTCACTTCTCTTTTCCTATCAGCGTCCCCAACAGCATCCAAAACTTTATTCTCGGCAGTATCTTTCGTTTCGGCAGCGACGAAGTCATCATCGAATTCGAAATTGGAGTCAACAGCGTTTGGGGACTTCAACTCCACTGTAGAATACTCTGGCGCACTTCGCAATTCAGCCAACTCTTTTGCAATCTCGGAAGCCTGAAGGACACCATCTTTTTGAGTTCCAGTGACATCCAAAATCGGCAATGGTGAAGCCATGTCGACGGCATTCTTAGAAGCCAAGAGATCTACGACATCAGTAGTATCAACTGGGACAATGGATTCGGCATCAGTGTTTTCTTGTGCTCTCTGACGATCCTTCATTTCTTTTGCGATTTTGCCTTGCTCTGGATTCGTTTGTGATGATTCGCATTGAATTGGAGTAGAACTCGAAGCAATGATGGGTTTTTCAGAAATTTCCTGTGCTTCATGCCCTTCATCATTCATCGGCTTCAATTGAGATTTTGCCACTTCGTCGTTTTTGCCTGGTTCTGCTCTTTCTGTCGGCTCATCCGGTCTGTGAGGGAACAGTTCCTCATTATCCATGAGCTTTGATTGAGATTTGGCAGCTTCTTCCCGTTCTTTTTGGTTCCTGGCCATGATTTTGTTGAAGACATTCGTTAGAAGCGGATCGATTATCTGTGCCATGGCAGCTTCATCGCGTTCTTTTTGCTGACGGGATGAGAGTTCAGGAGACGGAGTCTGAACATCTGACCTTGTCCATTTGTATGGTTCATCCGGTCTGTAAGACAATAATTTTTTGAAAGTTTTCAAATGTTTCAAAAAAGATTCCCAAATTAGGATAGCCGACTAATTCAAAACTAAGTCACACATAGTCCACAAGAATTTGAGGCACGGAAGGCGTTATAGGTCTCGAACAAGATAGCGACGTTTAATTTACAAATTGCGCATTTTTTCTAAATATAATCGCCTCTCTGAATGAGAGAATTTCGGTACCACTTGGGAATCTTCTTGTAATATTTCTGATTTCAAAAATCATAGTTTAAAATTACATACCTCTCATTCGGAGACGTTGTGTTGTTGGTGGTGGTGGCTTCTGAATTACCTTGAGAATCCAATTTCTTGGGATCGTTGTCCGACATGATTCTGAAAATTTGTATTTGAGTGATTGTCAATTCCAAAAACAGCTGAAGGCCTGGTACAGCACGAAAGAAGTAAATCGATGATTCCACAAACAAGAAAAAGGGGAGGAGGGACAGGAAAATGTACCCTGAAGAGAAAATATAGTTAGCTACGCAAATTTTATCAAAAAACAAACGGTATTTCTGTGCATTTTTCATCATATTTTGCATATTCTGTATTTTGTGGTATTGAAAAGTGAGGGAAAACGAGGAAAAACAAGGAAAAACACTTTTGGTTCAAAAGTGCATAAAGAAAATGAGGGCCGCTATGCACATTTGAAGTTATTACGCACTAAACAAAGCGCACTTGTCATACTTGTCATACGGAGTGTCGTTAGTAGCGGCCGATATAGCCTATTTCGTAATCGAAGTTTTAACCGGAAAATATCTCATGAACGGGGAAATCGAAGACTGTAATATCAATAAAAATTACACATTTTAGACAATAAATACGTTTCGATTCAGCTGTTCTGAAAAAATCTTCAAATTCTGTTTTGGATTTTTATTTCAAGGACGTTGCCGTGGTGCACATAATTGCAATAATCTTGAGGACCTTAATTATATTCATCGAATTCAATCTTCACGACAGCTTCATTTTCAAATGGAAAAGCGTTTTTTGTGATGGAACCTGAACTGAAATTTGAAAAACTGACCTTGAAATTCGGTGATTCTGATGTTTGTAAAAACCTTTATTTAACTTTCGAAATTCAGTTTTCAATACAAAATAACAAGTTTCATATCAATTTAAACGACTTTGAACATCTTTCAAACATTTTTGACAGCTTTGAAAAATTTTCAGTTGAGTATTTTTTTCAGCTCAAAGCTCGAGCTCAGATTCAAGTTTGCAAAGCTCAAAATAGCCTTAAAACTTTGCAACATGGTCATGATCATTCCTAATAAAATGATTCCTATAATTTTCAGCTCGAAATCTTACCCAAGAGCCAAGTTATTCGAAATTTATTCCAAAAATCTGAAAAATGACGAAAATGGCTGAAAATCATTTTTTCTAAAACTTGAATACAGGAGTTAATTGTTGCATAAATTGTCAAATAATGCTGTTTCACAACTATTTCAGCAGTTTCCAACAGAAAAATGCTCAATTTTGCTCTCAAAAATACTTGAGATTTTTCATTTTCCAGGTACCAATGGGATTTTGGATGTTACGTGTTCAGAGAACGTGCTAAATTCATGAAACTTAGTCTTCACAAGTTACTTTTGATTGTGAATCGAATGGCGTTAACCGTTTTTTGATATCTGTCCTAGTTTTTTCTGTGCGACCAAAATGTAGGGGGCTTGTATAGATGTTGACCGCACTGTATAATATATCATTACCTACATGCTATTTTACAAAACGTTTTGCCGTTTGAAACAAAAACTACCAGATTGTTAACCGAGTGAAGTGTCAAGACACTTCCAAATTGCACATCTTATAAAATAATTGTCTACATTATTATCCTCTCGTGCTGCTTCCTAAGTTGACCGAAAGTTTTATACTTAAAAAATGCACGTGTTCACTGTATATGAAACTGTCAGGACTGGCAAGATGGAGATGCCCACGACTTGGAGATAATGCTTCTACGGCGCTTGATGGTATCAGATACCGTAAAACCTGTAATAGGAAAACCCTTTATTGTCAAGTTTGAGCTCAAATATCTCGGCTCCTATGCAATTTATCAAAAATGTGACAACCGATAAAATGTTTGCGATGTTATGATAAAGAATTTAACAGTTGACGAATCTTTTATATATTTTACAAGAACCGAGATTAGTTAACTCAAAGTTAAACGTTAGGGGGCCCTTCTATTTAATTTAATTTATTTCAACGAAGGGAAGAAAACCACTAACACGTGAAATGTATATGAATCTAGAGGTATAACAGAGACATAAATTTGTAGTAAATGGGGGATGGAGAAAAAAAAACGAGTTAGTAATTAGTTGAATCTAAGACAAGAAAATGGTTTAGATCACAGGATAATAGTCGATTTTTGAAAGCCGCTGACGAGGGCTTCACCGGGAACACTACGGCGGGTAAAGAGTTCCAACATCTGATTACTCTATTAGAGAGAAATTGAGAGGATACTTTAGTTGTGTTCTTGATGAGCGATTTGAGATAGTATTTGTGGCGTCGCAACGATCCAGCATTATTAAATATCTCGAAAATTGGAACCTCCATGATGCTTTCTTTGGACACAATAATTTTATACGTATAGACCAAATCATTGTAGAGCCTCCGATACTCCAAAGAACTTAACTGACATTCTTCCAGTGCTTCAAAGTATGAAGTGTATGTCATCCTGAATTTTTTGAAAATTAAAATTAATTCTATTACAGGTTTTACGGTATTTGAAAAGACGATGATCCTATTCCTTTTTCTTACTGCAACATCTCGTTTCTTGAAAACTTCTCTATATTGATTGCTTTCAATCGTTTACACATGCTGATTCAAATGTATAATAAAAAACATTTTTGCATATTTTCGGATTAGCCAAAATTTTGTCTATTTTTAATTGGAAGCAAGTTCATCTTACAAATCTCAAAATCTATTTTTTAAATGTAACTGATCAGTTTTTTTCTGATACATATGACTAACAAGTTTTTTTTCGAGTTTGTTTGAGAACTTGAATCGTTTCTGATGGAACATTAAATAATGTGAAGAGCATGGACCAAGCCTATGCGGCGTGAATCTGTGAAAATGATATAGTGCTAGATTCCAGACGCATTCTAATTTGGTTTGATCATCGTATAATTGTGCGTTCAACTCTATTATGAAATACGGTGAGTGGGACCACAACAGATTTCTCTGCGTCTCTGCTGTACAGTAAGTGCCTCATCAGGCCTGTGCGTGTTTTTTTATGTGTGAGTGAGTATGTGAGCGCGTCTCCTTGCGCATTCGTCAGCTTTCTGTTCTTCTCTTTTTGTTATTCATTTCTTTTTAATATTTTGAGGCAAATTTCACAATTTTGGTTCAGTACATACCACATTATCTTTACACGTCAAGGTGTGTGATATGCACTCTAATGAATGAAATGATGTGCCGGCTGAAAAATCTATCTTTCCTAGATCAACATTTGGTTCTTTGTTTTTCACTATAGTGCATTGAGATTGTACATATCACTCTCAATTTTCTTTTAGAGCATTCCAAAACTATGACACACACCTTCTAATTATGGGGTCTGGCAAAAAATATACTTTTGCATAAATAAGTCTACCACATGAGTTATTTTGCTTCAAAGTTACATACACGTACTTTTAAAACCCCTTGTTCTACCGCCCTCTTTTCATTTTTCATCGCTTATTCTTCAAATCCTGAGATTATTCAAACGTTTCTAAAAATGTTTTTTTAGGGTTTAATGTCACAAAAGAGGGATCCCAAGAAACCTGCTTCTGTATATGATCAATACATTAAAACAATCAAAGTACCGCGAGAATCGCAAATGAGTGTTTCGAGCAGTGATGCATCATCTTCTTTGGACGAATTGCATGACCACCGCCGCGTTCCTTACATGCCAATGAAGACCAATATTTCTATCATCACTATCGAAGACGATGATGTTTTTTATGTGGACGAGTCGATCAATGAAAAATCGTGAGTTCAGAAAAAAAATGTTTAATCTTCAATGATCATTTTTTCCAACTATTGCTCGGAATGATGTCACAAAGAGAATTTGGAATGAGGATCCAGCTGGTCGTGGACAGAATTCACTGCCTGGCATTCAGCAAACTTTCAAGAGAATGAAAAATGGTGGGAGCTCTCAAATGGCAGAGGAAATCCCAATTTTGTCTGATATCGTGATTTGCTCTTCGCCACTTTCTGAAAAAAGTTTGAAGGGTATCAGACCGAACTTAACTGTACATGAATATCACAACTCGACGGATCATAAAGGAGTCAGCTGCTTCCAGAAAAATTATTTGGAATTGGAGTTTTCACGTGATACGTAAGCTTTTCATCAGTTTTTAGACGTTACTAGTATTTTTTTGCAGAGATCGGTATGAAAAGAGTGGTCCAGAAATTAGCAAACACCTGGCTATCACAGTTTTGAAGACATTCATAGAAAGCTATGACTCCTCCTCTTTTCTCCAAGAAGTGCACTATGTGCGTCAGTTGCTCAGTGAAACTACTTTTGGCATGGTAAGACTGTAATCCCTGCCCTGACTCGAAATCTTTTTTTTTCAGAAGATTCCAATATCTACAGTCATTAGAGCGTTGCATTACGTTCTGGAAATTGCGAAGCGTAACAGTTCAGTGAATGAGTTTGATGGCAAGGCCTATCCTTTCAATACCACTTATAAGTTCCTCACAAATGCTGCCAAACATTCGAAAATCGAAGATGAATGCTTCTCCAGAGGTCTTGTCGTCCAAAACGTGCCCAAGGTGAATTACAAATAAATTACTTATCATTAATAATTTTTCTTGATTTCAGTTTGTGAATCCATCTGCTCTGAAATTGGGCGTTCAAATGTATATTGTAATGATCAGCAATCAATCACCTGTTTCGAAAAATTCGATGCGATTCAAACTGGAGAGAGAAACTCCTGAAATCTCTTCCAAGCAGGAAGTCTCTATTGGTTCCGGAACCATTCAATGTCGAACCTTCTTGAAGAAGCTCATTGATTTTACAAACTATGTTGGATTTTTTGAATTGGCCGCACAAGTGGATATTGATGTCATGACACAAAACAAGGACTACGTATGTGAATACTTTTTTTTCGATTTCTTATGTAATCATCTCTTTCAGAATATTTCACTGCGTGACGTGTTGAATGGACTGGCCGAAGTATTCATAATTTGCAACACGCATTGCATTAATAGAGCCGTTCGCACAAACACTTCTGGAAATGATTGCTATAATACTGACTACAACCTCTTGATCTCTCACCTCTTATGTCTCTTCATGTCTCTCGATTCAAATTTCGCTGAATCCGATCTTGGCAAGAAAATCAAGTTTGAATTGTTACTGAAACATGATAAGGTAGATTTTACCTATGTTTTTGATAAATTATATTCATTTGATTTTTCAGGTTGTCCATGGACAATTCGTCGAAGTCGGGATTATGGCACTGCTCTTCCTTCTCACACCAATTACATCCAAAGAATGAGTTTTTCAAATTCATTATCCATCTGAAGATTCTGAATTATCGATACTTATTATCACAATAATGTTCTCCCATCTTTATTCCATTCTCCGTTTGAAGCTAGTTTTTTAAAACAGTATTCATTATTTAGTTGAAGATTTTCAACATTTAGTGACCCAACAGTTGTTGTTTCGCATTAAACATAGTTTTTGATAATAATTTTGATGTTAATGCTTATCCTAAGACTTTCCTCCATTGAATACTTCTACCTTGATTTCGTGCTTGCTGCATTTTGCTGGGCATAGGTCCCGCATATCGTCCCACTCGCTCCCTTTGTTGACATCACCACCTGAGGATAAGTTTATCCATGTATTTCTGCTCCACTAGTTTTCACATGGCCCTTTTTACTTGCCCTTTGCCTCCCAACCCAATGCCCAGCCCACTTTTCGCCCGTAAAAACCATAAGCCTTCCGATCTTCTTTCAATGCCGGTTTCTGGCCATTTTTTTTATCAAAGAGTGTTAACACCATAGCTGTATCTCAATGAAACACTAAGACCGATATTTCCAAAAACAGAAAGCAGCTCTAACAAACTGGAAACATTTAAAAAGCAGCCGATGCATCAAAACCACAGAAACCTGACTTCTTCCAGAAATAAATAAAGTTCAAAGTACAATAGGGTGGATTTCAGATTTTGTATTATGTGTACTGAATTCTATGCGCAGGATTGCGGAATATGTACTCCTGATTCTGTATTGATTGCAAATTTGCTTTCCCGGATTTTCCGGAATCTGGATTGCGTAGTTTTGAAATTTACGACTGCTTATGTCCAGAATTTTGAAGGTTTCATGGCATTTCTTATACTCTTCCAGATAACTAGGGCGACTTTCAAGACTTTATTACTAGATATGACCTAAAGATGAGTGTCCGTATGAACCTGCAACGCACTTCACTGTGCTCAGAATTTAGTAATAATAAATATTACTAGAGTATTCTCGTTGTGACAAAGTACTCCGGAAAACACCGGTTGATCCGGGAGCATAGAAGGTTAAAAACGTTTTTTCGCCACCGAAGTTTCTTCGAAGTAAATTTGATGAAGGGAAAGCGTTAAAGAAAATACAGATTTACGAGTTTTGAAGCTTTCGGATGATATATATTAGAAAATCCTGGAGAGTTGAAAAAAAAGTCGCCAACGGTAGTCATCCTGGTTTAGTAAAACCGACAATAGATCCACAGTAGCCAATCCAAGAGACCTTCTGATAGTAAGAAGGAGAAGAGGAGTAGTTAGTTCTGGTTGAAAATACTCTAACCAGGGAGCTATCTGAACATGTCCCCCGAGTTACACTTCATGACCTATATCATTAGAAGCCCATAAAATTCTGGTTCGGAATATGTCTTCTGTTTTTGCGAAACGGCGGTGAGCTTCGAGAAAATTAGGTCAAAAGACATTTTAGTGCTAGTAAAACCTGTTGATTTTGCATTGAAAGCCGTCACGTTAATTTTCAATGCAAAATCAACAGGTTTTTACTAGCACTGAAATGTCTTTTGACCTAATTTTCTCAAAGCTCATCGCCGTTTCGCAAAAACAGAAAACATATTCCGAACCAGAATTTTATGGGCTTTCTAATGATATAGTTCATGAAGTGTAACTCGGGGACATGTTCAGATAGCTCCCTAGTAAGCTGGACGCGTTATAGTGCTTTTGTATTAGGGTGTTCCATAAAAAATGTCGTTTTTTGGTACCGCTCTTCAAACGAAGATAACTTTAGTGAAGCACATGATCATCAAACAAACTATGTACCATTCGAATCAGTACTTTTTTGCCTACAATATACTAATTTGAAAATTCCATCATGATAGAAACCAGAAGCCTAGGAAGTGACGAAACAATGGAACCCCATTTTGCATAGTCATTTTCAATGAACTGGTTCTCTTTGGGGAGGTTTTCAAGATGCTTGAAAAAAGTGGTAAGCAATAAAGGAGATGTCGGCAAGTATGAAAATTGACCGATAATTTTGTAACCGAACGCATACCGTTTTTTGAGCTGCCATGATTGCAACATGTGACATGGAAATGTCGTCGAGTAGGATTGTGCCGATATTTTGACTAGTACTGGCAACTTGGATATCAAATTTTCTCTATGTCTTGACAATTGTAAACCGCCCTGATAGATTTTCATCGTTTCAGGGCGTCATAATGAATATAACCGAAAGCCAGACACCAAACAGTTACCATACCCTCTTTTTGGTAAATTTCTGGCTTTGTGAGATGTTGCACCTTCTGGCTTTTGACCATATATGGCGCTGATTGCATTTTGTTGTAGTATAGAGTACCTTTTTCCTTATACGCCACAATCCGATCCAAAAAATCATCGTTTTTCAAACGTATGAGATGTTCTCACAAACTAGCGTAACGTTTCAATTTCTGGCGATCGTTGAGTTCATGAGAGAGCCATTTATCTAGTTTTTAAGTCTTCTCTTTTTCTTATTTACGTCTCAATATTGTTCCGGTAGAGACTCCAATCGCTGTTGAAAGTTCCCTGACGGTCGATCTCGGATACCCCATCCACCATACTTCAGTATTACTTCCACCACCTTTTTTTCTTCGAGAGATGTATCTCCACATGTGAATTTTGTGAACCATCGCTGTACTGTTTTTCCGTTAGGACAACTTTCTGCGGAAGCACGGTTGATATTTTCGGTTGTCTCGGTTGCATTTCGGCCGAGCATGGATTCGTATAGAAAATAAGCGAAAAAGTGCACTTTTTTCCATAATTTCTCCTCAAATAACTGAGAGCTTTATGACACAGATTAAGTAAGGATTTTGGAAGATTTGATTAGGTGTGTGAGAAACAAAAAAAACTTTGACCTTAGAACGAACCATGACAGAGAAAACTGCCCTCGAAAAAAAAACGACATTTTTTATGGAACACCCTAATATCAAGCAGCTTGGAAAAGCTGAAGAGAAAGTCAATTCACGACGAGATATAGCATGAAATCCTCAATTCTGGAGACCTTTGGCAAGGTTAGGACAGACTGGGATGGCAGCGAAGCACCGGGCGGGTAACTGATCTTTGGTCACCGGCTCTGTCCGTTTGGTCCATTAACTGCTTTCAATGGCAAAAGGCACCCTGTAAAAAAAATGTATCGCGACGAGAAAGATGTTCCTCGGGATTTCCTTTTTCATAAGTAGGGCTTGAAAGAGCTACAGCCTGACAGCAGACCACTCTTTGCGACCATTTATCCGATGGGATGCAGGCTCATCTGTTGTTGGGTGTTCCTCTTACTTGACTCGCCAACTCTATCACGCGTTGTTTAGATCAACGATATAATGGTCTTTCACTTATAACCTCTCTAGCAACTGGTGGTCCCATACGGTTGGTTCTTGCCAGTAGTGCGCCTCAGGATCGCCCTAACTACATCTATCACAAGCATTTGGGCTTGCGACATTCGCGGTCTCGTTCGAATTTGGCGCCATCACCTTTTCCTTCCCTCTCTTTATACTTCTTCTTCTTCCCAGCAAACAGTTCTTTTTCTTCTGCGGACACCTTACCACAACGTCTCTTCCGCTCGTTTTCCACCAAACCCAATGTCTGTGTCTCCGACAGACACAACGCTATCTCTTCCAACGACCCTTGCTGTTCTTTCGTGGGCATCCACGACACTCTCCCTCTTCTTTTCTGGTGCCTCGTCGTTTTCTCGATATCACACCATCCTTCCTGCCATTTTTCCTTCTATCGAGGCAGCGAAAAAGAAACTGAACGGAGCGCATTTGCATCATGACAGAAAAAGAGGCGTGGCTTTACAGACAGATGTTCCTCTGTTTGCACTTTCGGGACTTTTCTTTTTTCCCAATTAAAGTTTTTCATTCACGACGAATTGTCCGATTTCAAATCCCACTAGAAAACATTCGGGGATTTTTCGAAAATGATTGACAACGTTTACAGTATTTCAAAATCCCGCTGAAACTTTTGTTTTGTCGACGGACTCTTACAAAAATGCACAACTTTATTTTCATCAGAATCATTAATTCCTCCAAAAATCAAATATATTTTCAAAAAATTAGAAAATTACGGCCTAAAATTTAAAAATCATAAGCCCTTGATTTTTTTAAAACAAATAGAGCCAAAAAAAATGGAACCTGTTTACGAATCAGAAATTTTATACTAAAAATTTGGCCCAAAATTTTATTTAATTAAACTAATTTCGTCTTTGGCAATAATATTTCCTCCGATTCCCAAATTTTTTCTCTTTTTTTATACTCATTTGATTCATTTTTGGCTCTCTGCTGAAGTGTGGTTCAAATTTCGCGCGCTCACAGAATTCAAATCCCGCGCGTTCTTCCCTTTCAACCGATATTCACCCAGAGTGGGCGGAGCTTCTGCCCTACTCGGTCGACGTTCTTCTGCTACTTGCTAATCATTTGCATGTCCACAAGTCTGACACAATCCCAATGCGCCCTTTTTGTACCTCTCGCTTGTTATGCGCGTTTCTCGAGTTACGAATGCTCTATATTTAGCCTTGCCGATCTCTTATAGGGCCCCTGCGAGAGATCTATGCGACTCTCAATCTTATGTCATTTCCCATTTTGCACTCGATATGCCAATTCTACCCACATTTTGGTGCATTCGAGACGATCTCTCAGTTCGATTCTTTTGTTTTTCTTCTAATCAAAATATTATCATTTGCAGCTCACCACTCTTCTTTAACAAGGAATCTTTGTGAACCTCAAGGAAGTGAAAGGTTAGTTTCTACTGTAATCCGGGAATGTTAAAAAAGGGCCCAGATTAAAAAAAATGGTCTGAAACTCTTTCAGTAATCTCAGAAAAATAATGTTAAGTGGAAGTTTTGTTCTTCCATCACAAAACGCCGAAAATACGTGGAAAACTGACAAAAAATTTGAAAACGCAAAAATTGGTAGAAGTTCAGCCTGCAAGAATTTTTTTTTTCGCGACATACCGTAATCTAAAATTTCTAATTCCGAAAAAAGTTTCTGAAAAATTCCGATCGGAATTTGATTCTGAAAAAAAGCTTCGAAAATTTTCCGGTCGGGATATCTTTCTGAAAATGGTCGGAACTTGCGGAATTCCAAATTCCGTTCCGAACATCCCTGTAGCGACTCTTCTTCGCCGAAGTGCTCAACTGTGCTTTAATTCTTGATAAACGTCTCATTGAGGTAAAACTCAAGCCTCATTTATACAATTTTGTCTAAGAAGAGCTGGTTTACTGTGATGTCTTGGACACCTTTCTGTTTTGAAGACAGAAAGGTGTCCAAGACATATCTTTGATACCCCTCAGAGGCCTCAACCTGCCGTTCTCTGCTACTAATTGTGTCTTGTTGAGAGGATTAGTGAGGTCAATCCGAAAGGAAAATTAATGAGAAACCGTCGCGTAGACTGGTGTTTGTTGCATGCGGATGTCTACAAAGGTTGGTGCCGTCGCTTAAATAGAAGTTCCTTCATCAAAATTTCGGTTCTCATTCCTATCTAGATTTCTTGTTCTGGAGACTCATATCTTTGATTGTCATTTCCATATAGTGACGGATGTTATTTCATCAGTTATTTGGAGCAGAAGAAGAAATGTGCTAGAACTAACCTTTCCTCAGATTCCTCAGAAGTGGTGTGTCTGTTTCTCCGTCTTGCTCATGGAGAGCTAGGGTTACTGTAGATGATGCAACATTCTTCTGATGCAATAAAACATAATCTCTCTGTGAACACCTGTTTCAAAGTACCATACTTTGATAGGCTGTGTGGAGGACGTCATTCGGGTTACGGTAGTTCTTTGGATGTCTCGTTTGGAACAGAAAAAAGAGTGTTGCGCAATGTCTTTGTGGGCAGATGGCCTCAATGTAGTCGACGTCATCAGGTGTACGGTAGTCGTTTTTTCTAGATTTCTAGCCGGGAGAAGAGCGCGACAAAAAGTTATTTGTGAAAATTTTTGTACTGAAAACCCTTTCAGCGAGTTTTCAGCAAAATTAGTCTAAATTTTTCGTCCATAGAAACTGTTTGCCAGGCAAAAACACACATCATAAGTATAAAAGCAGCCACTTCCGACAAAAAATGAAGGAGGAGATAGATTTTGAAGCAGTTTTCGAAGTATCGCAAATCTTTCAAAAACGGGAGAGATTTCAAGTGGATAATAGCTTGAAATACTGAAAAATAGCCTTTTCATGATATTTTACGGAAAGAAATTATTTAAAAATGGAAAAAATGAGATTTCGTTTTTGGAATCTATCTCCTTCTTCATTTTTTTTTTGGTACTAGCTGCTTATGTACTTAAAATGTGTGTTTCAGCCTGGCAAACAATTTCTATGAACGAACCATTTGAAAAATTGGCTAAAAATAACAATATTAGCTGCAAACGGGGTTTTCAGTACAAAAATTTTCAAAAAAATTTTCGTCGCGCGCAAGCGCGCTCCGCTGCGAAAGACTTCAAAACAACCCAAAAATCCCCTAACATGACCCTGGTACGTTTTCTGAGCCGTTTTGGGGCGGTGGCCTAACTTTTGCCAATTTGGTTTTCTAGGTCACCACTTCAAAATGACTTTGAAATGCCCGAACATGGCCCTGGTGTATTTTCTAGGTCATTTTGAAGTGGTGGCCTAACTTTTGCAGATTTGGTTTTCTAGGCCACCATGTCAAAATGACCTGGAAAACGTATCAGGTGCATATCTGACCATTTCCAAACTTTAAAAGGTGGTGGCCTAGAATACTCGACTAGCAAAAGTTAGGCCACCATCCCAAAACGGCTCAAAAAACGTTCCAGGATCATGTTAGGGCATTTTTAGACCACGTTGAAGTGGTGGCCTAGAAAAATTATTCTGGACGAAACACATCTTGTCCACCTAATCTACTGACAACAACAACTTTTTAAATTTTAATTGAGACAAATCTCTCGCTGCAAATTCTATGCCGCAGCGGTGTAATCCTCTCGGACAATCGAGTCGACTAAAATCGACTCGAGTCGATTATTAGTCGATTTTCAGTCGATTACCAGTCGATCGGTAATCGACGACGAGCCGACTTGAGCCGACTTTAATCGACTATAATCGACTATCGTTGTAGTCGATTTTTCGTCGATCATTCACTAATCGACTAACGAGTAACATGAAGGCTGAAAAATTTTACCTCTACTACCTAGATTGACACTTTCCTTTGCGTTTTTCACTATAGTGCATTGTGCTTGTTCAAAATGATCGTTGTAACTTTTCTCTAACGAGGAAAATGTTTTCAGGCACCGTTTAAATTTTCTCTAAAATTTGGTCATTGCCACTTTTAAATAAGCTGATTATAGTGCTGTTCCTGTTTTTGCCAATTGCCCCAAACAAAATAGTTTAGGCTTTTGAAATAAGTTCAGTACTAATTTGTCAATTCTGGAGTGGTTTTTTGAAGGGGTTCAGCAATGTCTTTAAATAACAAACGATTTTTATTGAATATAAATGTTCCAGCTGAATTTTTGATATTTTGACTAGTGTTTGAAGAATCTAGTTTTCGCAATTTATCTAGGAATTGTTAATTTTCAAACTTTTCAATTTTCAGAAAATGCCGCGGCCAAACACAAGATCGTCGAGCCAAGCTCTTCGTCAGCCAGCATCCGCGACGGATGTGAACGTTATAAAAGTCTTATTGGTTCTACTCCGACGTCTGGAAAACATCGGCAAATGGAATGTGAGAAAAATGATCGAAGAACTGCAGAAAGATATTCAGGAAGCTGCTTCCTTTGAATTGCGGAATCTTTGGTATCTCACGGATGAAAAAAAGGTGATTCTACAATTCAAATAATAAGGAATGAGTACACAAAACTCCAAAACAAAATAAAAATTTTTATCTTCATTTCAGAATGGAGATCCAACAGCATTCGTCGACGTTGGAGATCGCCGGCCGCACTCCGACAGACAGCCCGCGACACCGGAAGATTTGACAAATGCGCAGTGGTTCTTCCAAGCGGTTTTTTCGGAACTGGGGAAGGAATACGATCGAAGACAACAGTGATATTTTTTATTGATATTTAGGAAATTAACAAAATTTTTGCATTATTTCCATTGAAATCAAAGTTTTCAAATTTCAGTTGGACTCCAACGTCTGCAGAATTCCGAGCGCAATTCCCCTCAACTGCTAGACCCCTGTCGAAGACTGAATTGATTTCGAAGGCCAGAGAATTCGCCCCGGACGGATACAATGAAGGATTCCAATTTTTGGAAGATTAAATTTCGTCATTCATTGTTGTGTTCCATGTTTCCGAAAATTTCCCCCATTAAACATTTCCTCCTTTTTTTCATTTCTACATAATCCATTCAATAAAAGTTTCAAGTTTCCTTCTTTATCCTCCAATTGTGTTTTGTTAACTGTTGTTTGACAGTTCTGATTATTTTTGTGTGTTCCGATTTTCCCGTGTTTTCGAAAACATAATTTCATCGAAGTTTCAGATTTTTCAACAACAAAAATGTCTTTTTCGTCTTTTCGGCAATCACCAGATATGGTAGGTTGTTTTTTTCTAAGATTTGCAAACATTTCAAGTTTCAGATTTCCGATTTGAAAAATCACTGAAAAATCAAAAAAATGTTAATTTTTTTATGAGTTATCGAACTTCAAGATTTTTATGAATTTTGGGATTTTTAAAGATTTTTTCGAGAAAATTTGAATTTGAAATCCCTAGAATTCTGAAAATTTTGTGTATCGGTAAACCGCCCAGTTTTTACAATTTTCAATTTTTTTTTGCATGTCCAGTCATTCAATTTCTATTCACCTAGGTTGACGACATTATGGAGGAGGTAGAAGACCCAGACGAAGATGTTGTTGATGCTCAAAAAGAAGTCCCAGTTCGAAACTTCCCAATTCGAAACTACACAAATGATCCAGCTGATCTGCCTATGGAGGCATGGAGGGTGATGGCCGATGGATCATATGCCAACGTCCGGACACAGGCTGTTTTTGTTAATATACCGACAGTTGCTGAGATGGGAGCGGCAAGAGACGATTCGAATGATTTCGAGTACCCGCAGGATTCTTTGTCTTCTGAAGACAACGATAACGAGTGTGAAGAAAACTAAAATGAGAAAGAAAAAGAGGCCAGGAAGATTCCAATTGGGACGGGACAAAGAACTGTTGCTAGAAATCGGAGATATCGAGGACGATCGTTAGGAGGTGAAGATCATGACGAATTTTTCGAAGAAGTTTGGGAATCAAATGTGAGATTTACAGCTTACAATTGAACTCAATTCTAAAAGTGTTATAAGGCCAGCCTGTGTGCCGCGCTTCTTGCACTTGAAACAGCTTGCTGGTGCGTTTAGCGCGATTCGACCTGGTTTTTCTTTCGTTCTTCGCTTCGCTCCTTACTCTTTCTTGAAATGCCATGTCGCGTAAAGAACATACATGAAAGTCTAGAGGATGATCTGGCCAGGGAATGTGAAGAATATACTGGGTGAGAATAGAGATGAGAATAAAGATTTTGAAATTCAATATATAGTTGGTGTTTTCAGAACCATCCGGGACGACCACGGCGATTGAGAAGAGGAGAAGAAGAAAAAAAGCAGGACGAGCTACGACCTTCTAGAAAAAGCAAGAGAGAAGCCACCGGCGAGGCAGGAAATGCGGTATGTAAACTGTGAAACAAATTGAAAAAGAAATGCCCAGTATTATCTGCGCCCATTTCCTCTTGTCTTTCAAACTACCATTTAGCAATTTTCTTCCCTTTTCGATATCTCCGACTACTTTATTACTCTACCATTAACTCGTTTTTCTCGAGCTTTCCTAGCAAGCGTTTTCAATGGGTCATAGTGGTCTGCTCCTGTCCGATATCTATCCTTTTCATGACTTTTTCTTTTTTCTGTTCAGAATAAAAAGAATAAAACGTATCAACTCTTCATCAAATTATCGAGTGATTTATAGCTTTCCCAAAGTCATAGTCATTAATTTTTCAGGATGAACCGGGACCATCCAGAAGATCCATAGGAACAGCAACCGACAACGACTAGCCAGGACGAACAAGAAGCAGCAAGGATGATGTGAGTGATGCAGGATTTCAATTTTAAAGGCGAAATGCAGAATTTTAATTTTTTCATCTTGTCAAAAAGGGATTACTGTAATCGATGCTCCTTGGCACTTTGAACTCGATTATCTTGGTTTTTGTGAATGATATCAAAAATGCTTGACTGATACATTATTCATCTCAATATCACTAGTATTTTATAATTTAGCCGATTTCGAATATCTTTCACACCAATCGAGATAATTGAGCTCATGGTGCACGTATCGGATAGGCAGAGCAAATATTATACATTGATGAACATTTGAATTAGTTGACACTTTGAAAATAGTTTTACATACGCAAAACTAACGAGTGTTAAGGAAACTCTGCGCTCCATATTATAAACTAGGGATCGAAAATTCGTGAGAAAAATAATTTTAAAATAAGCATCAAACTATCATAGAATCAAAATAGTCTTCGTATTCATTTCAGACAGAAAGCACCTCCTAGTTCGACCCGATTGAGAATGAATTTTCCGATGAATAATCAACCCCATTGATCTTCTTTATTTAACAGTGAATGGCCGGAACCTCATCTATTTGATATACCCAAAAACAAATACTTTAATTGTTCAAACCACAGTTTATGTATAATTTCTTCAATTTTAGTTTCAGCCCTTTTCTTCATATGTTTTTTTCAAAACTGCTAATAACCCCCTTTCTCTTGCATTAACTTCATCCTATTCACCTCTTCATTTTTTCATGAATTGATTTTTTTGTACTTTTCTTACTTTCAAATACCGCATTACCAAATTTTTTCCTGACAAACTTTTTGTATTTTTTAGGGGAATTGTATTCTCGTTTTGTCGAAGTACTCCGGAAAAAACCGGCTGATCCGAAAGCATAGAACTTTGACAAACTTTTCATCGCGACTGAAGTTACGTTGAAGTAAATTTCAAAATCTTTAATTCGCGGTCCCGATGTTCAAATTTCGCGTTTTCACTCTCTCCTTCTCTCACACTATTTTTCTTTTTTTTTTTCTCCCCAGCAAGCAGTTCTTTTTCTCCCCGGACACCTCACCACAACGTCTCTTCCGCTCGTTTTCCACCAAACCCAATGTCTGCGTCTCCGAAAGACGGAACGCTATCTCTTCCAACAACTCTTGCTGTTCTTTCGTGGGCATTCACAAAATTCCCCCTCTCTTTTTCTGATTCCTCGTCGTCTTCTCGATTGCTCATTCTTCCTGCCGTTTGTCTTTATATCGAGACAGCGAGAAAGAAATCGAACGGGGCGCAAATGCATCATGGCGAAATGAGGCGTGGTTTTGCGGGCCTAAATTCCTCTTTTCATGTACTATCTCTCTTAGGGCATGGGAATTGATGTGATGGTGATAACACAGTTTATATTGTAATTGAGAGCTTTGTGTACCAGATGCTGTTTTCGCACCAAATTTTCCGGCACAAAATTTCGTTGTTAAAATTCTGGGGTTTTGTTTTTTTTTTCATAATGAAAGTTTTTTATTCACAGAAAATCACTCCGATTACATGTGACTTCCACCAGGAAACATTGTAACATTAAAAAAAAATTTTTAGTTTTCTACAGTATCCAAAAATCTGTAAACTTTTGAAAACTGAAACTTTCGAAAAATGTTCGAACGACGGACTCACACAAAAATGAAAAACTAACTTTTCTCTGAAATTAGGAGTTTCTGTAAAAATACCCAAATATCATTTCGAAAATCAGCGACATCTCCCAAAATTATGGCATAAAATTCAAAAATAATAAGTCCTCGTTTAAAAAACGGCATAAATTGCTTACAAGTCCATTTTCTGTGAAAAAATACGAGTTCCAGAAAAGCATGAAGACAATGAGCACGAATTCCGAAACTTTGTTAGACAACTACCCATTAAAAGGCGGCATCTGGTGAAAAATTCATCAAAATTGGAGATGGTCGATTTTGGACAACTTTTTGTACTCCCCCACCCGGTGAAACCTAATATTTTGGCATATTTTGGCTTAAAACATTCAGTGGACCGAGGATATTTAACCAAAAAAACATTTTCTAATGTATTTTTGAAAAGTAATCTAAATTTGATGTTTATTTTGTAAAATATTGTAAATTTTTCAGGACGGGCGTTTTTTGGTCCAAAAAATAGCGTTTTTGCAAAAAACTGAATTTTTCCCAGGAAGACGGGAGAATATTAGCATAGTGCCAATACAAAAATTGTTCAAAATAGTGCCCAAAAACATTCTACGTTAAGTTGTGATCATTATTTCACTTTCGAAAAAAACTTTTTAGACTCCCCGCGACCATATTTTCACAGATGTGAGACAAGTCGGGACAAACTATATCTCATATACCTTAGAAGTCTATAAACATGTAATATATAAAAAACCAGCCAGAAAGAAAACAAGTTTGATTTTTTCTGTGTAGTGGATAATAAGCCTGAAGTTGAGTTCTACAGAGAACGCGTCTTAAACGAAACTTTTGGCAAAAATTCTTTGATTTTTTAATTAGGCCTAAAACTCCATCTAATTAAATCAATTTCGTTTCTAGAAATGTAATGTACCCCAATTCTTTCTTTTTTTTTTCTTTTTTTTTACTTTGGAATTCTTTCTTGGCTCTCTGCAGAACTATGATTCAAATGTCGCGCGCTTAGAAAATTCAAATCCCGCGCGTTCTTCACCTTCCACCGATATTTTTCCATAGTGGGCGGAGCTTCTCTCCTCCCGGTCGACGTTGTTTTCTACTTGTTGAGTCATTCCCTCGATTTATTATTGATAGTCCAGAATTGTGTCACAACCCCTATGTTTTTTTTTCTGTTTTTTTTTTCGAACTCCCGCTTTTTTCTCTGCGTCTCTCGAGGTGACCAATGCTCTTTCTGTATTCCCGGCAGCGGTCGCCGCGTTGCTGTCGTCAACTGTTTTCCGCGTCTCTCGACTTTTCACTTAGTCACTACATCTCTCAAGGGGGCGGAGCATACGAGACTGGGAAGAGCGATCTCTACGTCTCTCAGTCTATCGCCCTTCCCCATCTTAGAGTACATATGCCATTTGACCTAAATTTTGTTGCACTTGACACAGTCTCTCAATTATTTTGTATTTCTTTTATTTGGACTATTAAATTGCAGCTCTCAACTCTACAACGGAAAACAAGTCAAGGAATCTTCAAAGAAGTAAAAGGTTAGTTTCTACAGTATTCCGGGAATTTTAAAATCGAGCCTAAAATTCCGAAAAAAAAAGTTCTGAATCTTTCAAAAATTATCTCAATAACTAGGACCAGCAAAACCATAACTGGACGGGAATTGAAAGGGGAAATTTGGCTCAAAATGTAGAGGATTTCTGGGCTAAATTTTGAAAGACTAGAATTCAAAAAACGCTACATAAAAATTGAAGAAATAGGGGTTGGAATCTAAAATAATATCATTTTGGCCCATTTGCCTTTTTCTTGGGACCACTAGAACAAAAAGCAAAATATATCTTCTTCTCAATTAATTTTTTGAGGACATTACACTAGTCTTCGTCTTTTTCTTGGGTTAACTCTGAGGATTTTTTCTCTTATCACTACTAGCGTGTCTGTTCCTCTGAGATTCTCAGTGAGGTGGAACTCAATCTAGCTCTATGAAATTTTTTGTCATGGAGAGCTGAGGTTACTGTAGATGACGATATGGCTCATTGACGGTTCATAAAATTAGACAAAGTCTCGACAAAGTGTTTTCCTCCATCATACCATACAGACTCTCCGTCAACCACGTCATCAGGAGTACGGTAGCTGTTTTCTGGGTTTTTCCCTGGGGAAAAAGATAAAAGTGTCCGACCAATGTCACTTAGATGGCTCGATATAACCGTACTTCGCCATCAAATGAGCTGAGAGGATTAGTTAATTCCATCCTAAAATGTCGGAAAATGGAGAGAACAACCCTTTGATGGATTGTCGCAGTGTTTGTTTTATGCAGATGTCGACAAAAAGTTGGTGTGGTGGTAGAAACAGAACTACACCATTCTATAATTTGGTTTCCTTTTCTTTCTGACACCTAGAGCAGAGAAAGAATAGTCCCAGCAATAACATCTACAGCCAGATTTCTTGAAGAATCATTCTCCAATAGATTCTGTGTCTAAGACTTTATGCGGCAAATGTTTGTTTTTGAATTTGCCATCGGGAGCAGAAAAAAAGGAGTCTCATTAATATGTACAGTAATTCAACGGACTGTGAGTCGACAATGTGGTCAGGGTTACGGTAGTTGTCTTTTAAAGTTTCTCGGTTGCGTGTTTTCCATGCAGTTTTCTACTGGGTCAATTTAGAGAACTGTTGTCTTATTAATGTATTTATTTTCATTTTATTTCGCTTGGTTGTGTCTGTTTCTCTATCTTCTGTTTTCACTCATGGAGAGCTGGGTATACTGTAGATGATGCAATAGCCCTCTGATGCGAGAAAAGAGAATCTCACTAAGTTAACACGTGTTTCGAAGTACCATACTTTGATTGACTGTGTGGATGACGTCATCCGGGTTACGGTAGTTTTTTGGTTTCTTCATCTGGAGCAGGAAGAAAGTGTCTCGGTAAAATCTTTTAGAGCTGCCTCATAGTACAGTTCTTCAGTAGAATTTGAGTCGATAACGTCATCAGGGCTACGGTAGTTGTCTGTTTTTTTTTAATGTCTTCTCTAGAGAAAAAGAGAGAAAACTGATCTAAATGTGACTTATCATCTCTTTCGACTCATCTAGAGCTGGGTCATTGTAGATGATGTCATAGATGCGATGAAGCAGAATCTCACTAGATTAACACATGTTTCGAAGTACCATATTTTGATAGACTGTGTGGATGACGTCATCCCGGTTACGGTAGTTTTTTGGTTTCGTCATCTGGAGCATAAAGAAAGATGTCTCAGCAATATCTTTCAGGGCAGATCGCTTCATAGTACAGTTCTCTAGTAGAATCAGAGGCAACGACGTCATCAGGGGTACGGTAGTTGTTTTTTAGATTTTTTCCCTGGAGAAGAGAAGAATGTGTCTCAGCAATATCACCCAGATGACGCGAAGTAACGTACTTCGCCATCAAGTGTGTCACAATGAGACGATTAGTTTGGTCCATTCCAAAACTTCTAAAGAACGGATAATAATGCCGATAAACTGACAGAGTGCTAATTGTGGTCCGTTGTCTATAAAAATTAGTGTGGTCGTAAAAGTGTTCTCCTCCATCTTTTGTTTGTCTTTCCTTCTTAGAAGATGATTATAGATTTTCATTAGACGAGTGGGATCCTTCGTTTTTTGTTTCCCTATCTTAACCACAACTTGCGACGTTCCTTAGAAAAACCTGGGCTTGAATTTTTTTTTCTCTCCTCATCTCACAACCGAATCCAATCCTTTTTGTCTTTTTATGAACAGGGATAAAATATAAACTGCCGGCCTTTTTCTTGAAAATTTTTTAGTCTCCGTTTCTCTTTTCCCGCTACAGTAACCAATCAACATCACAATCCCAGACGTAAGCGGCTGATATGATTTGGATATTCAAAATATTCCTCTTTTTGAGTTTTTCCTCTCTTGTAGCTTCACAGTCGCGTTTCTTTAATTTGATATTTGCAAAAATTCGGAGATTTTTATACCTAGTTGCTCTTCAGTCTATAATTTTGTACGAAAAGGAAAGTCTAAAATTGGAACTCTGACATTTTAATTAAATTTAATCGAACGGCAGAGTATTATGGAAAACCGTTTTGAGCTACCTCAGGCTTTCATGGTTTGGAGTATTTAGAAAAATTAAAAATTTCAAAAAAGGTTGAGATTCTTGAGAATCAGGACTCTCAGAAACTTGGAATTCCCAATCATTGGAAACACAAATCATCAGAAGTTTGATCTAATTTTTCGTGCTCTTTCCATCTCATGTGCAGCAACCATATTGAAGTTTTGGTATTTCTCCAATTTAATCTATAATAATTTCTAGCTCGCTCATTAAAGATCAACCGCTCCTCAAAGATCAACCAGTTCATCTTCGTGAAAATCAAAGAAGTCGAAGGTTAGTTTTTACAGTTTTTCATGTTTTTCCTATGCCCGCGTAGAGGACTCTTTCTAGCTCCGATGTGTCTTTTCCTTCCTCTTTTCTCTTGACTCATCTAGAGCTGGGTTACTGTAGGTAATGCAATAGCCCTCTGATGCAATAAATCTGAATCTCATATAGGTTAACACATGTCTCGAAGTACCACCTTCGATAGACTGTGTGTATGACGTCATCCGGGTTACGGTAGTTTTTAGATTTGCCATCTAAAGCATATGAAAAGGTGTCTAAGCAATATCTCGCAGGGCAGATCGCCTCATAGTACGGTATTCCAATAGAATTTGAGTCGACAACTTCATCAGGGGTACGGTAGCTATTTTTTAGATTTCTTCCCGGGAGAAGAGAGAGGAAGGTGTCCCAACAAAATCTCCATCACCGTACTTTGTCATCAACTCGGTGGGAGGATTAGTTTGGTCCGTCCAAAACTTCTAAAGAACGGATAAGGTTGCCGATGGACTGACAGGGTGCTAACTTGTTAGCAGATGTCGTAAAACATTAGTGTCGTGTTCTCGTCCACCCATTGTTAAAGGATGACTATTGATATTCGTTGGACGAGTGGGATTCGTTCCCCGTTTTCTCACCTTCCTCACCATTTGTAATTTGTTATTTTGAGATTCTAAAATTCGTAAAATTCTGAGTTTCTGAAATTGTAAATTCTGAGTTTCTGAAATCTGGAATTCTGAGTTTCTGAAATTTTGAAATTCTTATCTGTGGAGATTCTGAACTCTCTAGTAGCAACTAGGAAACAACTTTTTTCTAGAATTTAGGATTCCTTGAATTTCTGAAACTTTCCAGTTTTCTAGTTGTCTACGTCAATCATATTGTCATCTCTCTTGGAAACTCATGAATGTCTAGTAGCCTTGCACTTGTCTTATTCTCGGTCGTCAATTTGACAATGACGGTACTTTTTTTTGGATATTTGCTTTCTGTTCTCTCCTCCTAGTCCACTACAGTATCCTTACGTTTTTGTTTCCCTATGATCAGAAGAAACATTTGAAAATGGTGGCTTCTCTGTTAATGTTTTCCCCTTTCCTCCTGTTTGACTAAAGTACCCTGAGACTTTTGTCTCTTTGTGCATATCAGAAAAAGTCTCGTGTATCTTGATGGGACCCGCGGTATCTTTTCATTCTTATTTTTTAGTTTTCCGCCGTTCCCAGTCCTTTTTTATTGAAATGCAAAGTCGACATAACAATACCAGACTTAAGGGGGTGCTATGAGTTAAATATTCTAAATATACCCCTTTTTGAGTTTTTCCTTTCTTGCGGCTTCAAACATTCGGAGATTTTCATACCGAGTTTCATATAACTTCGGAGATTTTTAGACAGAAATCTTCAAATTTCAAAATTCTTCAATATCTGAAATTTCGGAGACTTGGAATTAACAGTTTTGGTAGAAAAAAAAGAAACATAGCAAAATATTTATTTTGTGAAATATTTATTTTCTTTCCATCTCATGTGCAGCAACCATTTTAAAGTTATGGTATTTCTCCAATGTAATCTATAATAATTTGCAGCTCGCTCCTCGAAGATCAACCAGTCGTTCATCTTCGTTGAAGGGCAAAGAAATTCAAAGGTTAGTTTTCAAAGTTTTTTCCAATGTTTTCCTCGGGTCAGTTCCACATCAGGAAAACTGATGTGGATGGGATTCATCATCTCTTTCGACTCATCTAGAGCTGGGTTACTGTAAATGTTGCAAGATCCAATAAATCAGAATCTCACTAGGTTAACACATGTTTCGAAGTACCACCTTCGATAGACTGTGTGGATGACGTCATCTGGGCTACCGTAGTTTTTAGATTTGCCAACTTTGTCATCAACCCTCTGATTCGAATACAGTACCCTGAAATTGTTATTGCTCCGTGCAAATCAATACAAAATTTATTTTTCACGCCATTTTTTACGTGTACAGGCACGTCGCCAATAATCGGCTCTTTTAATCGCAATATGCCTGTGTTTTGTGTCTTAGCAACATTTTTTGAACAGATCGTTTCATTAGATTACATTGGAGAAATACCATAACTTTAAAATGGTTGCTGCACATGAGATGGAAAGAAAATAAATATTTCACAAAATAAATATTTTGCTATGTTTCTTTTTTTTCTACCAAAACTGTTAATTCCAAGTCTCCGAAATTTCAGATATTGAAGAATTTTGAAATTTGAAGATTTCTGTCTAAAAATCTCCGAAGTTATATGAAACTCGGTATGAAAATCTCCGAATGTTTGAAGCCGCAAGAAAGGAAAAACTCAAAAAGGGGTATATTTAGAATATTTAACTCATAGCACCCCCTTAAGTCTGGTATTGTTATGTCGACTTTGCATTTCAATAAAAAAGGACTGGGAACGGCGGAAAACTAAAAAATAAGAATGAAAAGATACCGATCTTGCGCCGTAGGCGCACCAGCCACCCGTTTGAAGCGCCGGAGGCGCGGCAAACAGGCTGGTACCTCCAAATAGGCGTAGCCTTCTTGCAAAAAAATCAAAAACGATAATTCCAAAAATGTGAGCTATCGTCAAACAGTCCAGTCTCAAAGTTTTAGCAATCTTCAGGCTGTATAGGAAGCAATTCAAGTTACCACCTTCGATAGACTGTGTGTATGACGTCATCCGGGTTACGGTAGTTTTTAGATTTGCCATCTAAAGCATATGAAAAGGTGTCTAAGCAATATCTCGCAGGGCAGATCGCCTCATAGTACGGTATTCCAATAGAATTTGAGTCGACAACTTCATCAGGGGTACGGTAGCTATTTTTTAGATTTCTTCCCGGGAGAAGAGAGAGGAAGGTGTCCCAACAAAATCTCCATCACCGTACTTTGTCATCAACTCGGTGGGAGGATTAGTTTGGTCCGTCCAAAACTTCTAAAGAACGGATAAGGTTGCCGATGGACTGACAGGGTGCTAACTTGTTAGCAGATGTCGTAAAACATTAGTGTCGTGTTCTCGTCCACCCATTGTTAAAGGATGACTATTGATATTCGTTGGACGAGTGGGATTCGTTCCCCGTTTTCTCACCTTCCTCACCATTTGTAATTTGTTATTTTGAGATTCTAAAATTCGTAAAATTCTGAGTTTCTGAAATTGTAAATTCTGAGTTTCTGAAATCTGGAATTCTGAGTTTCTGAAATTTTGAAATTCTTATCTGTGGAGATTCTGAACTCTCTAGTAGCAACTAGGAAACAACTTTTTTCTAGAATTTAGGATTCCTTGAATTTCTGAAACTTTCCAGTTTTCTAGTTGTCTACGTCAATCATATTGTCATCTCTCTTGGAAACTCATGAATGTCTAGTAGCCTTGCACTTGTCTTATTCTCGGTCGTCAATTTGACAATGACGGTACTTTTTTTGGATATTTGCTTTCTGTTCTCTCCTCCTAGTCCACTACAGTATCCTTACGTTTTTGTTTCCCTATGATCAGAAGAAACATTTGAAAATGGTGGCTTCTCTGTTAATGTTTTCCCCTTTCCTCCTGTTTGACTAAAGTACCCTGAGACTTTTGTCTCTTTGTGCATATCAGAAAAAGTCTCGTGTATCTTGATGGGACCCGCGGTATCTTTTCATTCTTATTTTTTAGTTTTCCGCCGTTCCCAGTCCTTTTTTATTGAAATGCAAAGTCGACATAACAATACCAGACTTAAGGGGGTGCTATGAGTTAAATATTCTAAATATACCCCTTTTTGAGTTTTTCCTTTCTTGCGGCTTCAAACATTCGGAGATTTTCATACCGAGTTTCATATAACTTCGGAGATTTTTAGACAGAAATCTTCAAATTTCAAAATTCTTCAATATCTGAAATTTCGGAGACTTGGAATTAACAGTTTTGGTAGAAAAAAAAGAAACATAGCAAAATATTTATTTTGTGAAATATTTATTTTCTTTCCATCTCATGTGCAGCAACCATTTTAAAGTTATGGTATTTCTCCAATGTAATCTATAATAATTTGCAGCTCGCTCCTCGAAGATCAACCAGTCGTTCATCTTCGTTGAAGGGCAAAGAAATTCAAAGGTTAGTTTTCAAAGTTTTTTCCAATGTTTTCCTCGGGTCAGTTCCACATCAGGAAAACTGATGTGGATGGGATTCATCATCTCTTTCGACTCATCTAGAGCTGGGTTACTGTAAATGTTGCAAGATCCAATAAATCAGAATCTCACTAGGTTAACACATGTTTCGAAGTACCACCTTCGATAGACTGTGTGGATGACGTCATCTGGGCTACCGTAGTTTTTAGATTTGCCAACTTTGTCATCAACCCTCTGATTCGAATACAGTACCCTGAAATTGTTATTGCTCCGTGCAAATCAATACAAAATTTATTTTTCACGCCATTTTTTACGTGTACAGGCACGTCGCCAATAATCGGCTCTTTTAATCGCAATATGCCTGTGTTTTGTGTCTTAGCAACATTTTTTGAACAGATCGTTTCATTAGATTACATTGGAGAAATACCATAACTTTAAAATGGTTGCTGCACATGAGATGGAAAGAAAATAAATATTTCACAAAATAAATATTTTGCTATGTTTCTTTTTTTTCTACCAAAACTGTTAATTCCAAGTCTCCGAAATTTCAGATATTGAAGAATTTTGAAATTTGAAGATTTCTGTCTAAAAATCTCCGAAGTTATATGAAACTCGGTATGAAAATCTCCGAATGTTTGAAGCCGCAAGAAAGGAAAAACTCAAAAAGGGGTATATTTAGAATATTTAACTCATAGCACCCCCTTAAGTCTGGTATTGTTATGTCGACTTTGCATTTCAATAAAAAAGGACTGGGAACGGCGGAAAACTAAAAAATAAGAATGAAAAGATACCGATCTTGCGCCGTAGGCGCACCAGCCACCCGTTTGAAGCGCCGGAGGCGCGGCAAACAGGCTGGTACCTCCAAATAGGCGTAGCCTTCTTGCAAAAAAATCAAAAACGATAATTCCAAAAATGTGAGCTATCGTCAAACAGTCCAGTCTCAAAGTTTTAGCAATCTTCAGGCTGTATAGGAAGCAATTCAAGTATACGAAAACAATTTTTAACCCACGAGAAAGAACAAATTCAAAGAAGGAACTATTGCAGAATTTATATCACCCCTTACGCCTGGTATACTGGCAATGCATTTCAAGAAAATGAAAGAAGGCTGAGAACGACGGAAAACTGAAAGAAGGAGAATGAAGAAATTTTCGTCACGCAACACGCGGCGGTTTCTGATATGCACAAAGAAACAAGAATCTGAGGGTACTGTATTCAAATCAAAGATTATTTTAAGAAAATGCAATATTATCGAAATCTTAACTAATGTATGAAAAAGCTGAAGTGAGAATACTGTAGTTGAATATTAGAAAAGAAATAATATTTAAGAAAGAAGTCGCCATTTTTAAATTTCCCGCCTTATGAAGACAGAATTGCCTAGATAATAAAGTAGGAAATAAAGTAAAAAAAAATGTAACGCCCTCCAATAACAATATGACGAAATATCTGGATACTGCAATGGGGAAAAAACAATTTCAAAAAAGAAACCGCTTTTTTTTGAGTTTTTCTCATGGTCAAAGTAAACAAGAGATCGGGCTACTGTAGTGGATTGGAAAAACTAACTTCAAAAATAGAGGCCACCTTTTTGCAAGTCTTCTCCTGGTCAAAAAGAGGAAAAAAGGTGAGAATACTGTAGAGGACAGGAAGGAGCAAAAAACACAGACAGCCAAACTGAGATCGCCATTTGCGAAAATTTCTATGGCGACATCGGATGCGACTAATGCAGAAAAACTTTGCTGAACAAGATGATCACAAGAGAGCAGAGATGGAAATTCGAAAGACGTTGATAACCGGATAATTTGGATGTTACCAAATATTGAAAATTTTGAAATTTTCAAGAAATTCTTAGAGCTTTCCGGTCTTTCTTGAAATTTTCAGAATCTCAAAACATGAGAATTTCAACAATTTAAAAGCTCTTCAGAGTTTCTCAACTTTCGAAAATTCTAGAAATTTCATTTCAACCTTAATGGGACTTACAAATGGCGAGAAACGTGGGAAAATAGAAAACAAAGGATCCCTTTCGTCAAATGAGTATCTATATTCAAATCTAAGAAACAAAAAAAAACAAAAGATGGAGGAGTACATTGTTACAACTACGCTACTTTCCGACAATTGTTTCTCAATTACCTTGTTAGTTCATAGACAATTTTTTATTTTCTTTTAAGTTTTGGATAAACCAAACTAATCTTCCCAGCGTGACACATTTGATGTCGATGTACGGTACTCTGAGGCATCTGGGTGATATTCCTGGGACACTTATTTTTCTCACTTCTCCAGGAAATGAATCTAATAGAAATTGCATCTGACTGTCGAATCGAAACAAGGAGAAAATAGTAAAGTTTACTTCCGGCACGACAGTGCGAGATTGCCCGTGACTAGAGGGATTAGCCAAAAATTCATGTCGTTAGGCTGAACTATTTTTTTGTTCTCAGCGTATTTTCCGGACCTTGCCCTTTTGGATGAATGGTCGTTGCGGGCTCTTCAATGTCTTCTTCATAGAAAACACTTAAAGGCGGCCAGACATCAAAAAAAAAGTTTTCCTGATATTTTGGCTAGAGAACCCCCATGAGGGATTGAACTCATTACATGAAGCTCAGGGGTACAGCGCCGCTACCGGCTGAGCTACGGGGGCGCAAACGCGGTCGATTACTGCATTTCAATATACTTTGATAGGCTGTGTTGCTCCAAAATTGCGTTTCCTTGATTCAAAAGTTATTAGGTTGATAAGAAAGTTTCTCCCTTTATCGGTAATTTTTTAAATCAAGTTTTCCTCAAAGCAGAGAGGGCAAGATCAATGAAAGTAAGGTTCATAAGCATTGATAGTGCATTGATAGTGCTTATGAACCTTACTATTGATCTTGCCCTCTCTGCTCTGGTAATTTCTTCATTTCACCGACCGAGAACGACGAGGGCTGCGGTTGAAAAAGTTTGTCAACTCCTTTTTTGTGTCATCTTTTCACTTTAAAGGAGGCGAGACAGCAAATATTTTGGGGGACAGTTTGGGGGACGAAATCGCACCGCGCTCATGTATGCCATCGGTGGTCGACCGCGTTTGCGCTCCCGTAGCTCAGCCGGTAGCGGCGCTGTACCCCTGAGCTTCATGTAATGAGTTCAACCCCTCATGGGGGTTCTCTAGCCAAAATATCAGGAAAACTTTTTTTTTGATGTCTGGCCGCCTTTAAGTGTTTTCTATGAAGAAGACATTGAAGAGCCCGCAACGACCATTCATCCAAAAGGGCAAGGTCCGGAAAATACGCTGAGAACAAAAAAATAGTTCAGCCTAACGACATGAATTTTTGGCTAATCCCTCTAGTCACGGGCAATCTCGCACTGTCGTGCCGGAAGTAAACTTTACTATTTTCTCCTTGTTTCGATTCGACAGTCAGATGCAATTTCTATTAGATTCATTTCCTGGAGAAGTGAGAAAAATAAGTGTCCCAGGAATATCACCCAGATGCCTCAGAGTACCGTACATCGACATCAAATGTGTCACGCTGGGAAGATTAGTTTGGTTTATCCAAAACTTAAAAGAAAATAAAAAATTGTCTATGAACTAACAAGGTAATTGAGAAACAATTGTCGGAAAGTAGCGTAGTTGTAACAATGTACTCCTCCATCTTTTGTTTTTTTTTGTTTCTTAGATTTGAATATAGATACTCATTTGACGGAAGGGATCCTTTGTTTTCTATTTTCCCACGTTTCTCGCCATTTGTAAGTCCCATTAAGGTTGAAATGAAATTTCTAGAATTTTCGAAAGTTGAGAAACTCTGAAGAGCTTTTAAATTGTTGAAATTCTCATGTTTTGAGATTCTGAAAATTTCAAGAAAGACCGGAAAGCTCTAAGAATTTCTTGAAAATTTCAAAATTTTCAATATTTGGTAACATCCAAATTATCCGGTTATCAACGTCTTTCGAATTTCCATCTCTGCTCTCTTGTGATCATCTTGTTCAGCAAAGTTTTTCTGCATTAGTCGCATCCGATGTCGCCATAGAAATTTTCGCAAATGGCGATCTCAGTTTGGCTGTCTGTGTTTTTTGCTCCTTCCTGTCCTCTACAGTATTCTCACCTTTTTTCCTCTTTTTGACCAGGAGAAGACTTGCAAAAAGGTGGCCTCTATTTTTGAAGTTAGTTTTTCCAATCCACTACAGTAGCCCGATCTCTTGTTTACTTTGACCATGAGAAAAACTCAAAAAAAAGCGGTTTCTTTTTTGAAATTGTTTTTTCCCCATTGCAGTATCCAGATATTTCGTCATATTGTTATTGGAGGGCGTTACATTTTTTTTTACTTTATTTCCTACTTTATTATCTAGGCAATTCTGTCTTCATAAGGCGGGAAATTTAAAAATGGCGACTTCTTTCTTAAATATTATTTCTTTTCTAATATTCAACTACAGTATTCTCACTTCAGCTTTTTCATACATTAGTTAAGATTTCGATAATATTGCATTTTCTTAAAATAATCTTTGATTTGAATACAGTACCCTCAGATTCTTGTTTCTTTGTGCATATCAGAAACCGCCGCGTGTTGCGTGACGAAAATTTCTTCATTCTCCTTCTTTCAGTTTTCCGTCGTTCTCAGCCTTCTTTCATTTTCTTGAAATGCATTGCCAGTATACCAGGCGTAAGGGGTGATATAAATTCTGCAATAGTTCCTTCTTTGAATTTGTTCTTTCTCGTGGGTTAAAAATTGTTTTCGTATACTTGAATTGCTTCCTATACAGCCTGAAGATTGCTAAAACTTTGAGACTGGACTGTTTGACGATAGCTCACATTTTTGGAATTATCGTTTTTGATTTTTTTGCAAGAAGGCTACGCCTATTTGGAGGTACCAGCCTGTTTGCCGCGCCTCCGGCGCTTCAAACGGGTGGCTGGTGCGCCTACGGCGCAAGATCGTCGATTCGCTCCTCTAATTTCAATTTCTGATATTTTCTCATTCTTTTTTGACTTGCCAACCCCAAATTTTTTTCCGATAGATCAAAATTGTCTGGCGGGTTTTTCCTTGGAGGAACTTCCCTTCTGGGAAAAAAACGGAATGACACACAAAGAAGAGGATAGACACCACTTCATTTATTTATTACAAGAATGAATAAGAATGATAATGACAGTGCTTGAGGAACGAATGCTCCATTTTTGCTTACTCAATTTTTTTTCAGAAAAATCTAAAAATGCAAATTCTGATATGCTTTCGCAAATTTTAAGAATATACTATTTTCCATTATTCAAGAAGCACAGTTTGTTTTCCCATTTTCCTTCTGCATCATAACCTTTTCTTCTTATTTTTCCATTTAGTTTTTTTCAAGTTTACTTTTATTTGGACGAAATCTTGAAAATCAGTAGGGACCAAATTTCGAGATTTTTTGTGGGTTGTCTTTTTTTTAATCCTAAATCTTCTATTTTCAGATATCAAGATCTACGAAAATGTCTTCAGGATCATCAGCTTCGGTACGTTTTTAAAAAAAAATGTGTTAATTAAGATTACTATAGTTAGAAAAAAATTGAGAGTTCAAAATTTTGAATTTTTGAAATTTGAAAAAGAAAACAAGTTGACTTTTAAAATATTTCATTAACAATCCAAAATTTGAATGTTTAGATGCCGAAAAACAAAACATTTTTGAATAAGACTGAGTGAATTTTGAGTTCAATTATCTCGGTTCCTGTAAGAGATATTATAGACTTTTCCATGGAAACAAGTTTCGTGATATTATGATAAACATTTTATCAGTGTACAAAATTTTGCTATCTCTTCATGGAACCGAGATAATTGGGCAAGTCACGGTAGTTGTTTCATAATCACAACCTGATCATCAAAATCATATTTAATAATTGAACCCATGTTTTCAGTACCACTGTGAAAAGAAAGGAGCCGCCAGACTCGACGAAGAAAAGACGTCGTCAAGAAGACATGGAGAACCAAAAAGCGCCAGTCCATATCCAACAGCTTCGACGAAGCGTCGCCTCGACTCGGAAGATGTTGGACAACAACCAGGGCCATCATCTCTGCGGACTCCAGAACACGATGAGGACGAGGAAATGCCGGAGGATGAGCTTCTTGAGACGAGAATCGTTCCGATCGTCTCCAAAAGATCCACAAGATCCCAAAAGCTCCGAGAAGATGTCGCTTCGGAAAGAACAGTAAGTTCAAAATGACAAAACTTTAAAGTAAATATTTGCTGTTTTTCAGAAATCACCTTCTACACCACATCAAGTGGCACAAAACCTTATCGATAAATACAAAAACAATAGAAAAATCGGACATGTGAAAAAGGGAGAAAGATGTTCGATTTGTCTTCGTTGCTCTGGGATTCACTGCGGAAAGATGCACAGTAATGTGCAAAAAAAAGTAGAATCCGATCTTCAAAGGTGAGAGAATAGATAACAATGAATGATGATTCATTTTCGGTTTTTAGGTTGCTGCCCGATGGAGAGGAAATCGAGGTTATTTTTATTGAAAAAGTGCTGCGATATTTGAAGGGTCGATACCAATACGAAGAAGGGAATCTGAAAGATGTCTACATCCGTCACATGATTATAGAGGGACATAAATTGAACCTCTACAACAGCCAAGAGAAGGAGAGGAAATTTGAGGAGGAGGAAGCTCGATTCGAGAAAACTGTGAGATTTCGTTACTAAATTTAAAAAATACAAGTGAATATTTATTTTCAGATAGTTCCTGCCAGCCTTCTAAAGGCATTGAAAAAAGTGATGGAGAAAATAAAAGGCGATCGAAACCCATTGGAAGACTGCATTGCGCGCAAAGTCTCATTTTGCATGTATTGCAATAGAGAGAAGGAGCCAACGTGCAATGACGGTCATCGACTGACCCTTGGGCAGTTCGCAATAAATGAAGTCGAAAGGTTTGTGTTAAGCAAATTAATATTTTATAAGTAGATTAACCAAGTCATTTTATTGCAGAAACCATAACGGGGACTGGAGAAGCGTGGAAAACGTCATCGCAAAACTGAAAGACCAAGAGCTCATTTACATGAGCAATTTGGTCGAATTCCGGAATAGCCTGAAAAGGGAATCCGAAAGACGACCAAAACAGGTGATCAATTTATTTTCATTGTCTAACGAAGGAACCTTTTAAGACACATTCTCTGAGATAATTGAGATCGAGTCAACAGGCGATGGCAATGGAAAAATTCAAAATGGTCCTAGGGGTCTGATATTGTATGTGGTGGGTATAGGGGCTACTCTAAGACTTTTGACCATAGTTCCCATAGGCCACGCCCCCTCCTGGCCGCGCTGGCATACCGTAACCCCAAAAAATTAGTTTCGTTTAAAATGATGATTTCGACTCAAATGTTTCAGATTTGAGTTTCTGGTACATTTTTGATCATTTTTTGTGTTGGGACCAATTTTCTACAGTAACCCTGAAGTAGAGAAAATGTTGCTTTTTTGAATTTTTTTTCACTTTTTTGGAAATTTCTCAAAAATCTGCTTGTGTTTACTGAACGAAACCTTGATAATTCGATAATTTGGACCTATTTACACTATAATACCATAAAACCATAAAAAAATCCGATGCCCTTAAAAGGGTTATTTTCGAAACCAACTTTGGTCAAAAAATGAGAATGAAGATATTGATTTGTTTTAACTAGGAATGGATTGATCTTGTTATTTTAAGCAGTTTTTGTGTTAAGACCAAAATTCTAACTCGTTTCCTTTCAGCTGAAAAATGTGATTTTTCATCCGACTTCAAAAAAAAATCACAAAAAATCGGTCGTCGTGAAAATTGTAGCATTATTGTGAACAAGATACTATAAGATTCAAATTCAGCGTAAAAAATGACATTAGAAAATGTTTGTTTAAGTTTGCGTATCTTGAGCACAAAATGAGTTTTAGTCCAAAAAGTGCGAAAACACCATGTGGGGGAGTACATGGCAACAAAAATTCGCCCAAAATCGACCACCTCCAATTTGGATGAAATTTGTACCAGATGTAGTATTGTTAATAAGTAGTATTCTGGTAAAGTTTTAGAATCCGATCTCATCGTCTTCTTGCTTTTTCAGAAGCACCAAAAAAGCGGCAAAAATTGCTTCCAAGTCCATTTTCAGTGAAAACATTCGAGCTCCAGAAATGTGCAAAGACTATGAGATCGAACTATGGTCAAAAGTCTTAGAGTAGCCCCTATACCCACCACATACAATATCAGACTCCTAGGACCATTTTGAATTTTTCCATTGCCATGGTGTTTTCGAGTTTCTCACATGGAATGACTCCCAAGTGTTACTTTCGAAAAAAATTGAGACCTATATGGTTGAATAGAGCGTAAAAAGTTATCTTAGAATCCAAGAAGAATAGTTGATAAAAATTTTTTTTGGGGACCTATGGTCCAAAAAGTGCCAAAAAATGGCTGTATTTTCAAAAAATCGTAACTTTGTCGGTTTACGTCCAATTGTTGAAATTCAAAAAACAGTAAATAGACAAACAAATAAACTTTCGAGAAAATTTTTTTTGATTTTTTTCTTATTGATTGGATTATTGATTTTTTGGAAAAACCGAAAATTTTTTCAATATCTCAAAAATCCCAAGTTAACTTTTTTCTCAATATGACCATTAAATTCAGCACATTTGGTTTACTATAAAAACATGTCAATACCCCGGGGGAAATCATGCTCACACAAGTTGTGCCAAAAAATATCGATTTTTGGCACTTGGCTGCTTTGAATTCGTTGTCCTCGGCGGCCGGTATGATGAGGGGCATGCTTTTTTTTGTGATTTTTACATGTATATCGCTTGTCTAAAACGTTTGAAACAAGATTCTGCGACATTTAACACCAATTATGCAGATGCCGTCCCATTTCTTAAAATCGTCACTTTGAAAAAATCAAAATTTTGACATGTAAACAAGCATATCTATCTTCAAACTTGACGGAAACAGTCAAACTCTTTTTTCAACATAATCAGAAGGACCTAATTCTATCAACGGCCTGTACAGAATTTTGATTTAGGTCCTAGAAATAAAAATATTTACGATTATTAGAGCCTGACTCCTTGCTTTGGCGAGGTGTGACATGTAAACAAGCATATCTTTTGTCAAACTTGATGGAAACAGCCAAACTTTTGTTTTAACATAATAAAAATGACAAAATCTTATCAACGGCACTCACGGTTTTTCGAAATTTGGTCTCGTTCTTGAGTTATGGTCCAAATCAAGAGGTGTCCCATCATCAGTGAATATTTTTATTACTAGGGCCTAATTCAAAATTCTGTTCAAGCCGTTGATAAGATTTTGTCATTTTTATTATGTTAAAACAAAAGTTTGGCTGTTTCCATCAAGTTTGACAAAAGATATGATTGTTTACATGTCACACCTCGCCAAAGCAAGGAGTCAGGCTCTAATAATCGTAAATATTTTTATTTCTAGGACCTAAATCAAAATTCTGTACAGGCCGTTGATAGAATTAGGTCCTTCTGATTATGTTGAAAAAAGAGTTTGACTGTTTCCGTCAAGTTTGAAGATAGATATGCTTGTTTACATGTCAAAATTTTGATTTTTTCAAAGTGACGATTTTAAGAAATGGGACGGCATCTGCATAATTGGTGTTAAATGTCGCAGAATTTTGTTTCAAACGTTTTAGACAAGCGATATACATGTAAAAATCACAAAAAAAAGCATGCCCCTCATCATACCGGCCGCCGAGGACAACGAATTCAAAGCAGCCAAGTGCCAAAAATCGATATTTTTTGGCACAACTTGTGTGAGCATGATTTCCCCCGGGGTATTGACATGTTTTTATAGTAAACCAAATGTGCTGAATTTAATGGTCATATTGAGAAAAAAAGTTAACTTGGGATTTTTGAGATATTGAAAAAATTTTCGGCTTTTCCAAAAAATCAATAATCCAATCAATAAGAAAAAAATCAAAAAAATTTACTCAAAAGTTTATTTGTTTGTCTATCTACTGTTTTTTGAATTTCAACAATCGGACGTAAACCGACAAAGTTACGATTTTTTGAAAATACAGCCATTTTTTGGCACTTTTTGGACCATAGGTCCCCAAAAAAAATTTTTATCAACTATTCCTCTTGGATTCTAAGATAACTTTTTACGCTCTATTCAACCATATAGGTCTCGATTTTTTTCGAGGGTAACACTTGGGAGTCATTCCATGTCAGATATTGTGTCTTAAGTTGGTGGGCACAACAACTATGTAGGGACTCCGACCGTTCTTCAGAACATATAAATCTGTCTGAAACATGCTTAAAAAATACCTAACGTGATAAAATTCCATTTCAGCATCACGAAGAGCAACGACAGTCTCCATCCGCTCCGACCACCTCCCACCAGGCCCGACAACAATCTCCTCTCGTATTCGATGAGGATGAGCATGATTTGGAAAGAGGCTTTGAGGAGTCATCGACATCTTCAAGACGAGCTGAAACATCTCAATCCTACGATCCACATCAGGATCATCGAGAAGACACCGTCCAGGCCGAAGAATACGAGTTCGATGAGGATGAGTATGGTTTTGGAACGGGCTTAAGGGAGCCTTCGAATGGATCCGGAATTCGCCGATTGGTTGTGGATGACATTATAGACAACGATCAAGGTGAGAAAGAGGAGAAAGACATTGAAAAAGAAGATAAAAATGTATTTAGTTAGGCCCCAATGGCATTACTGTTTCCTCGATCTCGCCATTTCGAAAACTATTTAACAAGAACGCCTATAACTTTCTCTTCGCCACTATCTGTGTTTTCTGTTATCAGTAGTTTGCTTGCTAGTCAAATGAGATTGATCGGTACTCCAACTTTTTGAGCAGCACAGTAAAACGGCCTTGCTTGTGTGGACCCACATTACTTTGACACCAGTTGTCCCGGGTATCATAAGAACTAAGTACTACTGTACAACTTAAAAAAACGGGAGATGAATCGTAATAGAGAGGCCCCTCAACTTTTATCTTTGAGCCAATTTATTTCCGTTATTGTCGAAAATATGAAGAAGTCGTCAACTTATAAATTGTTAAGCATAATACCACAAGAATTTTATCAGTTGTCATTTTTTGATATGTTCCAATGTAGCCAAGAAAAATCAGCTCAGACAAGACAGTGTGGGAGTCCCTTTTAATACAGGTTCACCGTAACTGTCAACTAAAAACCTAATGTAAACTCTATTTTTTGGTCTAATTTTTCAGTCTCACCCAACATAATCTACTGTACTTTGAAAAAATCTGAAGTTGGAAATTTTTTACTAAAAACAGAATACAAATTTGTGGCAGTTTAAAAATGTTCCAGTCAAATGCCAATAGACTTTCTTTTTGATAAACTTGTGCTTTATGAATTTAGTTCCATATCTCTATTTACCTAGAAATTGTTAATTGTCAAACTTTTCAATTTCCAGACACTTTGGCCCCATCCACCACGACCACCTCAAATCCACAACCAGAACTCCCTAACCATTCACAACAACTCTCGATCCCACAACATCAGCAGCCTTCTCAATATCAGCAACCATCTTGTCCTGTCCAGGTAAAACTAATTCTCAATTTCCAAAATCTAAAAACCGTTAAAAAAATAGATTTAAAAAAGATTTAAAAATCCCTGAAATTTATCTCTGAAAATTTGATGACAAATGTCGAAAATCGTTGGGAAATCGCTAGAAAATAGCTAGAAAGCGATCTGAAACCTCAAAAACCTCTGAAAATCGCTCCTAAATTGCACTAAAATCGCTGGACAATCGCTGAAAAATAATCTGAGAAGCTGGAAAAAAATCTCTGGAATATTGACTGAAAAAACTGAAATTCGCAAAAACCTCTGAAAATCTGTGTGAAATTAGCCTCAAATCGCCTGAATACCCCTGAAATCGCCTAAAATGAAAATCCAGGCGTATTACCGTTGGAAAAACACCAGAAGTGCCTGAAAATTCGCTTCAAATCTCTGAAAATAGTTGAAAATAGATGGAAAATCGCTAGAATATTGCTCAAAATCGCAGAGAATCGCTGAAAAAGTAGCTTTAAAAAACTCAAAATCTATAAATATGGCCTAAAACCTCTGAAAAATCTCTCGAAATCGTCGCTAGAAAACTGTTTAAATATCGCTGAATTCCCTGAAATTTATCTGAAAATTTACGAAAAATGTCGAGAAATAGCTAGAAAATTGCCTAAAATTAATGGAAACTGCTAGAATCGCTTAAAAATCACTTCAGAATAACTTTAAAAAACACTGAAAATAGCTAGAAAGTCTTCAAAAATAGCTGAAAAACCACTAAAATCTCTAGAAACCTCTGAAAATGTGAACAAAAATCGCTGAAATCGCTGAAAATTGGTTAAAATTGCTGAAAACCGTTAAAACATCGATTTTTAAACGTTTTTCGTGCTATTTTTCAACGATTGTTATCTATTTTAAGCTGAGCAATCTATATTCTTTCCAGGACCCATCCCATCGCTCCCTATCACCAGATGTGTTCTCGCCAGCTATTCAAAGTCCACAAAAATCGAAAATTCCAGAAGAAAGTGTAAACGTTGAAGTGGAAGAAGACTTGAAAATGGAAGTGGATGAAGATGAAGATCCGGAGGATGGTCCACCATCGAATTTGGCAGAATATACACAGCTGGGATCCTCTGAGGGCTCTTTGGTAGGTGGAAAATGGGAAATTTGAGGGGTTTTAGGGCTGAAAATAGCTGAAAATCTCGAAAAATTGCTTAAAAATCACCCGAAAATTCCAGAAAATAGACGAAGACGATCCACCAGTGACTGAAAAACGCGTAAAAGGCGCGCCAGCCAGCAGAGATGAGAAAATGGAATTAGAAGAGGAACCAATTGGAGTGATTACTGATGAGCAATGCACAACGGATTTCAGATATCTACTCGAAGAGGTGGGTAGTACTGTAGTTTTTAAGGGTTTTTAAGCTGAGCAATTTGGACTTTTTTGATCTGAGCAATTTTAAAATTGTGTAAAGTTTTAAAAAAAATTAAGCTGAGCAATCTCCTGTTTTTCAGCAATTCCACGAGAGAAAACTCGAATTTCTGCCAGATTTCGAGGCAAAAAATTTCAATACATCGAAGGATTATCGATATTGTGAGATTCCGGGATTGCCACCAGCGGATAGCCAAAGACGTAGGTGTACACATCTGGATACACAGATAGACGGAGAAAAGGGAGAAAAATGCTCGAAATTTGGTCCAGAAAAGTCTGAAAAATCGATGAAAAATAGCTAGAAAATTCCTGAAAATTGCTTAAATCCTCTAGAAAATAATCCCAATCAACAGGAAACCCAAATTTTTAGATTTGTGAGATTGTGAGCTTTGAAATGAGCACAAACACGCCGCAAATCGGTCAACTTTGGTTTTCGCCCCAAAACACGCGCCGCGCGACGCACCCAAAGATTTGAATATCACCGAATCTTAGCGTGTTTGAGCTCGTTTTGGAGCTCTCAGTTTGCTGAAGTTGAAAAAGGACCGGAAACTGAAAACTAGAAGTTTCTAGCTCAATTTTGGTGTTTTCGGGATTACTGTAGCTTGGAAAGTACGCAAATACCGAATTTTTCGAAATTTGAGATTTCGAGCCGGTTTTTCGAATTTAGACTAATTTGACTTTGGGAAAAACGGATTTGGCGTTGAAAACTACCTAAAATGACATATTCCCGTGTTTGCGGACTATTGAAACTACAGTAATCCTTTGAAAAATCAAAATTGAACTAGACACCCCTATAAATTTTTTGCAATCAACACAAAACGAAAACTTTCCGATTTCTGAAATAGTGAGCTTTGAAATGAGCTCAAACACGCTGCAAATCGGATAAATTTGATTTTTGCCGAGAAACACGCGACGCACGACCGCGACGCACCCGAAGTTTCAAATCTCACCGAATCTTGGCGTGTTTTGGCTTATTTCAAAGCTCTCAGTGTGTTGAACTCAACTTTTGACAGCGGAAAGGAAAATTGGCTAGTTCTGAGCTTTGAAATGATCTAAAGCATGACTATTAGACTCATTTTGACGCTCAGAATCTGCGAAATTTGAATTTTGACACCGAAACTTGAATTCAGCACACTGAGAGCTTCAAAACGAGCCCAAACAGGCCATGATTCGGTGAGATTTGAAATTTCGGGTGCGTCGCGGTCGTGCGTCGCGTGTTTTAAGTGAAAAATGAAAGTTAACCGATTTGCCGTGTTAGGGCTCATTTCAAAACTCCCAAGCTTAGAAATCTGAAAATTTCATTTTTGTATAAATTGAGGCATTTTGAAGGATATTATGGCCCAATCAGATTTGGCAATTATCAAATACTGATTAAAAAAACGCAAAAATCACTGAAAAATCGCCATTTTTTCCCTAACAGCCACAGTAATCCCTCCTTGAAATCCCCTCCTTTCTTTCAGCCTACCGAGACAATCATCACCTTCTAAATCAAATCCAATGGCGTCCATTCCATCCGTACATGTCGAATTTGGACCGTAATCCAGACTCATATCGTCCAAAACCGGAGGAAATTCCGAATCGGATGTACCGAACCGACAAAAATACCCTGGAACAATGGCTTAAAGAACATCGATACTCGGCTGAAGGACATTCCGGAGGATTTCAGATGTTTAGTGTGAGTCGGGGGATCTTTTTGGCTGAAAATAGGGTTAAAATACCTTCAAAATCGTTGAAATATGGCAAAAAAAGGATTTTTGAAGGAAAACATGCTTAAAAATGGCCAAAAAATAGTTTTTAGCCTATTTCGACATGGTGGCCTAACTTGAATTTTCTAGGCCACCATGTTAAACTGACCTAGAAGATACACCAGGGCCATGTTAGGCTATTTCTAGGTCATAAACTTTAGTGGCTTACATTTAGAAAACTCCGCTAGCCAAAATTAGACCACTATGATAACATGGCTTGGGAAGGTTGTGATGGCCAATTTTTTTAAAAAAGTCGATTTTTGGCGATTTCAGCCCTCAAAATTGCTGAAAAATGACCCAATTTCCATCTAAAAACCTTCAAAACCCGAATTTTCAGCACGTCCTCCATGAACTCGGCCGCATCTGTAACGGTTACAATTCATTTGCGGGTCTTCTGAAGTACTTCAACACAGTTTCCCGAGAGAAAAACAGTGAGAAGTATGTTCTGGATCAATTCGCAAATGTCGTCCGGATTGCACTGAAAGCTGAGGAGGCCTTACCAAAGGTTCGTTTTTGGAGGGCCTAGAAAAGCCCCAATTTGCAAAAGTTAGGCCTTAAAAATGGCCTTTGCAGGTCATTTCACCATGGTGGCCTAATTTTGGCTAGCGGAGTTTTCTAGGCCACTCACTTTTATGGCCTAAAAATCTCCACTAGTGTGTTTTCTAGGTCATTTTGACATGATGGCCTAGAAATCGCAACTTGCAAAAGTTAGGCCACCATGTTAAAATGGCTCAGAAATATCTAGACATTTAATTTTTGGATTTCTAGGCCATGACCTAGAATTTTGGATTTCTAGGCCATGACGTAGATTTTTGAAATTTTCTAGGCCATGACCTAGATTATTGGGTTTTCTAGGCCATGACCTAGTTTTTTGGATTTCTAGGCCATGACCTAGATTTTTGGATTTCTAGGCCATGGCCTAGATTTGGGGTTTTCTGGGCCATAGCCTAGATTTTTGCATTTTCTAGGCCATGACCTAGATTTTTGGAATTTTCTAGGTCATGACCTGATTTTCCGGATTTCTAGGCCATGACCTAGATTTTTGGATTTCTAGGCCATGACCTAGATTTTTGGATTTCTAGGACATGACCTAGAATTTTAGATTTCTAGGCCATGACCTAGATTTTTCAATTTTCTAGACCATGACCTAGATTTTTGGGATTTCAGGCCATGACCTAATTTTCCGGATTTTTAAGCCATGACCTAGGTATAAGCATAGACCAAAATTTGACCTAAACCTGTCTCAAAAAAAAAACTGAAGTTAGACTACTGTAGTTGTCCCAAAAAGCCTGAAAATACCTAGAACTAGCCTCCAAAAGTCCTAAAATCAGTCCAAATTTCATAAAATGGTCTAAAAATGGACCAAAATTAGTGATAAATGGTCTAAAAATGGAACAAAATCACTCAGAAAACGTCTGAAATTAGCTTGAAATCAGTTCAAACCAAAATTGCTCATTTTCAGCGCATCTACCGTCTCACGGGCTCCGTCGAATCAGCGACATTCTCACATGTGCAATGTGCTGCACTACTCGCACGCATGTTCTTCAAACCAATAAGGAGTTCGCTCAGTTTTCATTAGTAAGTTTTTTTTTTTCAAAGTTTTGAGCTTAAAAATCCCGAAAATCGCTCTGAACTTGTCTAAAAAAGATGAAAATTGGCTCAGAAAGAGCCCAGAAAGCTCATTTTCAGCTTTTTGAGGTTGTGAGCTTTGAAATGAGCCAAAAGACGACTAGGCTCCGCCCACTTCGACAATTCAGCCAAACACGCGGCGCACGACAGCGACGCACCCGAAATTCAATGTCACTCAAACAGGGCGTGTTTGGGCTCATTCCAAAGCACACAACATGCTGCATTTGAATTTAGGCATCAAATATTAAAATCTTGAGCGGGTTTTGAGCTTTAAAATGAGCTCAAACACATTCAAACACATAGCTCATTGCTCAGCCTTAACTTGTCTAGCTGAATTTTCAGATTTTTAGCTGGAAAATAGTTTGAAAACCGTTGGAAATGATTCGAATTAGAAATTGGCGCAAAATTTGTGACCGGAAACTGAAAACTAAAAGTTTCTAGCTCAATTTTGGCATTTTCCGGATTACTGTAGCTTGGAAAGTACGCAAACACCGAATTTTTCGAAAATTGAGATTTTCAGCTGGTTTTTCGAATTTAGACTAAATTGACTATGGGAAAAACGGATTTGGCGTTGAAAAACGACATATTCCCGGTGTTTGCGGACTTTTGAAACTACAGTAATCCTTTTAAGAAATCAAAATTGAACTAGAAACCCCTATAAATTCCCCTCCAAATCAATATAAAACCGGAATTTTCAGATTTCTGAGATTGTGAACTTTGAAATGAGCTCAAACACGATGCAAATTGGTTAGCTTTGATTTTCGCTAAAAACACGCGACGCATGACCGCGACGCACCCAAAATTTCGAATCTCACCGATTCGTGGCGTGTTTGGGCTCGTTTCAAAGCTCTCAATGTACTGGATTCAAATTTTGATAGCGAAAATCTGAGTTCTCAGATTCTGATGTTCAAAAATGCCTGAAAACCCTCCAAATCTTTCCAGTCTCCTGGAGCACGACGATGACTTATCGATTGAAAAACTGCGTTTCCTGTTCGCCTATTTCGACCGAATCGCGACGAATCCGCCCGATGGATGTGTCAGTTTCCGTCTGAAAACGCTGAGAAAAGACGAATTCAAAGAGGAATGGATCAAAAATAAGTACAATCCGATGCCCGATGTTCGAATCTATGATGAAATGGTCATTGAGGAGACGGCACTGTGCACACAGGTCGATTTTGCAAATGAGTACTTGGGTGGAGGCGTTTTGGCAAGTGGCGCTGTTCAGGTAGGCGAAAATCGGGCGTTTTTGTTTCAAAATCCATGAAAAATGGTCCAAAAATCACTAAAAATGGTCCAAAATTTATGAAAAACGGACCAAAATTCATGAAAAATGGTCCGCAATCCATAAAAAATGGTCTCGAAATCATGGAAAATGATTCAAAATTGTGAAAAATGGTCTCAAAACCATGGAAAATGGTCCAAAAATCATGAAAAATGGATCAAAATCCATGAAAAATTGGTCCGAAAATTGTCCAAAATGCATTAAAATGAACCCAAATCCTGCAAAAATGACCCATAACTAGTCGAAAATGGTCCAAAATCTATGAAAAATGGTCCGAAATACATGAAAATGGTTCAGAAATCATGAAAAATGGCCTAGAAAACTCAAAAATTTAGGTCATGGCCTAGAAAATCCAAAAACTAGGTCATGGCCTAGAAAATCCAAAAATCTAGGTCATGGTCTAGAAAATCCAAGAATCTAGGTCATGGCCTAGAAAACCTCCAAAAATCTAGGTCATGGCCTAGAAAATCCCTGGAAAATTAGACCACAATAATTTTTCCCATTTTGCAGGAAGAAATCCGTTTCCTAATGTGTCCCGAAATGATTGTCGGAATGTTGCTGACGGATAAAATGAACGATGATCAAGCAATTTCGATTGTTGGGGCGTATGTGTACAGTGGCTATACGGGTTACGGTAGGTGGTGACTCTTTTAAGAATGAGCAATTTCGAAAATTCGGCTGAAAATGGCTTGTTTTTCATTGATAAACCCAAAAATGTCGATCTTTTAGCATTATGGCCTAGAAGATTTTATCAGAAGATTTTATCAAAGATTAAAAAAATTGAGATTAAAATTAAAAAAACCTCAATTTTTTTAATCTTTGATAAAATCTTCTGATAAAATCTTCTAGGCCATAATGCTAAAAGATCGACATTTTTGGGTTTATCAATGAAAAACAAGCCATTTTCAGCCGAATTTTCGAAATTGCTCATTCTTCAGTTGGCAAAAGTTAGGCTCCACGTTGAAATGGCCCAGAAATCACACCAGGTGCATTTTAAGGCATTTTAGCTTGATGACCTTACTTTTACAAGTTGGGGTTTTCCAGGCCATCACGCTAAATAGGCTGGGAATCACTCCTAGGACATTTCTAGGCCAAAAAAGACGGTGGCCTAACTTTTGCAAGTCGAGTTTTCTAGGCCACCACGTTAAAAAAGCCTAGAAATGGCCTAACATGACCCTGGTGCGTTTTCTAAGCAATTGTAAGGTGGTGGCCTAGAAAACCCCAACTTGCAAAAGTTAGGCCACTTTGAGAAAATTGTCTAAATGTCCGTTTTGAGCTCAAAAATCCTAATTTTCCGTCTAAAAACCCTTCAAATTTTCCAGCAAGAGATCTGAAATGGCACCCCCTCACGCCCCGTTACGCTCGTCAGAATGACACACGTCTTCGTGATAAATACGGACGTCTTCGAGTGGAAACGACAGCAATCGACGCGACGTATTTCAAGACGAAAGGATTAGCGGATCAAGTGGCAGGGGGTTGTATGTCGAGAGAAATGAAGAAGGCGTTCACTGGATTCTCAGCACAATCTGAGCAATTCGATCAGATTCCCATTGTCAGTGGATTCTGGGGATGCGGCGCGTTCAATGGGCACAAACCGTTGAAATGTGAGGCTAGAATTCTGCGGAAATTCTGCTAAAATTGAAATTTTGAATGTGTGAGCTTCAAAATACGACTAGAATTGAATTTCCAAACACTCCGGTAGCTTTTTTTGGACCATAACCCCCTTCTAAAGGCCCCAACTCCTTCAATTGAATTTTCCTATTTGTGAGATTGTCAGTTTTGAAATAAGCCCAAACACGCCGCAAATCGGTCGACTTTGAAATTTCGCACAATACACGCGACGCACGACCGCGACGCACCCGAAATTTCGAATCACACCGAATTATGGAATGTTTGGGCTCATTTCAAAGTTCTCAGTGGGTTAGACACACATATCAGCGTTAAAATTGGAAATTTGCAAGGTTTCAGCATCAAAATAAGCCCAAACACGGCTCATTGCTCAGCCCTAACTTGTCTAGCTGAATTTTCCGATTTTTAGGTGGAAAATAGTTTGAAAATTGTTAAAAATGCTTTGAATTTGAAATTGGCGCAAATTTTGGAACCGGAAACTGAAAACTAGAAGTTTCCAGCTCCTTTTTTGGCATTTTCGGGACTACTGTAGCTTGGAAAGTACGCAAACACCGAATTTTTTGAAAATTGAGATTTCAAACTGGTCTTTCAAATTTCTACTAATTTGACTATGGGAAAAACGAATTTGGCGTTGGAAACTACCCAAAAAGTCGTATTCCCGTGTTTGCGGACTACTGAAACTACAGTAAACTTTTAAAAATCAAAATTGAACTAGAAACCTCTTAAAATTTCCCCGAATCAACTCAAAACCCACATTTTCAGATTTGTGAGATTTTAAGCTTCAAAATGAGCCCAAACACGACTAGGCACCGCCCACTTAGACATTTCAGCCAGACACGCGACGCACGACCGCGACGCACCCGAAATTTTGAATCTCACCGAATCACGGCGTGTTTGGGCCCATTTTGAAGCTGAAAGAATACTAAAATTAAGTTTTGCGTGTATAGATCAAAATTCGGAGATTTGGAGCTTCAAAATGAGCTCAAACTGGACAATTTTGCTCTATTTAGAAAAAAAATTTTCAGAAAATTTGACTATTTTTGCTCGAAAAAATTTTTCTGAAAATGTTTTTTTCAGAATTTTTGAACTAAATTCGTCAGAAAATCAACCAAAAATCTTTCTATTTTCAGTCCTCCAACAAGTGATAATAGCTGGAATGGTGAAGCGGCCACTGGTGTTTTGTACATTTCAAGAAGCTCAAACGAAGAAGTATTTCGAAGCGGTAATGGAGAGACTACGGTCAGAAAATATCTCAATTGGTATGTTTTGACGGCCTAGATTTGGTATTCTAGGTCATTTTCAGCCAAAAATCCCTTATTTTTCCCCTAATTTTCCAGGTGTCTTGAATTTGATTCTCCGCGAAATCGCCGCTTCTCAACCACGATTACCGTATAATCCAACGGAAACCTTCGTCTTTGATTTCGTATTTCAGTTTCTTGCAGACCCGCAGAATCGCGAACTGCTCCACAGCTTGAAACCTCTGAAATCTACATCTTAGACTCCGCCCACCTCCTCCTACTGTATTTTAAGCTATTTTTTCAGATTTATGATCTTGTTAACTTCAAAATGAGCCCAAACACGCCGCAAGTCGGTTCGCTTTTTAAAATTTCGCCAGAAACACGCGACGCACGACCGCGACGCACCCGAAAAATTGAATCTCACCGAATCATGGCGTGTTTGGGCTCATTTTGAAGCTCTCAGAAAGCTGATTTCAAATCATAATGTTAAAAATCGAAGTTCTCAAGTTTCGAGCTTCACAATAAGCTCAAACACATCCAATTTTCAAGCCCCGCCTCTTTTCTTGGACTCCGCCCCTTTTTTTTTGGTTATTCGTCCCATATAAAGTGAATATTATTATTTTTATTCGTTTCTTTGCGTGTATTTCTCTCATGTGTATATGTGAAAATTTTAAAAATCTCATTTTTGGCCCCACCCATTTTTTAGGCCACGCCCCTTTTCCCCCGATAATTTTGATTCTTTGTTTGTTTGAATCGATTCGATTGCTTTTATTTGAAATTATTTGTATCTGAGATAAAATTCATGTCTTGTCTGAAATTGGCAGGAATTTTGAGCGAAAAAAGGGAAATTCTGGAAATTTTTCGATTTTTCGATGTTTTTGAAAAAATTCAACCCCGCAAATTCCAAACTAACACTTCAAAATGTAGAAAATTAGAGAACAAATTTTCAAACGGTGAAAATTTTTCTGGAAATTCCCTAAAATCGACAAATGAAAAGAAAAATTTGGAAATTTTGAGAATTCCGAAGAATGCACAAAATGTTCAGAAATTAGACCATAAAAACCCTTCAAATTCGTCTTATTACTTCAAAAACAAGATATTCGAGTTTATGAGGTTGTGAGCTTTAAAATGAGCCTAAACACGATGCAAAACGGTAAACTTTCATTTTCCACCCAAAACACGCGACGCACGACCGCGACGCACCCGAAATTTCGAATCTCACCGAATCGTAGCGTGTTTGGGCTCATTTTGAAGCTCTCGGAGTGCAGAGTTCAAATAATGATGTCAAAATTCGAAATTCCCAAGTGCTGAGCTTCACAATGAGCTCAAACATGACAATTTTTTGTCCAATTTTTTTTGAAAATTATCTGAAAATTTGAAATTCTCGACCCAATTAATACAAAACCCGAACTTGGAGATTTATAAGCTTTTGAGCTTCAAAATGAGCCTAAACACGTATATGCTCCCCCCCCCCCCCCCCACTTCGACATTTCAGCCAGACACGCGACGCACGACCGCGACGCACCCAAAATTTTTAATCAGACCGATTTATGGTTTATTTGGGCTCGTTTTGAAGCTCACAAAGCGCTGAATTTGAATTTGTATAGCAAACATCAAAATTCGCAAGTTCTGCTCTTCAAGATGAGCTCAAACATGACTTTTTTTGCTCAATTTGTTAAAAATGGTAATTTTGAACCCATTTATCACGGTTACTGTAAGAGATATAAAAAAGTCAAATAGGTTTTCCTATTATGACTATTGGACACTCATTGAAGATTTATTGAACGTTTGTTTGCTTTGTACTTTTTTGAAACAGGAACTTTTCAAATATTGATTTTCTAACTTTCATCTTTGAGCTCCATTTATCTCACTTACTGTAAACGTTATCAATCATTTGTCAACTGATAAAATATTGTTGATATTATGATAAACATTTCATTAGCTGACAACTTACTGATATCTGTTACAATAACCGAGATAAATGAGCTCAGATCGCAGCAATATAATATGAAAATCGAAAATTTTAACTGTAATTTTGAAACATTAATTTTTGTTTGTTTGTTTGTTGAAACAATTTTTTTCAATATTTTTCTGTAACCAGCAATTTCAGAATTTGTTGAATTTGTAACTGAAATTTTCTACTTTATGTAATGTTTTGAAATATTTACAAAAAATAACACCAAAAATTAAAAATAGCGGGCCTCTTACTTTGAGCTCAATTATCTCACTTTCTATAAAAGATATCAAAAAGTTGTCAACTGATAAAATGTGCAAAATAATATCAGCAACATTTTATCAGGTGTCCACTTTTTGTTATCTGTTACAGTAACCGATATAATTGTGCTATATGGTAACTTCTATTCGAGCCTTCACGATAATAGGCAGTCATTGAAGTGAAAAAGACGTTTGTTAGCTTTGTAGTCTTTTGAAACAGTAATTTTTCAAGTGGTTTTTTAAATAAAAAAAAATTGGATCCCTATCTTTTTTAGGTCCCAGTTTTTGCCTTATTTTGTATGTAATTCTTCAATCTCCTAACATGTAAATTTAAGTAATATTGTTTATTGTTTATTATAGTGGTTATAATTACAGAGGCCATAATAATAGTCTGTAGTTTAGCGAGGTTGGAGATTCTACAATTAGAAAACACACGCGAAGCATCTCGTACTTTGCTGACTCCTGTATAGAAGGCACCAGCGTACATTTTGCCCTGAATGTCCAGTACGACTCCATCCATCGTTCTTCCTTGTGCCCGATGATATGACGGCTGGAAGTTGAAACTAAGTATCTCGGTTCCTTTTGGATTCTGGCGTCCAAAGCGTTGAATTTTTTTTGGCTCCGTCGAATCTGAAACTCTGGATTTATTTTGAATCAGGAATGGATTATTATATTCACTGAATTTTCACAAAGTGGATGTGTTCACATAGCTTCTTGAAGCTTTTTACAGTACCCATTGAACCGTTGGGCACGTTTTCTCCGTCCTTATCCATCATTGTCGCAGTGATTATCACACGCATTCCCTCGGCTATTCGGAAAGTATCACTTTTGCAGACTGATTCATAGCTGAGAGAAGTATCGGCTCCACGTATGCACTGAATTTGTTCATGGAGAACTTCCGCGTTTCGGAACTTTTGAACAATGATCTGAAAATGATATCAGTAAAAGTTTTTGAAAAATTTAGGTTACCTGATCATTGAATGCTCTCCTCCTTTTGTTTGTGGAGGTCAGACTGTGGGTGTTATCCGAATAAATTTCGAGAAACTTGTCGACCGTACCATCCAAATATCCGACACCTCTATGAGTTATTCGTTCATCAATGAATTTGAGCATGGAAGGATTGAGATCGGCGGTTGCTCGTTTCAGAAAATCCCTGAAGATAGGGTCCCGATCTTGACGATGAATTTCCTGGAGCTCATGGATTTCGAATTTGTCCAATAGATGAGCTGAAGAAAAATTAAAGTTTATTTTTTTGAAAACCTTCTGAAACTTGTTGTCCATCATCCCCCATATGAAGTTGGAGGAGATCACTGATGATGAGCATGTGCATCCCTCCGAAAAGTTGGTATTTTCCTGTCCTCTTTCGGTTTTTTTGATCCCATGAGGTTCCAGATAGTAGTGATATCTCATCGACAATAGTTATCCCCGTTCGTTTTTCGTAATTTGCATCCTTTTTTGGAATTATTGGGAACTCATTTTCGGGGTGAGACAGTCTTGCATATTTTCGACAAGAACGGAAATAAATTGTCTCAGAGATAAAAGTTGATGGACCATTCTATAATAAGTTTTACGGTAGTACTTAGTTATAATGGGACCCGTGATAATTAGTGCCAAAGTAACGCGGGCCCACAGAGGTCGCTCACCTTTTCTGCTCAAAAAATTTGAAGTACAGATCAATCTCATTTGACTGGCAAGCAAACCACTGATAACAGAAAACAGAGATAACGGCGAAGAGAAAAAAGTTATAAGCGTTCTTATTAGTTTTTGAATTTCCTTCGACTTGATTGAGGAGGATCTTCAGAGGACGTTGAAAAACGAAGATCATTCAGATTCGGAAATCTGGCAACCGTCGTTTCTCTCGAAAGAGCATATTTATCAATATGAAAGGTTTGCCAATTTTTCGGCTCCTAGAAACGCTGCAATCGATTTTTATGCTCATCGAGTTAGGAGAAGAATTGCCACATTTTGGACAAACACTGACTAGAGAGCAGGAAATGGAATGGGCGCAGCAACGGCATCTACCAAAAAAAGAGAACTTCAAGAGTTCGGTTTGCTGGTAAGCTTTTGGATTTTTTTTTCGGGATGATAAGAGTTTTTTTTTCCATTTGGAAGAAAGTGATTTTTTTTTCAAAAAAAAGAGCTTAGAAACCACTATTCTTTGAAGAATGGAAGCCATAGAAATGATTCATCAGATATGTATAAACGAAAAAAAAAATAAATTTAATTTTCCAAATTTCAAGATATTTGAATTGAAAAATAGTTGTTTTCTAACTAAGTAAGGGTATAATCCGTTTTTTTTTGAAATTTATCAGGGAAACAGAAATTCAATTGGAAACTTGGAAACCAAAATTTCCAAAAATTAGAACTATAGGAATTCGACTTCTGGTACTCTGAATGTCAAACAATTTCCAATTTGTTACATAAAAGTACATGATCGAAAATGTATAATTTCAGAAATTCTGGAAATCAAATTTCCAAAAATTCAGAAAAACGAAAATTTGAGAATTGAAAGTATTCAAAATTCTGAATATTAGAATTTCATAAATTTTGGAACCTTTCAAATTTCAAAAAAATTCATTTTTTTTTCAGACTACGATAGCAAAAAGAACCAAATGAGACTTTTCGTGAAAAAAACGAACCAAATGGATCAAGAAGGAGCATCCGATTCCCCATATTTCGATTTCACGGATTTCAGTCTTCGAAAAGGGTCAAACGAATGCCAAAAGTTTGAATTTCCATTGATTGGAAGAATAGAAAAAATGAAAGGACTACGTGCTCGAAGAGTGAAGGAATGCAAGGAAATTAGTCCACTGAGATTGACCAACCCCGCGTATAGTTGTCAGTTTTTTTATTTTTTTATTGAAATTTTGAAATTCAGAATAAGTGAAATTATTGATTCTCTTATTTTCTGCAACTTTTGAGTTACAGAATTTTTCAATTTCACATTTTTCAGATTTTTTAAGTTTCAAAATTCTGAGTTTCGGAAGTTTTATAATTTTCAATTTTTCGGATTTTTTGAAAAATTTTTTAATTTTTCAAGTTTTGAATTTTGAACTTTTGAACTTCAATTTTCTAATATTCAGATACTGTCGGATGGCAAGGGAATATTCTGGGAAGATTCTGGTATCTCCGAGAAGAAGGATCCTTCCGCCATCAGGAAATACGTTTGCAATGTGGACTTTGGGACCGATATACAGAGAATGAGGTGATCATTTTTCAATAATTTTTAGCTATTTTTTCTCAATTTCTAAAAATGTGTAAAATCGAAGCTTACACATTTTACTAGTTCACAAATGTTCTGTATCTTTTCAAAAAATTGAGATAGTTGAAGTTAGTTAAAAATTAACTAACATACGTTTTTTTGTTATCTCATTGCTTGGTTCCGAGTAGCTCTAAAAGAAAATTTGATTTTTAGAATTGGAGAAAAGTCAGAATTTTATAATTTTACATTTTCAGCTCGCTGAATACTATGATCTCTTTGCGAAAATTTCTAAAACTGATTTCAGCCGGTATCCTCTATTTATAGGAGAAAATTTGAAGGAAGCAACGTAAGTTTTTGTTTGCTCTTTAATAGAAAATTTCCGACACTTAGGTGGTGAGCCCGTGTCGGAGCTAAAGTACAAGGATAGGATCATCAACAGCTATTTATTAAAGAGATAAGGGCTCTGAGTTAAGAATCCTCGAGGCATCTGCGTTTGGGGTTGTCCTAGTTCCGATCCACCGTCTGTGGGGTTCCATTCATTGGAGATAAGGGTGCGCACCATCCATTACCATCATTAGAAGATTGCGGCTTGAAGGGGTGTGGCATCGGTAGTTGGTTTGGTCCTTGGGCATCAGCAGTGGGATCCTTGCATCAGAGTGTCCAATGTTGGAGATCCTTTGGTAGAAGTCTCAGATGTTCAGATGTCTCATCATACTGGCGATTCTCCTTCCTTTTATAGCAAATTCCACCACTATGCTCCAGATCTGATTTGGTGATAAGGGAAGATTTCACGCCAAATATGTAGCGTAAATAGTTGGGGAATTGTGTTTATGACAATTTGTGTCATTCTAGATGTGTTCAGGTGTTATTGGATTTGAGGTCGTGCAGTAGAACCTCTGCTGCCGCGACATTGTGTGTTTTTTAGACGGTGGCCTCAACAACTCAATTTGCAAAAGTTAGGCCACCAGGTTTTGTGTTCGAAAATCCAAGTTTTGAATTGTTCTAATTTTTCTCTTTTTATCTAAAAAATCTGAAAAATCTTAAATGTCTTGTTCTTCAGAGTCAAAGGAGTTCTTATTTTGACCGATTGGCGACTGTTGTTTTTGAATTCAGAATGCCTGACCAACGCCAGTGTACAGTGTCTTCCAACTAGTGCTGGAAGAGGCTTTTGGTGAGTTTTTTTTTTGAAATTTTTTTCTGTCAATTCTTGAAGAAATGATCAGTATTTATATTCTAGTTTTTTTAAATTCAATACTTCCAACTCCAAAAAAGGTATTTCACCAACAAAAAATTTCCGAAACAAAACTCCGATAAACTTTTCAGGAAAACCATGACCGAATATGTGATCCAGCTCATTCTTGATGCCACGATAAGCTTCCACACTATAATTTTTGCCTTCGGGGGAGCTCCAAACTTCAAAAAATCAGATTTTACGGAGTGGGTTTTAAAAAGTTGCCCTTTGGATTTTCCAAATTTTTTAAAACGATCATTTTTCATAATTAATTCTCACATGTCAGAAGTTTTTGGATATTCGAAAAAAAAGATTTTCAGATTTTTAGAAATTTAATTTTTCAGATTCTTCCAAAATCTTGCCGCCTACACCTCGACGACGTACGATGTCTGCTGGATTGCTCAGGATTGGTTGGATGGATTGGTGAGAAGATTTTTTATTTATCAAAAAATTTATAAAAATCAAATGTTAAGAAATTCAGAAATTCAGAAATTCAGAAGTTCAGAAATTTAGAAATTCAGAAATTCAAAAATTCAAAAATTCAAAAATTCAAAAATTCAAAAATTCAAAAATTCAAAAATTCAAAAATTCAAAAATTCAGAAATCTAGAATTTTAGAATTTTAGAAATTCTGACAAAAGGTTTTATCACTAATTTTTTTTCAGGAACTCTTCGATACAAAGAATTCGACTGGACAGACGTAAGTTTGAGCTCTCAAAATTTGAAATTTTTAACTTAAAAACTTGAAAAAAAATAATCAAAAATTTTATCGAATATGAAACTTTTGTAGATCCAAAACACCAACATGTTGGCTTTTTTCTAGTTCAGGAGTCTCAAAAACAATCAGAGGTCCCAAAATATATAGAGGACCGAAAAGAATTAGAGATCCAAAATTTGAAAATGCACAGATGTTGGAATAATTATCCCAGAACATTAACTTTGTAAGAAAATTAACAAGGGAACCTCAACATCTCACAGACCCAGATTTCGATAAATTTCAGGATTTGTCAGGGATAGCCTTTCTAGACATCTCTGAAATTTTTAGAATCCACCATTTTCAGCCGAGCCTGTTTCAGTACCAAATATCGACGTTTCAGTGGAAAACAGCGATTTTCAAAGACGATATTCTCAAGTCTTGGACGTTTCAGAGTTTGAAGTTTATTTTGTTATACCCAGTTTTAATGAATTTCTCATATATTTCAAACTTTTTCTCAGGATTGTTTTAATTTTCAAAGAAATCTGGAAAATCGTGAAAAAATTCAAAAATTAAAAATCTTTTTGTTCTCGAGAAAAAGTTTGAAATATCAAAATTAATCAAAATTTGAGTATAACAAAACAAATTTCACACTCTGAAACGTCCTAGGACTTTAGAAAATCGTCTTAGAAAATCGCTGTTTTGCACTGAAATGGCGATTTTTGGTACTGAAACTGACTCGGCTGAAAATGGCGGGCGGATTCTAAAAATTTCAGAGATGTCCAGATAGGCTATCCCTACCATATTCTGAAATTTTTATCAAAATCTGGGTCTATGAGGTGTTGAAGTTCCCTTGTAAGGTTTGCCTAAGCATGTTGGATGTGTAACATATATCATCTACACTTATTCTCCAACAGAGCATTACTTTCACACAGTTCTGATGTTGGTACACGGTATTGCCCGCGGTAACCTCCAGAAAACGCGCTTTGTCGCACACCTCGAGTTCAAGGACTTGGCACCGTGCCAAATCATCTTTTTTTTATTGAAAATTCCAAATTCCAAGCCAAAATTGAGCCGCGTCGCGCGGCTCAACGCGCCCGAGAGCACTGAGAATTTAAATTTGCATGTACCTTGGTGCAACCCCGTGTGGTATATTGTTTCAACATTAGTGTTTTTTTCTGATTTCGGGCCTCTATTTTATTTGGGGCCTTCAATTTTTTCGGACTTCTAAACTATATAAAAAAGTTAAAACTTCAGTCAGAAACAGATTGAATTAAGTTTGAATTTTAGGTCTAAAGATTCAAATTTTTAATTAAAAACAGATAATTTTGTTCTAAAATTAACACATTTTGAAAATGACTCTGTGAGACTAGAAATTAGAATTTTTGGGTTAAAAATTGCGAAATATTGAGAAATTTGTTTCTCGACTTCTCAAAAGCATTTTGTTCACAATCTAAGTATCGGGAAATTTGAGAGTTTTTGAATTTTGGAAAATTATTAAATTGAAGCTCCTATTTTTTTAAATTCTTCTAAATTTTCGGATTTTTAAAGAAAAATTTTATTTCGAATTTTCCGAATATACAGGCGTGAGTTCCGGTTTATCAATGTCTAATTGTGAAATGTAAATTGGAATGTTTTATTTGAAAATACCATTTAGGTTTCAATTTTTTCAGACCGAAAATATCACTTTTCAATGGGAAAATCGAGAAATAAAAATTGCTACTTTAGAAACTCGAATTCCAATATTTTTAGGATTTCGAAATTTTGGAAATCTTGAAATCTGAAAACTCTGAAAATTTTGGAATACTGAAATTTCAAAAATTTTCTTTTTTTTTTGACTTTTTAACAAATTTTTGAATTTTTGAATATATCTGATCTTCGAATTTTTTTGAAACTTTTCGGATTCTCTAAACTTTGAATTCCTAGTGTTTCTATTTTTCGAAATAAATTTTAATCACAAGAATTTTTCCAGCAACTACAAATGGGCCAACATCCGCAACTGTCCAATTTCCAATAAAATGAGGAATAAATGAGGAAAATTAGCTGCAAAATCCCACCCATGGGAACATGTTTATTCATGATTTACTCCAAAACCCCTACAAATGACAAAAATGTCTGAAAATAACTTTCACTGAAACATGAAAAAAAAACAATCAAAATTTTTGCAAACTGGCCATTTAGGCTGTTTCAAGACTACTTTCACTATTTCCAAAAACAGATTTCCACTATTTTTTCTCTGAAAAACTGGAGATTCTTCATTTTCGATGGTAGCGCTATCGTTATGACGCGGTGCGCAAAGAGACTCTTGGTTACTTTAGTCCTAATAAAATTGACTGCTGTTTGATTTTGAGAACACATAGGTTTTGGGATGCTGAATCGAATGGCATTAACTGTTTTTTCTATGTTCATCAGTTTTTCTGAGAACCTCAAAAATGGGTGTGGTGCTATCACTATGACGCGCACTCTATTAATTTTTACTGAAGTTAAAATTTGCAGCTACAAGTGCTACGTCCGTCACTTTGTGGACAATCGCAATTGTTATGCACCGTCGAAGTACTTTTACGATAACATTCCAATTATCGATGATTATGCTTACGATGACTCACGATATCCACTGAGGGCACTAAGAGGAGCGGATCATCAGGACGATTTGAGAATTGCTGAAGAACAAAATGAACTTTTGTACTGAAAAACTGATATTTTTTCGCCTTTTCTCTAAAAGATATTTTTCATTTTTTTTTCCGCCAAGAACGTTGAATGTTGTCTTCCTATTCTGTAGATCTTAAAACTAAAGAAAACATTTTATTTTCTATTTTCTTCTGTCATACTTAATTTACAAACCTCTTCTTTTTTATATGTATTTTCCAATAGTGAAATAATTTTGGTCCCAATTTCTTATTTTTTTTTCCAATTTCGAATTTTTCCACATTACTTTACTTTTTACATTAGTTTTCATCACTTTTCTGACGAACCTCATTTTTTCGTTTCTGGTATCTCGTATTCTATTTTTTCGATAAATAAACGAGAGCTTAGATTTTTCAGTGGACAACTTCTTTGTAGAATTTCACCTCCCCATTTTTTCCCCTCTAGTTGAAGTGTCCCCTAGAGACCCCACAAAAAATAGAAAAGCCGGCCCTTTTAATGCAGGTTTTGCGGTTCACCAAAAATGGTTAGACAGGTTTTTTTTCTGAATGAAAAGTCGGGAATTATCTCGCTGCTATTTCGCGTTATCTGTGAAAATTTGATGACTTTGCTAGGGTCTTACACGCAGAATTTGATGATTGTTAATATTAGGTTGGCTAATAAGTCTTTGTGCACTTTTGTTTTCCTCATTTCTCTGAACGGAGCTAGAACAGTAACATGTTTCTAACCGGATATGGTGTATAAGATTATAAGGTTGTTCACACTAACCATCATTAGCCCTGCTCCCATCCCGCTTGCAAACGGGATACCCATTTTCATACCCACTGTTTTTCTGTGAAATTTCTGTACATTGTTTACATTTATTTCGAACCGGAAATTATCCGATATTCATCACCACCTGGTGGAAGTTTACAAAGATAATGTCCCCATAAAAACACCGTTGTAAATTGGGTTGGCATGTTCAAAAATCAGGACTTTTCAATAAAAGATGAATTTTTCCCCTTCTTCAAGATTCAGGCAAACTGAGAGATCTAGTAGGACGGGACCCTTTCCACTCTACCCGTGAAATGCCAATCACTTCAGGGACAACCCATACCACTATTAAAAATGGATTGTCAAAGTTGGGAAAGACAGAAAAACTTGGATGGCGGATACCTTACCGTTTTGACTAGTTCTGATGTTCAGCGGCGAGTGGACACGAGCATGCAACTTCCTACTCTACTCGGGAACTTTAAGCGGCTGAATTATATTTTTACTTTGTATAAGAAGAAGGACATGTATACTAACCATCACAGAAAAGCCCAATGTCTTGACTTCGTTAAGCGGCCAGTAGACGTCATCAAACAGGAATTTCACCCAAAAACAGTGGGTATCAAAAAGGGTATCCCGTTCGCAAGCGGAATGAGAGCAGGGCAAATGATGGTTATTCTGAACAACCTTATGATCTTATTTATCATATCCGGTAACACACATGTTACTGTTCTAGCGCAGTTAAGAGAAACGAGGAAAACAAAAGTGCACAAAGACTTATTAGCCAACCTAATAGTAAAGATAAAAGAACGAAAATGTTTTATTTCATTTCAGCAAGGGTATCCTGCACCTCAACACTACGTAATACGCGAGCTCTGCAATCAATTTCCCATGTCAAAGGATGATCTGGAGAGTTCGGAGAAGTTTTATGAAGTCGTCCTGTCGGCAGTACCTCAGGAACTAATTCGAAGACAATGGTAATTTTTAATCGAAAAGAAAGAAACAAGCTCTGTTTGTGATACATACACATGCATTATTTTGTTACCAAACTCTTCAAATTTAAGTTGCGATCGGACGCCTTCCACCTCAGCTGCCGATGGCGTACAAGAAGACGTTGAAAAGGAAAAAGACAATATTAACAGCGAAGAAGACGTCGAGGGCACTAATTAAAAAATTATATTTTATTCATTTACATAATCCATCTAATAAAATGTTTAAGTTTCGTTTTTTTAATCTCCGCTTTCGTGTTATTAACTGTTGTTTGACATTATTGATTCTTTTTATTTGGTCCGCTTTTTCCGTATTGTCAAAAGCACAATTTTATCAAAATTTCAGAAAAAATGTTTTCTTCGTCTTCTGAGCATTCACTAGAAATGGTAGGTGTTTTTTTCAGGAGAAACTGCAGTCAATTTTTAAGAATTCGGATTTTTTTTCGAAAATTACTGAAAGCGAAACAATATTATTTTGTCATAAGTTATAAAACTTCAAGATATTTCCGACTTTCAGGATTTTTAAATAATTTTTGAAAAATTGAATTTGGAAACCCACGAATTCTGAAAATGTTTGGGTTTTGGTAAACTAACCAGTTTCATCATTCTCAACTTTTTGTTGAATTCCAGTCGTCCAATTTCTATTTACCTAGGTTGACGACATTATTGAAGAGATAGAATACCTACATGAAGATGATGTTGATGCTCCAGAAGAAGTTCCAGTTTGCTCCAGAAGAAGTTCCAGTTTGTTTTTTAGATGGATCACTTGCCAACGTGCGGACACAGGCTGTTTTTTGAATATACCGACAGTTGCTGAGATGGAAGCAATGAGAGACGATTCAAATGATTTCGAGTACCCGCCGGTTCCTTTGTCTTCTGAAGACAACGACAATGAGTGCACAGAAAGCGAAAAAAGCGAAAAAGAAAGAGAAAAAGAGGTCAAAATGATTCCAACTGGAACGGGACATAGAACTGTTGCTAGAAATCGGAGATGTCGAGGACGATCGTTAGGAGGGGAAGAGCATGACCAATTTTTGAAGAAGCTCGTGAATCACAGGTGGAATTTATAGCTCGCATTTGAACTTAAGTCAAAAACTTTCTAACACCAGCTTGTTTGCCGCGCCTCTGGCGCTTGAAATAGTTGTCTTCTTGTTCGTCGTTCGGCTTCTTACTCTATCTTCATAAACTCACGTCAAGTTAAATCTTACTTTAGAGTTTTCAAAGTTTCCATCTTTCAGAAAACAGGACAAACAGACAGATAAAGAGACGCAGCCACTTCTTTTTACTACTTTTTCTTGTTTCTGTCCAAAAAAAACTTATCAACTGTTAATCTAATTATCGAGTGATTTATAGCTTTACCGAAGTCATGAAGTCATTAGTTTCTCAGGACTCACCGGGACCATCCAGAAGAGTCACGAAATGCAGCCAACAACAGCCTGCGGAGGCGAAGAAGAAGGGGCAACAATGATGTGAGTGAACCAGGGTTTCAGTTTTAAAAACGAAATGTAAAACTTTAAAGGAGGCGAGACAGCAAAAATTTCGGGGGAAAGTTCGGGGGAAGAAATCGCGCCGCGCTTATGTAGGCCATAGGTCGTCGGTCGCGTTTGCGCCCCCCGTAGCTCAGCCGGTAGCGGCGCTGTATCTTTGAGTTGCATGTCATGAGTTCAATCCCTCATGGGGGTTCTCTGGGCAAAATATCAGGAAAACTTTTTTTTTGATTTCTGGCCCCCTTTAAGACACAATCTCTGAGAAACTCGAAAACACCATGGCAATGGAAAAATTCAAAATGGTCGTAGGAGTCTGATATTGTATGTGGTGGGTATAGGGACTACTTTAAGACTTTTGACCATAGTACCCATAGGCCACGCCCCCTCCTGGCCGCGATATACTACCGTAACCCTGAAAAAAATTTTTTCGGTCAAAGTAATGGTTTCGACTCAAATGTTTTAGATTTGAGTTTCTAGTACTATTATGACCATTTTTTGTGTTGGAACCAAATTTCTACAGTAATCCTGGAGTAGAGAAAATTTCACTTTTTTGAAATTTTTTTTTTCACTTTTTTGGAAATTTCTCAAAAATCTGCCTGTGTTTTGTAAGCCAAACCCCGATAATTCGATTTTTTGGACTTATTTACACTATTAGGTTGGTCAATAAGTAATGCGCGCTAAGTTTGGTGCTTTGTATTTCGATTGAGAGCGAGCGCCTCGGTTCAATTTTTTCTAGTTTTGAAGAGAATGTCTCTAGCTTTGTTTTATATTATTACCTCTTTGTTCTTCTTTTTGTTTCACTGAGAAAACGATTTGAGGAGATGTCCCATCAAAAATTTCGCTTTTGGGCCTACTTTTGACATGAATTCAAAAATGCAAAAACAGCCGCGGAAGCACACCGCTTCATTTTATCAGTATCAGGAGAAAATTCTCTTTTCTAAATTTATTATCAATGCTGGTTCCAACGTTCCAGAAGCGTTGAAGACAGCTTGGAAGGCAAAATGCGCTGTTCCGTAGAAAAAGCGCTGTCAACGATGCTTTGAGACAAACAAGCGAACTGGACCCGTGCCAAACAATTAGATGCTTATCAGTTCAGTCTAATTGCATTTAAATCACAATTCTGGATAGCGAACAGCTGTAGGAAAGAGGTGTCACACGAACGTTCCGACGATAACAAGATGAAGCGCATCGAAGTGGCCGGTTTTATCTTGCGCCGTTCAAAAAGTCGTGGTTCCTTGGATCCCATTTTGATTTTTAATGAGAGATGAACTCAATACAAGTGCTTTGGACAAAAAAGACAGTGGCTAAAACATGACGAGGCACTGAAACCGACACCAAAACCCAGCATGCACGAAGAAAAGGATATGCGATGTGTCTAGTGAAATACGTGAGGTCTGGTGTATTTTGCTTCTCTAAAGCATGGTCAAAAAGTGACTACCGATCGTTACAAAGATCAGATAAAACGCGTGGAACAGGTTCTCAAACGGCAAGCCGTCGGTACATCGGCAAAGTTTCTGGTTCAAGACAACGCTCGACCATAGACCGTAAAAACAATCGAAAAAAAATTTCGGAGTTGGGCTGGAAAGTGCTTTGACATCCGCCTTCTAGCCCAGAATGGGTAATATCTGCCTACCATTTGTTCCGATCAATGCAGCATCATTTCGCCAAGAAAAAGTTCAAGAATGGGGAAAAAGTGAAAATTTGGGTGAAGTACTACTTTGAGTCACATCTAGTAGGGTTCTTCAATAGAGACATTGAATCTTTGCACCTATGTTGGCAGTAAGGGGTCATTAATGATGAACAATACCCCCTCGATTAATAATGTCTTGCTTGGTTTTTACACCAACCATAAAGTACATCAAAAACGCGCATTACTTATTGACCAACCTAATATAATACCATAATGTCATAAAAAAAGAGGGCGCCCTTAAAAGGGTTATTTTCGAAACCAACTGTGGCCAAAAAATGAAAATGAAGATAATTATTTGATCTAACTTGGAATGAATTACTCTTGCTATTTTGAGCATTTTTTGTATTGAGACCGATATTCTAACTCGTTTCCTTCCAGCTGAAAAATTTGATTTTTTATCCGACTTCAAAAAAAAAATCACTGAAAATCGGTTGTCGTGAAAAGTTTAGAATTAGTGTAAGAAAGATCATGTCAGATTCAAAACCAGCGTAAAAAAATACATTAGAAAATATTTCTTTGAGTTTACATATCTCGAGCAATTTGTACCAGATGTAGCATTTTTGATGGTTGTCTTATCGCTTTTGTACATTTCCAGAAGAACCAAAAAAGCGGCAAAAAGTGCTTCCAAGTCCATTTTCAGTGAGAACATACGAGCTCCAGAAATGTACAAAAGCGATATGATCGGATCTTGAAACTTTGCCAGAACAACAACCATCAAGAATACTACATCTGGTACAAATTTGGTCAAAATTGGAGATGGTCGATTTTGGGCGAAATTTAGTTTCCATGTACTCCCCCACATGATGTTTTCGCACGTTTTGGACTAAAACTTATTTTTTGCTCGAGACATGCAAACTCAAACAAATATTTTCTAATGTATTTTTTTACGCTGGTTTTGAATCTGGCATGATCTTTCTTACACTAACTCTAAACTTTTCACGACAACCGATTTTCAGTGATTTTTTTTTGAAGACGGATGAAAAATCAGATTTTTCAGCTGGAAGGAAACGAGTTAGAATTAGAACAACTAGATGCCTTAAAAATAATAAAAGATGATGAGTCTGAAATGGGAATAATCGTACCTTAATCTACCCTAATTCTAAAAATTTTAAAATTGTCAAAAAAGTTCATTTTCCAAATTTCCTTTTTCCGGTTTGTTTTTCTTCTGACGATAGATTATAATCAAAAACTTTAACAATCGAGAAACCTTCCGAATTTTCGCTTCTTTCAATTTCCCATGAAATACTCGGATACTTCCAGAAAATTGAATTGTGAACGTTTTGATGCTCTTTTTGTATATGTTTCAAATGTGTTAAATTAAGGATTATTGGAGCATAGCTAGATAAAAATACCGGAAGATATATTTATTTGCTATCGTTGTTAAAATCGATGAACAAAACTAAAATTGAATTTTCATAATCTCACTCGTAAAATTATAAACTCGTATTATATATGACAGGAAAGGGCAATGATTGAAATGAGTGATAAAATGGTTGAAAAAATGATTCGAGATTTATCATGAAGTTAATTGCGAAACATGTGATGGGGGCGAGGAGTAATTTTCGTCACGGAATCAATAGAAAAAATTGTAATTGGGGTAATATGTGAACCGGGGAACGAGAGTGGACTTGTCATGGGAAGAAATGATTGGGAGAAAGTGGAGGATTCAAAAATGATTATTGATGATTATTGATATGCACCTACTACTTTGAAGGGCCTAAAAACTAAAAGCGGGTGAAGAGTGCGCAAAAACTAAAAATTTGAAAAAAACAACATCTAGAAAAAATGAAACTACTATAATGTATTCACTAAATTACTATGAAATATATATGAAATTATATGAAAATCGGGAAAACTATTAAATTGTGAATGGCGAATGGGGTGGGAAGTTTTTGAAAGTATGTCTACGTCTATTATATAAATAAAATCACAGAGCCTGAGAGGTAGTCGGTTATGCACGAATCCAGTATCAAATGAATAAATCGAGAAAAAAGCATATTATACATATCTTGGTAATTTTCACTGGAGGAGGGAATTGGCAGCTAGGGCGAGATCATGGTTGTGATCAAGGAGGGCGTCAATGGCTTCTTGACGAGAGCTGACCAGACCCAATTGCATCAGATGGTCTTCCATCAGTCTATTCAGCGTTGTTCCAATGTCATAGTTGCACACGGCAAGGATTCTGTCACATTCGCCTTGTCTGAAAAATTATTTATCACTTTGGGTATCAGACGTGAAAAATGTAAAACTTACTCTGCGAACGGAGCCAGCTCGTAGATCGTCATACGCTGAACGGGAAAATTGGTGAGTGGTGTGGCTCTTGTTGGTGCCGCTTGGGAAACCTCCTCGCGAATGTTATTTCTAATTGTTTCCGGAAAATCCTGAACAAATCCTTGTTGTCGGGCGGCGCGGGTTTGAAGGGGAGCAGAGTTCCGGAATGGAAGGTCGCGAGAGGTGTCATCAATCGGACTGAGACTATCTGGTTCGGAGGAAATCCTTGGTGCTTCATAGTTGACCAGTGAAAGATCCTCGAGACGTCTCCGAAAACTGGACAGTGTCACCGCGGCTCTTGAAGTTTGTACCCCGCTCAATTCGAATGTTTCGATGATATTGACCTCCAAATCATAACCCAAACGGTCTCTCTCTCCTGCTCTTCCTAAAAATTCAATTTCCAGTTTGGTTTTGGAATTTTCTAAAAACTCACGGCAAATGTCATCGGGAGCGGAGTAATGAAAAGGGAGTTGGGCAAGACTGGGTCATCTTTTGAAAGCCGAGTTTCGACAACGTAATCAGTTTTGAGAACGTTGTTGCGATGAGCCAACTTGAGAAGACGATTCAAGTTTTGCTGATGAGCAATATACGCAGCCAAACAAGCCGTGATTTCCCCTCTGAGACTGCGCATTCCTTGATTGTCCATTACAAATTAGGGACCCTGAAAAAGGAAAATTTTATCGAAAAGTGAAGACAGCCAAAGCGATCGGAAACTTGACAACCGAGACGGCTAAAAATATTAGGGTGTTCCATAAAAAATGTCGTTTTTTGGTACCGCTCTTCAAACGAAGATAACTTTAGTGAAGCACATGATCATCAAACAAACTATGTACCATTCGAATCAGTACTTTTTTGCCTACAATATACTAATTTGAAAATTCCATCATGATAGAAACCAGAAGCCTAGGAAGTGACGAAACAATGGAACCCCATTTTGCATAGTCATTTTCAATGAACTGGTTCTCTTTGGGGAGGTTTTCAAGATGCTTGAAAAAAGTGGTAAGCAATAAAGGAGATGTCGGCAAGTATGAAAATTGACCGATAATTTTGTAACCGAACGCATACCGTTTTTTGAGCTGCCATGATTGCAACATGTGACATGGAAATGTCGTCGAGTAGGATTGTGCCGATATTTTGACTAGTACTGGCAACTTGGATATCAAATTTTCTCTATGTCTTGACAATTGTAAACCGCCCTGATAGATTTTCATCTTTTCAGGGCGTCATAATGAATATAACCGAAAGCCAGACACCAAACAGTTACCATACCCTCTTTTTGGTAAATTTCTGGCTTTGTGAGATGTTGCACCTTCTGGCTTTTGACCATATATGGCGCTGATTGCATTTTGTTGTAGTATAGAGTACCTTTTTCCTTATACGCCACAATCCGATCCAAAAAATCATCGTTTTTCAAACGTATGAGATGTTCTCACAAACTAGCGTAACGTTTCAATTTCTGGCGATCGTTGAGTTCATGAGAGAGCCATTTATCTAGTTTTTAAGTCTTCTCTTTTTCTTATTTACGTCTCAATATTGTTCCGGTAGAGACTCCAATCGCTGTTGAAAGTTCCCTGACGGTCGATCTCGGATACCCCATCCACCATACTTCAGTATTACTTCCACCACCTTTTTTTCTTCGAGAGATGTATCTCCACATGTGAATTTTGTGAACCATCGCTGTACTGTTTTTCCGTTAGGACAACTTTCTGCGGAAGCACGGTTGATATTTTCGGTTGTCTCGGTTGCATTTCGGCCGAGCATGGATTCGTATAGAAAATAAGCGAAAAAGTGCACTTTTTTCCATAATTTCTCCTCAAATAACTGAGAGCTTTATGACACAGATTAAGTAAGGATTTTGGAAGATTTGATTAGGTGTGTGAGAAACAAAAAAACTTTGACCTTAGAACGAACCATGACAGAGAAAACTGCCCTCGAAAAAAAACGACATTTTTTATGGAACACCCTAATAATCAGAAATCAATTGAAAAATATGTTTTTGTATAACCTATAAAGTCATCAATCGAATCGATTTGACTGTTTTGACTTGAACCATTAATTTTCGGAAATTTCACGGAACCTTCGACTTTTTGAATGTATTTTTCAAAATTCAAATTCGAATTTTTTAAAATTTCGAAAGCTGTTTTTTGGGATTTTTCATAGTGGTCGAAAAATACTTCTGGTATAATTTTGAAACAACAAGTGAAAAAAAGTTAAAAATAAATATATCACCAATATATGAATAATGGTTTCAATATAAAAATTTAACGTTATCAAAAAAGTATCATAGTATGTAATACTTTATTTATTGCTTCTTTCACAAAAAAAAGCAGGGAAAATGAATAAAATATTAATTTCGGCCCTAAAAATGACCTCATCTGTGATAAAACCGTATTACTCTTGCTCAAATAATGAAGTAGACAAGGATATTAATGCAAATTATGAAGAGAGGATAAAAATCTTTAAAAATCATTGAGCTGAAACACCGATTTGTGCGTCAAAACGTTTTGGCAGAGGAGATGATGACAAAGAAAAGGTATAATTGGGAGGCGAACAGTACAAAACAAGATTATTGATTTTTGGAGAATTCTGTGTGGATTTTCTGTACATCGAGATCTTGTTGAGCAATTCGAGAAAGTAAGTAGTAGCAACATTTAAAAAAAAACTAATGACAAGTGAAGGACAGATTGTTTGAAGGGGTGTAAACGGTTGACTCGTAATGACTGGATGTGATGGAATAGTTTGGTTAGGGTTTTAAATTAAAGCACCGATTTCTGTGTGGGGGGAGTTGAATTTTTGATTTCAGATTTGTTCTTGTGTGACGATCCCGTTGTTGCGTGGTATCGACCGGAAACGTTGTGATGTTCCATTGTTGCCGTCTGAAAATTAAAAATGAGCAAGGCTAGACAGAGTATATAATAAAAACATACAACAACTGTGCGCCAGCGTACTCGCCGAGATGCCCATTCTTGGAACATTCTTCCGCACGCCACCACCTCTTGGCACATCACCCTCCGAGTTCTCTCCATCAGCCTCCGACGATCCACCATCGTCGTCCATCATCAGGGACGATCGTTGACTATCATCGTCGCGTTTTCCTTTCAGAGGCCTCCCACCCAAATTCCGATTCCGACTAGTCGGCCGCGCATTGACATCAACCCGAGCGAACGCTCCATCACTGACTGAATCGTAGGTATCCTCTCGTGGAGTGCTTCCTCGATTCAATTGCCTGCGAGTGGCGGTCTGAAAAATAGCAGGGTTACTGTAATCACCTTTCAGATATACTCACGTCATAAACATGGCTTCCTGGCGGTGGAGGATTTGATGGTGGTGGTGGCATCATGTCCATCAGAGTTTTGTTTGGTGGTGTTCGCCGCTCCCCAGTCCTCTCTTTACTACTACCGGTACCATCCGACGAGTGCAACTGTAAAATTCGCAAGTTTGATTCAAGAATCGAAGAATTTCAAGTTAGTCAATGTTAGAGGTGTTAGTGTTGGGTCTCCCTATCTATCCTAAAATACCTGAACATAGCTCACATCAGTGTGAGGTGGACTATCCGAACGTTGACTTCCACTCGTTCGGTGGTGAAGTCCTCCGTTCAATGTTCCTCGTCCATCCGATGCACGACTCGATCGAGACCTCCTTCCGGCAGTTTGATCTGCATATCTTGCTGGTGGCTCTGGTGGCACTGGATTTGTTGGCATCGCTGGCGCTCGGAGCATCTTGTCATTGAGCCATGCGGGTTGCTGGTTGGAGAGAACTAGTGTGGTTGTGGCATATGGAGATGGATCATCGTGATATTGGTTTCCGTAGAATGTCGACATCGCATTCCCAGGTCCACCAGTCAGCTGAGCGTAATGATAATGGTGCTCCGATCCAGGTCTGTGCATAGTTCCGCTATAGTCGTCACAATTGTTAAAGAAATCTTGAGCGTTTGGAGTCAACGAGTAGAGAGCTTGTCCTCCACCATTTCTATTATTCATTGTCATTCTTCCAGTAGTGTTGTACATTTGATTCTGGTTCTGTGCCACATCCCAAAGGTTGTTAGCCGCCATATGAACACTTCCGTCGTTGATTTTTATGAAACTCCGATCCTTTCCATCCATATTCCGACTGTTTCTATAGTAACAGTAAGCAATTATGACAACCACACAAATTATCAATAGTGCGACTATCACTATCAGAGGGACATGCGATTTGTTGATCCATCCGTAGAGGAACGACTCGTTCTCTTGTTGAGCGGCGAGATGTTTTTCAAGGGTGTCTTGGTCTGAAAAATGATACGAAATTAAATTATATCCAATCAGTAAACACACTCATTGTGACTTCACTCGTTCCGTGTGAGACTCCAACGCCTCCGTTACTTCTAGCGGCTACTCGAATTTTGTATGTCATACCAGTGACCAAATGGAACAGCGTCACACTGGCGGCTCTCTCGTTTGTAGTGATATTGCGGTTGTTGTTCGGTGCTTGACCAATAATGACAATTTGGAATCCTTTGAGAATTCCATTGATGCCGTCCGCTTTTGGCGCCTTCCACGAGATGCGCAGAGTGGTTAGGTTGAGCATACGAATTCGGACGTCCTCTGGTGGGAGGGATGGTGCTGAAAAATGATTTTTTTTCGGTTTTTGAAAAATCAAATAAATAACTTACGAGCTTCTGCAGTCAACACGTCCATTGAGTTACTTGGCGCTCCGTGAACACTATGAACACCAGAATGGTATGGAATCACAAAGAATTCGTAATTGGTGAATGGCATCAAATTGGAAACAACGAAGTTCTCGGTGCTCGGACTGGTCACATTCACATACTGATTGTCGTTGGTTCTCGGCGGTCCTCTCCATTTGATATAGTATCCATCAATGAGTTCCTCAACTCGTCGTTTCTTCCAGAACAAGCGGACTGCCGTAGAGTTGATGGTTTTGACCTCTTCAAGCTTGATAAGCTGCTCGGAAGTTAGTCTCTTCTCCGCAATCGCCATATCCATATTGTTCTTATCAGAAAGGGCAACTTGAGCAGCTGCTTTGCCAGTAGTGACCAAGGCAGATGAGACGCTAGGAGTACCAATTCCCTTCTCATTCTCTGCTCGAATCACAAACATGTAAGAGTGTGATGGTTTCAGGCCCTTGATTCTGTATTCTGTAGTTGCCACATAGTCCGGGATGTTGTACCAAGTTTGTCCAAGATCTGGGCTGTAGTACTGAATGATATAACCAGTGATTGGTCCGGCTCCAGATGTCGATGGAGCATTCCATCGGAGCTCTACTTCCGTATCCGTGACATTGACAATTATGGGCTGAGTTGGCGCCGATGGGAAATTGGATGGATCTGGCATTCGGGCGAATTGAGCGTTGCTTGTATGATCTTCAACAGTTAGTGACGCCGACCAAGTCGACTCGCCATCCTCGTTCTTCGCAATGCAGGTGTACACTCCGGTGTCGGGTTTCTTCAAATCAGCAATGTGTAGACTTCCAGTTGAATGTTGACTAATTCTACTATCTGTTGTATCAATTGGCAGACCGTCTCGAAGCCATGAGATTCCTGGTGTTGGTTTGCCGCTTGCCTGGCATGGAAGAATTGCTGATGAGGCAATCATCAGCGTTTGATTCTGATGGCCATGTTCGATGGTTGGTGGTGGCTTTGCTGGTGTGTTTCCGGTCACGGCTGAAAATATTGGTTTTGGAACATGAAATTTGTTTGCATTCATTTTTTTTCTCTGTTGGTTTTGTTCCCCGGAAATTCTAGTCAAAATGACGTGAAGTCGAGAGAAAAAAGACAAAATCTTGGGCCCGAAATTCTCATTTTTCATCTTGTTTCCAAATCACCGGACAAGTGGCTCTTTAGCAGAACATTTGGCGCGTTTCTTTTCCGAAGAGAGGAGCCCCGAAGAGTGGGTCCCCTCTTTCTGCCGATCCAAACAATTTATCATTGTTGGTGGGACAATTGTTCGCACATAATTGAGATGTGTTGTACGACTCAGGAAAAGAGATATAACAAGTGTTTATGACCCGTGAGTAGCTTTGATGATGATGATGATGGGTACATGATGGATAGCTGACAAAACTTACCCAGGCAATCCGTGCCGTTTACGCACATCAGCGCCGAAGTCAAACTGAAGACAGAGCCAAATATCATTTGACTATGTCATAGGGTTAATCTAAAATTTTGAAATGAATATTTGGAAATAATTTGAGAGTTGTAGAAGTTACAAGATTGGGAAGCGGAGCAGAAGAAATTCGAAAAATACGAGATTCATTAGTGGGAATGGATATAACGAAACCATGGGTGAATATACGTCTCTTTCACCATCATCCTTCGCCAAATGACTATGGAAAGGACTTACATACACATACGCATGACAAAGTTTCATCTTGCATCATTACTTTTCAGATTGACCACAGCTAAACGAAATAAGAGAATTCCGTTGGGTGGCGACACCCCCCGCGCCAACAACACACACCCAGTAGTAGGCGAAAAATGAAATTGTTTACGATTGGTTTGAGAAAAACGCAAGACGCGACAAATGGGAAATGAGCTCTCGCGTTTGATGCCAGAAGACAGATAATAGGTGTCAAAAGAGAGAAAGAAATGAAATTTGAAGTTAAAATCTAGAATCTTGAGACTGAAAATGTAGCTTCTGTACAAATTTTGTATTACAAAACTGGATTCTTGAGACTTCAGAATATATTATTATGTCTGACCAGAGAAATTCTGTAAACAAATTTTGGTCCATAACTGAGAAAGTCAAAAAGAGCAATGAAGGAAAATTTTCAAGAAACAAAAAAAACAAATGCAAAAAAGGGAGAGGCAGTTCAAAAAAATGTCAGAAAAGAGGTGTCTTCTAATGATAAGTGGGGGACCCTCCGAGGGCACACACACAGATGTCGGCGTATTACATCTCATCCCTCCCGGCCAGATAGATATTGAACACAGCAAAAAGGAGCACCGCCCCGCGCCACGGTCTCCCGAGGAGAATTACAAATTGATGAATAAATCAAATCGATATTTATGTTGCGAGTTTTAATTGAGTGATCTCGACCGACCGCAGTTGGTGGGGGAGAGAGGATCGGAGGAAAATCTATTGCCTCGGATTCTTTTGTGAACAGCGTCATATGGTGCTTTTGGCGGGGAAGAATGGTTGGGGTGTGGGATGAGTTATGGCACCGACAAAAGGCATTATTGCGGTGGCCAGGTTTTTAGAGTATACAAATCACTTTCGGGATTGATGCTATAGAGGAAGGAATATGAAAAATCCGAAAGTTTTCCCAACTTTTTCGGCACTAATAATGGCCTAGACTATGATTATTTTTACCTCAAAAACTGGTGCTAGACGATCCATACGAAAACATATTTTCAGTAGATTTTTAGCATTTTCTCAGGTATGCATTTTAAAAATGACCCAAAAATGAATGTCTTCCAGTAATTAGCAAACAGCTGAAGAACTAGGAGTTTCTAGAAACGTTCAAGCAAACTTTTGAATCTAGGTCTGTTTTACACCCTCAAAAACTTTCATACCGATCGGAAACTTGACAGTCATTCTTCAGATTCCTGAAAGTAGTCAACTGAAAAATACTTGTTTGTATATCTTATTGGCCGGTACTGTAGGAATTGTTAGAAAACTAGAAGACAAATTCCGGATCCTATCATGTCTCCGAAATTTTCGCCTCAAAGAAAAGTTGTTCATTTTTGGGTGTGGTGTCCGTAGACAAAAGTAAGAAAGGATGTCTCTAAAGTTCACATAAATCACACGTCTCCTAATCTCAGTTCCTTCCTTCTCTCGTTTCGTTTTGAAAACGAGCATGTGTCCGTCCCAACCATAGGGGTACGTACTCTCCACTCATATTCTATCTGATCAGATTTCGGACGTTACGTTACGTTAAACTAGTATATATATTCAAAGCTCCGAGAGGTGAAGAGAAAAGTCTCAATAAATATGAAACATATGATAATAGTGTGCGAAAAATGTGTCGCAAAAACGCAGGAGACTCCTGAGGATGAGAAGAAGGCCGAAAAAATTGAGAAGAAGAAGAAGGACGATGAGCTTCGAAGAAAATTGGAAGGAAATAGAAAAATGGGAGAAAAAGACTCGGGGAGGGCTCGTTTTCAAGTACTACACTTCTGAAATGAGCTCAGGATTGTTGTGCCTGTCATCAAATCCGAAATAGAAGACATTTAGAAGCAAGAAAAAAAACAAACACAACAAAAACTTTCTCATCTGACTGTGTTGGTTAAATGGGGGTTTTTGTGGAAAAATTTATTGCAAGTCGGACGCCCATTTCCTACTACAACTGCTGGCGTCGGATGGTGGTGAGAGGAAGCTATTTGTAGGGTGGGGGAGAACAACGAAAATGCAATAAACTCTCTTCCTAAATGGTTCGGGAGAAAGAGGGCTCATAATTTTCTGGGGATGGCTTACATGCGACCTTCTTCGAAACAGTATTCTAACAAGGATGTAAAAAAGGAAAAGTTTCCGTACCCAACTGGGCGAGAAGTTTCGCCTTGCTAACCTAACAAAACACAATCTCGTTTTCGTTTTCTGGACAAATATTGGTGTTGATTTTTTAATAACTGTACACAAAAGTATACAAAAGAGATGTATTTGTAGAAGAAGAAGAAGATGCAACTACTACTTTTTCATCGTCGTTTTTTGGTCTTCTCAAAACATGCCTCAAAACATTTGCATATATTTTGTGAACATATTGAAAACGGTGGGCCACCAAATGACAACAAATGGTTAACCGTGAATAATATGGAGGCAAAACGGTGGCGGGTGGGTCCCGCAGAAGGAGGATTATTAGGAAAAGATGGAATATGTGTGAGACAAGGTAAGGTCATCCCTAAAAAGAAGGCTTTGCCGCCTCGATATGGCATATAGCAGCGGATCTCTCCAGGTATAATTATTGCACTTAACGAAATTTGATCGTAATTGACGCGGGGGGAACGAACTGTCAAAACAATATTATGGTCCAGAAAAACATCCGGTGAGAAACGGTTCAAAAAAGGGAATGCAGGGTGTGATGTTGACCAAAAAGCTTAGAATAGGTAGTCAGCCGAAAAAAAGAGAATGAAAAACAAGCAAAAAAGCAATTTGTTTTTTTTTTCGGAAAATCGCGAAAATTGAAAAATTGAGAGAATTGCAATAGAAATGCTTACTTTTTCTACCTCGCCATTTTTTATTAGAAATTAATTTATTTTGAAAACCGAAAAAGTTTCAATAAGAAGCCGAAATGGAAAATGAGTAGTCGTATTTGGGACAAAGCGAAAGTCGCCTTCGTTTTTTTTTGAGTGACCGGAAAGAGAAGATACATCTATTGTTGTCAAGAAAAAAAAACGCCACCAGCGGTAGTTGGGTGTTCATCTCAAATTCCGTTTTCTTTTTGAGGCAACACAAAAAACCAAGTATTGTATAGTGTTCATGAAAGATTCAGAGCTACGTAGCTAGAAGGAAAGAGTCAGAACCCAATGTGGGCTGGTCGAAAGTTACTAATGAGCAGGTATACCACGCTCCACTGGTCACATAGAAAACGATGCGAGACTTTGGCGACTACTAAGTTTATAAATCCGAAAATGAGCCTGGAAAGAGAATAGAAACCGAGATTCAAAAGAGAGAAAGAATGGACCGTCCTGAATTGGACATGGCAACTTGTCAAGTGAGATGAACCGAGGAGTGAAAAATCACGCGCATCTGGCTTTTAGCGAGAGAGAGGGGGAACGTGAGAATATGGTCTCAAGCTGTTCTCCTACAGGGCTCCAGGAAGCCAAGAAAGACGATATATCATTTCTCTCAAGTAAAGAGGTTAGATTTTGATTTATTTATGAGGTGATGGTTATGGAGGAGGAATGCATTTCCAAATGACCTCCTACTGATTTTCTGGAGGTTTATTGTGTGAAAAAGAATGGCAAAAACAGGGCAAAAAAAGAATATGGGTTCGATTACCCGAGGACAGGTGTTCACGCGAATGGAAAATTTGGAAATTCATGAAGATTGACAACCTTCAATGCCACTTTTTTTCTGTTTGAAATGGAAAAAGGAACATACGAAACTTGTCGTTGGCAGTTGAAACTCGAGAAAAGGAGAGAAAGAGAAATTTTGAAGAAAAGGTGCGCAAAAAAGGGAAGGAGACCTGGTCTTTCTTAATTCATACATAAATTTTCGTCCTTTTCTACACATCTCCACACAGGAGGGCACGTTTTAGTGTTTCCGATGAAGTGTCGTCGTCGTCCTCGGGGGTTTTTATGACTCCAAACACAACAACCCAAATGTGGGAATAATTTATGCATCCTAGTCGTTTTGTCGTTTAGGCTTTTCCCCTCGTCTCAATATGCTAGACAAGCGTATGATGTTTTTTTTTGGGCTAGGTTATAAAATGAGAAGCTAGAAGAACTGGTCTGATTTTTTTTTTCGATTCCGACGCTTTTGTTTCAGTTGTAGGAAGCATTATAGAGGAAAAATTACTAAAAGTGAACTATACGATTCTGAAATGGAACACAAAAAAGGAGAGGAAATGGAAATTAAAAGCGATTCGGGTTGTTTTGTTTATCCTCTCGCTCTATCCAACACTAGATGAGGCTATACCAGTACCTAGTAGCTGTTTAGTGTGAAATGGATTAGTGATGGGGTGGTGGACTGGTGTGAAAAGGGAGGAGGATATATAAAGATGGACTATTTGCAAGGGAAGACCTTTCTAAGGCTTCCCATTCAAAACCAAATAGTGTAAAGGAAGGTGGGGACTTTTGGTTTCTATTCCATTCTATTTTTTCCTTGCTAACTCAATTATTCGGAATATCCTAGGGGAAGAGGTCATATAATCGGATTGATGGTTTTTCAAATTGTTATAATCGGGTATGTTTATAATCCTCCAAAACAATAGATACAAGTTTTTTAAACAAGTGAATATCCGCAAAGAGAAGTGAGCTCCGAGAGAATTTCCAATTGGAATGCAAAACAACAAACTATGTTGCTTCTCTTCCTTCTTTTCAGAATAAAACAAAGGCCAAAAAGTCTGATGGGTTTGGAAACAAGTTATGCTAATTTACTGGGTCAAGATTCTTTTCTTTTTCATTTTTGTTTTAAACCCAGAGCTTTTTAAAATTTGGGACTAACCTTTTGTTGTAACCTTCAACGACGCTTTGCTCAACGAACTTCCAGCCGAATTCATTCCAGCGCACACGTATGCGCCCTCGTCAACCTGTCGGACTTCCTCAATAGTCAAAGTTCCTGTTGGTGACACTTTGGTTCTTCCATCAGCAGACACATAGCTCGGGAAGAGCAAATCCTGTTGGCCTTCTTTACTCCAGAAGTAGGCTGGACTTGGTTGTCCGACGAGAGCACATTCAAACGTTGCAGTACCACCGGCAGGTACTGATTGGTCGACTGGCTTCGTTTGGAAGGATGGTGGAGCTTGGACACGGAGATGAGCCGATGCCTCGAGGGTTCCAGCTGGGTTACGGGCGTAGCAGACGTATTCTCCTTCGTCAGATGGTTGCACCCTGAAAAAATGAAGAGTTTAGTATAATTGTTAAGGTGCTTTTGTAATTCTGGAATTTTAATTCAAATTTTCAGAGGTACAACCTAAAAAAATAGAGGGTGTCATAAATAGAGCTTTTTTAAATTTGGCTCATATACGCCCTACGGCGTGTTGAACTTGTGAGCCCATCGTTCGCGGTGCGGCGTCACTACCAATCAAGCTGAGGTAGCGCAGACGAGCCCGTCGGCCAAACGTTACCCTAATACTAAGCTTTATTGAGCTTATTTCAAACCATGTTCAATACAACACGCTCAGTTATCAAGGTTCCGATATGATACATGATATTAAGAGTTTGGGAATCTTTTTTTACATAAATCATTGCTTTTCGAAATCACAGTTATCGTTATCACGGTCTGTTAAGATTTTTTACAGTTACGTTTGTTACCTCATTCGAAATTTCATGTTCTTCCTGAAACTCATAAATCTCATTTCTCGAACATTCCCTATCCCTTAATCTTCCTTAAAGACATAAATTACATAAAGATCTCCGAAAACGGTTATTAGATTATGTTCATTTTCCCTCTTTTCTCCCCGTCCCGATCCTCTCTTGGAGATAAAAGTAAATCCAGGATTTCTGTGAGATGAGATAACACTTCTTGTGTGTTCTCGGCATCATTTTATTACCTCTCGATTCTCAATCCACGATTGTCCTTGGCAATGTAGGCTCGTGTCACCGGCATCGGCTCGTTCTTCCGTTTCCAGGTGATTTGAGGCTGTGGATCTCCAGTCACACGACAATCGAAAAGAACTGCAGCTCCAACGTCGACGGTCATGTCTTTGGGTTCTTGCTGAAAAGAGGAAAATAGCAATTTATCATTGAATTAGAGATGAAGTTTGGGAGATCCCTTCTCTTTTAATTTCTATCCATTTTGCCACGAAACCCTCCTCAATTTCGTTTTTTTCCAAAAACAGAACAATGGAAATAAAACGACCTTGTGGTCGATTTAGATTAATTCCACCAAAAGACTATCGAATCGGAAACCAACCTACCTCAAACTTTGGTTTCTCAAAGACACTTAATCTTGCCGGGTTCGATACACGTTCTCCGACCATATTGTTGGCAACACACTGATAAGTACCAGAATCGCTGCGATCCACCGGGTCAATTATGAGATTTCCGTCAGAGTGGAGGGTGTAGCGTGGCAAATCTTGGATTCGGAGCTCCTTGTCGTCTTTTCTCCAACTGACAACAGGTTCTGGAAATCCACGAGGAGGGCTGCACTCGAGAACTGCCATTTCGCCGCCGAGAGCCTGGAAACGTGAAGATATGAATTAAAAACTGTGAAAATTATGCAGATGGCACCAAAGTCATCAAAATGAGCTTACTAGGATCAAAGCACTCCAAAATAAGATCAAAGCTGTTTTTTTCGATCGTTTTCATACAGAAAATGCGCCATGAGCTTTCTCAGAGAGGTTTTTAGGCAAATTTGTTGAATTTCGCTGATCACCGAATAATGTACATAGTTAACTCAAATTCGGAAATTGCTTTCAACTCCAAGTGGAATAGCAACTGTTAGGTTCGAATTTTGTTTACGTTTTCTGAATTAATATCGGTTTCTTCATAATTTGCGTACTTTTTCCAAATATTTGCAAACCGACAGTCCAGCTTACCGACCGGGTACAGACAAATGATTGTGGAAAAACCCAGTCAAAACGGGAAGTTTGCTCATCACCCGTGTCATTTGGGCACTATTTCTCATATACAGTTTCAATAAAAATCTTACCTGCACAGTCCTTGGTCTCACTCGAAAGTCTTCACGAAGCATCGCCAATCTCAACGATCCCTCATTGGATTTCACTTCTCCATGCTCGTTGCTAGCCACACAATAATATGCTCCAGCGTCGCTATCCTTTCCATTCTTTCCACTGTTCACTTTCAACAAAAACAGCGAGCCAGTATCTAGAACAATGCGATGACTGTTGACTTGCTCCTTATTCGTGATAACAGGTTGTCCGTCTTTGTACCACGTGATTTTAGCAGTTGATGGTTTTGCACCACAGTTGAGTGTGGCTGGAGATCCGCGAGATACAACCACATCGAGTGGATGTTCGATTATCACTGGAGCAAGATTTGAGGTATCTGAAAAATTAAGTTATAACTTTGGATTTCGGGATTTCATTTAATTTTGTTTGTGTTTTTTATCTTCAAAACCCCGTTAAACCAATTTTCTTCTTCTTTTCTCTTGCCAGCCATTATTTCTCATGCCCTTCCCTATGCCTAAGTGATTTTATCCGTCTTGACACAGTCTGAATAAGAAAAGAAACGTGTCATAGTGCATTAAATCATTCTGACCGGTCCGGCACGCGCGCACGATCTCACTGTCACAGTTGGGTAGGAGAAACGCGATGAAACGAACACCTTTCATCAATTTTTATTCCTTGGATTCTGTCCTTGACGAGGAGAAAGGTAATAAAGTTGAGAACATTACATCTGATGAATCAGTGAATCTAGACGACAATGTCCAAATTTATGTGTGTCCAAACACCTTAGATAGCAAATCTACGCGTTTATTAGGTGTGTATGTGGGACTAATTACGTAACAAGTGGCTGGCTATTGACCTTGGCGTGATGCGGATTACCGATCCGGATTGTTTGAGCAGGTCCACAAATGTACTTTTTCAGAACCCTTGCTTCCTTCAAAACACCAAAAATGTTATTCCCTTTCTCGAGTATGGATGAGTGACTGGCTATTGTTGTTTACTAGCACAAATCTTTGGCTAATAAGGCTTGAGAGAGTGACACCAGACTTCCAATCAATTAGAGAGACTCTTCCGGAATCGGGTACCCAATTAGACATGGTTATTTCCTTTTCTTTCCTTTCTTTTACCTTTTTCCAACGAATAACCTCAAAATAAACTATCCATGAACCAAAGGAATAGCCTTCAAAAGTATGCGGATCCCTTGTAGAACAACAAAACACAAAGAAGAGCTTTTCTTGTCAACACTCAATTTCACAATACGCCATCCTCGTCATTCATGCTTTTGCCTTTCGCAACATTGTTGTTGAAAGCTTTTTCTTCTCTCCATGGCTGTTAAAATGGGCGCCAACAGCTCATTAATAACCAGTGGACTGGTCTCCAGAGGATTGCCCAATGTAGTATCGCATCTCCAACCAACCTTATGCTAATTATCGACTTTCTAAAAACGCCGGAAAGAGATCTATTGCATATCGAAACAGCAGAAACCCCCAATGAATCCATTTTTGAGGAGCCACGAAGGTTAGATTGACCCTCTAAATGACTTGCACAATGTGCACCAAGACAATGACAAATAGAAGCTGCGGGAGGTCGGACGGGGATTTCCGTTGGCCCTCTTCGCCCTCAACTGTTTCTTATTTTTCATTTCAAATTACACAGCTCTACCGCTGAGAGCCGCCTTCCCAAAGACTTATTGTTTTAAAAAGATTAGCATTACAATGACCGAATACTTGAGAATGGGAAGATAATGGTCCATCGTTCTCCTTTTTTCCCCGTAAAGATCCTTTGTTTTCTAAACAACACGACCACCCAAAAACGGACGGACATGCTCGAGACGAAGAAAAAGGACAGATGGGCCTAGCAGGACAGAGAAACGATAATCGAATCTTTTTACACTATAGTCGGCAAACGAGCTGACAACCCAAGAGAAGAAAGGGTCCCCTTCACCACTTTTGGTTTCGTTTGGAAAATGAAGAGTCATGACTAATAGTGTCTGGAGAGAGCAATCATTTCTTTAATCGAAAGAGGTTTTGCACAGCGTTGTGCAGGAAACATGAGAAATACCCGAGAAGATCCAATGGCTTTTTCGTTCGGTTTGAAAAAAAACAACTAACCTTCGCAAAAGACTGCCGCATTCAAAACGAGTAGAAAACTGCATAACTGCGCGTTTCGATTGAACATGGTCTTGTTTTATTCAATCTAAAATCTTCAATTTCGACGGCAGCATCTAATTGTGGTGGCGGTGTTCTGAATTTCCAGTCAGTAGAAACACCTGAAAAAGTAATCAAATGGTTATTGGCGGTTTAGAAGGGTTTAAAAGGGTAATTTCGAGAAAGAGAAATGATTCAGAAATTAAAGAGACAAAAAAGTTTTGGGCGCAAAAAGCGTGGCGCTTTGGTGTAATCATTCATCTTTTGGGGAGGGTGACACTCGGGAGAATAGATTTAGAAGGATTGGGGAAACGAAGAAAAACGAAGAAAGACAAAATGGGCAAAGTAATTGAAAAGTTGACGAGCGTCGTCGTTTTCAAGATGTGCGGGGCGCACTAAGATGAATTGCGACGTCGGTTTTTGTGCGGCGGGACACTTTTCTCCGTGTGACACGATTCTCGGGACGGAAGCTCATTGGTCTAAAATTGGTCCGACAAGAAGCACTTCGGCCTTTTGAACAAATTCGGGTGCTAAGGAAGATGTGGCTAAGAAAGTTGAAGACGCCTCGCGCAAGGAGAAAAAAATTGCACGGCACGGAAGAAAAAGTAGCCACTGCCAGTCAGGAAGAAAACGAAAAAATGGGGACGCAAAGTTAGGAAGGCAAAACTGAGTGAGAGGCCGAAGATATGACGCGCAGAATGGATGAAGGATGGATTGAGAAGTTTTTGAAAAAGACATCCGCTGATCTGATATTAAAAACGTTTTGAGGTGGGCACATCTTGCAAAGTCACAAAAAGCAGAATGAGAAATTTCGATTTTCTGATATTATAACAAAGAAAAAAAACTAATTGAGTGGGACGAGATCGAAAAAATCAATCAAGAAAAAGGACTGCGCGTCAATTTGAATAGTGCTGGTGCACTATGCCAATGACTAACGACTGGTCAGCGGATGCCGAGAGAGTGGGGAGATGCGAACGGAGATAATGAGACGCAGACAGTGCAAGAACTATATCTAGGTGTGTGTGTGTGCATCGAAAGGACGGGGTGGGATGAACAGGGTTATTATTGATTATTCGTCATTAAGGAAACATCATGAAGACAACGACAGTTCTTGGGAATGACAATATTAGATAATGAGAGGTCAAGAGTGCTAAACATCTTGAAAACACAAACAGATTTGATATTTGAATTTTTTGTTCTTGACATCTAAAGCTTCGCAATTGCAATATGGTTAGTATGAAACTCATTATAAAACTCGAGATAAATAACATAAATAATACTCGTCAAGAGCCCAGAACGATGACGGATGTGTGCATGACCGAGGAACGGGAAAGAGGGTAAAAGACAGAAAAGGAAGGCTTCATAGGGCTATGTGTGTCCCTTTCTCTCTCTCTCTCTCTCTCTCTGGTTAAGTAATTATTCCAATTCGTGACCAGGGGGCCTCCTCGGCCCCGTTCATTAGGTCCATTGTGGACACCCTCTGCAAAACCTATGGAGAAAAGGACCCACACAAGAAAAGGAGGAGAGAAAGGGTTAGGGATAGAGCCCAAAGGTCCTGTCATACAACATCTGTCGTGTTGTTGTCAATGAGCCAATAGTTACACTTGTAGTGGTGAAGAATGAGAGGAGGACCAATAAAATTTCGACGCGCGCCAGAGGTGTATTTTTATAATCTCGTTCGACAACTGAAGTGACGGGAAAGAATCCAAGAAGAATGTGGTCAGGAAGTGGTGCCCCGTTATACAATTAAAAAGGTGTCGAGACGCGGAAGCTGGACAATAAAGTTTATGACACTTTACAGAAAGGGCACACGTTCTCCAAAAGAGGATCACTTATCTCGCGCTTTTTTCTCTTATTCCATCCATTTGATGTCTTCTAGATCCTAAGAAACCAACAAGAAATGCAAAGAAGAAAAAAGCGTCTGATGGGAAATGTCTATTAGAAGGACATCTCTGTGGTCCGGCGCCGCAATTCATCAAGACATGGGGGATGGACACCTGCTCGACAAGAAGGGAGAAACTGGGGGTCGATGGTGTGAAAAATGAGGGTTTCAAATGGGGTAAATGAGAATGGCAGATGAGGGGAGCGAGCGGGTGTGCGCCAAATGATTTCTAACCAAATTGTGGGTCAGAATGGGAGAGACAGTGGTCAGTGGTTTCATTTGGAAGAAATGGATTGGGTGGAAATCCTGGAACAGGGTAAATTTAAATAATTTTTCAACAACGTTCCTGCTAGATATTCAAATGAAAATATATTTGGAACTTTCTTTTGTATTAGAACATATTGTAAAATTTGTAGAACTGACACCTGAGAATCTGGGAGCCGCCAGCTCTTCAAAATCCTAATACTTCAGACTTTCGTTTCTTCTGGGCTTTTGGCTCTGGGCCTATTTGAAACTAACTTAGATTTTTTGATGGAGCACATATTCTACAGCTGCTAGCACTGATATATTTAATTTGGAAAAATCTAAATTCGGTTTGAAAAATTTAATGAAATGAAAAAAAACTAAATTTATATGCGGGTGATTTTGAAGCCAAAATTGTATCAATTCCACTTATTTCAAATGGAAAATGAGCAAATGACATCGTCTGAAAGATGAAACAAATTTTGCTAGATGAGATTGTAATTATATCAAGCTTACTAAACTAAAAAATATCTTCAATTTTGTAATTGACAACTTTTCATTTCTGGAAATTATGAAAGCCTGGTTTTTAGCGGTTTATCTCACTTGAACTAATTCGTACAAAGAATTTGCTAACAACGATACTAAATCTCTCTTTTTTCCAAAAAAGGCTAAAAAATTTGCGATTTTTTCAACAAATTTTATTGTATTTTTTAAACAGCTGAATTTTTCTGATCTTCAAAAGAAATGAGTGAAATCAATCAAATTTGGGTTGTTACCTATGGTACATTGATCCTTTTTGAATTAAAAAATGATACTTCCAGCTACAAATCCTATGCAAATAATACCTCAAAACATTCTTCTTTTCTTTCTTTTTGGTCAGCTGACATACTTTCTAAATCTATTCAGGAAACATGAGACTGGATGAAGAGGTGCGTGTGAGAGAATATGGCGTAGTAGAATATGAAAAGAAGAAAAAATTGGAAGAAAGTAGTAAATACAAAATCACTTTGGTTCTAGACAGACATTTTCCAATAAATGTTTTCGAGATTTTTTTTGGTTTTTTCTGGAGCCACATAAGTAATTCAACACCCCGAGAAAACGCAAAAAACCACTTGGGTAGAATACAAAATCTTCGTTTTACATCTTCCCGCTCCGTCGGATCTTGGGAATTTTTTCGTATCAAAATGAAGCCGAGAAAATAGAAACACACACATGTTTTTCCGTGTTTTTTCCAGGGCAATTGCACACGGGTTTTATTATTCTTGGGACTTGGCTCCGGCTATTGACTCCGGAGGATGCTTCGGTAAAAAGCAGATGAAAGAATCCGTCCCGGATGGATGATATGCATAATGCATCTGTTTTCAGAATGAAGAAACGGAAGATGAAAACGGAAACCCGACGAAGAATTCAGGAGAGAGCTCTGGGTGGGCTCTCTCTCTCAATAAATGAATACGAAATTGAAGAATGGAGTGGAGGATGGAGAAGAGGAAGAAAATAAGGGTTGGAGAAACTCGAATTGAAGTATGAAGAAACGGAAGGAAGAGGTCTTAGAAAAGTGGATGTGGAACGGAGAATGCCTTTTTCTGGATGGGATATGCCTCGAGCCTTCAAAAGAAAGAAGAGCCACCACCATTCTTTCCTCCCAAATTGGTTTACCTTCAAATAGAATTATGAGTAACGGCTACTGACGGAAGGAAACATTGGGAGAGGAGGACAAAAGCAGATGACAGAGCGTGATGTACTACAGACGCTTCTGAACAAATTTGTTAGAGAGCTCCGTGTCCGCGGAAAAAGGTCCCATTGTTAGTACGCGCGGCGCAACTTACGCTTCTTCTCCTCACGTCTTCCGCAACTAAGAAAAAGAGCAACGGACTACATGAGGGCAAAAAAGAAACATAAGAAAGACGAGAAGGATGAATGATACTTGCTGAGCGTTGGTTAATAGCCCTCTGGGCAAAGTGTTGCCATACATATACACTTGGTGCTCATCTTAACGTCAACAGGGACAAAAAACATCGAGAAGTTACATAGGTTTTGTTGTTTAGGAGAGGAGAAAGCTTGAAGAGGGTGTCTTTAGAAAAAGCCTTTAGAAGAAAAAAAAGAAGGAAAAACAGGCAATTTCTTTTTCCTTCATTTCCGGGTTAATCTCATAACGTAAAACGGTAGGAGTTGAAAACAATAGAAAGTTGTAGCAACCAAGAATCGAATGTTTCGGCCCACACACATTGTGCACATTTTCGCCCCCACGGACATACGTTCATTTATCAAATGGGCCTAAGTGCGCTTCATGTCATCAAGTCATGCAACTAACCCCTCCCAGCAGCCCACCCATCCAGAAACCAAGAACACAGAAACTTGCGGATTTAATGATGTGTTGAGAGAAGACGAAAAATAACGGAATAAATATCGGAAGACATTCTTCACTAATGGAAATTAAATTAGAACATCATCCATTTTTGTCTTTTTTGCTTGCTGAGAAAAGCCAAAAACTAGTTTTTACAAAGACACTAAATACTTGAAAGCCAGCGAGAAAAAAGAATCGTAAAATTGTCAAAAATATGTGAAGACAGCTCAAAATGGAAAAATGTGGAGGATGAGACTAAGCGGCTGCTGCTTTTGCTCAAAAACAGAAATGAGACGGATGGCATGGCAAAGAAAAAGAAGAATAAGAAAGAGAAGTATGAAAAAGACGAAGAAGGACCGAACACTACTTATTCACTAAAGCTCTTGCTGTGAATGGCAGTGCTAAACACTCCTTTTGTTCCTCTTCTAGTGCTCTCCTTCAGCGTTTGCCCCATAAAAATCGACTCCAATCTGCTTAATGTACTCTTCTCTCCCAGATAGGAAGTTCTGATGTTCGTGTCTCACACATCAGAAAGTGAATCGGAGAGGTTGGGTGGAAGAAGAAAGGGTTGGCTATCGGACGGGTGACATAAGGGGGCCATCGGCCAATGGGTGAGATGCTAACGAGCGATAAACGAATTTCGTGAGTCTAGGAGACCTAAAGACACTGTGTAAACCGTTGTGACGCCGTCTGCATCATTTTGCCGTTGTCGACAGGGGCAGATGGCCCGCAATTCGGAGCATCAATGGGTGACAATCGTCATTAATCATGTTTTTTTTTTCTTTGAAAGTAGGATTTGGGGAAGATCACTCGTCGGTTTACTTAGATTCGCCTCTAGAGGAGAACATTCAGAATCTTCGGAATTAGAAAAATAATCCGATAAAAATTAAGAATAGAACGCTGCTTGACGAGCCAAACATAAAACGAAGGTGCAGCTGATAACATCAGTATTCATCAATTATGATTGGCAGGTGCATCGTTCCTTTGTGTGAACGTGTTGACAAATATAGCGTACTAGATTCAAAAGGTGGCATGTTAGGTCTACATTTTAGAGAAACTAGGTTAAAATTTATTGGTTGCTCCGTTTCAGTTAATTTCTAGTTGAGGTTTAGGCTTTGGAGAACTTCTGGAATTATAGTTCGAATTCATTTACAATATAGCATTAAGTTTTTAAATGTAGCTTCAATGAAACAATGCAAGCTTGAAACCTGCCTCAATTTTGAAAACTTTGAAGAAATGTTGAAATTAGCGTACAGACAATGTTCTGTGGGGATATTCTTTTAGGTTAGAATTCCAACTCGAATCAACAGGCTTCGCTTAAATTAAAACGAATTTTCGAAAAATGAGTTGCGTGGGCTGACCCTGGAATTTGAAGATAGACGAGAAAAATGCTTTTTTCATCAACCGAAACAGTTGGAATTTTGAAAAATTCTGAGAAATTTCGAAGTAAGCGTGAGGACGAAGCATCGAAAGCAATTTTCTTTAAATGAAAATTAAAATTTGATTTTCAGAGAGTTCTAAAGAATTGTCAAGAAAAAAGTTTTCCGAACTGACCCTGAACTATCCAATTAGAAGAAAAGTATGAGATTATTTGAAAAACAAACTTAAAAAGTGATTTCATCAAGCGAATGTTCGAAAATGCAGAAACATAACCACAAGCTTGACATATGACACAAGCTACACTGATTTGGAAAAATGATTATTCCTATTCCTACATTTCAATCTTGGGGCAGGAGATTGATTACAAAACCAGATTGACCACCACAGTGGTTTTGTTGGTAGAACTAATTAGTTGATTCAAACGGAAAATGATTTCCTAAAAACTCTATTTGTTTTCTCACAATCAGGATTCTCTAATTGGTTGATCTGTTTTTTTATTCATAGAAACCTAGAGAGAACTAACACTATGATTTTGAAGTTGGAGTTGCTTGTTGGTCAACTGAAAAATTTGAAAAAAACTGTGCAAAACGGCTCGCTCTCGAAGACAATGAGAATGAAAAGAAAATAGTTTGTGTATGGTACCAATAGAAACAAAAAAAACAATGAGAAATTGAATAGGAGGGTTTTGTGTGGTGCAAAAAACCCAATAGCGAACGGTAATACACAACAATCAGTGGAAGTGAAGGGCAGACCGCACACAGACAGACCGGCACACAGTGAGAGAGGGAGAGAGGCCCAGACAGAATAATACAAGGTAAATTGAATGAGCGAGAGAAAGAGAGCAGGTGATGGGAGAGGGAGAGGAAAGGCGAATGGTGGACACAAAAACGAGTAGCCTTAGTTAAATGGGTGAGCGCGGAGGGCAACTGGGTGAGCGGTGAGGCGAGGTAACTAGCGCGCTCGATTGCGCGGAGTTGAACACACGCAAGGCCGGTGGCAGGACGAATCGCTCGATAAGTGACCCTTGGTGGTGTTCCCGCGCAAAGAGGGCCACTAGTTCTCCCCCTCTCTAGCATAGATACACTATCAGCCGCTGATCTGACTGATGTATGCACCATCTATAAATTGGTGAAAAAGTAGAAGATGAACATTCAAACACCTAGTTGCCACCGAACCAGTCTGGGTACTACTTCAGTGGTCATCGTGACGGATCATTTACGAAACCGAAACTTCTTTTTCCTCCCTCCCCTTTATTGTTTGGATAATTTCCATGCATTTGACTGCAGCAGCCGTAGTAAAATCGTTTGGCATAGTCGGAGGGAATCGTTTTAATTGGGTGCTAGAAACGTTCGTTTGTGTTGGTTTGTGTGGACAAGGGTGAAAAAGTTAGTGTATGGAAAAGGCTCTTCTCTCTAAGTATACATGGAAAGATGATATGCTCTTGCCATTCCATTAAAAGCGTTCAACTATTCTAGAAGTCAGTGAATGGGGAAAATGAAGAGCACTTGGTGAATGAAAAAGGGAAGAGGAAAGGTTTTATGAAGCATGGAGCTGGAAAACTTTAGGGAACAAATATGAAGAAACTACAGTAATCCAATACGAAGCTGTAAAACAAGTAGAGAAGAATACATTAGAATTAGAGAAGTCAAAGTTCTATTTTGAAGTGGTTTTTTATAAAATGCACAGTACCGGGCCATGAGATGTACTAAAGTTTATTTTTGCAGTTCATTTTCATCACATTTAGATTATTTTCAGGAGTCCAGAACTAGGTTATAAAGATGACGATCACAGAAATTTTCGGAGGGTGTCAAACAGAGATGGATTGATAACTTTGCATTGACAGCACATTTCGAAAATTCCGAACTTTTAAGCTATTTGCCTATTCATGAAAGACACCTTGTTGCCAGTTCCAGAACTGAAAACGTGAAAAAAACATAAGTCTCTCAGAAATTGGCGATTTGCTGAAAATACTAGAATTCTCAAAAAATTTCTGAAATCGAAGTTTCCAAACTCCTGAAAATGGTCCAAATTACAAAGAATTGCCTGAAAATACGTTTTCGTATATCCTATTGACTGGTCCTGTAATTGAGAATCTCCATCTCTAAAAAATCTAATCTCTAAAAATTTCAAAGAATCAGTTTCAACATATTCTAACTTTTACATATTGGAAGATGGTTAATTATAAATTTTCACTCTCACAATAATCCTTTCAATATAAATCATTTTTTTCGAAAATTTCCAATCCGCCAATATATTCAAATCCGCTAGTAATCAGTGCGTAAGAAACTTCAAGTACCGTAGCTAAAATCAGTTTTCCAAAATCCAACTTTCATTATCCTTTTTTTTAAGACTCTTGGAAAATACCGTGAAACTTATAATAGTCGAGCAAGCACAGAGTCACGTTTGAGCTAATTCTTTTTGACTCCAATGCAAGATGTCAAAAAGTGGTCAACTGGCGAAACACGTTTGATATGGTTGTCAATTCGTCAGTTAACGACTCTTCCTTATCTTTAAAACAAACTGTGAAAAAAATGGCTCAAATTTAAATGTTTGGGGCATTTCTATTGAAGCTTTCAATGTATTTCAGTTTTGAAAAATTCAAAAAAGGAAACCAAAAACCGTTTCAAACCTGCGTTTCCATGCAAACTCTCATATTTACCCATACACTTTTATTCTGAAAGTGCACCAAACAAAAGAGAAAATGACCATCTCTCGTTCAAACAATGAAGCGGCAAAATGAAAAATAAAAGAACGAAGACAAGATGAGTAACCTGTATGATGGTGAGCAAAAAAAGATAGTACTGATGGTTTACCTGATTAGATACTATACCAATAGTGATTGCGAAAGAAAAGGGCTTACCTATTCTTTTTCTTCCCTCGAGACGTAAAGTTCTTTTTGACGACCTCACTGTCTTTGTCCCGTCCGTTAGGTGTGTGTGAGATAGAAGTCGTTTGAATTTGAGTGATGGATAACGGCGGCTAATGGTAGTAAAAAACCGAAAGGTGTGATTGGGAAAGTGAGATGGAAGACCTAACAAAAACACTCAAGGTGGTGGGATAATTTTGTTGAAGAAAATAGAAAATGTACTATCATTGTCATTTTCAAAATTTGTTTTTTCAGAAGGAAAAAAACATAAGTAGTGGAATAAAAAATCCAGAAATGTATGTAGTAATCTTTGTCTTGTGACTCGCGTATTCGGATTTATTCAAGAATTCGAACTGATTCTAGATAGGCTCCCTCGAAATCTAACATAATCGGATGACAACTACAAATGTCTTGTTTTTTGATTTCTAGGCGCCAAAATTTCTAAAACAAAAACAAAAAAAATCTCTCGCTTTCTTTTCCCACGATTGAGTATATAATTCAATAAAGTGGCCTAAAAGCGGCCAGCCGACTTTTTCAAGTACTACGACTAGAATATTGGGCATTTCCGGAGAAGCACGAAATGACCTCCTATATATTTTTGAGTCCTATTTCAAAGGCTAATAAGGAAAATGGACGACGAAGACGGAATGGAGGAAAAGCGTGGTGGCGGGAAGGGGAAAAGGAAACGGAGCAGTCTCTCAAATAAACAGCTTTTCTTAGTATAGTTTCCACAAAAAGCTGACTGATAGTAATAGAGGAAACAGAAAATGACACAGATTATGTTATGAGATTAGAAATGAACGAATATAAAAATGGGATCTACCAGGAGGAGAAAAATACAATTGATGAAAGGTTTTTATTTTCATTAAGTACATTAGAAACATTGCTAATAATGATTAGGAATTCTTCGTTTGAAAAAACATAATTCGAGGATTGGTTTGAACATTGATCGAATTTTAAGACCGCTGTGAAAAACAATTTGAAAAAAAAAAAGATCAAAAATTTTTTGAAAATTTCAGGAATCATGTAATTTCAAAGGCCCACCAGCTAGCTGGTAACACAAACCTTCACAATAATTTTGCAAGAAACTAAAATTTTCATTTCGAAATCAATGCGCGCAAAAAATGTCTCCCCGGAAGCACGCACTAAACAAAGTCCAAAGTTGTAAGGAGATCCACATTGTTAGAAAATGTTGTCATTGAATACGAGAATGCTCAATGAGTCTTCTTTCCCCTTTCCATGAGCCCCCCCCTCTTCCTCCGAATTATTTGTCTCTGTTGGAAAATAAGCAAATGACATAAAGCCATGTTGTCGGGCAAGAAGACTCCATAAGCCCCTCGCGGAAGTTTTGTCAATGTTCATTATACCTGCGAAAGAAATGAAAATCAAAGAAAAAAAAAATTTTGAATTGAAAAATGCTCAAGCTTTAGGCGGTGATTTCGATTTCTGGTGAGCAAGAGGGAGGAGAGATATCTACAGGCTAATTTTTTGTTTGTTTTGATCAATTCCCGTAAGATCAGAGCCAACAAAAACCGGAAGATATCTTTGTTCTTGAGCGGACATGTCGGGGGCATAGTGACGACGAAAAAATCTGAAAAATCTTGTACATGTATTCCCAGGAGCCATCTGATTTCTCAGTCATATCACATTTTTTCTTGCAGTTGAATGTCCGAGAGAAATGACCGTTGTTCTATTGCTACCTTCTCATGGCTAGTTCAAGGGAAGAGCGTTATGAAGAATGGAATTGGAATTTTTATTGGTCGTCGTTCTCGAGAAAAAGAGAGAGAGGGGAGATCGATTCGAAAGATTACTAAAGGGCCTTCTCGAATGTTTTCTTTATGTGAGAAAAAGTTTCCTCTTCATCCCCGTCAAAAGTTTTGGACACTCTCGACACCAATCATAACGAATTCCGGTATTCCAATTTGGGATCGACGGAGAAAACGGAGAAGTCGGCAAAACCAATTGAATGTCGCACTCCACGTGACAGTATTTCCCGTCATAATTGAACCAATTGGGAATCGTAGAATCCGGGGGAATACCCAGGAAAACCAACTAGATGCTTCTTCCGAGAAAAACATCATTGACTAGTCGGAAGAAATGAGAGACATCTAAAAAACAGTTTTGACGATGACGACAGGTCTTGAGATTGTTCCTCAACATGAAAACTAATAAAGCCGTGCATTAAGCTGGCTATATAACAATCATATGATGTGGGCCGACGATTACGCAAATGCATTCGATCAGGTACAAACATACCCGTTTGTTTCTATCATATTCAGGCGTTCCCGGATAGTCGATTGTCAGAAAATTATAAATGTGTCTAGCTTTTCTGGTTTCGCACTTTGAAACTATGAAGAATCGAAAATTCCTGGATTGATTTGTGGTGCTGCTTTTTTTTGATTTTCGATTTTGATCCCTGGTTCTTAGGATGGGAAAAATTGTTCATTCGTTAGTAGGTAAGTCTAGAAAACATATTTCTAAAAAGATACCTATTCACAAAAAACCCTCTTAATGAGAATTTACAGTGATCGATTATGGTCCACAAAAATTTTGTGAAAGTACGATTTTCCAAAGTTGATCGATTTTCTAAGTCACATTATTTGAGTGTGGTTTGTGATAGAAGATCCAACATAGCTTCTATTTTGACCCATTATATGTCGATTACTGTAAAAGGTAAAACACAGTTTTTACAAAAACAATTTGTGAGAATTTGAAAAAAATTTTTAATTGGCCATTTTTTGGAATTTCACACTGGAATTGACAAAATTTGTCGAAAGTGAAAGTCGGAGGTTTAAAGGTTTCGGTACTCGACAAATTGAAAAACATTCATATTTTTTCAAATTGCATTTTTATACTGTTTTTGAGTTGAAGGAATAATAGCTCTTGAAAATGCTCCATAAGTCAATTTCCAAAAATTTTTCACTTTTCTACAAAATCGGTATTCCAAAACCAAGATAAATAAAATAAGACACCATAGTGCTAAAAACTTTTTCTTTGAGTAAAAACATTTTTTAATGCGAAACAATGGTTTCAGTGTTGACCAGTGAGCATTTTGAGGTAATATTCAGTTCTGGTTCCCTATTTATTCAGTTTAACGGATTCCTCATGAAAGTTCACAATTCCCAAATTGTCTTAGGATTCTGTAAAACTTTTGGAAATTTCGACAAAGCTAAAAATTCGAAAATCGATCCCTGACTCCACCATTCATCTCTCTCCCAACGTTCACTCCTCTCCCGAAACTTTGAACGTGATTAGGTTTTTCCCACATTCATGTAAACTTTTTAATCACTTATAACCTATTACCCGTTCCGTTAGTTTCCCGAAATTCTAATCTTCCGATCTTTTGGTCGAGGCCCCGCTGCAACTACACTATACTTTTTTGCCAACAGCATAACCCATAAAAATACTCTTTCCCCGCTCTTTTCCTTAATCTCGAAACGTTGAAATTCCGTTTTATAACTTCTCCAGCTGACACCTGAACTAATCAGCGCGCATCTCTTGCATCCTTGACGGAAAACAGTTCCGTTTGTTTTTTTTGCTTTTCTCTTCAAATGTTTTTCGTTATCGGAGGTGCTAAGAAACGATTAGCAATGAAAGCGAAATTGTATACACAGTAATTACGATGAAACTAATCTGAACTGCCGATCTCTCAAAAAAGAGAACAGTTTTGCTATTATTACTGTTAAATCCAAATGTCAACGGGAAGAAATCCGAAATTGAGAGTACTTTTTCCATGATTGAATTTACGTCCTATTCTAGATTCCTTCGTTCTAGATCCTTTCGTCCGTAAATGAATTGAATATTTTCAAAGAAACATTAAGGGGATTTGCATCCTGGAAAATCTTTATCTCGACTCTAGTTTGACGAGCGTATTCCACGAATTAGATCCCGTTCTTCATAATGTATGATCAGTGAAGAAAAAATCGCAACAAACATTATACGCGATAAACGATTTTCGAAATTCATTCATCCTCATGATTGTTGCTGATAACGATGCCGCGATCGCGAGATCAAATTATTAAGAAACATCGGCATCATTTAAACATTTTGTTTTACAACTGCCGCCGTTTTCATCCACAAAAAGAAACTTGCTTAGCGTGTGTGGCCAAGATAAAATTGCCAATGATTTTCGTGGTGAGAAGTGGAACATGATCAAAGGTTCGATGTTGTCATCGTCATCGGGTATAGTTTGAGAAAACATCGAGCGAGTGGATCTATGGAACCGGCCAGTTTTTTGTAGGTCTGGAAGCAAAATTTTGTGACGAAACATCCTGATTCGAATACAAATCGTACGAGATGAGATCAACAAGTTTTTTGTGTAGTGTTAAACTTGATCAGGAGGTGTTCTGGAGTTTCTAAAACAAGAACGGAGGCAGGAAGTGCTAAAAATTTGGAACAGTATCCTTTGAAAAAAACCCATAAAGTTTTGGACAGTACAGATTTCATCACTTTGCGAATGGAAAGTTGTGGAAGCCTTCTGTTAAAAGCTCTTCTTCCGCTGACGTTAACTTCAATTTGCCCTTATTTTCGGGAGAGCTATCAAGAATGTTCTAGACAAAATGTTTCCAATAGTAGTATTGATATTTTTCTTTTTGTCTACTGTTTGATATCGTTCACATGAAACCAGAAAAAGTGCTTAAAAGTGACATTTTTATTGAGTGACTCTACAGATCTTATAGTAGCTACCCTTATTTTTATTGGAATTGAAACCAGAGGGTACTGTTATACCAAAAGAATTGTATAAACGTTAACATCTCACAAATCTTACTGTAGTTGCAAATATTTCTAGTGTAATGAAGAGCTAAGTGGGGTATACTTTTGGACACCTACAATAGATCTCCAAAATTTCAGAATTTCTGGCATAAATCCCGAAAAAGACTTTCTCCATGATTTTTCTTTTCAACTTTTCTCCCTTCAGAACCATCTTGACCTACGCAACCAAGAATTTGGTACTTGACCACCAACACCTCACACACTCGATTTGATTCAGCTTTTCATTAACCCTGTTCCCCTCCCCGCACATCTCTCTTCAGTTTTCTCTCTCCATTTAAATCTACAGAAAGAAAACGAATGTGTCCGTTTTCTACAGTATCCGCCAACTACTCTCTATCCCCCACTCATCATCATGACGCTTCTTCAAAATTGGCCGAAACTAAAGTATACACGATGAGAAATCATCTCGAACTTTTGCGATCTACATAGAGAGAGAGTGAGAGAGAGGGTGAGAGTCGGAGAACTAGGTGGGAGTGGATCTGTGGGGAGGGGGTGAACATCGCCTCCAGAAGATCTTGGCGGGAAGCAGGAGTAGGGAAAAAAGAAAAGTGGGCGGGACGCGGGAGGGCAAGACGATCGTCCGGACTAATTCATAAAAACGCGCTGAAATTAGTGAAAACCGGGAAAGACGAGGAGGTATCGAAGGGGGAGGTGCTTGTTTCTTCAGTGTCGTATAAAAGTGGAACCGAGCAGAGCAGTTTTGCCATGTTGGTCGTCGGTGGTCACAAACACCTCTCCATATCCCATCCATCTAGCCCTTCGGCCTCAATTTCTACGATCCATTCCTTTTTCTCATCTTATTCTTCCTTCCTTTTCTTGTTTCTTTCTGCCCTCCGTTGGGGGCTTAACACCGTAATCCTCAACAATTACACGTCGGATGTCTTGGTTGTGGAGTCTCAAGTCTCTATTTTCTTTACTTTCCTTTATTCATTCGATTTCAAATTCATTCTTCGCTCTGTTAGAAAACGTTTTTGGTTTCTTTTTCGTTTACAACCTGGAAATCCATGCTAGTCTAGCCAGTTTACCATTTTCACTACTAACTTTCATGATTTTATTCAACGGTTTTTTGTTTTGCATTGTCGCTGTCCCTAGTTAGGTTAATTCATTCACAGATTAGATTAAAATAACTGTCTTTATTCGAATTATATACATCTTCTCTTTTTTCTCTTTTTCTTTTTGTAGTTCTCTTACCGTTGTTTTCCAAATCCAAGTAGAATTTCCAGAATGAGATTACTACTCAACTTGTGTCTTCCCTTTTGTATTCTCTTTGCATCCGCACTAGCCGATTCCTATCATGACGGTGGATCATGTGGTACCAACTCAATTCCATATAAAATGGAAGTGGACAGTGACGGAAAACCAGGTACGGCAGTTCTCAAATTTCTAGAAAAAATCTTTGTCATTTCAGTAATTTCTTGCGAAGCACCATCATGCCTGGGACTCACATCGTCGCTAAAATCTCGTCCTAGAGAACTGTCGGTGGTGAGTTTTTAAGGATGTAGGGAGGGATGAAAGATGTGTCATAAAAGAGTTTTATAGCTCGTACTCTCTCCTCATCGGATAGCCGTATTTCCGTGTTTTTCGAAAGCACGGACACAGAAGGAAACATCTAGAAAGTGAAAATCAAGAACACCGGAGAATAGTTTAAAACAACATACATAGTAGATGAGGTCAATAATTAAGCTAATTAGGTGATAGGATTTCGAAACAGTATAGTCATCGGCTTCTTCTTTTTTTTCCGCCGATCAAAAAGTGTATAGTCTGTTTCAACCTTTTTATGTTTCATTAGCCCATTAGAGCGTCTCAGCTGATCTTTGAGACATAGCAAATTAATCTAGCATGTTTCTTTTCTTTTTGATGCTTATTCATCATCTGCTGCATTAATGCGTTCTCTGCCTTCTAATTGTGTCCATGTCAAGAATATACGTAAGCAAGCAAATTAATTGACGGGACGGTGCGCATCGGCGATCAAAAGTGCATGAAACTGGATGACCGGAACTGTCCGCGTGTGTGTGTACTTCTTGGTCGAAAAGCAACCATAATAATGAGTGATGAATGGTATTAGAAATGGTATTAGGAACAGTACGGTGGTCGTTCGGTTTTTTTACAATATTCTATTCCTTTTTAGAGCTGCGATCCATTCAAGGAGGTTGTTTGTGTGGACGAACTTCAATGGACTTCTGGATTAGTGGAAATTAATAATGGAACACATAGAACATTAAAAACCGAGTGCTGTTCTTATGAGGAAATGGCGACTGCTAAGAATGTCAAAAGCATCTTCCTAGGTCCCGGACAATCTTATGTTGGAGGGCTTGTAGAGAAAGATGGAGAAGAATCAGGATTTGATTTGATTAAAGAGATCAGAAAGACTGTGAACGCCGATAACCAGTAAGGACGTGAACGCCGAACTTTTTAAACAGTTGATTTTCAGGGTACAATACATTGTTGGAGTTTACCGTATGGTGTGTCACGCACGTTCTGACTCAAGTGAGTCTAAAGCATAGCTCACTCTCAAAACCAGAACAATTTTCCAGGCGAGGAACTACCAGTACTTTCCCGTAACAGAAGAAAGCTTCGCGAGAGAGTTGGAAAATACGACGATTATGAGGAAGATAGACATTACCGAAGACGGCGCCCATTTGCCATGAGAAGACGTGCTCTTCTACAAAGACTCGAGGATTACTATGACGACTATGACTACGATTTTAGACCAATGAGAAGACCATTCAGAAAGTAATATCCTATTCATTTACAAGTTGTACTGCTAAACATTTTCAGAAGCCGCCTTCCATACAACGAGAACGCACTTTGGCCCCTTCAATACTCCGCTCCACAACGATCCCGCGTCTTTGCCGAGAACACGTACGATGGGAAGACAGGTTTGTTAGAGACAATGCAAGACGGAACTGCAGCTCTTTCTAACTATGGTGATTCTTCAGTAGAATCCGGTCCACTTCCACCACCACCCAGCTCCAGCTACATCGATGTGAGTTTCGCTTGCTTCTAATTTTTCATCATGCCTAACACTAATTTGACACTAACTTTTACTAACTTTCTAGTCTCAAAACATTGCCCCTGCCTCGCCCTCGGTGCAGTCGCCGGCATACCCACAGAACTCCCAAATGCCACAACCGCCACCATCCGACTCTTATGCTGGATCTTATCAACAACAAAACTCATACACCTCTTATAATGGATACCCAACCGCTGATAACAGTCAATACAATGGATATCCGGCTATGCAGCAGCCAGCATACCAGCCAGCTTACCAACCAGCCTATCAGCCAGCCTACCAGCCAGCATACAGTCCGTCTTCCTACTCTGGATACTCGGTAAGACAAGCGCTAGCAGATTTTTCGAAATTTTGTAAAATGTTTTCCAGCCAAATTTGAACGGTTACTTTACAAAAATGCAATGCTTCTCTGGAGACATGGAGGTTGAAACTGAAGATGGCGTGAAACTAATCAAGGACTTGAAAATCGGAGACAAAGTACTCAGTATGGACGAGGCATTCGTGACATACTCGCCAGTTATCATGTTCCTTCACAAGCGCGACGACGAGAAAGCCGAATTCAATCTCATTGAAACCTCGAACGGTCATTCCATCAAGCTGACTGATAATCATTTGATCTACGTCTCCGATTGCAACGCGCGATCTGATTTGAAGTGAGTGGGAGCGAGACCCGCTTGATTCGAAACATGTATCCGATTTTTTTTTGTAGATTGGTCGCCGCGAAAGAAGTCAAGATGGACGATTGCATTCACGTCACAACAGAGAACAATGCCGTGATCAAGAAAAAGGTCTCAAAGATCAGCAAGGTAGTGGATACCGGAATCTACTCGCCACTCACCTCAACAGGAGATATCATTGTGAACCGCGTTCTAGCGTCTTGTCACTCGAATCTCGCCTTGAAATCTCTTCAACAGACATTCTTCTCACTCTACAAACGGACGTCAGGTGTATTCAACAAGTTCGCACTCTTCAAATCATCCCAAGATGATGGAAGTCTACCAGTTGGTGTGGAAACGCTAACGAGTGTTATGGATCTATTCATCCCACAATCATTCGTTTAACCACGTCATCTCACAGAACTAATAAGTTGTGATAATAATTGGAACGTTGTTTAATAATGTTTATTTATTGATTTATTTATGCTTCATTTTGCTTCTGCTTTTGTCTCCAACCCCCTCTCATCATGTTAAACTATGCGGTTATTATGTGCATTTTGGTTGCAGCTGCTTTTCTTTCACTGTCACCCTGCCATGTTTTAAGAAACGAATAAACAATGAATCTGTGCAATTGTGGATTTATTTTTGGTCTTCAAGTTTCAAAGTTCTTTTCGAAATCTAAACATTTCAGCATAAAAAATAAAGATTAAGTGGAGCTAAAATGTAATTTCTAGTACATAACTTGAATTCTACTCACCAGAGGATATGCAGTACTCTTCAAAACGCGCAAAACTCCACAAACAGAATAAAATTAATCTAGTTTGTCAGGTGAAATGCAAAAAATCGAGTAACCTACATATAAACCTTCAATGCTTTATATTGTGAGGTTTTAGTGCAAGTTCATGACTACATCCAAAGTCTGAAACTACCGTAAAACATGTATGAGAACAGCTCTTGAACTTTGACCAAACTCATATTCGTTACTGTATGGTTTTCTAGATTCAAATCTGGACTGCAAATTCAGCAGGAAATTATTGTTCGAAAAACTTTTCACTCTGGAACTGGTTTCCACCATTTCATTCACAATTATTCAATTTTTATAAATATTCGTCAATTCGAAAAATTTTTCAAGCAAAAACATATTTCATGTTCAAATACGTCATTTCGTACGAAAAATGAAAGTGGAGATCGGAATCTTGGCATTTTTTCAGGAGAAGAAATTTCTTTGAAGATATTATCCGCTACAAATCTTCATTGGTTAAACAATTTTTCGCGATCGAAATCGAAATTTCGATCATCTCCCTCAATTTTTGTCCGAACTATCTGATCTTCTATTTTAATAGTGTTTCTTTGACTAACGGGTATTTTTATGGAGAAAAACATGAAAAAAAGATCAAAGAATCGGTCACGAAAAAATCAGCTATCAGAAAAACAGCGACCATTTGTGAACTTTTCTATCGCATGTTTTATGGTATACGTCCTGGAAATTTAATTGAGAAAATCAATACTTTTTTGTTGCTCAAAGCCAAAGAACAGTTTCTGAACTTTCATCCAACAACAATTTCTCTTTCAAAAACTTATGTTTCATGTACATAGAATCCACGTTTTCGTAACATGTACACGATATATGTAATCCGAGTCGTGGAGGGCCCCCAATTCCAAGTGTTTTGAAAAGAAACTGACCGAGTGTTACAAAACATTGTCGTCTCAAATTTGTGTCAGACGACGACAACGGATTGCCGCTCGGCAAGTCTCGGTATATTCTTACCTCGATTCTGTTTTAGTGCACAGGGGGAGCTCTTCTTCTGCCTCTTCTTGCCAGTCTCATCTCCCTTTCTCTTATCGGTTGACCTTTTGTCATTTGGTCCCCATTGTTGCTTCTTCGATGTGACGGATGGTGGGGCTTTGAGGGGGTTTTCTCTACTAGACAGGATATTTTTTTGACTCTCTGGTATTTTTTTTTGTTTTTGCTCATCAATTGAATTCGGGAACAAGGGTCGTGGAGGAATGATAAGAGAGATGAAATAGTTGACAGGGTCGAACACAGATACCTTCCTGTGACGTCTAGTATTTTGAGGTAGATTTTGAACTTTTCAAAAATATCAAAAAATTAAACCTAAAAATCCAGATTCTATTAGCAACTTTTAAGAAATTTATAGAAGTTTTATTGATTCAATAATAGTTCAAAATATTCTTATGTAAGTGAAAATGTTAATATTTCAAAAACAAGTTAGTCTGGATCCAATAATTTTAAACGGTTCTTTCCGAACTGGTGAAATGGTAACTCCGTGTCCAAAATTCATAAGTTTTTTTAATCAAATTCTTGTCTTTCCATTTCATCAAAACCGTCAATTTCGAGCTCAATTATCTTGATTCCTGTGAGAAAAATCAAAAGTTGTCAACTAATGAAATATTGGTAATATTATGATCAATAATTTGTTAGTTGACAAAATTTGAACATCGTTCCCAGGAAATGAGATGTTGAAGCTCAAATTTGAAGATTTTTTTGCTTCTATTAAACGAAATACTGCTATGTGATGGAATTTTTAACAATCTCCATCCTAATGAATCAGAATAAACTTTCTTTAGATCTTCTCACTTTGATTTGCTTCCCATTAGATTGTGGATATGTTTTTTTCCAATCATTTTCTAATTTTACAATTTATCTCAAAATCACTCTAACAAGATAAATGATTGATGTGTGCGCTCTCCGCTGATCTTTCTTCTTGATTCTGCCATACAATCTAGATGTCCCACAGAGAGGAAAAGTTGTTACATATATCTTCTTCAACGTTTCCCAATAACTCATTTCACGTTTCGAAATGACATCAGAGCAGAACACGGGGTCGTCGCCACAAATCTTGTACGTGTATCGGACGACACGGGGTGGAAAATTGAGAAGTTTCCGGATTCCTGGGAAATGACTAGGTTATACAAGTAATCCGTCTCAAGTATCCCGCGCTCTAGTTTCATTTTTCGGGCCCCCGAGCAAATTTTGCAGAGAAATGGTCTTTCTATTTTGAACGTCACTCTTTTCCTCGGTTGTCTTTTCTCTCTAGCGCCTTATTTTTGAACAGTAGAGAGCTCAACATTTCAAATAAGGATTAGTTCTCACTAGCGGATTACGACTATATTGTACAACATTTCAAAGACTAGAGTGGCAACTTTTGACTTGCTTTTTGAAATTTCCGTCTTTTGTAAAACACAGTTTTCAGAATTTTTTGTCTCCAATAAGCTTCGAACCTGAAAAATAATCACTGGGTGGTATTTCATTAATCATCTCGAATGCCAATGTGTCATGGCATAGCATACAAACTCGACGATATATCCCAGTTGTCAGAACACGCCAGCTGACGTTCAGAGAGAGAGAAACGATAGGGGGTTTGTAAGAAAAGAGACCTTTTAGTGTGGCGGTGAGGAGACACCGAGAGAGATAGTCTATGGGCCATTTTCTCGGGGCGATTTGCAGGTGTCAACCGCAGATTTATCAAAATCTGAATGTTGTTTCAGTGATTTTATATCCGTTTTCCTATAGAAAAAAGTTAATGAATCGGTTTTTCCATTTGTTTCCAGTTTGCTTATTCGTTTCAAATGTTTCGAAACGGATCTAGTTTTAAAAAAGCACATAAATCAGAGACTGCAAATGCGATGTGTAGCAATTGGCAGCTAGCAAAATGCAACATTTTCGAAAAACAAGCCAGTGGGATTTTCACGTGTCGCAATTCGAAACTAGACATTTTATAGGTAATAAAATAGAACCCGCTGAGCATCTGTTCGTTTTTATTTTCGTTTTAAAGACAATCAAAATGTTCTTAAAACTTTTGAATTAGTTTACGCAGAAGATTGATTGTTTTTTTTTATTGTATTTTGGGTGGCTTTCATATTTTTAAATCCAACAAAAATTTGAACTCAACAAAATTCTTCATTAGCCTCCTTTCCATAACTTTCCAACTATTACCTTTCTTCTCATGATCCTCCATGTCCCTTTCAAAAATCATGAAGGCGACTTTTTCATAAAATTTCATTTTTGTTTTTCAAATGTTCAAAACCAGTATCGCACATAGTTCTCCTGAAAACTGGTGTAATCTCTTCAGCTACTCAGCGTTCGCCTTTTGTCTCAACTCGTGTAATTTCACTTGTTTACAACCACCACAACAACCCATCCCCACCCCGTCTCCACTACCACAATGATTTATTCACGACAGTTTCCGTTTACTTTTTTCAGAAGCATGGGAATGGCCCAACAATATAGCCCAAGCGACGCGTTTTTCTTTGGAGAAGCCTACACGACGTTCAATAATAGAATGCATGTTACGGTGAGTTTTTGTAGTGTTCAAATGAAGTTGAAATTTCAATTACTGGCCTGACATTATCCAAACTTCACACAAAATTGATTTTTTCAGGTCGCCGCCCGGATAATTCTCGCCGTTGAACTAATAATGCTATTTATTACGGTAGTCATTGTACCATTGACTATAGGGTTTTTCGATACGATCTCCTTATTTCAAATTCTAGTATGCGGATCTATCTGGGTCATGGCGTGCTTAGCCTTGCGACGACATAGACACGCTTTGCTCTGGCCTATGATAATAATGAAGGTACGAATTTCTTTTCCAGGACTTCAAACCCTTGTGAACCCAGATTTTCATGGAAAATTCAGGATATGTTATGAATTACCGATCTAACCACTTCTGAAAATTTTGAAGTCAGTTCCGAGTTATATAAGTTTCAGTACCAAAAATTGCTATTTCAATGCAAAAACAGTGATTTTCAAAAAGGATTTTCTCAACTTTCACAAAGTTATGGAGCACGTTTTTATTAAGGTGTTATACTTAAAATTAAATTATTTTTCATATTTTTATAATTTTCGAATGAATCCAAGTAGTGGAAAAACTCGAAAATGTGTAAAAATGTTGTTGAGAAAGTGTTTGAAATATAAAATGGCATTAAATTCTAGGAATTTATCAAATTTAATGTTTTGAAACGGCCTGAAACGTGTCACAATAGTGTCTGAAAATATAGCTTATTTCCTGAAAACGTGACTTATGGTACTGAAAATAATATACCTCGATCGAAACTGGCGAGCAAATTCTAAAATGTCTGTAGAGGTCAAGACTAACGCAAAAATTTCATCAAAATCTAGGTTAACAAGGTATTGAGGTTTCTTTGTTATTAATCTGGATAAAAAAGCAAAACTTGGAATTTCAGGTCTGTGAAATTATCTTGGGAGTATTCCTAATAGTGATCGCTGCACTATTAGCTGTGGTCCGTCGACGTGTTCTTCTTCGGTTGATGCAATGGAGGATAACTACAATTGATCGTAAGTGACATCATAAAAAGAATTACCCATATAAATAATCGTTTTTCAGACTCCAACCAAGGCATTCACATCATTGCTTTATTGCTTTTCATGTTCCTTCAAATTGTGTACAACACAATAGCCGTCCAAACACTGTGGGACGTGTTCGAGTATCTTCGACAACGAACATATTTCATATACAATCAGGAGCGCACCGCGGTGCATCAGTATTTTTTGTGAGAGACACCTTCGATACTTTATTTATTTTTACTTCAAGTTTTTTTTCTCAAAAATTAACGATTTCGGGCCAACCATTCAAATTTGTGATGTTCAAAATGTGATCTTTAGGGAACGAAAATTCTAATCTCCTAGAGCTTTATTTGTCTGATGTTTGACTATCTATTACTGCTACTCCTCGAATAAATGTCTTCAGCTAATTTTGTGTTCTGGTGGCATTTTCAGATTCAATTATAAAAACAAAAGGGCGAGTCGGTCCCATTCATTTTGTTCGTTTCCTTTGAAAACGGCGTTTCTCATTCAGATGGATAGTTCTCGAACTTTAGTCATTTTAGTCCACTCAAAAAATTCCCTATCACCAATTGAACTAATAGAAGATTACTCATTTGGGAGTGGCGCATCGTATCTCTTCCTAATTTTTTCAATTTATTTTTATCATTTTTCAAAACGAACTGTGCTGTCTCCCATAAAAACCTTCCTCGTTCTTGGTATCTGTCTGTTTTGATCAGCTCCTCATGCCACACGTCACTTCGAATTATCTTCAAAAAAGTTTCAATGACGCTGACATTCATTTCTTTTTTTTCAGTGAAATTGGGGGTGGTTTTTTCCCCGATTATTTTTTGTTGTCTCTCTTTTTTTTATAGGATAAACTACATTTAAATAGCATGAAAATAGCAAGTATCTTCTCACTGCGGGTCGTCACTTTTCTCTGAATAACAGCAGCCGTTGCTAGTGTCGAATTACGTGTAGAAACAATTTGGGGAAATAGAGAGAATGAAGTAGAAGTTGAGAAGGAGAGGGAAAAAAAAACTTATTTTTGAAGATGAAGATGATTATACTTTTTTCTAAGTTTTGTTCTTTGTTACCGAAAAGTTTAACGAACAACATTGTCTCCTAGGCAAAACATGAGGAGAGAAAAAAGTGAGAGAGCATCTCAAACAAACCGAAACGAAAATTGAATTTGAAAACCTCAAAGTTTTTACTGCTGAACAGAATATGCAGACAAAGTTATCTTTCCCTGAGAACCACCAAACAACACATCCCATATTTTCTTTTTTATTTTATAAATCGCGTCATTTTCTTGAAAGACTCCAAAAAATTGTCTCCATTGTGGAAAAAAAGGATAGAAGATAATACGATTATCTTACCCGCAGAAAAAAAAAATTGAAAATGGTTTTTATTCTTTTTTTTGTTCCTTGTACGGCCTTCCCTAAGCTAGACCAAGGTCGATTTCTGTATAGTAGAACTATAAAAGTTTATAGTACAATAGATCACGAATACAATCTAACAGTAGCTAACAAAAAATTTTTTGATGGTAAAATTTTTATTTGATTTCATTTTTCTTTTATTACTTTGTTATCATAACCTGAAGAGAACGCACCCCCGAAAACTTGTTTTTTCTTCTTTCTTCTCATTCTTGTGTTGTCACCGGAAAAGTGATACTACAGCCATTTGAGACGGTCGTATTTCTTCCTACCCGTCCTATCCACAATTTTTTGCTAACCCGAAGGAACGATCCCAACACAGATCCTTGTCTTTTTGTGTTTATTTGCTTAACAGCTTTACCTTGTCGCGCACTTGACGGTATCCATATCACAAACAGTAAAATCAACTTTTGTCAAATTTGACATGTCTGGCTTTTTTTTCCAAATTTTTTGAAGAACAAAAGTCTTGACTCTTCCTTCTTCTTCTTCTTTCAATCCAAACAGTGTTCATTTTGTTTATATTTTATATTTCCTTCATCAATTTTAAAACTCAAAATATAACTTTTTCGATTCTTAATCGTTTTCAGATGAAGCGCAAAAACTCATAAAAGTTTTATGTCTGGGCAAATATAATAATTCAGCCAGTGATAAAAAACACAGTAGTCTGAAAAAAAAACATTTTCCATTCCAATTTCTTTAATTGTTTCAGTGTGGGCGGTGATAAAAATGCTCACGTGGTGGGTCTGATGAAAAAAGGGCATTTACCCCACTATAAAACTTTAAACCCCCACACGGAGCTTAACCATTTTTTCTGTTTTATCCTATTTTCTTTAGTCTCAACTCTTCAGAGAAAAAAGTGCGAAGAAAAACGAAAACCCTTGAGAGAAAGAAGAAAGGAAAGAATTGAAATTCAAGTAAGATGATCATTATGAAGTGTGAGGGCGTTTAGGAATTATTTTTGCAAATTTTTCTTTGTGCCGCTTTCTCCTAGACTCTCTCCTGCTAGAGACTCGCTGCTCTTCCGTTTCAAATAATTCACTTTTCGTGTCGACAGCTGTTCGTCATACTTTCCAAAAAATTATGAGGTATCGTTTGGTAGGAAAGATCGGGGTGCCAACCGAAAGGCTCTTTCTCATCACTTGTCACCTTGGACGACAAGCGGTGTGTTTGACAACAGCACCCCATTTTTCTTATATTCTCGATCAATTGGTTTTTCTCACTTTGGGTGACTCCTATCTCTTTTTTCTGATCTTAACACATTTTTTGACGAATCGCAGTTTGTTCAACACTTGTTTCGTGTTTTGTTGGGCTACAAAGGCAGGTGGAATTTGTGCTGAATGCGGAAATTAAACAAATAGCTTTTTGCCCTTTCTTTCAATCTCCGGTTTTTGACAAGTTGAGAGCTAAAAATATATGTACAAAATCTGTCAATAGATATGCAAAAACCTATTTTTCAGTTGATTTTGGTCATGTTAACACTTTTAGGGTCCTGGAGCTCGGCTGTCAAGTTTCCGATCACTTTGAAAACTTTGGGGAATCTAAAAAAGTTGAAAACTTTGCATTCAAAACTTTGCATTCATAAAATTTAGAAAATTTTGAGTTTCAGCTATTTGCCGATTTCCGACAGACACTTTTTTTGGACTTTTTTTGTATTGAGAACATATTGAAAAGTGTCTTTCAGAAATCAGTCAATAACTGAAAACTTGGAATATTCAAGACATTCTGTGAATCCAATGTTTTCATTTTAGATCCATTTCATACCCACCAAAAATTTCAAATTGTTCAAAAACTCCTTAGCTGATGTGAGCTCCAGACTCCTGAGAATGAACGCAATGGTCGAAAATCAAATGAAAAATAAGTTTTATGCGAATCTTAGGGACCGGTACTACATATTTAAAAGTGTTTGATACATGCAAAGCTTTTTCAACTACCAAGTTTTGGCTAGAATGTACTTTTGTGCCAAAAAAAGTTCCCTAATTATCGAGTCAGAATTGAAATGCATGACCCAATATAGGGGGCAAGAGAAAGAACAATTATCTCTTCTTCATTTCCTCTCTGTTTCTTTTTATGTCTTTCTCCATCTTCTTAGACATTCCAATATTCTTCGTTTTTCAATCAAAAGTTCAGCGCCACTAGAGATTACGTCAAAAGCCAATCAAATTGAAAGTGTATTAAAATTTTCAATTTTATAGTAATCCAATTTAAGTCTAGTTTTTGTGACCAACATTTTCTCTTATGTTTCAATAAGCAAATCCTACAGTCACCCCTGCTGTGTAACCCCAAGGTTTTCTCCCAATTTTCCATCTTCACCTGTCACTTCAAATTTCTGTCATATTCCATTTTTTGCCTTCGTCCTTCGCTTTTGGCAACAAAGCCTATCATTATCTCTTCACTCAAAAAAAGTTTCGAAACTTGGGCAGACTGTCACTAAGGTCGTCAAATTATTTTTTAAGTGACAGTACTTTTTCATTTTGATGGGCGAGAGATATAGGATCCGCCCACCGATACATCGGCGCAATAAATAAACAAAATTGTCTGTCGTCAATTTTTTTTCCTACTTCTGCATTTTGATTTTTATTCCTCATTTTTTGACGAGACAAACGATTTGATCTGTGATCGTAAACAAGTTTTGAAAAGAAAAAATGTAAGTAAACCATTTCTAAAAGTTCAACTTGTCAATCAAAGTGATTCAAGAGGTTCTTCTTATCAAGATGTTCATGATTCTCTCTGTTTCCTTGTTCCCAAATAAAGTATCCCTTCTTTTTTCTCTGTCGTCCATTATCACTGATGTGTCTGAAGATCAAATTGCAGTAAGTTGTGAGCGCGTGTGACAGTCTGATTTTGTCAAAAAAAGAAAAAAATCGGTGTGTTTCAAAGAAAGAAATGCCGCCAGACACTCGGATCAACAAAGAAGTCGTGAGGATGCCCCCAGATCGTTGTGTTTCAGTTGTTTAGAGATCTTTAGTTTCCTTTTTTGTGTTACTCCTCCCACTTATCCACTTTTTTCTCTTTTTTCATTTCTTTTATGCATGCTGATCTGACAACACAATCTTCATTATTTTCTGTTGTGGGGCTACTACTTCTCCGGAAAAATAGAATAACGTTGTTTCATGTGGCAAAAAAAGAAACATCTTGAGTCTACAACAACCGGACAACTCTAATGAGGAATTTTTCGCGTGCAACGGGCATAACATCTTCTTCTTCTCATTCTTCTTCGTTTTCACTACTTTTCACATCTCATTTTTGGACAACTAACCCCTCCCGAAAAACAGGAATATGTACATTTGTTAGCATCTTTGAGTATTTTTCAGTATCTTCATTGTCTATATATTTCTATTCGTTGTATTAATTTTAGTTCGACGTTTTCATTTGGAAAAAAAACACTTATTTCAGATGGTATCTTGGTTACGGAAGAACTTACTCCTAGTGATGACGGTTGGTTCCGTCGTCCTGGGAGCCGTTTTGGGTTTTCTGTTCCGCGGTCTGCAGCTTTCGCCGCAGGTAAGCTACAGTAAATCTTTGTTCATCCATGCAAGCGAATTTCCAGAACATTATGTACATTAGTTTCCCTGGAGAACTTCTCATGCACATGCTCAAAATGATGATTCTTCCACTTATCATGAGTTCTCTTATTTCTGGTCTCGCTCAATTGGATGCTCGCCAATCGGGAAAACTTGGATCTCTTGCTGTCACCTATTACATGTTCACAACTGTTGTCGCTGTCATTGTAAGTGATCGGATTGTTTCAGACAAACATTCTGGAGCATTTAGACTGGTATCTTCCTTGTGTTAGTGATCCATCCCGGAGATCCGACTATCAAGAAGGAGATCGGAACTGGTACCGAAGGAAAAACAGTCAGCACCGTTGATACACTCTTGGATCTTCTCAGAAACATGTTCCCAGAAAATGTCGTTCAAGCCACCTTCCAACAAGTTCAGACCAAGTATATCAAAGTTCGGCCGAAAGTGGTGAAAAATAATGATTCGGCGACGTTAGCGGCGTTAAATAACGGAAGTCTTGATTATGTCAAGGCTTCCGTTGAGTACACTTCTGGAATGAACGTTCTGGGTTAGTTTATGATATGCATGAGAGAGAGAGAACCACAAAGAAACATTTCTCTAAATTTTGGGCTAACCCTCGAGTATCGTAAATGGTCTAATAGAAGCCCGCCCTATAGGTTATTTCCAGCTCAATTTTCCCAGTTCCTTCAAGAGAAAACGACAATTTGACAACTGAATTAATGTTATAGATATTACTAAAAACAATCTATCAGAACAATTTTGTGAGATCTTTCACGGAAACCGGGACAATTGAGCTTCTATGAGAGCAATAACGGAAATTCATAAGCACTCTCATACTTTTAGGAGTCATCGTCTTCTGCATTGCCATTGGAATCAGTCTCTCCCAACTCGGTCAAGAAGCTCACGTCATGGTTCAATTCTTCGTTATTATGGATAAAGTCATCATGAAGCTTGTCATGACTGTCATGTGGTACTCTCCATTCGGAATCTTGTGCTTGATCATGGGAAAGATTCTTGAAATCCACGACCTCGCCGATACCGCTAGAATGTTGGCTATGTACATGGTCACCGTTCTCTCCGGACTTGCCATTCATTCTTTGATCTCGCTGCCACTGATCTTCTTCATCACCACCAAAAAGAACCCGTACACTTTCATGAGAGGACTTTTCCAAGCTTGGATTACAGCTCTTGGAACTGCTTCCAGGTAAAAAAGGACAGAGGTTAAGAATTACGATTCGAAGTTCAATATTCCAGCTCTGCCACTCTCCCAATCACCTTCAACTGTCTTGAGGAGAAGTTGGGTGTTGACCGTCGTGTCACTCGCTTTGTCCTTCCAGTCGGAGCTACTATCAACATGGATGGAACCGCTTTATACGAGGCTGTCGCTGCTATCTTCATTGCTCAGATCAACGGGGTTCATCTCTCCTTCGGTCAGGTTGTCACTGTCAGGTGAGACCATTTTCAGAATTAAGGAGTTCTGCAAAAGTCTATATTTCAGTTTAACTGCAACATTGGCTTCCATTGGAGCTGCTTCCGTTCCATCTGCCGGTCTTGTCACTATGCTATTGGTGCTCACCGCCGTCGGTCTTCCAGTAAAGGATGTATCTCTTATCGTCGCTGTTGATTGGCTTCTGTAAGACCTCCTAACAGGTTTTTGAACTTACTGATTGTTCTTCTTTTTAGCGACAGAATCAGGACCTCGATTAACGTTCTCGGAGACGCTATGGGTGCCGGTATTGTCTATCACTACTCCAAAGCCGATCTCGATGCTCATGACCGCGTAGCTGCTACCACCAGATCTCTCTCCATTGGTACTTAAACTTAACGATTTCTGATGGATATCTGATTTTGTTACAGCTATGAACGACGAGAAGAGACCATTGGCGGTTTACAGCAGCCTTCCAACCGACGACGACAAACACACTCATTGATAACCTCTACATCTATTTCAACTTGAAATCCCTTTTTTTATATCTTCAACAATTAGCTATTCTTTCGCTTCCATTGTATTCTTCCAAAAACTCTTTTCTCATTAATTCTCGGTTTCATCACCCGACGCTTTCCTTGCATGTTACCCCGATGATATTGCTTCTAGAATTCCCCCCGATGAGCTTTTTCGACTACAATTAGGATATTTGTTCCAAAATTTAGTCCATTTTCGAATTTCAACTTCTCAAACTTTCATAATAAACACCCATGTTGCGTTGCTGAACTAATGGCGCCGCCAAGTGCAGAGCAAAAGAGACAGGCATTGTAAGGTTTGGCACGGGCAATAAAAGCTTGGCCTCACCTTCTTATCACTCGCCTTGCGATGTGTTCACAGAGGCTGGTAGGTAAGTTTTTTTCTCGTTTTTTAAATGTCTGAAAAAGTTAAGTGCATTTGGTAAAGCTTGAAAGAGAAATCAAAGGGTAATAAATTCAAGAGCTAGAATCAATACTGTCCCAAATGACCATATATTCGAAATTGAAAGCATTAAATGTCTGAAAAAGCACCTTTAAGATTCGGAAATTATAATTAAAATGAATAACAATTTTTGCATTTACCAAGTTTTTTGCACATAGTTTCCTGATGGACTGAAGATACAAACTTCCATTCCTGCCAATAATTGTATTAAAAATTGCTAAATGCAAAAATCTGTCTTCATATTTTTCTTATAATTTGGGAAGTTTTCAAACCAAACGAACAGTTATTAGAGATGTATTCATTAAGACACCTGAATTTGAATACTGTAAATAGAATTCATTATTTTGGTCATTCAGCCAGTACTGTAGATTTAACTTTCCGTGTTAAGAATTGTGCTTTATGATGATTAATCCAATTAAATTCAATTTTTCAATGACTTGCTGTTATTGCTCCTAATGAATCTCACCCTATACGTTCACTTTGAGCTCAACTATCAAGGATACTATGAGAGATATCAAAAATCAGTCAACTGATAAAGTATTGGTGATGTTACGATAAATAATTAATCAGTTTAACATTTCTGATATGTTCTGAAGGAACCAAGATAAATAGGCTCAAAAAAGGGCTAGCTTTCATTAAAGCAAACACGATACAAGACTATGCTTTTTTTCCATTTTAGAATTTTTTTTACATTATAATATTTCACAATTCTTAGAAAATATTCATATTTCCGGAATTTCGAAAATGTAGAACATGACTACTATTTTCAGAACTCCCATAAAACATTCTATTGTGTCCCCACCCATCTCATCTCCAAATTTGTATTTGATCTGTGTGTCGGGGTGTTTGAGCGCTCTGACAAAATATGACATGAAAAATCAGTGTTATTTCTTTCGTTTTTTTATTTGCATTTGACTACTTTTATTACTTGGCAAAGATGTCGTTACACACACACGTCAGTACAAGAGAGAAAGAGAGACTGTTTCAATTTTTATCACAAACGAGAACGATTATTAACAATTGAATTACTTTTTATCAGTGTCAAGACGTGGCAGATTATATAGTTCTTCCACGGTTAACCCCCTTTTCCGTTGGCAGACACCGAGAATGGGCTTCTCCGAAAATTCGGAAAAAACTGCCTGAAGATGTGGAAAAAAGGAAACATCTGAAACAAAAAATCTGAGAACCGAGTTAGAACGTGGAATCTCAAATTAAAAAAAAACAGCATCTTAACGCTGAACAGTCCGTTCTCACAATTTCACAACCATATAATCCATGCGTCACTTTTTCGGAATAAGCCTAATCGATTCAAACTACTGATAATGCCATTTAGCAGTGTCACCGATTCCAACAGTGCACAATGATTTTAATGGGGTGTAACCAGGGTGTGTATGTGTATGGAAATGTAAAACAAAACGATGCAATAGATGATATGACTCAAGAATAGCATAGACTGAGAGTCAGAGAGTGTGGGAAGAGTCTTGATTTGATTAGCTGAACCGTGCTCCGCACTTTTGCTCCGCCGTCGCACCCGATGGATCTTCTTTTAGTGATACTACTGGCGGCGTTCTGCACAACCGCCAGTACCGTCGACAGTGAAGGAACTAACTTTGTGTTCGCTTTTGTCAGAAACGCCAATGACACCAGTATCGCAAATCAGGTCTTAACGGCCTCCGGTAAATTTCAAAAAAATAATTGTTTATAATTTTTCTCTTGTATAGTCCTCAACCAAAATGCTCAAGATTGCCAATTCACATTAACCTACCGTCCGGACTATCACAAATATACACCGCCCCAGAACATGTCTGTCACAGTTCCGAAAATGGGAGCAATCGAGGTTTGTTCAAATCTTGATATTTTTTGAATAATCAAAACAAGAATTCAGGTGCAAATTCCGAGCTGGTACGGATGGAATTACGCAAGTACTAGTGTCCAAGATGACGTGTTTCTGACACTAATGGGATTCTCTACGTGTCCAGTGACTCTGCTTGCCAATAATTATGATATTTCCACCGGACAAGGAGACACCTTCATGGGTAAGTATTGATTGTGGATTGAAAGACTTGAAAAAATACTCTTATTCCGGAGTCATCAAAATTCTTGTAGTGATTTATCTGACCTGATAAGATGAGTTAATCGGAACTGAGCAATAATTTAAATTTTTTAATGTCTAATTTTGAATATTCAAAAAAAATGTAGATATTGTTAAAGGAGACAAGACGTTCTTTGAACAAAGATAATGATTATTAAACAAAAATAGTACTAAAGTGTCTTGTCATGGGCCGGGCCGGGCCGGGTCAAAGCGATAAATTCTCCGGCCCGGCCCGGGTCAGATTCGAAGTTTTTTGAAAATTTTTGAAGTTTTTATCAAAGTTTCTATAAATTTCAAACAAATTTTGAAGTTTCGATTTTTTCATAAGGACGGATGATTCCAGGAAGTTTTTTTTTGAGGTGGAATTCAATAAATTTTTCTCAAAAAATTTCAAAAAATCAGCTACCCGGGCCGACTGGGCCGGGTTACCGGGTCGGCCCGGATTTTGACAAGTATGGTTTTATCGTTTATAGTTGGCGACTTCCACAAAAAATGGTGGAATAAACTTTTAATGTTGAGCTTTAAATTTAGAAGAATATTTACGAGTTTCAATAGACCGTTTTTGTTATTTTTTTCCGAGTTATATTTTTTATATTGAAAATAGATACCTTCTTAGTTTGGTATCAGCAAATTCTCCATTTTTGGACAATGACGCACGGTTGTTGAAAAGATCAAGCCGATTGAACATTCATTAATCATGTTCATCATCTACTTTAATTACTTTTATTACGAAATGCGAAGTTATGACACATCAAATGTATTAAACGAAAACTTTTCAGTTCTGCCTACAACTTGGGGATCTAAAAGCTTCACATTCTCTCTGCCACCAGCCGTCATTTCTGGCACCTCCCAGTACGAGCAGATTTTCGTTCTTCCAACTACAGAGGTATTTTCACTTTTTTTTCACAAAATTTAATGACCTTCTCAAAAATTTCAGGGAACCACTCGTGTGAACGTTGTCGAAATCGGTAACGCTCAGTCGTTCTACAGTTTCAATGCCACCTATGGAAATGCTCCAGCCGTTTACATTGGAACTCGCACCGCAGATAAACGTCCACGTACTTATCATGTGACTTCTGATAAAGATGTTCTGGTTAGTTTTTTCTTCCCCTGAGAGTTTTTATTACATGGAGAGCATTTTATTACTCAATTAGAGATCAGCATCATATTGTATTCAGATTGTTGCCGGAGTCACATGTGCTGGAGCAGATATAAGCACGTGCGATCATGCGGCCTACATGCCTCATCCACCACCGGCCAGCGGTAAGAGCTTTGCAGATAGATCAACTTTCCACCCTCACAAATCTCATTCTTATACAAGGATAATCTAGGATTTCTCTTTTGTTTGAAAAGAAAAATGAAGCTAGATTCGATGAAAACAAGAAAAGAAAAGTGTGATTAATTAAGATTGCTATGCATACGACTACTACGACGATGATCATGTCAGCTACCTGCCAACAACCACACAGTTTTTCACCGACATTCCTGGAACGTGTTTGGTTGGACAAAATGTAAAAATTGAAATAGAAAGAAAAGAGAGAAAGTGAAGAATTCCAGATCACAAGTATGCTAAATGATGGGCTCGCCAACACAATTACGATCAAACCACAAATGGAATCTCCACTTTGGACGATCCAAACTACAAAAGCTGATCAGACCGGAGTTGCTTTTCACAACGGGTAAGATACTTTATGAAAAAATGTTTTTTTGGGAAACGAAATTGCGAATATATAAGATTACGTTTCAGAGGATCCAACATCCACATCGCCAGATACTATGATGGTACCAAGTATAACGCTCGAGGAGCGTTCATTGCAACATCTCCATCTATGACTCAGTTCCACGCCGACAGCACTTCTTTTTACACTAGAAACGCCAACGATTCGCTAGAAATTTATTGCACTGTGATTGCTTGTTCTAAGATTACTATTGATACAAAGAATATTGTCATTGCGGACACAAAAGTTGTGCAAAAAGTGGATGGCGTCTCTTATTACATTTTTGTTATCACTATCGCAAACGCTGGATTCCATCAGATCTACTTGGATCCAAACACAAAAGGAACATACTCGTTCTTTGTTTTTGGAAAGAACATGCAGTACTCCTACGGTTATGTGGGAGGAGTGAACAGTAAAACAGCTTTAGAGATTTTCGGGAAAATGCTTAATTACAGAGCCAACATTTGTTCTTGCACCTGCCACTAGACCAGGACCAACCACAACTGGCCCAACTACATTGACACCACCATCAACCGTAACGACTCAAGTGAGAAAACAAGTTTAATTTGATATTTCGAAAAATGTCGATTTCCAGGCGCCAACATCAACTGCCACGCCACCCGTCACCGCTCCCCCATCATCCTCCCCTGTCACAAGTAAGCAAAACAGTACCCCGATACCTTCTCAGACCAGTTCCACCTTGGTTCCCACACCGGCACAAACAACAGCTTCTATCCCATCCCTGCCCACTACTGTAACCAAACCCCCAACTTTATCAACCGCTACGCCATCTTTAATAACCAGTACAGTATCTCAACCAGCAATGACTACTAGTAAACCTTCTCTGACCACTATGACCACTCAGCATGTAACCACTAGCATTCTACCATTAGGTTCCACCGCTACTGCTACCCTTCCTGCGCAGACCACCATGACAACCACGCCAGTGGCTTCCACTACCCAGCCTGCTGCTAAGTCTACTGTCACTCAGCCAGTTATGACAACCAAAACTACTATTCCAGTGGTCACCACTACTCAGCCGCCATTAGTGTCTTCTACCGTAACCCAACCAGCGATGACCACCAAGACTACTGTGGTTACTCAACCCGTAGTAACTTCTACAGTTACTCAACCTGTGATAACTACCATGACTACAAAGGTTACTCAGCCCGTTGTGACTACTACAGTAACCCAGCCCGTTATGAGTACCATGACAACTAAACCAGTGATTACTACCACCCCTCCTGTAGTGACCACTACTTCAGTGACTCCGGCAGCTACTTCATCTACCGCGACTTCAACAAACCCACCAGTCACGACTACTCCGCCTGCAGCAACTTCAACTCCAACTGTTGCAACTGTAGCTCCACCAGCCTCCACCAGCACACAACCAGTAGTGACTACCGTAACTGTCCCTGTAGTAACTACCCAAACTGTTCCCAACACCCCACCCGCATCTTCATCGGCTGCTCCACCGACTTCTACAGTAGCTACCACGACTAAAAATGTTCCCGGTAAGCTTTAGCTTCTTTTTGGGTTGGGCTGCTTTTTTTTTAGTTTTCCACTGTACACCATTTGGTTTCTTTACTTTTCAGTTGTCACAACACCAACCACCGTAGCAACCACCACAACTAAAGCTGCTGTAACCACACCGACAACAGTCGTCACTACTCCAACAGTTCCAGTTACAACGCCAACAGTTCCAGTTACAACAACTACCCAGCCAACACCTAAAGTAGTAACCACACCGACTACAGTAACTACACAAGCTCCAAGTACTTCAACCCAATCCTCTTCGGTTGTTTCTACAGCCCTTCCAATGGTTCTTACCATTTTCGTTTCTCTCTTTTTCTAAAGTTTGTATAATTCAAATTATCATAACTCTATACTTTGTTTGTGTCACAATAAAGGTTTCTGAAATCAAAAAAAAATTGCATTTCATTTCGTTTTATCTCATAGTTTCTCACTAGAACAATACCAAATTTTCAGTCACAGTCATCACGAAATAAAAAGAAAAATAATGAAAACCCGACCTGGTGTGTCTGTTATCAGTTTTGTTGGACAAATTCTATGTCTTCAACTATGCGTGATTCATTTCTATCATAGAATCGAATGAAATCATAAAAATAATGCATTTTATTTCATTTCACAAGTTTCTTCCATTTTTGAGTAACACAGTCAGTGGGATAGGGGAGAAGAATTAAGAACACAGAATTTTTGGTAAGAGATCGATGCGTTTAATAATCAGGGTGTAGGTGCAAAAATAAGTTATTTTCCGATAGATAAGGCCAAAGAATGATGCAGGTAATAAGTTAATAAGGGAAATCAAATGAGATTGTTGGCTCCTGAGTCGCCACTTTTCTGCATAGTCTTCAAGCAGCACATGATTTGTTGGAGCATCATGGAGCAGACCAAAGAGTTGTTGTTAGTTGGGAAATCCACCAACTCGTCGGACGGAGCACCGTCAAAGCTTCCGGTGCTCTTTACAATACGCTTTCTTCTGCGTGGCCGGTAGACGTAGTCAGGGTAAGTGATGAAGTGCTCTTCACGCAGTTGTTTGGCCTATAATTCATCACAATGAACATTAAAGGGTTTCTGTTCATCTAAATAGAATTTAACTCACGCGCTCAACAAATGGAACTTTTTCCTCATCAGCCATCGCGCGCCACTCAACACCCAACATTTTAGAAATATCAGAATTGTGAAATTTCTGTCCTGCTGCCGAAATTTGTTGACGCCGTTGTTGTGACCACACCTAGAAATTAAGAATTACATTTTCGATCTGCTGATAAGATAAATTACCATAAATGCATTCATTGGGCGTTTGATACGTTCTTCACGTGGGCTCACAGCTGACATCTCTCGTTTGGAGCACCGTTTGGTTGCTGAAGACTTCATGGATGCCATGAACTTTGAAACCATATCTTCATCGGGCATATCGGCAACGAGCTTGAAATCGAATGGGTCCGATGGAGCGTCAATTGGGGTTTGTGGAATGGCCATATCAGAATCCGTGGAGCTCCGACGGGATCTTTCAGAATCCCGCCCATTGGTGGCATCACTAGCAGACATTACCAATGCCATGATAGCAGCTTGATCCATAACAAAAGGAAATCCTATTGACAGAGGTGGTGATGTTGTCTGAAAATAAAAAGCGAATTCATTATTCTTTCAAACCCGCATGTATACAGAATTATTATATCGCTTGTTCTCGAGCCATTGTGTGGAGACAGGTGAACAAGAGAGAATTAATGAATCCCGAGTCTCAGTCCCTTTCTCTCTCATTATCCACAGATACAAAATATGTTTTTTGTTACTGATGGTAATAATGAGAATAGAAGGAGAAGAAAGGAAAAAATGACAAAATGAAAGGGAAGCGACGATTGATATGAGATACAAAAAAATACCCGGGAAGGGAAATGAAAGAATGGTATGATGGTTAAGAAATGAGGGAAAAAAGGTTGTTCAGAAATGAATGATTAGCAAGCAAGTGTCGTATCAATGTTTGTGCTAGATTGTTTATGAAAGTTCACGGGGCATCTCGCCCGCCTCTTTTGTCTTTTCTGACTTTTTTTTTGACTGACGTGGCAAATTTTTGAGAAAACAATTAGAAGAATGGAAAAAAGGTGATATGTTAAATTAGGCAAAAACAATTTTGCAATTTTGCTAGTGTGAGAGTCATGAAGAAGCATTTTCTTCCCGCATGCGCACGCCCCACATTATAACACCGGACTTCACATGGACTTTTGTCGTCGCTTGAAAGGACATTTTGTAGTTCTGCAGATGTAAATGGACTTCGGACTAGATTCGAATGAAGGGATCAAGCACAAGAGGGTGAAGAAACGAAGGTGGAGACAAACTGAGCATATGCTTTTATATTTATATATGTATATGAGGGTGGAAGAAAGGAGGCGGTGCCCGAAAGGATGAAGATTCGAGAAGAAAGGGAGTAGAAGAGGGAGCCTTCTTATTCTCAATTCATGAGCCATTGTATTTCGCTGGGATTACATATCTTTGGAGGGTACCACCTGATCAGGAGGAGGGAGAAGAAGAATTGGTGCATTTACAATAACATAATGGCCGGTATTCATGTGCAAAGCTCCTTTTATTGCTGACAAAGCTACTAACACAACTTTTGTTAATCTTGTGAGAACGAGAGAAAGAGTGCCTTCTTGAATAAAGGCATAATTTGTAAATGGAAATGGGGTATTGTGATGGAGATTGTCTATTTACACTAGTTTCAATGGAAATTCTCTTAAAATCTTGTGGAGGTGTGGGTTGTCACGAGCAACAACGAAAGTATAGATTTTGTGGGATTCGACAACAATCAGATGATAATGATTCATTGTGTTTTGGATGAGGGGTATTGTGGAAGAAATTTATTTCGAGAATTATAGGGAATTCGAATTTTGAGATGGGAATATTCAAGGGGAATATATATTCTAGCAATTAAAAAAATCAAGGGAATCCCAAATTTTGATTCTTGAAATCCTTCCATCACTGTACGAGGAAAAAGTATTGAGAGCGGATATCTTGTTAATCTTTTCTTAATGGCACAATAGCAAACTACTCTATTTTTGAGCCTACTTCAAATTTTATTCTCATTTTTTCAGATTTTTATAATATTTTTACAGCTTTTTTCAATTATTTTTAACTGATAATACAATGCAAATCTTTGAAGAATTGAGAAGATAGGAACTTGATGTTTCAAATAGTCTCCAAAAATACGGTAGCTCTCTTTTGCGCCTTTAAGAAAATTTCAACGAGATTTTCACTTTCCAGTTTGTTTTTGAATTTACAGTACCCCACTGTTCTAGTCTTGTCAATGCAGTTTCTTCAGTCAAAATGATTCTAATGTGGTAATAATTTTTAAATATATTTGATAGTTCTTGAACCATGCAAATTAATTCAGATGAATTTCATATGTTTTGAACTTTTTAGCATTTTCTCAGGGTCCCTTCATACTTTAGTTTGTTTTATCCCACAATAATTCTATGAGAAAAAGCCAGCCTCAAAAAAAAATTTCCCGTGATACCTCCGCATTTCTACCAACTAAAACACTTGTTAACCTATAAGCTCCAAACAATGCTGATAACAACTTCTTCAAACTAAACATCACAGAAAATTTGTCATATAAGCACATGTGTGTTTACGCGAAACACTTTTTTCCTTTTTCTTCCGATAATTCTTATTGTAAGGTGACATATAGAAACTATTTTCCTGAGTGTGTGCTCCCAAATAACCAGTGGTCAACAAAAGCCTTATTCTTGTGATCTGATGGTTTGCAGAAATGGATTAATTCCTATTAAAGAATCACTTCACTGATTTCTGTTAGTGGCCCTTAGGCATATTGTGTTTGGAAGAAACGTCTTGTTGACTTGAAATTTCCCGGTGGATATTTTGAAAGATTTGAAAAATCTTTTGCTTCACAGAGCATTCATCCACTATTTGTGTAAACCTTTTCGAAAGATCATAACTAACAGAAGCCCTAGTACGTTTGTTGAAGGAGCTTGGACATAAGGAATGCAAATGGGAGAGGAAAAAGTAATTACGAAAGGCATAAGGTTTCTCACCTTTCCCGTTGTCTAGCAGAGACAAAAGGTGCAACCACAACGCTTTGTTCATTTGATTAAATGAGATTTTGGTTTGGCCTTATTCGCCGGAAGATGAACTTCATCTAGGGATGCATTCTGCACTTCTGAGGCAGTAACGAGATATGTCGAATATCGAATTATCAGAATTTTTTAGAAATGCAATGAAGCAAGGTTGTAAGGAAGTAAGGGTTAATGAAGGTCTTTGGTTTTCTGGACAAAAATATGAGTAGCAGCTAATATGTTTCTATGATTTCATTATTTGCAAAAATACATTGATAACAAATAAAAAATTGTTTCAGCATGAGTAATGCAAAACTGGTCAAACAAACTATGACATAATGTAATTTTATTATAAGAAATTGGCTCAATACTCTGATAGAACGCCGATTAACTTGTTTCAGCTATGTTTCTACGAAAGACATCACTGATAAATAATCATCAAAACTGCATCAAGACTTTCTGACTCTTTCCGGAAAGAGCGATCCCAATGTGAGAACTCCGGATTTTCTCGGACTCGAACTACCGGTCACAACGATTCACAAATTTGAATTATGGGACTGTTTTTAACAAGTAGAATCGACTTAGTTCGCAGAATTATACCTTTTAGTGGAATGTATTTTTTAAGATTTCAGAGCCCGAATTAAAAATGTTGTATGGTGAACATGCTAGGTGACTTTAGCGGCGTTGAAGTTAGTAAATCTGGCAATGAGGCTTGACGAAAATGTTTACGCTACCATTTATTATTTTAACGAGTTTCAGAACCCATTAAAACCTATCATTCTGATCTTCAAAGACCAGTTCAAAGTTCCTACCACAAGAAAAATGTCCAATCCTTTAACTCACCATCGCGATTTGAGACGCATAAGGTTGACAAGCCAATGGTAGAGAGAGCATATCTGTAAAAAGTAGAAATAAAAATTATACATAAAACTTTACGGAAGAATAGGAATGACAAGGATGACAAACGGATTGCGCCATTTTTTTTGTTTATAGAACATCATTTTTGCTATTGTTTATTGAAAATAAAAAGGTGAGTGAGGACAATACGATTGCAAAAAAATTGGAAGATGTTCATTGTTTTTTCTCCATCAATGACTCTCTTTTATTTTTTGTCTGGAGTACGATTTTTGAAACAAAATGCTTTGTTTGATCTTATAAGGATTTCCCTGATTCCTTAATTTTATACTACTTCTTGTTCTAGGTGGGGGTGTAATCCCATTGAGCTGCTGAACTGCAAAAACGGATTAGAAATTTCCAAAACTTCTAAAAGGACATCCGGTCTGTTCAAGTCTAAAAGGATGGGAGATCAAAAGAAGAGAGGGAGATAAAGGGATTTAGCTTTCACATCCAGAACGATACACATTGAAAAGGTTTCTAAAGTTCAGAATCCAATGAGATTAGGAAAATCAGCTGCCCTTCTATTTCGGAAAACAAACACAGCTCTTTTTTCATTTGTTTCTGCACGTCTTCAAACATCAGACCGGTACAATAATAATTCAACTAAAGTTACGGAATGTTTCAACAAATGACGGTCGATTGAAAAAAAGTAACCTAACAAGGGGAAGAAGGACAAGTGGAGAAGATGAAAAGAAGGAACGATTCATATTTGAACAAAGCAAATTGAACACTGTTGAAGGGAGAGGAAATAGAAATTAGTCATTGAGCGGAAACAAAGTTTTAATAGTATTTCTATTATTGGAGGGGTGGACTTGTGAACACTTTGTAAACACCTTTGAGTACTTTCACAGCAAAATGAGACAAAGCAACGTTTTTTTATTAATAAAAATGGATCTTGACCTCAACCTCAGAAATTTTCAATCAAAATGCACATAAATTATTTGTTGTTTCTTTCGTGTCGAATCGAAAAGCCAAATGACAGTTGACAAATGAAACATGGTAGGATTTGAGTTATTGAGGCATGACCAAAGGTTTTGAAACGTGAATTTGTGGAAGGAAAAAACAAAAAAAAATGAAACAAATTTGATATATATTATATAAACAGGAATCGCCATTTTCTGGAAAGTTGGAAATTAATGAATGATCCGAAATGAACCGAAATGCAGATATGAGGCTTGGAAACGTGTCAAACCAAAAGTCCAGTGCGTCCTAATTAGAACTAGGACCTTTATAATGAGCTTTCACGGCCTAATGCATTTTGAGATCGAATTTCTCCTTATCTGCAATCCCACTAATCAACTACTACAAGAAGGCTCAAGATGATACACCAGCACTAAATGAAAATTAATACTGAGGACTGAAGAAAGTGTGAGGTGTCATAAATGGCAACTACTGTATGTGTTTTTGAGTCATCAGGGTCAACAGAGTGGCAAAACTGTATTATTAATTGCTTATTTAGAATGGTCTCTAACAAACACTGTATCGTAAAACCTATAATAAAACTGCCAAAAAATTCTAATTTCGAGTGAAGTTATAACCCGTATTAAAAGAGCAGAACCTTCTGTATTTCTATTAATGCTCGTTTATTGAAAAGCTATTACTCTCGTCCGAAATCAATGCACGTTGCGGCCGAAAATTACTCAGAATGGCATCGTCGGTCGCACATCGAAAACAACAAATTGATGCATGCGCCTTTAAATACCGTACCTCGAACGTTTTTTATTTTGGGCCCTATTTGACTGTTTTTTTTTATTTCATAAGAAAAATAAATTAAATGTTTAAAAGAATTACACAAAATTAGGCTGAAACAAACGAGAAAATAAGAGAAAAAGGCTAAAATTCGATACATGTTGAGGTACTGTATTAAAGGCGCGTGCAATAATTTGAAAAATACAGCAAGTTCTCTCTGTGGGAGCTAAGCTCCGCCCACCATTGTTTTCTCGGCCGCAACGTGCATAGATTTCGGACAAAAGTAACATCAGTTTTACAGAAATTGAGAATTTGTTTTTCGAAAAGAAAGAGTGTTTCAACCACATCCTGTGAATTTGTGATATTTTTTGAATATGTTTTACTGGAAACATGCGAAAAATTTTGAATCCAAGGAATACATTTTGAAGAGACGATTCTAAGCTAATGTCTCACTTTTTGAGAAAGATTCCAAAGGTGATCGATTGTCAAAACATCTCTTCATTTAAATCATCCATATTAAGTTGTCATTTCGAGAAAAAAGTTTTGGTATACATCAACAATTTTATTGAACAATTTGGAACTAAACAATCTTGTAGACTAATTTGTAAAAATTCTCAGAACTTAAAAAATCAGCTACTAGCCATTTGTTGCTATTGTCGATTATACACTAATAAAATTGTTAGCTGAAACAGAATTCAATAATTTTTTTTGCTCTAAATATAGCAATTGTATTAATTGAAGTTTTATTCAATAACTCCCACTTATTCATAAGTTCACATATTATTTTTTCAAATATTCCTTCAGAATCAACGAATTTTTTATGTTTCCACTCGTTTTCAGTTCTCCGACCGTCCCAACATTGAATTCATAATTTCCTTGTTTTTTCACTTTTTTAAAATCTGTGACGTGGATCAAACAATCATTATTTTCTGTTCTCATTTCAGGATTTCACATTTGTTCGTGTTTTGTTTTTTGATTCGGAAACCAGCACATTCCGGAATACCAAAACAGAGGAAAAAATATGCCATTCGTATAATGAACACAGGAAATGGAATTATTTGAGCTCACAAATGACAGAGAGAGAGAAAGGGAAAAATAGAGGACTGACTTTTGAAATCCAATTGTTTTGATTTCCAATTCAGTTGGTGTTCCAGATAAATCTAGATATATCGGGGTAAACAGGATTCGCTTTTGACAGTTACTAGTGGTTTTTGTTGTAGCTACAATTTGGTTTTGTCTTAGGATCCATTTACAGTAATATTTCTAATTATCCTTATCTGTTGACAGTGGTTCAATTTTTTCTCTGACAGATGTTAGAAATGAATCAAATGACACATCAGTCATCAAACTGTCAACAATGATTTATCATCTGAACATAAGAATCAAGACAAATCTCATAGAATTCCTCAGAGCGGTCTTTCCTTAGATCGGCCTCGCGAGGGGCATAGTTTTAAAAGTCTTATATGTAATGCACTTTAATTTCCTGCCTACTTTTTGAATGAAAAATTCTTACGTTGACAGTTAAGGATCACTTTAAACAGTGGTTTTATGTTTAACATCCAAATCTTCAATGTTTTATTATACTTTACCAATTCCTCATTTAGCGACATTTGCAGTAATGCACTTTTGTGTGAAACAATGTCCATCGGCTATTATCGAGTTGCAAGTACTGGTCAATTTGCATTCTAAAAAACTTTTCCAGCTTCCTTTTCTGGTTGTTTTCCCTGTGCCCACAAAGCCTTTTTAGCCGAGTAGCCATCTTGATCCTACCGATCACAAAATTGTTCATTGAAATTCATTCAAAGATCTTCACGTAGTTCCACTATCACTTACCCTCTGATCCTTTAAATGGAGTAGTAAAAAGTAATCCTTCACATTTCACTTATCCTTGGTTTTGAAGATCAAAGTTTTTTGAGGTCACTATTACTCACGTCTTTCATTTCACTTCCCCCAGTCGGACAAAAATTGAATTGTTCTCTATTATTCGTTTAAAATTGAATATCCTTTGCGCTTCTTTTTTACTTTTACTTTTTTCACTTTTCGGGACATCCAAATGCAATTTATCGACAAATCCCATTTCTAGTACCTTTCCAAAAAAAGTCTCGTCATGTTGCTTTTTTTTCTTTTTCTTTTTTCCTTCTTCCACTAAAAATGTTCCTTAGATATTTTTTTGCAAATCTATGTATCCCTTCTAAGACGTACCAAATCCTGGTTTTAGCTTACTTCCTGATGATTTTGACGTTTCTTTTCTGTTTCCTTGTGTTTTGAATTTTTGGCTTTTAATTTTCTCTTGATCCCTCACTTTTTCAAAATTTGAAAAACAGTATTTAAACTCCCACATCGCAATCTTTGAACATGTATTCCCGCTTTAATATAAGACCCGACGATGCTCAATTCACAATTTTCCACGAAATTGGATGATATCATTGTAGTGACTATCAGAAATTGGATCTCTTTGGGCGTCGTCGACGCGGAAAATTGAATATTTTTGATTCATCCAGGTTATCCGATTCTGCGCCAGTTTTTTCTTCGCCATCTTCTTTCTTCTTTTTGTGTATCTATTTCTTTTTTGGTGCTCAAAACTTTTTTCGGCAACTCGAACGAATGTTTTGAAGGGTTAGGTTGTTTATTTTCTAGGAATAGGTTTTCAATGTTTTGGATCCTAATTTATTCCAGACTGAAAACCAAAAAAGGCTATTTCAGGTAAATAAAACACCTACCTAGGCTGGTTTGAAATAGGAAAACCAAGCTCAGCCCGACTAGTTGTTTCCTTTAAACATTCATACTATTTTCTAGAGCTTTTCCATTGCCTTCTGATTTTTATACTGTTGTTAAAATTGGAGCTGTGGACGAGAAACACTGGTCGCCGTTGCAGAGGTATCCGCAACGACAACTAAAGTAATCTAAAGATATTTTAATTTTCAGGACTTAGTTTTCGCTTTTCGCGCGTTTTCAGTCAAACCTTCAATTGCTATGTTTTATTGGTGATTTCAGTAGATAGAAATACTAGAAAATCTGAAAAAAGCAGTAAACAGGAAAAAACGAATCCCGAAAAAAAATATAATTTCAAGGTACGGTGGTTGTCGTTGTGTGACCCTCGTGGCCACAGGAGCTTCTTGTCCACGTCGTCAGCTCCGGTGTTTTTTGTAGCAGCGTAGTACCGTCAACGTTTCTTGATAAGAAGATATTAATTTAAGGCGCTTTATCTCGATATCTCCGTTCAATTATCTTTCCTAAATCAACCTAATTCAAATCTCAATTGGCAACATCCAGGAATCCATCCCGGAAACCAATGCTATTGAATAATTGATACATCAGCTTCTTTCTGTAGACTTTCCCAACTTAATTGCTCATCTATCAGGAACTATAAATGTTTGATCGAGTCGAATGGCAACAACAAGGCATTAAGATTTGGTATTTTATTAATAAGGTTTTTATTTGTTTTCTGTGGATTTAGGACACTGATAGGAAAATGTGGTTGGAGCCATTTTTGTAATCATATAATAACTTTTTAACATTCTCAAATTAGTTAACTCGTAGTCGATCCCCACATCTCATCTTATTTTTTTAGTGTTGTAGCTTTGGTCAGAATAATAACGTTCACAAAAAGTTACGGGACAATATCATTTTGATAACGACCCCTTAACTTCGATCATTACCCGGAAAACTCTCAATTTGGAGGTTTTGCGTCAATCGATCATATTTAGTACATCTTTTTCGAAAGTAATGAAAATTTGAAGAAAAGAAAAAAAATAGAAAAAATGATCACGATGAAAAAGTTCCTTTTTTGAACATTGATAAAGTTCACATTCGTTGACCATGGTAGGCTTATTTCAGCGTTTTTGTTCAGGTTCTTGAAGTTGAGGTCCCCAATATCTTTTTTTAATTTCAAATGAAAACTCCGTTTATAATAGCTATATCTTCATGAGCTTTAAATACTGTACACCGTCACATCAGAATGCATACCCTACCCCTAGAAAGACCCAAAAAAATTTCATTTCTCCACTAGCTTAAGATCGTCTATAGCTTTTTACCGAAAGGTTTCAGATTGCATGGACTTCTCGGATACTCGAATACAGTTGTGGAGTTTTTTGAAGATTGAGAGGTCCGCCAGTATTCAATTATAAAACAGAAAACCAGAAAAAATTCTCAAACCTGTTATGAGTATAGTAGCACCATTTTTCGCCACATTACCTTCTTTAAGAAAATTCTTCAGGCTTTTTGTGATTCGAAAATGTTGTGTCCTTCTTCCATTTTTTTCAAATCTGATACTTCGTTTTTCCAGCTGAACTCTGAACTTGTTTCTTCTCAGTTTTTAATTTTCATCCCATGACTCGTCTTCACGTCTGATCATATGTTGTGAGCCCCGCCGTTTCACGTACACACAACAGACTTGTTACAAATAATTTAGTGGAACTAATTACTCTGAAAATCCAATGCCATCCTGTCTTCCTTCCCTTCTTCTCTTACTCTCTCTTCCTCGTCTTCCTTATTAGTAATGTCCACTCAAAACATTCATGCATGTAGATAAAAAAGAAGAAAAAAAGACGCATCTGTCCGTTGCATACCAAATAGGGCCAAAACTCAGAAAAAGCCCTTTTTTCGAGAAGGGACCACGCGGTGTTAGTGGCGACGACGACATCGTGTTATTCATCCATTTATTAACGCGTCGGTTCACTTCTTCGGGGGACATCCTTGTCATCAGAAACCTCCCTCGGGATATTTGGCATTAGACACGAATCTGGAAACAATTTCTATTGTTTTCTACTGAACCTTGAAAAAGAGAGCCATCTCTCCTCCTCGTCGTCGAATCAAGAAATCTGCGCGGAAAGGAAATTAATTGTTTTCCCTCCGTTTCGCTTCGCTCCTCACGATTGTTGATGAAATCGGGGGCGGGCCCAACGAAGGCGAAACACGACAATTGAAAAGTCGGACCATCATTCTCAGCGACAAAAAAACTTCAAAAGGAGAGCATTGAGCAAATCCACCACCTCTCCTATACATATATTTATTTGCGGAGGCGCAGTTTGACAAGACTTCTCTTTTCTTTTGTCGAGTAGGTCCCACCTACTGGAACGTCGGATAAAAAACACTTCTTTATTTTTCTCACCGCCTCCTAAGCGGTTTTCTCAACGCTTCACAATTAACGCCCCCTTTGGCGAATCACGGATACGCAGCCAAGATATTCACGAACGAGGAAAACGAATACTTCTACACACATTATTCTATTTATCTTGTCTTTGTCGCTATTGAAACTAACTATTGAAACTAACTGCTGAAACTCTTTAAAAATGACAGAAATCATGGTAAACGCGGAATGGTTCGAGGTGAGTCAGTTTCTCTATTCTTCCTACTCGTGAATCTTGAGTTCGAGTACATTTACGTCATCATCTCAACTTCCTGAATGTTTAATTTGCAAAAGTACCCTCCTCACTAGAATTACTTACATCTTCTAGACGGTTCATTATGATTCTACATCATACTTTTCTCATCTAGTGAAGGAAACTCCTCTCATTCATCAGGTATTCGTATATCAAAGAACTCATATTCTACTTTTTTCTGTTTCATTTTTCTGGATAAATTCTATTGGTTCACGCGGAAAAATGTTGATGGTGAGTGACTAACATGCGGAAACTAGACTAAATTCAGTTTAAGAAAATCGACTGTTCAGTTACTTGAGTAGTCTCAAAAACAAGAAACTGCAACTCAGTTGTGGCAGAGAAAAGTTGAGAATCCCTTCACGGAGAGGCTAGTATGAATTGAAACTTTGAAAATTGCAAAAAAAGATAAAAAAGATCGGAAAACACATATTAACACAACCTAATTTTTGTGAGTCGAAGGATTTTGATATCCATACTGTAGAATTTTTTAGCCATTTTTCATTTGAAAATTCTGTCTGGATTGGAATTTCGAAGTAAAACATTTTTATTTCAACTTTGGAATATTGGCAGAAGCTAGAGCTGATTGAAATAGATCATAATTTTCTCTGCGCAAGATTATTAAAGCCATTTGCAGAATCTTTTGGAGTGTCGGAAATCCCTAGCAATATTCCGATTTTCAGAAATTCGGATTTCGGACTCTTCGAAATATTACATTTCCTAGAAGTTTTTGATTTTCCATTACAAAAGTGCGAAAAAATTACCAACAGATTTCGAAAACGTAAATTTTTAATTCCAGAAAAATATTTGAAAATACTTATGTCGCAAATTTCGGAATACCGATTTTTGTTTTTTACATACCCGATGTCTACAAAATCACAAATTTTTCGCTAAAACTGATGTAAAACCAGAGGTCACAATAACTTTGCAATAGCGACTTATAAAATTGACCATCTTCAATTCAAATCAGTACATAGGATTTTCGTTTCGAACAGATAGCTTCCATGACTCTTGTGATAATTGCGATAATGTATATTTTATGACACACGTTCCTCAAATACAGTAATCCCTCGAAATCGTTCTCTTCTTCCTTCGACTTTTTTTCTTGAAGTAGAATCTGAGATCTCAGGATGGCATCAGAATTTCCAATTCACTATTCAAGATTTTTGATCCAGGATCCATAACTTCCGAAATCTCTATGACTGCAGCGAAACGAAGTTTTTAAAAATTCACAACTCCCAAGAATTGTTTTTCGATGCTATTGGTGTTTGATTGGTGGATTTTTCTCCCATTTTCTATCTTGCACTTTTTTCCAATTTCTAGTTTTTCGAGACAGTTGTAGTTTTTTTTTCTGAAATTGACTTTTCTAAATGTAGTACTAGTATCTTTTTGAGTGTCTCCTCTGACTCATCTCCTGTTTTCGGATTCCAGACGGAGCAAAAGAGAGAGCCGCTGACTTTTAAAAAGGCTGATCAAGAAGCGTAGAAATCTGAAAAACGGGAGGGAAAACGGAGAGTGGGCTTCTCGTTCTTCTGAATAATTTAAAAGTCCAATATGGCCGACGGAGTGGCGGCTAAGAAGACACTGAATTTGTGAATTTTTGAATTTTTCAAGAGCCCCATCAACCACACAACACATTCTCACAGAGGTTTCAGCGTTTGTTGAAGATCCGGAAAGCCGGAGGATGGGAGGCAGAAAGAGCACACACAGTCAGTTAGATACAGACAAAAGTTATGAATGGAAAAATGTTATTGTCACTCACATGTTTATCAAAGAACCCGTGGAAGAAGAATGTAAAAGAAAACGAGGAGGAAAAAAGAGGGGTAGAGAAGGAAACCGTGTGGAAAAATTGTAGCTCTCTGGGAAATAATGTAAGATAGTATTTGTGGTCTTTTCTATACTATGAACGTCACTGACAGCTTTCTGGAGTCTTTGAACCTGCAGGTACGTATGAGTTGGCCATGAGAATATTCACATGGACTCTATAAGTTGTTTTTTATTTCTCCTCTCCTACATCTAACACAGAGAATTAGTAAATCTGATTAGGAATCGAGTCAACTAGTTGTAATATTCTTTGAACTAAGAAAGATTTCACCACGATCTTCTTCTGCTGCAATATTATAAAAATCAATTTTGCTCTTTTAAACTTTTCAAGCAATATATAACCATTAGATACATAACTAATGCAATTTCCCAATATTTACTCTGAACTTCGCACCCTCATACGCCCCCAGGCAACAATTTTCCAATAATAGTGGTAACTATAAAGACGAGGACCCCTAACCCCGCCTCGTGGATCGTCAAAAGCATAGTTATTGTCCGAATGGCTCACAAAAACATATGACATCACATATAAATTTACCTAGTTTCTTCCTATTCCATCCATTTTTTGTCTTTCCATGTCTTTCTTTTCGCTACTATATTCCTTTTTCGTTGCCTCAAGATATTTATGCTAGTGTCGTCTATCCTTTCTCCTTAAATTCACCAAAAAGAGCCTATCTTTTCTATTCTCTGAAATTCGTGTTTTCAAAATTAACGACCTTGTTTTGTTTTTCTTTTTGTTTTCCTCTTGCATAGATAATGACCCATTTTCGGAAACAACGTAAGGATTCTCAAGATATTTCGAGAAAAGAGCGGAAGGATTAAAGCCATCAAATATACCTCACACCATTAGCATTTTGCAGCGATCAAAAAATGCCGACCGATTAAAAGTCGCGGCACGTGGTCGCTTAGAATCCTTATTTCTTGACATTAAAATTTTTGATCTACATTTGGCTCCACCTCGAGTCTAGTCCTGACTGATCATCATGACTAACAAAGACTGCAACACAAATTTTGGTCCATCCGTTTTGAATCCAAAAATTCTTTCTTTCTGACTTTTATGCTCTGAAACACGCAAAGTATACTTTGAATCCAAGAATTCAAAAATTCTAGCCACATCTTCTTTTAAAATCTGACTCCACCTCCTCCTCCCACCCTTCCGGGAGCTCTTTTTTCTTCCCTTGCATTCAAATCATCAGATTTCCTGTCTGGAATTCTTAGTTCTTCAGGAGAAGAACTTCTTCTCCTCCTATATTAATTATGATTCTCAATGATACGGATGATCAGAATTTGGTGGTAAGCTTTTTGAAATAGTAGTTGCTCATTATCCAAATGAGTAGTTGGAATGAATGTGACGCTAGAAGGTGGTCCTCAGGATGAACCTCGTACACACACATACCAATAACTCAAAATGTGTCACACAAATCAACAGAATCAGTCATCAGTCGCTGGTACATGTGCTCTTGCTCCCCCATTCATCAATTATATTTTTTCTTCCAGAACAGTTGTTCAAGTAAACTCTGCAAATTGATTTAGAGTTTGTTAAGCCCTACCTACCAATGTTTATAAATGTCTTGGGAATCGGATTTTTGTTTAGTTTCTAGGTATTTTAAGAATTCTATGACAGGTTGATTAAAGAACGTTAAAATGATGCAGTAAATAGAAATCCATGTTTTCTTGGAATTCCAATGTTTCGAGAAATTATTGTTAGGTTTTTTTTTAATTTTGAGTTTAAATAATTTACTAAAATTAGGAAAATTTATAGAAAATTCTAGAATGTTTAATCCATTAGGAGGAGAATATAGTCTGAAAAAAAGATCTCGTGCAATTTTTCGACATTTCTCTTACTGTTGTTTGAAAAAATTAATTTGACAAACTTCGTCGAAAAATCCAAAAAAAAGCAACATAATAAATACAAGAATAATATGTTTTTTCTACCGGACCTCAGCTCAGCCTACCTCAAGTTTTAGGTCGAAACTCTCATGAAATCAAACCTAAGTAATAGTCGATGAAAAACAATTTTATAAGTATTCACTTGTGATTTTTCATTTCTACAGTAACCTCTACAGTGACCGAGTTTATTCCTGAAAATCCTTAAGTTATTATTAACTACAGTTATGAACTTCATTTGGAAAAATGGAATTCAAAATTTTTTAAAAATTTATCTGAATTGACCATCTCCATCCCATGTCTTGTTGATAAAGTCCATCTGTTCGCTTCTCTGTATTCTTATAAATTATTTTCCTGTAGAGTTACTTGAAGAAATGAATTTGCGAACATAATATTAGTCTTCATGTGCACTGAGCCGGCCCCCCTACAAGAATTTGGCCACCCTACAAGAAATTCGGCCACCCTACAAGAATTTCACGGTCCAAACTGTTCGCTATCCTGCTTTTCGTTATTCCACTTCCTTTAACACTGAAACATGACAAGGTCTGAGTAATTCCTGTGGGCTTTCTAGTTTGTGCGTGTAATTCAGATGCTCCAATATCTGAATATGACGAATATCTATTAAAACAACGAGAACAAGATGACAAGATGACAATCCTGACGTGTTACACTAACTACGGGACATGTGCTTGAAAAAAAAAGAAGAAGAAGAAACACAAGTATAACAAAATAAAAAAGAGAAGAAGAAACGCGAGGTACGTCGATTATCGGAGGCGACTACTGCCTCAACTTGTTAAGATTTGGCTAATCATCGCAATGCCTTCTGGGTATCATTGTGTGGTTTGTCTGGAAACGAAGTCAATTAGCGGGCGGTCCCATCGAAGAGGGAAAACGCGGTTGACGAGATAGCCTGTCGTGGCATTTCCTCATTTCATATGTCTTGACTTGTCTCTCGAACTTTTTGCCAAACAAAACTTGACGATCCGAGGTTTGAGCAAAAGGTTACTCTCATTCTTTTACTTACTACTCTATTGCAAAACTCCCTGGAAGAGTACATGATAAACGAATCGTATTCCAAGGTAACTATTTTATTTACACCAATGTTTTCTTTTTAAATCCAAGAACGGAAGGATTAGGACTATGTTTCTGTTTTTTCTGCGTTTATTTAGAGATGAAATGATGAGTGTGGATGTTCCCAGCTAATGTGGAAATCTAGATCTTGAACAAGTTTCGTGAGAATCTGAAACTTTTTCTCTGAAATTCAAAAGTGTAAGACAACGTCATTTTTTGTGAGAGGTTTTTTTTAAGTGAAATGCAAGTTCCAGACTGAAGAGGGAAGGATTCTGGTAGAAGAATCATTTTGTTTTTTACTCCTCAAAACTAGACATGAAGTTCAGTTGTCCCACGCACGAATCCCAACGAAAACCTCTGCTAGAGCCATGGAACTCAAAAACAAGAAATATGTATGCTCAACCTCATTCCAGAATATGGTTGTGTGTTTGTGTGTGATGCGCGAGCTCGCGGGGATTGCTCATTTGATTCCAGATGAAAGAAGTAGCAATAAAGAAAAACCTCCGCGGCATCAGAAAACAAGGCAATACTCTAGCGTCTTCCTCGAAACATTGTTCATTTTTTTTGTTGGTGTTTCATTTGATTTCAAACCCTTTTTGATTTCAAAAAAGACTAGGATCAAACATCTGGGATTAATCAGAAATAGGGCCAGACATTTTAAAACTCTGAGAAGTCTGTGGAAACCCCCGATAAGGAGAACTTTGGCTCAGCAAAGTTCTCAGAAAATGTATCAGAAATTTTTAGACTTCTTGAGAACCATAAGCAGATTTTTTTTCCACTTGCAAGCACAGTTCTCTACACTTGTGCTCTAGTTCAATCCCAGTTTCAAATGCCGTCTTTTTTCCAGGTCCACAACCAACTAAAACTAATTAGAGATTCCTCAGTTAATTTTTCTAGCGATTCTCACGTACGTGACCCTTTATGATTTGTCTGGGACGAGAAGAAGAGTTGCAATGAAATTAATGGTTCTCCGGGTCAATCTCATTGCGCGGCATAAATTATGCATGAGTGTGATCTCTAATTATTCCTAGAAGACGTGTACTTTTACGTCTTGAATCAGGAAGAGTTTGACTTTTTGAGTTTTTTTTGGAATCACTGACTTTTCATATCTAGTGTGTCACCATTCCCAGCGCTTGCGAAAACCAAATTCTGAAATCAAATCACTCCCTCGCTTCTTCTCCCCAGTGTTTCTATAACATTCATCTTGTGACAATTGCATTTCCCAGAACTTTTTTCTAGCTTTGCACAAATAATGCAAAGAAGAAAGAGCAAAAAAAATGAGGATACGTGTACTACTGGGTCTCATAAATGTAAAAGTTTCAAAGGCACACGTCATTGGAAACCAATGGAAAAAAGGGGAGGTGCTGTCTAATTTTGCATCTTCCTTGTTTTCTTTGTCAACTCAACTTTTTTGTGCTACCCTTCATCCTCTCGCTTCTTAATATTCCAGAACTTATTCTTTTAGATTCCTTATGTAGTAGTACTCCTCCGCCTTCCCTGTCTGACTCACTCAGAAGCAATTTTTTTCTGCGCGAAGCTCGCGTCTGATTTCTAGCATATAGATCTATTTATTCTTCTTCTCTCTTCTTTTTTTACTTATTTTTTCTTCTTCTTTCTACTAAATTTCATTCATTAGCTGCAGAGCTCAAAGACGTTCCATATGTCTCGTATTCTTTTTTTTTCCTTCTGAAGCCTAGATTCATATTTCTTGGATTTGGCTTTTTGAATCCTTCGATCTATTCAAGCATTGCCCGAATTGCGGGGGTCTTCTCGCAATTATTTGTTCCATGTGGGTAGCAGCAAACAAAGATACCTCTGACGAAAAATATCATTTTTCTAAAAAGAAAAACGAATGGAACGTCATGCATAGACGATGTGCCAGAATTAAGGGGGGAGAAGATCCCATTAGTAAAATAATAATGAGCTTCAGAAGAGAGACACAACACGTGGTGCTCTTCCCTTTGTCAAAAACCATACTACCTTATTCTCCAGCTACCTTTCAAAGGTTTCGCTGATTCATCCAATAGTTTTCAGTTTTTTTTATTCTCCACAATTTCTAGTATGATCCGTATATCATGAAAACTTCTAGAAAAGTCAGGAGGAATGAATGTGGGACAGGAGGGAAAAAAGTAGAAAGTTCCCATTGAAAGTTGAATAACGTTTCTTTTTTTCTCACGTATCCTGCAAAAAGTCCATTCGAATGATTCATCGACAAAAGTTCCTCGAGATTACCACGAGAGAACTTTTTTTTTGAATAGAGTGTAATTGAGTTGTTGTCCGATACCGGAGCAGTAGACGTTCAAGGGCTGATGTCTAGTGTTACAGTCTTCAAAAATTCCAAATTTGGAAATGACTAACAAGGGAACCTTAAGCTATATCAGTTCTCAACGAAACTGCGTATTCCAGATGTTTTCTCACATTTTTAATTCAAATTTCGTACAATTCGATAAATTAAAGAAGTTTGAGAAATTGTCTGAAATATGAAACATAATTTGATTCCAAGCATAACACAAAAATGTTCATGTTCCAACCTTCCTAGAAATTGAGAATCGTCTAGATAGAACCATTCTCCACATATTCTGAAATTTTCATCAAATATTGGTTTAAAAGACGTTTAGGTTTTTTTGTAAGGTTTTCTACTATTTCCTTGAAACTTGTTTTGATCATTTGTTTTTCAAACATGCCCTTTTTCTCATAACCATAAGTGTATCAAAAAACGTGATCTGTGCACATCCCACTACCCTTGATGTCATTATGATGCATTTTTTTCCGAAGAAGTAGGAAATTTTTTTGAAAAATTGACCTCTACCTTTGCTCTTGATTTTGACAGGTTTGATGGATTACATATATCAATTTTCAATCAAGAATTCAACGATTTCTTGATTCATATGCCCCAGAGTAGGGATTTTTGATTTCCCTTCCCTAACATTTCACGGTGACCAGTATTTTCTTCCAGTATTTTCTTCTCCCAATTTTCTCCGGAAAAATAATAATATATTCGTGTTGGTCCAATATCCCTCCCCGTAGGTTCCTTCGTTTTTTGGAAGCTTTTTTTATCAAGCGCTTGTATCATTTCCCGAGAACCAACCAACAACATTTTGCATATTTTTCTCAAAAAAAAAACGAAATAGAGACTCGTAGAAACTGAACGGCATTTTTGTTCGGATCACCCCCTTGGGATCAAGAGGAGTTTTGAATAACCTGGAACACAAGCCGAAAAAAAAAAGAAAAATCCTTCCGCATCTTCTTCTTTTCTGAAAAGTGCATGATGTGTCTCCGTGTGTAACCCCCATTCAAAGATTAGGAGTCGCAAAAAAAGATACGAAAAGAATAGAGGTTCCAAGTGCATTGAAGGTGTGAATAATCTAGGTGCAGATCAACCCATTCATTCTTGGTTCACTCTTCTTTTTTCGTTTCTTTTTTCTACTAAGACCCTCAAATAGAAAGACGACGGCTCCTCCGTCGCGCCACACACTTTTTTCTGCTTGGAAGGTCCAAAGGAAAAATACATATCATCTTTTGTTACAAGCACACCCTTTTCCCCCGTTTCGCATGTTTCTCCCTCTTCTCTTGAAATCTGACACTCATTTTGCTGCTCATTGGGGGAGCAAATCAAACAACAGGTAACCAGGACATATGGATACGTGTGGATATGCGCAATCCGGAGTTACCATATATTGTTCCATTTGATTAATTCTCCCTTTTCCCGACTTCTTGTGTCTTCCTTCTCCATCTCTCTTCCTTCATTTCTTCCTTCCATTCTAATGATCTGAAATCACGTCACACTATCAAATATGTGCAGCTTTGATGCCTTCTAGGGCTCCTTCTCTAGGTGTTTGTGGATTCAGAAGAGAGAGTTTTGGTCGCTTGACGATCCTCACCATTTTCCAATATTTTGGGTTTCTCTCCGGTACCACCAAAGAGTTGCGGTATATGCAAACAAAGAGAGGAGAAAGCAGAAAAAACACATTGAATCCTCTAAAATTGAAATTCCTCGCAGAGGTTCTGACCCATAAATGACTCATTCTGAAGGCCTTTGGATTCTGAATAAAGGAAACCAGAATCTTATGAGTTGGAGCAATCCGGTTTTTTTCTCACGATATCAAAGAAAAAAGTGACGAGGAGTAATATTCAACAACTATCTCACTTTTCAGTCATTTAGGTTGTTTGGGAACCTTCTTCTCATATTCAGTCTGAAGATCTCTGCTTTTTCAGTTTTTTGATCGTTGTTTCGATGTTTTTCAATTCTAGCAACACGGGATTCCCTCTCTACTAGGAAATCTGCAATTGATCCTAAGTAATCTATACAAAAGTTTACGTAATTTTCCAAACTGAAATGTACATTTACTCATCTAATCTTATATCAGATACACGTTTTTACTTTTTCATGATGTATTTTGTTTTTGTCAGAAAAAAACATTTTTTCGATTTATGTAGGTAGGTGATACATTCAGATTTTCAGTTACTTTATTTTGTGAGGAGCAAAACATGTGAGAGGAGTCGCTTCTTTCTAATTGCCCCTAGTTGTCTCTATCTCTTCCTAGCATATATCCTCAATCTGTTTTCTCATTTGTTTCGACCTTCTTTCCAAATTCTGATCCTTGTTTTATTTTTCAATTGAGCAGCATCCTTATTTTTCCTATTCCAAGACCTGGTTCCAAAAATACGAAATAACTGAAAATTCTCGGAAAGCAATTCGTTTTATTGAAATTCTTCTTCGTAAAATAATACTCCAAAAAATACGATTACGCACGAAAACTGCCAAATACAGGCACGTGTGTGCAGTTGCAAGTCCCTAGAATTGACCCATTTCCTTTCCGTATTTTTCAAACAAGTTGTTGCAAAAAGAAAAAAAATTACGACAAATTTCCTCATTTTGTTTTTTTTTTCAGCATGCGATGAGCGACTCTTCGAAACACTTACGTCTTGCGTTGACGGTCACGCACCTTCTGCTCGTTGCTTTGGGATCTGTCAACCTGATAGTCATTTATCTAATCATTAAAAGACCGTGAGATTCCATTCATCATATTTTCAATATTTTAATCCCCCTGCTTTCAAAGTGCAAACCAACAAATCCCATGCACTTTTTTCAGATACCTACGATCCATCACCAATGTATATATGATAGGATTATGTCTTGCCGACTTTATTTATCTAACCGATTTGATTCTGGTGGCCGCCACGTCATTGAACGGCAAAAGCTGGCCATTCGGACTAGTAATTTGTCATATTTTCCATGGCACGGAGGCAACGGGTAATTGGAAATTTTCAAGAAAGATAAGACTTTAGAAAAATCTCTTTTTTCAGGAAAATACGCATCTGTCCTTTTTGTCGTTCTTCTCGCCGCTGATCGATACATCGCGATGTGTAAAAGTGAATTGTGTGGAAGATATAGGTTAGTGCACTAAGAGTTAATTGGATTTTTTTCTAATTTTTCGTTTAGAACTTATCCCACCGCCATCTTCTTGAGCGGGCTTGCGTGGATCGCGGCAGTTATCTGTAGTCTTCCTCTTTACATCTACGCGGATGAGGTATCCTAGATGAGAGCAAAAAATTCTAAAAAAGAGTTCATATTCCAGATCACAGTTCGTATGAGGCCAAAGAATGGAATGGATGCCATTGAAAACAATCACACGTTGTGCATTGCTCATTGGCCAAGTCCGCCACACGCACAGTGGTACGTTGGGAAGAGAGCATATAATATTCTTTTGATCTTTTTTCTTTGTTTTATTTCTGGCATGTCTATATTTAGGGATAGGCGGAAGTTGAAACCGCACTCCAAATCTAACGGATTTCAGGTACATCTCCGTGTGCTCGGTAATGATCTTCATCCTTCCTGGACTAGTTATCTTCTACTGTTACTATCATGTCTTCTGTAAATTGCGAGAAGCAGCAAAAGGATCACGAAGGCTTCATCGCAATAAACGATCCAGGTCTTCTTACCAAAGAGTTACTCGCAGTGTACAACGGGTCGTTCTATTCCACCTCCTTTGCTGGTATGGAGCTTCGGTTTTTGGGATTCTAAATAGATCTCGATTTTCAGGTCTCCGTTCTGGCTTTTCAATTTATTCTCTGCCATTTTCCGAGTTCGGATAACAACTCAATTGATGAGAATCATTGTGAATATTATTCACTTGTTCCCCTATGTCAACTGTGCTCTCAATCCGGTTCTTTATGCATATCGAGCTGAAAACTTCCGGACTGCATTCAAAAGTCTTCTATTCTGGAGTCGACGGTCAGTTTCTAAACTGTGAGTACTTTCTGAGAAAAGTACACTTTTCAAAGATCGAATGAGTGTGTAGAGAGTTGTATGAAGCAATTATGTGTACTTGGGTTCTCACGGGCTCTACCCCACAAAGTAATTAGGTATCACGTTGAACTGAAAGAAAACCCCAAGCTGTTTCTATAATATTGTTCATGTGTAGGAGTTTTATAATTATACGTGTATCCCCGGTCTTTTCAGGAACCGACCACTTCCAGTTCCGGATGATATTCGAAGCGCGTCGGCGAGCACGTACTATAGGAACAGCAGCAAGTGAGTGGAAACCACAATTTTTGAACCCAAGTGACATTTTTTTCTTCAGTTTGGACGGTTTGAAATCCTCATTGCCTATTAAATCACCAATGGAAGCTCCGTCAGTCTACCAGCCGGAAGAAGAAAGTCCACTCGATTCCACAGAGAGGCTCGAGATGGAGAGGTACCTTTCAAACTCCATAAAGTTCCTATAAATCAGAAACAGTTTTTCCAGGAAAAAAGCAGAGCTCCAGGCATGGAGACCATATGATGGAACTAATTGTGAAGTGCTCGAAGTTCAGTACGACCATCATAAATGCTCAGCTAGAAGCATTATCCTTCCAGCTGTTACCATCGATGAGGGCACAAAATTGTGATTTTTTTTAATCCAGATAATTTCTGTAGGAACGTGTCGCATGGTTTCTCTCGTTTGCGCACTTCCGGGTATTTCTTTCTTTCCCGTTGAAAAATAGTCCTAAACACTCAAAATTGTACTCGATGTTGCATTTCTCTAAATTTATTATTATTTTAACACTGTCTATTTCTTTTCTGTAAGAATGAATTAATTTATTGCTTTTTGATGAATGATACAATCTCGAAATTGGTTATTTACATGTGTAGTTTTGAGGGAGAAGGAAGAGTAACATGTGACTTTTCAGGCTTTGCAGCAGAGGGAGTTTGGAGAAGCAGAATCCTGCAATTAGAAGATTATAAAAAATTCAGAATGAGAAGAGCACAAAACAAGTTGTAGGAAGTAGAGTACCTTAGCACTTGGATCAGTGCCAAAACACATTTATCCAGAAAAAAGGATTTTTGAGAAAAAAAAACATACCGGAAAACTTGTAATCGAAGGGCATTGTAATTTTCAACTTTGAGCCAAATTGATCTGTTCCTATCGGAGAAAAACAAAGTTTTCAACTGATAAATTGTTTATCACAAAATCAAAAAAGTTTTGTTAGTTCAACATTTTTATTGTGGTTCACAAAAACCGAGATAAATTTTGCCAAGTCGGAAAAACATTGATTCTACGGTTTTTCTATAATCGAACACCACTCGAATTGGCAAATTCAAGCAAAATCTTTTCAATTTATGTGAAAGATTACGAAAGTGTGACAAATGATGAATTATTTGTCATAATATCACCAATACTGTATCAGCTGACAAGCTTCTGATATCTTTCACATGAATCGATACAATTGAGCTCGAAGTTGACGGTTTGGGGCCTTTCTATTACAGGTTTTACGGCAAGTTTGTGTAAATTTCAGATTCTAGCTTTTGTTTGACGTTCACTTTCATTGTTTCCTGTTCCACTTACTTTTGTGAAATCAGTTGAACTAGCGCTGCAAGTGTATCCAGCTGGACAACCATCATCTCCATCAGCTGGGTCACAAAGAACAGGGATTCCAGTGTACGTCATACCACCGGGGCATTCTGTAACAAAGGCACATTTCCTTTTAGATGAACAAACAACCCACGTGGAGCAGTAGTTCCTGGTTTTGGCTTGCAGCAAACATGACTTCCAGACTTCACATCCATCACACATGGGGATCCACCACAGTCGGAATCAGAGGAACACGGACCGGAAGCTTGAAGGAAGGCAAAATAGCAGTCGGAGTCTGGGAACACAGTGATTTTTTCTAGTTGATACTGTTCTTGGAAACTTACATGCTTTGGTGATAAGAGCGAAGAAAAGAACGGAAAGAAGAGTTCGAGTCATGGTGGTCGTTAGAATGCCATTCCAACTTGCCATCGCGCCATTTTTATAGAACCACTGTTTGCGCAGGCCAGGAACGTTGAAAACGAAGAGCACAGAAAAGTCTGGACACATTTTTTGACGTTTTGTGGATACATCTTCCACTTTGTTTACTCACGTGTATCAAATCTGATTTTTCTCCTCTTCTGTTGTTGCGTGTTCCCACTAGGCAAGCTTTTTATTTGTTGACCTTTTTCCGAATAAAGGAAATTTGAAGTCAAGAATAGGGTGACTGATAGTTGAAAGATAGGAATAGAATTTGATCAGAAGTTGGACAGTGGGCACGTCGTGATGATTGAACATTTATTCGTAAAGGTTTCTGGAAATCAACAAAAACAATTTTTGAGGGAAAGAGGAAAAACTGGAGAAATATGTTGTTTAACCAAAAATATCAAATTTCCCAAAGTTTGATAATAAAACTAAAATAACGCCAAGGGGTGAATATTTCGAAATTCCTGTTCTCTTGGTTTCAAAAAAACTTGGAATTTTTTTCCTACCGAGCTTAATGAATTTTGTGTTTCTGCGGGAGTTCAAAAGTTCTTCAAGAAGTTCTTCAAAATTTTATATTTTTAAAAGAATCTCAACTTTTTTAGACCAAATTGAAAAAAAAATTTTCCAAAAATATTTATGATGTCTGTGTTAGAAGGATCCCTGTGATTGAAGTGCTCCCCGTGGGACCCCGCGAAAAATAGAAGTGTTCCCTCTAATTGAAGAGCCTTTATGCTTGGAGTACCCTCTCTAATTGAAGTGTCCCTTTGCTAAATTACTGAAAACAGCTGAAAATTATCATATTTCTTGCCAATGTGTCCAAAGATGAAAGTGTCATGCATTCCAATTGATTAGGAAATTTGAAAAAAAAACTGATTTTCTGTTGTTTTTTCTTTTTTATTCAATTTTTTGTGTAGTTTGCATTGGTATACAGAAATTATTGAAGATGGGAGTAGGAAAAAGGAAATTTCACCGAAAAACATTACCTTTTTGATAAAAGTTCCCTCTTCAGAGACCCCACGAAAAATACAAGTGTACCCTCTAAGTGAAGTTCCCCCTAAAGGCCCCACGAAAAATAGAAGGGCCGGTCCTTCGAATACAGGTTTTACGATATGTGTATGTTACGGAAATATTTTCATTGAATCGCTATTTGAATAATTTGACACAATTCATCAGTTGATAAACTTCTGATATCTTTCACAGTAATCGAAATTCCATCTCAAAGAAAAACTTTTTGGTTGACTTTTATTAGAGCGAATACTTCATTTTTAATAATTGTTTAAAACCAATTTTTTTAAGTTTTCAAACTTTGCAACTGTCATTGTGTCTATTCTCTAAATTTTTTGATGTCACATTCCTTCACTAGAGTTTGTGACAAAAAATTTTCAACTTCAAATTGTTTACAAATATAATAATTGTCTCCCATGCTGGTGCACTTCTTGAAACAGTGTGCCAATCAGTTCATTTCTTGCAAGACTGTCTTTTCAATTCACATGCCCATTTTTTATTTTCCAACTGAGTTTTGCCATCACGCTTTCCATTTCCTCCTCCAACTTTTTTCCGGCTTCCTGGAACTCTCGGTTTTGTTTTTGTGCGCATTCCACTTCTCTGAAAGTGTTTTCTCCTTTTTTCTCTTTTCTTCAATTTCTACCCCCACTTTTTTCTGATTTTCAAAGCGATTCAAATAGAATAGTTATAAAACTCAATTGTTTCCTTTTTATCAACAAAAAACCCCCACATGTGAAAGTTGTGATAACGAGGCGGAGAAAAAAAAGCGGCACACAAAAGGATAATTAACCTGAGACTGACAAGAGAAATTGGGCAAGTAAAACTGTTTATTGACTTCTGCGAAACAAACAAAGTTGCAAAATGGACAAGTGATTACACTTTGCTTGCCCATTCTAATTAATCAAATGGTCACAGTGTAATGCAAGGTTGCATGTGGGGTTTTCTAGGGTTTAGTGGTGTCTTAAATATATTGTGAAGTCTGTCATATTATACTTCACTAGTCAAATTTCACAGTTCAAATGGGTTGATTCTTGGAAATGATTCAATTCACAATTTGAAACTGGTATTTCGGTAATTGCAAAAAATTTGTGCTCTTACTTCCTGTGGCTTTTTGTCATTTTTTGAAATCTCGATGATATACCGATTTTGAAAATATCAGGATTTCGAAATTTTGGAATGTTCCGATTTAAATAATTTCTTATCAGAAATCTCAATCCCAACACAATTTTTCAATTCGGGAAAAGGAAAAGGACGGAATTTTCAGAATTCGAGTTCCCTTACCAACCTCCCTGTTTGTGATCTCAGTTTCTAGTACGATATTTATGATTTTTATTATTGTATTCTTTTTGTTGGTGTGTTGCCACAATCAAATGTCTCTTCACTGACATTAGGGTGAATCAATTTTTCTCAAATTTTGTTCAAATTGTGAAAACACTAATTCATAACTAGCAATCATTCCCCAAGCCCAAAACTTCTGCTGGCCGAGTCCACGAGGAGTACACGACTCTTGGGTTCCTAGGTCATTCATCATATTCGAATATATGCCATCACACATATTCAAACACATGCCAAGCTTCACATGTTCGACAAATATAAATTTCCCCTCATTTTTCAATGTTTTTAGTACAAAAAATTGAAAAGTTGTCCTTTAAACGACTGAGACGAGTACCCAGAAAAAGCGAACAAGATGAATGTGCCACATTGCACGTATTCCATCACACTTGATTCTTCCATTCTATTTTTTCTCTTGCTCCCTCCACGTCTTCTCGTTTTCTCTTCTTTTGGGGAGAGGCGCCCTCAATTTTTTTTTCATACTTCGCAGATGTGCATAGGGAGCTGTGCTTGCTCCATGGAGGGAAGAAAAACGGGATTATTCAGTAGGGTGCACTCTAGACATCTCCTTTTTTCTTGTCTTCTTTTTGGGCAAGAAAAAAAACATTTCGTTTTCTATTGGTTTTTTTTTTTTTTGGAAAACGCGTTTACGTTGCCAGGAGCAAAACGTTTGAAAAACATTTGAATTTTCATTTCAGTGGTTGTTTGGCCTCAAAATCTCCATAAATCTTTTAAGCCATTAAAACGTTTTTTGCATCTAATCTGCTAATCTGTGACTAACAGTTAATCGTCTGTTAAACTAAACTCTGCAATAAAAAACCCAAAAAAAACCGGTTGAAAGTTTGTTCTAGCTTTAAGGTAGAGAAATTTTTATGATCATTTCATCAGGTGGCCGTTTTATGACCATCACGGGGTTCCCCTAATTTCCCAGTCTCACGCTGATATCATATTTCACGTTGTCAAATGAATGGAATTTTTTTCGTTGTTTATTTCGGTCAAAAAACATACAATATATAGACAATAGTGCATGGTAATGACGTCATTTGTTTTTTCTTGTTTTTCGAACTATTTATCACATCATGACAATTCTCCTAAAACGTGACCAAGAAGGGATTTCTTCTCGTTTTTCGAAATTTGAGTCCTTTTTTCCTCAATTGTATCTCTTTTCTTTTTTTTCTGGCTTTTCCTTAACTTGATTTTTCCTTCTCTAAAGTACAGAATGCCCCCTACCCCCATAATCACGTATATTCCAACAAACTCGTCAATCAAAATCAATGTCATCAGGTTCTTGTCCGAATTTCGAAATTTTTGCAAGAGGGTCTCGGTTTATATTTGTTGAAATCACCAGAAACCTCGTTTTCACTTGTGATTTAGGATGTCCCACTTTTTTTGTTTTCTTCTTCTTCTTTATTATTTTCGGTGAGCAAACAGCGGCAACTCCAGAGGTGCAGCAGAGGGACACATTTCGTTTCGTTTCATGTGATGTGTTGATACAAAAAGGTTGGGTTGAGTGAAGAAGGAGATGAAGCAACATAGTCCAGACTGAGACACCTGATGATCATTCTCTGCTTCCTTATACCTTTTTTCGTCCCTTTCGAAGCTTGTGATAGGATAGAGGACATCGTAAAAATTGAATTGATGGGAAAAAAATGGTTCTCGAAGGTTCTAGTACCTTCGAGTCTTTTTCGCTCTTCTCCGATTTGTATTATAAAAAAGGAGGTTCGTTCTCTCTCTTTCAATTTTCTATGCGTCCTTTCTTCTGCATGCCTTTATCAGTTTTCTCACATTTTCCCTTTCTATTTGCAGTGGTCAGTTGTGGCAGATAAGGCAAAAAGAAAAAAAGTCCACTTGATCTCTACTCTCTCCGAAATAGCCACCGTGCAAAATCAGCCATATCATTTGGAGCGCGTTCTTTAGAGTCCCAGAAAAAAGTGAAAAAAGAGAGTAGCAAGAAGGACAGCTGTCCGTAAAACAGCCTGTTATCGAGGAGAAAAGAGCGGTCGTTTCACTAGTTTCGCCTTCTCTCTACACAGTGGCAACCCACACACTTCCCGAGCCGCCGACGCCAGATCTTTTTCTATCTGTTTTCTGTGAATTCGGTTTTGAGAATGGGATGCACCCCGGGATCAGATACAACTCTCTCTCTTTGCATCTTGCTCGCCGCGCCCCCACTTTTCTTCTATTATCTCTTTCAGTATCTTCATTTTCTTCCATGACAATCCTGGATGAAATTTCATTCTGTCAGGACCAATTGCTTCTAGAACCTTCCGGAAGGTTTTATGAGTCACCTTCTAGAACATTCTTGAATGACCAAACACCAATTGTTTCCGTGACTCATTTTACTGTTTCAAAAACAATTCCGAACATTTTGCATATCTCTATATCTCTATTCCTCCTTCTCTCTCATTCATATGCATCCACACCCGCCCTCTCGGCATTCGCTCCTCATTTTTTCGTTCAGCTGCCTGCCTACTCGGTTGCATTTCAAACCCCGAAACGCGGACACGTTCGGCCGAGTAAATATATCATCATTTCTTGTCAAAGTTTTCATTTTTCATTTTTGCTCCTACTCCTTTCTATACAGCCTGTCTGATCAAAAACCTTTGCGCAAATAGATAAAATCATTTCCAGAAAATGTCCGAAGCCTGGATCACTCTTGCCACCAACGACAGCTACGCTCAAGGAGCTCTCGTGCTCGTTCACTCGCTCAGAACCGCCGGAACCACTCGCAAAATCCATTGCCTTATCAGTAACCAGGTAAGATTTTAGTTTTCTGAATAAATATCATCCTTTCAATTCCAGGTCTCCGCTCCAGTCCGTAAGCAGCTTGAGGAACACTTCGATGATGTTTCCATCGTCGACGTCTTCAACAGCAACGACTCAGACAACTTGAAGTTGATCGAGCGACCAGATCTCGGTGTCACCTTCACCAAGCTTCACTGCTGGAGACTCACCCAGTACACCAAATGCGTTTTCTTGGATGCCGATACCTTGGTGATTCGCAACGCCGATGAGCTCTTCACTCGTCCAGATTTCTCCGCCGCTGCCGATATCGGATGGCCAGATTCCTTCAACAGCGGAGTGTTCGTCTTTGTGCCAAACCACGAGACTTACAGTAAGTTGGGCTGTTCTACAAGAAAGGCTGTTCCACGGAAACAGAATTTTGATTATTTCTGGAAAAGAGAGAATATGGCTGCCTATCGGCCCTGGTGGTTTCTATTCTTGGCTGCTAAGCGCATACTTGAAAAAACGGGCTGATTGATCCAGTTCAACTTACCTACGATTTTCACAGCGCTGCTTGACAAAGTTAGATATGAGTTCTAGATTTTCCAAGGTCTGTTGAAGAAGGGTTGACTTTATTTGAAGCTGTTAGTCTCAGATGAGATATGGGTGGGCAATCATCCTGATGCTTATAAACTACTTCAGAATCTATATTTTTCAGGACAACTCGTCGACTTCGCCGTCACACACGGATCATACGACGGAGGAGACCAGGGATTGCTCAACGACTTCTTCAGCAACTGGAGCACACTCCCAGCCGAGCACAGACTTCCATTCATCTATAACATGACCGCCGGAGCCTTCTACACATATGCCGCCGCTTACAAGAGGTAAATTCTACTAATCGATGATTTCTATGAATTCAAAGAATCGATTTCACAAAAAAGTAATTTTTCAGATACGGAGCCAACACCAAGATCGTTCACTTCATCGGAAGCGTCAAGCCATGGCATGGATCCGCTGCTGTTCACACCGGAGAGCACTTCAAGCACTGGCAGAACATCTACCACGCCCATGTTACCCACACGGTTTGTTTCAATTCAGCATGAAATTGTTATGGTTTATGGTTGATGTATGAGCATGTTGTTATTAATGTGTGTAGTTTATTTCTCCTATCAATCTCTTCCAGTCAAGGACAAATGAGCATGCTACCGTTTTCCCATCTCATCATCATGTTGTGGAACGAGTTCATACAGATGAGAAACCTAAAATGGAAAGGAAGAACTCGATTGTAAAGGATATTGGGAATTTTGTAATGCATGTTGTCCAATCGGTTAACGTGTTTCCCTCGTTTGATAATGATGCTCAAGGTAGTGAGCACAAGGGCAACAATGAGCCATCCCATCATCATCACGAAGAGCAACCACAGCATGTATCAGCTGCTCATCAGCATAACCAACCGCATGAAGAATCTCGGGATATAGTAGGTAGTACGGATTGCTTTAATAGCCAAATGCCTGAATACACAGTCGATCATGACGTGGATCGGGAAGTGGAGCATTATGTGAGTTTACTTGTGAATGCTTTTTGATATTTAACATAGAGAATGTTGTAACGGAGATGTTTCTAATTGAAAACTAATTTGTTTTGAAGTGAAATGTTTTTTTTCAGACTAACAATACTCCATGCCCGGCGTTTGTGCCAGTTGAGAGACGCGAGGAGCATAAGGTAATAACAGTTTTGGTTGCTGTTTTCTTGAATCATTCATAGCACGAAAGATTGATCGTGCTAGTTCTGGTTTGAACTTCTTTCTTGATTGCTAATTTTTGAGGCCAATAGCGCGAAAATTCGGAAAAATCGATACTTTTTCAGTCAAAATGTGACAAAATAGGTTCAAAAAAGTATTTTCGCGAGTGACTCTGACTAAATTATTTCATAGTTCTCATGGTATTACTCTCGGAGTAAAACTACAAACGTTGAATGCTTGAAAAGAGACGAAAGCTTCAAAAAGTCGAGTCTTCGCTACAAAACGACTATTTTCTCAAATTTGTGCAAGAAAAAAGGATTTTGACTGTGACAAATTATCGCAACTAGGTACATAAGGTAACTAGAGAGTTCTTGAAACATATCGGACTAGACTTCTAGGCGTTGTGAAGCTTAAACCCATGCTTGATCAGACACAATGACGAACGAACACCGCAAAATCTTCAGTTATTGATTTTTTTCAGAATAGGGCCTTCCCAAAAAGTTAGAAAAAATAACTATCGCCAAATATAACAATATCTTTCAGGCTCCAACTCCATCCACAGAGGAACGCCGCGCCGCTTGGGAGGCCGGACAGCCAGACTACTTGGGCCGTGACGCATTCGTCCACATTCAGGAGGCCCTCAACAGAGCGCTCAATGAGTAATTTCTACCGACGTATTGCTCATCAAATACCGTTTTTCTTACTTTCTTTGCCCCTCCCACTGACCCATTGACATCGTAAAAACAAATCGGTACAATTACAATATTCCACTCTTTCATTTTTTCTTATTTTATTCTTCCCCATTTTGTTGGCAATTGTTCATATCGTTTCACTAGGTTCCAAGATCCTGATGACAATGAATACACACACTCACCCGTTTATATCCACCTCTCCCTTAATTTTTCAATTCTTCCTCCCGCCGTTTTGCTCACCCCGTTAGAATAGTTGCCCTGAACTGTTTTTCTGATTCATCATAATTGGTTGATTGGTTTCGGACAAAGCACCCTAATGAAGTTCTTTCAAATTTTCGGTTAATGATATACCGGGTGAAACTTTTATGTCTCAATTTTTCATACGTTTGTTTCAGATGGTTTCAGCGTTTTGTGTTACTCAAAATTTCAACTCATTAATATGTCAAATATGAGAAAATCCAATAGCTCGGAGTATGAAAAAGACAAACGTATTGTCAAAAAAGGTTCACATTTTCTTTTATTTGAAAAGAGTTCCATGTTTCTACCCAAAAAAAAAGCTGTTCGGCCTATATGGTTCAAAAAGTCTGAATCTTGAAAAAAGATTTGAGACAGGGAAAAGTTACTGTTCGTTAATATTCAAACTGTTTAATAACCTTAGTAAAGAATGAAATAGGTGCTGGATGACCCAAAATATTTACCATTAATGCTCTAACGGAAAACAACCCTGACCTGGCTCTTTGAGCTCATCTTGACTAATGTTTGAGATGTTACATTCTTGTCAATAAACAATATTTTTATGCTATTATGATAAATATTTTATTAGTTGTCCAAATTTTGATATCTCGCATGAGAACCGAGATAATTGAGCTCAAAGTGCACCTATAGGGTTCACCAGAAAAACACCAAAATAGGGCCTTTTCTGACATTGTTTTTTCCGATTAGCTCGATGAATGTTGCTGAATACTGTGAGACATTTCTTTGTTCCTCTGAAGGTTTTGAATAGGGAAATTTAACTGTAATTGCTCAAAGACCATTTTCTTCTTGCCACACTGACTCAATTCTGAAATTGTACGCCCTCTCCTTCACTATTTTCTTGATTATCCTTCATTTTTCCCAATCAACTTATATTTTTCATGATACTTCTTGCTTCCTTCAACCAATTTACTGCACTGTCTGTTAGTTTCTGCCAAAGTCGCATAAGAAAGTTGCACTGTTGTCGGTATCGCGTTTACTAGATGGCAAGGCCATAAATCTGCATCGTGGGTCACGCAAGCAGGTGGCGATGAAGTGAGCGCGCGGACAGAACACTCACCACACACTCACAACATACACTCACGCACACACAGACAGTCTATACAGGCCCCCGGACCGCTCAACACACAATTGGCCGCGCGGAGGACGACCCCGAACACACATGACGTCTGCGTCTCCTCTTTTTGCGCACTGCCTCTTCTTCGGCGGGAGTGTTCATCATTCAAATTTCGGCCGCGTTTATCTCTTCTTTCCATTGCCTTTCGTCTTAGTTTTTCAAGGTTTCTACCGGTTTTTCGTGACGCTATAGAGTTTCTTTGAAAGGTAATTGTGAATTTGTTGAATTTAACATGTGTTTCGGGTCTTCGAGTCAACAGTGACTGATGAACGACGATTCATTCACGGTTTATCGACTTTTAAACGCATTCAAGGTGGTAGCGGTGCGCGTGTCTTAGGTGGCCAAAAAAGTAAAACTTGTAATCGAGAGTTTCGGATTATTAGTCACGCTTCGGCGGGTTACCGGGTTAAAAAATGCGCTAAATAAGTCAGGTGGATTACCTTATCGAGGTTCCGATAAGAAAATAGATGAAAAGTGTTTGTCTAAACCGAACCATCATTCGATAAATCAACTGAGGCTTCAGATTCGAAACACATGCTGAAGCCAGTAATAAATTTCGCTTTTTTGCGTTTTGTCCTAAGCAGTCTCTCACACCATGTGACAAATGAGCGCGGTTTGCTAGAAAAATATCTGTGGGGTGTTTTTTCGACTCTTCTTTTTCACTTTTTAGTCGAAAACCGTCAAAATTCCGCTCTGCTCTACGGAAAACAAAGTGACAGAATCTAGTAAATTACCCAGTAGCAAACGCAAGGTGGTGAGGGTTTACCGACAGTGGCGGTGTTGTCCGCATCATAAATTTTGTCAACTAGACCAACTAACACCATCGGCCACCCTCTTATTTCCATCGCCACTTCGTGAAATGTTACGGGTCACTTGGCAAACTGATTCCGGTAGCGGAAGTGAAGGCTCATCCCGGAAATTGTCTAGGTATCTGATCTTTCATTCAGAGTAAGCTAACGGAAACACAGTTTGCACTAAACGAAATTTGGTTTCAATTGTCGGCTGGTTCATTGAAAGACCACCCAAAAAGCGAACATAGTCATGCCTTTCCTTCTTTCTCTATTGGTCCATACCAAACATGGCAGGTTCTTTTTACACAATTACCCTCTCTGTTCCTCATCTACCTCATCGCCCATTCTTTCTCTTTCTTCTTTTCTCCCCCTAATTGGAGCTGAACCATTTCTAAATTCCAGATGAATAACCAAAATCAACGTATCCAACTTAATCTACACAAATACAAGACGGCTGGTGTTCAGCAGTTCGACATCGACAAGTCTTCAGACGAGGAGTTTGACGATGACGATCAATCATCTCGTAAGTCAACAACCCGGGACCATATGGTTACGTAATCTCGCCTTTTCAGTTTCGTCAATCTCGGAAGACGATTTCTCGGATTCGGAGTCAGGCAGCTATCAGGACACAACAGTCTCGACCACGCCTTCGGAAGCGACGACTGATGAGATGCTGTGGGGAAGGTGAGTATTTTTTTTTGAGATTTGTAGTAGCTCCTAAACACTTCGAATTAGCTCGTTCTTGTAAAACAATGATCAGACAAGATGAAAACTCTTGCCGGGCCTAAAATAACTGTAACCCATACTTGCTAAATTCCGGCTCGATCCGGGCCAAAGAAAAATTTTCGATTTCGGTCAATTTGACCATTTTGAAGTTTCGGAGCCCCACAAGATTCAGCCCAGTTTCTTTCTTAGAGCCAAAATCCGATTTTACAAAAACTACGAAAATCAAAAAATGTCTCAAAGTTTTGTTTCAAAAACCCGGAACGGGCGGGCGAGACTAGGTTCCTCTACCAGACTGGTCCGACCCACGACGTAGTCTTCCGACCAAAAAAATGCAGTGTTGGCACGCAGACTACATCAGTCAGCAAGTCTACTGACAGCTTTTCCATGCCATCAGGAGATTTCATTTTGCCTGATTAGATATTTATAGTTCTTTTTCGCTTTCTTCAAACTTCTATCATCTCCTCCAGCCATTTTCTCTTTTTTATGCTGTTTAAAAATCCTCGAAGTGTCCATCCTTGCAAATAAGTAAGAGAATGTTTGAGCAAAGAACTCTTTAGATGTTGCCGCTTATTTAGTTTCTTTTATCATTTTTCTTCCGCTCCTGTCATGTGTTCACACAATATTGACATGTTCAATCGTTTTCTTCTCAAAAATTTACTGTTTGACCACTGACAAATATACATGAACGTTACGTGATTTAATTAGATGAGTTCATAACTGGCCCATTTTGTCTCGAAGCTTTATAAACCCGATTTTCTTCCAAACTTTCTTGGTTCTTGATTTTCAATCAAATTTCAACTTTTCATTCTATTTTTCTCGCTCCAAAACCATTGCCTCCGAAATATTCCACCAAAATCTTTTATTGTTCCAGCTCCAACTCCAAGTCGCTTGAACAATAAAAAATGCTACATTATGGCTCTTCAAGGCCTAGCAATAATACTTTCTGATCCGAACTTTTAAATATGCAAATTGTGAGCCTGATGATCCGTTTTGTCGTCGCTTCCGTGAAAAGTCATTAAAAAAACCGAGTTATTGGTTTCAAAACTGCCAAGCCTTCATGATTTCCAGAAAGAACTAATTTTCGAAAAATGACACGATTCAATTAGAGCAAGCAGTGTTTCCGTTTTTGATTCAGTCCCATCTTTCTCCCTTTTTCTTCATGATCCCACATCATAATGTAGAGAAAGTACCAATTATACAAAAAAGTTGAAATTCTTAGAATAAAAATTGAGAATCATGTTTTCAAGAAACTTCGAGTCTAAGAATGGTTGAAAAAATATACCGCCAGTCCCACCGATAAGAGTAGTTTTAATATCACTATGGTGGTCCCATTCCTTCGACTACGGTCCCATCTCTCCTATCACCGTCCCATAAGCTTGGCGGCCGGTCCCATTTTCGAATCACAATCTCATTTCCTAAATCCTGTTTCTAAAAATTTTCCAAAAACAAGACACAAAACATTGGGTTTTGGCTCAAGAGGCTTGATTAATTTTTCGTTTTCATCTCATAAACAGTTGTTCAGAAATAATTAGGATAATGATAATTAGTTCTAGAAATGTTTCCCGACTTTCTATTCTCATGTTTTGTTCTCACTTTTAATCCAATATTGTTTCAATTGTCGTTCTCTGTTTTCTATTTTTTCCTCCTCTATCTTTCGATTCCTATTGTCTTTTTTTATTCTTATGTTTTATTATGTTGGTTGCTCTCTTTGCACTGTGTTCTTTTTCCATAGTTTCTTCTCAATGCCAAAACATTTCTATTTCCAACTGTTCATTTTTCACAATCAATTTCCCATCATCTCATGATATTCCTTTTATCTTTCCAATAGGCCTCACCAAAATAGCAAACGCGCTCTGTCGTACCGCACGTTAGAATAGACACCGAATAGGTTGTGATGGCGCACTACTCTGAGGAGAGATAGATGGACGATTGATTATAGGAAATGGGACTCCCAATTATGGGAGTGAAACGTAGTCAACATATTGAAGGATAATGTGACTCAAAAAGATTCCTGATGTGATCTCAATGCCAGAAAATTAGTTGAGATGAGTCAGAAAGTTCAGGACTCTCAAAGTAGAAAAAACACTTTTCGCCAGAATTTTGAAATTACATCGACTACTCCAGCAAACAAATCAGGGAGAAAATCACAATTCAGGCCCAAATCCTCTATCCCACGTCATTTCTAGAACCCCTCTCAAAAATCCATGCCCGGTCAAATGGCACACTTATCCAATTATGGTCCCTGTTTACTTAATTGAATCTGCAAACACACTCGCTCCAACGAATGACACCATTTGTGTTCCGCTTAAAAATTAATACTGCAAACATTCAAAAAGTTTATTTGTCGGTACCATTGACTTGATGTGTCCACTTGAAAATCGCCATCGCCAAACTTCAGATGTTTGTTCACACATTCCTCATGAATTCAAGTCGTCTCCTCCCCCCATTTCTCGTTTGAACGATACGATTAGCTTCTTCTTTTTGGTCGTTGCAAGAAACTAGGTGATTATTATCCAATCGTCTCTATAATTTCCTTCTTAGAAGTCGTACATGTTCCGACTAGCCGTCCAATGACGTTTTCCTCATTTTCCATAATTGTGGATATCTATAAGGAGTCTATTTCAAAAGCATTGCTGCATATTTTCAACAATTTTTTTTCCATCGTCATTCTTGAATTAAAGCACTCAAAACTAGAGCTCCTGCGGGCTATTATTATCTCCCCATTTGGTCACATCCCTCTTTGCCCCCCGCACGTCCTTCTTCCTCTTCTAGTTTGTACATCCATACCGTATTCACTCACGCAACAAGGAGTCAGTCGAGAGTAGGGGTACTAAAATTGCGTAAACGAAGATGTTCTGCCAATTTGTCTCGTTTCACGCAATAGCTTGAATTACGTCACCAGATACAGTAGTTTCTATTTGGGTGAGAATTGCGTCAGAAAGGGTTCGGTAGAAGAGACCATTTGACATGGGTACAGTAATTAAAAGAGATTAATAGATTAAGTGTTAGAGATACAGTAAACAATGGGCTTGAAAGCGGAAGAAACTACGTTTTCATGGATTTGACAAAGCGTTCGGCGGTTACTGCAGAGGTACGATTATTCTTCTTTAGGTACAAACCAGTCATCTGTCCGATGGCCCTTTCCAGAATTTTTGTTTGTTTTGGTATACATAAAAGTCACATTTACCGCCTGGAATAGGGTAATAGGTACGGTTGGGGGGATTAGAGAATGGGGTCTTCTCGAGTTTTACTCCTTTGGGTTGGAACATCTACCGCCTCGAATAGGAGAAGAGTTCTTCTGCCACCTGAATAGGAGAAAAAAGAATGAGCGGATTTTGTCATGAGTAGAAAAATGAACATACTGCGCAATTTACCGGGCCAAAGAAGAGCTCAAAGACTTTTGTAATTGAAGGTTGCCGCCGACAGCTGTTTGATATTTCTAACGTTAATTTGAAAACTTTGATAATCGATGAATGACTCGATATAAGGATTCCAAATCATTCAAATCATTAATAAATGGAGTGGTGTCTTTTTTCTCTTTTCTCTCCCGTTGTTCTACTGTTTTCTCAGGAAGAAAACCTGCAAAACCTGCAATAGAAACAGTTTATCTGAACTTCAAAAACCGAAATCTGCCTAGATCAAAAATTACAAAAAAAACGCTTTGCTAACCTCTTCTAGATGAATGAAAGATTGGACTATTTGTTGCCCAACTCCAACTGACCAACTTTATTGTCTCTGATTTCCCACACCTCGGAATCCAATACTAATTGGCAAATGACTCCTAAAAATTGTAATCCAATTAAGATCCTATTCCACACACAAAGCCTCCAACTGTGACACCTTCCCTTCCCTCACTTCTTCCCTTAATACCCTTATGGTCATATTGAAAAATTACCGGTTGTCAGTAGGCTACTGTCTAAACATGTTTATTTGTGTTACCAATTATTGCATCTCTAGAAATCCGTCCTCCCGTCAATAGGACACGTCTTCTGTCCGGACCATCCTCTGGGAACCTTACGCAATGGTACTCTTTCTCTGTCCCCTCCTCCTCCTTCACACTCTCTTCCAACCATGCACATGGCTCCGCCCACCAGAGCCATCTCTCGACTTGGTGCCTCCGGGAACATTCATTCGTATCTTTTACGATCTTCCAAATCGGCTCTCTTTCCTCCAAATTATTTTCATTGTACCCTATTCAGTGACTACAACCTATCATGACTACTCTAACAGTGACTGTTAAGAATATGGGTCTAGAGGCTCTGATGTGAGTTTGCAGTTCTAGGAAGCAAAGTTGACCTACTCCAATCCATAATAAAATTCCCAATTTTTCAGAAGACGTGCTCCAGTATGTGGAATTGCCGGTGCCGCTGCTCGTCGTCAACTGTTGGCTCGGGAAACAACAAAAGTGCTCGGAAACAACAAGCAAGTCTTCCAAAGTTTTGTGCCAACTACGCCAGCCAGTGGAGATCGTGGAACGGGTTCTTCAAGAGAGATGTACTCACAGATTCGTCGTGGAGATGGTACACAATTCCGGCCACGCGAGAAGTTTGTGCCACCAAGAAGACCACGTATGGGTAATGGATCGTGTGATTTGTCAGCTATTGAGGTTGGTTTTCGTGCTCACGGGAAGAATTTTTGACGAGTACGGTAACGGTGGAGAACTGTCACCTGTTCATGAGTGCCCTCCAGTACATCACTAATCCTCTGGGGGTGTTTTTCCACAGTAATCCACGTAAGAAAAAAAAACTGCGCCGTCTTCCACCCATTAGACTGGTACAATAGACTGTACCCAACTTACTGTGCCTACGGTACTTTATCTTCCGTTTGCCGTTTTCAAAATAAAAAGACAGGAAGAGTATCTTATCAAACATGCCAAACCACTCATCAATATTCAAATATCAACGCATATCAATTGTGAGAATACAGGGTGCGGCAAAAGTATGGTAACAGAAAGAACAAGTCATAACTTTTCGAAAAATAGTCGAATCAGCTTCAAATTTTAACAGGACTCTATCAAAGAAATTTTTAACAAAATTTGATCATAGTTGTTTGTTTCTAACAGCTCTGTTTCTGATGGCCGGGCTCAACACCAACGGCTAGCGTTTACCGCGGCACGGGGGTGGTCTGCAGGCAAAATGCCTCGTTCCGCGCGGAACAATATTCAGAGAGCACCCAAAAATATGTGAAAATGAACTTGAACATATGCTTAAAAAATTCCAAGCACGGAAATCCCCATCGGATTGTGATCTGACTCAAGGCAGGCCATCCATTCTCGAAAGTCGAGTTGGAACATTTGATTTTGGCACTTCCTGCTGAAGTCGTTTTTCGGTGTGAGCCAATTCCCGATATTTTTGAGTGGTTTAATATTAAGACCTCTTCGGCACCATGACTTAGACACCATGATTTTCCCAATAAGTAGTATTTCTGGTACACTTTCACGCCCGTCAAGATCCGCCCAAAATATGAAAATAATGAAGTAAGGCTTACAGAAAATTGTGCCATCTTTGTAAAAATTGGGATAAAAAGATGAAACTTTGCAAGTTCACTATTGAAGAGATGGGGAAGATCATAAATATAAAAACAACCCATGAGAAGCGCGTCAGCGCGCGCCAGCTTGCGTCAAAGTTTTGTTACCATACTTTTGCCGCACCCTGTATACATTCGAAAGGAAGTGACTTACAAGTAGGGAGTAGAAAAGTACTTCACTTTCAAGACGTGTGAAAAAAAGAAAGTTTGAAATCTATGACAAAGAGAGAAAACTTAATTAATTTGATCACATGATGGTTATCGCTTTTCTTGCAGGAAATGTCTCCGATTCGTTCAAATTACTCTAGCAGCAGTGAAGGTGGACAGCGCATGTCTTTGCGTCAGCAATCCGAGTGGAAGCCACAACTCACTTCGACTACCACTTCTTTCCAGGTAACCAGATTTCAGCAAATAGATTCCAAACTTTTTATCTTATTTTTCAGTCCATGGCTGTAACTCCAAGAACTCCATTGCCCGGCCACTTCAAGGCACCACTATCTCCAGTCGCGAGCTCCACTCCACGCTCGGAGCGTCTCTATCGCAAGAATCAGAAGCAAGGACGTCACCAGAGCTCTTCATTGGCTCTTCTGGATTCTCACATGGAGGGAAGCTTGAGCAAGGAATCTTCAGAGAGAGCTATCACTCCGGATCCATGGTTGGGAGAGGATCAGGAGAACAAGATGCCAAGTCCAGTCGTCGATTCACCAAGAGCAAAATGTAAGCGTCCAGAAGATTTCGGACTTGACAACGCCTATGCGAAACACAAGGATATCCGTGGAATCGTCTTCTTGAGCATGGCCCTTCGTGGAAGACGTCTTATTCTGAATGTCCAAGATGCATCATTCTTCCGCAGCTCATCTTCCCGCTACGGAGCCTCATCGTACGTCACCGCTGTGCTCTATCATCGTCCGAGCAACAAGTCCTCGTCACGCAAGTACAATAGCAGACCGGATCAACACTACCGTACCCGTCTCGTCAAAGACAACAACAATCCAAAGTTTGATGAGAGTTTTCAATTGTAAGTTTGTTGAAAAGGGGAATGGAGACTGGTAGCAAGAGACTGGCAGAAATCGCTCTTATCTGATTGTTCAGAGGTGCTAAAATCTTCTAACCTTGAAATGCCGTAGGCGCGTTGTGTGTAATCTAGTTGGCATATTTGAAATCCTCAACTGAACACATTATTTTTTAGCTCGTTCGCCGAGAATTGTGCTCGTGATCAACTCATCGTTACTGTCTACGAAATTGATGTCATGAATGCCGAGTGAGTCTTTGAGGGTTTGTGGCATCCATCTAATTATCGATTTTCCAGGAGAAAGAAGGTCCTTGGATGTATGACATTCCCAGTCAGTCGCATTCTCAAGAAGGCTAGTCAGATGTTTGGTGACACTTTCCAACACCATCATCGCCGCGAACCCATCGAGGATGTTGAGGTCACCAATGAGGGATTTTTCCTGCTCAACAAGGAACAAGGATTGAAGCAAAACTTCCCACAGAGAAAGGTAGGAACTATTTTCTGTTCATGTTTCGAACCCAGTTTGAGATTCAGGTGCGCCGTCAAACATTCTACGAGGATCCCGCGTTCACTGGAATGTCTTCTTCTGCTGGCTCATCAACAGTCTCCAATCATGGACAGGTTGGAGTTGAAACGCTTAGACAGGGATGATGATGGTGACATCTGGAAATGCTCTCTTCTTGCCGCTTGCTTGATTTTTTATCTAATATTGTTGTAGTTTTGTCGTGTGTCTGTATTATCATCGTTTTTTTTTCGATCGGTCAAACCTTTTGCAGCCTACGCGCTATTTTTAGTGTGTTGCGAGAGGGGAAATTCGATTATTGTAGTTTTCATTGTTATTGTGCTTCTCACCTACTAATTTTTCAACTAATCCTAATAGAAAAACGGGACGGTCAAAGTTTAAAAAAAAAGGGAACCTCCCATTGGGAGGGATACTGAGTTCAAAAAATGAAAGAAAAAGGAAGAAAACACTACTTAACCTCACTAAAACCTTGAAGAGCGCTGAAATTATCCTTTCCGGAATTTCAAATCTAATTTTCGCAAATTGTGGCGCTAGATGATGAAACAAAAAAAATTTCACTGAATCGGTGCTATTTTGAGCTGACTGTGTTGCCTAGTGTTGCCACGCTTATCAGAGCACTCACCATTTTTGATAAAAGTCGTAATGACCTGCAACTCCATCTAGCCCACTCGACTTCACTAATTTTGTTCTCTTGTTTCATTTTTTCTTCACAACTTTGGTTGTAGCGAAAAAAAGAAATCTGAAATTGTGAGTTTGAACTCAAATTTCCATTCACTCACCCTGATTTTTGAGCTAAAAATCAACTTTTTTTTTTCATTTTTCCCACTATTTCTCTCTCTTTCTTCCACCAAGAGGAAAAGATCTAAGATTGAGTGACCAACAGAAAGTTGTCGATTCACTGATCTTGATCACTCTAGAAAGAGAAGAAGAAAAAACGAGGTGTGTAGTAGTGATTTTTTGTCCCCACGTCTCTCAGAGAGAGCCCGAGTTTTGACAAATGACTGGGGCGCCGGCCGCATCCATGGGCTATCGGATGTCATCGGCAAAGGCTACGTATGAATGAAAAGGATACATTTTTCACAACTTCAAAAATTGAAACAAGGCCTGGTTTTTCTTCTTTACTTTTGCAAAAAAATCCCAGTTTTCCCCCTATCTTCTCCAGAGAAGAACTTTGACCGTCCATTGGTGAGAAGCACTCATAACCTAGCCTAGCCATCCCATCATCATCTTCATCATCTTCATTACTAAAGATGAACAAGAGTAAAAAAGAAGAAAGCAAAAAATAATGCGAAGAAACCGCAAAACCCCTCTGTCGAGAGTGAGAGAGAGGGAGGGGATTAACCGGGATCGGGCTCTGTTGCGGCTCCTGCGCTTCACCCTGCTGGTACATATTTGTTTTCTATCCGTAGAACTGATTTCGATGTTGAACACTTATCCGATGCCTTGTTTTTCCCTCTCTCCCTCCCCTCGTGCGCCGGGTTTTCCCCCAGGTTAAAAAGTTCTCTCTTTTTCGCCTAACAGTTCTTTTTCTCCTCGAAGATTTTTTTTCTATTTTTTCTTAAAATTCCCTCTTAACTCTTCTTAGTTTACCTAATACGCAAATTATTGTTTATGTTTCATACAACACGCAATAGATTTTCTCTCTTTCTCTAGCACCATCATCATCGATCAGTCATTACTAATTTTTTTCTCAATTTTTTCTTCCATTCCTTCTAGAACATTCTTTTTTCATAGTTCCTTTATAGTTTGTTCAATGCTCAATTCTCCTGCATTTCCCACGATTCTTCCTTCTCTATTCATGATAAGAGCGGCAACAAAAGCGTGTAGATCAAGAAACTAAGAACAACCATATTTCAAACTTCGTGCCCGCGCGCATAGTCATCCTTTTCCTTGTCCGCGGTGACCTTCCCGTGCCACCGCAGAAATATTTCATCCATCCAGACTGTCAACCATACCTTCGAAATTTTCAAAACTTTTTAATTTTATATTCTTCCAGATGACCGCTACTGCACCACGTTTGTCAGTGCCCAATGAGCTCACTATGGGCGAGTACTATCGATCATCGTCGAACGATTTGCACATGCGCTCGTCGAACAATCTTCTGGACTACACTTCTGCCTCGTCGAGCACCAACGGATCGGCAGATCTTCCAGAGAAGCTGAAGTTGCATAGAGCCACACTTCCGAGCATCACCACAACAGCCAGTGAGTTTCAAATCGGGATAACAGGGATGTTCCGAACGGGAACTGGAACGAGATTTGGAATTCCTAAAATTCTGAAAATGTTCACTATTTTCTGGATGAAGATCCGACGGGAATACTCCCGATTTTTTAACAGTTTTTTGACCTACGGTATATCAAAGGTGCACGCACGAAGTTGCCATGTGGATTTCGGGCGAAACTACTATTATTTGCGTTTTCGGAATCTGCTTGTCCGTTTTCGCGCTTTGAAAAACGAGATTCCGAAATTTCGAAATTTTAAGAATTTGAATATTTCGAAATTCCGAGAAAGCCATTCCGAACATCCCTGCAGCATAAGGAACTTTTAGCATTTTTCGAATTTTCTAACTTTTTTCTCTGAAAATTTAAGTTAGGTCCCTAGTCTTAGTTAGGATCAGAAGTGAGTAGGAACTCAGCTAAAAATCTGCGGAAACAGCCAATTCGCCCGGTCTCGTGTGTGAATGGGGGTCCACGTCATCACATGCGTGGCCCCCCGATTACCAGAGAGAAAATTATGATATCCACATTTTATGTGATTGCCTTTCCATTCCACACCCACAAACCCTTTTTTTATTCCTCATCGAGAGCGCCATTCGTTTCTAATCGAACCCGAAGCCTTGTGACATATTCCGACAAAAATAAAAGCCAGGATAAAATGCTATACTGTTTCAAAGGGCCTAGCCTACGATCTCGTATCGCAACATGGCTACCAGCGTGTCTACGTCGACAAAGTAAGCTCTCAAAATTAGTGTTTGTCATGTGTTCATAAGTTTACTTGCGAGGTTTGATTAGTGCTTTTCGACATACATACACACAGGTGAGAACCGACAGTTTAGTTGTACTTGTTAACAGTTAACAATGTCGCTTTTATTGTGGGTCAAATAATTGGCGATTATCGAAACAACGCATCTATGATAACTCTTCAATTCCCTCTTTTTTTGGTTCAATTCTCCCCACCACGATTACACACCTCTTAAAAGATTAACTTAGACTCTTATCAGAGGGAGAGCCTTAGATAAGTGTATAGGAAACAGTTTGAGAGAAAGGTGGTGATGATGGTTTTGGTCTGTTTATGAGGCCGTATTTTATTGTTTTCGAATTTATTTGCATCTCTTTTTTTCTATTTCAAGAGAAAGAGAGGGAGAGAGGCTAGCTATACCGAACGACACGTTTCATTTTTTTTGATTATGCATTGTCCTCATCGATGTCTCTTTTTCGATATTTCCACTCTTTTTGAATAGCTTTGAAATTGAAAGGTCTAGCATTTTGGCACTTTTGAACAACAACATAAAAATCCTTTTCTGTGTTCTTCGCTTTGCTTTTCTCTTTAAACAATTTCGAAAAAACTGTTTTGTCACACAGTTTTCGTCATCCTGATAATACACACACAATGAGTGACGAAGAAGAGGTCGATACGCTCGAAGAACAGTCGAAAACCGACGACAAACTCCAGCGACGTGGCAGTTTTATTCGTCGGACATGGAACTCGACGAGCGCAAAAGTGCGAGGCCGATCGTTGACTTGTGTCGAGGAGCGGGATGAGTGCAGACGTTGGTAGTAGTGTATTCTTCCTCTTGTTATCACTCTAATGTCGTAGTATTCTAAAAATAGAAATTGATGCTGATTTTTGAGGGTGCAAGGCTGTGATACGGCAGACAGAAGCATTTTGATTAGGGTACTTTCTAAAATACGACGATCTAACTGTCCTTGTGGTTTCTTGGTGGCTGGGCGTTTTTCCATGGCCTACACAGGGCTTGAATCACGGTCGGCTGCAATTTTTACCGCCTTGGGGGTCAGGGAAAACGAAAATCTAGAATGAGGGGCCTTAAATTTTCGAATTTATTTAACTAATTTTTTCTGTTACAGGCGAGAACAACTCGGACGACGCCAAAAGTCTCAGCCCAGACAGATCTCCAAACGACCACAACTTTTTGTGTCCAGATGACAATGGTGGAGTCTACGGAGCCGGTCCAACACACAGTGCAATTAAGAAGGTGAGATTTTGTTTTTGAGTTACTCACAGAGGTGTTTGAAACAGAATTTAGGATTCCAAAAATTGCGAAAAAAATCATAATGTATTTCTTAAGCTTTTTTTTTCGGACTTTGAATTTCCGAAATTTCAAAAACTTCAAAAAATTACGAAACGTCCATTCCAAATGCCCCTGGGATTACTGTATTTATTTGAACCAGTGTTTTGTGTATATTTAGTTTCATGTCGTTTCAGACCAATGTTCGTCGTGCCGCTTCGTTTACCTTCTCGCCAAAGCAATCATCGTCGTCGAAAAGCAGCCTTCGGGAGGAGAAGAAACGTTTTCTGTAAGTTATTTTGCTCATCTAGCGGGCTGATCAAAAAGTCAAATAGCCGCCAATTTGCATTTTTATCCTTTGGTCGTGGTTGTGGTCACGAACGGCTTAGACCAGGAAAAAAAAACTACAAATGACAATTTAAGTGCAAATTAGGGTTTTGTGGAGGTCTTTTTTCGAAATTATTGGGATCAGTTTTTGTTATTTTATTGGCTTCGGACAGTGCGAACACATACTTGGGGATTCTATCTGCGCGGATTTTCAGTGATAAGCTTCCAGTTCGTAAGATCTTGAACCCTCTCCCATTCCATCCAGGTAGAATGTTCCATAGATGATTCCTCCCCACCCATACTGCTCTTTCATTGTCTAGATTCTATTTTGGTTGCAACAAAAAACGTTAGGGTAGACCACCTAAATGTACAATTGTATATGACAAGTGGTCCATGTGGCAATTAGTGAAGTTTGATCGTTTGGGATGAGGGTTTAGAGAACATCAGGATTTTGATGAGCATTGCAAGGAGTACGGTAGCAATAACCAAAATTCAGAATTTTCGAAATGAACTGACTAAAAAGCCGCTCTGGCTTAACAAGACTACTGTGGTCTCTAATCTTGAGGAGTGGACTATAAACTGACAAAGTTATCTACTATCTTAATCAATTAGAGTGGTAAATCTCGTGCTCTATAAAATTGCTCTTTTCTTCAAAAAAAAAACAAAACAAGTATTCGATTCTTTTCTGACCTTTTTTTACTTCTCGAAGCACTAAAGCCTTTTGCCATTTCATTCCATCTCATTTGACTTCCATTCCCGCCTGCACACACTCATCTGCGAACAAGTGTACCGAATCAAGATGTGTCTATTGTAGGGCTCTTTTTTTGCTCCTTCCAGTTAGTCCACCTAACCCCCCTGTTATCCTCAACTCTTAACGCTTCACGTATCCACTCGCCCCCATCCAGGCTACATTTGTTTCCATTGTGCTTTTTCATCTCCTTGTTTGCTGCTGCTGGTGGGGAGCAGTCGGAGGCAAGTGAAGAGAAAGGACATCCTCTCTCTCCCTCTTCAGAAGAAACAAGAAGTTTTTTCGCGCTCCTCCCCACTTTGCAAGTCTCATTCGTGGCACCAGAAGCCCTACGTGCTTTTTCCAGCGGTTTTCTGCTTCCAGCCATTTGCTCTACATCTGCCTAATTATTCAGCCAAAACAATCTGTCATCAATTAGTGGTCTCTTGGACGCTAACAACTGTCTCAGCACTTTTTCTTCCTGCTTTCCTAATCACGAAAAATGGATATTCGTCGGAAAATTAGTACGCCGGTTCCCCCAGTCAGCGTGTCGAAGCGGTTTATTCATAAATGGGCTTCAGTGCGAGAGATGGAATCGTTGGGCATCTCGCCGCCGTCCTTCACACCGATTGTTTCGTCTCACAGGCGAGTTTTCTTTTTGATTAGATTATCGGGTCGGGGAGCAAGCATGTAGATTTATAGGTAAATCAAATTACTGCAAAACGCTGAGAAGTCATAGTAACCCGAGCCTCTTTCTCAGTTAGCTTCATACCTTCTTCTTTTCTACTATCTAGCGTCTCTAATTCAACCAGTTCTTAATATTCCTATCACTATGTTATCTTGTGCACGTGTGTCTTCTTACGATTTTCCAACTAGTAGAACGGCACTACCAAGACCGATTCATCATGTGCGGTCCCGTTCAAGGTGAGCTTCAACTGTAACTCTAACTTGGATTTAACGGTCTCTGTACTTCTATATTTCTTTTTTTCAAAGCTCACACACCAACTACACCCATCGTTCAAATATTCAAATCTAGTCTTTCTTTTTCCAACAAAACGACTTCCTGAAAAGAGATTTTGTTGTTTGTTCCAAAACGTTCCACTCGGTGGGTCCGAAAACTCAATTTGCAAAGTCAAACTCTGAATTATGCAAATGTGCGGCATGTCACCTGTTTTCTTACCACCATCACATGTCCACTGTTTTCTTCCGTCTGTGCTACGTAGATAGGTTGGGATTCGACGATAATTGGTAACCCAACGCTGCGAGGGAGGGCAGAAAAAAGTTGGTAGTGGTCATCAGTTATTCTTTGGGAGAATATCAACTTTCTTCGAGACACACTCACAAACACATGTGCATAACATAATATTGCTTCCTGAGTTGACACTGGAGGTGCATGTGAAATGCACAATGTGAATTCCAAGGTTTCAAAGAAGCCCTATACAATGGAAGATGATTTTAACGAGATTATAATGTGTCACTGGCGGGAAAAGTGCATATAAAGAAGGATAATAGATTCTATGATTTTATCTTATCTAGTAAAGAGATAGATTCAAAAAAAATTCTTCCCAAAAGAACAATTCACTTCACTTCCCTCGGAATGGCCTAATTATGACGGGTCGTAAAACGAGACGACGTGAATATCTTCATCGGGGGACATATTGGCTAGAGTAAGACGACGACAAGAGTACGCTCGTTGTTCTGACTGTTCTTTTCTCTTTTTACTCCCCCCTTATTCAACCAAATTAGTGGTTCCATCCTCTTCGACGACCACCACCAGTCATTTCTTCATCTCTCCCACTTCCCGCTTTCCAATGCATCGCTCACCATCGGCTCCGTCGACACCTACTCCTTCCCCTGGTATTACCGACGTGTCGTTTGACGATCTATTCCTTCTGAATCGTCCCACTCCGAACCGTCCACCACCGAGTCGTCGCTTCACTGTGACACCATCTGACATCATTGGTTTCAAGCGACGTCTAGTTCAGCACCGCCCTTGTCGGTTAGTATCGACCAACACACGCGAAAACATTGACAATCATTTTTGCTGATAAAATCATCGCGCTTCGAGTTGTGATAAGCAGCGAAGCGCGAGCGCAGAAAAAAATTCCTGTAGTTTCAATTATTCTAAAAATGCTGTCGGTGACCTACCCAATAATTGCAAAGACCAATAGTCAAATGCTCACTAAATTCCATCATTCTGAACATCATCAAAGCACACCAAACCTTCATATTCATATCCACAGGTTCATTGGGGGATCTAATTTTTGTCGAAATAATTAATTATTTTCTACATTTCAGTGGACCAATCTCTCGTACTCTCTCCTATCTTCGCTCTAAAATGGACTTGGCTCTCTCCACTTCATCTCTCTATCCATCTCGTGAAGACGTTCGCCAGTGGGAGAAGTCCTTCGATTCTCTACTCAACAACAAGTGTAAGTTGACATCACTCTTCTTTCTATCAATTATTTCAAATAATGATGATTTTTACAGTTGGCTGTGCGCTCTTCCGACAGTTCTTGAAGAAGGAGTTTTCCGATGAGAACATGGACTTCTGGCTCGAGTGTGAGGAGTTCAAGAAGATGAAGGACGGCAAAAAGTCAACCACACAGAAAGCCATCGAAATCTACAGCGAGTTTGTTGCCGAGCATGCTCCTAAAGAGGTAAATCGAAATGTCGAGATCACATGGATCCTAATTTTGAAAAATTTCCAGGTCAACCTCGACAGTGACACTCGTGCCGCCACCAGAGCTGCCGTTGAGGCTGGATGCAAACCGGATACCTTCGCATTGGCTCAAAATCGTGTTGAGCAACTCATGTCCAAGGACTCGTACAGACGGTTGGTAGCTATTTTTAATAGGATTAGTTCTGAATTTTGAATTTTTTAGTTTCCTCCGCGATCGGCTCTTCTTGGATCTGCTCGAAAGCTACGACACTGGAGACAACGGACCATCCACTTCCAGTGCCCGTAACTAGGCTGCTCTTCATCTACTAACCAAAACTGTTTTCTAAAATCATGACTATTGCACAATATTGCCTGAGTGCAAATCCGTATCCCGTTCTCTCCACACGTAGTTGTCATTCTCGCCCTTTGAATTCTATTCGTTTGTTTTAGCCCCATGTCAAAAAATGTTCTTTTTGCCTTCAACCAAAGACCCTCATGGTTCTAAAAGCCATGACTTTATATATTGATGTATTTTGTAGTATTTCGTGTCTCCCATTTTGTCAAAAAGATACCATTTCTCTAACCCCTTGAATTCACATCCATCTTCATCACATTACTCTCACTTTCTTGTAAACTGTCTTCATAAAAATTCTCAAACCCTAAAACAAATTGTTTTTAGAATCTCGCTCGTTCTTCCCCACACCGCACGCTTCTCTTTTCCCCAACCCATCACGATCTCCGCTAAATGACGGACCCCTCTCTCCAAGAGTTTTTGAATTTCGTTGTATTTCTACAAACCCACTCATATATTCTCTCTCGCCAAATTTGTCAAATGAATTCTTCCAGTAGAACTTTTTTTTCTGATTTTTGTATTAGAAAATTATATTGGGGTCACTGGTAAAATATGACCGAATCCGTTTAGGTGACCGCTAGGTTTTCCATAATTTTTTGCATGTTCTTACAAGATAAAGATCTTGCATGCGGACCGAATACGATCTGAGTGACTTTCTTATCCGCTATTCCAACCACGCACAATCAATGGAGCATCCGTAAAGGATTGTTCGCAACTGTGATCTTGTGTGCCTGTAATCATGGACTACCTGTTGACTCATACTTTGTTGGTGTTGTTGTTTTCTTTTTCATAAGTGTTTGCTTATTTGAGAAGGAAGGAAGCATCAAACTCCACTGGTCCTGCATTCAAAACTTGATAAAGAGTTTTTTGTTTATTTTCTAATGTAGAATCTTCAGATAGAACAAACAAGATTTCGAAATTAATCATAAACTAGAGGAAACCCCATTTTCGGTCACAAACCATTTTCAACTCAAAAAGTTAGCAGACATTGAATGATGCTATATTGTAAAATTATCGTTTTGGTGATTTCATCGAAATGGCTGCAAAAGTTTTTTTGCGTGGGAGCACGTATAGTGGAGCTTCTTCGATTCGGAATGAATGATAACATTTTGAACGCAAACTAGACTAGTTTCCAGTTTATGTCTTCTAAACAAGTTAACCTGAAGACGATATTTCTAATGAGAAAATTCATTTCTAGATTCGAAAAGGACTAAGACATGATATGTATGTGAATTTAGAAAGCGACGCAAGCAGTTGGGATCTTGACGGCCTCGACGTAGGAGACTTCGAAGTCGGACAAGTCGAGAACGTTTTGCTCACGAGCCTCCTTCAAGAAGCGGCGAGCGTTGTTGCTGTGGCGTGGCATGCAGGTGAAGCGGATCTTCTTGGTCATGGTCTCGTCAGTCTTGTATCCACGACGGCACTCGGCAACTGGCTCAAGTGAGAAGCAGACGCGGTGGGAGAATTCCTTGATTTGAGTCTTCTCGATGGACTCTGAAAATATGAAATTATATTTAGTCTATTTCTACTGATTTACTCACTCTTCTCGGACTTCTCGGATTCCTCCTCGTATTCCTCGTCGCTCTCGGAGTAAGATTGATCTCTCTTCTTCTCCTCGCTGTCCCACTTGTTTCTGTAGTTCTTCTTCTCGGAAAGACGGTCGTTCTCAACCTCGCACTCCTGCAAATAATTTTAAAGTTATTTTGAGAAGAAATACAACTGATAGTACCTCGTTCTTGAGAAGGTAAGAGCGGTGGAACTCCTCAACATCCTCAGTCTCGTAGTTGTCAGCGGTCATGAACTCGTTGTCTCTCTCTCCGTCGTTGTTTCCGCAGAGTCCGCAGAGTTGGCTCTTGGAGGCAATAGATGGAAGGTTGGTCTTGATGGTGTATCCGTCGAAACGGATCTCTCCTTGTGGAAGGCGGATGACGACAAGGTTGTCTCCGAGGATTTCAACCCTGAAATGAAGAAATAGGTTTGATACTGGGATCGGGAAACTTACTCGTATTGCTCAAGCTCGGATTGTGGGATCTTCTTTCCGTCAACCTTGACGAGGAACTCCTCGCTGGTCTTCTTGACAACGATTTCTTGTTCACGGCGGATGATCTTGACCAAAAGCTCGTCAGAGTTCTTGTTAACTCTCTTGGCGAGAACGGCGAAAGTTGGCTCCTCAGAGCAATCCTTAGCGATAAGAGAGAAGCAGGTGGTGAGTGGGGCTCTGTAGATGACATTGTCGAAGGTAGAGACCTCGGATTGGTCAACCTTGCAGGTAGTCTCGGTCTTCTCCCAGGCTTGTTGGATCATGGCACGACGGGCAATGGTTGGGAGAACGACACGTGGAACACGGATGTTCTTGATCTCAACCTCTTGTTGTGGGGTCTGGATGGTCATGTTGACGTATTGACGGGACATTGGCTCAACGGTGAGTTGGAGGGTAACACGGCGTTCCTCATTCTCGACACGCTTCTCAGAAACGGTCCAGAAGTTGTAGGCCTTGACAAGATCGAAGAGACGGGAGAAGGTGTGCTCAGCCTCTGGGGTAAGCTTGTACTCGGAAACAACGTTGATTTGGTTAAGACGGGCAGCCTTGATCAAAAGCTCGTACTCTGGAAGTCCGTTGAACTCGCGCTCAATGTTGCGGATGTACTTCTTTTGTTCCTTGGATTGCTCGAGTTGGGCGGTGACGGTCATCTCGCTCTTCTTGGAGGATCCCCACTTGGCGTTGAGAGCAAGTTGAACCTCACGGTGTGGTTGCTCACGGAGTTGACGGAGGGAAGATGGCATTTGTGGGCGAGCAACAACAATTTCAGTACGGAGAGTCCACTCCTTGGTCTCCTCGGAGATTGGGGAACGGCGGGAGTCCATCTCGAATCTGCACATACGAACCCATTGGTCGCAGGTGGTACGGAGCTCAGAGTTGAAGTAGGTTTGTTGTGGAGCCTCGAGCTTGAGGGTGATGAGGTTCATGTATCCTTGCTCGGCCTTGATCTCACGGATCATCTTGTGGAAGTATTGGCGGCGGGACTCGGATTCGGTGTTCTCAGAGTCGAATTCCTTCTCGAAGATCTTGTCGAATTTGATCTCAGAAAGATCAGTCTTCTCCAAGTTTCCGATGGTCATGCGGGCGGTGAATTCAGCTGGGCGGTTCTTGTTCTCAAGGGTGTACTCGAAGTCTTGCTCTGTCATGAGGACCTTTGGAAGGGACCATTGGGAAAGGATGTTTCCTTGAGCGTTGACTCTAAGTCCGAGAACTTCGTATTGACGGTCAATCTCTTCAGTGGTCCATTGGTACTCGGAGTGGGAGATGGTCTTCTCTTCAGCCTCAACGTATTGGTCATTTCTTGGGACACGGAGGAAAGCAACTGGGCGGGCGTGAACGGAGACGGTGGTCTTCTTGTTCTCTGGGACGACGAACTTGTGTGTAATCTCGAGACTGTTCTTCTCGAGCTCAACGGTGGATTCGAGTCTGAGTGGAGTGTGGACACGGGCGGATTGAAGAGACTTGACTCCTTGGTCGAGCATTGGGCTCCAGAAGCGCATCTCAGTGACGTGGGTGGTGGCAACAGATGGGACGACATCAAGGATAAGACGGGCTCCAAGCTTTTGCATCTCGACGGTGACCTTTCCGGTGAAGGAGAGGACGGTTGGCATCTTTCCGGAGATAGTAAGAGAGACTCCGCTGGTGGTTGGGATTCTGCGGATGGATTCGTAGAAGTAGATGGCGCGGTGGAGCTCGAATTTGGAGTCAGCGTTCAAGAAGGAGAGGACAGACTTGATGTCGAATTCTCCGTTTCTGACGTACTTCTCAAGAATGTTGTCAAGGGTTTCCATATTGAGTGGGAGAACGATGTAGTCCATTTCCTTGTAGCGGAGGTAGAAGACGGCGTGGGCAGATTGGTTATCAGTGCGTTGGACACGTGGACGGATGTTCATCTTCTTGACGATCTCTTGGAGCATTTGCATTCCAGTTTGAACACGACGGGAGCGGAGCTCATCGGATTGTTTTCCGTAGCGGGAAAGTCTCTCAAGAGCCTTGACGATGACTTGTTCGAAGTTTTGTTGGGAGAATCCAACTTGAGAGAGGTACTTGTTCCAGTTTCCTCCGAAAACAGACTCGAAAGAGGCTTGGATCTCCTTTGGCAAGAAAGCGTTCTTCTCGAAGATGGTGGCGAAGTCGAATTGAACTCCAGAGAGCATCTCAGAGTGGAAGATTGGGAGTTGAGAGTAGGTGGAGAGAAGTTGCTCTTGTGGTTGGTAACGGGTGAAGAGAAGAACCTTGGAGCAACGGACAGCCAATGGTTGGTAGCATGGGTTGGTGGATCTGGCGAATTGACGGATGACGTTGTAGGTGAAGGCAGCAACGTGTTGGTTGGATTCCTTCTCCATTTGAGCGACGATGTGAGCAAGGACTGGCTCCTCTGGAAGAGTGTGCATCATTCTGTAGAGAGCGGCCATACGGAGCTCTGCCTTGTTTTGACGGTTCTTGTAGACTGGGAGGAGGACCTTTTGGATCTTGCGTGGCATGATATCCTTGAGAAGACGGAGAGCATCAACAGCCTCGGTGCGGATGGCGAGTGGTTGACGTGGGTCTTGGATGAGTTGAACGAGCTCGTTGACAGAGAGGTCAAGTCCGGCGTTTCCGAGGGTCTTGAGGGCAAGAACCTTCTCGTAGGTGGATTCAGCGGAACGGAAGAGTTGCATGAAGACACGGACGTACTTCTCCTTGAGTTGACGGGAAGCTGGGCGGGCCAATGGAAGGTCTTGGGTCTTGGCAGAGAATCCACGGACGATGGATCCGGCGGCAAGCCAAGCGGATTGGCGGACTGGCTCGTACTTCTTGGCGAGTTGGGACTTAGCGAGCTCGATGACGAGGTCAGCGATCTCCTCGCTTGGGGTGATGGTCTCTTGGATGGACTTAAGGAGCTCAGCAGCTCTGATTGGAGAGACAGTCATCTTGTGGAAGTGGTGGATCAAGTGTTGGATGGTGTTTCTGGTTCCGGCGATAGCCAAAGAGCTTTGGATAAGGAGTTGGACCTGTAAAGTAAATTTTTTAAATTTCATTATGTTTTTGAAAAGGTTACCTTGGTCTCAGACTCGGTGTAAACCTTGGTGTGGAACTTCTTGAGCTCCTCAATGGTGCACATGCGGAAAAGACGGACGGCGCGGGCGATGAGATGAACGGTTTCTGGGGTGTTCTCCTCGAGCTCTTGGATTTGACGGAAAATCTTTTCGAGTTGCTCAATCTTCTGTTGGGATGGCATAACCTCGAATGGGTTGACCTCAGCCTTGTCTCCTTGTTGGCAGAATCTCTCCATGAGAATCTCATCTTGAGCAGAGAAGACAATGTCAGTCTTTGGTCCGGTAGCCTGAAAAGGGTTGATAATTATTAAAATTTTTAAACGTTCAGTTCACCTTCTTGATTTCCTTGTTGATCTTGTTCTCCTCAACGAAGACGATCTTGGAGCGAGTCTCAGACTTGACGACCTCTTGTCCGTTAACATTCAAAGTGTAGACGGAGTGAACCTCGGATTGTTCCAATTGTTGGTTCTTGAAGGTGTAGGTATAGACAGTTTGTGGCTTGACGAATTGTCCCTCCTTCTCGCATTGTTGGCATTCAGATCCGAAGCGAAGTCCGTAGGCCATCTCTGGGCGGGTGATGCACTTGTCAAAGTTGACAGACTTGGTGTAGATGGTCTTCTCTCCCTCCTCAACAATGGTGTAGGCGACTTCGCAGTCTCCCTCCATGGTCTTCTCGTTGACGGTGAAGAAACGGGAGTCCTTCTCGGTTTCCATGTACTTCTCTTCTTGGGTCATCTCGTCAACTGGGGCGGATGTGCGGAGAGAAAGAAGGTTGATGATGACTCTCTTCGAGTTCATGGACCACTCAGCATCTTCAGTCGAGAATTGGATCTCAGAGATGAGTCCGTTTCTGAGTTGAGCGCGGAATGGAAGCTCGAGAAGCTCCTTGAGCTCATCAGAAAGCTCGCGTTGCTCCAATGAGTTCATCTTTGGCCATTGCTCGTTTTGTGGAACATGGGAAGCGGAGTATTCGATGTTGGTAAGTTGGAGGTGGATGTAGCGGTCATCAACAGCTTGAAGACGGGCACGGCAAGAAATACGGCTTTGGGAGGCATCGGAAGAGGTGGTTGGGAGTCCAGAGAGAAGAAGTCCGTCAAATTGGTAGACGTACTCGCTCTTTGGGGAGAATGGGCGGTCGAGGGCCGGGGAGGCGGCGATCGCCAAGGCGACAAGAGAGGCAATGATGATCGACTTCATTGCGAGAGTGATTATTTCAGTTCCAGGCACCCCTTTTATACAAGACGTTGAAACTGACACAGAAACGTCTGAAATTGGAGAATTAGCGTTATTGGCATATGAGCCTACAGATAAGACTCATGTCAATCCATCATTTTTTTCAACAATCTCCTTCAAGACAGTTGAAAGTCAGCTATCAAAGTAGAACTGTCAACTCGTTTCGAGAATGTTTCAAGTATATCGACGGGTTAATGATCGGTGTCCAGAATCTGCTGATAACAGTTTACCGCAAACCATCTCACCAATCTTATTCGACAGAATTCCCAGGAGAATTTTATTCGACTATTTTCATACAATACAATAGAGTAGTGAATTCATAAGTACATAGTACCAGTGGGTTCATGATGGGAGAGGCTCCGCGACGTTTCGAAAGCGGACGTTTCAAAAGTGTGACGTTTCGCAAGTACCAGCTTTGCGCTTTTTTGCATGGAAAAAAAGCAAAAACTTGTATTTGAGTGTTTAAATGGTTTTCGAACAGAGTTTTGTATATTTTAAGCTTTCAAATCATCAAAAAAGCGCAAAGCTAGTACTTTCGAAACGTCGCACTTGCGAAACGTCACACTTGCGAAACGTCACACTTTCGAAACGTCCGCTTTCGAAACGTCACGGAGCCTTGGGAGAGATACAAAAAAGTGAAATGCCAAAATACTGATTTTTTTTTTCAATTTTCAATGCAAATTTTTGGGGTTTTTTCAGGTTTGAAATTGGAAATTTTTGTAAACAAGAAGACGAATATGTTACATTACTGGGAGCAGTCAGATAAATTGGAAATGACGAAAACGATGATTTGTAGTTGCCTCAGAAATACTGTATACATTCGCCTCACGCTAATCTTCACGCTGGTTGATCTCGCTGACAGCGACCACCTGAGAAACTTTCACCAAACTTAAATTTTCCAGATGTTTTCAAAACTCACTCCTCTCATGGTTCCAATGTGACCGCGAATGAACTCCATTCCCTCCTCAGTCTCGAACTCGACCATCACCGCCGACTTGCCCATCTGCTGATCCGGAAAAGCCTTTTCGAACAAGTCTTTGTCAAAGAAGCTTCCCATCATGCGCATCTAGAATCAAATTTTCGAAAATTCACTTTTTGAACAATAAATTTACCTTGATTGGCAAGCCCATCTCCTTAGTGAGCCAGAACTCGAGATATTGAAGGTTGTCACATTTCTTGAAGATGACGGCGCGCTCGAAGTTTACCTGAAAAAAAGGAAATTCCCCCAATACTGATTTGCGTGTGCTGGGTGGAGTGTGGTTAGAATGAAAACTTCAGCTCGGGTCGAATTTTGAAATTTTTGTTTTCTAAAGTTTTTTTTTTTTGAAAATTTTCAGAAACTTTGAAAATTTCTATACTTTTGTGAGGGCGAAATATCTCAAAAATTTTTTTCAGTATTTTTTTTCTCGAGAATTTCCAAAAAAACAGCCGGATCGGCCCAAGAATTTCACAAGTATGCTAGAATTTTTCTGTCGACCTTTGTCAGTGAGTTTTGAAAAAAGCAATCAAAATAATTCAAACTATCACTCACCGTACTGTCTGGTTGCTCGACATAGACCTCCTCTGGTGGAGCAGTTGGCGTCGTAACTGCGGACATTTTCTTCTGAAAATCGTACATAATTCTTCAATCTAAAGTTGAGATAAATTGAGAAAGTTGAGAAAAAGATCAATTCAAAAACGATCGAAAACAGTTCACGACATAGTGAAAATTCTACTGTTCCCCATACCACGCATATGTTTTAACTGCTAAATTTTCTAAGGAATATATGCCCCTCATATTGATTTTTGTGAAAAAAAGACTTGAAAAAAGAACAAGAGTCCTGGGGTACCTTTCTTGTAACTAGGGGCGAACTAGAGAACGAACAAGAAAATAATGTAGATGATTAGAATCTCAAGATTCGGGTCTCAAAATCTATCGTTGAAGATAGGTATACTCAAACTACCATTCTGAGTAACAAGAGATCAGAGTAAAAAAACATGTCCCATTTTCTTCATCTCCCAAAAAATTGCCACAAAAAAGAAAAGCAAATTGATAGGTGAAAAGACTGCGCGCGCAGAGAACATTGTTGAATAAATGTGTATGTGTTTGGTGGGAGATGTGGGTCCTAGGCGAAACCTCTCGAGCGCTCTGTACGAGAAGGAGTGAGAATGGTGAAGCGCAGGCAGATGTGGTGAGACGGCAATAGGGGCGGAGCTTATCCTGAGAACAGTGTCCCATGTGATAACAAGAATTGTTTATGACAATTTCAATTTGAAATTGTGGAAAAAAAAATTGGTGATTCATGCTTTCGATTGCTTGTTGATTCGTTGGGAAAAAGAAAAAAAAACTGCCCACCAATCCAAAGCCTCAGAAAAAGGATGTGGGCGGAACATGCATCCATGTCCCTCGTGATAGAGATTCGATTAATTATGTTATGCAAGAGACGAATTTGTAAAAAAAACCATCGAATGACTTAAAATTTTCCGCCTTGTTTTGATAAAAAAGAGAGGATGGAGACAAAGGAGAAGGGGAGACTAAGGGACCGAGATTCCGACAGTCAGCTGGATTTCAAACGACTGGAGGAGAGAATTCTTGGTTAGAAATCTATATTGAAATCCGCCAAATTACATAGGTGGGATAGAGAAAAATCATTAAACGGCTGAATTTTCTCTGTTCTGATTGAAGACGGAGAAGGCGGTCAGAAGAAAAAAGTTGAGGGGCCGGAATTTTGACAATGAAATTGTAATTTGGATTGCGTGGGGATTCTGAACCACAATGAGTTAACGAAAAATGGAGATATCGTATATTAAAAAAAAGTGACGATTTTCGTAGTTCAGATTCTTGTTTGTATTTCAGATTCTCTTTTGAATTGCCAGTAGTTTTGCTGAATGAGCTAAAGCTAAAATGAGAGCGGAAAAAAGTATCGATTCTAAGCGAGACTTCGCAGACGCACTGCTCGAGATCACTTATCAATGGAGGGTACTGGCGAAAGGGGTTTGCTTCGATCGGGATGTGGGTGGAGCTTGCGACCATGTTCTTTGTGATAGGGAGGCGATTGCTTATGTTATGCAAGTGGCGAAATAATGGAAAACTATCGAATGACTCAAAAATTTCTTACTTGTTTTGACAAGGAAGCAGAGAGAGTGAGAAGGGTGTAGGAGGAGAGGGACCGAGATTTCGACAGTTAGCCGGATTTTAAGGGATAATATTGAATTCCACCAAAGTTAAAGTAAAATAGAGAAAACCACTGATTGACTCAATTCTCATTTCTTTGCTTGGAGGCGGACAAGGCGGTCAGGAGGATGAGGAGTTAGGGGCCGAGATTTTGACAGTGAGATTGTAATCTAGAATGCGTGGAACTCGGAAGCACAATGACTTAACATTAAATGAAAAGTTGTCCGGAAATCGAAAAAGTTTTTTTTCTAGTCTGGATTTTCATAAGGGCATTCAAAAAACTAAATAGATTTGTTAAGCTAGAGCTGAAAATACAGCGCAAACTATCGATGCTAAGCGAGACTCCTCAGATTCTCCGCTCGAGACCTCTGGAGGGGCACTGGTGGAAATGGTACTCTTATTATTCGTTTTCAAATCAGGATGTGAGTAGAGCTTGCCACTATGTCCCTTGTGATGAAGGGTAAATTGCTTATGTTAAGCAAGGGGCGAAATTGTGAAAAACCATCGAATTACTCAAAACTGTTTGTGTCATTTTGAGAAAGAAAGAAGGAGTGGAAGGATACCATATGAGAGACGCGACTAGGGGAGTATTCGACTGTCAGCAAGAAGCTAGAGCTAAAAACAGGGCGCGAGGTATCGATCCTAAGCGATACTCCTCAGACGCACTGTTCATAACTTCTCGAAGGACACTGGTAGCAGTGGTTGGCTTAGTATTTGTTTTCGAATCGATATATGGGTGGAGCTTGCCACCGTGTCCCTCGTGATGAAAATTCTATTGCTTATGTTATGCAAGTGGCGGAACTGTCCATCGAATGACTCAAAAATTGTTGTGTTGTTTTGAGAAAAAGAGAAGGAGAAGGATAGGGGTGAAGAATAAGAGGGACCGAGATTTCGACAGTTAGCCGTGTTTTGAACGATAGGAAAAAAACAAGTATTGAATAGGCCTTCCTAATCGCACAGTTATCCTACAGGAGTAAAGCTGAACTACAGGATCACTAATCTGCCAATTCTCATACTGGCACTGAATGTATTAAATAGGGAAACTTGAAAACAATTTGAGCTTTCCGTAGGGTTCGGGAAGATGCCTATTCTCATGCATTCAGCTCATGGAAACGAGCAAGAAGATATGCTTGAATATGTTCAACAGGAACATTGATCACGAATCAGAAATCGTACACTTTTCTAGATGACTTGACCAAATGAGAAATACTCGGGAATGTGACCGGTATGAATTTGATTTTCGAGCAAGGCATATGCGAAAACAGCGTTATGTCTGTTTTTTAAGTGCCTAAATCTTCTAGAACAGTGAAACGTAGAAGTGTCAAAATCTGCCAAGTCTCAACGCGGTCAAAAAGGTCTGGCGAGTATAAATGAGTGTTGAAAAGAGAAAAGGGAGGAAATAGAAAACTGTTCAGGGAAAGAACTAGCAAGAGTAGCAGGTGCACGGAAGACTTGTGGATGGGGTATGTAATTCAGCAGAGATGTTAGTATTTAGGAGAGGTGTGGACGCTTGCTAGAGGACAATGTCTCTCGATAACTAGCGGACAATTGATGTGATGCAAATGTCAAAGTTGTCAAAAAGAGTCAAACGCTCCAGTTGGTTTTCTTGCTCTTTGTGGGTTAAGGAAAAGATGAAATGCAAGGGACGGTCCTGTTGACAGTCAGGCTGTGTCGAAAACAACGCCGCGGGTTTTTGGTTGGGGTATTTCTGATTTGAATTGGGGTTAGCTAGCGGCCGGAAAGCTTATATCCGGAAAAACACAAAGTTTGGCTCACAGCAACCTACAGCTGCGCAGGCCGCGGATCTTTTTCCGACACCCTTATAGTCATTGAATCGCCCCAAAGTTGGATAGAGTGCCAGGAAGTGTGGCTTTAGAGACCGCGAGATATCAAGAACGAACGCTGAAAATAATCGAAATATCTGCCATACGGTGTACAGACAAGATGTAACGGTAACTATAATTGAGCGACATAGACGACATCACGGTCAGTGTTTTGTTGGGAAAATATGGGTGGAGCTCCATAGAATAATGTGTCACGTGATAGTGAAAAAAAAGTCAAAAGTGACTCACATCAGTGGACATTTTTTACCACCTGGTTCAGAGGGTTCGGGGGAAAATATATGGGGATCGAGATTCAGACAGTAAACAAGCAAAAACAATTTCAGCACAGTTTTTCGAGCCGAAATATGAATTGGGAAGATGTTCCAATTTGGAGTAACCAGAATTTTCATTAAGGTTTGGACTGAGAACTTCTGATTGATTCATTGATAGAAGTTTGCAAGGTAAATTCGTTAATGGCGTTTTGAAAGGTTCAATGTCATTTTTCCAACTTATAAAGAGAAACAAAACGATACTGTATTTGGGATACTTTAAAGACTAAATTGTGGATGGCAGACGTTAGGGACGGTCAGCTTCGAACCTTTATTAGGCACGTGAAAATTCAATCTTGTTGCATTGTTGCGTAGTCTGGAAGTCCCCTATCCGCACTTCTTTCGATGTATCGAGAAGAAAACAAAGAGAAAATAGTGCAAAGAGTAATATGAAATGTTTTTGGTATCAAAAACGCAATGAACAACATGACCATCTGTCTTTGTTTTTTTTTCCTAGACGGTTAGTCAAAAACAAAGCTGACCAGAACGCACTTACGATTGCTCCGAAATGTTTACGAAAATGTTTCGATTTTTTTTAGGAAAACAGAAAGACTGTATTTGTAATGAGAGAGAAATAACAAAAAGTAACACACATAAGTAAACTGAAATTGAAATTTTAGTAGATAGGTATGTCAAGATTTCGAATAGAAATTACAGAAATCGAGATTATTGGGCTCAACATTGACGATTCGGGCGGGCTTCTTTCAGAGGAATTACGGCAACTGATTGCATAGAAACAGAACTGCCATGAAACATGTCATTTGTTGACGGGGTAGGATCGGAAAGGCTCTTTTCTAAGAGGTCTTACAATATTACATCATAGGATACAGAATGTGTGAATTATAACTAGCATCCCTTCGAGTCTTTATTTTTTAAAAATAAACTAGCCTTCTTATTCTTCTCAAAAATGATCAAAATAACCGAACCAAACAAGACCCACACTGTGTAACAAAAACTGCTGGAGAAAACGAAACATACTTTATCAAATTTGCTGCTATCAATGCAATACCCTTTTACATCCGATTCCCATAGCTACTAATTTTCCAACAAAAAAAAAGAAAAATGTCTTCCCTGTAATGTAAAAAGACATTTTGAGAGCGATTCCGTTGCCATCGCACACCCAACAGTTTCACTTGCATTCTTTCTTTTTTTCAAAAAGTGTATCTTCTCAATCTGCCTTTAAGTTATCAGATAACTGTTTCATAGGTTTTAACTTTCCCTTTCGGAGAACATTTATAATTTGCCCCGTCGGAAAAATTCTGTTCAAAGAAAACTTCTTATTGGGATACTGCAACAATCGATATGATTGAATGTTTCAATTGCATTTGTAAGAGATAATGTATAGTGCGAATCTTCCACCAGTTTTGAAGAAAGCAGCTCGTTTGCCGTTCCTCCGGCGCTTCAAACGTTTGATTGGTGCGCTTAGAACTGGGTTTTGTCCTTCTGCTCGTCGCTTTTTCAACGTCTATTCGAAAACTCATTTTAACCTTTTCTTCACATGAACAGTTTTACAATGATGATTTAGACATACCAGACGAAAAATTTCATGGCAGATCAAATTTTGTCTGACTGATTTTTCTTCTGGGAAGGCGGAATGGCATACGAAGAAGAAAAAAGACACCACTTTATTTTTCAAAAGAACGATGATCATGAAACCTTTTCAAGCAGTTCTTCTATTATAATTGGTCACTTCTCTGCAATTGAAGGGATGTGTTGATAGCACCTTGAAACTCTAGCGTTCTAGTTAACGAAACTCCAACTCAGATACTGTATGAAGCAAAATTAAATTTTTAAGTTTAGTGAAATTTTTTGAAATGAATTAAGGTCACCGAAAATAATATCCGTAGAATCTCTAAAATCTGTTTTATATCCAAAAATCAATCTCGATTGCGAAATTGGCAGAAATTCTGAAATATTAGGTTGTTCGGAAAGTTCGCGTCATTTTCGATCAGCTGTTTTCAAACTTGGTTTTTTGTGACAGGGTAAAAATGAGAGAGCTGTCGTTTCATGAGTATATTGGTGGGGTCTAATAGTGTCTACACCCTTACGGAGATCATTCTCCTCTTCTCGAGTAGTGAGATATGCTTTACTTTTTCGCCCGTGATAATTTCCATTTTTGGACTACCATTCTATTTATATTTTCATCTCACCGGAAAACTGCTGAAATTCATCACCGATTAGTTGAGGTAAACAACAAGGATGTACTCTTTCAAAAACCGTACCCGCCTTGTTTCCTCCATTTGAATGAGGAGAATTCTGGTTAGACAAAAATTCGCCTTCAAAAAGGTAAAAGGGTTTAAGTTTGGTTTTATTAAAAGCCGGGATAGAAAGGGACCCATCTCAAACCGTGTGGGATACATCAAGTACATCAGTGGCAATCCTATTATAAAAAAGCCATGAATTGGAAACACTCGGCAAAGTCAAAAAAGTGGGAAGATGTTGACCACACCTTTTGGCTCAACACAACATTGTTTCGTGTGTAGGCACCTGTTTGAATCTTCTCATCCTGCGTTGCGAACATGAATGGTGGAATCAAATCATTACTGGTGATGATAGATGAGTAATGTATAATTACAATAAACAAAAAACCAAGTGGGTTGACTTAGGCGCCGAACCACCAGACGTCCCGAATCATGAAAATCGTCATAAAAATGGGGTGTTGTGGATATGGTGGTCAAATAAGAAGTGGAGTATTGGGATCTGCTAGATGATGGTGTCACTATCACAACCAAAAAATATTCTTGTCAGGGCTTAAAAATTCAGACACCGTGTGGATCTTCATTGGAGAATGATAAGAAGGTTTATTTTCAAAATTACAATTCGGGAATTTATGCGGAAAGGAAGTCCCAGGCTGATCTCGCTAAGCAATGTTGTACAACTTCGTCTCATTTATTAAACAGCCCGAATCTTGTTATTTCTGTTCATTACTTATTCAGCCATTTCCAGCTCCATCTTGCTTGAAAAAAATTCACCTCAAAACATTATATAAAAAATGGGTTGACTTGGTTTTCAATTCGCTGTGATCGAGGTTCTAGATAGGAAGCACCCGTAATTTTATGGGACGCTGGCAGTAAGTCATTGATAACAATAGTCAGTACGCCCAGCTTATCCGACATCGTTTTGACCTTTTTTACATTGAATGTTCCTGATGCCAAAAATGACGCGAACTTTCCGAACAACCTAATATTATATAGGCTTGAAAATGCTCGGATGTCAGATTAATTTTATTTCGTCAATGGTAATTTTTTATTCATTTGAAATTTTATTATAGTGAGAGGACTGTAATGGTTTTGAAAAATTCAGCAGTTTCCATTGAGATGTTCATATTTCTTTAGGATCCGTTTTTAGCATTTTCGACCACCATGCTAATTCAATTCTAGTTCTAGTCCCCTTTTTCGAATTTGTCCCTGCTCTTAAAAAAACAAAAGCTCTCCTCGTTTACCCTATCTATGTTTACTTGTTGTTGTTTAGTTGCTATCTTTCCACCCCATCACTCTCAATCTTATCGCGCTCGATTAGTTTCGAGATTTCTCATCGCACTATACGTTTTTCGGGTTTTCATATTTATGTATATTCTGCCAATTTTCATTTTCAAAACTAGTAATTATACTTACACTCCCAGGGGCGCGTGCTATCCTTCTACTTACTCGCAACTTATTTGCGTATGCCTCTATTTCCCGCATGATATATGTTACCCTTTTCCTCCCCTAGAAATACATTGTTCCTTTTCTCCTGTGTCAGATTTTGGCCAGAAAAAAAAACGGAAAAAGAAGAAGTCTCAGTGGAGTCGTGGAGCATTTTTCGGAGGATATTCTTTTTCTTTTCTCGTCTGGAGGGTCCCGCCGTTTCGGCTTCTGCGCATCCTCACCATTTTTCCTTTTTTTCACCAAAGAAAAAAGTCGATTATTTCAACGACAAAAACCAAAAACGCACTTTTTTCTGAAGAACGTGTCTTCACTCTGTCATCAATCTTACTGATAAAAAACCTCTCGTTTTGGTTCCTACGACCGTTGAAAAATCGAAAAAAAATTGAGAGTAGAATGTGTTTTGTTCACGTGAACCAGATTAAAAATATAGTTTAATTTATAGTTTTGTTCAGAAATGGAGTATGCTAGAGATAGTGTACAGTTCGAAGTTCACGGCAAATTCCATGCAACTTTTTCTTTCTGAATTTTCGAGGTCCGGCTTCTTATTAGTTTTCCGATGCCTTTTCGAAAAAATTCCTAAATCAATAAAAAAATTCTGTCAAATAATAAACTTGCCCAAAAATAATTACAACATTTTTCTCATATTTTCTGAATTCTAGCCAGAGAAACATTATCATTAGATCCAGTGCCAAGTATTTTTCAATTTTTTCTGTTGATATTGGATGAATTTTTTTGTAGTAATCATTTTGAAACTTTGAAACACGATCAACTTCAGCCCAGTTCTTTTTTTTGTCGAAAATTCAGGAAAACAAAGAAATTCAAAATGAATACACAACAATCCAAATCGCTCTCTTAATATGAATTTTTCAAATTTGACTCCAGCGACTCATGCAGATTTTTCAAGTATTGAAAAATCCAGTAGTTAACAGTATGTGTATTTCCGGTTCGCGTTATCTTAATTAGCATTCAAATTGCACTGTAATGAAGTTTGGTCGATTTTCGAAAATACCAATTTTTAGAGTTACCGAAAAATTTTCAAAGAAATCGTAAAACCTATTTTCCAATTATCCTAATTGTTCTTCCTTTTTGAAATACTCAAACTACTTTCAAAAATTAACTGGGTTGAGTTGTTTGGTTGCCAGTAAGGAATTCCGTGGGACATTTTTTTTTTGGTTTAGTACTTCTTTTTCATCGTCTCATTTTCTCACATTCACTTCTTCTTTTTTTTTCATTCTTCTTCACTCTCTATCGCTTCCTCTCTTTACTTCTTCACTCGTCCTTTTTTTGAAATTTATTCTCTCAAAACGTCAATCCAATGAATACGGACACACTGATAGAGCCTGGGCACATGAGTTGAGGAAAAAAAGGCTTGGAGTGCTAAAGAAGAAGAAAGTCTGAAATCGAGTAAAAAACTGCGATAACAATCGAGAATCATAAAAGTGCCCTTTACACGACGTTGGATCACTGCGTCTCTCTTTATTACACCTGTTCTCCAGTTGCCTCTTTATTGTCTCTCTCAATTCGTTTTATCTTATCGTTCCGTTCTAATGTCTGTTGATTAGATTGACAGTGAGAGGGAAAGAGGGAGAGAGAGGTGAAGAGAGATAGATGTTTTCGATTTTTTGATCAGTTTTCAAGAATTCTCACTTTAAAGAATACCATCCTACAAAAAAACCTGGTTTCAGTTCGTGTGGAGGAAGGTATGGCTACTGAATTTCAAACATTCAACGAGGATCTGTCTCTTACTAGCCAAACGGATTGCGAGAAATCGGCACGTGGCATTCTAGCCAAGCTGCGACCAGAATGGACCTCATCGGAAATCAAATTCGAGGTTAGCCTTGAAATATAATTTTTGAAAGTCCTATTGTATGAAATGGTTATTTTAATTTTTGGAAGATTTAAAAACAAGACTGAAAATGTTTCTAAAAAGGAAGTAAACTTTACTTCGTAACTGTCTGTCGTCTCTCAATTTCAAGTTAATTTCTTCAATTATTTTTTCAGTATTTCTCTGTTGGCATCACTAACAAAATCTTCTCGGCTGGATTCGGAACCGAACACGTGATCTTTCGTGTCTTTGGTCACAACACCAGCAAGGTCATTGACCGGGAGAATGAAGTGACCGCGTGGAGACAGTTGGCAGAACATGGATTCGCTGCTCCCCTCTACGGAAAATTCAACAACGGACTCATTTGTGGATTTCTAGAGGGGAAGAGTTTGAAGATCGAGCAGATGAGAGATTCTCGCTTCCATATGTTTGTTTGCATTTCAAAAGTCATTGAAACAAAAGTCCAATTTTCAGGAACATTGCCAAGAGAATCGCCCAACTTCACGCTTCTGTTCCGACCAATGGAAAGACGCTGGTGTTTGAAAAGATGCAGGAATTCTTGAGACAATTGGACCCGAAGTTCGAGGACGCTAAGAAACAGGTCTGAAGAAAAAATAAAGAGTTTAAGTAAAAATTGAGTTTTAGGAATTTTTCGAGAAACATTTCCCGAAAGATTTGGTTGCCGAAATCGAAAAGGTCGAGAAGCTGGTGATCAAATCCAAAGAGCCTGTAGCTTTTTGTCACAACGACTTGCTGGTCCACAATATTGTATTCAATGGAGAGACAAAACGCATCGAGTTCATCGACTATGAGTACGCCTTCCCAAACTATGCCCTGTACGATATTGCCAACCACTTCTGTGAATATGCAGGTATGATGATCAGTTTTCTGAATTTTTGTTAGAATTAAAATTCGGCTTGCTTTCTTCCTCCCAAAGAACGTTAACACTTTGAAACCAGATTTTATGAAAAATGCGGACAGGTTGAGAATAGTCTATATTGACCGCTTTAAAAATTTTAGAATAAATTTGCCAGTTTTAGCAAAGTCATTTGAGTTTCAGTACCAAAGAATGTTTTCTCAAAGTTTTTCAAAATGATTTCCGATTTATCCATAATTTTTCGGAAATTAAAATGTACTCTTATTCGAAACTTTTTTTTGAGAAAGTGGCTGTTGTAAAATACAAACATTCCATCAATTCCATCTAAATTCCATCACAAAAACAACGAATTTCATGTTCCATAGCGTCCTATAAGTTGTGAGAGTCACTATTTTGCACTGAAAACGCAATTGTTGGTCAGCCTGTCCTGAAATTTCCATTGAAATCCGGGGTTATGGCGCGCTTTTGATATTTTATCACCATCCAAAACAATTTTAGGAGTCGAGGGCACCCCGGACTACACCAAATGTCTAACCAAGGATGAGAAATGGCTGTTCATCAATGACTATCTTCACTTCAAAGACTCGAAAAATCACTGTGATGTTCGCATGAAGGCAATGTACAAACATCTTCCGTTGTTCGAAGCTGTAAGAACGTTTAATAATTTTTTTCGACTTTTTCAAACCCTCAATTTCAGACTGCTCATCTCTTCTGGGCCATTTGGGCACTCGTTCAAGCTCAAAACTCAACCATCGACTTTGACTATCTCACGTAAGTTATCCCAATATTTCAGAATGTCAAAAATCTTGTATTTTCCAGCTACGCTCATGCTCGCTACGAACAATACGAGAAACGGTTCCAAAAGTACATTCGTACCATCAGCCAACATTAATCTGAAAGATTAGTTCGGGTTACAATGCCTGTGTGATTTTTTATAAATTTCGACTTGCCCCCATAATGTTCACGTTCCCCTCCCAAGGTTAGAAACCAATTCTGATTTCTAAAATCCCCCATTTCCCCCTATTTCTCCACATTCCCTCTGTAGTACCATTTGATTCTGTGATAACCAACTTTCCAACACTTATAGTCATCATTTGAAATAAAATTTCCTTTGTGTAGTCTATAAAAAGAGTGAGTGAAAAAAAAACAAAAAATGAAATAGGAAGTTTTTATGGCAGGTTCAAAGTCTTAAATTTTTTGTTGGTTCTTATCAGTGGTTGTTCTGGAAATATTTTTCCCAGTGTAGTCGGGTAGACCAAAGTGTAAAAACTCTGTGCAAAAAAGGTCTGTGTACACATAAAGATAAATAATCAGTTGTTCATCCTGCTCTGAATCAGCTGGAAGCTTCCAGAAAGTTGCTACTGAAAAATTGATAAGCCTCTATCATAAGATGTTATCAGACATGTTTATTTTCCTGTTACCATCTCTATTTATGTGGTCAGTAATAGTAATGATTGAGTCACCTCTAAATACTGGAAAATTTGAAATTCCCTGAAAAATTTAAAGCCCTTCTTTTCTTTATTCAATTTTTTTCTACCAACGTTTTTCCAAATATCATTGTTATTTTTCACAACATTTTTTGTTTGTCAAAATTCAAAAATTGAAAAAAAAATGTTGAAAACATTAAACAGTAAACCCATTAATTTTCGCGAACTTTCCATGTATTTTTCACCTTTTCGCTGTATCGGAGGTATAAACATGTATGTTTTCCCCACGTGGCCCATCAATTATTTTTGATATTCTTGAGACTGGATGAGTAAACATTATAGATGTCAGGAAATTTTAGAGACGAAATGTCACTGGGTCCACCAGTTCTTTGTATCCTACCAGATATCCTAATAGATCTCCGATTTAGAACAAACGTTCGTTTAGTCCAGTTTGGTTCCAACCTCGTTAATTTACATTTAGAGTGTAGGGCTATCTATTGCAGAAAATTTAACAAAACCCTTATTACTACCTCCCCAATTAACATTTCCAGGGTCTAAAGAAACTGGAGTCCCATCTTATTACTTCCAGAAGATCTATTTCGGGAGTATGACCCCCAAAAAATTAATGAACAAGTTTTTTTTGACGCAAGATATGTACAACCATAAAACTCGTCATTTTTCGTACTAGTCAAAAAAGTTTTAATCAATCTCCCCTTGGCTGCTTCCAGCAACTTGGATTTCTAATTTTAACTTTTTAGTCGCTGCGTGATGTCCGCAATCTTGACTGCTGAATTTTAAACGATGACTTCGTGCAGCGGAAACGCATCCCGGAATCTTCAATGTTTTTGATGACGTAGGATGTCATCAATACGAACATCTTCTCCCTCTCAAAATCGTGCATTAGTCATGAAATGGAATCGTTAAATTTCCGATGGTTCAAAAAAAAACTCCCCGCTAGAAAATATAGAATTTCGAGAAGCGATATACTATTTTTGGAAGATATGCATAGAAGAACAAGCACTCTTGTTTTTTCAGACTATTTAGAGAAGATGGGTCTCCAGATGCATCAATTAACGTTTTAGAAAAATGAGTTGTTGATCTGAATGCAAAACAAGTCAGAATAATGAGTCCCTTTTGATAGATGGTTCACTCTTGGAAAATGACGTGACAAGGTCCGAACTTTTCATCTGGAGCGACGGGAGACACTAGAAGAGAAGAAACTGGACCGACTACAAATTTCGAAACTTGTCTAATTGAAAAATTATGCAGATTGCTTTAATTGAATTACGTTCCGAAACTAAACGAACGCTCGGATTAAAGAAAGAAGAACAAGACTTCGAATTTGCTCTCTTTGGATTTTCTGTCCTTCAAGGGGCGAGCCTGTTGCGCAATAGTGGCAAGAACCCACTGTGTGGGACCACCAGTTGCTAGGGAGGTTATAAGTGAGGGGCCATTATATCCTTGCTCTAGAGAGCGCGTGATAGAGTTGGCGAGTCAAGTAAGAGGAACACAAGATCATCAGATGAGTCCACCCCCGCGTCCCATTGGATTAATGGTTGCAAAGAGTGGTCTGAAGTCAAGCTCTAGCTCCTACAAGCCCTACTTATGAAAAAGGAAATCCCGGAGGAACATCTTTTTCGTTGCGATACCTCTTTTTCACAGGGTTCCTGTTGCCATTGAAGGCAGTCAATGGATCAATCGGACAAAGCCGGTGACCAAAGACCAGTTACCCGCCCGGTGCCTCGCGGCCTTCCCAGTCTGTCCTCGACCTGCCAAGGGCCTCCAGAATTGGGGAATTCATGCTATATCCCGTCGTGAATTGACTTTCTCTTTAGCCTTTCCCAAGCTGCTTGATTCTTAAGCACTATAAAGGGTCCAGCCTAGAGTAGTTTCAACCAGAGCTAACTACTGAGATATAACATGTACCATTCTGTAAACCTTCAATGCAATTCTATTCCGATGTCCTCTCCTCTTCTCCTTCTTACTTTTAGAAGGTCTCTTGGATTGGCTACTGTGGATCTATTGCAGGTTTCACTAAACCAGAATGGCGGGGTTGGCGACTTTGCCTAGTTTGAAACTTTCCAGGATTTTCTATTCTATATCATCCGAAAGCTTCCAAAACTCGTAAATCTGTCTTTTCTAAACTCTTTCCGTTAATCAGTCTCATTCATATTCCGTTTCCATTTCCTATTCAGTGCCAGGACTTTTGGCTCGCAGAAAATTGCCTTACTAGATTGGAGAGGAACTCAAGATCTTTACGATCTTTTCCTTTTTCCAACTAGTACTATCTGGCTTTCTGTCTCCGAACTTCTGTGGAATATCGGAATACTCTGAACCGAAAATATGATTCCAGTAGCAATTCTTACTCTGTTCCAGAACTGTCGAACAGATTTCTGGGATTGCTCTGCGAATCACTCCTTTTTCTATGCCCAACTGTTCCAGACTCTTGGATGTTGGTTTCCACCATGTGCCAAGTGTTCCTACAACAATTGGTAACACTGACAGACTTGCGCCCCCAACCTTTAGGTGCGCAAAGGAGTCTGTGTACTTGTCGACCTTCTTGTCCCATGCTCTTTGCATTGCCTCTACTCCATGCTCATAGGGAACTGTGACATCAGCCAGAATGATCTGTTTTCCATCTGGACTCTTCATATAGATGTCAGGTCGAAGTCTATTAGGTCCTGGGGGTTCTTCGTCTATAAGAAGTTCCCAGTCTTTCTTACTTCCAGATTCGATCAGCTTCTTCACTTTATAAAGCACCGAATCATGTCTCTCCATAATCTTTTTGGCCATTCCAAACTTGCAGCTTGAAAGAATGTGCCATTGGGACTCTTTCTCATATCCACAACGACGACAAGCTTTCGACACTACATCACTGTAAGTGTTGTAATTACAGGCCAACAGATTCAGACGTGCTTTGTGAACGAATCTTTGAGCGGCATAGCTCACTTTACCATCTATTCTGACGAACTTATTGCATTGGGGATACTGTTGAATCACACGAACAACTTCACTTTTTACAGGTTTTTCTGTATTAAACCTGTGTAGAAGTGCTGTAGTGACCTCCGCCTTCAGCAATGCCTGCAGATTTTTCACCCTCTCTTCTGTGAAAATCTTCTCTTTTCCGTCTTTTATGGCTTGTGTCAAAATCGCAAGCTTTCCATCTTTTACTACGATTTTGATTTTGAAAAGTGGAGAATCTTTATTCCCACACAATCCTCTGCAAACTTCTCGGATTCTTGTGAAGCTATTGTAACCAAAAGCCTTCTTATCAACAGGTTTCTCATTACTGAGATATTCAGCCATATCCTCTAAAGTGGCATCTTCTATCCCTGTTTCTGCTTCTGCTACTTTCTTCAAGTACTCCGAGAAGAGTTTCTCTATATACTTATCTTTAGACCACAACTTTTTCATCATAGAAACTAGATATGTGATGAGTGCTGTGATCTTTGGACAGGCAATGCCTAGTCCTCCTTTTCCCACGGGCAACTGTACATACTCGACGGGTGACCCTTTCACTGGTATCCCGTGCATCATCTTGACAGCCCTCATGGTCATGTTGGCGAATGCCTTCAACTCTGTCAACTTTGGAACCGAATTTGCGTACATATATGACATCTTAGGTAACACAAAGGTTCTGACACAGTCAAGCTTCTGGGGAGGAGTCAGTTTGCTTCTATAAACCATCTCTAACTCTTTGGTCGCTGATTTCATAAGTTCAAGTTCAGATTTTCGTGTCTCAATACCTGTCTGAACTCCTAGATACTTGTAGGTATCTTTTTCAGTGAGACAACGAATGGACTGACTTTTCAACTTAATCTCAGCATCGCTCTTAACTCTCCCTTTCTCTATAACCAGACTAGCACATTTAGCTGGCTTGAAAATGAGATTTAATGGTGTACAATCTTCATCCATCTTCAGCAATTCATTCTGTAACTGTGTCTTAGATTCTGACAGGATTGCCATGTCATCTGCAAATGCCAACACCTTTACTCTGGTATTCAGACACTTATGACCTTTGGCTGTCTCCAAATGTCTTCTAATCACATTCTCTAGACACATATTGAAAAGCGTTGGTGAGATTGGATCACCCTGTTTGACCCCTGACTTTATCAGAATACGGTCACTCTTCTCATTCTTACTCTTTACTCTTATGGCTGCTCCCTTGTACATATCCATTATGATTTGTACTACTATCTCTGGGAAACCATATGTCTCTAATGTATGCTTAATGAGTTCATGCGGAACTGATCCGAAGGCATTGGTTAGATCTAACCAAGCAACCGACAGATTACTCTTCTTCCCCTTCGCCACATCTATCGCAGCTCGAAGGATTCCGATGCTCTCATTACAGCCTTCTCTCTCTTGGAAACCACGCTGACATCTACTCATGATTCCTTTGATTGACCGGATTCTCCGATTCCACAAACTAGAATACAACTTGTAAATGGTCGGCATTAAACTAATTGGTCTCCAATTCTCTGGTTTAGACTCATCTCCCCCTTTATACAGGAGTACAGTCTCTGCTTCTTTCCAATGAGCTGGAATTCTTCTGTGCTCTTTGCATTCATTATACAAAAGAGTTAGAAACTTGGAGGATGGATCAAACCAACTTAAATGATGATATCTTAATCCATCCACTCCAGGAGCAGTGTCTTTTGTCTTCTGTAAGACCTCTGCTAATTCCTTTTCTGTGAAATCTGTCTCTATCCAATCATCTATCTTGACCTTTGGAATCTTAGAAGATTTCTCCTCCAAAATATCCTTAGGCACATCTGTTACTGAGGTAGTCTTTGTAAAAAACTCTTCCAGTCTTCTGATTGGTATTTCACACTGCTTTGACTCATTTCCTACAAGGATATTGAAGGTTTTGGCTCTGTTCTCCCAATATACCTCTCGAAGTTCTTCTGAAGATGTTTCAGGTCTTGGACCCTTTTTACTCTTATATCTTCTCTTTACTTCTGTTTGGGTGAACATTTCCCCTTCCTCTACTTCCATTGGTGGACACCTTTTCTCTATTTTCTCAATTGCTTCTTCATCACCAGCTGATGCTTTGTGAATCGCTGCAGTTAGAACTTCAGTAATCCATTCCAATCTCTGGAAGCTTTTTCCTTCTTCTACATATGATTCAAACTCTTTTTCGAACCATTTTTGTACTCTTAAAACCAATTCATCTGGTTTTCCTGTTGGCACTTTTTGCTTTTTTGCCATTTTTTGAGATCTTTTCTCTTTGATCTCTTCTCTACGCGGGACAATTTCAGGCTTTTCAAGCTTTTGTTCCATCAGTTTTGGGATGGAGCTTTTCGCTTTCAAGTCTTCTTTCTTTTCCGCATCAATGACAAGAATGTCCTCTTCTTCAGCAATTATCGATTTTTCCTCTGAAATTTCCTTTTCAAACACTTCTCTTGTGTTATCAGGCATATCGAAACCAGTATCGAAATCATAGCCAGAAATTTCTCTTGAATTATCGATTTTTGCTTCTTCTTCTGTAGCAGTTTTCTGCTTCTTCTGTTCTAATTGCTGTCCATACGGTTCAGAAAATAGCTCATAACCTTTATCTCTGAGCATCTTCTTTACCGTAGTCCGGAATTCTGATACTTCTCTCTCTTCGTACCAGTTCTTCTTTCCTTCAGCAATAGCTTTAGCTACCAGACAGACATGTACACCGCAGTTTACACCATCTGTTTGTTCAGGGACAGGAGTTTCGAAAATTTCTCTTTTTCTATTCATACTCTTTATGAATTTCTCTACTTCTCCTCTAGGTTCCTGTCTTAATGAATCTGCATACCATATTCTTTCTGAATCTATGATAAGCAAAATCCAATGCTTCTTCTCGCATACTGGGAAAAAGTAAGTCTTTTGGCTCCAAAGAGTCTGTTTTACTTGCATTGGACCTTCTAATTTTACTGTTTCCCAGATGCATGGGTCTAGATATTTGTACTTCTCATTTTTAGCACAAATTCCTTTCACCCAAAACTCTATGACGTCATCAGAAATATAAGCTTCTTCAGTCGTCTCATGATCTAAACACCACGTGTTAAACCGTCTCTGCACGAACTCTATTTCATCATCATCCTCGATAACGAAAGTTCTATTGAGGTCAAGTTCCACGTCTTCTTGTGTCTTCTCATTTTCTGACTTTTTCTCTATTTCCTCTGACTCTTCTTTTTGCAGTTTCTCCTCTACTATCTTTGGAGAATTTACCGAAGGCGCAAGACTCATTCTACGCTGGATCGATAATCTAGACTGCCTTTTACTCTGCTCTCTAGCCATTTTTACTCTTTCTGGGCCTGTCAACTTCTTCAAATCCACGGATTCCCCCAGAACAATATCTGGTTGGACAACACGAGGACTCTCAGCCTTCAGAATATTAGCTAGGCTCTTACGAGCATTCTTTCTTTTCTCTTCGGCTATTTCGAACAATGGAAATGTCTTTTTACTCTTTACTTCCATTATTTCCTTCTTTTTAGCCGACTCTTTTAGTACACTCAACGACTTGGTTACTGTTCTTGTCTGGATTTTACTTTCCAGCTCTTGAATTTTCTCGGGCGTTGAGTGAACTACTGTAGGTGCCGTAATCACATCTTTCTTTCTAGGAAGACCCTTATTTGGCTTCGGAAGTGATGGGGCACTCTGATTTAGTGCTTCCATCGTTTTCTCAGCCAGGCTCTTGTAACTTTTCTTTATGCGAGGTACAGCCTTTTCTTTATGTGCAGACATCATATGTGAACTCACCCAGCGAGTAGCTGCGGTCCCTTCACCATCTGCCTTTGCTTGACACTTGCCACATCTATATGTCCATATAACTTTTGTATAATGGGCTTTCTCAAAATGACGTGTCAAATACTTCATATCGTCTGCACCAAAACCAGCTTGTGACATGGTTTTGCAGTCTTTAAAATAGCATTTGAAATGATCATTAGATGGAAACTCAACTCTACAGACTGCAGTTTTAGAATCTACTTGTCTGACTAGTTCCACCTTTTGAATCTTTTTCTCTGTTTCTTCGCTATCTTCTATATCACCTCCACCTCCTCTAACTACAGGTTTTGGCACTTTTCTATCTTTTTTCACACTTTTCCCACATTTAAAATCAAGGAAAAAGGGTTGCTCTGAGTTTGCCAAGCAGACAGAGAGGGTAGAAGACCGGCCCGAGGCCGCATCTACCACTACTCCGTCCACCAGACTTCTCTCTTCGCAGAATTTCTGGGGACTTACCCTTAAATCTCCTTCCAAACTGCCTCTCTCGAACGTTGGCACTTCTCTATCTTCTTGGCCTTCGTCACGTCTTTCGACGATTTCTCTATATAGAAATACATTATCTATTTGTCCACAAGAAACTTGAGAACCTTTTAATGCATTTTCTCTTCTATCTTTACCCGAAAACCCGACTGACTCTAGCATCTTTTGGCACTTCACTATATATAGCCTTTTGACACTTCCTTCAGACGAATTTTCAGGACCTATAGGTGAATTTCTCATCAATTTCTCTTCTATACTCTTGATTGATGAGAAAAACTCCTTCTCTATCTCTTCTGAATACAAATTCTGACTCCACATCTCTCTAGCATGGAAAACCATCAGAATTTGTACCATCAGATACTCTATATTTTCTGAATACAAACTCTGTTTCCTATAGTGGAAAAGTCTCAGAGTCTGTACATTCAGAAATTTTTCTAAGTCCAGAATCTCAAGAAAAATTTGGGCAGCACTTCCCCTTGTAAAACTGGTTTTTTCTTGAGAAAACTGAACAAAAAATAAAAGACTCACCTCCATATCGCTTCCATCCATCCTCCAGTATCCTCTTGCTTCCATTCCTCTTGATTTCATCTCGAAATCCTCTTGATTCCTCTTGATTTCTGTCCATCTTGATTTGAAAACGTCCAAAAAATCCTTCGAATCGGGCGAGGAGTAGAAGACTGGCGGCGGAGCGGCGAGGGAGTGTAGAGGGTATGAGGAGACGCAGACGACCAACTGCTGCGTACAACGGCTAACTAGGTCACCCACCAACGGGCGGGCGGCGAGAGAGTGTGGGAAAGGGGAGACGCAGACGACCAACGACTGCACACTACAGCACGCTGTGACGTCACTACTCTTAACCACATGGGAAATTTGAAAGAACTTTCTGGAACTTCTCGCTCTTTCAGATCTATTTTCAGACTCAATAAACTCTATAAGAAACTGAAGAACGTCTGAACTCCATTCTACAGTACCTGCTTCATTTTTTATCCTGGTTTCTTCCAGTGGAGCCGGGCTCCCTCTTACTGTGATAAACTCTTGATTTTTTATCCTGGTTTTCTCCAGTGGAGCAGAGCTCCCTCTTTCTGTTCTCTTTTTCAGATCGTTCGGAATTCTGCTGACTTCAACAAAATCCCAGGACACCTGACTATCCTTCTTTTTGAATTTCAGCCTTTCACATTTCTGATCAGGCATACTTTTCACTCTTTTATCAGAAATCTGTCTATTCATTGCTATGAATTCAGACACTGACACGGGTTTCCAATTTGCATTGGTTAGGGCCGGACGACAGTCTTTTTCTCTTGATAAAGGGCTCTCGGACTCTGTTGAGAACGCACATCTATCATAAAGAACTGAAGTCAAAGAATCATAACAGGGAATTGGGGATCCACTAAAATCTACTTGGTCCACTTCTGATGTTGACTGGGACACCATTAGCAAAGAAGACATTTTCGATTTTAATGCCGGAAAAGAACGCTTTGATTGCTCAAAAAATTTGAACTACTACAAAATTTGGTTGAGGGTGATGAGCCCTCTAATTATCCAAAAAATCAGCAAAATCCGTCCACGGGGAACAGAGTTTTACCTCAAACTTGGGTAATTAAACCATTTTTTTCACGGAACACAAAACCTTGATTTTATTCTAAATGCATGAGAAGAAATGTTTGAAACAGAATTCGAAAGTTCCGATCGGAACATTGTTAAAGCTGATTTTCGAAATAAAATTTCGATCGGAATATTTTCCGATTTTTTTTTGTTGAAATTATAGCTTTTGGGAATACAGGCTTTTGAGAATACCGGTATATAGATTTGGGAAATGTCTAACATAAGAAGCACGGGAAAAGTTTTCTTGCGGGTCTCGAGCGAAATAACTTTTTTTGTTTTTAGAAACTGCCAATATTTCACCAATTTTTTGCCTTTTCGAGATGGGAAATTCAAAATTAGGATTTTTCCGAAATCCCAAAACTTTGTAAATTGGAAAGTTCAAAAACTCGTAGTTTCCAAAATTTCTAAAATAGGAATATTCCAAAATGCGAAAATTTTGAAACTCGAATTTTCCGGCATGCTATTATGTTTCAAAGGACCGTGAAAGCCGCGATTGAGCTGTCGTGGTTATATTTAAGATTTGAAATATTCATTTTCCAAAAATTCTGAAATTTTTATTCAGATTTCTGTAATTCACTCATTCTTTATTTCAAAATTGAATCTGATTCTACGAATCCTTTGCTCCATTTATTTTTTCAAGATGTTTCTCCATTTTTCTGCAATTCCCTTTCTTTTATGGATTTCAATTCTTTGTCTAGAAGATTTCCTGCAAAAAAGGGACATCCGCTCATTTCTTCTTGTTCTAAAATCCGGGAATTTGACGATGTTGTTTTTTTGTGCGAAACATCCTCTTATTCCTTTTGTTAATGGCATGTTGCAGACATCTTCATATCTCTTCGTATCCTGTTTTCAGAAGGCCCATCATTTTCATTTCCAGTTGCAGATCTTAGAAATTCAGAAGACTAAATCTAGAATACACTGGTCAGTCGAATCAGAGCAATAGTCGAATCAGAAGCAGTACGTCAATGTAGTACAATTTCTGTTCGATAGAGAGACAAGGAAATAAGGAGAGACTATGTATTTGACCAGAAATGTGACTGGAAATTGTGAATCTGACTAGAAATTTTGTACTATTTGGCAGTCTTCGGTACGCAACATTTGTCCCTTTCTGATCGACTCCGTCTATGACAAACAAGCACCCAGAAAAACAAGTTGACTCGATGAAGAAGAAGAAGTACATCAAAAACCATGTATATGAAATAGTGGTGAATGAATAAAAAGATAGGTGACTTGGTTTTGAGTTGGAAAAAGAAGATCTTGTTCTTGATTTCTTAGTTTTGCAGAAGACCTTACGACCTAGAGTGCTGGACCATTAAATTTGGCCAATCATCCTTGGAAAAATGTCAAAGAGTTGACAGAGTGTGAATCATTTTTCATCTTGCAAACCTTGCACGAACTTGCGTAGCTAATCCCATCTATTGTTTTGTTATCCAGTTTCAACCATATAATACTAGTGATGACGATAACGGAAGAACGCACATCCTCCCCTATTTATGGGTACTCTCCGTACCTGACAAACAACATCCCCTCGTGTTATCCTGCTCATTTCCGTTGACAATGAAGATGAGAAGCGTGCGCATCAATGGCTTCTGATTAGGTTATCAAGATTCTATTTCAATCATCAAAGGCGTCACAAAAGAGACAAGAGGAGAGATGCACGTGGATTATCATTTCTTTTTTTTTTGAAATACACTCATTTTTTCTACGTAGATAAAAAACTTCAAGACTGCGGGAAACTAAAGGAAGCCCTCATTGCAGATTAAGTGCGTCTATTTTCAGCGTTTTGCGGAGACGAAAATAAGTGTGGGAAGAAATGTGTGATGACACAAATGCAACGGCTTTTAATTTTAATCTTAGTTGGTTTATATTTTCTTAAGACCCCTTTTTTCTAGCGTAGGAGGAATTGGATTTGAGCCGAAACTAGATTTGGGTCAATGGAAGCCATTTAGAACAAGGAACGAGAAGTGCATGACGAGTATATGATCTGTTTCTTTTTCTGAGGTGGATCTGCTTGATTTGAAATGATGTTTATTGTTTTTTTTACAAAAGATTTGCGAATCAAATTGTCTATCAGTTGAATGGAATTCAAAGAATTGGTTGTTTTGGACCTGAGGATTGTTTTCTCAATGTAAAGTTTGCTTAAACCAACGAACATAGTCCCATTCCTTGTCTCATATTGTTTTTCAATAGATTCTCCTAAAGAGGAGCCCAATTATCCTATTCTAAAAATAGTGTCCTTATTGCAGGAATACCCCACTCAAAAAAAACAGATCCTTGGAACGGAAACCCTCGAGTACCCTTGTTAAAAAATGACGTTCATTTTTTTCCAGCATAAAAACAACATATATTACGGACCTAGTCTTTTTGGGAATCTACGATTCATAATTAATGTACTGACCCTGATTTTGTGGGTCCCACGCATCAATGACGTCGGGAAAATGTCTATGATGAGAGGCTTACTCAAGTTTTGGGGATTGTCAATCCTAAAAGGTTTTTTTCAGTGACGAATGTATATAGTAGGATGGGATTCATAACTCAATTTGCAACTTATTCAGAACTTTTTCACTATAGTCCCTTTTCTCGGGGAGAACACGATAACCAACACGTATACCTAATGTCAAACCCTACAATATAGTTTTTTTTCAGATTTTTTTAGAGGAAACAGCTGAAATTATAAAAGCCTCTATTTCTGGCCGCTCTTATAATATATTCATTCTCAGAGAACGGCATTCATCTTCTCTCTCCCCCTCCTCAAAAGACGATATAAAAAACTACACCACTCTTTTTTAAGGGAGCTTTTTTAGGAGAGCATCCTAAACAAGAGAGAAACGAAAAAACGGATAGAAAACTCGGGTGTCAGTGTTTTGGTCCCGATAACAAGTTTAATTGCCTTGAAATGGCGTCATCCCCGTTTTGGAGTAAAGTTTTTTAATGAGTGCAAAAGCGCAGGAAATACTTTTTTGCTGATGGTCCCATAAAGTGACACCATAGACACATCAACACCACACCCACATATTCAGAACGACTGCTGCTGCTTCCGAGTTGACCTGAAACCCGAGATCATCAATTTTCATTGTTGACTTTGACTGCAAAAATGACTGGTCCTGGTAGTAAGTCTGGAAGATTGGTCAATGTGTGGGAGGCTGTGTTCAGTTACCCGTTCGGACATGATCATAAACTGAGTAGCCCAAGGAAGGAAGCTATAAAAAAGAGACGACGAAATGATAGGTGACATGATGAATGGTCCCTTCCTCTTGCATAGGAAATGGTTTTTTAGACTCCATAGGTTCCAGAATGTTCTTCTATCACTTATTCATGATGGAATGGATACTTTCCACATAGATGCTTGTTCCAAATCTCCGAAAAGAAGTCAGATTATAAACAAGTAAGAGTTCAGAGACTGAGAATCTAGTGAACACAAAAATTTTCTCTCCTCCCGAATCTGATGAGAGTCGTCATTTTAAGAGAGCCGGTGGTCGTTTCCAGAGAGCCGGTGGTCGTTTCCAGAGAGCCGCCAGTTTCTCTGAAATGTTCTTTCAACCATGTTTGTTGTTTTCCACCCAATTTTCGAAAATGCGAAAATCCATTCTGGTGAAAGCAAATTTTGGAAATGTCATTCATCCTAGCCTCGGCGACTTTATACATTTCATCCATCTCCCAGCTAAACTTTACGATTTTTCCTTCCAAAACCTGCCATTATTCTTTTTTCCTCCGTTTTCCTTCTAACAAAAGGACACTTCTTGCCTTTTTTCTGTTCCACTAAACATATATCCTTGTTTATTAGTGCCCATCAGATGCGAAAAAAAGCGAGAGACTATTCGAGATGAAGAGGGACGGCCCCCGCGCACGCCTCTTTTAGGCTAGAGAAGCGAGAGACACAAAAAAGGAGAGGAGAGCTCTAGGCGAGCTGAACGGTGGGCGGAGCCGACCCGAATTCAAGACCCGCCCCAATCAGTTGCCCCTTCTCTCCTCATTCCCCATCCCCAACCACATCAGACTGCAACAATGCTATCGGCTCAGCCGAGAAAGTCTATCATTGAACTTGCCGAAGATTCCGGCCTTTTCGATATCAACTCATCAGACCTTGTTTTCGAAGCCTCCGCTAACGGCATTTATTACTATGACTATGTTCTAAGCTGCCGCCGGTGCCCTCCTAACGAGGGAAACGGTAAAATGCTCTATTTGGCCAAGTTCGACGAACGTGTCAACTTGGAAGTATTCGAAACTGCTCATATTCCACAAGAATTATTCGAAGATGGCCTTCCACAACACGATCTCGGACTCATGACTCTTGGTGTTCTCATCTGGAAGCATACCATCGCCAAGTCTCGTGTTCTTTGCTTGGTTCGTAATATGGATGGAGACACTACTCAGCCACTGGAAGCTCTGAAGCGTGCCACATACAAGTTCTCGGTCAGTCACCATGTGCAAACAATGATCCCACGTCGGGCGTCGGTGTCTTCTGGCTCTTCGTTCGGCAGCAATCACTCTTATCTTGCTGAAGCAATGCGTATGAAAGTTCTTTTGTGTCAGTCTCGTAATCAAGTTGAATATATCCCCGCCCAAGCTGTTCGTGAAACTAAGGCCCTTCTCAACCCATCTAGCAATCCAATTCTTTGTCTTTGCTTCCCAATTGTGTGATCTACTACCTTTTTCTCATTAGTCAGTTCTCTTTTCATAACTCGTCAGTTCAGTTTCTTTGTTTCATCTCTCTCCAACGATTTTGTTTCTTTTACTGGTTTCCTGAAATCCCAATCTCTTGTAAAAATGCCCCCATGATCGTGATTTCTGCTGGTGGTCCTTTCCCCCCTTTTCTCCCGTTTTTTTATGAATCAATCACACCATTTGGATACATTTCTTTTTTTGTTTGGGTTGGTCTTCAAAATAAATGCTTGTAAATTTGAAAAAAAAACCGTGTTCAAGTGTTGTCTTTCTTTTTCAGGAAAAAAATTAAAAAGAAAGCTTCATTCTGGCATATGTAGATATGCCTTCTCCCTTTGCAGACAGAATGAAAAGTGAGAAATCATGAAAAAACATGACGGCATGCAGATGTTCCTGTTTCCTTTTTGTCGCCTGTGTTTTTTTCTGACTAAGAAATTGGAGATCGAATTAGTCGCGCCTAGCTGAAGCAGTTCGGAAAATTCCGTTTTCCAGCTGCATAGAACTCGATCAGTTTCAGGTTTACAGATGGAAATCGAGAATCTGTCGAAGAGTAAACATGTTGCAATATTTCCAGAACTTTCGGGTGATCATGAGGTTGTGAAATCAAAAATCTTTCGAAATCATAGATCCGCATTTTCAGTCTAATGACTTTGCCCTACTGTTTCATTTCAAAGGTACGATGTTGAAATCGGCTCAGATGATCTTAAAATCAAAACTGAGAAAATAACTCCACGAATAAAACACATTTTAGTCTCTCTCACCCCCACATTTCATCTCTATTCAAAACTCGAACCAGTGTAACTTATTTTGGCACCAAGTCTCCCGACAAAAAAGCGACAAAAAAGAAGTTGTATAGACTACTGGATTGGTCGTTTGTGCAGGAAATAGTATACCCACCCGAAAAAACCGGAGAACCAGCTCAATTCAGCTCATGATTCGTCGAAAAATGGACAATTCCGGCTCCGAAAGTTCTAGAAAGGAAACCTCAAGGATTATTGACCGAATTGGACTCTGATTTAACAAATTATCAGTTGCTTTTAGTTGTTTCTTTTCTTGTTAAATCTGTTTTTCGATCTCAAGACTTCATGTTCCTGAAAAAAGCAGATGATATTTTTGCATTTTTCATCTGGTCCACGAATAAACTCAAAAGCCTACCTCTTTTAGTTTTAAAACTCCTAATTCCTGCAGCTTTAGAGCTTAACTTGAGATGATCATCCGAACCTTTTACTCCTCCATTCTTCAAAAAATACGTGTTCTTTCCATCTCCACCCACTTCCTCTGGCATGAAAAAAGAACACAAAAAGTCACACTCAAATGCAAAAATACAAGGAAAATTAGTCTCGGCTGCTCGGCGATGAAGCATGTGTTAATCGGTCGGCGAAGGACTTAATTCATATGACGTGAGGAAAAACATATGAGGAAGTCGGGAACAATGAATCTAGTTTTCCAGAATTGTTTTTTTTTTCCCTTTTTCAGACCTGAGCTGTGCTCTGGTCATTGTTGTGGTCTTGTGTTTACAGATTTTGTGTTATAACAGAGGAAAAGTGCAATAAAAATTTTCGAGCAATTTCTTTAGATCAGCTGAAAAAGCTCGAAATCCGGAATTGTGTGGAGGAAAACAATTAAAAAGAATTGCTATTTTTTAAGCCAAATATAGATCTGTAAATGCAAAAAAAAACCGAATCTCCTAAATCCAAAATACATTTCCTTTTTAGGGTGAAAAATCTAAAATTAGTTTTTGAGAACCAGTAACTTTGAAAAGTTATTTTTGAACTTCCGTTTTTTCGTAGTCTTTCTTTCAAATCCGGTTCAATTTTTCTCCAAATAAAAAATTTCAAACTATTTGTATTTGACCTTTTCTTCACAAAACTATTGCGGGGTGTCCGGAAGTTTGAGATTTGGCATTTTTCTTTTTCATTCAGCAGGTGTTCTTTAGACTAGATGACGTTATTTCGCGCATTGCATTGAAAAACGTCTAGGTCCAGATTCCCACGATTAAGTCGTTTATGGAGAAGCACGTTCTCCAGACACGTAGTTTTTTTTTTCGAGGAGAAATGTTCCAAGAATAGTCAGCGGCGAGGTGAACAAACAAATAAACGATACTAGTCGAAAAAAATAGGGAGTTCATTTCTCTGATTTCATTTATTGGACTTAGCCACCCAAAATATTTTGATGTAGTTTGTAGACACCTGAAATTTACGATTGTCTTGTCTGTGAGAGAAAATCGAGAACTCAATGATCACGATTTTGCTTCTGAATGCCTCAATAAGGATCCAATCCAAATATAGAACTTCAAATCTAATTAGTTAGTGAAAAGATGAGCAACCAAGATGCATGAAGTCGGCTGAAAATATTCAGAAATAGACCTCAAACATGATCACTATTGAAAAACATGACTCTCAGCATAAACAGTATTATTTTTTGAAAGATAAATTGTTTATTGGTACAGTATGTCAATCTTATTGACCTGGAACACTGATAATAACAAACGAATAATTGCACATTTGAGTGTTCGAGAAAACCCATTTTCAAGGTTAGTATTATTAAAGGCGCAGCAAGTTATTAATATTATTATTATTGTCAACTCGAGTAACGGATCATCCAGCTCGGTGTACAGGGCAACAGATTCTGTAGAGACTATCATGTGATGGGAAGCAATCAGCATTCTCGGGACATCGGCTTGGCGTCCAAATATCTTGATCAAGCCCACACGCAATTACCATATTGGATTGATCTCTGATGGCAGACTCCTTGGAGCAGAATCGAAGAACTGTAAGATAAGTGTATATTATCCCATACATCTTATATTTTTTGTTCCTCAATCTTCATTTTTTCACATGTACTGCAATCCGTAATAATCTTGTTTTAGCCGCGCGGATTATTTTTTTTTTGCACCATTAGTCACATTGAATAAATGTTCGATAATCCGTTTCTTTCATAGAGGTGAAACCAGGCATTGTTTCAGAAAAACTATACAATAGGCCCTGGATTTCCCAGGTTATAATTGGAAACAGATGTGAAAAACAAAATCCTGTTTTTTAACAAGTTCTAAGCTCAACTATACGAAAAAAGATGCACGAGGTTAAGCTGAGCAGTCTGGATTAGGATCAATCGGGGGATGTTTTTTTCAACTTACTTGATTCCTTCTTAGCTGGTCGGGGCCTTGGTGTATGATAAAATGCGTTGGGATCGTAAGCGGTGGTAGTTGGACGGGTGGCACGAGTTGGAACTGTGACAGGGAGCTGAAAGAAAAAAGGATTGGATTTGAATTTTCATAATCTCGAAATATCTCATGTGGAGCTTCTCTTTCAAGCTTCCAAACACTTTGAAAATTTTTGAGGGTGTGAAACAGACCTAAATTGGAAACTTCGCATTCAATGAATTTTTTGAAAATTTCTAGATTTTCATCCATTCGCCGATTTCCGAAAGGCACCTGTTTTTCACTTCAAAAACAGGCAAAAAGATGAAACACTGGGAATTTTCCAAAAGTTCGATGAATGTCGGTTTGTTTTGGACCTTCCAAAATATCACATTTCATGTATCTTACTGACCGGTACTGTTTACAATTTAAAACGCTTGTTTCTCTTTTTTAAGTTATTTTAAAACTAGATATCCATTTTCATGTCGATGTCAATCCGTTTGATCACAGACGGTTTTTTTGCAAAAATGCTCAGGTGTTCAAAAACTTAATTTCTATTTTGCTATTGCTGCTTCAAAGAATATGCCGTCAAGTTCACTGAATATGCCGTCAAGTTCTTTACAGTGCTCTCCGATCTTTCAAATTCCTGTTCTTTTGGTTTTTCTGTTCCTTCATTCTGATGAAAACCATCTTGTGACGACAAGAAAATTAGAGGATGTAGATCCGGTTTCTCACACTGGATTTTCTCGTGTCTACCCTTCGGTTACTCATTATGACGTAGTATGCAAAAATTCTCGGCAACCCTTCCGTTTTTCTGCCTATTCAATTTTCTCCGTGTGAGCTTTGTGCTCTTGTTGTGTTGTTGTTTTTCCTGTAGCACTTTTTTTCGGTAGTCATCATACCAAGCACGCTGTCCGTACGTCACGGACTCGTCTTATTAAAAATTTAGCTCTCCCATATAGTCATATTTGTTGTTTTCATATGCGTAGTTGCGTTGAAAAGGATGTTTTTCATATATTTCGATATGTCCTAATTATCTTTTGTTGATGACAATTGGAATCCTTTTCTGCACGCACATGTGAGAGGGAGCAAGGATTAAAAATGACCATTCGACTGTTTCCTCTTGTTTCCTCTACGACAACAACATAAAAATGATGCGAAGGAAATAGGAATATAGAAAAAGATGGGGATGCGGGGGTTTAAAACCAATGAAGGAGCTAACATTCAGATTAGTGCAATTCGTTTCAGGATTATCCTAATGCATTCCTCACCTGATTGTCAATCTCAATCATCTCGGATTCTTCTTCGTCTTCTTCTTGGCTCCCACCTGTTCGTTCTGAGTTCTTATCGTCATGTTTCTGGTTCTGACCGACATTATCCGATTTCGAAGCTGAAATATGATCATTGAGGCGACGAGCTAAAACGAGAATCTAGGCAGTGCCAGGCACAAACTTTCTGAATCAAATCCGTCGAGATTCGTCATTGAGATAGTTTCCATCATGTCCATGTTATCCATAGCTGCAAACGACATGTTTATAAAAAGGACAAGAGTAGATCAAAATGGATCATTACCAATTGGGAGTCCGTTCCGCGGGATGTGGGTCTTCACGCCGTCTTTTTGTGGAAGTGACACTTTGTCGGCGAATTGAGCCTCGGCGAAACTATTGCGGACTGGAGCACGGCGGATGTCTCCTCGGCGAGCGCTGAGCTAAATGAAACTTTGATAAGTACATTGCAATTTGCTATTGATGAATGGTTCTAATACAATAGGGAAGAATAGCTAACGTAAACACTTCAATAGAAAGCCACTCTATACTTGAAATTTGAGCTCAATTATCTCAGTTTTTGAGAAATATATCAAAAATATGCCAACTGGCAGAATGTTTCATGATGTTATGACAGATATTTTATCAGTTGACAGATTTTTTTATCTCTCGCAGAAATTGGGATAATTGAGTTGAAAGTGCAAGTATTGCGTAATCTCCTACTAGTGTGTTTCCGGTACTTATAAAAAATCAACACAAATTGGAGGCACCCAGTTTCAAAGCACGCAATTACTTCTTTCTGTTTCCAGGCATGCAATTTATCAGAACTACAGTAATCACATTTTCACTGTTGGAAAATCTCTTGACTCTGCTGACCTTGCTGATCACATCCTCCAACTCTTCATCCTCTTGAAACTCGATTCTTGACGACTCCTCAACTGGTTTCTTTCTCTCAGATGGAGCTGGTTGCTGAACAACTTCATCTTTTTCACATCATTTAATTTCCTGTTCGCTCACCTTGGTAGTCGTCTTCAACTCTTCCATCTCATCAACTGGATCATCAAATGGAGACAACTGGGTTTCCTCATCAATGTATCTAGCGTTATCCTGTTGGTTGACTCGTGTTTCAGCAATTCGTCTGGTCACCGGAAGATCACGACGGGCTGATGGAGTGGTTGTCCTTCCACGGAAACGGCGTGGTCTGGTAAATTATATTTTGATTTTGACTTGAAATGTGATTTCTGGAATATCCGAATGCCCTATGTGTGTGTGATCCATTTACAAATTATCTAAACTCTTTCAAATTCAATAGATTTTCTAAAAATCATACTCTGGAGTTGCATGATGTCTTCTAGAGGGTCTGTCTCCCTGCTCCATAGAACTGAAGAAAGAATTTGACACTTTTTTGGTGGTTGGCTCTCCTGTAGTCGTTGTTGGACGAGTTCTTGGTCTAGTCACTCTTGTGGTTGTCACTTCCTCAGTTGTACTTGGTTCCTCGGTAGTAGTTGGAGTTTCTGTTGTTGTGGTTCGTGGTCTGTGCGCTCTGATCACTTTCTTGATGATCTTTTTGACAATCTGAGATTCAAAAAAAACTTGCAAAAACATTTTAAGTTTTAGCCGGCTTATCCGGACTGGATAGCCCACCTTCTTTGGAGGCACGGTAGTCTCGAAATGCATTTCAACGGATCCGTTAATTTCGGCAACGATTTTATCGGTTGCCTCGTCGTCCTCGTCGGAATCCCAGATATCCTTAACTCAATTTTTCGATCATTTTTCTTTTGCGCAGACAACAAAACTCAAGAAAAAACGTCACAACAACTCGTGAATAACAAAACACGCTTGTGGGAATTTATTATGGGAACCGAGTGCAATCACAAGTTATTATATTTTGTATAACGAGCAAGAAAAATATGACTGTGTAGCTGTGTAAAAAATCAGAAAAAGAAATATATACAGACAAGGAAGGGACAAGTGAACCGAAATCGGGTGAGAGTGAAAACCGGACGAAAACCAAAAATTCAAACTAAAAGAAAACCGAAAAGAAACACAAATCACTCAGAAAGCTCATCAAGGCTTACAACATGTGGTCGGTGAGTTCTGATTGGAGAACGACGACGTCCTTCCATGTTCACTGGTTGCAAGTTCGAGAAGTCATCTCCATCGACAGATTTTCTCAGTGGCTATAAGAAATCTTTGATAAAATACTGTACCACTCAATAAAAGTGACTCACCAAAAGTTCTTTCGAGAATCTCTGCTTTCCAGCTGGCTGTGGGAATTGTTCATTCTCGAAATTCACATTCTCCAAATTTTGTGGTGTTGGTGGTCGGGCGGCTGGAGGGCCGGCGCGCGGAACTGGCTCTGAAAATTATGTTCGGAATATTCATAACTTCCTATTTACTCGTTCTACCAATTGGCTTCTCGTTTGCATTCTGCAAAAGCTTGTTCAAAGATTGCTGGAATATTTGTGCAGCCTTTTGTTCTGACTGTGCTGATCCAATTTTCTTCACAATATCCTCGACAAGCTGTTGACTGAAAACTGGAGTTTCCTGTGGGAATGTTGTTTCTTCGTTTGGAATTGGCTCCTCGGTGACAGGCAGCTCTTGCTCGACAGGGACTTCTTCGGTGGTTGTGGTAGTTGGTGGAAGAGTGACGAGGGCCAAGGAGACCTGAAATTTGGAGACGTGAAACTTTTTCTAGACATAAAACTATTTTCAACTGAAACTTTAATTTTCAATAACCTACTGTGGATGGTCTACGGGTTGTGACTGGTGGAAGAGTTGGGAGAGGCTCCAAATCGGCCTCACTAATATCAGCAGCGTCTAATGGAAGCTCAACGAGTGGAAGAGCTGGCTCCTGGAACTCAACTACTGGAGCAGCCTCGACTCTTGGTGGTGGATGCATTGGAACTCTCAATTTTGTTGGAACTGACTCAAACGATCCTTTCTGCTGTTTCACAATTTTCCTATAACAATCAAAAATAAAACATTTCATTGTGTACAAATCAATTACAGTGGGTCTTGTTTCTGCTGTGGTTTTTGTTCCGATTCCAAATCCTCGTTCAGTTCCTGGGATACTGGAGTTTCCTCAGTGGTCGCTGCAGGTGTGCTTGATCTGATTTTCTCATCAGAAAGGATTGAAGCTGAAATGATCCCTTGAGAATTTGTCAAGTCATTCATGCACTAGACGTCACAAGAAAAAAACGTAATAAAACAAAGCTACTTTCAACATCTGTTGAACATATGTCGAAAATTTTTTACGAACTCTTAGCTTGTCTCAAAAAGTTACACTTTCGTGAAATGAGGGGACACTCTTGAAACTTGATAATCAAGTAATGCTGCAAAAGAGTACTAACCCGTTGCACGAGGTGCCAAATCGCAGAATCTAACGACATAGTTTCTTTCCTCAATTCTTATCGCATTGATGAGTTGGTTGTCGTGCTCGATTACTGTACTTCTTGTGAGTCCAATAGGTTTGTTGAACACCAAATCTTTGCAATTGAACTCATCACGAGATCTCAGACGACAGCACATTGTTTGGATTCTGAAAAAAAACAATTTGAAACAGTTGTTGAGATTCTTGGGTACTATAAATTTAGTACCTGGTGTCGGAAAGTCGGGTGATTCCGGCAAGATACTCTCTTGGAGCACATGTGAATGTGGTGTTTTCGTCGAGGATAGGATCGATCATTTGAGAATAGTGGCAATCTTCGCGTTCGATGTCAGAAACACCAACTGGGATGTTGATCCATGGATAGAGATCTTCAACGGTTTCACACGACATATCGAATACCACATCTTGACGCTTCTGACCAACTGATTCTACCATTCTTACTGATAACTCGGTGGCAGCTGCCTGGAAATAGAAAAATCTAGGGATAAAATAAGTTTAGAAGAAACTTACTCGTTTGGGACATTCTATTCTGAAATTATCAAAGGGAGAGGAGACAAAAACATTCTTGGCGGCTACGGTAGATACCAAGGTTAGAAGCAACAGATGTCTCATTGCTGCAAATAAGAATTGGCAAGTGAATTGAATGGCAAACGACGCGCGGCGATTTTTAAAGGATCGTAAAACTGTCGAAAAAAAGAGCTAATACAGGATACGGATGACAGAAAAAAGAACAGGAGACAAGGAGGGGAACAAGATGAATGGACAGATAACGAAAGAGAAAGGCGGAGTGAGAAGTTTTCGAGAGTGTGGCCGAGTGGTGGGTGCCCTAGGGCGTGCGCGTCGGTTTCTGCTAAGTGAAATGAGATGATGATGTCGGTTTTCGCTTCTCCCGGGAATGGAAATATGTGTCCAGACGAGAAGGATCGGCGCGGAATCGAGATGATAACGGTCAAACGCGGTCATTTAACTGTGCGCGTTCCGCGTAAACACATGATAATCGGGGAATTTTCACTGATGAGAGAAGGGCGAGGAGAAGCAAGATGAACCGATTTGAAAAGTTTCAATCAAGGATAAGGAAATCGAAATGGCATAAATATATTGTTTGATATATCATTTCGTTATGTATTATAATGAAAATGATCACTGCACTACGGGAAGTTCGAAATAATCTTTTGAACTTTCAGGTGAACAAATTAATCAGACTAGTTAGGATTGAGACATGCTAAACCAAAATCATATTCCAAAAAGAAGAAGCAATTTTAGAAACCAATAATGAGGGAGAAGAAAGGAAACAAAAGGGTTTTACCTGATTAATCCATCCAATGATACTCTGATTTTTTTGGGTCACAGTTCCCGATAACAAGGAGAGAAAAACTGTGGTCACAGGTGAATCGGTCAGGAAACAAGGAAAAGTTTCTTTTGAAAGCGAAACTTGTCTGATTGACCCGGTTAAAAGATGTAGGAAACAAGGAAAGACGAATGAAGACACGATGCGGGCAGTCGGGGTCGGATATACTTTCGACACGGGAAATGGAAGAGTTCAATTCGTCTTCTGGATGCGCTAATCAATATCAACGTCGTTTCACTTTTGGAACTTTCCAAAATACATCTTTATTGTATATTCACAACCAAAATCCCAAATCACACAGTACACAAAAAAGAAAATTGAGTTAGCCTCAAAACATTAGAGCGAAAAACTACAATTATGATTATTCCACAATGATTTTGTATTTGACATCTTTCCCGAACAGCTTTCCATGCGAGTTGTCGAAAATGAACACGTACTCTCCGGTTTCCTCAATTTTGAAGGATCCAATCTCCGGGTGGAATTCGGTCAGGCACCGGAAAACTGGCCATACCTGGAAGTAAAATTTTGTTAAAAATGATATCAAGTTTTGAGCAAAAATCCGAATCATTGTACAGAAAATGTTTGTTTGTTTTGCATCCTAAGCTGATAAGGAAAACCGTGTCTTCCAATCATTACAAAAAACCAAAAAAGGTTTTTTTCTGACCACACTCTCTTGTTCACATGCAAAACTTGTTGTAAATATGATAAGAAGGAAATTGAATAAAACTGACTACTCGGCCGTCCTTCTCGATGCTAAAATCAATGTCGCCACTGCTAACACGCCAAAGCCAATGGAAGTGCTTTCCAGTTTCACCGTACATTTTCACCTGGAATTTGATGATTTGAAAGGGAAGAGAATGCTGAAAAAATTTACCTCAGTTTTGGATCTGGCAGACACGGAGATTTTGGTGCGGTCAACTTCCAGTTTGTGGGAGTCATTGTACCTGGAAAAAAGTACAGAATATTATGTGCCTCCCAGGTCCCAGAAGTTAAAAAATTCACAGAATTTCGAAAATTCCCAACAAACAGTCTGCAAAAGTTATAAGTGGTTCACTTTTAGATTCACAGCAAATTCTCTGATACGATTCCAAACTTTAATTACACATTGTGCTCAAAAATTAGAATTTCTGTCAGCGATACCAAAGATATGTTAACAACAGAAATTTAGATGATATTGTGATAAAAAGTTTATCAGTTGACAAATTATCTATATATGTATTTTGATAAATCAAGAGATCTCGAAAAACAGATTGCAGTGTTCAAATTCAAGACACGCAAGGGTGACATTACAATTCAGTTTTCACGGTAATTGAGCTTGGAGAGCATTTATTGAGTTCAATTATCGGACTTAAGAACATCTATTCCATCATGTTTCTCCTAAAACATATCTTCTCAACACTAACCAAAGACTCTCGGGCACTTTTCCTCCCATCCGGATATCTCCGCACGGATGTTCATGTTTCTTGTTTCCTCCCCAATGCATGAAGATGTTCTCCTCGCCAATCTCCTCAATCAGATGATTTTTCCAGTCCTTGTCCAAGAATCGGACCTGGCGAATACAAAAACTGATGCATTCAAAAAAAATGTAGTGAATACCTTCTCACGCGTCTGCGACGACAAAACCGGCGACACCATCGCATAAACCACTGACATCATTGCTGGACAATTGATAATAAAGATTCGACGAGCAAAGTCGGGGAAAATGTTCTGCAAGAATCGGTGGAACTAGTAAAAGTGCATGTAAATAATTTACCTGCAAGAGAGTGAGCAGACTCATGTACACTTTAAGAGTTGGAGTGTAGAGCAAGTCCATGTTGAAACCATCAAGATCCATGATAATGATAACTCCCATCTTGCGTTGGGTTTCTTCTTCGGTTTTACGGATAATTTTGAAAGACATTTCAGTTTCCGAAATACAGAGTTGGAAGAGTTGAGAAGTGGGACCAGCTTTTACCAAAGTTTTTGGGTGAGCCTTCAAGAAAGTTCATGTTTTTTTGTAATTTGGAATAAATTAGTAACAAAACATGGAATCTTGTTAATTCAAAATTTTCTGAGAATTCCTAATTCTGCACCAAAACAAACCTTTGCCATCGCTTGCATGTAGACCACATCTCCTCGCCGACTCTGGCCCATAATACCTCCTGGAAAGTACTCGGCGACAGCTGACATCTTCTTGATGTCTTTATTTATTTGCTCGACGCTTGTTGTCTGGTGGTTGTTCATTCCAAGATTCACCAATGTTTCGATGGCATAGCGCATCTTTGGGATGATCACATCTAGAAGACGGGTGTCTAGAGAATGTCCAGTTTTTATGTGACTCACCAATTTTGTAATCCCATCCCATCAACCAGCGGAGCAATGAGAAATCGGTGTCATATTCAGGATATCTAAAAAGTCCAATCTTTTCAGCTTAAGAAAAACTAAACCCACGTCGCCAAAATATCCTTGGTTTTCGATCTCAACTCTGCAATCTTATCTTTCTGATGCTCCGTGAGCTCGGTGATATGTGGATAATGGTTCTCAGCAACCATGTCTGAAAATTGGCTATTTTAAGAAAAAAAAATCAAAGACAAACACAATTTTTTAAATATGTGAAGCCATCTGAATGGGGAAACTGATAAACTTTTTCTGCCGAAACTGTGTGATTGGCCAATTTTCTCGTTATCAGCAAAAAAAGAATGGACGAAAAACCATTCAAAATGAAACGTTGGTTGATGTGTGACTTAGTAATTTGAGTTTAAATGATTGGAGACTAAAACTTGAACTGATTTAAAAACTAAAAACAACAAACCAGTGCTTGAAGAGCCGGCCGACATTGCTGAAGTGAACCTCCTCGGTGTTTTTGAGTGCACCAGACAGCAAAGATGATATCAATAATTACTGAAAATTTGAAAACAAGTTTTAGTCGACAACCTAAGCCCGATTGAACACTAACAAAGAAACCTCAACCCTTGAAAACCTAGATTTTGACGGAAATTTTGAGATGCGTAAGGATAGCTTATCTAGACACTTTCGAAAATATTGGAATCCTCTCGCCAGTTTCAGCCGATTTTCTTCAAAATGACAGATATTTGAAATTTTATTCATTCTTCGAAGTAGAAGAGAACGAATTTAATGATCTAAAACGTTCTAAAAGTTGAGAAAATCACTTTTTGAAGAGCTGTTTTGCTCTGAAAACGCGATTTTTAACACTGAAATTGATATAATTCGGTTGTAACTGAAATACGGTCAAATTTTCAAATGTATATAGGAGGCCCTTTCTTAACCTATCCGCCAATTTTCACCGAAATCTGGGTTCACAAGATCTGGAAGATTCCTTGTAAAATGAATGTTGTGAGTTGTGACACTAAAAAGCTCTGAGAACGTTTCTAAGAGACTGAATGAGAAGAAGAAAATATGGCTCGTATGTAGACATCTCGCATCGGATTTGTATCTAGCCATAAATTTGTCTTTGAAAGCCAACAAAAATGAATTGTGGCAGATTCTCTCTTTTTTTTTGAACAATTTTTTCAGGTTCGATCTTTTGTCGGGAAAAAAATTTTTGCACAAACCTTTTTTTCCAAATTTGCATATCAAAGAACTGTTTTTCTGATTTCCAGATAGATCTATGGTTTCTTTTTTGCATCTTCTTTTTTTCAGGAGATTCTCTTCTCTCCTGAAGCTCCCACTCAGAGATATCGCGGATCTTTATGTTTCTCTTTCTCATCCTCGGTCTCTCTCTCTCGATTTTTTAGCAGTGGTGCCGTTGCTTCTTTTCCTCGAGAGACACGGAGTACAGTGTAAAAATGCCAACGTTGTGTCCCAGTTTCTTTTCACAATCTTTTTCGTCCCCCACCACTAGTTGAGTACCCGCTCTATTTTCCCACTTCTGCATTCTTCATTATTGCAGACGATCGAAATATGGAATTGCTCACCTCACCGTCGTTCCACCATATCTCGCCACTCACCCGTTCTAGAAGCGATGTTCGTTCATCTGCAATGAGAAGGTAAGAGTCAATGATCAAAAGTCATAGAGTTCGTAGATAAGGAGTTTGGGAGCGACGAAATCTGTGTAGTATAGTGTAGTAAGCGGTGGTTATATTCGAAATAAAAGTTAGACTCTTTTAAAGGCTCATGTGGTTTAATGGTCAAACCGAAATAGTTCATATAAAGAAGCAAGAATTGATAAAAATAATCAGGAATCGGGGGCGTATTTTCATAACAACTTAAAGAGACCGTAAAAATATTGTTTTATGTTTTTTTTGGTTACTGTAAGCAAGCTCAAAAGTGACAAAAGCTACAGTTAGTCTTGAATGAAGAAAACCTAAAAAAAAAAAACTAAAAAAAATTGTAAAATCTGTAAAAAAAGAGCCTTCATATTATTAACTTTGACCTAATTTATCTCGGTTACTGTGAGCGATATCAAAATTCTATCAACTAATAAAATATCAGTGATATTCTGTTAAATAATTTACCAGTTGACAAATTTTCGATATATCTCCCAGAAATTGAGATAATTGAGCACATTATTCGAAAGGGCTTCTAGTAGAGAAAATATGATAGTCACTCTTAGATATTTGTACATAATCAACTAGGAAAATATTCCAGAAAAAATGTTGTTTACAAAATCTTCTCAGACAGATTTCTGGATTTATATCTCCAAATATTGTTGTTGTTATTTACGCTCTCTAATCACGCAGGGATTTTCGATTCTCTAACGAAATCCTGTCTCTTTAAAAACAATTTTATTTGCATCTGAAAAAAATGAAGCCAATTCAAAATTAGGAGAAAAATAAACAAAAAACTGTCGGAATATAAAACTCTGCTCCAGATCCAACTCGTTCTCCGGCGTGACCCGTTCCACCTCGGCCAACCGATTCTCTCGTCCCGACTACGGATATGGCGGTGGCTACATGTCTCGTTCCATCAACAAATGTGGTAGGCAATCCTCTTATCTGATTGAAAGCGCGTGCTCCATTATACTCGTTGTTTTCATTGGAGTCATCGGCTTCTTTTTCTGTGTTCTAGCTGTATGACACTTCTCTTTCTCTCCCTTCTATTTCCGTCCCAAATTAACATGCAATTCTTTTGCCAATAATTATTTTCTCTGGAATCTTCCGTTCAGGATTTGTTTCATATGTGTCGGGTTGTTTTGTCATCATCGCGAGTAAAGAGAGTAAACCTTGTTCTTGTTTCTGTTTTGTATTCGAACTTGCACCAAAACGAAAACACAGTGGGAAATGGACTTCCAATGAAATGCAATTTCTGTTGCTCATCGTTTTCGCCACTCATCTGCCCTCCTCAGAGAACCTGCCAGCTGCTTGCTTCTTTTCTCAATCCACACCCACGCTTTGTCCGTTTTTCTCGCGATTTTCTCAATTCCAAGAAAAAAATGAGATGATGAAAAGATGAGAGTGAGAACATTGTTCTTGATGCATGGGACTTCACAAGATTTTATAAGATTTTTTTATGATGAGAAATAATAATAAACACATTGGATTATTGTTTTCAGGAGGATCTCTCTTCGGAAGATCTTTGGCCGCCACTGCTCTCACCAAGACTCCACCTTTCCACAATGTTGGAGTTCAACGCAGCACTCCCCACTACACTGACAAGTAAAAAGAACGAAATTGAGATAATAATTTGAAACTAGTAATTTTCAGGTACCCATACGTCAGATACAGCTATGGAAACACCGACACTGGACTCGGAATTTTGACTCAATCGGAATCGGTAGGCTTGATTTTCGGTTATTTTGACCATTTTCAGAAGTCAAGAGTTTGGCTTTAAATCCTTCAATCACTCCCTAACATTCGGAGGGTGTAAAACAAACCTAAACTGAAAATAACGCATTCACAGAATTTTGGGATAATTCACAGTTTTTGAGCTATCCGGCGATTTCCCAAAGATACCTTTATTTGATTTGTTTTTGTACTGAATTAGTGACAGAACAGTTGTCTTTCAGGAATGGACAAAAGGCTGACAAACTGGAAAATTTCAAAAAATTCTGTGAATACGTTTCAACCTAGATATGATTCACACTATCCATAGATCTCACAGCATTCCGAAACTTGACAGCCAAGCCTCAGACTCTTGAAAATGGTGAAATTATTCAGAAAACAACCGAAAATATCTCTTAAAATTGTCTTTGTATATCTTATTGACTATAGTCTATCGATTTGTCAGGTCTACTCGCGTCACTCTGGAATCCGTGACATTGGAACCAAGCGCTGGCTCGAGGGAAAGCTCAATGCCTACAACACCTCTTTGTTCACCCGCCCGGACTACCAAAAACGTGTCGAGAAGCCGATCGCCTCGACCAGAAGCTATGTGAGATACATGCCAGTTGATGATGCTTTGGATATGTACAAGAAGAGATGTATGACCGTGGGAACTCTTTCGAAGGTAGATTTATCGATAAAAGTCGCAAATTATGTAAATGTATCGTTTTTAGTACTGGCTTTCCCCAGCCACCTGGGCATCACGCCGCGAGAAGGAGCTCAACCTTTCTTCTTCTCTCAGCCGCGGAAACTACTCCTACTCTAGCCGGTTCGACAGGTTTTTCTCAATTTCTCTTCTCTTATTCTGGACATTTTTCACTTGTTTCAAACTAATAATTATGAACACTTTTTCAGACTTGGCGGCCGCGTCTACTAAGCTTATCACGATTTTCTCCATCGCGATCAAAACATTCACGATACGTTCTTTCTTCCTACTCCGACTCTTTTTCAATGACGCCGACTTTTGCACTTTGTTTGATATGTAACAAAGTACGATGAGAGCAGCTCAGTTCAGTTAAACCCCATGTTTGCAATTCCAGATAATTTGTTTTACCTGCTTGAAAAAATAAAAAGCCAAATAATTACATTTATCAAGAGAAGAAGAGAAGAAAATTTGTCACCGTTAGTTGGGTATCAACACAAAAATGGAAACGAATCTGTTTTTGGATTTTTACAAGTTTTTTCAAAGCGTGTAGAATGAGAAAGGAAGTATTTACAGTGGTCCATTCTTAGAAGGGAGTGGTGGAGCCTCTTGATAGGCATTGTATGCTGGTGGCTGAGCAGTAGATTGTTGCTGAATGTTATTATAGGCTGGAAGACCGTTGCTTGGACCTGCTCCTTGGCCAATATTCATTCCAGGTTGTGGTGGCTGGTTAGTTGGATATGGGTTGTATGGTGCTCCTGGCTGCTGTTGCTGTTGTCCAGGGTAAGAACCAATGTTGGAATACGGAACAGTACCAACTGGCTGGAATTGGCCGGCTGGGTAGGGATTCGTTTGTCCGATACCCGGGTATGGTGGCGGCATATCGTAGACATACACGTTTTGCGCTGGAAAAAAAGCGATAATTCTGTTCAACATGGCTATCCCTACCTGGTGGACGCTCTGGGAAGACATTCGTCGGAGCTTGGAATCCTTGATACGTTCCTTGAACCAAGTAGTAGGTTGGTGGAGCTGCATAGTACGTTGTGCCTGACGCCTGCTGCATAGGAGCTGGGGCGTAGGCAGGTGGAGCAGCGAATGGGCGAGCACGAGATGCTGAAATGAGTTATGATGAGATTATCATAAGATTTCGCAACTCACCCATATCGGCGGCACGAAGAAGAGCCTCTCCGAACTCGATACATCCTCCTTTCGGGAACGACAAACGCCACTCGGGACATCCTTCAAAGTTTCCTCCTGGCATCGGTGTAACCCATCCCTGAAAAAGACGAATTGGTTGTGGTCACATTACAATGTGAAAGTGTACCAACCTTGAGGTAGTTTGGAGTGAGAAGCGGCTGTTCGAGTTTGACATCGCGGACCGAGTGGAATGGCATTGCGAAAGATTTGAACTCGTCCTTCTTGTTGTCGTTCATGAAGATGATCTGAAAAAATATATTTTCTAGAAGCAGTGGCCAATATCTCGGATGTCGCCGGCTATTTCTGGTCAGAGGCTAATCAGATTTCGGATGAGCTAGAGCCAACCAAGTTTCGGCAAAAGTTTCGAGCTCGGAGTATTTCAACTTTCAACCTAAGAGCAAAATCTGACCTGGGTTCGCTGTGAAACCGTTGATGGGAAAGTTCCGCTCAAAACCTGGCCAATACCCGTCCAAAAGACGAACTCTTCTTGGCTTCCGACCAGAAGTTACAAGCCGAGAGCAGAAATTTAGAATTTTTCTCGGTTTTTACTCAATACACTATTGAAAACTATCATTTTTCTGAGTTTTCTTTAATTCAAGAAAGCACAATTCAAGAATTTGGCAGTATATATTTTGTTTTCTTCAGATTTCTTACTTTATGCTCACTGTTTTCTTACAAGATAAGCAGTTTGCGAAATCAATATTTTAACACAGTCTCTTCAATATTCTCAAAAACTTACTCTATGCGACGTGAGGTAGAGAGCTCCAGATTTTGTCGATTTGAACGCTGGAACGTTGTACTTCTCGAACTTCAGCTTCACATTTGTCGTGTAGAGGAGAATCCTGAAATCAAAATGTTTTTTTTCTCAATTTCCTATCTCAAAAACTCACATTTCTCCATTATAAATCAAAATTCCGTGTCCATCGGGAGTGTGAGACGTGTTGAGCGACATGATTTATTGCTGAAATGAAGAAAAATTAATAATTCTAGTGAGTTATAAGCAAGCAGTCAACAAAAATTTATTGCGAAATCAACAGAATCACCGAAAAAAAAACTTTGGTCAAGAATGGCGTGATGGCGGCAGGGCAGCGTTTTCATATGACTCGAGGGGTGCGCTGAGTCACACACGACCTGCATGGAGCGTCGTTTCTCTACTCTTCATGCGTCTACGTCTCTTCGTTTTGTGTTGTCTCTCGGGGGATAGAGGATAGACCAAACGAGGGCAAATAAAGTGTTTACCCAATGACGAGGGGGAAAAGGTACGAGAGTATCGGGTAGCGATAATAATCAGGAATAGGGAATTAGTTTATGTGATTCAAGAAAAACGAGAAAAAAGTTTTGTGCTGATATGACTCGTCATATAGTGCACCGTCTAAAAAATCAACATAAAAGTTTTCTAGAAGAAAAATATTTCATTATAAACGAATTTCAATAAAATAGATGAAGTATTAGAAGGAAATCGGAGTCTATATAGAACACATGTGCAAAAACAAGTCAAAATGGCATGTAAATATTTTTCGATATTTTGAACAAGAATCAAAACATTTAGCAACCAAAAAAATTCTAGAAAAAAAATAAATTGATTGTTTATCGAATAAAAAAAAGATGGAGAATATTCTTTAGGGGTGATAAGCCGAACAATAAATACAAACTGAGTGAGTGAAGATTAACTGAAGACCGTTAAGAAAAAAGAAGTTTGAAAAAAAAACAGAGAAGCAAATTTATTCTCTTTAATACAAAACTTTGTCGGCGAACACTGGTGCCTGTTCCACTTTCTGTCCCTTGTTGTGTCGGAGAATGGCGACGAGTGGGTGGACGGTTTCTTGCAAATCCTGAAATAAAAACTTCAATTTCCAAAGAACTTCCATACAATTTTTACTCTGAAAAGATTCTCCAATGAGGCGGTTCCGTGAGTCCAATAGAGGTTGTGTTGAAGTTTTGAGATTCCAGTTGGGAGTGGCGCAAATCCAGAGTTGTTCACTTTGTAGTACTCGAGGAAGGAGATGTTGGCTTGGGTGAGCGATTTGATGGCAATGGGTTGTGGGAGGACTTCAGAATTGGTGATGATTGGGAGCACATTGGTTTTCAAGTCATCTCCGAACATTCTCTTCACATCAGCAAGTTCATAGATGAATGGCCATCCCAATTGATTCTCGTCGTGCTTCAAGACAATAGAGATAGCATCCAAACGGAAAGCTCCAGACTCCAAAAGTTCCTGAAACAAGAATACTTGTTATTTTCTCAAACTTTTTCCAATTTAACAACCTTCTCAAACCATTGCTTGATTAGCCTAGAAACAGTCTTATTTCCCATTCGGTCCTCGACTCCAGGAGTGTCAACAACAGTGACGTTGTACGGAAGAACGGTGTTGTTGAACACGTAGGCGGTGAGCCCAGTGGTGGCGCTCACATGTTCGTCCAAAACAAATCTATAATTGAGAATATTCAATTTTTTCAATGTTCCTATACGTGCGCTTTGAGCTCAATTACCTTGGTCCCTATGAAAAATAACAAAAAATTGGTCAACTAATAAAATTTTGGTAAATTTACAAACAAAATTTTATCAGTTGACAAGTTTTCGATATTTTCGAAGGAACCGAGATAATTAGGGTCAAATCGCAAGAACAGGGTAGGCTTCTATCTGAGCGTTCACAGTACCTGAAGTTGTTCTCCTTCTTGATGTCATACAAGAAGTTCATCATGCTAGTGACAGCAGAAGTCTTTCCAGATCCGACAGGTCCGAACAAGAGAAGAGTTTTGTCTTCGTCGCTGCTCGGAGCGTCTCCTCCAATGATGACTTTGTTGATCTTATCGTTCTTGGAGAAGTTTTCAACAACATAGTACTGTGGGACGATGAGCTCGTACTTTCCACTATTGGCAATCTGGAAAATGGATAAAATATGAGATTAGTGAGAAATAAACACAAACATGCTCTCCAGAAGCCTTCTGCTTGGCAGCGAGTGGACTGACACGGACTTCCTCCTCTTCGTAGATGCTAGAGTCGACGCTTTCTGAAATGTAACTAATTTTGAGAAGGTCCCAATGCAATGAACTTACTGGAAGAGTGACTAGATTTTGGCTGTGGTGGAAGATGATGATGGTGGTCATGATGATCATGACTGTAGGAGCGCACACGATATCCGAGTGGTTTGGCTCCTTGTCCAATGTTGTGAACCTTAAGTGATGCCTCACGTGCCAAATTAGCATGAGCTACACGGTCGTTGTCAGCGCGTTGGCGTTCGACTTGGTGAGAAAGTTGAGCTTTCTTTTGACGAGCATCTTCAACCTGACGTTGGAGGTTTCTCAACTTTTGGGTTCCACCAGTATGGAAAGAAGCGTGGGTGTGATGAGAGACGACGCTTCCCGGGGACTGAATGAGTAACAATTAGAAACCAAATTGAGATTAACACTTGTAAGACGCTTACGCTGAAAACATGTGCTGCTTCTGGGCGCTCGTAAGCGACTTCGTTGTGGTGGAGGTTGATCTCTTCTCCATGGTAGCGATCATGGTCGTCATGGACGTCGAATTGTCCGAAACGGCTCTCAGCGAACGATGCAGCACTGTCGAGGGTGTTAGAACGATCGCGATGGATTGGCACTGAAATTTTTTGAACATTACAAACCTTCAAAATCACTTTGCAAATTTTGCTTGTCATAACAAACAGCTTAGTTCTCAATATGTGCCTACCCTTGTGATCAGTGTAAAAGTCGAATATTTACCAGACTGGAAGAGAAAGTGTGTGTGACTAGGTGTGAATAACAAAGGTGTACACCTCGTTTTACAACTCAACAAGGCCTGACTCATTCTCCCTCCACAAAAATATCTAATGTACAGTTCCCTTTTCAAGTTTTCTTTTCAGCACAACTTACCCGATCTCACTGGGTATTGGTGATGAAGATTGAAGTGGTCACTCTTCTCATCCTCGTAGTCTGGTTGAGGCTCGGATCCGTAAGCGTCGTAGTGCTAAAAAACTACAGTTAGTTGTAGAAACATGAGACCGAGACATGCATAAGATGGGGAATTGATATCAAGGTCTTGGAAAATGTCGTTTACAATGAGGCTTGCGGTTCGGGCGGCAGCGTTTCTCTGCAAGCGAGCAAAACTTACCTGATAAAACATATCAAAACGCTTACCTTGACGGCAGAACCATTGGACACTACGCTCGAAGCATTTTGTGGGTGGTTAGCGCTAGCGTAGTTGTGTCCATGAGAGCTGACATGAGAAGTCCCATGTGACGAGCTAACATGACTTGGAGCCTGGAATGGTGGCTCACTGACGATGGATTCGTGGTCTTCTCCGTAAAGAGCTTCGTCGAGGTGACGAAGAGCATCGTCATGACCTCCGTTCAGGTTGACAGTTGGGAGAGTCACAGCGGAGAAAATCTTAAAGAAATTGTATGGTCTGAAAGTTTAGTATGTGGGATCTTACCGAATCCAAAAGTGGGTCAGCAGTTGGAGTAGCATCGTAGTAGTGAGAAATTGGGGTGGCGTTGACCGGTGGTGGTGGTGCAGTGACTGGTTGTTGATAATGTTGATGGTGGCCAACAGTAGTGGAGGTGGTGTTCGAGCGAACTCCATTTCCGATCTAAAACATTTTAGGTTGTGTTATTAGTTTGATCTTCAATAAATTTTTATATGATCTTGTTGTTTGCAGGTCCAATACCCGAAAAAATTCTTTAAGTGAGTGGCGAAAAAAATGGTCTAAAGCTGTCCACATTTTCTAGGTTTCCCGCTTACAGACAACACGAGTGCCACCGTGATTTGTGTCTCTCATTATATTTGCTTCAATATAAGCTCACTCATTACGTACATTTTGAGTTTATTCATTTCGATTTCTTCAAAAGATATTGAAAAAAATTTAACTGATATGATATTTATCATAATATTTTCGATATTCTATCAGTTGAAAAATTTCCTATCTTTTATAGAAACCGAAATAATCGTTCTCAAAAGGTACGTATAATTTTGGCTTATATTATAGCAAATACGGTACTTAATGACTCTCCGAGGCACATAAAAATTATGATTTGTTTTAATTTAAGATTCAGTGTGGCAAATAGTGGCTCAAAATTTGCTATTCTCAGTGCTTTGAAAATTTGTGAAGTCTGAAAACTGGATGAAAATGATTAAAATTGAAATTCTTAAGTTTTTCAAAATTTATAATCTTAGCATGGGTTTGAAATATTATTTATGATTTTTTGCCTCCCAATCACTTACAGGAACTTCTCTCACAGTGGACACACTGGAGGCAGTCGTTTTACGGCTTCTACTTCCGGCCTAAAAATTTTGGTGTATATGAGTCCAATAGTTTCACACAAACCTCGGACGACTTGAAATTGTCGCCAGTGGTCAGTGTAGGAAGGTTGCCAAAAACGTCATCCAAGTTGATGCTGACAGCCCCACTTCGTGACATGTCTGAAGAAATGGAGCAGTTAAAAAGTGAACTGTGAGAAAAATATTAAGAACATATATGGAAAAAATAGAAGAAGAAATTAACAAGGTTGGAGAGGTGACCAGTATGAGTCATGGTAATTTTTGGAGACCTGTTAAATATGGAATGCTTCTTCAATCAGTTCCATGACTCACTACAACTCCCACTGACACCCCAAAAAAATGGAACAAAAAGTTTGAAAAAACAGAATGAGCCCAGCAAATGGTGATTGACCGGGACGAAAGATCGGAAAGACAAGAGCAGAAAGTGTGTTAAAAGAAGTTTTGCGGAGTTGTAATGGAGTGCAAAGGCGGCAATGGCATGAAGAGCACCACACCAGCGGCCTCTCCTGCCAAAACTGTGCCTTATCAGCGCATGTGCCACGCATTACACCTTCTCGCGTCAGGCGCCATACGTATTGTATGCAGCTAACACAAAACCCCCACTCTCCGTACAATAGAATGAGAGTATTGGAGAGGGTGACTATATTGAAGAGTAAAAAAATAGAACAAAATAAAAAATATAGCGAACTGAAGGGATAAAAACATTGTTCCATTCGTGGGAGGCTAGCTGGCGGGAATGATTTGCTTTTCTGTTCTTTTTTTGAGTGGTCATAACTTCAAATTGCAGATTTAATAGTTCAATTTGAGAGGTTTACAGTAATGGTAGTTCACAACTTAATTTGAAAGAGAAGACGGTGTTTTTAAAAGGTCAATTAAAAAACATCTGAGAAGATAGATACCATCTAAAAGACACCAATCATGAGGCAGGCGATTCGATTTACAACCATAAATAACGGAACTGCTGGATGGAAAATTAGTGAAAGTTTTATAGAAGGGTAGATTTGAGAATGAGATATGGTAATTGAAGTAATTGTGTTTACAGTATATTTTTAATTTTACAGTTCAAGGAATCAGTATACGGAAACCTTGTACTTGGAATTTTTTTGACATCTAGAGAACCGGTCAATCCGGATTTAACAATTTTGGAATTTTTGAAGGATGTGAAGCAGATCTAGACTGAAAACGGTGCACATATATATTTGCCGGTTTCTGAAACGCATGTTTTTTTCACGTTTTTAGTACAAAAGACGGGTGAAAAAGGGCGGCTTTTCAGAAATCGGCCAATTGCTAAAAACCTAGAAAATTACAGAACATTCTGATAATGCAAAGTTTTTAACCTGAATCTGTTTTACACTCTCCCAAATTTTCAAAGTGATCATAGCTTGATTGCCGAGCTCCAGATTCCTGAGAATGGTCACAATTGCAGAAAATCAATTGAAAAATAATTAGTTGTATATCCAACTGACCGGTGCAGTTGTTTTGTGCATAATTTTTGAATTAATTGTTTCAAACAAATAAAAGGCAGAAAAATTGTGCCAGAGGGAATGTGGGGAATTGAGAAACCTAGTGACTAAATAAGTTCACAAAATTTTCAAAAATAATACCGTAATAATTTCTAGAATGCAGTTCATATAAAAACTGTACAGCTATAAAACCGTTGGCACTATTTTCAACTGATAAAAGCACGGGTTAGAGAAAAAGGAGGAAAGAAAAACGACAGTGTTACATGATAAACTTTCCCTGAATATATTCAAAACTATATTCAGAATTTTTATGTTTGCTTGTAGTGACAAATATGAGAGTTATTTGAAAAATGAAATATTGCTTTTATTGTGAAGAAGGTGAAATTCAAGTTGAACCGAGAAATTGTAAAATCAAGACTATAACATTTTTCAAAAGTTGATGAAAATTTTTTGGCAAAATAATATTTAAAGAAAAAACAACCCATTGAATACAAGTCTAGCAAAGAGAAGAAAACGGGAAAAAGAGGGTACTGGCATTGGGATGAAGGCTTTGGAAAGGATGAGAAACATTTGAACAACAGATTGAAGCAAAAGAAATGTTATTTGCAAAGATACAGATGAAGGTTGGAAATCATTTTTAGCTCAGTTGTAGTTTAGGAGAGTTACAGTATATGTATCTGGAAAACTCGGAGAAGACAAAAGAGTCAATTAATGACACTGAATTCGAAAATTGAAACATAAAAAGTGGGTTCGTCCATTTCAAAATTGTCCGACAAGAGGATAGTACCAACCGATGGTACCTGAAACCAAATGCTAGGAAATAATTCGAAAAAAAAACCGAAACTTAATTCCCAGCATTCGATTTCTGGACCTGCCAAGCGGCACCCATATATTTCATGATAAGAGATTCTATACGGTTGCTACTTGACAAGTCCAGTCCTCATGTCAAAGGGGCGGCACGGTTTCTGACGTGCGAGTGGTAACCATTTCCATATCGACAATTTTTCCGTTTCCATTACTGCTCGGTGGCTTGGAAACAGATCTGGCACTCGATGGGCTCTCTCTGCGTCGACGTCTTCTGACATCACGACGATGACGAGACTCCTGATCGTCTCTTGTCTCTCTGGTCCGCCTTTTCTTTGGTTTCACTGGGCAGGTCCTGTAAAATTTGTTGTTGTGTTCAGGTTTTCCCATGTTATTACCAGTACAAATAAGTATTCTTTTCAAAAAGCGCTATCAGATGCCTGTTTATGGTAGGCGACAAGCTAGTGCACAAATATTTGACTTCCTTAAAATCCTTTTCATTCTTCCTTCTCACTGTCTCTCACTCTTTCCTATTTCACTCTCTCACTCGATAAAACCGTCAAAACCTGAAAAGTGATGAAAGCGGTACAGTGACAACAGCAAAGTTTTCTGTGTGCTGCAGTGTTCTTATCGCGCTTGTTAATACACATACACACAAAATGATAATTTAAGACACGTACTTGTGTGCTAAAAATCGCGAAATGTAGATGACAATTTGACAGAGCGAAATCAGGGAACCTCCGGCCCAAAGTGAGAATTGACCTGAAAAAAATGATGATAAATTACAACCAGAAAAAAATTTCGATCAGAAAAGCGGTCATAAAAGTTTGAAGATGATTGTTCATAAGGCAACTGATTACGGTACTAGCCGATAAAATATGTAGAAATCATAGTTTTGTGTTGATTTTCTGCCATTTTGACCAAATTCAGGAGTCTGGAGCTCAGATACCACGTTCCTAATCACTTTAAAAACTTTGGATGATGTGCAACCAATCTAGATTGAAAACTTCGAATTTACAGAATTTTTTTAAAATTTCAGATCCAGATTCATCAAAATGGTCAAATGACCAAAAATCAATTGTAAAATACTTTTTTGTTAATCTTATCGACCGGTACTGTATTAAATTTTTCAACAAAAATTCACCTCCAATTTGAGCGATAAGACTGGATAGTGGCATGGCAACAACATGTCGAATAATGGTGTAATCCAATTGTGAATAATAAATATCTAGAATAATTCGCCGCTTCATCTTATTATACTCCTCTTCGGGGATCAGTTCTCGACTCTGAAATTTGATAGTAGTCGACTGAAAACAAAAACAAAAACAATTACCGCTTCAGATGGAATATTGGAATAGCTAACTTGTTTGTTATAGCTCCATGAGTGGCAAGGCGCCTTGCAGTTCTTTTTGCAGTTATCCACTTTCTCCTTTGGAACTTTTCCCTCATCAGTGAAAAGATGCGGAAAGAAGCAGTGATAGAGTTGTGTGGCCGTGCAAATTTTGTTGGGATGGTCAGGATCGTGGGCAGCAGCTGGTGAGCATTTGCAAATGTTTTGTGCATCAGAAGTCAGACATCCTTCATAACAATGGACGCGGCTGTAGTTTCCGTGAAGATCTTCTTCGCATTCATAGCGGGGTGGATCGTTCATGAATTCGAATTGAGTTCCGAGCAAGGGCATAATAGCATGGACTCCTGCAAAAAGTGGTTAAATGTTGAGATCGATTAATTCGTCAATCAATTACCTGCTGGAAGGAAAGTCAAATCGTTATCAATCCCTTGTCCACGCTCAGCCAATTTAATGATGACTCCACTGTTGATCATTTGATTGATTCCAGGATGATACAATTCTTCGGGTAGATCAATAATATACCTATCCCCGTTTCCGAACCCGCTCGCTTCCTGAAAACCGTTAGTAATTATATTTTCACTAGAAAAAAAGCGACTCACTTGTTTTGATCCTGGTAGCCTAAAACATTTTCCAGCAGAGGTCATCATTTCCGTGACATTGTCACATCTTCCAGGTTCTTTGAAAAATGCTTCGCAACTCAATGAAGCTTTTTTAATAAATTCTACAAATGGCATATCCAGTCGAGCTAATAAAGCTTCTAGCTGGAAATCGAGCAGGTCAATCTTTTTCAGAATCTCCTCGGTTATGATTTGTAGATTTTTGAAGGGCAGCTCTATAGATGGAAACGAAAGTTCCAAAAACTGGGCTAGCTCAAATGACACGTTATATTGAGCAAGGAATGTTCGATTGAATCTGTTGTATGGACAGAAGACAACATCCGGGACGTAGATAGCGGCTGAAGAGTTTTATTTGTTTAAATGATATTCCGAAAAATATTTTAACTTACGTGCTTCCTGTATAAAATAGGAAACCACAATCCTCCGCGCCTGATACTCGTTTATAATCTGATGACATCCTTGTAAAGTCATAAACAGTGCCGAGACGACAATCAGGACCCAGATTATTCGGAGACGACCTGATGACGATAACATAACATCCCGCAGGCCATGAAGAGTAGAAGTTTCTCGGAGAAGATATAGACTGTCATCATTGTCGTCAGATTCATCACTTAAACTGGATACGTCGGTTGGCTCTTGGGATCTTGTGGAAGCTCTGGAAAATTTAAGATGAACAGGATGAATATTTTATTTATCTTGCAGCAGCCTAATAGTCTGAACCTATTATAAACAATGTCTTTGTGCATCGAATATAAGCCAACAAAGGTAGAAAATACTTACAAGAGGGGGACGTAGGTTTTTTGGGGCATCGCAGAATATGTGCGCGCGAACACAAACTTGTGACACTCCTAGACTAACAAGGTTCGCGCCACCTACCGGATATAAAATCGAAAAACACGAACCTGCTGCGGCCGGACCACCTCCGAGATAACGTCTTTTTCAAACAGTGGTTCTCTTTTTTGAGCTTTCGAATCGCAGATTCAGCCGACTCGCTGATGGATTGACTTTGTGTGAGCGAGTTGCTCCTGACCACTGTGGCCTCTGGACGATTTCCATTCATATACATTACACAGCTAGCTTCATCAAATCTCGTTCGTCGGATTGTACTTCGTCGCTCCTGTTTCTCTTGCATGATTGGGAATATCAGACGATTTAGAGAAGAATAAAAACAAAGAGAAATTATTTTTCAGCAAGATAAATGAGCCACAATTGTGTCGAGGACAAAATGTGAAGAGGGGTGAAGATCCATCAAATATTTGTTGTCTTCCTTTTTAGGGTTTTTTCTTGTTTTACTCAAGTAGATTCAAAATGGTGGCCGAGGTCCTCGGGAGGTCAATTCATGGGATGATGCTTCGAAAAAGCAGAAAAAGGGGGAGGAGCGCGGACAAGTAGAGGTACTCCATGAAAAGAAAAACGGGGGTAGGAGAAGACGAAGAAGGAGTTCACTTTCAATTATTTTCTTCTTGCATAGAGCTTCGCTCCATCTAGTAAATTATTATAATGCCACCATCTGGCCTATCTAGTTGCTTTTATTCCGGGGATAAGTTTGAATATACACACTCTTTTTTAATTAAGCCAAAACACATAATTCATTTTTGTGAATTTCTGGGCAACAACAGAAAACATACAAACGTTGTTATCTCAATTTAAGTGCCTAATAGTTTTTCTTTACACTTCAAATGACCCCATCGTGTCGAAAGATTTTTTTCACATCTTAGAAAAGTCCCAATAATGTGACAGCTCATTGCAACTCAATGTTACACCAAGAATTGGTTTTTTCTTGTTGAGTGAATTTAAAAAAAAAGGTAAAACTAGAAAACATGCAAATTTATAAATAGTATGAATATTTTGCAGAACAGAAAAACCCTGAAACAAAAAGCGGCAAAATTCCGAACAATTCAGTTAAACTGAGAGGTCCCGAGGACGCTCCGACAAAATTTGTTTATAGATTAGGGCCGGATGAATGAGAAATCAACGGTCAGTGGGAGGAAAAAAGGGGGAGGGGGATAAAAAGAAAAGATAAATCAATTTTTTTCTTATTGAAAACAAATTGGATTCCTCTTCCGAGAGAGAAAAAGTACAAGATGAAGAGAGATCTCATCCTTTACACTTCATGCACCAAAATGTCGGCAAGTTCAGATGTCAGAAGGTGAGAACAATTTGTCATTCGGGAGATTATTAACAAGGTGTCAAAGAGAAAAAGAGAGATGAAGAAAATTTGAAAATTTGGTCCTTGTGTTTTGAAGTATGTTTAACAGGATAAAGATTTTCTTCTCAATATAATTGATAAAGTTCCGATTGTTACAGATTCTTGTTAGCGGGTAAGAAAAGTAAAATACGTTCTTATCAACTCCAACTTTTCGGTTTTTTCAGCTGCTTTCGGTACTTTCTCATTCCTCAAAGAAATATCATAGTTCACACAATTTTTTTAGAACCTTGGAAAAAAGACATGACATTGCTCTTAGTCATACAATCAGCTACATGTAACATGATCTATCACCCAAAGACATGGAAATAGAAACGGAGGTCATATTGAAAATGCTATATCATCAAAAAACAATAGTGTCAAAGGTCCATTCGACATGAACAGCTGCCGTCAAAGGTTTAAACATTCTAGTTTCAATTAGTAAGCGATTTATGCAATAATAGTCAGTCAAAAGCATTTTTTTAAAAATTTAACAGAGAGATACATATTGTTTTTATGATAGTAAAGAACACGTCTCAGATTTCGTTTGCGTTCTGTCTACCCAACCATGCAAACAAGATGTAAAAGAGCTCATGTGAAAACTTTGGTTGGAAAAAAGGTTTGAAAATGTTTCAAACCATGTCTACCTAGTACCTGGTGAAAATCGAAAGCTAAAAAATTTTTAGAATCAAAAATGTACCAGGTAAAATTTCATTTCATGAGATATATCTTATTAGAATGAGTTTGTACAAAAAACTGTCCACTACAAAATTAAAGCACTGATTTGGTTTGTAGATTTGAAATTATTCAGTCTTAATCTAAAAAAATCCATATGGTGTGTTTTTAAGACCTTCAAATTTAATTTTTGACATCTAAAAAATAGAGCTTGAATTTTCAGGTATTCATGGATTTTTTCTCAAATTCTTACAAAATTTCACGACAATGTTTTTATCAAAATACGATCAATAACGTTATTTTTGATAAATCTAAACTTAAGATAGTTTAACTGAGTAACTGGCCGATGTGATCTTAACCTGGTACAAAGTTAAAATACTATTCTAAAAGCAATAAAGAGGTAGTTTTGAAGAAAAAAAAACATTATCATAATATCCTTTGATAACCATGACGTTCAAAAAAACTCACAAAAAATCACCTGCAGGTATTCTGACGTCTATTAAGAAAGTTTTCGAAAGAACTTAGTCCGAATCTATCCTCCCAGAAGGTCGGTATATAAACTGACCACTCTCCATGTTCTGCACACTATCTTATACCGGAGCTGATCACACTATTTAAAAAATCTTTGAACAGTCATAAATTTAACCAGTTAATTGAGTAGTCCTTCCTACTCCACGCTCACTTTCTCTATCTGCGTTTCTTATCTGAAGTACAACGCTGATATTACAAAAAACACCAATTATCATATATCATTTCAAAGAAAAAGTCGGTTTAAATCAGATAACACCTCTTAGTTCAACGCACGGACTCCCAGCCAATTATTGTGAATAATTAATGGTAGCCAATGATTTGAGGCGAGGGATAAGGGACTCAGCACACCTGACACCCTCTCGATTCACCCACATGATAAATTGTGTGGGTCCTTTGGATGCGCGCTGACCCCCCAATCGAAGAAAAATTCTTTTTGTTGAAAGTGTAACGAAAAAGTGATTGAAAGCTAATTGCTTGGTCGCGGTTGCTCATTTCGAGGAAATTCGCTTTTTGAAAGCGTTTATTGGATTTCTTCATGACCTTATTCGAGGGCTCATTCTTTTTGTTACTCGAAGAACAAGAATCACCTAATTGTCATAGATCAAGTACGGAAGATAGATCATGTTTAGAACAATTAAAGAATTTTTTTCGGGGTCCCTTTGGTTCATTAAATATCTTTTATACTCTGGATTGGATTTTGTTCCGGGTTTTGACTTCAACGACATTTTTTCGGGATAACATAATATTTGAAAAAATGAAAACAAAAATAGAGAGATCTTCTGTAAGATTTCTTAGAACATTTTATTAACCAGTATGAATTTCTCAATGCACTCAAAAACCACAATTGTCAATACTCCAATTAAATGGGAATGGAGATGCGCCTGGAGCAGTGAGAAGTACACACGGAAGTTAGGAATACGGACGCCTACTAGTAGAAGAATCATCCACCGGGTAATTTGATTATCATGGTCTCATGGTCGGCAAAAAAGTCGAAAAAAACGGAGAAAAGAGAAAAATGTCGCGAGTTTTGAGGAGTTATGAGAAACCAATTGTGAGAAAGACTCTGTGACAAACTGGCCTATTGGGACCAAACGTGTTCGAAATTTGAATCAAAAAGAAAAAGAAAAAACGAAACGAAAGACGAGTCGAGATTTTTTCAAACAGATTAAGGTCAAATGCGTTGTGATAGAAAAAAAAAAACAAGGAACACATAGACAAAATTGTTATTTTTCACGTTCTTAGTGCCGTTCGCTTTTTTACCGCAAAATGTTTCACGTGTAAAAAGCCCATCTAAAAATCTGACGGTCCTCACATTCACACGCTGTTTGAAAAATATGAAGTGACCGAAGTAGGTGATAAACCGGTCCCTGGAGAAAAATCAGGAGCCTTCTCTCCTTCAAATTTCTCGTTGAAAGAGACGACACTTTTTTGGACATGTCTTGCAGAGCCCCCAAATCGCAACATTTTGCTGTTTTCCCATTTTTCTTTTTTTTTTCCTGGTGAGAAATGGATTGGTGTCTCTTAACTGTTCCGAGGGAATTGAAACTTTGAGTTCCGAGTCATTTGTCCTTTTTTGTCACCGCCAAAAACACAACTCTGGAGCAAAGAACCGATTTGGGACTTTTCAATTTTTGTTTTTTGTTCAGCGAAAGATCGAATACATTACTCAGAATGGTCTATGGAGATCGGTATCAACACAATAGACAACTTTTTTATGAGAGAACATGAACTAAACTTTTAATCCCCCCGCAAAATTCGTAACCTTTTTTGTAAAGGGAGATTGCTTCACGTGGGTGATAGATTTATTGTCCATTTTGCCCATTCATAATTGTACCTGATCTCAATAGATCAATACCAAAAATGGGATTAAACTACTTTCAAAGAGCGTTTTGGTAACGCCCACTAGAGAATTTGAAACTAAAAACTGAAATTATCATTCACCTCTATTCCTAGACTACAAGAATGACCCATCTAGTGCCTAGAATACTAGGCTTTGTGCTATTTGTATTAGGTGCTGCTATTCTTTTGACGGAAGTCATGCATTCCTATACTCACTATATTAGGCAATCAGAAACGTATACGGTGAAAAGTGGAGATTCACAGGATCCACCGAAAAAGCAGAAACAGCTGAAAACGTTTTTCAGTCTCTACCGAAATATGGATGAGATTATTGAGCAGAACAGTGATGTGAGTTGAGGTTTTACTTTTTTTGATTGATGTATGGTACAAAATAATTTTGATTATAGAATCTCGGAAAATATGAAAATACATCAGATTTTAATACAAAAAAAAATAGAAAATTCGGAAAGCTATTTTACGAACCTAATACTATGTTTTGCCCCTTACTTTCACACTTACAACGGGCCGAGCCTCTCTGGGCTTTTTTCAATATGTTCTCAACTCTCCAATGATTTTTTTCTACTTTTTTTGAAACATTCTTGGAGCCGATAAAGAATATGAACGAAATTTTTGACTTGCGAAGAGCAAAGTCGTTTAAACATAACTTTTTCGCTTGAAAAAACTTTAAAAATCGCTCGAATTACAGATTTTTGTTTATTTCAAAAAAAACCCTGTCTTTGAGCCGGACTTTTATTATTTAGGTAGGCTGAATAGTTGTTCCAGCGTCCTCGAAGCTTAGCCAGTAGCTTGTAAATCTTTCAAAATTAGCTTCAATAGATACTACGAAGAAAACTTTCTTCAACTTCCAGCCATAAAATGTCTCCATTAACCAAACATTTAATAACGTTTATTATAGTTCATTTTACAACTTTTTCAGACAATCCAACCTAGAGTTCTAAACGGATCAGCCCACGAGTTTTGCAACAACACAGATCACTGTATTCGGCCGTTTATGCGCCACGAGACTAGATACAGGGTGAGGCAAAAAACTATGACAAAGATCAGAATAATCTCTCATATTAAAGGTCGCACCGGATTATAAAATGGCTCACTGCGTAGTTCACAAAAGTATGTCTACAGTCATTACGGGTATTATGTGCTATTTGTACAATCGAAATTACTATTTGAAAGTTGACAAGCAAATGAACATGTCGGAGTGGGATAAAGCAGCGTGAGTTTCAAAAACAATGTCGCCGGGAGTGTATTTCTACTATAAAATTTAAGACTATGCCGAGGAGACAACACATTTCGACATTTGAAAAGTCTTCAAAAAAAGTACAATGTTAGTCAGACGGGTGGATGGAGTTATTCAATGATTACCCGCGACCCCATTGACAGATTCGTATCGGGTTATGTGGATAGATGTATAAGGTTTGTTTAAAAGTCCAAAATGCCCCCATCTTCGCACTCTTTTCTCACTTCCTTTTATTGTGTCATTGCAGAGTGGCGGAAGGGTCCAGTCCGTGCAATGGGTGCGATAAGAATATGACATGCTTCATTTTGAGCGAGTATGAGAGATTCAAAAAGCAAGCCATCAAAGGGGTTCTCACAAACACTTTTGAGGATCGACACTTTTATCCGCAGAACTGGTGAGACGAATACTAAAGGAGAGGATTCTCGTGAATTATTGAGATTCTCCTTTTTTTTTAGTTAGTGGATGATATCTACCCCACGCTTTGGGACAAAAAAATGAGAGAAAGATTAAAAATGAAGAAACATAATCTAAGGAATCAAGGAAATTTAAACGGCTTCGGCTAATTTGAGAGTTCAGTTTTGTTAGAGATATAGCATGGAAAACCAATAGCGAAATGAACAGGAAGAAATCCAGGAAATCCAAAAAAAACCAGAACTACTATGCGTCACATGAAGACAGCTGGACAAAATGTCTTTGTCTCATGAGGGTCCTATTTTTGAATGAAATCCAATTTCCTTAGTTTTCTTCCATTCAACTGAATTCAAATTAGGAAGATTTCTGGAACATCTGTTAGAGAATTTTCCAATTTTTTCTTGGATTTCAGACAAGTTTTGTAAGATTTCGGATGATTCGAAAATTTGCTTTTTAGAAAGATAAAAAAGTTTTAAAAAATTGTTAACATTGACTTAAAAAAATTAGATTGGTTTCTAAAAATCTCATAGAGGAACTTCAACACCTTGTAAACCATAGTCATTTTTGAAGATCTTAGAATCCGCTCGCCAATTTCGGCCGAGTAATATCAGTTGCATTATCAAAAATCACGTTCCCAGTAAAAAAAAGAGAGTTTTTCAAGAAAAATTTTCTCAAATTCTAGAACTGTTTAGAACAGAACATGAAATTTGTTGTTTAATACTTGAAATCGAATGAAATTTCATACTTTAGGCATTTACACAGATTTTTTTTTTCAAATCTTCGAATTTTTCACCACTTGAGTTTATTCAAAACAAAAAAAATTGAGAAAATGTATGAAATATGAAATTTTCTTCAATTTAAGTATAACACAACACAATTTGAGTTTTGAAACGTCATGGCGGTTGAGAAGCGGATTCATAATTTTCAGAAGTGTCTACAGAGGACATTCTTAACATATCCTAAAATTTTCACCAAAATCTGAGTTCACAAGATTTTGAGGTTGCAGTCTTTAAGAAACCAAAAGTTGGCTGAAATTGGTTTTTTGAAACCTCCAAAAAGCATTGAAAAAATCTCAGCTTGTAACCTTTAAAAAAGTTATTCCAATTTTGAAAAATCCAAAAAGCATTTTCTAAACAATCATAATTCACCTCCCATTGTTTTTCAGGAGATGTGACATCAGATCAATGAGACACAAATATGAGTTTATCCGATACTCCAGTGACCCATCTCAACAACTTATGGAGGACTTGTTCAAAATTGCCCGACGTCAAGGGGTTAGTTTCTTTGAAAAACAGCTACTCATTAAAAGCAAAATGGATTGTTTTGGAACATAAACAGTCATGAAGCCACTTTTCTCTCACTAGAGAAAATAAGTGAAAATAACGGAGGTCTACAAAAATAAAAACGTAGTGTGAACTGAAGAACGCGGGGACCCAGTTTTGATCTCATTCTCACAAATCTATTGATAATTACCCTAATTTTTCAGGTCCCAGAAAAGGAGCTAGAGTTTATTGAAGATGAGCTCACCAAAAATCGAAAAACGACACATACAACAGCCTACTCGCCAGCAAGAGAGTTCTACCAGAAAAGGTATTTTATGCTAAATAAGATAAAATGGGATTTCGCCCAGTCCGTAGAGTTTTGTCGAACTTGTGACCTAAGAAAACTCCGGAGAAAAGGCCAACGGAAATGAGTGGCATCTCAGAAATCACCACATTATTCTTCGCGACACGCCCACTTTTCTCGACTCTTTTTAGTGGGGGTCCAAATAGAGTGCGGTAATGGGTGATGCACATTGGGGTGGTCTTGACCCCGCCGTCTTTTTGTGAAATTCTAGAATCTAAAACAGCGAAAGAGGGCGCTTCAATTTGTTTTTGCAGACTGCGAGAAAATCCACTGTTAATGGAATACGTTGTAAGAATGTTCTACCACGACTTTGTCATTCTCAACTACCCATTTCCTGAAGGCTTCTGAATGCTTCAATAATTTGATAATACTGTCAACAGGAAAGACGTCCCTGGAATTATCGAAAGTGTCATATTTAAGAATTGTGTCATTTGATCTTCAATTATCAACCTATGAACTGAGTATAATAAAACCTTTTTTATTGGTTTCCCATTGTGTTTTACGACGTCATAGAGATTACAGACTCAACACTAAATCTCTTCTTTCGATCGTTTTGGTGGTTGAGTACAACTTCAGTCATTTGTAAAATATGTCCTCAACCAAATCGGACTTGTCTGAAAGAGTTGAAATCGACGCTATGTATATTTTGAAAGTCGCATTGGTTCCATTATCACTGGCTGCGAGTATTCTTTTTCTATATTTATATGTGAAGCCGATCGAGCAACACAGTGCAACAATGCTGGTGGCACCAAAATCTCGGGATATGAGAGCAGAACAAGTCCGGATGTTTGCTCTGAATGAAATTGTGAAAGCTAATTCTCATGTAAGTTGAAAGGGCCCTTTTTGATAACTCAGAGTAATCTAAATTAAAAAAAAAACATTATTTATGAAATTTGGATAACTGAATACAATACCGACCGAGAGTTGTATTTAATTTCACATATTTTCGAAATAGTCATATTTTGAGACTTGAGAAAACATATACAATACTCGCCAATGAGATATACAAAAACCTATTTTTCAATCAATTTTGGCAATTTTCATCTTTTTCAGGAGTTTTAGCTCGGCTGTCAAGTTTCCAATTACTTTTGAAATTTTTGAGAGTGTGAAACAGACCTAAATTGGAAGTTTTACATTTACAAAACTTTTTGAGAGTGTCTAGTTTTTTCAGAAATTTGTCGTTTACTGAAAGACACCTATTTTTTTACTTTTTCGTACTGATGAAAAAAGGAAAATATCTGAAAAGGTCGAAATTGTAAATTCAGAGTTATTAAGAAAATTTTGGCTGGTATTGTAATTGTTAAGAATTCTGCTTGTATGGACCACACACAAGCAAATTCGTCAAACGTTTTTCGAGTTTTTGAATTTTCAGGATCTCCCACCAAGAAGTCGAAACATATCTGCCAAGGCCCTCTGTAAGCAAAAATTTGCCTGTGCACCTTTCAACCGTCGATATGAGACAATGATTAGAGTATGTCCATTCTCCTGTCTTTCCGACAGTATAACTTGCACTTCCAGGTAGCCCCACAATACAAAATGGTTAACTGTGTCGTGCAAAAATCTATGTCGACAATGATGACTGGTGCAATGTGTTATTTGTACAATGAAACCCAGTATGAAAAATCCGGTAGAAGTTTTGACGATGAGTTTAGCGGAAGGTAGATTAATCGCTCTCTAGGTGTGGTTAATCTGAAAAATGTTAAGACTATGCAAAAACCAGAACGAGTTCTCTAGTGTGAACTCGGTTCGCGACGAGTTCAACATTTCGTATGTTAAACACGACTGGACATTTTCAATGGTAACTCGAAATCCAATCGATCGATTTGTGTCTGGTTATGTGGACCGATGTGTTAGGTACCACTTCTGAATTTCAGTTCAAACTTTGATATTCAATTTACTAGACTTGCATTGAAAAATGAAACACAATGCAATGGATGTGGATTGAACATGACCTGTTTCATAGAGACCGAGTATAAGCGGCTGATGGAGATTTCGTACAAACGGAAAACGCATAGAACAATGGAAGACGCTCATTTTTTCCCACAAGTTTGGCACTGTGACCTAAATGAGGAATTTGAATTTTTCGAATTCATTCAATACTCTGGAAACGCAGAAGACAAAATGGTCCCACAGCTTCAGGACCTATTAGAAAGACAAAATGTAAGAAATTGTTTAAAGTTAACAAAAAACTGAATTTTCTGTTTCAGGTCCCTGGAAAATCCATTGAGTTTATTAAAAACGAGCTCATCTACAAAAAATCAAGCCATTCAACAACTGGAACACCTGCCAAACGCTTCTATTACTCCCGGTATGTCTGTAAAAACAATTTTATCATTTTGACAGATTTTCAGACTTATGAAATCCCCATACCTGCTTGAATTCATTGTCAAAATGTTTTACTACGATTTTCTCCGCTTCCACTATGAGTTGCCACCAGGCTTCTGAGTTTATCGTTTTTTTTTGAATTTCTAATTATATATTGTAGTTTTCCTCATAGCTCTTCTTGTATTTTTGTACGAGGTAATTTATTTATAAACAGAGTTCGCATTCCCAAATGTATATTGTTTTATTCGTCCAGGTTGTGAGAAAATTTTGTATAAAAAAAGGAAAGAGAAATTTGTTCGAGAATTGGAAGAGATTAGGGGTTGAATTCGGAATGTAGCGGATTACAGTTGGCTATTTGCAAATCGGATGAAAAGTGGAAAATAGGTTTTTTTGGTTGGGTTTGGAAAAGAATTTTAAATACATTCTCGTTTCAAATCGAAGCACAATAGATTGTATAGCAGATGAGATGGAATAAGATCGAAAATCTACAGCTCAGTTTTAAATTTTGATCACTAGAGCATTTTAGAATTCTTTGGAAATATTTACTTTCCGTTTTCAGAGAGATTTTGAATTGAGAAATGGTAGGAAAATATTTAAGCCTCTGTCTTTGGGCGAGAGTTGATCCATTGCTTGATAGAGTCAATCGCAGAAATCTTCTCGACAAACTCATGGAGTTTTGGGTACTTGCGAAGTGCTCCCGGAAGAATTTTGGAGTTCATGAACCAGAAGATGTGGAAGATCGCGAGATCGGCGTAAGAGATCTGGAATAATTTATTGTGAGAGCCTAGAGTAAGATGTGTGAGAGATTCTCAATTGATACTGGAAATAAATGTACAACTACAGAGATCCAAAACCTTTCTAAAGAGCAATCATATTTTACAGTACTCTACCTTGTCCCCCACGAAGTATCCGGTTCCATTGGTAACTAGAATGTTTTCGAATGCGGTGATGAATGGAATGATGGTGCTCTCAATGAGCTGCTTGAAGATTTCCACCTAAACAAATATCAGAATTTGCTATTTATCATCGGAGTATCAGATTCCATACCTTCTTGGCATTGTCTTGCTCCTTGAACCACGGCTGGATCTCGATGAGGAAATCCTCAACACACGCCTGAAGTTCCTCCATCTTGGCAGTTTCCCACTCATTCTCGCCAGCGAGCCCTGTAAAACGTTTTCTTAGAGGTGTTTTTCTTTCACTGATAGGTTCCGGCAAATAGCCGTTCTCTGAAGACCATTATTAGACACCTTCGGGTTTTTTCTTCTTACAAACATGTTTTTCTTTCACTCACCAAAAACCTTGCCGAGGTAGCGCTCGATGACACGGCTTTGAGCAAGTTGCTTTCCGTCGACATGGAGAACTGGAAGTTTTCCGTGTGGAGTCGCTGAGATCACAAAATTAGATTGGAAATTTTCTTCCGAGAGTCAAACGTCAGCCCCACAAAAACCAGATTGATTTCCGAAAAAGAAAAACCTACGTACTTGGTTTAATTTCCGGCCACTCGGACTTTTCGATTCTTTCGTCCTTATACTGGACACCGGCGTAGGCGAAGATGAGCCGTGCTGGCTCGGCTCTTCCCATCATGTTAAAGTATTGAAGTTTGTACTCCGCCATGGCTGGAAAAGTGCATATAAACAAACATCATTAAAATGATGGCAACGAATACATCAATAAACGAATCGGCATAATGAAAAAAAATGAAGAGAAACAAGACAAAAAATCTTAGATTAGCTAAATTTTTCATAATTCCCTCATTTGGGTCATTGGTAATCTGAATGTAAGGTCTAGTTGTAAAATTCTGATTTTTCAAAATTTCAAAAACCAAATTTCATTGTTTCAATTTGACATACATAAGCAATATGACCTATGCAGTACCGTTCAATAAGATATACAAGAACGTTTTTTCAGTCATTTTAATCATTTTCGAAAGTTCTGGCAGTCAAGTTTAAGATCGATGAATTGGCATGTAAAATAAACATTGATTGAAAACTTTGCATTCCCATAATTCTTTGACATTTCCTAGTTTTTCAGCAATCCGCCAATTCTTGAACGACTGTTGAGAATGTACTGAAAAAACCGTTTACTTATACCGTAAAACCTGTAACAGAAAGACCCTCACACTCTCAAGTTTGAGCTCAATCATCTTCGTTCCTATGGGATATATCGAAAATATCTCAACTTCCAAAATGTTTGTGATGTTTTGATAACCATTTAATCCGTTGACAGCGGTTTCATATCTTCAACGAAAAGGGAGATAAATCGGCTCAAAGTTAAAAGTTTGAGGAACCTTCTATTACAGGTTTTACGGTATCTTACTTACTGTATATAAAACTTCTAATGTAAAGTATTCTATACCAAATCAATAAAACTGAAGAAACACTAAAAAGGAAGAAATGTAGTCTGCACCTCAATGAATTTCGAGAGTTTCAAAAGGAAGAAAATGAGAAAGAGGGAAGGCGTGGTGAGATGCAATTTTTAAGTGCCGAAATGATTTCGGGCAGGCGCCGGTGCGAAATTCAATTAACTGCGCCCCTTGCGCGTCTGAACGAGAAAAACCCGGGGCGGGGTCTCGTCTTCAATCTGACGTGTATGCCCCTATGCACAAGCTCACCCACCAAGCACCACCCCTTTTCTTCTTCCCTCTTCTTTTTTCGGTGTGCTTCAAACCAAACCCTTTTTCCACCGAAATAATTGGAAGAAAAAGGTATAAGTTTGGCGGACGAGAAGGATAAGCCGTTGATTGAATGCGTTGATTGGATTTTGTTTTTCACTAAATTCCAATTTAGTGGAGATTGTCGACTTTTAAGCACACAAAGAGTCTCTCCTCAAAATCATTCACTGCGGAAAACTTCGAGAAGGCAAAAAAAAAACACGAAAAGCTAAAAAGTAGAAGAAAATAAAAAAGAAGAAGGGAAGAAAAGGAGCAAACACTATTCTGACAATGAGTTTGAAAAAAAAACATCGTCGTCTTTCTGACGTAGGAAGAAGCTAGGAAGCTTTGTTCTGGTTAGAAGAAAAAAGTGCAGAATAAAGAATTACAAAGAAAAAAGAGAACCAAAAAGAGTTCCTACGGAAAAGCCGTCGGAAATGAGAAAAGAGATATTGTGATGTTATTTTTCAGCGAAATCTAGTTCCTGTGTTACTTCTGTCAACAACCTGATTAAAAGCGTCTATACAGAATTTTTAGTTTTTGTCAGGCCAGCCAAAAAAAAACCGAACTGAAAATGGAAATTTTCGTTCTACTCGTGTCGATGGGGATTTCGGTTGGCAAGTCCATCGGCTCGAATGTACAAATTGACATCATTAGGCAACCTATCTGAAGTAAAAAATTTGATATTTTTTAGAATGTCGGCATATAACGTGTCAGCTGACCAAAGTAGGAAAAATAGAGAAAAAATAACATTAGGAAATCTTTTTTCCGATATCTTTTCAACTCCACTCCAGAAGCAATTTTATCGACTCAATGATACAGTATATAAGATATATTTTTCTATTGATTTGTGGTCATTTTGACTATTTTCAGGAGTCTGGAGGACTGCTGTGAAGTATTCGATCACTTCGAAAATTTTGGAAACGGTAAAACAAGTCTAGAATTAGAAATTTGCATTCATAGAATTAAATGAAAAATTTCTGGTTACTCATTTATTTGAGGATTTTTGGAAGACACCGTTTTTGTACTGAAAACGTGATTAAAGTGTCTTTCCGGAATCGGCGAATAGCAAAAACTAGGAATTATCAAGAATTAAGTGAATACAAATCTTTTTTTTACACTCTCGAAAATTTCAAAGCGCTTGGAAAATTGGCAGCCGAGCTACAGTTTCCAGAAAACGATCAAAATGGCCGAATCATCATCTGGAAAATATTTTAATGTACCCTATTCACCGGAACTGTGATTACTGAGCACTGGAACAGACTAAAATCAGATGAAAAATTGATAACAGTGAGTGCAGAATGATAACTCTTGGGTGGCATGACTATTCCAATTTTTCATTTGATAAAACCCAAATTCTGAACAAGTCCTGTTACGAACAATTTTAATCCACTTATACGCCCATTCTTGGTGTTGATCTTAAACTATTACACTTTTTCCAGGAATTGAAGAGCTCTTCATAAATTAACACCAAATTGTTTATCATCTAAACTTCATCATAAATTATCTAGTTGCTATTTTGTTGGGTACATGAATAATTAATGGGAAAAGAAACATGTCTGGTGTCAACTGAAAATATTTTATATGTTTATAAAAACAAGGCCAAAATGGTTTTCTAGCTGATCTCGTCCTGAGTAGTAAGGTTCTCGTTTCGCTACTGGTTTTTATTAGCTTTCCTGAGGGAAAAGACATACTGCCCTCCTTTTGCATACCCGAAAACTATAAATCTGCTAGTAAAATCTAGACTCAAGTACTAGTACAAGATGCCATTCTAATTTTCTTGATGGTCACGTCACCTTAGTCAGGACGCGTGATGGCCAAATACTTTCGTTCATCTTATGCAGTTTTCCCTCCGGTTTTTCTTGGAAAACCCATTAGTTCGATGGAAAAAAATGGTTGTTCGTGGGGCGTCTTCTCCATCTGGGTAAATGAAGTCCGACCACTAGAACGCTCAAGTATTCAAGGAAATGAATGCACTACTTCTTAGAGAATTTCACGAAGGGGAAGAATTCAGGAAGATTGTGCTTGCACTGAAAAAAGGACGTGAGTATGTGAGTTTCAAATCTTTCCAAAAAAAGGAATGTGATGAAAAGGGAAAAAGAAAAAAAGGAGAAGAATAGAAGGAGGGTTAGTGTGCATATCTGAAGCCTACTTGACATGGGCTCTCAGGAATCAACGTCTCGTCAAAAGTGAAACTTCTCGAACAGATTATATCTTTGTGGGGCGTATGGAGAGAATAGACAATCAGACCTACATGAAGATGAGCCTTTTGAAGAGGTCCCCTTGACAAATTATTCATCCGTGGAGACTAGCAGAAGTTCTTTTTTCTTACGTTTTCAAGAATTGAAGTCTGTTACGTCAGTTAAGAAGGAAGGAAGATGCGAAAGGATATGTGAGCCTTGACGATGAGCACATTTCAGAAACTTGAGAGATACACCGCACTAAAGCTCATGCAAACAAGAGGGTGGATCTTTGTCAAGGAGAAATGAGACTTTTTGGGTGTTATAATGAACTAATGTAAGGGAAGTAGGAACTGCAAGACGTAAAAGGAAAATATTGAAATTCGTAAAACAAGCAGAAAGTGCATGCTGATAAGATGGTGGGCTCGGGGACAAACTAATTCCTTTGATGATAAATGTCTGCATGTAATGTAAGAAGTTTATATCTTTTATTTCACAGTCAAAAATTTCAAATTTTTAAAACATTGCTGGAAACACGAAACTGTGTTTCTAAAATTTAGCTGGGAACTATAAGATATATATTTGTATATCTTGCTGGGAACTTTGAAATTTTAATTTCACATTTTTCTGGAAACTTCACAATTCCATTGTTGAAATATTGCTGGAAATTTCAAAATATTTATGCACAGAATGAAAAGAGTTGTCCTTGGTCAAAGTGTCACAAAATTTATTTTGAGGTCCAATTTAAGAAAATTGGTTCGTGAAAGGAGGTGGTGTTTGATTTGTTGTGGGGCACCTGGCCTTTTGTGTAAAATTTGGCACATAAATAGAGTAATTGATTATTCGATTACTTGGAATGTGTTGTGATCTGAAAGTAAGTTGGCATAGTTTCCCAATACCCATAGCTCTCCAAAAGGTTCGAATTTTGTTTGAAGTCAGAAGACATTTGCAAATTTTTCGAAATTATCTAAATTTTGTTTCTTATAATAGTTACTGTCGGTTTTCGATCGAGAAGATTTTGACATTGTCTATGAAATCTCAGTTTCTGAAAAGGCTCAAACAAAATTAAGAAGACGTGCAAAACAAGGAAAAGAAACAATTTGGAGTGCACACGAAGACGACGTGTGTCAAAAATGCCGAATGAAACAGAATACGATGATGGGGCGCGAGGCTCCTTGCTCCGCCGCGCGGGGTTTCTAACGGATAGACATGAAGAAACGTGGTTGGCTCTTTGAACGACAGGGGAAATGTGATATGGACAAGAGCGCTCAATTTGGAATAATTCAGTGAGCCTTGGGACAAGGTTTTTTTTGGTCCGGGTAGAAACGACAAGGAAGCAAGGAAACGGACAGACTGCCACAATGACATCAAGAGGAAAAGTGAAGGGATGTGTGTCTATTTTCGAAATGAGGACACAAAAAGGAAAGAAGACGAACAAATTTGCTGTCAGTTTTTAAGGACAAGCTCCATCGCATGTAGGGATCAAATTAGCTATCAAAACGTTTTCATTTTCTGAAAATTGATGAGACTGATGATAATGATTAGTAAGATATTATCAACTTTCAGAAAACTGTGAATTACTTTTTACAATGAAAATTGTTCTTTCTGTCTATGTAATGGTCTGTCACACTGACTTAAATATTTCAACACGCCTGAGATTTCTATACTGATTTGCAATATGTAGTCCTGAATAACCGAGCGTTTTATGGTCATATTTTCCTCGGTTTTCTAAAATGTGAAAATGTTCGGAATTGAAGTTATCAAAAACATGGTCAAACTTGGGCAGATTTGTATTCAGTGTACAAATAGTTAACATAATCTTCAGAACTAACAATTGTCAATTGATTTTTTTTTGAAAATTCTTTGAAACCGGAGGTTAGCAAAGGTCCAACCTGTTATTCACTGTGATAAAAATTCATTTTACAAATTTTCGAATTTGTGATTCAACAAGTCCCATATCAATATCAACACGCGAACCTTGCAAATAATTTATTAAAAATCATGATATTTCATTAAATGCTTCATCTTTTTTTTTGGTTTGAAAAATATAACCACAACAAAATATTACTCCAAACAAAAATAAGAAATTTTCTGACTACTGAAAATTTCTGCTGGAGTTATTCATCAAGTTGGGGGGACAGGTGAAACGAAATTGTCTATTGGTGTTTTTGGATTCTAAAAATATGAGAGAAGTTTTTGAGCAAAACTAGTAGGTTTTTGAGGTTTTTTCGGTATGAAATTTGATAAAATTTGTGAATCGAGAATTAAGAAAAATATGAATGAATGAATGACAGACGGCAAGCGTAATTGTTTCTTCAATATATTTTTTGATATATTTTTGATAGTTTTATAGTCCTTCGCTGGAGATGAATTCTTCTAATTGATAATGACTAAGGTAGTGTGCCCAGTCCACATCCTTTGCACTGAAAATACAAAAATTATGCACGAAACTTAGAAATACGTTCTTACATTTGCAGTTTAGATACGGTACTCTGAGTGCAGAAAGCGTCGGTTTTATAGTGGCATGTCTTGTGGCACACCATTTTGCAGTCTGAAGTGAACAATTGAAAATTAGTTATTCTTGTATAAAATCGGACAAAATAAAATCATATTTTTGTTTTTCAAGAGGAGAATTGTCATCTCTGAAGTCTTTAAAAAGTTTGGTCAAAAGAAGAAAGTGCGAAAATGCTAAACTTTTGATAGCTCTAAAAAGAGAGTTATGTCTCTTTGAACCCCTCATCTCGTTTTGTTTAATTTGCACAGAAAATGAGTCAAGTACTAAATTGAAGCCTTATTTTTGTTCAATGTACTGGAAAATTTTCAAAAAAATTTTTTTGAATATTTCTTCAGCACTTCAAAGTTAGCTATATCCGACTGAAAAGTCAAAAATATGATAAATTTTAGTCCAGTAATGAAATCATGTAATCACCTCTACACTGATAAGCTTGTTTCGAGAAGCTGCTTCTGATCCGCTGCTGGCACACGTTGCACGTTGCTCCGCTGCAACTAACATTAGTATCGTGTTTTGGGAAACAAACATAAAATGAGACGCGGGACCAAATTGGACACAAAACAAAATGAGCATTACACAAGACAACAGAGAAATGTTTACCCTTTAACTTTGACTGCCACAAATGTGTGATCGTTGTAGATGTGCAACTTCTTTCCTTTTCTCATCAACCTCGCTGCGGCTGGCTCATTAAGCATTGCTGGGGGGATCAAAAAGTATCTGAATTTTCAAAAAAATTTTCCAGGTAAGCTTTCAAAATATCACTTACTTTGGCTGTTTCTCATGATCCAACTCTAATATGAGAGTACTATGCTGGTATAAGCTCTTGGTAGACTCTCCACTTCTTCCACCAACTGAATGTGTTTCACGATATTTGTCATTAGTGGACACTAAAAATTATCGTGAAAGCATTTTCATTTTTTGAAGGTCTTACCTGTGTATCTAGTCCTACTTGGATCACGTGATGGCGGAAGAGAAACTGCTTCTTCCAACATTTGATTATTTTCCAGATCCACTGATTTCGACCGTTTCTGACTTCTACCTCGTCGACCACTCAATCGATCTCTAAGCTCACCGAAGAATGAGCGATCTCTCTTCTCGGTTGGTGCTTTCTTATTTTTATCTCTACTTTGTCTCACATCCAATTCTTCATGGAACTCTGGTGGAGCAGTATGGTCACGATAGCTCTGTCCATTGTTTCCATTCTTTGGTGGTCGGTCCAATGTGCTGGATGCAGACATGCTCTGAGCTACAGATTGAAGTTTAGCCTCAAGTTCACGAGTCTTCGGGTCATTCTTCAACTGCTGTTCAATGATTTTCTGAGTAGCTGGATCAATTGCGTTTTCGAGAGAACCATGCACAGACTGAATAGTAGGTTTTTCTTTCAATGTCTGTGACACGGTCTTCACCGTGACAGTAGTAGTTTTTGATGGAATGATTGGCTCATGTCCGTCAAAGTTGTCTGTAAAATTATGCATTTTTTAAACCTGAGATTCTGGGAAATCTACCATGTGGATCATAGATTGGTCGCCTGTGTGTTGTCAATGTCTCTCGGAATTCCGATCCATTCGGATTGGTGACCTTAACAGTGTCGGTAAGTTTTCCAGCAGTGAGAAGATTCGGATCATAGTAGAAATCGAATTGGACAGTGAGGTCCCCAGAAATGGCATCCTTTCTGTATGGTCTTCCTTGAAGTTTCAAAGAGTGAACGGTTTCTCCACTTCTTCTGATTTCTTCAAAGTTTACAATAGCGAGACCAAGGAATCCTTCATCATCGTTTATGTGGAATTTGTCGTTTCCTTCGTAGATTTCAAAGAGGATTTCTTCGGTGGCCGGGGTCAAGTCACTGGAAAAATAGGATCAGTTTCCAATATAGCTAATACTGTGAGCTTCACGATACATATATATTCATGGAATTAACTGACAACTGAAAAGCAACTGAATGCAAAAAACTCGAAGTATTACAGTTACAATAGAAACTCTAATAGAATGCCCCTAGAACTGTCAACTTTAAGCCCATTTATGTAATTTTCTGTATAAGATATCGAAACGTGGTCAACTGACAAAATGATTATCATAATCTGAAAAAATTTGTGTCAGTGGACCATTGTTTGATATTCCACACAGGAATGGTGATAAATAAGCTCAAAATTGAAAACCAGAAGGGAGTCCATTTAGTGTTTAAGGTACATTGATACTTGAATCTCACTAGCCAAGGATCAGTCATCATGTGAACCATATTTTAGCCACTTACAAATCAAAAGTCTCTTCCCAGTACGGATTGGCATTGATTCCTTTAGTCGTTGAGTATTTTTGAGCAGGCTCATCCATTTCAACATTCACAAACGGTTGGGAAACTTCCTTCCCAAGACGGTTAGCTTTGATAACCTTGATTCTCATTTTGTTCGGAATAGAGTTGCTGTTGTAAGATGGACTGATCAACTGGAAATCAGAAAAAAAGATTCAGAAAAAGATATTGTGAAACTTACATGAGATTCGTTGAGCTTCTTGAACATTTCGGGAACATCTCCTGATGGGCTGTTGCTTCTGTGATTTGAATGATTGTTGTAAGAGTCGATGTGAAGATTCTGTTGCTGATCATAGTTGTTGTAGGAGTTGCGCATGGTTCCAGCTGGGGAGTGAGTCTGAATACGTAATCATAAAAATGTTATTTCCGATTATTTATACCGGTGGATTATAAATGGTTCTGCTGAAAGTATCAGCAAATGTGTTTCTCTCTTCTGGCATCTCCTCAGACAAATTAATATTGGTAACCGCTGACAACAAACATCTTCTGATACTTTCCTCTACCATCGGAGTCGAGACTTGGTACTGAGCACTTGGATCTGTATTTCTCAATTCGATATCCATTTCAGGTCTTCCACTAAAACATCCCATCAGATACAACTGATTTGCGATGCACGCCATGCGACACTCCACCTGAAAAGACACTTTTTATTGGTCCATTTCCATTTCGTAAAACAATTTCGCCCAATACTCACTTCTCCTCTCAAATCCACAATCGAAACGTCGTAATTCGAGACAATCATTCTCTCGGGAGTTCGTTGTGATGAAACCAACCGCAGTTTAACACACGGCAGATGGATGTTCGAGCGGACGGTCTAATAAAAGTTTTGAATTGAATGGATGGGAAACTGGGGATAAGAAAAAATATGCATACCAGATGATCTCTAGGACCATGCTCGACACGAACATTGCTAATCTTCGGTGGTTGTAAAACGTCACTATGATCTCCGAATCCCTCGAAAAGCACCTCACACTTTGTCTGTAACATGAGATTTTTTAAAATTGAAGAGGGTATCGGTAATTACTGGAGAGGTGACTTTTTTAGCAGCTTCGTTCAGAGACTTGATCCATGCATCCATTGGAGCTGGTACTTTGTGAAAGTTTGAATAAAGCCATGAAACTATTTCGTTCGACCATTCGCCGCTTGAGCCATGAGTTACGCCATTTGCATCTTTTCTAGAATAACAATGTTGAGTACATGACAAAAAATATATTTAATATTTTTAGTGGAAAATTGGCAAATTTGCGGAACCGAAATTTTAGAATTTTCACAATTTTCTAAAGAATTCAAACTACCATATTCCCTCCCTTCCGAATCGTTAACTTTGAGCTCAATTATCTGGAATCCTTTTTCATAATATTACAATTGTTCTCCCAGTTGACAAACTTCTGATATCTCTCACAGCAATTAAGATAATTGAGCTCAAGCTTGACGGTTTGAAGAGTCGTGTCAGTTGAGTGTTTGTGGTAGAGTTCACAATTCTTTGGTACAAAATTCAAATATTTCCAGATATTATGCACTCCCAAATTGAGGATTGTGTAACTCTAAAACGTTATGTATCCAGTGACTCCAAAATGTTAGTACCCTCCGAATTATTTGCCCACTTTTTTAGAACCTTTTTTTTTTTAGAATTTTCTACTAAACAGGTCAACGTTTATAGGCTTGTCATTTTTGTTATGTTCCTTTCTTGCACCTCAATGTAAAAACATGTTCAAAAAGGTGAGACGTTGAAGTACGCGCTCACCCTCGCTTTTCTTGTGTCTAATATTTGAACAAGAAGATCTCTCGAGCAAAATCTCGATGCTTGAGCTCCGAGGGTAAATCTCTACCTACACTGTTTCAAGATTCAAAACTACTTACCCGGCATTCAGACCACCAGAGGTGGACGATGTGTTGGCGGCGTCGCCGGTGCTGTTGCCAAGATGGTTGAGGGCAAAGTAGCAGAGAACTGCGACGAGACCCCACGAGAGGATCACCCACAACATCTCGCCAAACAGCCAACCCAAAACTGGAAAACAATTGAATTTTCAGAGAAAAGTCTTGCTCGGTAAAAAGTTGAATCCAAAAAAAAATTAAAAGTTTAAAACGAGACCTTGCAAAAAGTTGATATAATATAACAGTTTCCAAATCACACTGCAGATTAGAATAGTAAGCACTACGGATACCATAACGGCGATAGGGAGAATAAGTTGGCCATAAGTCGCGAAAGTTTCTGATTCAATGGCATCGGTGTATAGTTGAATGGCATATTGATAACTGGATATACATTTTTGTTGAAGTTGCCTGGCACGGAGCTTCGCACTTTTCAGAAGCGCCTCCAGCCGCTCTTCCGACATCATTTTAGGGCAAAAATGGAATGGCGGGGTAGGTTAAGAGCCAGTGACAATAAGTGATTTCAACCTCCACCACCCAACCTCAAGGCTTTTCGAGAGGCTACCGATGTGCAAATAAAACTATAAGATTTTCTTTTTCTACACATTTGAATCAGATATCGCACTAGTAAAATCGGTAAAGATCAGTTGCCCCGACTTCTGACACTACATTCAAAAAAGTGTGATGATTCGGAGCGAAGGATCCCGTAACAAAAAAAAACAGTTTCGCTTGTTTGTGGCCAAGCAAAGAGAGAAAAAAGCATTTACAAGAAGATAGATGGATATGGGAGGAGGTGGTAAAGAAAATCAATTGAGTCAATATATTGTTGGGATGAGCGAAGTGTGAGTGAGGGTAATACGAGACATCTGATATTCAGTGGTCACATACACACAGTATCCCGATTGGAAATTGAATACGTTTTTCTTAAGAACAATAAATTTGAAGTCGATATTTTTGAAATTGCCAGAAGAGACAGTATGATATTTCGCCGCTGCATTTTGTATAGGCGGAAATGACGAAATTTCGAACAATGAATACAGATTTATTGGATTATTTCTAATTATCTAAAAACTCATTGGTTTGAATCTTGTGCTTTTTATGTAGGCACTGCTTGTTTAGAAGCCTACCCGATTCGTCAATTTTGAGCTCAATTATCTTGATTTCTGTGAAACATATCAAAATATTGTCAATTAGTAAATTCCTTATCATAAAATTACCAATATTTTTCCAGTTAACAACTTTTAGATATCTTCAACAGGAATCGAGATGATTGAGCTTAAAGTTGACCGTTTGTATGGGCTTCAATTAGAAATTCGAGACTTTTTTTGTGGTTTTCTGATTTCTGAATTTCTAAAAATAATTTACCATATTTCCTGCAAGTTTACCAATACTTTCATCTACAACAAAGCCAAATGATTGGTAAAATCAGGTTCTCATTAATCCTACACGTTTCACAAACATTCTGGTGTGGTTTACACAGTTATCCATCCATCTCAAATGAGTAAACTATCTGGTTATACTATGTTTCTCAACACGAGCGAAAAAAAACTCTCTCACAAATTTCAAAACGAAAATGAGTAGCGATACTCCCGCCCGTTGAGGATAAGAAAAACCGGCGCGGATGCACACACCTGGCATCGTCTTCCTCAAATCATTGGCAGGTTTGTGCCGAAACAATAAATGAAGTGGAGGGGGATATGAAAAAGAAAAAGAAGAATTTCGAGCGACGAGAAACCGAGAGAGCGATGCGAAAGGTTAGTCGCGTTTTCATCTGAACATATCTTCTTCTTCCCACTACTGTCTCCGATGCTTCGGGAGCTATAATGAGAAGGCATCGGTTGTGTGTGTATGTTGTAATAGTTTGTGTTCTTCTTCTTATCCCAACTTCCTACAGCAGTCTTCTCCTTGGCGAAACGTTTCGATTTCTAGAAGAACAACAACTCGGGACCCTCTTCCTGCTTTTCGCACAGATCTGACAAGTAAAAAAAGATCATACGGAAGTGTGGGGAGAAAAAAGATGCAAGAGAAGAAACACAACTTATTTATTGTTGTTACATAGTGGTGCAGAGTTATTTTTGTTCGTAGAGAGAGTGAAAAAAACGCATTGACTATAAAGCTAAGTGCATGGGGGGGGGGGGGAGGGAAACCACAAATATGGGTGGTGGTAGTAGAGAGAGAAATTTTTTCGGAATCAAATTGAACAGAGAGAAGAATGAAAAAATATGTTCAGGCAGGATTTACAAAGGGCATCATGATGGCCGTATATATTACATATTTTGATGTATTTCCAATATATGAAAATTCTTTGGTTGCAACAAGAACAGCATGGAATGAAGCCTAGTCGGAACTTCCTTGTCCTTTCTTGTTCTTCTTGGCTTGCTGAAAAAATTGAAAATGTCAGTTTGAGTATAAATCTCCCGAGCTAAGGATACTTGACCACAATCTGGTCTCATCACGAGTAATTTTACCAATAACAAATGCTACAATACACCGCCTTCACGTAAGTGTCAATTTTTCGCACAATTTGTGAAATTTCTAAAATGCGAATTTTTCACCAGCTTTGACAGGACCAGACCGGTTTCAAGACATTTTTTATTTGGTCCGGCCATGTCCACGCGGAACAGAATTCGCAATTTTTATAATTGAAATTCCAACCTAATATTTTCGGAATAAGGTTTTGAAGTTTCGAGATATTGGTTTGCTTCTAACATTTAGTGGACTTATATTCTGATTTTTGAAAATTCGAAATGATCGCTAGCTTCTCTAGAATCCATTTTCAGCAAAAACTAAACTTAAAAGTGAAAGTAGCTCGAACGAGATGAAGGTATGAAATATTAGGTTTTTGCCGCACTTTTCCGTAGATCAAAAAAGCAAAAGTTTTCAAATTCTCAAGTGTCACTTTTTTTAAATTCGACAATATACAGATTTCCAATTTCCAAAAAACTTTAATCAGCACACCCCCGGATCCGGCCTGTGTCATTCAGCTTAGGATGAGTGAAAATGTGACTCGAAGTGTCATCCGTAGGGGCCTACCGGTGTTTTTCATTCATAACTATTGAAGTTTGACATAATTTTCTAAATCGTATTTTCTATTCTATCTCTTTTATCAACTTTGAGTTTTTCGGTAAACAACATCGCTCCTGGTTGAGTTAACAGTAGGTTAACAGCAAAATTGAAAACCTCACCTTTTTCAAGTCGCTATATCGCATCTTTTGTGTCAAACCATCGAAACGCTTGTAGGTGAAGTCAACGAATTCTCCACGCCGGCCAGGCTGCTCTTCAGGACGAATCAGTGTCGATGTTGCTAAAGCTATTTCTTATTATTATTATTGTCTGCTCAACATTTTCATGGCACGAAAACGCAAAGTTCAAATACTTACGCCACGACAAGTCCTCATCGGGAAAATCGTCGAAATTCGATGTGTCATCGATGCTCTTCACAGTGACTCGAATTGGTGGTGGACGCTCTCTGATATGATTCCAGTCGATTCGACGGAAGAATGGACACTGCTTGATCTCATCGAGTCCTCCATGATTGCCAAGACGACGTTCGGCTTCACAACAGAATCTCTTGATGGTCTGAACATAACTGACTTTTAGAGTGCCTGTACATGTCGCTACTAACCGCCTTGGCCTCTATGCTAATTGGAACATCGGATGGGAAGACGAGCGTTTGTTGCCAGTTGATCACTTTCCGATAGGTTTCTTGTGGAAGTTCGGAGCAGAATGGAGGATATCCTGTAAAAATTCCAAATTGAGACGAACATAGTAGCAGATTCCACCTACCAATAAGCATCTCATACATTATCACACCAAGACTCCACCAGTCACAACTCTTGGTGTATCCATTTGGCTGGAAGACTTCGGGTGCAATATAATCTGGAGTACCAACGGTAGAGTAGGCCTGAAACAAAACATTAGAATCCTTGAAAAGTGATCGCTAGTTTTTCTCACATATGCGCGCCGATTTCTCTTCCATGTCTCCGCTTTTCTCTTCGATTCGAACGGTTTTGAGATGAAATCCGGTGGAAGTGTCACCGGCCAGTTGCGATAATGATCGGTGCGATGGAATTTCTTAAGTCCAGTGCACAATCCAAAGTCCGACAGTTTGACGTGACCCTAGAAGAATATGATGAAAAGGTTAGCAATTATTAGTTAATGACGTACTCTGGCATCTAAGAGAAGATTGTCGGGTTTGATGTCTCGATGTATGAATCCGAGATTGTGGATGAATTGGATGGCAAGCGCGGCTTCGGCAACGTAGAACTGAGTGGCTTCCTCCGTGAGAGTATCTTTCTTTATGAGTAGAGTCATCATATCACCTGGAAAATATAGTTATATTTCGTGTGAGATCTAGTAAAAATTATGTGATTTTTAGTTTAGAGAAACCATTTTGAAGATAAGATAATTGTCGACGGGTCAATTTCAGGCCGCCACAGGCTGGCTTTCAAATTGAAATTGTGGGCAGAACAAGATACCAGATCAAAGCTCGTCGGGCTCTATACCCTCCAATAAGAATCTGACAGCTGTGAGCAGCTTTTAGGACAGTGATGTATGTCGACATTTCACAGTCGTACTGGGCAAGAACAGTCGACCTGACTACAAAATGCCGGCGTGGAACATAATAACGGTTTCGAAGCCGCTCAAATCTTATTGGAGGTTGTAGAGCTCTCCGAGCTTTATCATCTCATATGATTTTCTGCTCAAAACTTCAAATTTCTAGCGAATTATTAGCCGGCCCGTGCCAGCCCGAAATCGGCTCTTCGACAATAAGGAGAATATGCTTTTTTTCTATTTTTGCCGAGAGACGCTTTCTGTGAAACTGAACCCGTGAGGGTAGTATAAGCGGTTTCAAGCAGTCGAGCTACACGGCGGCAAAACCAGCTACGACCAATGTTCAAAAAATCAGCTGCCGATTGACCATGATCGTATGATAAACGACGTTTTTCGCTACTTTGTATAATTTTTTCCCAACTGGGACCTACCTCCGGGCAAGAACTCCATGACCAAGTATAGATTCGAGTAGTCCTGGAACGAGTAGTACATCTTCACGACCCAATCACAGTCAGCTTCCGACAATATATCTCTTTCAGCACGAACATGAGCCGTTTGCTCCTTCTCAACCATTTCACTCTTGCGAAGAATCTTCATTGCGTAGATATGTCCAGTATCGTGTTTTTGAACGAGTCGCACCTGCAATTTTGTGCGTTTTTTGAAAGAAGAGAAAATTGGTTGGGTGTGGTTTACCTCTCCGAACGCTCCTCTACCAATCACTTTGAGACTTTCGAAGTCGTTAACCGTCAGACGAGTTCGTTTAAGACGGAGGTAGTCGGTTTCCTTGGAATGATGGATTTTTCGTTTCTCGTCTTTCTCGTCATCACTAAGGCCTGAAAATTATCATTTTTAGATGCTTCTCCATATTTCTTGGTTCACCTCTTGCAGACATATCCTCCTCCAACTTTTTCAAACGATTCTCGCGTTCGGCGCATTGTGTGACACGTTTCGAGTAGTAGGATTCAATTGAAATTCTTGTGCAACTCGCCTGAAACTTTTGTTTTTCTTGTCTGATACGTGTTTTCAATACTCACCTTATCCTTCGTGTACTGTGATATCTCGACTTCTGGCGCAACATCACCCATTTTTGAGATAATTCAACCTGAAAATCGATATTCAATACGAAGAAGGAAGAACGGGACAAGAAGGGTGTTTTACGAGAAGAGAAAGTGTGCGCGATGGAATAGACGTCGAGTAAACATTGGTGGAGGTTAACTACGCCAGTGACTATAACATACTAAAACGTTTTTAGATATAGAGTTGGAAAGAAATATGTAGTTTGTAGGGAATGTAGTCATGTTTTTGGAAAAAGCAAGACAAAGTGGTTTTTGAGCGCTTTTAAGGAGTAATTATTGGTTTCGGAATACTATTCAAAAAGTTTTGGAGACCTAATTGAATGCTAAAAGTATATTTTTGCTGTTTTTCTTTGAAAAAATCCGAAGAAACGGGACCAGAGATGAAAAAACTGTGTTTATGCGTTTCGATGACTATTCATACTTTTTTCAACGATTTTCGAAGGAAACTACACAATTCTTAAGACAAAAAAGTTTGGCGAAGGTCTAGAGAAACGTTTTTGAAGAGTTTTTAGCCTAAAGCGCCTATTTCCTCAAAAAAATGGCTCGATAAAACAGAAAAACTTGGTGAACCGAACGCGTCGTGTGCATACACGTGATGCGAACACCACGTCTCGACTGCACACAATGCATCACACCCGACGACATTTATTGCTGCTGAGAGGGGAGAGAGTGCGGGGGACACACACTCTCACACAACAAAACATACTCATCGGGAGAACAATGGAATTGGGGTGTGTATTGAGGTGGACACAAAACGGACAGCCGGGTTGAATTGTGTGGTCAGTAGAATGGTTTGTCTTCTTGGTCCCGAAATGATAGACGTGTAGGAAAATATATGCCAGTTGATTTCCCTAAAAACAGTTACTCGAAAGAATCTAGTTTCCGAAAAAGTGAAATTCAATGTCATTTGGGTGTATTGGAATCTCTTTATTTGGTATCAACCACCAAAATAAATGAATGAAACAAGCGCTGTTTTTCTTCCCCATGGTCAAAAAGATATGATAAGACGGCGCCTGGTCTTAATGACTCATGATAAACATCATTTTTAGTTCAAAATGTACCTCCTGCTTCCAATTCATTTCCGTTTTCCTCAGATTATCCATCTCGTGTGACCTTGTTTCTGTTATAAAACGATCATAAAGTTGTATACCATCTCTAGACTATTCTAAACAAACTATTGTTGTTAATCCTAGTAAGTCGTTTTTCTAGAAAAATGTATTCTTCAAAATTTTCCACAAGAATCTATTCTATTGTGGAGGGAATTCCTGTTTTTCAACCTCACCGCGATCGGAGGCAACATACGTATACGATTTACATTTTTTCACGGCTAGTGGTCTTGTTGTTGTTTACCAGACGTTCTAAGTATTTATACTTGTGAGTATTGAGTTAGTAGGCGACCACTCGGGTAATGACATCATTTCTATTGCTAGACAGTGCACAATGTGCTCCGATTAGTCGCAAAAGAACTAACAGAGAAAAAAACTAGTTGACTATTTATATACCCTTTTTATGACATATATGTTACCAAGTCACTTTTTTATGTTTCAAAAAGTTTGACCGAAGAATTTTCCAGAGGTATTGCTGATGGAAGATGCATTGAAAGAAGCTGTCAATGATCATTTTGCCGCAATTACAACCGAGTTCGAAGAAAACCGAAGTGTGCTCTCAGTTCTACATCAGGCAGTAATGGAAGGATCTGGGTTGATGTATCCGGTTAGTTTCAAATGAGAAAAAGAAAGAAAAAAAGAAAACAAATATTTCAGTCCAATTATGACTTTAACGAAGAGAACGAGAATGCCGGAGAGGAGGCGAAGCATAATGCGGAAATACAGAAACAGAAAAAGGAGAAAGAGATTGAAATTGCGGAGGAAGTTGGTGAGTAATGGGTTTTCGCGAGGTACGGGGTAGGTGAGAAACCGTCGCTATACTTTCAAAGACTTTTTTGAAAATTTAAAGTTCAGTGCCGCTCAAAAAATATTTTACTTGGTAACAAGCAGAACATGACCGAATTTTTAAAAAACTCTATAAATAAGCATTTGTCTGAGAATATGTCTGAGAATTTTCTATTTTCAGACATCTAAAAAAAATTTTGAGAATACTTTATTTGCTGCAACAAAGCCTATTCAAACTCACATCAAAGTTAAATTTGAGCTCAATTATCTTTCTTCTTGTCTAAGATACTAAAAATTTGTCAACTGATCGATTCTTCATCATATTATCTCCAATATTTTATCAGTTGATGAATTTTTGATATCTTTGATAAGAAACGAAATATTTGAGCTCAAAATTGACGGTTCGGGTGCGCTTCTATTAGAGCAATTACGGTACCAAAATCTGATTATCTTATCAGTAGAACTATGAATAGAAGTCAGCGGACGGGATCAAAAAACTGGAAATTCCAAAATTTTCGAGAACATTGACAATTATTACAAAGAAAATATTGGATGGAGCTACGAAAAATTTCAATTTTTTTAATTTAAAATCGAATGTTCGAAAAATTCGAGCACAAAAATTGTTAAACGAATCTTACAAGAATCCGAAAATTCATAAAGGATTCCAACTTTTCCACTGAATTTTTCGATATTAGGAATTTTCAGAAACTGTATTCCCAAAAAAAATTCCAAGGACCCATAAAACATTCCGAAATTTCAGTTGAACAAGTTATTGCTTTATTACCTATTGAAACAGAGCTTTCGTCTCACACAGGTTCTGATCTTTCAGTAGAAAAAGCAACTGTCAAGTCAATTGTGCTGCTCATGGACTCAGACGGGTGGTTTTTCGAAGAAGACGACGATGAAGAAGAAAGCAACGATGACTAATCCACATTATCCTATTTTTCCGCCATTGATCTTTCAAACTCCCACATCACATTTCCCTTTTTGCTTTATCTCCCACCATTTCTCATCTCATTTCTCAATCGCACTGTGCTTTTCCTTTTTTTCCCATAAAACACTTGATTTTCTGTAATAAATCAGCTGTCGATGTATGTACATACACAAGAAAAAAACATGGTGCAGCAGTTGGAGACAGATGACTGCCAATTAATCTTATTTAATACGCTATTTGAACAATTCATCATCACAGTGATACCAGTTCTTGCCGTTGGCCCCTCGATAACAAGATAACATAAATATCATTAGAAACAAATGAACCGACAAACAGAGTTTTCTGTAATAGGATGAATAGGTTCTCTCAAAACCGACTTCTTCATTTTTTGCGCTGCTATCACCAAGATTACAACCGAATACAAGATTTTACAGTAAGGATAAACGATATTACACTCTTATCGGCTAATTCGAGATCTTCAAGCATGACTGATAAGGCTTGATCAGAAAAGTGTAACCTGATAAGGAAGATGTGATACTCGAACTTCCAAAGTTCAATAGATGATAGTGAAAGTAGAGGAAGAAGTGTGAAAAAACTGGTTTTGTAAGAACAGCGTTTTTTTCAATGAGCTAGGTAAATGAATGCGAAGCTATGCTTATGATAATAAAAATCAAATGAGAAAAAACACAGGGTTCCAAAAAAAAAAGAGTTTGATAACATGATTCGGTGAATATTCTTGATAACGGCAGAGCCGGACCAAAAATTTTTTTGGCTAAGACCGTCAAAACAGCCTAAAAGGAGGTGCTCTGGATTTGGAAAGCAAGAATTAACGTGAACTGTCTGATAGAATAAACTCTCTGACTTCCAACGTTGAGCCAATTTATCTCGATTCCTGTGAAAGATATTCACAATTAGTCGATTGATTAAATATCGGAGATATCATGATAAACATTTAGTCAGTTGACTACTTTATATTAGGTTGGCTAATAAGTTTCTTTCGATTTTGGCAAATTTTTTGATCGAATTTTTCTCAAAGCGGGGGTGGCTAGATTAATGAAAGTAATGTCCATAAACATGAACAGTTGTCTGGTAACGCTCTGGTGATCTCTTGATTCCATCTGCCCAATACCAGGAGGTCTGCGATTGAAAACGTGGATCAACTCCTTTTTTATGTCATCTTTTCAACTGAAGCATTTTCGATCAAGTTGACGTCTAAGAGACCCAAACAACCATTCATCCGAAAGGGCAAGATCCGGAGAACACGATGGATGCAAAAGAATAGTCCAGCCAAACGACATGAGTTTTAGGCTGATTTCTCTGGTGACAGGCGAAGTTGCACTGTCGTGATGGAAGTAAACCTCTGACTTTTCTCCTTGTTTCCATTCGACTGCCAAATTCAATTTTTTTGATTATGAACTATGAATGACGGCCATTATATTAATACATTCATCTGAAATTTCCCAGTCTCCATTTTTTCGACAGACCATCAAACACATAGTATACCCTTTTTCACGGAAAATTCTGGTTCCGAGACGTCCAGAGCTAGCTGTTCTTTGGCAATCAACTGACCCTTCCGCATATTATTAGAGCAATTTATCCACTTTTGATTTACAATAGTTAGATCATCCAGCGAACTGAACGTGCGGAGAAATGATAGGAGAAACATGCCCATGTCTACGCGGCGATCAATATCGTCGTCCTTCCAAGCTTAGGTTACGAATCGACCAAAATTTTGACACCGCCAAGAGACCTCAATCCGATCACAATACTTGGTTGATTAACTGACAAAGTCTTTGACATTTTACAAAGGGTTTAAAGCGGATCGATTTCGGTAGTATTCTTCAAGAGGTCCAAGTGCGACTTCAGGACCGAGCTTCGTCTTTCATTTCTAAAATTTTGGCTTCAAATCGACCGGCTCCATGCTGGATGGTAGGAGTAGTAAGAGATCCCTCTCTATCTATTTCTTTCATTTTCTTGTGGATAACATGTCCCGTTTACCCAGGAAGAAATAAAAACAAAATGGCCTTAAAAAAGAGTTGACGGTAAGGACCGAAAACAAGTGAGATTCTCGCGCACCACAAGAAGGAGGAACAAGGCAAAGTGTGTACAGGAAGCTCATGAGATACTCTATCTAACAAAAAAACATGCATCGAGAAATATAGTCCCACTAGCCAGATATGAATCTTCAAAGTTGAGCATTCAAAATCGAAAGAAACTTATTAGCCAACCTAATAATATCTTTATCACGAAATAAAATATGAAGGCTTAAAGTAGACTGTTCAGAGGTCGTACTATCTGAGTGTTTACGGTATCTCATTTCAAAGGTTTTGAATTAAAAAGATAAATAGAATTCGATTGGTATACGAAAAAGGTTAAGGTTTATTTGTGATAGGTTCAGGTTTATTAGACCTTGTCATTCAGACTTTCAAACTCTTTCCAGAAAAAAAACATTGAAATTTCTCATATGCCGTATTTCCCCTGAAAGAAGCCCATTCAAACCGTCCAATTTGGACACGATTATCTCGATTTCCGTGGAACATAACAGAAATTTGTCAACTGATAAATCATTTATCATGGCATCAACAATATTTTATCATCTGACAAAATTAGGATATCTCGGATAGGAATCAAGATAATTGAGTTTAAAGTCGAGAGTTTGAATTGACAAATATTTAACAAAATACGGTATGTATGATCCCAAACGACGGAATTTGTTTTTTCCCTACTTTTGAATTCTGAGTTTCTAACAAAATGAACTCAATTCCCTGTGCTTTTGAAATTGGAGTTCCTGCCGTTCGATCACATATTGCACTTTTAAATGACATCACCTAATTTGATAAAATTGAAAAATGGCATCCCCATTTTCCCACTGATTCAAAAAAGATCGGAAAATCTTCAAAGGAGATTTCGTTTTCTATCGTTTTCCCAGATGATGAGGAAAACATTATCAATCAACACAGGCAGTGTGACAGAGATATCTGCCTGCTGCTACTGCATTCGGTTTCTGAAAGATGAGAGACAAACGTTCAGAGACCGTCAGGTCATGACGTACGCCCTTCCTCCACTCATATTTGCCTCTAATTAGTCCAGTTTACAAAACCAGTCTATAAATACCAAGCGAATTAGGCCGAGAATCTCATTCACACAATGCTTTCCGTAATCAGCTACCTACTATTGATAACTACTGTTCTTTTTCAAGGTGAGTTGCTACTTCCGATTTCTGTATTACCATCTTTTTTACAGAATGTCTATCACTGTCCCTTTCCAATGTTTATACCAGTTATATAAATCGAGAAACAATAGATCAATCCGACACTTTTGGATACCATATTCCCAAACCAATCGGTTACAAAGGAGATGAGCCTGTAAGTTCCTACATCTGAATCTACAAAGAATTCACTAAATGGCTTCAGATTTGGCCAAGAAGCTATGGCTACTCCGCTGAGATGTTCTTTGATGAAAATGGAGCAGCCTTCCCTGTCAGACCAAGGAAAAAACTTGGTAGCATAATTCGACCATTGCACCAAGGCGTACAGAGATATGATGATGATGAAAGCGTGGAAGTAGAAACACCAAAATACGACGAGAGGAAAGCACTTCGTGAATTCTACAGAAGGTTCAGAACTCGTGCCAAGACCAGTTAAATGCCATGACCCACAAGCTAGGTGATCTGATATATTTTTTGATGCTTTAATTTTTTTTGACGCAGAACTCGCTTGTTCTTTCATAAATAAATTTTGAATTTCAAAACGTTCAATTTTGTTTAGTTTATAACTTTTTGACAACGATTCAAATGGCTCAATATGGATGTCAATTTGATTCAGTTCAACAGAAATTGTCAGACCAAAAGAAAATCTTCGTCTCTGGAAAATGACCTTTCGCTTTGAAGATTGGGCGGTCATTGTAAAAATTGAAATGAAACTAATAACTTTTCTTGGTATATCGATCCCTTTTCCACACTTCCCCTCCTAATCTCCCGTATCTTCGCGAGCACTTCTTTATTGAAGGAAACACATCCTCACTATACTAGATGTGTTGGGTTACGTCATGGAAAAAGGGTGAGAGAGGGGAGGAGGATATTACGGTTGCGTATATTGCCAGTTGGCTCTGTACGTATTACGATGATGACTTGATACACCTATTAGCAGGAGGGGTTATAGACAATACAACGATGATCGGAGGATGTCAACGAAAAGACGCGTGTAACCATCTTTGAAACAGTTTTCTTTGAAAAAAAGCATAATTCGAGAAATCGGTTTTTGTCCTGGGAATTGAGTAGAAGCGATTCTGCCTTTTTTTTTTGAACACGTACGTGAGAGAAGACAAATTTATTTCGCACTTCTCAAAAAAAAAAAAAACAGAAAATCCAATGCAGTTGATTTTAGAAGAAATAGAGTACAATCGTGATCGTCAACATAACCGAGATGGAAAAAAGGGAATGGCAGAAAATATGAACGATGTCTGACGCGTTTCCAACTGCATTGACTTGAAGAGATTCGAGCTTGAGAGACACATTGAGGGACATCGTATCGATTGACTGGGCACGGAATGCCTGAAAAACATCAATAAATATATTAAATTGTCTCCATGTCTAGTGTTTACCTCCGGTCGGATGAAAAATTCTGGAGAAAGTGGGAGACGATCGCAAAGTGGCTGAAATCGTGCATATGCCATAGTCGCGCGACGAGGTTTCGGAGCACCGGGAATCATGGGGGTTTCGACAAGCAGTGGACGTGCGACCTCCTTTGGCTTCTGAAAATTTAACATTTAACATTGATCCAATCATTTGGATTTAATTACAAGAGTGAAGACTCTTTTAACGGTGCTGAAGAAGCGAGACACACGACGACGGCAACGATCCTTGCGAGAAGAACTCTTTGGAGCGGTGGCGTTGGAAAGCATATCTGAAATGTCATATATGAAAGAGATACTCGAAGAACTATATGGAGCACGGGCAAAAAAACATCAAAACTCGGAAGGGATTAGGAGCAAATGAGTACCAACCACACCACACACACAGAGGCAAGGTAGAATAAGGAAAGTATTAGGACGAGGGAGGGGCGAGGAGCATCACTGATGGATGTATCGAGAAGGAGTGACCACGTGTTGGATCGTATATGTTTGACACGCCCACATTCAACCTAGTTAATAGAAAGCACAGAAAAGTTATGGGAAAAAGATAATCAATGGTTGAATACAGGGATGTTTGGAACGAAATTCGGAATTCCAAAAATTCCAATCAGTTTTCTGAAATTCAAATCATTTTCAAAAGGCAATTCCAACCGGAATATTTCCGAGGAAAAAATCAGAATGAAATTTCGAACGGAATTATTTTGAAAACTTTTTTCGAAATGCAATTCCGACCAAATATTTCGAAAAAAAAATCGAAAAAAAAATTCCGGTCGGAATTTTTCCACGAGAAACAGTTTTTCGGTGTTAGAAACTTTTGGACTACGGTACGTCAAGAAAAATTCGCTTGCGGGTCTCGAACGGAATTAATTTTAATATTTTTTTGCGCTGTTGAAATCTATCTGTCAATTTTCAAAAAGTTTCTTGACATTTTTATGATGGGAAAATGGAATTTCAGTTTCAAAATTCGAAATTAAAAATCCGAAACTTACGAAGTTTGAAAGTTTTAAAATTGGAATACTTCGAAATTCCGAATTTTTCGAAATCGGAAAATTTTGAATTTCCGAATTTTCGTTGAATCAAGCAATGGTCAAATATGATTGAAAGCGATGAAAGGAGGGGACGTTCATAACATCGTTTTCTTTTTCGTAAATGGTTTTCCAGTTTTTTGTGACAGGAATTCAACGTTCGAATAAATTTTAGCTTAGCAAAGTTCGAGCAATTGTCTGTCAGGTATCCAACAAAATTAGTTTCCATATTAAATAAGAACGGAGCGTGTCGAAAATTTGAAACAGGCATTTTTGGATTTGTCGCATTTTCTGATAAATTTCAAAAGGTTAATGATTCTCCGACGAATATTTATCTACAAGATTTTCAGCGGCTTGTTGAAATGAATCCTGGTTTTAGCTGATTTGCTTTTGCTAACTCCCAATTATGTATTTTTCCGTCTATCCTTCCTTGTTCTCTCCATAACACCTTTTTGCACATCCTAATAATATTATCGTATAACAAGGGGGATGAGGGGAGTGCATATTGCTGTTGCGCAATCGCTTCTGGTGGCTCGTCAAAGGTCACAAAACAAAACCAGATGTATATTGTATATATAAAAGTTAGAGTGACCGAGAGACAGAGAAACACGTGTGTGTGAGAGTCTCCCTACAAGACTGGCTCGCATATATGACCAACGAATGGTCAGGGAGTCTGATCACAATGTTCACAAAGAAAAACTTGGAATTGACGTTCTTGGGCATCATTAGCTCACACAACTCAACTGACGAGAGCGAAAGCTTGAAACAGATTTTTTTAACGAAATGTCGAAAAATCATTTTCAGGTGGATATTGTCTCTAAAAATCACTTGCTTCAAAAAAAGCAACCCAGGAATGATTCCTGGTGTCCCCAAACGCGACAATGGCATACTCGAGATTCTTTACTCTCTGTGATCGGATCCCATTTTTTTCAGTTTCCATCCGCTGGTAAACTACATTTGAAAGAAGTTAAAATATTCATTGATTTTATTTTCAGGTTTTCCTTTTCCAGCGAAACGACAAAATTTTTTATTTCTGTTTTCGGCCTCGACGGTCCTCCTGTCGATTTTATTCGAAACGCCTCAGACGTCGAAATCATTTTCTGGCTGTCATATCATTCAACGTTATTCTGATAAAAATTTGTGCCATTTTTATGTGATTTTAATAATGATCTGTTTGAAGAATTTCCGTCTTGGAAGCCTCATAATCGTCTTAGAAGCGAAGTCCAATTTTACTAAACCTGAGCATATTTAGACTTATTTTGAAGTTCTTGTTTCGAAATATTTCACTTTACCAAGATTATTTTCAAATATTGGAAACGAATAAAATTATGGTCAAAACTTCACATTTTCTCTATTCCTCCAATCTCTCATCCGAAGAGACAATTGACTTTCATGACGAATTTCAAGATTGTTCTCATGACTGATGAGTCAGCACTGCTGACTGCTCAACGACCAATTTTTTCTTGTACAGTGAGAGAAAAGAGACTCAGAGAAATAAAGCCTGAGTAAGCCAGCCACACATATTGCGTCCTCGCTATTTCATTTGGCCTCTTTGACGCCTTAGGGAATAGACGTCTCAGTTTTGATAGGATTTTTCCAGAGAACCCTCAAAATGAATGGGTTCCTGGATTATTTCTATGATTTTTCTGTATATCTAACTTTATTCTAGTAATATCCACGGACCCTAACTGGAAGGGTCCTGGAAATTTCTATTTCTAACATATTTTTCTGCATATTTGTATATTTTCTGAAGGTGAGTGAACAAATCTGACAACACTTTGTTCTCATATTATCGGTTTGGGAAATGCTAGTCAACTCGGAACTTCGAAAATCGTTTATTAAATTGAAAAAAAAAACAAAAAAAAACCTTTTTGAGATTTAATTTTTTATTTCAATTTATTTAGCAATATTTCTCATAGTTGGGATACGGCAAAGACCTGGAAGTACAGGAAACTTAAAAGTGACATAAAAATTTTTCAGTTCGTTGTAATCAACATTCCAAGAACCTCATTTCCATCAGAGGTCCCTTCCAGCTTCCGATGAAGCGTCCAGGAAAGCTCTTCGTGACTATGAAGGAGATCAGGAAACAGTTCAAGGATCAGTATGTGAGTTTGATAATTTTGAAATAAAAATCTTTTTGAAAACAATACATTTTCAAAATATGTCAAGATGTTGTCAACTGACAAAATCCTTTTCATAACATCATCAATATTTTATCAGTTGACCTTTTTTCGATGTCTTTCACAGCAGTCGAGATAAATAGGCTCAAGGGGACCAAGGCTTCACGGCCCTTTACCCTTTAGGCGCTTGCTAGCTATGACCTCAATTATGTCATGTTCTGTAAGAGATATCAACAAATGGCCAACTGATAAATTATTTATCATAATATTTCAAACATTTTATTAATTGCCCGTTTTTCCATAGCTTTCTCAATAACCGAGATAATCAAGGTTAAAATAATGCAAGTAGACTAATTCCAATTTTTTCAGCAAACTTGGAAGCAACAAACCAGACGGGTTGAAATCGGTGCAATAACCAAGATGAACAACCACTCAAACCAACATTATTCCAATTTGGGTGGAGATTCTGAAGTCCACGAAATACCATCCAGACGCGGAAGTTCGACGATATAGAACCCCTTAGTGAGTTTAAACAGAAACATATCTAACCAATTACAAAAGCTGATTGATTTTTCTCCAATAATTCCCAGTTTTTCAGGAATACCAAGGACGCAAGTACCAGAATCTACCAGCTCCCGGTCCAAGGAAGTACATGCTTGAAGAATTTAAAGAGTTCTCAAGAAAGCAGATTGAATTCTTCATTGATATACATTATTCGTTCAAAAATGCAAAGAAGCGGTTCATGGGATTCGAAGATTTTTGATATTTTATGAACAGAATGAAGTTAATTGATGCGATGACCTTGGTCGATATATTTGGAATTTGTAATTTGTTTATTGAACAGAAATAATCATAACTAGGGGGAAAGGACATAAAAGACTCAGAAAATGCCCCCCCCCCCCACGAGGCCGATCTGGGTGAAGGAGAAATCTGGGAGAATTATGACACAGAATTAGTGATACCGGTAAGAAGAAGAGAAAATGGGGAGCAAATATCAATAACGGGTAATACTTGAAGAAAGTAAGGATTCGAATTCGGAGGGCAAGAGAAATCGGGTAACTGGGGAAGTGATGGCGTTCCATAGAGGAACAATTGAAGAGAAAAAGTCAGAAGAGCAGGGTTGTAAAACAATTAAATTCATAGGGCGACGAGGGGAGGAGGATTATTTGACATGTGCATTTAGGTTGGGAAAGTAGGCGGCGCCATTTAAAAATTTATAAACAATATTAAGTTGAGCTTTTAGCTTATGATGTCGAATGGAGTACACGTCGAGGATAGAGAGACTATCAGAATAGGAACTAGACGGGATATTACAAAACTGGACAACCCCCTAAGAAAAAAAATCTTAAGGGAGGTTCTCATTTCAGAGCAAGGCGAGAAGAAGGTGGAGGGGAATAAACTACAAAACAGTATTCAATAATCGGGAGAACATAACATTTGAAGAGATGAATGTAGAATTCTGAAGACTTAGTTCTAAAGGACTTTAAGAGTTGTTTGGGACGGAGAAAAGCTAAGGATGTGACTTTGTTGATATGAGCTGAGAATTTGAGAGAGGAATCAGTAATTAGACCCAAGTCCCGGACGGATGTAAAGGGCGTAATTGCGATACCGGCAATATTGAGAGGATGGGAAGCAGTGATGGGAGGAAATTCCGTTTCCGTTTCCGTTTTCCATTTTCCGCCCGGTTTTCAGAGATTTTTTTTCCGTTTCCGTTGCCGCGGAAAAAAATTTACGTTTCCGTTTCCGTTTTCCGTAAAAACCGCCATTTTTTTACAACGGAAACGGAAAAAAATGTAAAAAACAACGAAAACATCAAACTGAAATTGGCTTGAAAAAAAAGCATAGACAGTGATGCAAATATGGTCTTTAAACGTCAAAAGTGTATATTTTTATGTTTGAAGGGAAAAAAATCCTGAAAAATAGACAAAAAATAAAAATTTCCGTTTCAGTTTCCGTTTTAATTTTCCGTTTTCCATTTTCCGCCCGATTTTTTAATTTTTTTTCCGTTTCCGTTTCCGCGGAAAAAAATTCACGTTTCCGTTTCCTTTTCCGATTCCGTAAAAGTGAAATTATATTTCCGTTTCCGTTTCCGTTTTCCGTATTTCGGAAAAATGCGTTTCCTCCCATCACTGATGGGAAGGATTATGAGAACCTAGGTGAAGAAGGGCAGTTTTAGAGTGTGCAAGAGGAAGATGGTTGGCAGTGGCCCAATTTACAACCATGTTGATACCAGTTTGAAGTGCAATTGGATCATGAGAACACAATTTGATGTCATCAGCAAAGGCGGCAAGGTGAAAAGAGGGGATTTGTTCAAGTTCTAAAAGCAAGTCATTGATGAAAATAAGGAAAAGAAGGAGACTTGAGACAGATCCCTGTAGAACACCAGAGGGAATGACAGAAAAAGGGGGTCTAATAAAATCATTGATTTTGACAGAAAACGTACGACCGGAGAGGAATGAGAAGAACCAAGCTACGTAAGATTCGGAAATGCCAAAACGAGTAAGCTTCTGAAAAAGCAGATGATGATGTACTTGGTCAAAAGCTTTCCTGAAATCAAAAAAGACAACGTCTAGTGTATTGTATTTCAAGAGTTCCCATGACTGATGAGTGCTGACTGCTCAACGACCAATTTTTTTTACTTTTAGAAATATATTGGACTAGAGAGGTGGTGCAGGATCTGTTGGAAAGAAAACCATGTTGCAGAGTACTGAATTGATGGAGGAATTCCCATTTTATTCGATCACATACCAGTCGCTCGAAAATTTGAGCGAACGGGTCGGTGAGCAAAATGAGGCGATAGTTTTCGGGTGATGAAGGAGATCCCTTTTTTGGTATGGGAACGACTACTGCGTTTTTCCAGGAGTCGGGAACAAGTGACGTGGAGTGTGATCCAGAGAAAATAATTGATAACGGTAATGCTAGAGAGGTGGCGCATTTTTTAATGATAAAGTAGTTGCACGAATGGGGAGAATAGCCACAGCGAGGCGGGAGTTTGCGGAGAAGATCGAATATTTCAAGATCGGAGCCAGAAAAAAGAAGATGGTATTGGTTTATTGCAGGAGTGATGGATGAGGAAGAAGTAAGGTGATTTTAATTAGCAGAGAAAGTTTTGTAGAAAAGAGCGGATTTATCGCGTTCAGAGGTTATATGGCAGCCAATAGAAGATAGAGGTGGGACTTTATGTGAAGATCTAATTCTACTTTTGATGAGGGCATGAGCAGCACGACAATGAGGGACTGAGAAGATCCGGAATTCGTCACTTGCCATTTTCTTGTTGATTATCCGTGTGAGGGATTTGATCCGAGTTCGAAGATGAAATATTTTTCTAGGAGCTAATTGATCAGGTGAGTATTTATAAAGTTGAGCTCGCTTATCTCAGTTCAAAGAGCTGGTACACCTCTTTTAGAGCCAGAAATCGAAGCTCAAAAACAACCCTTCGAAAAAGGAAAAAAAACTTTCTTACCAACCTAATAACAAAGTTTTGATTAAGCTCAAAGTGAATAAAGGAGATGTGGCGCTTCTGCAGGAGAAGTTTGCAATGGGCGCCTTAGAGTCTAACTATCTCGGTTCCAGTTCAAAATGACTAATGCCTCTTTGTTCTCCTTTTCCTTGAGGGGCCGCAGTATGATTTCTTTGAGGCTAATTATCTCAGTTTCTATAATAGATATCAAAAAACGGTAAACTAAAAAATTATCATCCTAAGATTTTATATACTTTTCTAATTAACAACTTCTTGATATTGTTACCATGAATTGCAAAAGCTGAGGGCAAAAAGAAGAGGCTCCCACGGCCCCTTCAACCTTCAGGCGCTTGCTAGCTATGTTTTTCCTTCATTATCCTGAAAGATATCGAAATTTTCCTTCAACATCCTGATGTCTGTAACAGATATAAAATTTTGTCAACTACCAAAATGTTTGTCGTAGTATTTTGAACATAATATCACTTGACAGCTTTGTGATATCTTCCACAGGTGTCGAGATAAATAGGCTCAAAGATCCCAAGTCTTTCTATGGCCTGTTACCCTGAAGGCCTTAGGTAACTTTAAGCTTAGTTATCTCAGTTCCTGCAAGAGATATCGAAAAGTATTCAACTAACAAAATGATTATCTTAATATTTTGAACATTTTATCACTTAATAGCTTTTTGATATCTTTACCATGAGTCGAGATAAATGCGCTCAAAGTGACCAAGACTTCACCCCGGCCCCCTTACCCTGAAGCAGACGCTTTGCAGCTTCGACCATGATTATCTCGCTTTTTGTAAATAATGTCAAAACACTGTCAACTAATAAAATATTTATCACAAAATTTATAACAGGTTACCAGTTGACAGCGTTGTGATATCCCTTACAGAAGTCGAGATAAATGAGCCCAAAAAACAGAAGCTCGTATGACCTCTTTTTTGGATTGCGCACTACAAGTCAAAGGTGCGTTTTTTGCACATACAGGATCAAAACCTGTCAAGAAAAGCTTTTGTTTACGTTGAATCAATTTGTCTTGCTTTCTGGCATAGGTATCGGAACGTGATCAACTGGCAAAATATTTATCATATTATCAGAAGCATCCTTTCAACGATTTTATTATAAATATTTTTCTCAAAAGTTGAGATATATTGACTCTTGCCGAGAAGAGCGGCCTCGAAATAGGGCCGTAGTCGGAGAAGGGACTGAGAGTGTATTTTTGGGACTAACTGTCATCATGGGAATTTGGACCACTACTCTGGGACTGAACTGATAAATCCTGACGCTGTTAACAAGAACTTCTAACTTCGATAACCTAAAACGGTTTTTCAGACTCGCTGCTCCTTCCACAAGTTCAACTCGGGCCAGAAGATGCATTCCATGTGTGCGGTTTGTGTTCCAAAAAATTAATTTAATTTTAAATACTGTTATAATGATTTTTTGTAATAAAAATATTCCATTGAAGTAGAAAATAAAATTATGACGAACTCGTAACGTCTAGAACACCTTGAATTTTTGAAATACTTGTTCTAGAATCTCTAGTCTCTGGATAGCGAGAGATGTCTAAAAATGTCTTAAAAGTTTAAAATTTTTGTTATACCTAGTGTCTCAGATCCTATCTGTATCTGTACAAACGTTTTCCAAGAACACATCTCACACACTTTCAAAAACATTCATAATTCCATCTTATATTCGATTACTAACAATTTCTCTAGCGGTTTCAAGTGCGCTATCCTGTACTAGACGCTTCGCAATAGAGTGCGACTTCTTTTTTGGTTCGGAGTATTTCTTTATCATAGTCTGAAATAAAATTCTTAAAAACATTCATAGGAATATATGAAGTTTCTTCGGAGAAAAATTCGTACAGGTACAAATCTCAGGGTCCTAGTTATGTGAACGGGCATAACTCGATATATCTCGATACATCCATCCCCATGATGCTCCTTGCCCCTTTCAACCTTGCATCCGTGTAGGGCTGTGGTACTCATTTGCTGTTAATCCCTTCAGAGTTTCGACGTGCTACACGTCTCTGTTCCTGTGAAGAAAATATCCGTCTTCGGGACCCCGTTCTTGTTTTTGAAGTTCAATTTTTAGCAAACCTAACCATGTTTGGACGATCATTTTCAAAAACAAATAAAATTATGGTCAAAACTTCAAATTTTCTCTATTCTTCCAATCTCTCATCCATCCGATGAGACAATTGACTTCGATGACGAATTTTGAGATTGTTCCCATGACTGATGAGTGAGCAGTACTGACTGCAAAACGACCAATTTTTTACTTGTACAGGGAGAGAAAAAAGATGCAAAAAAATAAAGCCTGAGTAAGCCAGCCACACATATAGTGTCCTCGCCATTTCATTTGGTCCCTTTGACGCCTTAGTGAATAGACGTCTCAGTTTTGATAGGAATTTTCCAGAGAACCCTCAAAATGAATGGGTTCCTGGATTATTTCTTTGATTTTTCTGTATATCTAACTTTATTCTAGTAATCTCCATGGACCCTAAAAATGAAAGAACCCTGGAAATTTCTATCGTATTTTTCTGAGAACTTATTTATTTTCTAAAGGTGAGTGAACAAGTCTGACAACTCTTTGTTCTCATATTAACGGTTTAGGATATGCTAGTCAACTCGAAACTTCGAAAATCGTTTTTTAAATTGAAAAAAAATAACGAAAATATTAACTTTTTGAGATTTAATTTCTTATTTTGATTTATTTAGCAATATGACTCATAGTTGGGATACGACAAGGACCTGGAAATACAGGCAACATAAAATTGACGCAAAATGTTTTTCAGTTCGTCATAATAAAAATCCCAAGAACCATCTTCCGGCCATGTGTGGATATCATTTCTACTACATCACGGACGTTTTCGTTGAGATCCTTCAACACCTCATTTCCATCAGAGGTATCTTCTGGCTTCCGATGAAACGACCAGGACCGTGAAGGAGATCATGAACCAGTTTACGGATCAATATGTGAGTTTGATAATTCGTAATTAACAATCATTTTCGAAACAACACATTTTCAGCCAGCGCAGCTCAACCGTTTGAAAATTGTGTCAACGTTCCCTGACATCATCCAAGTAGCTGATGACTTGCACCACAGCTACAACGAGGACCAGCTCAATTGTGTTCTGACGACGTTCGATATGCATCAAGTGATTGCGAAATGCATCTTGGCTCACTGCGTCTTCAAGTCAGATGTAAGTTCTTTAAAGTGTCAAAAAAGACCTTACCTTGTATCAATTCATCGTGCTTTTAGGCATAGATATCGGAACGATATTAAGGGAAAAATATCTAGAAATTTTTATATTGTGATTTCTCTTTTAATGATACACCTTAAATTACGAAAAAACGGTTTTCAGACACGCTCATTCTTCCACGAATTCAATTCTTGCCAGAAGATGCATTCCATGTGCGTTGTTTTCAAAGAAAGTTTTAACTATAGATACTGTGATAATGATTTTGTGTAATTTCTCTTTTTTCATTCCATTGTACGAATTTGAAGTAGAAAACAACATTCTGACAAATTTGAAACGTCTAGAACACCTTGAATTTCAGAAATATCTAGTTTTTGGAAACTCTAGTCTCTGGATAGCCCGGTGTTTGAATGATTTTTAAGCTCATATTGGAATACAACTCTACATTTCTCTTAATTCAGATGACTCTCTTTTCGCAATCTCTGCAACTTTCAAATTGACAAAGCTTTCATGTATTGGTGACTGTAGCCCCAGATGCCATAAGATGTTTGGTGAAAGCCGTAGAGCTTGTGAAATTAACTGGCAAATCACAGCAACTTGAAGACGATAATCATTTCTATGATTGTCATAGGTTTCAACATTTTGAGCATCTTTTTCGTGTTTCGATTTAAAGATTTTCGGTTGCGAGTCCAGCAACTATCATTATTGGCTTCTTTCGGCTTGCGGTTGGGACTTAAGAACAGAAATAGACCCTATCGGTATCTATAGAAACACTTTCCAAGAAAACCTCTCACACACTTCAAAAAATGTCCGTAAATACATCTTTCGGGATATTTCGTTATCGTAGTCCGAAATCAAATTCTCAATAACATCCAAAGAATTCCTGGCGAGTTTACAGAGCTTCGACGGCTGAAAATTTTCGAAATTTGCAGAAAACTACTTTTGCAATGTGTGAATGGAGAAAACTCGAAAGAAGGATTTTTCCGAAAAACTGAAATTTGAAGGACTGTTTTCAAATATTGAACAAAAATTTAGCTTTCTTTTTAATTAAAAATGCTTTCTGGCCAACAATTCGTCAGCTACATCGGATTGCCGTTCTCAGAAGGCCCTCCATTTCCATTGTTCAATCACTTGACAACTTAGATACAAAGGATTCCATGGAAGGGGGTACCGTGACAAGTGTTTTTCCCCGAATCCCCTTCTAAACAAGAAAAGCTGCTATTGAGAAATCTTCCGCATCGTTCGGCGGAATCATCGAAAGGTAGTTCCTTCTTTTTATACCCGGTCAAATCAATAAATATTCTAAGATCTGATTCCGATTCCACTCTGCTCCCGAAAGGTCTTACCTGTTCACGGGTACAACACTAGCACTTCAAAGCAGAGCCTGATTTCTTACTTTTCCAGATCTTATGAGGTTTACAAGTTTCGAAACTGGGAATTTTAGAGTTGAAAGAATTATACTTATGATCTGTTTTGAGGAATTCCGTTTTTAGAAACAAATAATCGATTTTAAAATTTGTCCCATATCCAATTTTCATCAAACCAAAGCATGTTTAGACTTGTTTTAAAGCTCTCTTTTTGAGACATCCAAAACTGATAAAATTATTCAAAAATGTTGGAAACAAACAAAGTTATGTTCAAAACTTCACATTTTCTCTATTCCTCCTATCTCTCATTCAATAACACATTAGAATACGAGATCGTTCTCATGTCTGCTGACCTTTTTGCTTGTACAGTGAGAGAGAAGAGACGCAGAGTAATAGCAATGAGCAATCCAGCCGCATATTGTGTTCCCAAAACTTCATTTCCTCCCTATGAAGACTTTGAAAATGAACGTCCACAATTTTACAATAGTTTTCCACAGAACCCTAAAAATGACCTAGTTCCCGGATGATTTCCTTGATTTTTCTGAATTTCTATTTTTCTTCCTAGTATTCAAGTATGAATGAAACTTTTAAAATTTCTTTTTGAGTTTTAACTTGTTACCATATTATATTCTCTCATATTTCAGTGTCAATTCGTCATCAACAACATAAAGGATGAGTGCCATGAAAACAGCTCAAGGTAACTTTAGTTTTATTTAGTCTGAAATTTTTCAAGAGTTCGCAGTCAAAAGGCCGAACGATTTCTAATTCTACGTATTTTCAGTTGAAAATGATCAATTTTTGGATTTTCAAGAAAATCATAGGTTTTGGACTTGATTGAAAATTTCAGAAAATATTGAGCAAAAACAGTGTTTCAGTTTTTGTAGTGGACAACTTTTACGTACAAATTTATCCAAATTAGAAATATCGTCTGAAAGTCCAACTTTGAACTCAGAGTCTGCTATTTTTTAGCAATTGTTTGGTTTCGAGCCACCTATCTGAATTGGATAAATATGCACAAAGTAGTTGTCTACTACAAAGTTTTAGCTCTACTCTAGATGGATGATTCCAGAAATTTTAAGAAAAATTGAAAAATTCTGAGCTACTTTTTCAAGACTTCAAAGTTGACCATTTTTCACTTTGAACAGGTAAGATTGATATACCTTTGACCAGCAGTGTATATTTGAAATAGTAATTCACTTGTATTAAAAATTTTAGAAGCTGCAGTAGTCAACGAGACTGTTGCCGTTGAACGGGCTGCTCACGTTACTGTTGATCCACGACATGAGATTCAGGCTGTCACTGAAGCAGAAGTTGCGAACGAGGCAACGCAAGGTAATTTATTTAATAATTTGAAAAAAAGTCGAAACTTTATATTCCATTGCAGTTGTTTCCGTCAATGCTCCCGTCTCGTTCATGGAGTCTTTGGCACCCATCGCGTCAATCGCACATGTCGCTCCTATTGGTCCCATTCTTCCAAGCATTGGACTCGAAGTCGGTCAAGACCTGGCAGGAGCTATTACCTCTCTGCCAGTCAATGCTCAGCTCGCAGGAGGTAAGGACTTTAGATTTTTTTGATTTTTTAGAGTTTAATAGTGCCAAAACATTATCAAAAACCTTGTTCTCTAGGTCTTCGTGGTGTTGTGGCTCGAAGCAACCGTCGGATGATGTGGATCAGGCAATCTGTCCATCGCCGTGAAGCTCTTTCGAGAGCAATGTTCCAACGTGCCATGGCGGATGAGCGAAGGCTCCTGGCTTTCGCTCGAGAGTGGTTCGGGGATTGTCAGGATGTAGTCCAACTCGTGCAGGACTCGACTGCTGCTTTAGAAGAAGCTGAAGCTATCGAAGCAGACGACAGAGCACATCACGAGGGAAATGAAAACAACGAAATGGCTCAATGCGAACGTCGTGAAAGGTGCATCAGAGAATCTACCCGTGAAGATCTCGAGAGAGCAATGCTCGAGCATGCCAAGGCGGAGGAGCAAAGGACCCTGGCTATGGTTCGAGAGTGGTTTGGGGATTGTCAGGATGTACTTCAACTCGTGCAGGACTCGATTGTTGCTTTAGAAGAAGCCGAAGCTATTGAAGCAGACGACAGAGCACATCGTGATGGAAATGGAAACAACGACGTCGCTCGATTCAACCCTTGTGAGAGGTGCATCGAAGCTCTTGAGAACGCAATTCTCGAACACGAGTACGCGGATGACGAAGGAGCACAGCAAGCTCAATAACAAGTGGGAAGTGGAAGCAACATCTAATTTTATAAGGAACATTTATATTTGATTAATATTGTTTTTTTTAACACATTTTGTTGTCCTCGTATATCTTTCAAAAACTATGAAAATTTGGTCAAGTTTTTTACTACTATCGCCTGGTACTCTTCCAAAAAAAAACGCTGCTTGACGTTGATGGTCAACAGTTTCTCGTCATCTTTGCATTCTCCAGAAATCTCGAAATTAGGTTACATTATCTTCCACATCTAACCAGAAGATAATGTCAATTATTGAGCTATTGATTAAAAAATTGAATGTTTCGAAATTCAGGAAGAATGTGAAATGATTCAGAAATGATGTGAAATGACAAACTAAGTTCAAAAAGAGATATACTTAAAGAAAAGATTGTTCAGGTATTTCCAAATGAATTCGATTTTTTTCCATGGATCTATTCGGTCATAAACGTACAATCTAGCTGGAGTTCAAGCCCATCAATAAGCTTGACGTTTGAATACTAGGGAATTACAGTATTTTCAAGGTGTTTCACTGGAGTTTTAAATGCTCCATATGTCCTATCTTCAGGTAACGAAATAAACGTTTTTAGAAACAAGATTCAAATTTTTCCAAAACTAAGCTTGTTTGGACTCATTCTGAAGCTCTTATTTAGACCCATTCCAATTTAACAAAATTGTTTTCAAATTTTGAAAACGGACCAAGTTTTTGTCAGAACTTCATATTTTCTCTAATCCTCTTATCTCTATTTCAATAACACATTCGAATATGAGATTGTTCCCATGTCTGCTGACCTTTTCGCTTGTACAGTGAGAGAGGAGAAACGCAGAAAATCGAGAGAGTAAGCCTGCTGCATATTGCGTTCCCAAATTTTCATTTTTACCCCTCGACGACTTTCTGAATAGACGTCTTAGTTTTGAGAGGAATTTCCAGAGAGCCTTTAAAATGAATGAGTTCCTGGATGACTTCTTTGATTTTTCTGCAATTCTGACTTTATTCCAGTATTCTCCAAGTACTTTATAAATGAATTAGTACTGGAAAGTACTATTGCTATCCTATTTTTCTGAAATTTTTTTGATTTTCCTAAGGTGAGTAAACAAATCCGACAACGATATATTTTCAAAAATGAAAAATTAAAGAATCAAATCCGTGGCTGACATGAAAAATCTTCTTCCAAATATGGATATTGCCAATTTAAAGCCGGATACCATCACGATGATCGCCAAGAAATAATGTGTTTGGAAGTAAAAAAAATGGTTCAGCGTTCGAACAAGACAAGAGAGAATACGATAAGTGGGTTATTGAATAGTTTCAGCGTCTAAAATTACAGTTTTTCAGATTACCTTCTCAGCGCCAACAACGTTATTCAAGCTCCCGAAACAGGGGAAACCTCCGGTATATAAAATATTCATGTATTTTAAATACAATTGCATACTTATTCAAGAAGAAATACCTCGCCCAGACTCAATTTTTTGCTGTTTTTCCTAATTTCTCTAGTTCCTCTCCAAGAATCTTTTCAACTGAACTGTCCTATAAGTGGGTTTTCGTGTCAAAACTTTCGTCCGGATTTTATCTGTCAAGCTTTCTGAGAAAGACATAATTAAGATTATTGAGAAGCTATTTAGTATATGTTTTGTTTCATTTGAGAAGAAAACTCTAAAAGACCAAGTACATTGGGACCAATGTACCCTTTCGACACGACCGAGAATTTTTTGGAGAACTTCCACAAAAAAGCATTTGTAAATTTCTCGAAGAGTTTTCCAAAGAACGTGGGCCAAAAAAGTGGTGGCCTAAAAAGACCTACTTGCGAAAGTTAGGCCATTAAGGTAGAATGTCTGAAAAACGGAAAAAATTAGCAACGACACTCTGAAATTCCGCATTGAAAGAGGGAATGAGGAGAATTAAAAAAACATCCGACAAATTTTTCAAGAAATTCTTATCGAAAGTTTCATAAAACTTGAGACTGTTGTTGTAGTTGTTTTCATTTCTTCCGTTTCTTCCACATTTTATGCTCTATGATTTCAGGTTAAAAAGGGAAAATTGTCGCTTCGATATCCAACCTTGAAGCTAAGCTCGAAAGAAACAAGGAAACATCTTTGACATCAAGCCAGTCGACCGAAGTTGGCTTGGACGTCGTCCATCGCTATAGAGAAGAAATTCATGCCCGGAACTCGGACAACATTGTCCGAGCAGGTGTTTCCGCCGGATTGATGAGGAATGCGAACCCACCAATGTATATAAATTTTTTTAAAAAATGATGATTTTGTTGTTCCTGTTGAAAATGTGTTGTTGTTTAATAAAGTTGAAAGTCGAGAGTTTTTTCCAATGCTAAAATATCGGTTAGCCACCTCGGTTTTCTATCTGATACTGACAGAGCATGTCAATAAGGTGTTTTTGCACGTGATCTTACCACATCTTCTCATCTACATCTATGCACGTCCCTTTTTGTCCAGCTGTCTCTTCTTCCAATTACCGTTACTTATAATGATTTTTTGTAATAAAAATATTCCATTGAAGTAGAAAATAAAATTATGACGAACTCGTAACGTCTAGAACACCTTGAATTTTTGAAATACTTGTTCTAGAATCTCTAGTCTCTGGATAGCGAGAGATGTCTAAAAATGTCTTAAAAGTTTAAAATTTTTGTTATACCTAGTGTCTCAGATCCTATCTGTATCTGTACAAACGTTTTCCAAGAACACATCTCACACACTTTCAAAAACATTCATAATTCCATCTTATATTCGATTACTAACAATTTCTCTAGCGGTTTCAAGTGCGCTATCCTGTACTAGACGCTTCGCAATAGAGTGCGACTTCTTTTTTGGTTCGGAGTATTTCTTTATCATAGTCTGAAATAAAATTCTTAAAAACATTCATAGGAATATATGAAGTTTCTTCGGAGAAAAATTCGTACAGGTACAAATCTCAGGGTCCTAGTTATGTGAACGGGCATAACTCGATATATCTCGATACATCCATCCCCATGATGCTCCTTGCCCCTTTCAACCTTGCATCCGTGTAGGGATGTGGTACTCATTTGCTGTTAATCCCTTCAGAGTTTCGACGTGCTACACGTCTCTGTTCCTGTGAAGAAAATATCCGTCTTCGGGACCCCGTTCTTGTCTTTGAAGTTCAATTTTTAGCAAACCTAACCATGTTTGGACGATCATTTTCAAAAACAAATAAAATTATGGTCAAAACTTCAAATTTTCTCTATTCTTCCAATCTCTCATCCATCCGATGAGACAATTGACTTCGATGACGAATTTTGAGATTGTTCCCATGACTGATGAGTGAGCAGTACTGACTGCAAAACGACCAATTTTTTACTTGTACAGGGAGAGAAAAAAGATGCAAAAAAATAAAGCCTGAGTAAGCCAGCCACACATATAGTGTCCTCGCCATTTCATTTGGTCCCTTTGACGCCTTAGTGAATAGACGTCTCAGTTTTGATAGGAATTTTCCAGAGAACCCTCAAAATGAATGGGTTCCTGGATTATTTCTTTGATTTTTCTGTATATCTAACTTTATTCTAGTAATCTCCATGGACCCTAAAAATGAAAGAACCCTGGAAATTTCTATCGTATTTTTCTGAGAACTTATTTATTTTCTAAAGGTGAGTGAACAAGTCTGACAACTCTTTGTTCTCATATTAACGGTTTAGGATATGCTAGTCAACTCGAAACTTCGAAAATCGTTTTTTAAATTGAAAAAAAATAACGAAAATATTAACTTTTTGAGATTTAATTTCTTATTTTGATTTATTTAGCAATATGACTCATAGTTGGGATACGACAAGGACCTGGAAATACAGGCAACATAAAATTGACGCAAAATGTTTTTCAGTTCGTCATAATAAAAATCCCAAGAACCATCTTCCGGCCATGTGTGGATATCATTTCTACTACATCACGGACGTTTTCGTTGAGATCCTTCAACACCTCATTTCCATCAGAGGTATCTTCTGGCTTCCGATGAAACGACCAGGACCGTGAAGGAGATCATGAACCAGTTTACGGATCAATATGTGAGTTTGATAATTCGTAATTAACAATCATTTTCGAAACAACACATTTTCAGCCAGCGCAGCTCAACCGTTTGAAAATTGTGTCAACGTTCCCTGACATCATCCAAGTAGCTGATGACTTGCACCACAGCTACAACGAGGACCAGCTCAATTGTGTTCTGACGACGTTCGATATGCATCAAGTGATTGCGAAATGCATCTTGGCTCACTGCGTCTTCAAGTCAGATGTAAGTTCTTTAAAGTGTCAAAAAAGACCTTACCTTGTATCAATTCATCGTGCTTTTAGGCATAGATATCGGAACGATATTAAGGGAAAAATATCTAGAAATTTTTATATTGTGATTTCTCTTTTAATGATACACCTTAAATTACGAAAAAACGGTTTTCAGACACGCTCATTCTTCCACGAATTCAATTCTTGCCAGAAGATGCATTCCATGTGCGTTGTTTTCAAAGAAAGTTTTAACTATAGATACTGTGATAATGATTTTGTGTAATTTCTCTTTTTTCATTCCATTGTACGAATTTGAAGTAGAAAACAACATTCTGACAAATTTGAAACGTCTAGAACACCTTGAATTTCAGAAATATCTAGTTTTTGGAAACTCTAGTCTCTGGATAGCCCGGTGTTTGAATGATTTTTAAGCTCATATTGGAATACAACTCTACATTTCTCTTAATTCAGATGACTCTCTTTTCGCAATCTCTGCAACTTTCAAATTGACAAAGCTTTCATGTATTGGTGACTGTAGCCCCAGATGCCATAAGATGTTTGGTGAAAGCCGTAGAGCTTGTGAAATTAACTGGCAAATCACAGCAACTTGAAGACGATAATCATTTCTATGATTGTCATAGGTTTCAACATTTTGAGCATCTTTTTCGTGTTTCGATTTAAAGATTTTCGGTTGCGAGTCCAGCAACTATCATTATTGGCTTCTTTCGGCTTGCGGTTGGGACTTAAGAACAGAAATAGACCCTATCGGTATCTATAGAAACACTTTCCAAGAAAACCTCTCACACACTTCAAAAAATGTCCGTAAATACATCTTTCGGGATATTTCGTTATCGTAGTCCGAAATCAAATTCTCAATAACATCCAAAGAATTCCTGGCGAGTTTACAGAGCTTCGACGGCTGAAAATTTTCGAAATTTGCAGAAAACTACTTTTGCAATGTGTGAATGGAGAAAACTCGAAAGAAGGATTTTTCCGAAAAACTGAAATTTGAAGGACTGTTTTCAAATATTGAACAAAAATTTAGCTTTCTTTTTAATTAAAAATGCTTTCTGGCCAACAATTCGTCAGCTACATCGGATTGCCGTTCTCAGAAGGCCCTCCATTTCCATTGTTCAATCACTTGACAACTTAGATACAAAGGATTCCATGGAAGGGGGTACCGTGACAAGTGTTTTTCCCCGAATCCCCTTCTAAACAAGAAAAGCTGCTATTGAGAAATCTTCCGCATCGTTCGGCGGAATCATCGAAAGGTAGTTCCTTCTTTTTATACCCGGTCAAATCAATAAATATTCTAAGATCTGATTCCGATTCCACTCTGCTCCCGAAAGGTCTTACCTGTTCACGGGTACAACACTAGCACTTCAAAGCAGAGCCTGATTTCTTACTTTTCCAGATCTTATGAGGTTTACAAGTTTCGAAACTGGGAATTTTAGAGTTGAAAGAATTATACTTATGATCTGTTTTGAGGAATTCCGTTTTTAGAAACAAATAATCGATTTTAAAATTTGTCCCATATCCAATTTTCATCAAACCAAAGCATGTTTAGACTTGTTTTAAAGCTCTCTTTTTGAGACATCCAAAACTGATAAAATTATTCAAAAATGTTGGAAACAAACAAAGTTATGTTCAAAACTTCACATTTTCTCTATTCCTCCTATCTCTCATTCAATAACACATTAGAATACGAGATCGTTCTCATGTCTGCTGACCTTTTTGCTTGTACAGTGAGAGAGAAGAGACGCAGAGTAATAGCAATGAGCAATCCAGCCGCATATTGTGTTCCCAAAACTTCATTTCCTCCCTATGAAGACTTTGAAAATGAACGTCCACAATTTTACAATAGTTTTCCACAGAACCCTAAAAATGACCTAGTTCCCGGATGATTTCCTTGATTTTTCTGAATTTCTATTTTTCTTCCTAGTATTCAAGTATGAATGAAACTTTTAAAATTTCTTTTTGAGTTTTAACTTGTTACCATATTATATTCTCTCATATTTCAGTGTCAATTCGTCATCAACAACATAAAGGATGAGTGCCATGAAAACAGCTCAAGGTAACTTTAGTTTTATTTAGTCTGAAATTTTTCAAGAGTTCGCAGTCAAAAGGCCGAACGATTTCTAATTCTACGTATTTTCAGTTGAAAATGATCAATTTTTGGATTTTCAAGAAAATCATAGGTTTTGGACTTGATTGAAAATTTCAGAAAATATTGAGCAAAAACAGTGTTTCAGTTTTTGTAGTGGACAACTTTTACGTACAAATTTATCCAAATTAGAAATATCGTCTGAAAGTCCAACTTTGAACTCAGAGTCTGCTATTTTTTAGCAATTGTTTGGTTTCGAGCCACCTATCTGAATTGGATAAATATGCACAAAGTAGTTGTCTACTACAAAGTTTTAGCTCTACTCTAGATGGATGATTCCAGAAATTTTAAGAAAAATTGAAAAATTCTGAGCTACTTTTTCAAGACTTCAAAGTTGACCATTTTTCACTTTGAACAGGTAAGATTGATATACCTTTGACCAGCAGTGTATATTTGAAATAGTAATTCACTTGTATTAAAAATTTTAGAAGCTGCAGTAGTCAACGAGACTGTTGCCGTTGAACGGGCTGCTCACGTTACTGTTGATCCACGACATGAGATTCAGGCTGTCACTGAAGCAGAAGTTGCGAACGAGGCAACGCAAGGTAATTTATTTAATAATTTGAAAAAAAGTCGAAACTTTATATTCCATTGCAGTTGTTTCCGTCAATGCTCCCGTCTCGTTCATGGAGTCTTTGGCACCCATCGCGTCAATCGCACATGTCGCTCCTATTGGTCCCATTCTTCCAAGCATTGGACTCGAAGTCGGTCAAGACCTGGCAGGAGCTATTACCTCTCTGCCAGTCAATGCTCAGCTCGCAGGAGGTAAGGACTTTAGATTTTTTTGATTTTTTAGAGTTTAATAGTGCCAAAACATTATCAAAAACCTTGTTCTCTAGGTCTTCGTGGTGTTGTGGCTCGAAGCAACCGTCGGATGATGTGGATCAGGCAATCTGTCCATCGCCGTGAAGCTCTTTCGAGAGCAATGTTCCAACGTGCCATGGCGGATGAGCGAAGGCTCCTGGCTTTCGCTCGAGAGTGGTTCGGGGATTGTCAGGATGTAGTCCAACTCGTGCAGGACTCGACTGCTGCTTTAGAAGAAGCTGAAGCTATCGAAGCAGACGACAGAGCACATCACGAGGGAAATGAAAACAACGAAATGGCTCAATGCGAACGTCGTGAAAGGTGCATCAGAGAATCTACCCGTGAAGATCTCGAGAGAGCAATGCTCGAGCATGCCAAGGCGGAGGAGCAAAGGACCCTGGCTATGGTTCGAGAGTGGTTTGGGGATTGTCAGGATGTACTTCAACTCGTGCAGGACTCGATTGTTGCTTTAGAAGAAGCCGAAGCTATTGAAGCAGACGACAGAGCACATCGTGATGGAAATGGAAACAACGACGTCGCTCGATTCAACCCTTGTGAGAGGTGCATCGAAGCTCTTGAGAACGCAATTCTCGAACACGAGTACGCGGATGACGAAGGAGCACAGCAAGCTCAATAACAAGTGGGAAGTGGAAGCAACATCTAATTTTATAAGGAACATTTATATTTGATTAATATTGTTTTTTTTTAACACATTTTGTTGTCCTCGTATATCTTTCAAAAACTATGAAAATTTGGTCAAGTTTTTTACTACTATCGCCTGGTACTCTTCCAAAAAAAACGCTGCTTGACGTTGATGGTCAACAGTTTCTCGTCATCTTTGCATTCTCCAGAAATCTCGAAATTAGGTTACATTATCTTCCACATCTAACCAGAAGATAATGTCAATTATTGAGCTATTGATTAAAAAATTGAATGTTTCGAAATTCAGGAAGAATGTGAAATGATTCAGAAATGATGTGAAATGACAAACTAAGTTCAAAAAGAGATATACTTAAAGAAAAGATTGTTCAGGTATTTCCAAATGAATTCGATTTTTTTCCATGGATCTATTCGGTCATAAACGTACAATCTAGCTGGAGTTCAAGCCCATCAATAAGCTTGACGTTTGAATACTAGGGAATTACAGTATTTTCAAGGTGTTTCACTGGAGTTTTAAATGCTCCATATGTCCTATCTTCAGGTAACGAAATAAACGTTTTTAGAAACAAGATTCAAATTTTTCCAAAACTAAGCTTGTTTGGACTCATTCTGAAGCTCTTATTTAGACCCATTCCAATTTAACAAAATTGTTTTCAAATTTTGAAAACGGACCAAGTTTTTGTCAGAACTTCATATTTTCTCTAATCCTCTTATCTCTATTTCAATAACACATTCGAATATGAGATTGTTCCCATGTCTGCTGACCTTTTCGCTTGTACAGTGAGAGAGGAGAAACGCAGAAAATCGAGAGAGTAAGCCTGCTGCATATTGCGTTCCCAAATTTTCATTTTTACCCCTCGACGACTTTCTGAATAGACGTCTTAGTTTTGAGAGGAATTTCCAGAGAGCCTTTAAAATGAATGAGTTCCTGGATGACTTCTTTGATTTTTCTGCAATTCTGACTTTATTCCAGTATTCTCCAAGTACTTTATAAATGAATTAGTACTGGAAAGTACTATTGCTATCCTATTTTTCTGAAATTTTTTTGATTTTCCTAAGGTGAGTAAACAAATCCGACAACGATATATTTTCAAAAATGAAAAATTAAAGAATCAAATCCGTGGCTGACATGAAAAATCTTCTTCCAAATATGGATATTGCCAATTTAAAGCCGGATACCATCACGATGATCGCCAAGAAATAATGTGTTTGGAAGTAAAAAAAATGGTTCAGCGTTCGAACAAGACAAGAGAGAATACGATAAGTGGGTTATTGAATAGTTTCAGCGTCTAAAATTACAGTTTTTCAGATTATCTTCTCAGCGCCAACAACGTTATTCAAGCTCCCGAAACAGGGGAAACCTCCGGTATATAAAATATTCATGTATTTTAAATACAATTGCATACTTATTCAAGAAGAAATACCTCGCCCAGACTCAATTTTTTGCTGTTTTTCCTAATTTCTCTAGTTCCTCTCCAAGAATCTTTTCAACTGAACTGTCCTATAAGTGGGTTTTCGTGTCAAAACTTTCGTCCGGATTTTATCTGTCAAGCTTTCTGAGAAAGACATAATTAAGATTATTGAGAAGCTATTTAGTATATGTTTTGTTTCATTTGAGAAGAAAACTCTAAAAGACCAAGTACATTGGGACCAATGTACCCTTTCGACACGACCGAGAATTTTTTGGAGAACTTCCACAAAAAAGCATTTGTAAATTTCTCGAAGAGTTTTCCAAAGAACGTGGGCCAAAAAAGTGGTGGCCTAAAAAGACCTACTTGCGAAAGTTAGGCCATTAAGGTAGAATGTCTGAAAAACGGAAAAAATTAGCAACGACACTCTGAAATTCCGCATTGAAAGAGGGAATGAGGAGAATTAAAAAAACATCCGACAAATTTTTCAAGAAATTCTTATCGAAAGTTTCATAAAACTTGAGACTGTTGTTGTAGTTGTTTTCATTTCTTCCGTTTCTTCCACATTTTATGCTCTATGATTTCAGGTTAAAAAGGGAAAATTGTCGCTTCGATATCCAACCTTGAAGCTAAGCTCGAAAGAAACAAGGAAACATCTTTGACATCAAGCCAGTCGACCGAAGTTGGCTTGGACGTCGTCCATCGCTATAGAGAAGAAATTCATGCCCGGAACTCGGACAACATTGTCCGAGCAGGTGTTTCCGCCGGATTGATGAGGAATGCGAACCCACCAATGTATATAAATTTTTTTAAAAAATGATGATTTTGTTGTTCCTGTTGAAAATGTGTTGTTGTTTAATAAAGTTGAAAGTCGAGAGTTTTTTCCAATGCTAAAATATCGGTTAGCCACCTCGGTTTTCTATCTGATACTGACAGAGCATGTCAATAAGGTGTTTTTGCACGTGATCTTACCACATCTTCTCATCTACATCTATGCACGTCCCTTTTTGTCCAGCTGTCTCTTCTTCCAATTACCGTTACCATTGTTAACGATGCGGGTAAGCGATTGCCCATTGCGCATAGTGTAGGCAATAAAGTCAGTTAGTAAGATGTTCTAAACTAAGCTTGTGGAAAAATGATTCTTTGAAAATTGAAAAAATGGTTCTTAAAAAGTTGATGCTCAATTTTCCAATTTTCTTTTCACAGGTAAAACGGGATTGCCGAAAAGCTGACGAAGAAGCACAGCAGGCTCAAAAACAGAAAGAAAATAGAATCAAGTTGGTCAAGATTTTAACAACTATTGCCTGGTACGCTTCGTCCAAATTACAATGTAAACATGCCGCTTCAAGTAGTAGTTCAGCAGTTTCTAGTGTAGTTGCATTTTCTCGAAATCTAGAAGCTTCGATCTGAAATTAGATTATAGAATTTTTCTTACCTATTCAGAAGATAGTTATTGCGCTCATGATCAAAGTGAAATTCGATACTTTGAGATTTAGGAAAAAGATAAAGTTTTTAACATTGAGTAATTGTCCTCTCTATTTCCAGACAGTTGTTATTTAGAAAAATGGGGAGGCGTACTTAGAGTGTCTATAATTTGATTGGAATATTAATTCTAAAACCGATCAAAGTTCGAAAGGAGTGTGTACAATTATACACAACAACAGAAAAAATATTCAAAAAAGTAATACTCTTGAAAAAAAGTTTCAAAAAAAAAACTCAGTTTTTGTTTATCTCTGGAAATTCGGTGTGGTACATGCAAAACAGCGGAATACAGTTCTGAAACTTTAGACTGAAATAGCTCAGCTGAAACAGACAAGCAGGTTCTAAAATTTTCAAAGGTGTACACTATGTTTTACCTATCCTGAAATTTTCACCAAAATTTAAATTGACTACGTGTTGTGGTTTTATTGTGAGCGTATCTTTGAAATCTTCTATTCTTAATTGTATTTGTTTCCAATCGGTTAAAACAAATCTCCTAGCATAAAGAAGATTTTCGTAGTCCTCTGAAAATTGATGACAATTTCTTCCCAACCATCTTTTTCACCAACTATCGTCACCATGCTCATTAATTTTCCAAGAGTAGCACACATATTTTGCCAATACACGCACGCGATACAGATTATTCGTGAAAACTGAAAGCGATAATTGTTCGAAGAATGATACACGTGCTGTTTGCTAATTTGGTCAATACATGCGATAAAGATAATTATGGATAATTATTTGAATCTGGGAGCAATTGTGGGCGTCTTTTTTCTTTTTGTGATTTATTTCAAAAATACACGCACGTCCCCACACTTTTCCTCTCGATATAATTGTGGCAGACTCCTTGTTGTTTTTATCCCGGTATATGAAATCTTGTCTATTCTTCTGAAACTGCCTTAACACTTAAAATAGAACATACCATTCAAAGTCAATCTCATTTAAAAATCATAAAAAATCACAAATGCATCCCTCAAAATTCAAAATATGATATATGAGACATATAAAATGTTCATAAAAAACTCCACAGACAAATGAGCTGCGTTTATAGCACAGCCCACGCTCAAATTTTATGTTTTGCCTACAAATTGGCTGCCATTGACTATACTGTGTCACGAGTCGCAGTTTGTTATGGTATATGGTTTTCGTCAAGCTCCGCATGACTCGTTTTGGGCGTGTCGTAGATGTCGCGTCATTATACCGTGATGCGGTTATTCAGAAATAGCAATTTTCTGTTATTTTTTCTTATGCAGAGTGAAGTGAAATTAGAAATTTGTTGGGGCCGCAACAATGAAATTAAATGGAGCTTTCTAAGCCATTCCTGTTGAATTGCGGCCTACCGTGAGAGACATCTGAAGGAAAATCCATGTCATTCAATGTCAAAAAATTTGTGAAATAATTTTTAGTTTCAAACATACTTGTTTGTCCACTAGCAACACTGCCTATTTACTTGGCCCTCCTCTCTCAAAAACTTTTAATTAAAAAAGAAGCAATGACCAATATGATGCGGGACAGAGACAAAAATCTGAGTTTTCAATTGTGTTGATTTTTATTACTTTTCACGTAATTGTTGAAATATTCAAAGCGTTTTCAAAGGATTTTTATTGAAGGCCCTAGTGCGAATTACCGTATTTTGAAATTTATTGACTATTTCCTGCGTTTTTTGACAGACTTGTGCTGGTTCACATAGAAAACAGCGATAAAAATCGACGAAAACTGGAGAAAATAAGAAAATAAAATCAAAAATATGATCAAAAGATACAGTAGTTCGCTCTTGAAAAATTCAGCAAGACGTCCTTACTTGCATTGATTTCCGACAAGAGTTATAAACAATAAACTTTTTTCTCACTCTTGCTTGGCGATTATTGTAAATCTTTCTTCCATGGGTGGTCTGTCACTGATTACAATCTGTACTCTCTTTCTATCTTCACACCTACGCAAGCCAGTTTTTCAGTTTCTTCAGTTTTTTGTCCAATGTACTGAAAACAAGATTGACTTTCAGATTATTTCTCGTTTCTCATCTAATAATAGGGTGTAAAAATTCTAATTTCGAGTATTTTTTAGAAATTCTTAATATGATAAGTTCTCATCATGCATTTAATTTTATAAGGCTTTTATCAGAACGTTTTCTCCGATGAGTTAATATTTTAATCAGCTCAAAAATGTCTGAAAACTCTTCACAAACAACTATGACAAAATTTCTCAACCATTAAAAAAGATTTCCGCACTTTTCAAAGATTTCTTCTTTTTTCTGTCAGTGTGATGACAGACAGATTCATATCTTTCATCTCTTAGATCAACATTGGAATTCGACGGATACAGAACCAGCCATAAGAAAAAAAAAACTTGAAGATGTTCCTTCTTCCTCCTTTTTTGTCCTTTTTGAAGAATTTCGGCGCCAAGTACAGCCGAAAAAAATTATCAATCTCTCACCTCCCTTCCACATCAAATATCTGTTTTATCATTTATATGACCAAATGATAACAACCAACTACCTGCTCGTAAAAATCTTACGATTCGTGTAGAGGAGGTGTTTATTCCTTTTTATTCACTGCTCGATCATACGATTCGTATTTTCTTCATTTCCTCCTACCCCGTGTTATATGTCAATTTTGAAACCGAACTCGGTGAGGGGAAAAAAGTGCATTTCATCGCGAAAAAAAGTGCGAGTGGGCGGACGCTTTTTTTTTTCATTTCGATGACACCTTTTTTTGATTGGAGAACGACCACACCTCCAGATTGTATTGTTCCATGGGTTTTGTGTCACTTTCATCGCCAGCTTGTGTTTCTCTGGCGGGTTACAGAAGAAACTTTTGTTTTCGTTCTCCCAAAAAGGGAAACAATCATTTTTTGTTCTTTTGATATCTAATCAAAATAATATCTTCCTGGTTCCCACCTACTGTTCTTTTTTTTTGTTTTTCCAATATTTAATTTTCAGAAGATGGCTTCTACAAACAAGGCACCAAAGATCGACATTAATAAACTTCCACCATACTTCCTCCAGATGTTCCCACAAGCCAAACAGATCCTCACTACCGATCCAATGCCGGGAAGAGAAGCGGAGCACGCCGCAGCGATCAAAGTGATCCAGGATTTTTTGAACACCGACTTCCAGAAGCCAATTGACTTGGAAAATGTTTGCGGACATAAAGCTCCAGGAGTTGTTATGAAGTGAGAAAAAAGATAGAATTGTGAAAAATTGGAAAAGCTGGAAAAATTTACAGAGAAGGATACTGTCCAGCCTGTTATAAGAAGGAGAATATCGATGAGTGTCTTCAGTACATGGAATTGTGCGAGTGAGTTGGGATTTGAAGAGAAGAGTGGATTTCTGCCTAAAAAGAGTATAGTGCAGAGAAATCAACCTGTTGCAAACCGGCTGTAAATCAGTTTGATTTTTCATCTGACAACGAAATTGTATTTTGTTTCATAAGGCTTACTGTAGTCTTCAGAAAACTCGATAACCCGACCTTGATACTACTGATCTATTTTTCAGCCAAATGGCTGAAATGCTGACAAGTCAGGCTTGCTAAACTCTGGAAAAATTTTAAAATGTCAAAAATTGAAAGTTCGGCCTGAGAATTTTTGTTCACAGAAAATAATTGGATGTGCTATGTTCTCATGAAATCAACATTCCAAGAACCTCATTTCCATCAGAGGTCCCTTCCAGCTTCCGATGAAGCGTCCAGGAAAGCTCTTCGTGACTATGAAGGAGATCAGGAAACTCACGGATCAGTATGTGAGTTTGATAATTTTGAAATAAAAATCTTTTTGAAAACAATACATTTTCAAAATATGTCAAGATGTTGTCAACTGACAATATCTTTCACAGCAGTCGAGATAAATAGGCTCAAGGGGACCAAGGCTTCACGGCCCTTTACCCTTTAGGCGCTTGCTAGCTATGACCTCAATTATGTCATGTTCTGTAAGAGATATCAACAAATGGCCAACTGATAAATTATTTATCATAATATTTCAAACATTTTATTAATTGCCGGTTTTTCATAGCTTTCTCAATAACCGAGATAATCAAGGTTAAAATAATGCAAGTAGACTAATTCCAATTTTTTCAGCAAACTTGGAAGCAACAAACCAGACGGGTTGAAATCGGTGCAATAACCAAGATGAACAACTACTCAAACCAACATTATTCCAATTTGGGTGGAGATTCTGAAGTCCACGAAATACCATCCAGACGCGGAAGTTCGACGATATAGATCCCCTTAGTGAGTTTAAACAGAAACATATCTAACCAATTACAAAAGCTGATTGATTTTTCTCCAATAATTCCCAGTTTTTCAGGAATACCAAGGACGCAAGTACCAGAATCTACCAGCTCCCGGTCCAAGGAAGTACATGCTTGAAGAATTCAAAGAGTTCTCAAGAAAGCAGATTGAATTCTTCATTGATATACATTATTCGTTCAAAAATGCAAAGAAGCGGTTCATGGGATTCGAAGATTTTTGATATTTTATGAACAGAATGAAGTTAATTGACGCGATGACCTTGGTCGATATATTTGTAATTTGTTTATTGAACAGAAATAATAATAATTAGAGGGAAAACCATGAAAGACTCAGAAAATGCCCCCCACGAGGCCGATCTGGGTGAAGGAGAAAACCGGGAGAATTATGACATATGACACAGAATTAGTGATACCGGTAAGAAGAAGAGAAAATGGGGAGCAAATATCAATAACGGGTAAAACTTGAAGAAACTAAGGATTCGAATTCGGAGGGCAAGAGAAATCGAGTAACTGGGGAAGTGATAGCGTTCCATAGAGGAACAATTGAAGAGAAAAAGTCAGAAGAGCGGGGTTGTAAAACAATAAAATTCATAGGGCGACGAGGGGAGGAGGAATATTTGACATGTGCATTTAGGTTGGGAAAGTAGGCGGCGCCATTTAAAAATTTATAGAGAAGAATTAGTTGAGCTTTTAGCCTACGATGTCGAACGGAGAACATATTGAGGATAGAGAGACGATCAGAATTGATGGGAAGGATTATGAGAACCTAGGTGAAGAAGGGCAGTTTTAGAGTGGGCAAGAGGAAAATGGTTGGCAGTGGCCCAATTTACAACCATGTTGATACCAGTTTGAAGTGCAATTGGATCATGAGAACACAATTTGATGTCATCAGCAAAGGCGGCAAGGTGAAGACAGAGGATTTGTTCAAGTTCTAAAAGCAAGTCATTGATGAAAATAAGGAAAAGAAGGAGACTTGAGACAGATCCCTGTAGAACACCAGAGGGAATGACAGAAAAAGGGGGTCTAATAAAATCATTGATTTTGACAGAAAACGTACGACCGGAGAGGAATGAGAAGAACCAAGCTACGTAAGATTCGGAAATGCCAAAACGAGTAAGTTTCTGAATAAGCAGATGATGATGTACTTGGTCAAAAGCTTTCCTGAAATCAAAAAAGACAACGTCTAGTGTATTGTATTTCAAGAGTTCCCATGACTGATGAGTGCTGACTGCTCAACGACCAATTTTTTTTACTTTTAGAAATATATTGGACTAGAGAGGTGGTGCAGGATCTGTTGGAAAGAAAACCATGTTGCAGAGTACTGAATTGATGGAGGAATTCCCATTTTATTCGATCACATACCAGTCGCTCGAAAACTTGAGCGAACGGGTCGGTGAGCAAAATGAGGCGATAGTTTTCGGGTGATAAAGGAGATCCCTTTTTTGGTATGGGAACGACTACTGCGTTTTTCCAGGAGTCGGGAACAAGTGACGTGGAGTGTGATCCAGAGAAAATAATTGATAACGGTAATGCTAGAGAGGTGGCGCATTTTTTAATGATAAAGTAGTTGGCCGAATGGGGAGAATAGCCACAGCGAGGCGGGAGTTTGCGGAGAAGATCGAATATTTAAAGATCGGAGCCAGAAAAAAGAAGATGGTATTGGTTTATTGCAGGAGTGATGGATGAGGAAGAAGTAAGGTGATTTTAATTAGCAGAGAAAGTTTTGTAGAAAAGAGCGGATTTATCGCGTTCAGAGGTTATATGGCAGCCAATAGAAGATAGAGGTGGGATTTTAGGTAAAGATCTAATTCTACTTTTGATGAGGGCATGAGCAGCACGACAATGAGGGACTGAGAAGATCCGGAATTCGTCACTTGCCATTTTCTTGTTGATTATCCGTGTGAGGGATTTGATCCGAGTTCGAAGATGAAATATTTTTCTAGGAGCTAATTGATCAGGTGAGTATTTATAAAGTTGAGCTCGCTTATCTCAGTTCAAAGATATCTAAATTTTGTAAACTGATAAAATGAAGGTGATATTATGATGAACATTTTGTCAGTTATTAGGTTGGTAAGAAAGTTTCTTCCTTTTTTGGCATAATTTTTAATCATATTTTTCTTGAAGCGGAGGGGGCAAGATCAATGAAAGTAACGCCCATAACCATCGATATATGTCTGGCAATGTTCTGGTAATTTTTTGATTCCATCGGCCTAGAACGAGGATCGCTGAGATTGAGAAACTGATCCAACTCCTTTTTTGTGTCATGTTTTCAATTGAATTACTTTCTATCAAGATGGCGTTTAAAAACCTCAAACGACCAGTTATCGAAAAGGGCAAGGTCCGGAGAATACGATGGGTGCAAAATAATAGTTCAGCCAGGCGACATGAATTTTGGCTGATCCCTCTAGTCACCGGTGATCTCGAATTGTCGCGCTGGAATCGAACTTTTCTCTTCGTTTTGATTCGACTGTCAAATTCAACTATTGTAATTAGAAAGTACAGGAGGTGACAGTTATAGTGGTACCTACATTCAAAAGTTCCCAGACTCCATTCCTTTGAAAGACCACCAAATACATAGCATACCCTTTTTCCCGAAAAAATTAGGTTCCGAAACGTCCAGAGCTAGCTATTCTTTGTCAATCAACTGAACCTTCCGGATGTTGATAAAGTGACCCACCTTCCCATCTACAGTGATTAGATTACCTACCCAACCCAGTTCTTGAAGTTGCACAGAGACTTCAATCCGTTTACAATGCTTAGTTTACTACCGGACAATGCCTTTGACATTTTTCGATTGGTTTGAAACGGATTCTCCTTCAAGACTTTTAGCAATTGATTGAGATTTAACTAATTGGGCTGTTGTCATCTTTCAATCAGATCTCCCCTGTGCAAAATTTTTTGATCCAAAGGCAAATCGTAGGCGATGGCCGAACATGTCCCTTATATAAATTCACTAATTACTTGTTAATACCGGGTACTTGAACACCAAAAATAAATTTGAATATAACCATGTCTCGTATATGCAGTCGGGTAGGGACCGGAAGAATCGTCATTTCTCCAGCACTGAGTAAGATAAGAACTTGAAAATCTATGATCTCATAGGCACTGAGCACAGCTCTCCAACAAAAAAAAATCTGGGCTGGTACACCTCTTTTAGAGCCAGAAATCGAAGCTCAAAAACAACCCTTCGAAAAAGGAAAAAAACTTTCTTACCAACCTAATAACAAAGTTTTGATTAAGCTCAAAGTGAATAAAGGAGATGTGGCGCTTCTGCAGGAGAAGTTTGCAATGGGCGCCTTAGAGTCTAACTATCTCGGTTCCAGTTCAAAATGACTAATGCCTCTTTGTTCTCCTTTTCCTTGAGGGGCCGCAGTATGATTTCTTTGAGGCTAATTATCTCAGTTTCTATAATAGATATCAAAAAACGGTAAACTAAAAAATTATCATCCTAAGATTTTATATACTTTTCTAATTAACAACTTCTTGATATTGTTACCATGAATTGCAAAAGCTGAGGGCAAAAAGAAGAGGCTCCCACGGCCCCTTCACCCTTCAGGCGCTTGCTAGCTATGTTTTTCCTTCAATATCCTGAAAGATATCGAAATTTTCCTTCAACATCCTGATGTCTGTAACAGATATAAAATTTTGTCAACTAACAAAATGTTTGTCGTAGTATTTTGAACATTATATCACTTGACAGCTTTGTGATATCTTTCACAGGTGTCGAGATAAATAGGCTCAAAGATCCCAAGTCTTTCTATGGCCTGTTACCCTGAAGGCCTTAGGTAACTTTAAGCTTAGTTATCTCAGTTCCTGCAAGAGATATCGAAAAGTATTAAACTAACAAAATGATTATCTTAATATTTTGAACATTTTATCACTTAATAGCTTTTTGATATCTTTACCATGAGTCGAGATAAATGCGCTCAAAGTGACCAAGACTTCACCCCGGCCCCCTTACCCTGCAGCAGACGCTTTGCAGCTTCGACCATGATTATCTCGCTTTTTGTAAATAATGTCAAAACACTGTCAACTAATAAAATATTTATCACAAAATTTATAACAGGTTACCAGTTGACAGCGTTGTGATATCCCTTACAGAAGTCGAGATAAATGAGCCCAAAAATAGAAGCTCGTATGACCTCTTTTTTGGATTGCGCACTACAAGTCAAAGGTGAGTTTTTTGCACATACAGGATCAAAACCTGTCAAAAAAAAATCTTTCGTTTACGTTGAATCAATTTGTCTTGCTTTCTGGCATAGGTATCGGAACGTGATCAACTGGCAAAATATTTATCATATTATCAGAAGCATCTTTTCAACGATTTTATTATAAATATTTTTCTCAAAAGTTGAGAAATATTGACACTTGCCGAGAAGAGCGGCCTCGAATTAGGACCGTAGTCGGAGAAGGGACTGAGGGTGTATTTTTGGGACTAACTGTCATCATGGGAATTTGGACCACTACTCTGGGACTGAACTGATAAATTCTGACGCTGTTAATAAGGACTTCTAACTTCGATAACCTAAAACGGTTTTCCAGACTCGCTCCTCCTTCCACAAGTTCAACTCGTGCCAAAATATGCATTCCATGTGTGCGGTTTGTGTTCCAAAAAATTAATTTAATTTTAAATACTGTTATAATGATTTTTTGTAATAAAAATATTCCATTGAAGTAGAAAATAAAATTATGACGAACTCGTAACGACTAGAACACCTTGAATTTTTGAAATACTTGTTCTAGAATCTCTAGTCTCTGGATAGCGAGAGATGTCTAAAAATGTCTAAAAAGTTTATAATTTTTGTAATACCTAGTGTCTCAGATCCTATCTGTATCTGTACAAACGTTTTCCAAGAACACATCTCACACACTTTCAAAAACATTCATAATTCCATCTTATATTCGATTACTAACAATTTCTCTAGCGGTTTCAAGTGCGCTATCCTGTACTAGACGCTTCGCAATAGAGTGCGACTTCTTTTTTGGTTCGGAGTATTTCTTTATCATAGTCTGAAATAAAATTCTTAAAAACATTCATAGGAATATATGAAGTTTCTTCGGAGAAAAATTCGTACAGGTACAAATCTCAGGGTCCTCGTTATGTGAACGGGCATAACTCGATATATCTCGATACATCCATCTCCATGATGCTCCTTGCCCCTTTCAACAATGCATCCGTGTATGGCTGTGGTACTCATTTGCTCTGAATCCCTTGAGAGTTTCGACGTGCTACACGTCTCTGTTCCTGTGAAGAAAATATCCGTCTTCGGGACCCCGTTCTTGTCTTTGAAGTGAAGTTCAATTTTTTAGCAAACCTAACCACGTTTGGACGATCATTTTCAAATTTTGAAAACAAATAAAATTATGGTCAAAACTTCAAATTTTCTCTATTCTTCAAATCTCTCATCCATCCGATGAGACAATTGACTTCGATGACGAATTTTGAGATTGTTCCCATGACTGATGAGTGAGCAGTACTGACTGCAAAACGACCAATTTTTTACTTGTACAGGGAGAGAAAAAAGACGCAAAAAATAAAGCCTGATTAAGCCAGCCACACATATAGTGTCCTCGCCATTTCATTTGGCCCCTTTGACGCCTTAGTGAATAGACGTCTCAGTTTTGATAGGAATTTTCCAGAGAACCCTCAAAATGAATGGGTTCCTGAATTATTTCTTTGATTTTTCTGTATATCTAACTTTATTCTAGTAATATCCACGGACCCTAACTGGAAGGGTCCTGGAAATTTATATTTCTATCGTATTTTTCTGAAAATTTATTTATTTTCTAAAGGTGAGTGAACAAATCTGACAACCCTCTGTTCTCATATTAAAGGTTTAGGATATGCTAGTCAACTCGGAACTTCGAAAATCGTTTATTAAATTGAAAAAAAAAACAAAAAAAAACTTTTTGAGATTTAATTTCTAATTTTGATTTAGTTAGCAATATGACTCATAGTTGGGATACGGCAAGGACCTGGAAATACAGGAAACATAAAATTGACGAAAAATGTTTTTTCAGTTCGTCATAATAAAAATCCCAAGAACCATCTTCCGGCCATGTGTGGATATCATTTCTACTACATCACGGACGTTTTCGTTGAGATCCTTCGACACCTCATTTCCATCAGAGGTATCTTCTGGCTTCCGATGAAACGACCAGGACCGTGAAGGAGATCATGAACCAGTTTACGGATCAATATGTGAGTTTGATAATTCGTAATTAACAATCATTTTCGATACAACACATTTTCAGCCAGCGCAGCTCATCCGATTGAAAATCGTGTCAACGTTCCCTGACATCATCCAAGTAGCTGATGACTTGTACCACAGCTACAACGAGGACCAGCTCAATTGTGTTCTGACGACGTTCGATATGCATCAAGTGATTGCGAAATGCATCTTGGCTCACTGCGTCTACTAGTCAGATGTAAGTTCTTCAGAGAGATTGGATCATATCCTGTCAAAAAAGACCTTACCTTGTATCAATTCATCGTGCTTTTAGGCATAGATATCGTAACGTTATTAAGGGAAAAATATCTAGAAATTTTTATATTGTGATTTCTCTTTTAATGATACACCTTAAATTACGAAAAAACGGTTTTCAGACACGCTCATTCTTCCACAAATTCAATTCTTGCCAGAAGATGCATTCCATGTGCGCAGTTTGTGTTCAAAGAAAGTTTTAACTATAGATACTGTGTTAATGATTTTGTGTAATTTCTCTTTTTTTTTTCATTCCATTGTACTAATTTGAAGAAGAAAATAACATTCTGACAAACTTGAAACGTCTAGAACACCTTGAATTTCAGAAATCTGTCTATTTCTAGAATCTCTAGTCTCTGAATAGTCTGTGATTAGAGTGATTGCTAAGCTTATATTGGAATACAAGTCAACATTTCTGTATTCAGTAAATTCAAATTTCGCGATCTCTGCAACTTTGAAATTTCTTGACAATCTTTCATGCATTGGTGTCTGTAGCCCCAGATACCACAACATGTTTGGTAATAGCCCTGGAGCTTGAATTCTTGTGGAATTAACTGGCAAATCGAAGCAACGTGAAGAAGATAATCATTTCTATGATTGTGATAAGTTTCAACACTTCTGAGCATCTTTTTCGTGTTTCAAGATTTGGATAGGAAGGTTTTCGGTTGCGAGTCTAGCAACTATCAATATTGGTTTCATTTGGGTTGCGGTTGGGACATAAGTACAAAATTGACCCTATCGGTATCTGTACAAACGCTTTCCAAGAAAACTTCTAACGCACTTCAAAAAATGTCCGTAAATCCATCTTTCGGGATATTTCGTTATCGTAGTCCGAAATCAAATTCTCAATAACATCCAAAGAATTCCTGGCGAGTTTACAGAGCTTCGACGGCTGAAAATTTTCGAAATTTGCAGAAAACTACTTTTGCAATGTGTGAGTGGAGAAAACTCGAAAGAAGGATTTTTCCGAAAAACTGAAATTTGAAGGACTGTTTTGAACAAAAATTTAGCTTTCTTTTTAATTAAAAGTGCTTTCTGGCCAACAATTCGTCAGCTACATCGGATTGCCGTTCTCAGAAGGCCCTCCATTTCCATTGTTCAATCACTTGACAACTTAGATACAAAGGATTCCATGGAAGGGGGTACCGTGACAAGTGTTTTTCCCCGAATCCCCTTTTAAACAAGAAAAGCTGCTATTGAGAAATCTTCCGCATCGTTCGGCGGAATCATCGAAAGGTAGTTCCTTCTTTTTATACCCGGTCAAATCAATAAATATTCTAAGATCTGATTCCGATTCCACTCTGCTCCTGAAAGGTCTTACCTGTTCACGGGTACAACACTAGCACTTCAAAGCAGAGCCTGATTTCTTACTTTTCCAGATCTTATGAGGTTTACAAGTTTCGAAACTGGGAATTTTAGAGTTGAAAGAATACTTATGATCTGTTTTGAGGAATTCCGTTTTTAGAAACAAATAATAGATTTTAAAATTTGTCCCATGTCCAATTTTCATCAAACCAAAGCATGTTTAGACTTGTTTTAAAGCTCTCTTTTTGAGACATCCAAAACTGATAAAATTATTCAAAAATGTTGGAAACAAACAAAGTTATGTTCAAAACTTCACATTTTCTCTATTCCTCCTATCTCTCATTCAATAACACATTAGAATACGAGATCGTTCTCATGTCTGCTGACCTTTTTGCTTGTACAGTGAGAGAGAAGAGACGCAGAGTAATAGCAATGAGCAATCCAGCCGCATATTGTGTTCCGAAAACTTCATTTCCTCCCTATGAAGACTTTGAAAATGAACGTCCACAATTTTACAATAGTTTTCCACAGAACCCTAAAAATGACCTAGTTCACGGATGGTTTCCTTGATTTTTCTGAATTTCTACTTTTCTTCCTTTTTTTATAGTGTTCAATTATGAATGAAACTTTCAAAATTTCTTTTTGAGTTGTAACTTGTTACCATATTATATTCTCTCTTATTTCAGTGTCAATTCGTCATCAACGACATAAAGGATGAGGGCCATGAAAACAGCTCAAGGTAACTTTAGTTTTAATTTAGTCTGAAATTTTTCAAGAGTTTGCAATCAAAAGGCAACAATTTTCAATTTCACGTGTTTTCAGTAGGAAATGAGCAATTTTAGTTCTATTTTTAATTAGTTGTTTTTGAAATTTTAAGAAAAATTGAAAAATTCTGAGCTACTTTTTCAAGACTTCAAAGTTGACCATTTTTCACTATGAACAGGTAAAATTGATATACCTTTGACCAGCAGTGTATAATTGATACAGTAATTCATTTCTATTCAAAGTTTCAGAAGCTGCAGTAGCCAACGAGACTGTTGCCGTTGAGCGGGCTGCTCACGTTGCTGTTGAGCCACGACATGAGATTCAGGCTGTCTCCGAAGCAGAAGTTGCGAACGAGGCAACGCAAAGTAATTTATTTAATAATTTGAAAAAAATCGGAACTTTATATTCCATTGTAGTTGTTTCCGTCAATGCTCCCGTCTCGTCCATGGAGTCTTTGGCACCCAGTGCGCCAATCGCACATGTCGCTCCTATCGGTCCCATTCTTCCAAGCTTGGGACTCGAAGTTAGTCAAGGCCTAGCAGGAGCCCTTTCCTCTCTGCCAGTCAATGCTCAGCTCGAAGGAGGTAAGAACTTTAGAATTTTTCGAATTTGAATAGACTGAAAACATCATCAAAAACCTTGTTCTCTAGGTCTTCGTGGTGTTGTGGCTCGAAGCAACCTTCGGATGATGTGGATCAGGGAATCTGTCCGTCGCCGTGAAGCTCTTTCGAGAGCAATGTTCCAACGTGCCATGGCGGATGAGCGAAGGCTCCTGGCTTTCGCTCGAGAGTGGTTCGGGGATTGTCAGGATGTAGTCCAACTCGTGCAGGACTCGACTGCTGCTTTAGAAGAAGCTGAAGCTATTGAAGCAGAGGACGGAGCACAGCAAGAAGGAAATGGAAACAACGAAATGGCTCAATGCGAACGTCGTGAATGGTGCATCAGAGAATCTACCCGTGAAGATCTCGAGAGAGCAGTGCTCGAGCACGCGAAGGCGGAGGAGCAAAGGACCCTGGCTATGGCTCGAGAGTGGTTCGGGGACTGTCAGGCTGTACTTCAACTCGTGCGGGACTCGATTGCTGCTTTAGAAGAAGCCGAAGCTATTGAAGCAGACGACAGAGCACATCGTGATGGAAATGGAAACAACGACGTCGCTCGATTCAACCCTTGTGAGAGGTGCATCGAAGCTATCGAGAACGCAATGCTCGAACACGAGTACGCGGATGACGAAGGAGCACAGCAAGCTCAATAACAAGTGGGAAATGGAAGCAACATCTAATTTTATAAGGAACATTTATATTTGATTCATATTGTTTTTTTAAAACACATTTTGTTGTCCTCGTATATCTTTCAAAAACTATGAAAATTTGGTCAAGTTTTTTACTACTATCGCCTGGTACGCTTCACGTTGATGGTCGGCAGTTCGTAGTCATCGTTGCATTCTCTAGAAGTCTAGAAATTAGGTTAGATTATCTTCCATATCTAACCAGAAGATAGTGTCGATTATTGAGCTCATGCAAAAAATTAAATTTGATGCTTTGAAATTCAGGAAGAATGTGAAATGATTCAGAAATCATGTGAAATGACAAACTAAGTTCAAAAAGAGATATATTAGGTTGGTAAGAAAGTTTCTTTCTTTTTGGCAGGGTTGTTTTTGAGGCTCGATTTCTGGTTCTAGAAGAGGCGTACCGGGCCAAACTATTTTTTGTTAGAAAGCTGTGTTCAATGTCAATCAGACTGTCGATTGGTTAGGTTTCATCTCACTCCGTGTTGATGAAATGACGATTCTTTTGGCCCTTATCCCAATGCAAAAAAGCAACATGCCTATATTTTTATTCTTATTTGGTCTTCAAACACCTGGTATCCGGAAAAAATTTGTGGATATATATAAAGGACATGTTCCTTCATCGCCTATAATTGGAGTTCGGTTCTAAAAATTCCGCCCAGGAGAGTTCAGTTTGAAAGATGGCAACGGCCTAGTGAGTCGGATCTTCATCAATTGCTAAAAACCGGGGAGGTGGATCCATTTCAAATCATTTATAAAATGTCACAGGTATTGTCCTCTTGTCAACCAAGTTTTGTGAACGGATCGTAGTCTCTTGGCAAAGTCAAAAACTAGGTTGATTCGTAACCCGTGTTTTTCCGGACAACAATACGTTTCGCTATGTAGACATTGGTATGTTTCACCTATCATTTCTTCGCACGTTCAGTTGGCTGGATGATCTAACTATTGTAGATGAGAAGTGGGTAAGATACTCTATAAATGTGCGGAAGGGTCAGTCGATTAACAAAGAAGGGCTAGCTCTGGACATCCCGGAACCCAAATTCCCCGTAAAAATGGGTATGCTATGTATTTGGTGGTCTATCAAAGGAATGGAGACTAGGAACTTATAGATAAAAGTATCATTATAACTGCCGTCTCGTATAGTTTTTAATTAATGATATTTAATTTGGCAGTCGAATCGGGACAAGGAGAAAAATCCAAAGTTCACATATAGCGCGACAATGCGAGATCGCCCGTGATTAGTGAGATCAGCCAAAAATTCATGTCGCTCAGCTGAACTATTCTTACGCACCCGACGTATTTTCCAGACTTTGTTCTTTCAGACAAATGGTCGTTTGGGGCTCTTAACCGTCATCTTGATAGAAAACACTTCAATCGAAAAGATGACTCAAAATAGGAGTTGCCCCACTTTTTCAATCGCAGCCCTTCTCGTTCTAGGCCGAGGGGATCAAGAAATTACCAGAGCGTTGCCAGACAACTATCGATGCTCTTGGACGTTACTTTCATTGATCTCGCCCTCTCCGCTTTAAGGAAAATCGGACCAAAAATTTTGCCAAAAAAGAAAGAAACTTTCTTACCAACCTAATACTTTAAGAAAAGATTGTTCAGGTATTTCCAAATGAATTCGATTTTTTTCCATGGATCTATTCGGTCATAAACGTACAATTTAGCTGGAGTTCAAGCCCATATCAATAAGCTTGACGTTTGAATACTAGGGAATTACAGTATTTTCAAGGTGTTTCACTGGAGTTTTAAATGCTCCATATGTCCTATCTTCAGGTAACGAAATAAACGTTTTTGGAAACAAGATTCAAATTTTTCCAAAACTGAGCTTGTTTGGACTCGTTTTAAAGCTCATATTTAGACCCATTTCAAATTAACAAAAGTATTTTCAAATTTCGGAAACGAACCAAGTTATGGTCGAAACTATATTTTCTCTAATTCTCTTATCTCTATTTCAATAACACATTCGAATATGAGATTTTTCTCATGTCTGCTGACCTTTTCGCTTGTACAGCGAGAGAGGAGAAACGCAGAGAAATCGAGAGAGTAAGCTGCATATTGCGTTCCCAAATTTTCATTTTTATCCCTCGACGACTTTTTGAATAGACGTCTTAGTTTTGAGAGGAATTTCCAGAGAACCTTGAAAATGAATGGGTTCCGGATGACTTCTTTGATTTTTCTGCAATTCTGACTTTATTCCAGTATTCTCCAAGTACTTTATAAATGAATAAGTACTGGAAATTACTATTGCTATCATATTTTTCTGAAATTGTTTTGGTTTTCCTAAGGTGAGTAAACAAATCTGACAACGTTTTATTTTCAAAAATAAAAAAATTAAAGAAACAAATTCGTGGCTGACGTGAAAAATCTTCTTCCAAATATGGATATCGCCATTTTGAAGCCGGATACCATTACGATGATCGCCAAGAAATAATGTTTTTGGAAGTATAAAAATGGTTCGTCGTGCGAACAAGGCAAGAGAGAATTCGAGAAGTGGGTTATTGAATAGTTTCAGCGTCTAAAATTACAGTTTTTCAGATTATCTTCTTAGCGCCAACAACGTTCTTCAAGCTCCCGAAGCAGGAGAAACCTCAGGTATATAACATTTTTATGACTTTTAAATACAATTTCATACTTATTCAAGAAGAAATACCTCGTCCAGACTCAATTTTTTGCTGTTTTTCCTAGTTTCTCTAGTTCCTTTCCAAGAATCTTTTTAACTGAACTGTCCTATAAGTGGGTTTTCGTGTCAAAACTTTTGTCCGGGTTTTAGCTGTCAAGCTTCCTGAGAAAAATATATTTAAGATTATTGAGAAGCTATTTAGTATATGTTTTGTTTCATTTGAGAATAAAACTCTAAAAGACCAAGTACCTTGAGACCAGTGTACCCTTTCGACACGACTTCGAGAATTTTTTGGAGAACTTTCACAAGAAATCATTTGTAAATTTCTCGAAGAGTTTTCCAAAGAACGTGTTAAACTAACATGTTTAAACTGAGTTTTTTAGGCCCCTACGTTAAAATGACCTAACAACACAAGGTGAATATCAGATTAATTTTAGACCAAAAAAAGTGGTGGCCAAAAAAGACCAACGTGCAAAAGTAAGGTCGTGAAGGTAGAAAGACTGAAAAACGAGAAAAATTAGCAACGACACTCCGAAATTCCGCATTGAAAGAGGGAATTAAATAAAATTCCAAGAAATTCTTTCAAGAAATTCTTATCGAAAGTTTCATAAAACTTGAGACTGTTGTTGTAGTTGTTTTCGTTTCTTCCGTTTCTTCCACATTTTATGCTCTATGATTTCAGGTTAAAAAGGGAAAATCGTCGCTTCGATATCCAAAAAGAAACAAGGAAACATCTTTGACATCAAGCCAGTCGACCGAAGTTGGCTTGGACGTCGTCCATCGCTATAGAGAAGAAATTCATGCCCGGAACTCGGACAACATTTTCCGAGCAGGTGTTTCCGCCGGATTGATGAGGAATGCGAACCCACCAATGTATATAAATTTTTTTAAAAAATGATGATTTTGTTGTTCCTGTTGAAAATGTGTTGTTGTTTAATAAAGTTGAAAGTCGAGAGTTTTTTCCAATGCTAAAATATCGGTTAGCCACCTCGGTTTTCTATCTGATACTGACAGAGCATGTCAATAAGGTGTTTTTGCACGTGATCTTACCACATCTTCTCATCTACATCTATGCACGTCCCTTTTTGTCCAGCTGTCTCTTCTTCCAATTACCGTTACCATTGTTAACGATGCGGGTAAGCGATTGCCCATTGCGCATAGTGTAGGCAATAAAGTCAGTTAGTAAGATGTTCTAAACTAAGCTTGTGGAAAAATGATTCTTTGAAAATTGAAAAAATGGTTCTTAAAAAGTTGATGCTCAATTTTCCAATTTTCTTTTCACAGGTAAAACGGGATTGCCGAAAAGCTGACGAAGAAGCACAGCAGGCTCAAAAACAGAAAGAAAATAGAATCAAGTTGGTCAAGATTTTAACAACTATTGCCTGGTACGCTTCGTCCAAATTACAATGTAAACATGCCGCTTCAAGTAGTAGTTCAGCAGTTTCTAGTGTAGTTGCATTTTCTCGAAATCTAGAAGCTTCGATCTGAAATTAGATTATAGAATTTTTCTTACCTATTCAGAAGATAGTTATTGCGCTCATGATCAAAGTGAAATTCGATACTTTGAGATTTAGGAAAAAGATAAAGTTGTTAACATTGAGTAATAGTCCTCTCTATTTCCAGACAGTTGTTATTTAGAAAAATGGGGAGGCGTACTTAGAGTGTCTATAATTTGATTGGAATATTAATTCTAAAACCGATCAAAGTTCGAAAGGAGTGTGTACAATTATACACAACAACAGAAAAAATATTCAAAAAAGTAATACTCTTGAAAAAAAATTTCAAAAAAAAAACTCAGTTTTTGTTTATCTCTGGAAATTCGGTGTGGTACATGCAAAACAACGGAATACAGTTCTGAAACTTTAGACTGAAATAGCTCAGCTGAAACAGACAAGCAGGTTCTAAAATTTTCAAAGGTGTACACTATGTTTTACCTATCCTGAAATTTTCACCAAAATTTAAATTGACTACGTGTTGTGGTTTTATTGTGAGCGTATCTTTGAAATCTTCTATTCTTAATTGTATTTGTTTCCAATCGGTTAAAACAAATCTCCTAGCATAAAGAAGATTTTCGTAGTCCTCTGAAAATTGATGACAATTTCTTCCCAACCATCTTTTTCACCTACTATCGTCACCATGCTCATTAATTTTCCAAGAGTAGCACACATATTTTGCCAATACACGCACGCGATACAGATTATTCGTGAAAACTGAAAGCGATAATTGTTCGAAGAATGATACACATGCTGTTTGCTAATTTGGTCAATACATGCGATAAAGATAATTATGGATAATTATTTGAATCTGGGAGCAATTGTGGGCGTCTTTTTTCTTTTTGTGATTTATTTCAAAAATACACGCACGTCCCCACACTTTTCCTCTCGATATAATTGTGGCAGACTCCTTGTTGTTTTTATCCCGGTATATGAAATCTTGTCTATTCTTCTGAAACTGCCTTAACACTTAAAATAGAACATACCATTCAAAGTCAATCTCATTTAAAAATCATAAAAAATCACAAATGCATCCCTCAAAATTCAAAATATGATATATGAGACATATAAAATGTTCATAAAAAACTCCACAGACAAATGAGCTGCGTTTATAGCACAGCCCACGCTCAAATTTTATGTTTTGCCTACAAATTGGCTGCCATTGACTATACTGTGTCACGAGTCGCAGTTTGTTATGGTATATGGTTTTCGTCAAGCTCCGCATGACTCGTTTTGGGCGTGTCGTAGATGTCGCGTCATTATACCGTGATGCGGTTATTCAGAAATAGCAATTTTCTGTTATTTTTTCTTATGCAGAGTGAAGTGAAATTAGAAATTTGTTGGGGCCGCAACAATGAAATTAAATGGAGCTTTCTAAGCCATTCCTGTTGAATTGCGGCCTACCGTGAGAGACATCTGAAGGAAAATCCATGTCATTCAATGTCAAAAAATTTGTGAAATAATTTTTAGTTTCAAACATACTTGTTTGTCCACTAGCAACACTGCCTATTTACTTGGCCCTCCTCTCTCAAAAACTTTTAATTAAAAAAGAAGCAATGACCAATATGATGCGGGACAGAGACAAAAATCTGAGTTTTCAATTGTGTTGATTTTTATTACTTTTCACGTAATTGTTGAAATATTCAAAGCGTTTTCAAAGGATTTTTATTGAAGGCCCTAGTGCGAATTACCGTATTTTGAAATTTATTGACTATTTCCTGCGTTTTTTGACAGACTTGTGCTGGTTCACATAGAAAACAGCGATAAAAATCGACGAAAACTGGAGAAAATAAGAAAATAAAATCAAAAATATGATCAAAAGATACAGTAGTTCGCTCTTGAAAAATTCAGCAAGACGTCCTTACTTGCATTGATTTCCGACAAGAGTTATAAACAATAAACTTTTTTCTCACTCTTGCTTGGCGATTATTGTAAATCTTTCTTCCATGGGTGGTCTGTCACTGATTACAATCTGTACTCTCTTTCTATCTTCACACCTACGCAAGCCAGTTTTTCAGTTTCTTCAGTTTTTTGTCCAATGTACTGAAAACAAGATTGACTGTCAGATTATTTCTCGTTTCTCATCTAATAATAGGGTGTAAAAATTCTAATTTCGAGTATTTTTTAGAAATTCTTAATATGATAAGTTCTCATCATGCATTTAATTTTATAAGGCTTTTATCAGAACGTTTTCTCCGATGAGTTAATATTTTAATCAGCTCAAAAATGTCTGAAAACTCTTCACAAACAACTATGACAAAATTTCTCAACCATTAAAAAAGATTTCCGCACTTTTCAAAGATTTCTTCTTTTTTCTGTCAGTGTGATGACAGACAGATTCATATCTTTCATCTCTTAGATCAACATTGGAATTCGACGGATACAGAACCAGCCATAAGAAAAAAAACTTGAAGATGTTCCTTCTTCCTCCTTTTTGTCCTTTTTGAAGAATTTCGGCGCCAAGTACAGCCAAAAAAAATTATCAATCTCTCACCTCCCTTCCACATCAAATATCTGTTTTATCATTTATATGACCAAATGATAACAACCAACTACCTGCTCGTAAAAATCTTACGATTCGTGTAGAGGAGGTGTTTATTCCATTTTATTCACTGCTCGGTCATACGATTCGTATTTTCTTCATTTTTTCCTACCCCGTGTTATATGTCAATTTCGACACCAAACTCGGTGAGGGGGAAAAAGTGCATTTCATCGCGAAAAAAGTGCGAGTGGGCGGACGCTTTTTTTCATTTCGATGACACCTTTTTTGATTGGAGAACGACCACACCTCCAGATTGTATTGTTCCATGGGTTCTGTGTCACTTTCATCGCCAGCTTGTGTTTCTCTGGCGGGTAACAGATGAAACTTTTGTTTTCGTCCTCCCAAAAAGGGAAACAATCATTTTTTGTTCTTTTGATTTCTAATCGAAATAATATCTTCCTGGTTCCCACCTACTGTCTTTCTTCGTTTATCCAAATTTGATTTCCAGAAGATGGCTTCTACAAACAAGGCACCAAAAATCGACATTAATAAACTTCCACCATTCTTCCTCCAGATGTTCCCACAAGCCAAACAGATCCTCACTACCGATCCAATGCCGGGAAGAGAAGCGGAGCACGCCGCAGCGATCAAAGTGATCCAGGATTTTTTGAACACCGACTTCCAGAAGCCAATTGATTTGGAAAATGTTTGCGGACATAAAGCTCCAGGAGTTGTTATGAAGTGAGAAAAAAGATAGAATTGTGAAAAATTGGAAAAGCTGGAAAAATTTACAGAGAAGGATACTGTCCAGCCTGTTATAAGAAGGAGAATATCGATGAGTGTCTTCAGTACATGGAATTATGCGAGTGAGTTGGGATTTCTAGAAGAGAAGCCTCGAGTTCTAGAAAAAAGGATTTAGTGAAAATGAATCAGCCTGTTGAGAACCGATTGGAAACAAGTTTTGATTTTTTTCGTCTCAGTCTGAGAGTATACTTTGTTTCGTGAGTCTTACTGTATCTTGAACTGTCACCTCTCATTGATATCATTCAATTTAATTTTAATAAATTACTGGAATCTCGACAAATTAAGCCGGTCAGATTCCAAGAAAAAAATTAAACCAAAATATGAAAACTCTGTTGAAGAAGTTTGGATCACAGATATAGTTTGATTTACAAGCGATCACCTTTTAAACAGAGATTTTCATCAAAATTTCGGGATACGTTGAGAATAGTCTATCTATGTGAAACCAACCCGTAGTGAGGTCAGTGGATCAGTTAATAAAATCAATAAGTTCTGTTTACAGGAAGTATGGCCCAGAAAGAGCTTCAGAAATGATGAAAGAAGCAGCAATGGCCAAGGCATCTACCTCCGGGACTTCCAGCTCATCGCAGGGATCTTCTTCCTCCCAGAAGAAAAATTAAATGGAGATAACAATCTCATCCCATCTTTTTTCTGTGTATGTGTGAACAACCTACTAATATAATCCTCTCGATTTCTCTTGATTTTCATTTTCTAACTTTTGAAATCTTTTAATGTGAACCCAAAGTTAATTGTTGTGTCTGTTGGTGACAAACTCTCGTTCTCTCTTCCTACTTTTGATAAATGATGATAAGAAAAATGTAAGGAATGCATGCCTGTGTTAGAACATTCAACAGAACACATATCCAATGACGTATTTTCGCCGAACTGAGATTGAAATCATAACGGAGAAGGCCGTCTCAACACTTTCACTGTCGGTTCACACTTTCATAATGACGAGGAGGACAACCGACTTGGATGCAGAACTCAATAAGCCAGGACGAGCCAATATCGTGTGACCTTTTACTCTACATAATAAGAGCAGACAGAGAAACTGCCCGGCAGACGAACGGGACCTTCGAATGCGCATCGAACTGCTACACACACGCGAGCGAGGGTGTATTCAAATTGACCGACGGTCAGCTGACACCAAATGTTGTTTTATGGTCCACCACCCAACCATCCTCTATCTTTCATTTCTCGTTCTGACAATGTATTTTCTGATATTTCTGAACGGAACTATATCATGGTTTCTATCTAGGACTCTTTTTTCTCTAAAGAGAACGAATTTTGGATTTCTAATATTCTTTTAAGAACTTTTCATTTGTATAATTTTATTTTCAAACTTCACATCTTTGTTCATTTTTGTCCACTCTAAAATTCACATTTCCAGAATGGTTTGCCCAACACCACCACCGTCAACCGTCTCCAAAGCGGAACAGCCTGAGCCAGAAATGAAAAAAGAGAAGAAAAAGAAGGTTTTTCGAAGAGAAACAGTTGCTGACAGATTGCTGGCGTCTGCGAAGAAGATGGCTGAAATGAGGATAGCCAAAAATTCAGAAGGTGAAGCGAAGAAAAAAGAGATGAGTGGTGAAAATGGTGTAGTTAAACTGACAAGTTCGCAGAAATATGGTAAAGGTAAGCATTGTTTTTTTTCAAAGTTACTTGAAAGGCTGGAAAATCCTTCAGATCAAAAATCATTTTGGCTGGAAATACATCATTAACTTTTGCGAGGGGCCCGTCCTTACCGGGCTTTTTTCAAAAATCTTGACAGCCTGGGTTTACAGTAGTTTTCTTTTCTCCTTGTTCGAGAATTTTGGGGTCAAGTAACAAAATTAACAAGATCTCTGTCAAGTAAAAAACTTACAAAACATGGATATTTGTTTGACGAAGTTGCGTTGCTGAAAATTTAAAGATTTTGTCCAATATGAAAATCCGGGTAAATTGGAAAGTGCTTTTCAAGTATACTATTCGTACCGTAAAATATTAGTTTTTTAGAAGGGTCCCTGTTATAGAACGGCCCTGCGGAGGTGCTCAGAAAAGATAGACAGACCATCCTTCTAATACAGCTTACGTGGTAGTCTCGTTTAGAGTGGTTCCAATGCAATGGTTTTAATTTTGAATAACTCTGGCAATTACCACATTACACAAAAATGAGCCAACCATAGATTCGGATCTTTTTGTAACTCCTTGATATTCGCAATTTTCGGTTTCCTTGTTCATTTCAATTTTTACAGCTGCACACGAGATTGATGATCTATCGGCATTGGAGTGGGAGACATCATCCGAACGAAGTGGACCAGTTGTTTGATTTTCAATTTTACCGCACTGCCAAAATATGAATTTGTTTCTTTTTCCTGTTTCTTCACCTTTCCACAAAAAACATTCTTGAACTACAAGCAATCATGTGCTTTTTTTGCTCCACATAGAGCCTTGAAAAAAATTTACGAAATCGCAATGCAAAACATAATAAAGGAAAATGTATACATACGAAAATCGGTTGGTGGTGAGTTTTTGAATGGACATTCAGGGTAATTTTCTTGGGACCCTTCTCTTCACAAGTGGACATTGGGGAGAAGGGACGGAGAAAATAGGTGGGGAGTGTGCGGTCAGTTCCCGGTGACCCGAGACTGGAAGAATAAAGAGCTGTCAACTACTTTTTTTTGAACACTCTCTTTTTTGTGTCTAACTATATGTCTACTAGCTTGGAATTTATATGTTTTATGACGTGGCAAAAATCCCAGTTGCCCTCATTTATGATTGAGGATCATGCTATAGTTGCTAGTTGCATCTCTCTCAAGTTTTCTGCTCGATTTCCTGTCATGTTCTTTGTCAAGGTATTTCTTCATATCCAGACCACCAAAAAATATTTCATATGTATATATGTGAATGTATACTTGTACCGGAAGTCTATGTCTTTTTTGACTCGCCTTGTTATTTTTTCCAACTTTTTTCATACTATACTAAATATCATTACACTTTCTGAGGTACTTCGAGATGTTTTCAAAAAACTCATGATGAGAGAGTTCACACCTTTTGTTCAACACGACCCTATAATTTTTTGAATGCTACGTAAGTTTTCTTGAAGCCCGGGGAAGACGAAAATTTTAAGAGGTAGGTCAAAGTGAGCTATTGAGGGGTAGACTGAGTGGTCAGCAAGGGGTCCAGTCCCCCCAACAAAACGGAAGAGCATAAAAGGCGCACCTCTGTAGGGAGGAAAGCCAAGCGTCCATGCGGTCATCAATTCTTTTGCTGCCCACTTACCCAAAACTATACTTTTTTGTTCGAATACCAACAATTGTGTGTGTTATCTGTGTCTTTTTGCGTTAATCATGGTCAACTGGTTGCATTGTTCAACTAGTAGTCTTGTCGAAAGTGCATTGACCTTATTTTTTCAGTTTTTGGGGCTACCGAAATCTAAACATGTATTCGTTAAGTCTGTAGTGTTTTAAGTTGCTGAAATTTCAGACTTTTGGTCTGTAGAGAAGACCAGAAATTCCATGAAGCATATACCTCTTCACATTTTTTCGTCAACTGTTTTTAATCAGATCAAGGTTAATCTTTTCAAGAAAATGTTTTTATCGTTTCTTTGAAATTAGGTGAAAATATAAAAATTGATTTATTCTTTTTCTAAATCTTCAAATCGGTCCCTCGTTACTTCAATATCAAATATTGTATATCTAGTTCTGTGATCGATTAAAAAATTTGAACTATCACCATTTTTTTCTGTAAATTAATTGCTGTGCTCAACCTTAGCTCCTTAAGAGTTAAAACAACGTTTTTTGTAAGGTTTTTGAGGTATTAGTGATAGTAGGTACATTCGTGCCAGTCAGCTTGGTGGTGTAATTTTTCTCCAAGTTGTGGTTCAGATCTACTAATCTAAAATATTTTAATAGTAGATCGAATTCTTCAAACTTATCAGACCAAAATTATCGTGGTAGATCAAATCTGATCTTGCGGAATTTTTCTGTTAAAAAAAGCGAAACGACAAAAATAAGAGAATATACACATCCTCTTTGATTTTTTTCTGAATACATTGTTGTCTATTCTAGTTAATTTTTTTTTCAAAATGATGTTGTAAATTAACATTATTATTCTAAAATACGTTTTCTGCAAATCAGTAACTTTTCTATTCAATTTTTTCATTTTCAACCCAAATTTTCTTTGTAATAATCCAATCAAATAAATGTTTCCCAAAACCCATTTTACTTTTTATGAGCTAACCCTTACTTCCATAACTATTTTGGCACTTCGCCACTCTCCCCCATTTCCAAAAAAATTATGCTCATTCTTTCTCAAAACTTGTTCTTTATAAGAAAAGAACTCAAAAAAGATTGATGGAAAATGATCGGAAACGGAGGTTGCGGCGCTGCTCTCCTTCTGTCTCTCTTATCCTTCCCGTGTTTTCTTGTTTCAACTCACCGACTATAGTTACTGACGCATTCCAATGCAGGCTATTATCGCTCAGCATGTAATGGACACTGAGACCCAATTGTTCCAAATCTATATGTGCACTTTAATTGCTCGCTTATACTTTTCCTGTCCCATTTCCCCTCCTTCTTGTCCTCCCTTGTTGTATAGTTGGAATCTTTCTTTGTTACCTTTTTTCTTTTTTTGGTGATTGTTCAAGTATCCCTAACTTTTTTCAGTTCTTACTCTCCGCAAGATCACAAGTGTTGGATGAGTGAGACATTCTGATGTTGTCTGCTCACGAGTACACATGTAACCAGTTCCAGTCTTTCCATGCTGACCGTCTTTCTATATTTGGTCGTCTTTCCAATTTTTGCCTTTTCGCAGTTTTTATCCTATGATGGTGAGTTTTTTTCAAGTTATTGTTTTCATCACCCAAGGATTTTGTTCCAGCAATTCGAATGAGGGTACCAGGACGTTGTATGTCGGGTGATTATGATTGCGGGTTAGGTCAGTGTGTTCCGATTTCACAATTTCGAGATGGTAAACCAGACTGTATGGATGGTAGCGATGAATGTGAGTCTAGAAACTTCATCTAATTCTTCACACTTTCAATTTTCAGGGTGTTTCATCGGCCAAGTTAGTTGTGGCCCAGTGTATTGTGCAGACTACAAAGATGCACTTCCATGTATTGTATATCCAAAGTGTGACGGGTCCACAAAACAATTGCCCTGGTGTTCAGCATCTAGTGAGTCGAAAATGTAATTGATTATTGTGAGTTTTGAATTTTTCAGAAGAAAAGCTATGCGCTGATAAGACATCGTTTCCGTGTAAGGGTTATGGAGAATGTGTTTTATGGGAATGGTTGTTAGATGGGAAAAAGGATTGTATCGATGGAAGTGATGAAGGTAAGTGAAGAAAACAGTGATTCTTATTATTAGCAATATAATTTTTAAGTTTGGAAATTGAATAAAAACCGAATCTATAGATTGAATGAAAACCAAATCTACCTGCTGTATTTTCATTTCAAATTTGCCGTATTTTCTCTGATAGAATATTTCGTTATACATGCGCTTTGAATTATATTATCTAGGTTCTCATGAAAGCTGTCAAAAATTTGTCAACTAGTAAAACATTAGTGATAGTATGATAAGTAATCTATTATTAGAAGAATCATTGATATCTCTATCAGAAATCAAGAAACTCTAGCAGAAATAATACGGTTTGAGTGGGCTTCTATCTGAGAAAATGCGGTAATCATCTTAATTTTAGTAGGAAATATCAATTGAGCTGTTAGTGAGTAATTTGAGAGGTAGAATTTTATTTGAGCTATAGAACAATTTAGAAAAAAAAAATATTTTCACTATTTCATGGAGAATGGATATGGTGGCTGATTTACACTTGCTCTTTAGCTCGCTTTTCGGATTTTTAAAACCTCAAAAATGCTACTAAAAGTTTTATACTGCAACTTTATTCCCCACTAACGCCCGATTTGTTTCAAACATCCTTTATTTCAGATGAAAACTATGTTATGCCACTCGAACATGCATATCGTTGTGCTCGTAACCAGACCGGTCTGTTCCTCCCGAAACCCATCCCACCACCACCTGAAGATCATCCATCGCTATATGTAGAAGGTTGCTCGATGTGCTCAAAACCACCCGCTTCGCTCGTCCCGTCCACTTCGATTTCATCAGAAGGAACAATGGACCACACCACACCGAAATACCCTTTCATAACATCCCCACCTTCAGGAAATACACAACCACCGCTGAGCAATTTCCCAATTTTTCCCAACGAGCAGGAAACGAGGCCCGGGGATTTCTTTCCAGTAAATGTTCCATCTGGTGTTGAGATTTCGAGAGTAACAAGTTCTCAAAAACCTAACGAACCGATTGGAGAGTTCTTTCCATCACACTCATCGACACCACTTCCTCCTCTTCCTCCTCTTACTGAACCCACAACTCAATCTCACACATTTCGACTCATCACAATCCCATCCATAAGCCAAACACAATTCCCTCAAGCACCACTCATCTTCCCGGGACGTCCAGATTTGCCACCCATCACTGCAGCACCCTCACCTCTAAACAATTGGCCAATTCCAATTGTGACCACCACACCGGATTCACATCATCAAGGTCCACTTCCGCCGATTACCTACCCGACTATCGAGGAAGGGGGTTCCGCCAAGATTCCACCTATAAGACCGGGTATCATTATAAGTCGACCTGTGACTCCAAAGAAGCCAGTGGATTTGCCAGAAGATGATGATGATTACTACGGAGATAGGGGAGGAGGATCGCCGCCAGGAATCAATCCATTTGACCTGCCGACACGTCCATCGCCTACATTTGCTCCAAGTGTGTTCCAGACAGCAGGTCCAGTTGGTTTCCGACCTATTACCAAACCTAGCGAAGAACCTGTTGAAAACGAATCGGGATATGGTGAAAGCCCCAACAAAGGAATCGGTGACACATTAGTCCCTCTCATACCCGGCCGTGTGTTACCCAGCATTCCAACACGGAGGCCTCTAACAATTCCAAGTTACTTCACAACACCTCCATCTCCTTCACATTTCCCAAATTCACCAGAACATCACACAACCCATCCAACTGGTGGAATGTTACCAACTCTAATCCCTCAGACAGAAGTTGACAAATATCTTCAAACGCAAATTCCTCCATTTGAAAAACCAGGAGCGACAAGAAAACCAGAAGGTTTCATTGAAGAGAAACCACTAACACCACAACCTACACATTCTCCAGAAGTACCGGGACCTGGAACAAGTGGGAAAGAGGAGGAAGTCAACCAGGAATCAGGCAAAGCAACAACAACGCGATCGAAAATCATACATGTTGGACCGAATGGAGTTGTAGAGGAAACTGAAAAAAATTTGCCGGGATCTGACAAAGAAGGTGTTCCTAGCGGAACAGGAATCGAGGGTGGTACTGGATCAGTTACCGGATCGGACAAAATAATTCACATTGGTCCTACAGTTCAAACAACTCAGTCTACTGCAGAGTCTTCCAGTAGCTCTACAATATCAAGCAGTTCGGAACCAAGTACAGTATCCTCTTCAACATTACCGACAACAACTGTGAAAACTGGTGATCCAAAAATCGACGAATGTCTTTCTAAAATGTCAGACACTGGGACATATGTTGTTTGTGATTGTCCTAACGGCCAATTTAGAAACTCGGGAACAGGAAATTGTGAAGGTAAGTCACTTATTCATTCGTCTCAGTTAAACGAGAATAATTCAGAAACTCTCTCCCTAATGAATATCAAAATTCACGTTGGAACCATTTGCAACACTGACAAAGCGTCGTTCGAACAAAAACAAAGGATATTACACCAGAAGGTAACCCAAAACAATGATGGTGAACTTAGTATAACAGTTTTTAGATCGCCCAATCCTACCGATCTTGCATTCGTTCTTCAGAGCATGAAAACGCATTAGTTGCAACAATCGACTGTAAGGAATGTGATGTGCAAGAAGTGAATCGTCTGATAATGACCAGATCCTTTGGAGAGCCAGGCACTTTGAATGTTAGCGCTGAAGCACTGGGCTCAAGTCTCTGCTCTGATTCTGATTTCAACCACTGTCACGTCTACTCGGATTGTGTTACAGACAATGAGAATCTTCGATATGCCTGTCGATGCAAAAAAGGAACTACTGACACTTCTGAAGGATACGGTAGAACCTGTGAGGGTTTTCCAGAGGAGTCTGAGTGAGTTTTGGTGTTCTCAAAATAGAGTACAAGGACAAAATTTCAGTTGCATCAAGATTTTGGGGATCTGCTTGATCGTTTGGTTGTTATTTTTACTCGGAACGCTCATGCTATCATTGCTATTCTGTATATTGTGCTACGCACTTTGTCGAAATCGATGCTGCCGACAAATCGCTATTCATCCAGCAAACGCAGATGGCTTACAAACAGTGGTAATTCTCCACATCTCATTAGTAAGAACAAAAAGTTTTCTGATTTAAGGTCATTGGACCGAAAGCCGCCAAAAGTCTAGACCCCAACCGTGAACGTCTCCCTCATATGAAAGCAATTTTTGCGGAGAGCTTGAAACACAGTGCTAAAGGATCCACATCAGTTGCCAGTGCTTTCGCTCTAGCAGATTTTAGAAGAAAAAAAGTTTCAAGACCACCAGATATGAGTCAGGTTATCGAAGAAACTACTGAGGTGAGAAAATTAATTTCTTATGTTTGTTCAAATTTTGATTTCATAAATTTTAGTTCCCGGTCCCAAAATTGTCAACTTCTGAGTCAATGCCAAAAGTCAATAGCCTTGCAAAACTATCAACGAACTCTGAGCCTCCAACACCCGTAGGAGTAATTGAAACGCCGATTCTTGAGAAGGTACATCTTTTTTCTCCTCAGAAACACTTGAATGAGTGCTATGATCATTTGAAATTTTTATTTTTAGAACTCAAGCTCTGTGTCGCTTGTTTCGGCAAACGACAACGCACCTCAACTTCCCAATTTACCATTGCCTCTTCCTGTGCCAATCACTACAAATGCTTCAACAACCAATTTAGAAGACGCGATGTCGAGCAATGAAAAAAGAGCAGGCAGTGCTCCTCACGAACAACAAGTTAGTACTAGCAACAAGAGAAAAAAACAAAACATGAGTGTTTTCGGTGAGAAAGAATAGGAAATTTTTTAAAGGTGCCGGAAGCGGAAAGACCCGCGTCATCACATTCAATCGGAGTGCAGCCAACCATCTGGGAGACGTATCGAGTACTTGGACAACAATACTCAAAATCTGATTTGACTGGTGGGAAGAGTGATAGTGAGACCATGATATTAGTCATAGTTTGATTACAGAAAGAAAACCAAGTGTAGATTCTTTGGAACAAATGTTTGAAGCAAGGTTGGCTGAGACAGCTAGGACAACAAAGACAATACCAACTGTCCGGACCGAAAAGTCAGACACTTCTGCAATTACGTTCACAGCCAAACCCAACAAAGAGAAGACAGAGTTAGTTTGGGGGCAACTTTCTGACAAGCGAACCTCGACAGTTTGCGAACTCAGAAAATTTTTAGGATAAGTTCCGAATAGCCTATATGAACACTTCTGAAAATGTTAGAATCAGCTTGCCAGAGTTTCAGAAAAAAAAACAGTTTTTTCCAGTGCAAAATCCAAAATAATCGAAAACGATTTTATCAACATTCAAGACGTTCTAGAACATGAAATACAATTTTGTTTTTTAGAATTTTTTCAAAAAAAAGTTTTCAGAATATATTTAGAACTTTTTGCCACTTGATCGAGAAAATTTTTTTGAGTAAATGTAACAAATCTGGAACTGACTTAAATTTTGAATGAAGCATAACAAACTTCATGTTCTAAACCTTCCTCGAAGTTGAGAAGATCGCAATTGGAAATCAGGGTTTTTGGTCTGAAAACGCTATTTTTGAAACTAATACTGGCGAGCGGAATTCTGAAATGTAGATAGGGTATTCTTAACATATTCCGAAAATTTGATAAAAATCTGAGTTTACAAGGTGTTGAGATTCTTTTGTAAGAAGAATGTCTTTGGAAAACTTATTCGATACATCTTACAGTGAACCACCAACAACTGTTTCAAAGGAAGAAAAGTCATTACCTAATCCTCTGGAAACCGAAGAAGAGAAAGCAGCCGCTGTTGCAGAGCAAATAGAACATAACCTGGAAGAGCAAGAAGAAAAGAAATTGTAAATTCCTTCATATTTGTATTTTGGACCCTTACTAATTTTCAGAAAAGAAACCGATTCAAAACTGGCAGATATGATTGGAGTTACTAATTTCCACACTTCTAAAGATGTGTCTCCATCACGACCGGATTCTGGGGAAGGTCCTTCAAAAGAACCTGTCGCACCATGGGTTCCAGTTGAGGATAGACCGATTGCAGATACCCTCGAAAAATCTCTGGAAGCTGCATTGCTGGTTGAGATGGCAAAACGGGGAATTGAACTACCACTGTCCCCTAAATCAGATACCCCGCTTGTCAAAGAGTTAGAGAAAGTTTCAATAAATCCATCATCTCAAGTGATCAAGCCAGCTGCTCCCTTCGATCCAGCAGAAGATTCTGATATCATCCCAGTGGCCCCGAAAAAACCAGAGACCCCTAAAAAGACAGAAAGACGAAAATCGTCTGCAAAATCTATGAGTGCGCCATCACGTCGATCCAAAATCCCAAGCACGTCGCATTCGCGTGTGGGCAGTGCGAAGCAGATTGATGAACAGGATAATGAGGAGCCGGAAGTGTTTGTTCCGCTAGGAGCCAAAACAATTCTCCAAGACAAGAAGCGATTATTACGACGAAGTGGTGGTAGTGGTGGTGGCAGTGAATTAATTCCGTCAACAGATGAGAGTGATCCTGAAATCGCATTCTTCAAGCGTCTGGAGAAAATGAAGCAAGACCCGATGCGTTATCCGGTGCATCCCTATCGAAAATATGTACGAAGGAGGAAACCGGAAAGAACACTGTCTAGTATATCGGAGAAAAGCGCGGAAATCGCGGCAGAGGCAGCACTAGAGTATCCACAGGATACGTCAATTTCCTGTCCACCAACAACAAGGTAACATAACCTGAGAGCATTTCAGAGACAAAAAAACGAAATTTTCAGAGCATTCCTTGAAGCACCACCACCTCCTCGTCCACGATACAACTTCAGACGTAAAGTTATCGAGGCGACCGACGAGACATCTGATGTCGACCTTCCGAGACTTTCACCTGCACGACATCCGCATCCAGTGGTTAGCTCACCAGAGATTCCAGATGTAACGTTGCAGAGGTCTATGGAAAATTTGCATAAAGCAGAGATGAAAGATACGAAACCCCCATTCCATCCACAAACGCCAACGAAGAAAAGTGCTTTGTTAAAGAAAAAACAACCTAGCAAGGTACTATTAACTTCAGAACTAGTAATTGTTAGTTTTCTCATTGTTTCAGAGTGGCTCCGCGGCTCCCTCGGCATCCAGCGTTCACAGCAGCCGACACAGTAGCAAGTTTGCCTCAAAAGCCACCACTCCTCGTGGTGATGAAACGCCTTCTTCACTGACTTCTAGGAGTACACGACATTCTGTAATCAGCCGGAAAATTGCTATCAGAAGACAGGAGCTGAAAGCAGTCATCGGATCAGCACGAGATCTGTCGGGTTCGAGAATCAACAGTCGAGTCACACCTACACATGCTTTGCGAGGTGTGTATAATGTTTTTGTTGAAATGTTTTTGAAACAAATTTTGGAGCTTTCGGAATCATTCGTTCATAACATTTTAATGAGCTCTAGAAACTTTTGATCTCAGTGAATTATTTCACAACTAATAATTTCAGCTGCAAAATCAGTTGGGGATCTGTCCAGACCATTGAAACCAAATTGGGACATCAGCCCGTACCGAGACACTCCTGGACCCTCAACCTTCCTGCCTCCAATCACACCATCCCGTGGAGCAAGGACCACCTTAAACTCTCCACAACCAAGACATCGAAGAAGTGACAGCCACTTCTCCAACACTTCGCTCCCATTAATATCTCATTCCCCAACTTCTTTCTGGAGTTCTCCTTATTTCAATCCCTCGGAGGATACCAAAAAACCGCCGAAAGAAGATTTATGGTGGAATCCAAATAAGCGCATGTGACCCCCATTATCATTCCATATTCTTTCACTTTCCCCGTCCATATTGTCACAAAAATGTCTTTCTAATATTGAAAAAGTGCTTTCATGAATTATTCAAACCTACTGAATTCCTCCCCGTCATTTGTCCCATCTTACCCCTTTTCTTTAAAAGCCCAGTGAAAGATTTCAGTCACAAAACGCGTGTAATGAACATACATGTTAAGTTCAGCCCTTCTTCTACCCGTCATACAAACGTCCTTCATTCGATTTTTTTTCTCATTTTGTACCCACTGCGATCTCTAATAAACAATGAAATCCTGAAGTTTTTCTTTCAAATTTTTCTAGATTGTTGGCCTCCATGATTTCATTTACAATATAGTGTGGGCCCTAAAGTTTGGTGTGGGGGATCAATGTCCGTGGCAAGGGGTTGTTTTTCAGAAGAAGCTCTTGATTTCGATGGAAAATGAAAATCTAGAAATTTAATGAAAATCTTCTTTCAGATGAAATTCTTGTTTGTGTGCCTCCCAAGCCCAGAAATCGTTTATTATACCTTTTTTCAGATGGTTGTGAGTGCTTACAAAGACCGAAGAGCAGTTTGGTATTTTTATATTTCGTTAGATTTTTCTGGCAGCTGTTTTGTACGGTTACTTATGGTTACTTAGAAACACTTGTCGAGTTCACCTGTATGTCTCGTCAGAAAAATAATACTGAAAGATGAATTTCAAATGTTCGCACCATTCTTAAAAAATCAGAAGTTCAATTTGCCTACAAATACTGTTTTGGTCTAAATGTTAACCATCTGTACCTGGTTTCAGGTAAAGTGGTTTGCTGAATGTCTGAAAATGTCTCTAAAAAATATAAGTTATTGATTTTCAAATTTCTGGAAAATTTCAGGTCCACCAAACAGAAAAAAAAAGTTTTTAAAATAGATATACTTTATTTCATCTTGAAGTCCACTCAAAGTTTGAAATCAATTATCTCAATTGCTGCTAATGATGTGAAAAATTTGACAAACCTCGAAGATCTAATTTTGTAGGCTAGGATTGGAAATGTTCAGTCCCTTGTAACAAAGACAATTATAATTTTTAGACACCTGAAATTGGCAGTTTCGCACTCAAAAAAGGTAAAATTAATAAATTTTCGGAAAGTACCCATAAAACGAAGCTCACAAAAAACTGGTTTTAAAAACTACCCAAAACGAATACCGTGAAATTATGATAAAGATAATTTTGAATTCTGTTCATGAGATTTTCAGTCATGTTTTGAGCCTGGTATCAAATGCACGGACGCTATTCATGAGCTACATTATTTGCACTGTGAAAATCTCGGTTGAATTCAACAGGTTTATTGTGTTAGAAGGAGAGAAAAGGAATGACCAAGACAGCAAGAAGGGTATACGGCGACAAGTGGAAAAAAGTTAAAAAGGGGAGAACTGAACATTAAAAACGACTGTCATGTGATGGTACGCGATACAATGAATTTATGAATGTTGTTGTTGTTGTGTGTGGCTCTTGAACTGCTGACATAGTAGTGCTGCAAATTCATCATCGTCCTCCCTCGAATGAATAAAAATGTGGGCTCACGTTGAAATAAAGGATAGGGTTTGATCTCACAGTGTTGGTGTTAGTAGGTGGTGGTGAATTCTGATAATAAAAAGTCTCAGGCTCATTGCGGCAACTCTGAAAGACAACTGAATGATTTAAAAGCTCTAACTATATTCTACGTACCGTTCTTGGCGTTCACGAGACGGTCTCGGAGCCAGGACATACTGACGCAGTCTGAGTTGGCGATCAACGCCTCGTCTTCGATGTTACGGATGAGGAGCTCCATCATCTGGATTTCGCGAGCCTTCTGAAATAACACAGTAGGCTCCTTGAAGGTTATTCAATCAAACTTACAGCGCTGTCGAGAATTGGCTGAGATTGGTCGACAACCATTGGGTGACCACCGGACCGTTTCAGCATGATTCCGCGGCACGCAGGTGCGAACGAGAACTTTCTAGAATCAGGAAGCTACTTAAAAATAAACAATCTAAAACTCAAAAACTAACCTGCAGTCCAACGAGTAGTACAGTGGCACTAAGGCCAAAAGGACGAGAAGGAGAGGAGTGAAGCGCGCCATTCTTGTCGAAGTGAGCGTGATGAAGAGTGAGATCTCTCGGCTCGAACCGGCCCTTTTATCTACTGACTTTCTCCTCTTGGCTCCGCCCCATTTTTTCAGGGGCACACACGTATTAAGCTCCGCCCACAACTGCTTCTCTGTGAGATGTCGAGATTCTGAGAGGGGAAGAGAAATAAATCTAGTGGAGTGCATTGAAGTGATATTGTTTTTGAGAATTGAAAGTATCTGATGATGTAGATAATTCGAGAAAGTTTTACTTGATTTGCGTGTGACGCAGAGGAAATGCTCAAAAATAGAAAAGTGTACGATTGAATAAGCTTGTTTCATGAAAAGCTAAAAAGTGATGACAGAGTTTTGTAAATATGATGTGTCATCCGGATAATCGTGGTTCGAAATCCAACTCATTGTTCCACTTTCAGGATTTCATTAATCTAACCCCCGCGTAGCTTTATAAGATCCTTCTTCAAAATGTTTTGTTTTCTCGTAGATCATACTACGGACTGATTCATTATTCAAAAGTGAAATGAAAGAAAAACAAATCCCAAGAACAGTTACCCTCCTCACAACACACATTTTCTTTGTACATATAAAACATAAATATTCTTGTGAATTCAAAAGAGCAAACTTTTCACATTAATCAAAGCGAATGGTGGTGGAAAAAATCTTTCATCTTCTTTTGCTCTTATGGGATAATACTTATTGTGCCTGAGGTCAACTATTGTGGATTTTGCATAGAATTCTGCAAAACGTTGCATTTTTCATCACGTTTCTTTAAGAAATCCTCATAAACTTTCGGGAATGTTCTTTCCATACATCGGTCAAAAGTCTTGGTACATGTGTAATGAAATTAGAGCACTATAAGTGAGAATAAACCTCCGCGCGTAATAACTCAATTACAGAAGCTTCTAGAAAAAGCGTCTGGATTGCCTGAGGGTGGATGTCTACTTATGAGACACACTTTGACGCATTTCTTGTAACTCGACTTTTCTAGAATCATTTATTTTTATATACACATATTATAGGGGGGAGTTGAGAAGAGGTTATTGGCAGCAATGTGCAGTCCATTTTCCTTGGATACAAGTTGAACCAGCTGGACAGAACCTGAAAATATGATTACTATGACGAAAGACTTTTCCAACAATTTTTTCAGATCACCATAATTGGAAAACAGGCCCTGAGTTGCCATAATTTTTTTCGGAATCAAAATGTTAAAACAATTTAACCAGATATAATGAATCTCAAGAAATACTACAAAATGAGGCTATTTTGAAAACCGTATCTTGTTTATGGAAATAATAACAAGCCAAAAACCGTCTGCGCTTCGCGGTCTGAGTTTTATAACTTGTAACTTTGTTCAGAGACAATTCAGTTTTCCATAGATTGATATTTTGTAGTACTTATCGAGCTCTGATACAGATTGTTCAAAATCATTAGCCCCTGAAGAAACTATGACAGTTTCCGCCAGTACTCGTTTTGTGACTGTTTTCAATAGTGCTTATTACTAACTTATGTGTACAGTTCCTGCCGATCAACGGTGTAATTCCGAACCATTGCTTGAATTGGACTACACTTCCTTTGGTGCACGTTGGCGAGTGCTCTTTGTTCCATTCATCTGAAAAGTGGCGATGTGGAAAATAAATTCTGATGAGTACTAGACACTATCTATACGAAGCGTGAAATTTTCGAAAAAAAAACGTTTTTAGACTCGAGAAACCTGGTGATGTACTACTCAGCTGACAACACATCAACTATACATATTGCACATCATGGAATTCAGCTCTCGCTTCAGTTCACTTTAATTAGAAACGTAAGATAGGGAAATTTCGAAATCGGGGGGAAAATCACCGTTACTTCCGGGTCCACCTACCTTGTGTAGCCTTATTACAGCAGAATCCAATAGTTCCTCCCATCACACAATCAGTCCCTTTCTTACATCCACTGTCACCTGGAGAAAAGCAGACACCATCAGCGTCAGTGTTTCCACCACATGAAAACTGGTCGGCTGAAATTTAATTTTTCTAATTTAAGACTCTAAAATTCTAGACTCTGGAAAAAGCGAAATTCGATTATTCTCACCTGGTTTACAAGATTCCAGGCAAATGTCGCTGGACTCAAAAGAGTTTGATCCTTCATCGCAACCAAGGAACTGATATGGGTAGCAAAATGATAGTTTGGAGTCGAAGAACCACTGAGAAAAAATATTTTTTAAAAAATGTTTGGATCTGGCTAATATATTATGGTACCTTAGTAGATGTTTTATTTTGAGAACAAGCTTTGCCAAATGTCAACTCTGATGTGCATTCATATTGGGCGAATGTTGGGACAGCGGAAGCAAAAATCAATACCACAGCAGTCCACAAAAACATCTTTGACTGGGGCACGTAGGGTACTGGTGGGTTCTTTTCGCCCATTATATACCTGTTTTCTAGACGCCGGAATAGTCAACACAATGTTTAAAGTGACCCCCAATCATTGATCTTTACGGTATTTCTTTGTCCCCCAACAAATCATTGAAACTAATTAAATTTTGCGGAAACCTTGAGAACTATTTCGAAACTTTTCTTAATGACTCAGAAAGCACAAAAAAGTTTTATTGGAAGTCAAGAACAGAGACAGGAATAGCAATTCAATTTCCGGCGGTACAAACACAATTAAGCACTCTTGTTATCATTATCATGATGATTATTATTGTAGTGAGAATCAGTGGGCAGTGGGTACGGGAAATGCGTGGGCCATCCTTGGAAAAACGACTGAAGATTCGGTACGGGTTGTGTGGGTGCTATGTATTGCAGTGGGGATGGAGACCGGTCCTCGGACTTTATGATTTGACTTTTTCGGAGAGGAGAGTTGCATCTGAAAGTTTCAATTCTTTTAGATTCGAAAAGGCTTACAATTACAGAATGGGTTTTACACAAACACAAACAAGTTTTCAGTGTTCAGCCATTTTGACCACATGAGCTCGATATTCAAGTTTCCAATAACTAAAAATTTGAGAGGGTGAAAAAATTTAAGATAGTGAAGTCACAGAATTGGTTTTATGTCAATTTCTCTACAAAAACGAGCCGAAAGGTATTTTCAGTAATCGGCAAACAGCTAAAAGTAGAAAACTAGGAGGTCTCGAGAATTATGTGAATGAAAAATTTTCTGTCTAGGTCTGTTTTAAACTCTCCAATTATTTCAAAATGATCCGAAACTTGATGGTCGAGCTACAGATTCTTTAAAACGGCCAAAATGATTGAAAAGTCGATCGAAAAAATAGTTTTTGTATATCTTCTTGACCAGTTCTCATATGATTAACCTTCTCTTTTTAGTTCTCCTATTTTGAAACCATGTCTTCACTTGACACTCGGTCAAATCGATCACTTGAGCAAGTTCACCTCTTCGATCTTTGCAGATGTATTCATTCTTTGCAAATTCCAATTCCAAAAGTGTGACCTTAAACAGAACAAATTGACATGAATAATTGAAAATGCCAAGAGCCATTTTTTCACCTGCTCGGACGTGAAAGTTGTCCTTTTGGTCGGTCGGTTGCTTCTCTTTGGTGGTGGTTTGATGTTTGGGACCAGTTCAGTAATCTAAAATGGAAGATTATTACGATTTTAAATTTATATTGGACTTACGGAGTTGTTATTGGTGTTTGGCCAAGAGTGGAAGAAGTCGTAGGGGAACTTATTGTGAGGCAAATTCTAAGAATTAATAAACAAACCAAGGAATCTTACCAAGGGAACTCACCGATGCCACAGCCGAATTCGACGCCATGGGTAAACCAATAGAATACAAAATGACAGCTCCCGGATAAGAATGGGTGTTTAATTTGATGTCAAAACGACTTTATGTCTTCTTATTGGGGGAGTACAAGGAAAAGAGCTGAGCAATTAGGCGTCAATGTCGTTTGGCATGTGAAAACACGGGTCCGATTAATTTGCGTAAGCCACAACGAGAGGGTCATAAAGCCAACAGCACGGATGACTTTAATTTGTCATCACACATATTTTCGATGAAAGGAACTCGAGGAATAGGAAGAAACAATTGTTTTGATGTTCTTGTGATTCGTGAATCATCCTTTGTGAAATTGTTTTAGGTACAAAGACTCTGGAAGAGAAGAGACAACAAACACGCCGTGTTGATGAGCTTTTCATGTTTGATGAAGCCATTTTTCATTAGACGGCTTTAAAGATTCTCTTCAAAATCAACAAGACTATCAATTAAAACAACTGACTGACAAGAATATAACTTTATTGGGAAGGGGATCAATATTTATATGACTTTGATGAGATCAAGTATCATGATTAGAAGTTAAAAAGAATAGTTATGATAAAAGGTAAATCAGAAAAATTAGGTAAAGCGTGAAGAGTGTTTTCAGGCGATATGACATAGATTGTGTTAATATTGGGGTATTAGTGATTCCGTTCACATGATGGAGCAGTTATTGCGAACAGAGTCGATGAGCGACATCTTCTGGTTCTTCATGACTGGCGGTGCTGACTCGGTTTCCCACCATGGACGTGGACGTTCTCCTTTGACTTTGAGCTCGATGTCGTCCTCATCGTCGTCGGAGTCGTCGTCGTCGCTCATCATGTTGAATGGCTCCAAGGTGCGCTGAAAAAATGGTTCGATAAATGTGTAAGCAATCATTGATTATGTCTATATGATTCTCAAAAATCATCATTCTTCTGGTTCAAAGCTAACGAATCTCTCGAAAAGAATCACCGGTGGCAATAGTCAAAGGACCCAAAACTAATCAAAAATTTGTAATCTAAAATTTGTCTGTATTAATGTTCTCGTTTTCATTGCTTATTGCTGTGTTTTCTGCTGTTTTTGCGAAACGACCACCGACATTTCTCATGGACAGTTCCGATTTTTGTATCTAATGATAATTTTTTGAAATTTATCGAAAACTCAAAACGTTTCACAAAGATATTTCAATAAATCTGTCAAACATACCTGCTGATAGCTCAATTTGCGAATGTCGTCGACGGCAAGCTGACGACGTTGTTGTTTGGGTGGTGCAGACGCGACCTGACGGCGAACACCTCCTGGACTGCGACGACGGCGATCCTCCTCATCGTAGCTGCTGACGCGACGAATCTTCTTATTCTCCGGCACGAACACTTCATCCTCAGTCCAATCGAACTCTGCAGTCCAGTTCTCATCAATCGAGCTTGGCAATGGGCTGTTGTGCATTGAAGCAATTGGATGCAATACAGTAGTTGGCTGTGTAAGAGTGACATCACTCATTTCTAGCTTCTCGATAACGTCCGTCCCTTCGTCGATAGTGTTGGTGGGTTCGTCGCTCTCATAGGAGTACACTTCTGGAAATATTCAAAATTCAGTTTGACCGACATGGTGATAACTTACGGCGGAAGCGCTTCGGTGGTGACGCCGACACAACCCATCCAATGCCTCCTATGTCGCTACCTTGTGCGTCTTCAAAGACTTCTGAAACAAGGGAATCGTTAGAAACCTAGTTGTTTTTATACATTGAAACTTACGGCGCTTGCGGTTGGATGCAATAGTAGAAGTGGTCCACTGTCCACGAAGGAAGTCATTCTCGCCGAGTTTCGGAAGAGGCTTCTTTCTTGAAAGAACACGATTCAAGTGTGGCATCACATCGTTGGATAGTGTGTTGCGAAGGCGATCGCGATTTTTCTGCCAGAATCCTCTATCGAAGACGAGCGCTTTTTGCTTGAAACTCTCCTTGCGCAACGTATCACGAAGCTTCTTGGCGTTATCAATAGCGTCGCAAATGTCATTGTACCACTCATCGACACTTCCCAGTGAGTAGGCTGTGAAATCCACACCGACGTCTCCACAACGGATCTGAAAAAGGGGAATCATTGATTTTGAGCTTCGCTGGTAGATGAGCTTACGAAAATGCTGCCACCAATTTCATCAAGTTGAACTATGCAGTGACGGAGCGAGAGGATTGCGCAGGGATCGTACTTGCAAAGTGGCATCACGCTGAGCTTCTTGGTTCCGTAGAGAATGATGTCGTTGAACAAGAAAACTGCTGTCTCCTGGTAGTTGGCAGTTCCGTTGAGTTCTCTCTGTAAGATAACAGATTTTTTGGGTCCATATATTAAAATTCTTACTTTGTACAACATTCCCTCCTTCAACAAAACTCGTCCCGGCTCGAGAACATGTCCATCCAATCCAAAGTTGAGTTGAATCTCGAGAAGACGCTCACCATTCTCGTAAGCCAACATGCACGATTGAATTTGCTCAGTGAGTCCTTGCATTCCAGACAACGCTTCTGAAATCAAATTTACTAGATAACCATTCAAACATTTCGGAAGACTCACTGTACAAATTTCTCATGTCATCCATATCGGTGCTGTAATTCATCAAGTTTTGAATAAGCATAATGTAGCGAGGGATGCGTTGGATTGGCATGATGAGAAAAGACGGGAGTCGGCGTCCTTCGACACTTGGTTCGGCTTCTATGGAGGCGATGGCTTTGCGGAAGTCACTGCGAGACATCAGTTTCTGAAAATTAGCACTTTCTTGGAGAACGGTTAGTGTGCTTTTTTGTGGACTACCTTGAGTTGTCAAGGAATGAAAAACAACTGTGAATTCCATATTTGGCAATTTTAGCTCTTGTTCAGCTCATTACCTTATTAGCTTATAGCCGAGCCGGACGTTTTTCAAAAATTTCTTGGTCCTGGCCGGCCAAGATTCACAAACCGGATCAAATTCTGACACCTAATTGTTCAGTTATGAATTTCTCTTTTTGAAGAACCGATATTTCAGCTTCACGCCTAATAATCAGAGACTAAATTCTGCATTTTTTCCCTTCCTGGCACTTGGATCAACTCCTTTCTATACGCAGAAGAGACTCCGATGAGAAAATCGATATCTTGGGCGCATGAGGGGAAGGGACCACCGCCGAGTCTTCTTCTATCCTATCTCACTATTTTTAGCTATTTGAAAGCTTTCTTCACCCCATTCTCACAAAAATCTTGAGTACTCACTGCGTGAACCTTCAATGCATTTGGATAGTGGGACGCGTAGCTGGTGTACAACTTGAGAAACGGCATAAATTTGGTGAAGACCTCGGCAATTGGCTTGGTGCGAAGGTGTTCCAAGAGGATTTGGTGTGTCTTGCCGATGGCCGATATCTCTCCGAACATGGCGCGGAAGCATTTTCGAGATTTGGGACACATCACGTCGAGTTGGCTGATGAAAATCTGAAAATTTTCGCATCAATCCCTGATTTTTCCATAAAAACTACACTAACCTCATCAACAATGGTCAACGACGTGACATAGGCACGCTCGGTGTCGTAAATCTCTTGAAGGATGTTGATTTTCTCTTGCGGCTCATCTGCATACATCCTCGCCATGTTGAATTTTGCGAAACTGTCCAATTTCAATTGGAGATAGTCGGTTTCCACGATTGGAAATGGTTTGGGCAGCGTGCTCGCATGCATCGCCTGAAAAAAAAACGAAGAAAATGATGGGAGAAAAAGAGGGAAAGAAAAAACTACTGCCTGAGCAGTGTCAGTAAACAGAAAAGAGGAGGAAAAAACGCGAACGCCGAGGGGCAGCAAGAGAAATGAGGTGTGTATTGAGGAACGCACACAAAAACAACACTGTCGGTCGGGGGGAGAGAGGCCCCGTTCTCTTATTCAAATTGGCGGAATGTCAACGGGGCGCGTTTGCTATCGATTGGGAGGGCCTCGCGCGTCCTTACTGTCTATGTGCGCACACAAGAGGTAAACCGTGTGGTGGGGAGGCCGGAAAAAAACAGGAGGCAAGGGCACGCAAGGACATTTTGCGTAAGACGGGGTTGATGATCGAATGTCATGTAAGAAGAACGAAGATTGTGTACAGAAAGGGAAGGCAATGACACACATTATCGCCATCGGGATGAGATGAAGAAGATGGGAGGGGAGAAGATATGCATAGTATTAGGAACGACAGGAAATGATGAATTGGAGAGTCTTACAAATAAAAGTCAGCTGATACGGAACAAAAAAAGAGCACATGTCTCAAATTTCCAACAAAAAGCACTGACTGTCACATGTTTATCAGCGTGTTGAAAATTATCAGTGTTGTATAGTAGGTGACAAACTGAAGAACAAAGACCAGCGAAAAGAAAACAAAGGATTTGATTAGATGGGGAATTTTTCTGTGTGTGAGAAGATTCTTCGTCTCAGAAGACCAACGCTGAATTCTAGTTCCAGGGAATTCTAAAAAAAATGATAGTAAATGGGAGAAAAAAATGAATTTGTAAGAAAAAATAAGCTCTTCTGATCCTTCTCTAACAAAATTTTATTAAAGTGTGTGTCCGATATGAATACAAATAATTCAAAAAGAAATTTTATGAATGTAAAGCTACAATCCTCTCACATGAGATGTGATTCAAGTTCCGAGACTGAAAAAAATAACTAGAACAAACACAACTGGAAAAAAACACCTGGATTAATGGCGCGGGATTTTATTAATTCCAATAAAATTGTTTTTATGTGTAAATGTCATGTAAAAGGAAGTTGGCTGATTCTAGAAGTGTTAGAAGAGGAAGATGTGATGCGGAGGAGGAGGGAAGGGAACAAATTATTCAAATGAAGGACGCATAGTCGTAAGAGATTGCCAACTGGTACTAGTAGATTAATGAGAAGCTTTGTGGAATGGGAAAAAAGTATTGGGAATAATGTGGCGATAGGAAAATGAGAAAAAAATTCTGAGAAATGGAAATCGGAACCCCGAGATAAATAGCTCTAAAAATATTGAATTTATGAAGATGGACCTGTAAATAACCCATAATCAGATTATTATTTCACAGAGAACCGCTTTTGTTTACTATGAACCACCAAGATTTCAGCTTGCGGTCTGAAAATTTTAGCGAGAGCCAAAATAATGTCAAATCATTAAAAATATCACATTTCACTGGGTGACATAACATAACAAACCGATCGACTTAAAGACTGGTCTGTTCAATTTTTATGTTCTGAACATGTGAACGATAATTGTTGTTGTAAAATAACAGTGCTGTTCAGAAAACCAGTCTCACCATCAAAAGCGCACTCGAAATTGTCGGTTTTGGTTTAACCAGAGTCCAATAAACTGAAAGTTCAACAGATTGAACATCTGAAAATCGACAGCATACACAGGAAATGAAAACCAGACCATAGGAGATTCTAAAGAATATTGTTCGCGTGATAAGCAATTAAAAGCCAGTTATCATTTTTTGAACGGATGTGCTACTACAGGGTGGCTAATAAATACTGATACACAACTTTGCGCTCACTTACACGCCTTTCAAAGAGCGTAACTGTCTTCAATTTGTCCAATTTTTGTTCATTACATCTCGTTTTACATATATGCAAAGTTTCATGTCTTACTTTCAACTCTGAAAGAAATGGCGCGAGCTTTACTGAACCATGCAGCGATAATTAAAGTGTTGGTTACGTAAAGACTAATTCGGACGTCGTTAAAAAGCTCGAGGTGCTGAGAATCTCGATTTCGACGACTGCTGTACGCCACCAGAGAATTGAACTTTTAGATAGCTTTCCAAAATCTAGTATTTAAATCACCGTGACAACTCCAGCTGTCCTTGAAGCTGTCCAAAAGAAAATCCGTCAAAATCCGGAAAAGAGCACCAGAAAGATGGCCAACGACTCCAATATGTGCCACAGATAGATGAAAACTATTGTCAATCAGAAGTTGTACTCCCATTCTTATCAAATACAGAAGGTGGAGTTCTTGACGATCAAAATCTAGCTGCTTCGGAAGAAAAAATCACAACATCTCTTCGCCGGCACGCTAGCCATTTTCAAGCCATTTTTGCATTTTTTGATGATGAAATATTTGCTGTTAAGGCTGGCGAGAACGGTAAAAACGACCGTAGTATTTTTACTGACTACGAAATCTGTTGCAAAATGTAAAAATTTTTGAATCTAAGTTAATGGTCGTGCCACAGACACTCATCAGCGGTCCAAGGGCAATTTTCTAGAGTTGATATAGGCTGTAGAAAAGCGAGCTTTCTCGAAATATTTGAAATCACTAGACTATGCCACTTGGGGATATTTGAGCTAGAGGATCCCCCTGAAAACCTATCTGAGTTCGGATGCTCTGCTGATTGCCCACGAGAAATTATGGGAGACTCTTCAGCCAAAAAGGCTGCGTGCCGTGATCGACTCTTCTCCGGAAGGAATCGAGCTGTCATCTGAGCCGATGATGAAATATTAGAAAACTATATATAAATTTTGTTTCTCTATTGTTGGAATATGCTACTGTTGAAATTTCAATAGTTTTCCATTTTTTTAAAACAAGTTATGACGTCTTGAATGTGTACCAGTATTTATTAACCACCCTGTATATCATATCAGCTAGATTTGAAACAAAACAACTATATCTATTTGAGAAAACTGGCGTTGTTCTGGACACAAGCCTTTGAACACTCCTCAAGCCCAGTTCACCTTAAATTCTCCAATAGAAGCCCACCAGATACCATAAGCTCATTTATCTCAATTTCTACAAGGAATGACGAAAATCTATTAACTGATAAATTATTCATCATTATATAACCAATATTTTGCTAGTTTTCAGATTTTTGATGTATTCTATACGAACCGAGATAATTGAGCTCAAATGCCCGTATACGGTGGGTTCCTATCAGAGCATTTACGGTTTTTCCGAATACGGGGTCCATTAGGTCGCGGAGTAAAGTAATTTTTACAAAAAACTCAAAATTCGCTGACTTAAAATCCGTTAAAAAATTTGCAACAAGACTGTTGTTGGTAAGCGTGACCTATTTTTTTCAAATTTGGCGTTATTTCAAATATGTAACTTTGCAAACTTTTCATTCAATTATTCAAAAGTTATGGATTTTAAAACTTTCATCAACAAAAAATCTCAATGCCTCGAAAAATGTCGTTAAAATACAATGAGAGTCCAACTGTTATTCAGAATGGACTATTTGTACTTTTTTAGTCTACGGCTATTATGTCATTATGCGTTTCCAGTTGTTTGTTTTCCTATTTTTTTAAAACTTTCAACAATATTGTGATAAAATAGATAATCAAAGAAACAATTGAAAACGTGGAAAAAAAATGTGTGAAAATAATAACTTTTTGTTTTTTTCATTGAAATTTAATGCCGTAAAATCCGTAACAACCGTAACCGTAAAATTCCAGCCCTAGTGTCCATTTTTGGCTAGGACTGCTGCTCTAGTACGTAATAAAAATGAAACATCTCCAAAAAATTTATTTTTTTTCATGAATTTATTTCCACTCACACGGGAAGTACCCGAAGTGTCTGCTCGCTTTTTCTTAGATATTGGTGGCAAAAAATATCCCTTGCCTAGACTAGAACAAAACTTATAATATAAAGTGCTAACAAGCAGGTTGAGGAGAATGACAAAACTTTTTCCATTTTTTCAAAAAAGTTGATCAAGTCCATTTAAAAAATCATAACTTTGCACAGACCAAAGATAACGTTTCAAACTAAACTGCATATTTTAGAACGGATTCAAGCCTACAAAAAACTCAACTACATCTATTGTCTATCTCTGCAATGAAGTTTACTAGGATGGGAAATGTCCGAATGGTCCGATCGTATGAAATCGAAAAATGTCGATTTTCGAAAAAACGTATTTGAGAGACCATGTCTATTCGATTTCTTACATGTCATAATGCACAACTATGATCTCAAATATATAGCTCACCTTTCATTTGAGAGAGATTTTTGAAAAAATAAAAAATTTCAGGTTCACTCATGTACCCCTATACATGCTCACTCACAACATGTGAAAGTGTGTTCTCGAATATTTTGGCTTTTTCATCACGAATTCTTCTTCTTCGATCAAAAATAAACTAAACTAACTGAAACTTTTGTTCTGAGAGCATTTATGTCGTTTCCAAAAAAAAGAGTTCAAAAATTACCATGTATAGGGGTACATGAGTGAACCTGAAATTTTTTTATTTTTTCAAAAATCTCTCTCAAATGAAAGGTGAGCTATATATTTGAGATCATAGTTGTGCATTATGACATGAAAGAAATCGAATAGCCATGGTCTCTCAAATACGTTTTTTCGAAAATCGACATTTTTCGATTTCATACGATCGGACCATTCGGACATTTCTCATCCTAGTAAACTTCATTGCAGAGATAGACAATAGATGTAATTGAGTTTTTTGTAGGCTTGAATCCGTTCTATACTATGCAGTTTAGTTTGAAACGTTATCTTTGGTCTGTGCAAAGTTATGATTTTTTAAATGGACTTGATCAACTTTTTTTGAAAAATTGGAAAAAGTTTTGTCATTCTCCTCAACCTGCTGGTTAGCACTTTATATTATAAGTTTTGTTCTAGTCTAGGCAAGGGATATTTTTTGCCACCAATATCTAAGAAAAAGCGAGCAGACACTTCGGGTACTTCCCGTGTCAAATCAATACTTGAAAATGAGAAGTAAATCAGTTTATTGCTTTGACTAAACTTTATATTTTCAGAATGAAATAGATATACATTTCATGGCTTTGACTCTCCTTCCTTATTTTGTTCCATACACGTAATCTACAGATTTTCGAACATTATCGTCTTTTAGTTTTTTTTCTTCATCATTCTTAATTATTCTTACTTCAGTCGACCAAAAAATTGAGACTGCAAGAAGCTTTGAGCCGACTCATTTTTAGAACATTTCGCCTTTTTTTAATGCTCTATTCACCGGACCTCTGGAAACATTTTACCCTCATTTTCATTCAGTAAGTATCTGATTAGATTTTTCAATATTGTATTAATAACCAAAGACGGCTCATTAGCAAAACTATTTTTGTCTATTTCGGGAAAAAATTTTCGTCGCATTCTCAATCCCATAATTACGTATGAGAATTGCGTAGTTCATTAGCTTTTTTATTACGAAATCTCTTATTTCTCAAAAATGTGCGTGACTTTTTTCTTTTAGCTACCGCCCTTTTGGGATAAAGTGTCAACGCACAAGTGCGATTGTCTACTTCTTTAGTTTGACGTTGTTTTTTCCAGTAAAAGAAAATTTCATTTTCAAACTGCTGTGTGCCCCCCCCCCCACTTCTATTTTTTTTTATTAATATTCTCAATTTAACCCCTACTACCTGAAAATGTTCTCAGTTATTCAAAATTTCTTCTTGCCGGACCATGAAATACGGGTGAAGGAACGGGAAAAAGAATTCCGGAGCAAAGACTTTTTTGCATTGTAAGTGAAACTTGGGTTGATCATATATATTGATTATCTAGAAAATCTAAACCTGGAAACGGAAAAGTTGTACCTCTCTCCTGTCAAATATGGGGTTGTGGTTGTTTTCTTCAACGGACATAGATATACCCTGGAAATAGTGGTGAATAATGTACCTGCAACATGGACTACATTTGAGTGAGTTCTCCATTGTGGAAAAAACAGTCAAAGTAGGGAATCGTTTCCAGAAGGTCCAAAAACTATCCGTTGTCGTGCAGGTTTTATTTTCAAAACATAAAAGATGGACTCGAGTATATTGCCTTTTTGGTAAAAGAACGATTCAACTGTCAACAGAAGTATATCCAGGAGTTTTCGATCAAAGATTCCGCGATCCATAAAGCCATAATCTTCTGCCATCCGAAAAATTTCATTGGGATGAAAATAAATAGACCCCATGTCACTGCGGAAGAATTGAGTTTTGTGAAGTCCAACTATACAAATCTGAAGAAAATGGAGTTATTGGCAACGCCACCAATCGGTACGGAAGCATTTCCAATGTTTTATCGAGAAGCAGTCATCACGTACTCGAGAGAAGTAATTACGGAACACCTCACAAGGATGACTTGTGAGAGTCTATCCATCAAAGACACTAAAATCACCCTCTACACCATCAACGAATTCTTGAAGCGCTGGCAAACTCAAGGGGATCCTAAAAGTCTTCAAAAAATGTATGTAAACGAAGTGTATATACCGGCAATTACGCCAGTCAACGATATTGTCCGAGGTCTAAACGCAGCATCATGGGAAGCATCGGGAAAACCTAACATTCACAAAACCGGACAAGACTGTACAAAAGGATGGGCGATTAGACAGAATGGTGCAGGAGAAAAATGGGCCACCGTTCTCATCGAAGATTTTGGCAAAGGTAAATCGTTTTCGTTTCTGGTGTGGGATTGACGAACTAATGACTCGAAGTATTTTATATTCTCTCTGAAAACTTTCCAAAATTTCCAAATTTTTTATCTTTACTTGAAAATTCAAAAAAAAACCAATTTCTGAGCAAACGCTCTTTGGTTCTCACTTTCTGTTTTTGAGCTCTTTGCTAATTTCAATTTTCACTCGTCATTATTTTCAATTCAAATTCCGTTTTTTCCTCTCATAATTTTTAACTTTCCCCGAAAACTCATGAAAACAAAATGTCCTTTTTTCTAAACCATGAGAGAAATAAGAAATCAGTTTCTTTAAATTTTCTCTGCCAATTTTCCACGTTTCCCACTTCCTGATTGGAACTTTACAACTTTCGATTTTTTCACTTCGATTCTGAACATTTTTTCTTAAGTTATGCGAGTTTCTCATCATCATATCTCATTTAACACCGCTCTTCATTCTCATTTGTTTCTTTCTAAACCTCATTTTTTCCTGCATTTGAAATACCTTTAAAATAAATTTCCGCCTCGAAAAAACCACTAAAGTTAATGCATTTATTGACAACAAAAAAGGAGACTTCTAGAACTATATCTTTCGAAACAGTCCCGAAACACACAACATAAAATTAACAAAGGAACCTTTTTTAAAGTGGAGGTAGGAGTCAGAAGAGTCAGTAGAAACCAACTTACATAGATTGAAAGAGCATTGTCGAAATCCTATGAATCCTTTCTCAAAGTCTGCTTACGAGACTTTTGAAGTGCTGAAATTTCAGCTTCAGTACCAAAAATTTTCAGTGTGAAACCGGCCTTTTTTAAATTTGATTTTCTCCACTCCTAGGAGGTTTTAGGAGTTGAAACTTTTTATATTATACTTGAAATGATGCCGAATTTCATATTTCAGACGTTTCCGGAAAAAAAAGTATTTTGGGAAAAGTTTTCGGAAGTTTCAAAATTCGCCTAGATTTTCGGTGCACCAAATTTTCCAAGATTGGAAATTTTTTTGGAAATTATATCTGAAATATGATATTCCACATTATTTCAAGTAGAATACAATAAACTTCAAGTCCTAAAACCTCCTAGGAGTGGAGAAAATCAAATTGGAAAATTGCCGATTTTACACTGAAAATGAGATTTTTGGTACTGAAATTTCAGCACTTTGGAGGTCTCGTAAGAAGACTTTGAGAACATTTTTATATGTTTTCAACCAGGCTCTTTCGATCTATGTAAGTGTTTTCTGTTGACTCCTACCTTCACTTAAAAGGTTCCTTTGTAAGAACAAAAGAAAAACAACGAAACTGAAACAGAAAACTCATCAATTCGAAGACTTTTTGGCGCATGGCGAGATTGGGCAACTCGGAGTGTATCCATCTTCATGATCTTCGATGACTTTGATCATTTTTGTCCATGGATCTGGACAAGAGCCGCGTTTGAACTCCTCCTCAATTTGTTCAACAGCCATTTGAATCTGAAACACAAATTTTTTCGATCGGTTCTCACAAAAATAATTGACTTACCAAATCTTCTGTAGCTCCTTTGTCCTCAAGAGCAAGAAACTGCCGGTTGTCAGATCCCTCCAGTTGATCGGAAAGAGTTTGACGAATTTCGTTGATGAACTTGCGCCTTCTCCGGAGGCCGTAATCGAGAACACACAACGATTCGAAGACGAATTGATCCTTGTTACCTCCTTGAGTCGCAGCAATATGAAGTTTGAGGACTTCTTTGGCGCAAGCGTATGGAGTTCCATCCAGCAAGACTTTTGCGGTCTTCATGAAATCTGATGGAGCAGCTCCGGTTTTCACCATTTCGTGAATGGTTTCATGGGCACATCGAATTTCATACGTCTCCTTTTCGTGCTTATCGATGAGCTTTTCCACTTTCTTCCGAATTTCTACAGCGGTCATTTGGACACCATTGGCGAATCTGACCTTCTTTTGGCTTGAAGAAACTTGCGCTGGTTGGTTTTTGTTATCCATCTGAAAAATATTAAATTTGGAAAACATGAATTAGGTTTAGAATTGATAAAGAGCGATGATGTGTACAGAAAATAACGATTGAGATGTCTCAATCACAGACTTTTGTCAACAAAACGTTGAAGATGTCTCAATCACAGACTTTTGTCAACAAAAAGAACTCTCAATCAAAAAAAAAACAGGAAATTAGCATCAAAACAGTGAAGAAACACCTATATTAATTCAAATAGGTGGTTTTCCCGGCACAAACTTATTAGCCTGCACATCTAAGTCTGTGTATTATACATGGATAAGAGAATCAGAGATCGAGAGAGCATTCATAAAGAAGAAACATTAGAGAAATAAGCGAATGGAGGGCATCAAGCGGACGACCTAATGGGAGAGACGTTCTAGGACAAAACCGATGACAACAGGTGTTTCAGGAAGGCAAAACAGAAGACGAAGGGACCATAATCCTGCGAGAGACAGTGCGCAGACTATGAGACATAGACAGTGGATATCCACAAGACGAGGCTATAGAAGATCGTATTTCCTTGGATAGAAAACCACTCCTGTGCTTGTATGTTGAGTAGCCACGACCAAAATAAAGAATCCCGAGGAAATCGGGGATGCCGGCAAATTAAAAACGTTTTTTAATTGCTCCTGACACTTTGATTTTTACAAAATTTTCGTTATAGAAATGTTAAAACTTTTTTTGCCTTTTTTTTTTTGGAATCATTAATTGAATAAGCCTGACTGGCGCGGCCTCGCCTCTTCGCTCCACATAAAATTAAGAAAAATAATTCTCGAAAAAAGCTTGTAGACCCGAACGACTTGAAGGAGAATAGACCCAAACCATGACAGACATCCATACCGTATTCACATACGCAACATGGAGCACGTCAGTTGGACCAGAGGAGGGGTACTAAAATTGCGTCAGCGTCGGAGAAGAATATGCTCCGTCAATTTGTCACATTTCACGCAATAGCTTGAATTGCGTCACCAGATACAGTAGTTACCGTTTGGGTGAGAATTGCGTCAGACAGGGTTCGACAGAAGAGACCATTTGACATGTGCACGGTTATTAGAAGAGATTAGTAGATCAAGTGTTATAGATATGGTAAACAATAGACTTCAAAGCGGAAAAAAAAGATTTTTAGGAGTTGGCAAAAAGTTCACCGGCTATTGCAGTGGTTCTGATTGATTTTGTTGGGTACCAACTAGACATAGGCTCCGTTCGAAAATCCAGAATCTTTATATGTTTTTGTCTGCATAAAAATCAGGTTTAACGCCTGGAATAGGGCAATAAATGCGTATAGTGGGGATTAGAAAAGTTTTCTTCTCGATTTCTGCACCTTCAATTATGACATCCACCGCCACGAATTAAAGAATTTCTCTGCTCATCACTAAAGGTAGAGTCATGGGCGGAATATTTTGTTCAGCAGAAAAGAGGGAATAAAATCTTTCGGGCTAAAAAAATAATTCAATATTTTTGAAAGTTGTTGCCGATAGCTTTTCGGTATTTCCACGCCAATCAAAAATTATGATCGTTATATGACTCATTATCTACATTACATTTGACGTTTTTGAGTTTTTGACATCTTCAAGAATCTGGTGTAAAAAAGATCACGAGACGTTTCTACATCAACAATTTTTTTGTGTATACATCAAAAAAGAATAGAACTCCAATTTTATGAAAAAAAAAGAATATTTTCCAGAACAAAAAGCAATTTTTTCCAATCGTCGATTTCTAAGAAATCAAATAAATTACATAAACAGAAGCGTTAAAATTGAAAAGATTAAAATTGCGTGAAAATGGTTATTTTCATGAATTTTTACAAGAATTTTCTTATTGCCTTTGCCAATACGAAGCAATTTTCGCAATTCATTCAATGTGTCTTTTTGTGCAGCATGGAATTTTTGTAATCCAAAATAGATTTGTGTTACGGCATTACGCAATAAAAATTTCAAAAAGTGCAAAACACTGATCCGTTTGTACAATTGAATGACGCCCAAGAAAAACGTTCCCTCTCGTTTTTATGAACAATATGAGCAAAACTAACTCTCGTAATAGCCCTTTACGATTACCAGTCTCGTATCGAGATCCCGATACACGTGTTTCTCTGCGTCTCTCTGTTTCTAGTCTCCCTCCTTCCCATAGACGTCTGGTTTTGTTGCGTCATTTCCGACGAGTCAGCTCCATAAACGATTGCGCCTTCGATACAGTAATCTCATTGGGATGTACCGCCCCTTCCCGCCCAAAAAAAAAGAAGATGGACGCATTCATTGCTCTCTGTCTTTTGAGCATATTCCAGCTCTCTCTTCTTTCCGTATCTTTCTTGTTGCGTTTTGTTTTGACGCAATACTCCACTTTTTTTTGGGAAAAAAAAATCAATTCCAGAGTTTCATATTTCGGTTTTCACGAAATGCCGTCATTATCGAAGAATCCGTCGCCAAAAGGAATTGCATTTCTGAAATTTACATGGCATTTAAAAAAGGAAATCTTAGAACTATGTGAGCCTCCGGAGATGTGAGTTTATTATCAGTTATTATCGAATGTAGACAAAATTAAAATTCAGAATTAATCTTTCCTTGACGTCCAAAAGATGCAAGCGTATTGTTCGTAGCTGTCAACGCTCCAGTTACACAATTGATATTACGATGGACCACGATTTCAAAATATTCGTATTTGATCGAAGAAAACCAACGTCTTCTTTGACGTGGCTACTTGGTAATTACTTCACAATCTCACGGAACCCGCATTTTTTATTTGAAAATGTATTTCCGACTCGGTAAGCACTTCAAAAATTGTTTTTTTTTTAATACATAAGTATTGCATGAAAACACTGTTGAACTGTTTGTTTTATTTATAGAGTCAAATCGAGCTTCAACAAAAACATAGGCCAACGCGAAGTTGCTGAATTTCATACCCACTGCTCACGCCGAGGAACAGATTGTTTGCGCGCTGCTCTGTCCCACCTATCTCAAATTTTCCCCAATTTTGAAGTTAGAAATTTAACTGTGAATGCGAAACTGTGGGATTCAAGTGTTTTCGGTGTAATGGATATGAACAAAATAATGGGGTGTGTCCAAGAAGCGGAGTGCCTGAAAATTGGTGTAGAAATCATCAATAAAGAAATGATAAACCTGATGCAAAAAGTCAGTTGTACCAAGAGATTTCATTCTGCTGCGGCAAACACGATGGGAAGCAAATTCAACGGGATACTTCAATGCTCAGATAGGATTTTGACAAACAACTTCCAATGGTTTGATCCTGCACGATTCCAAGATCTTTGCTGTCAATCTATGTGCCTATTGAAGACACGTATAACAACGCGAAACGTTGAAGACTTGATTATAAAATGGAGAAATAGTGAAGAGAAAATGGGAGAAGGCGTCAGAAATATCAAATTCTTCGATGTTCACGTTTACGGAGGAGTTCAAAACTTTGATTTCACAAAAGTTGGAGCGCAACCCCCAGGAAGAGTGCAGAGACCAAATGAATACCTGTAAATTTTATTAAACCTTGTTACGAAGTTTTAAAATGTTGTTTTTCAGAGAGTTCAACGTGAAGTATGACTTCACTACCGCTTTTGATATCACACACCAGGATGGCACATTAGCATCACTGACGGCAGTTGAAGGACTTGACCACGTTCGGTTCATCGTTTGGGATCAGTAAATTTGAGGATCGTAACATCTACATAAATGGCTGTCATATATCGTTTATTGAAGTTTTTTTTTTAATTTTATTTTTCAGAAAGCTTCTCGGAGTTTTTTGAAGTTTGGTTATGCGTACTAACGTAATGGTTACATTGATATTTTTGCATCTTTCATAGCCTGTTTTTTTCAAAAAATAAACGTTTTTGGTCACACAAAATCGTAAAAGCTAGTTTGGTTTTTTTTTGTCATCACAAAAGGGATACCTAAAATCTTGTTAGAATTTTTCCTGTACATTCTGTACAGAGACAATAGGGCCGAAGATGAGTTTTTAGGCTACCGGTCGATTGGTTTAATCTAATGATGCCTAAGAACGACAGGCATTTGCCAATACGAGCATTATGCGCAAAACTTCTCCCATACCATTTGATAGTCATATATCGGAACCAGTTTTGTGTGGAGACGTTTTTCGCTGCCTCTCTGCGAACTTTTCTAAATTTTCCCCATCCAGTATATTTCTTTTTTTTTGCATAATATCTGACAAGTCAAGTCAAAAAGCGGTCGATCATCTGATCCCATTAGCAGTATGCCTTTGGACTTGTCGAGACAAACTGTTATTTCACCCATGACCTAATTCGTCAACTGTCCTAGATACGGACCAATTTCTCCCGCAAATGGGTTTTCCCCGCCCTCTGGAACGTAGAGCATGATACTGTCCGTACAGTGAGAGTTCAAAGCTTGAGTGGATTTAACAAAAGGTTTATTAAGAACTGGTATAAGAACAAGGAGAGAATAAGACATGAAAACAAGATAAAAGGCCTAGATTAAGCGAATGGGGGAATATTTATCTGGATCGTTCCTGTGGGGGTGTGGGCGTTGACTGTCCACATTGTGTTTTTTAAATTGAACTTTAATCGAAAAATTGGTTTCATGAAATGTATTAATATTTAGTTGTATATAAAATTATCAAAGAAAAATTGCCTGAACTTCATTTTTTTTTTCCTACTTCTAACTTTGTTCCAAAAAATATATATGTTTTTTTTGATTCCGTGTTTCACTCAGTTTAATTAAAAATTCATGAATCGAAATTGCTTGCATTTTCTAATCGGATCAACCAATCGGCATTGTGCATCTTTAACATTTAAATAGAATTCAGCAGGAGAAAATATATATAAATATATGAAAATTCTCGTGCTCGTGAGTGTATAAAATTCGAATTTTTGGTAACCCAGTATGTCTTTGTTCAAACTTTTGCAATTTGAATCGATGTGTTCTTTTTGAAGCATAGAGATCTGATGCTCCAAAACGATAGACTTCAAAGCGGAAAAAAAGTTTTTTAGGAGTTGGCAAAAAGTTCACAGGCTATTGCAGTGGTTAGGTTTTTATGGTTGAGTACCAACCAGACAAGGGCCCTTTCGAGAATTCAAAATCTTTATTTATTAAGACCACGTGGAAGTCAAATTTACCGCCAAGAAAAGGGTAATGAGTACGGTTGGAGGGGATTAGAGAAGGGGTCTTATCGAGTTTTACACCTTTGGATTAGGGCATCTACAGCGACGAATAAAAAAAGACTTGCTTTGCTAAATGGGTCATGACTGAAGTCAGAGTCATAAGAGGTTTCAGATTAGCACTCTTAAGGTTTCACGTAGACAAAAGGATGGGCAGCATATTACACATAAGGATGGGCAGGATATTATTTTTAGATATTGAAAAGTTATATATCACATAAATGTGTTTCTTCAATTTTCTATTTTTCAGAGAGCAAATCAATTACAAAAACAGAAGTGTTAAAATTGGAAAGATTAAGATTGCGTGGAAATGATTCTTTTCAAAACTTTTACAAACAATTCTGTATTTCTTTTTGTCTATTTGCGTGCAACTTCATACTACCAAAAAATAATAAAATTATTCATCAGAATGGGATAAATTCAATTCTCCAAAAACTCGAAAAGAAATGTATCCTGTAATCATGATGTACTCAAGTTTCCGGGACCGGTATGCTTTTTCTAAAAGTTCCCGCAATTCAAATTATTGTGTCTTTTTTGCAGCATATCAAGGATCATTCTCCGGTCCCCTCTTATTTCTCATCTTCATCAGTGACTTGCTCTCAGAACTTGAACAAATCCCCTCTCTTCACTTTGTCGCTTTTGCTGATGATATCTGATTGTGTTCTCATGACCCAATTGCATTCTCATGTCCCAATCGCCCTTCAAATTAGTATCTGCATGGTTGTAAATTGGGCTACCGCCAACCATCTCCCTCTTGCCTACTCTGAAACTGCCCTTCTTCACCTAGGTTCTCATATTCCTTCCCTATCTCTCAATATTCCTGGTATCGCATTTACTCCCTCCTCATCCGTCCGGGACATGATTCTCATTACTGATTCCTCTCTCAAATTCTCAGCTCATTTCAACAAAGTCACATCCTGAGCTCTTCTCCGTTCCAAACAACTCTTTAAACCTTTTAGACCTAAGTTTCCTGAATTCTTCATTCATCTGTTCAAATGTTATGTTCTCTCGATTATTGAATATTGTTTTGTAGTTTTTTTCTCTCCACCTTCTTCTCTGCTCGAGAACTAGAATCTCCCTTCAGATTTTTCTCGAAAAGTATTTTCCAGCGTTAGTTCCTATTCTGATCGGCTAAAAGCTCAACTTATTCCCGCAATTCAAATTGTTGTGTTCTTTGTTTTGCAGCTTATCAAGGATCAGTCTCCGATCCCCTCTTATTTCTCATTTTCATCAATGACGTACTCTTAAAACTTGAACAAATTCCCTCTCTTCACCTTCTCGCCTTTGCTGATGATATCAAATTGTATTCTCATTACCCAATCGCCTTTCAAACTGGTATATGGTTGTAAATTGGGTTACCGCCAACTATCTACCTCTTGCCCACTCTAAAACGACCCTTCTTCACCTACGTTCTCATAATCTTTCCCATCCTCTCAATATTCCTGTTATCGCACTCACTCCCTCCTCATCCGCCCGGGACTTTGTTCTCATTACTGATTCCTCTCTCAAATTCTCAGCTCATTTCAACAAAGTCACATCCTGAGCTCTTCTCCGTTCCAAACAACTCTTTAAACCCTTTAGACCTAAGTTTCCTGAATTCTTCATTCATCTGTTCAAATTTTATGTTTTCCCGATTATTGAATATTGTTCTGTAGTTTATTTCCCTCCACCTTCTTCTCTGCCCTAAAACTATTAGGTTGAACAGAAAGTTTCTTCCTTTTTTGAAGGACTATTTTTGAGGCTCGATTTCTGGGTCTAAAAGATGTGTAACGGGCCAAACTTTTTTTTGTTAGAGAGCTGTGTTCAGTGTCTATTAGATTGTAGATTTGTTCATTTTTATCTCACTCCGTTTTGGAGACATGACGATTCTTTTGGTTCTTATCCGTCTGCACATCCACAACATAACTATATTTTTATTTCTATTTGGTCTTTAAATACCCGGTATTCACAAGCAAATAGTGGATTTATATAAGGGACATGTTTGGTCATAACATGCAGTTAACGGTTGGTTCGAAAAATTCCGCACCGAGGTGTTCTGTTTGAAAGATTACATCTGCCCAGTTAGTTGGATCTCGATCAGTTGCTAAAAGTCGTGAAGGCGGATCCATTTCAAACCACTCGTAAAATGTCAAAGGCATTGTTCGTTAACCAATTAAGTATTGTAAACGGATTGAAATCACTTGGCAACTTCAAGAGCTGCATAGATTTATACCTCATGTTTTAAAAAATTACAATATGGATTTTCATGTGGACATGAGCATGTTTCTCGTATCATTACTTCGCATGTTTAGTTGGGTGAGGGATCTAATTATTGTAAATGAAAAGTGGGCAAGTTACTCTATCAATGTGCGGAAGGGTCAGTTGATTGACAAAGAAAATCTTACTCTGGACGTCTCGAAACCCAAATTTTACGTGAAAAAGGGGATGTTATGAGTTTGATGGTCGGTCAAAGTAATGGAGACTGGGAACTTCTAGCTGAAGGTACCAATATAACTGCCGCATTGTATAATTCCTAATTAGAAAGATTGAATTTGGCTGTCAAATTAAAACGAGGAGAAAAAACAAAAGTTTGCTTCCAGCACGACAGTGCGAGATGGTCCGTGATTAGAGGGGTCAGCCAAAAATTCATGCCGCTTGGCTACACTATTATCTTTTACCCGTCGTATTTTCCGGGCCTTGCCCTTCCGATAAATGGTCGCTTGCGGCTCTTTGACGTCATCTTAATAGAAAAGCCTTCAATTGAAAAGATGACCCAAAAAAGGAGTTGACCCACGTTTTCAATCGCGGCCCTCCTTGTTCTAGGCCTATGAGATCAGGAGATTACTGGAGCATTGGCAGACAACTATCAATGGTCACGGACGTTACTTTCATTGATCTAGTCCTCTCCGCTTTGAGAAAAATTTGACCAAAAAATTTGCCAAAAAAGGAAGAAACTTTCTGTTCAACCTAATAGAATCTCCTTTAAGATTATTCTCTAAAAGTATTTTCCAGCGTTGTAATATCCAGTATAGTTTCTATTCTGATCGTCTATTTATCCACAATATGTATTCCATTAGACATCGTAGGCTAAAAACTCGTCTCAATCTTCTTTATAACTATTTAAGACGCGTTCTCTGTAGAACTCAACTTCAGGCCTATTACCCACTGTACAGAAAAATTCAAACTAGTTTTTTCTGGCTCATTTTTTGTATATGACGTGTTTAGGGACTTCTAAGATATATGAGATATAGTTTGTCCCGATTTGTCCCACACCTGCAAAAATATGGTCATGGGGTGTCTGAAAAAATATTTTTTTCAAAAGTGAAATAATGCTCAGATCTTAACGTAGAACGTTTTTAGGCACTTTTTTGAACATTTTTTGCATTGACACTATATTTATATTCATCCATCTTCCCTGGAAAAATTGCAATTTTTTACAAAAAAGCTATTTTTTGGACCAAAAAATGACCGTCCTGAAAAAAATTTTCATTATTTTGTAAAATTAAACATAAAATTTAGATTTTACGTCAAAAATTACATTAGAAATTGTTTTTAGATAAAAGATACACCTGAGCCCCTATGAGTTTCAGGCCAAAATGTGCCCAAAAATGAGCTTTCACCATGTGGTCCCCCACATGGCAACTAAAATTCGCCCTAAATCGACCATCTCCAAATTTGATGAAATTTTCACCAGATGCATCAATTGTCATTGGTAGTATTCTGGCAAAGTTTCGAGTTCCGTTCTCATCGTCTTCGTGCTTTTCTGGAGCTCGTATTTTCTCACTGAAAATGGATTTGGAAGCAATTTTCGCCGCTTTTTTGGAGCTTCTGAAAATGCACGAAGACGGTGAGAACGAACTTTGAAACTTTGCCAGAATACTACCAATGACAAATGATGCATCTGGTGAAAATTTCATCAAATTTGGAGAGGGTCGATTTTGAGCGAATTTTAGTTGCCATGTGGGGGACCACATGGTGAAAGCTCATTTTTGGGCACATTTTGGCCTGAAACTCATAGGGGGCCCAGGTGTATCTTTTATCTAAAAACAATTTCTAATGTAATTTTTGACGTAAAATCTAAATTTTATGTTTAATTTTACAAAATAATGAAAATTTTTTTCAGGACGGTCATTTTTTGGTCCAAAAAATAGCTTTTTTGTAAAAAATTGCAATTTTTCAAGGGAAGATGGAAGAATATAAATATAGTGTCAATACAAAAAATGTTTGAAATAGTGCCCAAAAACGTTCTACGTTGAGATCTAATCATTATTTCACTTTTGAAAAAAAAAAATGTTTTCAGACACCCCTCGACCATATTTTTGCAGGTGTGGGACAAATCGGGACAAACTATATTTCATATATCTTAGAAGTCCCTAAGCACGTCTTATATAAAAAATCAGCCAGAAAAAACAAGTTTGAATTTTTCTGTACAGCACTGTTTTCGGTTCTGTCAGAGAATGTGTCTTAACAACCCCACTCCACTGAATCTTTAACTGTTCCCCTATGGAATTCATCACCCCCCCCCCCCAGACTCGTTATTGACTTTTTGGGTATATTTCTTTTTTGGGTATATGCCTCTCTCAATCGCCCTCCACGATTACCAGTCTTGTATCGAGATCCCGATACACGTGTTTCTCTGCGTCTCTCTGTTTCTAGTCTCCCTCCTTCCCATAGGTATCTGGTTTTGTTGCGTAATTTCCGACGAGCCAACTAAAGAAACGATTGCGCAACAGCCTCCGATACAGTAATCTCATTGGGATGTCCCACCCTTTCCCACTCCAAAAAAAAAGAAGTATAAAAAAAGATGGACGCTGCCATTCATTCATTCATTTATCCATATTGAGTTTTATCAACCTGGATGGTTCTTTATTTTTCTGAGTTTTCAGACTGGACTTTTTTGTAAGCTGAAAGAAAACCGACGATTATTGATAATTTGAATTCTCTTCTTCGTTATCTGAGCGCGTCTGTTATTTTCTTGTCATTCCTAATTGAAAAACTTTTCCAGATTCTTCAAACTCCTCATCATGGCTCCATTGCCACTGCTCAAATGCCCATTAGTGGTTCTAGAGGAAATTATCGAAAATTTGACTTTGACAGAACGGTAAGAGCGATTTATTTCATACTTGCGACAATTATTGAAGTGCCGGATAGGAAATGTTTTTTGGTCAATTTTAAAATTTATCAAAAAAGTTTTTTAAAAACAAATTTTCGAAAAAGAAAGTTATTTTGTTACAAAAACGTAATTTGTAGTCTGAGCCCAACTTCGGAACACAATCGGCAGAAAAATTATTTTTCAAACTTTTGTTTAGTCATTTACAAATTCAGGCTCCGCGTCACTTCGAACCCGCGACACTTCGAAACCGGTCATTTCGAAATTACGTGACACTTCGAAACCAGTCATTACGAAACCGGTCGATTCGAAACCGCGACACTTCGAAACCAGTCATTACAAAACCGGTCGATTCGAAACCGCGACACTTCGAAACCAGTCATTTCGAAATCGGTCATTTCGAAACCACGACACTTCGAAACCAGTCATTTCGAAATCTGTCATTTCGAAACCGGAAAAAAAACGGTCACGTGAAAATGAAATTAAAAATTGGAAATTTTCAGTCTTAAAATTGAAGAAAACAATTGCAGCGTGAAAGTTTCGCAGTTTCGAAATGACTGGTTTCGAAGTGTCGCGGTTTCGAAACGGCTCTTTTTAAAACGACTGGTTTCAAAACGACCGGTTCCGAAATGACCGGTTTCGAAGTGTCACGCAGTTTCGAAATGATCGGTTTCGAAACGTCGCGGTTTCGAAGTGACGCGGAAGCCAAATTCAATATTTAAAACTGAACATGTAATTAGATGATATACACAACTTGAAAAAAATACAAGCAAAATAATTTGTCTCAATTCAAAGTTGGTGATAATTTTCCGGGCTTTTCGGGCTTTGCGGAAAAGCCCGGACGGTCGAAAATATGATTCATTCGACTCAGTGATGCTATAATTTTGTTTTAATTTCAGATTCAATCTTTCGGTTCTCTCGAAACAAATGAACAAGCGTCTACTGCAACTTCGAATTGGAAAAATTGAGGTGCAATCTATGAAGATCACAGTCGCTAAGCCTGAACTCCAAATTCGGCTCACAACTGCACAAGAAGAAATCAAATTCGTTATTTTCCCCAATAAGAAAGCTTTGATTCAAAGAGGAGTTGCGGATTATATACTCAACTATGTGCCAGTGCAATGTTATGCTATCCAAAAAAGGAATGAATATTTTTTCGATGCACCTGGTCCCACTGCTCTGAAAAATTCTGTTGTCCACAAAAAAGTGGCCAATCTGACCAAACATCTCTCTCGACTGTCAATAGTGAAAAAAGCAGAAGTTAATTTTCAAATGAATATTGGCATCAAAGACTTTATGTCAAGTGTGAAAAACGTCGAAAACTTCCAAAAGGTTGATGTTCTTGGAGGAAGAAGTATGATGTTTGAAGAGGAAGATATTCCTTTCGTGGCTAACAGCAAACTAACAACTATTGAATGTAAAGTCACACAGTTGGAGTCGATAGTAAACACCTTCTTGAAGCAATGGATCGCGGGAAATTTTCCTCACGTGGAAAGAATTGATTTCGAGAGAGATTCCTATCGCCGCATGGAAATGACAAAGTTTTTTACTGATGTGGAATTTACACCATCTGTAAGAACGTGAGTAATTGAAGGCTTACATAGATTTATAAATTCAATATTTCAGAAACCCTCTCGGATTGGGAATTCCAAAAAGAACAAAGCATCAGAACACTGTCGACATCGTCAGAAAGACAGACAATCAACGAGCAACCCTTGGATATTGTGGAAATGGCGGATATGCAACTTTTGAGGTCTGGACAGAAGAAGATTTCAAAGATCTTGTCATCGCGGACAGTTGAAGAAGTTGGAGCACTTGAAATCGTGGAGGCATATACATTTTATTGTACTTTCAAGCAGTTTTATAATGGATTTACTACTTTTGTTCAACTTTTGCGAAAAATATTCGAAAAAATGTGGTATATCAGTTTTTACTTTTTTTAATGATATTATCAAAATTCACCCAAATTCCGTATTTTTACTTTACAAGAAATATTTCATTCAAATTTCCGTCTTTCACTTAATTTAAAAAAACATTTATGAATCGAAATTGTTTTCTCTTTCTAATCTAACCAACTAATCGGCTTTGTGAATCTTCAAGATTTTAATAAAATATGCAACAGAGCGCATCAAAAACATTTCAAAAATGAGAGATCAATGATACTCGAATAGTAAAGTTTCATCACAGAGATTATTGATATCCAAATGACGAAGTAGACCCGTCGGGAAACACACAGCGCTTGTTGAAACTGAACCGAAATTGTTTCCTCATCTGAACAGCATTGTGGTCCATGTCCCTCCATAACTGTTCAAACTCTTTCATTCTTTTTTCCGCTACTCCGTTTAGTGTTTCATCGACCATCCGCTTCAGGGCTTTGAAAGTGATCTTCCGATCTAATTTCAAATTCATTGTGACACCCTTTGCATTTCTTACTACCTGAAGTGTATTTTTTTTGTAAATTAGAATTAACGATTTCAAAAGTACCTCTACTCTTCCATCGCTCATCCGATCCCAGTAGCAGTATGCTTTTAGATCCGCCGAGACAAATCTGTTATTTCGCTCTCCACTTAATTTGTCAATTTTCCTAAATACGCACCCATGGCTTCAGCAATTGGGTACTGTCCGTATAGTGAAAATTCAAAGCTTGAGTGGATTTAACAAAGGTTTATTTAAGAAACTGGTCTGAGGCCAAGAAAATAATAAGACAAGAAACAAGATAAAAAGCCAAGATTAAACGAGTAGGGGGGTATTTATCTGGATCGTGCCTGTGGGCGTGGGCCGGAGCTGCTGGCCGATGATGGGATTGCATTCCAGGAGCTGATGGGACGATCTGAAATATCAATTTTAGAGTGTGTGTACAGAACGGAGGCGCTGAGAGGGGGATGTGGTGTTTCAGCCTATGCGTTATCTAATGGATTTCCCGCTGTGATTTCTTATCACCCGTGACTGTGTTGGAATTTGTGCTCTCCTTATGGGAGTGCGGAATTGGGATTATGACCTGGTGGTTAAATATTATAGTAATGTAAAATTACCCTGACAGGATGTTAATAATTTTTACACACAAGGAAACGTTGGCTACAAAACAAACAACGGGTTTGGAGAGTGATTAATGGGATTATAACCCAAAAGTTCGCATACAGGCAGATGGTGTGAATCTTTTAGCAGGTGGTGTTGCGTTGTGGGAATATTTTACCTTATATGATCTAATATGTTCTTATGAAGGAGCCGAGATAATTTGGCTCGAAGTGCACGTATGGTCTAAACGAGGAGATGGACTTTTAACCGAAAAGGTCCGCGCTGTTAGCGATTAAGCTACGATATTCAAGAAAAGGTGGAATTCAGTTCTAATTGCAATACCTGCATATTCCAACTGCTTCTCTAACATTGGAATCCATCTTCGCTTGTTTCTCCAGCTCTCCAACGCCGTCGAAAGATCCTTGATGGTCTGGTTACTTTGAGCCTCCAGAACTCTGAAAACAAGAAATCAAAGAAATGCAATATTAACTCCCTAACCTTTGTTCTTCCAACAAATCCTTCTGATTCTTCAGCCCTTCTTGAAGTTTTGCCACCTTCTCCTCAAAATCCTTACTGACATTCTTGATCTTCGTTTCTGATTCCTTGACTTCTGAGTTCAGGTTCACAATGATCTCTTCTTTTTGGGCCAATTCATTTCTCTCCTAAAGTTCATATTAATCTTCAATATAAACGTTTATTAACTAACCTATTTTCGAAAATTCTGCCGTCATCGTTTCTTTTTCCTGGCGGAGTAGCTCTTTCTTGGGTTGGACTTGTGGTTTCTTTTGGATAGTTTCGGCTGTAATGCGTTTATGAAAAATGTTGAAGAAACCTCAGAACTTACTTTCACAATAATTGAATAATCAGAAAAATATAAAATAAATCATTTGGACTCCAAATCAGACAGGTGTCTCGTAACGATTATTTGAAAAGCTATTTAAAATAATCAAATTAAAAGGTCTGCGAAATCAGATGGAGACCATGGAAGACTGAATGACGGCCAGCAGGAGAAATTTCGTCTCGTGCTGCGACGCAGAGAAAAATAGTTTTAAAAAATAGTGTGTGAGATCGGAGAGATGTGGTAACGAGTCAGAGTAAGACAGAGAAAGTGAACAAATAGAAGTGACACATCCGCTTTTGTCTGTCCCAAAAAAATAGTCACCAGCTTCAAAAAGCAATGTTCGAAAGTGAAAGCTTTTCAATGATTTTTTTGCTTTTCAAATTCCAAAAGAAAAATCTTCAAATTTCAAAAATGCAAAGAACAAAATTTCAAGAAATGAAGAAATAAAATAACAACTGATAAATAAAAACTGATCTTTTCAATCATCCTGTCGGTCTGAAAAATAATTCGGCGAATCTGCACTCAAGACAAGTATTCAACGCATCCCTTGGACTTGAGAGCAAAGCGTTGTGCATTTTTAGATTCGCCAAATGTTTATTGTTCACAAAATTTCTTCACATATCTCCTTATTTTCGCGTGAGAAGGGAAAACAATTCCCCCATTTCGTGTATTATGCTGGAAGAAGAGAACGAGTAATAGAAGGAGATTATCTAAATAATTAAGACAGCAGACTCATTCAAACGCTCGGTGGCAAAAAATGAGCGTTCACTTGAAAGTATCAATTAACGACAGATAAGGTGAAGTCAACTAAGAAGAAGGTTGTGATAGAAGGATTGAAGTTTTTCAAGTGAGAATACACTTTCAATTGGGGTTGGATAGGTGTAAAGGAGTGAGTTCGAAGAATACTCGAAAAATTTTGAGCACAAAAATCGAAGTATTTTACTGTTTTCGTGATATCAGTAATACATAAATAGATTATTTTTAAAAATTTGAAACTTTCTCTTTTCCAGTTTATCCATAGCTTCCAATTATCGTCCGATGTATTTTCATCCTTCTGGCTATACTCGGTACTCTTTCAGAGCTCTGATTTGTTTGTTTCTTCTTTTTCAAATCTTATTTGCCGCCGTTTTCAGTTCTCGAATTTGTTACTTGAATGAATAAAATGTTATTTTCTATGCAAAAACTAATCAAAATAAATATAAAATCATTGTTTTCCCTTTTTCATTTGAAAAAAGTGCTGTTGAAAAAATTTCTTTTGTGTTTGAATGCATGCGCGCTCTGTTGCTAACAGCGTTCCATAACAGGACAATTTCGCTTCATGACATTTGCGCTTCCGCCTTTTCTGTTTTCGGACAGTTTTCACTCCGTAACTATATTTATTTGAAAGTATTTCGATTCAGGAACATTTCATTTTGCTCCATTTTATTTTGGGAAATCTCCAATCTGTCGTACCACTTTAGGCCCTGCATCTGATTTCACCTAATTGCGCGGCGAGGTTTTGCCTGACGTCGTCGCCATTTTGGTAAAAATTGAAGTGGCAGGAGAAATTATGAAAAAACTGTTTCGATTCCCCGGGATTACCGATTTCTCCGGGATTCCCTAATTTGGTCCTCAACATACAAGCAGAGGAGTGGTTTTCTATCCAAGGAAATACGATCTTCTATAGCCTCGTCTTGTGGATATCCACTGTCTATGTCTCATAGTCTGCGCACTGTCTCTCGCAGGATTATGGTCCCTTCGTCTTCTGTTTTGTCTTTCTGAAACACCTGTTGTCATCGGTTTTGTCCTAGAACGTCTCTTCCCTTAGGTCGTCCGCTTGATGCCCTCTGTTCGCTTATTTCTCTAATGTGTCTTCTTTATGAATGCTCTCTCGATCTCTGATTCTCTTATCCATGTACAATACACAGACTTAGATGCGCAGGCGAACGAGTTTGTGCCGCGAAAAACACCTATTTGAATTATCATAGGTGTTTCTTCACTCTTTTAATGCTAATTTCCTGTTTCTTTGTTCCGATTGAAAGCTTTTCTTTGATACAGTTATGTTAAAGAGATATTTTAAAATTAGAATCGATATTTTTCAATTGCTTTATCGCTTCTATCAATTCTAAGCTCAATTCATGTTTTCCAAATTTGAAATTTCTTCAGATGGATAACAAAAACCAACCAGCCCAAGTTTCTTCAACCCAAGAGAAGGTCAGAGTCGCCAATGATGTCAAAATGACGAGTGAAGAAATTCGGAAGAACATGAAATTGCTTAGGGATGAGCATGAAAAGGAGACTTTTGAAATTTTTCGTGCCAATGAAGCCATTCGCAAAATGGCGAAAACCGGAGCAGCTCCATCGGATTTCATGAATGTCGCAAAAGTCTTGCTCGATGGAACTCCATTCGCTTTCGTCAAAGAAGCGATTAAACTTCATATTGCTGCGATCCAAGGAGGTAACAATGAAGAATTCGTCTTCGGATCGTTCCTCGATGCGGGCTATGTCCTAGATTGCGATCTCCGTGTAGTACGCAAGTACGTCAATGAAATTCGTCAAATTCTGTCCGATCAGCTGGAGGGATCTGATAACCAACAGTATCTGGCTCTTAAGGCCAAAGGAGCTATAGAGGATTCGGTAAGTGAATTATCTCATGAGAACTGATAGAATAGCCTGGTTATTCAGATGAAAGTGGCTCTTGAACAACTCGAGAACGAATTCAGACACGATGCTCGTGCAGATCCTTGGAGTAGAATGGTCAAGGTATTCGAAGATCACGAAGATGGCAACACTTCGAGTTACACAATCTCTCCGTTAAATGTCAAAATGTCCTCGGATTGATGATTTTCTAATCTTCTTATGTTGTTTTTCTCTTGTTCTTCATGTTCTGTTTTGTTTTTCGGGACTGTTTCGAAAGATTTAGTTCTAGAAGTTTGTTTTTCTTTGTTGTTGTGTGTGTTGGCTTCAATGAATGTGTTAACTTTAGGGATTTTTTCGAAGGCGGGAATTTGTTTAGAGGGTAAATCGTAAGTTGAAAAGTTGGCACTGTTCTAGAATCACGGAACGAAAAAATCACGGAACGAAAATTTTGGGTACTTAAAAATTACCACTGTTTCTGGGAAGAACGGTCCCAAGAACTGCGGCAACGGTCCCATTGTTCCGATAACGGTCCCAACTAGGCTTTATCTTGGAATCCTATTCCCGAAATACTGAAGAACGGAATGATCTTTAAAAAATCCGGTGGGAAATTTAACATTTTTACGGTTGGGATTTTCAGAACTTTTTGACAGGAATTTTAACAAAATATTGCTTTTTTGTAGGTATAGGTAAAAACTTTTCTGGCTTTGATGTGAAAAAGGTGTTTCAACATAAGCCTATATCTATAAACCAAATACACTCTGAAAAAAATTCCAGTAAAAAATACTGAAATTCTCAGTTATTAGCAAAATGTTTGTTTTTGTTGCTGAAATATGTTTTTTAGTTGAAACGAAAATTACATTTTCCAATATTTCCAATAGGGTTTCCAGATTAAGTCTGGTTGGGACCAGTGTCGTACCCTTGGGACCGTTGTCGGAGCCTTGGGACCGTTCAAGGAAACTTGGTCCATTATCAGAACAATGAGACCGCTTACTTTCGCTAATTCGAGAGCTTTTTCATCTCTCTCATTTTCAAAGTTCCTCGAATTTTCCAATCAACGACCAATCGGCTTTGTGGGTTGGATCTTCAAGATTTGATTCCCTCGCTCTTCTTCATTTAATAAGACAACCATTCCCCCATTTCGTATAACATGATTGAAAAAGAGAGAAAGCAATTAGAGGAAGTCATATTGAATCGGGCAGCAGACTCCATTCAAATGCTCGGTGGCAGATAATGAGCGTTCAGTTGAAAATAGTAATTAGTGGCAGATAATCCAGGTAGAAGGCTACCAAGGAGCAGATTGGCGAGGATTAAAATTTTGCGAGAAATTCGACCCTCTCAGTTGGGTATGTGGCATGCGAAGTTGAATTCATTCATGAATATTTACAAAGATTTGAGTTCCCCAGTTAACCTTATTTCTTTTGCCTCATATTCTGCAATATTCTTTTTGATCTTTGTTTTGTTTTGAAACAATATTTGATTTTTCAGAGAATCAATCGATTTCAGAGATACTCATCATATCAAATTTCACAAAATGTCGTCATTATCAAGGAATCCGCCGCCAAAAAGAATTCCATTTCTGAAATTTACATTTGATTTAAGAAAGGAAATCTTAGGTTTATGTGAGTCTCCAGAGCTGTAAGTTATCAGTTATTTTTGAATGTGACCAAATTAACTTTTCTGAAATTCAGAATCAATCTTTCTTTGGCGTCCAAAAAGTGCAAGAAAATTGTTGGTAGCTGTCAACGCTTCCGTTCTTTAATTGATATTTCGATGCTCCAGGAGTTCAAAATAGTTGTTTATGATCTAAAAAAACGAACTTCTTCTTTCACGTGGCTACTTGGAAACTACGACACAGTCAAACGAACCCCACATTTTTCATTTGAGAATATATTTCCGACTCGGTAAGCATCTAAAGAATTTTCAAAATTCGGGAATACATACGTAGTGCATGAAAACACTGTTCAAATGTTCGTTTTGTTTTCAGAATCGAATCGAGCTTCAATGAAAACCTAGAACAAACAGACACTGTTCAATTCCGAACTCACTGCTCACGTCGAGGAACAGCCTGTTTGAGCGCAACCCTGTCCCACCTCTCTGAAATTTTTCCCAATTTCAAAGTCCGAGTTTTAGATGTGAACGCGAAACTGTGGGATTCGAGTATTTTCGGGGCTATGGATATGAAGAAAATAATGGAGTGTGTCCGAAAAACAAGAATGTTGCAAATTCAAGCAGAATTTATTAATCGAGAAATGATACATTTGATGGAAAAAGTGAAATGTTCTAGAATGTTATATTGTAATGCGGAAAACACGATGGGATGTATCTTCAACGGGACACTTCAATGCTCAGATTGGATTGTTGCAGAAAACTTTCGATGGTTTGACGCTGAACAATTCCAAGATCTTCACTGTCAATTAATACGCCTACAGAAGACACATGTAACATCACGCCACGTTGAAGCCTTGATTATAAAATGGAGAAATAGTGAAGAACAATTGGGAAAAGGCGTCAAAAATATCAAATTCTTCGATGTTCAAGTTCACGGAGGAGTTCAAAATTTCGATTTTTTAGGAGTTGGAGCGCAACCCAAAGGAAGTGTTCAGAGACCTAATGAATTCAAGTGAGATCTATCAAACCTTTTTACTAAACTGTGAGATATTGCATTTCAGTGTGTTCAATAATGATTATGACTTTACTAACGCCTTTGATATCATTCACCCAGATGGTACCCTAGCATCACTGAAGGTAGTTGAAGGACTTGACCGTGTCCTGTTTGTTGTGTGGAACCGGTAAATTGGAATATTGTAAATTATTGTAATTCAATTTCAAATGTTTTCAAACCTAAGTTACCACTTTGAACGTTCCTTGATGTACCCTATATATCTCTTCTGTGTTTTATCGAAATAATTTGAAAATCATTTCTGATATATTGTGTCAGCTTCCTTCTTTTGGTTTCTGAATTTTTATAATTTTTTCGTTTTTCCTTATTCTTTCTTCTGAATTTTCAAACTTTTTATTCCACTCATCGCTACTATGTTCTATAATTTTTGGCTGAAATGGTATTTAACAATGTTCGCTTTGTTTGAATAAACCGTGATCAATTACGCTCAATGTCACGTATTATAGATTTTCAGATTCTTCTAACTTTTTGGTAGGAGCTATCAAATCTTTTCTTGCAAACTCCCTTGCTCTTTTTTACGCGATAGGACTATTCTCTCATTTTGTGTAATATGTATGATTGGAGAAGAGAGAGAAAGCAATTAGAGGTAGTAATACTGAAAAAAGCAGCATCCTCCAAACAAATGCTCGGTAGCAGATAATGAGCGTTCAGTTGAAAACAGTAATTAATGGCGAATAAACCAGGTAGAAGGCGAGCAATGAGCATGTCGAGGGAGGATTAAGATTTTGAGAGAAATTCAACTCTCGTTGAACTCATTCATAGAAATTTGTGAGGGACTGGAGAGTTTTGTGTTTTCGTGAAATAATTTCTGGTTTTCTCCTTTTCTGAATTCCAACAAATTGGACCTAAGGAGTAAACTGCATTTTTTGAATAATTTCTGAAAAATTATTATATTCCGAAAATTATTTTTTCAAATGGTCAAAAATTTGCAAAATTTTATGAAATTTTACCAAATGTAAGCATTTTTAATCATAATTCTCGCGTCTAAATTCTGAAGGGACCTTATTTTGCCTCTCATAAGCTAACAATTTTTTGGCTTCCTGTGATTTTCATAAATCTCTCTCCATCAAAGAGAGTTTGCTTCCGCCAGACGTCCTTTGTCCGGCAGACTTTGTATTCGCAGTTTATGCGATGTCGATACGGCTAATTGCGGAAAAAGAAAACCCTAGTTCTTTCTCGTAGGATTATTTTCTCTCGTTTTGATTAAATGAAATGAAAAAAGTCCGCAACTAACAAATTGGACCTGATAACTCCATTTTGACATCTCCTTTTCACTTTTCCACGCGTTTTGCATTTTACTCAAACCACCGTCCCCTCTTTGCTTTCCTCACAACCTGCCGAAAAAAAAAACTAAGATTGACCACAGAAACAGTGAAATTTTCCAATTCCCTTCCTCTCTCTTATGCGATTAGAACTTTTTATTGGCTTGTAATTTTTGCTTGTCCTCCTCATCCATTCAATTTGCGAAATAATCTCAACAACAGTCTGACCCAGATTTTAACAGAAATGTTCAGAGTTTGTTTAAAACATCTTATCTAGAAAACTATTTTTTCAATTTTGGAATCCGCTCGTAAGCTTCAGCAGAGTAATAACAGTTTCAGTACCGAAAATAGCGTTTTCAGTGCAAATTTGCAATTTTCGAAGACGATTATACTTTCAACTGCTATGTCGTTTTATAACAAAAGACTAGTTGTGCTATACTCATAACTAAATAAAATTTCATCTTTCAGTTTTTTTTTTCGAATTAAGATTTTTCCACGACGAGAAATCTATTCGTAAGTTAGAAACATGTGAGAAAATGTCTGATATATGAAATTTCATCCCACTTCATAGTATTAAACAACAATCAACATGTTCTGCGACGTCCTAAATGTTGAGAAAGTCCTTTGGAAATAAGGAACAATAACAATTCAAGGACCAATAATACCGCGTGTCTCGATCAAGCACATTACTATCTCTACCGGGCTTTTTCTGTATAAAGCAGAAAGTCAGAAAATTTCTTATTTGAATTTCCAGCCGCTGATGAAAACGCGCTCTGTCGCGACCGCGCCACAAAGCGTGCGAGAAATGAGAATATGTGTTTTGTTAGCCCAAAATCATCATTTCTGCTCTTTAGTTTTTTTTACTTTGCGTTTCGATTCCAGTTCAAAATAAAAAATCAGTGTTAACAGCTGTCTATTTTCAACTTAAGCTTCTCTTTCATTTCGTTTCTGATTTCGTCGTAAACTCAATTTTTCGGCTTTCCGTCTCTTTCTTTACTCTACCCGGCTGTGCGCGGTGGTGGGGTTGCGAAATCTTCTGCTGCAAAGCCTTTACGTTTCCAATGTGTTCCCTTTCTAACTTTTCTCTGAGTTCCCAAGTTAACCTTGTTTCTTTTTCCTCATATTCTGAAATCGTATTGAGTTGGTTTTGAAACAATATTTCATTTTTTAGGGTAAATACCGATTCCAGAGTTTCTCATCTACTTAATCATCACCGAATGTCGTCATTATCGGAGAATCCGCCACGAAAAGGCATTAGATTTCTGACGTTTCCATGGGATTTAAAACAGGAAATTTTGAAGCAATGTGACCGTTCAGATCTGTAAGTTTATTGTTAGTTATTATTGAACGTGAACAAATTTTTTGAATATTCAGACTTAAGCTTTCCTTGGCGTCCAAAAGGTGCAAGCAGATTGTTGGTAGCTCCCGCTTCCCTGTTATTATTGATATTACGATGGACCAGGAGTTCAAAATTGTCGTTTCTGATTCAAGAAAACCAACATCTTCTTTCACGTGGCTACTTGGAAATTACGTCACAGTCAAACGAAACCCGCATTTTTTATTTGAAAATTTGTTTCCGACTCAGTAAGCATTTAAAGAATTTTCAAGATTTGGGAATACATAAGTAATACTGTTAAGCTGTTTATTTCGTTTCCAGAATGGATTCGAGCTTCAACAAAAGCCTAGGCCAATGCGAAACTGCTCAATTCCGAACTCACTGCTCACGCAGAGGAACAGCTTGTTTGCGAGCAGCCCTGTCCCACCTATCCAAAATTTTTCCCAATTTTCAAGTTCGAGATTTATTTGTGAACGCGAAACTGTGGGATTCTAGTATTTTCGGTGCAATGGATATGAAGAAAATCATGGAGTGTGTCTACGAAGCGGAATGTTTGAAAATTGAAGCAGGAATGATCGATCGGGAAATGATTAACTTGATGGAAAAAGTCAAATGTATCGATAATTTCGATTGTTATGCGGAAAACACAATGGGATACATTCTCAACAGAAAACTTGAATGTTCATTTTGGATTTCTGTAGACAATTGTCAATGGTTTGATCCTGAACGATTCGAAGATCTTTGCTGTGAGTCTATGATCCTCACGAAGACACGTGTAAAAACAGGACACGTTGAAGACTTGATCATTAAATGGAGAAATAGTAATGAGGAATTGGGAGAAGGCGTCAAAAATATCAAATTCTTCGAGGTCGAAATTCAAGGTGGAGTTCGGAACTTTGATTTTTCAAGAGTTGGAGCGCAACCCAAAGGAACGGTCCAGAGACCTAATAAATTCACGTGAGATATATCGAAGCATTTTTCTCAGTTTCAAAATGTCGAATTTCAGACTATTCGGTGTCACTTATGACTTCAGTAACGCTTTCGATATCATTCACCAAGATGGCACCCTAGCATCACTGTCGGTAGTTGAAGTGTTTGACCGAGTCCTGTTTGTTGTGTGGAGCCGGTAAATTCAATTATCGTAATTTCGGGCTGAATAATTTAGTTTTACTGTGTTCCATTGATGTACCAAATTCCTTCTCTTCTTCCGGGCGTTTTTTCAATTTTTCTTCCTTATACCTTTTTTGAATTTTTTCATTTTATTTCTTCTTCTTCTCAGTTTTCCTTTTTTCACATTCTTCCGGGAAAATCAAACTAATTTCAGTTATTTTTTTCAGTTTTGAATGTTTTGGACTTTAATTACCATTTAAAATGTTGCCTAATGTACCTACAATCACATTCTGCGTTTTTTTTAATGAAATAAAATCCTGAAACTTTGTCTCGTCTTCCTTCTCCCGTCTTCTGGATATTAATTATTCTTTTTTTTGTTCCTTCTTCTGAACTTTCAAAAATTTTCCGCTCATCTCTGCGGTGTTTTATTGTATAATTTTTGACAAAAATTGTATATGACAAAATGTGCTCTGTTTAAGTAAATCGTGATCAATTACGCTCAATGTCACTTGGAAAATATTTATAGGGGTGGAATACTATTATTACATCGTGAATGTTCTTCAACACACCATGTAAGCAATCCTTTTTTGTTATTATGGCGACAATCTCTTGAGGAGCCACACATCCACATCTCTTTCGAATACGATTCTATCATGGAGACGATCGGATTGACCTTGCCAAAATTCGAAGTATTTTGGAACGAGATGATATCCTCCCCAAGACTCCAGCTTCGTTATGGCATAAGATCCTTCACGCTCAGCGAGTTCAGTGAGCTCCATTCTCTTGGTTTCTAGGTACTGAAACTCAAATTTTCAGCTCAATTTCAGATATTGCCAAAAAATACCTGTCTGTCCGGAACCACTTCAGATTGAACACTCAACTTGGATGAGATGCGACTAGCAAGTGGTCTTTGGTTCCAGAAATCAACGGCCTTTTCGTCTGGAAGTTTCTCTACCACACCTTCCACGCGAACCTGAAAATGTTTCGATGTGGTTCTTGGATTCAATCTATTTAGATTCACCTGACGATTGACTTTTGGCCAGTAGAAGAGCATCGCAGCATTTGGGTTTTCTTCCAGTTGATTTCCTTTCCGACTTATGAAGTTTGTACAGAAAGAGAATCCGGTTGGTGTGTAGTCTTTCAGCAGAATCATTCTGGAAGATGGACGGAGATCCCTAAAACGCAACATTTATGAATTATAATTGCTCATTGAGCAACCCACTTTCCCACCGTCGACACACAAACCGCGCTGATTTCTTCGGGGGTCAAGCCTGTCTCCGATGCGACTTCACGAAACCAAATATCGAAAAGCGTGAATGGATTTGTTGATGGGAGATTTTCTTCAAGAAGATACGTATTTCCATAATGTGCTCGAATATCTGAAAAATGACTGAAATCCAATGTTTTTCAAAAATAAAACTCACTTTGAATATCGATTGATGGCGTGTCCATTGTCGTTTTTTTGTCGAAAAGTGATTGGAAAGTTTTCAATGGAAACTGATAAATAAACAAAATCAGTCAATCACAAGACAGAACCGAACATCAAACAACATATCGATGACACTTTCTTATCTACTGTTGACCAGTCGAAATATCAAAAAACCGAAGAGGGCGGAAGAAATGTGGTCAGGATGACGAAACCAAGTAAAATTAGTCCGAATGGATGTTGGTTCTCAGGAATTGTATTGCCAGTTGCTAGTCTTCACAAATAAACATGTTTGTTGCCGAATGATAGCAATGGTCTGCCTGAATTAGTGGAATTTTAAAGTTTCTTTTCTATTTAAAAAAACTCACATCAGAAGAAGTGACAAGATTCTGACTTTCGAAAAAACGTGTATCTCCCTCGGTCCATCGGTTAATGATGCTGTGAGTGGATTTGGGATTGTCAAAATGAAAGTTTGGAAAGCATCTTGTAGTTCTACCAACATAAGTTTTCCTTCACGCCCAAAAGTGATTGTTCCCAAATTGATTGTTCCCAAAGTGATTGTTCCCAAACAATAGCATCTGGAGACGTTGTTTCACACCAAGTTTGAAATATCAGTAGACCAGTGCCTGAAAAATTACTTTCATTTTCAGCTTACTAATATCAATAGGAATTAAACTCACAATTAGAGCAGCGTCTCGAATTATCGCGGTCACCCGTCTGCAAAAACCATTTTTCTAGTGTCCATCGAGCAGTGCATTGAAAACAAATATTTCATTGTCCATGAGTAGCACAATCATCACATCAATTACAGTTCTCTGTCATCACAGCTTCATCTTTGTCGCAATCTTTTTGAAAATAGTGCGACGCAGCTAATGTCGTTTTCATTATTATGTCCTTTTCTGGATTCCTGATGACCTAGCATCCTTTATGTACGGTTCAGTGAGATTCGTTCTATTGACTTTTAAGACTATACAGGTAGTTCGCAAATCCAGTATGCCACGGACATCTTATTTGGAAGTTTATTGACAACACCTCACATGCAAGCCTGAAAATTGTTTGATGGGATTTACCGATAGGACATTTTTTGTTTTACCTGACGATTGACTTTTGGTTTATCTCCTCGTCGCATCCAATTCGAACATTGAGATAATCGATGAGGTTCTGCCTAAAATGAAGATGCTACTGGTAAGGTTCTGAAGTCAGCTAAACTTACGTCGAATTGTTATTAAGGTTTCTTGTCTGGTCACACTTGTTCTTCTGGCAAGACCGCCTTTAATGTTAAGTGGTGGTGAAGAAGAGCATGAATCAAACTGATTTCAGCTGGTTTCCACAAATCCCGTTGTTGCAACATGTTCTCAATTTCTCACAGCAGCGCTGTTACATTCTATTGGTAGAATTCTAGCTTCCACATGCCGATGCGCCCAATTTTTAAAAATGAAGCCTCATCTGAGCGTGAGTTGGGGAACTTCCATACAACCCTCAAATATCGAAAAAAAAAACACTCTCGGCATTCTTGTCAAGGAAGTTCATTGTATTTTAGAAGTTCCACCGGTTGTTACAGATCCATCGGCTGACGAAACCTGGAAAAATCAATAATTTCTCTTAATATTCTTTGCAAATATGGGTTTTTCTAGCCACTGTTCTATGAAAAAGCCAGCAAAAATTATCCCAATTTTTAGTAATTCACAAAATTTACCTCATTTCGCATGAATTTGTGACAAACTTCTCCAGAAAATCGGCTTTTGGAACAGTCGAACTCATTCAAGCAGGTAAAGACAAAGAGAACGCTTGGAGAAAATGGCTATTCCAGCTGAAAATTTAATAAAATTTGGTAAATGATAATTGAATATGTATTATTTTTTAAAAAAATCATCAATTCAACAGAAAATAGGCCAAAAACCTGAGAAAGCCCGGCTTTATTTGTTAAAAAAGAAGTAGTGCAATGGAGCGCATTTGCGATCTTGTGCGCGCACACTGCTTTTTTCCATTGAAAAGGAGGAAAATGGAAACAGACGGGTGGAAACTAGGTCAATAACTGTATCTATGAAATGATATTACAGAGAAGATTGTTTTGGTACAATATCAGAAAATTTTTAGCACTTCACAAGGTTTTAAATGGTTTTTTTCTCGAGAAAGTGGATTTTAATTATTTCTCGGTAATTTTCACGATTAAAACTGATATTCTGGAATGATTTGTTGCATAAAATGACAAGGTTCGTCTAGAAAACTAAATTTGATATGGTTCGAAAGCATTAGAAAGATTCTAGAGACGTTCTTAGTCTTAAAGATAACCTTGACATTGTTGTTTGTGCCTGTGAATAGAGAATTCAACTTTTTTTCAGAAGTTCGATTATCTAAAAATAATCCTCATTTTTTGTTGTTGCTTGAATCATTTTGCCAGTTCGGCATTTGTCATCGGGTCGGTGCCAATGTATTCCTTTTTCCGTTCAACTCTGTTTGTTCACACACGAGAGATGATGCATAGTAAGAGGTCAAGAAATTGTTTGCCAGGTAGATGCTCTACCTATTCCCATCTTCCCCTCGTTTCTACTCTTTTTGCGTGTATGCGGGCGCGTCTTTCTCTTGGTTGGTGTATGTGTGGCGAATGGTCAGCTGTGTGATTTCAATTTATCAGTTGGCAACGGCTTGCGGAGAGAGAGAAAGAGTTTCAAACAGCAATTGGACTCTTTATTGCTTCCGTGCCTGGGCGGCATCCCGCGAGAGACATTTTGAAATTTCCATCGCCACCGTTTGATTTATCCAACAAGAGGAAATATGTTTTGGTCTTTTATTTGCACTATATTGATTGAATGTGACTAGGCTGAGCCTTGTATGGGTCACACTATCAGATTGTCTCACTGTCTGTGCCCTCTTTATCTCTTCAATTCTATTCGAAAACAAAACCATGTTCCCTATTGCTCAGTCGTATAAAATTTCGTGTTGAAGACTTGTGAATCATCATTTTCAATTATTTTTGCCTCGATTTTTGTTTAAAACCGGTCGATTAAGAATTTTCATTTCAGATAGCGTTGCTCACAAGTACTGTCGTATGGCAACAGAGCGAGATGGTGGAAACTGCCTACGGGTAGCAGTTTCTATCTTCTCCATTTATTACTGGGTGAGTGAATAACCTTCTTATTCTCAAGTTGACAACCGTAACCATTCCAGATATCTGCCCTTGCTCACGTTTTCCTTGGCTTATGGATGCTATTGGACCCCAAACGGAACTACATTTTGGACTTGGTGCACTTTTCCGAAAATGACCCGCTATTGGTGAGAGTTTTTAAAAATTAAAACAAATTTTGATTTGAAAAATTAAAGAAAGCCTCTGCCTATGTGTCATTGGTTTGTGGATGTGCTCAATTGTTGGTCGGGTTCCTTGGGTTATGTGGAGCAGTGAACAGAAGCAGATTTTTGTTGCTCATGGTGAGATCAATTGTTTTGATCTATACAATTGAAGTGTTCCTTTCAGTTCGTGATGTTCCTGATCTGCACTTTTCTGGCTGATGTTGCAATGGGAACACTTTCGTTGTTTTACAAAGACAAGGTGAGTGATGTCGTGTTTTTTGTGTTCACCGTACATCCTCTAATCGAAAGTCACCCAAACCGCAGACTTCGAGCTTAATTAGCTCAGTTCCTGTGAAAAATAATCATCATTAGTCAACTGCCAATATATTAGATATAATATCAACAACACTTTATCAGTTGATAACAAATTTATAGCTTTGACATATATCGAGATAATTGAGCTTAAAGTTGATGGTTTCAGCTTGCTTCTATTGGAGGAAATACGGTAGATGTGAAGCTCACTCAATTCATGTTTAATCAGTTTTCAATCCCCCTAATTTCTGTGTTTGGTGAATTTTTTCAGGCAGATTTCAAATTTTCAGACATTGCTCTATATCATTTGATTTAAAAGAGATCTGAAAATGTTTACAAACTCACCAGAAAATGAGAAAAGACATGCGTTTTTTGGTTATTTTTTTATTTTAGAGATTTAACAAAACTTTGTGTCGATGGTTGATATGCCTCACTTTCTTAGTGATCCAACATAACATAATGACCATTATCAACAATTACCGTAGTTTCTTTAGTAGCCTACCCTGAACGTTCATTTTGACCTCAATTATTTCGGTTTCTCGCCAAATTTTGAAAAAATTTAGCTGATAAATTAGTTATCATAGCATTCATTTTTTATCACTTGACAAATGGGTATCTCTTAGAGCAAATACGGAAGTTACTGTATTCTCTTGATATAATTCGTTTTCTTCAAATGCGTCCTAAGTTACAAATCTCGTTTCCTATAAAAATATCAAAAATAGTTCAACTGATAACAATTTAATGAAAATATTTCCTAAAGTTAACCAATTAACCAGTTTTTGATATTTAAAAAAAAAATTACATCTATAATCCTTACAATTTCTGTCCGTTTGCAGTTCTCTAACAACTATATGGAGGTGTACTTGAAAAACCTAACCGCCAATCGTTATTCTCGTGATCGTTGGGTAATGCCATTGATGGATACCATCCAGTTTTATGTGAGTTTCGTTTTTCCTGTAAATAAAATTTGCGCGCTGTTCAAAACTGTCCAGTTCTCCGTCTTGTCACTGCTGTCTCATAAAATGTATTTCGTTTCATACAACATCAAAAGTTATAGATTTACTCTCTAAAAGAGAACGTGCGAGAGATTGTGAAATCCAAATATGGCGTGGAGACTGATGAGCCAGAGAACAGAATGCTCACCCAGTTCATTGATAAACTTCAGTTTTATGTAAGATTAAAATTCTTTCGCTCAGACTATTCAAACGTAAATTCTATTAGGAACGGTGTTGTGGGTCTCTGGGTCCCTCTGATTACATCGGTAGTCGTTGGTCTCAGTCCGGTGCCATGGAATCTGAAGAAATGGAATTACCACTGTTTCCGGTGTCATGTTGTACACAAATAATGGGCGCGTCAGCATTGAACCCTCTCGCTAAAAGTTATGCTCGTTGCCAGCAGTTCGGCGCTAATAGACAATGGAGGCATCCAGTGGTAAGAGGCAATGAGAGTGTGTTGTTGTGCGAAGTGCGTGCCGTTATTCTTCTTCATTTTGAAATGAGTGCCCTGATGTAATAAGCTTTGAAGTTCTAGTGATAAAAGGTGTGTTGAGTGCGTGTCAGGTGACAATCGAAGGAGAATTGGATGATAATCAAACCTATCAAAAATGCCACTGTGTGTGTGAAACCAATTAATCAATTTAGCACCAATGTTGTGGAGGAGAAGGCCCACTTGACTACAAAGACTCATTTTGGTACATCACCAACACTCTCCGTGGAACCCGATCATTCGTCCCTCCGAGTTGCTGCAAACAAGCACAAGCCGGAAGAGCATGGGCTCCGGTTCCCATCGACCCGATGTGCATAACATATCGTTACCTATCATCACCGTATACAACATCTGTAAACACTGTTGTGAGTGTGTATCTAACAAATTGTTTTTTGTGTGACTCAAAAAATGGGAAAGTCGGAAAAATAATTGATTTTGGGGTTTCAGGGATGCAGCGATCGACTGATGTCATGGTTTAATGAGCAGATTTGGATTTTTGTTGGATTTGGCTTTGGATCAGCACTGACTATGGTAATATTTTCAGAATACAGTGAACCCTATAATAGAAGACCGTCTTCTTATCACACTTTGAGATCAATAATATTAAGTCTATAAGAGATTTCAAAAATCGGCCAATTGATAAATCATTTGTCATATTATCAATAACATTTTATCAGTTGAAATTTTCATGCTATCTTTTCTAGACGTTGAGATAATTAAGCTCAAAATGCAAATATAGAGTGGCATTCTATTAGACTTTTTACGGCTTCATTTTATCTATATTTTCTCAAAGGTTAGAAAAATGCTATAACAGAAAAACTACAAAAACACTTTTCAGATGCTTGGAATCAGTCTCTCGTGCTGCCTCATCTCCCGAATTCACATCTACCATGTCATTCGAGAAGATTATTAGACAATTTTTTGCTGATCAACCAAGATAATGTGGACCTTGATATATTTTTGCTCAGATTCTGAGTTTTTAGTATTTCGTCTACTGTTTCTACTTCTGATCAAGGTTATCACCTTCTTTTCCTCTCATTAACACGATCACGCATTTTCTTCATCTTTCTACTTACTCGTTTCTCTTGTTTTTCTTGCCCTCCCCTTTATTTGTCAAAGCTGAAAATCACAAATCTCTCTTTGAATTATTTTACAAATCACAGAAACCAAAAAGTAATAATAAATCATTCATTTGCCAGCCACTGACAAAACGTCATAGCAACCAAGTAATAAAAAGTGAATCGATATTGTGCCATGATCTGTTTGTTGGTGTCTGTAGGAGCGCATGAAATATACAGGTAAAACTTTTTGAGGTTTTTGAAAATTTTGGAGGATTTGACAGAGTCAATAAAAAAGAATAGTTAGGTGAAACTTGAGAACATAGAAATCAGAGAGAAATAAAATTGTGTGAGATTAGAATTTCCAAGCGGGTCGTTTCTCCGAAGAGGAACCTTCCTTCTTGGACGATTTACTGAAGAGTGGTCGTGATGGTGAGCTTCGTTCCATTCGTTTTTCAGCATCAAATGGGGAGAGGAGATTTCTGAAATTCATTTTATTAGGATTATTCCTAAAAATCGAAGCTGATACCTGCTTGAAGTGGATTCCGTTGTCTCCAGATTGTCCAGCTTTGATTTCGCAGGACTACGATCACGGAATCTGGTCAGAATGGATGGTGACTTAGCGCGAGCTGGCGATTTTTCACGGGCCAGTCTGAAAATCGATGTGATAAGCAGAGGACTCCAAAAAAAACTTCTTACTCCTTAGCCGCTTCTTTAGCTGCCTTCTCAGCTTTCTCCTTCTCCTTTTCAGCTTTCTTCTCAGCTTCCTTTCTGGTTCTTTTCTCACTAGCCTCCTCTCGTTTGTCTTTCATTTGACTTACAAAGTTTTGAAAGACACCATGAGAAGTGATGCTCTGGAAAAAGTTGAATTTTTATACAAATGTTTTCAGACAATTAAACTACCATTCGTTTTTTGATATGGGGTTCTGATGTGGATTCATCTGTGAGACGTTCTTGTAGCTGTTGGATGAGTTCGTTTTTTCTCTGTAATCATATTCCAAAAGAATTTCCAACTAGTCTGTTATCTCAAGATACCTGAAGAGCAGTCTCTAGATCCTCAACTTTTTCCTTCCACTCAGCTTCATGCTCCAATTGAAAAACGTTTCCTACTTCTGCCTCAATTCGTTGCTGTTCTGCTTTTTCAGCTTCCAGGTGCTCTTTTTCCATTCTGAGTTCTCTCAAAAGCGCTTCTTTTTCCTCCTGCCTCTTTTCAGCCTGTCGTTTTTGATTATTCATTTCTTCGTGAAGTTGGGCGATTTCAGAATCCTTTGACTCCAATTTCTGAGTCAATTCGCTAATCGCTGTCTCTTTTTCGTTTATTTTCTCTTGGATGGAGTTGTCGAAAAGCACCACTGTCGTTTCTTCGTTCAACTGTTGGGTCTGAAATTTTCAATTTATGATGTTCTGAATTGGAAAAGAGGAAGTTTACCATATCCTCAAGCTTATTTCGCATGTCTGTCAGCTCTACTTCACGCTCTTTCAAGCAAGTTTCAAGTTCTCCAATTCTCTCAGACTTGCTCGAAACTTCTTTTTCCTTCTCCACAATTTGCTCTTGATACTTCTTCATCTCCTCCTCGTGTTCTTCAGAGACAGTTGCAAGCTTGGCTTTGGATTCGGTGGCTTGAGTGTTGTTGATTCTGAAATATCTAGTTTTAAATTTTTAATCCAACTCTTGTGACTTACTCAGTGAGTTGAGTAGATCTGGCGGTGATAGTTTTGATCTCCTCATTCTTCTTCACCAATTCCTCTTTGATGCTACCCACCTGCTCAAGCATTTCGTTGACTCTGAAACTTGTCATTAAAAAATATTCTGGTACTACTGTGCTACCTCAAATGCAACTTCTCAATCTGATCTGTCTTCGAGCTATTGTCATTTTCAAGTTCAGCAATTGTCTTTTCCAACTCCTCGTTCTTACTGGCTTCTTGAGCAGCGATCTTCTCATTAAGCTTGGCAATTTCTTGCTCCAAAGACTCAATATTCTTGTTTTTAGCATCCAGTTCATTCTGGAGCTCTTCGTTTCCAGAAGTTGAAGTTTCCAATTGCTCCGCTTCATGCTTGACCTTCTCCAATTCATTCGATAGTGTCTTGTTTTGAGCTTCCAATTCTCGAATCTTTGTGGATTTCTCTTTACCGTACTCCTTCTCGTTTTCAAATGCACTCTTGAACTGGTCAATCTGAAATTTAGATAGTTTGATTTCTATCTAAATTGTATGTATGTATCACCTCAGCATTAAGAACGCGTACAGTCTCGGAGTGCTTCTCTTTGTGATCTTCCAGCTCTTTCTGTGTGTTCTCTTGCAACAATCGGTTCCTATCCTCAGTGTGAGTGATTTCCTTCTCAAGTTGTTTTCGCAGAGTCATGATTTCGGCATCTGAAAATTTGAGAGTTGGAATCAAGGAACCAAAAGATCAAACCTTTTCCAGTGATTCTCTCTCGGTACTCCTCAAGAGTTCTGGTCAGTTGAGAAGTGTCCTCCACAATCTTTGTAAGCTGTTCAGTGATATCATCCTGCTCTTCATCCTCAATCTTTTGAGTCAACACTCTGATTTCAGCAGCTAGAATACTCTTCTCCGTCCGCAAAGCTTGAATCTCAATTTGCGAAGATTCACGGAGCTCGTCTTTATCCAGACGTGCCGACTCTTCCAATTCCTCCTTCAGACTGGTGTATTGTTCCTCAAGCTCATTCAACTTGCAACTAAACTCCTTTTTCATCGCATGCTCTCTGATTTCAGCTTGTTGGCGTTCTTTGAGAAGAAGGCTTTCATAGTGTTCTTTAGTGTTCTCCTTTTCCTTGGTGACGCTATCCAGAACGGCTTCAAGGGCATTGACTTGAGACGATTGGAGTTGAGTCTGGCTTTCGCTTTGGCTTTGAAGGTTCCTTCGCTCAGTTTCGAGGAATTCCACTTTGTTCTTCAAGGCCTTCACTTCAATTTGCAGATCGGAAATCACAGATTCCAATTTCTCTTTAGCAGCTTCGACAACAGTGAGCAATCGAGCTTTCCTTCGCAATTCTTCCTCTTGTTGCTGGAATTTTTGTTTGCATTCTGTGAATTCAGAAGTGACTGCTGTCAATCGTCGAATGTTGTCGTTGGTTTCAGTCTTGACTTGATCCAGCTCCTTAGTCAACGCTTGCACTTCCTTCTCCTTGTTCTGAAGTTTCTTCTCTAGAGCCGTAACCTCATTCTTGCAAGAGTTTAGATCTTCTCGACTTCTTTTTGATTGAAGTTGCAACTCTTGAAGACGATCATGAAACTCGTCTTGCCTGAAAAACATATTCTAATACATTGTGGCTCATCGTAAAAGTTACCTAGCCAGAAGCTCTTCCTTCAGTGCTTCTTCATGATCTCTCAAAGCCTCCAGTTCCTTGGTGTACAACATTTTTGCAGCAGTCAACTCGGTTTCATACAGAGACTGTGCCCGTCTCAACTTCATCTCGAAAGTCTCGCCAAGTCGTTCTTTTTCGGATCGCAAAGATTTTCGCTCTTCTTCCAACCGTTGGATTTCAAGAATATATTTCTGTTCGAGATTGAGTAGTTGGGTATCTGAGAATCTCTGCTCCAAAACTTGAATTTCCTTCTGGTGCTCTTTTCTTAGCTTCTCCAAGGCTTGTTCTTTTTCTCGTTCGAACTTGTCTTGTAGCGCTTGAAAACTCTTCATCCTTGCTTCGAAGTCCTTCTTAGCACCTAACACTTCCTCTGATAAAGCAATAATTTTGCTGGAGTACTCGGCTTCTAGTTTTCGTTCTCGTTCAGCAACTCGTTCTCTGAAATTGTTGATTGTAAAAAGTCGCCTAGTAGGTTCGTGGTTACCGGTATTCACTGAATGTACCCATCACATTGTACTTTTGTCGTTCATATTCTGCTACAGTCTCTTCCAGAGTTTGAATTTTTCGTTTCAACTCGGTTTCTCGACCGGCAGGTTGAGCTGAAATTAAATTCTGTGAATACTATCTGCAAACAGCTTCAACGTACGAGAATTGGTCCTAGATGTGTTTCTTGATGAGTCTCGGGCTACATGAGACATTTTGAGTACTGTGAGAAGCGAAGTGTTGTCTATGTCATGTTTGGAGCTGGCACGTGAGTGTTGGCTAACTGGCGATATTGGTGAGGGTGATATTGGACCACTCGGTGCTCTTCTGAGAACTGGTGACGGTGGAGCGGGCCCTCCAACTGGTGTTCGAACATTTCCAGATAAGCAACTCAATTGATGAGCTGGTGGTGGTGCAGGCCATGCAGCGATTTCCGGATGGGATTGTCTCACGAAAGGCCGCGTCACAGCGATTGCAGGCTCACTGTGAAAGGGTGTAGAGTTTAGCTTGCGTGAGTTAAGGGAAATAGGATATCAGGTTTCAAGTTTCAAAGAAAGTGAAACTAACTTAAATAATCATTGAAACACAACTTACTGAGCTCCGTGAGGTCGCGGTGATCGGCTCATTCTACGTGGAGAACGACTACCGGATGGAGAGGCGGATCGAAGGCTTCCATCAAACTCCTCGGATAATAAACCCAGCTGAAATACGGGATAGCGTAGCATAATGAATAAAAATTGAAGTTAGGTTCAAGTAGAACATTTCTTAACTTTTTTCTGTTAAGTAGGCGGCACAAGAAATTGGCAAACAACATAAATTACTCACTCTTTCTCGAAGGCGCTCTGACATTGGAAAAGGGCTTGGGAAGCCCTCTCGGATATTGATGGTTATTGGTTTTTTCTCGAAGTGCGCTGGAACAAAAAAGTGTAAGAATCGATTACGGGTGACGAAATGGAATGCAGTAAGTGGATGGGAGTTTCACAGATCGGTAATGATAATAAAACACAATACGGTAAAATATCTGGAAGGTCATGTGCTGAAATGCACATGATTAATACTTACTCATTTTGTTCACAAAGAAAAGGCTTCAGGAAAAAAAGTTTACGAAGATAAGATAAAAATAGCAGAGTTTAAAAAGAATTCAAATAAAACTTTGATCTCAGATAATGGGTTCGAATTAAAATAGTCTCACCGGAAAGAAATAAAACAAGTTTGAATTGGTGCACAGAAACTACTTTAAGAGAGAAAGGCTATCTCTTGATATAATCAAAGAGAAGTGATTCAGAGTTGGCTAGAGTGAGAGATATATAGAAGTGACTGGGCATTTTCCACTTCGGAGCAACTGTTCGAGACACGAGCAGCGCAGCGTGGATGATATGAGAGATAGAGAAAACGCCGGACCAACTGTTGTCCTGCGCCTTGTAGTCGACATGATACTAGCCAGCCAGGGTGGCGACGGCGGCGATGAGTACGAAATGGACGGTGTTGAGGAGGAAACATCAGACGGCCGATATCATCAGATAATGAGTACGCACACAGACACATACACACTAGTGCACATATGATACGTTGACAGGATACTCGATGAATTTGTGACGATATATCACACTGAGCCACCGCCCCGGAGAAGGGGCTGTTGAAAAGTGTACGAATATCAAAGGGACTATTAGTGAGGACAAATGAAAATAACTAATTGCTTTTGCGCCTTTTGAATTTGGCGAAGATCACTATTTGTTGTCTTTTTTGCTACTCAAATTATCCTGAGGGAACCCAGTCCAAAAAAACAAAAAAATGTATTAAAAACTTTGATGAAACATAAATACATCATAATATATCTAAATGAAAATTTAAATACATTGTAATATGAAGACATAATGAAATATGACACAAAATAAGTGAACAGGGCGAGAAAAATGAATTATTATACCGGTAAGGTGGGTCATTAAACGGGTTTTGTACCAGTATCATCACAAATTCCTAAAACAAGTTAATAAAAACATCTTCTAATTGTTCGAGATCATTATGGGAACCAGCGGGAATGTTCATCAAAAATCGTAACTCGGTTTTCAGAGCATTCGGAAGTTCGACATACAAATTTTCATAAATTGTGATACGTGAGAATCCAACGGCAGGTGGGAGCTGAAAATTTGGATTTTCATGTATTTTTAAAGAATTATGTTACGATACCTGTCTGAAAAAGGCGAGACGTCCTTCAATAAACGCTTTAATTTTTGGCAAGTCATCCTCTTCAGCGGCAACATAATTTTTTTGAAATTTGTTGACTTTCGTAAAGTATTCTTGGCGGAATTCATGAGGATGCGTAGTTGGAAATCCGTCTCGTTCCAATATTTTGGCTCGAACTGAAATCGCTGTCCGGATACGATGCATGAGCTGTGGAGCAATCGGTGGTGGTTTAGGAGTCGATACCATCACATTCTCTACAATCACCTTCTGAGGTTTTTCTGAAAATAACGATCACTGTAATTTTTGAAGACTAGTTTGTTTTTCTCTTACTTTTATTAGTTTTAATGATTTTATTCGGAGCCGTAGCTGCTTCAGAATTCGCTTTTTTCGCCAACAGCTCCTTATTAGCATTCAAAGCTGCTTCGAGGATAGCGTCATCTGTTTCTAATAGCTTGATTCTTTCTGCTTCTCGCATACGTTTTTGTTTCTTTGTCAACTTTTGTTTGCTGTTAGAAGAGGACGGTGTCGGTTGGACGTCATCAATATTCACAACTTCTGGCTCCACTTCGGCTTTGTGCTTTTTGGCGGCACGTTTTGGAATAGGGGTGATGACGTGAAGTAGTGGCTGAGTAGAGTGGCTGAAAAATATTCGATCATTGAGTTGGGGTTGGAAACATTAGGTAAAGTAACTTGTCAAAATAATGAATCTCTAATTCGATAGAAAACAACTTACGCGGATTTTTTCGGTGACACTACTTGCCATGGAATTTTAGCCGGTTTCTCATTTTCGATAAATTTCATGATGTCGGCGATTGGAGTCTCAGGCCTTCGATCGTCTTGGGAGTTATACAATTGATCCTTATCCGAGATTTGCTCAGCCGATGGTGTCTCCATACATCTCCTATCTTTTTGTGATATTGGCGTCGGAATCAGAGTAAGGATCGGAGTCTCTGATACGTTTTCCACTTCTAAGATAGTTGATTCCAAGTCGTCAGCATCTGTACCTTCCGTGAGTGTACCTTCTGTGTCATCCAGAAAGGATGCATCCAGCTCTTCCACAGATCCAATTCCAGCTTCTCGCGATCCAGCTGGTGTTAAAGTGCCACAGTCTTCAATTCCAGTGTCTGCGTCGTCGGGCCTCTCTTGACTGCCATCTTCGTCTTCAAACTCCGACTCCAAGTCTTGCAGCTCGTCATCATTGAACTCCGCCAAATCAGTCGCAACAGATTCGCTCTGAAATCATGAACTTTCCGTTAGATGACCCTATTGAATATCTCATTGCAATAAAAATACTTTGAAAATATTAATCCTACCTTGTGTGGCGTAAACTCTGAAACCATATGAATCGGAACAAGACATGTAGTTTTGACAACCATTCGTTGAAAAGCAAACCCATTACTGTCGTAAACAATGTCTGGATGGCTAGGATCTATACGCTGCTCAGCAATCGGTGGATGAGAGGGTGGTGGAGCAAATGTAGTTTGTTGGACGTACGAAGCTGGAGCCATATACCCAGTTGGCTGATAATTTTGTGATGGAAGTTGCGGCGGTACCATCGGTGGAGCTACTGTATTCACTGGAGCTTGTTGTGCATAGTTCTGATGTGGTGGCATCATCGTATACACAGGTGGTGGTATTTGTGGAATAGTGCAATAGTTTCCAGTAGTCGGCATGATCATATTATGGTTCATCTGTTGTTGAAACTGTTGCGCTGGAATTGGCATAGATGGATGAATCATGTTCGGTGGAGGTAGACTATAATTGGCTGGAGGAGGAGGTGCCGGTGACCAGAATTGCGGATTCACTCCTGGATGAGTGTGATGTTGTGCCATACCAGTTGGATCATATTGGAAATATTGGTTGACAGTTCCTGGATTGAAGTTCGGATCCGACACGTCTTGTACTCTTTGATTATACTGTTGAATAGGTGATTGCTGGATTTGTTGAGGAGAGTTTTGATTATTAGGCATATTAGGTATATGTACAGCGTTTTGATCAGGTAGTGGGTTTTGAAAAGCTTGTTGTAGTAGTTCGACAGGTGGTCCGGTTCTCATGAACGTTGACGCAATGCTTGGGAGCGGCAAAGGCTAAAAAAGTTGATATATGAAATCGTAAAATTGTAGACAGTTTCAGTAAATTTCAAAAATTTTACATTTTGGAAAAAAGCTTCCGCCTATAATTGGGAACTTCTAGAAGGTTCTGTAATTTTTTATTTGAAATACCGCCAAAACTGAAAACTCTCAGTTTTTCATTTCTGACATTTTTTCTAGTGATGACTTTCAATTTTCAGTTTCGGCTACAATACAGTGCGTTCAATAAGGATAGGACCCCCCTCGATTTTAAGGGTTCCGGAAAAATAAAAAATTATATGAAAAATCTGTGAATGTCATTCGATTCAAAATACAAAATAACCCCGGGGTACAAATTTTCATGTCCTTTGCACTTTCTGTACTCGAGTTATACCCAAATGTCACTTTTGCAACCGTTCAATAAGGATAGGACCACCCTGGAAAATGAAAAATCTCAAGTGTTTTAGGGTACAAATTTGGCTCCGCGTCACTTCGAAACCGCGACGTTTCGAAACCGGTCATTTCGAAACTACGTGACACTTCGAAACCAGTCACTTCGAAACCAGTCATTTCGAAACCAGTCAGTTCGAAACCGCGACACTTCGAAACCAGTCACTTCGAAACCGGTTAGTTCGAAACCACGGTCACGTAGAAATTAAATTGAAAATTGGAAATTTTAAGTCTTAAATCAAAGAAAAAAAAATTGCAGCGTGAAAATTTCGCAGTTTCGAAGTGACTGGTTTCGAAGTGTCGCGGTTTCGAAATGACTGGTTTCGAAGTGACTGGTTTCGAAGTGTCACGTAGTTTCGAAATGACCGGTTTCGAAACGTCGCGGTTTCGAAGTGACGCGGAGCCATAAATTTGAACTTTTTTTCCTTGGAAATTGTTGAAATAGTCTCAAAATAGCCTATTTTGAAAGTGTAGACAAAAATTGATTCCTCTCATCAAGTTTTAGAAAAAATTATTTTTGTACATTTTCGGCATTTTTTGGGTTTTTGGAATAAATCGCGGATAACTTTGCTCCTAGGTGAACTTTCGAGCTGAAATTAGTTGGAAATATGTTTCGAATGATCATGATCGTGTTACGGGTGATCAAGGCACTTTTGAGCTATAGTACCTCAAAATTGAGCTCGAGTTTTGTATTGAAAAAATATTCAAAATTGAAAAATTTTCGAATCTGTCGAAAATGTTTGAATGGTGTTCTAAGTGATTGAAATCGCTATCAAAACTGTTATTTTGTCAAGAAAAAAGAATTAAGACAATAAAATCTAGATTTTCGACCAAAGTCAGAATAACCGAATTTCAAGGTCAAATTTGGAAATTTCAATTCATCTTAAATTATTAGGGTGTTACATAAATAATGTCGTTTTTTGGTACCACCCTTTAAACAAAGATAACTTTGGTGAAACTCATGTTCATCAAACAAAATATGTATCATTCGAATCAGTACTTTTTGCCCTACAATATACTAATTTGAAAATTCTATCATGATAGAAACCAGAAGCCCAGGAAGTGACGAAACATTGGGAAGACTTTTTGCATAGTCGTTTTTAATGAACTGGTTCTTTTTGGGGAGGCTTTCAAGATGCTTGAAAAAATGGTAAGCAATGAAGATGATGTCGGCAAGTATGGTGATTGACCGATAATTTTGTAACCGAACGTATTTCATTTTTTGAGCCTCCATGATTGCAACATGTTAAATGGAGTTGTTGTCGAGTAGGATTGTGCCAATTTTTTGGCTAATGCTGACAATTTGGATAGCACATTTGCTCTATTTCTTGACAATTGTGAACCGCAGTGTTAGTTTTTCATATTTTCAGGGCGTCATAATGAATAAAACCGGAAGCCAGCCGCCATACAGTCACCATAGCCTCTTTTTGGTGGATTTCTGGCTTTGTAAGATGTTGTACCTTCTGGCTTTCGACCACATATGTCGCTGATTTTATTGTGTTGTAGTATTGAGTCCATTTTTCATCATACGTCACAATTCGACCCAAAAAATGGTCACTTTTCTCTCGTAAGATGTGATTTGCCGAACAAGAGTAGCGTTGCAATTTCTGGCGATTGTTCAGTTCTTCAGATAGCCATTTATCTCGTTTTTTTGTATTCTCAATTCCTTATGTTTGTCTCGAAATTGTTCCTATACTGACTCCAAACGCTGCCGAAAGTTTCCGGACAGTCGATCTCGGATCCCCTTCCACCACGCTTCAAAATTCCTTCCACGGTCATGTTTTTCTTCGAGAGGTGCATCTTCACAAGAGAATTTCGTGAACCATCGTTGTACTGATTTTCTGTTAGCACTTCTTTCTGCGGACGCACGGTTGATATTTTCGGTAGTATCGGTTGCATTTCGGAAGAGCATGGATTTGTATAAAAAATAAGCGAAAAAGTACACCTTTTCCATAATTTCTCCTCAAATAACTAAGAGCATTATGACACATGTTAGGTACGGATATTTGATAACTTGATTAGATGTGTGAGAAACAAAAAAAAATTTGACATTAGAATGAGTCGTGACAGAGAAAACTGCCCTCGAAAAAAAACGACATTATTTATGTAACACCCTAATACAAACAGCGGCTCAAAACAGCATAACAACCGTCAGTAGACAATTCAAACCACTGCAGCAGTATTTTCAATGAGTTCCAGCTCAAAATCTTACCCGGGAGCAGAGTTATCCGCGATTTATTCCAAAAACCCAAAAAATGCCGAAAATGTCCAAAAATAATTTTTTCTAAAACTTGATGAGAGGAATCAATTTTTGTCTACACTTTCAAAATAGGCTATTTTGAGACTATTTCAACAATTTCCAAGGAAAAAAGTTCAAATTTGTACCCTAAAACACTTGAGATTTTTCATTTTCCAGGGTGGTCCTATCCTTATTGAACGGTTGCAAAAGTGACATTTGGGTATAACTCGAGTACAGAAAGTGCAAAGGACATGAAAATTTGTACCCCGGGGTTGTTTCGTATTCTGAATTGAATGGCATTCACAGATTTTTCATATCATTTTTAATTTTTCCGGAACCCTCAAAATAGAGGGGGGTCCTATCCTTATTGAACGCACTGTACAAATTTAGATTTGAGACCGTTCTAGAAAGTTCCAGACACAGGCTAAAACAGATTTTCGATTAATAGAGGTTTTTCAATTTTTTTCAAAATTTATTTCTATGTGAATGTACACTTTTTCAACACAAAAAATATTTCACCGAGGTCCCCTAGAAATTACTTAAGTTTCTGTAATTTTTCGAAATGAACAACGATAGACGAGAGGACCACTATATTTCAAGCACGCAGAAAAATGAAAATTTTAGACTTATTCATAGGAATACGGTTTTTCGTTACGTCTCCACTCAATAAGCAACTAACCTTGTATGATTTGTCCAACGTGCTGACCAAACTTTGGCTCTTTCCCTTCTGATCCATGCCAGGATTAGCATGTGAATTGTTGTCTTGGCTACTGCATTCTTTCTTCATAAGGTCATCTAATTCATGCGAATTCAACAAGCAATCGTTTTCAAAATTCCAGAGGAGCAGCGGGTTTCCAGTTCTGAAAGCCTCGGAGACCATCTTTGTATACGACGGATGAAGACGATACAAGTTGTGATAGGCAAATGTGATCTGGAAAATTAAAAAATTATTATGAGAAAAAAAGCATTTTGAAAAAAAATCACCTTTTCCAACTGCTCCCGTCTGTATACAGTTTGTTCCAGTAGATTAAATGGCCGTTCGCATTCCGTCATCTGGTTTTGGCTCCGAGACCTTTCAGGCTTCATCACTCCTGAAAATAGAAACATCAAGAAATGACGGCAGCTTTGAATACCAATGAGAAAGCGGACGGATGTGAATTGATGACGTGTTTCAATTTCTTTGAGAGGATTTCCGGAAAGAAAGAGGGAAAAAAAAAGAAGCATATGAAGAAAAATGAAACATTCTTAGAATAAGCTTAGAAAATTGATCAATCTTTTCTGACTTTTTGTTTGATGCCAAAATGCATTGAAGACTAGATTGAATTTCGTAAGGAATGGGAAACTTGGAAATAAACAAGATTTATTAAATTTTTCTATTTTTCATTTTTGATTTGAAAAAAAAAGGATCTATGCGGAACATGAAACAACGTGGCGTGTTGCTGCTACAAAAACCAAGATGCGGAAGAAACGACGAAGCATTCTTCCTCGGCGGGGGAGAACGTGATTCATCGAAGCAAGAAAAAACCTCAATCGAAAATGTTGCAACTAACGGAGGCAAGGACGGAAGAGCACGGTTTGCAAACGGCGAGCAGACAATAAAATGAAAAACGGGGTCCCATAAAAACAATAGCGCACCCTCTCAACCTCCGACCAGCGGAAATCCATAATTCAAAACGAGACAAGATCATATATTTTTAACGAGGGCCGCTGGGGCGGTTTTTCGACAGATGTTAGCCTTTCAAGGCTTTATTAGTGAATGTCCACGTCAGAAACGGACTATGAAAAGAAGAAGAAAAAAGAAAAGATTCAAAAAATGGACCTAATAACGTTGCGTGTGAACGTAAACAGAGAACAAGTTAGAAGAAAGAAACATTTGGATGTCTTGAACAGTGTGGGTGTCTTTATCCCGACAACGATTTGAGAAATTCATTCTTTTCGAAGTCTAAAAACTTTTTAGAACTGATTAGTTTTCTTTTTCATGAAGTTTAATCCCTAGAAACTGAATGAAAACCTGAAAAAAAAGAAAAAAAGGTGAATGAAAGCGAAAAAAGGGAGAGTGACTTTTAGAAGCAATTGAATCCAAACAATTTGAGAAATAGAGACTGGCATTCAGGCTTTTTTTTTTGAAATTTAGATTTTTTGATAATTCTGAAATTCTAAATTTTTAGAACTATAAGATTTCGATTTTCTGAAATTATAATACTCTAAAATTATAGGATTCTGAAATTCTCAAAGTTTAATATTCAAAATTTTTGAAGTTGTGATTATCTGAAATTCTAATGATCTAAAATTTTAGCCGTTTTCAAACAGTGAAAACTTATTGCAGCTAAAATGCAACGAAAAAAAACGAGCAACAGCAAAAAGAGAGATGGACACATAAAGGGCAGCAGGACGGATAGCGGGCAATCCAGAAGACGAGGGCCCGTCACAAGCCGCCGCGGCCAGACGACACCACGCACACATACACCCACACCCACAAACAGCGCCGCAAAAAAAGCCCCCGTTTTCTGCGTGGTGAGCGAGCGCACTCCAATGGGGACCCCCGTCCGCACAACGAACACTCACACACTCACCCCGCACACACATAACGGGCCCACAAGAACAGCTGATTTTTGACCTACCCCGCTGGCCGGCACAATAGGGACCCCCGTAAACAATTAAACACATGTTGAACAGAGACGTACTGTGTCTCTTGTCCTGCGAAAGTCTGTTCATTCAACGGCACACCTGTAAATATTGTGACAAGGTCATTTCGAAAGGAACGAAACGGGTAGTGGAAATTGATGGGGACAGTACACGGATTAGTTGGAAACCGAAAAGGAATGGGATGGAAAATTGATGTCTACCATTATTTTTCCAGTGAAGAATTTTCTGAAGATGACAAGAAATCGAAATGGTTTTCCAATGAATCATTCCACATGTGATAATCATCTATCTTCTTCATTTTTCCTTTCATATTGTCCGACAGTCTCTTGTTCACTTCACGAATCTCACAAGAAATGTTTGAAGGAGAAACTCAAGCATGAGAGGAACGAAATTTTGGAAAGTGGTAAAAGTTCATACTTCTTAAGAACCGCATGACATATGAAGTGTGAAAAAAGATTATGAGATTATGTTCCCATGGAAATGAAAGTTCTAAAAATTCTCATTTTTTGGCAAGTGAGAGAGGGGAAGGAAGTCACACCGTTCACAAACCGGATAGGCGCGAGGAAATAGGAAAAAAAAAGTTGGGAGAAAAAGTTCATGATTCATTCACCGCCATTACAATTTGAAAAATGGAAAATGGATTGCCACATTAAACTAAAAAAAAGGAAGAAGAAGAAGAATCCTCATGTGATTTTTTTCTCAACATGTTTCAATTCTTGAAAATATTACTTTTTGTCTAGTTGGTCTTAGTTGAAGCGAAAACGACACTCATGAAAGTTGATACAATGGAAAAAATGGGCAAATAGAAAACGAAAGAGAGAGCAGTTCGCAACATATGTTTCTGTGCCGCGTACACAATTGCTATGTAAAGGACTATTCAGACTGTTTCCTTGTTTGAAGGAAAATGAAACAAATTTTACACATCTTTATTGTCTTTCTGTAATATGGTGACTGCCACTAGGTTAGAAAAAATGTGAAAAAAAAATGACGAGAAGAATAGATGACACATTTGGAGTCACGCAATATGCATCAAACCCGTCAAACCCAAAATTTTAAAAAATATTTTCATGAAAAATAAAAATGTGAAATAAAAAATCAAACCTAATGCAAAAACTTAGAAAAAAAGTCAGGTAAAAAAGTTTTCCCGGAAAAAAAATGAATTTTCAACCATTTCTAGACAAATATCACACTTTTCACGAAATGTCTCGAGAAGGACTAAATGAAACGTTAGGTAGAATTCGCCTCAGAACTAATTTTCACAAAATGCTGAAAATCTGGAAATTTTGGAAATTTTGTGGAATTCCGTTAAGAGGTGAAATTTGAGAAAAATTGAATACGAACTAAGCACAAATCTTTAGAAGCTTAAAAATCCTAAGCATAAATCTTTAGAAGCATAAATCTTTAGAAGCTTAAGCCAATTTATCTGACTTTTTTCAAAAGAAAGCAAAAAGTGGTTGACTGACAAAATACTTTTGGCATTTTGATAAAAATGTTATCAGTTAACTACTTTTTGATACCTTTCACATAAAAAGAGATATATAATCTCAAAGTTGAAGGTTTGGAGGGCACTTGATTAGTGTGTTTGCAGTAGTTCAAAGAGAAATATTAAAAATTCGAAAAAACGTTTTCAATCCGTATTTTTCACTCTGAAAACTGGATTTTTCTGGTGAATTATGATTTCTTTTTGCGTTTACCCAACTTCAATATAAATTTTCAGACTAAAAAATACTGTGGAAACAAGTAACAGGAAATTGATTGATTTTCTCAAGACCTACAAACGAAATGATGTTTTATTTGGGGTTTTATATCAAATTTGTTCAGGAAAACTGGAATAATCCCGTTCCTTTTTTAGATATCTTCGATTTAAGATTTCATCACTTCCTTTTAGAGACCGCCACTTCTCGCTCCTTCACTTCCACCACGTCATCTTCCCAATCTCATCCCAAGGAAGAAATTGAGAGTGCTCTCAAAGAAAATGGAAGAAGTCCCCGTGAAAACGACATGAGTTACGGATGCACTCACCATCCTCTCCTGATGGATGTGAGGAAGATGAATGGACCTGGAAAACCCGAAATTGGAGGAAAATGCATCTGTTGATTTATGAGTCAAAGAAGGACGTCCTCCTCGCGCCTTTTAACGGAAAATGGGAAGAAAATCTGAGAGCCAGGAGAGACCTCCAAAACCATCGTTCATTTAATTGGCGGCAATAAAATGGGGCATGACGACTCCCCAAAACCCTGGGTTCCTTTCATTCATATGAATTGAGGTCACCCTTCTCGAAAATGGGCTTTCTTTGGTTTTTCCGTTGGCTCTTTCCTCTGGTCTAAAAATATTGATTCAGCTCATTTATAGGTCATTTTCCACACGCTTATTTTTTCAGAACCCTTGATTCTCAACAAACTTGGGCAATTAAAAACTATCTTTGAAGTTTTTCTACCTCCCGACGAAACTGTCAAAAGAACGCAAACATTGAAATAGCGTTAACAGTTTCGGCTTCATAGATAGTTCACCCAGTAGTGGGGTGTTATTGGGAAACGAATATCTTGCTGGATCCAATAATTGTTTCATTCCGGAAATGAGGCGAGCCGCCGGCTCCCATATTCGGACTGATCGTCAGAAGCTCGCTCTTTTGCAAAGAACAACTCTCAGCAGCCGGCAAATTGCGCCATCGTTGAGGTCAGAAAAACAATCTGATAACGTTTTAATTATGTAATTAGTTCATTTCAGATCCAACCATGTCCGGAAACTTCTCGCCAGCCATGAACAAGCCACGAAGCTGGTAGACGCCCTCCATACTCCATCTAAAGTCGACCGAGTCATTGATCGTCCTCCCGTGACTCGTCGTCATACTTCTCGGTAATTGCTTTTTATGTTTTCCTCTGTCAGCACGACGTGATAGCATTCTCATCTTCAAGTGGTCCAAATAAGATGTTGATCACATGGTTCTCATCGTGCATAACTTAGCAATTTTACTATACATTTGGTGAACTGGAAATTTTTTTTAAAAACAAAATTTTAGAGCTGTAAAGTTTCGATCTCATCTGATTTATGCTTTCAAGTTCTATTTTGGGGACTTAAGCGATTCTAGAGAACATCAAACGGAAAAGAATTCCATAACCAACTTTTCCTCGAATAAAAAACTGTTTCCAACACTTATGCAATTTCATTTTCCCTGAATTTCTAATACCTTTTTATAGCTTTCATTCTTCCTTATTTTCATTCACTTCTTCCTCTCCTATTTCTGTCTTTTCCCAGAAATTTTAAACCTCGCTCCAAAAAATTGTGTATAACTGCAGTTATAGAAGAGACGTAGAGCGCCAGCCGTCTCCGCCGGCCGGCCGACCCGACTCACACACAACCCAGCGCTCATGGTTGGTAAATAAGCGCCATCGCCCTATGTATCTCTCAGCGCTTCCGTAGCGCAGTAGGCAGCGCGTCAGTCTCATAATCTGAAGGTCGTGAGTTCGAGCCTCACCGGGAGCAAGCTTTTTTGAATTATTTTTCTGGACTTGTGGAATGGTTTAATTGAGAAATTTAAGCAATTTGAGCCGTTTCAGTTATTGGTTTCATCTTGGAATTGCCTTTTCTGAACTTTTCAGAATGTCGAAAATTCCGATTTTTGAGAAATTTGGAATTTCGGAATATTCCTTTTGGAATGGATTTTCAATTTTCAAATAGAAATTTTCCAATTTACTGTCACAAAAGCGCAAAAACTCGATGAAATAGTTGTAAAAAAGCTTCTGAAACGTTAGATTCAAGGTTTACGGAATTCCTAATACCGTTTCGAGCATCCCTTATAACGTTTACTGTATATCTTCAGTTCTTGCAATATTTGATGAACCAAGTTTCGGTTCGAATAACATATTTTGCCCGAACACCTCAAAAACATTTCATTTGGGTGTTTTTCGATGGCTTACCTCTTATCAACTCGACCATTTTTTTAGTAATGATAAAAACAAGAGAAGCTCCTAATGAGCTGTTTTGTTATCCAACCCTCCCATGAACGTATGTATGTGTTTTCACTTCTGTTTAAATATACAGCTGTTATCCAGGTTTATTCTTCCAAATTTTGATAACTTCCAGAATTCTCTATAGTTAGCAGAAAGTGTGAAATTCTGCGTAAGTTCATGAAAGATTCACGTTAAAATCGCTCCAAGATTGCGTGTAAAGAGGAAACCGGAAGAACATATTTCTCTGATATCTGTGCACATGTGTCCTTTGACGAATGTTTTCCTTGATGATGGTGATGCGATGATTTTGTCGAAAATAGGCATGTCAAGGAGGAAGACAGAGATGATGCTTCTCGCAAGTAGTAGGAGGATATTTAGAGGTGTCTCGTATGTTCAAGTTGTGATATTTCCTGTGCCTATACTTGAAAAACGTCGTGTCTCCATTTTGATGTCTCACTTTCCCATTCTCGGGAAACAATTCAAAAATCAAAGTGTGTCTTGGTTTAGTGAAAGTAATCCATCGGTTTTCCGTACTTTACCCACTCTTCTTTTCTTCTTTTTTCTTCATGTCACATCTGAAACATTTCGAAACAACTAAGAATGTTGTGCCCAAAACATAAAGTGCGTAATGACACTTTTGTTCAAAACTCCTTTTTTGCTGAGTATTCCTTGTTTTTTCCTATCTTCTTCTTCCTACAATTCCAGCGTTCTTATCCATAAGCCTTGTGTGTTCTCGTGATGTCACTTTTTCTTACCGCCCTGATTGAAAAAACCGAAAAGAGATTGAAAAAGAAATTTCAGTGCAGTTCTAAGCTTAAAGTGGAAAAGTCGCCGAAAGCCAAGATCCATTTTTTTCCAATTTTGGGTGCGCAAAATACCCCATTTCCGTCGGCTCAACCCCCCTAACGACCTAATAAACGGCTCACGGGGTGAAAGAATATTTGCGAACAAAAAAGAATGGAAGTCATGGCGTCAGAAACGTCTGATTCTATTCAAATGATGATTGTGAGCACTCCAAACCTACCTAAGACATCGATCTGCTTAACAGTCGAAGATTTTACAGAGCCATTACGGTAAAGTTTGAACTAAAATTGAACACTAAACTTTCATCTGTGGGAATCCAAACTGGTGGTTTTGAAAAAATATTTAAAACCTTTTATTATACCGTCAACACTCTAATAGAACATTCTAATAAGAAAACTTAAACGGTCAACTTCAAAACTCTTTATCCCATTTCTTGTTGAAGATATAAAAAAGTAGTAAACTGTTAGAATACTTTTGTTATTATGATAAGAAATTCATTAATTGACAACGTTTTCAATTTTTTAGAGTAAACGAAATATATAGCTTCAAAGTTTACGTTGGCCTTTTATTGGAATGTTTACGGTATATTTGTTTTTTTTTCTGTCATAAAATAATTTAGCAGAAACAAAAGATGTGTTTCTTGGTTTCTGTAGTAATCTAAAAATACAAACCGGTCCAGAAATTACATAGATTCACATCATCGCCAATTCTCCCAAGGTTCCGATGAATATTAGATGATATGAAACTTCATGAACAATATTTTCACCCAAAACAAAATGATGATGCTGAGAAAAAAAATTATTGTTAATCTAAAATGAGACCAAATTCCAGCCGCCGCTCCTTACCAAAAGAGGAAAGTCCACGAAGCGGTCTCAAACCACATGACACATTGGGAGCAGATGATCGACGTCAATCTGCTTGCAGTTTGGCTGAGCGCCGAATCGAGGAGCACAGGTACGTAGATGAGCCGTGGATTGACAAGGAGTGTCATAATCCAATGTTACGGATTGATTCTTGTTTTTGGGATTTGGTGCGGGACTCGGTGCCATTTGTTTCCATTTTCAGATTCAATTTTTCTCAAACTGAAATATAAGCATTCTTATACTTCTCTCTAGTTGTGTTTTGGTTCAATGCCCTGTTCTATGAACTTTACTTTTTTAAGTAAATTTATTGAAGATACATGAGACTCTACCGAGACATCTCTCTTAAAAGCTAGCACTTTACCCTGATGAAGTTAGTCGTCACGCTCTGACAACCTCAAAGTCATAAAAATAATTGCCATCCTTTTCCCTTTCTCCTTTTCTTTACTTATATTTTTCTCCTTTCCAGAAAATACAGCTCCTACGGTATCGAGTCACCAATTCCAATTGAATTGCCCTGCTCATCGTCACAACTGGAACCCGAGCGATCTCCGTCGATTTGCTATTCCAAAAAACCTGTTCGAAGCTTATCAGCCGGTTGGCGAGAATCGTTCAGAGTAAGCGTACAAAGAGTCACTGTAAGATTTTTTAGCTTCTCTTAACAATCGTTTTTGAAAATGCGGTTTTCTTAGTTAGTGGTCAGATTTTTGACTTCAATTTTGTGTGAGATGATGTTTTTTTTTTCGTGCATCCAATTAACCAACTCAATCGCATTTTTGAGAATGGTTATTGCCAAAGTTTGAATATCAAAAAGGGTATATTTTCTTATTTCAGAGGAAACTGAACGTGTTCCGTAGAGCCAGCCCATCCACACTGAGCACTCGGTCAACTCAACAGTTTTTGGTTCCAAGTCCAGAATTGTCATGTAAATCGAATCCAGAGACTGTCAAGGTGATTTATGGTGAATGATTTTTTGTTCAACTTGACATTTACAGATGAAAAAATCAATCTCGTTCAGTGAAACCACTCGCAATGCATTCCGCCGATCGTTTCGTCAGAAAGTTCGTAGTTTGTTTGATCTAGCACATATTTTTTGTCAGAGAGTGGATATGATCACACACTTTTTTTTGACAAACGAACCTCAACACTTTTTAAGCCCAAATTATTATGAGAGTTTCAAGATAGGTTATACTCATTTGGACACTTCTGGAAACTATTTGGATTCCGTTTGCCATTTTCAGTTTTCATCAGATCCAGTACAAAAAACCGTCTTTTTCAGTGCAAAAAGCAATTTTTGAAAACGAATCACCCAAACTCTGAAAAAATTGATTTACCTAGTTTTCGAAGGGAAGTCACCACTCACATAGATTGAAAACTTATTCGAAAGTTTCTTTTAAATGTTTGAGAAAAAGTTTGCAATATGCATGTTATTAAATTTTCCGTATAACACAATAAATTTCAAGATACTGAAGCTGATATAACAAGGCTGAGGCGGATTCTGAAATTTACAGTGCAGTCTTGATAGGCTATTCTTATCCTATCCCAAAAGTTTATCAAAATCGGGGTTTACAAGGAGGTTTCACTTGTGTTGATGTTCCCTTGCGAAATTTATCATACTGTAGTAGTTTAAATGATTTCCCGACTTCTCTTCAAGATGATTTTTCGTTAGACGATTCTCTTGAACATACAGTTCAAAGAAAACCCACATATGTTTATTTATCTAAACTGTCCGGGAGGTTTTGTTCGACATCGGATGATTCTATAATTTGAACGCTTCTTGAGAGCTATTTTTAGCTCTCGGGTTATCTTATCCTTCCAACTCTCTCATACTTACTAATCAACAACAGTTTCTTCTGTTTGCCAACCTTGTCCCAACGTACAATTGACCTCGAAATAACTGCGTAGGTGGCAGTACGTTGGACCCATGAACGTTTTTTTTTTGGTGGTCCGCCCGGGTCTTACCTCTTGATCAACTGCCGGTTCGGCATTTTTTTCATAACGGCACGACCACATTGCAGCTGCCTCCTTGATGGTGGCAATGATCGGAGGGGGAGGAAGGGGCAAAAGAAAGACCTTCTAATCCATTCGTATATTTCATTTTTAGTTTGCTTTTCAATGGTCCTATTTTTGCTCTCTTTTTTCTTCCAACCGCAAGTAGAAAGGATGAACAGTTGGGTGTGAAGTAGATCAAAAATCGGCAAACATCGAATGACGCGCGTATAGGTCAAATCACGCGGAGGATTCATATTGAGATCTATTTGAACTCATCGAGCTCATTTTGTTTTATTGTTCGGGATATACTGTCTTTTCTGACGAGTCTAGTGGCATTTTTTGCGCTTTAAACAAATTTTTGATCAATAGACAGGTAGGTAATTCAAAAAATTATTTTAACAAGTCTTTCATTTTTAATCATATTTTAATCATAGATAGCCTCATTTTTTTGTCATTCTCCTCATCCTGTGTTCAGTTCTTATCTAGTGGTTCTGTCAATATCTAAACTTTTTTCTGTTCGCTCGTCGATATCTGTTACTGAAGTGGAAGGATCAACTAGAGAAAATATAATGTTCCACTTTGAGGTTTTGATTTGGTTTTTGAGATGCGAAGAATTTCAACATGCCCTAATTGCTGACCAAATTCGGTTAGAAATTATCCTAGGCTAATTGAGACGATAATTGCCACTAGAAGCCCAAAAAGTTGTCCTATTGCCAAAACACCAATGAATTCTGTTTTGTCGCCCTCCTTCCTTTCAGAACATCGAAATGATCTTTTGACACGCAAAAAGACAATAAAGGCGGAGCATCCACAATCGGAGGGGACAATGTTTTAGACCCCGGGAGACTTTTTTCCTTGTTTCTCTCCTGTGTCGATCCTCCTTCTGTGTCGGGTACTGTGAAGTGGTCTACACAAAACTCAAACGGCTCTCAATCTCACAAGTTAGCTGAACTGTTTGAACAAGCACCATTCGGATTTTTTGGGGGGTTACTGCTGCTGCCTTATCCCTCCCCTAGTGTTACTGCTAAGCTCATTTTCTAGCGGTAAAGAACTCGTAGTGGTGGAGAAGAAAATCTTTTTCCCACGTTTACAATGTAATTTGACGACCTTGCCTTTCTCAAGCACTGTTATTTAAGACATTGAATCTTTAGCCTTTTTGTATTCAAATACAACTAAATGTCATATTGTGGGGAGCTGATTTTTTGTTTAGTTTTTCAGCATTCTCAAAGCTTTCAAATAATTTTTTTTTCATTTTCATTTTCCATGAAGTTTCAAATTCCGTAAAACCTGTAATAGCATGGTCCCCACAAGTTTGAACTCAATTATCTCAATTCTCAAGCAAGTTATCGAAAATGTGTCAATTTTAAAATGTGTCAATTATTTCTGAAATCGTGATGAATAATTGGTCAACTGACAACTTGCTATATTTTGGACAGAAACCGAGAAATATTGGCTCAAATCTTTAAGTAAGGGGCCCTTCTATTCCAGTTTTTGTGGTATTGTCGATCCTCGTCATCTGCCTATCCTTTCCGACAAAGAACAACTAGTAAAAGTTCTTTGAACTTTTCAAGTCTCGAGTTATAGCTTCTCACCATAGTTTATTATTCTATTGCTTCACTCATACTCACTCAAGTTAGTGCTTTTCACAAAAAGATCTCTTCGTCCCTCTTTAAAAAATAGCGGGAAACTCTTCAAGCCTTAAATAATGTGAGAACTTTTATTCATATTCTTTCCAAGCGGGTCATCACTTTTCTTACGGTGGTCATGAATAACCGATCACTTCTTTTTCCCGAAGACGCATTCTGTCAACCGTGATTTGTCCCGGGTACGCGAGAGAGAAGGAAGATGCTTATTTTCGGTTCCTTTATTACATCATCATGCTTCACATCATCTGAATACACTCCAGGAAGAAGAAGAAGACGTCAGAAGCTCCACTGTCTTATCTATTCTGAAAGCTAGCGCGATTCTTGATCTTCTTTGTTTCATATGGGTTACTGTAGCTTTTGAATTTTCATTCCAGAACCCAAACTTCTATTCTGAAGAAGTTTGGGTCACACGTCTTGTCTGAGTAGGTCCTCGACAATTCCCTCTGGTGGTTTAGTGCTCAACCATTTTTGAACTCAAGTAGCAGAGCAGTGAGTCTCTTGACAGAAGTTCAACGATTTAAAAAAAGTCAGAATTTTCTCTCTCTCAATTTTTTCTTCTCAAAGTGACCATAACTTATAATGGAGGTCTTCAACAAACTCTTCATTTTTTCTCATTAACTTTTTTATGACATTCTTCTATTAACTTTGTGTGCAGTGACCCGGAATGTATATAGCATCTCTCTGTTTATTTTTTAATTTATATTCTCTCACTATTTCACTTTTTCAATTTTTCATTTCTGCTCAAGTGCTCTAATATAGAATTCTGACACAATGCGCCAGACACAACGCTAAGTTTTTTATTCCACCTAGAGCCAAACGTACCGTGGAGATTGGAGTTAATTCCCGAAGGCTCGGCCTCCAGAATATTCAAAACAAGCGATGTCGTCGTCGTGCTCATAGGAATGAAATAATATCCTCGTATTCCATTTCATCCGAGCTTTTCCTTGTTTCCAATGCGGATGTGCGCACACTGCTCCAAAAAACTTTCTTTCTCATCTTTCATCAGAAGATGCTCCCTTGAGCCTGGCTCTCCTTCCAAAAACTTGCATTTCATGCACTTCCACCTACCCCTCCTTTTCTGGAACAACTATACATAAAGACTACGTCATCAAGATGGGACCACCACGTGAGAAGTTTCGACACCCCATTATTCTTATCTATCATGTCTTTTGCATCTTTTCTTCTTCATTTCGCGCTTTTGTTTTTTAAACGCTGCCATTTTTGAAACTGAGAAAATATACCGAAGAAAAATGCTTTGGTATAATTTCGAAATTTTATATAATTCGTTTTTTTCACACCCAGAGAAAAAAAGTATTCTTGGAAGTCTGAGAGTTGCGTCATTCCAGTTCTTTACCAAAACGAGAAAATAATAGCATGCCTCGATGAACAAGGCGTCTTGAAAAAAAGACCAAAAGAAAAATATATAATATTACATCGTCCCCGTCTAACTCATTTTCTTTCTGTGAACTTTAACATGTAGAAAGGTGAAGAGCATTCGGTTTCCATTGTTGATTGTGATATGTGTTTGTGTTAGTGTCAATGTCAAAACCAATGGATGGGAAGGAGGAGCCGACGGCGGCGGCGGGTCGGTTCCCGGGCGGGAAGATGCTTTTTTTTCTCTCTCCTTCTCTCTCTAGCCGTTTGACTTCCATAGTCCCATTCTCTGTCTTGATCCTCTTTCCGACGGATCCCATCAAATTATTTTGGCTACTCTTCCTCCTATTTTCAACATTTCTGGGTTGAGATGGAGACCCTTGGCCGTGTATGGAATCGTCTGTCTATTCGACGTCCCACCATAGCCACCCCCGAACCAGTAGAAGAAGAAGATGATATGACTCCTGAGAAGACTCGGGAAGTATTCCAAATGTTCAATGGCACGCCAACAAGAAGGAAAAGTGAAAGTGCTCATCATCATAGAGCAATACTGAACCAGATGGAAAATCATCAACCGCGAAATTCAACTCAAAGTCCTAAAAGGCAACCAAGAATATCTGAAAGCTCTATGGACATTCCTGGAAGTTCCTTAAGGCGGAATTCAACAGAGACTCACGTATTCGCCAATCGAGCTCATCTTCACAGTGATATTGTAAGGTTTTTGTATGCATGTAATGTGGACATGTCTGTTTTGTTTTGTTTTGTTTTGTTATGTTCGCCTCTGTCCCTTGTCAGTTTTGTTAGCCATTCGAAGATCATCATCTGATACTTGAAAATAGAATAGGTTCCGCATTCCTTCAGCCCCTGAAAACATGTCCTTCCGAACAACTAGTTACAAGATTCTATTTTTAGCCTCGTCCTGCAAGGCCATAGAATATATGTTTCTTGTCATAAATCCAACAAAATCAAGAAAGAGTGCCAGCGGCTCGCACTGGCTTGCACCAACTTTTGTGCTCCACATAGCCTAAAACCAGAAAAATTTCTATTACATGGAACGTTGTGGCAAGTCTCTAGTGGGCCATTTCCAAGAAAGCGCCCTCCTCCTCTTTCCAACAGCTTTTTAGGTTCATTTCCATGTTGGCGCTTCACGCTTATTCATGAGCCAAAAAAAGAACAAGTCTTCTTTTCTTTCTGCCAAAAACTTATCCTTCTTGTTCCCGCCCATTTTTTGTCTTCCTTTTCTCGCGCCCATTTTTTTTTTCAAACTCTCTGAAAGGCATAATTGAGTGATGTCATCACCTCTATTCTTCTCTTCGGGAGGTTTGGTCCCAAGAAAGTCGACGACAATTAGATCAAGTTCGAGTTTTCCTCCTTCTTCTGGAGCTCGATGATTTTTCATGTCTCTCCTTTTTATTGCTCTATTGCTTTACACCCTCGCTTTTCTTGTTTTCAAGTGTTTTTAAGAAGTCTGTCAAGTTTAAAACTGATATTGTCATATGATTCGGGTCGTCATTGTCGTGGGTCCGAGAGAGTCTCTTGACGCTTGGGGGAGAATCTAAGTAGCACAAAATAGCCGTGAAAAATGGGAAAAGAAAACAAAGGGGATACGGTGAGTTTGAGAACTTGTGGTTGGGACCTTGGATTCTAAGTAAATTTAAGACAAGATTGGATGTTTGTTTTTCTGGAAGATGTTTTTTATTCCAACAACAAAGCGTGAGAATATGATACGTGTATGAATGATGAATATGTTCTTCGGAATCTAGGATCTTTCATTTTCTAGTTTAAATGAGAAGCGTGGTATGTATGCACTCAAATCCTACATCCGGGTTTTAGAATTTCAATGATTTCAGGGAAATAGCACTTATTAACAAAGAGTTGAAGCCGCTAGAGAAAGCGATGTTCAAAGGCGAGACTGACCAATGATCCAAACAAGTGACTCAATTTCGAAATTTCTTTTTTTGGGTACTTCTGAATATATGTATCCTCCTCCCCCTCTTTTTCCTCGGTCTTCCAAAAACTTGTTCTAATTCAATCTTTTCGAAAGCGCCCCTGGAGACCCTTCTCACTGAAAACAGCTCGTTTTACATCATCCATAAACGTCGACGACTCCTTCTAGTCAAAACACGGGTCGTCGGGTTTGTCATCGAGGATGCTGTGCCACGCGGGTCACTCAAATTTAGAATAGAAGAGGAGGAGTGGATGAAAAAAATCCAAAATACTTGTGAAGATTGCGCACCAGACTCTAATTCAGACGAAAAAAGAGAGATCCCGAGTTTTTTTCCGTGTCTCTACCGCCTATTCTAAATTGCTTTTCCCGTTTACAACTACGTGTCGCATGACTGACTTGGCCAAATAAAGAAATTAGAATTATTCCAGAATGTGCCAGCGTGTTCCAGTGAAGACGATCGCATAAGTACCATACGACGAAACAGTTTATTTGTGAAACGCGGCTCCGTCACGATGGAACCCATCAAGAAGGTTGATCTGGAAGAGGTGTACACTGTAAATAAGCAAGTGAGTTTGACAGGGTTACTGTAACTTCAAAAATTTATATTATTAAAATGTTTATTTTCAGTTGGGAACCGGTCGATTCGGTTACATCAAACTCGCAGAACACAAGCAGTCAAAGCATCGGATCGCTATTAAATTCTTCCCACGTCCTCAGACCAAACAGGTACTGTATTTTTTTTTTGCAGTGTCTTGAATTCTAGCCCTCTATTTCAGACCGACTTTGTTCGAGAGTACAATTACTCATTCTTCCTGTCCCCACATCAGAACATCATTGACACGTATGAAGGAATGTTCCAGTCTTCCGATGACACTGCCTACTTCTTCGTCCAGGAATTCTGCCCAAGAGCGTCTCTTCGTGAAGCTGTCGAAGCTACCAACCAAGCAGGTCAGTGTGTAGATAACTTATAGGTTTTGATGGGAAAAACTCCGAGCATCTGTCGCAAAGACTCACGGGGCGAAAAAATTGTTTTATTCTCTTTCTCATGAGGCATCAAGAGAGGGTCTTTTGTCAAGATTTATGGGAATCTTAGCTGACATTACACATCAGAACCCTCTTTTCCTTCTCATGCCTCTTTCTTCCCATTGAAATGAGAATGAATGGGATTCCGGGGTTTGACCTTGTGTGCCTGAGATCCGGGGGATTTTTATTGGAAAAACGTGTGTGTTGATTTGATCTTGATATCTAAAAGTTTTTTTTGGCTCAAATCCAAATTTTGTGTGTGGGAATTGAAAAACAAACAAAAAAAGGGACCCTTCAATTACAAGACATGAGACGGCATTCCCCCTTCTTATGTCTGATGTGAGAGGTCCTCTTGTGTGGGAAAGATGATCAAAAATCTTATTGTTTTTTTCTTTGAGTCAGACACTTATTTTCCATGTCCATTTTTTGAAGAAGCATAGATCTCTCAAGTTTTTTTTACAGGATTTTCAAAAAATAATTGAATTCAGGAATTGGAGAGGCTAACACCAAGAAGGTCTTCGCTGCGGTCCTTTCCGCCATTGAGTTCATGCATGATGAGAATTTGGTCCACCGTAACCTGAAAGCCGAGAATATCCTTATTTTCGATGCTAACGACTACTCAAAGGTTTGTATAATTTAACAGGGAAACGTTTTTGTCTTGTTTGAAAGAAGACAAAAAAGAAAGGTGTAAAAACGTCACACTGAAAGGTGTCTAATTTATGTAAGAATAGCTTATGTAAGAAGAACAATGAGAATGTGCTCGGCTATGAGTTTTTTTTTCAGGAAAAAAATTCTTCGAAAAAGTTGAAGAAAATCCAAGGGGATCCTTTTCACCTTTTGCACGTAATGTTTTCAGGTGAAGGTCACCGACTTCGGACTGACCCGCAAAGTTGACACCACTGTCAAATATTTGGAATACGTCAACAATTATCATGCCGCCGAGCTTTGCGACACAGTTGTCAACGAGAAATTGGTGGTTAACAAGAGCACCGATATTTGGGCACTTGGTAAGAGCGGTGTTCTGCAAAATAGAAAAAAAGTTGACATCATTTTTTATGAGTAGTTCAACAACTTTGTTTTAACAAGTAGGCGGCTTAGGAGTACTTGACATAGCTCATTGTTTTTATGATGGTTCGTTTTCGGAACAAAATCAAAGGTTTTGTTGACTTATGTCACGTATAGAACAGAACTAGGCGTTTATTAACTAAACGGTAGTTGTTTGATAGGATCTGATGATCAAGATACAGAACATAATTTTCGTTCATTTGTTCAAGAGTTGTTCTGCATTTTCATTCTCCAAAAAGTTGTGCAAAGGTCATTGAAACTTGCCGCGTGCTAGGTCGCCATGTGGAAAAAAGTAAAACACAATATCTCTCTCCCTTTTGTCGTTTTTGCCCTATCTCTTCTTCTCATTTTTATCCTGAGGAGCACCGAAATCTGATAGACATGTGTTCCTCAATATGACCTGTGTGCCCCGCCGCCGCTACCAAAGCGTCGTTTCTATTTCGATTGGGAGCCCTGATTGACGTCATTGGTCGAGGGAGCGTCGCTTCCTACGCCAGTTTCCGATGGGACCCCGTACGTAAAATAGTTACAGCTGCAACTAATAATAGACACATTGCATCTTTTTCCGGGGTGATTCTGGCGGCGGCGGCGTCTTCCGTTGAAGATAAATGATGATTTGAGAGATAGGAAGTCAAAAAAAAAAACGACAATAGCCATCTGTTACAACGGAAATCCTTTCTCTTGCAGACAGACGGAAAAAAAAAACATCTGATGTTTTTGTTTCAGGTATCATCTTCTTCTACTGCATGAAGGGAAAGTTCCCATGGCAGAAGGCTTCGATTATGTGTAAACCATACTGGGAGTGGGAGCAGTGGCTGAAGAGGAAGAATCCAGCACTTCCGAAGAAGTTCAATCCATTCTCTGAGAAGGCATTGAAACTGTTCAAGAAGTGAGAATCATGAAAGGAGGGCGAAATATTAAAAAGTATATTTTAGATCCCTTACTCCACGATTCAAGGATCGATGGAGCGCAAAAGACATGCGAAAGTGTTTGGCCAAGGAGAAACTATTGAAATCAGTCAAGGTAGCGGTTCCCTACTATTGATAATCGTCATGTTGTCATCCACACTATCCCGATTCCCACAGATCCCACATTATTCTTATCCTTCACATATTCAACCACAACTTTCCTACACACCACTTGCTTTATGAAATGTTAGAAAATCACTTTTTGCACATAAGACTATATTTTTGTCTTGTACGAAATCATAATTCGAATCGATCTCCACAAAAGAGGAAAAGTGTAATAGAAGGTAATAGTGTGGTTTGAAACTTTTTGCAAATTTGAAAAAAAAAATTAACTCCAATTAATTGAGTTTGCCTTTTTTCTCTTCAAATTTCTAATATTCTCTGCATGCCACTTCTCACAATAATTGTTTTCCATTTTCACATTTACCCCTTTTTTATTTTTTTTCTTTCCTGACACTAACAAAATTTATTGCAGAAACCCGATGAAGACTACTATGTGATGATTGACACTTCCACAAAGTCCAGGCCATCAGCCGCATCTACTTCAAACGGTGAGAATCAGGAAGGCGCTGCTGGAGGAGCCCCAGCGACGGGTGAGAGGAAACAAAAGTCAACTCTCCAACAATGGATCAGCACAACGTTGACCGCGATGGCTGAGATCAGCGAACAAGTGGTGTCAGCCAGAGATGATTAACTGTTTTTATTTGACTCACATTGTTTTTTTTTTCATTTTTTTTCATTCCTGCTGTCATTTCAATTATATACAAGTAAGTCGGTGTCGCAATCAGTGACACACCGTAGTTTTATATTGTACGAGTGTGACAATATATTTAGAAGTCCCAAACACAAAAATTTCTGGTCCTCAAAATCAAACACTTCTTTGACCCTTATGATCGTTCTCTTTTTTTATCCCTGTAATTTTTTCATCCGTCCGAGTTTGTCCCCTGAATTTTTTATCAGTTCTCTCTCTCTGTCCCATTGACTTTGTATTTGTATACCGTAAACCCCGTAAGTCTCTCTCAAATTCTCCCATTCTTCAAATTTCTCCAATTCGGTCACTCATCAAACGTCTTCATTTTCCCGCTTCCTTCTTTTTTTCAATATTCACAAGTTACCCATATCTTTGTGAACCTTCCTGATATATTTCCTCCTGTCCTTTTTCGAAAATATATTGATAAGAAAAATTTTAAAAATTTTGAAAAAAAAATAAAGTCTTAAAAAATATTCATCGGATAAATGATAAGCAAGGGTAAGAAGATGAAAGTTTTCAGATAATCCAAAGACTGTGTTGAAAATTCAATCAATCAAGATAATACATATGTTTTATCACTCTATCATTCGGAAGTTCTAAAATGTTCAGGTTTCGAGAATCTGATATTTTGATATGTGACTATAACTCGTTTCTTGGAATCAGTCGGAAGTTTTTTATCGAATAAAAAACACATTTGAAAGAATTGGAAAAAAAATCTCGTAATAACACATCATGATAACAAAAATTGCATAATTATAATTGGCGATTTATTCGAGATTAGTGCACTTTTCCAATTTGAATTCGAAACTTTCGAAAGTTCATTCCTCCCCAAGACGCTTTTCAAGTTCTTTTTTAATGGTTTTTGAACAGAGGTGATCAACAGAGGTTATTTAGAGATGATATTAAAATAGCACCTCTACACAGAAGACAAACGTTTTTGATGTCAAAGAAATTACAGTTATGCTTTTATTCAGAAAATCAAAAGTTTGTCTGTGTTTGAATTTCCCACAAACACAGCAACACGTTGAAGTTATTTAAGAGATAATTTGCAATTTACACAAAAAAGGAAAACTTTGAACAATTAAGACACATTCTCTGACAGAATCGAAAACAGTGCTGTACAGAAAAATTCGAACTTGTTTTTTCTGACTGATTTTTTATATATCGTGTTTAGGGACTTCTAAGATATATGAGATATAGTTTGTCCCGAATCGTCCCACACCTGCAAAAATATGGTCATGGGGTGTCTGAAAAAATTATTTTTTCAAAAGTGAAATAATGATCAGATCTTAACGTAGAACGTTTTTAGGCACCATTTTGAACATTTTTTGTATTGGCACTATATTCATATTCCTCCATCTTCCCTGGAAAAATTGCAATTTTTTGCAAAAAAGCTATTTTTTGGACCAAAAAATGACCGTCCTGAAAAAAATTTCCATTATTTTGTAAAACTAAACATAAAATTTAGATTTTACGTCAAAAATTACATTAGACACTGTTTTCAGATAAAATATAAACCTGGGCCCCCTATGAGTTTCAGGCCAAAATGTGCCCAAAAATGAGCTTTCACCATGTGGTCCCCCACATGGCAACTAAAATTCGCCCAAAATCGACCATCTCCAATTTTGATGAAATTTTTACCAGATGCATCATTTGTCATGGGTAGTATTCTGGCGAATTTTCAAAGTTCGTTCGCGTCGTCTTTATGCATTTTCCGAAGCTCCAAAAAAGAGGCAAAAATTGCTTCAAATTCCATTTTCAGTGAAAAAATACGAGCTCCAGAAACACACGAAGACGGTGAGAGCGGAACTTGAAACTTTGCCAGAATACTACCCATGACAATTGATGCATCTGGTAAAAATTTCATCAAATTTGGAGATGGTCGATTTTGGGCAATTTTAGTTGCCATGTGGGGGACCACATGGTGAAAGCTCATTTTTGGGCACATTTTGGCCTGAAACTCATAGGGGGCCCAGGTTTATATTTTATCTGAAAACAGTTTCTAATGTAATTTTTGACGTAAAATCTAAATTTTATGTTTAGTTTTACAAAATAATGGAAATTTTTTTCAGGACGGTCATTTTTTGGTCCAAAAAATAGATTTTTTGCAAAAAATTGCAATTTTTCCAGGGAAGATGGAGGAATATGAATATAGTGCCAATACATAAATGTTCAAAATGGTGCCTAAAAACGTTCTACGTTAAGATCTGATCATTATTTCACTTTTGAACAAATAATTCTTTCAGACACCCCATGACCATATTTTTGCAGGTGTGGGACAATTCGGGACAAACCATATCTCATATATCTTAGAAGTCCCTAAACACGTCATATATAAAAAATCAGTCAGAAAAAACAAGTTTGAATTTTTCTGTACAGTGGGTAATAGGCCTGAAGTTGAGTTCTACAGAGAACGCGTCTTAATCCTTTCCGAGAATCTTACATTTTATGGCATGCGGTGTTGATGTGCAAAATGAAATGTTTCGGAAACTTTGAAAATTCACATATTCAGTTTTTTGAATTTCCGGGATTTCATCATACTCCGCGAATTTGTAAACATCGTATTTTCGGAAAATCTTCCGAATTTACAGAACTCGATATCTTCCCAGTTTTCTCAAATTTTGAATGAATCCAACGTGTGAGTTTCTTCAAATCCCTTCTTCTCCTGGATTCTCAAAAAAAACCTTTCGGAACTAAAATTCTAAAAGAAAAAGTCGAATCCCGACGCACGGCTCATCTTCTTTCTTTTCCGTTCTTCCCCTTTCCCAAAACCACCGTATTTTTCCATCCATGAATCTCTCCATCTTTATGTCAACGTTTTGCCTCATAAACCTCACTCATTCAGCTCCCATGCTCCGTTTATTTCGCATGACACCCAATTGTTCTTCCTCGCTCTTCTCAAATGCTCATTTACATTTTCTGACCATACTGGCGTTTTTGTGAAAAATCGACTGGTACACCCTTCATCTTTTTTTCCTGCCTTCATTCTGTTCTGTGTGAGAAAAGACATATTCATTTGTCAAATAAGATCTCACTCTGAGCGTTTTTAATTTCCTCCCAATTTTTCCTGTTTGTCCGGGAAGCTTTCTTTTTTTCCTCCAACCGACTCCTCGGACCAACCTATTTTTGCTGGTGTCACTCTCTTGTGTGGATGTGAAACGGATATGATTGGCAAAAAGACAAAACCGAATTGTCCTTGTTTGTGAGCTGTGCAATTCACGCATTGGAGCTTCTTTCCCACCAGCACGTTTTGCCTCCCCCAGTGCCTGATTGATTTAAAACAAGTTCGAAGTGCGGTTATTTTTCACTGCTCCAAACATTCACTGCCTCCGAAAAAGAAACGTCATGATTTCTTATTCTACGGATCATTTTCATACCCACGATAGATTGGTGAGTGGTTTCTTTTGAAATTAGAAGAAATGTATGGGATCCTTTCAGAATCTGCCGACCTTCATCCATATCAGTTTGATGACCAATGAAGAGACTGATGAAAGGATCAATTTTCCATTTTCATACCGTTTGGACGATCCAACTCTAGAAAGAATTGCAGTCAAGAAACTAAAATGTGTCGAGAAAGGATGTGAGTGTTACATTTCAAAAAATTATTTGAATCTGGAAATTTTCTAGACGAATTTCCCCATATAGATATTGTCTTCGCCAGAGGAGAGACTAATCTCTCAAGAAACAATATTGTGGCATCCGAAGAAAATGAGAAAACTTGCGGTAAGCAATTAAAACTGCTGAAACTCGGAAGATATGTAGTTTCAGGATTCTATAAAAGCGTTCAAACCATATCGCGCAGTCCCGAGTGCGAACTTCTACCAGAATATGAAACAGGAAGCAACTTGAATGGTGAGCAAGTATTTAAATTCAGAAAATTCAAAACTCATTGAAATTCCAGGATACATGATTTTTGCGTACAAGACAATGGAGCACATGCACACTCCGAAATTTACGAGTTCTTGGAAAACATGGTCTGGAGCAAGAATGTTGAGCACAAGGATGCCTCTGCCTCACATTGTCACAAAGTAGGTCAACGTTTCTCGTGAAGACACAGTAACAGACAAATAAGGGATATTCTAGCCTTTTTGATGAAAAATGATTAATTGGAGTAGAAATAATAGTTCAGATTTTTTTTCTTTTAAACTTTTAACATAAATCTGACACTTGTAATGAAACTTTTAGCGATACTCCGTTTTTGCAAGCTTGCCATTAGGCAGAAATTCTGTTTATGTTTACATATTAATTGAGCCCCGATTTTTAAAAAAGATTGGCCACAGAACTACCGAAAAATCAAGCCAAGAAAATTCTGTGAAAAATCAGCATATTGCAAGTATGGTTTTTGATCGAAAACTGCAAAAAAGAATCAAGATCAGCACTGAAATGAGAGTTTTGCAACTATTAAATTGCTTATCTTGCTTCATTAGAAATTTTGAGAAAAACAGATGTCAATTGAATATCATGATATTTATATGATTAAAATCCAAACACTTTGCTTGATGCTAAAATTACCAAACTCTGGAAATGCTACATTCTTTCAGATTATCATTTTTCAAAAAAGTGTCCGGGCAACTGAACTTCGAGTACATCCTAATTGCGAAAATCAAAAATATGATGGTAAAATTGTCAATACAAGCTTGATATCTCACACTAATATAATACAGGTGAACGCCGCTCCAGCACTGAACGTACTTCACTACATGAAGCCAAAAGTTTGTGCTTATGTTGGAGCATATCGGAAAATTTCCTTTGAGGTCTGTTCAAAAACTAATGAGTTCTCAGAACAAGTTCTCCAAAAAGTAAATTAGTTTTTTGCAGGTTAACAGAAGTTTGTGCCGCAGTCTTGGACTTATGGATGCTAATTATGTGGACGCAATGACCAACCGATTTCGGGTCACCTACAGTAACAACACTGGTAATCATTCGGAACGTTTTGAACAAATCTGTATTTTGTTTCAGGATATGTTGAGTTATCGGATTTCATCGAGTTTCGTTGCAAGGCGGAAGAGGAAGAAGCAAGGGAAGCCAAAGAGAGACACATCAGGAAGTCGACGCATGTTCAGACTGAACCGACTACATCATCGAAAAATGCACGGAGAACATTACCAAGGTGTGGGGACGGGAAATTGAGTTTCTGATAAATAAAGTGAATTAGGTTTGATGAAGTATGGTAATCATATCGGGTTGACTAGTAACTTCCGGAATCAATTAGAAACTGTAGCCATTTCAAAAACACTAATAACCTCTGCTTAAATTTATACGTTTTTCCAACTAGGCTGAAACGGGTTGGCCAATTCTGATGAAGGACAGCACTACAAAACAAGACTGAGAACTGCACTTTTTTTTAATTGTAGGGCATGTGCTAACACTTTTTTCCTACTTTTTCTCATCGCCTGGCAGAATTCACCTACTTCTGTCATAAATATTTTTAATTGTTACAAAAGATTCTGAAAAAAGCTATTATCCGGTCCAAGGCTGGCTTGATTCCTAGTCTGGTAGCAAAACGGAAAAGATATGCCCGCAGGGTCAACATCTAGACTATCTTCCTGAGAAAAACTTCAAGAAAATTGATTTATGTCCCCCACTTTTAATGATAGTTTCAGGACCCTTCCAAGCACACCAAGCAGCTCCATCCGTTCTCCATCGACCCCTCACACCTTCTACCCGTCGTATCCGTCACCGAACTCTGTGATCGGAAGTGTACTTCAGCACAAGAGTCAGATTGTGACCGTTGGCAACAATTATCTCCTTGTCCTTGATAATCGCGGTAAGTACGACTCCTGCAGGTCTTCACGTTTTGATTAGAAAAAAATGACGAGAGGAAGCTTGCAAAGATTATCTATTCGAAAGATCACGGTCTGTTTTTCCAGACTTGGAAGCACCAAGAGAGACAGTTATCAATGATCAACCGGGAACTAGCCAACCACAACCGATCGAGCACAAAACACATGTTAGTGAATTTCAGGATCAGTGAATGGTTATTTGACGAATATGTATTTTTCTCTTTCAGCTATTTCAAAGAAGCCCAAATCAACATCACTCGAATAATGAGCTTCCACCACCGGTTCTTCATTTCCCGGCACCCCCCGAGTAAGTTTCTTGAATTTTCTAGAGAATCGACCAACCAGATTTCGATTCATTAATTTTTCATCGTGTTTTGATCTACTAGAAACTTGTACCTTTTTTGAGTACCACCTACTAGAAATACTTCCATATTTTTATTCTGAGAAAAGTCAAAGTTCTTGTTTTTGAGGATCAGGCATGAAAGAAAAACCACCATGAAAGGAATACCTGAAATTTTACATTGAATGCGCAGTTCATATGGTGTTTTTCAAAAATTGGATGAGTGAAAAGAAAACGACAAAAAAGGACAATTTCTATTTTCAGAAAATATAAATGATCCAAAATCCCTAGAAAAAAACAATATTTCAGAGACGATGGGGCACTGCTTCGTCAACTCAAAACGAAATACTTCAATTCAGAAGAATACACATCGGCCGAGTTTTGTGAACATGTTGCAGAATAGGCAATCCGTTTCAAGATACCCCTCTTATCCTATCCTTTTCCCTTTTTTCTATCAATTCTTTTTTCGATTTTATGAGTTTTTGTTTTCGAGCAAAATGTTTTGCGCCATCCATAACTTTTCAGATGATTTTTCTCCTTTTTTTCAACTTTTGCGTTTTATTCTTGTTCTTTGAAAGTTCCAATCCATACATTCTTTTTAATCCTTCTCAAAAACCATTCATTCAATTTCTCAAAGATCCCGGATTCACCGGAAATCAAAATTCAATAAAAGTATAGAGTAAAACGGATTTGATGACGATAGCAGGAGTGGTGTAGCTCCCGGATGAGCATCAAAAGCATCAAGCCGCTGACAAGTTTTACTCTTTTTGGTCTGTTTCGGGTTTTGTCTTTCTTCTTTTGATTGAGTGTGTCTAACCAAGTAGTCAAAACAAAATAAAAAAAAGTGGGATTTCCTTTCTCTGCTCATTTGAAAAATAGAAAAACGTATTGAATGTGTCAATTACATAAGTACAGGAGGCAGTTGTTTTTTTTCGAAAAAAAAGAGACACTTGAAAAAAAGCGCTTCGTATTTCCAATTATCATTGAACTTAATGGTTTTCAGTTCATAGCTTATGAGTACAAAGCTTTGAATTGGAAATGCAATTTAATTTTTTTTTGAATAGTAGTTTAGTTTTTCATAAGAATGTTTTCAAGTTTCTGAATCAGAAATGAACGTCCACGCCTTGCAACTACAGATTTTGATTAAAATTTCAAAATGACTCAAAATCAGTGTATCTAGACGTTTTTGGAAAATTTAAAACCCGGTTTCACAAGGGAGGTCTTTTTAGGAAGGCTTTCAGAATTTTCTTATTTTTTGGCAGGGGTTAGTTCAAGCCCTCAAAAAGCCACTGTCAAAATCTGTATATGCACTTTTTCCAAAAATGCTGAAAATTTTCGTCTGAAAGTTTCGAAATCCTTAACCATTGCAAGCCGCTCATTCCTCTGTGAAATCGCCTCCTGGCAACCTCCAGTGAACGCCGCTCACATGTACGTCTTTGCGTTCTCTAGTTTTCAGCAGCGAGGTGGCCGAGTGGTTGTGGGCGCGTGTGGTAAAACTGAAGGTCTGGGGTTCGACTCCCTCCTTTTGGAATTATTTTTTGCTTTTTCAAATATAATTCCTAGGCACTCGTTTTAGGCTCCAAACGTGTTTTCAGCCCGAATGTTTGAGTTTTAGCAGATTTTCATATGTTGAGAAGCATAATTTATCAATTTTTTCAAAGTTAATTTTTTCGGAAATTTCGAAGTTTTTGGTGGTCAACTCCATGTGAAATTTTCGATGAAATTTTTTTGTTTGAAATCTCTCATTTTTTCACAGAATGTTACTTTGTGAGTTCATATTCGTTTCTCATTCTTTTCTCGCCCCTTTTCGACTCAAAATATGTCGAAAAACAGTGATTGAAATGATCCAATATCAAAAGATGACAGTGAACTTTGAGTGATTTCGCATTGTTTTGGATCAAAAAATGTCGAGAAAAACATGAGAAACGAATATGAACTCACAAAGTTACATTCTGTGAAAAAATTGAGAGATTTCAAACAAAAAATTTCATCGAAAATTTCGCATAGAGTTGACCACCAAAAACTTCGAAATTTACGAAAAAAATTAAGTTTGAAAAAATTGATAAATTCTGCTCTCAACGTATGAAAATCTGCTAAAACTCAAACATTCGGGCTGAAAACACGTTTGGAGCCTAAAAAGGGTGCCTAGGAATTATATTTGAAAAAGCAAAAAATAATTCCAAAAGGAGGGAGTCGAACCCCAGACCTTCAGTTTTACCACACGCGCCCACAACCACTCGGCCACCTCGCTGCTGAAAACTAAAGAGCGCAAAGGCGTACATGTGAGCGGCGTTCACTGGAGGTTGCCAGGAGGCGATTTCACAGAGGAAAAAGCGGCTTGCAATGGTTAAGGATTTGGAAACTTTCAGACGAAAATTTTCAGCATTTTTGGAAAAAGTGCATATACAGATTTTGACAGTGGCTTTTTGAGGGCTTGAACTAACCCCTGCCAAAAAATAAGAAAATTCTGAAAGCCTTCCTAAAAAGACCTCCCTTGTCAGACGTTTTCTCAAAAAAGTGTTTTCTAATTTTTGAATTTGTTCACCACTTCGAGGGGATTCGAAAATAAATTTAAAGATTTTAGAAAATGTCTAAAAATCGCCCAAAATGTAAAATATGAAAATGTGTTAAATTTTGAAACGACACAAAAAGTTTCATGTTTTGAAATGCCCTAGAGGTTGAGAAAATCGTTGTTTTCGCATTGAAACAGCGCTTTTACTATTGAGACTTTTATAACTTGGCTGAAACTGTAATCTGAAATTTTCAGAGGTGTTTAGATAGGCTGTTGCTAACTTATTCTAAATGTATCATCAAAATGTGGGTGTACAAGCTGTTGACATTCTCTTCTTAAACCTTCAATTTCGCGGAATTGTTTTTCTTGAAATCCCGATTTCAATTATACTACTGAACTCTTAATCTAGATAGTATTTTTTCCGAAAAATGTGCACTGCATTTCCGCGTTCCTGTTATTGCTAGGCTTTGTTAGTTCGTTTTTTCCTTTCTTGACAATCCCGAAGTCGAAAAAGCTTCCAAAAAAACTGTTGATTTTCCTTCGGACCTACAGGATTTAGTTAGGCGTGGGAGGGTTTTTGTACATTTCAAATTCATTTTTCCTTCTTCTCACTTTTGCATCAGCTCGGAAATTAAATCTTGCGAGCTTCTCGCTTCGAAGATAAATGTTGTCTTTTGAAGACACAAAGAATCACAGTTTGGAACGTTTTCTGTTTTTATTCTATTTTCCGAGTTCACCCCCCCCCCCCGGATTAGTACTCTTTGAATCCTCTTATTTTTATATTTTTCTTCCTGGAAAAATTTGAAAAAAAAGTCCGCAATCCCTTCCTCGTTTGATGGATCGTCGTATATAGCCTCTTGAAATATTTTTTTAAAGACTGACGTTTGTCTAGACTTTCAAAATTTTTTCGATATGACTTTCAAGTATACCGTTTATTTATTCTGTCAGTTTGCGGGCCTTGAGTATAATTAATGCGATCTCACAAAAACCAGGAAATGGCCACCGTATCCTGGATGACGTCAAAAGATTGAAACAAGACACAAAGAATACTGGTATAGGGTGTCATTGTGTAGAAGGAAGTTCCGGTATGTCTACTATAACAGAGAAAACTTTCGAATCTTCCTTGTAGACCTACTGAATCCCATAACTTCAAAGTACACTCAAAATCACCCAATAACTTCTTGTCATCCATTCCTGAGTGCATTTCTCTTCTTCAACTTTTTTCATTGACCATCAAACTGTACATATTACTTCTAAATTTAGCTTTCCCAGTCTCTTGATAACAAAACTCTGGACCATGCTTGGTTGTTGGAAATTCCATATTTTGACATAACTTTTTTCTCAGACTTTGAAAAAAACAGGGTGTGCATGAGGGCTATTTCTCCGAATACTTGTGATATTCGGAAGAGACCACCAAGCCAACAACCCACGCATTTTTGGGTCCAAACATGTCTCAGCCGGAAATCAAAACAAAAACTGACAAGTGGGTAGAGGGATATTCTTGGGTTTCCGTCCGGCTTCTCAAACTCAGATGCTGTGACGGTTGATATATAGTTTTTTCTTATGTTTAACTTTGATCCCAGGGTTTCCAGACTTTCGGTAAAGCATTCTCATGGAAGAGAAAAATCCGAATTCTTAAAAAACAAATACAAAAAATGTTCGAATATGCTTTGCTTTGTTTTCAGTACGAATAATTGCTTCTAGAACTACAAATTAATGTATCTGAAAAAGGTGTGATTATTTTTCCAGACAAAACCTTTTCCCCCGCACCTCGTGATTGCTTTTTTTTGTATCTGAAAGTCACCAAACATTTTAACTGCGTTGAAGAGATCACTAATATTTTGAATGTCCCAATATTGTTTTCACAAGGGAACCCCAACACATTCTGATGCCAGAGTTTAATGAGAATTTCAGGATAGATTGAGAATAGGCTATCTGGACACCTTCGAAAAGTTAGCCAGTTTCAGCCGAATTATATCAGTTTTAGTACCAAACGTTGCATTTTCAGTGCAAAGACAAATACTTTCATGGACGATTTGCTCAACTTTTAAGACGTTTCAGAAAATGACATTAATTGTTGTGTTATATTTAGAATTCAATGAAATTTCATAGTTCAGATATTTTCTTAGAATTTGTTTTTAAATTCTGAATTTCCCCCATCACTTTCATTAAATCTTAACAAATTCCATGTTCTATAACGTCCTAGAACTTCAAAAAACCGTCTTTGGAAATTGCTGTTTTTGCACTGAAAACGCGGTTTTGGTACTGAAACTTACATGACTCGACTGAAACGGGCTAGCGGATTCCTAATTTTTCAGAGGTGTCCAGATAGGATATTCTTAACCTATCCTGTGATTTTCATCAAAATCTGGGTTTGAAGGTGTTGAGCTTTCCCTGCCAAACATTTTCTTGTGACATTAAAGAAGAAGTCCACAATATTAGTTTTCTTATTTGTTCTCAAGACCCTTCTTATTTGGTAAATATGCCAAAAGGATACACCTGCTACAAAAACAAAAATAAAGAACGAGACTGTGCTGTAAATAGTATTGAAAATAGAAATCCGACCCATTTCCGTTTTCAAATTGCGTTTCTATTATCTTTTATTCCCAAAATAGGACATTTGTCTACCTTGGTTTTTGTCTACTGACGTATTTTTGGTGCGTTTTTCAATTTCCATTTAGTTTCGGAATTTGGGTTCTTCTTCCCGAAGAGCTCGAAGATCTTCTTTTCCCTTACAACAAAAAATTAGAGAAGCGGTCACCAGACAGAATTCTTTTCTTAAGGAATATATGAGTAAGACAACAAAAAATAAAAGAAAGTAAAAGATGAAATCATTGTCTCACCAGACTACTTTATCTAACTATCCAAGCACAGATCTGATTTCCTTATGTTTTTCTTTGTGTGAAACCTCAGAATTGATTCAAGAGAGGAGAAGAAGGAAGAAAAACAGGAACCAAAAGGAATTCGAGTTTGAATAACGCAATTATTTATTCTCTTTGCTCTTCTCCCTACTTCTTTTTGTTTTAGAAAGTTTCTTAGTTTTTCAAAAATGCTCACCTACTAGTTTTTGCTCCTTTTGAACCTAGAACTTCCTCATTTTCACTTTTTTTCCAAAAAAAAGTTTCCAAAAAAAGAAGAACCTAAAAACTAATTTTCTAAATGTATCCCTAAAAATGAAACTTCAGTTTTAACGACTTTTCAAAAAAAGGGGCCTGCATTGTTTTGAAACACCAAAGGATGGAATGTGAAAAAGTCGAGAAAAGATGGGTCCATCATTCTAATTCAGCCGGTCATTTTCTTCCCTCCGTCCAGACGGAAAACACCTCGTCACCTCTCTTTTTTCGCTCTAATCGGGTTCTGCAGCCGGTGGTAAATTGGTAACTCTGTTAACTTTTGAAAAATTATGTACTTTTTGTCGCAATATGAGTCAATCACATTTTATAGTTCCTCAAATCAAGGGATTTTGAACTTTCAACAAGTTGAAAAAGTGCTACTTTTCAGTTTCTCACGATATGAAAATTAAAGAAAGAAAAAGTCATCGACCAGTTGATCCCTACTCGTGACTGATCAACGTGATTTTATTCAAAGCTGAATTCCAAATTCCAAAATCCAAAACTTCACATTGCAATCAACTGCTATTACTCCTGATTCATTGATAAAGGCTTCCAAATTTTTTCTTCTCACGTCAGTATTCAACTTGCCATTAGAACGAAATTTGTGAGTGTGCCCGCCCTGGATTAAGAGCAATGAAATGCTAGTTTGTGCTCCTTTCTCAAAAACCTTTTACCACTCGACTAACTCTCTTCTTCTTCTCCTTCATCACGACGTCCATTCAGAAGACCAGGAGGTGTCTATCAGAGTCACGTGAACTACGCTCATCTCCTGTTGTGGACTTTGACACCTTTAATAAATGTGGTTTTCGTTCTTCCTGTTAGTCAGTGCACATTCACATATACATAACACAACACTTTCTGGTTTTGACACTTTTCGCAAGTTTTGGAACCTATCATTCCATTTAGTAGCTGTGAGAAAAGTGACGAGTTTGTGTTCTGTCTAGCATCTTCTTTAGAAAATTCTAAACAATTAGCAGATCAAGCACAAGATTAACCCATCATGAGCTATCCTGGCTTCATTCAGAAAGTGCCAACATCTCCAATTCCATTCATTTTCATTTGTGATCTTCTCCTCCCTTTTCTTCATTAGCCATCTAACATTTTTTTGACTCACACTCGTCATTTGATCCATTGCCACTGAAAGGACACCTCATTGGCAGGGATTATGCCTGTTGAATAATCCACAAAAACTTAAGCGTGGAAGCTCCTCCCCATTTTTCTAAATCTCATCACTTATCAGAATGGGTGTGTTCTTTTCCTCCTACTTCTTGTCTACCGGAATACAATTCAATTACATTCATTATTATTTTTCGTTCTTGTTTTCCTATCGACTAATCTAATCACAATTTTTTTCTACAATTTTTGGAGGTTAGTGACTCACAGTAAAAAACTAACTGCTAGAGCCCGTAACACTATCTTCTAGACAATTTTTTCTCTTTTTTCTTGAGTTTTGTATTCACACTAATCGGTTGTTTTTTCAGCTCTCCTGACTGGACATTATCATATATCTTATCATAGCATTCTGTCATAATATTATTCCTAAAGAAGGACCTTTAAAAATTCATTGATATTCTTTTTCTTTTCGCATCAAAATACAAAAACCATAGCGCTAATTATGTAATTTTTGAAACAAGCACTTTCTTCAGTAAGAATTCCAATCCAGGAAGAAAAAGTCCGCCCTGTTTTAATTATCTAACGGAAATGGTCCCGGAAAACCGCACTTTTTCACGAAGAGTAGGCTCTAATTAGTTTCACATCCCACCTATTCCCAATAGTTTTGAAAACACTCCGAGTGATCACCAGAAGCATGTCAGCACTTTTCAATTTTGAGTTGAGTAGTAAGCTAATCCTTTTACTACAAATGAATCAGATAGTGACTATTTTTCATACTAATGATCATGATTGTAAGTGATCTCGAAATGCTCAAAATATTGCTCGAAATATTTCTTTTGTGCATTTTTTGTGACTATACCAAATAGATCACGTCAACACTGCCCACAAGCTTGATTCTATTCTTCATTTCTGTCTGCATGATGAGACAAAAGACCGTAAAAAGTCATTTGAATATCTCCTAGAGACACCGTCAAAATTGACGATTCAGCGAGATCCGAAAATTCCGTTTTTCTTATGTTTTAGTCATTGTTCAATACAATATTCATCTCACTTCATTTCCTTATTCATATTCATTTTTTTATTCTCTTCACATGCATGTTTCAGCTCATCCCTCCCAATACCTAGAACCAATTCATAAGGTACAAAATATCAAACACCATCGCGTATGTGCCAGAAACCTAATCCTGTTTTGGTTCTTTGAGAACAATTCCAGAGAAACCCGGTGCCAATAAGTTTTAATACATGGCCTTTACTTCCAATCCAATCTTGTATTGAATGTGCAAGATTGAATCGTGATTAGAATTCTCAGAAACCCTCTCGCACGTAAACAACAGATTGGCAATTTTCATACTCTAGTTGTTGGTTTCAGGATCTATTTCCTTTTTCCTCGTCACTTTTCTTTAAAGGCATGCTTCTCTTTCGACTTTTCCGGAAGTGCATGATGTCGTTCGTTTCCGTTGGATGGGTTTTCCGCGAACGACTGCAAAAAATGCCTATTTTCTCCAGAGCCTCATTTCTTCCTCTTCCAAAACCGTAGTTCAATTTTCTTACATCTCCCAGCGGTCCGTGTTCTCTATTTTCTGTCTTTTTTGTGCCTTTTTTGGTGCCTCTCCAAAAGTCCAGACCACTTTTTAGCTCCACCCCTCCCCGGCGGAATAGACCCATATTTCAAACTATTCCAAGTTCAACCCCCTCCTTTTTTACGCCACGCCCATTTCGGGGATGGTCCCGAAATTCTCATTTTCCATTCTTATTTTCATTTTGCTGTCTTACAGACATCAACTTGAGGCAACGACAATGAAAGCCTGTCTCGTATTGGCCTGTATTCTTGTGATCTGCGGGGCTGACTTCCTGCCAAAACGAATGGACGCCAATGCGTTCCGTATGTCGTTCGGAAAGCGAAGCGTAAGTTGTAGACTGTGTTGTTTCTTTTGGAAATCTTCTTTTTCTTCAGGGATCCGTTGATGCTCCAGTTGAGGCCAAGCGCATGGATCCGAACGCCTTCAGAATGTCATTTGGAAAGCGTTCAGTGGAGCAGAAGGAATCTCAGGAGGAGAAGACCAACGAGATGTACGATGATGGAAAATTCGAGGAGGCCAAGAGAATGGACGCCAACGCCTTCAGAATGTCGTTCGGGAAACGCTCGGTATAATTGCCTATTCAGTGCAAAACTTTATTTTTTCTCTTTTTGCAGGCTTTCACAGACAGTGAGGTAGACGGAGCATCCGATGAGGAGTATATGATGGAGCCAGAACAGAAGAGAATGGATGCTAACGCGTTCCGTATGTCGTTCGGAAAGCGAGTCAACTTGGATCCAAACAGCTTCCGAATGAGCTTCGGAAAGAGAAGTGTGAGTTTTATTCCAATTTGATTAACTGAAATTTCAATGTCGTTTATTTCAGACTGTCGGGTATAACGGTGTGGACGCTCGGAACTACTTCGTCGGCCTTGGACGTCGTTAACAAGGGACCATCGTCACTAATTCGGATCATTCGCTTTCTTGTCTTCGTTTTTCCACTAGTCTCGTTGAACAAAAAAAACCAAAAAACCATCTTCTCTTCCCTCCTCGCCTGTGAATTTTTCCTTCTGTCTCCCTCTTCCCCCTAAATTCAACTGTCCCAACTTGACAATAAGATCTTCTTCTAGTTAATAAAGTTTTTGTGAACAAAAAATGTTGAGTGGGTGGGTGGGAATGAAACATAAATCTGATGGAATATGAGCTAACAACTAATTAAGAGAAGGACAAAAATATGAGATGATATCCACAAGAATCTTTCTGCAGAGTTGTTTTGTTCTTCTCGAAAACCAAATATCCGGTGCATCTTTTTTCCCTGAAAGTTCTCTTGGATTTGTTTAACAGGATTAGCAATCAGATGATATTCTGCGTGCACTTTGAGAAAGAAAAGTCAGTGGAAAAAGTGACGAGGTGTATGTTACAAAACATAGGTCAACTCGGTCACATATTTGATGTCGAAAAATCAGAAGAAACAGTTCTAGAGTTTTCCGGACACACACTGATAATTTTTCAGTGTGTTTCGACTGTAAAAATTGCGCGTCACCAAGAAAAAGAAGAAGTAAAGAAAGAGAGGAAAAGAGACGAGGAGGAATTCATTAAATTGGAATTCAGTTACGATAAGAAAACGAGAAGAGAGCATCTGTGATAACACATTTTTTATTGATTACATTTCCGCTATTCAGTGTTTCATCACTACTCTGAAAAAACCGAGAACCCATATTCTTTGAAAATGGTCAGAAAAACTTTAGACTCGTAAGTTTACCACTTCTCTGCTGTTCAAATCAATATTCAAAGTTCAGTGTTCCGGAACCAGTTGTTCTTCCTACCGAGCAAGTCGTACAAAAACGTATCAAACTCAAAATGGTGGACTTAGACGCTGAGATTGCCAAATTAAATATGCAAGTATGTTTTTATAGACATAAAACAAAAATCACATCACTTTTCGTTTTTTCCGCTTGTCATTGCATAATTAAAGTGTTGAAAATGGCAGCATATGTTATTAATAATGTGTGGATTTGTAGTCTTATTTTGAGCTCTGCCGGTTCCGGCTTTTGAAGGCATTTTGTTAGTTAAGGGGAAATTTTTGAGAACAGGAAGGTTCTAAAAATACGAGAAAGGTTTTATGAAACCTTATAACCCTACTCGTGGAAAATTATTAAACATACTTTTCTCAAAATTTGAAATGATCCCACTAAATAATGAAAACTGATTTTGCAGAGTCTGGAAAGCAGTATTCAGATGATCAAGGATTTGGATCAGATGAATGTAGACGCAGTCCAAACTACAGCTGCTTTAGAAGACCAGGATGGTAGGTTCAATAGTTCAACACGGCATTCTTCAAGTTTTTCCGTTTCCTTTACACTCCCTGCACAAGTCTACAAACCGATCTGAATCAATAAATTTCAGAACAATTGGACAAAATCGAGGAGAATCTCAGCAAGGTGATCGACGACCTAAATGTAGTCTCAACAAACATCACCGCCATGGAGCATTACTGTGGCTGTGGAATTTTCCGAATTCTTTGGTTGGTCACTGACTTTTTTTCGCGACAACACGATAATAAAATGTTGTTATTTCAGTGCTCCATTCAAATATTTTCGGAAACGCGAGCGTGACATCATAAAGGAAGAAGTCTTGGAGTAAGAGTCGAAATTTTTATTGTCTCAAGTGGTCTGCATAGAAACAGTGTATTTCAGGAAAATGACGAGTCCGAAATTGCGTAGGAAGGAGGAGAGCAACACGGTGATTTTTAGGAGCTCGAATAAAAGAAGGGAGTCGACAGGGGATTTCATGAAAAGGTTTGTAGAATATAGAGGACAGGTGGACAAGATTTACAAAAACGTATTTTTTGTTAGTTTTCGGTCATTTTGATCATTTTCAGGAGTCTTAGGCTTGGCTCTCAAGTTTCCGGTCATTTTAGAAACTGTGGACAGTGTAAAACTTAGCTAGACTGAAAAAAAATTTTGTTCGCATTCACAAAATTATTCAGAAATAGCTCGTTTTTAAGATATTTTCCGACTTCTGGAATAACCATTTTTCCGTTTTTTCAGTACAAAAACTGGGCCAGAAAGGGGTGTCTTTTGGAAATCGGCATGAAAAACTAGCAATTTTTGAAAAATTCTATAAATACAAAGTTTTCCATCCAGCCCGGTTTTACACCCTCCAAACATTTCAAAGCGATAAAAAACTCGACAGTTGAGATCCAGACTTCTGAAAATGCTCAAAATGGCCAAAAATCAACTGAATGTGAGCAATACATTTTTTCAATAATCTTATCATCCGGTATCGACGTTCTCAAATTGATTTTGAAGGGGTTGAAGTTTCTTTTTTCAGATTGACATGCGATACAATTGAAGACGAATTAGAGCGTAATCTGATGCAAATCGATCAAGGTCTTGAATCTGTCAAAAACTTGGCTGTTGATATGCACGTTCAACTCAAAATACAGGAACCAAAACTGAACAGAATCGAAGAGCTGGTACGTGTCGCATCCTAAAAATAGTCTTGCACTTTGTCCCGCTAATCATCCTGTTATCAGTTCTTATGTTTTGATTTTTCCAGACAGAGACAAATGATTGTGTCGTGGAAGGTGTCAACGACAAGGTGAAAAAACTGCTGCATTAAGCCGTGCCGACCGAAAAAAAGCATTCCACGGGCTACATTCTCATGGGTATCACTATAAGTTAACAAAATATTTGATGACTTGCATTATTTACTTTTAATAAGAAGTTTAAAATTTAAAGTAGAAAAAACCAATAGCAATGAATAATGTTTCATCACAGTATACAAAAAATTGGTTGGTTCAAAGCAGAGTGTATGGTCGTTGTTCGCTGTTTTCCAGGACTACACGGTAGTTTAAGAGAACGAGTAGAAGTAGCGGTGTGCTCCATAACGAGCTGAAAAGTTGGAATATTATCATTAAACATAAGATGTCTAAAGCTTCCTACCAGCTGGAAGATAGACATCGGACCAGTCTTTTCCACGACGTCCCAAAGCTGTTGGCTCGATCCATTTCTTATCCAGAGTCTTGAAATCAATGCATCCGTTTCTGTACAAGTCAATGGCAGTCTTCACGTTCTTGCTGAAAAAAATAACTTATTTTCTTATCCTGATTCATTTCCCCTACGTGTCGTATTGCCATGGTCTCCAGCTGTTCCAGAGTGGTCTATCGTAGTTCGGGTCACGGTAACGTCTCCAGTAGGTTGGGTTGAGCCAATCGGTGTACCACTTGTATCTGGACCAGAATGGAGCGTACTCGTGTCCCAAGCTGTTTGGAATTGGATCGACATAGAGTTGACGACGAGCGGCAAAGCGATAAGTTTGCCAGTAGAATGGAGTGTAGAAGGTGTAACGATCGATTGCTGCGTCATCCAACTGAAAAAAAATAGGGAACCTCCTATTGATATATCTCTGGTTTGTTGTTGGGAAAATATATCCGCCAAGCGTCAAAAACCAGGTGGATCGAGATGAAGAAGAAGAAAATAAGAGAAAGAGGGAGACGACAATTGCAACGGACATTACACTTTTTAAGAAGGATGCCAACACTTTTTTCTATCTCTTCTTGGAAAAATGGAAGCAAAAAAAGTGGAATGGATCCTATTGAATTGTTGATCTCTTGTTTAGTACAGTAACTACTTACCGAATCGTAGTCACGACGGTACTTATGGAGAGTCGATGGACGGTAGTTGGATCCGACGCGGATGGTGGAGAGATTTGGAACAGAGGTCACTCTGGAAATATTTAATTAAGGAAACGAAAAATCGAAAATTTTGCTTGATATCATTCAAAATTACGTTTTCAAGAATAATTATTACATATAAGTCACTCCTGAAGTTCACTTTGAAAAGCTCAACACTGAGAATGCTTTAATAGGACCCTCTGCTGAACTTCGAGCTCAATTATCTCGCTTCCTTCAGAATATATGAAAAGTTTGTCAACTGATATGTTACTCATAATACTGTCACTAATATTTTATTAGTTGACAAACAGTTCATATTTTTCACAAAATCGTGTTTCTTAGATCTCCTTGACAATTTGGGTAGGCAATTAGGTGAAATTTGTGATCTACGAGCTCGTTTTTCTCGTTCCCTGTGGGAGATACTGAACAATTGGCAACAAAACGTTAATGAAAAAACCGAAATTATTTTACTAGTTGACGTTTTGCTAGTTTACAGTTATCAAAATGAATTTGGTGAAAGTTGATAGCCATGGGGCTCTTCTGTTACAGGTTGAAGGCAGCTACAAAACTTCGAAATCAAAACAATTTTTACATTTCAAACCAATACAAAATGATTTTTTAGCATTCTCCAGATAGCAAATAGATTAAAAATGTTTGTACAGTGACAATACAGAATCTATCAGCCCACAAACCTGATAGCGGTCTAATTTTCAGGGGTTCGAAAAACAGGAAAACTGAATAATTTTTTTTCGATAATTCGGAACACCTTTCAATATATTTTACCCTCTCTTTCAAATTTTCACAATACAATCCCATTCACATCAAACGACATACCTGGTGAGTGTTCCAACAGTTCCGAATCGCTCGACGGACCTGGATCTCGGCAAGCATACCGGATTACGGGCTCTGAAAGCCACGTCGGACGGCATTGCACTGGCTGAGTCTCGACTGATCGCTCTCTTGCTCCTGTCGCCTGGGCCCCGATGGCATGGAGGAGGTTGGTCTCAGAAACACCCACGCGCCGCGCCCAAGGGAACCAAAACAGCTGGCTGCTCATACACAACAAACACACTTCAGATAGATACGTCCGTCTTTTCTCCTTTCTTCTCAAGAACATGAAACCAATCTATACGGATATTTTTTCGATGACTCTTCGTCGGCAGATGTGTGTTTGGATCGAAGAGCATGTGTGAGTGCGGTAACGAGAAAAAGGGCTGAAACCCCCTGCTGTGACAATCAAGATGCGCCGACGACACAATATTGAGACTCGGAGGGTGTTGGTTGGATAATTACATGGTACCCAGATCTATTCATCTTCAGACAATTTACATACAGAATCCCCCAAACCACAAAGAGGTGTTAGTCGTAATAAGAGGTTGAAGATGGGAAAAATAACAATATGAACAGATGTCAAACTCAGCACGCAATCCACTTTAACAACCATGTTAAAGGAATTAAGCCGACAATGAACCGAAAAAAGTGCATACGCAATCTTTAAAATCCCTGGGACACACAGTAAATGACGTTGTTTCATGTACTGAAAGAAGCTACCGATACCCGTGTTTCCTTGCCTTTCAAAGGTAAACCGCCCCCGCCCCTCCGACCGTACCCTTTGACTTCTGCCGCGCGGACAGTAACCTATACCGCCCGAGTTTGCGTAATACTCCGACAAGTGACCACGATTAGTTAGTATATCCTTGTTGGCTCATCTGAGCAAACAATGTAGAACGAGAAGTGAACAAATTAAAGGATTATGGTAGTTACATAGATAATCGAATGAAAAAAAATACAAGAATAGTAGCAGGAAAATGGTAATGATTTATCAAAGTATAAATCATATTCATCTTGCATATTTCAAAAAACTGAAAGAAAAATAATTTTTTAGAACTTCCTTTAAAATTTATAGATTTTCCATATTCTTTTTTTAAACATTCATTCGGGTTTTTTTCTTCATCATTTCAAACTTGGTTTTTGAAATCAAATTTTTTAACTTCAACTGGGATTCAGCAAAATATTGAAAAAATGTGTTCTGCAAAAAACCTCAAGAAATTTAAAAATAACTTTTATTTTTGTTAAGAATAGCATACTTCAAAATTGATAATATGCTGTAAAATCAGTACTTAAACGGTTCCCACTTTGTGAAGTTTAGGCTCAACTATCTAGATTTTTGTGAAAGTTATATATTTCTTGTCAAGTAATAATATCATTATGCTATTATGATGAATAAATCATTAATCAACTAATTTTTCATATATTTCATGGAAATTGAGATAAATGAATTTTAACTTCGCGTATAGGGAATGGTTATTTGGAGAAACGAGAACACATTTAATTTATTTTGTTGGATGAGATTAAAATTTTTCAGGTTCAATCGACAAGAAAGTAACTTCAATTTTGAATTGGACAACTTTGTGGAAAGTTCAGATGCTTCGAATTGCTAGAATACTCTGAATTTATTTTGAGTTAAGTGGTTTCTGGAAAGTTTTCAAATCGTTTTTCATCGGTATATTTCATTTGAAAAAATTTTCAACGAAAACTTGTTAATTACAATACTGGAACCTTCATTGTTTTATCAGGTGACCTGAGAATTTTCAGTATTATCTAACAAAATCTACTATATTTTCAGACATTCAATGTTGACAATTTGAAAAAAAGGCATAGTTGGAAAACAGTACTGTAAAAATAAGATATTTTTGAGCAATGATTTTCAAGGTTCATTTTTCCCATAGTTGTTCTTTAGGTCCCTTCTGTGTTCATGATGTACCCTTGATGTTTAGTACCCTCCCGTGGTGTTACCATCTGTCCTCGTCACGGCGATTATAGTTAGCCGTCCTTTTATTAATCGTTCACACCTACCTATCAGTAACCGATTCTGGAAAGAATTACTATTTAGGCATTTGTACAAACATCGCGGTTCTGTTTCATGTGATCCCTCATTCTCATCATTGTTCCCAAAAACTTGACACCATTTTGAAGAGAGACCCGTGCGAGGAGTCATTCACACCCTTTACAATAACATCCCGAATGAGGGTAGTGCTAATTTGGAACAAACGAGCAAGGGTACCGATATAAGCCGATAAAGCTGTTGTTCAATTTCAAAGTAACAAACACACATCATGTAATTATTAGGCACATTTTCCCTACTGCGCATCCCAATCGTCATCTGTCGAACAGTTGGGATAAATGAATCTGCCCTTTCGAACTCCTCAAAGTGTGATACAGTAACCCTTGAATGTCACTTGGATACGGAAATTGAGGGCACCTGTTTTCAATTGTTGTAACTAGATGAACGGAAGGATTAGGACCAGACACATTAGTTAATCTTCGAACAATATTGTGCTAGAAGACATGTGAGAATGACAAGTTAATGACAGTAAGTAGGGATAGGATAAAGGTGTCTAGATTCCCAGAGGAAAAGATTCTAGGTGTTTGTGAGTGGTGGTAACAGGAAATTTGAAAAAAAAACAGGGATTTTTCGGATTTTTAAATTCAAATCCTGAAATCATATGAAAATCAAGACCTTGGTCATTTCGGTTGATATGAAGGTTTACATATTTCTAACATTGTAGTTGTTTTCGAAGTTATGGAACTGAATAACTTAAAAGTTTGATTTCCAATTTTTTTTTGAAAGATTATCTGGAAATTATCTTTCTGTAAGTCTGCAAACAAAAAAATCGTTATAAAATGTCCCAAAAATTATATTAAAAAATTCCCAACGATTTTTTCTTTTCATCCATTATTAGGTTACCAGATCCAAGTTTTGCCGAATTGTGAGGCTTCAAACCTGTATAAAACACTTTTGAGCAGTATCTGAAAATGTGGTGTTGTCTGAAATTTCCCGTTATTCCCTTCACTTTTCTTGTCTATCCATTTTTAGGTTACCCTTTATTCTCAGTTCCCTCTGATTTTTTCCAGACACTCAACAAGCGCTTATGACGTATTTCTCTCGGTAATTACCCATTGGCTTAGATGTTTAGACAATTTTTCCAAACAATATAATAATGAAAGGATTTATCGTTTTGAGAGCAGCACGCCTTGTTCGGTTACACAACTCTCCATCTGCCTTGTACAGTATGAGGGGTCATCCACTTTATGTGTATAGACATATGTTGGACTACAGTCACTATCCCCTTCTGGAAATTAGAAAAACGCCACCACCCACATTCTTCAAATTCCCAACTTGAGAGCAAAAGACGTAAACTCATGTTCTTTTGCCTTCTCACACTTCATTAATCCATCTAATTTCATAACAAAAGTCAAATGGAATGAAGTCTCAAAATAAACATAAATGGAATTTTGTGGAAAATGAAAATGAGGTAAACATACACACTCTCCCTCCCGGATTTCCGGTCCACAAACAAGTGCCAAAATCATAAATATGCCAGTTCTGATGGACCACCAATTGCAATCGATCATTGTAAATTTGTATCTTCCTCTCTGCCTCACAGGTTTATTGGCCCTCTGCGGTTTTGACTGGCAGAACGGACGAGCACCTGCTGTCGTCATCATCATCATCACCGACAGCCTCTTCTCATCCAACCGCAGTTGGAGTCAATCCGATGAAGCTTCCGACTTTTACACCAAATCTTCCCCTCAGTTTTTGAGGTCGGCCGATTGCTTCCAAAAGAATGTCAATATGATATGCCACACAGATGTTGTTGCTGATCCTACTGTCGCTATCTGTCGGCTTGGGGGTCCTGAAATTTGAATCCTCTACTCCGCGCACTCTCGAAAAAGTTTATGTTATAGTAACAGTAGCCGTTTTTCCCTGGTTTTTGGCGGCAGATAGCTTCTTAAGCTTCTGTCGGAGGAGATGGTAGGAAACTTGATACAGGTAGATTATAAACATTTTTTAGTCCTCAGGAGGGGTCAAGAACAGCTCAGGTAAAGTAACAGATGTGTTATGATTGGTAGATAATAAGAAAAAATCGTATTGTTTCCGGCAATCTGATGCTACTTAACAGTCATTATTTCTTCCTTTTCCGATTCCATCTACAGTCGGCACTTTGAAAACAAAATAGTGCTAGCAGCTGCCAGAGGCACCTAAGGAACGCCGATGCACAACTAGATTACGTAATATGGGTACCTGGCGAGTCAAATTGACTAACGATTTATTTTGGAAACATTTAGAATTGCGACAAGAGTATGAGAAGACAAATTGGTATACAAGCGTGGAATGGGAAAACAAGTAATAAAGCAACGAACACAGATCTATAAAAGAGAATACAACTAACATGCGATTGAAAAAAAAAAGAAGGGAAGCTCGGAGAATGAATAATTTCGGATTCATTGCATTTCTACTACCCGATCAACAAGGAATAACTATTTTTAAGAGTTTAAAATGGGAAATAATAAGTTAAGGCATAGAACAGAAGGGCACCGAACTATATGAGAAGCTAACAAGAAAGGAGGACACGGGTTACTGTAGTTTAGCGAATAAGCCTTGCTGTTGGTTAAGATACATTTGGATAAGCTCGGGTTGAGTAAAGACCGGAGCCAAACTTGGCATTGGGATCATTGGTCGGGGAAGGAAAGCTGTGGGAGGAGTGGTAATGAATGGGGTACGTGGCATGGGTGGAAGGCCAGGATTGAAGTATGGGAAGAGATTGGCAGCGGCGGCACCGTACTGTTTGTAGGCATCCATTCTAGCACGAGAAAGTGTGGAAGGACGGCGACGAAGTTTTCCAGTAGCTCCACCAATGAAGACCTCATCTTCGCAAGTGGCATCCAGCATCCAGTAGTTGCCTGAAAAAAGATACTGTGTTCTTTGAAACCCTGACATCAAATTAGTTACCTTTTCCTGGATCATCGAAATTTCTTGGAACTTTGACGAAACATTTGTTGAGTGAGAGATTGTGACGAATGGAGTTCTGCCATCCCTGCTTGTTATCCCGGTAGAATGGATAGTTGGTGAGGATGTAGTCGTAGATTCCAGCAAGGGTCAGACGTTTCTCCGGGCTATTCTTGATAGCCATCATTATCAAGGCGTTGTAGGAGAATGGTGGCTTATCATTCGGAGAGCTTGGCTTCTTGTCATCAGAAGAGTTGGAGCATGGTGACTTGGAATCCTTGCTGGAAGTACTTTCCGATCTCTCATCGTCAACACTCTCGTCCAGAAGATAATCGCTGTTGTCATTGGCTGGATTGGACATGATGTCAGTGGTAGAGTCGATTGACGTGCACGGGTCGTTGATATCTGAAGATAAGAAAGTTGGGTTACGGTAGGAAATGGAGCATGTGGTGCAACAAAGAGATTATGAGTTTTGACGAGCTGCGGGTTTACAAATCCGCAACAACATGACAGCTGGTGGTGGCCACCGCCGCGACTCGATTCTTCTCGGTCCTACTGTCATTTTAGGTGAGCGGGTGAAGGATTCAAGCATTTGCTAGAGCGGGGTTGATACGAAAAACGAGAACGATGGCAAACATCAATCAACGACGACAACAAGTGCGGAGGGGCTCCAGGGGCAAACACACCGGGCCTCCATCGGTTACCGTAGCCCCGAAGCACATATAGATGCATGTTTAACAGATAATCATCATAATAATACAACAAGAGTCGCCGCGCTTTCAAAATAGGTAATCGGTGAGAAGAGTGCAAGGAACGCTACACAGCGGGGTTACGGTAGCGGGTTCTCAATGAGAGTTATCTAGGGAATCTAGTGGCGAACCATTTTAGTCTTTCTAATTTGGTAGCTTCGCACATCTATGCACTCTAATATCAAAAAATTATTAAACAATGGGAATAAAAATAACTGATTAGTTAAGGATTAGTATACAGACATAGTATCCCTAATCTGGGGATGAACTTCATGGGTGCCAGGATCTAGAAACGATGTATGGAACAAGACGCGCTTGGCAAAGAACTATTAATAACTGAAAAACCACAAACCTTTCTGAGCCTGAAGCTGAAGAGTCGATTGCATGGAAACCAATCCGTTCTGAACATTCATTGCCTTCTCGACGAGATCTGGACACAGATCCAAGATGGAGAATCGAGCCATGATTAAGGATCAGTAGAGGATATTATTGGAGCAGGAACTGGAGATTTGATAAAGTTGGTATACTGAAGCAATTTGGTATGGAAACAATAACACGAAAAAGTGATGGGTGTCTTAGGTGGGAGGGGCGGGCCAACGCGGCCGACTCGGTGGAGGCGTGGCCTGGCGGGAGGAAGATGGTAGTGGTGAGATGCGAAAGGAACCCCCCGCTTTGACTTGAAAGACGACGCCGGCGTGACCTCCGAAAAAAGAAGAAGGTGTTAAACGGGTGTTATATGAAGAATATGAAGAGCAGCAAGGTGTTGAAGAAACCGATATACATAGGTATGTACACGCCTTTCTTCTGATCTTCATCGGGGGAAATCAAGGAAGGAATGGTGTTCAGTTAAGCGTGACAAAACGGAATATCACTGTCTGTCTGAACGGCTATGTTTATTGGAACGTGCATAATTTTGGTCAGATGTGTTCTAGACGGTGATGTTTCAGACAATTGTAAGCAAAAAAGGTGAAAGAAGTGTGGGATTTTTCTGAGTTTTGAGCACCTTCAGTTATAATATAATCAACTGAACGAAGGGAAGATAATCAAGAAGAAAAATATTACTGAAAATAAATATAGAATCAGCCGATTGGTGGTTGATGTAACCAATATCCTTAATAATAGATACCGTAAACAATCTAATAGAGTGCCACCAGAAAAGTCATTTTTGATCACATAAATCTCATACTCTGTGTATGAAATACTGGTCAACTGATAAATTGTTTATCGTAATATCTGAAACATTTTATCAGCTGGCTACTTTTTGATAAATCTTGCAGGGAATGAGGTATGAATTCAAAGTTGAAATTTTCTGCTTGACTTCTTTACTCGCACTTGAACCAAAACTATCTCGGTTTCTGAAAGATATAGAAAAATCATGCAAACTGATAAAACGTTGGTGATAATTGGATGAACATTTTAACATGTGACAGATTTGCAATATCTCTCGTAGAAGTCGAGCTCAGAGGTGAAAAAAGGAGTTTTTTCATCCGAGAAAATACGTTATGATGAATTCTTAAACCTACCTTTTTCCGTAATAAATTGCTTTAGAATTAAAACAATTCAAATGAATTGATATTCATTTAAGAAATTCAACAATGAGAAGTCGTTAAGAAAATTATCTAAACCATGTGATGCATATTTTGTTATTTCAACCAAATTTGTTTTCTGGAATAAAACCTCAAGTAGGCTACATACTGATTAATTATAAAGTTACTGCCTCAAATGAATTAATTATGAAAAAAAGATGAAATAACAAAGTTCTAGGAAAAACGGAACTTCGCAGTTTGATTTGTTGTACTACCAAAGTTTTTTTGACGGGTTACATAATCTAGAGGATTAATGCATATTTTACACTTTGTTTTATTACAAACAACAAAATTTCATGTTTTGGAGTACTTTAATACAACGAAATTATGTTAATTTTTGGAAAACAAATTTGTTCGAGACATTCGGCAGCCTAGAACAACAGTTTCAAATATCTAAACCTGCAGGTCACATATTTTGTGTATGTGGATATCAGACGAGTCGAAACAAACGAGAAGATTATCTAAACGCTGCGGTTAGCCCGGATGAGCAACTTCGCAACAACCCGTTTTGATTGACACCATTCAGCTGCTCGTCATATTATTGAACTAAGTGACTCTTCACAAACCATATTGTCCTAGGGGCCAACCCAATAATCCCGGAAGGCATGAATTCCTGTAAAGACAGGTGACGTTTGACAGTAGGAAATCATACTTAGGTGTAACGAGTTGTTTGGGAACACTGATCGTTGTCGATATTAATATTCCTACTGTTTTTAGAGGTGTCTAGATTGAATAAAATATATTATGATTATTTTTCTGTTTTATTCATATCTATACCGTTAGGAAACAGAAGCTATTTGTAATAATTTTAATTTTGTTTACGGTTAGTTTTTGTACATTGTAGGCGTCATTGTCTTGTTGAAATTTTCTGACTTTTTACATTTGTCATTTTTCCCGTTTGGCTTTTTTGTACCAAATTTGGAGAAAATACAATGTTACAATTGGAAAATGCTAGGCCGGGTCAGCGACCGTTGGATTTTGAAAAATTTGTGAAAAAAGGGGACTATTATAAACCTGTAATAAAAGGGTTACCACACTGTAAAGTTTGTGCTTATTTTTCAAGATTTATAGTGATGAAATGTTGGGGATACTATAATAAACCATTTCTCAGTTGACACATTTTTCCTATTTTCGGCAGGAACCGAGATAAATCGGCTCAAAGTTGAAAGTAAGAGCGCCCTTCTATTAAAGGTTTTACAGTAACTCAGAAAATTTGAATTGGAATTCACGTTCCAAACGTTTTTTTGCTAGTTTCAGAATTTCTTAACCGGGCGGGACCGGTCAAGGTTCAAATTTGTCCCGGCCTATGACAACTATGTGAAGGAATAGGGATGACAACGTGTAAACTCAGTGTTTTGCAGTTCTGAGATCTACTATATTCGTAAGATCAAGAAAAACTTCTGAAAGCGTTCAAAGACGTTTCTTTCTAAGAACGGATAATTTGGATCAGACAGATTTGCGAATCGAGAACGGAGGATTAAAGGGATTTAGCAACATTATAACCAATGCACAGGAGATTAAACTTTGAGAACTCTGAAAGAGAAAGATATGCAAGTTCTGAAATAACTCCTCCACAAAGAACCGATGAGCAAGAAAAAAGAGAAAACTTCTGGAAAAAAACTCTTTTTATATAAATTATAAACTCAACTAGAAACTGATCAAAACCGCGTCATCCATCATAAGGTTAGGTGTGTTAGGTACAAAGTGGAAGTTTTGCCAGAAGAAACCGACTAGAAGTTATCAAAATCCAGAAAAATTACAAACATCACCAAATTGTTTTTACTTCCGATCTTCGAATGCTACGTCAGAATACAGAAGGATACAAAAATTAGGCGACGACGTCAATTTTCAAGGCTCGTAAACATTGGTGATGATCCATACAATTCACAATGTATCAGGAGCGTCAATTTCAAGAGAAACGGATAAAAAGTACATCTGATGATGGATGACTCAAAAAGATGTACAAATGTATCAGATGGAATTTCGAAAATCCTTCTTGTTTCTCAACAAAAAAATTCGCCACTTGTTGCGCAATTGCTGGTACCTCATCATTGTAAATTAGCAACTACAGTAACCATAAAACCTCTGGCACTACTCTACACTACAAACAGCCGTGCACAATTGTAAATTAGGGTTTATGGAGTGAACACTATTCTGGATAGAGTGGGCACAGTGTTCTAATGCGATCTGTTTGAAACGAGGGACATACTGACAGGAAAAAAAAACTCTGTTTTGCACTCGCACAATAAAGGAATATCACATTGAAAGATGCCGCCAGCCCCTCAAAATCTCATTGAATGCCTTATACAAACTTGATGATTGAAGCGGAAGAAAAACGGTTATGTATCACATCATAATCCGTATTGGATCCAAGTTTATTGCGGTCTCTTATAAGGAGGAACCTGTCCACCTCCCGGCTCCCTCTCCTTTTACAAAGAAAGTTCATACAAGTGTGAAATTGCCGCGATGAACATATATGTCCCTCCTGGATGTCTGGTAGTTGATGTGGATACATAAAGTTGTGTATTTGATTTCAAGGCACAAATGAATGAAAGGGGGACGGACCAAATATTTTTGAAAATGAATTGAGAAATTGTTATAACGCTACACTTTGTATACATCTTTTGGAAGATAATGCTATTATTTATTTATAGCGTGAAACATAGTGTGAGCCTGATGACATAGAGGGAAAAAAACTGAGCATAGGAAGTGTGCGGCTCGGAAGTCGAGCATTTTCAGAGATATAAATAATATCAGAAGAGAAAATCTAATCTGTGATTGGATTATAAGGTACTTCTAACAATAGGAAGGGATGTGTTTGAGCTTCTCACTTACGAAGACCAATAGGTTCAGATGTTCTCTTATATGTTGCAAGACCAAAATTTCTAACATTGGTTATTCTTGAATATAAGAGGACGAACAGATACATATTTTATGAACCAATGATTTCAGAAAACAAGATGCGTTATAAATGCACTTTTAGAAGTTGCTTAACCTTCTTCTGACATGGTCATTGTTATGAAAACAAAAATTCTTATGGGACATAAAGCTAAACTAATACTCAATAACCTTGCAAATGTTTTTAAACGGTACTGCATATGTCGGAAACTTGAAACTTCAGAAAAATTTCAAAATAGTTCAGTTTCTTCTACACGCAGCTGGTTGCGTATCAGGTCGAAGTTCATAAACAAGCATTGTTGGTTCTGATTGAATTCCTTTTTTCCAACCAGTGGAGATTTCCTTTCAGACACTCTGATTATGACTATTACCTTGTCGAATGTCGTCTTGTGATTTCTCAAAATAAATTGAGCTCGGTTCGGCTATTGGACGGTCGTTGACCAGGTTCTGGTTGAAACTTTTAGACTTATAGCAGGCCATAGTCTGAATTGGTCGAAAATTGTAAATTGAAGTACTTCTACCTTGTCATCAGTTCCTCAGAGTTTGGTATCCTTATCCGGAATCTGACTAAACTTTGGCTAAAAGTTACCGCCGACGCTAAAGTCGAATGGGTAAACCATTTTATTCTCTAATTCAGCAAATTTTTCATAACCAGTCAAAAAGTCAGATTATCAGGAGCTACTCCTAATTTGATGCTCATTTTCAAAATTTATTGAAAATCTATATTGAAAGGTATTTGTTTCATACTGTGCAGGAGATGTCGAAAATTGCTTGTAGCAATCCTTTCATCAATAAATCTTGAATTGAAAACTTTCAGCGAAATCCGGGAGATATGCTTTACACGGTTTGACTCCGCACAACTTGAATATCTGTGTGGACTCTTGCTTGAATCTTACTTTGCATCGCACACATGTGTGAATGGATCAACTCGTTCTGGCAATCAAAAATGAGTCATGAAAAAAATGAGTTTCGAATGATAACAGTGAGCGGCTAGCCGAGTGGGTTCAGAAAGGCCACTCATGTTCGAAATATGATGTTATCCGTATAGTCTCTACCCGAGCAGTCGAGTAATGAGGGCTGCTAATTACTTGTGGCCTTTTGTCATTTGAGGAAGTTTCAACTCCACGTGAATCTCAATTCAGAGAAAACACGAATATTCATTTTTGAAATGAGACTTCAAAGCCGGATACGGCAGGAAAGACCGAAACTAAATTCCCTAGATGTGGCTGGACAATTCCATTTTACCGTCGAGCCCAATACTGCATTCTCGGACAACTTTCTATTTATCCGTCTGCAAAATCCAGCTTGGCGAAAAAATTCATCTCAAGACAGACAGGAAATCAAAGATGAATTCATTTTTTTCTTCGATTTGCAGCCACCAGAGTTCCGTGAAAAAAGAATATACAATTTAATGGGATGTTGACAGAAAATCATTGGTAACAATTCTCATTACCTTTACGCATTTCATCGGACATTGTTTCAACATGTTTTACAATACATTTTTCTGAAAAACACCCGAACCTTCCAAATAACTGAATAATCTTTCCGATTTTTTGGTTATTTTCTGAAAAAAGTTTCTTCCCTTTAAATGCTAATTTTTGAGTAAAAATCTTATTCTAAAAAAATAAAGTTTGTTTTTTTTGTTTCTTTGTCACAGATTATTTTCGAAATGGTTTAATTTCGTTTTCAAGCTTTCTTTATTCAGAAAATCTCGTATACTTCGCATGGGTCATATATCTCACAATATGCATTCAATGAATAACAATTTTCAACATTTCTTTCTCATTTGAAATGTTATTATTGCAAATTCATAGAGATACTGCACGTATGCCAAAAGTATCGGAGTTACTATTTCCGTATTTTTTGTTTTGTGTACTGCACCTTGTTTGGAGCATTGTGATTGTGGTGAGAAGTTGCTTTAAAAACAGTTGTCTCTCTTCGTTTTATTTGCTTCGAAGTATATTTTTCTCACCCAAGCTCATTAAAAATTCGCACAATTTTTCCCGTCAATCTTTTTTTCCCATCTTGCCTTGAAAATCCGAAAATAAATTACGCAGCAAAGCGACTGAGTTGATTAACCTAACTCACTTGCCCAGTCTCCTTCAAGACGCCGCACACTCTGTGCAAACACCGCCACGACGTTTTGCGGACATTCCTCCACGTGCGCGTAAACGGCTCATTTATTAGCCTATTCACGTTTTTAATTAACTTTATCACGTTTTTTCTTCTTTGTTCCTTATTATCGCTCCTCTCAACTTATTTCAAAATTCAGGGTATTTGCCATATGCGCGAGAAGGAGCCAGGAGTTGCAAAGAGTGTGTGCATCGCCGCCATTATAGCCGGTGGGTCACTTTCCTTATTATATTAGGTTGCGAGTAAAAACACAAGAGAGGTCACCCATTGATCGATCGGGTGCGCGCGCATTCCCCCACTTTCTCCACTGTCGTTCTCCGTTCACATCAAATTTTATTGGCATATCAAGGAAAAACGAGAAGAAGAAGAAGGAAAAGAAGCAACAAAAGTGTCGATATTTCACACTCCGACAGTTGATTTCTTTTTTCTATTTCTGTTTCTGATTAAAAACGGACAGAGGTCCAACCGTGCATCAGCCTGTCATGTAGGTTTCGTATGCGACAGTTGGGCAGAGACTCCCATTAAACACATATTGAAAGACGCGGCGGGCCGATAAGTGCGGTCTCGGTCGGGAGAAGGACTATTATTGAGTGACCCCATTGTGAATCATCATCACTCAGTTTTGTCTATCCCGCCCGTTCGCCTCCTCGTCTCAACCTTTTTTTGGGCGATCTCTTATAACTTATACTTTTTAGCATAACGTTGCTTTCGAGAGAAACAAAAACAAGAATCTTTATATGTCTTCTTCCGCGCTCGAGATAGTCGACCGTAGCTTGTCTTGTCCACTGAAAACCTGTTCGCAACTAGCCGCTGCTTCCATGTCCGTCGAATTTTCCTTCTTCTTTCTTGTCTTTTTTGGTTATCCCAACACACACAGACATACACGCATTTCGCTGTTTCTCACATCCAAATCCGCTTTTCTCTCTCCTACTTTTTTCTCCATTTGAGACTGACTTTGTAACTAACAAGAAAAGAGAAAGTGTGTCTCAAAATTTATCATCATATCATCACCGTCATCCTATTTTGTATTCCAGTTTCCCACATTACAAAAAAGTTCCTTTTCTTCTGACGCGCTCTTTCTTCTTCATTTTCCTTTATTCCCTTTTGCAGTTCTTTTTTCGTTTCAGGAGTGTTTATGCTGTTCGTCTTGGTAGTTATCTTGGCGGTCAGTGCCGGACGGGGAAATGGTGAATCACTCTACGATAAAGACGATCCTATCCTCGAACTTGACGTCGACACGTTCAATCCAGCGATCTATGGAGTGGTGAGTCTCAATCACTCAAGCATGAAGAAAACCCTCTTTTTTTCAGAAAAAGGCACATTTCGTCGAATTCTACTCATCATGGTGTGGAGCTTGTATTGGATACGCGCCGACGTTTAAGAAATTCGCAAAGTAAGATTTTTTGCCGGATCTCAAATTCCTGTTTACACGATTTGTGTTTATTTAAAATTTCGCCATACACATGTCAAAGCAGCTAGGCAATGCAAATAATGAGAATTAGGTGACGTTAGCTAACGGAACAAAGCAGTCAGCTAACGAGCAGAAAGACAGAAAGAAAAAACAAACTCAACTTCACAAAAATTTGGATTTCAGACAACTCGAAAAATGGGCTCCCTTGGTCCAAGTTACTGTCGTCAACTGCGCCGATGACAAGAACATGCCACTATGCAGAGAGCACTCTGTTAGCTCCTACCCATCTCTCAGAGTAAGATTTTTTTGAGTGAGATTAATTATCCCTATGCCTATTTCAGTACTTCAAATACAACTCAGCCTCCAAAGACGACGGTATGAAGTATAGTGGAGACAAGTATGATATCAACAAGCTGGCTCATGACATTGCTGGACTTGCGCAAGCGGATGCTCAACGACAGAACCCGGAAAACTGGCCAACTTTCCTTCCGCTATCAGAGTAGGAAATTTTCCATAGCATTCTTCCTTCAAAAATCGAATTTTCAGCTCTACAACCCTCGAAGACGTCTTCAAATCCATCGGAAGCACTCCATACCTTGCAATCGTTGTTCAGGATAGTCCATCTGTTATCGCTTGGTCCAACTTGATCAATTATCATGGAAACAATGCATTGAAGGTCGCTTATGTTGAGCAGAAGCATCAAATCGCTTCGAAATTCTTCTCCGATGGTGGTGCACACGCTATGTTGTTCTCCAATGGAAATGCTGAGCCAATGTGGAAGAGTAGCAGTCCGATTGAGAAGTGGTTAGATGTGCAGGAGAAAGTTGAGGAGTTGATTGGAGACAAAATTGCCGCAAGAAGTCCAACCATCCAGCCAGTGAACGCAGCGGTATGTTTTAAACCTAGTTAAGTTACCTAAAAACTCATACTTGTCATCGGGTCGTTCCCCGGCCGGCTGATAACTCCCTTCAAAGTTGAAATTGTGAGCATAAAAGCATACCAGATGATAGAGCTCAGCGAGATCTCCAACTTTCAATCGAAATTCTCCACCATATGAATCAGTAACTGGGTGCAGGCCGACATTTGATAGTCGCGCAAGGCAAAAATAGTCGGTCCGGCTGAAAATACCGACCTGAACTATATTACCGATTTCGAAACCGAACGATTCTTATTGAAAGTTGTACATGTTTTCGAGCTTTATCATCTAGTATGCCGCTTGGCTCAAAGTTTCAGTTTCGAAACAACTTATTAGCCTGTCGAAGTATGTATAAAACAAAACTATCTATACCAAAATGTTCGCACCTGAATTTAAAAAAATTGAAAAACTTTTCAACGTAAATTCAGAATTGGGCTTCACTATGGAACAAATTTTGGCGAAATTTGAGACAAATTAAAGCAATTTTCGTGGTACGTGGATAGCATGGTGTGGTTAACTCTTCCTGCACCTTAATCCACCCTAGAAAATCCGAGAAATTTCCTCGTTTCACAAATTATTTGAATTTTCTTCTCTCAATAACATTTTTTGTTCCAGCCTGTCATCGCCGCACCATCGAACCCACTCAACAATCAGTTCGAAGTGCAACTCGTCGATCTGAAAAGTGCAATGAGCTACATGCTGTACAAAGAGATTCCAAGAAGAGAGGAGATCCGAGACGAGCCATTGGCCGCATTGAAGCAATGGATGCACACTTTGAAGAAGGTAAAAAAAGCCTACAAATCAATCAATTGACTACTAATGAATTGCAGTATGCACCAGGAACCACACCAATGCGTCGCCTGTTCTTCCGTCTTGACGAGTGGATTCAACTTCGTTCAGTTGTAACGGCAAACGAGTGGACGGCTAAAGTTGACGAGATTCAAGTGAGTTTCATTGTTTTTTTTTGCGTGATTAATAATAATTTCCATTCTTCAGCAAGCTCTCGGAAACCCACTTCCAAGAGAGATCACCTGGATGGCTTGCGCTGGATCCAAACCAAATCTTAGAGGATACACTTGCGGACTCTGGACATTGGCTCACACTATTACTGTAGAAGCTTACAAACAGGAAAAACACAGTAAGCATTGTCATTTTTTAATAGAAAAGCAATTGCTATATCATTCCAGATACCGCCTTCAAGCCAGTGATCGACGTGCTTGAGCCGTTCCGTGCCTTCATTTTCCACTTTTTGAGTTGCTCCGAGTGTGCCCAGAATTTCACCAAGGAGGCTGAGAAGAATCAGCTCCACTTGGTCACTAGAGCTGAAGATGTGTATGCTTGGCTGTGGAGAGTGCACAATTTCGTGAACAAGAGACTGTCCGGCTCGTTGACTGATGATCCATCCTTCAAAAAGCAACAGTTCCCACCGAAGTCGGTTTGCCCAGACTGCTACGATTCCAATGGAGAAATTGATGAAGCCAAGGCGTTGCCGTTTGTATTCAAATATTACTCGAATATCAAGACGGATCCAGCAGAAGTGAGTTTTTTACGAGAAAAATGTTCAAAAATCGATCTAGATCCTTAAAATTCTGAGAATTCGTATGAAAACTCTCATTCCGAAGTTCAGAAAGCGGTTTAGCCTTTAAAAATTGTCAAAGTCATCGGAAAATTCCAATTCCGAGCAGTTTTTCTGTTGAGAAACGAATAGAAATATTTTTCTGTTACACGTAATACACCACATGTGTTGACACCGTGACGGCGGATTGCGGACTGCCGCCATTTGACGCGCAGAAAAATGTTTCTCGCGTTTATGAAAATAGGGGTTTCTATGAGAAAAACCAATTAAAACTTGTATTTAATATCGAAATCGGAATCAGAGGAAAGGATTCTAGCTATACTGTCATGAAAAAGGCACCAAATGTAGATAAGAAAGCTAAAAATTTGCTATTTTATACAAAAGAGAGCAAAATTTTCATTAAAGTCAAGATAAAACATGTTTTCCAAAAGGAAGCTTTTGGAATGTTATATCTCGAGCAGTGGAAAACGTGCTGGGCACATTTCAAATCCTATTTTAGAACTTTTGACTTACAAAATCAAAACGTTTGTCTCACAAACATCCCTCTTTTTACCAAGAATGTTACCGGACAAAATATCCAACACTAATATTTTTTCCAGAATGTTCCTGGTTACAAAGTGGTTGAGTACAAAGAAGGAAAGACACTCTCCGCTGGTCAACGTCATCTGAACCCCAAGTTCCAAGTCCACGCTGGCAAAGTTGATCAACTCGAAGCCAACGAAAAAGTGAAGAATGTTCTTGATGCCAGCCCACAAAGAACGTGGAAGGACATCGATGGATACGGTATCTCAAATCACTCTTTACATTGAAATACATTTAGAATTTGTTCCAGACAATATTCCGGAATCGAGCCGCACACACTGGTATTTCATCTGGCTCTCGTTGATCGCAGTGGCGCTGATCGTCGTCTATTGCAAATACCGGAAGAACAGATCAAAGTTTTGGAAAACTTTCTATTATCAAAACGACTTCAAACTGTGATTATTTTTGCTGGGGGCTGTTGTTTTTAATTTTTTAATTTTGAGTTTTGGCTGCCGACGTATCTCCGTTTTTAAGTTTTTGGCGACAAATTTTATGTGTTGTCCTTTGTTAAATTTGCATGAATCCCACTACTGCACGTTGCTATCATTCCTATACTATCTCTCTGCTTGCATATTCGGTGTTCCTTTAGTCAGCTATCATGGTATTGTATTATTTATTTCCCATTCAACAAAACCATTTGAGAAGAATTTCTCGGAAACAGACCGGTTCTAGTTAGTTGCATATATGCTTGCGGCACTGACCTACTTTTAAATGTTGTGTTTTTCAAAAAATCAAGTCATAATTATTCTAGTGATTCGGTTTACATATTTCAAATTTTAACTTATTGTCATTCTCCAACATATGTATTGCATGCTTCTCCACCCACCATTTTTCCTATCACTACGTGTTCAAACAAAAATTTCATTGGTGTTTTTTGTAAATGTCACTTTCTCCGGCTCCACACACTTGTGCTCGTGAATTAATGTAATAAATGTTTTCTTGAATTTCGAATAGAATTTTTGCAGTTTTTCAGCCAAAAAATTCAGATTTTCAATTGTTAGATAAACGGAGGTACAGAGCTTGGGCAATTTATTGAACTTGGTATAGTTTTTTTTTTTGATTTGGGATTATTTGTGTTTGTCTCAGTTTACATGTCGTTTCTAACAGTATTAGATTCATAGATGTTTGATTGATTGTGGCTCTAACAATTCTGCTTTATGCCCTAGAAGCACCCAACAGTAGGATAAAAAAAAGAAAATCACAAATCTAAAAAGAAAACTAGTTTTGGATTTATTTGATTTTTAGCAATTTTAACATTTTTAGATGTCCCTGGAGTTCATCACCAGTAAAGCAGAATATCGTCTAACCAATCACCGGATGAAGGATATCTGATCTCACTTCAGTTATCCCATAATATCACAAATCATTATTTCACTTTCTTTTTCATGTTGTCCTCATTCATTTATTTATTTTATTTATTGTGTTAAATTTCTAGTTTCTCCTCATTACTTGTGCTCTGTCGGATGATTCTTTTTTTCAAAACTCGGCATTCTCACTCAACTGGCAGTCTCTTTGGTTACGGTTCTCTTTTGTCAAATTCAGAATAACACTAAAAATATATGATGTTCATAAAAATCTTTTATTACTGTATGATATTTACTCCGAAAAAGCTGTCACCAAGTTAAATCCCAGTTTGATTAATGTTTGTGTGTTGATGGTTAATTGGGTTTGTTTCTCATGGAAAGGAGTAGAAGCTACACTCATATTGTACATGGAGTAATCTGTAAAAGAATAGCATGACGATGTAAAAAAACCGCTGTAATTGTTCTTGAGAGACGCGAAATGGACATTCAGTGATTCAATCATTTATGCTCGGTGCACACAAAATGATGGGAAGCTGCTAATCACTAAAATTGGGAGGGCATCATCTCTAGAACAACGAGAGATTTTCTTTTGTACATAGTTTCTGGCGACAAGCGAGGTTTTGGGTAGAGAATAGAGGGGAAAACTCGTTCGTCTGAAAGTCTGGATTAGAAGGGGGATTACTGTAAATGTTTAGGGGGACCGGGGGTAATTAGTTTTGACGGATCCAGTTGTCACGTCTTGGACGGGAGTCGGTGGTCTTGGATGCGTGGTAGGCAGTGAGAACGATCTCATCAGCTGATCTCTCGCGTCTAGCTGGCACTGGAGACGATTGCTCAGATCTGAAATTTTGTTGGATTCTTGGTGAATGAAGAAAATTATATTTTTGTGCCAGATTCGAAGCTTTTCAGGAAGATAAGAATCTCAGAAGCTTGCTTCGATTTCGACGGGCCAGCAGATAACTCGCTTTAAAATTAAAATTTTCGGCAAAACAACATATCAGATGTTAGAACTCAGCGAGGTCAACATACAATCGAAAAAAATTACTGAAATATGGATTTTTTGCCAGGCGTGGGAAACCATCAAATAGCCAAGCCGGCCAGAGATTGTTGGTCCGGCTGAAAATGCCAGCGCGGACCATGATACCGCTTTTGAAACCGGCTTCTTTCCTACTGAACGTTGTAGAGCTCGCTGAGCTCTATTATTTGGGATGCTGTTTTGCTCACTATTTCCATTTTGAAAAGACTTCTGAGCAGGCTCGTGACGGCCCAAAATAAGTCCATCAACAAGTATGCTTGCTTGAACTCACCCACTGCTGGTAGCATAATCACTTCCCATGGATCTTGGGCTCAGATCATACTGTCTCTTCACATGGTATGCACCATATCCGGTAGTTCTGTATGGCACATAGTCTCCCTTAATGTTCTTCGTCAACACCTTGAGTTCGTTGGCACTGCTCGCCGAATCTGTAAGCTATTCTATTTTCGCTCCGCTGCTTCCGAAGTTCGGTTGGTTGACAAATGGAATGTTTGCCTTTGGCACAGTTTGAAGGAAGGACAGTAGTAAAAAACTTTTTGAGAAATTACGCAAAATGGACTGTTGACATTTCTTCTAATGTTACTATTTAGCGACGACGCGCACATGACCTAATGGCTATGAGTTTAGAAGTTTTTCCTTTAAGTTTGCTTTAGACTTTAGTTACATACCTTTCTTCAAAAATTCTGGGTTGTATTCACTGTCGTACTGGCGAGTTCTGGAAGCTGGACGTGGAGAAAGAGCTTGAGTGCGATGTGGTGGATTTTGTCCCTCGTCACCTGCAATTTTTCAATATTTTTATAGTGTATTGAGAAAGAACAAAGGAGTTTGATCAGCTAATAATCTCTTCATTCTACAGAGTTGAGCATGGTAAAGTGCATTTGAGCAAGTATGTCAAAATAGAGGGGCAAGCGAAACTCAATGAATCAAAAAAAGAACTCAAGGGGAAAGAAAAAGGTGGGTAGTGATTTTAAAGGTAATATTGACGGGAACGATGGTACTCTTCATGAATCTCACCGGTTGGCGATGGGCTGTGCGAAACGTATCCAGCATCTCCCCACTTGGTACCGTATCTGGTGATCGAGTCTGAAAATTTTGTTCATTGCAAGAGTCAACTGATTTTTTTTCGAGTCCTAAAAATTTATTAGCTTAAACAAAAAGTCTCAACAAGAACAGTGAACAATAGTGGAGTCGAGAGTCCTTAAATCTACTCTTACAGGACATATTCAGTTTCTACAATTCGAATCAAGGTTACTTTGGTTTCAGCTAGAGCCCACAATTTTCCTTCCCAATCAATTAGTCTAGGTTCGTCGGATTCGAAATCCGAACCACTCTCATAGTCAGAATCGGAAGAAAAGTAACCTTTGCGGTGTCTCTCGTATTTAGCGTATTTGTCGTAGACGGTTTGTCCTGGAGCCTCGATTGGCATTGGTGAGACGCTTCTCGAGCGATCTGGGATAGACAGCTTTCTCTTGTGGTGAGCTGGTCCTGAAAAATTTAGAAAATAGTGAAAGTTTTTCAAGATTTGTAGTCTTACCGTATCCGGCAGAGCGATGTGGGACAACTTCTCTTGGACTTGGTGGCACCTCGTCTTCCACAAAGACTGGTGGCTGAAGGACAAACTTCTTTGGGATCTTCTTTTCTTCCTTTGGTGGCTCCTCAGCTGGAGCAGATGACTTGGTCCATCCAACCATTCCGATAGCATCGATTGGTTCTTCGGTGATATCTCTCATTGGTACTTGGGAATCGTTGAGTCTTTCGAGATGGTTGAATGCAGCCGAGATGAATGGGATGCTCTTTCCAGAAAGGATCCATCTTCCCTCGATATCAAGAGACTTCAGACGGTTTGGTCCACGTCCTTGGATATGGGAATCCATATGGAAGTACTTAATGTCATCGGTATTGAGACCAAAGTCAGACATGAACACGTTTGGAATGGTAGTTGGAGGAGCCATTGTTGGAAAAGAAGTGAAACTGAGCTGAGACGAGCTGAGCTGATGTGATGTCTGGAAGTGACCTTGACCTCGCTTTTATACCACGAACAGTTTTTCTTTTTTTCGTTCGGAAGGCAACGCCCACCTCGCCTCCTCTACTGTGGTGAACTTGGTAAATGCGCACACATGCACTAAGCTCATCACAAATAGAAGAAAAAGAAGAAGTAGTAGAAGTAGAGGAAGTCGACCTACGCGTAATAGAATCGAGAGAGCACCGTATGTGTTTTTGGGGCGACGTGGAAACAAAAAAAACGACAGGGAGGTAGTTGGTGAGACAAAAAATGAGAACCCGAGCGAAACTGTTTAACACCGGATTACTGGTGCGGTGGCGTACGTTTTGGAAAATGATCAGTTTGGTCGATTTGTCAGCTTTTCTTCAAACACTCGCAAGGAACTGACTAACAGTGAAGGAACGTGAAAATATTGGAGAGTTCGTCACACGTGGAAATGTTCAACAGCAAATGGTTGAGAGTTAAGGGATTCATTTGGGAAGTTAGACTCGAAATAACTTTTCATTTGATTTTTTCATTTTTGAATGTTCAGTGCCCAGCAAAAATTTTCTTGAACATTCGATAATACTCAATGAGTTCAATAAATCTTTACAAAGCTTCAAGAATTTCTTGCTCAGAATCATTCTTCTGATGTGGAATGACGCACCTAATATTAAATGTTATACAATTTCTAGTTTGGTTTTTTGAGTTACCGTAGAGCAATGTTTTTTGAGCACTTTTAATGAAACTTCAAGAACTTCTATGTTCCCTGATTCATGTGAAGTGAATATCCGTAACTGATCTGATAGAACGGCACCCTATACTCAAATTCAGCCTCAATAACAGTACCGGTCAGTCCGATATACAAAAGCCTATATTCATTTGATTTTTTAAACTTTTGACTATTTTCAGGATTTACAGGAGCTGTCAAGTTTCCAATCACTTTGAAAGTTTTGGAGTGTGTGAAACAGCCCTTAATTGAGAACTTTACATTTTCACATCAGTTTTTTTTTAATTGTCAATCTTTCAGCTATTTGCCGATTTCTAAAAGGCAAACCTATTTTGCATGTTTTGCACTGAAAACCGAAAAAAAAGGTGTCGGAAACTAACAAGTAGCAGTGGGACTACAAATTTTCAAGAAAATGAATTCTGAACCTTTTTCAATATTTGTTTATTTCGTCCTCCAAAGTTTTAAGAGTGATCAAAAACTTGACAGCCGAGCTCCAGACTCCTGAACATAATCAAAATGTCGAAAAATAAGCTGAAAAATATGACTTCTTATATCTAATCGAGAGGTACTGCATCTCGATTTCTGATCTAGATAAAACAATCTGTGAATTATAGAAAAATCGCTCACATAAATACTAAAATTCTAATAATCTCGGCTGTCGACTTGCAACTTCTGGACGGAAATCGAGGGGTTCGGCTTTTTGACGGATGTTGGTCAAATTTTGGTCAAAAGCTGCCCACTAGCAACAGTGGTCGGATATTGGCCGGAATTTAAATGCGCTCCGTTTTAAGAGGTCCGCAAATGGTCGGTAACTTGTCGGATATTGGTCGGATTCCCACAAAGTTTTTGCCAGAATCTGACCAAGCTCCGGCCAGGAGTTGCCAGCGACGCCTGAGAATGATAGATTTTATTAAATGTCGCTCATAGTCTTCAAAACAATTGGAATTTTAAAAATTCATGTTTTGGAGAATTCACGGTATTGATAACTTTCGATTCTTATTTCTAATGTAAAGAGCAAAACTATAATTACAAGGGTTTTTTGCTCATTCTGCAGTTACTTTTCAAAAAAGGTTTGAAGAATTTTATGAATATCAAACTTGTTTCAATCAATCAAGCGGAATTTCAAAATCAGTCTTTATTCCATAGTTCGAAGATATCAATTTTATTGTTTTGTTTTTCAATTTGAAGGGTTTTCAAACTTTGATCTAATTTTTCCATTTTTCAAGTTTCCCGTGAAAATAACACTATAAAAGGGTGTGTTATTTACTTCCAACTTTTTTGTCTTTCTTACTCACCTACACACACACACATAAACTTTTTTGGTACTCCTACTGTTCATGACCAACAAAACTGTTTACCACTGTTGACTTCTCCGCTTTACAGAACGTCAGTCTTTTTTTGAGGAAATGGGCAAAAACGAGGAAGGAATTCAGCGGTGGTGATGGTCGCGTTTCATTTGCCCCAAACAGTTAGTTATTTACTCTTCGTTGGTGGCCTCGGTTCTATTCTTTCAATCAAAATGGCTTTTTGTCTGTAGCTTCCGATGGTTGGTGTTTAATATGACAGAGAAGAATTTAGGTTTGAAATTACAAAAAAAATACAGTGCCAGGAACATGTGGCTTCGTGGTGAAAAGTCCACATGAAATCAGAAAGGCAATCACTTGTAAGTGATCGAAAATCTGAAGTTTTCATGAACCAATAAAAGACAATAAAAGGATTCGAAATGGAAACCCATAAAACTCAAATTGAAACGAAATCTGAATAGTTCACAAAATCAAAACATAATTGCCTCACAGTGAATCGAATCTTTTGAAATTCAAGTAAATTGGTTTCCCCTTTTTTTTTTCAAAATCAATAAACCGAACCCCGGTTAGAAAACCAGTACAAATTACCCAGCCAACTACAACAAAAACGTTCTTGTAAGTGTTCTGGCGGTTGAGTTTATGACAGCCATTCCAAATGATTTATGGCAACAGGAAAACGTTTATTCTAGAAGAATTATGACTTCTGGGAAATCATAAATTCTGATGATCGTGTTCTGCTCTCATCAATCTCAATCCGCAAGTGGTTCTTTTCAGGTAGCTTGAAAAACTACAATTGATTTGACTGGATTCTATAATTTCAGAGCAACTAAACATTTCAGGCAATTGTCGGGATTTGATCAACTAAAAAAGTTCAATTTCGGTTAGAAAACTAAAATGTATCTGCTGAAAAAAATGCATCAACATTATTTGTTACTGTAAGGGCGTATACCGTATTTCTATTACAGTATATCCTCTACATGATAGAAGCCCGCCCGAACCTTCAACTTCGAGCTCAATCATCTCATCTCCCGTGAGAGAAGAATTTGGCAGTTTTTGAAAAAAAAATGTTGTTAATATTATGATAAATAATTTATCAGTTGAAAAATTTTCAAAATCTTTTGAAAAAATCGAAATAATGAAGCCTCAAATTGACGGCTTCGGTAGGCTTCTATCAGAGGAAACACGGTAGTTACACTTTGAACTTAATTATCTCGATTTTGGCATCTTATAACACCTATTTGCAAATTGACAAAGTTTTGAGGATAATATTAAAAATATATAAATAGATGCAAAATTCTATTTCCGTTTCAGAACAGAAAGCATTTCTAAACGATGACCTTTGAGAATTCCGCGAACTCATCTCAATTTAAAGACTGCTTACTCCCACACTCAAGATGAAAACGTGAAATTTATGAATTCAGACGTAGCAGAGAAAAAAGAGATGCAATAAAAGTATTATATGCAAGGTTTCCGGAACTTTTTTCATTTTCTTCAACATTTTTGTTGCAATTCGCATTTTTCTTTTATTTTCTTTGATGCTTCAATATTAAAGTTTTTGGTAGTGTCAGTTCATTTTTTATCTTCATTTCATCCATCATCCTTCACAAAAACCGCGACATGTATGAATAGCTGTTTAAATATTCCCTAAGCAGGGAGGTGGAAGGATAACGAGAGCGTCGATTATATACAAATCATTGGCTTAACTTTTCTTTTTTATCTTTCCACATTGGCTTATTCACCCCTATTTTTAATTCAGTTTCCCCATATTCCATTTCTGTCGTCGTATCCCTCTCTAGTTGCAAAACAGAAGAATTCATAATATGCCTATAAATACATCCAGAATCGACTTTCACTTGTGACTGGTAAATTGAAAAAAAGAGTAGAAGTATAGAGAGAATTCATAGAGCGGGTCAAAAAACATTCATAAAATTCGTTTTGAATTGCTATGTGTGTATTATGTTGGATATCGAATTCGAACGAATATTTTGGCATCGGGCTAAACACACTAGAAATAGCAAATAATGGCGAAATTCTGAAAGTCATGCTTTGTACCCAATTATTCAGTGAAAATTATGGTCGAAGTTTTCGAAACTCTGAATACCGTTATAAATTTTCCAAACTGCCTATTTAAGACACCAATTGTGGCTTTTTCGAAGTTAATATATGATCTACTTTTGTCCTATTTTTGTGTCCAATAAGTTCCATTTTTCAGGTAATCCGAAGTTGTTTATAGCAATCGAAAAAGGCTCTTTTGTTTACTTTCGAACTCTCTCATCCGTTTCTTAAAACTATTTCTTCTGGAATACAGTTGTTTATTGATCTCTTAACACTGTTTCTATTTCCTTTTTCTCTCGCGAAAGTCACGTTGCAAACAGTGATAATGATAATGATTATGGTAAACAATATCTCTTATCATTATACATTTTGTATTCAGTTCCTACCAAACTAGCAAATTTTTTTCAACTTTTCTCTCATCAGTGGTTATGTCTTAATGGAATCTGGTCGAGCTATCAAAAAACATAGAGAAAAAAATCCTTGACTTGTTTTGTATCAAGTTACTTGTTTTTTTTTCCACATCGGCGTATATATTTTTTGTTCCACGTTCCAACAGTTGTGTTTTCGCTACTTTCAATGATGCCACATTCTTTCCCCTTCTATTTTGTTATTCTAGTTTACCACCTTACTGAAATTCGCATCGAGTCGTTTTCCATTTTATTTTTTTGATTGCCCTTGTTCTCTTCCTTCTTCTTCGCATTCTGTTATTTCGTAATCTGTAAGATACAACAAACTGAGTCATGAATTTTACCGATCCTGACTGGTAGTCAGATAGTTGTGTGAATCAAAATTGCGTATTTGTATTACAATCGCTCTCAAAACAAATTGTACAGCAGTCATAGAGTATTTGAGTTGTGAGCCATCGGTTTCCGAAAGTCAAAAGTCGCATGACGTGCTGCTCAGGAAGAGGAAAAGAAGGAGTACACCATCATATTATCTTCACTTTTCATCTCCTCCTCCTTTTCACTCATTTTAATCTTTGTTCACTTATAGCACCACTTTACACCAAGCTCTTGCTCCTAAAAGTAGAAAACTCGTGAAATGAAAATATTTCATAGCCTTTTTCACATAATTATATCCTGCGAGACACTACTAAGCTGGATAAAACCAGCTGTTTTATTTTGCGAGGCTACAAGCCATTTTATTTTTTGCCTTCTCTTTGTTAGTACTCCATTGAAATTTTGAACAAAATTTTCGAAGATAAACTTGAAACTTTAACAATAAAATTGTTCGTGAAAAATATGACGCGTTGTTGTCATCGTGGGGTCATAAAACCAACTGGTTTTTTTGTTCTGAACATTTTGAAATTTCGAAACGAATCGAATCATATAAACAGTTCCCTTCTCAAGGATTTCTGGTGATTCGTGATCACTTAGCAGCAAAATATGAAAACAAATCAAAATGATGAAATTTTTCGCTTTAAATAGACAAACAAAAAATCTGGAAGCCATAGAATCTTGTTTCTCACATTTCATAAAATGTTGAATTTCTTGTTTCGTTGATAAGCCCTTTAAAATCCTTGACTAGATTCTAAGTTGTTCTATTGAGTGTTCCTTTGCAGGCATTCCTTATTTTAAACTTGCACGGGAAGTACCCGAAGTGTCTGCTCGCTTTTTCTTAGATATTGGTGGCAAAAAATATCCCTTGCCTAGACTAGAACAAAACTTATAATATAAAGTGCTAACAAGCAGGTTGAGGAGAATGACAAAACTTTTTCCATTTTTTCAAAAAAGTTGATCAAGTCCATTTAAAAAATCATAACTTTGCACAGACCAAAGATAACGTTTCAAACTAAACTGCATATTATAGAACGGATTCAAGCCTACAAAAAACTCAATTACATCTATTGTCTATCTCTGCAATGAAGTTTACTAGGATGGGAAATGTCCGAATAGTCCGATCGTATGAAATCGAAAAATGTCGATTTTCGAAAAAACGTATTTGAGAGACCATGGCTATTCGATTTCTTTCATGTCATAATGCACAACTATGATCTCAAATATATAGCTCACCTTTCATTTGAGAGAGATTTTTGAAAAAATAAAAAAAATTTCAGGTTCACTCATGTACCCCTATACATGGTAATTTTTGAACTCTTTTTTTTGGAAACGACATAAATGCTCTCAGAACAAAAGTTTCAGTTAGTTTAGTTTATTTTTGATCGAAGAAGAAGAATTCGTGATGAAAAAGCCAAAATATTCGAGAACACACTTTCACATGTTGTGAGTGAGCATGTATAGGGGTACATGAGTGAACCTGAAATTTTTTTATTTTTTCAAAAATCTCTCTCAAATGAAAGGTGAGCTATATATTTGAGATCATAGTTGTGCATTATGACATGTAAGAAATCGAATAGACATGGTCTCTCAAATACGTTTTTTCGAAAATCGACATTTTTCGATTTCATACGATCGGACCATTCGGACATTTCCCATCCTAGTAAACTTCATTGCAGAGATAGACAATAGATGTAGTTGAGTTTTTTGTAGGCTTGAATCCGTTCTAAAATATGCAGTTTAGTTTGAAACGTTATCTTTGGTCTGTGCAAAGTTATGATTTTTTAAATGGACTTGATCAACTTTTTTGAAAAAATGGAAAAAAGTTTTGTCATTCTCCTCAACCTGCTTGTTAGCACTTTATATTATAAGTTTTGTTCTAGTCTAGGCAAGGGATATTTTTTGCCACCAATATCTAAGAAAAAGCGAGCAGACACTTCGGGTACTTCCCGTGTTGGTCTCTAAAATTGATTACTGCTTCTTTTCTCGACTTCCTGTCGAAGATCTAGAACCTTCAAAGTATCAACCATTCAGCAAAGTTTGTATCTGCCACTTCCAATTTCAAATTTACTTCTCAATTCCTCCAAACCAGTCAAGATACCAAAACTACTTCAATTTCCTTCTTTTTGCCATTTCGGTTTTCTGTTTCCAAAAGTACGCGACCCCTTTGATGTCGATAATTTCCGGCCGATCAAACTAATCGAATAACGTTTTTCCTCGACTGACAAAACAGATTTGTTGTGTGTATGACTCGTTGTCTTTTTTCACTCTCTGCACTCTCCTCGCTTTTCTCTTCTTTCTCTCCCCCAACCGCCCAAAACGAACTCCGCCCATTGCGGCCACATCTCAGTCTCGGGGGCGCGTCTTCTCACCTCAAAACTCTTCTTCTTGTCAATGTGGCCCTATGGTGCACTTCTTCTGTAATACATCTTCTTCAACCCGGTGTAGCATTTTTTTCTAGAGGTCACATACGCTCACAGGCATACACCACGTGTGTATGTTTGAACGGAAACGATAAGATATAATACGACCGCGAACAATGTTATTTGATGGCATTGCTTCGTCGTCTCATCTTTCTTAGATTTCGTGTCAGAGGGCGATAAAACAAGAGAAGAAAATAGTATAAAACCGCATTGGACCCTTTTTTCTCCCAGTTCTTCTTCTCTAGAGCTCATCTTTTCCTTTTTATGTCCTTCTCTTCGATTCCACTTTCTTTGATTAAAATTCTGACATCTTCTTCATCCTAAACTTGACTTTTTCAGAGCATCATGGCTATCGAAATGCAGCAAATCATCGAGTTGATCCTCGCGATCTTCCTCCCAGTAAGTCTTTAGAATGAGCAATGTTTCAGGAAGCTTTTTCGCGAACGCAAAGATAAAAAAGACTGAGGAATAATTCTGATAACGTATCACATTTCCTTTTTTTCCAGCCACTCGCCATCTTCATCCACGGATCCGACTGCAACATCCACGTCGCCGTCAACATCATCCTCTGCTTCTTCTTCTACCTTCCAGCCATCATCCACGCTCTCTGGTACTGCTTCTTCAGAGCTTAGATCAATCGCCCCCATTTCAAAAACTGCCAAATCGATTTCACATACCCACTAAAAAATTGCATATTTTAATCTCCCAAACCACGCATTCACCGTTGCCTTATTTTCTCAAAACAATGTTTCATTGAATGGCGTTTATCCCTTTTCTTGTATCCTGCTCTCTCGATTTTGGTCCCAATAATAAATATCTATGAAAAATGTAACTTCCTTGTTTTTTTTTTCAAAAAATCAATATCTATGAGAGCGAATTGTTTATTGTGTTGTTGAGTGGGGGGGAGATAAATGTCGAAGTTTTTCTCGGGTGGGGGAAACTGAGAAATGGCCCAGAGCGAGACAATTTACACTGTGTTGTATGTTTGTGTGTGTGCCCACTTCATCGTGGAAATAGTGCAGCAATCAGTGGAGACACCAGCGGCGGGAGGCCCCCCGATTTTCGAAAAGTGAACAATAAAACTGCCCCGCGAGGTTGATGGGCTGATCGTTGTTGTGTACGTTACGTGTGGTTGAAGGTCGACAACACCTTCCGCCTTTTCTTCATGTTGACTTACAAGGCCTTCCGATGACATTGTACGAGTGGATAGTTTTTGAAAAAATAAAGAGATATAGATTTTGTCTATTTGGGATTAATTCAAATGTTTTATCCATTGATATGCACAGTGCAAATAATCAGAGGGTCGATTTTTTTTTTCAAAATACACAGGAAGCAGCTTGGATGGAAGATCATAGGATCGTTTGATTTTGCAGAAGAAAAGATAAACAAACTAGAGTTCCGATACTTGCATTCGGAGCTCAATTATCTCAATATCTGTAAGAGGTATGAAAATTTTGTCAATTGATAAGTTGTTTATGACATTATGTCACATATTGATCAGTTGACAATTTATTGATATATTTTTCAGGAACCGAGATAATTGAGCTCAAAGTATAAGAGTGACCTATTAGAGAATTCACGGTATTACTGAGCATAGAGAAATATTTTTAAAAAGGGAATCAACGTTAACCATTTAAATTTTTTAAATTAATTTTTGAAATCAGTATTTTGAGGGTTTTGATTTCTGCACGATTCAAATTAATTTCAAAATAGAATTTATTTTGGTTTTTTTCTTATCAGTTCTCTTTCCATATTATTTTACAATAATCTAAATAATTTATTTTCACGAAATGTACAAGTAAATAGTCTCAAAATCTCTACCAGCCAAAAAGTTAAAAAACGAAAAAAAATTATAAATTAAATTGGAAACGTGTTTCCGGGTTCTAAGCCTTCATGTACGAGTCGCCGTCCATTTGAGTGTTAGCGAATACTGATGACGTCTTGCTTTCACTGGTTTTCTGGAAATAATACAAATTCAAATACAATTTTTCAAAAAAGGCAAACTTCTTCAGAATCCGTTGAATTGCTCTTTGAACTTTTCGGAGAATCTCTCATTGGCTCCGTGTAACTGCCTGCATTGCTACTGTCATCATCTTCTTCTTCGTTGTTATTATTGTTGCTATTATTATTATTGTTGTTGCCATGTCCATTGTTATTGCCATTATTAGAGTTTCCACTAAGTTTTCTAAACTTTGCTGCCATGTTCTTGTATCTAAAAGTTTTTCTCGTTGAGATACTTGAAAATGTATGGGAAATTGGATTACTTCAAACAGCAGAGGTTCTGTGAACATTGAACATATCCTGGCTGGCACTGACATGGAACTCCGCAAGCAACTACAACTTCAGCATCTGAAATGTTTTAGGCTAGAAACTGGAAATGAATAGAACCCGGGTTGAGAGAAATGTTAAGAAAATGTTATTATCAGTTAAAAAGAAAGAAGAATAAGTTAGATGATACATATTCCAATACATTCCACAATCATCGTTATCCCCTATTCTGACATGCACGACACCCTTGAGTGGGAGGAGGTGGTAGAGGTTGAGGCATCCGATTTTCTGCAAGATCCATGCGAACTCTGAACCCCTATACATCAGTCTTACGCTGTTGCACACATGTTGGCTGACACAGAGGCATACAAGCCGGAGCACATTGAATTGGTACCGGAGCATATGTCTGAACACATGTCGGACTGCAAGCGGGCATACAGGTTTGGACGCATGACAGCTGGAAAACTTAGTGATGTGGAAAAATTCTTTTAACTTTTTTGGTAATACCCTAGCGATACAACTGCTCTCGCACATAGGCATACACTGAGAAGCGCATGGGGATGGAGCCATTTGAACTGAATACTGTTGAATACAACCCATATCACAACTTGGGTAGCAAGGCTGTGGACACATGGATTGAACACAGGAAGATGTGCAAGATGGCATACAAGCTGGAAGACACTGGGATACAGGTCTGGAGACCTGAAGATTGGTGACGCAAGCGTTGGTGCACATTGGTCGGCACTGTTGTGGGCACATTGAGTACTGTTGAACACATGATGATGAGCATGATGGCATGCACATCGAATCACATCGTGGAGGCGGTGGTGGCATCTAAAAATAGAAAAAGTTTTGCTGAAAAAAAGTTTGCTGAAAGAAAAAGGATTCCGTTTCCCATAACATTTTTCCATTATTTATAATTGCCCAATTTCCCGAAATTTAATGGAAAAAGTGAGTCATCTCTCGTCTATTTCAAAACTTGGCCAGTCACATTCCCATCGAAACTTTCAAAAAAGCAAAACAAGTTTCCTGAAACTTACTGGTGCGGGAACCGAAATTTGGATTTGTTGAATGCAGGTTGGGAGGCATCTCGGCATACACTGTGGAATGCAGTTCGCTTGCCTGAACACATTAGGGGTTTTAGATTTTTTTTGGCGAAAAAAAAACGAAGGTCAAGAAACTTACGTGCAGATGGATGGGCAGTTGTTTGTACAGGTACTGCATGTCACTGCTTGGACACAAGACTGCGTACAAGATGGCATGCATGCAGACACGCAGGACTCTTGTTTGATACTGATTTCATAGTCCTGAATGCAGGAAGAGGAGCAAGAGGGCATGCAGGACGGAGCACAGGTTGGGCGGATGGCTACTTGAATTGATTGGATGCATTGTGGAGTGCAAACAGGTTGACATTGTTGAGGGCAGCTAGGGAAGACTTGCTGAAAAACTTGGCTCACATAGAAGTGTCGTAATTATTCTCATGAAATCTGATCATATGCGTGTACCTTAGGCTCAATTATCTCGATTCCTGCGAGAGGTATGATCGTTTTTCGTACTGATAAATTAATTTTCATAATATCACCACTATTTTATCAGTTGACAAATTGTTGATATCTTTTACAGGAATCAAGGTAATGGAACTCAAAGTTGACAGTTTGGGTGAGTTTCTATTAGAGTGAATACGATGTTCTAAATTGGAAGCCTCTTCATGTAATTTGCAGCTATAATCCCGAATCAGAGCAGAATTATTTTTGAATTTGATTTTTCTTTATTTTTAAGTTTGGATTAAGACTTTCTCACGATTAGAGTTTGCGTTTATTTCTGGACCACATTGAAATCCCTAATCGGCTTAATTCTATAGGTTCGAGGATGAAAATGTGCGTGTGTTTTAGAATCGATTGACTGAAGTTTGTTTTTACTGAGAATTGAAATGAATTTCGTGAAATGTATGATGTTATCAAAAGGCAGTTACAATTATGACAATTTTATAGTTTGAACCCTACAAAAAAGTTTTGTCCACTAATGTAAGTGTTCCAGGTCGAATAGATCGTAAAGAATCTAAAATCCATGTACCATGTAGGATCGCAGGTTCCAGGTTTTGTTGATTTCAGACATAAAGGTTTCAATGGTCTATTGTGAACTAGAGGTTTTAAAAATCCAATTTGCTGGAAGTATAAGTATCGAATACAGTCAATGAATCAACTAATACAGTCAACGGTTTATGCATAACCTGGTCTATACATGAAGTTTAATCTGACTCACCTAGCTCTGTCTCTGTTCAAAATATTAGAAGTAAATAAACTGACAGAATGCTTGTCATGATATTACCACCATTTTCAAAGTTGACTGTATTTCTATATCTCTTACAGAAACTGAGATAAAATAATTACACTCAAAACGGAGTTTGTTCCACACAATGACTTCTGCATGTGAAAACTATGTTATTTTGAAATGCAACCAAAAAAGTTAGATCAAAATAACTTTCTCACCTGAATACAAGATGATGAGCAGGAAGGCATGCATTGTGGAGCACATTCTGTTGGTCCCTGGATAGCATTAATGCACGCTGGAAGGCAAAGTGGCATACACTGCTGGCCACATGCCGGTCCCTACAACACATGATAAATACATACATATTCCTATCAAATTATCTCTACCGATTTCACCAAATTAATACAGGCTGAATCGCACTTTGGCATGCATTGCTCCACACAAACTGAGGTCTAAAACAAAAAGAAAATGAACTCAGAGAACTTAAAGGGGTAACAAAAGGACCTTAGCCATCACACAAGCTTGTGTGCACATTGGTTGACACCGTTCGGGACAAGTGACCTTTAAAAGTTGAAGAGTGGAAGAACACAAAACTATCCAGAACTCACGAATCCGTTGCACGAACCGCATCCACAGTTACCTGATGGGCACATTGCACAACATTGTCTCTTCGATCTCACTCTAGTGATTAAGGAACCATTGGTTCGAAGTATTGGAGAAGTGAGAAGTGAGGTGGAGACCTGTATTTTTTCAGATCTCATTAAGAAACAAGATTAATCAAAAACTACCTCATCCGCTAGAGATAGTTGAACCACTGCTAGTGCAGCTACAAGATACTTCATTTTCACACTATCAGGAATAGAAATTCTTCTGCCAATCAGAGAAGAACAGGCAGTGGAAAAGTCTCGACGACTATGAAAATAATGTCCGGCACGGTGGTCAGTTCTCCCGCTATTTGTACCCATATATTTATAGAGATTGACACTTGCATTGTGCCTCGACGGCCACTTTTTGTGAACTTCTCTTTCTCGCGCCCTCCCCATCAAACACCATTTCGAATCGAGTCGCCAAACACTTGATTGCACACCGATATCCGGAAATCGCGCCTCCTGGTCATTATGCTCAAATTTTTCAAGTGTCTATGTGTGGTTCGCCATTGGAGAAAGGCGGATTTTGACACTTTTTGGCATTGAGCATTTTTTGATACACTTTTTTATATCATATATAATTTACGGAAGGGGATGTAAGAGCTCAGACAAAGACTATATCGAGTTCAGCTAAAGAACAACTGAGGAAATATGAAGCCAATTCAGGGAAAAGAAAATTCAGTGACGAAATGATTTCCTGAATTTCAATTCCGCAGATTTTCTGAAAAATGTAGAAATTCATACAGCCGCCAACGCATAGAACGCCGCCCCATGTTTGTACTTTGAGCGCAATTATCTCGATTTGTATATGAGATAACGAAAATATGTCAACTGATAAACTATTTATCCTTTTACTGATACCTTATTAGCTAACAATTTTTTGATTTCTTTCGAAAAAGTCAGTAATTTGTTTCGTGGTAAAAAATACAGTAAGATGGTAACTCTTATAGGGACCAAGATAATTGAAGCTCACAAGGAAGCATAACCACTGGACTTGAATAAATATGTTGTTAATTATGGTTTGAACCTTTCCAGCACACTTCAACTGATATTTTATAATTGAACATGTATTCGAAAATTTGAATGAAATTTATTAAAATCTAACATAAACAAGAAATTCATTAAGACACTCAATCACGGACCACCATATCAATCTGCTTCCTCCGAATCGCCACTGCATTCTTCTTCAACAACGTCTCTCGCTTCCTCCTACCGTAACCAAATCCTCCTCCACAACCACACGACGATCCTCCGCCACTATAACATCCGCCGGAAACGTAACTAGAACTATAACCACCTCCGAATCCGCCACAACCTCTGAAATGACAAAACCACTTAGCAAATACAGACGTTCTTTTTTTAGGCGGTACCCTCTCATGCAAACCGGCATACAAACCGGCATACAGCAGCTACAGCAGTTGTTTTGTACAGGAACTGGCACAGGCTAAAAAACAAATTTGAAAAGGTAAAATGGTCATAAATAGGGTTTGCATACCACTGGCATTGGCATCGGCATGGGCATCGGAACTGGGACAGGTTGTGGTACTGGCTGTGGAACAGGTACCGGGGCAGGAATGGGGACTGGGATTGGTGGTGGGATTGGTGGTGGAATAGGCATTTGGCAGCAAACCATAGTGGTGACACAGCAGCCACCACCTCCAAATCCAAAGCCACCACCAAAACCGCCACCGAATCCGAAACCCCCGCCAAATCCAAATTGGCGTTTTTGTCTGATATGAACATCTTCAACATTTGCTAAAGCTGTGGTGGTAGAGTTCAATTTTTCCTGGAAGATTAAATTTCAATATTTTAACAACAGTTTCAGACGTTAAACTGGACTTGTATTAATAATTTGGCTTTCAAGACTTTTAAAACAGCTTCGATTTTCTTGGAAGCCAAACTACTTTCAAAATGATCACTTCCAAAATTAACAACCAGTTGTCTTCTGGCTATTAGCAAGCTAACACAAAATGATCTTGACTCAAGCATCAACAGCTTGTTCAGATGTGCGAAAGCCGCTGTTCAACGATCAAACAAATAATTCTCATCATATACTAAAAAATCAAACTCACTTCCAATCCTACTACTGTAGATGTTAAGAATATTAGTACTGTGCCGAATAGAAACATCTGAACCTTTTGTCGCGCACGAACCGCTATGCACTGTTTTATACGAGGGTCAGCTAATAATGTTTACAAAAGGTTTCCGTAGTAGACTGGATATATCCAGAATTCTTAGTCATCAATGTTCGTTTCGTGAATTCTGAAGTGTACGGAGAAGAATTCGGTGAGGAGAATTTTCGGGAAACTTAATGGAAAACAAACTGCATTCAATGCAGAGAAAATCTGGCAAAAAAAACTGTCGAGGTGTCTCAGTTCTGAATTCTCCAAAAAGAATTGCAATGATTTCATTTTTTGCCCAATACATTTTTATTCCCGTTTCAAAGAATGTCATTTCAAAAATCTTATGCAGGTCAATGTGTACTCTTTGATCTCCGAGTTTTCCCTCCTTAAGCAAACCGGAACAAAAAATCAAAAGTTCTGTTTGATCACGCACTTCAAGCACAAAAAAGTACTAAACTATACTCATCCAACTTATTGCTTGCTCATTACTATTTTCCCACTATCCCGTTCATTAGAATTACAATAAAAATTCCTCCTCTTATTTTTCATCAACCCGCTCAAAGGTGGATAGTTCAAATAAGACGGCAATCGGGAGGGCGAAAAATCCAGAATAGTATTTGCGTGAAACTGTATACTTTATAAATTCAATTGGAAAAACTTGAAAAAATTGGAGTTGGGATGAATGATGCAGACGGTTTTTTCTTGCATTTTTTAGAGACTGAATAAAGTTCAGAAAAAGATCGGTGAGCGTTCAGAAAGCTCAATATTTGCAAGCAGTCTGAAAATTGTAGTTTCGAGTTTTGAACAAAAATATTGAAAATATTTTACGTGGCGCTGATAAGTTTAAAAAGTTCTGAACAAGTATATATTTGTTTAATAATTGATATTTTTGCAACTTGATTCTGATAGGATATGCAGTTCTACAGAAAATATCCCGAAACTCCCAAAGTTAACTTTAAAATGTAAGCTGTAACCCAATGAAATTATCTCGGTGGGTAAGATTTATACAAAAAAGTTGTCAGCTGTAAACTTAAAATTATTTTCGTTGGGCGCTCTCTGAACATTTCAGACAAGTCGAGCAACTCTGGACCACTTTCGTAGGATTCTAGAATTGCCTGTTTACTACTGAAAGAAACTCAAACATACTTTATTTCACATCGCAACTAAAAATGCTAAATTATTTTTTTTCTTGGATGTTCTGTGTTTTGTCCATTTTGAACACTTTTCAGTCAACATATCAGAACGAACAGCATTGGCTGCGGCTCTCTCAAGTACATTTTGCCGGCACTGATAAAACAGCGCCGGCAAGCATATGAGTGCTCACGTACCGGTCTTCCCTCTCTCTTCACGTACGTGTATGCTCCTCTTCTGTAACATGACCACCCCTGAGCTTTTAATCCGATTCCGTCGCAACGTTTTTGCTATTCAAAAGCTCTCACAAACATTTGCAACTTTTTTATCCAGCATCTACTCAACTCAACCCCTGCCCTCTCCGTCAACCGGTATCCAACTTCTTCAGGAGTGGGGTGGCTGAGTAATGAAGAATGTGATAATTGGGGTTCTTGATGTTTGTTTATTGGTGGAGAAAAGAATCAACGAAAGATTGTGCAAATTCAGTAGCAGCAGCTGGCGGAGGGCGTTAACCAGTTTTCAGTACATGTGTATTTCTTTTATGACGCGAAGGATCTCTATTTACGGTCTATTTCGGAGGACAAACATAACGCATCACTTGAACTTTTTACATGAAGTGTTCGGAGATTGAAATTTCAATTCGAATGGATACAGTCACATAGAAAACTTTTGAAAATCGTCGAACAAAGAGGCTTTTGAACATTTTGCTAACAGACATTTGGAAAACAAGACGATTCGAGAGTGAGAAATTGAAAAAAAGGTCATTTTAAAAATTGGCATTTCGAAAACAAACATCTCGAAAGCGAATATTGCGAAAGTTTTCAGTTCGCCTCGAATCGACCCGAAATCGACTTAAATTGAGACAATTCGTTTTGAAATGGACTGAAATCATGAATATCAAACGGGCCGACGCTGTCAACTCCATCCAAACATATGATTTATTCAAAGTCGAAATTAATTATGCTTGAGCTCGCAGTGGCCCGGATGATATGTAGTCCATTTCAAAACGACTTGGTGGCATTTTTGTCAATTTCCGGACAATTTTGTGTAGGCGTGAAGAATCCCAGATTATACAGCGATTAGCTACTCACATGAAACAACGGTGGGACCATAAAAATCTGACACATCTTCTGGGCATGAGGGGCTATGAAATATTTAATTCACAACAAGGAACTAAATTTTCAGATGATCCAGACTCTTGACCAGTAAAAGTCTGTCACCTCATAAATGTATGCGTAAACACTCAACAGTTCAAATGGAAACTATGAAAATTTTGAAAAAAAAACTTTACTGGAGAAGGTATCACTGGAAAAAGCTTAAAGAGAATTTTCAGTTTTCAAAAACATAATGAAGGATTAAAAAGATTCCACGCTCATTTAGTTTTCATTCTGTAAATCGCACCTTTTCGTGCAAAACTACCGTAATCCAACACTTGCGCACATGCTCAAAACAAACAATATTTCTCGGGGAAACACCGTTCTTCCGCATCCAACTGAAACTTTTTTCTTATTACTCATTCCTCTTCTCTAGTCCCACAATATACCATATTCCCACAGAGGTGCTCTAATCCGATCATCACCTACTCATCTGTGTTTGAAGCACAATTGAAACTGCCTTCGTCGGGTTTCTCTTTTTTTTTTGTCAACTGTTCTTGCGCATGCCGGTCTTGCCCTCTTGCCATGACTCCTCCCGGCGGGCGCGTATAAATAGGAGGAGCACAACTCGAGTTGTCAGTAGTAGCTCGGCTCAGCAATACTCTAACAATAAGCAGCAACATGTTCCGCTCGGCTTTTTCTATCCTGGCTATTGTAGCTTTGGTATGTCTGAAATTTATTTATTCCCCTTTTTATCTTTTCCTGTTTCTAGGCTCTTTCCGCTCCAACCCTTCGCGAGAAGCGTCAGGCTTGCTCATGCGCCCCAGTTCAACAGCAACCATCTTGCTGTCAGCAACAATCCACCATTAACGTCCAGGTCCAATACACCCAGACCCAGATCCAACAACAGGCCCCAGCTCAGGACCCATGCGCTTGCCAGCAGCAGCAGCCTGCTTGCGACTGTGCTCCAGTCCAGCAGAACCCATGTGCTTGCCAACAAGCCCAGGTATTTCTAATAGTTTCAAGGATAGTTAAAACTAATAATTGTATTTTCAGCCATCCTGTGATTGTGCTCCAGTTCAACAGAACCCATGCTGCCAACAAGCTCAACCATCCTGCGACTGCCAACCACAACAGCAACAGCCAGCCTGCGATTGCCAGCCACAACAGAACCCATGCGCTTGCCAGCAACAGCAACCAGCCTGCGATTGCCAGGTACACCGATAACTCTTAATTTTCCAACCTATTTTTTAAATTTCAGCCACAACAACAACCAGCCTGCGACTGCGCTCCAGTCCAACAACAGCCAGCTTGTGACTGCCAGCAGAACCCATCATGTGTGACCTGCATTCAAATCGAAATCCGTCAAATCCAACAACAACAGCCAGCCTGCGATTGCGCCCCAGTTCAGCAAGATCCATGCTGCCAGCAAGCTCAACCAGCCTGCGATTGCCAGCCACAACAGCAACAGCCAGCCTGTGACTGCCAAGCTCCAGTTCAACAGAACCCATGTTGCCAGCAAGCTCCAGTTCAACAAGCCCCATGCTGCCAACAAGCTCAGGTAACTTTTTATTTATCTCGTTAACTTAATTTTCTCATTTTTCAGCCAGCCTGCGATTGCGCCCCAGTCCAACAAGCTCCATGCTGCCAGCAACAACAGGTACCTAATTCAAAAAATACCGCTAATCAGTACAAAATTTTGAAGCCATCCTGCGATTGCCAACCACAACAACAACAGCCAGCCTGCGACTGCGCTCCAGTCCAGCAAGCCCCATGCTGCCAACAAGCTCCAGTCCAACAAGATCCATGCGCCTGCCAACAAGCTCAGGTAGCACTACTGTAGTCATTTTTCAACGCCAACTCATCCTCCATTTCAGCCATCCTGTGATTGCGCCCAGCCAGCTCAGCCAACCTACCAAGTCCAAGTCCAACAGACTCAACAAATGAACCAATGCGTGCCAGCCTGTCAGCCAGCCTGCCAATCATCCTGCACCGCTTCCTACTTGAACCAACAATCCCAATATTCGTCCGCCACTACTTCCTGCGACGCCAACCAATGCGTCTGCCAACGTGGATACGTCAAGTGCGCCGAGCAGACCTGCTGCCTTAGATACAGATACACCAACCGCAAAGCCAAGCGATCGATCGCCTAAACGAACTCTCTCATGACACCAGTCTTTCGAAATTTTGAAAACTTATCTTTCTTCGCTGAACCCCCCTATATTTGTACATTTCGGTAATATTATTGCCAATTTTTTTAAATAAAGAATTTTTCAATATATTCAATGTTTTCGTATGGAATGCTCTGAAAACAATCATACAGTAAACCAACTATTTTTTTAAAAAGGATAAACCTTTTCTATTCCATTCCTGGTTTTGTTTTAGGCAATTTCGTTGAAATTGTTTTGAAAATTTGTTCATTTTTGAAAATCTAGAGCACCTATACAATTAAATAAAATAAGGAATGGCACAGTTAAGTGAATAGAAAAGTTTGCAGATGAGATCTTTTGTATAAATTACTTTTGAACTACTAAAAACATTTTTGGCACATGAACTGAGATCTACTTCAATAAATTAGGCATCATGTTGTTTCAGAGCAGCTCAATGTAGCTGACTGGAAGCTTTCCTCGCTTTCCTCCCTTTTCAGCCATCACGTACTCGGCATCCATTCCAGGAAGACGATACACGATGAGAATCTGCAATAAGTGGTGTTTCTTTCACTCTCTTGAGTCTTTGAGACGTCATTTCACACCAGATTTGGTTTCAAAATTGAAGAAGAAGAAGACTCACATCATTCTGAATGACGCTAATCTCGGATGGCAGCACCGCCTCGTAGTCCATGATCACTTTGGCTTGTTTGGTTCCAAGATCCTCGGGCAGCAAACCACTTGGCTGGAAAATTGAAAGAACAATAGAAGTTGTTATTCCCTAGCGTCTTAACAAACCTTGGCCGCTGCAATAGCCGCCGCCATCGTTCGTCCATTTGGTGGGTCGCCGCTATTGTTCACCAAAATTGCCGAGCTTCCGCGGAACGACATTGTACTGAAAAGGATTTGAAAAGTAATTTAGAAACATTATGTTTGAACACGGACAGAAACGTTTATTCTTATAATCGAAAACTTAGAAGGAGACAAAACGCACACAGCAAAAATAAGGACGACTAGTTTTTTATGAAGAATGCCGGTCAACGGCTGTCAGAAGAATTTTAGAAGACGAGAATAAGAAAATATACACAAACATCTGTAAAAGGGGACATTCAATCGACTAATTATGCTAAAATAAATCAAATACCGGGCAGGATAAGGGGTGCTACATATATAATACAATGAAGGACTAATCTCGTGCCTTTTTTCAATTGGCTTGGGTTTATATAATGACACATAATTGAATTTTGCGAAAAGAGAAAAAGGAATTCAAGTGAAATATTGTATTTTTTTGGAAAAAAATAGAATATATGTAATTTTGGATTGAAGGTTTCCAGCTCAAGATCACAATCACGGGGGTTATGGCAACAAACAGTTGGTGTAGACAATCACTGATCTTGCTTTCCATAGTAAAGTGGCGAGGCGTCGTCAGCGAGAGAACTGAAACATTTTGCATACACACAGCCACTACAACAGTTGAACAGAAAGATGATTCTAATGGAGATGGATGGGCGCATGCGACATGGAAACTTAATGAGGCTACTTTGACAACCTACCCGCTCAATTCGCGTTGCAAATCCGCCATGAGTTGATGAGCCTGCGCGTAGAATGACATTTGTGCTTCGACAAAGTCTCGGAGACATTTCAGTTGATTGTTCTGTAATGAATTATTGATGAAGATTGGCGTAATGAAGGAAGACCTTACATGTGCAGTTTGAATTCCTTCTAGAAGCAATTTCGTAATCTCCGATTGTTTGTCAAATTCTGCCTGAGCAACACGCACGTCAGCTTCCGCCTGGAATACGGAAAATGAGTTATGGCGCAGTAGGGCAGTATTGTACAATACTAATCACTATTACAAAAGACTATCACAACATTTGAACAAACCTGCTCAACCGTAAAGCCTCCTGAGGTTTTACTATTGGTCTGAAAATTTTTTTGAAAATGTTTTTGAATCCCAACTGCTGTATCCCCAAATCAAACACTCACCACTGCCTGAGTATCCACATTCTTCGCCTTCTTCAATCGACTTTTGCATGCATCCAAATCGAGTCGTTTGCTATTAAGGACCTTTCTTTCTTTCTGTAACAACATTTTTTTATTACAAACGGATGTAGATTAATGGCGCGTATGGAGAGGCGGAATGGCCTCAGGGCACCAATCGGATATGCATTAAAAGCACTCACCTGAATTGTTTTCATATCGCCCTCTAAAAAGCGTCGGATTGGGAGCAAAGTGTTCGTTGCGGCTTGAGCACAAAGTTCTCGTTCAGCTTGTCCTAGTCGGCTCTCGGTCTGAGCGACTTTCAGCAAAGCCGTTCCATATGGTGTAGTCTCTCCGAACGTCTCTCCGGCCTCGGTCATTGCAGTGGATAGTTGCTCGAGATTGTTTTGTCGTACAACTCCATCTTTTTTGAGTTCCAGCTTCTCGTAGAAGACCTCTTCCATACGGACGGCTGGAAGATTCATTTCAGGAATAATCTTTAAAAAAAACAACTCACTTGGATTTGGCTGCAAATAGCTCTCAATGGAAGAGAGTAGACGACGGGTGTGGTCCTCGGTCTTATCGGCACGTTGGAGAAGGTTCTCAAAATGTGAGTCCAATTCGGTACGTTCTGCTTTCAGGAAAGTTTCTTCGGTGAGCTGAAAAGGAAAATGAATTTCGGAGAGCTATAAGAGTCCCGATGAGCCCTAACTAAAGAATGCAAACTTAGAATTAAAAAGAGAAAACCCACGAAACCCAACGAACTTGCTTAGCTCTGCTGAAGAATCCTCCAGCATCACTGGCAATCTTCTTGAAGTTGAAATCCATAACTGAGACGTCGTCACTCTAATCTGAAAGGAAGTCGTAAAACTGAGGAAAAAATCTCGGGTAGAGGGAAAAAAAAGGATGAGACAAAAACAGAAAAATATGGGTTGTTGGCACACACACACACACGCAGGGGCATCCTCACACATATAGGAGGACGACATTACTGGAAAAAAACGGGGTGAATAAGAAGAAGAAGAAGACGATGGGCAATGTCGGTGTTGGTGGGAGGGGAGGAAGGGGCCCCACTAGGAGGCAGGCACAAAAAATCGATGCGCGACTGCGCGTGCAGTTTTAAAGAGAAAAACGGGAAACGAAAAGTGACGGAACAAGTGGTGAAGAAGACGAATTTTTGAAAAAAAAAGGAGCGAAAAAAAGATGCATGTACAACAAAAAACCGCAAGAGGTCGTTCATCTTTCTCAACATTCGTGCATCCATTTTTTCTTCTTTTGCGCACCAACTCAAGATGTTATATTTTGTGAGATAGGGGTTGTTATATATGCAATCAAATCTGGGAGAAGTGCAGTTTTTATCTGATTTCATGTTTCTGAATAGCATATTAATGAGGAAAAACATTCCGACGTGCACTTTTTTGGTGCTTCGCAAAAACTAAATCTTGTCATGCATTATACTGTTTATTCAGTATGAAAAATATTTTGAGAAAATAAAAACTCACAATATATCAAAGAATAATCTTCATAATAGGAATTTTCAACAGACAATAGTCTCGGTAGTGAGCAATCGGCAACAACAAACGGTGAGTAATTGAATAGAAGGCGAGGCACACGTAGTGTGCAAAGAGATCGCAAAATGCGCCAGCAGGCAATGTTGACGTATAATGTTTTCGCGTAGACATGAGGTGGCAAATCGGGAGAAAATTAAACAAATGGATAGAAATGGAGCGAATCATGGAGGAAAATTGTTTATTTTGATTCAAAAACTATTGAATAACATAATAAAACGAATAACATAAGGTTCAGAAAAAGCCACTTCTGTGATTTTGTTTGATAGAACGTGAATAATTTAAAAAAATATGAAATTTTAAACGTTTCACTTCGTCATTCTCCTGCGTGGAGTCGCATCGGAGTCTGAATAGGAGACATCGTTTTCAAAGCATCCATGGGCAGCATTAAGTTTCCAAATAGGACTGTCTGTCCTCTATACAGCCACGTTCGAATAACTGAAAACCATGATTTTAGCTGGAGAAACATCCACTAATAGTCTTACCACTTCCTGAAGATGCATGGTTTAACATCCGTTCACAAGTTAAGGTCAAGCACAATCCTTGTTTGAAGCCATGCACCCTTTTTCAGTAAATTCTGTGAAGAATCCGTTTAAACTCGTCCTGAATTGTGCATCTCATAGAATTGCGTATCCTGAGAGAAACTGTTTGCTGTACGCATGACATTCGGCGTAATTGAATCTTTCTTAATTGTACCCGATCTGAGAATAGTTTCAAAATGGAGACACAGTTAAGTCTAGAGCAAAACCTACCGGATTTTTTGATCGATCATCCAAGCCCGCTTTCACATGCTGCCACCATCCGTGTTTTTACCAAGAACAGTCCACGAACATACTCCATGCACACTCGCAACGTGGAAATTGAGCGATTTTTGCACGCACGGGGAGCCAAATATCAGAGAATATGTATCTGGTTAGAACTTTATGCTGATGATTCTTCTGATCCTTTAGTGACGTAGACCCTTCTCAGGACTGCTGAGTAATCGTGATTCAATAAGCAACGAGTATGCTTTTAAAGCAATATCGTAAAAGATCCCGAAACACTTTTGGTGACAGCAATTGTATGCTCATTTGAAGATATTGCTATGTGCTCGCTAACGATATCATTTTTCAATTCTGTAGGCATCCGGAGTATGCGTGAATTTCACTCATTTTCACGGAAATTGAATGACGCAATTCCCAAAACCGATCTGGGAACCAAGGTCTGAAACAAAAAAAATTGTTACAGTGTTGGGAAAGATATCGAACCTCCTTCATACTCGCTGAATCCGATTTGAATGACTTCAAAATTTGTAGGAAATAAGCTTCTCGTCTTTCAAGTCCAGGAAAGACGGGGTTCTCTTTCTAGTTTTTGCAAACGCATATTGGCTATTACTGATGGACACTTCCCGAAAACTTTCAACTTAATTCCAATCGGTTTTGAATCCATCTGAAATATTAAAAGTTTTGAAAATCTTTATAATAAAAATCTTGGAAAAGAAAATTAAAGAAACTGTTGATAAGCGCCAATAAATTAATATCGCAACGGAAGACAAAACACCTGCATAACTAATCCAACAGAGCGCGGTTGCATGCCGAGGAGGAGGGCACAATAAGGTGGTGTGCAACAAATTAAGATGTTTTGTCAGATAGGTGGATACGAATGAAAACATTTTGCAATGAAGAAATAAAAATTAAAATAAAAAATTCCTTATATGAGTCATAAATTATATTGCAGAATTTAGTATTTCGCAATTTTTACAAATCGCAACAATCATAAACTTTCAGTAATATATTGAAGTTTCAGTAGCCGACTATAATAGGACGTTTCGATGAATTTCAAAACTTTTAGAAAAAATTCTTGGCTACAAAAGAATGGTGAAAAAAGAAACATATTTAGAATTTTTCAGAGGATGAAAGTCAGTGCTGCTTTCCGGAAAAAGTAATCTAAATATTTCCAATACCGTCTCAAATTCTCAAAGTATACTGAACAAAAACATCATTTTATTTTTAAAAACACATTTTTGAGAAAATCTAAGAGAGCAAAATTAACGGTTTCAAAGTGACACAACTCTCACTCCAATGTTAATTTGGCATTATTGGCACTGTTTCGTCTATCTCATCAGAACGGAATCTTTTCCCAGTCTTTTTTTCCCTCCATTCGTTATTGTAGTGTGATCACTGATAATCTGAAAACTTTTGAATGCTTCCGTCGTGGGATCCTCGTGTACAGTCGTGTAAACACTAATTCTGATTAAAACATACACTTTCCGGCGGGATGTTTGAACTAATGACTGACTCAAACATTTTGCAAAAACTGATGTTCAAATACGTGTTAACTTGCATGTGGCAATCGAAATATAAAAAGCCGAAAAGGAAACGAAAAAGAGAATGGTTTGAACAGCTTGCGTGGGAAAACTGTCGGAAACCCTCGACCAGCCCGAAATCATTCTTCCAGTTTTGTCAACGCGATGAACGCCGTTTCCTTCGCTCTCTTCCTTATTCTTGCCGTCTCGATGGTTCAGGTAATGTTTTTCTGAGAAAGGATTAACAGTTAGCTTTTTATTTTTAGAGTCTCACTCTGGTCATCAAGAAGAACCGCAAGTACAACGATCCACCATTCTGCTTTGCTTACAACCGCGAGTACAACGAAAATGGTAGATTTTTTTCATGAAATTTAAGGGAAATATTATTATATATTTAATTTTCAGACGTGACTTCTTCGTGCTCCGGATATCAGTTCGATTGCTTCGACTCTGCTGGATCCCAAATTGGAGTAAGTTTGATAAGAAGCTAATCAATAAAAATGAAGAAAATTTTCAGAACACCATCACATTCAACACAAAGGACTGTGAAAATATGTCCGCATTCCGGTCGTACACAGATGCCGATTTCCAGAAACGTCTTGATGATGCTAGCAAATATGCGACAACCGTTGAAGCATCTGGCCACTGAAAAAGAAACCTTCTCTTCTCTATACCCTATACCCCCAATTATGTTACCTATTTGTATGTTGTCTTTTTTCTGTATTATTGATTGCCACGTGTCGTAGCGACACATCAAATTGTATGTTGTTGTTATATCACTTCATGTCATCATTCGGGATAAATCAATGGACACAGAAAAAGCGAAAACGTTTGGTGTTTCTCTGTTTTTCGATGTTTTCGCTCATTTTCTTTCCCTCCTTTCTCTCCTCAGGAATGAAGACGGCGACGGCACGGTGTAAACTAGGGAGCCTGATGCTCAACGTGCTTGTGTGGGGGCGCCCTTATGATCTCATGCGAAAAGAAGAGCGTCGACCCGGGTTAGATTTTACTTTTTTTTTGAATCTATTGTTTTTGGGGTTAGAAACATATTGAACTTTTTATGGGTTTGCGGTTTCTGCGTCTTCCAAAAGATGCAGACAGAAAAAAACCGTCTTATTTTACAGTAACGTGTTGCAGTAAACAAAATTTCGAATTTCAAAATCTAAGTTTCTATTCTAAATAATATAAAGAAGTCTTCTATCGGCCACCAAACTAGATCTTAAAATTCCTTTCTTGTTATCATTTTTTCATCTTGAAATTCTCACCCATTTCGTGACGTCCTCGCTTTTAAACTTTGGTTCCTATTCTATCAAAATTGAGAAAACTTATTCTTTTGGAACTCTTTGTTCCCAATCATCCATGAGAATATTGATTCCTTTCATCGCTTTTTCTCACCCATCAATCTTTTCATATAGCTCTTCTTTTCTTTTCTTCTCCTCCTTCTTCCTCTCTGATGCTCTCTTGTCTCTCATATCACCACTGGAACACAAAGGCATTTGTCGTCATGATATTTTTCAGAACATAATGAGTCGGGCTCCGCCGACTCCAATCAAAAATCCGGCTAAAAAATGGAAGCCACCATGGGAGAGTGTGGAAGAAGAAGAGAATGTGGAGGAGATGGAAGTGGATGCCGTTGAAGGGAAGCCGACACCGAAGTTGGAGAAAAAACCGAGTCTGAAACGAAAGGACGCTCCAACGAAACCTGCAGCATCTCCAGGTGCGCCATCTCCAGCACCTGTTAAGAATCCAGTGAAGAAGTGGAGACCACCATGGGAGGAAGATGAACCGATGGAGGAGGAACCGTCAAAACCCGAAGCTCCAAAAGAGGCTGCCAAGAAAACTAGAGATCCTTCTCCGAAAAAAGTTGCTGCGAAACCAAGAGACCCATCTCCCAAAAAAGCAGTTGCCAAGAAAGAACCAGAACCCGTGGTAGCTCCTACTCCAATCAAAAACCCAGCCAAAAAATGGAAGCCACCATGGGAAGAAGATGAAACACCCACTGAAGAAGTCAAAGAGATCCCGAAAGCTCCAGAAAAGAAGACACCAGTTCTAAAGAAGAAGGATCCAGCAACAACAGTCAAACCCAGAGACCCTTCTCCCAAAAAAGCAGTCGCCAAGAAAGAACCAGAACCAGTGGTACCACCGACGCCAATCAAGAATCCAGCCAAAAAGTGGAAGCCACCATGGGAAGAAGATGAAACGCCAACTGAAGAAGTGAAAGAAGCCGACCCACCAGCACGTAAGGTTCCAGCATTAAAAAAGAAAGAACCGGTGGTAGCAGAACCTGAAAAGAAGACACCAGCTACTGCTGCGAAGCCTAGAGACCCATCTCCGAAGAAGGCGTTACCAGTGAAAAAGGAGCCAGAAGTTCCACCAACTCCAGTCAAAAACCCAGTGAAGAAGTGGAAACCGCCATGGGAAGAAGACGAAGCTCCTGTCGAAGATGTGAAAGCTCCAGCAGCCCCAGAAAAGAAAACACCAGTTTTGAAGAAGAAAGAGCCAGTGAAAGAACCCGAGAAGAAAACCACAGCCCCGGCTGCCAAACCAGCCCCTGTTGCCAAACCAAGAGACCCATCTCCCAAAAAAGCAGCACCAGTTAAAGTTGAACCAAAGACCCCAGAAGTTCCCCCGACTCCAGTGAAGAATCCAGTGAAAAAATGGAAACCTCCATGGGAAGCTGATGAAGATCCAGCGGAAGAAGTTGCCGCACCTCCTCCTCCTGAGAAGAAAACACCAGTTCTGGCAAAGAAAACACCAGCTCCAGCTGCCGACGCAAAACCTAAGGATGCTACGAAAACCAAACCACGAGATCCCTCTCCAAAGAAAGCAGCACCAGTTAAAACCGAAACTAAGACTCCAGAAGTTCCTCCAACTCCAGTCAAAAATCCAGTGAAGAAATGGAAGCCTCCATGGGAAGCTGATGAGGATCCAGCGGAAGAAGTTGCAGCACCACCTCCTCCTGAAAAGAAAACTCCGGTATTGAAAAGAAAAGAGCCGGAAACTAAACCTTCATCAAGTGATCCATCTCCAAAGAAAGCTGCACCAGCAACCGCTGCTAAACCAGCTGCTAAACCAAGAGATCCATCTCCCAAAAAGGCAGCGCCAGCCAACGCAGAGCCAAAGTTGCCGGAAGTTCCACCAACTCCTGTGAAGAATCCAGTGAAAAAATGGAAACCTCCATGGGAACAAGATGAGGATCCAGCTGAAGAAGTTGCAGCGCCACCACCTCCAGAGAAGAAAACACCAGTATTGGCAAAGAAGACACCAGCTGCTGACGCGAAACCCAAGGAAACTCCCAAACCAGAACCCGCAAAAGTAGCAGCCAAGCCTCGAGATCCCTCTCCAAAGAAAGCAGTTCCAGCAAAAGAACCTGCCAAGGTTCCTGAGAAGACTCCAGTCAAACCGAAAGACGCTTCACCAAAGAAAACGGTAGCCAAACCTGAACCAGCGCCAAGTACCCCGGTAAAGAATCCAGTGAAAAAGTGGAGGCCACCATGGGAAGATGATGAGACTCCTGCTGAAGACATTGCTAAGCCTGCGGATGACAAGAAAACCCCATCACTTGTCAAGAAAGCTCCAACGCCTGCGAAAGAACCCGAGAAGCCTAAACCTTCAGCAAAACCAAGAGATCCCTCGCCAAAGAAAGCTGCTCCTGCAAAACCAGCGGAACCGAGAATTCCAGAAGTGCCTCCAACTCCGGTCAAGAATCCAGTGAAGAAATGGAAGCCACCATGGGAAGCTGACGATGAACCAGCTGAGGAAGTTGCTGCGCCACCTCCTCCAGAGAAGAAAACTCCAGTATTGGCAAAGAAAGCACAGGCTCCGGCTGCCGATGCAAAACCCAAGGAAGTTCCAAAAGCGGAACCAAAAGTTGCAGCCAAACCACGAGATCCCTCTCCCAAGAAAGCTGCTCCTGCTAAAGAGCCTGCGAAACCAGTTGCGAAAGCTGAACCAAAACAGCCAGAAGTTCCACCAACTCCAGTCAAGAACCCAGTAAAGAAATGGAAGCCGCCATGGGAGGACGACGATACGCCAGCTGAAGATGTGTCTGCACCTGCGCCAGAGAAGAAAACTCCAGTTTTAGCCAAGAAAGCTCCAGCAGCCAAAACTGAAGCGAAACCGGAGCCCGAAAAGCCCAAAACTGCAACTCCTGCAAAGCCACGTGATCCGTCTCCCAAAAAAGCAGCACCAGTGAAACCGGATGCCAAAACTCCAGAAGTTCCACCAACACCGGTGAAAAATCCAGTTAAAAAATGGAAGCCTCCATGGGAAGCAGATGAAGATCCAGCCGAAGAAGTAGCTGCACCAGAACCCGAGAAACCGGCTCCAACACTGAAGAAGAAGGACCCAACGCCTGCAGCAAAACCGAGAGATCCATCACCCAAAAAGGCTGTGCCAGTGAAAGAGCCTACGAAGGATCCAGCAAAACCAGCTGCTAAACCGAGAGACCCATCTCCTAAAAAAGCAATTCCAGCCAAATCGGAGCCAAAGTTGCCAGAAGTTCCCCCAACTCCTGTGAAGAATCCTGTGAAGAAATGGAGACCACCATGGGAGGCAGACGATGATGAGGATGATACGCCAGCTGAGCCAGTCAAAGAGCCCGAACCGGTGAAGAAGACTCCCGTATTGGCAAAGAAAGCTCCAAGAGATCCATCTCCAAAGAAATCAGCGCCCGTGAAAGCAGAGCCAAAACCAGCTGAAGCACCACCAACACCAGTGAAAAATCCTGTTAAGAAATGGAAGCCACCATGGGAAGCTGATGACGATGACGATGATACTCCAGCCGAACCAGTCAAGGAACCAGAGCCAGTGAAGAAAACTCCAACATTGGCAAAGAAAGCTCCAGCCAAGAAACCAGACACTGAAAAGCCTGCTGAACCAGTAAGTGGACCTACTGCAAAAGATCCGAAACTCAGTACCAAAGCTCCTGCTGAGAAGCCAAAGCCTGCTGCTGCTCCACAAAAAAATGCACCAAAAGCTGCGGATCCACCAAAACCAGCTGCTCCAAAGAAGTGGCGACCACCGTGGGAAGATGATCCAGATGACGAGCCAGAAGCAGATTTTACGGTACCTGCTCCAGCAAAGAAACCAGATACTGAAGACGCAGCTGATCCATTAGGAGGTCCAAAATCGAAAACACCAACTCTTGCCAAAAAGACGCCGACCAACAAGCCGAAACCAGCAAGCAAGAAGCCAGATACAGAAGAACCAGCGGATGCGCTAGGTGGTCCAACACCGAAAGATCCGAAATTAGCAAAGAAGGCTCCAGCGAAGAAACCAGAAGACAAGCCTAAAGAGAAGCCAAAGGAAACGCCCAAACCTGCTGAACCACCTAAACCAGCAGCTCCAAAGAAATGGAAGCCACCATGGGAATTGGATTCTGAACCAGAAGAAGAGCCGGAAGCTGATTTCACTGTTCCAGCACCAAGCAAAAAACCTGATACGGAAGACCCTGCCGACCCGGTTGGTGGACCAAATAAAACGGATCCAAAGCTTGCCAAAAAGGCTCCAGCAAAGAAGCCAGAAGATAAACCAAAGGAAAAGCTGAAGGAAGCTCCAAAACCAGCTGAACCACCAAAGCCAGCAGCACCAAAGAAATGGAAACCGCCATGGGAATTAGATGATGTGCCAGAAGATGAACCTGAAGCCGATTTCACTGTTCCTGCACCGAAGAAGAAGCCGGATACAGAAGACCCTGCTGATCCACTAGATGGTCCGACACCAAAAGATCCCAAACTAGCAAAGAAGGCTCCAGCGAAAAAACCAGAAGACAAGCCTAAAGAGAAGCCAAAGGAAGCGCCAAAACCAGCGGAACCACCAAAGCCGGCCGCACCAAAGAAATGGAAACCACCATGGGAATTAGATGATGAGCCAGAAGATGAACCTGAAGCAGATTTCACTGTTCCTGCACCGAAGAAGAAGCCTGATTCTGAAGACCCTGCTGAACCATTAGGAGGCCCGAAACCAAAAGATCCCAAACTGGCAAAGAAAGCTCCAGCGAAGAAGCCGGACGATAAGCCAAAAGAAAAGCCAAAGGAATCACCAAAGCCAGCCGAGCCTCCAAAACCTGCAGCGCCTAAAAAATGGAAGCCGCCATGGGAATTGGATTCTGAGCCAGAAGATGAACCTGAAGCAGACTTCACAGTTCCAGCTCCGAAGAAACCAAAAGATTCCGAGGAGCCGGCAGAACCTGTTAGTGCACCAAAACCAAAAGACCCGAAACTTGCCAAAAAGGCACCTGCAAAGAAGCCAGCAAATAAACCAAAGGATGCACCAAAGGAAACTCCGAAGAAGCCCGAAGAGCCACCAAAACCAGCTGCTCCAAAGAAATGGAAACCGCCATGGGAAGAGGATCCAGATGATGAACCAGAGGCTGATTTTACTGTTCCGACATCTAAGAAACCAGAAGACTCAGAGGACCCTGCCGAACCTGTAAGTGCTCCAAAACCTAAAGATCCGAAATTGGCAAAGAAGGCTCCTACGAAGAAACCGGCGGATAAACCGAAAGAAGCACCAAAAGATGCTCCAAAGAAACCAGAGGAACCTCCAAAGCCAGCAGCACCAAAGAAATGGAAGCCACCATGGGAATTGGATTCTGAACCAGAAGACGAACCTGAAGCGGACTTCACCATGCCTGCTCCAAAGAAACCTAAAGATTCCGAAGACCCTGCAGAACCTGTAAGCGCCCCGAAACCAAAGGACCCCAAACTCGCGAAAAAAGCTCCTGCTAAGAAACCTGTTGCTAATCCAAAGGACGCTCCAAAAGAAACACCAAAGAAGCCAGAAGAGCCACCTAAGCGAGCAGCACCAAAGAAATGGAAGCCTCCATGGGAATTGGATTCTGAACCAGAAGATGAACCTGAAGCGGACTTCACAATGCCAGCTCCTAAGAAGCCTGATTCTGAAGAACCTGCTGATCCACTAGGAGGTCCTAAACCGAAAGATCCAAAACTCGCAAAGAAGGCCCCAGCGAAGAAACCTGCTGAAAAGCCGAAACCCAAAGATGCTCCAAAGGAGACCCCGAAAAAACCGGAAGAACCACCGAAGCCCGCAGCGCCAAAGAAATGGAAGCCACCATGGGAATTGGATTCTGAACCAGAAGATGAACCTGAAGCGGACTTCACAATGCCAGCTCCTAAGAAGCCTGATTCTGAAGACCCCGCCGACCCACTTGGTGGACCAAAGCCTAAAGATCCAAAACTTGCAAAGAAGGCACCAGCAAAGAAGCCGACAGACAAGCCAAAGCCAAAGGATGCTCCTAAGAAGGCCGATCCAAAAACAGAAGAGCCTCCAAAGCCAGCAGCACCGAAGAAATGGAAACCACCATGGGAATTAGATGATGAGCCAGAAGACGAACCTGAAGCTGACTTCACGATGCCAGCGCCAAAGAAGCCTGACTCTGAAGATCCTGCTGATCCACTGGGTGGACCAAAACCAAAAACACCAAAATTGGCAAAGAAGGCTCCAACCAAAAAACCAGCCGAGGAGCCCGAAAAACCAGTTGCCCCGAAAAAATGGAAACCTCCATGGGAAGACGATCCGGATGAGCCAGAAGCCGACTTCACAGTTCCATTAAAACCAGGTGAAGAGGATGAAGAGGAACCTGAAGAGCCAGATGATGAAGAGGAGCCAGAGGAGGAGGAACCAGTTGATGATCAGCCAAAGAAGAAGAAACCGAGAAAGCATAAGAAGAAACCAAAGAAAAAGAAGAAGCCAGTACCAGAGCCAGAAAAGGAGCCAACACCAGAGCCACCGGTGAAAAAAGCACCTAAGTGGATTCCACCAATCAAAAAGATGGAGGACCCGATTCCGATGCCACCTAAGGAGAAAACAATTGCTGAAAGGAATAAGGAAGAGAGGATACCACCAGGTCTCCGGTATGCCAAGAAACCAAGAGAGCTGTAAGTTTTGACATAAATTTGACTTGAAAACGCTTAATATTTTACAGAGAAGTCTACATTCCATTCGTCATACCATGGGAGCAAACAGCAGCGTTGATTACTCAAGAAGGTGAGTTCGTTAGATTTTTTCTGGTCTCAAAAAGCATGAAACTCATTTTTTCAGGAATGGGAGCCTTCGGTAAGAGCAGAGACGCTAATGTAGATATCAATTTTGGAGAGAAGCCACTTGTACAGGTTTGTTCCCTTAATGTATTAGAATGAAAGTTAATTTATTGAATTTAGGGCGCCGTAGATTCTAAGACAGTTATTCCATTGTGGAATGATGAGAGTAAATGTGCCAACCGAAGTGGTATGACACCGTTTGGTGGCAAACGGGCTGTTGATCAGGATGTCGTCGATCATCATGTATTTAATTTGATGGATGTAAGAATTTTAATAAATGTTTTTATTCAGAAAAAATGTTTTTAGAAAGGTAAAAGTAACTCCATCATTCCGTTGCTGGCGAAGGGAACTACGTACCATCCACATGGGGAATATGGAACTATTAGAAGACAGGTTAGCCCTTGATTTTGAACATAAAATCAGAAAAAAATATTCAGACTGCTGATGTCAAGTACAAAGATGGATGGAAACCTGGAATGGATGCTGAATCTCATGGTTTCATTTCTCGTCAATTTATTGCAAACTCTAAGGAAAAAGCTGGAAGCAACCTTTTGGATAAACGAAGAACTATTGTGAGTCCCTTTCTTATAAACTTCCAGTTACCTTGAGTCACGCCATATTGAATTTCCTTGACGTCATGCACTGCGAAAACAAGGTCTTTATCAGAAAAGTCATCAAAGAATAATCAGAAAACATAACAGTTTATTTTTTATGACTCAACCTGTACCCAATTTGGCAATCAAAACAAACAGTTTAATGTCATCTAAGCGAAAAAATTTCATAATAGGAATGAGTTATCGTTGCAGATATCTGACGCATTGCCACAATCCAAAGAATGCGAAGCGATGATTCCATTGATGTTTGATGGAAGATCTGTGGAGACTAGAGAAGGCAGTGAATTCGGATCGTTCCGACCGTTGGTGTCAAACTCTACCGGAGGATATATCATGTCTTATCAAGATGAACTCAAGTGTAGAAATATTATTCCTTTCCAGGTAAGCTTTTTTGGATGAAAAGGGACCCTCAACATCTTGTTAGCCCAGATTTTGATGCAAACTTAAGGATATATTAAGAAAAGCCTATCTAGACATTTATAAAAATTTCAAAATCCTCTCGTCAGTTTCAATCGAGTCATATCAGTTTCAGTACTTTAAAGACTTCTAGGCAGGACCATGAAATGTGTCTTGTTATATTTAGAATTAAATGAATTTCAAAATTTCAGATATTCTCTAATGTAAGTTTTTTTACAATTAAATCCTAAAGGTGGAAATTTTCGAAGTTTTGTCAAACAAAAATCGAGGAAATGTTTGAAGTATGAAATTTCATTTAATTCTAAGTATAATACCACAAATTTCACGTTTTAAATTGTCATATAAATTGGAAAATCGGCTTTGAAGGCTTCATTTTTCATGGAAAACTCAATTTTTAGTACTGAAATTGATATAAATCGGATGTAACTCGCAAACAGATTTTGAAATTTCCATAATTGCCTGCATAGTCTCTTCTTAACTTATAAATGTTCACTGGGTGTTGAGGTTCCCTTGTGAATGAAACTACTTCAATGCATTAATTCATTTTTCAGACTGCACCGTCGTTAGTCGCTTAGAGGAATTCCACAAGTTTCTTTGTTCAAATTTGAAACTTTTTAAAAATTTTACTATCGAATGACTAGAAATGTATACATATATTTTGAAAACGTAGTATATGTTGTTCTTAACAAAAACCCATTGTATTATCTTAACTTTTTCTGTCAAACACTCTTCTTTCTCTTTTTTCTCTTTCTAGATTTGATGTTTGTGTCTACAGGTGCTTATTTTTTCGAATAAAACTGCACGTTTTTGATCTACGTCATGGGCAATTTAGTGACTTTGACCCGAAGAATAGGAAAAATAGTTTCTTGCTATTCATGAAATTGCAAAATTACTCTGCAAGTGGTAGCAATTTTATTAGGCTACCAACTTCCGTACATTTTCCCCTCCTCCAGAGCTCACTGTGTTTATTTTCAAACTTTTCTAGCTTTTTTTGAGTATGTGCATAAATGAGTGGGCTCTGTCTGTGAAGCGAAACAAGGCAAGAACAATGGACTTGTACTTTTTGCCGCCATACTTTTCAAAACATACTTTTGAAAATGGAAAGGTCTCTTCCGGGGAGTAGAATTTTTCAGTTTTAAGGTTCAGAGTTCTCGCATAGAGGAATCTCTATTTTTTGGCTGTAAACAACAAGTAGGATTCTTTGGCCTTGGAAAAGAGTTTGTGTCCTTCCCTATTTTTCAAATGGAATTGTCAACCACAACAACAACAACAACAACAACCACTTATTTTGTATTCAAATTTTATTCCAAAGTCGAGTAAAAACGGAAGAAGAAAGAAAAGTCACAAAACCTCACGGTGAAAAGGATTTTGTGAAATACAATTAAGGAGGAAGGAAAAACAGCTTTTCGAAATAAAAAAAATGGTTCAGGGGGGAGAGAAAGGAGGACAAAGATGATGAAAAATGGGTTGTTTTTTTGAAAAAGATGACAAAGGAGGGTAGGAATTGATTGGAAGAATCGGATCTGGTGATTTTGATTTGTTGAAATAATCAGAAACGATCGTGATGGTGCATCGAACCGGTAGCACAGAGAGTTCACACGGTTTGAAAAAGGGTTAATAAAATAAGGTGATTCAGGGTTGAAATGAAATGGGGGTATGTGGATAATCAATGATGTGGTGGTAGGAGGATGGTTCAGTAGATCGGTGTGAATGTTGTGAATCGATGGATACTCAGCACAATAGAGTCGCAATGGGTATACTAATACTACTCGAATCGACACATACAACGGTGAGGCTAAAGCCTTGAAGAATGACGGTAAAGACAGGAGAAGAGAGATGAGAAGGGGCAACTGGTGTATAGAAGGAAAGGGTTCATAAAAAAAGGAACAGGTTCATAGAATAAGGATAGACAGGAAGAAAAAACAGAAGAAGAAGAACTGTAGCTAGAAAGGATTTTTGGGATGGGGAGGAGAGATAAAGTGTAGAGGATTGGTATGACTTCACAGCGAGATTTTGGAACGAGCTGATTGGGGGATGGGAGATGGTTACTAATTTAGTAAATTGAATGGAAAAAAAGCAACTTATTTCCAGGCTTATTTCCAGGAGTACGTGTGGAGACTCGTGTTTCAACTACAAGTATTAGGGGCGCTAGGGTCCACACTGCTGATGTGTGTTTGTGTTTTGTCTGTGTGAATGAATGGGAATTGAGATGAAGGATTGGGAGGAGAAGCGAAGACTAATTAAAGAAATTGAGGTCTAGAAGACTCTTGGTGCATAGAAAAAAGACGGTTGGTATAGGAAAGGAGTTGGATAGGGCGAGAAACAAAAAAGCAAACGATGATTTCAGTTCATAAGAGTCGATGAGACGGGATGATTTGAGTTGGTAACACGAGATCAATGCATGTGCAGAACTAAATAAGAGAGCACAACCAACATGAAGAAGAATATCGACGCATAGAAAATGATTTTCTCAGAAGAATCAGTGCCTACTGAAGAAGAAAAGACTGGTTCTCAGTCTTGATTGGGGAGAGGGATGGGCTTCCAATTGGAACTTGGTTTTGGTTCAAGTTGTTGAGGTTGGCCAACGAGAGGAGAGCTCCGAGCTGTGGGTTGATTTGCATCAAGGTGTTGGCAAGGAGGCTCTGGATGTTAACATGGCTGTCTTGGACCAAGTCTGAAAAACCGATAAATTAGGATAAAAAGCTTGCTTTTAGTGTCTTACTGTTGCGGTAGCTGTTTTGGAGGAGTCCAGCCTTGTAATCCATATTGCTCAAGAGCTCCAAAACGTTGAGTCCTGGCAACAATGGGTTCTGTGGATTCTCATTTGGTGGGGATGGGTTTGATGGGCTTGGAGACGAATCTCCGCTTCCCGAGCTACCATCATCTCTGGATAGTGTTCGTGTAGCATCGATTCTCTTGGCGACTGGTTTTGGTGCTTGACGATTCCTCCTTCGGAGTGTCTGTTTATCGCTAAGCTCAGGTACCACTGTCCAGAAGTGTCCTGAAAAATAAATTATACTTTCATCATATTTTCAGATGCATTTTCGATATTATTCAGGATGATGTTTGTCGTTGCTTCTTGTTTTTAATGCCATGGCCCGACTTTTGACCCCATCCGTTTTTTTCCTAGTAAACATTCGGCACCCACTACTAAACTAGAAAAAGATGATGAGAAAAGGCGAGTTGTTTATGTTATTGTGAGTCTTTCTTCTTCTCTCGGGTTTCACTGACCCTTCCTGCAGAGCTTATTTAAAAAAAGGGGAGATGATGAAGAAGAATAGGTCCAAGTTTTATTTTCAGAATCCCTTCTTATTGTGTCGCACCCTAGTTCTTTTTGCTGGTTGTTTGTTGCTTTGCCTTCTGCCACCCAAGAAACTTTAGAATATAAGATCGGGGCGTCACTCAAAACTGGTAAACAAACATACACATCAGCCCGCCCCGAAGAAAAGAAGAATTCTCAACGAGAAGAAGGAAAAACAGCCAAAACAAAAACACTGGTCCATCTCCTTGACCGAAAGGACTTCCTGGTATAGAACACAAGAAACATATCTATAAAAGCTGCGTCCCTGGAACTACAAAAATGGATGGACATGCGCCAATACACATATCCATTTTACGACACTGAAAAAATAAAGGAGCCTGGGACCAATTGCAGCTGCTGCCTCGGTTCGTAAATTAAAAACATGTTTTGTCGTTCGGAAAGGTCAACGTTTATTGTCAGCTCTTATTTTTTGAGTTTGGAATAAATTGGCTCTGGAACGCGGAAAAATAATTGAATATCTAATATGCACTTCCTAATGAATTATTCAAAGACAACTTTTTTCTGAAGAACATTTTTTCCTCAAAGTGATTCTTGAACTAACGCGTTTGTGCTATAGATACTCTTCTTTTCGCTATCTGTTTAGTTTTACCGCCGCACTTGAAGGTTTCACTATTTTTTTTCACTATATCACCTACAAAACCCCGTGTAATTCCCTTTTTACTTGTTTCCCTTTGCTGATAATCAGCCCATTTTCAAACAATCACATGAAACAAAAAATAGAGAAGGACATAGTGATAGTAGGCCTTGCGTACTATTCTAATCGTGTTGTATGTGTTTTTTGATAAAAAGTGTATGAAAACAAAGGGAAAAAGTGTTTCCACGTACCGACAACTCCGCTTGCAGACGTTTGTTTGAGTGGCAATTTGACAAAGCAATCGTGAAGGCTCAAATTGTGTCGTATCGAGTTTTGCCATCCCCATTGATCGGGCCGGTGTCTGTAGTAAGGGTGCAGCAATCGGATCACCTGGAAAGAAACTCTTTTTTCTCACAGTTTGACGGCTGAGTCATCAGGAAAACATTGAAATATGATGACTCGGGAAAATAATATTTTGGCAATGTCAGCACTGTTTGTTTTCATATTTTTTGCCTATTTTTTTTCAACCAACTCGGTTTTTAAACACACGGAAAAGAAAAAGCAAACATGGTTGCCTGAACTTCAAACTCCTTTTTCACTTTGCCGTTTTAGACTCTCTTTTGCCTCAATGCTCTCGGAGCCCTGTGTCATACTGTAGCTAGACAAACATTTGATGAAAAACAGCCTCGAAATCATGAGGGGTTTTTGGAACGAGAGGAAAAAACTTTGTGGTTAAAGAGTCGCGGCATAATATTTGACATAGAAAAAAATCGAGCTCTCTCTCTCTCTCTGTCACTCAAATAACTTGTGATTTGTTTCAAAACTCTCACTATTTCTCTTGCTGTTTTTTCAGCATCGGTGTGTTTGTTTTTCGATTTATTGGAAAATAAACTAGTGGATTTGTGCCAAACTTGTGGTGTTTGTTTATACATATGTGTGTGTATGTGCAGAATTTTCTGGTAGCTTCCCATCCCAAAAAAAACACGGAATTGACGGAAGGAATAACAATTCTGGTACCACTAGTCCTAACATGACTAGACGGGTCTTTCGTCCGAAAGTGCTGATGTCCTTTCCGTAGCGGAGACCAAGAAAAAGCAATTTAGTCTTTCTGAACGTTACCAGAGCTCAAAATTCACCTACTCTAGTTTGAATGGAAGTGCAAAAATATTGAATTTCTTCCGAAGACGATCAATCAACATACCTGATAGATTTCATTTAATTTTAACCGCTTTTCCGGACTCCTGTCTATCGCTTCTATGATAAGATCTTTATAAGATAGGGAGGGTCGTTCAAATCCGTCTGATGTGGCTGCTACTAATGGTGTCTGGAGAGGCGACTGAATCGGTGACGGCTGTGATGATATAGGTGATGTCGAGCTGTCTGTGTTCATCATTGCGTCTGAGGCTGAAGGCATCTGGATGGTGGACGCCAGTAATTCCATCTGAAATACAGTAACTTTAAATAGGTGTAGGTGTAAATGAGTTGAGAGTTCTGAATACGCAATGAGTAATCAAAGAAAGGAAAGAAATAGAAAAGTTTTGATTTCCATAGATCGGAGAATTAATTGATAATGAGAGAATGAAACCGAGTCAAGAGCAAAAAGAGAAAGTGTGAGAGCTGGTGGGAGTTGTGTTATTATGTTTTGAGCAAGTACCTCTTATTGCTACAGTTTGCCGAAATGGGCGGAGACTTGGCACACACATACGGAAAAAATGTGCAGAAACAGAGCATACAAAAAAAGTGATGTGGTATGATTTTTCAGCTCAAAACTGCTGTGCTTTCTTATCAAGTTTTTAGGAAAAAGAGTGAAAAGTGATAAAGTTTCTTTTTTTCCTTGACTCGAAAAACTTGTGCCAAGTGTGTGACATCACGAATCGGGTAAATTATGCATGTTTTCAAAATCCTCCTGGACTTGGGGATACTTGTAAAATCTGACTTCTGGCATCTGAAGAAGCCAAAACACTTTGCATGTTTCTAGGAAGAACTTTAGCGTTTTTTTGCACAACGGGAAGCTCGGGACTCAAACGGCCAAACAGCCAATTGGTAGAGCGGAACAAATTCAATTTTCGAAACATTCCGTGGTCATTTCCTTTCTATGAAAATTTTTATTCCCGAAGAGAAGGAGGGATAGGATGGAAATTGAAAAATTGGCGGACAGAAGCAAAAAAACACATACAGAAAACAGAAAACATGGGTTTTATCCAAGCTTGTTCTCCCCAATTTTCCGTTTTATCCGACACAAAACATAACGAAACAAAAACACGAAAAGTTTTCCAGGTGGATGATGTTAGAGACAGCTACCGTAACCCGCTTTTGAAATCTTGTTTAGTACGGATAATAGAGTAATATGAGGATTATCCCTACATGCTCGCAAATGAAAAAAAAAAGCAGAGCAAAAAATAGATTCGGCTTGAGAGCAAAACAGGAAAAGCAATCCTAGAATGTTTTGAAGACATAAATCAGTTGTAATCATTCCACAATAAAACGTTTTGTTTCTTTTTTGCAGCTGCTCCAGTTTTTTACTAAAATCCCAGGCGCTTTTCGCACTCTGAAATCCAAAAATCTTCTGTCTGCAATAGCTCCTTCTTCCAATATGAATTGAGAAAATAAGAATGTCCAGTGGTTCGCTTTAAAGTGTTTTTGTTTTCAAATATGGATGGCTCCTTGGGGGTCTAGTGGAGAGTTTTTTTTTGCTCGTCGGGACCCCAGTGTCCATGTGTGAGCCCCACCAACGTTTCAAATTGCTTGCCTGCGGGTGCATACATGCCTGACTGAATGCAAAACAAACAGACAAAAACAGATGGAAGGAAATAGGGCGAGAGCCCCTGGAAAAATGAGACCCCGGTCGCCCGGGGTCGGACTACATGGTCCTTTCCCGAAAACATCAGGATTCTGTCCTTTGCCCTCGAAAACACCTCTTTGCTCCCCACTGTCGCAGTTTTTCCATTTTCATTTCGCCCTTCCCCTTTCACATAAATGAAAATTCTGGAGCAGAAGAGGCCCAAAAAAAAGTCCAAAAATTGATGGATCATTTTTTTCCAAAAAGAGTTTTCTTTTGAACCTAACTTCAAAATACAAGACTCTATGGCAATTTAGGGTTACTGTAGCCGGTTTACAGCTTTTGATTGAGAGGTGATGATAAGGGAAGAAGAAACACATGATGTAAGTATAGTAAGAAAAACATGTCAAAACACTTAAACTTGTGACAAAAACAGGACATCATTATCAGTTTGAGATCGAAGTTCGGAGGAGAAGAAAAAGAGAGTTGATGTGAGAAAGTGATATATATTTTTCTATCTCTTCCAGTCCGCGAATAAATAAGGAACTTCTATCATAGTGTGTGGGAAGGCCATTCCTCCTATATCTCTTCCTCATTTTTTCCTCCAATGAATATTTAATTCATTAGTTGCTGCTGCTGCTCCACGAGCATCCCAGAATACAGAAACCGAAAAAGGAGAAGAAAAGGAGGAGGAGTCTAAGGGAAAAAAAAACACCCAAGAAGAAGAAGAAGAAAACGTGGTGTGGGTCCACAGGAGCAAGTCAAAAGGAAGAAAAATGAAAAAAAAAACGTGAAGTTGAAGTTCTGAGGAGTAGTCCAGAAGAAGAAGAAAAAATAACAATGAGAACAACACATATGTAGAAAAAAGGGAGTCGAGGAATTGTTGTGCTCCTGATGGACGCGACGGCCACGCCCATTTCACGCATGGGTCGCAAAACACGAGAGAATAGGCGAACAAAAAAGTTTTTCAAAGAAATGGGGGGAGGAGAAGGACAAAAAAAATGGTTGAAAAGGACGGGAGGAGCAAAATTTGTTTCTATCGCCTTTTTTTGATTTGATGGCCATGTTTTTGCCAAAGCAAATTTTATTTAGGGTGGGGAAAGCAGGACTATGAGGATTCGAAAATTCTCGAACAATTGAGGGCCCAAACGGCAGGGTTCAAAAAGAAGGTCTATCCAAGGAAGTCCCACTGAAAGTTAATTAAAGAGTTTTTGGGACCCAAAAGAACAACGGAAGGAGAACACATTCTTAGGCCCTTCTTTTCTTATCTCTCTCAGTTTTTTTCCTGGATGGTCTTTGAAAATGTCTCTCCTGCAATGATATCTGTTTGATCCAGAGAGTAAGATGTTTATCTCTCTAGTCCTCAAGGAAAACAACTTCTGTTGTCGCCACCCCCACTTCAATTTATCTCTTCCGATGTTCGCTACTTGGAAAAGCCAGGTGAAAGAGGAGGCAGCGTAGAACACGCCAATCGAGTGGATGAAGAAAAAAAACGAGGGAGATGACACAGAAAAAAAAAGAAGCAGAATGAAAATTGAGTAATTAGATGTTCTCAAAGATCTCGAACTTGACGCTTATTCTTGTTGCAAAAGTATCATATTAATGAAAAGAAAAACAAGAATTAGAAAGATTGTTAGGGGAACTAGAGCTTATCGACACTGGAAGTGATGAATTTCCGGAGTAAAATTAATATGGGAGGTCGGAAAAATCTAGAATGGAAAGATTCAAAAAGAAAACACGAGTTTGGGACAGTGGCTCTGACACATTCAGCTGGCTAACAGTACTCAGACAAAAGCGTCGGGCCTGAAGGGAAACATGACATCACTATTGCTGAACTTTCAAAAATTTTTTGGATGAAGGACACCTTTTTTTGGAGGTAAGAATTCTCTCATGTTTCTTTCTCACTCGCAGACAATTTTTGAAAAGAAGCAGAGAAAAAGTCCACGGATCGGCGTACGTCAAGTGAATCAGTCCGATCTTGCAAATATTGCGACAAAACAAACACTAGATCCTTGCCATTGTCGGTCTGTTGCTCTTGGTGGGAGTGTCTGGAAAAAAACGCCTGCCTCGCAATTCAATTGTCATGCCCTGAGGTTACTGTACCTAGAAGGACAGTTCAGTTTTCAACGTACTTCGTCATCTAGACACGCGTCTTTCATCAGAGACAAGAATTACACGAAAAAGAAAAACAAAGTGCATTTCTTATCAGCTTGGGAAAATAGCGACACAGTCCACGATTGCGCGATGATAATACGACACTAAAATGTTGCGTTATTACCTCGCTGCAGAAAAAAAAGCACTGATTACATACGTACACACGAGCTGAAACTCGGTTTTAGAATAATACAGTGGAGAAACAAGAAACAGAAAAACAGATAACACTCTCGACTTGATGCTTGCTTTGACGTGCAAACCGTCGAGGCGCCAGCTAGGCAAACGAAGCTCAAAAAAAAACCGACGTTAAACGACATAAATGACATGGAAGAAGCATAAAAATGAAAAATTGAAGACGATGAGGAATTTTGGGAAAAAAAATCGGAGCAATCTAGAAAAGCTTGAAATTTGGAATAGGTTTGATAAGAACTCGGAAGGGTGGAAGACTTTAACGAAAAGTCGCCAGAGGAAGATCCTAGAATCCTACCAAAGGTAAAATAATGAAAATAAGCAAAAGCACAGATGCTCACGGCCGTCAACGTGATCGGGATCGGAATGTTTCAAGCGCTACCTACAATTGGCGGGGCGCCGCCGCGCGGGTGGCGCCCGGGAGGAGACGGCAAATACATGAGGTAGGCTTCAGAGTGCGTGCGACAGATGGGACGACCAGTTTTCTTGAAAAAAATAATAAACATTTCGAAACACCAGAACCCGGTTTTTTCGGGGGCACTCACTCGTCGCGCTCTTTGCCGTCTGCTGCCGTTGCTGCTTCCTTACGCGCCTCTCTCCCGCGCCCTTGGCGTTTTTTTTGTCCGCGCGGTAAAAAAATTGCCCCATCGCGCTCGTATTTCCACGCGGAAAACTGTGTGCCCTCATCCCGTACGTGTACTTAGGCGACGCCCGTCTACAGTGTCTTGCGCTCCTAAGCGTGAAAAAAAAGAACTACGCAAAACGGATATTTGTATTGGCAAACATCATTGGATATGCGTCACTGATTTGGGACAGGTTGATGATAATAGTAGGTTTCCAGGGATTCAATATGCAAATATTCTAGATCTATCTCTCTCCTAATTTATATTCATCGATTTTGAAGCTTTGTTGCCGTTCTTAGCCATTTGTTTTCAAGCATGCTAGCTACAGTACCCTCTTTTCCATTCATAAGAATCTGGAACCACTCGAACTTCATTTTCTACGTCATCAACACTTTCACTATTATGATCACAAGATTCTGTCAAAACTTTTCTTCCTTATCAGGTGTTAAAAGTGAAAAAATGCGGTAAAGTGCAATCATATCGAAATAGAAGTATGATTGAACTTTTGAAATCGGATGTCACATCAATTGAAATAAAAATAACAGAGGCAAAGAATACTGTGCCAGGCGTGCCTATGAAACAAAAACGTCTCTATAATCCTTTGTGAGAGGAAAAAAAAGAGATAGTTCCAAATGATATCGTCAGGGGGTATTTTTTAAACACCTACAGTTGTCGGAAACAAAAACAACGTCGTCAGGGTGGGGGGTGAAAAACGAGTGGGCAGATGAGAGAGAAATTACACCGAATCAAAAAACTGCAAGAAGATAGCGAAACTGTAGGAGAAGACCCGCCGCATAGTTAACTAAGATCAGAGCGTGATGAACGAGGAACATTGTTGGCAGAGGCCCAAATAGGTTTCTGTTTACGGTGTATCGACTAGGTGAAAATAAGAGAAAAAACGGTTCCAATACAAGAAAAATGCGTTTATACTACTTACATCGTAACCACCACAGTCTCAAGTGTTTGTATTCGTTATATCGAGTGGTGGTTAAGAATCAGTGTGAGAAGTAAGTAAGTTTGCCAACCCGTCAAGACTGTATTTGCCAAAACAATGGTTGGCGGATTGCGCAACCTAACTATAAATAAACTTCAGGGGGTGAGAAGAAGTTTCTCGAGAGTGGGGAGACTCTGTTATTGAATAACAATGCATTTGTCATGTTTTTCGAAAAATGTGCTCAAATCGAAGGGACCTTCTGAATCTGACAGCATTACCAGGAAGACGAGAATGAAGGATATGACTTCTCTTTCAAAAAGTGCTTTCGATTCTTGATGGCCGAGTAGCTTGTTCTATGCTCGTAGGTTATTTCCGGAAACTACGATGTTTTTTTTCTTTTTTGTCGCCTATTTTTGTTGCTTCATCGCCCAATGAATGTGTGAAAATTGCGTCGTCTTCATTTTCTTCCATTTCCGACATGGAAATTTTCCAAGTTCACCCTCTTACGTCGTCTTCTGGCTTCTTCTTCCTCTCACCGCCACCACCGCCGTACAGATCTTTGGAACGATCCACTTTGCCTTTCGAACAGTGAGAGCGAAAAGGTTTTTTCGGCTTTCTGGTAGTTAGGAGTGGTTTTTTCAAGTGTTATCCTTTGCGGCAAAAGCGCATTTATTTACTTTCGAAAACGGGCACCGATGCTGCTGCTGGCTGCCGATGCTTCATAGGAGGCCCTGCCTCGCATTCAAAGCAGCACAATTACATACAAACATCTACAAACATTCATACACACTTGCCCCGTTTTGTGCCAACTCGACGCAAATACAAACAAACATTTTTGCCAAATAACACATTTTTTTAATGCTCCCCCGATCCTTCCGTTGACGCAAGAAAAACAGGCACGCACGTGGAAAATTGTGGAACATGACTCAGAATCCGAACTAGATCCAAAAGAAACTCTAGGATCCCAGTATAAATTATTATAAGTTTTCAGACTCATTATAAGTCGTTAACAAGCTGGAAATGAGTTCAAAACACATAAATGCTTTTTGACCTCATTTTTCCTCTAAGTGGCAGAGACTGCGATCAAAAAACTAATTGCTCCAGCAAAACATCTTCAGGAGCACAATTCTCTTTTTGCTCCAGATTAGTTCTCCCATGATGTCAGGGAAAAGAAAAAGAAAACAGTAAAATAAAGCCCACCTGGATACTCGGCGGCTTCTCACTGAAAATCTGATTTGTTGTCGGCGACATTGTGACGAACATCCAAGATTTGGCCAGCTACTGCTTGTAGGGCCAGAGGAGACGCTCCTGAATAACTTGTATAAAAACTTTTTAGGTTTATGGGAGGAGCAAAAATGACAAAGATGACAAATAAGATACATAAATTGGTACGATGGTACATCCTACAGCTGCATGAATCAGAAATCGAGGGATGATTAGTATAGTGTCGAGGTCGAACACCTGTTCTTCGTGCTTGGCTGGAACCAATCACAGATGTCTTGCAATTTTTGAAAATTTCTAGAAAGGGGCTATTTACACATTCTAGACCTTGGAAGGACCTGAAAAAGCACTGTGTTTTCGTCGCGCAAAGTTCGTTAAATATTCATAGGCGTCCCTCTCTCTCTCTCTCTACCCTTTCCTAGGAATAGGGGGACCCGGGTTTCTTTTTTCCGCCTTCTCCTTCTTCATCATCGTTGTCGTCTTCTTCTTCAACATCTTCTACTTTTTTATGTGTTGTTAGCCAAAAAAAAAAAACGGCTGAAGATCAAGAAACTTTTTTTTTGAGATGTATGCACATTTTTTTCGCGCTCGTCAACACTTGAGAAGTAGAAGGATTTTTCGAAGCAAAAAAAGTTCTTTTTGAGCCGATGGAGGAATTTGAGAATTTGATGCAAGAATAAGAGATAGGATAGGATAGTCGTTAAAAGTGTCAGAAAACTGCGAAATGTTATTTTCACAAAGTCCCTTTTGAGAACTTCCTCTATTTGTATTGAAAAAATCAGAAAACTTCCAGTGATTTCTGTTGTAACCTAGACTTCCAAACTTAATAATCCCGAAAACACAGACTCCGCCCCAATAATAACAAGTGAAATCAGATTATCCATAGAAAAATAATATGAGTGTTTTTGAAGATCAGAATATGGCTTCTTCCATGTTGCGAATATAGAATGGGGCGTTGATTTGAGGGAGCGAGGCTATTGTATGCTATTCAAAAACAACGCGTACCTGGACAAAACATTCGGTCTGTCAAGCCTTGGAAGTAATTCAAATCTTTTTTTGAGGCTTTTTTGAAGTTAAAACTACAAAAAAAACTTTCAAAAAACACCAATCCAAGTTCTGGAAAAGAATGGAAAATTGACTGCGTGGATGACATGTAAAAGGGAAAATTGCAACATAGTATTTTCATTCCTCCGACTAGAAAAAAAAACTAGTTCTAAAAATCAAACACAAGTACGTAATGCATGAATGTATACGTGTATCCCTAATAGGCTTAGGGCATTCTCCCGACGAACAACAAGTTCCTGAAAGCGTTCTTCACTTTTTACAAAAGCTATGAAATATGAAATATGAAAAAAAAATAATTGGGTTGGATTATTACTTTTTCAATTTGAAAAAAAAAAACTGTAGAACAAAACCATATAAGCGGGATTTGATCCGCCACCATGATCCCCTTGTTTGTGTTGTTAAAGAACATTTAAATAGAACAGAGAATAGGAAACAAAAAAATTCTGGTATTGGTGTTTGTTGGAGTGGGCGATTTTTCGGCTACGGTAGGTAGGGAAGCATACTAGAAACAAGATGGGAATTTCAGTTTCGAATTTCTATCCTGAAAACCCAAAATACTTCAGAACAATGTTACGGAGAAGAGAGTAAGAAAATGAGTTCTAGGAAATCGAAAGGGGAAAAATTTTAAGACTATGTGTCGTTCTAATGTCCAACCGAACAATTGGTTGCATTTTTTGAGTGAAGGGTCCTTTTCTGTTCTCACAAAAACATCTGAAGAGCCTCTAAAATAGCGACATTTGGAGACGTGTTGACCAAAAACATATTGGTTCTATTGGTGTGCACAAAAATATGTATGCATGGATGAATGAGACAAAAGAGAACCAACCCAAAAATGGAGCACACAAAAAAAAGAAGAGTGGAATAGAAGGACAAGAAGAAGAAGAAGAAGAAGAAAAATAAACGTTTTTTTTTCGCACAAAAACACTTTTCAGCGTCATGCATTCAAAGGACGCCTTCCGCCATTCTGGGCAACCTCTCTTTGTGCTGGATGGGGGCTCATCGGTGAACAGAAGGCACTCATCGTTTCACTTTATTCAATTTGCCAAGAACGACGTGAGTTTTCCAGAAGCAGAAGTCGTGTGGTCCCAGTGGTCTGGGTGAGAACGACATTGAGCCGGAAAAGGGGCGTGGTAGCCACACAAGAACATGTTCTGGAGAGGATTCAAGATCAAGATGGATGAATTTGTGGATTACGTTGATTGCCATGGGGTCGTAAAACATGTTGGTCCTACACCCCGATGTCATGTACTTAAGTTTACGACTTGGGGGCATTGAATTGAAAAAAAAGCCTCGCTTTTGAAAAACAACTTTGTACTACAGGGTGCGGCAAAAGTATTGAAACAAAAAGTTTGACGCTAGCTGGCGCGCGCTGACGCATTTTTCATGTTTTGATATTATGTTTATATTCTTCCCCGTCTCTTCCTTAGTAATTCTGTGAAGTTTCATGTTCCTATCTAAATTTTTACAAAGATGGCACCGCTTTCTGTACCCCTACTTTGACTTTTTCCTGCTTTTGGCAGATTTTTGTGAACAAGCAACCGAGCCAGTAATACTACTTATAGTGAAAATCATGTTTTCAAAGTCATGGTGCCATAAATCTTGCAATATTAGACGACTCAAAAGTATGTAAAACCAGCTCATACAAAAAAACATGTTTGGCAGAAAGTACCAAAACCAGTTGTTCCAACTTTCTCCCCAGAAAAAGATGGCCTGTCTCGAGTCAGATCACAATCCGATGAGGTTTTCTGTACTGGGATTTTTTAAAGCATGTGTTTAAGTTTATTTTCACATCTTTTTGGGTGCTCTCAATTTTGTTTTCACAAAGGAATGGGGCAATTTGCCTACAAACCACCCCCGTGCCACCATAGATGCTACCCGAAGATGTTGAACCCCGCCATCAGTAACCGAGCGATCAGAAAGGGACAACTATAGATCAATTTTGTTATAAATCTCTTCGAGAAAATCCAGTTAAAATTTGAAGCCGATACGACTATTTTCCGAGAAGTTGTGACGTCTTCTTTTTGTTTCAATACTTTTGCCGCACCCTGTACATATGAAGGACGCAATGTTTTCAAAACCCGGCTTCCGTTTCGAAAAGCTTTCAGAATTGTGTCGCCACCTAGTAGAGCTCAAAAATTTTTTCGCTCACTGAGCATTGCTCGATGGATTACTGTAGTTGAAGGAAGGAAACAAAAGCATATTTTCAATAACATGTTGTATGTCTCTCTTATCACTACAGTACAAAAAGTTAGAGTAAAAACACTGCTCACTTTTTCAGTTTGTAACTATTGGCGTAACAGTTTTTAAGAGCAAACATAACATGCGGCTCATGGAGAAAAGGGGAGAAGCATTAAACACAATTCGAAAAAATGAGGACAGTTTAGCTATGGTGCTCTATGAATAGGAAGTGGTTATGAATTGAAAAGGGCACGATTTGTTATTGTTGAAAAAAGCAATAATATATTTGACACACTGTTTTGAATGTTTTCAGATTGAGTTGGCGTAAAAATAACATATGTCCCTTGATTCAATACTTTTAATTCGAGAATAAAGGGTTACGGTAGATGAATAGGGTCAAAGATTAACATACTTTCTCTAATAGAAGCTCACCCAAACCGTTAACTTCTAGCTAAATTATCTTTAAGCATGGGAAAGGTATCGAACACCTGTCAACCAATAAAATACTGGTGATATTGTGATGAATATTTCACCAATCGACAAATGTATGGTATTTTTTATCGCAATATAGATGAATGAGCTAAAAGTTGACAGATAGGGTGAGCTTCTATTAAGGAAATACGGTAATTCTATGAAAGTGAAAAAGTCCTAGAATGAATTCTTGAAATGTTTCTGGTTTTACGAGAATTCAGTACAAAAACAAAAAGATTATCCTATTTTTATAGCTTCAAAATAAAATCAAGGTAACAATCCTGCACACACGGGTAGCTACCGTAATCCTTCGAGAACTTCAATGTTCACAACACACACTTTTAGATGCTAGCCTCTTCTGCTTTTATATCAGATTAGCTGAGGAATCCCCCAAACAATTCTGCACACCGTCTTAATCCTAGACAGATTACACCAAACGAATGTCATGGTCTGTTCGTCTTGAAGTTCATTCGCAAAGCGAACACCGAAATATCAAAAGAGCTGAAAATTTTGACATCAAATTTCACGAAGAAAAAAATTCGTTCAATATATTTCGATCTCCTATCTTTCTTTTTGCTGCTTTCAATTATCCCGAAACACAACAACAAATTTTTGAAACAGTGTAATACTACTACGACTCGTGGTGTTGCAGATCGGGGGGTCCCGGAGGCGGTCGTTCCATGCATACGAACAAAAAGAAGGGATGGGACCACTGATAAAGATTGATGATATCGGATATCCGACAATTTTTACTATGTGATCAAAAACAAAAGAGAGAATAACATCGAGCCGAATATCCCATCTGTTAGTCGGACCTACCAAGAAACAAAAAATATATTAAAAATTTCAGAGTTTTTAGAGTTGCTCCAGATCCAGAATCTGAAATGGAGCAGAGGTCAGATATGATGTTTGGACAGATTTGTGGAAAAATAAGTCAAAACACCTGTTCGATTATAGTTTCCGTTTGTTTTTCATGACAACATGACCTACCCGGAAAAATAATGACAAAAAAACTACCTCAACGAAAACAAAATGTTTGAAAACATTTAATTTAATAATTCAGAAGGTGCCTAAGATCATCAAAATGTTCCAGTGCCTTATCACAAAAATATAGAGCTGAAAACAAAAATTGTTTCTCCACAAGACCACCTTGTCGAGCACAATGGCTCGTATCTTCTGGTTTTTTGAAAACATTGCATTGAAAGAAACAAACAAAGTATCCGATTTCACAAAAATAAAGGCTCCTCGTGGTTTCAGAGTGAAGTTTCAGTCAGCTCTTGTAACAGCAAAAGGAAGACATCGAGAATTCTAAAAATGTTATTTTCGAGCAGGAAAAAATTGTTTAGAAAAAATCCCTCATCTACTGTAGCGATGATCTGTGGCCGGAATTTTTTTTTCGAAATGTTTCTTAGTGAGCTCTCATGCTCCATATGCTCGAAAACAAACAAAAGGCTTGGGAAAATGGGGAAGTCGAATGTAAAAAAAACATATGAGAGAATGGAAATTTTTTTGGAATATTGGAATATTCAAAAAGTGGGAACATGGACTCTTTTTTCCATGTAAATGTTAATCCTTTACTTGCTTGTATTGCTTATCACTGAATAACTATTTTGAATTGCAAGATACCGTATACAGTACCGGTGAAGGAGATATGTAAAATGTGTATTGATTTTCGGTGATTTCGATTCATATCAGGAGACTGGAGCTCGGCTATCAAGTTTCCGAACACTTTGAAAATTTTGGATTGTGTAAAACAGACCTGGATTGGAAACTTTGCATTGACAGAATTTTCGAAAATTCCTGATCATTTAGCCATTTGCCGATTTCTTTGAGGCACCTGTTTCTCACATTTTCTGTACAAATATGAACCAAAAAGGGGTGTTTTTCAGAAATCGGCAAGTAGCTGAAAAACGAAGAATTTCCAGGAAATTTTGTGAATGCGAAGTGTTCAACCTAGGTCTGTTTTATACCCTCCCAAAGTTTCAAAGTGATCGAATAGTAGAGCTCCAGACACCTGAAAATGGTCAAAATTCACTGCAAAATGCGTTTTTCTATATCTCAATGACGGCTACTGTAACTTCGAACTTTCCAACTTTTTTGCTCCAAAACACTTCTTGCTTTTTCCGGTTTTCAGACGTTGGCGACATACTGTCGTTCTCAGATAACGCTTTACCGTTTGTTTTGCGGAGCACAAAATAATTATGACAAAGAGAGATGCTTGAAATTGATAACTTGAAGTGTCAAACCGTACGATGTCTTTTCACATTCGGAAGAAGAAATAATAATAATAATTGATGATGATCACGTGAGAATACAAGTGGTCGTTTTTTTTCAACCGATGAGGGACGATTTTGGAAAAAAAAACTGTCAATTCGGGGTCGGTCATACCAATCAGGTTGTTAAACTTTTTTTTGAAACACAAACAACAAAAATAACAAGGGGTTTTTCATGTTGGGAACTGGTTTCGAAACATTGAAATGAGGTTGAACATCGGGCAACATTGAACGAGAGACCGACGGTGAAAAAAAAATTGCAGATTTTTCAACACTGTTTTTGTCATCGTTGGAGGTATTTGAGTACTTACGGTTGATTGAAACACAAAGTTGGAAGGAAAAGTTTTTAAATGTCTAAGGATCAAAAATAAAAACCTGGAATGAGTCCTTCAAAAAAAACAGAAGGAGCTAGACCGATTGGAGAGATATAATGAGTCAGCCAAAGTTCCATCAAGTGATTTCTGATCAAAACAGCAAAGTGTGAAGTTCCTCTCATCATTCTTCCCATTCTCAGAGAAAGAAAAGAAACAAATCAAAATTGTTTTATCTTCTTTATAGATATTCTATCTCTAGAGTAGCCGTGAGAAAAAAAACCATCTACATACATTCCATCACTTGTCATCAGGCGGAAATAATACAGTTAGTTCATGAAACAATCTCGCCGCCCTTACAAATCACATAAATCAAACTAATCGCTCTCGAAACATACACATATACAACATAATTACCTGTGAAAACACGGAAATGATATTTGAACATGAAAAAAGATACTCTAGTTGGAATTTGTTCAACTTCTAGTAAAAATGAGATCAAAAGCTCAAGTTTAAACTATGACTCACAATCAGGATCTAGATGAATCAATATAGGGAAGGTGTTTGAAAACTTTGAGAATAAAAAAACAAGGCTCAATTTGTTTTGTCCAGTCAACCTGAACGAACAGTGAAACATTGCAATGGTCGCCACGTCCTGTCTCAATATGAGTCAGAAGGGGAGCCTTCAATACCAAACAGTATCAATTTCAAACTAACAAGTGAAGCTAGGAAGCTTCGAAAACTGTTTGAATATTCAAAAAAGCGCATGGGGGCGGTGTATGTCGTGTTATGGGAACGTTTCATTGTTTTTTGGTTGCATATTATTGTTTCCATGTGTGGGTGTTTCGAAATTTTCAACGAAATTTGATTTTTATTCTTTTTATGGCTTGGGAACGTTTTTGAATTTCAGTGAGGGAAGTGGGAATAATGATCGGTTTCAAAATATATACTTCAATGATTACTGTAGATGGTTCTTTACATTCCAACAATCTTAATTTCGGCATTGAGATAAAACTTCGAGCTATATTTCCCATGGGACAACTGCAGAACTCGTTTGAAAAAAAGAGGTTCATTCAGGAATTGATTTAGACCCAATAATTATCGATTAAGAAGTGATTATTCAAAATAACTGAAGTCTCAAAACAACTCAATTCCCCTACTCGCTAGTTTTTCGAACTCTTGGGAAAGGATGAGGGAAAAATAATCAATTTCAGGACACATACTACAAACATTACAGTAGATTTAATGTATCTGGAATAATCTCAAAGTGGTAAGCAGAAGTCAAATTAAAGTTGTTATCTGAGAAAGGTTACTTCATTCAGAAGGAGTTTGCAAACGTTCTAAAAATTGTAACAATTCCAAGCCTTTTTTTGCTCTAAGCCGAATTTTGAAGGATATTAAATAATAAAAAATTGGAATTCTCAAAATCACATTATAGTAATCAAACTATATTTCCGTTTTTTGAACACTTGGTTGGGTCTCTTCCCGTCGTTACTCAACTGTCCAAAGATTATCTGGGATTATTATTGTCCAATTTTTAGTTTGTGATCTGTTTTTTTTTTTCGGCAACTGATCTTGTTCTAAACTCTCAAAAACTACTTGATCTACAAAAGCCTTCCAAGTGAGATTTCTTGCGATTGTTAGCTCAAAAATCAGTGAGCCAATAGTCTGTTATGGCACCGTGTTTTGTTGACTTAGCCGAGGGCAAAAGTTAAACAATGTGCGCAAAAAATTCGAAACTCTCTTTCCTACCCTATTTTACGTGGATCGCGCGGAGCACCAACACTTTCCCTCCATTCATCTCTCTCACACAGCTGGAGTGTTTTGCTACGTTTTTTGGCTCCCAATTTCAAAGAATGGATCGGAGCGCATCAACATTCCCAACGTGAAACGCGAGCATATAGAACTTTTTCAGACGAATACCGGAAAAGAAACAAATAGAGCACAATTGGCAAAAGAAAATACGTCAGAGAGAGAGAGAAAAACGAAAGGACAAACACGCCTGTGCCGGTGGCTACAGAAAACAAATAATATATGGTGCAGCATTGCGGAGCAACAGCAACAAAAACTTGATCCTGGGAAGCTTGGAAGTATTACGCAACAAGCGGGCGATACGGTCGCGCCGGAGCACAACGTGGAACTTCGTTTCCAGGGATTTTCGTACAGAAGGATGACTAAGAAATCTAGGGAATGACTCAAAAGTTCGCACCTGGATTGGAAAAGACAGGATCAAGCCGTACAGGCAAGTACAAATGTTGCAAAACAGAAAAAAAAAACAACAGTAAGCGAAGAGAGAACAGGTTACCGGAAATGGGAATGCTGAAGAGACACGAAAAAAAGCTTTGCCTTGTTCAGAAGAAGAATAAGAATAAGAAATAACAAATTGCAGAGAGAAAAACGATGTGAAGTTCTAGAAAGAAGTTTGACAAAGAAGCTAACACGTGATTAATCGGGGGAAAATAGTCAGTAAAAAAGAACTAGAACTGTCTGATGAGTTTTTAGAAATTTTTGAAGAATATTAAGGTTCTTAAACTTGGTATTTTTCAAATCTCATAAAACTATTTGTTTTGATGTAATTTCTGATATAAACCAAACCGATTTGAAATCACACAGATTGATGAGAATTCGTTAACTCGAATTAGGAAAATTTCGTCATTTTATATTTGAAAGAAATGCTGTTGTAGTGTATTTTTTGCAAAAAAAAAGATAGGAATAGACAGAGCTACAGTATAAAGATTAAATAATTTTGTACGATTTGTATCAAGGCTCTCACACTTCCAAGTTTGAGCTTAATCATTTCGATTCTTAGTAAAAATATCAAAAATTGTCAGCATACAAAACTCTTTTGAAATTCTGATAAACAGTTTATCAGCTGAGCAATTTTTCTATCAAATTCACAGAAATCGAAAAAAAATTGGCTCAAAAGTAAAAGTACAGGAGCTATAACAGGGTTTACGGTAAATCAATATAATAAGCATTCTTGTTTTTGTCTACCTATGGATGATTCATATAAAACAAAAAAGTAATCATTAATCCCAGGGAACTGGTTACAATGAGATTCCGTAGATACGATTTCAAAAACAAGGTGTTTTGCCGGTTTCCTTGAATTATCGGAGAACGATGAAAAAGGAATTTGTTTGTGTTAGGAGAAGTTTAAAAATGGACAGGAACGATTGATAACTCTAAAGGCATATAACGATGTTACGATTCAAAAAAAGCAGAGGCTTGATCAGCAAAATATGATTGTTTGTGTGCTAACATAACATATGAATCAGAAGGTATACGGTATTGAGATTAATAATATTAATAATAAATTGAACAACAATACATTGGGATCATTCGAAATAAAAAACAAGCGTCTTACAATGTTGCGCGTCTGATGAATGAGAAAAGAAGAGGAGCCAGAAGAAGGAAAAAAACAGATGTCTTACAAAATAGAGGAGAATAAAGGGGCTCCTAATGAATTATGAGTTCGGACCGATGCGACATGACCTCGCCTTTTGTTTATATGTAGTCCTTTTTTCTGGAGACATTCAAAAATAGTCTCAACTTTCTCAAGGATGGTAAGACCTTCACACAGACAGCAAAAACGTGTCGGCGGATTTCTTCTAAGAAGAGCGAAAACTGTTTATTTTGGCATAAACGTGTTTAGCATCGCAACCTTGACGACGAAGGGGGGATGAAAAAAAAACACAGAACTACAAGGATGAGTCAGGTGGCGTTCGGACTGTTTCTCTCCTCTTTTCCAAACAACACGTAGATGTAAAGTTTAAGACGAGGAATAAGAATGAGAAAAAGATTAAGCACGCATATTGCCTCGAGACGAACATCATGTACATGCTTGAATAGACCGAACTGAACTGTAATTGCGCGGTGAGGTGAAAATGAAAACATACATATCAAGTCTGAGAGGAGAGATTGAGGAAACAGATGTGAGATTTGTTTTGAATCAGATACGGTATGAAGGGTTAATTGCAACTATTAGCCCTCCCCCTCTTCAGGCGTATCCTTCAAGGACTTCAAAACATTTGACATTGAATTTTGAAAAGGAAACAGAAACAGAAACAATTTTAAAGGTTTGAAACAACATCCACTTCCTGTGTCCTATCAATGAACACGTTCAGATAGGTTATCAAAACTGATAAAGGAACGAACGATTTCCGATCATAAGAACGATGTATGTGTGTTGTGGTTATCATGATAAGAGGAACTATGGTATATCAATTAGATGACGATTAGCATTTGGAAATAATTGAGAGTGCGTTGGAGAGGATGAAAAAACGCGAACGATTGAAGCTAATGCAGGATTCGTGAAGGTAGCAAAAGTGTAGATTATCTGGCAGAGTGGAAAGAAAAAACACACGAAAAGCGCGGAGGCATGTAGGGCATTTGTTATTAGTTCGTGGTTGCTTTGAATCGGAAAAATCTGGGTGGTAAGTGAAGGGGGGGAGGATAAAAGAGAGAGTGGATCGAAACATGGATACACTTTTGAAAAAGGTGAGTGCAAGACACCGCAGACTTACATTCAAGTGAAAGGACAGCACAGAGAAACAACCGAAAATCCGTGAATTCGTTGAGCGAGCGAAAGTTTCGGATCATCAAACTGTCGAAAGCGAGGCAGAGGGGGGAGTGTCACAACAATCGACGAAACCAATCTTCTTCGTCTACTTCATCCTGACATTTTTTCGAGAGGAGGTGAAGCGAGGACTACTACATTGCATGTTTTTTTTCCGTAAAATCTAAGGAGGTGAAAGTGCATTTTGGTAAGGATATAGTACAAGCATCCTTTCAATCTTCTTAGAATCTCATGGGGCGGTTCAAACAGGTTTCAGACTCTGCTTGTGTGTGTTTCCATTCCGAATTTCGACACTTTTTATTCATCAAAGGATGAAAGAGGAGAAAGCAAAGAAGACGTTGGTGGGGGGTGAAAAGAAGGCGATGATTTCAAACGAAAACGGTATCTTTCTGTCTGGCCTGCGCCGACAGGTGCGTCTATCTTTGTGTGTTTTGACGCGCCAATAAGGAAAAATCAGACAAGGGCATCTATCACAGGATTTCACTTTTTTTACGCGCAAAAGGTCTATCTACCGTACTGATGATAATTTGGCGGGTCTTTGATGACGATTGAAATTCAACTTTATCCGTTGGTCTTTGGTACATCGATAATGGGATAACAAATCTTAGATAGAAGCTGGAGTTTTTAAGAATCTCTCCCATAATCTTGGGATCTTATAATCAGAGATTCTGAGATTCTCAAATTTGAAAGTACCAGAATCCAAAAATTTCAAACTTCCAGGATCTTAGAATCTCAGAATCTCAGAATCTCAGAATCTCAGAATCTCAGAATCTCAGAATCTCAGAATCTCAAAATCTCAGAATCTCGGAATCTCAGAATCTCAGAATCTCAGAATCTCAGAATCTCAGAATCTCAGAATCTCAGAATCTCAGAATCTCAGAATCTCAGAATCTCAGAATCTCAGAATCTCAGAATCTCAGAATCTCAGAATCTCAGAATCTCAGAATCTCAGAATCTCAGAATCTCAGAATCTCAGAATCTCAGAATCTCAGAATCTCAGAATCTCAGAATCTCAGAATCTCAGAATCTCAGAATCTCAGAATCTCAGAATCTCAGAATCTCAGAATCTCAGAATCTCAGAATCTCAGAATCTTAGAATCTCAGAATCTCAGAATCTCAGAATCTCAGAATCTCAGAATCTCAGAATCTCAGAATCTCAGAATCTCAAAATCTCAGAATCTCAGAACCTCAGAATCTCAGAATCTCAGAATCTCAGAATCTCAGAGATTCCAGGAACATCAGGATATCAGAATCTCAAAATCTCAGAATCTCAGAACCTCAGAATCTCAGAATCTCAGAGATTCCAGGAACATCAGGATATCAGAATCTCAGAATCTAGGATTCCAGGAACATTAGGATCTCAGATTATCGGAATCCCTAAATTTTTAATTTCAGAACTTTAGAGTTTGAGACTCTTGGAATCTTAGAACCTCAGAATTTCAGAACCTGAAAACCCGAGAATCCAAGAATTGCAAAATCTCAGAATCCGAAAATTCCAAATTCGCGAAATCTCGACATTTCCAATTTTGAAAGAGTGACTTTAAATATCAGATTATTCCATATTTTTGGATCCTCAGAATCTCAGGTTCCTAGAATATTAGAACCTCAGAAACGGAAAAATGTTTTCAAGGTGAGATATCATCTTCTACCGTATCAAAACCTATTTTTAGCAGTTGTGCTAGAAATATCCGGTTGTTTTCCAATATGTGCAACATCAAAATAAATTTTTTTCTAATACATGTTTCCAACTTAGGCATAAAATTTGTTTTCTCTTAAAAGCGCTTCGATCCGAACCGGTAGTCAAGAAGTGAGGAAGGGTAAACACACGGAGAGAAATCGTCAAAATATGGAAATGCATGTAAACTGAGAAAACTAATGAGATTCAGAACCTGATTCAGTGGACAATTCATACTTGACAAGAATGTATCATATGTTTGTTTTTCGTGTCGGTGTCTGACTTATTCTGAATTGAATTGGAGATTCAAAATTCTGAGAAATCGTAAATTTTTATATAGGGGTTGTGGGTTCCCGGAAATTTGGGGTAAATTTATGAGTTTATTTGTCAAAGGAACAGTAGTCTGGCTGCGTGAAACTCAAAAAATCAAAAGAGATAGGGTTATGTAGATTGTCTGAAATCTTCCATTGTTCATGAAAATACAGCACATATCAATTAGATACTCAAAAACGATTATTTCACTTCATTTCTGACCATTTCGACCATCTTAAGAGTCTGTAGCTCGGCTGTAACAAACCTAAAGATTGAAAACTTGGCATTGATGGAAATTCTCAAAAATTTCTAGTTTTTCATGTATCTCTGGATTTCTTGAAGAAACCTGATTTTTTTTTTACATTTTTAGCAAAAAGAAGGGGGCGTCTTTCAAAGTTTTCCAAATAGCTGAAAAACTAGAGATCTTCAAAAAATTATGTGAACGCAACATTTTCAATTTGGGCATGTTTCACAGGCTCCAAATTGGAAACTCGGAAGCCGATCTCCAGACTTCTGAAAATAGTCAAAATGGACAAAGATCCACTGAAAATAACGTTGTGTTTATTTTATTGAGTGGTACTGTAAGTAATGCAAAGTTACTAATTCTTTCAAAATCTATATGTTCTCTGAACTTTTTTCCAATCCTCATCAAGTGTAATTTTCCTATTGACGCCGACAAAAAAGTGGAGGCAAAAGCCTTTTTATTTTGACACAGCATAATTGCGACTTGAAACGAATGCGGAACTTATGTTCCAAAAGTACCTGATTGGTCATGTTTTTTGTTGCATTCTGCGGTGCGCAAGCTTTTTTGTTGTAATACCTTGCGACTGTGTTTCGTTTCAGAAGTGATCGTAAACCGAAACAGGTGGGTTGTTTTGCCCTATCCCATTCTCGTATTTCTCCCCTATTTGATCTCTTTTTTTCTTTCTTGCAGACTGATGATGTGACAAAACACACATATAAACGCCTACAGTTTTCTGCTGAATTCCAATCTCTTTTTTTCAATTCATTGCAAGGGAAAATGAAATAGTGAAGGAATTCAGCAGGAAGAGAGGAAGATAGATAGCCAAAAACGGTGCGGATTGTATTTAAAATAAAAGTGGAAAATGAAAAATAGGTATGGCGTGACAATTTGACAGATGTTGCTTCTTGTTGTTTTTTTTTTCGTGAGAAAAACGTCGTCAATTCTTCTTTCTTACACCTATCCGTTTTCGTTTTTCATCTCCTACACGGGGTCCTTTGATCTTCAATTTCAAACAGAACATTTGCAATGCTGATGGTAAAACAAAAACAACACCAACTGTCGCCATCGGGGTGGAGCATAATTCATGCTGGCATGGCGCCAGGGAACCTACTCAGATGTCGGAAACATCGTGTCAGGTGTGATGACTCAAGTGTATCTGTTTGTAATTCAAGATTTCGGAGGGTGACTTTTGTTTTTAGCAACGCCCGGACAGATGAGTTTTTGCGAGGAGCACGAAAAAAATATACATCGCAACTTTTCAGAAGAGCAACAGCTGTTGATGAGAGTGGGAGAAATGATACAACAACAAACGATTCTTTGGAAAAGCACAAAGTGTTTGTTCCAAATTTTTCGAAACCCAAATGACACATTTTTCTAGTTTCGAGCAGTGGAGAAAATTGAAACAAAAGTAGTAGGGGGGGGGGGGCATTTGAAATTTGAAAGTTTGTAATTTTTGAAAATAATTGAGAACAACAGTAAGAGAGTTAAAGATGGATCAAGAGTATTTACGGAATATGAAAATCAAAAAATGAGACTATTACCAAATTAGAGAAAAATAAGATATATGTTCATAGAAAACAATGAGGGACGTGATTACTGTAATAACGGTGATAAATCGTCGAACCATTTAGATTGTTTTTTAATATTATCTCAATTTCATTAAAAGATGATCAAGTTTCTAAACTAAAAAAATCTTTGTCAAAGTGTCAGCTGAATTTTCGAAGCTGACAGTTTTTTAACACCTGCTATAAAAATCAAGATAATAACTATCAAAGTCGGAGTATAGGATTAGCGGCGCAGTAGAAGGAGTACGGTTTTTATGATTGGCTATTTTGTACCACGGTATTTACAACTGGCTATTATTTATAACGATATTTACAATCGCCAGTTTTTATTACGGTATTTGTGGCTGGCTTTTTTTTTCAGAAACAATAAATTGAATATGTAGGAAATAACTGAAAATAACTAAAACGGAAGGCCCAAAATTTTGGTTAGATACCGTAAAACCTGTATTAGGAAGAACAATTTGATAAAAGAGCTAATCCTTCTCATTATTTGGTAGTTACAATAAACAGAATATCAAATCTCAGTTTATATGAACAATGTTAACTAAATTTCTTAATGAAATTTGACTATTTCGATTACTATTTTTTCAAAATATCACTATTTTTAATGCCAAATCAAAAGTTTTTGATTGAGGCTACAAGTTTCTTAGTATCTTCTTCCCTCCTGTATTTCACCGCAATTTTCAAAAAGTACTTTTTCATGTTAAGTTTTCTTCGAAAATTCTAATGTTGGTTTTTTTTTCAAAATTTTTATTAAATTTGAAAATTCAGAGTTTGGAACCCACTCTACATATTTGAACCTGATCAAAAAAGATTTTCAAAACATCCAGAAACTCACTGTATATTGTGTCTTTTAAAAACCGGAACACAAAGCACAACTACCGGTGGCATTGATTTTATAGCTTTCAAAGTGTTGTATTTTTTTAAAAACACCCTCACATCTTGCAAAGACAGCTCTCATAAAATGAACAGTTTCAACTGGATGTTACACGAACAAAGATCGCGAAAAAAATCACCAGGAAGCTCATCGTGAGAACTCTGTGTTTTCTCAAGTGTGGTCTTCTGAAAAATATCAAAATCTTTTCTTGTTCTGATCTCGATATGCGTGATGTATTAGAGAAAAAAAATCTTAAAAGGCAGAAAAACAAAGTCATTGGCAAACAACAACAACATGGAAGTTTGAGTAAACACGGTTGTGGGAAAAATGAAAAGCTTTACTGAAAAATAAAATGAATTCTGAATTCTGGGAAAATTCAGAAGTAAAGACTTGGGGGAACATCTAATCAGCAAATGTGAATTTAGTATCGCGAGTCTCTCCTGGAAACTCCAATTCGAGATTGAGTTTGCCGAAATCGTACACCTTTCTGGCCTTGGTACCAAGTGTCACATAGTCCTCTGGTAGACGGACTCCAATTCGTTTGTAGCCTTGCTGAAAACGATTGGAGTTGTTTTCATTTAACAGGTTAAATATTTTATACTCACATTCGATGTCTCCTTGTTGTCCATATTGCAGTTGTGATGGATGGTAACGTATGGTTGGATTTCTGTCTTGGTACGGGGGAATCTGAAAGTACATTCATTTTGAATACGATAACTCTGTATATCATACCTGGAAGTGTCTCCTTCCACTTGGAACATTCCAGTGATGTAGGTATTTTTCACATCAAGAAGTTCGGCGATGTCTGGAAAAAAATATTGACATAAAAAAGGTCAGAAAGATCAAAAAAGTACTATCAGCGGCGTTTGGTTGGTAGACACGGAAAAGTCGAACTTTTGCGCCTTCAAACGGTTTTCTTCCGCAGAAGAGTTGTCCTTTGATTGACATCGACCTGAAAAAGATGGATAACTATAACTAATAAGAGACTGTCAACACCTTGTAAGTCCATATTTTGTTAAGAACAACTTATCTAGACACTTCTGAGAATTTAGGAATCCCCTCGCCAGTTTCAGCCGCGTTATATCAGTTTCAGTACCAAGAATTGTTATTGTAGTGCAAAACGTTTTTAAAGGCCATTATCTCAAATTTCAGGACGTTTTATGTCATAAAAATTGTTGTGTTATACTTAGAATTGAATTAAATTTTAAATTTCTCACATTTTTCAATTTTGTTCAATTTTTCAAATTAATCGTTTACTCATCTAGGAAAAAATTTGAAACATTAATTTTGAGAAAGTATCTGAAATAGGAAATTTCGTGCAATTCCAACTATGCCACAGTAAACTTTTTGTTTTAAACGTCCTAAAAGTCATACATCTAATCCCGGTCTTTTCCGGGCCTTCGCGGGCCCTAGCATAGTCTCTCTCAGAGTCAATATTTTCAGATAAATTAAATTTGATATGATAGAACTCAACGAGTACTACAAAATGATACTATTTGAAAAACTGTATCTTGTCTATAAACAAAGTTACAGACAAAATAGTACGAAAGATTGCAGGGCCGGTCCGGGCCGTCCGGAAAAAGACACTTGATGGCCTGTAAATTTGTTGATAGACAAGATACAGTTTTCCAAATAGTAGCATTTTGTAGCACTCGCCGAGTACTATCATGTCGACTTTAGGTGGTCCAAGAATATTGACTCTGTGAGGAACTATGTCAGGGCCCGCGAAGGCCCGGATTACAAGAAAACACTAGTTTGGTGCTAAAACTCACATACCTTGGCTGAAACTAGTGAATGAATTCTATAATTTTCAGAAATGCCTAGATAGGCTATCCTTGACCTATGCTGTAATTTTCACCAAAACCTGAATGTTGACGTTTTCCTGTAATTTTCACTTCATACCTGTTGTGCACATTGGTGGGAACATCTAATTCCGATCCACAGTAAACCAAGGTAACTTGTAAAACGATAGCTAATAAAATCAGGAATTTCATGGTTACTGAAGAATCCTGAAATGCGTGAGAATTGGGAGAAATGCTCTGGGATGTTGTGTTGGGTGAAATCAATCAAGAAGATACCAATGCTCACTTGAACACCTGACATGTTTAACACGATCAATAGTTTAGACTGCTCAAGTAACATAAAAAAATAGAACTTTAAGATTCAAGAAAACATTGAAAACAATTGCGAAATGAGGTGATCGAACTGTACGTTTCACTTTTTATCAGGCTAATTTCGTACCGTTTTGACAGACCAAACATTGGTGTATACCTCGTTTTGGCTTATCACCAATGGTTTTGTCAATAGGACGGTTTTCAGCACTCTTCTTCAAAATAAACACTAATAGTGATCAGTTGAAATATATATTTATTGAAAGGCGAAACTGTTCTCGAAAAGTTACATAAAAATTGACCCTATCAAAAGAAAAAAGCTCCGAATTCAGAGGGGAAAAGAGCACTTATAAATTTTCGGAACTATATATGCACCAGGACAATTCGGGAACAGGCAAAAGGGACACCAAAAACGGGGACAACCTAGGAAGAAAAAAATCTCACCGGATATAATACAGAAATACACAGAATAAAAGCAAATTTATGAGAAATGCAAAACGGGGAAAAAGCTGTAATCGGGACAAAAAATGGCAGGGAGAACCATGAAAAAAAAAGAAAACATACTAACCGCGTCTGAAGTATAAAAAGCAGCTCTTTTTGTTTCATTTTGAAAGAGCATATATTCACATTTTGAAATAATTTTATTATGCTAGAAAGTTCTACTAGAAGGAAGACCGGGGGCAGCGATACAGTTCCAAATGGGAAAAGGTATATGGTAGGAGAGGGATCTATTGAAAATGCAAAAAAAAGAGAAACCTGAGCAATTTGTAGTTTGTAAAAGCGAATCAGAAAGGCTGTAAATGCATTATACTGCTATTCTTTAAAAAAAAGGCAACCGGGAAAAAATCAGAAAAATCAACCGGAATGAGATGAAAGAGTTCGTAAAGAAACAATTATTGGTGTTGAACAAAAATGTTATGCTTGAGGGACGAGAAAACCGAGATGAGTAGAAGAAAAGCCAATGGGGATGGTTTGAACGATCGAAAAAGGTTTACCGGAACAACGATGAGGTGGTGAGGTACGTTTCTTGGGGGGAAATTTTGAAGATGGAGATTCATGTGACAAGAGAGGGGAAGTGAGAGTTGGAGAAATTTACATATCCGAGCATCCGTCGTTAGATGGAGCATCTGGACTTCCAGAGGTTCCATCACTATCATCATTGCTAGCCTGGCAAGATGCCAAACGAGCAGCCTCTTGGATTTGCTCCATGGCAGTCATCTGAAATCATTTCTAGTTTATTTAAAACATTCTTGATCAGTTAGAAAATGAGACTCACCGATGAGATGTGTGGGAAGACTGGGCTCACTGATGGTGTAAGGAGCTCTCCCTCCACTGGCTCATCGACTCTGCGCATCTTTTGGCGTCTGTTACAGAACCAAACTCGGACAACATCTCTGTCGAGTTCCAGAGTGTTGGCAATATCAGTCATCTTATCATGATCTGGACGTGGATTGATGGTGAAGAATGTGTCCAAAGCATTTCTTTGGTTCATGTCCAAATTGGTCCTCTTCCTTCTCCTCTTGACGTGTTGGTCTCTGCTCAGAATGGTGTTAGCGTTCACTGAAGCGATGGAAGAGTGAATAATTTCATGGGCCTGGAATTTCAAGTTATTTTGAAAAAGTATCTTTACAACAATCTTACATCTGAGTGATGAGGAGTGTGATGGTTTCCGTTGTGAAGGGTCTTCTTATCAATCAAGTCTGTTACGGTGGCTCCTCCTTCAATCTGCACCTCGACATCAACCAACCATTCCTTGAGAAGTGGTCTAAGTTTGCACATATTCTTGAACGACAAATTCAAAGCTTCGAATCTCGAGATGGTCGTTTGCGAGAAGTCCGTTCCGTATCTCTTTCCAAGTGCAACACCGACGTCTCCTTGTGTGAAACCGAACTTTATCCTTTGCTTCTTGAATGTCTGTGCAAACGCCTCAAGCTCATCCATATCAATTCTGTCCTCTCCACTCATGCTGGCGGCTTCGATTTTGGAGGTGTCATCGAACAATCTCCTCTTCGAGGCTTTCAGCGTTTGTGCTACAACTGGTGGTCTGTTTTCTGCCTTCTTTGGTGTCACTGAAGCTGTTGGGGTGTTTGGAGTACTCATCAGCGAATGGAGAAGAGTTGGGCTTGGAGCAATTAGTGGGGAAGAGAGGAGGCCGGTGTTGGTGGCTCCCAATCCATTACTGCCCAAAAACCCTAATGAGGGTGTCATCATTGCTTGTAACAACTTCTCGGGCGTATTTAATTGTTCTGGTGATGTGAATAAAGGTGATAAAGGTGTCGTTATAGGTGTTAATAAGCCATTCCCATTTGTTGTCCCCGGAGGTGATTCCCCCGTATCTGAAACTTAAATTATTGTTGGATTCCTTAGAAAAAACACAAAATGATAAATAATAAAAAAGATACTCACCTTTTAATGAATTTATCTGTGCTTGTAAAAAATTTGCATTTATTGTCCCGCTCTCATTTGCCTGTAGTAACTCTGCCACTTTTTTGAGGAAGTCGTTTGTCCCAAGAGGGACTTGGTCCATATCGTCGACGTTGTTGCCGTTGGTGAACACTTCGCCTGATGTGTTGCCTTCGTCTTCGCTGAAATAACGAACAGAAGTTCCAACGGACGTGATAGCAAGAGAGAAACAAGAAAAATTGGGGGTGTTCTACCAAAAAAGAAAGAAGAAGAAAGCGAGACTTCTAAAAAATAAAACTAATATTATTAAAATCTTCCGTATCATGTGTATGCTTTTAGTCAAACACACAAAAACGATGTTCCCCTAATTTAATTAAAATTTTTGCTTGTATTGTTCTTTGTTGTTCAGTTTCGCAGTTCAATTCAAACGCACAAAAATAAATGCATAGAAAACCTGGGAACGGATCCTTTTTGATATTTTCAGAAGCAGGGAAAATAGCGAAAATAGAATACAACATTTCCTAGCGCCAAAAAGTGCATGCACAAAATTCGAAATGATTCAAAAAACGGAAGTTCGGCTCACTGAGTCAAACTTTTTGGCATAAGAAATTGAGAGAAACATTTTAGTGTATCAAAAACTGTAACTGAAGATCAGAGGTGGAAAAATCTTATTGCACCACATGCGTGCATTGAAATATTCATGATCCCAGTAGTTCGGCAACGTTTTTGCATAATGTGTAGCTCGGCAACAGATTTCTGAGTCTTTTGAGCATTTTTGAGAAACTACTTGAAATGTAACTGACGTCAATAAATCTTTTTCTTATGAAAATAAAAGAAAGTTGTCTTATGAGGATTAAAATTTGTACACACAAATCAGAGAACACGCTTCTTATCTTTTGATTTATTGCTCGAAAAGTTCGAAGTTGAATTTTGAAATGAAATTTTAGAAAGAATCCAAGCAGGAGTAGAAAACGTATACCGCAAAAAATGGACAACCTAGAAGTCACATCTCATTTCTTATGAATTTCAAAGTGTTGGCCAACAATAAATATGCGGAAGAGGTTCCTTCAACCCATTTCTATGACCCTCACGACGCCGTCATGTTGCGTTCATTGTGGATAGAGTGCATTATGATGCATTAATTTTTTTTCGTATATGGTGCGTCGATGATGTTGAATACGACGCATCCTCTTTATAGTCATACGCACGTATAACCCGAAACAATATTATTTTTTGAGGGCATCGGTAGACAGGTATCGAAAGTCAGAAAAATATATATTCGCTGCGTTCAAATTCAATCAACCGTGGTTACTGTAATTGTGGTGCTCGTCTTGTCTCGTTTCTGGTTATGCGGCGAGAATGAAAATTCAAACATAGGGAATTGTAACATAAGTCAACATTTGCCTAGAGACCTAATTCTAATTGCTTAGCGTTGAATAAAAAAGAAGTTTGAAAAAAAGTAAGCGCGCGCGGAGTTTTTCTCATTGTTGACTTTTGTCAACAGTGACCAACAACTTTTCTTCTGACTAAGAAAATGACTCTACTCGACTTGTTGGCAGAATACTCATTTCCGAAACGAAAAGGCAAGTCACGGAGGACACGAAAAACGGCGGAAAGTGACAAATGGAATGCAACAAACGCATTTTTGCTACCCAAATTTTTTTGGCACCACACCAACAACTTTTTTCAAGCCCGCTCGAAACATTGAAGGGACCAATTATGTAAAGGTGTTGGACCTATCCAGTTGGGTGCGCACCAACTTGACTTATTGTCGTTTAGTCGGAGAGCCGGAGCATTTATGCAACTTTCTATGAATTTCGCATTTCCCGCCCACTATTCTCAAAATTTTTCACCTTTTTCACTTCTTTTCCGTCACCTCAGTAATGTTTGAGGCCCCATTTTCATAATTGTCCGGGGTTTTTTGATGAACTCCCTCCTCTCTTCCCTACGCCGTCAGAATAAATGTATGCGACACTTTCACACCTGGAGAGAGAACCAAAAAAAGGAACTTGTCGAGTACTCAAACCAATTTTTGATGTAATTATTCTACATTTTGAAAAACCTCCTTCCATCCTATATTTAGTCATGAAAATGCAAAAAGAACTACGCAAGGGGACGATTGGGTCTGAAGAAGAAAACGGGGGGAAGGAAATGTGAGAATGGAGGAAAGAATCCATGAATTCAGAATCGGTCTCGATTCGAAATGTATGGCATCTGATTTAGAAAAAAAAGAGAAGAAGCGGAAGAAAAAAAACTGGAATTGAACGCATTCCGTCCTCTTACTATGCCATTGGAACCTTTAATTAGTATGGAGGAGACAGTTGTAAAACTGGGAAGGAGAAACAATAACAGTCAAAGTAAGAGTTCGTGATGGATTTGAACGGGGGGAGACTCATGAAAAAAACGGGGTCATGAATAAACCCTGAATAATTGCATTTATCCGATTACTCTTACGAAAAAAAAACATACATAACAAAATTTCAGACTAGGGCTTTCTCTGTCTCTTCAACATTCGAGTAGTAGATTGAAATGCTGATCTCCTCCCCCGGGTTGCGTCTCTCAAAACCAATTTTCAATTTTCGATAGAGTGTGAAAATGACTAAAAATGGAACGCGCGAACTAACTGGTTTTTTATCCGGTAGTCTATGGATTATTCGGATTTTTTCAAAAAGAGAAAAATCGAATAAATTTGCTGAATGACATAGTCTCAAGTTTCCTTAGAAATTTTTGCTAGGAGCTATTTTGAATGATGAATGGGTCATTAGTATTTTGTGAACGCCTGTTTAGGAGCAGTCCGGAATTCCCAGAAACTGGAATATTCAATTTTCAGGATCCCTCTGGTTTTCTAATTTTTCTATTCCCCTATATCAAACGAGGGTTCGGAATCTTCATGGACAATGAAATGTTTCAACAGGAGCCCATACTGTACGTGCACTTTGAGCTTGATTATCTCGGTTCTCATAAGAAACATCAAGAATTTGTGAACTGATAAAATATTGGTAACTTTCTGATGAACAATTTGACGGTTGACAAATTTTTGATGTTTTTCAAAAGAATCGAGATTTTTGACCTCAAAGTGGGAATGGGCTTCTATCAGAGAATTTATTGCATTTTTCGTCTTATGAATCTATTGGGAGAAAAATTAAGTAATTGTCCAAACACCTAACAAACAACGATGACGGGATAAAAATATGCAATTTCGAATAGAAGAGGAAGACACTAACACATTACTTCTAACATAGGGCTGCCGGGTCAAATGGGGTGAAGATGCATGGGAATAGAATAGGGAAATTCTTTATGGCTGAAATAATTTCTCACTCGATTACTCGCCTTGCTCTTTATCGGCCCCCGTCTTTTTCAATCTACTTCACTACACACACATCAATGAAAAAAAATTATGTACAGCCGTTTAATTAGTGCGAGGTGCCCTATGTCGGGGAGGTTTTCTTACAGCGCAGCAAAAACGCCTTCTTTGTAAGGAGGGGCTTTTGCTTATTTAATTACCACTTGCAGAGCGACAAAAAAATTTCAGAATAAAAGTGGTCAAGAGCAAAAGAATCTTTAAAGATTTATTTTCATAAAATGGGGAGGATTGAAAGATTTCTGTATTTTTTATTGATTTCCAGATTGTTTTGTATTGGAAAATTTTTTCGAACTTTCAAGATACAAAGAATTCGTTCCAAAAAACTTCCAAAAAACTAATTTTCAATCCGTTCGGTTTTCTCCGCATTTTTTTGCTCGGCGATTTCCATGCAGATTGCACAGGATTTTCCCAGGAGAGGAATTTCAATCATGGGAAAAAGTTGGAAAAACCAAAAATATTCTTACTTTACTATATTTATATAATTCAAACTTTACGCTAGCTTAATTTATTTCATTCAATGGAAAAAATTACTGAAACAAAATACACTTTCACCCGCTTTTAGTACTAATTCTGAAACATCCGGCTCCCATTCCGCCATGAATATGCAAATGCGCATTTTTCGAAATGGATCGAATTTCCATTTTAACAAAAAAAAACTAAAAAAAGGAGATTAAAAATTCCATAAGCTTGAAGATAGGGGTGCAATGAAGAAAATGTAAAAATCCAAACTCACTGTAGATTGTGCTCATTAATCTCATTATTGACGAACTGTGTGATTGATGCCAGTAAGGGTTCCGCGGCATCCTGATGCATCGCTGGGCATTTTATTTCTTCCCGAGGTTGTACAATTTCCTGAAATTATGAATTTTGAATATTCGATTTGACTGCAAATATTTGTTTGTTTTTCAGGAGAGTACAATATTCTTCTCAAAAAATACATAATTCAAATTGTAGTACTCAACTAAAAACTCAAAACAACCACAAGGATCCCAACGAGAAAAAACCCCGAGAGTCACCATATGGAATAAATCAGAAAAAGAGAAGAAGATAGTTGGGTAGAGTTTTTTCGAGAGGAAAACGAAAGAGAGAGAGAGAGAACTTGAAAGATGTACTTTTTTGGGCAAAAAGCTAGAGAAGAACAAGTTTTGGACCACACTACTCCATTCTGATTGGGAGCCCCCTGATTTTGCAGCAGTTTTTCTTGCCCCATGCAAATCCAATCACTAGAATGGGATTGAAAAGAGCTTTGAATTTGAGTATTACACTCTCGAGAAAATGTGTGGAAGAAGCTGGGAGAAAAGAGGGGGAGAAAAATGCAGAGAAATGAAAAAAAAATCAGTTTTGCATGGACACCTTCGTGGCAGTTCTGCTTTTTAATAGTTTATGACTTGAGCGGGAAAATACAATACTTTTATTATTTGCATATTCACCCATAACCCTTTTCCCTTCGTTTTATTTGGAATTTTGAAAAAATCGTTATCAGTATACGAAAGATAGTTTTTCGATTGATCAGTTGGATTTCCAAAGATCAAAGAGGTTCAAAGAGCCGACAAATGACCACTGCATACAGGAAATAGTGTTGCAAAATGGAGAATAAAATCGAATGGAAGAGAGAGGCAAAAGGGTGGGATAGGAAAACAAAAAGAAGTCGTTTGATGGTCCCAATGAGAAACAGAAACGACCTACTACACTTGCAGCTTCTCACTTTTCAAATTCCCTCGCTATTTTTTTTCGCGGCGTTTTTTCCTGTTTTATGTATGCAACAAATGTTGCATCGAGAAGCGGACGGGAGAGGAATCTCTACTAGAGTGGGTGCTCCCAAAAAAAAACATTGAAAGGCGAGGGAGCCGCTCCAAAATAGGCCAAGGGTCCAGCTGAAGAATCTGGGGGTTTCAAGGGAACGGGGCAAGAGCTCGGCGAGCAAAAATTATATTCGCCCTCGCCCATGTATAAATCTGAGAGGCAATTGAAAAATAAAGATGAAGAAGAAAGGAACGGAGAACGAACTGGAGATGGAAATGGAACGATGTGAAAAACAAGCAGGAATTGTGGAAGGGCTCGAAAAGAAAACTCGAGTCATTCAGTGTGGGGTCGTCTCACTCATACACACGCGAATGGACCGCCCGAGCAGTGTCGCCTTTGCCCCCAAAGGATCTCTTCTTTTTTTCGTCATCGTCGTCGTCGTTTTTCTTCTCATCTTCACCACCAAAACGACGATGCTCATTACTTATTCAATTACTCGGTAAGGGGAGGGTCATGATAGTCATTGAAAAATATTGCTGTATGATTGGCTCTGAGACGCCGCCAACTTCAAGTTTGGCTCTTCCTAGGGTGGTGTTGGTCTACGAGAAAAATATTACTACCAGAATAATTTTTTGGGAGAATATGAATTGAAATGATGCGCACTGACCCATAACGAAAACGGTGATCTTGTTTGAATCCGATTAGCGAATATTATTCATTGGATTGAAATATGAATAATACGTATTTGTATTGATCGATCGGATTTTTTGGTTTTTAAGTTTTGAAATATTTTGAAATATCAAAACCTATTTTGAATGACGACAACTATTGAATCTCGGTATTTGAAAGAAAAAAACATGAGAACAACAGATTTTGAGATCTTGTGCAGTTTTCTCTCAAGTCACAGTCAAGCAAAGAATATTTTGAAAATATATATTGTTTCGAAACAAAACGAATTATTCGCGAAATATTACAAGCTGAATATACAAAAGAGCTTGAAATGGAAATTTCTAGACCACTAATCCTAAAAAAATGAGTATCGGCTGGGACAACGAAAAACAGAGCACTCCACGAGGCCTCTTCGTCCTACTTTTTGCCCATCATGCACAAGGTCCAACTCCCGAATCTGCTTATCTCGATACCCGCATCTCTTCCTTTGCTTCTTTCCCCTTTTTAGTCACCCCTTTATTGCATTATCCCACACTTTCTATGCGCTCAATCTTGAGAAGACAAATTGATGGCCGGAATGAGAAAGGAAATTCGGAAAAAAGGAAGTCCCAAATGAATGAGGAAGACTAGAACTGTGATCTAGTAGGAACCAAAACTATTCAAAATTTCCAAAGTTCTCTGAAGTTTTCAAAATTCAAAGTTTTTTAAAATTTACCATTATCACCTACTTACAAATAATGTTCGAAAACCGAAAACAATAAAACTCACTTCTTCAACTACCACCACTGGAGGTGGCGGTTCGGGTGCTGCTTGGATTACTTCTGCTTCTTCTTCGTCGTCATCTTCTGTGATAATCCTTTTCACCGGCCGACTTTTCCGTCGACTCGAACCCGACAAAGATGGACTAGATGGACTGACACGTTCTGTGACAAGGCAGCTGCCATTGGACTCTGAAAAATGGGACAATACATGGGATTCTTGTGCGACATCAGTCAATTTATCTGAAGATCCCCTTTGGCAAATCTGAACATTTTATCTCATTCTCGCAATGCCAATCAAATTCGCAGCATCAGCAGAAGCGAAGAGTTTTTTTTCTTCTAGGATTTTTGCGCGTTGCATCAAGAAACTGATCAAGGATGGCGATGTGAATTTTTTTCGTTCTCGAAATCTCATAAGGAACAGGAAACTGAATAGTGTGAGATAAGGAGAGGGGATCAAGGAATCAAGAATAACAGTTATGATAACGGTTTGTGTTATGCACTTTGACAATAAATTCTTTATTTCTAAAAATCAATAGTAATTTCTTCTATAAATCTGCGAAAAATTATGAAATATCGAATTTCGCAAAAATCAAAATATCTTAAGTTGGAAAAATTTGATTGTGGATCACGATCATACAACCGGAGAGATTAGTTAAAGAAAATGTTTGAAAACTAAGAATATGAAGAATGTGTTTCAATGAAACTCAAAACTTAATTTCAGAATAATTTAGTGGCAAAACCATGACTTTTCAAAAGTTTGACATATCAATGCACTCATGACAAATATCTTTTAAAAAATTGAAAAAGGGTACTCTCAAAAATGGCCACGCTCGAGATTTGGAGAAACACTGAACACTATATTGATGTCTTTCTAATTTAACGTTTTTGTCTAATTCCTCAAAGTTAGCTCAACATTGAAGCAAATCTAACTACCATATTTGCTCTAATAGAAGCCGCTTTCACATTTTGAGCTCAATTATCTCGGTCCCAGAGAGATAGCAAGACATTTTTTTACGGATAAATCAATGGTCGTAATATTATCACTACTTTATCGATTCACAGATTTTTGATGTCTCTCTATGAATCGAGATGAACTTAAAATGCACGTATTATCTAGGCTTCTTTCACTTCAGAGCACCTACGGTATAAGCGATTCACATTTTTCATAAAACTTGTCTACCGTCGAACTAAAAAAATTATCACCCATTCTACTTATTCCCGTTTCCCTCAATAAAAAATTTGTGCTCCGCACCACGGACACGACACTTGCAACCTAAGAAGCACATCGATCATCACCTCCGACCCGTTGGTTGGCTCGTTTTTCTTCTCTCGAAAAAATCAGTCAAGGATGAATGATTACGGCACTGAGTTTGATTTGTGACTCTTTTGCGAGAAGTCTGACCAAGAAATTAAAAAATGATAATCACTTACCAAAAGCATCTGCAAGAAACTGGAACGTTCTTTCCATAGAGTTCATATTCCTTGCATTTATGATATGTGTAGGAATTTTGAAGCAACGGGAGACTTTATTTTGTCTGCAAAAAAAAATAAGATATGAGCAAATATTTTGTAAAAATAATCAAGAGGGGCGAGGAGCAAAGAGGAATGGGAATGATTCAAAACTGTATAAGAGGGTGTGGAAATTAAAGCTGGATGTGGGAGATGACGGAGCAGAATAGATTGAAGATGAAAAGAGGAAAAGCGATTGAAATAAACTAAATGTAATATTCCGTCAATTGAAAAAATGAGAATATGAAGAATGTGTTTCATGTGAGCAAATCGGCGGCATGGATCAAGCGAAAACGCGTGGGGGCCACTCATTGGGTGATTGGGAGGGGAGGAAGAAATCGGCATCGGCGATTCAAGAAAATGAGCCACCCTAGAGAGTTGTAATACTGGCATAAAATCAGTCTCGAGTGGGAAAAGCCCCCCAGACACAAACTAACTTGCAACTAACTCAGTGTCATACACACAAGCCTTTCTCTCTATCTCATTGAGACAAACGAGCTGGCAGAGTTCTAGTTATTTTTCAGCCAATTGTCGCATGCGCCTAATGATTTGATCCGATTTTTGCTTTGCGGCGCGTCTCGATCTCCCCTCCTTTTGTTATGATAGCTGTTCAAGTGAGTGTGAGTCGAGAAGAGAAATTTAAAGAAATGAAGAGCAGTTCGCATAGTCACTCGGTTTTAAACTTGAGGTGGAAATGCTCAAGTGACAACTATCTATGCATTTTTTTGATGAGTATTAGGGTAAACAACATTTCAAAGGTGGACCGAATTCTTTGAAAAATTAGGAATCAGAACTTAAGGAGTATACTGTATCAGGACTTCTACCTAGAATGATAAGTATCGATTTGAAAAAGTCATTAATATTCAAAAGTCCTAATTCGAAAGCGAAAGTCCGGCAAGAAATAGAAGACAATAGTGTATATAACTCTGTTTTACTGTTCTTTGAATCTGGCTAATAAATGAAATGAAATGAAATTCGAAAACTTCGTTGTTGCAAAATTGCATGAGATCATAAAGGAGGAAAATTGATACTGATAAGCTTTGAATAACACATTAGAGTATTAAAAAACGCCAAATTTGCATATGATAAGAAATTTTCTGTTTCAGTTCTGTAGAGGTGGTGTTTGTCACTAACATTTCCATTTTTCTAAAAAAATTGCTCTATAAAACGAGCTCGGCTAGAAAATTAGTTTCTATGCTCTCAGCGGCTAGATCTGAAAAATATGCAAAAAGCATTACATTTCTCGGGGACAAAAAAACTCTTCCTAGAGATAAGATGATATGATCTCCTGTGTATGCGCCTCGGCTCGGGCTCCATCCATTACACTACACATTCATTACCTAGTCTTTTGAGCACCACTTGTGCTCATGAATTCGAGTCTTCACAAAATTACGTAGGTTGACAGACCGACGACAACACAACTGTTAGGCTAAAACCAAGAGAAGAAATCTTTAGACGTTTTTTGATTATAAACGGATTCTCTTTTTTGATGGATTTTATCGAGTGATTGATTGGAGGGAGAAAATGTTGATTCCTGGGTGTTGTTGTCGTGTATTGGCGAGACAAAAAAATGAATGCGGAGAAGAATGATTTCGAGGAAGGGGCGTGAAGAAAAGGGATAAGAGGGAAAAAGGTAGGTTGTGTATAGGGGATGAAACATGGCGAAACAGATGCGATATCGAGAGGTCATCAGCTTAACAAAATGAGCATTGACACATGAGCCTAAAATTTTGAGAAAGCAATTCGAAACTCGTTTTTCCAATACTCAACTGATAGCTAGTCACACACTATTTTGCCTTCCTAGAAACGATATTTCTGCATATACTGCAAAGCACGGTGGCACTGGTTGGATCCATGTTTAACAAAAGGCATTTGCGACTGGATCCATGCCGCGGTGCGGCAGTTGTTCAAATATGCATATTAGATGGTGTCGATTTAAAACGACGGTGCTTTTAAGCCCTACTAGTTGAAGCTGGATATACGACATTTGCCTATGCAAGCGAAAGAATGCCTTGCCTTGTGTTGCTCGTTTTGCCCCAAAAAGCACCCCCAAATGGCTCTATGAATAATCACAATGAAGTCGCTTTGGTGCTGGACACATGTATGTCGTTGTGGTCCCAAGGAAAAATGAATAAAAAAGTTGGTGAATGGCGGGGTGGAGAAAAAATGAAGGGGTCCCCCTATTTCTAAATGGACGTGTGGGGCATTTTTTCCTTCCTCGACTTCATTTGACTATTCACAATGTGTCAGGTAAAATGAGGCAATATTTTGCTGGCTGAGCAGAATGTAGTGCTCCAATAGGGAATAGAAAACTGATTCATGAAATCCTGATTTCAACACGTACCGCTTTAAATTCGGATCCCAAATCAAGATTTATCCTATCAGAACCCCAGTTTACTTTATTTTAGTCACTTTAAAAAAAGAAAATCTCTTAAAATATATATTCCACCGGTTTCGAAAAATTGATATTTCATAACTCATTCCTTAGGCTGGATTTTTGATGTTTTAGCAAATCGAAATCATTTTTCTAGAACATTAATAATTCTTCTGTTTCGAAATCAAAATTTTTGATCATTGACTCAAAATTATTCACACCTACTGTAGATAATTTCCCATTACACAAAATAATACATGAGGAAATATCATCATATTCAAAATGAGTCATAGCATTACAAAAATGTTCAATCAACAATCTTGCTCAACAATCCCTTAAAGAATTCAAACATCTAGCTGGAACATAATGTTTCGTAAACTTGCATTAAACTTCTGATGATTAACTGTAGTCACTGGAATTTTTGTGACAATACGAGAAAAATGAAAATTAATGGAAAGATGCCAAGTAAGGAATGTCTCTTTTTTAGTCTGTCTTTCATTGTCAACTGATTTGATACGTCGATGTTGTATTCTGATTGCCCTAATTGATCGATACTCTCCTCGAGTTGAATTTGACTTTGGTTGATTAGAATTCGTGGTAACAAACTGTACACATTAGGGATCAAAGAAAAAAGAATGGCGTTCACTTAATTATCAAACACGTCCAAGTTTTGATTTCACTCGTTGTTTCGACACCGTCTTCTACCTCCCATAGTGATCACCGCTTGTCGCATTTTTTGTCGCCTCTTTATCGCCCGGTATGCTGATGTGTAAAGTGTCTTAGATTGTGAGAAGAAGACGTCGAAAAAAGGTAAGAGGCAAAAATGGAGTATTTCATGGAGAGAAGATGCAAAATAACTAAAGACCTAACTGAAGGTCACCACAGGACTGCATATTTTTGTTTTATTTTTTCGAAATCATTACGGTTTATTTTTTGAGGTCATTTGATTATCACTTGACTGCATAATCCCCCATTGAGGTGGCCTCTCACTCGCCCTGGTTTATTGGTAAAACGAATTACCGTAGTCAACAACTCGAGCCCCTTTTCTCAAGTTGTAGTTAAAATCAAACAGAACTAGTCTAATTGATTTCGGCGCCTTTGCTCTGACTCATCGCTAATGGAGCCCAATCCGAGAGAAAAATCTGTGTGTGCTCGTTTTATTCGAATCGATTCGAAATGAGTGAGTTAGAAATTCATGTTGTTTTTCGAAGAAAAATGCGCAGCTGTTGCAGTCTCGGTGTATCTGAGCAGTGTTTTTGGGGATACATAGGATGATGAGGACAACTGACATTCGAGCATGGAACAAAAATGTGGTTCATGACCCTTTAAAGATGATTTTCATCTTGTCAGTTTATGAGAATTCAATTAGGAGGGATACATTTGAAATTCCAAAATTCTAAAATCAAAAACCGAAAATTCAGGTTCCGGCTTCGAATGGAAGAAAAGACATTGGGAACATCTAGTTTCTAATATTCATCAAAACTGAGTTGGTCTAGAAGAGCTTATAATTTCAAAATTTGAAACCGAGAACAGGGATAGAATACCGTATTTTCTTTGATAGAATCCAACCCGACCAGTCTAGTTTAAGCTCAATTATCTCGAGTTTTGTGAAAGATAACAAAATTGTGTCAACTCATAAAATGTTGCTGATATTATGGCTTCAAATTTAGCAGTTAATATATTTTTGTTATTTCTTTTGGAAATTGAGATAATCGAGCTCAAAGTTGATGGTTTGGGTTGGCACACATAAGAAGGACTACGGTAGTTTTTACAAACTGAATATCTCAGAAATATTCTGATCTCCAATAAAGTCTCAAATAAAAAGAGAATCCAGTTTTGAAATCTCCTATTCTGAGAAAAATCGATCACTTGATTTCCTATTTTGTCTGATCCTAACGATGATAACTATTTTCAGTCGTGGAGGCTACAGTGTTGAACCTATAGTAACCTATTTTGTGACTACAGTAATCATTGCTACTACAGTACCATATAACAGAGAGAAAAACAGAGCTTGACTACCAACCAATATTGAAATTTAAGAGAAATTCCTAGATTCGATTATTGACTTGAATAGATCGGGGGTTGAAAAAAACAGTGGTTCGTTTACATGAGCAGAGCCAAAAGGCGAAGAAAAGTCTCGATAAACACAAAAATTATACGCAACGAGTTGAGAGCATTTGGTTGAGAGAAGACGCACAAAAACTCTGACGGGACTTTTTGAGATACTCAGAAACGCCAAGGTCGCGTGTGCGGTATTGGATAGTCTGCTTCTTCTCAAATTCTCGGTAAAGAGAAAAATGGAAAGTAAGAGAAATAACTATTAACATGCTGCACAGTAACCTCGGGAGCTCGACTTGACTCAACTCTTACGTGACGGGAGGGCTCTATTTGCATACGCGACCTGGTTGTGGCGGCGGGGTTGGCAAATTGTGCAACTGTTTGGGAGAGGGAAAATTGAGGAAAATTGAGAAAACGACTCTCAAAATTCATTGAGTAACGTCATTGTTAGAAGGTTGAATAGAAAATGTATACAGAGTTTTTCTAGGGGCACAAAAAAGGAGTATTGGTCTAAGTGTTACGGACGCCAGATGGTGCATATTCTGTCTGATGAGAGAGACAATCTGTTGAAATTCGCTTGGCACAAATTGACAAACAATGAGAATGTATTCGAAAATATTTGAAAATTTTTTTGAAGTGGAGAAAAATAAAAGGAATGAATGTAGAAGGTAGGTAAACAGTAGTGTTCTCTTACCTTTTGAATTTGCAAAAATTCTGTCTTAGTCAGATTTTTTGTGAGAAATGGGAGGAGCTAGTGTCAAAACTTCAAAACAGATTTCAAAAAATGTTGGAACGATATAAAACAGGATGGAAATACAGAACTGATAAAAAATGCACTAAAAGGCCACGCTGAAATTAAAGCTCAATTATCTCGGTTTCTTCAAAAGATATTATAATTTTGTTAACTGATAATATGTTATTGACACCAATATAAGTATTTTATCAGTTGACAAACTTTTGGAATCTTTTGAAAGAACCGAGATAATTAAGCTCCTGACAAGATAAAAAATGTTGAAATTCGGCTAACTTTTCAGAAAAGGCTTGTTATTTGTAAATCTTAAAATCAAAGCTAGAACGTGGAACATGAATTTTAATGAGTTTGTGATTCACTGAGAGAAATATATTAAAACTTACCTGTTTTCAAAGTTTGCAACGCAAAAAAGCTGAATGAGAAAAATGAGAATATGTGCATAAGGTCGGCGGAACAAAAGCTGAGGGTTAAGTGAAAGAAAAGAGAAATTATGCATTTCGCGGTAATGACAAGTTAAAAAGAGCACATATCGGCGCCGCGTAATAGACAGTTCAGCCGACTCTCTCTTTCTTACGCGAGATGCTCGGCGAGCACAATTTTTTTGTTCCCTTTTCTTTTACCCTCGCAACAATCGCCCTATTCCATTCATTCAAATGTTTACTATTCCAATATTCTACCGTCTCTTATTTCGTTTTGTTGATTCTCACACAGAATTTTTCCCTACCACCACTCGCTGATTGCGACTCGAGTAGGAAGAAAATTTCGAGTCCAGTAAAATAAATCAAAGAGAATAAATAAGTCACTCATGACTACAAAATACTACAGAAATATTTGAAAAATATAGGAAACAGAAAATTGTTCGGTGGTGTGCCAACCGTAATATTATTATTACAATCGCTCCAAATATGTGCATTGGATAATTGGTTCACTGTTTGTACAGTCAAAAAATCGGATTGGAGCACAGTGGAGCATTTGAATAGAAGCAATGTGTGCAATCATCGAAAAAAAGGCAGGCACTACTAATTTTGTGCCATTGTCTTTGTTATAAGCTGACTAGAACTTTACATAGTTGTACACACATACAAAACATGCAAAAAAGAGGAGCATGAGGATGGATATGCAATGCAAAACTCTAAATATTTAGATTTCAATAAACAAATTGGGATGGTAGGGAGAAATTTTGCGCTAATTTTTGACTAATGCAGGCAGCTTAGAAAATGCATTTTGCTTATGAATTGAAAATTGAAAAGTTTAAATTCAAGAAAAATTGAGAGGGAGAAAAAATTTAAGGAGATATTAACGGATATTTGCATAGTAGGAGTTCAACCGTGTGGAAATCCTATGCACGAGAATTGCGAAAATCGAATAATTTTTGGAAATTCTGTTATCCAAATCAAAGTAGAGCTATCACTTTGATTCTGAAAATGTTCAAAAGAAAAAAAAGCTTGAAACTAAATATTGGGGTTCCTACGTTTGAAATATTTGTCGTAACATCCAGATCGTTTTGCCACTTCACTACTTTTTCGATAGCTTTGACAGAAATCAAGATAAATTGGCTCAAAGTTGAAAGCTATTCAGTCAATCTATCGGAGTGTTAACGTTATGCCTTTGAAATACGAAAATATCTTATCAAAAATAATCACACCTTCTGTCCATTATTAAGGCAAAAATTAAAATAAAAAATCGACAAGATAATTTATTATCATCAGAATAATAGGACTTGACCTTCGTCTCGCCTAGAAATTGTGACAACACAGATTTCATTACCGTTTCTCAAGTGCGAAAGTAGACATTGATACTTTAGAATTTTTCGGCTGATGCTTCTATCGGAAACAAACATCATCTTACAGTTAGGACAAATACGATCCCCCGGGTCAAAACACCTGGCCACGATGAAAAAATAGTTACGATAAACAAGTAGCGGCATTCAAATGATCAATTAAACACAGTACGTGCTGCCTAATTTTCTCCGGAGAAGGCAGACTGATCAGTTGAGAACGTGAACCGAAGAAAATTATGGGGTTTAATCAGTCAGTGCCGTTCTGCCATTTCATTAAATCACAACCTGTATGCTGTACAAACGCACATAACCCCCATCTCCCGTAATCGAAGCAAAAACGAGTGAAAGCCTCTAGTTGAGAAAGAACATGTTTCAACCTTGCCCTCTCCTCACCTGTCTACTTTCCAATGTCAAGTGGAATCCTAGGAAACCAAAAAATGAGTTTTTTCTCTTTTCCAGCCGAACGTCGTCTGTCGCAAATTTTGAAGAGGACGACGCCGCCACCACCAAAAAGAGATGAATATAACGGAGAACAAAGCGTCGGAAGAGTTTCGTGGAGTTTTTCTTCTTTCTTCCTATTCGAATATTAGTCATGATGACAAACAATAAAAAATTTCGTATTACTTTTTAGCGCCGGTGTCGGCTTTGATTTCATTTGTTTATCAAGTACACAGAAGTTCCTTGTTCGAAATTAGAGACACTATATCGATTACAAAAGTTGAGTAGTAAAGCTGGGGGCTGCTAAAATTCAGATTTTCAGAGAGGAGTACTGTAGCTTCTAAGTTGGTACATCAACCTGAACGGCCTGATGAAAATACCTAGATGTTGATTTTGAAGTGATGGAAAATTTCAAATTTTGGGATCAAACTGTAGTATGTTAAGATTCAGAAACGTGCTCATAGAATAACTGAAAAAATTGTATTATGATTGGAAGAATTCAAATTTATATGAACTTCAAAATAGAGGATAAGATCATAAACAAAAAGTATTCGATGTGAGAATTAATCATTTTCTCAGAAAAGAGATAAAGTTCTTTGAAACTTACTAAATTCTGAATTTATCAAAAATCTCATTGCAAAGCAACATTCGAAATTTGAAAAATGAGGAATCAATTAGCTTTGACGGAGTCAGTCGCTAACAGCGAAGACTAAACTCTTAGCTAGAGCTTTTTAAATTAAGAAGGAATTCGAAAAACATTGATTAAAGGCTCATGTCAAGAAATTCTATAATTTAAACACGAGAAGAACCAGTTTTCCCGAATACAGTATTCTGATCATATCACTCTTGTCGATCAACTCAATCTAATCACTAGGAATATACAAAAACAAGTGAGAAGTGAGAAGAAAATGGTAAATGAAAGTTTGATAGCATCAGAAAATTGAAAAGGAGACAGTGTAGGAAATGAGATGGGTCCACACATTATGAACAACATTTCGAAAACTGGTTTTTTTTGGGAATTTGCATGTGCACTTCTAGTCATTGTGTCTCTTATATTCTCAACCACCTTGTATGGCAACCTCTTCACAACTTTTTTGACGTATTCTTCATTGCAATGCGTTCACTTCTTCTACAGGTCGCTGTCAATTTATCAATCACGTACAAAATGCCGCGCCGATTCCTCTACTGATGCGGATTCTAATTTTTGCCTAACCAAATTTGTTGTGTCTGTATGTCTGTGTGTGGAGATCGACATGAAAAAAAAGAGTCAATCTAATGATGAAAACTAATCAGTTCTCCTAACTTCTGATCACCGCAACGATGAATTTTTTATTTGAGAGTAGATGGAAACAGAGAGAAGGGAGGAAATCGTGTTTCCATCGGGGGCCTTAAGAGTACCGAAATGAAAAAAAAGAAAATGAGAAGAGTAAACATTCAAGTGCATAGTCGTCGGCTTGCAGCTGTCAGAGGGCTTTTCGACATGAATATTTTTATAGGGCAATCAAGAAAAATTGTTGAAATGATGAGGAGGAGGTCAAATCAAGAAGAGAGGGTTTTCAAGAGGGACAACATTGCTGGTACAACGCCAGCCGCTTGAGACAAAAAAGGTGACCAACTTAATGAGATGAAAATCAGTCACATCGTCATACGAAAATGAAAAAAATGCAATCTCCTATCTCTCTCGTGGTTTTCCGATAGATATGAAACAGTTTATTTGGTTTTGTCTCGGGATCTAGCGTACTGTCTCACACCACAGGTTGATATAATTATCTTGGACAGGATGCACTTTTAGATAGAGCGAAGAATAGGGAAGATAAACACAGGGATCGATAGAAAGCTAATAATTGAGAAAATATCATAAATAATGCACACTGTAAAACTTGCTCATATGTATAAGTTTCAAAATCTTGACAAAACTAGCAATGAGGAAACTTTGAAAATATAGATTCGAGAACGTTGTTTCCTGTTTTTGTCGGAACATATACAGTTCCTGACATTGAGGTAATTTTATTGTAACTTCACGCGTGTCTGTCTTCTCACTCCATATTCAGAATGATGCCTTTAACCATTACCTCTGCCATATTATCGGTTCCCGTTTTGGAAATATGCGTCCAGAAGAGGTAGAGTGGTAGTATCTATCTGACATTGTCTTTTTTGAATAGTCAGTAATTCGATTTTTCACCCTCCCAACCCTTTACCCGACCACGTCGTCTTTTCTGGTACCGTTTTATAGTGAGAGTATATGCAAGCGTGAATTGCTGACCTTGAATTTACTCATTTTTTCCGCAAGTTTCGCACTTTTCGGCGTTTCTCGCGCCCTCTCTCTTCGTTTTCTTGCCCGATTCATTCTCTACAGAGTAAATTACCGTCAACCAAGAGGAATTAATTACAAAACGCCTATTTCTTTATTGCTAGTAACATGCCGAGGGGGGCTTTGTTTGGTTACAGTTGTCCGCCTCAAAAAAAAACAGACCAAATGTGGTTGGAAAAAAATTTGAAGAATAAGAAGGCGGGGGTGAATAAAAAAAATACTAAATGACAGGGATCTTCTTCCGATCACGCAAGTGCGACCAAGAGGAAGAAAACAAGTGAGAAGAAGACGGGGGGACGAGAAATTTATGTAAAAGTACGAGAATTGGATGGCATCGAGGGTCAAATTAAGCATTGGTTCCTAAACTGGTCAGTGTGAAACAAGACCGAATTGAAGAGAAATTATTGTTTTTCGCTTTTGCTTTTATTCTTTTATAGTATGCAATAGAAAAAAAAGAAGTGGTTACTTATAAAATGGTATGAATTTCGAAAAGAGGGACAGGTTGATGAATAATTGTTATAACTATATATTGGATTGAATAAATCTCAGAAAAATTCAACATTCAATGGTTTTTTGAGTCGCTATAGGTTGTCGAGATTGTTAGAATGAACAAAATTGGTCCCAGAAGCATAATATCATCTTAAAAGTCAGATGTGAGCTTTCTAGATGAAATAAAGAGTCCAACCCGAAATCTTGGGACTATTTTGCGTGTGAAAACATGTTGACGGAAGGAATTATTTCCGGAGAGACTACCGTAAGAATCTAACACTTAGCCTAATACGAATATTTCTAAATAACACATTTTAGGATCTAGTAAAACAATATGGAGCAAAAAAACTACTTCAAAAAGCGAAAGTAACCGCCAAGAGCGTGAACTAGCGATGTCATTTCATTGGGTGTATCATTTTAATTCTAAAAAGTTTCCCATTGTTCCAAAATTGGAAATTTGGGAGCTCCCTTGTTCGGATCTTCACCTAGAAAGCTATTATCAGAAGAAATATAATTTGAAAATTTGAGTTTTTCTGTGTGATTTCACGGTTAACTGAAAAATTAATGAAGTGTTAGGGTATCGGGCTTAGAAAATGTTTTGCAAATTGAATTGGGCTTGAGAACAGTCAGAATTGTACGCCAAATGTTAACAGACAGTAAAATCGCAGGTTTTTTCCGAAAAAAAAACTCAATGAAGTCATAGATGAATTATTGAAGTTTACGTAACCATGAAATAATTCAGACTCAATTATTCCACAACCACAAAAAATCTTCTCGAGAGGAGAAATTGAAATTTCATTTCACAGTACCAGAGAAGTGTGAAATTGAAGTGTACATGGATGGCAAAAAAAGATGCCTTCCTTTTGGTTTGAATGAACAGGTTATGCCCAACTACATCTTGAGACGAGACTGGCGATTGAAAGGCCATAAGGTTTAGACAATATACAGTTCACTTTTCAAACGTGGTTAGGTTTATTGGAGAAACTAAGCAATATAGCGAGACAGTTTATGAATTTCGAAACATGTTGTATATAAGTTGTATGGGAAGAAATAGGGTAAATTGGTGCCAGGAATATGGGAAAATGAGATTCGAAAAATTAAGTTGAGGTATTTGGGGTCATAGGAAGGACGGAAATATTTTGCTGTACTTTGAATATGTTCAATATCAAGTTGAGAGATCTTTTAGAATTACTGAGACAATTGAGATGCGGATGAGGAAAGTTAGAATGAATCAGAAAAAAGGAAAAAAATAAAATATAAATTATCTAGACAATAAAAGCTACTTATATGATGAATATTGAGCTGATTATGATAGAAGCGAAGCAGTTTTCATTGGAAACAGTATCTGCGAAATAGCCGAAAAGCGATAATGTAGAAAATGATTGGGGCTTAAATGTATACTGTTTCAGGTTAAATATCATCATCAAAATTCCATCGCGGTGATAATGGAGCAGGATTCTGGAATGGCATCTTCGACACTGAAAGCAAGAAGTAATGAAAAAATGTTTACATTAAGGCAATGTTGTTTTCAAAAATAACTTTATTAGGTTGAAATCAATTTGCGACACCTTGAGCGGACTCGATTTTTCAATAGATCACATCTTTTATACCTAGTAGTGACAGAAGTTGGATACATCATATCACTACTGCTGTCAGACTTTTGTCCCGGACTCGACGGTCCCACAGAAGACCTCTGGCTGTCTTCATTGTCTCCATCGGACTTTTGATGCCACTTCTTTTGACGAGCTCGCGAGTTTTGGAACCAAACTTGGGTGACTCGTTTGCTGAGCCCAGTCATGTTAGCGATTTTCTCCAAGTCTGCACCATCAGGATTACTGTCTCGATTAAAGTAGGTCTGAAATTTTGAAACTATTTGTAACGGGGCTCCAAATATATCACACCTGCAGCACTGATAATTGATCATCGGCAAACGTGGTCCTGACTCGTTTCGTTTTTGCCTTCTGACTTGAAACGCCGCTGTCTCCTTCAACGAGCTCCAGGTAGTGCTGCTTACAAAGAAGATGCTCCTCTTGAAGGGAATACTCCTCTCCGGTACTCAGTTGTCTACAAATGTTTCAAATTTACGATGCGTGGATCTTTTATAGTAATACCTTTTGCATTGGTTACAGGCAAAGCAAGCCAGATGATAAACAAAATTCCTTGCTCTTCTTACCCAATCCGCTGCCCCGATTTTTCGCCCACAAGAAGCGCAGTCAGGACCGGCGTGGTTCCTGAAATTCATTTGTTACCCTGTTTTCTTCAAAATAGAAGCGTGGAGACCAATATAAGTGGCTAAATTGTACAGTATATACGACACCGCGCAACATGTCGCCTTTCATGGACCGCTGGGATCAGCCATCTGTCACTACCGGAAGATATAGTGCGCGGGAGGTCCATCAAACAAGGCACTTGAATTTGTATAGGATTTGTATAAGATAATCGAATGTCAATTGTTTTTCTTTTCCTCCAAATGTTTTGTCGGTAACCCATGTACCGACCCAGACGATTTTTTGAGTCTTGAGCCAGTTTAAACTCAAGAAAAAACTGCAAAGTTCTTGTTCTTCTGACCAGATATCGGAAATTTAACTTTTTTTCATCGCTCCTAGAAAAGACAATTCGGTCAGTAGAATCTTTTTTCTTCGGATTTCCTTTTTCTTTTCTTTTTGCTGCTGCGGAGAACACAAATAGACACATACATACACACAAACGTTTGCTTAAACGGATTCGCGTTAGATTTATTCAGTTTAGGATGTGCTGGAGCACAAAGCATATAAAGAATAACTTGGTTAACGCACACATCGGCTCTCCCCGTGTTTCATTCTGAACTATCGATTTGTGTTGTCTTGAGAAATTTCAAAAGTTGTTGTGAAAGAAAAGAAGACCCCTCACACAAGAAGTTATGAGAAAACCTAGTTTTCCGGAAGGAAAGAATTCCCCCAAACTGGCAGTGATTCAATTTAACCTATTTTGCCAATTGTCGATGACACCAGAAAAGAGAGAGGAAAGAAGAAGAAGAAGAACATAACCACATAACCCCATGCAAATCAGATAATATATGGGTGGATGAGGCCAACGAACAAGATTACTGTAGATTACATAACCGTCAGGTTGTAGTTGACAGCTGCGTGGGGGAAACGATGTTCGCGCGTAAACTGCCCCTCTCCTCATTAAACACTTCCTTTACACATGTTATTTTAGGATTGGTTAGGATTGGTTAGGTAATAATCCGGTTAATATTATTTTCTAGTGGTCCTTATTTCCCTATGGTTTTCTTGTTCGATCGCTTTTTGATCCCTACCCTACAAACGATGTGTTTTGCTGAATTCTCTCCATCTTATACTCTTTTTATTTTTAAATGACGCATGACTAACTTGCATTTTCCCCTTGTCCCTAGAGGATGACCCAATTATCAATTAGAGCACTAACTTGAAATAACATTCTTTACAGTAAAACTCCGAGTCCTTATAGAAACATTTGTTTGAAAGTCGGCATTTACAATCCGTACACTGCAGACAGCTTTCATGCCATGACCTGAAAGAGGAAAAATATACAGTAGTCCATTATTTTCAAAAATTCCAATTACCTTCCATCGACGCTCAGGTAGAATTTATCCTGAATGGGTTGTTGGCATTGGGCACAGATGACGACGATAGAATCTTGCTGAATAACAAAAACTACGGTAGTTTTATCAATGGATACTATGGATTGTATTATTCAATTAGGATCCTATTCAGTGGCCGGGCTTCCGGTGAGCAATGGTTTTGTGGTATCTTTTTTTCAATTCAACGCTGAATTTTGAGTTGGCGTGTTTGTAAGGATTTCTAGAAGAGTTTCGGGAAAACACAAAAGTGACTATGTTAAATAAAAAACGGAAAATACAAAATTTGAAAAGTAAAAAATAATCTGATACCTGAAAAAAACCCTAAAATACCATGGAAACACTGAAAAATAAGATTTAAGAAATGAAATCAAAACTTCAAAGGTTTGAAGAGTTGAACATGATATTTTTACTTTTAAAAAATTGGAAATTATTTTAGGAATGAATTCGAAATTTAGTCAATTCATGAAGTGTATACTCAATATGAGATTGGTCCAAGTACTTTTTTCTAACAATAATATCAGTATTCAAAGAAACTACAGAATTATTTTTGATAACAACAAAACCTCTGAAATAGAGATACCTAAAATATCATTTTTCTACAGGGTAAAATACTAACCTGAAGATTTAGCAAGCCAAAAAAGTGTTCCAAATGTAGTTCAGAACACATTTTAAGACAGACAAAAACTATTGGGAATACGATACATTTTGAGCATTTTAAGAAGTTTTGCACTTTTCAAAAGGACATCTAATGTTATCAAAAATGTTATATGCAAATCCTACCTTTATCTGAATATTTTCATCAGTATTGAATGCATGTTCCGCAGGTACTTCTGATCCTAACCGCAGTATACTGGACACATAAATTGAAGCTTCGTCAGACGGAGAATATTCTCCATTGCCATGTACCGCGCCATCCAATCTCAAGTAATCACATCCGTAGTCGGATGTTGCGAGTGAGCCGCCGCTCGACAAAAATTCACCGATGAATGGGAACGTGAGTGAATGCTCGGATGGCGCTGTCGTTGACGGCGGTGCCTGAGCATGATGAACCTCCATGGTGCAACTTGTGACAGCTGCTTTCGCTAACGAACTGATGGAGAAGAAGAGGGGTTCAAGGAAAGGATAGATAACAAGACAACAAGGAACACTAACGAGTCGAAGAGCACCGATGCTAGTGGCTTTCCTTCAAGTCTCCGTTGTTCTGTCCGAGAAAGGCCCTACTGGAAGACGGCTCTTCTTTGGACTCCGCCCACTGGTGCTTTCTATTGGGTGGCTGGGGCGGATTTCGTCGACAGCTTGGAAAGGAAACAGGAAGAGGGGGAAGGAGACCTCAAAGTCCTGAACCACTGAAAAAAAACGTGTTGTTATCAAATTATCACTATCACTAATTACGAAAAATTAGGAAAATGACAATAATTAAGCAACAACTGGGAGTTCAGTGTTTCCGAACTAAATGAGTGATTTCAATAATTAGGGTTGAGGACCTACACTTGAGACTTGAGACTATCAAAAATTACAACAATGATTTTGAGATTTTCTTTTTTGATTTTTATTTTGATAAACTAACAGAAACTTTTCTTTTAACCTGCCAAGGTCCATTCAAAAAGAAAGAGGTTTCTCGTAGAAATCAAAAAATCGAATAGCTATTTAGAGCAAGCATTTGATACCTGTGCAAACGTGCGAAAGTGCGATAAAACTTTTGTTCGAAAGTCATAACAAAATTTTCAGAGCAAAAAAGACAAAGGTTTGAGCAGTATCCGTCGTCTCAAGTCTTTTTTATTCCCAATAGGGTGACAGTCACATCTGACCAAAATTCAGAAAAACTATAGGTGTGCAAAAAATGGCAGTCTTAAGCGTTGAAAAATTATTCAAACGTTTTCACTATGATGAATTTACAAATATAAATAATTGATGAAATAGGTGAAATTCTGTAAGCCAACTTTTTGCAAACGTTTTTATCTCTCCTGTAACAGCAGGCCACCTGAACTGTTAACTTTGAGTTCAATTATATCAGTTCCTATAAGAGATGTAAAAAAATAGGTCAACTATTAAAATACTTCAAATAATAATGTCTACGTTTTATTAGTTGACAAATTTTTGATATCGTTCAAAGGAACCGAGATAATTGCGCTTGAAGTGCATGTACCGGATGGGTTTCTATAGAAAAAAATACGGTAACTATTTTGAAAGTTCAAGAGCTCAAAATTACGTTATCTTCAAACGATGAATTTGTATTTACGTCAATCTAGATGAGCAAGTCAAGTAATAGTATTATAGTAAAAGTGTGAAAAACTAAGTTAAACTGCATATTTTCCAAAAAAAAATAATGACTACAAAAATGGGCACATCTCCAACAAATTTGAGCTCATAAAATTCGCAAAACAAAAAATCCGTAGCAGGTGCTTGCAGAAAATCCTTCGGTTATGACTCCTCTAATAACCTGCAATTAACTGTTCCTTGCTTCAATCCAAAATAAAAATCTCTATTTTTCAAGATGAGTTCAGTGAACAAAATTTGAAAAATGAAACAATAGTGATGTTGAAGGTCTTCAGAACACTAAATTTCAATGAAATTTCCCAAACTCCGGATTTCGAGTAGTTTGCTTGTGGCCGATTCGCTACTCGTCTCATGCTAATGAGCGTCAATTCATGTCCCACCCCAATCTGCCATTTCCTCCATTTTCTAAGGATACCGCAATGAATTGTGCTGAATTGAGTCGGTGATACAGAGACCTACCATAACAATATTTTTCCTTCATACAGATCTCACAAGACTTATCGGATTAGTCAGATTTGCTTGTTTATGTGAGGAGAGGGGACCATCTCGACTCTTGAAAAACACAACAGACGGTTACACACCTCCACCATTTGGCGCATTCCACTCGACACGTGTGCAGAGAATTGAGGAAACTGAGGGTGCTTATTAATTCGGACCAAAAAAAAAGTATAAGATTGGTTTTTGGAAATGAGGGAAAAGTTCCCGCTGAACTTTCTGTCATTTTCCTGTTTGAATCTGAAGATGTTCATTTTTTATGTTTTGCTTGAAATTCTGATTAAAAGTGATTTTCATTCTAATCAATTTTGGTTACCATATTTTACAACAATTATCATTTCCAAGTCAAAAGTCGCAGACCGTGGATGCTCTTCTCCAGTGTTTGTCGGGAAGGGACGTGTGCAACAGCGTCAATTGAATTATCTCGAGATCGATGTAAATCGTATTTCCCGCACGGATGCGGACGCACTCAAAACACGAAAATGCGCGAATTCAATTAGCGATTTGATGGTCCGGCAGAAACTCTTGAGCCAAAAGTTTTGGAAGAGTTGACTTTTGGAGGGAGGATAGATTGGAATCACATAAATGAAACAGTGCCTGGATCGTTCATTTTATCTTGAGGGGATTTTTGACAAGGAAATTAACATAAAAAATTAAACTTCAATAAAATCAATAAATTCGGTCGAATTTTGAGAAAATATAAGGGATCTTTAAAAAATATCATTGCTCTACAATAAAAATAAAAAATCATGCGTTAAATGAAATAATCTATCAGAAAATTTTGATATGATTAGGAGAGGCGGAAAGAATACATTTGTATATTGAGGAATCGTTAGGTTACATTTAAACTAAGCAAAAACGTACAATAAAACTTAAACTAGGCTTTCGAACCGAAAGTTTGGGAAATGAAGGGGGCGAATACAAATCAACGAGTTTAAATAATGCCGGGATTTCTGGGACATTTTTGAAAATACCTTTTTTACAACAGAAAATAACTTACAAACATATTAATAGCTATAGCTCTAAGTGTCCACTATAATTAACTATCTTCAATTCTCGATATTATGAGAAGAGACACACAAAACTCGTGCTTTGTTGACATATAATGTACAACAACAAAACTATTGAGTAGAATTACTGGGACTAAAATGAAGGGAAGAAGCAATGAGAAATGGTAACTAGGTATTGGTGATTACCTATGAAGGAACGATGATTAAACATTAAATTTGATAATCTACTCGACAACTTAAAAAATAACTACAAGAACCTAGAAAATCTAAAAGCCTGGTATTAATTCAATCTAGTGGTTTCACAACGATTATTTAACAGGGAGAACTAATAAACTATGATATAGTTGCAAATAAACAGAGACATTGCAAAACAAAATAAAAATGTGGCTGTGGAAAATATGGTACTTGATGCAAAATCAGGGAATCGGTCTAATCAACAATTAAGTCTTGGTCATATTCGTGTGAGACGTTTTGATAGTCGTTCGCCTTGATTTCAATGTCAAGACTTTCGAAACCCAATTCGCCTGGCGAAAATTGATCGACCAACGAAGCGATTCGACTTGAGTAGGGTTCAGTGGGCGCATTTGGGTATGAACTTGTTGGATTATACGCTTCAGATCGTGGAGTGCTGAAAATAATCGTGCGTTCTTAAAATTTATCAAAAAGAATAACTTACGTCGGTGGTGACGAATCCGTTCCTGGCTTCGAAAACCATTCGTAGTCAGTGTGATATCCAAATGATAAGAAATCGCAATCAGTTGGTCCTTTTGGGGTGGAAGCAACATTGAAATTTGTGCTTATCGATTTTTCTTGAATACTATACGATCCGTGAACTTTCAATGGTGGTTGGAAAGTGTTCGACATACACTCGTCTCCATTTTCTTCTGCATATATTTCTTGACAATAACCATCAATTTGTTGTTCTCCAGCCGCTTGATCCAATGTGTTCACATATGCTAACTTCGCTTTGTCAGAGAACAATGAACCCGCAAGGTGCTCCGGATAGTCCAGATTGGACATGTAGCTTGGAGGTGTGATCACCGAAACAGAATGACGTTTCTGTTGGAAGCTTTGCAGTAAAGAGCTTTTGGCAAGTGGCACGTTGTGGGACGGACAGAACGCGTTGGATCTTGACAACTGCATATGGTTTGAGTTGAGAGTTGGCCGAGCAAGAGCAGTGGAACCAGTTGATAATGGAGCACAAATGGAGATGTGAGACAGTTCAGAATTTTTTATCGACTGAGTTTGTAAATGTCCTGTCGTTGGAAATCTGAAAAAAAGTGGTACACAGAAATGGACGAAAAAGATATCAATTGTCAGAAACATTTTTTGAATATGATTTAGAAAAAACCAAAAAACTTACGTCGATGGATCAATTGGTTTTGGTGTATAGGAATGGAGGGTTCCGTTGTTGTTGTATTGTACGTGACCGTAACGTTCCAGCCTGCAAAAAGAAATAGGTTACTTATTTGAACAAAGCCTGTGTATCAATTTTTCAGAAGAGTTACAAGGGTGTGATAACGGAACATAAGTTCAGTTCCAATCCTCAACTGGAAATCAAACTAAAAAATTAATGCTATACTCACTGTTTACTAACATTTGGCGTCACTACGGTCCTCCATTTATTCAGAATTTCAAGTTTCGTGTCCACTGTAACTTCATCACCATTCAACACGTCTTGGATGTGCTGTTTGAAAAGCCCGAGAACTTTGTCTTGTCCCGTTACTATGCGATGCTTGGCTCTGAACTCGGAAACAAGTTTTAGCATACTGAATCTCTCTCTTTTTTTGGTTCGGCGGAATTTCAATGAATTCTCGCAGCAGCTGCTCACTCCACACCATTGACCATTTACTTGTGTATCTTCTCTGTTCATCGTTATTTTGGCTCAAGCGCATCGTAACGAATTCAGTCGCCTTATAACCTTCTCCAATCATCGGCGAGCTGCAATTATTGATTTTTTGGTTGTTCAATACTTCGCAAAGGTTTCAGGGTTCATAATATGAGATAATCAAGCTGATTTTGTATTTGTCAGAACAAACAATGAAAAAAATTGTCTAGACTTCTCAAAAAATTCTGCAATGAGGTGAGTCAAAAACAGTCTGCCTCTGCAAGCTCAGGATTTTTGGATTCCACAAAAAATCTTGCCGTCAGTTTTAATTCGAATTAAAGTTTTTCAACAACTCAGTTTTATAATCTACCTTTGTTTTCACTTACCTCATGTGAGTACGTGGGAAGTTCGAATTCCTAGTGAGATGTTGAATGTATTCCTAGTGAGATGTTGAACGAACAGAGTCGATACTGAAATAAGGAAATTCAATAGTTTTTGATATTCTTTGTAATTTGGGTACAACGAATTTTTATAGAAAACGAACAAAACTTCCACGCGAAAGTCAACACAAGAGAACAATGAAGAGAAAAAAATTGGGGACGCGGGAAAAAACGGGGGAGGGGACTCGGAAAAAATGTCTTTGCGCAATCCTCGGCCGTGGAGGTCCGTCGTTGTGTCGTTATGTCTGCGCGCTCCCGTATCTAATGCACTCTCCTCACTGACCTGATTTGGTATGGTCTTAACCAATGGATGGAGAACATGGATGCAATTATTAGCAGAAATGAAATGAAAACTAATCATTTCACCTATAAAAACTAATAAGTTTTTTGCTTCTAGAACCATTTGAGAAAAAGGACTCGTACAAAAAATATTTACGCAATCATAAATCTGACAAAACTATTGGAATGAATATTTGGGTCTTTGGCGTAGGATACAAGTTGGAGTACAAATAGCGAGATGAATGATAGAATAAAATGAGAAAAGAGAGCTGTAAAGTCACATGGCATGATTATTTCAGAACAAAATCGTTATGAGAGAGAGAGAGAAGAAAATTGAGAATTTTGCACATATAACGTACAATAGATGGATTAACTGAAAACTGAATTAAAAAGACACCTGGATTGAGGCGAAATAGTAACATGGTTTGGGGTTAGAGAGGGAATATAAATTTCAGGAGAGTTAAAGAGATTTGAAGAATGTTAAATGTCATTGATTGTCCTGCATGAAATTGGGTCATTATGAAGATGTAATAAACGGCTCGAGTACACGTCACATTGTAGCTGGGAAAGTGAAGCACTGAAAAACATGCCCTTATTTCATCCTCTATCTCTAATGAACTCACTTTTTTGTGATAAATTAAGTTTATCTATGCTCCTCGCGCCGAACCGGACCAACGGAAGATTGAGTTTTGCTGTATTCAGATAGTTCCTGCTGGACAGTCTCTGATGTTGTCGAGGTCGAATTGGTCATGAAGTCATTATGCGGCACAATTGTATGTTGCCTCAAAAATGATATATCCAGTGGAATGTATCCGAGCTCTTGTCTAAAAAAATCATATGTAATAGAGTTCCTACATTATTGTAAAGTTCTCATTTTTTCTTTCGAAAGATGTTCGAGTACCTAAAAATCCATTCTATGACAGTAAAATATTAGAAAATGGTTAACAGACAAAATGTTCATCACCATATCGAAAATATTTCGCAGATGAACATTTTTCTGTTATTTATCACAGACACTAAAAATGGAAAATCAGTAATTTCACGATAACTTGATAACTTTTTGAGTCCCTTTTTATGGACTGTCGAAAACTAATGAAAACCTTCGAAACAAGCAAAAATAACTCACGTCGAAGAGCCAGTGTTTCGAACAAAACTAATAATTGATCCGGTGTTTGAATATTGGATAGTGCCAAGAGTTGCGAATCTGAAAAAAAGGAATAAACATTTTCAAAGTCAATAAGCCATCAAATTTTGCTACAAATGATTCGTTAAACTCACTGTATGGTAAGCTCCAAAGGCACCTTTGTTTTATGCTTCAGCAGCATTTTCAGCTTGCTCTCCAACTCCACAGTATCATCTCCCAAGCGTTCATCGAATCTCTGTTTGAAGATTCTAGCCAATCTTGAAAACGGCATCGCCAAGTTGTGATCGGTTTTGAATTTCTCACAGAATTTCTTCAAGGAGAATGATTCTGAGGATCCGTCCGTTGCAAGTTTCATGAATTCGTTCATTAATTTTTTATCCCATGAGTTGTTCCATTCATAGCTTTCTGAAGTGATGAAATTTCTCTGATATGTGCTTTTATTGATAGTCTTCGATGTTGTCGACGTCGCATTGGTCATGAAGTTATTACGCGGCACAATTGTATGTTGGTTCAAAGATGATAGATCCATTGGAATGAATCCGAGTTCTTGACTGAAAATTTCTTATGTTTTAGAGCCCTTATGCTTATTTGAAAAGTTTTTTTTTTTCATTTAGAAGATGATCGAGTACCAGAAACAGTCCCTTTTATAACAGTAATGACTCTAATAGAATTGCACCTTGACTGACAGTTTTGTGTCACCTATCTGGATTGCAGAGAAAGAGAGAGAGAGAGAGGGAGAGAGAGAGAGAGATCAGATGATTTTCATTACGATATCGAAAATGTTTCGTAGATGAAAAATCTTATTATACGTTTCACAGAAGCTGAGAACAAGGGACAATCAACATTTTTACAAAACGGCGATAGCTTCATGAGACCCCTTCTTTATAGAGATCCTTGACACTTAATGGGATTCCTCAGAATAAACCAAAAAACTCACAGCATGGAAGTGTTAGTGTTCGGAAAATAACTCGTAATTGATCCGCTGTTTGAATATAGTACATTACCAAGGGACGCAAATCTGAAAGCAATAAATACACATTTTCAAAGTTGTTGAGCCATCAAAAATTGCTAAAATGATTCGTTAAACTTACTGTTCAGTGAGCTCCAGTGGAACTTTCCTTTTATACTCGAGAAGCATTTTCAACTTTGTCTCCAACTTCACATTAGCATCTTTCAAACGTGCATCGAATAACTGGTTGAAGTTACTTTTCAATCTGGAATCTTCTATCGCCAAATTGTGCTCGGCTTTGAATTTTGCACAAAATTTGTTCACATGGAATGATTGTGAGGATCCGTGCATTACACGTTTCATGAACTCGTCCATTATTTTTTCATCCCATGAGTTGCTCCAATCGTAGCCAACTGAACTGTTAGAAATTCTTTGACTTGGGGGCTTGTTATTTGATGCACTGAAAAAAACTTATTAAGAAAAGATTTGAAAAATGTTCGATTTTGAACGTGTTCGTCGTTAAAATATTATATTAACCGCATTTTAATAAAAAGAGCCAGGAAAATTTATAGATTTTCTGTGCTAGATCAGTAATTCTAAATGTAAGATACCGGTCACACATCGCGTAATTATCGTGCCACCTCACTGGATTTGATTATCATTCATAATTTTGAAAACTTGTGGTATAAAGGTGAAACTGAAAATATAAAATCAATGCATGCTGAACTCACTCTTCCCTGAATGTCTTTGTCATGTTCATATGTTTTGCTGCTTTCTGCATATCCTTTTTCTCTTCTTCGGACACATTGGGATCTGTCAGCCGTTTCAGTAACATTTGCTTCAGGCACTTCTTCACAGTATTCAAAGAAACATCAACCTTGTGATTCTTGAGAAATTCTTCAGCAATATGATTCAAGTCGAACTGTTTGGTTTCTCTGAAGCATTTCAAAAAATCATCCATGAGAAGATTGTCACATTCACTGGACCATTGTAAAAAACGTTCTTGAGTTGATCCGGTAAATGCCTTCTGGGATACTGTAGCCTCTTTAGGATTGATATAGTCAGAAGTTGGCAATTGATCCAGCTCAGTGGATGCATCCCATTTCTCTACGACGTTGTCACCTTCGTTATTTTTTGCGTGGCGCTTTTCAGAAGTGGATTCTTTTTTGGTTGTCAGCTCCGGGATTTGTGTTGGAAAAAGTCCATTAAATGATGGAATAGCCAGATTATTCTGAGATAGAAGCTGCATATAGGCATTTCCAGGTAAAAAGTGATCCTCATTTTGTGCAATGTCATCCATAAACGACCGGAGCGGCCCTCGGAAGGATTCATTCTTGACCATTCCTTCACAAGTTTTTGATTCCAGCCTTTTGTCAATCTCATCTTGTTTCATTGTGTTCTCAGGGTTCGAATACGAATCATCAACCAGTTCTTCTTTAATCCCAAATTTCATAATTGGCGGCTGCGAGTGTTCATCGTTTGGGTTCGTTTCGAAGTTACGATACATGTCCTGTAATGTATGAAATATATTCAAGAAAGTGTATAAAACAATACAAAAATTGCATCCTAAAAGACATGAAAAATTCAGAAGATGAAAACTATGAGCAACTAGGGTAATTTTTGTATAATTAAGTAGTCTTGGTAAAAAAGTGTTGCCCGGTAGCAAAATTCTTAAAGATTCATTTAAAAAAGCACCTAAACTCAGCTCTCTCTCTCTCAAATTTTCGGTCGCAACTTTCTTATAACATCAAACATACCATTCTGGCATTGTCTTCCTGAGCATCTCGTTCATCCTCTGTGATTTGCAAATGTTCAGAGATGGATTCTTGCTTGATTGTCTTCTCCGGAGTTTGTGTTTCGAAGAATCCATTGAATGGCGGCATAACCATATTACTCAGAGTTTGATACTGCATGCAGTCGTTTACAGTTGAAATGTGCCCTTCAGGTTGTGAAGTTTGGGACACCAGTGACTGAATCGGCTCTTGGAAGGATTCATTTTTGACCATTCTATCACTAATATTCGATTCCAATGTATCATTATTCGGTGCTTGTTTCACTCTATTTGCATGAATTGAAAATGAATCGGTAGATTCCTGTTTGACCAAAAACTTTTCAATTCGGGCTGGTACGTCTTCATCGTTTGGTTCAGTTTTGATGGCACGTTGCATTTCCTGTAATGTCCGATATGATTACAATAAATAGTAACAAGAGAAAGCCTGTTTTACACTGAGACCCAACAAGTTCAAAAATATGTGAACAATAGAAAACGAGACATATTTGCATACAGTCAAATTGCGAAATTAATGAGATATTTCTGCATTTCGAAAAAAAATAAGAGAGAAAGAGAAAGAGAGAAAGAGAAAGAGAAAGAAAGAGAGAGAGAGAGAGAGAGAGAGAGAGAGAGAGAGAGAGAGAGAGAGAGAGAGAGAGAGAGAGAGAGAGAGAGAGAGAGAGAGAGAGAGAGAGAAACATAAGAAACTCAATCAATGATAGTTAATATTTAAAACTCGTGAAGAAAGGTTTTTTAACTTTCCAGCTTTGAGCTATTTTCCTGGTTTTCGGTCGATTAAGTCAAAAAAAGGTCAACTGACGAAATATTAGTCATCATAACAACTTTATTTTGCCTATCAAAAATTTCTTGATTTCTCTTTCAAAAACGGAGAAAAAGAACGGTCAAAGTTGATTTTCAGAGCGCAATTCTTTATAGATTCTACGGTTGGAAATTTTAAGCATAAAAAACAAAGGAGACAAAAACATTCGAGGATATATTTAAGAGAAAAAAGTTGGGCCTGAATTGCCACAGACGGTAGAAAAGAGGACCACTGGAAAATATTAAAGAGAGAGGAGAGGCAAAAGGAGAAGGAGACGTGATTTTGCTTGTATGAAACACATGTCTTTGAGTGTTGGTACCTATTGGTACGGATGTTAGTTGGTACGACTACTCAAACGGACTGTCTGCGTACCAGCCTTAATATTTGTAAGCGTGCCAAAACATCTTTCTTTGAACCTGTCATACGACAATCCGGAACGCAAATCAATCCTGATTTTGTAAAACTGAGAAAAATGAGGAAGTGAACCGATCGAGGTCGCTTTTAAACGGACCGTCTCCCTAGACAATAGAGAATTAGAGAAATGGACATAGTGTGTGGAGAGGATGTCCATCAAAAACAAGAGACTGTATGGAAAGAAAGGAGACTCAGAGAAAAAAACGGATGACGTAACAGAAAAAGCTCGAATGACCAATCATCAAAATGAGAATGGTATTTAGTCAAAGCAATGTTACAAAATCGATATTCGGAATTTTCGAAATGAATAAAAACCAATTTGGCGGAGATTGGGCATCATTCCCATCGAAAGGTCGAATCCAGCTGAACTTCGATTGAAAGAACGATTCGTGAACAAATAAATAAGTAATTCATACAAAACAATTCACAACATCATGAACCCGTTAAAACTGTTGGAATGCCTATTTGGTTCTTTGGTATAGGAAAACAAGTTGGAATGCAAAAAGTAAGCAGAATACTAGAGTATTAGCATAAACGTGAGCATAAACGTGAGCAGACACAGGACATAATTATTTCAGAACCAAATCGTTACTAGATAACAGTTGAGAAGTCTGCACATAGAACGTACGTTACATAGATGAAAACCCTTTTCAGATAATTTGAAAAAATCCAAACAAAACTTAAAAAAAAAACAAAACAGTAGTAGGATTTGTGTTTTGGGAAGAAATTAGAAAATTCAAAAAAATTTTGAGAAATTCGAAGAAATTTAAATGTTCCTGATTGTAGATGGTTGAATCATTTGTATATTTCAAATTCAGTGAACTGTCCGAAATCGTTAAAAATAATTCATTAAACTCACAGTTTCGTTAGTTCCAGAGGCACTTTTGTTTTATACTTGAGAAGCATTTTCAGCTTGCTCTCCAACTCCACATGAACATCGTTCAAACGGTCATTGAATGCTTGTTTGAAGTTCATTACCAATCTTGAAACTGCTATCGCCAGGTCGTGCTCGTCTTTGAATTTTCCACAGAACTTGCTCACACTGAATACGTCTAAGGATCCGTCCATTGCAAGTTTCATGAACTCATCCATTATGATTTTATTCCATGAATTGCTCCATTGAATTGTTCCAACGGACGTTTTTGTTGTGTTGCGAATTCTTTCATTTGGGCGCCTGTTATACAAAGTACTGAAATAAAAATTATTCAGAAAAGGTTTGTAAAATTGTACATGTTTGATACTGGTCAATGAGATACAATGTATTTTTTTTCAGTTCATTTTTAGCTGTTTTTAACCATTTCAAAAAGTTTGGAGCTCGGCTGTTTTTTCAGATAAATGCCGAAAAAATAGGGAGTTTTCGAAAATTCTTGGCACATAAAGTTCAATCTAGATTTGTTTCACACTCTCCACAGTTTCGAAGTAATCAAAAACTTGTCAGCCGAGCTCCGGAGTATATCTTATTGATCGGTACTGTATTTGGATAATAACGTTTCAAAAAGAGAAATAGGAAGATTTTCGGGGTTTTTAAGGGGAAAAAGTACGTATTCTGACAAAATTTCGTCAAAAGTTTGTGGTTTTTCCACTTTCACAAGAAAAAAAATCTATGTATGTAGAAAAGATTTTCTCATTTAAATTTCATTTCGTTTCAAAATTTCAAATGAACTATTCAATTATGAACTCTATGACGTACTGAAAATCTACAAAACATGCCGAACTCACTCTTCCTGATATCTCTTTGTCATTTTCCAAGATTTTGTTGCTTTCAGCATTCTCGTTTTCTCTTCTTCGGGCACATTGGGGTCTCTCAAACGTTTCTGGAACACACGCTTAAAACACACAACCGCAGTGTGTAAGCAGATGCCAACTTTGTGTTTCTTGAGGAATGCTTCAGCAATATTTTTAAAGCCGGGACGATTGGTTCTTTTTATGCATTCGAAAAACTCGTCCATAATGAGACTGTCCCATTCAGGGGACCATTGCGTAAAGCTCTCTCTAGTTGAGTCGTTTGAAGCCTTCTGAGGGACTGTAGCTTCTTCAGAATCGATATTCTCAGAAGTGGGAAATTGATCTAGTTCTGTGGATGCATCCCATTCCTCTACGATGTTGTCATCGTCGCCATTTTCCTCAGGTTGTGCCCTTTGCCACTTTTCAGAAGTGGATTCTTGCTTGATTGTCAGCTCCGTAGTTTGTGTTGGAAGAAGTCCATTAAAAGATGGAATCGTCAGATTACTCTGAGTTTGATATTTACTCTTGACCATTCTGTTTACTGTACGTTCCGTAATCGAGAATGAGTACGAGTCATCAATCAATTCTTCTTTGATCAAGGACTGTCGAAGCGGTGGCAGCGAGTATTCATGATTTGAGTCGATTTCGACGGTTTGGTACATCTTCTGTAATAGTTTATATAATTTCAAGGAGCTTTACTTAAGTGATTTGAAGAGACGTGGGACACATTTAATAGTATGTTATGTTGCAAGAAATTGTTCAAATTATTTCGAAAATCTCTTAGGTTTTATGTATTATTCAGAAATGCGACTTAGCTGCAGAAGTGCGACTGATAATAGTATGTTTTGAATAAATAAGGAAATTCGGTGAGAAAGGTTGAGGAGGTGGTACGGTAGTTCAGGTTAAGTGCAAAAAATGCAACAAAACATAAAATGAAAAGAAGTGGAATTCGAGATGGAGTTTTTAGGTAAAAGCTGACAGCTGCAGACTTTTTTTTATATATTTTAATCAAAAATGTTTTGATCGAGAGCATAGTCTTGAAAGAAAAAAGGGCCACATCGAGACACCCAGCTCTCTTTTGTGACAATTACCGCACCATAAAAAAGCCAGACGATAGACGAGAAAATGAGACGTGATCGCACTCTCCTTGATTGTCTCCGTCAATTTTATGACACCTTTTGATTTATAATGAGCACAAGAACCCGAAAATTTGTTTATGTTATGAGCCCCGGGAAGATGTTGAGAGAAGTGCGTTTTCGGCTGACAGATCTTTCAGATAGTAACCTGAAATCCGCAAGCGACCACGGGTTGACCCATGAAGCAAAGAATATGGCACGACTCGGACTAAGAAGCGTCCATGATGTTCTGAGCTTCCTAGCTAATAGTCAAACCAAACGACTTTTGGTCCTATTGAAGTACGGAAAAGTGAGCATGAATCTCTTAAAAAACATTTAAAAATTGTTTTTTTTTTTGGAATTTTTTAATTTCATGTAATTTTCTGAAATCGCTGGCCTCTTCGTGTTAAAATAACTAGGTGATAGAAAACTTTGGGATCTAAAAACCGTTTCTAATAGAATCAAACGTACCTTTACGACGTGGTCCTCTTCGCGCGTTCTTAGTTGCAAATTTTCAGAGATGGGTTCTTGTTTGATTGTAATCTCCGGAACTTGTGTTGGGAAGAATCTATCAAATGACGACATAACCAGATTATTCTGAGTTTGATAGTGTATATGGACGTTTTCAGGTGAGAAGTGCTCCTCAGTTCGTGCAGTTTCGGACATCAGCGACCGAAGCGGCTCTCGAATGGATTCCTCCTTGACACTTTCATTACGAATCTCTGATTCCAGCCTTTTGTCAATCGCTTCTTGTTCCACCGTATTCTTGGGAATCGACAACGAATACGAATTATCAATCAATTCCTCCTTTATCAAAAACTGCCGAATTGGCGGCGGCGAGTATTCATTATTTGGTTCAGTTTTGATGGTATGATACATTTCCTGTAATTAATGATAAAATTTCAAAAAATGTATGAAGAGAAAATTCGTTGCACTCTAAGAATGAAACAGTTCAGAAGATAAACGCTATGCAAAAAAAATAGATTTGGATATATTCAAATTGCCTTGGTGAAAATAAAATAAAATGAAAATCACAAGATAGTAAGATTTAGTCATCTCAAAAAAATCTATAAAGATGGAGAAAGAGCGAGGGAGAGGAATTGTGACCCCAAAGAGAGGAGGGAAAATGGTGAATCTGAGTGTTGCGCAGTGAGGGTAGGTTGCATCAGAGTGTGACTGTCCCTTCGAATCTAAGGGACTCTAATGTATAAATCTATTGATTTTAACGTCAGATGTATTGATTTCAAGTATGTGTGTCACTCTTCGTGTCAAAATAGCCATAGAATCGACTAAATCTTCGAAGAAAAAAGTCACATTGGCCACATCAGCAGAAATGGCAAACGAGGGTATGAAATTGAGCATGTCAAAAAGAATATTATTTTTTCTAATTTAAAGATTTAAAAAGGGTTTTTTTCTGGATAAAAGTTTGAGGGAACATTTTTCCAGAACGCAGGGTACTAAAAAAGAGCATATGAAAAGATGAAGTTTAATTCGAAAGCTTGTATTACGAGAAAATGAGGCAGACAATTTGGTTCGAATCTGCTTTGCGGCAAAAAGAAAACGCCGAAAGAGCGATACATGAACAGCAAGCATTTTAAAAGTTTGCTAATATTACAAAAACGTATATCTCTTCAAAAAAATCCGTTACGAACACCACGCGAGTTATTGAGAGTCCAACCACATTTCGATAGAAAAAACGAATAATGGAAAGCGAAAAATGATCATTACGCATTGCGGTGCTACAGCTGTTCGCTGCTCTTAATTTCTCCTTGTGTTCAACTGCTTCTCGCATGAAAAAATTACCAAAAACCATGACCAGCTTCGTACCAACATCGAAACAAGGGACTGTATGGAAAGAAAGGAGACTCAGAGAAAAAAAACGGATGACGTGACAGAAAAAGCTCGAATGACCAATCATCAACATGAGAATGGTATGTAGTCAAAACAATGTTACGAAACCCAATTTAAGAATTCCGAAAAATTTTAAAGAAGGCAATTTGGCGGCAATCGGGTGTCACTTTTATCGAAAGCTAGGATAAAGCTAAACTTCGTTTCCAATAACAATTTGTGAACAAATAAATAAGCAATTTATACAAGAAGTTTCAATACATCATGAACCCGATGAAACTGTGGGAATGAACATTTGGTTCTTTGAAATAGGAAAACAAGTTGGGCCGCAAAAGTAAGACGAAATGCTAGAATAACAGGATAAGCGTGAGCTGTAAAGTCACAGGACATAAATATCTCAGAACAAAAGCGTTACGAGATAAAAAATGAGAAGTCTGCGCATAGAACATACGGTACATAGATGAAAACCCTTTTCACATAATTTGAAAAAAAAAACCAGAGAAAGCTGATTTAAGACAAATCAGAAGTATGGTTTGTGTTTTAGAAAGAAATTATGAGATTAAAGAAATGAAGTGATTCAAAGAAATATAAATTTTCCTAATTGTTTTGTAGATGGTTGAATCGTTTGATAGATATGGCGAACATGGAGAACGGCTGAAAAAAACAAAAAGTAGGCCGAATGCTAGAGTATCAGGATGAACGTGAGCTGTATAGACACAGGAAATAATTGTTTCAGAACAAAATCGTTACTAGATAACAGTTGAGAAGTCTGCACATAGAACATACGGTACATAGATGAAAACCCTATTCAGATAATTTGAAAAAATCCAAACAAAACTTTAAAAAAACAAAACAGTCGTAGGATTTGTGTTTTGGGAAGAAATTAGGAGATTAAAAAAATTTGAGAGATCCAAAAATTTTTAAATGTTCCTGATTGTAGATGGTTGAATCATTTGATAGATATGGCGAACATGGAGAACGGCTGAAGTACCCGTTACATTGTAGCCGGAGATGTGGAGAACTGTAAAAAAGCTTTTACTTTGTTGATTATCTTTGATTAACTTACATTCAGTGATAAATTAATTGTATTCTCAAGTCGAACAGAACTAACAGAGTAGTGAGTTTTGCTGCATTCAAATAATTTCTACGGGAAAGTTTGTGATGTTGTTGAAGTCGAATTTGCAATGAAGTAATTATGCGGAATAACTGTATGCTGGCTTAAAGATGATGAATCCTGGGGAATAAATCCGACAACAACACTGTAAAACGGGAAACAATTGAATTTCAATAAATTTCTGTGCTCACTTGGTGTTTGGAAGAAATTGGGCAAGCATTTCATTATTGCTGTCAGTGACATCTCCAAATTGGCATTGTCTGGAAAATTCATTTTTGAAAAGTTTTTTACTTGAGAGAAAATCGTCCATTTTTCCTGTTGACCCCAATTTTTTTTTCAAAGACAGGAAAATGTTTTTCTGAAAACCCGGGCCGAGATGTTCTTATTTTTCATTTGAAAATTTTTCGAAATATTGGTTTTTTATAACAGTAAAATTTCTAATAGAATTGCACCTTGGATGGCTATTTTGTGTCATTTTTCTGGGTTGCTGAGAAAGATATCGGAAAATGGTCAACTGACAAAATGTTGGCTACGATAGTATTTCGCAGATAAAAAATTATTTGTTGTTTCCCGCAAACACTGAACAACGGCCAATCAGTGACGATAGTTTAGTTTGATATTAGGTTGGCTAATAAGTTTCTTTCGATTTTGAATGCTCAACTTTGAAGATTCATATCTGACTAATGGGACTATATTTCTTGGTGGATGTTTTTTGTTAGATAGAGTAACTCATGGACTTTCTGTACAAACTTTGTCTTGTTCCTTCTTCTTGTGGTTCACGAGCACCTCGCTTGCTTTCGGTCCTTACCGTCAACTCTTTCAAAATGTCATTTTGTTTTTATGTCTTCCTGGGTAAACGAGACATGTTATCCACAAGAAAATAAAAGAAATAGATAGAAAGGGATCTCTTACTACTTCTACCATCAAGCATGGGGCCGAAGGATTTGAAGCCAAACATTTAGAACTGAAAGACGAAGCTTGGTCCGGAAGTCGCACGTGGACCTATTGAAGAATACTACTGAAACCGATCCGCTTCAAACCAGTTGTTGAATGTCAAAGGCATTGCCAGTTATTCAACCAAGTGTTGTGATCGAATCGAGGTCTCTTGGCGGTGTCAAAAATTTGGTCGATTCGTAACCTAATCTTGGAAGGACGACGATATGGATTGCCGTGTAGACATGGGCATGTTTCTCCTATCATTTCTTCGCACGTTCAGTTTGCTGGATGATCTAACTATCGTAGATTAAAAGTGGATAAGTTACTCTAATAATATGCGGAAGAGTCAGTTGATTGCCAAAGAACAGCTAGCTCTGGACGTCGCGGAACCTAAATTTCCCGTGAAATTGGTAAGTTATGGGTTTGATGGTCCGTCAAAGGAATGGAGACTGGGAACTTTCAGATGAATGTACCAATATAATGGCCGCCATTCATAGTTCATAATTAGAAACATTGAATTTGACAGTCGATTCGGAACAAGGAGAAAACACAGAGGTTTACTTCCAGCACGACAGTGCGATACCGCCTGTCAAAAGAGGCATCAGCCAAAACCTCATGTCGTTTGGCTCAACTATTTTTTTGCACCCATTGTATTCTCCGGACCTTGGCCTTTTGGATAAATGATCGTTCGAAGCTCTATAACATCATCTTGATAGAAAAGACTTTGATTGAAAAGATGACTTCAAAAAGGAGTTCACTCACTTTTCCAATCGCAGCCCTCCTCGTTTTGGGCCGATAGAATCAAGAAGTTACCGGAGTGTTGCCAGACAATTATCAATGCTTATGGACTTAACTTTCATTTATCTAGCCCCCTCCGCTCTGAGAAAAATATGGTCAAAAAAGTTACCAAAATCGAAAGAAACTTATTAGCCAACCTACTAACTTTTTGATACCTTTTTTTAGGAACGACTGAAAGTTTATATGATCCTTGGAAACAAGCAAAAATAACTCACGGCATGGAAGGAAAACTGTTTGGAAGGTAACTCAAAATTGACCCAGTGTTTGTATATTGGATATTGCCTAGGGTTGGGAATCTGAAAAAATGTACATTTTCAAAGTCAGTAGGACATTGGAGTTCGCTAAAAATAATTCGTTAAACTCACTGATTGGTTAGTTCCAGAGGCACTTTTGTTTTAAACTTGAGAAGCATTTTCAGCTTGCTCTCCAACTCCACGTGAACATCATTCAAACGGCCATTGAATGCCTCTTTAAAGTTTTTAACCAATCTTGAAATAGGTATCGCCAGTTGATGATCATCTTTGAATTTTTCACAGAACTTGTTCACACTGAATACTTCTAAAGATTCATCCATTGCAATTTTCATGAACTCGTCCATTATGATTTCATTCCATGAATTACTCCATTGAGTTGTTGTAACTGACGTTGTCGTCGTGTTGAAAATTCGTTCAATTGAGCGCCTCTTATTCAACAATCTGAAAAAGTATTATGAAAAGGTTTGGTGAAATTTTACATTTTTGATCAGTTTTAGTGTGCAACACAGTTCTGGTCAATGGGGTAAAACGTATTTTTCAGTTTATTTTTGGCTCTTTTAACCATTTTCAAAAGTTCGGAGCTCGGCTGCCTAGTTTTTTTTCGATATTTGTCAATTTCTGAAAGAAACCTGCTTTTCTCATTTTTCAGTACAGAAACGGGCCAAAAAGAGATGTCTTTCAGAAATGGGCACCCGATCGAAAAGTCACAGTAATTGAAAACTTGACGGCCGAGCTCTGGTGTCCTAAAAATGCCAAAAATCAAAGGAAAAATACATGAATATGCAGGAAATATTTTTCTCAACTGACATGTGAATTTTATTTTCCTTTAGAATTTTAAATGGACAATTCACTTCTGAGGCCGTATTCATGAAATTTACTTTTGTAAATCATTTACTCTCAAAAAATCAACTGAATCATTTACCAAAAGGTAAATGGAAGCGTGAAAATGTACTGAAAATCTTTTTACTATTTTTAAATGATTTACCTTTTTTTTTTGAGATAGGAAAATGACTTTGAAGTAGATTTGAACAGAAACGAAATATGTGCTTAAAATTAGATAATATCAATGTTACATTACTATTCTTTCCATACATAACTTTTCGGTAATGAAAAGTTTCCAAGAAGTGGCTGTAAACAGCAAACGAAATCAGTACCCCTATTTACCAAAAAGTAAATAATTTTTCTTCAATTTTCACGCTTTTCAGTTGATTTTTTGAAAGTAAATGATTTACAAAAGTAAATGTTCATGAATACGGCCCCTGAACTCTATGCTTTACTGATGAAACTGAAACCGAAAAACATGCCGAACTCACTCTTCCTGATATCTCTTTGTCATTTTCCAAGATTTTGTTGCTTTCTGCATTCTCGTTTTCTCTTCTTCGGGCACATTGGGATCTCTCAAGCGTTTCTTGAAAACACGCTTAAAATGCATGATCACAGCGTTGAAGCACAAACCGACGTTGTGTTTCTTGAGAAAAGCTTCAGCAATATTTTTGAAACCGAGAACCCCTTTGGTTTTTCTTCTGCATTGGAAAAACTCGTTCATGATAAGATTGTCCCATTCTTCGTGCCATTGCGTGAAGCTTCTTCGAGTTGATCCGGTTAATGACTTCTGAGACAATGTAGCTTCTTCAAAATCGCTATTGTCAGAAGTTGACAATTGATCTAGTTCAGAGGATGCATCCCATTCCTCTACGACGAAGTCATCTTCGTTATTTTTTTCGTGCCGCTTTTCAGAAGTGGATTCTTTTTTGGTTGTCAGCTCAGAGATTTGTGTTGGAAAAAGTCCATTAAATGATGGAATAGCCAGATTATTCTCAGATAGAAGCTGCATATAGGCGTTTCCAGGTAAGAAGTGATCCTCATTTTGTGCAGTGTCAGAAATAATCTTTGATTCCAGCCTTTTATCAATTGCTCCTTGCTCCACTGTATTTTCGCGAATCGACAATGAATACGAATCATCAATCAATTCTTCTTTTGTCAAAGACTGTCGAAGCGGTGGTGGGAAGAATTCCGGGTTTGCGTCGGTTTTGATGGTACGATGTAGTTCCTGTAATGAATAATATAATTTTGAGAGAATGTTTAAAAAAAACATTGATTGCACCCTGAAAGAAACCACAAAGCCAGAAGGTGAAAACTAAGATCAATAAACTTATTTTCCGATATTCGAGTGTAAACGGAGCTTAAGTTCGGTTGCGAAATACCTAAAGGCTCATTTAAAACAGCACGTATTTTATTTCCTGACCCATTATTTTTTGTTTTTTCGACATGTACACATATAATGATTGAATAGTTTGGGCTTTAAAAATCATTTCTAATAGAATCAAACGTATCATTATGAGGTTGTCTCTCTGAGAATTTTCTTCACGCGTTGTGAGTTGCAAATTTTCAGAGATTGGTTCTCGTTTGATTGTCTGCTCCGGAACTTGTGTTGGGAAGAATGCATTGAATGACGCTGTAACCAGATTATTCTGAGATAGAAGCTGCATATAGGCGTTTCCAGTTGAGAGGTGCTCTTCAGGATGTGCGGTGTTAGACATAAACGACCGAAGCGGCGTTCGGAAAAATTCATTATTGCTCATTTCATCGCACGTTTCCGATGCCACTGTTTCGTTGATCCGGTTTCGTTTTACTGTATTTTCACGAATCGGGAATGAGTACGAGTTATCTATCAATTCCTCTTTGATCAAGGTCTGTCGAAGCGGCGGCAGCGAGTATTCATGGTTTGGGTCGGATTCGATGGTACGGTACATTTCCTGTAATAATTTATAACATTTCAAGGAGTTTTATTTAAATAATTTGAAAAGATGTGGGACTCCTTTAGTGGTATTTTATGATTTAAGAAATTGTTCCTATTTCAAAAATTACTTAAGCTTCATGTCTCTTTTAGAAATGCCGCTTACATTAGCAGTGGAAGTCCGATTGATGACACTTTTTTAAAAATAAACAAGCAAAATCAGTGAAAAAAGGCAAGAATGCGGTACGGTAGTTAAGAACACAAAAAATGAGAAGAAGTAGAATTGGAGATGGAGTTTTTAGGTAAAAGCTGACATCTGCAGACTTTTCTAAAGCGCTTTTAATCAAAATTTTTTTTGATCGAGAACATAATCTTGACAGAAAAAAAGGGTCGCATCGAGACACCTAGCTCTCTTTTGTGACAATTACCACATCGTATAAAAGCCAGACGCTTGCTAGGAAATGAGATATGGGCGAACTCTCTTTTTTGTATCCGTTGATTTTATGACACCTCTTGATTAATGATGAGCACAAGATCTTGACAAATTGTTTATGATATGAGCGCCGGGAAGATGTTATGCGAGGCTCGATTTCGGGTGTCAGATCTTTCAGATAGTAACCTGATATGCGCGAGCCATCTGGAACGGCACAAATAGTGAACCTATGGAACGGAATCAAAACTATCGAAAACGTGATTAACTGAAAAATTGATTTGTTTAGATAATATAAAAAAACCATATAATTTTCTGGAAACACGAGTTTTTCTGAATATAACTGTTGTGAATGATTGAAAAAAATTCGGGCCTTTAAACCGTTTAATAGAATCAAACATACCTCTACGACGTTGTCTTCTTGCACATCTTCTTCCCGCGTTTTGAGTTGCAAATTTTCAGTTTGTGCAGTTTCGAACGTCAAGGACCGGATCGGATCACGAAAGGAGTCATTCTTGACCATTCCACAATAAATCTCTGATAGCCATTCGTCATCCACTTCCGATGTATTCTCGGGAACCGACCATGAATATGAATCTTCAATCAATTTCTCTTTAATCAAAAACTGTTGAATTGGCGGCGGCGAGTTTCCATGGTTTGGTTCGGTTTTGATGGTATGATCCATTACCTGTAACTAATGATAAGATTTCAAAAAATGTGAAAAAGAAAATAAAAGATCTGGAAAATGTGAAGATATTAAGATTTAGTCATCTCAAATATTTTTCATCTCTGAAGAGAGGAGAATTGTGACCAATGAGATGAGGGAAAATGGTGAATTTAAATGTTGCGCAGTACGAGATATTGGAAAAATGATACAAATTTAAGCGAAAACCCAAACTTTTTTGGGTATATACATGCCCCAAAATCTAGAAGTCTGAAATGTCTCCGATTGGAAACGCGAGTTTTTGATATCATACTCGCATGCTATAGTCGGAACAGAGCGGTCAAATCATGTTAGGGTCTCTATCACTTTCTTATGCCACAAGTGCCCCTACTTTGGGCTAGGATGCCGAAATCAAAATCAGTAAAAATGGGAAACGAGGGTGTGCGATAGAGCATGTGAAAGAGACGGTGTTTTTTATTTCAAGGATCTATTAAAGGATTTTTCTTGAGATAAATTTGAGTAAAAATTTTTTCCACGGCTTACAGTGCATTCATTCGATTCAATGATGCAAATGAAAAGATTTTCTTTTCGTTTTATTTTGGCATACTCATGAGTCATTTTTATTGCAATTTCATCACGTGCATTTCCTCATTGAAAATAGCCGAAAAGTGGATGACTGAAAAATGGAATAACTGTTTCCTAAATAATCTTTGGGATGATAAGTTACATTGAGAAAAAATGATAAAAGTTTGAACGAAAATCCATTTTTTTGGCATATACGACAAAATTTAATAGTAAGAAACGTTTTCGATTAAATACGCAAGTTTTCAGAAATTATTTTTGCGTGTTATTGACGTAAAAGACATTCATGTCTGGAAAAAAGTCTCTATCACTTTCTCATGCCACAAGTGCCCCTACTTTGGGCACCGGTGCCGTGGCAACGAGGCAGTCCTACCCGATCGTGCGTTACCTACAAGCTAGGTACACGCATGATGTGTTCCAAGGGCGCTAAAACTTGCCGATATTGGTTATGTAAAAGCACACACATCGAGAATTTCAACAGAATGCTCGTGCGCAAAAAAAAGCATGAAAATATTGAGTATCATTTGAAAAAGCTTGTATGACAAGAAGAAGAACAGTTTAACATTACGTAAAACGCATATCTCTTAAGAAAAATTGAGAACAAGCACTACGCTAGTTATTGAAAGTCCAACCATATTGTAATAAAACAACGAATAATGGAACGCGAAAAATGATTATTACGCATTTCTGTGCTACAGCTGCTCAATGTCCTCAACCGTTCCCTGTGTTCAACGCTTTTTTGCAAATGTTTGAACTCTGACAGATAGGTTCTTTCGTATGAAAGAATTACCAAAAATCGAGGCCAGCTTCGTTTCAGAAAATTCCCTCAATGAGGGAAATTAGAATTCGGAGTACGAAATTGAGACAAAAAACTTTCTTGGCACCCAAGATGCGGAGTTCGGAGTGAAATAGTTTTTTTAGATTCCGAAAAACAGAGCCAATCAGTTCAGAAGAAAGAGAAGAGAACTTGGAAAGGGACAAACGGGCAATGTTGGAACTACGATATTGCCTGTATACTGCAAAACGAGACAGAAAGAAAAGTTACTTGTTCATTAGAGGAGAACTGAAATTCTAAAAGAGGAAAATGAAGTAAAAACGAAGTGAGGGAATTTCAAGGGGCCATGTGATGGGAATGAATCGAGAGAGAAAAATATGACAGGCAAAAATGAGAAACTTACGAAATGATACCGTAAAGCCTGGGAGGGGTCTACTGTGAGCAATGTTTTTGATTTTTCGCCGAATGAATCAAAAAGTGGTCAACTGTCAAAATATTAGTCATCATACTGTCTGTACAAAAAAATCTGGGAAATGGGCGGTGCTTACGCGATACGCCCCTTTATGCAACGCGTGCGCACACTTTTTCAGGGATATTTTTCTCGTAATTTTCAGATGTATTTTCTCACATTTTTTCTCATTGAAATAGAATAAAATTGAGATTTTAATGTAAAATCGTCCAGAAAACATCAATTTAACCCAGAATTGCTTTAGTTCCTTCATATCTTGACGGCGATGGCTTCTTGGGGTTGCCGGTGGAAGGTGGAAACTTTGTTGTGGTGTGCTACTCATGTTTTCTTGATGATTTTACATTCAAATCTCAATTTTTTCAAATTAAAATGAGAAAAAGTGGGAAAAATGACATCTGAAAATTCCGGGAAAAGAATCCTTGAAAAAGTGTGCGCCACTGTTGCAAATAGGGGCGTATCAGGAACGCCCCCTTTTTCGACTGAACATATGAATGAAGATGGGATACTTAAATTCAAATGGTGCAAAGTTGCGAAAAGTGGTGATTGCGATTTTAATGACAATTAGAGCAGTTTTGGAGATTAGGGATTTTCTGAAAAATTTCAGAATATCTTTATAAAAAATATCAGAATAAATATGAGCAAAAATATCAAACTGATGAATGGTTTGTGATTAATAATGTTCAAACGATAATTGGAAATCACTGATTTTGGTTCATTTTGTAGACGAAATTCATACTGGAGCGGAACAAGAATTGCAAATGTTTGATAGTGTGGCCAGAACAGGGAATTCTGAAATAATACTTTCTTGAACATGATTACTGTCTACTGGAAAACTTACATTTTTTGATTTTTACATATTCAATATGTATTTTTATTCGTTCTCTGCTGTTGATTTACTTGTTAGTTTTTAGAAATAGGATGCTGTAGACCGTTGAAAATCATATGAGTTGCCAATTAGCACGCCTGGTGGAGTGAATCCGCAACGAGTTTCAAAGTCATTTTGGTTTCCAGGCGTGTAACATGCTTGATTTAGGGCTATTGGATTCTCTGGCATACTGTACTTGTCATATCTTTCGTGCTGATTTGAGAACGGTAGGACCATTTGAGTGTATCTTGAGCAGTAAACCGTACTCATCTGATGAAATTCGCCTGTCTTGATCGATTCTGATGTTCCGAAAAATGTTGTTCCAGCCGTTGAATTTGATCTTCGATCAATAAAAGTTTCAGTCGGAATTTGTTCGTAATTGAAAATTTCATTATCTACTGGCATTGTTGGGTTGGCATCTGACTGAACATCTTGATGAAGAATCGATTGTATTTGCCTGTAAAACAATTTTTTGATGATTTAAAGCTGAAAATAACTCACGCTTGGTCAAGAGTCTGCGCTGATGGTGGATGCCAATCTAGTACATCCGGTTCATCGGATGATTGTGAAGCTGAGATGGATCCATTTAGTAAGTTAGCATGTGGAGTCTCAGTTGTGTTATTTTGATGGTTAGGTACAGTTGTTGGTATGCTGTAGAATAATATAATTGGTTCCCATTAGAGCAATCGCCTCACCCGGGAATAAACTGGGCAAGCCCTCCGTTATCTTTATATGTTGCTGATCCAAGTCTTTTCAATCTGTGTAAAAAGAGGCATTAGTTTTCAGAAAACGATTTGATTTGATTGAAAAAAAAACTGTGACCGCTAGGAATAAACAACTCACTCATTGCGTAGTTTTTCTGGAACAGCTACTCTATAGGTGGCCAGCATTTGGAGTTTTGTTTCCATCTCTACTTTCTCGCTATCTAGAAGCAAAGAAAACATTGAGGCGAATTTAGTTTTCATGTTGTTGTGGGTTAATTCGATGTCATTCTTTCTCTTGAATTGCGTGATGAAATCTCGTCCACTGAACGTTTTACGCTTTGATTCATCTTTCACGATTTCCATAAACTCGTCTATCATTTTCTGTGTCCATTTTGGTGGAATTGGTGGATCAGTTTGAGTGCTCGGTGGTGGGGTTCTTCGAGATTGTTCAGACGGTGCGTGACGAGTAGATGGAGATGGTGATTTTGGTTTCCTGAAAATAAACGGTTTGTATTCAAACTTATCGCCTGCTTACTGTCGAAAATGAGACGCTAGAAGTACACTTTGAATCGCTCCCTTTTCTGTATATAACACATGACCGAGAGATTTGAATCTGGAAACTTAAAATTGACCTTAAAGTAATCAGATCTCGAATAAATAAAAATTTCTCTGAGGTTTAGTAACTGCTACGCTTCAAAAATAAGTTTTAACTCACTGTTCTCGAAGCTCCGGATGTACTATTTTCTTGTATAGGAGAAGCATGCTCAACTTTGTCTCCAACTCTATTTTCTCGTCGTTCAAATCAGCAGCGAACTTCGCCTCGAACCTTTGTTTAATTGTTTTCTTGTTTGTCGACATATTATGTTTGCTTTTGAAGTTTTCAATGAATCTTATGATACTGAATGATCCTTCCTGTTTTCCTTTAGCAAGGTTCACAAACTCTTCCATGATTCTTTCATCCCAATCTTGGTTCCAAATTGAACTCAACGAATCCCAATTCCTGGCACGTGTAGTAATTTCCGTGTTGTTTTGCATTGAACTGGAAAACTCATTTTTGCTAAATGAGACGATTGAAATCAGTGAAAAAATGTGAATTCTTGTAAGGTACTAAACCTTATGACTGCCGGAAATGAAGATTTCCTAACAGAAAAAAATAATATTTTCCCACCATTAAGCCCGGGCAAAAAGAAAACTATCCTTCACAAAACTAGTACTCACTTTGTTTCCACCGTGTTTTCTGACAATTTCCAAGAATCAACAAATTTTCCATCATTGTCGAAATGCACAAAAGCTTTTCTTTGCAACCTGAAAATTATTTTACCTTGGAATGAGAATAGTGAAAACCTACTGCTTTTGAATTTTCTTCGGCACTCTCCAGTTTTTATTTGCTGTCACCATTTCGATTTTTTCCGATTCCGACACTTCAGGATCTCGCAAGCGTGCGTAATACAATTCTTTGAAGCGCTTTGCTACAGTAGTCATCCCAACATTTGCAGGGTGCTTCTCGAGAAAACTATAAGAAATTCTGCTCACGAGGAATTTTGATTTATTTGGCTTCTGCATGTAATTGGAAAACTCTTGCATGACTAATTTGTCCCATTCATTGGACCATGGTGGATCCTGAAGAGCAGCATCTTCGTCGATAGAATCGGTGGTAAGTTCTTGAGGAAAGTTCAATTCGTCTGAACCACAGGATTCAATCTGTGAATCATAAAATGATCCCATATTCAGTGTGCTGTTTTCCATGAAGTGTTCATTGAGTTCTTCAACATCGGAAAATAAGTGTAGCTCTTTTTGGTGGATTGAATCGTGTTTTCTTGAAACTTCGGGGATTTTCAATTGAAACTCTTCTTCGCTGCAGCTTATTGATTTCGTAAACGGGTGAGGAGCGGGAGTTGTCTGTTCTGCATAATGTTTTTCAGACCCGAGAGTTTGGAGTGACTTGTAGAATGAGTCCATGTCAACTGTCGGATGGGTAACTGCCGCGTTCAGTGTTTGTCCAACTTGTTTTTGCTTAATTGAACTTTCAGACATGATTGGTGATGGCAAGATATGAATTGGTTCGTTTTGAATATGACATTAATTGTCGTTCACTGTAATTACTAACGAATCGTGAAAAAGAGAAGCAACAAAAATATTAAAGACTACTACAAAAGGTTGGGAAAAAAGGGGAAAAAAGAAAAAGGCTAAAAATGCAAACGCTGAGAAAAGAAAAATTCTGGAGTTACACGAGTTAGAGATTACGATCATTTTTGCAAAAGGCTAACTCTAACATAGCTAATACTAGCTGATCTTAAACGATTCTTTTTTATGTATCGAACAAAATCAGAAAGCAGAAAAAAATTCGAAAATAATGTAATCCTCCGTGCAAGTAAAATGTTTACTCAAAAAATATGAAAAAAACTGAATCATTTCTGAATTGTATTTCCAAGAAAATCGCATGAATGAATTTGTAGCTTATCAGAGCATAAAAATTTCGAAAAAAAGGTGATAATCTGGTTCACAGTAGGTGTCATGATCAGAAAACATTGAAAAATATGAAACAAACATGGGAGAAATTCTTTCATAAAAATTGTTTAGGGGGAAAGTCAGGCTCTGTTATTTTTTATTGAAAATAATAATTGAGGGGGAAAGACACAATTTCAGAGAATATAACCGAAAAATAACTCAAACATGTTATTATTAAAGCTTCTGATAGCTATCAGAACATTTGTGCTCTAAAGTTGATAACCACTACAAAAAATGAGAAATAATGAAAAACAGCAAGAAAATACCGGAAAATGATACTTTCAACTGGAACGCCTCTGACTTGAAACAATAGCTGTTGAAATGGAATTTTCAGACTTTCCTGAAATAGACGGCCCCTTCTAATTGACGGCGGGTCTATGATATATTGTTCTCCCAGATAAGCTTGGAATACACTTCTGGACATAATTATACGTCCACTTTGAATTTCGAGTTTTTTCGAAAACTGTGGATCCAGACTGAACAGCATATGATTGTCATAAATACTATTTTGAAATGTCAATTAATGGATATCATTTGATACCGCTCTCGTTTCTTGTTTATGGAAATTTTGAAAAAATCGAAAAAATGACACTAAAAAACGGACATAATTATACGTCCACTTGAAACAATCAAAAATATCTCTAGATAGATGTTTTGAAATTTGAGGAAATTGCAAACCATGGCAATTATCAGTCAATATAATGCTGTTAATGTAAGAAATTTGGGTGTCCCTATCATCACAATTGGACCACATCCGTTTTTGGTCAGCTTATACTGAAAATGAGGTTTTTCGCTAATAACTTTTCTGAAAACCATGGCGACTCAAAATTTTTAGTGTTTCAGTATAATTCTCAGATGCATTACTCATTTAACTATTGAAAACATATGATTTTTTCATCAACTGGGGAAAAAATCCGCATTTTAGTTCATTTTTGTCACTATGTTCCGAGTGGTACTGTACTTTACACAGTAGACACTTGATTAAGCTGATTAGCACATAGGAAACATTCACTTGTGTTTATTTAGGAACATGCATAAAACCATGAAAATTTTCATTTGTTTTCGTGGGATCACGCAAAGTATCGGACAACATAAATTTCATGCATAAAATTGTGCTATGGGTAAGCATGTTTCAGGAGTTGTTTTGTAAGGAAGGAGACACGTAGTCTGCAATTCCTTTCTGTAATCAATCTTGCCGGTTTTTGAATCTAGACGTAAACTAGGGAGATTGTTCAAGCATTCGGCTATAGACAAACAATAAACCCTGAAAAACTGCAATTTTTTGAAAAACATGACCTATTTCCGAGCTCTCAATTTTTGTTTAGAGACAGTTTCACCTGTTTTAAAGTTGCTGAACACATTGACAAAGGTGCAAGTAAAATATTTGAAAAGTTTCATTTTGATAGGTCCACTTCAAAAAGAAAAAAAAGTCAATACTCTACGTTTCTAACCTTAGAAAGTACTTTATATCTTTCCGGAATGAATGTTTTGGAAAGAGACGTCAACTAAGAAAAAAAAATTCAGATTTGCTGAATATGTTCAGCAACTTTAAAACAGGTGAAATTGTCTCTAAACAAAAATTGAGAGCTCGGAAATAGGTCATGTTTTAAAAAAAATTGCAGTTTTTCAGGGTTTATTGTTTGTCTATAGCCGAATGCTTGAACAATCTCCCTAGTTTACGTCTTGATTCAAGAACCGGCAAAATTGATTACAGATAGGAATTGCAGATTACGTGTCTCTTTCCTTACAAAACAACTCCTGAAACATGCTTACCCATAGCACAATTTTATTTAAGATGGACGTATAATTATGCCCAGCAGTGTAATACGGAACCTGAAATAATGATATTGAAGTGACAAATCGGAACGATGCACGGATATTTACTAATTATCGTCCATTGAAACTTGATTAGTACCCCAAGAATCATTTCGAGCCCACTCGGTTGTATTGCTCATCCATCTATTTTGCTCTATTTTTTATTCTATTTTTTGTCCTGCTTCAAATTTATTGTATTTTTTTTTTCAAAAAATGATTGTCTGATTATCATAACTTTTTTTTTCAATATTTGAATGTTTCTTATTTATTCATATTTATCCGGAATAAAACTTAATTTTGCGGTGTCAGTTTTTAGTTGAATTTTCATTTAAGGGGAACTTCGCCAAAAATACATGTTGCATTGAAAAAATAGTGAAATGTGTAGATTCACATAGCAGCAAAAAAATAATTCAAAAAAAAAAAAAACTGCAAATCCTCAAGAAATCGCTTCAAAAAGCAAAAAAAGTCATAGTTCTTGTCCATTTCTTTAAACTTTAAAAATGTTCTCAAAATTTTTTTTTAATCCTCGCCAAAGCTAAAAATGATCAGTGTTCTATTTTCGATAGCTTTCTCGAGGTGTCCTAGAATTGATTTTGTGAGATAGACAAGAACTGGAATAAATGGTTTTTTGAGGCGATTTTTGTAGAAATTGTAATTAATACAATTCTAGTTGTTCTCATTTTTCAAAAATAGGATAGCTTCTCAGACAATGTTATTCCATCACCTTCTTTCCGAACAAATCTGTAATCAGGCAACGGGGCTCCGATATCCCGCTTGTAATCGCTTCCATCGAATAACAAATTTTGTGGCTGTTTATTATTTATTTTTTTAATTTTTCTTTCCGGAAACTTTGTAATTCGGACAGTTTTCGAAATAGTTTGGAAGAATCGCAAAGATTTTCGTTCCTCCTATTTCAACTCGTTACCATTTAGGACAATTATCAGATTAGTAACCAACTAGACGGGTCCGCTTTGCAAGCGAGCATATTAAAATGTCCGTTGCACACTAGTTGAATGCGCACCTGCTCGTAAAATTCAAATTTTCGTTCAAAATGAAAAGAGAAATTCACCCCAAAATTCGAAGCCTTTTCACTATACGATTTTTGGTTTAAGCCTTTAGGCTGGTCCCTCATCCAAAGTCCGTTCTACTTTTTTGTAAATTTGTTTTTTTGAAATGTTCTTCCAAAGAAGATTTCACAGACAATTAGGTTATATGACAGATTTTATGGGCGATGAGGTGAGGAGAAAAGAGTAATTACGGGTTACTGGGAGGAACAATAAAAATGAGGGAAATGAAAGAGGTAAGGGGTTGACGGCTAGAGATTCTTCATTGTTCATTCTTTACAAAACGACTGCGGGGTTCCGGATTTCTCCTGTTGAACGTCGTAAAAATTGACTGCTTTATGTGTATCCCAATCTTTCTTAGTTTCCCCTAAAGCATTTCAGCACACAATCTGTAATGTTAGATAAGGAATGTACTGTTCAAACACCTTGGTTTCTCGAAATAACTCCTTATCATTTACCTTGAATCTTTCCTTCTTTGCTAGAATTCGCCTTTCACCTTTCCTCTCCCTAACTTGAAAAAAAACTTTTGGAACCAAAAAAAAAAACCTCAAAGCAATCTATTCCGACAATCTCCGATGCTACCGAACCCACTACATATTCTGAAGTCAACATGCAGCTATCTCTATGCTGATCTTGGTTTTCTGAACAAAGAGGTGAATTTTTTTTTCGAATTTTCCTCAAATTGTGGTTCTAGAAATGTTAGTCCACCACTAGTGTCCATTCAGTCACCTATTTCCAACTTCCTGTATATTTACTGAACAAATTGAGCACTATGGCCCGATGTTCACACAATTATAAGTGTTGTAGAGAGAAAAGAGAAATTGTCTGACGTAAACATAAGAAATTTGGAAAGAAGAGTCTGTGGGAGAGAGCAATGGTGAGAGTTGTTCACACGCCGATTCGCTGATCTTGACTTTTCTCTAGAGGAAATTGCCTACAGGTTGATGAGAACACAAGTTTATGTCGGCTCTCTTGCCCAAGATGCTTCACGCGCCTTGTTTTTATGTATTATCTCGGAAGAGTGGACTTGTTGAAATCCGTCGGCACCGAGGCCGTAAAAAAATTTGGCGTGAAATGTGCATGACCAGATGATCAAGTATTAGTGATCGGAAATCAGATTAGAGCTTCAAGATATTTGAATTTGCTTTATCAGATTCTCTATTTTGAAATGTCAAGATTTTTCTCTCGGCTCTTTATCTCGCTAAAAATGAAAATTTCTCAGAAAATTTTCAAAGTTTCCATGACGAGTCTGTTTGTGTTGCGTAAAGTTATAGTTTCCGTTATCAGTGATTTCAAAAACATGACCTGTTTACCTGAACGTAAAACACAGTATTTGTGTGCTGGTCGGTTTTTGAGTTTTTATTACTCACCGACATTTTAGTCAGGAAAATGTTGCTGTGATTTTTATGTACAATAGAAAAATTTGAAAAAGGTTACTGTAGTTCTTAAAATCATTTTTAGAAGTTTGGAAATTTTTTAAAAATTTATCCGCCTTTTCGGGAAATTTCTAAATGTCGACTTGACCTGGCCAGATTTTCGAGAAATTTTGCTCATCCGGCAGGAAAACAAATAAATTAATTTGTTTTCCAATTTTATGAAAAATCAAAATTTTTTCTGAAAACCTACAGAAAATCCCTTCTGATCACAATGTACCTAGATTTTTTCGAAAAATTAAGTGTTGTGCTCAAAATATGGTATTTCTGAAATTTTTTTCATGAACAGACAAACCCGAAATGTGATCCAGAATATTTTTCCACAAATCAGACACACATTTGCCAAGAGCCGGGTCGAATCGGAATTCTTCTAGAATTTTCTCGGTCCAGTTCGGATTTTCTCTGTTTTTGGAGCTTCTGAAATTTTTGAGTTTCTTTAACTGTGAAAAAACCAGGACCCGATGGGTCGACCCGGGACGAAGCTGACGTGGGTCGGCCTTTGTATTTACAAGAATTTTTTTTAATTCTAAATTTTGTCGAATATTCGACAAGATCCAGGAAAAATCAAACTCTTCAATTTTTTGAAGGAATCGCAAACTATTTTCTGAACGCAGCTGGAACCTTCTAATCGAAGATGATTTTTTGATAAAGCTGACCTTCTGATACAAGTTGTTTGGTATTCAGAGAACCGTTGTAACTTGCTGATTAACGTTTTCGAGAAATCCAATCATCACCGCAAAATCAACATGCTTCGCTACACAAATTATCACACTTCATCGGCCTATCACTGCAGTATACATATTCAGAACTTTCTCTGATCATACACATCCTTTCAGTCCCCATGGTAGCTACTCCCTTGAACTTCAGCTGATGTTCCACATTTCTTACTTCGAACACTTCTTGTTTTCACTTCATTTTTTGCTTCCCCGTTCTTCTAAAATTGCTTTGTAAAGCTCTTGAGATGCTACACGTGCCGCAGCCGCGTTACTTTTAACTCCTAGATCAAATGTCCTTGTTCCAGTAGTTTTTTTGTCTATCAATGTTCACCTTTCGTTCTGAACGATTGTGGGTGAACATTACGAGTGGAGAAGATTATATCGAGTTGTTGATACCCATCAGTTCCGACAAGAAGACGATGGGGGATCCGACAGAGTTTACGAGGTAGAGATGGATCCCCTCGTTTGACTGGCAATTAGGCCCTATCTCTATTGTCTTTTCACCCCAGGATTGCCTCCACAAATCACATTTGTACTATTCCAGGTACCAGTGATAACTATTTGATGACTTTTTCCAGAGGTTTTGTGCCTTGTTCTGACCACAATGGGGTGATATGTTTGTTAAGCAAATATTTTACAAGTTAGAAATAGATATATATTGGACACAAGTGGATTTGTAAGTGATAGGACTTTGGTGGTGTTTCTCCCCTTTTTTGTTTGAATGATCTTCTTCATCTTAAGCAAGACAATAGCGTTTGTGTCAATACAAGTTTTTGTAGCTTATCACTGATAACTGTGCTCCCTGAAAAGATGAAACCTAGAAAAAAAAATCCGTTTTTCTAAGAGAGGTACTTGAAAAAACTGTGAAAAGCTATTTTGATAAATTGGGATGGACTCTCTAAAAAGAAATTGAACATTTTTGGCCAATTACCTCATCCCGCGTCATTGTCAAAAGGGGTTTCTTTGCGCGGCTATCCTTTGATTTTTGTTTGTCCTCATTCTTTTCAACTTGAACAGTCTTCTTTTGTTTTTTCTCTCCCTCGCAGTTACTTACAAAGATTCCCGAAATGACTCAAAGAGAAAAATTTCAAAAAAAGTCTAGTCTATTGTTTAGGTTCGAATTTTTCTATTTCTTGTATTTATATTGCCGTCATAATTTTCTTGCGGACCAAACAGCCTATTTTGTCTCTAGAGAGCCTGCGAACTTTGCATATAAAGCACCAATTGCACATCAATTATCTGCTTTCTGAATGCTAAATATTACGAGGACTCAATTTTGCCCTCATGGCTTTTCCCACTCATCTTCTCCCTCACTTTTTAATTGCCTTTTTACGTTTTTCCTCCTCGTTTCCCTATTCTTTATTCCTTCAACTTTGATCCTCCACCCACTTTTCTTCAGTCGTCAACCCCAAGGAGAAAAAAAAAACAATTGACAAATATTGCCATTTCCCGCCGACAGAAAAACTCAAAATCAGTCATCGATTTTCTTTTGACTGACAGACAAGAGAGGAGAAGGTGAGCTCCGAAATAGGCTTTGACGTCACAGATAGAGGTCTCAATATCAAAAAACCGTTTTGTTTGGGGTCGACCCCACGCTTTGCACAACGACTTTTGCAGCAGACGAACGGTATTTTGATCTTGAGACTTTTTCTTTCCGAAGTTGGATTTAGTTGCAAAACTCAACCACAAATACTTTAACTAAACAAGTTTATATGATTAGAGCAGGTGGAATTCGGATCGGTACGAAGACTATAATCAGGTTGTAAGATTAAAAATCAGACTTGAGAAAAATGAAAAGAAAATGTATTTTTGAACATGGCTGAAAATGAATGAAACAAACTTATTGAATGTTGGAGCATAAATCACAGATATTTTTGGTTCCTGAAACATTTAACAAAAGACAGACTCCTAGATCTATCAAGTTTTCCTATAATTGCATAAAACTATGACTCTTGAGAATCTTATCCGAAGATACGGTAGCAGGAACAAATTTAGTTTTCCATTCGAAACTGTCATTTTGGACGTCTACAAAACATAGTAGATATTGTCAAATTAGTCTGAAAACTTTTAGGGGTACTCAACAAATTAAGAGCTTCAATTTTGTAGTTGACAACTTTTTCGAACAACTTCATCCAAATGACATATACCGGTTGAAAGTATCGCAACTCTGAACGTGGTGCAGCTTCTTGAAATAATCTAACTGTGTTTGTTTGGAGCGGTATATCTCACTTAGATGACTTTGTCGAGAAAACTTGTCAAGTACGAAATTGAAGCTCTGATTTTATTGAGTGTACCTGCAACTTTTCCGACTCATCGAACAATATCTACTTTGTTTTGTAGACGTCTAAAGTTTGCTATATCACATTGAAAATAGGTAAAATGTATTCAACTTTGAAGTATTTCTTTCAATTGTTCTATGTGCTCAACAATTTTTGGTCCTCAAACATTTTTTTGGTTCCACTTGAACCACAATCCCCGGAGTGTAGTATATCCGGTATGACGACTAGTTCACAGTTCATCTGCAACAATTATCCCAGTGCCATGCATTTATTTTTTCTTTCTTTGTTATGTCATGAATACGTATGTTCAATGAGTAAGAGTTATTCAGAACTGGTATTGCAATGAAGTTAATGGATACCAGAAATCGAGAGAGTGAGAGCGAAAGTCAGCGCCCTCCAGGAAATAAAACTTCTTACACTCACACAAACGGAATAATAAATAACCCACATTTTACTCCTTTTTGCTAGTGGGAGATCGGAAAAAAATTGGGATTCCGAGTAGGGCCTACAAACCATTTGAAGTCTATTAGTCAGCTTGTTTTATACCAAACTCAAAAAAAAATACAAAACACTGTAGTCGTATTGTTCTTCAATTTCATTCTTCCGCATCGCGAAGATTGAAATCCTTCTTTTTCAAATTCAGTTTTAAACTACATTTTTATGTATCTCATGGATGTTATGGTATACTGTAGCTTGAAGCATCGGTAGATAGGCGGAGCTTCTCAGTGATTCCGCAGATTCAATTCAGAGTTTTCTAAAAATGCGAATTCTCAGCTTCTTATATTCTCTTCCAACTCGTTTAAACCTAGAAAGTAGTTTTTGCACCAACATGATTCTGTTAATCCCGTGCTTCTGCCTATCAATCAAAATGGTCCTCCGTTAAAACCTTTTTTTTTTGGTTTTTCCGGGTCCAAATCCCAAAAGTATTAGTGTATTGCATTAGCGCCAGCAACACCCGGTTTCTGACCTTCCGAGTCTACCAGAAGTGCAGTTTTGCTCATCCAGTGTTTTTGCGTATGTCGCGTGTATCGTTAAGTTCTCAAAATGGTCCATAGGGACTCATACAACGGGATATATTTCAAAAAGTTTTCAAAAGAAATGAACATGAAAAGAGACAAGAGGGCGTTCCCAGTTTTTTCAAAAGCAACTGAGTAGTTGTTAGAATAGAGAAGGAAAAAGAAGAAGCGCTTCAAATTTTTTCCTATCCTCGTGGCCCCTAAGTGTCCCCATACCAACATATTCTAGCCAGAAAGACAAATGTCATTCCCTAGAAGGCTATGGTTATTCTTCTGAATCATCGAAAACGATCAGAACGGATTCTAATGAGGCTTTTCCGAGTATGCCTATTTTTCCGACGTTTGGTGAGTTTTTTTTATTTCTTGAAAGGGAGGTCTAAAAAAGGAATCGAGGCGGCGGCGGCAGTGTCCAAAAGTGTCCTTCTAAATTCGAAATTTGATATATGAGACTGAAATCATGCGAGATGAAATTCGGGAAAAGGGTGAGATTTCACATCTCACCGCCTCCTCGAACCGAAGGTTTAGAATTAAATTGCCACCTTCAGTCCATATTTTTCCCTACTCCACCTCCTCATTCTCAAACCCAAAAATCTCCTGCTCACCTATATTTCATCTCCCTGGCTCATTTTATTCTCCCTATTCAACTTTGTTCAATTATGAAAGGCGGCAAACGTGCTAGAAGGTGGTTTTCGTGTTGGGTGAGTTGTGTTTCAGCCATGTTTCTAGAAATTTCCGGAATTCAATTAGGCGTCAGCGATCATGGGAGCATGCGAAAATGCATAAAAATAATACAACACTAGAATTCCTGAGAACAATTTTTTGAAGTGACGTGAGTACCACTTGGAAAGAAGGATCTGCGAACAAGGTCAACTCAAAATTGGCTAGACAGACTGGGATGGATTTGTCTATTTTCAGCTCATCCCCCACTTGATTGTGTTTTTGACAAATTTGGGAACGAATTTAGTTCCAATGGTCATTTTCTCTTCCTTCCGTTTTCTGCAAAACTCGAACACGAAGGGACCCTCTGTTTTGCTTTTTGCTTCGAGACTCCAAATTTTTTGGTCTGCAAGCATTGGCTCCTCTGCATTTCCAATTCTTGTTTTGCGCGACCAAATGTATAGTACGAATATACAATTTTTCATTTTCCTTCTCTCTCAATTGCGTTTGAATCCCGAAAAAAAATTGAGCGAGCCGTATTCATTGTAGTATATATCGCGCAGTTTGATGCAAAAGATTGAAAGATTGAACGGCATGTCATTATTTTCTCCTCTCGGCTTTGCATGGGGACGACGAAAATTGGCATTCTCTTTCTCTTCTCCAACCTGATGGATTGGTTGTGAAATGGGCGAAATCCACGAAACTAGTTTTGGTTCTTTGTGCTTTACTGGGAATTTGACTCTGTTTTGTTTTGTTGAGACCGCGGGGGTTCTGAGTTTCGGTTTCAAAACTAGAAAGGCTAAAAGTGGAGTCGTGTCTTCTTCTCCTGAAGGAATTCAATTACTTTCTCGTTTTCAAAAACGCTTCCTTTTCATGTTGTTTCTTCCTGGGGGATGAAATTGAAAAAAACCGGCTGGCCCAGAACTTAACCTTTTTTCCTCCTCTCCGGCAAACCGACCTTTTGCCTTTCCCGCTGCTCATAGCTTCCGGGCCAATATATTTACATCTGTACGAATTGTAAATACATGTTGTTCGGACCAAAAAAAAACAATATTGTTTGTTTTTTGGCAGCTCAAATCGGTGTCAGAAGGTTAAGAAGCCCAATTTCTCATCAATGACCGCTTCTTCTTTTTCTTCTAGACTCAAAATATTTTTAAAATCATAAAATGGAGAAAAAAAAACATCTGGACTCATGACCTGATCTTTTGCCGAGAGTTAGTCGAGGATTCTATTTTATGAAATTTCGCTTCATCTTTCGTTTTCCCATCAATTCTCATCTGTTGCCATTCTGCCATCTGTTTTGTATCAACATACGGGGTATACAGAATAAACGAAAAATGAAAGTCGTTTGGGGTTAGCTCAATGACATTTTTTGTATGATTGTCATCTGAATCCAAGCACAAATAAAGGCAGTTTGCATAGAGTTAAGGATAGCTTATCTGGAGAGCTTTGAAAATTTTATAACCTGTTCGCCAGTTTCAGCCAAGTTCAATCCTTCAGTACCGAATATAGTGTTTTCAATGTAAAAACAGCGACTTTCTAAGGCACTTTCTCAAGTTCTAGGACGTGCAAAAGATGACATTTGTGATATACTTAGAATTTCACAAAAATTTTAAGTTTCAGATATCTCCTCGAAATTTTGAATTTTTCGCACAACTTGGATTAATTAAAAAATCGTTTTTAAAAATCACTTTTTTTGCACTGAAAACACTATTTTTCGTACTAAAACTAATACAACTCGGCTGAAACTGGTAAGCAGATTCTGAAATTTTTAGAAGTGTCTAGATAAGCAACTTTTTAATCTAGCCTGAAATTTTCATGAAATTCTGCGTTCACAAGGAGTCTGTGTCAGACTTTTTTCACACGGATCCAGTGATACATCAAAACTTGCGAGTACTAATTCGGTTCGAAAAAATTGAAATTCAGGATTATTTCCGTGTCATTTTATGATGTAACTGATGTAACCTTTCCCACAATTCAGACAATTTCCATGAGAAATAAATCATAATCCAACCACAGATCAGTTATCATTAACCATTCGAAATGATATAAAATGACAGAAAATACTCTATAAAAAATGAAGTATGTGCCTGGTTGCAGAAAAAAAAGCAGAAAAGAAAAGGATCCCTGAATAATTCATAAATCAAAAATTCCTAATCTGCATACTATAGGCTTTACCTTCCACTTCCTCTCTCTTTGCTTTCTTCCCGAACAAGAAAACTAATCCTCCTCCAGAATTAGTAAAAAGCCATATTCCTTCTCCCTCTTTGCTCCCATTTTGAAGTGAGTCTTCACCATAAAAAAGGGTGGTCCGTGACGACTACTACTACTACTAGGATTGCTTTTCCTCCTCTCCTCACTTATTTTTTTTTTCAATTCTTCTTTCCGCTTCTCACTCCGCATTGCTCTCATTTTATTGTTTCCTTCTTGCTCTTTCTCTTTTCCCGAGCAACTCCATTTTCCTTCCCGTTCTCTTTTCACGTGCACTCGAACAGTACCTACCCGAAGAGCGCAGCAAAAAAAGAAGATGGTGGCAAAAGGTGGGAAAACCATCGAGGCCTTTCTCTCTCGGGGATCCCGCCCCTATCGTGCTCTGCAGTGATCTCATTCTCTCTTGAGCCTGCCCGCTGTGCTCTCCTCTCCCCTAAGCCACGCCCATTTCCTTCATGTGTAGTTTTCTTCCGAGGCTTCCGTTTACTGTTGTTACGACTTCTTCCATTATACTTCTTCCAATATATATTTTATATTTGCTTCCAGTTCTTCTTCTTGTTTTCTTTTCTAACAGTACAAAAATTCTGAATCATTTTTCTGTCGCTTCTTCTTCTTTTCATATATTACAAGTTTTCTTACACTTCTGATAGTGTTGTGTTTCTGTCCAAAGTTGTTTGTTTTTTGTTCTATCGTAGTAGTTTTTCATTTCTCCTCCTCCTTCTTCCATAGGCATCTATTTTTGGTATTGATACCCAGAAGATATACCCAAAATATTATATAGTACCATAGGATCCACCTCTAATCTTCGTAAGGATAGACGGGATAGACGAAATCTGTAGATCCTTCTAGTAAGCTAGAAATTCTACATCCCCACCTTTCTGCTCAAGATTATCGTTAGAAGTTTATCCTCTTAACCGCCCCCATTTGTTCATTTGGTTGGTCTACATTATTTAGAATAACAAGTCAACCTCTTCATTTTCTTTCTCAATCTTCTTATTTCCAGATGTCTTCTTCGACATCATCAGTAGAATCAGTGGAAGATGAGAGTTGCTCCAACGAGTGCTCAGCCTCGTTCACATTCGACACCAACAACAACAGTCGTGGCGACCAACAAGTGGATGTAAGTTTAAACTCAAAGTACCTGGCTAATTTTTCCGGGATTTTAGGAGCTTGCCGAGGAAACTCACATGAAGTTGAGCATCACGCCAACGCGCGAATCCTTCTCATTGAGCCAGTTGGAACGTATTGTAACAATTGGTGAGTAGATGGGGTGGTGGCACTAGTGGATCAGAGATTTGAATCGTACTTATTTCATTCAGTTCGTAGGTTGAAAGTTTAGTAGATTTTTTATGTATCGTTTACAAGGTTTTTTAATACAAATAGTGGACGGTTTCGAACTCTCAGTTTTCCTTTTTCTTTCCTCTGTCTCGCGGTTATATAAACAACTGATTTTTTCAACACAATCCGCGAGACGAACTCAATGAAGCTAGCTTGAGGATGTATTTTTAGTCTAGGTGAAAAGTCAGGAAGAGTGGATGATTGAGGGATCTCCAGATTTCAGATTTGTAAAGTTATGTTAATGTTAGAGAAGTATTGTATCTCTCAATTTCCCATAGCTCTCAATTTTCCTAGATTCATTAGGTACCAAACTACGAACCTCGTTCTTTTTTCAATTCTTCAATTTGCCCTACTTCCCGTTTTATGCGATTAAAACTTAACAAAACCACCTCCGTATCAGTTGAATGGAAAAAAAAACCGACCGAACAAAAAATTTTGAGCCTCTAGTCTCGGTATTCAACTTCAGCGCACTCGTCTCTCGTTCCTCCCGACCCAATATTTACCATGTTGAAATGCTACCGTATGACGTAAACCATTGTGTTCTTCACACCCGGCGGTGGCCCATGGGTGAAAATTAATCAAACGAGCTTTTGCCGGCGGTCGCTGAGACAGATCAAATGATCTGCCGTTTCATAATGAAGTGTAGTGAAGAGATTTACAACCGGGAACAAAAACTTTTGAACCGATTAGAGAGCTTTGCTTGAAAGAAAAGAAAATAACAAAAAATGAGCCGAAGATTGATAGTTGTCACTCTTTTCTTGCAAACCGACCCCCTGATTGATCCTTGCCATTTGAAAAAAAACTGAAATCTAGAAGCAACTCAAAAAACTGAAAATCAACACCACTGATGTTTTTGCTAAACCCCTTTGGTCATCAACTCATCAAAGCAATCAACAAAAAATTGCTTCCTCCTTCTGTTCCAAAGTTACATCAGATGAAGGAATCTTTCGGTTTAGTGACATGCCAGTTTCCGGCCAAACGAACCAGTTGAAAAGACAAAAAATCAGCAATCAGCTGCCAAACTACTTGCAAAATCGGTCCTCGCTCCCATCATATCCCATCATACATTCTGCGGTCAAAATCAAGAAACACATGAAAACGGAAATATTCTTTCTCTTCCGACACGAAACTAATACGAGAAGAACAGAGAATGATGACGACAGAATACACTACCCTCCGGTGCGAAGAGTGTAACGTTTCAATCATTTCGCTTTTGGGAGAGAGAGAACTCTCGGGAGGACTCCCCAATGATGAGTTGATGTGATTCTTGAAATGTGCTTCTGGTGGAAAACGTGTCTGTAATTAGAGCCTATAGCGCCTATACAATTCTCGCATTATTTGTTCGCGAGCTCCTGCAACCGGAATAATCGGAAAAAAGAAAAAAAAAGCAAGAACCAAAAAAATCTCTCTATACAAAAAAACGTACTAGTTGTAGTACATGTAAAAAATTCATAAGTGCCAGCTTAGGAACCTCCTTCTTTTTTTGGTGCTTTTCCTTTTTCTGCTATTTTGGGGAGCCCGCGCGACAATCGTATAGCGGAGAATGGAAACCCGAAACTGGAGGGGACATGTAAACTTCTTGCTGAACCCATCAAAATAATGTTCTAGATTCGATTTGTATTCTAAGAGAGTTCCAAAAACCAAATTGAAGCCGGATGTAGATTTCTGGTTTTTTGATTTTCTTTTATTCTGTTCGGGAAGCTGTTTTTCATTCTTCACTTCAAGAATGAAAAATAATGGAAATCCGGCGTTCCATTTTCAATTCAAAAACAGCTGATATCCAAGAAGTCATAAGCCGCTAGCTGCAAAAAATTTGCAAGCTCTCGTGTCACCATTTTCTTTTATTTTCCCATGAGAACCTCACTTCCTTTTTTTCGGAGCACAAAAAAGTAATGTGCGACACATAGAAAGAAGACACTCAAAAATAGTTGATGGGGCCACTTTGATAAATCTGTGGGAGCATCAAAACGAGAGTTTGTCAGATTTTTTTGAGGAATTTTTTGAAGATTTTTGCAAAAGACAGCTTGTAAGTCTCTTTAGATGGAACATGAGGAAGTATTTTTCTTTTTGTCAATCACCGCTTTTCATGTGTTCTTCTTGAATAGCTAAACAACATCCAAACTATGTTCTGTTGTGCGAGAAAATGTATTCCAACAACACGTGTGGATCCCGAAAAACGCATTTTACAAATTTCATTGAGAAAATATCTAAATATCCGTCTTGACTAATATCCAAATGTCCATCCACCTCAGAAAAAAGAAACGGGGAAAAAAGATGAGAAGATATCCGTCATTCCCTGTGCAACATTTATCTGATCAATGAGCGTGTGTCTCAAGCCCTATCATTTTCTTGACCAGTGACCATCAAATAGAGCGTTTAACAAAAAACCAAATGAAGGACACCAAACTGAGAAGTACAACTTTTTCAGGAAAAGGGACCTTCGGACGTGTCGAATTGGCTCGGGACAAGATTAGTGGAGCACACTATGCGCTGAAAGTGCTCAATATTCGTCGTGTCGTTGACATGCGTCAAACTCAACACGTTCATAATGAGAAGCGTGTTCTTCTTCAGTTGAAGCATCCATTCATTGTGAAAATGTAGGCGGATTTTTTTCTAGGAACTTCTTTGTTAAAACTAACGATTTCCAGGTACGCTTCTGAAAAAGACAGCAACAACTTGTACATGATTATGGAGTTCGTTCCAGGAGGTGAAATGTTTTCGTACCTCAGAGCATCTAGGTAAGTAGAATACAACTTTAGAATCGTGAAATGTACTCCTCTAATCCTTTTAGATCCTTCTCAAACTCTATGGCCCGCTTCTACGCTTCAGAGATAGTGTGTGCTTTGGAGTACATTCACTCTCTCGGAATTGTGAGTCAAAACAAGAACTTTTGTCTGAAAATGTTGTTTTTGCTCTTCAGGTCTACCGAGACTTAAAACCAGAAAACTTGATGCTCAGCAAAGAAGGCCACATCAAAATGGCTGATTTCGGATTTGCCAAAGAACTCCGCGACAGGTTAGTGTTTGGTGACTATTCTAAAAATATATAGTTATCTCCCCCGGACCTTGGTCTCTGAACGAATGACCACCAGTGATAAGACAAGAACCCATTTGAAATAATTTGACGTAATACCACCAACTGATACGACTCCTACTGTGTGGGTGTGGGAGAGGGGGTGATGTTTTGAAGTTTTGCCCATTGTGTTTTTTTTTTCGAGAGAGAGACAAAGTAATCAAGATTTTGGTTCCGATTTTAATAGTAGGATTAGAAGGTTCAAAAATCTGATCAACACACGGGATCTATAAATATTTCTTTCCTTCTCATCTCGTCTGGGTTCATCAAGATGCTACTTTTACCTCTCGATTTATTGTCTCCACGGGTTCTTCCGAAATATCTGTTGATGATTTGAACCAGATTTCATCAGAGTTAGATAGAGTCTAGAGGGATAACGTGACAAGGCCATGAAAATTCTTTGGTCGCAGATTATGTTCTTGGGTCCCGCTCGGACAAGTGAACTTGAGAAAAAAAAAGAAATGCAACATATGACACTTAGTTTCAGGGTCAAGGTCAGGGGTCGGAAATCTGGGTTCAAGAAAAAACTAATACAAAAATTGCCAATTTCAGAACATACACAATCTGTGGAACACCGGACTACTTGGCACCAGAGTCTCTCGCCAGAACTGGTCACAACAAGGGTGTCGACTGGTGGGCACTGGGTATTCTGATCTATGAGATGATGGTTGGAAAGCCACCATTCCGTGGAAAGACCACCGCTGAAATCTACGATTCGATTATCGAGCATAAACTCAAATTTCCAAGAAGCTTCAATCTTGCCGCAAAGTAATTAAATTTTCAAATAAGGTGCATTGAATATAAATAACAATTTTCAGAGATCTCGTCAAAAAATTGCTGGAAGTAGACAGAACCCAGCGCATCGGGTGCATGAAGAATGGTACACAAGATGTCAAGGACCATAAGTGGTTCGAGAAGGTCAATTGGGATGATACTCTCCATTTGAGAGTTGAGGTACCAAAACCAATATTTGAAACTTTTGCTAAATTCTGTTTTTTCAGCCTCCAATCGTTCCAACATTGTATCATCCAGGAGATACGGGAAACTTCGATGACTACGAAGAAGACACAACCGGTGGACCATTGTGTAGTCAACGTGAACGCGATCTTTTTGCAGAGTGGTAATGAATCATAAGCCACCGAATTCAAAATTACTGATAAAATGTAGCATTCCTTTTTCTCTTCCCCCTTGTCCTATATGGTGTATAGCTCTTCCTGTATCTATTACCCTTTTATCAAATTTCAAAATTTTCCCCTGTGCATTTTGTGAAAATGTATTGAAAATCTTGCTCTCCCTGTCTCTGTCTCTATTTCTCTCACTGTCTCACCCCCAAGAAAACTGTACCCTAATTCATTTTTTTAAAATAATGCTCTCCACCCACTCTCACTCCCACATAAATAGCACTTTGATACATAATAAACCACTTCATTTCTTGTACATTGTACATACAGTAATTGATAAAGAACACAAAGAACATAAATTATTTATCGTCTTCTTCAACAGCGGACTCCATCACTTCTACAACTACACTTCCATCGTTTTTCAGAATTTCAGCCTTTCCTTGCTCTGGGTAGTACACAATTGAGCCTGAATTCAGTGCTTAGAGTAAATAATTTTGACAGATTTTTGCTCACTATTATTAGGTAATGTTCTCATGGATATCGTAGTCGATTTGATCGCCGCAGGTGCACCTCCCATATTACGTAACTCTGACATATAAACCGATGTTTCATTTCCAGAATTCTAAAAACAGGTGTATTTATTTCCGATAAGTAGGTTTAGGCTCATTCTAACCTTGTTCTCATGCTCGTCATCATCACTGAAACTCATTGATGTCATTCGGTTTCTATATCGGACCGCCATCGTTTTGTATTTCATGCAGCATGTCATCTCGCTACACCTGACGTAGCTGAAAAAAGGGGATTTTCAAAAATCTATGCCGAGAAAAATTACCCAGCTGGACAGTGACAGATATTGTCAAAAATACAAGGAACCATGAGGGGTGGAGCAGTGACACATTCTTCATTACAATCCGGCATACACACTACAAGGATTTCAGAAGATCATCCAAAAAAGCTATAATCTTTTTGAAAAAGTTTCTCACCAGCTTTGCAAACTTTAGGCTTTGAATTCAGCTCAGCCGCTGAATAAGCGTCTAAGCACTGCGGAGTACAGTATGGCATACACTCATCACGACATTCCACATTCTTTTTGGGGGAGAATCTGACATTCTAAAAAAATAATAATTCGTTTAAAAAAATCAGGAACAGTACTGACTTTTCTGGGCTCCTCATTAACTGGCTGTCCCATCACATCAATTGCTGTTAGAGAATTCATGAATGAAGCAACGATTTGGTTGTATCTCTAAAATCCGGTAAAATAAATGGACAACGATTTTTCACGAACCTGTAAACATCTCGGACTGCATTGTGGCATACACGCATTAGCACAAGACTTCAACAGTGTAGCAGCTGTTGTTGTTTTGACGGCTGGATTACGGTTTACATATGGATATCTGCTCATACTCATTGTACGGCGAGAGGATCCAGTATTTTGAATGTTTCTAGAATTTCCAAATACAGGATTTGGATAAACTCGCCGTGGCGCCTGATTCGTTCGAGCGATGTGTTGGTGTCTTTCTGTTGGGCAACTGGAAATATGAATATTGAAAATTTTGGAGAGTGGTACAAAAATAAGCGTATTTCCTCAGATATTATGTCAGCTTCTTTAATCACTTTGAACGCAATTACCGTAAACACTCCAATGGAAGACAAACCTTCAATTACGAACTCCTTTATATCAGTTACTGTGAAAGGTACCAACACGTGGTCAACTGTCAAAATATTTTAGATGAGATGATGAGAATTTAGTCAATCGACTACTGTTTGTTGTTTTTCACCTGATATGAGATATACGAGCTGAACCTTGATGATTCGATGTCTTAATAGAGCGCTTACGGTTGAAGTAAAAGAAGTTGAACAACTATAAATTAAATTTTTTTCAATTTTTGTATCTTATATTGAGGTCGATCTAATCGAAATCGAAATGAAAATAAAACTCTGGCTTTCTGGTGGAAGGAATACGGTATATTCGGTTATTCAAAGATGAAAATGTTCTTTAAAAAATGGATTGAAAAACATTTTCATTGTTTTTGTTTTTGAAAACAACTATAATTTTTCTGGTAAAATTCATCAAATGTGAAACTTTCTTATTTGAACATAATCCCAATCACACAGTAATCACTTGCGGAAAATCAAATGCTCAAATATTCCTATGTTGAAAATTGAATAGTATTCTAGCGATTTTGGTGGTAGGAAGAAATAATGTTATCATACAAAAAAAATAAGGTTAAACCTTTCGAATTTGGTTTCACAGGCACTTACCACCTAAAAGCGCACCATCCTCCAGCTCCACATCCCATCAAATCACTGAAATACTCTCCGATTGCTCTCATTCGGCTATCAGCATAATGTCCATAATCATTCAAGAAATTGGTTTCATTTTGCTAAAAATGAGAAAACCTTGCGGTCAAAAATAATTTTAAAACTCACACAATGAACTTGAACTATGTAATTAGGAATTATCAAAAACAGAAAAATCATGCTAATCATTTGATCAGGTAGAATCACAAAATAAAGAAATGGTTGGAGTCTCGCCGAAAAGAACCGGGGATGTCATTTTGGACACGTCTTGTCACACATTCGCTCCTCCTCAAACAAATCAGATCGTGAGCTAACAAATGAGATTGATTCTCATAAACCGTATCACTCATCAATTAATTATTCATCTCCGGTCCCTAGAATAGAAAAAAAGTTAGCATTTTTTCACTCCATGTCAGGAATCGTCAAAGTCATAAGAGCGTGAAGTCCACGTTTGGAGAGTGCACTTGTCATCTCAATGGTGGTGTCTGTCGGTTTTGTATGTTCAACTTATTCACATTTAGCTGATCACATTATGACCGAGGCGCAACGAAAGCGCTTCAATTAAATTTCAATTAAGACGAATTTGAAATTCTGAGAACAATATTTTTGAAGTCATTTCATTGTTTCTTTGGTCTCTTTTTCTTTTTGGTAAAATAAGAATTCGGGAATTCAGATAATAAAAAACTATCTTTTTAGTTTTCAAATCTTCCAAATGCGAGCAAATGAAAGATATTATTCTCAGTACCTAACCATCCGTATTTTCGTTTTCACCCATTTTCCAAAAAATAACTCGGATCACAATTAGTTATGCAAAGAAATGCGAACTCTCAAGGGAACCCCTGCCGGACCAACTCTTTTTCACTCTCTCTATTTGTCAATCACTTTCTTTTTTCCCCTTTTTCATATTCTCTTGTTCTTCTGGGTTGAATTCAATTTTCTTGAATTTTTCATATCTCGATGCACTCTCCGTTCTTTACCAGTTCTTCCGTTTCTTTTTTTCCCCATATTTTAATTAATTATAGAAGTGCGTGAGAGGGGAGGTCATTGCTTCATCATTTTTATTTCCAACTGAATTGAAATATATAATAATAAAAAAGATCGCAGCATTTGCAGTTTTGCTCGAGGCTGATATTCTGGATGAGGAAGAGCAAAATTATTGAAAAACTTTGGAGCACGTGGATTTTTGGTTGGAGAGAAAATTTGTTGTAAGCCTATCTAACCTATGTTTGCCGTTTTACATATGTCTCTATTTATATAGATATATCTAACCCAAAATTTCCTACGCAGCTTCACCGTTTAATAATTGATGAGCTACTCGTGGACTCCACAACTTACGTTCATAAACTTTGGCTTCTAGAATAGGTTTGGAGATTCGAAGATCTGCACAGCAAAACTATTTTTATTCTAATTTTAGAATTTTCTTTCAGATGAATGAGCTTTAGAAAAGTTCAAGGAGCGGTTATTTACTAAGAAAGCGTAATTGTTGATTAGTTGGAGAAACATTTTCAATAATAAAATTTTTTGTTGAAAAACTTGATTTCTATTAAAGTTTGTGTCCATTCTAGATTTCAAAGAGTTTACTTAGTTTTTTGAGACAAAAAAAAGACAAATTATGCTTTTTAGAGTTTTTGAAATTTTGCCCTCACGTTTTGAATTTTTTCTTCGAAACTTTAGTCCAAAGATCTAAAACTTTTGAAACGTTCGAAAAAACCTCAACTACATTTTTATCACAAAAATGATTCTGTAAAGTTCAAAGTCGCTTTTAACATCATATTTCATGTTTTCCCTCGACAAATGATGTTTCGAACTATTAAAGAAATCTTGAAAATCAATGAAGATAATCATAAGTTCATTTTAATTTCAAAACTTTTAAAAACTATAAAGTCAGACTGATTTTGAATTTGAATTTATAAACTGATTCATGACATAGTCTTTACTAATAGAGGTTTGCTGGTTTGGTATGGATTTATGTTCTTTTTTCCTGAAAATTGTTCTATAGTTCAACGTTATCGATTTTTAGTTCCGATTTGAAAATCAACTTTCAAATTATAAGTTTTCAAATTTCGAAATCAGACTCAGACTCATTATACCACCTCTCTGCCCTAATGTAGTCCAAATTACCCATCTTTTGTCCTCATTAATCACCTACTATCCTCCTCACTCTTCCTTTCACCTCTACCACCCAACACAACTTTTTTACTAGCGCCCTCTTACTCGTATTCACAGTGTCATCCAAGGGCCGAGTGCTCTCTGTGTCGAACGATTCGTTGTAAAGTTACACTATTCACGAGTCTCTCTTCTGCTTCTTCTACCATCAGGTCTGCTCATTTGTTCTCATCTCTTCCTCTTTCTGTACCGTAGGACCACCCTAACTTGTTGTAATATTTTTTACTATATACCTCCCTACCTATTACATCACAGGCAGCAGCAGTTGTTCCGTCCCATTGTCTTCTTCGGTTTTCTCTTTCATCCTTAGGGCTCCATTACAAGTCAATTATTTCTCACTGAATACTTATATGACTTCCTTAATACCCCATAAAATACATAACGATCTTTCTAATCCGTGTAGATTCCTAGTTTCCTATTTGATTCCAATCCTTCCCATCCCATTCTACCCTCCTCCTCCGAGGAACCATAGTTTTGGTACCAAGAGAAAAGTATGGACCACTCATAATCCTTTAGCAAAGATTTTAAGCCCTTTTTGCCATATGTTTAGAAAAGAAAAGAAAAGAAACGAGCGGGAGAGAAAGAGCCGGTCACAAAACCATTCTCATTGTCAACTGAATTATACTCGCCGGTTTTTCGAAAATTCTTTTCTTCTTCCGTCCCCACCTTTTGCTCAAAAAGCGCAATGTTCAATAATTGATGTGGTCCGGAGTCGAAAAACTTTGTGTCGTTACCCTATTCTATTGGAGCTGTGGTTTTGTGTTTCGCCATCTGTGTCTCGTTCGTCCCTAACACCGGAAGCAGCAAATTATGTAGTAAGGGCTTTTCTACCTATTCAATGGCAAAATTTATTGTAAAATTTTGGACAATAGATTGTAAGAGCATAAAAGGGTGTTGGGATGTGGGAGGAAGAGAGGAGTGAAAATTGCCAGCTTTTTCTATATAAACATTTTCTCGGTTGGAAGCCGCCACGATTCTTCTGATTCGTCATCAAAATGAAAAATGTTTCTTCCAAAAAACGTTTACCACTTTTCTGTAGTCTTCTTTTTTTTTCGAATTATCTCCAATTTTCTAATTTTCCGACGCCATTAAAACTTCTCTTCTTTCCGCAAAAAAAAAAAGGACCATCATCAGTGACCCAGGTCATTTGGCAACCATATGTCCGTCATACTCTTTTCTTCTTGTCTCAGATATTCATTGAATCGAATAGTGGAATTTTTCGAAAAGAAAACAATGAAGAAGTAGAAGAAGAGCAGAAGCAGACGACAAGTAGTAAGAGAAGAGTGGATCTATCCGGCGGTGGAGACGCTCTATGCGCACATCGTCGCGTTCTTTTATTCGTCAAATTTTGAGATGTCCAAATATAGAAGACAAAGTAAAGTCGTTGAGGGGGTTTCGGACGGTCCCACACGTCCTTTCACGAAGCGCTGAACTCCCACGGACCGCTCAATCCATTGAAACGTACACCTGCATTAGGTCGAAAACAAAAGAGCACAGTGAGTGCTCTACTGGCTTCATGCGTGCGAATTTGTGTTTTCGAAAATTTTGAAGGTCAGGAAAGTCACAGAGAAAAGTCACATGAGTCAAGTTTCCAAATTTCTGGAGAACTCAGATTTTATTAGTGTGGATAATTTTCTTTTGAATATTGATAACCAGGCACAAATTACCTGAGTTTTTACAAATTTATTTTCATAAAATTGTATCCCTTTCGCATTTTGAACTCTATTACCGTTTTTTTTCGAACAGAAGCTCATTCTTTCTGTGTACTCTGAGCTCAATTATCTTCGTTCTTTCGAAAGATAGCAAAAACTTTTAACTGATAAACTGTTGATCATCATATTATCAATATTCTAGCATTTGACGAACTTTTTATATCTCTCATAGGAACCGAGATAATTGAGCTCAAAGTGCAAGAATACGGTGAGATTTCATCACAACAAATACGGTGCCTCTGTTCATGAAATAGATATCAAAGTTTTCAAACCAGTGAAATGTTTTTCTTAATTTCATAAACTTTTTTTCTGTCAACAGATTTTTAAATATTTTCGAAATCAGATAGTTGAGGTCGAAGTTGTTTCTTACATCAGAAAAAATACGGTATGTTAAATTAAGAGCTTTAAGTGATTGTAATTTTGTGAGATATGAAAAATGTTAAATTCAGGATTTTTCATACAAAATTATCGCATAAAATTCAAAAAAATCAAGATTTAAAACTACATTCAGTATTTCTAAAGTAATCTGAATTTAATACACAAAAAATGATTTTTCCTTTATTTGCTCTAAATACGTTTTACATTATCCAAGCAACAAACGAACGTCATTTCCTCAAAAAAGTTTATTGTTAATGTACTCGAAATCTGATCCAGCCCTGCCAACTATAAACAATTTGGTCTATTCCGTTTAAACCGAACGCCTCTCCTATTTTCCAAGAAAAAAACGTTTCATGACGTTTTGCTATAACCATCCTCATTCGTTCCGATTACACTTTCACCTGAATCATGCTTGAAATCGATCTCTTTACTTCTCTCCATGTCATACAGTCATTCTCTCCTAATCTGTGTGCTCAAACCATCGCTGACTGCACGGCGAGCATAAACACGACTGTGCATGATCCCCGTCCCTTAGATTGAGAGCAAAAGAAAGAGAGAGCGATTTCGGCGATGGGAGGGCCTGTGTGACCTGTTGAAGAATGGTGTTTACGTTGTCAGCAGCTGCTCGACAGTTGCCTTCCCTCCGAGCTGGCGGGAAGCGAAAAGAAATAGAGAGGATGGAGAGGAGCACTGGAATTCAGACTCGGGATTCGATTCCTGGACACTTTACAACGTGCGGGCAGAGAAAAGGGGAGAAGCGGGAGGATGAATGACGACGGGGGGCCTCATTCATCCCTAACTATGTGTATTGTTAGTCGGTAGGCTTTTCGTTTCCTGTCGCTAGTGAGGGCAGAGTGAATTAAACTGCTGAAATCGGCACCCTCATTGCTATTAAACTTCTTAACTTTTCATTGGAATTTCGGAAGTGCTTCTTTCTATTTTCTCCGCCCACAACTTCCATATTTTTCTCCTCTTTGTCATCATCCCGTCCCATTTCTCACTTCTTTTGTTCAATTAGCTGCTCTTTGTGCAAAAATAAACGCAATCAACCACTCTTCTTCTTCTCAATATCTTCTCTCTTCCTTTTCCTCTTCTCTCTTTATACAGTTCCTCTCATTTTTCGGTCCATCATTATCCACCGCTTTTTGGTATCAATTGAGTCTCAATTTCGTTCCCCTGTTGCTACTGAATAGTAAAACGGTGTCGTATTTTGACTCTCTCTTCAGAAGACACAAAAGGAGCAGTAAATCGAATTTCTTAGAAAAGAGGAAGGTCTAACTGATTGAGAGGGGAGGAAGAGGTTGAAGACGAGGTGAAATGAGATAGACTCTCACGAGCCACGAGGAAAATTGACAATTGAAATCCATGTTTAGCCATTTCCTTGTTCGTAAAATTTCGAGATTTCCAAATTTGAAATTAAGATCCCTTCTCGTTTGGTATATTTTTGTATTTATCTATTTTCGATGTTCCTCATTTTACATTTATGCATCCAGCGTCATCCTAATCTATGCATTAGACGCTTGTTTCTGCGAAAATGATAATGGTTGCACGCACAGTCATTCCAATGAATCCTTTATTTTACTCCGTCGTCTCCTCGTAGCTACACATCTGGCGCGTCTGCTTTATTGTCGGACCACCTCAGCCAATAAATCGCTAGTGGTAATCCTCCTCTGCGGGTCAACTGTTTATAGGATTTCCTAGACTATCCGTACACTTCCCCTCCTCCTCCCACTCGTCTGCCATAATTCCGTCACTTTCTCCGAATCATCGGAAGAAAAAGACAAGATTCGATTGGCAGCGCGGTTTTGGAAAACACACGTAATCATAATTGACTTTGCGCTTTTTATTTATTCCCCTTTTTGGGACACGACCAACCATCATCAGCAGGTTTGGCATGCCGTTATCAGAAAGACCCCCTAGAAATAAAGACACGACATCATCAAATGTGTCCTTATGATGGAGATGGAGAGAGAATTCACGACTTGTGTTTTTTTCGGCGCGAAAGCGAAACACAGTCAAATGAGGATAAGAAGACACTGTAGAATTGTCCTTGTTTCTTAGGGCAGGAGGAGAAAAAAAAGTTTCATGTTTCTTGTCCACCGTTCTGTGGCTCGCTTGTGCTCCCGCATCGCACTTTTTCCACCAGTTGGTTCTTTTTGCCTGCCTATTTGTTTTCGGGGGCCGATGAACCAACCTCCTTTAAGACCAGTTTTCTTTTCACTCGAAATATATTTTTGCTACCTCCTCTTCTTCTATTTTTTTGCTCCTTTTCTCCTATCGCTCTCCTAGCAGCTGCTCATCCAGGAACTCTCACTCTCACTTTTTAATGGTTCGAGTTTCGGATTACTGTAGTTTTCCTTCTGAATTGGAACTCTTTAGAATCTTAAACTAGACAATATTCTTCTCACTTCCAGTTAACAAAAAATCATAATGTTTCTTCACCTCTTCTAATCAATCACTCCTTTTGTGACAAACCGTTTGGTCTCATTCCCCTCCAGCAGTCATGTGTCTTCAAAGTTCTTTGACGGACATAAATAACATAGAAAAAAGTGAAAACTTCCGCTAGCTGCTGATATGGTTCACCTCCCAGATCAGTCTGTGTACTATCGTAGTCGATGGCCTCTATTTTTTTTTTCTAGGATTTCTTTGGTCCACTTCAGAATTCTTAACAAAAACTATATTTTTTAAATGTATTTCCAAATGTGTCGCAAAAATTCGCCATATTCAGATGTGGAGGGGCTCTTTCAAGTCGTTCAACAATTGTGCTTTTCCAAGTCCTCCAATTGTTTAATCAGGCGGTGAGAGAGGCGGCGCGGTAAGGTCTCCACACTACTCGAAACGCACTGATTTGAAAAGCAATTGTATTTCGAAAAACAAGACTAAAGAGTCCTGGAGGAGCATCTCGGTTTTTGTGTTTCTTTTCTTCCCGAAAATTGTTTTCTTAAGATTCAGGAGAATCCAGACCACGCCCCCTCCACTCCATCACTTTCCGTTTGCAATGCCTTTCTCGGATTGTCCAAACAGAGCATCTTTGCACATTGAGGAGGACGGTATTCTTTGTTTTTGTATCGCAACGTAACAAATTGTGTTTATATGCTATTTTTGGCAAAGGCGGACAGAATTCTGTACAGTAATCCTTGCTTATTAGATTATGCCATTTTTCTGTTTTTCTTTTTCAAATTAGGCATACTTTCCTCTTTTTACTGTCTTCCTCATGATCCTCCCCGATCAGAGACGGTGTCTGTCTTTCTTTTATTTTTTGTTTCTTCATATCTTTTCTGGAGCAACTGCTCCTTTTCTTCTTTTCTCCATTCTTCACATCCTTTGATTGAGCCTTCTCCATCCCATCCCTCTCTATCTTCGTGCCACATCCACCCACTCGTTGTCAGTTTAGTTCTTCCGATATTGTGTTGGTGGGGAATGCTGGGCAGAGAAAAAGCTCGTTTTCTGTTCAATCACATGCTCATCGATTTCTCTTCTGGATCAACATGACCACCAAATCGATACTCTCGAGGTGTTGTTTGCCGATCGGCTCATTGTGAAATATTATGGCAGGAAAATTGACCAGAGAAAAGAGCAAGTCAATTTTTTTTTCTCCGCTCTGTTCTGCGCGGTGAGACAGGCGATCGAGAGAAGTTTCGGCTTCTGTTTGGAGAGGAGAAACTTTTGACAGGAGGGCTCCGGGAGACAGATTTTGCCTCTCCTTCTCTCCGCGCCAAATTTACTGATCGCGGCTCTTTCTTATCCGTTTCCATTCTATCCATTTTATCTCTTTAGGTTTCGATATATAGTATATAACCAATTATCACACTTCTCTCCCTCTCCTGATTGATCTCCTCATGGTTTCCGATCACTTAACAATGACGACGAGTGACAGAAAGAGTGTAAAGTTTCAAATCTCTCAGGATAATTTCAAAACTTCAATAAGCTCCGATTCTTTTCTTTCCATGTTTCTTGCTCTATTTTGTTATCTTTCTATACATCCTTTTCTTATTGTTTTTTTTTTGTTTATTGGAATGTGCAATGTTTCAGGCCAGTCCAAGAATCAGGCTTCATACAATCATCACAAAAATCCAATCAGAAATGTATGGTCAAGTCCAGGATCCATTAGTGCATGCGGCCGCTGCTCTGGCACAATCGACAACTGCGGAACCAGTAGTTGGTGAGTTTCTTGAATTGTTATTTTTCAAAGTTCCTAGTAGCTCTTTTTGTTCGATTTTTTTGAAATAGACATATGGTTCCACTTTGAACAGGAGAGCCAGAAACATTTCAAAAACGAGAACCATCTTCATTTTCCTACTATTCAGGTTCACGTGACACCATGTTCACCAAAATCTTCGTTGGTGGTCTACCGTATCATACCAGTGACAAAACCCTTCACGAGTACTTTGAACAGTTTGGAGATATCGAGGAGGCCGTCGTTATCACTGATCGCAACACCCAGAAGAGCCGTGGATACGGATTTGTAAGTCATGAAAAACCCAAAATAATTCAAACAATTAGCGGTCCTATTTCGAGGTCAATTAGAGAAATATAAAACGGTTCATCATCATCAATCACCCATGACATGACTATCCGTTTTTTTGTGTTGTTGCGTGTTTCACTCATTTAGGACACAAATATTTTATTGAGGTGGGGTCGTTACGAGAGGACACGAGTTTCTACGAAAATAGGTTTTGCGGAAAGATCGAAATCTCCAAGATCGGCGCCGAAAATTCGCGGGAACTCTCTCAGGCGGCTTTTTCGTTATGATTTGCACGCGTTTTTGTATAAAAAAGAGACAATTTGTTTATCCCTTATATATCCAACAGATAATTATGTAACAATGAAGAGTTCAAGTGGATGGGACCGAGTTTGGAAAAAAAGATGGGATTACGGTAGCACAGTTTGAGCAAAACGTAGCAAATCAGAAGTTGATGTAGGTTTACACGAAGTCATTTGCCCTTTGAACAAGGCTTCCGTCTTTTTTAGAAAAATTGTAATTATGATTTTAAAACCTCTGAATAATATCAGTTCAATTAGCGTTATCTCTTACAGAAATGGAGATAATTGAGGTCATAGGGCCAGGAAGTAGGATTCAGATATAGGAAATACAGTACCTGCCTGACGCAATTTGATTGATATGCGAACACAACATTACGAAAAAACTATTCATAATTTCAAAATTTCAGGTAACAATGAAAGACAAAGCATCTGCTGATCGTGCATGCAAGGATCCAAATCCAATCATTGATGGAAGAAAAGCCAACGTCAACCTTGCCTACCTTGGAGCCAAGCCAAGAACAAATGTTCAATTAGCGGGTACGTTTAGTTACAGATTCAACGATTCGCCAACAAAAAACCGTTTTTTCTCCTCCCCCGAGTGTGTTTTGGCTTCTGCTAAACATTACCATTCCTCCACAACCTCCATAACCAACGGATATTGTTTGTGTCGCGCATCTATTCAGTTTTTGTCTGTGTTAACCAAAAATCACCAAGTTGGTCATTTTAGCGCTGGCCGCTGGACAAGTTCAACTTCCACTCACCACTCAACTTCAGGCTTTGTTTCCTCCACGAATCGGGTAAGTTTCATGGTGATTGCCTGTGTGTGATACTCTCTTTCTCTATACCAACCATACCTATATCTGATCCAATTCATTCACACTTAAGCTGTGCGTGATCCAAGATGAAAAAAGGGCGATTAAAAATCCTACGCAACGAACACTACCGATATTAGCTCCCATAGACAGTTTTTCTTCGAGTTCCCAATTAAAACACTCTATCTTGGTGTTTTTCAACTTTCTTCACACGTTTTTAATATTAATTGACAATAATTTTAAGACAAGTGGCTGGTTGATACTATCGAGTCCTTCCGCGGATGCCTAAAACCAAAGGTTAGGCGTGCTTTGACGTGTGCCAATATACATTACTATTACTTTCCAACCAAAAAGAGCAATAAATACAACTAGTGCCGTGTTTTGACGTGTCCATACTCTCTTTCTCTTTATTTTCACCTATTTCCCAAACCTATGATTTTTTTTCCAATTTTTCATCTTTCCTACCTACCCTTTTTGGTGAAAACGAGTTGCATATACATAGTCCTGAATGATCTGAGCACCCGAAAGTTGTTTTTTCTTCATTTTGGTGGGAGTTTGATTTCTTTCTTTGTAGGTTGGATATGGTATGGCTGTCTCTAACTAAACCAAAAAATCGAAACAAAACATCACGCATATCTAAAAACTTTGCTATAGTTTGGTTACGTCGTTTTATTGATTTTTTCTTTGAAACCGTCTTTCAATAATGCCGTAGCAGTGTTGAGAGCTGATTTTTATGTACTTTTCTCCTTCTATCCCAATATGTTGAAAGTTCAATTTGCACTAACTCGAAAACAAAATTAAGCAATTAAAAAATTGCGAAATTTCAGCTGATTTATTATCTGGGAACTATCAATTTTTGATTTTTCATCACGCATGAGCGTGTTTTTTTGGGTGATATTGTGATCAACACTGTTGCCTCATTTCGAGCATTTGACATTCTCCGAACCTCACCCGGATTACTGTATCTAACTGAACATTTTTCAGGCTTCCTCAAATGTACTATCCGGCGGTTACTGGATTCAATCCATTGATTGCCACTCAAGGAGCCGCCGCTCAACAACAATTGATTGACTATTCTGCTCTTGCTGCAGTAATGGGACAAAACCCACAAGCAGCTGCTTACGGACTCCCATCACAAGGAAAATGTAAATTTAATATTTTTTAATCCTTCAAAAATGCATATGTTTCTTTTAGTCGCTGCTGCTGGACCAACCACAATTGAGCAGTATGCTGCTGCTTATCCAGCTGGATACGGTCTCGTTCCACAAGCCGCATACAATCTTGGAAGCTCCCAGTTACAGTTGGCCGCTGCCCAACAACAACTTGAACATCAACGTGTGTAAAACCCATAAACAAAACTCTAATAAACTTTTTTCTACAACTTCGTCACCCTCTCCCTTCCCCCCAAAACAATTTTATTGTCATTTTCCCTGAGCAGCAATAATTCGCCAACTAATTTTGCCAATAAGAGAACAACGGTGTTTTTATGATAGCCTGATACATCTTGGTCTAGTTTTGCGCCTTCTCCCATCTTTCTCACCTCACGCAATTTTATCAACAAAAATATTATTTTTCGTCCCTTTTATCCTTCTATTCATCCTCCATCTCAATCCTTTCTGAACTTGAACTTTACTGTAGTCACAGACAGCTTCCTCCAATATTTTGAATGTGGGTTTTCTACGTTTCGATTTTTTTCGTTTTGTCAACCGCCAGAATTGCCTGAATATTTTTATACTGATTTTCAGCGTACCATTTAAACAGTCTTCCTCCCTCTCTAATTTTTCTCTATAACAAAATTTTTAATATGGTGTGTTTGAATTCGATAGACTGACTCATTTATTCAATTTTTTCAATAAAAAATTTAAAATGATGAACTTTGAAGAGAACTGATACGCTTTCACAAGCAATGTCTTCCAATATTCAGGTATCGTAAAAGATCTCATAGAAAAAGTTCAAAAAAAAAGATTGGATTAAGGCAAGCACAGAAACTAATCTTATAGGTCAGGTATGTTTGAAAAAAAAACGGAATTTCGATAATTCCGACTGAAGTTTTTTTACGGATAGAACTTACGATCGGATTTATTTTTGTAGCTTTTTCTTGGAATTGAAGTCTGTTCGGAATATTTTCAAGCTGAAGTTTTATGAACTACATTATGTCGAAGGGACCCAAAGTTTTCTTTTGGGTTTCGAGCGGAATTATTATTATTTTTTGCTTATTCGAAATATGATTGTCAATGTATAAATAAAAACATAAAAGCCCACCCTTTAACAGAAATTCGTGCAGTTCCACCATGGGCTTCAGCTAGGGAAAATACGGTATGTACACCAAAATTAAAGAGCTTGAGAAGTCGGGAAAATCTGGAACTTCAAAATTTTCAAATATTCTAATTTTGAAAGTGGAATTTCCCAAAAATGCAAATGTTTTGAGAACGGAATCATTCCGAAAATACCTTTCCGAACATAAAAATGCTGTTCACATATCAGTTTCATAGTTTTGCTCATGAAAAAGAGACCGACTTTTTGAGTTGACAGAGACATTCATACCTCTTGGAAGAATCCGGAAACCTGAGTTAAAACGAAAAAGCTTTGGTTTGTCCGTATTTTCAATTAGAAAACAAACGAATAACAGTTCAAAACTTTATTGATACAATCAAACTCCAAAATCTCCGACACAACCAGGTGGCACAGTGATCGGATACCCCATCAACCTGACTTCCTTCGAGAGTTTGTTGTACTCGACCAGAGCCATTTCACCGCTCTCTCGCTTAACCATAGCTTGCTCGACGAACATGATCTTCCTGTAATCCATAATTTTTCATTGGATAAATGCACAGGACAACTTACAACGGATTGGATACTTCGAGCCCTTCCAACATGCGATCCAAGTCAACGTCTTCCATATTTTCGAAGCGAACGTACTCCTTGTTGATGACTCCGACGTTCCACTCATCGAAGAATGCCTTCAACTGATCACTGGAGATGATTGGATTCTTGATCACCATTCTCGGGTACGCGCGGAACCCCGGAATCTTTGTGAATGCTACTTGCTTTTCTTGGTGATCCCCGTAGCAATGGACGTTTAGTTGCTTGGAGCGAACCATCTTCATCACTTTTTTCTTGAAATTGTTGCTGACGTTCGAGATGTTAATGCAGACGTTCTTGGTGAATACACGTGTCATGTGAGAGATCATGTACTTCATGGCATTTTTGAGATCTTCCTCATTTTGCAGATAGGCGTTGATTTTTCCCTTACTTCCATCTACTTCCATTTCGTAAATTGCATGGATTCCGTTGATTTTTAAAGAACTAACGAGAAATTTGTTCTCTGGAAGTTTTCTATGCGCCATCAGGAACAAACTGAATTTCTCGTCAGAGTTCACACGATGAAGAACCAAGCTGCAGAACTTGTTGGAGTGAAGTTGAATTCTGAGACGATGATCAATGCCACCACAGGCCTCGGTGACAAGCTGTTTTCCATTATCAGAGCACATGGAAGTTGCGAACCTGGAGAAAAAAGAGAAATTTAGTAACATGACAAGAAAGGGTTTATTTTGAAAAACAGTGCCAAGAAATGATGGATTTTCTGGACCCAGCAAAACTGAAACAACAATCTACATCTTTATTACAACACTCATCAAGATGTGGCTCATCTTAGTTTTAAAAGTGGAAATTCATCAGTTTTTAGTGTCCAAAAAGCCCTTTTTGTTGTTAATGAAGTTGAAAAATATCGAAATCTACAAACCACTTAATACGGAATTTCTTCTCAGCTTTAATCTAATTTATCCCGGAACAGTTTTGCATTTTTCAAAATTAAACTTGGACTCGATATCTTCAAAATTTCTCTAAGATGAGTTTTAATAGGAATCAATTTAATATTCTATCCTGTTCTACAGCAGAAATACAGTTATCACTTACTTCTCGCACAACGAGAAATTTGCCACCTCCTCGAGAAGCATGATACGGCCTGGGTTGGTTGGCACTGATTTTGGAAGATTCTTCTTCTTTGGACGCGTCATCCCAAGTTGATTTTCCTGGAACAATATTGAGAACTGATGTAACGTAATTTGAAATCCGGAAAGATTTGCAAGTACAAAGAAATCGCTCTTTTTGAGAAGAAAAGTTTGAATGGAATGAACCTATGTTTTATGTAAGATTAAGTATCGTGTTTTGTAGCGATTAATCTTCTAGCACATTGTAGAAAACTTCACGAAAAGGGGTACAAAAGCGAGGAAGCGTGGGGCTATTATTCAAAAAGTGATGACAAATACTATGTATTCTCTTAGAAAAACAGAAGAGGAATGTTCTAGAGTGCGTGATTTTTTGTTTTGAACCGTATGCATCTTTTCCCTCTAGTTCTTGTGCACACTATTTTTCAGAGGACAAGCGTTCGTATGCAAAGTACAACGTCATATTGAGAGACGCGGCACGGGAACGAGGGCGGAGGAATCTCAGAATGGCAAGCTGCGCGCGCTCTTCTCTATTCAAAAAATGTGATGATGGAGAAGGCTTGAAAATTAGGTCGAGTTATTTTTCGACAGTTGCTGGAACGGCCAACGTGTACAAAAAGGAGATGGCATTGTAAAAAGAATAGGAAATATTACTGGGTTATGCTAGCCTATTGTCAGTACCGATGTAAGGTTTTTGTGTGTTTTTTGTCGGAAGAATAGAAATGAAGAACACTGGAAGTAAAATCAAAAACATGTCATACGAAATGGTAGGATCACAAGAACATTCAGCTGCCCATTCGCAGAATATGACATATGTTTCTGCGTCAATGAATAATCAGAATTTCATACTTTCTATGTCACTAACAAGACTTAAGACACTGCCCCTTGGAAGTATCCTAATGAGTAAAGTAATAGAAAAAGGAAATGTTGATAAGGTTGAATTAACATAGAAATTTTCAATGAAAGGTTTTGTGGTAGAAATATAAATTCACATCTGGATAAATGGATCGAGAAGACAACGAATTCTATCGGAAAAGTTTCAAGAAGGTCATTTATCTCTTTCAGCTAGAAATTCCTATTAATTTTAAACACTGGCACATCATTAGATATTGCGGGTTTTCAAACTTTTAGAAATCTCTCATTGTCATCTTTCCGAAAAGTTTCTTAACAAGGGGTCAAGACTGTTAAGAAAATATCTGTAAAACTTGACAACAAGTTTTCAAAAATGCCGCATGAAATGAGAGATAAGCGAGAAACAGAGAAAAAGGCGGAGAAAGAGAAAAAAGGAGATGTGTTCGCGTGTTCCGTCAAGCGCGTTTGCATAAATCTCCGGTTGGATTTCGCAACACTAGAACACCGGCGGTGCATAGAATACTAATTCATATAACTGATAATGAAATTATTGATTGTAAAAGGACTTTGAGTTGAGCTAAACACGTTTCTATAGTTTTGGGCACTGATTTATACCGTATATGATCCAACCGGTCAATTTCAAGCAGAATTATCTCGATTCTTGCGAAAGATACGGAAACTTTTGTCATCTGATAAATCATTTATTCTAATACCACCAAAATTTCACTAAAGACATATTTAGGATATTTCTCGTAGAAAAAAAGGAACTTGAAATAATAATATTTTTGCTGGGCACTGTTCAAAGGTTTCATTTTTCATAAAAATAAAGTTAAAGAAAAAAGAGAAATAAAACGAATCATTTCATTTGAAACAACAGTAGAAAATTCGAATAATTTAACAATAGACATCAATTTAAGCTTTACAGCAGTTTGATCCACATTGGGTGTAGTTATTCGGGCATGAGCATGAATTTGGTCCGCACTTCGAAACCACTTTGTTTCCTTGTGTGATGGTAATTTTGATAAGGCATTTGCAGGGAACAACATCTGTTGGCTGAGAAGGCGTAGTTGGGATTTCCGGAGCTGGCGTTGGAACTGTCTCTGGTGGTGGAGTTGGCAAATCATCGCGTTGTGGTTTTGGAGTTGATGCCTGCTCGACACAGGTGGGAGCACACGTGGGCATACACTGGCTCAAACACGATGGAACCACTGGGATGTATGCAGGTCCGTATGGGGAGTAGGCTGGTCCGTATGGTTGGTAACCACTAGCAACAACTGGGGCTGGAGCAACAGGTTGAGCAACTGATTGAACAATTTGATATGGAGTGGCAGCAACTGCTGGTGCGTAGGGTTGGTATATAGCGGACGGGGATTGAGCAACCAGGCACGATGGGAGACAGGACGGAAGACATTGGTAGGGACATTGAAGTTGAGCCACTGGAGATGCAGCTACTACAGTACTCGGAAGGGCAGGTGTACGAAGATAGACAGGAACTTGCTGGAATATACATATTTTTTTCGAAAAGTGTCAGAAGAATATTGAATTTTAAAGTTTATCTAATAAAATTCCTGCAGATTATTTCAATTCAGTTTAAAACTCACCGCCAACACCAATGGTACGCACAGAAGTAGAGTATAGGAAATCATTATCTGAAATCACGGAGAATGATACTTCACACTTTTCCGGCCATGCGCTTATAAATCAAATACTCTAGTGTGCGTTTCCGGTTTCGATAATCACTGATACCAATACGAATCGTAAATGGTGGATCATCTGCTCGCTGCTGCTACCGGTCCCCTTTGTTTGTCTTTTGTTTTCGTCATTTTTCCCCATTCAAGAGGTTATCATAAGTCTGAGCGCCTTTTTTAGAGTGGGATGCCATAGAAAACAAATTGTTTTTTGTTTGGATTTGGAGATAGGAATGTGTTCAGAATGACGGTATTGCATGATGGAAAATTTCGACTGAGGAAGATATTCAATTTTGAGGGCTCTGGAAATATTAATTTCTGGATATGATCGCTGACTTTGAGCTCAACCTATCTCGATTCGGTGAAAGATATTTGAAAGTTATCAACTGATGAAATATTGGCGATATTAGGATAAATATTTTATCAGTTGGCAGATTTTTGATAACTTACGCAGGAATCGAGATGATTGAAACCAAAATTAACGGTTTGAGTGGGCCTCTATTAGTAGAAATTCTGTAAGCCATACTTGTAATCCGGGCCTTTTCGGGGACTTCGCGGGCCATGTCATAATTTCTTTCAGAATCAATATTTTCAAACCAACTAAATCAGATATGATAGAGCTCCACGAATACTACAAAACGGTATTATTTGGTGCTTGTCTTTGAACACAGTTACAGAGCAAAAAGAAAAATAAAAAAATATACAGTCCCGGCCCGGGCCTGTCTTGCGAGAAAAGCGACATACATTATGATCTGCAACTTTGTTCATAAATAATATACAGTATTCCAAAAAAACCGTTTTGTAGTACTCCTGGAGCCCTATTATATCTGATTTAGTTGGTTCGAAAATAGTTATTCTGAAATAAATTATGGCCCGCGAAGGCCCGGCAAAGGCCCGGATCACATGTACGCTGTAAACAAGACTTCTTGTTTTTGCCAAACTTGGTTTGTTCCTTTTTCCTCTTTTGGTTTTGAAATTTTCAACAATAATCTGTCGTTGTCACTTTTTCCGGATTTTTTAAAGACTACCGGACTTTTCAATGTCTACAGTTTTTAAATCAAAAGTTACTATACCCGTTCATTTATAAACATTTCAGACAGTACACATTGTAGAAATTTTCATTCATTTTGTTCCAACCACAGTCTGTTTCAAAGATCAGTTTTAGATTAAATGACTTTCCAAATGTCTTATTCAGAAATCGAAAGTGTCATGTTGCTTCACATCGTTGATTCCATCAAACAACTTATCGGCAACTGGTAGAAACGTCTGAAGCGAGGTAAGACTCCGAAAATGCGGAAATTGATCTTCTCAAAGAGATCTAATGAGATTATGAAAGTTCTCAAACTTTTCTAGCAACCTCGACATTAATCTAACTGCAAGAAGCTAAAACTAGATTCTAGTACACTTTTAATATGAACACACTATGCATTATACTAGAGTAGTTTCACCGAATTTTCTTGAAGACGTAAACATTACAACGTGAAGGCAAAGAAGGAGGAGGTGCTTGGATTATTCGACCGATTTGAAATTGGATGGGTCACATTCAGATGACCTTCTGAAAATGAGAAGAGAGAAGGGGGAGGGAAGAGAGAAAACAGTATTTGAACAATGGGACGGTGAAGAAAATTTTCGTTTTTTTTTCAAGAGATGAAAATTTGATAGTGGTCAGGCTATGTGAATTTCAAAGAGGTTTTCTTTTTGATGTGTTTTTTTCTCGTTTTAAATAGACGTGAAAAATGGGTTCTTGTCTTCTATTCCTCTGTTTAAGAAAACCTACAGTAACCCATCTTAGGGCTAGCAACCACCTTGTCATTATATTCATTCGAATATAGAAAAATCTCCTAGACAAGAATCAGTTCATTTACGCAATCGGTTTGGCTTTCTATTTTCTAATATTCTGGTCCATCACCTCCGCAATAACACAACAAACACGCATTCAGCGCAGCTTTTTTCAGCTATTGCGTGAGGATCGGGAGAGAAAGAGAGGCTGCTAGAGAGATGGAGAAGAGAGGGATGATCAGATGCAGTCCCCGTCTCTCTCTCTTCACTAGTCATCGCATTGGAAGCGTCAATGGCATCAAGTTTAGTTGCTGAACGGTTGGGGTCTACCCCCTTCTGAAGCGGTGTACTTCCTATGGTCACCGATATCAAAAAGCCTTTCACTCATCTTCCTCCTACTATCACATTTATGATTCGGTATCTGATTCGGAATGCCTTCTGACAAGTTCCTCCAGCTTTTTCTCGCTTTCCCCTTCGTTTTCCCAATCCCTCTCGTCTCATTGACACCTCCTTCTTCTCATCAGTGGAAGTGATAAGTTTTGGTGGTAATAATCAAGTTCTTTTAGTACTTTCTCTCATCTTTTCCTCATTTTCTGCCTTGAAAGTGCCAAAAACCCATAAGCTTAGAAAAGTTGTAAAATTCTTTCGCTTCCTTTTTCCTGAATTGTCCTCTCTTTCCTGAACTGATTAACCTTTAAGAAACCGGTAGACTTGGTTGGGTATAAAAAGGGTTGAACCTCAAAGTAACACCCTCAACTTGTGATATTCTGTGTTTTGATGCGCTGAAAAAGTAACTGATAAGTTTTCTGATCTACTAAGCTGTTTCTTTTCTTTTCGTTTTTTCTTACTCTTCAAAAGTGTAATTGTTTCAGTTTTTGTCTCTTATTTAGTGTAACTGACCACCTAGGAAAGCAGTAAGTCTTTCTGTCAAGATTAGTGTGTCTTGTACGGCATTGACAAGGAAGTAAGTGTTGGTATCATTGAAATCTAGAAAAAAAACATACTATCGCGTTCGTGATACTGGGTGTTAATTGTCTTGTATACCAGCTTGATCTCATTTATTCATCATTGTTGTAAAGTTTTTATGGCTTGTACAAAATCTTACAAAATCTAAGGGGAGGGGACTGTCTGGAAAGAATATAGCTGGTATCGTTTTGCAGCCTTGATCGATCTTATTCTTAGATAACCGATCTGCTTTTCAGATATAAGTTCAAAAACAAGGTTCTTCTCAAGTTCTTTAAAAGATATTTCTGTTCTAACCAAATTTTTTTCTGTCATCTGATATATCAGTTTTATCATTCTCATTCCCCTCCCACTCTCCTCTATTTTTTCACGTTGGTCATAAATTTTATTCTCACCCAGTTCGTAGAAAATAACCATCCAATTCACGTTTTTTGCAGATTTCTCCAGGGCAATTTATTCCAAAAAGTACTATTGTTCAGCCCTATATATTCCAAATATTTTTCTCTGTAATGAACTAAAAATGAAAATGAATACAGTACTACTTTTAAGTTTATTTGTTTTGGTAAGCAGAAATGACCTCTGTTCTTCAACCAAAGAATGCGATTATTTTTAGGGGACTTCCGCAATACATCACTCGATGACACCACTCGAATTGAAGCACTTTTTCGGAACTGAAAACAAAGGCAAAGGTAACAAAAAATTTATTTCAGTGAAACTTTCTTTTCCACTTGACGGATTGCTTGTGTCTGCCAATTTTAGTGACCTTGTCTAGAAAGCAAACATGCGGAAAAAAATTAAATTAAACCAATCAAAAATATATTTTGGCATTTATCTTTCCCGCAATCCAAAATTCCAGTTCCGGACTACTTCTTGGATGGGCATAAAAAACAAAGATTGGATATTGATAATGATGGCTTCAAAATGGATTTCCTTATTGATGGAGTCATGGAGACGTTCGTGTTACGCAACAAACCGCATCTGTTCTCCGAAGGTTTGCCTTCTTGTAGCCTTCTTGGCGCCATTAATCTTTTGTCATGCTTCAAAGCAGGATTGTCTTTGCGATTAGAACGCTTTGTTATCATAGCAGATAATCGGCAATCAAAACGTTTTGATTAGGGTGAAAAAAACGGAACGATCGTTCGAGAAACGTCTAGAAGGTCAAAAACCCGGAACACTTGTTGTTACAGGTTTCCACATGATGGAAGACGACGTGGAATTGATGATGCATCCATTGAAGAATTGTGTTTACGAGGGAGAAAGTGCCGTTCGGAACGGCACACGCATCGGCCTCGTCGGATGCGGACACAATTTGGTAATTTTTTTGTCCGAAAAAACCTTGATGAAGATAGAAGATAGATAGTTTACTTTTCCTTCTTTGATCGCGATCTTACTACGAGAATGGCACTATCGAATCAACACTTCACTTTCGTTTACTACGAGGAAGTGATTTCGGTTTCGGTGTGTGATGGACGCGGAAACAAAATCATCAACAATAATTGACTGACCTTCTGTAAAGGGAACTTCAATTCGCAGAAAACAAACATGAAACTGAACCATTTTCTATAAAAAACAAAATTTATTCCTAATAGATGTTATCGGTCTTTGATCGTTGCGTAACGCCGCCGCGCTTCTTCAGAAGACAGCATAGATAAATCAAAAAGCAAAAACAAATTTGCAGAATGGCATGGTCATTACTGATAACGGGGATTACCACTTGATCCAATCCCATCACCAATCCGGTCAGCATGTTATCCATAAAAGAAGTATCGAATCCATCGATCATGAGTGTCAATTCGGTATGGAACCGTCTAGAGGAAATAAGATAATAAGCGTTCTGTTTTGAGATGCCAGCCAGGATCCGTATCCTGAAGATAGAGAAGAGATAGCAATGAAAAGTATGCTGATGAGAATGGTGAAGGATATCAGGAGAGCGGAACCACATCGGAGGGGAGATATTTTGACAGTGGAATTGGCGGTGTTTGCGGATGACGCCATGTGGGACCATTTCAAGAAAATGTATGGAAAAGCTGCCGAGGAGAATATGCACACTTTTATCATGGCCGTTGTTAATAATGTATTGAAACAATTGGAAATGTTTTGGAAATTTTTGAGCTTTTTTTTCAGATTGATGTACTTTATACCCAACGACTTCTGCAGCCAAGAATCAATATCAAAATTGTCAGATATGAAATTTTAAAAAATATTCCGGTTAGTGAATTTATAACGTATTCACACAGTTTTTTAACATCATAATTTTAATCTTTAAACTATATCAAGTTGAAAATAGTGATTCAAACGTGCCCAACCAAAAAAACATTATTACAGATCAAGTTTATATTCAAATATTATTATGGTAGATCAAATTTAGTTTTGAAAATATTATTGTAGATCAATTTTGGTTGAAATATCACGGTAGGTCAGATTTAGTTTAATTAACATGGTAGATCAAATTTTTAAAATACTCTTCAAAGCCGTGTGGAATGACAAATAAAGACACTACTACATTTATTCATTTAAAAAATGATGTGTTTTTTGGAAATTTTCAGAATTTTCTACGATTTTCGAAATCCATTTGTATTTTTTTTTTTTGCATGTTAATTTGATTTTACGAATATTCGAATTATATCATTTAAAGTTTAACTTTTCAAAACTTCGAAACTTTCTTATCTCGAAATTTTTGAATTGGAAAAAATCCTATTTTCAGACTCTCATGCATGCCAGAAAACATTCCAATGGAGACGTCGATCGATTACTAGATGCCTTCTGTCAATATCAAAATGAAATCAACCCTCCAAGTGACGCAGATCCACGACATTGGGACCACGCGCTCCTATTCTCGGGGTAATCCTACTTTTTCATCTTACACATCTCACTTTCTCCTTATTTTCTAGCTATGATCTTCATCGAAACGGAGTGAAAACAGTTGCGGGATACGCGCCAGTGAAAGGCATGTGTAGTGGTGTTCGATCATGTACGATTAACGAAGGCCTTGATTTTGGAAGCGTTTTTGTGGTTACACATGAGATGGGCCATAGGTTAGCATTTTGGAATTTTCTTTTTTCTTATCAAATCTCGGTTCAAATTTAGTTTGGGCATGTACCACGACGGAGATAACGAATGCGATCTTCGATGTTGCATCATGAGTCCTTCTGTCGGAAGTGGCAAGACACACTGGAGTCATTGTTCTGTCAATGAAATGGCAACTTTTGTTGGGGTATTCGAGAAACTGTAAGATGAAATTTCATGAATTTTGTTTCAGCACCTTGGCGATGACTTCCGTCCTCCAAATTGTCTTCAAGACGCCTCGACGGAACAAAGAATGGTGGCATTCAAAGAGTCTGAGCCACCAGGTCAACTGTTCACAATGGACGAGCAGTGTGAAATTTTCCATGGTGAATGTTGGAAGCACGAGTTGAAGGATGGACAGACAATGCAAAATGTGTGTCAGATGGTTTGGTGTGGAAACGGTGAAGGAGTGATCAGAACAGCACACCCAGCTCTGGAAGGAACGTATTGTGGATTTGGAATGGTGAGAACGTTCTGCCCTCTGCCATCCCGTTGATAACTAAATTCATAGATCTGTCGGCAAGGCCAATGTGTTGGATCAAATCAATTGATGCGAGTTACGGTAGGCGGTTGGTCGTCATGGAACGATCGACCAGCACCCACTTGCGGTGGAAGATGTTCTCCGTGTGAGATTCGAGGACAGATTCGAATCATGCGAAGTATCAGACAGTGTAATAATCCAAGGTTGGCGATTTTTGAAGAATAGGGAAAATCTAAAAAGAAATGTTCAGTTCCAATAATGGAGGAGCGCCGTGTCAAGGAGATGAAGCTCGTGGAATGGTTTGTCACAGAGATGTAAGTTTTTTTTTTCATTATAACGGCCATAACAGCATATCAGCCATAACTCGCCAAACACTATTTAGCTTATTTCAGTTTTTTGATCAATAGAAAACGTCTTTGAACAGGTTTGGTTCGAGTCGTAGAAAAGTCAGAAATTTAAAATGGAAATGTTTGTAATCATGAAAATCCGTTTTATTTCATTACTCTATCCGACCTGGACCTGTCAGTCTCTGAAATTTTTCAAAATTTTCATTAAAGCATTCAAAAAATTTAAAGCTACAATATTTTCGTAAAGGCCGAATTTTTAAGAAATTCCCCTTTCGGGTTGAGCTGGAACTTGACAAGTATGGTTTCAGGTTTGCAATGGAGACTCCATTGAAAACTACGCAACTCGTGTCTGCTCAAGACTCCGTGACGAAAACGCGATTCCCAACACCATTCTATCCGGAGAAGGAATGCAGTTCGAGCAAGCGATGTGCAAGATCTGGTGTTTGATTTCCGGATCAACCAACATCCGAACTGTATCCAACTTCCCCGATGGAACACCATGTGGTAGCAATCAGTTCTGTATCAAAGGAGAGTGCAGGGTGAGCGATATTGCAATTTCAGGATTTCAAGATTTACCGTTCCAATCATTCCAGCCTCTTCTCTGCGGTTCGACCACACTTGCCTATTCAGAAGCAGATTGTCCTCTCAGTGTTCTTGCCACAACTACGCAAGCACCACAGCCGCATATTCATTCTGTGGATCAGTCAGCGTCAAAGCAGAATCCATACAAAGAGCAGAAAAAAGGTAGCTCATTTGAAGAAATAATTAGAAATTGTTCAATTTTTGCAGTTCCTTTCCTTAACGAATGGTCTGGTTGGTCGGTATGGTCAGAGTGTGTCACTTACGACTGCCGTGAGTATTTTAGTGAAATGGACATTGTTCGTACTCATAATTTCAGACACCCAAGGAGTCAAAGTTCGTGTCAGAAGATGTCTTGCCGGTGTCTGTGCTGGAGCTCTTCGTGAAAAAATGCCGTGCACCAGACCGTGCACTGGTTCTGAGCGAGCTCTAACCACATCTGCTCCTCAACAGACCTTCCGTAACAGATTCATTGCTCCACTACCAAATCGGCAGACAAATATGATAATAAGAAAAGTGGATCAGTGAGTCTAATTTATTGAAAGAGCAATCTGAGATGAAAGTTTACAGTTGGGGACCATGGTCAGCGTGCAGTGTAACTTGTGGTACTGGGCAAAAACTCCGAAGAAGAGACAACTGTATTGGGCAAGGTAAATAGGAGTACTGTGTCAATTGGAAGCATTTTTGATTCTCAGATTGTGCTGAAACGGGACCATGTGTCATGCAAGCTTGTAACTCAGCTCCAGCCAACACATGGACAGAATGGTCGGCGTGGTCAGCGTGTTCTGTGAACTGTGGAGAAGGATTGCAGTTCAGAAAGCGAGCATGCTTTGCAGCATTCTGTCGTGGGCGGGATAGTGATGTTAGAAATTGTTATGGACAGGTAAAAACTCTAGTTTTTTTCGTGGAAGTTAAAGAAAAAAGGTTTCCAGCACTGCGTAGCCACCACAACGACACAAAGACCATTGGTGAACAGGTCCGGATTGTGGACAGGGTGGTCGAATTGGTCAGCGTGCAGCACAAAATGCGGTGTTGGACAAAGAACCAGAAGGAGGAGGTGTTATCAAGGATCTTGCATGGGTAAGTCATGAAAAGATTGAGTACCAAATATTGGAGTCAGATTTACGATCGAGTCGGATTTACGATCACTTTGAGAATTCTGGAGGGTGTGAAACAGTCCTAGACTGAAAATTCTGCGCTCACAAAATTTTTGAGAAAATTGAAAGTTATTCAGCTACTTCCCAAATTTCGAATAACACTTCTTCTTGATAACCTTTTGTACAGAAAACTTGAGACGACAGTTGTCTTCCAGAAATCGGCAAATAGCTGGAAAACTAAGGATTTTCCGAAAACTTTGTGAATTCTAAATATTCTTTCTAGATCTGTTTCACACCCTTCAGTTAAGTGATCGGAAACTTAGCACCCGAACTCCAGTTTCCTGAAAATGGTCAAAATGGTTTTCGTTAGGTTTTTTCACACATATATTTTTGTTATCCTTCCCTATTGGTTCTAAATGTTCCTTAACGATTCTTCAGGTGACGATAATGAGAAAGAGCGATGTGTTGGGTCGCAGTGCTGATGCTGAAGTTTCTCTCAGAAAAAAAAAACAACGACCATCAGTTTTTTTTTCATCGAAACCACATGCTGTCTCAGATGAACGAACGCAAAAAACCAACGAAAAAGAAAAGAAAAGAGAAATTTAAAATTCAAAATTAGTAGCAGATTTTTATAGATGTCGCATTACCCTATCTCTTTCTTTTTTGCTTGTGTGTTTTTTGTCTTCTCCCCATCATTTCGTTCCTTTCCTCTAGTTTTTTTCAACGCTTTTATAATCGTTTTAAGCCATCCATTTCTTTTGCGGGTCCTTCTTTTCTAATTTTTCTGTGTATACATGATGTCCTCCAAGTGCGTCATATGTATATACAAATTGTCTTCCGTTTTCTGAAACACAAAATTAATAAAAAATTCAAAGCTATAGCTCCACTTGTCAGTTTTCGCTTGACAGTTTCCAATTAAAACAAACAGTCGAAGAACAAAAACTGAAATAATTTCTTATTCCACGCGATGACCCATACAAACAACAAATATGGGTTATATGTATAAGATGGTCGTTGGGGGTCATTTTATGAAAAATTGGGTAGCTACCAGCTTTTTGTTTATCGGGAGCTACTCTTGGCCATTTTTCCACAAAACCTTGTTTTTCATTTGATTTCGTTTTTTCTTCCTCTTTTCCTCCGCCTGTTCGCCGTTATCGATACTTCATTTTTCTCAATCTCTCACCAGCTCTTCTTCAAATTGTCTCGTAACAGCTGCTCAGTCGCTTTAATTTTTCACCTTTTCTCATTCTACACCCCCTATCTTCTTCTGCTACCTTTCCACCTACTTTGACGTGTTTTTTTTTTCTTCTCGACATCTTTTTTGTCTGAAAAGAAGAGGCTCATATCAGTTTCATTCATGTTTTGAGCGTCACAACTCCGAAGTAACAAAGAATGAAGTGGCCGTCGAGTACGGATCAATCGGGTGAGTCTATTCTGTCATTTTCAAACCATATCACCTGCATTTCCCATTTTTGATCTGCTTCTTTTTTATCATCTCTTTCTAGTATGATGTTCAGTGAAAACGTGATTTCACTATATCCTCCTGCTGATCACAAAATTACACACAGAACATGAAAATTGCAAGAACATCGAGTGAAAAATAAGACTACAGTGTAATTTTGAAACCAGACGACCGTGAATTCCTATTTTTCAGAACAACACCCCGATGGAATCGTCACGTCGTCATTTAGCCGGGACGTTGAATCTGTGGCCTTTGCGGTGCTTCTGTTCTTGACTGCGGGAATCGTTCTCTTCATTTCCTGCTTCTTCGTCACCAAGTGCCTTCAGTGCTACAAGGCAAGACAAAGAAGGTAAACCATCCCTCAAAATCTAGCTTTTAAACACAATTTCCTGTTTCAGACTCCGCCGCAAAGCTCTTGGGGAGGATGATGACGACGACGATGATGACGATGTGGACAATGATGACATGGATGAGGATGAGCCCAACACTGGAATCACCACCTCCAACCCGGATCTCGTTAAAGTTTGAACTTGTATGCATTTGGCTGTACAAACTGTTGTATAATAAAATGTTAAATGTGTTTTTGAGTTTTTCAAGTTCAACAAAAAATACTTCATTTCAAGAAAAGTAAAGGTCAGTTAAATTCAGAACCGGATGAGAGGAAAAGACGAAAAAGAAGTTGGGCATTGATAAAAAAAGGATGTGGTTGAAAACTGAATGGATCAAAACTTTCATGAATCAAAACTAATAAATCACATTCATATTTCATAAAAGAATGATAGAGGAAGATAGAAAAATGAAAAACAGAAAATGAATAGTAGAATAGGATAAGAATAAATTGAAGAAAAGCGTTATTGGTGGAATTGGGTAAAGCGTAGTTTCAGAATTTTCAGTTTCAACGTATCACATTAAACTTTGAGGATTTTAGGGAAAAAAAGGAAAAGGATGATGACAGAAGAAAAGGCTTGTTTAGATAGTGCGATAGTTGGAATTTTGGTGACTAATGATAATGTGGAAATTCGATGTTCACAAGGTGGGGAAGTGAGAGGTAACAGGGATGCCAACAAGGATAGGATAGAGAAAAGAAATAGGGGAAAAAAGGAAACCAGGAAGGAGAAAGTGATACTAGCGCATACGCTGGAATTCTTGTGTTTTATATGACTGAGTGATTTCATTATTGGATGCAGCATGACTTTTGTTTTCCTTCAACAGCACCACGTAGCCGGCGAAGTTCGCCGCTTGCTTTGTAAGTCTCGAGGAATTTGAGTTGTTTTTGATTGAGAGCTCCGCGTCGTTGCCTATAGAAAAAATGAGATTAATGTTTTGATGATGTTTTAATCCTCTTTCTTACTTTCTAATCATTTCGACTGCATCCTCATACTTCATGCCAGCTTCGATGAGAGCGATGGCAACGAGCACGGGTGCTCGGCCTAGTCCGGCGACACAGTGGACTGCAATACTCTTGTCTGGGTGCTCTTTGAATGAAGTCAAGCACAATTGGAACCAGCTTTTGATAACCTCTGGTGGAGGTGGAGATCCATCGTTGAATTGCCAATCGAGTACATCGATACCGGCTTCCTTGAGTGCTTTGGTGTCATAAGTCGGCTCACAAACGCGTACAACTGCCCTGGCTCCATGCTTCTCCAGCTCCTCGATGTAGGTTTGGATGGAAGAGTTGGTGGGACGATCGGTGATCAGGAACCTCATCTTGCCCCACGCAATCTCAGATGGTGCTGGCTTGAAGTAGGTAGTAGTTGCTGGTGCCGGCACAGCTACGGTTGGAATTCTCTTTTGGACGGCTGCGCTCATGGTTGCTCTAGAAAAGTAATCGATTTGAAATAAAATTAAACTTTAAAAACTCACGTGTTGAAATTATGGAGGTTTGAAAGTGATTGCGTCAAATAGCGATATTCGTTTAATCAAGAATGTTTCGGTGAACGGACGGATTGAGTTTGGATGCGCCACAGATAGTCAGTGTTGACCTCGACAATATTCGCCGATGGGTGCTCGCAACACTTTCGATCGGCTGAAAAAGATGGAATAAAATGATGAAAAAAAGAAAAGTAGGAGATAAAGGAAATGAGTGTGTATGTGTGTGTGTGTGTGCCTTCAAAAGGGAAATGGCAAAGAGGAGGAAGACATGAGAATGTGCATGGTGACGGACGAGCGGTTCCAGCATAGGAATAATAACAACTTTTTTTCAGCTGCATTCTATTATTCCGAAGAAACCTCACGCGTAATCCGCCTAATCATCCTCTTTCTTGTTTGTCAGTTTCAGTCAAAGAGTTTTGGAGGTTCATTCTTCTTTTGATAAGATCAAAACTAGAAGTTCTTAAGAGAATATAAAAGAGTCTCAAGAGGAGATGGAACATAATTTTGGCTTTATTGAATACTTCTGAAGAAATGTCGAAGATCAAAATTCACAGACTCTGTGAGAGTCAAGGCTAATCAGATCAAGATTTCCTTGAGGAAATCTCACGGATCGAACATCTTAATATTGTGAAAACAACTTCCTGCATTCACCTGGCACTTTTTGTGATCACAACCTCACGAAGGAACCTCGACAAAGAGTAAACACCTTGTAAACCCAGATTTTGTGAAGAATTTTAGAATAAGTTAAGGATAACATATCTGCATTTTACTCAAATTTTGATAAAATCCGGTCGCCTTTACTTCTAAGATGTTTAAGTTGTGTTATACTTAGAATTCAATGTAGTTTCATATCCAGACAATTTCTCGGAAACTTTTTTTCAAGTTTTCGATATACTCCACCTGGGGTTCTTCGAAAATTGAAAAAAAAAGTATAAAAAATGTCTGGAATCTGAAATTTAATCAAACTTCAAGTATAACACAACAAAGGTGATGTTCCAAAACGTCACAGAAGTCTAAAAATTGTCTTTGGCGGGATTTGTGGTACTGAAATTGATACAACTCCACTGAAACTGGCGAGTGAACTTTTAAACTGGCAAAACTGGCGAGCTTTCAAAAGTTTCTAGATTCATAAGCTATCCTGAAAATTTAATAACAATCTGGGTTTACACGGTGTTGAGGTTCTGTTGTTGGAAACTTTAAAAACAAACATCAGGACTGGAGGTAATCGAAAAAATAACACAATGACCAGTTGGATGCCAAATAACTGATCAGAAACGCACATAAACAGTTTTTTAACCTTGATAAGTTGTCATCTACAGGTCAAACTGCCTATTTTGAAACATCCAAATGTGATAATCCGGTTTTTCTGGGTATATTGAACTTTTCGAACTTCAAAAACTGAATACAGAATTTCAGTTTTGAACAAAAATGATTCATACCGTCTAGTTTTCTGTTATGCTTCATCTAACTATTTATGATATGCATCTAGATTTTATTAGTTTCAGCATGATTGGATTGAAATGGAAGTTTCGAAGTTTAAAGGGAGGAAGACGAACGTGACTAAGCTTAAATTGTGTTACTACATTTTCTGGCGATTCAAAATTCAGACCGGAAGGTGAAAAATGATCGTAGGAGTTGTGCGGAAAGTAGAATCAATCAATAATTCGACCAAAAAGGACATCACCAATGCCCCAAAGACCGACATACACAATATGGCGTATTTGTTCAAGCCTGCGCCCCAGGAAAATTAACACCACCCAAAAAGGACTGTTTGGCAAGGCGCTCGGGTATGTAAGGTATGAAAGTATTGCTACACGGTCGATAAATGGGAGGAAGAAAGAAAATTATTGTTGTTCGACGTTCTGTTCCGTTCGTTATGTCGTGTTTCCTCCCACACATTTTAGTTTTTAGACCCTTCCTGTATTTTTTTCGCTCTGATTGGTTTCCCAAAAGACTCACCTGGAACGTGTGGAGAAGAAAGTCTGAAAGCCAATTCTCATAGCACTGCTTCTGTCTCTTTGCGTTGTTGAGCGGACAAGCCACTGGTAAAAAAATCTGCAAAAAAAAATAAACTGGAAATATATAATTGAAATTTTGGAATTGATTTTGTAGGTGGGATTCGTGGAAGATGAGGGAAAAACGAATGATATATGAAATGGTGGATACTAAAAAATATGGAAAAAATAGAGAAAAAATAAGATGAAATAAGGAGATTCAAAGAATTCTGGATCAACAGACCAAAAGCCATGTGTGACGGAGGAGACACATACACATACACCTACAGAATAATTTATAACACAACGAAAACTGAGTTTTTCGTGAAGTTCGAACTCATCCCTCTTGTCTCGAGACATACGAAACTAAGAAGTATATTACACTTTGAAAAGAACGTGACAGATAAAACTAAGCGTGCCGTAAAGTGAAACCTAGTTTTGAGAGCAAGACAAGAGTTGGGTATAATAAGCTAACAAGATTCCGCGGCTCGGAAATGGGCCGGCCTCAACACGGAAAAAGGTGATGGAAACGGGATATGGAACGGAAATTGAGTCTTTGTTATTCAACTTGTGAACAATCTGATGAATGAATGAAGAAGAAAAAAGTTTTGGGGTGCTGAGTTTGAGGCAAAAACAAAGAAGAGACACGTGAGAGAAGGTCCCTGGCCCCTCATGACTGGAAAAACGACTGAAGATAGCCACACAACTGACACAGGTCGTCGATGATATCCAAGGAGCAACAAAAAGAGCCGAAAGAGAAATTAAAAAAAAATTATTTGAGGAAAAAAAGCCCATTCCTTCTTTTCTGATAACGAAGTCAGGTGTGTGGCGTGTTTTTAGAGGGACATAGAATGTGTTTTTGGGGTGCTTTGATTTGGCGAAAATCAGAGAATAATTCTTTTTCGATTAAGTGCTTATCTGGTATCACTAAACTTATCAACAGATTAACGAGAGACGTGAGTTTTGAGAATTGGAGGCGCCCGAGGAGCAAAGTCCACATTAGAGGATGTGTACCACTGAACTTTTAACGAACGTAATTGCTTGCTCTTCACTCTAAATTTAGAAATGATCCCCGGCGCCGAAAGGATCCCCAGCTCACACCGGAGATTAGGTTTCAGTACAAACATTATCCAGCTTTGGCATTACCAAGGAAAAATAGGAAGAATAAGAAAAAATATATATGCTCAGAAAAACTTCCTTCTAACATGTTATGAATCATTTCTAGTCAAAATATGGTAAGTCATGTGAAAACTAAAGAAAAAAAAAAGAGAAAAAGTGATTACAATAGCAGCTGGAATTAATATTCTAAGCGGATTTTCAGGGATAGAAATCCTTTAGATGGTGACAAATACTTCCTTGATGTATGCATAACCAACAACAAGACGCTCTAGAAGAAGAAGGGGTTGGTGGGATTTGACGAAACCAAATATATGCGACATTGGGCAAAAACAGAGCATCTGGGTTAAGCACATGGGGGCAGCAATTCGTTTTTGCGTCTCAGACGACTCTTTGATTGAATTTAGGAGAGGGCACATTACGGACCCACACATTCTGAACATGTAATACCTGATGATCTATGGATTTTTGTCTCAAAGCGGAACTCTTAAAAATTGGAAAGTCACGGGAGAACAGGGAAGTGTCGAAAAACTTGCCTGAGCCAGACAGACTGATTATTCCGACGAACGCAAAAACACATAGAACAAAAGGCTGTGTGGGTTGTGCTCGATCATCAAGTCTATGCCTTTCCCAAAAATTAAAAAAAAACATGTGATTTCATGAATACATGTGTGGGAAGAGGAGCCGTTCAATCTCAATCTACATAATGAGTGCGTGACTCGCAAAATCTGTCCCGGATTACAATGTTTTTGGGATTCTTATCCCTGCAGAAAGATGTGATATGAGAAGAATTTACGATGGTAATAAAGTGAAACCCAGCTGAAATTTCAAAAAATTATAATTCTAATTTTTTTAATTAGAATTTAGAATTCGAATTTTTTCGAAGTTTTTCGAAACGAAAATTTGAACAACCTGGCCTAAAAGCAGCACAAACAGGGTAATTTCGAATAGTTTACTGAAAAACCGCAAAAATATTCCCAACAAAAAGAGGTAATTCTTCGCATGGAATTAAAATTTGACCTTGGGGACAAAAATTTGTCGGGTTACGAGTATAGAGGACAAAACAGGAATGAAAGAGACACTTCACGCCAGATTTTCAAAACTCTCAGACAATAAATTAAATGAATTGAGAACAAGGAAGAAATAGAAAAAAGTGCCCTCTGACACTGCACAATGTTACATTTGTCTATCGCATTGCTCGCGCGGCGAGGAAACCGCAGATGGTAGCCGCGCGTGCGGCGGGGTATGCAGGAGGACAAGGCGGAGAGAGGGACTAGTCGGCACTAGTTGTGCTATTGCGGGGACACGGCTCGGAGAAGGAGAAGCTGGAGAGAAGCGTCGCAATGAAGAGACGGCAGTGAAAGCAGCCGGTCAATGTTAGGCAGTGTAATTTGTGTCGAGGCAGTTAGAGGGCTCGTGTCGAGCTCCACACTAGCATCATATTGATCAGAGCAAACAGGCAAAAATGCCTTTCGTTTACAGGATTCCTCTTTCTCATTTTGTTTAAATTGGGAGAAGTGCACTATGGAATGTCTTTGCAACGTTGTATTCTCGGAGGAGTTCGAGTATTTCTCAAAGGAATTTGTGTTTCGCGAAAGCTCAAAAATTTTTGCCATTATTTCAATACAAAATATGATGATTGTTAAGTGATAATTAATTTTCAATTTGAAATTATTTGAAATCTCAAAAAGAAAGAGTTGAAAATAAGAAAGGAATGATTTCGAGCAAATATTCTATCTGATTGGGAGAGGAAACATTTTTCGATTTTATTTTTTGTGTAAAATTCAATTTTTCATTTTTGGAGCCAGTTTTTCCAGTCCTTGTGGAAGATGTCGAAAATTGAATGTGAATCATAATATCAAATGAAAACTCTTGAAATGTTTCACTACTGTTTATGGAAATCCTTAGAAATTCGACCAAGCTATAAGGGCTCTTTTATTGAAGGCTTTGTGGTATTTTCATTCTTCAAAAATATGGATTTCTATGTAAACAAGCAACATAATTAGAGCAAAGTTTGAAATAAAAAGTCCAAATAAGACTCGTTTACTGTTTGATCACCTTAAGAGTACATTGAAAAAATTATTTTCGAAAAACATTTTTGGAATTTATCAATTTACTACTTTTTGCCTTAAATACATTTACAACAGTATACGATTTTAAACTTTGGTTTTAAACGGAAAATAATTTACTATTATCAGAAAAAGATTGATATAGAACAAAAAAACGGAAATGACGACTTGAACTTATCGAGAATCGAGACAGAATAGTATTTTAATTAGTTCGATAGACAGAAGTCATAAATTCGTATGAAACTGACACATCCTCTTGTTATTTTATAAAATAACCATTGTTAGCTGGAATTACTTTACTAGCTGGCTCATGTGATCTCATCTGACGTCATAAAGGATCGGAAACCAGGAGAACATGTCCCCGATCACTTCCTAGAGAGTTATTGCTTTTTGAACACTATTATTTTTGAAAAGTGATGAGATTTCTCAATAATATTTACCAACTGAATCCTTTCTGATAACGTTATCAGCGTCTGGGACATGTCGAAATTGAATTCTGCTTCTAGTTCTTAGGATCAGAACACGCACTGGGTAAGAATAACAACTCCAAGTACAAACAAGAAAGGGTTTCTTTTGATGAAATATTAATATCGCAGCTTAAACTTGAGACGAGCCCCTCCGGCAGCCTAAGCGTGAGCTCATTTCAAAAATGTGCCTTTTTCGAAAATATGTTATGAATATATATGTGTGGGTGAAAAACGAGAAAAAAGAAAACGATACTGAAAAAGGAAAAAGAGAAAATGAAAAGAATAGAAAAATATTTAAAGAAAGAAAAAATGAAAAAGAAGGAAGTGGAACGAAATTCAATATTTGTTTTTGTTTTCAAATGAATGAAATTTGAAATAATAGATTTTTTCCTCTCCTTATCGCTCCTTGTTTGGAAATTTTCAAAAAAAAAACATGATGACTTCTCGTTTTCTATCAACAGTTGAGCCGGTTGGAAAGCGTCACGGAAGGATGACGCAAACTTGGATGGTTTTTTTGTGTTATAGTGATGGAGGAAGGGGAAGAAGCTGAGACGAAAGTTCAAAGAGAAGAAAAAGGCAAACAGTGATTGTGCCACACACAGAACTGTACCTCCACGTGAGAGAGAGATATGCATACACGATCACCTGCGCGTTTTTAAATAATAAGTTATTGGATTAGAGAACAAAATTCAAATTTCGAGCAATTACCTCCAATTCGTTAGTGTTCTGGGACAAAAAATAGAGAACAAGGAACAAAATGAGGAACCAGGGGGAGAAAGGAGAAGCATTTACATTCCATTTGGGAAAAGCCTAGTTGTGCTCGTTACATTTCAATTGACACGCTTCAAACGCACTCTATTTGCCGCAATGCGACATGTTATACATGTCTGATCAGCCGCCTTGCTCTTGATCCTGATCCATTAAAGATTTAGTAATTCAGCAGAGACATTCTCAGGCATTTTACGGTTTCTCAGGGAGTGTCAACAAAATTTTCAACGTGATCAATGAAAGGAAAACATTTCTGATATTTTTCGAGCATTTTGTCAATATTTGCAACTCGAGATTGATGTCCCAACAAGATCAACGAACAGAGAAAAACAATTGTAGTGGAGTTTGGTGAAAGATTTTTTAGAAAAAAAGAAAAATGCTTTCAGCATGGGAAGTGAATCAAAACCTTGTTTGAATTAACCAAAATTATTTCGTTTCCTGTAGAATATTGTTTCGAAAGTTATCAATTGACACAATGATTTTGATATTATAATAAAAATGTTGCTAATTCACCACTTTTCGATATATTTCACAGGAACCACGATAAAGTTGTTCAAAAATAATGACTGTTCAGTGCAGGTATTACGGTATGTCGGGTAACTGTCCCTGAAGGAAAGTCTTGAAATATTCGTAGGGAATATTAATATTAATTGGTTAATTAATAATCTGACAACAATTTCAACGGATGAAAACTATTTTAATTTAAGTATTTTACAATAGGGAATTTTTAAATTTCAAAGCAAGGTAGTTTTACACTAAACGAACTAGCTCTTTCTTAAAATGAATTTTAAGCTCAATTATCTCGACTTCTGTAAAAGGTGTTGAACAACTGGCACTCGAAGAAAAATCTGACATATTACTGCTGCTCGATATTCCTAAATTACTGTACCAACACAAGTTTTTGATATATTTCACAGAAATTATAAGAATTAAGCTTAACATTCACGGTTGAGCTTTCATTAAAAGAGAAATACAGTGTTTCATGTTACCAATGTGTACCGTCATATTTAATGAAAATATATACAGAAACATAATTAGGAATGGAAAAGTGTTAGAGAAGTTGTTCAAGGTAGCAATGTAAAAACCCAGCTTTCAAAATCTTCCACAATTCTAAGACATATGATGAAATATGAGAAAACAGAAAGACAAAAAAAAACAACATTTTGAAACTCATAAAAATGACTGCTCATTCTCAACTCTTTTCAAGAAACAAAAAAAAATTAAAAAAAAAGAACAAAAAATCTTGGTTTTTTGTTTCACAGCTCTTTTTCACAATAGAAACACCAAAAACCGAAAAGAAACAAAACAAGAAAAGAAATTGAATATTTGATGGCTCACAACATTTTCAGCTGTTTGAAACGCGTTAAAATCAAAAAGCAAAAGGCAAAAAATTTTAGGCCAATGTGAAATGAAATTTTGTGAGTTTCAGAAGTGCAGACTCGTGTGTGCTGATTAGTTGGAGGTCGATGCTGATAATTACTCTTGGCGCCAGAAATTCCATCTAACGTCATTCAGATTACTCCGCGCCTACACACTAGAGTCACCTCAAGTCACAGGGAGGTGCTGTGCGAACTGTTATCAGTCATTGGACCAAACTGATGGAATCTGAAAGAAAAAACATTTGACACTTGTTTTTTCCCTTTTCGGTGTCTCTGAAAAATGAATTCTACATATGCAAACTGAAAACGTACTACCGATTAATATTCCACGCGATAATACAACAAAACCATAACACCTGTTTGTTTATGATACCGCATAATAAAAATATATGCAATCATTGTTTTCCCCGTTTCCTGTGTGGTTGGTCTTTTTCTTCCAGAACCTTTTTGTACATTTTTTCTGCTATTTTTCACTCAAAGACAAACGCAACGAGTTATCGTTCCCAACACCTATGCCTTTCAAAAATAGCAATAAAGTATGAGAAAGGTCACGACTCCGGCCTCGAATCGGCCTTCACTATACGCTAACTCCAACTTTTTTTTTCCTTGCCTGTCAGGTTAGGCTTGTCAACTCGAAGACAGAGATAAATTACTTTAGTAAACTTGAGATTTTCTACAGCCACAAATTGGCATTTGGTTGATTGGTGGGCTATTGTAGCTACTGAGACAGTACTGGAACAGTACTGAGACGAATTAGATAGAAAATATCCATGGGTCTGAGTTTATCTGAGCTTAAAATGCAATTTCCCGTAAACACTAATAGAAGTTAACACTATCCTTGCAATTTGAGACTATATATCTTGTTTCCTACAACAGATCTTGACTAATAGTCAACTAACTAAATGCTAACTACAACATCAGAGACATTTTGACAATTGACAACTTTCTGATATTTTCACAGAAACTAAGATGAATTGGCTTGAAGTACAAGTATGGGTAGCCTTACAGTGTTTACAATAAAAGTTTTTTGGAAATACATTTTTTTCAACAAAGCTTTAAAAAATCAGAAAAAAAATTTTTTTTCAAAATTTCATTTTTCTCCAATTCAAACTTTTATCGAAGACTAGTTTCAAGTTTCCATGAATTTAGAGTGGATCTTCAAAATTCAAATCCTATTCATATTTTTCGCATCTACTGGGTGGTTCTTCAGATTACAACGTCCCGCTTCGTGTTCCTGAGAAAAAAACATCCGAACTAATTTTGTTCCTCTAGCTCTGTGACGAATTGTTGTGTATGCATGTAAGGATGAGGAATTTTGTTTCGAAATGAAGAAGAATGAGAGAAAAATGTGCGTATTTCTCAATTTTTTACTGCTAAAACATTGATGCACCACCACTACCACCTCCTTCGTCTTCTTCTTTCTCTTCTCCTCGAACACTTTCATTCAACTGTCAACCTCTCCGTACGATTTATGTCAGTTCGGAGGCCTCCCTCGGGCCGTCCTGATCAGCCGCCACCATCTGAACCTTGTTACCATATTTTTTCCTGCCACCCAGCCATGTCGCTTCGAACAATCCGACGAGGCGTCAAACAAAACGCTTTACAGCTTTTTCTCGCCCATCCAACCACTTTTACTGAGCACTCCGCAATTTTTTTATTACCCAACCGCTACTCAAAGTCCATGCTTATTAAGTAACCGTTTATTGTTACGGAATTTGAAGGTTTCTATAACATTTTTTGAAGATGATTTCCAGAACAACTAGTTTTGGTTTTTTCAAAAAGCCAAAATAGGAACATTAAGTGTTTTTCTCACTTCCTAAGAGCTTTGATTTTTGAATTACAAATGGAGTGCTGTACTTGGGAATACCCCATACTTTCTAGGACTTGATTTTTCAGAAAGTACGATGAATTCTTTAAATATAGGCAGTTTAACTAATCAAATTCATATTTGAAACGTTTAAGTTTTGGTTTTTGTGATGAAATCGCAATTTTATTCAAAAATTATTTATAGTTTCGTTCACCAAAAAACATGGATAAAAATGTTCTCCATGTTTCTCAATATGCACAAATAATTTGCAATTCTAATAGGCAATAACTTCAAATTACCTTTCTCGAATAGCAGCCCCTAATCCATCGATTTTGAACTCAAATTATATCGGATACTGTAAAAGATATCAAAATTGCATTAACTGATAAAACATTGGTGATATTATGTATGATAAATAATGTATCAGTTCAAAATTGTTGATTTCTCTCATAGAAACCAAGAGAACTGAGGTCAAGTCTCACGTATGGAATGGGTTTCTATTAGAGTAATAACAAGAACGTAAACTTGATTTTGATTAATTAGAATTTTGAACTATCATTTAACACATTTGGAGCCTTTCTCACATTTTCGAAAAATCTGAGACCAAAAAATTCTAATCTGCAATTCAACTGTTTGAAAGCATTGACAGTACCTGATCGAGAGACCAAATATATTTCTACTTCTAGATCACCCCGTGAGCATTCATTTCAACTGGTCCGTTGCTTATTCCCAAATATTTCCTTGAAACACTATCTCGACAAGTATAATCTCTAGTATTAATTTTATCAGACAACATTACCTTCGCCCCTACTCTTTTTTTGCAGAAGCTTATGAGTCAAATTTCCATTATTCTTAAACGTTGAATTTTTTCTTTTCAATTTTGTTTTTTTTTCTCGCTCTGTTCCAAGCTGTGGCCGATTATCCGATCCAGAGAAGAAGTCGACCAAATAAAAAAGTTCATCACCTTCCTGATTTGCGTCGCTAAGAGTCTATTAATGAGGTGATTTATTGTCCAATTCTCATCGCAACCGCCCAACGATGCCCCCTCTCTTTCTATCCGTTTAGATAACTACAAAAACAAAACAAAAAGCCACAAACTTCGACTTCACATCTAAACGTTTTGTAAAATTCAGAACGTTGATGTTTCGAATCGCTATGTATAGATAAAAACTTGATAACAAAGTGTCAATTTTCACAGTTTTAATAGCGTCCTTTTTATTTTAACGACAGTGCGTGATCATCAGTATTCTCGATTTCACTTCTCCTCAATTTTTCTTTTCCTACTTATTCTCGGTATCTCTGATATTGTTTCACTTTCTCCTTCTCTCGCTTCCCACCTGACAAGCGTTCGAAGAAGGTCATCATCTCCAATCCAAATGTTTGCTTTATAGCGGATGGCGTCTCGTACATGAATATTGCTTTTGATAGTTGTTCCTTGACGCGCGGCAAGCAAGTCGGTACCATTGACACACAGAAGACACACTGACGTCCCCTGTCTCGTCTTATTACTACCGCCTCGTATGCAATAATCATATTTTGCCGACAATTTTATGACCATCACAATGTTATTTCGTTTGATGAATAGGCCAGATAGGGGGTCGAGAAGTAGTTGTATACAACGCTCGCGGAGTTTTTTTCGTCTTTCATTTAGGATCTGTTTCAACTGACAGATTTTTATTTATTAGTCATTTTGCGCGCCTCCGGTCTTTCTTTTCTTCTTTTATTTACCGTGTTTTTTTGTCTTTCACCTTGAACCGAAGGTTCTGAAGCAGATTACAATCTTTTTCAATTTTTTTGGCTAATTTTTTATATATGAGTGAGATTCTTTTCGGCGACAAATAAGAAAAATTTCGGTCAGTTACCTCGTGTTCCTCCTCTTCTTCTTCCAAAATTTCACTCATTTTTGGCGTGTTCTTTTATTTGCAGAACGGTCTCGTCACCTCTACACTGTTCTCTTCCACCTTCTCTTCTTCTTTCTTCTACCCATCTTTGCATGTGCCCCTCAAAAATTTTTTTGAGTTGTTCGGTCAGTTGCGTGCATTGTTCTTCCCAGTGTCGTCCTTTTTACCACCATCACCAAGTCAGTCACCCATTTTTTGTTTATTCCATTTCTATACAAACTGCTTCTTCTCACTTTTAGGTCCCAAAAATATATTTTATGAGGGGAGGGGAACCAAGAGAAGGGGCTGCTCCAAATGGGCAATTTTGGGGGCCCCCACAAGATTCATAACTTCTCTAAATTGGAGGCGAGAGCTGCAGGCAAAAAAAGAGGCGTGTCTTGTGGGCTCGGAAAGCGTGCATTTGCTCATATAATTTATAGACGGCAGCGATAACATGACTTTTTGCAGAACTATATTTTTTTGAGAACGTTTGAGAAATCGCTTTCAAGAATCTGAAGAAGCCGCCTCATAAAATTTGTTTGGTTTTATGCGATTGGAGATTTGAAATTTTCGGAGATGTGAAAAAAGTGCATATGAATAAAAATAGACTAAAAGCTTTTGAACTTTTTTCGTGCTCACTTGTTTTTTGGCTTTCTCGTCGTTTCATTTTAAGGGTTATCATATGGACTAACTTCTGAATTCCAAATAAATTAGTTTTTTTTTTCTCCTCCAGGATGTGCAAAATCATTTTATGGAATTTTGAGGAGTCGGAATATTCCAAAAATAAATTTTCGAAGTTCAGGAAAATCCCATCAAAAACCTATGGAATATCGAAAAGTCAAAAAAAAAAAGGTTTTTAGAATTTTGGAAACTAGGAAAATTCCGGAAACAACGCATTCGAAATTACTCATTTGTTCTTAAATAATTCTAATTTTTTTGTAATACTTTTCGAGATCTAAAATTCCGACATAATTACATTTTTCCGAGCCACAATTCCAAATCTTCCTGGAAAACCTTTAACAGATTCCTTTTCAATTTCTTCAAAGTTCTTAGAATTTTCAAAACTCCCATCTGCACAATCCTGCTCCCCAGATTGTCCAGTGAACGTTTTTAGGAAAATTCTTTCTTTTATGTCTTAATGATAAACATAATTTCTATAGGATCATGTTCCAAACCGGAAATGTCCTAAAAGCTTCTCTCTTTCCTTAAGATGCTTTAATCGGAAATCGTTGCTCAGTAACGGAGAGTTTACGACTTTTTTACGACACCCGCAAATTCGAAAAGCGGTGGTTAGAAGAGAATCAAGAAGAAGAACTTCTTTTCTGTTTTCTACTTCTTCCTCTTAATCTCCGTTTCATTTTCCAGCGCTCCTCGGTTAAATTTCGTTGGTCTAATGTGTGATTGCCAATGAGACCATCAATCCAGATTTACGAGGTGATTCGTGAAAAGGTGTGCGTGTGTGCTGCTCGAATGCTTCAGAAGCTCCGAGCACATTTCTCCCATTTTCATTGAGCCCCGCTTTATTTTACGACTTGTAATAGATATACCAGTTCGTTTTTATTTCTCTCCTTTTTCCGTCACATTATAACTGGAACCCCATGACGTTTCGAAATGCCTTCCATACCTCCCTCGTTCTCAGTTAATCCTCTTCTTCTTGAGAATAGTTAGCAGAAATTTGGGTATTTTTCTATATTTTTTCCGGAAAAAAAAGAAAAAAAAAGAAATTAGTTCCAGAAGAATCACTGACTTTCAAAATTTCTCACTGGACGTTTCTTTGTGTTGCAAATCAGTGACAAGAGAAAAAATTGAGAAAAAACGAAACATATGCTGTTCATCAGTTTATCTGTCAGTGACTGCACAATCCCCATTTTTCTTCTCTTCTCATCATTTTTTTGAAAGTCTTTGGGTTTTTGAGTCACTCTGGCGTGTGTCGGAGGACCCACCTCCAGCAACCATCACTCTTATTATGACACTTCTTTTTCACTTTTTTTTCTCATTTTCAAATTTTTTCATTTTCTTTATGTGTGCAAGTGTTTTTTTATTACTTTAGAGTAGAGAATATCGTTTTATCGTCAAATTTTTTGCAATCTTTCACAGGTATCGAGATAATTGAGCGTTAATCGTATGGGGGCTCTTCTATTACATGCTTAACATGACCGTTATTCCCTTCAAATATAACGAAAAAATAAGTTCACAGAAATTACATTCCTTATACTATGAAAAGTATTTTGTCAGTGGAACACTTTTCTGATATTTTTCACAGTTGACTGTTGGGAATCATTATGTTAGAATGTTCACAGTAAGCGTAGTCTTCCTTCATTCGTCTCACAGTATCCCCAACTTTCTCATTCAATTCAAAAATAATTGTAGCTAATTTTAGTGTAAGAGTAATTATCTTTCTAGTTTGCTCACCAAGCAATTATTTCTGAATCACTGCTATACCAGAATAATGTTTCTTGCTGCAATTATTAGGTTGGCAAATAAGTTTCTTCCGATTTTGAATGCTCAACTTTGAAGATTCATATCTGGTCAGTGGGAAAGTTTTTCTCGACTGGTGTTTTTTTATTGGATAGAGTATCTCACAGACTTGTTACACACACCTTGGCTCATTCCTCCATGTTGTGGTTCGCGAGCATGGCGCCTGCTTTCGTCCCTTACCATCTTAATTTTCAAAATGACAGTCTATTTTTATCTCTTTCTGGTTTGAAAAACTACGATATTCACAAGAAATTGAAAGAAATAGATGAAGAAGGATCTCCCACTGTCTATACCATCAAGCATTGGACCGATAAATTTAAAGCCAAAAATTTAGAATCGGAAGACGAAGATCGGTCCGAAAGTTGGACATGGACCTATTGAAGAATACTGTTAAAACCTATCCATTTCAAACCACTTGTGAAATGTTGTAGACATTGCCCGTTAGTCAACCAAATACTGTGAACGAATTGAAGTCCCTTGGCAATGTCAAAAAAACTTGATGGTTCGTACCCCATTTTCTGAAAGGCTACGATATAGTGCGCCGTACAGGCATGAGCATGTTTCTCCTATAATTTTTCCTCACGTTCAGTTCGGTGGGGGATCTAATTACCGTAGATGGAAAGTGGATGAGTTACTCTAACAACGTGCGGAAGGGTCAGTTGATTCACAACGAATAGCTAGCTCTGGACATTCCGAAACTGAAATTTTTCGTGAAAAAGGGTATGCTATGGCTTTCGTGACCTGTCGAAGGAGGCGAGACTGGGAACTTTCAGATGAAGGTCCCACTACAACTGTCACCTTGTACGCTGCACAGTAGGAAAAATTAAATCCCGTAGTCAAACCAAAACAGGGAGCAAAGACTAAGGAATACTTCCAGCGCGACAATGCGAGATCGCCCCAGACTAGAGCGACTAGCCAAGAAAACAGGTCGCTTGGCTGAACTATTGTTTTGCATCCATCGTATTTTCCGGACCTCGCCCTTTCGGAAAAGTGGTTGTTTGACACTCTTAAACGTCATCTTCATAGAAAAGACTTCAATTGAAAAAATGACACAAAATAGGAGTTGACCCATTATTTCAATCGCAGCCCTCGCCGTTCTGGGCCGATGGAATCAAGGAATTACCGATACGTTGGCAGAGACCTAATAATGCTCATGGACATTACTTCCATTGGTCTAGCCCTCTCTGTACTGAGAAAACTTTAATCAAAAATTTTACCAAAATCGGAAGAAACTTATTTGCCAACCTAATACCAAGTATTTTTCATTTTGCTGATTCATTCAAACTCAAATCTCCTCCCTCACCACCAAATTTTCTCACCCTGCTAAGCATCATGGTTACTCGACTAAAGATGGGCCGTATCAAAGCCGCTTTCCACAAAAAGAAATAATTTTGTGACAGCTTGGACTCGAGATTAAAACGCCTGCCCCATTTTTCTTTTGCGCCGTTTTTGCCGCGCCTTCAAAAAGCATCCCGGCTTCTTTCGACCATTTCAAAGATAAACTTGGATTATTTTGGCACCCTCCCCCCACACACACACACATATAACAATGAGTGGTCTTCCCTTTCCGCACTTGCCGAAAAGTGATCCTCCCGCAGTTTCCTCTGAGTACTTGGCCATGTGATAGCGGCTAATCAGATAATATTTGCTGCCCATCTAATTGCTTATTAGAAATTTGATCCAGGAAGTATGTAGTGAGATAAATAGGCAAATCAGGAAACATGTGGCTGTGAGAAACTATTTCTAGTCTAGATGACATCTTTGAAATTTGATATTTTAGGAAGATGATGTCAGTGAGCAGCAATAATCAAAATCCTTCTAATTTTGAATACATAGTCATCTGATCATCTTTGGATAGATACGTTTTTTTACAATTTCAGAAAATTAACCTCTGATTGTTGCTGGAAATTTTTGTTTATTGATTAGTTTTTCAAAAAACCTTTCTTCCAATCAGATTGAGAACCCTGCAGTTTTTGGCGATTGAACCAAAAAACATTACACTGATCATATTTCTAAAATGTTGTTATTAGTCTGAAAATTGTAACCGTAAAACCTGTAATTGAAGGGCCCCTTTAACCTTTGACTTTGAATCAGTTTTTCTCATTTTCCTGTCAAAAATATAAAATATTTGTCAACTGATAAACTGTTTATCATATCGTCATCAATATTTTTTCAGTAGACAGATTTTTGATATCTCTTGTAGAAGCCGAAATAATTAAACACAAACCACCACGTATAGGTTTGGTTTCTATTAAGGCAAATACCGTAGTTAGGTTTTAGAAACCATGTTGGAGTTTTGGTGTAAGATTGTCTCAAGACAACCTGCTATTTCTCTTCTTAACACAACATCTACCGTAACCCATTTTTAGTGATATCACAAACACCTGTGTTTACTTTGTCCTCGTTGAAGAAGAACACGCAACACATTTTTCAAAACTTTTTTGCTTCAAAAATTCTGTCTTGACAGTTGCGTCACCTCTCCTCCACCCGGTCCACCAAGATCTCCTTAACCCTTTGCCCTTTTTTTCGTCTTTTCATGTTTTTTGTCCCCACCCCTCCCCCTCGCTTCTTCTTTTCTTTTTCCTAATGTAATTTTCGTTTGGTGCCATTGTACATAAAACGACTTGCACTAACCCAATTTGAAAAGCACACATCTCTCCACGCATCCATCCATCTATCCACACGCACTCAGTCAGGCTCATCCTTTTGGCTCCTCAATAGGATAGACACTCTCGACGGTGAAAAAAAAGGTCTCGAAAAAATAAAAGACGATGTATTGGATGTAGTATTGTCTAGAAAGATGGGTTCTGGTGTTGTGCAGTGTATATTTATTTGTATCTCTGTCAATTTGTTTCTTTTGCTCAAACCCTTCCTCACTCCCCTTTTCCGGGGCTACTCCTCATCTGTCATCCTTTTATTGCAAAACCGCTCGGGTTTTTGTTTCCCGGAATGTGGTTGGCAATTGAGTCAAAATGAGTGGTGAGGAAGAGAGACTAAAAGAGAATTTTAAAAGGAAATGAATAAAACAGATCGGATTTCGCAAAACTGCGCTCTCGTCAGATTAACGTGATAGTTCTTCAGAGCCATCTCCATTTTTTTTGGGAGAAGGAAGTTCCTGAGACATGGACGAAGGACGTGGGCGGAGTCAACTTCTATTTAAGAACATTATCTCTTTTTCGCCTTTCTCGAAATTCCCATTTTCATTAGACAAATTGTGAACCATTCGGGAGAAACCATATTGTTTTCTGTTACCTATTCTAAATTTTTTTATGTGTTCTTAAATCATTTAGAGAACTTTTTGTCTTCAAATTTCAATTTTCTGAGAAGACGATTCTTCTCACCTCCATCCAAAAAATGTTGCATTTTGTTGACCTCCATTCTTCTGTTCCTTCTTCGTTTCTATCATTCATCACTTTCGATTTGAACACTTGATGAATTAATTTGCCTTCTTTTCTCTTGTCTTGTCTTCTTCATGTTGCGAATTCAAACTTTTTTGAAGCGAATGTGATGAACCTCCGACAGCTGATAATATTTGCCCATCTTTGGGCACTATGCCTGGCCAATATCAACATGTTCATAAGCAAGGAAGAGATGAATCGGACCCTTGGTAAGATGTTATCTCGAATTTTATTTTGAAATTTTTGGATTTCTAGGTGTCAAAGCTGAGCTAAACTATATTGAAATGGGTAGCATCAATACTTATTCCACAAAATTTCATTATCGAGTTATGGCCAATATTGACTACGTTTCGTTCACTTGGAATGCAGTTGGACAGGTATTTTGAACTTTTTTAGGACTTCTGAGCAAATAGAAAATATCAAGTTTCTCACCCAAAATTGATTCTGTTTCTATTATTGTCTACATAGTTCAAAATTCAAAAATCCAAACTTTCAGGTTGATTACGATGTCCGGGTAGAAGCAGATGACTCTTCAGTTCTTCCTATAATCCGTATCCCTCTCAAGGGACGCGTACCAGCCTCCTTCCAAGGTACCAGTTTATCAAAATTTGTAATTTATTCTCTTCTCTTTTGTAGACTTCAGCGTCGAATACAGATGCGCGGGTCATCGATCCGGACAATTTACTGTCAGCCTGTATTTCAATTTCTACTACGACGGCAAGACGGTGCCGGTCAAATTGAGACAGGAGAAAATTTGCGCGTCACGAGATGGACGGCGAGGATTGAATGGTTAGTGTTTGAGTGAATATATTTTCTACCTTTCTTGTGTTTCCCACAAATATGAATGTCAGTGGGACCCAAAACATTTTTCTGATGACGACGGGACAAGACGAGGAGACAATGATTGAATGACACGCTCTCTCTTCTCCTGTCTCTATAGTGCAGCTGTTTGATTGTCACAGGAGCGGCGGTAGACGAAAATAAATGAGTTCGATTGAAAGAGAAAAAGAGGTCCCAACACCGACTATTCAAAGAAACAGAGAAAATTGTGAAAACGAGGCGCTTCAAATGGAAAATCATGATTATTCTGGGGATTGTTATTCTAGGGATGGGAGAGACTGAATTTTTCGAAAAACGCGTTTTTTTTTAATTAGGTGAAAAAACGAAATGAGAAACAAGAACTAGGGTAGTTCTGAATCTTATGGATGGGTTCTAAAAATAAGCAATTCAATGAATACATTTTAGATATTAGTTACTTTTCGGGATCGCTAGAAAACTAATTACTGTGGATGAGAGTATTACAAAAATGGATTTTAATGTACCGTTTTAAAGAATCCAAAAACAAATTTTGAAGAAACCAAAATCAGTGAGAAATTTTTGTGCAAAAAAAAAAGATTTATCATAAACGCGTTGATCTAGTTTTGTTTGATCCCACTTGTTTGATCCCACTTGTTTGATCCCACTTCAGCAGTTGATTTTGACCAGTACAGTAATCTTACCGTATTTCCTCTGATAGAAGGACGCCTGAATCCTTAACGTTGAACTCCATTTTCTCAATTTCTGCGAAAGGTATAAAAAATTGTCAATAGATAAACTATGATATCTTTACAGAAATTGAGATAATTGAGTTTAAAGTTAACGGCTCAGATGTGATACAGTATACCCGTGAACAAAATAATTCGAAACAGAAAGGGTTTTTGAGTTTTCCAGATGATTATCTCATTCCTGAGTTTAAAATGAAATTGATGACATATTCCAGGTGGATACGAAGGAACCGAAATCGATGATCATGACTCTATTGACAAGGCATTTTTTGTCATCATCTGCATTGCCGCCGCCTTCTTGCTCATTGTTGCAGCTACACTAATCTGCTATTTCAAAAGATCAAAAAAAGAAGACATGATTCAAACTCGACTTCCGTTAGTTTCGTTTTCTCCCCTCAGAATTCCCTTTTTCAACAATTAATCTTTGTTCAGGACATCTTTCCGAAACTCACTGAAATCCACGAAAAGCGCGCAACCATTCCTTCTGAGCACTCCGAGAGATGGTAATCCGGCACTCGTTTTCCGCTTCTTTCAAATAGAGATCTTTTTTGCAGGACCTCAAACACTTTCGGCGGTTTCAAGCGCTCCTTGTTCTTCCTCAACATCGGGGAATTCGATAATCCCGGACAGGCCGCGAAACGTGAGTTTTTCATGAAAAGTGACAAGAGGAGCCCAACTGACGTAGGAATGATTTTTTAGATTGACGTGCGACGTGCATTGTTACAACTATATCAAGATCGAGAAGCATTCCAACCTCTACCCTATGTAGATATGGAAGGTTAGAAAAAGAAAACCAGTTCGAAATATTGTATCTATTTTTTATAGGAACTTTTGGTGAAGTGAGATACGCAATTTGGCGTCAAGTAGATGACGTTCTTAATGGGGACGTCGACGATGAGGAGGATGCGTTTTGCAATCAGGAAGCGGTTTACACCAAAACCTTGAAAAAGAATGCTTCATCGATTCAGCTGGATCGGTTTCTGTCCGATGCGCTTCTTTTCTACAACATCACACCTCACCAGAACTTGTCTCAAGTGGCATGCGTCGCCTCATTTGGAAGATTCGACCGCCCGGAAACTGTCACAGATTTTCCTCTGGTCTGTTATAGGCATCAAGGTTTTGGAAATTTAAAGAAGTTCCTAGCCAATTGTAGACACGGAGATAAAACCAAAGGTAGAAGAATGATAAAGAGATAAAATGTGAAATATGATTTTCAGGAGCCCAAACTCTCAGAACACACCAACTAGTTGCACTTGCCACTCAGCTATCCTCAGCTGTTGCTCATCTTCACAAATACCGTATTGTCCACAATGACATTGCTGCCAGAAACTGCTTGATCGCTGAAGTAAATGGACGTCTACAGGTGCAACTTTGCGATTCCGCTCTTTCTCGTGATCTCTTCCCAGCTGATTATCACTGTTTGGGTGATAATGAGAACCGCCCATTGAAGTGGATGGCTCCAGAAGCAATCGCCAGCGGATTATACTCCTCGTCCGCAGATGTGGTGAATTACTTTTTTTTGGAGAATTGTTTATTAATAGTTTTGTCGATTCTGTCACCAAAAATCAAACATTAACTTGCAAAAAAATATGTATTTATACACAAAACATGTTTACAGTGGTCCCTTGGAGTGCTTATGTGGGAACTGATGTCGCTCGGTGGCTCACCATATGCCGAAATCGATCCTGAAGATGTGTATACAATGATTCTCAAAGGAGCTCGTCTCCACCAGCCGAACAATTGCCCAGATCAGTTGTAAGAAATTCATATAAGTCAATTGAATGTGATCCTAAATCTCATTTCTTTCCAGATACAAAGTGATGCTTTGCTGCTGGCGAGTACTAAGTGAGGAACGCCCGAGCAGCGAACAGGTGCTCCATGGTCTCCGTGATTTCAACCTCCAACTTAGCCAATACATCTAATTATGCAACGCAGGAAAAAAAACCATCAAAATCTAGTGACGGGTGTAATCGTTCCGATTCGTTTTATATTTGTCAACATTTTCTCTCCAAAAATGTCCCTGTTCATTATTAAATACATAAGTACATATGGAATTATATTTTTGTGTAATAAAAAATAATAATTAATAAAGTGTCTAATCATACATTATATCAATTACGCTTTCGGCATGACTGGAAGAAGGCAAGAATGTGAGTTTGGTAGATGCGCAGCTTGTTAGACAGAATCTGCCAAGTCCGCAGTTATTGGAACGATCGCACCAGCGTTTGGTGCAGCATACGGTGTGGTTGCCACAATTTGAGTCGTCACGGCATTCGCTTTTTACATGGTCTGAAAGAGTCTTTCATAAATCAAAAAAATGCGGAAATTGTCATTCTGATTATATTTTTTCAATTCAGAATTGTAACAGGAGGGACCTCTTTTACAAGGACCCTTCGATTAGAGTGAGCCGTTCTATTTTATATTTTTTTCAACAATTTTTTTCAAAATTTAGCCTCGAAAAATTTTTAGACTTCGAACAACATGTTTTGGTACATTATCATTTTTATAAACTTCTGGAAAAAAGGGGGCATTCTATCAAAGGTGCTTTTCTGATTTAGGCTTCACGGTATTGAGCTTACCTGATGCATTATCCATCTCTATCCTCACAGGTCGATTATGTCGGTTCGCCTTGGTGTACTCGTGATACAACCGTATCTCGTCGGATGTCCTAATTCCGTTTACTCCGTTCAAAGGAGCTCTTCTGAAAAAATTCACATTTCAGTCTTTTCAGTCCCCACCACATCCCCCACAAAACCTGAATTCTCCGCTGAAAATTCCCAAATGTGGAACGTCTCCTTTTTTCATTGGATACCATACTCCCATCCTATGATCTTGGAATGGCGCAGGTTCTGGTGTCACTTCTGGTGGGTCATCTGATGCCATATCCTCACTGATATTGCTCAGTGGAGCAGTATTGTAAATTTTTCCTTGTTGGATCATCCAGGGTTTTCTTTCGGTTATGATTTTGTCGTCATTTGGTTTTTCGTTCAGCAAATCCGGGACAGGAGAGAATTTGGAGTTCAAATCTGAAACCATTCAATACGATTGATTGTTTTCCGTTGGTGCCGAACCCTCGGAAGCCAGAGACACTTGAATTTCTGGAACCGATTTTGAATCCGAGCTTGGATTCGAATTTGAGAAACTTTGCAGAATTTGAAAACTTGGCTTCACATCTTCCCTGCAAAATTGTTTTTAGAGATAAATCTCATGTTTTCTGGCCACCCACTTTTCGGAAATCCTAGCCGCGTGTGAATTGAATAAATCAACTAAACTCTTGTGATCTTTCAATTCTTCGCGTGTTGGTTCGGCGCTTAACGCGCGTGGCTTCTTGAAACCGTTCTTGATTTTTGATGAAATCGGGAATTCAATCTCGTCGACACCGCTGAAAAGAAGGGATTCAAGAAACGGAAGTGAATGGAAAAGGGGATAACTTCATCTCTTCCACTTCTGACGCGTCATCTGGAGTGGGTGTTGTGGTTTTCTGCTTTTTTGGTTTCCGACGGTGTGGGAGAAGAGTTGGTGGGGGCTGAAAATACAAAACAATCTAGACATTGGAATTATCGTAATCATTACCATTTCCAGATGAATTTTCTTAATATGAGACTGTGACGACACAGGATACTCTAGTTCCTGCACTTCTTCTTTAACTCCAAGAAAATTTGGTTTTCTGGAATATTACTTTGTAGCGTTATGCGGTTTATTTAGTCAATTCACCTCTCCTTCATATATTCCATTTTATGGTCATCTTCGATTCTTCTAGTAGTTGTAGGTTGCGGAGATACTGTAGTTTCAATTATGAAAAACTGGTCTACAGTGAGCGGTGGTGTTTGAGGCATAGCTGAAATTTCTAAATAAGGAAAAACAAATAAAGTGAGGTTACTTTTGGTGGTCATTGAGAATTGAGTAGTGGGTAGTGCTGTTGAAGTAGTCGTCGGGGGAAACCAATCATGCTTTTTGACCTTCGCGGTGGTTCGTTGAAGTTGTTTGGCAAAATCTTCAGAGACAAAGCGTGCCATGCCTCTGGAATAAGGACTGAAATTTCTGAATGTTGATTAAGAAAAACAATTTTTGTAATGAAAAACTCTCGACACACAGTACCGCTCAATAAGACACACAAAACGTATTTTTCAGTTTCTTTTTATTCGGCCATTTTTTCGAGGAGTCAAGAAGTCGACTGTCAAGTTTCCAATCTCTTTCACACATAATTCAACAACTTCAATTCATTGAAAATTTTCAAAATTCCCAGTTTTCCAGCTATTTTATGGTCTCCGAAATAGACCTATATTTTTCAGGTTTTGAGTGAAAACGGGCCAAAAGGGTATCTGTCAGAATTTGGGAAATAGCTGAAAACAGAAGAATTTTCAAGAAAAACTTTGTTAAATGCAACGTTTTGAATCTCGGTGTATTTTACACCTTTCAAAATGTTCAAAACAATCTAAATTGTGAGAATCGTACTACAGACTGCTGAAAATGGTCAAAATAGCCGGAAATCGACTGAAAAAACAAACTTTTTTGTATAACATGGACTGGTACTGCATGCTTTAAGATCCGAGATATTCAAACTCAAATTGACGGGTCTTTCAGTAAAATATTCTGTTGTAATTTTTATACCTTTTTGTCAGCTCCACCCCTGGACTTGTGATAACTGTAGGTATTGTTGGCATCACGTTCACTTTTTGGGTTGTAGTTGGCTCCATAATCTGATCGGTATCAAATGACACACTCTTCTCTTCCTCCTCTTCCTCATCTAAAACTCTTATTTCCTATGACCATTTCTTCCCAATATTTCACCTGTATTCCTAGAAATGATCATGTTTTCAAGTTTCGGTGGTACATCTGATCTGAAAACAATCCTTGCTTCTTAACACTTTTCCAAAAAGCCTAATACCGCCGCAATTTCTCGGGTACATTCCAACAATCGCCATGAATACACACTAGGTTGTCTGGGCATTGCTCGTTCTTATCACAAACACCTCAAAAAAATGGCGAAAATGTTTAATTGGGAAAAATTCAACCATTGCGTGCATGTTTTATCATTCATGCATTTCATTCTTCAAATAAATAAAAAACTGTCACCGGAGAAGTCGAGCAAAAATACAAAGAATAAAAGTCCAATCTCGTGCAAATAAAAATTTCATTTTAAAAATCTGATTCGATATTCCAGAAAATAAAACGAAAAATAGGAAACGTGCTCCATTCACCACAGTTCCAATCTACCTGGCCATTCAAGACGCTCCGAAAGTCGGGGTTTTGATGATCGTTTGTTACGTTTCAGCTTTTTGGATTTCGAGATTTCCTAGAAAAATTTGTTCCCTGGGAATCTGAAAATTAAATAAGACTCACATTCTCTATGACACTATCCCTGATTGTGTTTTCTGCTGGCGGCATTGGACCCTTTTGAACTCCTGGAAATATATTTTGTGAAATTGACGGTTTTAATAAAAATAGAAAACTACCTGACTCAACTTCGCAAACTCCAGATTTTCTCATGTTTTGCTGATATCCGGGTTGGCAATTGCATTTTCCCAAATCACAGTATTGATTTTTCTCAGAGCAATCTTTGTCACTCTCGCAGTCTGTAAATATGGTACAGTAATTAACTATTCTAACAATTATGGCATCAATTAAGATATCTCATAACGTGATACAGCAATGGCATTAGTACTAACAGATTAGCTAAGGCAGATACAGAAATCCTTATAAACTGTTTTTTTTTTCAATTTAGTGATATCAGTTTTCGTAACTGAATGAAGGCAGATCCAGTAACCAAGACTAATACAACGGAACAGCCATACGAATTAGTATAGTTGTGACCAGTAAAGTAGCCAAGTTGGGTACAGTGAGCTTTGTTTATGATTTACAGTAATCCCATTAACTTACCTTGAGCAATCCAAAGACATTGGCAGTCCTGACATCCTTTGGCGTTAATAGTTACGAAACAGTTTTTGCCACATCCTCGTGGAGGCGGACAAGTTGTGGATATCGGTTCTACAATTATTATAATAAAAACAATCAAAAAATTTCACCACATACCTGTGGCATTTCCAGTATAATCCTTTTCATCTTCTTCATCATCTTTGTTGATTTTTGATGACGTGGCACTCTCCACTGCTGAATCCTCTTTATCCTTCTGCCCATCATATTTTGTTGTCTCACTCGTATGTAGAATGGCATTGACTTCGGCTTCTGTTTTCTGATACAGAGTGTTGGATACCGCTTCCACTTCAGCGTCACTTGTGTTCTGGTCGTATAACGTGCTTGAATTGGATGATGACTCGACGACGGCGTCTTCCACAGCCGAATCGTTTTTGGCAATGTTGAAATAATCGATAGTTGTGGATTCTCTCGATTCTTCGTGTTCTTCCACAGCTTCACCAGATCCTTCATAGGCGACTTCTGAAAATTTTAAAGTTGATGTGAATTTAACAGATTTTTTGCTATTTTAATGACATTCTGGTACAAGAAGCTCTTACTTCTGATGTTCTCATCTACTGCTGAACTGGAAAACAAATCTGTTCCGATGGCAGGTGGTCCGTTGGTGTTAAACATGCTTTTCATTTTGAGACGCTTTTTCAAAGTATCTGCTTGATCGGAATCTGAAGTTTTCAAATTTTAATCAATTATTTTCCTGGAATGAAGCTCACATTTAATCGCCAACTCATCTTTTTCTTCTCCCGAACTTGAATTCGCTTCGTCCAGTAACGTAGGAAAATTCTGGAAGTCCTAGGTTGCTTTACAGTTTACATCAAGCAAACTCACATCTGTGCTGAACGGTAATTCGTCTTCCTCTAAACTGTGAGGTGCTGATTTCGCTAATAGAAATGTAGAAAACAGAATCAAAAATCGCATAATCTGAAAGTGAGTGGAATGTGTGAATGGAAGAAGTGCGAAATGAAAATTGAAAAGAGACAGTCAGTGGGCGGATGGAAGAAGAAGCTAGTTCCGAACTACTTGAGAGTTTTTTCGTCTTCTTTTTGAATGACATATGAAAACCGATTCTGCTAAAAAGATCTCGTCCTTGCGAATGTTACTTGAAAAGAGAGGTTCATCATTAAGAGGATGAAATATTATTGAAACCGAAAATGAAATATTATGACTCATAAACAGTTCAAAGATGGAAAGTGAAATATGGAATCTTCTCTGGAGAAAAAGGAAAAAAGACAATTGTTGAGGAAGTCGGGAAAACGGACAAGTGAGTAGGTTAGACTAGCTCATTAGACGTCGTCGGGTCAGTCAAGGCGGTGCGGTAGGTATTCATACAAGGTTCCGTCGCCAACTTTCACCCGCACCTGGCCCGTTTCAAACAATTGAAACCGCAGACCGAACTAGAATAAACTGCGCAATACTTATTGGCATATGTCGGTGGGCTTTTACCGCCCGCTACCGGTTAGATGCTTTTTGACCCGCGAGAATTGGAAGCAAACAGTGCTTTTGGCGCTTAATTTTTGTTTTATTGGGATTTATGAGAATAGGTTCCAGACATTTGGAGGGAATCGGTTCCAGTAAGACAAGTTATTTCAATTGGTTTCACTAACCGGAGAACATTCAAGACTACATATTCAAGATAGTTTTGTTTTCCAGGGAGAAGTAATGGCAAAAGTTGAGTGGTTTTTTCATAAAGGACATAATGGAAAAGTGTTTTCGGAAATCGACGGCCACAACTTGAAGTCTAGACTAACAAAGTAAACATCTATCTGCAATTCTGATATCGGTTCCTTCTAGAGAATTCTAGAACAATTGCATTTTTCAAAATTTCTCCTTCTGTCACTTCAAATGGAAACATGAATTTTCGTAGTGGGACTTAGCTTTTGTGAGAATGAAAGCAAATTGATATTTCATATTGCGATAACAATTAAGAAGCTAGAACATCTTTTGAGGTCAAACTTTTGCTCTTTGAAAATTTTTTAATATATTCGAGTAAATGTTTCGGATGTTTCGTCCTCACAGGGTTAACCAAAATACCTAATTCAGTCTGATGCGAACTGTTCAAAATGTTTTGGTTTAAGCCCGACAGACCATTCGCACATTTTACCATTTTTAGTATAATTCCTTGCAGAGTTAGACTGGTTTGTTTCAGTTCAAATTTTTGTCGTTATTCTGAACAGAGTTATAATTTTTCGACCAGACTGAATTCAAACTTTCCGAAAAATTAGGAAAAGTTGAGCTCAACCTGCGCATAGGCATCTTGTATCATAAGTTTAGTATAAATTCATGCGAGGGATATTTTTTGTCACTAATATCGAAGAAAAATTGATCAGGCACTTCGGACACTTCCCTTGTCTGTGAAAAGTTATTTTTTTCAATATTGCGAAATTAACTAATTTCATGCCGATCAATTCGGTTTCTCAAAACATCCATTTTGTACAATTACATTTTATTTTTCACAAAAACGAAAATTGGAAAATGTTCAGGAACAACATAGTAGGAAATGACGTACAAAATGCTTACATCAAAAAATTTGGAAGAGTTAATATGGTCTTGGATATCCTGGATATGGCTGGCCTGGTGGGTACTGTCCAGTTGGTGGTGGTGGATACTGCCCAGGTGGGTACATTCCAGGTGCAGATGGAGTGGCTCCAGTTCCGATTGGATATGGTTGTTGACTGTAGCCCGATGGATAGATGGTTGATCCACCATATGGTTGTGGTGGTGGTGGCATTCCTGGTTGCTGTCCTCCATAGGCAGAATATTGTTGAGTTGGAAGTGGAGGAGCTTGTTGTACATATCCTGGCATACCTGGTGTTACTCCTGCTCCGATTCCAGCTCCAAGTGGTGGTGGTGGTGCTCCATAGCCAACTCCTCCCATTGGGCGTGGTGGTGGTGGGGCATATCCGATTCCAGATCCGACTCCGGATCCGAGTGGTGGTGGTGGTGCTCCGTATCCGATTGGCATGACTGTAGTTGCTGCACCGAGACCGATTGGTACACGTCGGAAGGAACCGCCGCTAGAAGAAGAAGAACTTGAGGAAGAGGAAGAAGAACTCCGGCACGGACGACCGTACATCTAAAGAAAAGCAACAAAGTTGAGCGGTTTAAAAGGAGAAAAGTCAAACAGAGACTAGAAAAAAAGCTGTCGATCGATGGTATGAATTGCGAATGGGGGTGGGTGAACCGCCTTTTTTGCCTCAACAATCGAGAAACTTTCAAACGTGATACGGTTATCAGTTTGCATTGTCAGAAGGCGAAAGAAGAAGTTTCTCGTTTTTCAATCGAAAAGAGCAAACAATGACGTATTCGAAATTGGCAATGGAAAGGCGTTTTACAGTGTATATTTTGAAATTTTTCGACAATTTCGAATGAATCATCGATACAAGATCATGACCTTCATAGGCATGAGTCAATGGGAAGGGAATAGATATGGGTCTCATGGATGACTAGGAAATGTTGGAAATGGCAAATGAATAAAAGTTCTGAGAAAGAAGAAAATAATGCCAATCGATTAGAAATAAAATGACATTTGCGACAGAGACTGAAAAGCTGGAGAAAAATAAATGTTGTTTTATCAACTCGACAGCAATTTTCTATTCGATGAATTCCAAAATAACCTAAAAATTCTGTCAAATGATTCGGAGGGAACCGAAGTTTTGGGGTCATTGGGGTAAACAGAGATTAAGGACTACAAAATGCACATGTTTCAGGTACTCTTGAGTTGAGGATTTTGTATCCTCCATTATTTTTATACCCCAATGACAACAGAATAATTGTACCCTCCGATTCGTTCATTTGAAACTTTTTTTCTTTCTGACTGCAAAAAATTTACCGAAATTAGAATATAATAAAAACCGAGAAATAATCTTAATACAGACTAACCGTTGTCATCATTTATACATTTTTCAAAATAATGAGGAATATTCAATTTCTAAGGAAAACGTGTTTTTCGATTAGCAATAACACTGACTCGCTCAAAAACTTCTAGGAAACGTGGGTCAGATTAAAATCATTTCAATCAAATGATTGCTCATTTTCTCATTTTCTCAATATTATAGCATTTCTTTATTGAAACAACTGATTTTTTATTATTCTTCCGTTTGTTTTCTTTTCATTTTCTCTTCCTTCCTTTCTCCTCTCACCCAAAGGATTGCGAAATTCAAAACAAATGGAAGCTGGGGAACAGAGAAAAAGTCGGTTAGGCGGTCGGCGTTTCATCTGTCTCCGCTTTAGAAGACAAGTGTGGCCGAATGGTCTAGTGGTATGATTCTCGCTTTGGGTGCGAGAGGTCCCGGGTTCAATCCCCGGTTCGGCCCATTCCTTTTTTTATTTTTCAGAAATATGAAAGTTTTAAATAAAGATTCGTTGTTAATTTGGTGGTGGATTGTTAATGGAGCTGAAAAAAACTTTTCTTTGAACAAAAAGATGTTTTGAATGATATATTACACATTGCTTTTATGATATTAGGTTGATAAGAAAGTTTCTTCCTTTTTGGAAGGGTCGTTTTTGAGCTTCGATATCTGGTTCTCCAAGTGGTGTACCAAGCTAGATTTTTTTTTGTTGGAGAGCTGTTATCAGTGTCAATCAGATCAGATCGTAGATTTTCAGATTTTTATCTCATTCCATTTTGGAGAAATAACGATTTTTCTGGTCCTTACCCTACTGTAAATGCGAGACATGATTATATTTTCATTTTTATTTGGTATCCAAACATTGGGTATCTGCAAGAAATTTGTGGATGTACATAAAGGACATGCTCCTCCATCGCCTACAATTGGCGTTTGGTTCGAAAAATTCCGCTCGGGGGAGTTCAGTTTGAAAGATGGCAACGGCTTGGTGAGTCGGATCTCGAACAATTGCTAAAAGTCGCGAAGGCGGATCTATTTGAAACCACTCGTAAAATGCCAAAAGCATTGTCCGTTAGTCAACCAATTATTGAAAACGGATCGAAGTCTCTTGGCGAAGTCAAAAACTGGGTCGATTCGTACCAAACTTTTTTAAGGGCTAGGGTATGGATTTCCATGTGGGCATGAGCATGTTTCTCCTATCATTTCTTCGCAAGTTCAGCTGGGTGAATGACCTAATTACTGTGGATGAGAAGTGGGCAAGTTACTCTAACAATGTACGGAAGGGTCAGTTGATTGATCAAGAATAGCTAGCTCTGGAAGTCCCGGAACCCAAATTTCTCGTAAAAATGGGGATGCTAAGGGTTTGATGGTCTTTGAAAGGGATGGAGCCTGGGAACTTTTAGATGACGGTAACACTATAACCGCAATCTTGCATAGTTCCTTATCGGATAAATTCAATCTGACTGTCTAATCGTAACAAGGAGAAAAGACCAATGTTTACTTCCGGCACGACAGTGCGAGATCGCCCGTGACTAGAGGGATCAGCCAAAAATCAGTGTCGTTTGGCTGAACAATTTTTTCGTTTTCATCGTATTTTCCGGACCTTGCCCTTCCGGATAAATGGTCGTTTAGGGCTCTTCAACGTCATCTTGATAGAAAAAACTTCAATCGAAAAGATGACACAAAAAAGGAGTTGGCTCACGTTTTCAACCGCAGCACTCGTCGTTCTAGGCCGATGGAATCAGGAAATTACCGGAGCGTTACCAGACAACTATTAATGTTTCTGGACCTTACATTCATTGATCTTGCCCTCTCTGTTTTAAGGAAAACTTGATCAAAAATTTTGCAGAAAAAGGAAGAAACTTTCTTATCAACCTAATATCTAAACGTCATTCCTCAGTGTTTCATTCAGTTTCCTCATTCAATTCAGATTGTCCCTACCAGTAGATGGAGATTAATGAGACCAGCCTATACAAACACATCTACTCCCGAAGTTTTCAAGGCCAATCCTTGTTTGTTGTCGCAAAAAAAAGAGACAGCGAGTGGTAAACTCGTATCTCTGACGTCGACGACTCTTTTTCTCTCCCCCTTCGTCGTCTTTGTCATCAAAATGGCGTTCTTTCCCCGTTGTGGCCGGATGGTCTAGTGGTATGATTCTCGCTTAGGGTGCGAGAGGTCCCGGGATCGATCCCCGGTCCGGCCCAATTACTTTTTGGTATTTTGTGAAAATCAATAAGTGATTCGAAAATATAACAAGGCTAAATTGAAAAGTTTTTATAGAAATTTCGAATCAAATGTTACGGATCAAATGACTGTAAAACTGTAATTTTCAAAAAATTGAAAATCCAACATATCTTTCAGATTTTCAAACAACATTTTCATAAAATGGTTTTAGAACAAATTGATATACCGTATTGCCTCTAATAGAAGCCCACCTCTATTTGAAGCCCACCTCTAATAGAAGCCCACCCCGCAAGGTGCTTCGAAAAATAGAAGCCCACCCTCTAATAGAAGCCCATGGGCTTTTTCTCAATTTTTAAATTTCTTAATTTCTGATCTACAGTGTTCCTGAATATTGAAATTTGAGATTCTGGAGTCTCAGAATTGCATAATTTTGGAAATATGGAGTTTAGAATTGCAGAATGACAATTTCAAATCGAAAAAAAAAACAGAATTTCAGAATTTTTAACTTCCGAATTGTCAAATTTCTGATTTTTTGAACAACCTTCCTTCTGGAAATTAATCATTGAAAAATAGAGGCCCACTCTCTAATTGAAGCCCACCTCTAATAGAAGCCCACCCTGAGAGATAGGTAGAAAAATAGAAGCCCATGGGCTTCTATTAGAGGAAATACGGTAATTTATAGCAGTTGCGATTTTTAGAACCATTATAAAGGTCATAGTTTCGTGGATATTTTTCAGATCTCAATAATTTTGTGATTCGAAGAATTCAAGAAATCAGGAAACGCAATTTTTAATTTTAAAATTATTTTCCAGCTAATTTTCAAAGTTTCAACAACTCTCAAATCATAAAATTTGCTAATATTTTTCCCATGCATTGTTTTTTGTTCTATTGCTGCCTCTCCACTGTGAATACAATGCGTTCACACCTCCAACTGTTCCGAAAACCTCCAAACACATGCAGTTCTGTTCTCTTCAGCGAACACTCTGTTCGTTTCTTTCGTGGCCGGATGGTCTAGTGGTATGATTCTCGCTTAGGGTGCGAGAGGTCCCGGGATCGATCCCCGGTCCGGCCCACCTTCTTTTTAGGTATTTTTAAAGACTATTTTCGAATTATTTTCGAAATTGTAAATGTTTATGAATCTCAAAAAATCATTTTAAGAATTGATGCAAATGAAAAATAGAATATTATCATTTATTTTTTAATACGAATCTGTATATATACATAACCGGATAATAACACAAGGAGAAGCAATAAATAGCAAGAAAATGGAATCATTGGAAAAATAATTTTAATTTTCCATGAATCAGAATCACCCGGAAAGGAGATGTCTGCTAGACTGACCTAAGTTTTTGGTTTACTGGACCCATATAGTAACTGAGAAGGAAATCGGCTAAACTACAAAAATACACGATCTTTTTAGGCATAATCCGTGAGTTTAGCTTTGTTCTCGGAAACTTTGACAGGACACTTGTTGCAACATCTACAAACTGCAAAACAGCACACGGCCAGGATCAGGAAGGAGAAAGAGATTCCAATCGCAATCAGTGGAACGGTGAATGAAGAGCTGATTAGTTTCTCCTGCATCACCGCTATTCTCGTCTCAGCAAACGCTTCTCGACCTGAAACACAATCTTTATGATCATACCCAATCTATATAGACGTGTTGCGTAACGCAATAAAATATTTACTACAGTAAATATTGAGAAACAAAAAAGTTAGGAAAGACCAACATACCTATTGCGTCATAGTTCGTGATACGGAACATAAACTCGCAGTGGACGTTGCGTGGCAGTGGCATCTCATAACTTGTGGATGGTGCTGCCAGGTAGACTGTTGTTGGGTCTTTGTTGCATGGCCCAAGGTATGCTTGGTAAGTGATTGCATAGGTCAGGATATTTTCAGGTTCAGCAGAGGCTGTCCAGGTGATTTGAGCAGTTGAGTTGGCTTCAATAGCTACACGGATGTTGGACACTGGTTCCGGAGCTGAAATTAATAGTTTTTTGATTAGAAAAAAACTCAGAAAACTGACCGCATTGAAGACTTCCTTTTCCGTATACTTGTTTGCATTGGAACGAGTTGAATCTAACGGAAATCGGGTTAGTGGCAGTGTTCTGATCCGACGAGAGAGCAGAAAGGGTGACAGCATAAGATGAATCAAACTCCAAATGAGACAGAAGAATCGAGTATGTCGGATCCACACGGAGATCCGAAACAACAGAATTTGTTGCGTTTTTCACTTGTAGCCGGAAATAGCAACTGTCATATGCGGTCCTGCAAGAGAAAGGGATTAATTAACTACTGGCCACAAAAAAAAGAGGGGAGAGAAGGGGCAGTTAAATTGAACGACCCGGATATTATCGTCAAGCTGTTGGGGGTTCAAAGAAGAATGTCGGTGTCTCATGGACCACTCGTATAACGCCTAATTAGCGCTCATTATTATTGTAGCGGAAGCTATCAGAAAAAGAGCTCGCGTGTTGCTCATTGGAGAAAAAACAGTTACCTCGGGAAATGGAGATGTGCGACTACTCCTTGCTCAGAATTGAATCCATTTTTCACAATCAATGGTGCACCGGGAGCTTTGACAGTTAATGTGTTGGAAATTTCAGTCCATTCACTCTGAATGGTGTCACCAAGTTTACCAGCTGGTCCGACTACAGTAACCAAGAACTTGTATTGTACTCCAGGAATCATTCCATCAACTTTGATCATGCCGTCGGATTCCACCTGAATTAAAAATTTGATATGACATGATGGATGTTTAATAGAGCTTACCGATGCTGTAATCCATTGACTTTCATCGTAGTAACCTAGGGCGTAGGTTCTCTGCTTCCATTGTACAACGTACTGTACCGGACCAGATGGACGAACTTTTGTGAGGCCCAGAAGTCCCTATAATTGAGTTATATATTTTTTTGCTTTTGTGACACCTCATGAGTCAAAACACACAACACACAGTAACAATGACATTTATCCCCTATTTATTTCTACCTCCCACTGGTTCGTTTTCTCACCTCGAAGGAGTCGTCCAAATCAGGTGTCGCTGATGGCATCTGGCACAATAATTCAATAGTCGAGACTGGGGAAGATCCAACTTTTCCAGAATGAGCAGTAGATTCCAACCAAAACTTGGCTCCTTGAAGAGTTTCTCCAGTCAGATTACTTCGTTTCATGTCACGTCTGTGTTGGAATTGAAGGCAACCATTTTCGCATTTTGAATATTCTTCTGTATCAACGAAGAAGTACTCGTCGATCGAGCCGTCAAGGTTTTCTCTCGTTTTTGGGTATCCATACTGAAAAGTTGATGATAATTAGATAATTATAAAAATAGCACAGTACCTTCTCTGAGCACTTGGCCTTGCAGTGAGCTACTCGGATAAGATGTGCATAGTCAATTTGGATGTATGGAAGGACAACAAAAGATATTACCAAATTGGTTGTACAGAGAAGTACTAAGATACTACTGTGTAACCTCATGATCATGGGAACCTGCAAAAACTTTTATACTTATTGTTCTCTAGAAGCCGTCGAAGCGTAAAGAACATGAGAAGACAGAGAACTTGAGCAAGACTGCATTCCACCAGCCGAAGGTAATAATAATTAGTGTTGCCTTTGTGAAGGAGATGCGTTTTCGAGAAGAGCTCTTGAACGTCTTTGTTCGTTCGCCTTCTATCGTTCTTGACGATTAAGCATCGAAAATGAAGGGAAAATTTCGAGAGAAAAGAGTCTTTTAACGAAAGCTCCAGTCAACACCAAATTTCCGGAGGCAGTTCGAGAATGAGAAAAGATTTGAGAAAAAAAAGATTGTTTTTCGGGGAGGGCAGAGAATACAAACACTTGGGGGCAGTTAACCTCCAAAAAAAGAGCCCCCAGAACAATAGGCCATGCAAATGCGTCTCTCTAATGGTTCGGGAAGGAGGAGGTCTACGTATTTAGAATATTAAGAATATTATGAACAATATGTGAGAAGGTCAAATAGGATTTTCTAAAGATGATTTTTTGTATAGATCTACTGATCATTTACTGTGAGGGACGCGTCTTCTAGCAACTGGTGTGTGGCGACGCGAGAAAAGAAGGATGGGTTGAACGGATTACACAACTGGCTGCCGGATTTATTGGCCAATTGCTTATTGGTAAGGTGTTCTTTCGGGAGGCGATTCGCGAGTAACGGGTCGTCTCGAAACTAACAGTTGGCGTCAAGTGCCTGGCATATATTATCGATGGTAGTTTGAACAGAGAAATAAAAAAGTTAGGAGGATATCATGAAAAATGCGAAAAAAGAGCTATGAAAGGGAGGATATGAAATAAAAAAAGGAGACAACACGTGAAAATGAAAAGGAAGCCATAATTCGAATTATCCTAGATTATATTTTCTTGTTGCCTCCGGTGTTTCCGATATGGTAGAGAATCTTAAAACGGGAGATTTTGGATTTTCCTGCACTCTAGAAAATTAAAATATCTACGTGGAAGGTACGTTAAAGGTAAAATATCATAGAAATAGAAAAGAAACGCCACTTGAAGGGTTCAATAATGCAGTCCGGCATGGAGGAGTGAAATTTGAATAAGAACAAATAGACATAGAGAGCTACACAGTGGACTCTAAGCGCTGGATAATGTTTGTTAGAAAGGGGGATAGAAACTTTTTTTTTGAATAGGAAGGATGAGCGACACAACAACATACACAAAATTGCAACATTGTAAAAAAACGATAAAGTTTAGAAAAATTGAGGGAGGCCGCAAAATTCGAGGGAAAAAAGAGGAGGAGTGCAAATCGTCAAAAACTTTCGGGACACGACTCACAGGCCCCCGTGCCGAAGAGCTCGTTATTCGCTGTTAACTAGGCCAATTTCAAAGGATACTTTCTTTTATTTCACACAAACACACTGAGATACATCCACAAACATTTAGAAAATAAAAAAGAAAAAGTAGTCACTAAAATTTCTGTTGACTGGATTTTAAGACTCTCTGAAAATCCAATATCTTGTTCACTCTGAAAATTCGGATATTTGTAGCAATATGTAATATTCAAAAACAGAGCGAAGGAAGGCAAGATAAGAGAAGAAATACGTGGGGGTGTGTGTGGTGTGCCTCTCTGGGTGTACACCAAAGAAGTGGGCGGAGCCTGAGAGGTGATGATTCAGTGGGTGGGCCGTTTTGTAACACTGTTTCATGAAAAATATCTTTGGAGGGTGTAAAACAGACCTGAATTGAAAACTTTGCATTCACGGAATATGTTGTAATTTTCCAGTTTTTCAGATCATTGCGATTTCAGAGAGACACGTTTTTTCGCGATTTCAATACGAAAATGGACCAAAAAAGAGGTTTTTTTGGTAATTAGGATGTAGCTGAGAAACTACAAATTTTCAAAAATTCTGTGAATGCATTTATAATTTAGATCTCTTTTACACTCTTTTAAATTTTCAAAGTGATCGAAAACCTGACATCCAAGCTCCTGACTCCTTAAAATGGTAGAAATGGCCGAAATCAACTGAGAAATTACATTTTTGAATATGTTATAGGCCGATCCTGAGCTGCGCAGTTTCACAAAAAAGGGAAAAGGGGGTTTTTATTACCTTACCCAAACCAAAAACCCCAAAGCGCAACGGGTCCACCTCCACAGGTTAATCCCATTTTATAACCGGTCATTTGGGTGAGTAGAGTAGAATAGAAATCATAAATTCTCGAGCGGTACTGTTTCCGAAAGACTCGCGCCCTACCTATTGTCTGACAAAAAGGAAATAGCTCTCGTGATGACAAAAAAAGAAGGATATCGAGTTTTATGCAACATGTGTGGAAAATAATGGATTATATGGGAGTGCGAAAAAAAACGAGGCCGGAAATCTGCTCATTTCATATTCAGGAATTGCATGAGGAATGAGAGATTTCATAGCTTAACCCAGCAGCTCAATCCGAAAGATAGACGACCACTTTTTTTTACAAAAAAGTGTGAGAATGTGACCTTGGCAAAGTGTTCGGTTACCGCTTTCCCTCCTAAAAAAAGAGCACCTGTTGCTTCCTCTCATCATTGGCGGTATTGGCTCCAGAAGAGCCACTCGATTCATCCTAGAAAGTACACTATGTCCCGCGCGGACCTCAAATGTTTCTTGTTTTACAAGACAACCAACAACAATCCCATTACAATGATAGCCTAGTTGCTGACAGCCGCTTTTGAATTGGAACGGACCCCCATCCACCAGTCATCAATTAACGAATACCTGCGGCTGTCACAAACAACATATGTATATCTAGATGAACACCACTGATGAATTATTCCAAATAGCGATCCGTCTCAATTTTGGTTTACCCTGGTAGTAGTATATCTCGAAAACAAGATGTCACACTACTCAAATCTCATTTTCTCACCATAAAATGTCTCGATTGAGGTTAAGAGGATCGTTCGGAGACGGCGGATTAGAAGGGCAGCAGTGTTACGAAAACAGTTAAATTGCGTTTTCGGCGCCTGGACAATTGGTAAATCAAGAGTAAAAAACGAAATTTGAAATGATCAGTCTACAAGACAGAAGATTTCCACAAGAAAACGGACCACGCTTTTTTATAAATGCACCAATTACGATGAGTGCCTTCACTTTAGGAATCCAAACATTAGGTTAGGTGTTCGAATGCAAACAAAAGGTCCATCATAATTAGAGAGTGGCCCGAGCTAGTGTTGCGCAATTGGATCCCTTTTTTGGGGCATACTGACTTGTGAGTTAAAAGCCAAATAGAGCTATTGTGACATCAGAAGAATAGGGGGTGTCAGATATGCTACACGGTGTTGGTGGTGGTGAGCACGCAATATTTGGTAATCAGTTACAATAAAATGGTGGTTATGTAAATTATGTATTGTTTACTCACACGGGAAGTACCCGAAGTGTCCCCTCGCTTTTTCTTAGATATTGGTGGCAAAAAACGTCCCTTCCCTGGACTAGCACAAAACGGATAATATAAGCGGCCCATAGGCAGGTTGAGCAGAATGGCAAAACTTTTTGTGATTTTTCAGAAAAAGTGGGTCAAGTCTATTCAAAAAGTCATAACTTTGTACAGACAAAAGATAACGTTTCAAGCTAAACTGCATCTTATAGAACGAGGTTGAAGCTACAAAAAACTTAATTACACCATTATTCTATCTCTGCGAAGAAGTCCACTAGGATGGGAAATGTCCTAATGGTGCGACTGTGTAAAATCAAAAAATGTCGATTTTCGAAAAAATACCTCGGGGAGACCATGTCTATTCAATTCCTCTCATGTCATAATGCACAACTACTATCTCAAATATATAGCTCACCGTCCATTTACGAGAGATTTTTGAAGAAATAATTTTTCCAAATTCAATTCCATGTACCCCTATACATGGTATTTTTTGAACTCATTTTTCCATATACAAAATAAAGGTCCTAAGAATAGAAGAATCAGTTGATTTAGTTATTTTTTGACAGAAAATTATCAAATCGTGCTCGAGAAGTCAAAATTTTCGAAAACAATTTTTCACATATTAAAAGTGATGATGTATAGGGGTACATGGAATTGAATTTGGAAAAATTATTTCTTCAAAAATCTCTCGTAAATGGACGGTGAGCTATATATTTGAGATAGTAGTTGTGCATTATGACATGAGAGGAATTGAATAGACATGGTCTCCCCGAGGTATTTTTTCGAAAATCGACATTTTTTGATTTCACACAGTCGGACCATTAGGACATTTCCCATCCTAGTGGACTTCTTCGCAGAGATAGAATAATGGTGTAATTAAGTTTTTTGTAGCTTCAACCTCGTTCTATAAGATGCAGTTTAGCTTGAAACGTTATCTTTTGTCTGTACAAAGTTATGACTTTTTGAATAGACTTGACCCACTTTTTCTGAAAAAATCACAAAAAGTTTTGCCATTCTGCTCAACCTGCCTATGGGCACTTTATATTATCCGTTTTGTGCTAGTCCAGGGAAGGGACGTTTTTTGCCACCAATATCTAAGAAAAAGCGAGGGGACACTTCGGGTACTTCCCTTGTCAGATGCACCAAATAGGTACCGAGATGTAGTTGTGATTGAGTAAGAAATTGGAGAAATCGGAGAATCAGAGATTGGAGTAAAAACTCTGTAGCTCAAGTTTTAAAAGTTGGGGCATACGGCCATGAACTAAAAATGATCAATTTTTGATTTTTTTTTTCGGTGCAAAAAGGTCAAACATTGTTTCCGAAAACCGTATTTCAGAATTTCTCAAGTTTTTTGAAAATCTCAGGTTATCCATACTTCCTTGGTATCTTTCGAAAGACTAGTAATTATTGATCTCACTGTGTGCGGGGTTTGGTTCTGTAGATATTTTTGGACTGTTAGTTCAAATTTACAGAAACTAAGACACAGAAAAACGTTAAAAAAAACATAACTGTGTAGTTCCTTACATTTCATGAATTGAAATATAAAAGGTCCCATCTCGGGATTAATGGAATTTCTGATTCCCAATATTGTTCTTTGTCAGAAAATCAACAACGAAACCGAGTGATGATACATCACACCCTACGATGACACCTCTTGGTGTCACTTTACCTATGGGAATCATAACACTCATATTTATTCACCACCTCCAAAAACAAAAACGAGAAAAACTCACCAGAAGTGAAAAACACCAAGGTGTCAACGAGGGAGGAAAAACGTATGAGAGAAGTTGTAAAGTATCGCCAGGGATTTGAAAGATGATCCATAAGAATGTTTATTCCATTCTGGATTATGCCAAAAGCTCTTTTTCTCTCTCCCCGGCAGCCGGTCTCGCGCTCAAAAACGCGCGGGGGCCTGGCACGTAAGTATCACATTCTTCCACACTTTAAACTTTTTTCTGTTCTGTTAGATTAAGAAAGTAGATTGAAGAAAGAAGGGGAGAGGTAGTTTGAATTATGATTGGAAATCGGGCAACAAGTGCCACCGAGCCACCCCTTCGTCAGCTCCAATGGAAAAAAGAAAGAAGAAAGAGGGATGAGATAAGAAAGAAAAAAAAATGTGAGATAATGAGTGATAAGACTTGATGAATTGACAGACATTAAAGTTCTAAAGGGTTCCGAAAAGAGATAAAAATCGGTGTCAGGAAGTGTCAAGAACTTGGGAGCCGGGCTCCCACAGACCACAGAGGATGAGGAGCAATAAATCAAAAGTAGTTTGAAGGGAAATGTCAATGAAAAAACCAGATTTTTTCATTGAAAACGGATTGCGAGTGTGGTATTGTGTTGCAGCTTCTTTAGATTCAAAATGAGAAGATATGTATGCAAATGAGGATGAAATCGAAGGTGTTCTTCTTTTTTGGACAAATAACCTGTTAGACAATTCGGTGTGATTGAATAAATGATGCATGGAAAAGACACCCATCTCTGTCCGTTTTGACACTTGACTCGTGCCAAAGTGCAATGAGGCGAACGGTAGACGAACTGGCGTGAGGTTATCCTTGGGAGATAATACCCGTTGGGAGAGTTTGCTAGAGTTATGTTTACATGTCTTAGAAAATTGAATCAGTTAGGGAGGGGAGGTTTAAATTTGGGATACGTTTGTGTCTAACGGTTAATGAGGGGAAAAGCATAACAAGGAAAGAAAAATAGGGAGTAACTTGCTTTGTGGACATGGCACATATGTTTTCGGGAGGAAGAGAAAATGTGTCGACTTTGAAATGATATGTGGTGAGGATTGGATTAGAAATAAGGGAGAGAGGAATGGACAGATGAAAAACTGGAGGATGTCAATTGCACTGATGCTACAAGTGGATTAAAGAGACAATAAAGGTCTTAGAGATTTCTGCTTCCATACAGAGCTAGCAGAAATTGAAAAACAGAAAGCATACTTTTTCCTAGGTGAAAATGTTGAAAGTCATGAACCAAACAAAAATATAACCTGAAAACTGTTTTCAAACGTGATTCACAACACAGTTAAAATTTTCGTTAATTTTGTATTTTTGGTTTACTGTGAAAAAAACGAAAATCCGAAAGTTCGGAAATACAGAAATGTGAAGTTTGTTATGAATCTGAGTCCTTGTACTTCGGAAATATTCTAACTGGTCGATGTATGTACTTTCAGTGACCAGGAAACTCGTGGGCCCCTGACAGTCAACGTTGATACTATTTTTCTCGATTTCTGTGAAGAAGATCAAATATGCATTAACTGAAGAAACCTTCAATATAATTTGAAAGGAAATTTAGCCTTTGGTTATTTTAATATATTTTACAGGAGCCGAGATGATACCGTAATCACTTTAACAGACTGTCCCCTCTCTAGCTCTCAACTTTGAGCTAATTTATCTCATTTCCTGTGAAAGATATCAAAAATGGTCATCTGACAAAATATTTTTGATGTTATGATACAAACTTTGTCAGTTAACCACTTTTTGAAATATTTTACAGGAAATGATATATAAAGGCTTGACGTTGACAGATGGGGTGGCGTTCTATTGTCCAGAATGCATTGGATTGGAAATTAACGTTTTACAGTAGTTTTTGTCACCAAAACAATGATAAATTTAGGTAATTACAAAACTTATATGTTCCAAAGTATCTCAACTGCGATTCGAAAAAAAAAAATTAGGCAAATTCACAAAAAGAGAACATAATAGACAGATGGATATGACATTGAACGTGCAACAAATTGGCTCAAATCATAAGGTAAGGACATCTGGTCACTAACAAGCAAAACACCCTTTTTTGAATCTCAGTCACCTTAAGAAAATGGAAGGAAAGGAGGGAAGAGAACAGGAATATGCAAATTTCAAGGGAATAGGTGAACAAGCTTCATTACAATTTTGTGTGAACTCAGAGAGGGAAATTGCCAAACGAGAAAGGAAGTTTTGATGAACGCACTTATTTCCATAATAGGGAAAAAGGGTTCCTTAATGAAGAAAAGATGCAACTAGTAGATATGTAGAAATTGTGATTGTCATTAACACAGAGAAATAATGGAACGCCCGTTCTTTAGATAAGAATCACGTTGGACCTGTCACCACGCGTCGGGCAACATCTCGAAATGTTTCTCTTTTTCTCCAGAGAGATGGGAGCGTTGTGACCGATTAGTTGAGCAACAGATGCGTCGAGAGCGGGAGCACACTTATCAAGACAAATTTTTTTAGAGACATGTGGATGTAGATGCACTTGAAAAAAAATGAATGAGCGAGAAAAATGAAAATGATGGATTGGTGGAATAGAAGCGGATATAGAAGAAATAAAAAAAGGAAATATATAAATAAAACTCTCGCCTAGGCAAACGGGAAAAGGCTAAAAGTTTTTTTTGTCACGAAAATTATACGTTTCGTTGACGGGAGTACATTTATTCATGATGACCTGTCAAAAGAATAGAGACACGCTTCACGCTCACCAAAAAAAAGAAATTTTGATATGCGATGCCCGTCTTTTGTGCCAAATATGCATTTCGGATGGTTTTGAAAGCCGACCGAAACAACAACAACACAATAACGGCAAATCGGGGAAGTGGAAGAGTCAAAATCTTGAAGAATTCAAATTGCTCGCTGATCCAGAAACAATTCAATAGAATTTTTATTCGAGGATGGCGAAATTTTGAGATTTTTTGATTTTTTGAGAAAAGAATTTTAGATTAGTCTAAACAAATCTCCGTAATACAAAAAAGCACCAAAGCAAAGAAAAATCCACCAAGGACAATAAAATGAAAAAGGAAAGGAGAGTTGACTTTGGGTGGTTCAAGGGTATCCAGCACTCTCCCTAACGAGCGGGTAAGAAAAACACAAAGACCTTCAAAGACATCCTTAGTGGTGGACCCAAAAGGAGATGTGCAAAAGCCCAAATCGCAACATATTTTCCCGTCTAAGAAAAAAAATTTGCTTGGGGTCTTTTGGATTTATGTACATGACAAGTGAGAGGGCAAGATATTTTGGAAGCAAAACTAGAGGGGCGGAGTGAGGGAGAGGGGCACCGAAAAAAAACTAGTAGCACCCAAGCCTCTCTACACCAAAACATTCCTTTCCCTATCTATTGCTGTCTCTTCATTTTGTCGTCGCCAATTTTGTTTCCCATGGACTCTGTTGCCTCTGATTATTCGCGAAAAAAAAAGTTTTTGTTTAATATGCGCGAACTGAGCCTCTTGAGGTTTTTTCTCACGTGTGCTCCGGGCCCCGGAATTCTGAAGAGAGCTCTCCTTTTCTGCACTTTGTGCGCTGGGTTGGCGTTGGAGCTAATCATCCTCTTGGTTTATTTTTGGTGATGTTTCTTTTTTCTTGAATGTGGAAAGAAAAAGGACTGAGATCAAAAAATCACGCTTTTCATAAATGTGTCAAATAAGAATTGGATCCCGTTTGGAATTTAGAATGTGGCCAAATTTGAAAATAGAAATCAAATCAATTATTTTTTAGTTTTCAGTTATCATGAACACTGTTATAGAACCACCTTTAAAATTCAACTTTGAGTCCATATATTTCATTTCCTGTGAAAGATATCCAAAAGAGGTAAATTAAATCAAATTTGAACTTCAGGAAGTTCACTCTATCAGTGTTCACGGTATACTTATGAGACAGTGAAATATATTCAGAATTCCAAATATAATTCCACTCATTTTTTCAACCAGATACAATGATTTTACATATTTTAACTAGCAATTTGACTTAAATTTAGTTGCATTAACCAAAATGAACTGCCTCTAAAATAAAGTACCGTAAACACTCTAATAGAACGCCACCCGGACCGCCCACTGTGAGCTTAAATATCTCGGTTCCTGTAAAAGTCATAAACATGTTGACGATTGATAAAATGTTTACCATGATATCAGCACTATTTTATCAATTGACCACTTTTTAATATCTCTTACTGTTAGAGAAAATGAGATAAATGGGCCCGAAGTTGACAGTTTGGGTGGCGTTCTATTAAAGTGTTTACGGTAAATCTGAAACCTTATACTCGCAAGTTTTCATTAAAGATATAATCATCTGAAGCAAAATTTAGTGACTTCTGAAGACTATTAGCTATTTTAAATGAAAACTTTTTTTTTTATCTCCATCATTTCGATTTTCCTGATAAGCCTTCATACAAGTTTCCAAGCAGCTTTTTCAAGCAAGCCAATAATCTTTATGATTACGGTAGGATCGACTTCCCTATTCATTGAGCAATTCCTTTTTTTTAGCAATTCCACACAAGGTTTTTTATTTCCTTATTAGGGCAAAAAATTATATCTCTCTAAAATTTTGTCAATTTAATTTCCGTAGCTTTTAGTCTTGCTTATGCACCAATCGCAGTTCTTGGCTTTTTTCTATTCCGTTTTTATTTTGTAATGCTTTTCATTTCCCTTATTACTCTCATATTTACTACCTTTCATTTTTCCTTACCCATTCCAAAAAAACATCCTATAATATCTATTCATCTCTTCCCATTTCTATGCTTCGCCACGTGGGTTCATATGACATCAGGTACTTCTTATATTCCCACCCCATCCCATCCCATCTCATCCGTGTCTTCTCTTCTCCCAAAAACGACTCCCACTATCCAAACTCTTCACGGGGTGTCCGTTCTCTTCTCCTTGTATCTGTGTATTTTATCTTTTTTTTCCTTGTCTCTCTTAGTGTTGAAATAAAAAAAGGATGTATGTTTGCACATTGGTCCATCTTCTTTTTATTCCCAAAATACATAGCGTCATTCTCATTCGCAAAGTGGGAGGAGAAGACAAGAAATTATTTGGTGGGAGTCTCTTGGTTTTGTACTCATCTTGAGAACCCTTTTTTCTTCTTTTTTTTTCTTCTACCACTCTAATTCTCCATTTCTTTTCCGGTCTCGAGATCTTCCTCATTTCTATAAATCTTTCGAAATTTGGAATTTAAAAGAAATACAGAAGCAGCATTATCCCCCAATTGAGATTGTTCTGCTTACTCCTTCTTTAAATATTCAATTATTCGCATTTTTCTCGTCTTTCTCCTCTTCTGTCATTTTTCGGAAAAGACGCAGAAAAGAAAGAAGAAAACTTGACGAGGTCAGCTTATGCTAATTGAGAAAGAAGTGGCTTTTCGGATTGCTCAGCGAACGCATATTGAATGAGATCTCCTCTTTTTTATGAACAAAGATCAAAGAAGCAAATTAGGTCCCATCAGGAATTTATATTTTTATTTTCTCAACAATTGTTTTTTATCTGATCACGTAGAAAAGTACAATCTAGAACTAGTCATAATTCGATCTTACCTCTGCTGATCAAATTAAAAAGTAAAAGGAACTGTGTCCGGTCGTTTGGGTCACGTTTGCCAATTCGTTTCCCCCATTAAGATGGGCAAGAAAAATCGTCAACGATCATTTTCTCTGTTTACACACTTGAATTCAGACTGAAACCTCTCTATTCTTCTTTTTCTAGTGTTCATTTTACTCTAGAGAGCTACTCAATACGTCATGTTTAGCGGTGATGAACATGACGAAGGAACTGACTGAACTTTCAGGTATTTGTTTCATCATGAGATCATTCGTGTACATTCTCAGATCATTTTGATCAATTTTACAATTTTTGTCACTATGTTGTTCCTGCTCAATGGTCATATAGAACGAGAGAAGATCCACCATGAATGCAAAATTATGGAGATGAGGCGTCAGAATATTTTTTGGAAGAGATAGATAGAAGATAACTCAATAGATCCCATCTCTAGAACGCCATCCTATTTTTTTCTTCTCTTATTTCTTTCCTTCTTCTCTTATCCTTTTTTTATATCCAGTTTTATCATTATTTTTCATCATCATTGTCCAACGTTCTCTTCAGTTAATCCTGTTTTGTTCGTTTTGTATCTGGGCGGGGAGCTATTATGCTCGTCCCACCTACATTTTTACATGACGTTTTAATCAGGTACATTTCGTTTTTTTTCCGCTTTGTAGTTTGTTAGTTCAGAAATTCAGCCAAGCCTGAAAACAATTAAGCATAATTTTGCTTTTAACTCTGTTTCCTTTTGAAGAGTTGAGCTCTCGAGCGGAACATAATGAGGGTATTGCCTTTAAAGCTATACGTGGACAGGGATTTTCAAAATGGCCTTCTTAGTGTTATTTCGGAATGTCGAAAATTCTGATTTTGAAGTTTTTCGGATTTTGAGTTTTGAGGATAATCCAATTTTCAAAACGTGGACAACCCTTTGGACAACCCTTTCTTCATTTTTCCAAATTGGGAAGTACTCTGATTATAGATCCGCTGGAAACCAGTGATACAATGTTTAGCTTGGCCCGCCGTAGTCCAAAAAGCTCGATATCTGAAAAGAAAGCCCCGACGATAAAATCGGTAAGATAGAGGTTACTGTACACTATGACGCAAAAAATTCATACTTTTGCTTCAAAAAAACTTAGACGGGAAAAATCATTCGAAAGTTCTTCCCCAGCTTTGAAATTTTTTCCTCCCAGACCAGAAACTTCTTAACGCATCCAAATCTATTTTTGAACTCAATCCTACAGTAGTATCTAAAACCTCGGGACCCGAATGACTTTAATCCGATCAGTCAGCACATTTCGACACATCAAGAAAAGGAAGAAAAAAACGTCTGGCTCGATTCCTTTTCATTTTCAAAAAATTGGATAGGATTCCGATTTGAATAATCCAAGCACTTTGGTGAATGGAAATAAATTGGAGACGTTTTTGAATCCTATTTTCCCCTTTATATATCAACTGTTCCCGTGATTCGAAGTAGTGGGTGCATTTTTTGTCGAATTTTTTATTGCTGATCTTTCCACTGGGATTGTGCCAGCGGACACACATTGAATATCCGAATTCGAAAGAAAACCCAATTTGGCAACAATTCGATGCACGAAAAAACCGGAAAACGAGTCAAATCCGTTTTGAAATAACTGTTAATCTTGGCCACGAATCAGTGGATTAAAAGATTAATAACGATGAAAAAAGTGTCCAAATCTGTTAGAGCAAGTTTCAATTCCACTCGTTTCTTTTTTAATCGGTCCTCTGAAACCCGAACAGAATAAAAAAATCGTTTGCCCTATTCAGAGAAATCGCGTGATGCCTCTTAATTATTTCTAAGGGTTGGAAAGAGTCCGAGATAAGAAAAAACAACTTCAGTGTGTCTACCACTAACAAAGTTTCATGAACCAGAAGCGTACATTCTTTAAAAGAATTTTCTAAAGGAATTCAGTTTAGACTAAAAATATTTTCAACTTGTTTGTTACCGTAAACAACTGTGAATTGAAGAACAAATAGTTTCTAAATGATCTCCATCTCTTCCGTGGAAAAAAACAAAGTTCAAAACCTACTAAAGTGTAGCAGACCAAAAACATTTGTCTATCCCTTTCTGATCTCTCTCCTCCCCCTGCTAAACAAACCAAGTTGATGAGTGGTGACGAATGGTGGTGATTGCAAATCAAATACGAAACCTCGTGACACATTTCTCAACCGCGTTCGTGGTGTAATGGTCAGCATGGATGCCTTCCAAGCATTCGACGGGGGTTCGATTCCCCCCGAACGCAGATTGTTTTTTGATTTTTGTTCTGTGACTAGGGAACCTTAATACCAACTAATTATACGTTTTAGCAATTCAAAGTATATGAAAACAAAATTTTTTTTCTCAAAATTTTTGACATATTGGGAAAATCTTCTGTGAAAATTGCTCTGTTGCACTGAATACGCAATTTTTGGTAGTTTTAAGAAAAGTCTAGATAGGCCATGCCGGACCTATTCTTAACTTTTTACTATGAATTAATTTCACAAGAAGTTCTATCTTTCTTTTTAAGGTCTTAACAAAGATCAGCAAAATCTATTTCAAATCTATCTTTTCTATTTTTGAACCGATTTGTATTTTGATTCAAATTCAACGCGATCCTCCTTCTTCCTATTCCGCCCCGGATATACGGAAGTGCACAAAATAAGTTGGGAGAAAAAAGTTTTTCGAAGGGAAGTGCATGAGAGCACAACCTGGATGACGTGGGCGTGTATGTGTGTAAGCTTTCAATTCCAATTAGCCAGATTGCCAACTTTTTTTTTCGCCATCTCTTCTTTTATCGCTTTTGTAGGCATCTCATATGCCCCAGAAACTCTTCTTCGAAAACTTTTTTCCCTCTAAAAGATTTATGAGCATTTCCTAGGAAGGAAGACGGTAATAATCCAGGGGACCACGTGTTTTTTTTTGTTCTCCGAGACGGGTGAGCAATGTGGCTCAATAGCTCAATTCGCTGGCCCGCTTCAAAGTTTCTGAACTGCTCTTCGAGTCTCTTGTTTTTTTCTTTTCTTCTTTTTTCGGAGGTCTTTTTATTGTTTTTTCTTTTTAGAATGAGTCTAGTATTCCCTTATATGTATATTTTTTCCTGAGAAAAAAATAAGCAAGGAAGTGAAAAAAAGTAATCGGAGATAGAAAATTTATTCATAAGTGTCAGGTCAAATTTTGCCGTGGGTGTCAAATTGAAGGCTGACCTTAGGAATTTTGATTTTTTTTTTCTAACCCTCAAACTTAGAAAATTTAGAGTCACGTGAAAACCATTCTGCAGAAAAAATTCTTTGTGCTCTCATGGCAAATTATCTACCGTATGCCGGCTCCTCCCTTCTCCAATTTATTCGGTTTTTTGACAACTCTAATCGGAGCTAATCGTCTCGATCGTGCCTCGCCATCCGCTAAACTCCGCCCACTTTTCTTTCTTTTTTTTGAAACCATTTACTTCTCATTTCTGCTGCCTCGGTTCAATTTCTTCTTTTCTTTGTCTTTTCAATCTTCCAAAATGTGGGCGGGGCGTTCTTCCTCAAAGCTTGAAGAAGGAAGAAAACAAAAACATGGTTAGAGTTTCGGCGTCCACAATTTTTTATGCACCCACCTCCTTTTTTGTTGGTTTTTTCTTCTGTTTCATTTTTTGATTCCAAAAAAAGAAAAGGAATTGAGAAGACACCAATTTCCGTTTCACGAACTTCTCTTTTTAAGCACTCCCAGGAAAAAAGCCACCCACTTAGATTTTCCTGACGCCTTCAGAATCCATTGACCAGTATGACTTGACCTAGATGGTCCGCGGAGCAGGTCCGCCTTTTTTTCTGATTCAATAGATCTTCACTGTGTCTTTTGGCGTGGGTTCGTAATTAAAAATGGACGACGCGATCATCCTCGTTTCATGACGTGATTTCTCAAGTGGCACTGGGTCTTTTTTTTCTTTTTGACTTTTCTATGAAACGTTAGGAGTCTATAGATTGGGGAGGGGTTCACTTTCTAGTTCTCAAAAATCTAAAATGATGTGTCAAGTGATTTTTTGAACACTTCCCTTTGAAAACATCCCGCACAAAAGAGAAGATGTATCCAACAACGTTCGTAATTAGCCGCACTTTTCTTCGAAGGTTTCACTCTCACATGAATGGGCGGTAATATTCTTCCCTTTATTCTTCTTCTTTGCCACCATCACCATACCAATTGTCATCTCATCGCCTTTTCAAATCAGTGCATTGTTCGTTAAACGGAGCATTCGCCTCATTCTCCATTCATTTTTCTCACTCTTCCTCCTCTTCAACATGTCACACAGGCTCACGTTCCTTTTCAGTCAAGTATAGGCACTCCGTCAGAAAATCGCTGGCTTCCTCTCTTTTTTTTTCTCCCTAAACACAGAAAATTGCAAGTTCCCATAGCCTTTTTATCATGCGCATTATGCTCGAAAGTTGATGTTGTCTTAGTTCCGTTCCTGCGTCATTCTCAACTCTCATATTGAATTGATGAAGCATAATCGGTCTGACATTTTTATTTTAGCTTTACTTGTGGTTCTGCATCTATCTCGTCTACTATAACAGTATGGGCTGCCACTTCTCTCGCACATCGTCCACCGAAGATATCCGCAAGAACATGGAGAAGGAGAGAGGTAGTGATGGAGTCGAGGGATACTGTAATGTGTATATTGAATTTTCAGAACCAGTGGTGAAGAAGGCTGTGCCGGCAAGCCGGGCACCAGCGCAGGAGCTTCGTAGCGCCAACAACGGCAACGTCTTACAGATTGCCGGAAAGCCAATCATGTAGGTTGGGGATGAGGGATTACTGTCGATAGGAGAAAACTTTGAACCATTGTTAAGATAATAAAGGATAGCTGAAATTACTCAGAGAGTCCCGAAATTTCTGTTTTCTTAAAACAGGGGTTCTAGAAGTGGTTTATAACCGTCAAGGTTGCCTGATTATACCTTCGCTTTTGTGAGGTATCAAACATTTTTCAACTTACGGGAGTTTTTTAACTCTATGAAAAAAAAAATGTAAATGATTGATAACGTATCGATTAAAGGAACCGAGGAAAACTGTCTCAAATTTAACAGTGACCGTGTTCCTCTAATAGAAGCACACCCAAACCGTCAACTTTGATCTCAAGCCTCTCGGTTCTTGAGAACGATATCGATATTTTTTCAACGAAAACATTATTAATGGGGGGGGGTGGGGTATTGTGATCAATAGTTTATTAGTTGTCAAAATTCCGATAGCTTTCAAAAGAATCGAGATAATTGAGCTTGATTGTTGCGGCAGGCTTATATTAGAGGAAATACGGTAGTTTCTTATCTTATAGGTTATACGGTTTTACTACCATCTCCCTTTTTACGATTCATCCGGTGATTCATAACTACCATAGTTCCATAGACTTTTACAACCATCAATTAGAGCTCCATGCTTATATAATTGCTTTCTGAATTTTATAAATTCAAAGTAAATCTTGTATCTCTTTTTTACGAGCCTACTGTAGTTTTACGACGTTTCCATTGGGCAGATTCGAAAAAATGAAGATTTCAATGTGGAGCTCATAAAATTAATGACCCACTTTCCCATCTACCGTAGTCTAACAGAAAAATTCAATTACCGAAAAGTGGTGTTCTAAATGGAATGAATCGTTTAAGATGGCTTAACACGCCTACGGGTAGTAAAAAGCCTTTTACTGAAAAAAAAGAAAATTGGCTCATCAATTTTATTGGGTATACTGTAGCTCATATCTTTTTCTGAGATCCCATCAAAGGTTTAAACGTCACCATTGAGGATTAGACTCAAAATGAGGGACCATTTTTTCCGACCTTCGGGAACTTCAATTTTGGAGAACAGAAAAAAAAGGATAAATCTAAATCAGAAAATGTTCTTTTTTCAGCGAGGTAGAGAGCGCAAGTCAGGCTGATTTCTTCCGTATGCTGGACGACAAGATCAACAGGGTAAGTTGCGGCGGGAATTTATCGGAGATTACATCCGTAGAAGTGATATCCAATAATCACTATCAAATTAATTTTTTCAGGGAAAAGGTGGAGATTCTGATGAGGATTGATGTGTGTGGTGGGAACGATTATGGTTTGGTGTCCTATTCGAGTGCTTCTGTATCATTTCCGGTTTCAACATTCCTCTTTTACCAACACAACGGAATGAATTCAATATCCTGGTGTCTAATTTCGCTTGTATCTATTTTTCCATCCCATCCCTACATTTGTTGCCTTCCCCATCTTTTCATTTTTCTGAAACATTGTCCTTTTTGTCTCCATTATTTTACAAAAAATCACTGTCACTTCTCCTGATGTTCTTCTCTCATTCCAAATGTTTTGCTTCCTCATATCCCTTACCATTTCCGCTTTGTTAAACGGTTCTGTAGTGCGGTTCCCAGCGACCAATCATCCTCTCTCTAGATTTCAACGGCCGTCTTGAATCCAGAAAGTGAGCTTCAGTCAACGATTAGAAACTTTTCACGCCTACAACTCATATTTGGAAAAACAACGCATAATTTATATCTCTCTTAAATCATTTTTGTTCTCTGGGAAACACTTATGTTTCTGGGATTCTCAAACCCCAGAAATTTTCTAGGTTATCAAAATAAATCCAAACTTTGTGACCAAAAAAACATGGGAGGCAAATTGAATCAAATTCACATCTGTAATTTGGTTAACAGGTCCCGAGGAAACTTTCTTGTCCTTTTTTCCTGGAAACGTCACCAATTTTTCTCTTCTTCTCCCAAATTCCTTGCATCTTCTCTTTTTTCTCCTAAATTTTTATCTATGGATCGATGTTCATATGATCAATTTTCTATTTCTTGTCCCTTCAACGAACAATTCATTGATTCTTGTCGATTTGGCTATGTTACCCTCCTTCCACACACATTCTCTCTATATCCTTCTCGTTTCAGAATAATAAATATTTTGGCAAGTATATGAATGTGTTCATTATAATTTCTTATTCTCACACACTCATTTACTCCAAGAGAGAGAGAGAGAGCCCATTTTTCTCTTCTTACACCGGTGGGAAACACGTGAGTCGGAGACACCAAGAAGTGCACTTTTTCTTATTCTTCTTTTCTTCTGTCTTCTCATTTTTCTTAGTCTTCCACAGATTTTTTAATCCCTGTCTCAAGTACCAGAAGACAAACGAGCTCAACGAATTTGTGATGTTTTTGACGTTTTTAAGCAGTTTTGTATGTTTGTGGGTTGACGAATTTGTCATCGAATCACATTAGGACGGTCTCGTGTTTCAGCAAACCCAATTATTAAAAGGTGCCTAATTTCCTATACACCAGACGACATAAACGAATCTCAAACGCTCAAATTTAATAAGGACTCAGAATCGGGGGCATAGTTTCTCACAATATGTTTGGACATTTGATCCGTCTGAGAACGAGTCAAAACCTCAAAACATGTTCTCTCGTGGTCCCGGATGCAATTATCTCTTTTCGCAAAGTCTCCCGCGTTCTCAATATGCTTCGTGTTACAATTGTTCTGTTGCTCGAAGGTCCCCCTCCCGTTGTTTCTCGGGTCATTTAGCCACCTTTTCACTTCCGCCGTTTCTTTCTTGCTGTGTATTTTGATTCCGAGGTCAAAGCTACACGATATTCAGGTTTGATTCTTCTGAATATCCTACTAGAGTTCAATATATGCAGTCGGATTACAATAAGAGGATTAGTATTATACTCTTGATAAGGTTTCTGCCGGTTCTTTGCTGATGAGATTTTTTGGAATATCGGAAGAAGGAGCATCATACATCAGGCTTAGCAATGACTTTGATTGTTAGGGATTAGTTCGATTTTGAAGCGTTTTAGATTTTTTTTTAATTTTTGGAAGCTTATTTCCTTTTTTTTTGAGATGTACTAAATTATATTTCTTCTCATTTTCTATTGAAAACTTTTTGAACTTTAAATTAATGTAAAATTCTCATCGGGTATTTCGGTCTTCACAGATAATTTTAGTCCTTTAGAACTACATAAGCCGTTCAGATGACGACACAATCAATGAAATTTAGAAAACGTGTAAAAATAAAGAACAACTAAGAGTTGATGATCGGAATTCTCGTTGAGGACCAAAAATAACAGTTGAGACCCAAAGTTTCCGTGTGAGCTTTGATTTTCAATTTTTACCCTGACAGCATGATCATTCAAAACTTTCTAACATCATTCAAATTCCTTAAGCAACAATTTCACGAACTTTACGCATATATCGATTTTCTATATCAAATAATTATAGCTTATATGTCATGTGAATCCTTTCTCAAGCCAGTAATTGTTCAAGCAATTCTGTGAAAAATTGTTTAAAATGTTATGAAATAAGCTTAGTTGGCTTCCTTTTCTTTCTTTCAATCAATTTTTGAAGGAACTAAAATTACGAATTTTGGAGAACGTGAGATGTTGAATTAACGTACGCTGATAGATCGTCATTCTCAAACCGTCAGCTTTCAGCTAGTCTAACTCGGTTAACCTAAAAGATATCAAAAAATGTTCCATTGACAAGCTGATTTGAATTTCATAATAAGCATTTTGTCAGTTGAACATTTTGTTATTTCTTTTACAGAAAACGAGATATTTGGGTTTAACGTTGAAGGTTATGTAGACACTAACATAATAATCCCTAACTTTACACTTTGAGCCAATTTATCTAGATTCTTATGAAAGATATCAAATTTTTGTTAATTGAACGAATATTAATTAAATCATGATGAACATTTGGTCAGTTGACTACTTTTTGATATCTTGCACAGGAATAGAGAAAAATTGCCTGATAGTTGAAAATTAGTGATGCAGGTCATTTAGAGTGCCAACGGTAGTTGCTGCCTCAACATTTCGCATGAAAATTATGTTGTCTAATCAGTTTCCAGAACCACTATTAACCCGTTGCAGCACTTATTTGATTCCGTAACCTGTTATCCTCAGGGATTGAACAAATCCATATTTTCTTAACGCAGTCGTTTGAAGTTTGTGCTTCGACTTCTTGACGTAGTCATTTTCAAATCCAACGATTTCCTTGAAAAGCAGTTTGTGGGAACTGACACCTAAAACTCTTTCGAGAGCCAAATCCGCCGACTAGGTTCTCAGGTTCTCAGAGCCAACATTTAGTATGCAAATCCTTTCTTGGGGTGCGCGGAATATATTTTCGAGAACTTTCATAGTGACGTTTGTTTATTCATTATTGTGAGAACTACATGGTTGTCTGCTTTGCGGTTTTATTTCCCCAATATTCAGCGTTCTCATGACAGCCTATTTACTAGTTGCTTCCAGTGTTATACATATTCTTGAACTTCATATTTTTGGTTCTCCTAGATGCGGACATAAGGCATCTGATGTGCTGGTTCATTTTGACAAATGAAAAGCTGCTCCGGACAGAAGAAATAAACCGCTCACAAGGTTTATTCTCGTCATCGTCGTCCTCGTCCTCAAATAAATCTTCTTCATTTTTCCCGTCGTAAAATTTGCAGTCACATTCAGAAGACAAACAGCAACGGCGCTTCCGATTGACGTTTCTCCGCTCGCTATATTAATTCGACATCTTTCGTCATGTCTAGAAATCCTATTTTGTAGTGTTTATAGGATTTATGGATTTATGGATTTGAGAAGGGAAGAAATGGCATGTGAGGAGTATATACGTTCCCACAATATTTATATTTCTCACGACTGAGAAGAAGAATGAAAAACTCTTTTCTTCTTCTTCTCCTTCTCAACCAGCTCTCCCATTATTCCCGCTGCACAGACCTATTTCTTTCTCGTTTTTTCTTCACTCTTCTTCATTTTTCTCAAATCCATTAGATAACTTTTCCTGAAGATTTCCGAAAACGTCGTAGAAAGAAGACTCCAATGTCCTAATCAAGAAGCAACGTCGGCTCGACTCCTCCCACGTTTTTCTCCTTGCTCCTCAGTATGCATTTCTCTTAGATAATCCTTTAAAGTTTTTTTTTCTCCTACTTCTGGCTCAGAGGCTCTCATCTCGTTCTGCTCACTTAGAGCAAGCGACGAAAGAGTTCTCAGGAAGTCGATGAGGTCATAATTTATTTAGTAATATGAGCGTTTGGATTTTCAAGAGTCAGACTCATATTCGACAAGTGTATCTAGGGAAACCTTTTAGTGGAAAATTTCTTGTTTTTAGCCTTTTTGTTATTGTGTAGCTTTTCCCGAAGAGTGATCATTAGCTGAATAAAAAAATGAGAAGGAAAAAATACAGTACCGGCCAATAATATTTACGAAAACGTATTTTTCATTTGACTTTCTACCGTTTGGACCATTTTCAAAAGTCTGGAGCTCGACTGTCAAGTTTCCTATCAGTTTGAAAGTTTTAGAGGGTGTAAAACAAACCTGGATTAAAAACTTTGCATTTGCCGAATTTTTGGAAATTCCCAAATAGCAAATTTGTAGATTTCTAAAAAACACTCATTTTACCCTCTTTTTGAACTGAAAACGTGAAAAAAAAACGGTTCCTGGACGTTTCAGAACTCGATAGTTCAAACCGGATATATTCCGGAAAAAGTGTTTAAAAAAGTAGAAAATTTGAAAAAAAATCGAAATATTGAAAACGTTGGCTTCTGTTTCCGAACTGTTGGCTTCTGAAACATTGTGTTTCTGAAAAGTCGGGTTCTGGAACGTCCAGAAGCCAAAATTTTAAATCTAAGTTTGTTTTACGCTATTTAAGTAGTTTTAAAATGATCAGAAAGTTAATACCTGAGCTCCAAACTCTTGACAATGGTCAAAATAGCCGAAAAATCAACTGAAAATAAGTATTTGTATATCTTAATGACTGGTTCTGTTTGTGTCTTATTATCAGTCTCTATCAAATGGTCAGTGCATATTATTTGCTCGCATTTCGGCGGGAACTTAAGTGGGATGCTAGTTGCCTACTAAAACTACTATCAGAATAACATTCAGTTATTTGACCCCACAGAGAATTTCGCCTTCCTGTAACCTTGGCTTCCGGTGGCTTGAAAGCTTTTTTTTCAAAAAATCTTGTTTAAAACATGAGCATTCAAAAATTTTAGTTCTCTCCTCGTTCAGTTTTTCTCTTCTTCTTCATCTTCTTCTTCAAAAAAAATTCAAGGAACTCAACTACCAGACAGCGTACGTTCTGAAGTGGATGTGCTCTTATTCTCCGTTTGCCTTTTTTTCATCCTGTCCTTTTTGCCTCTCGAACATCGCCCTGTGTGCACAGAAGAAACGCAGTCAACTGTGAACGTCCCCCTAAAACCTCCCCGTCCTTTTGGCTTTTCCGAAATTTTGTGTCCTTCCCGGGGAGTGCACAAAGTATTCAACCCACACTTTCATTAATGAAAGAAAATGTGAGGGATGTCGTGAAGTCGTCCTCAAATGAACACGCCTTCTACAAATTGATTGGTTTGGGGTGCTTCGTTTTTTTCGTCTTCACCCGTGCCAAATGCGTTTTTGCATGTCTTTGAAAAAAAGAACAACATGACAACTTCAAAAGCACTTTTCGAGTGAATTCACTTTTTTTTCCACTTCCTCTAGAAATAAGTTTTTTTTTCTGTATATTCTGGCAGTTCTCAATTATACTGAGTGATTTTGATCAGAGCCGCTTGCCCAATATCTCATAAACTCAGCGGATCAACATGTGTGTGGTTTCTGGAGCCTTAGCTTCTTCTGATTCATAATGTAGGAGCATAAGACAATTTTTTATGTAATCCACTACATTTTCTTATATTGTCAAATACAAAACAGTTACAATATTATTATACACACTTTGAGAATTCTGTTCTTTTTGTTATCCGTATACATATCCTGACTCATCTGACTCATTTCATCTTCCACCAAATATTTCGATTGTTAGAATCTATCATGGAGGCAATCGAGCACATGATGAGCAACTTGGAATTGGATGATGTGAAGTGCAATGTATGCTTTCATGTCAACCGCGAACCATTCATTTTTGTTCGCTGTGGCCACACAATTTGCGCTGGATGCGGTGGACGTTGGCTTGCCAGCTGTACTTACTGCCCAATGGTAATAAAAAAGGCTGCTGAAAAAATGCTAAAGTAGTTGTTTTCAGTGCCGAACTCAAGTGAAGGAGGTGGAGATTCATCACGAAATGAAGGCAAAGGCGGAGGAATATTTGAGACGTCATCCAGGTAAGATTTAGAAAAAAAGTACTATTACAAGGTTGCTGAATGCCGAACCAGAGATAGTTCTATACTAATTTATTTAATAATTTTAGGAATTGAGTTTTCGCTACAAAAGAACCTTTGTCTGAAACTACCGTTTTGTCTCAAATAGAAGCTTACCCCTTACGTACATGTGAGGTCAATAATCTCGGTTCTTTTAACAGATATCAACAATGTTTCAACTGGTAAATTATTCATCATAATATCACTAATATTTAGTCAGTTGACAATCTTTGATACCTTTTAAAATAACAGAGATAATTGAGATTGAAGTGCGCGTATACTGTGGGCATCTATTAGAGCAGATACGGTTTTTTACCAAAAACGCTTGAATTAGCTCGGCTGTACTCGTGTCTGCATGTATGCATTTTGCAGAGCAAGAATCGCAACACGACATTCGTTACGAGCAGAACATGCATGAGATGGTTTTCTGGTCCATTCAACAACGCAAACAGCCAGGAGACGAAGACGTCGTGTTCTTCGGTCCACAACCAATCATGCCACCACACTTTTGGTATTTTTCGTGTAATTTTTCGAAACCAATATGTTCATTTTTCAGCCCAGCGGAAGCCGCCGACTACTACGAATCGGTTCGAATTCACAACATCCGGCAGCGCCTCGACGTGCTCAGAGATCGAATCGGTGAGCAGACCACACTTGTTCAGCAGCAGTATCGTGAAGAGATGTTCAATCGTATGTTCTATCAGAACGAAGTCTCTTACAGAGACGAAGACCACGAGTGGCAAATGATCCACGGGCGTGGATTGGTCCGTGTCCCACGTGAGTCGGGGAAAAATGCTTTTAGCGGCGATTTTCACCGATTTTTGCACCGATTCGGCTGGTTTTTCATGAAAAATTGCAACATTTTCAGGTTCGACCAACAGAAACTATTGTCCACTCCGCTTCCGTCGGTCCCACAGCAGCTGAATTACTCGGCCCTAACTTGAAATGTTCTCCCGGTTCTCTTTACAATTCCCGATTGCTTCTCGTCTCTTCTCATGTCTCCAGAAAACAATTTGATACCATTCTTGCTGTGAAATTCTTTTCTCATTCCTATTGTTTATTGAAATCCCAGAAATCTAAATATTTTTTTAAAGCCACCATTTACTCTTTGAATCGCAAAAAATAAACATATATTTGGATTCCGTCTTGATAGACATCTCATCCCACCCGAAATGTCCGCGTCCCTCTCGCAGTCGCTAGTCCGCGCGGCCGTGTACTACTCGTGGACAAGAACAATTTTCCAATAATAATAATACATTTTTCATACATTTTCACGAAAAAAGTTGCACTTTTTGAGGAGAAACGAAGACTAAAAAAATGTCACGCATCGATGACCGAATTTCAAGGATCCGGGGTACGTTACAAAACGAATTCAAGTGTGAAATTGACGTCAATGATGGATTCTGCACCGGATGTGTGGTTCGTCGAGCTCCAAAACCTTCGATGACAGCTCAAAACTTCAGTCAGTCGCCACTTCTGAAGCTTCGGAGCGTCGTCTTCTGCAATTTCCTCGACATTTTCGAAAATGGCACGGGTAATTATTTTTCTTCTCTCTCGAACACAACAAAGCCAATCACAAAGCTAATCATTTGAATTCTCAAAATATATTTTCAGAGAACTGAGTATGATGATCCTATTGAGATTGTGCGAATGGCTCGCCTCGCAGTCAAGGAAGCTAACATGCGAGCGACAAGAATGCAGGGACAGACTACCCAGCAGTTGATGCAACGAGTGAAAGATTTGAAATATTGGAGTGGAGAAATCGATAGGTTTATCCTCATTTTCAGTATTTTCAACTCATCAGAAAGTTGCAGAGAGCTTGCGGATGTTAAGGAAGAGCACGACGATCTTCTCCGCTGCTACCGACGTCTTCAACTCTGTTTGGATATCACTGGTCGAGCAACTCGTTGCAACGAAAGTTGCCTCGCTGTTCGCCGCAAGAAGGTCCAAGTCGGCGACCACACTTCGGATAGAGTGGATATGGAGCTTCATAAGGAGAAGGAGTTGATGTCTGAGACTGTGAAACAGATGAAAGAAGTTGGAGAACGTGTGGAGAGACAGCTAGAAGTGAACCAGGCAGCTCGGAAAAATCTTCTCCGTGACTTGACTCTGAAGCAAGAAGCGATCAGTTTGGATCACAAGTCTGTGGCCATCGGAGCTGATGGAACTAAGGCGGTGGTTCGAACTCCAGATGGTGATCGCTTGGATTTTCGGTGTGATTTATAGATACAGTTCATGGGAAAATATCGATTTTTCAGTGAGGGAGCTCCTCTGCAACGTATGAGCGAGTACTCGGAATGGATTGAGAATACTGGAAACAACTTGAACTACGCGGCTCGCGCAAGAGTACATAGTCGAAAAATTGGACAGGTTTGTTTTTCATTAAATCACTGTGAAAAATCTTATTCTTCAGAAGTTGTGTCAATCGCTTCGAGAATTGGCGTCACAGTTGCGTACCGAAGCGATTGCCGTGGAGGCTCTTCTGAAGGATTCAGTCCGAAACTGGCAAGAATGGAAGGACAATCTGCATTCTCAGGTTACTTCAAGTCTCGTAGTGTGATAAAACGAAAATTTTTCAGGTTAACGGAAAAGATAAGGAAATAAAGAATGCCGATGGTGCCATTGAAGAAATCTCGTTCAGCTTGAAGCAAAAAAGTGGACCATTGCAAGTTGCGCTTTCTCGTCAAAATCAACGTGGACTCCGTCCAGGAATCGAGTTGTGTAACGATAAAGCACAACATGCTCTGCACCAAGAATTGATGATGCTCAAGGGGACGTTTTTGAGTCTTGAGAACCAATTGGGTACGTCATAATAAGTTTTTATCTCATACGTAGTCGAAATTATTTTGCAGACAAAGCCAAAGAGAGTCGAAAGAAGTTGGAAAACGACCGAGACAAGCTTCAGCGCAAGTTGGACATCTGCGATCACAATTTGACTATTGACAACGAGATTCTGCGACAAATTCGTTCTTCGTATCCACACGAAATTCAACTTTCCGGATTTTTGCTGAGTGAAACGAAGGAGCATCGTTGATCATTTCACCATAGAAAACTGCATCATTTTTCTACAATAATCAAAAGTTTTCATGCCACTCTGATATTTTCCAACTCTTTTTTTTCCCATAATAACACTACAATGAAGAAAAATTCCATTACAAAGTAACCATGTTTCTTCGAATTGTAACAGTCAACATGTTTTTAAGTTGATGTTGTCAATTTACATTTTCAGAGACCAGCAAATCATTCTTATAATAAATAAATGGAGTGGTGTCTGTCCTCTTCTTTTCTTCTTTGTCTGTCATTTCGTTTCTTCCCAAAAGACAAGTTTCTCAATAAAAATCCGCCGGACACATTTGACCTGCCGTAAAACTTACATGGTTGGCAGGTAAAAAGAACAATAAGAAAAAATCTCGAAGATAAAAATTGGAAGAGCGAAGCGACGATCTCGCGCCGTCGGCGCAACAGCTAGCCGTTTGAAAAATGTACTGCGAAAAAACCAGAATCGAGCTCTTAGAAAGTTCAGAAAGCCGCCTTCTCCAAGCACTTTTTGTTTTACGGTGTCTGATAGTTTTCCATTGATAACAAATCTATAAACGTTTTAAGTGTTTCCTTACAAACCTTCGGTTGATCTTGTTTCGCTTTTTTTTAGAATAAGAATTTGCCTTTTTCACCGAAATGATTTTTTTATCCTACGAAATCTCACGAAACGTTTTCCATACTGTCTTTTCTTGGTCGTGTTTCATGTAATACTTCAACCATTTTTTATTTTCATTCTCAAATCGATTATATACATAGCCCATGTTTTCCATAACGTTCCGGTCAGATGGGGAATGCAGCAACCACGTCTGAGTCGTTGCCGTGTGTGCGGAGAGTACGTCGCCGTGTTTGCGGAGAGTGCTGTGTACTCCACGAGGACAAAGAGGTTTTCTTGTGAATTTTTTTCATTTCTCAGACTTTAAAGCGAGTAAAACTACAGTTTCTAAGATTAAAACGTTTTAAAACATTTTGCCACTCCTTCAACACATTAGCGCAATTGACCGACGTTATAAAATGAATTTCAGCTCGAAATCGCTGTGAAAAATGAATTCTGACCCAAATACGCTGTTCTTCGAACTTAACTTCGTTCTCTTCGATTACCGCCGCGAAATTCTGTCCATTATTTCTTTTATGTCATCTACAGATCAATTGAAATTATTTTGTAGCCGTGTTTGACGATGAAAAATGTGAGTTTTTTTTCTTGAATAGCGAAATCGGTCCAAAACCCTCATAATGACGCAGGATACCATTGATTCCCCAAGTTTGAATACAAATAAAAAGTTTTCAGATTTCCGAATATAAAAATTCAAAAAAAGAGATATGGATCACCCAATTGGAATACGAATAACATTTGATTTCCCGCTGAAATGAAGAAAAGTGGCTGAAAAGCGGTTCCGCAACTGGATGAAGATAGTTCCAGTCGGGAGTTGAACGCGGAGAAGACAAACGAACAAAATCCGAATCACATACCATTGGAAGGTTGAGCGGATGGCTCGTCAAGCAGTCAAGAAAGCCAATCTGCGAGCGACTGTGATGCCGGAAAGACTGCCGATCAGTTGATGCAACCAGGATTTATATTATTTTGTTGGAGAAATCGGTAGGGTATTTTTCTGCAATCCTAACTAATTAAAAAACTTTTAGAGTTTGCCAATGTTGAGGAAGAGCACAATTTTTTCCGCAGCTACCGATATCAACTCAGTTTGGAAATTAGTGGTCTAGCAAGTGGATGCAACTGAAGTTGTCTACCCTTTTGTTGCAAAAGGGACCACACCTTCGAAATGATGTGAACGTTCATGAGAAGAAGGAGCTGATGTCAGAGACTGAGTTGAAAACTTGAATTTAAAGCATGCGGAGAGACGTATAAAAGTGAACCAGGCAGCTCGTAAAAATCCTCTCCATGATTTAACACTGAAGCAAGAAGCGATCCGTTTGGACCGCAATTTTTCGGCCATTGGAGCTGTTGAAAATACGGCGGTGCCTAGAACACCTGATGACGATCTTTTGGATTTCCGGTATGTGTCATCTTGAAACGGCTTATGGTTAAAAAAATCGAATTTTCAGCAAAGCGAGGCAACTCTTGAGGTCAACGGACAAAACAAGGCTCTATCTCATTCAGATTGCAGAGTTGTCTTATTATGCAGGCTAGCCTCTTGGCATACCACATTGCTGAAAAAGCGACTTGTTCCTTTCCAGAGTCAATCAGGTAACTAAAATATCTATTTTCCCTCACAAAGTCATAATTATTACAGAAAACGCTAAAACGACAGAATAGAGAAAACCGCCAAGACAGACGGTCAATTCGCAAAAATCCGCGACAACAAGTAGATTATTGACGACGAGTTTCTCAACAAAATCGTTCATTGTTCCCCATATTCATACATTTTGACTCTTACGAGACATACTTTTTTGAATTCCCGTTTATTCGAAAAAATTACTTATTTTTCAAACATTGGGTGTTTTTTTACTTTTTCTTCGTTTTTGTCTTTAGTGCAATCATTATATTATCTTCATTTTCCATTCGATTATGCAAAACGGAAAACAGTTTTCCGATAGTCCTGTTTGTTTTCAAATAGCGGCAGTGTGTGTGCAGTGGTCACCGTGTTTGCGGAGAGTACGTCCACTCGCCGTGTACTCCAAGAGGACAATCGTGTTTTCTTGTATTTTTTTTAACTTTCAGAGAGTAAAACCAGTTTCCAGGTTTGAGTTTCAGGAAAACAAAGTCTATTAAACAACTCTCGATGTTCATTACAACAAATTGGGAGCATTCGGCAGCTTCCTGGAACCGATATGACCTCCGAATCGGAGTAAAGAAGAAATTCAGCGTCAAATATGCAAATTTTCAAGTTTAACTACGTCATCTTCAAAGGCTGTCGGGAAATTCTGCCCATCATTTCTTCCCTGGCATCAGGACGCCGTCAGAAGTTAATTTTCAGTCGATTTTGTTGATGAAAAAAGTGAGTTTTCTTTGGAGACATGCAACCGGTTAGAACGCTCTTGTTAACAACACTACTTGCCTTATTTATCGCAGTTTAGATACCCTAAATTCTTTTTCAGAGTGTCGAATACAAGAAGTCGAGTGAAGAATTGTGTATCGCTCATCTGAAATTCAAGTTCCAGTCAATTTGTGGTAAAATGAAGGTTGAATTGTCGCTTTCTACGTCGCCGTGGATAGTGACGCCTCCACAGCTGAACGAACATTGCGGGCTGACAAAAGTGAAGTTCGTACTACGGATTAAGAAACTGGCAAAGCAAAACCTGAAGAAATCCTTTGAGGGCTCCAAGAAGTTTCAATCAACGCAATGAAAATAGCAATTGGCGGAAAGAAGTTGATGCATGCTTGTAGTTGACGTGATATGACCAGAACTTGTGCGGATAACTAATGTTTAACAAAGATGCTGGGCTCCGAAAGATGATTCATGTCACCGCCGTCTTTTATTATGAATGATACCTTGATGGAACTTACTGGTTGATGGATTTTACTATGGAGGTTATCATTGGAAGAGTACGGGACTTTCAGCGCTTATCAGGTACGGCATTCTCAGTTTCCCAATGTAAGCTGGTGAATTTAGTTTCAGAAAACACGACTTTGGCGCACAAAGAGAGTTCGGTCCGTCGCCGAGTTCTCCAAGTGACGGACCTCATTGATGTCGCATGTTCAGCCCAAATTGTGGACGTATGGCATATGCCGGAGGAGTGGAATCAAGTTGAGCGTCCGGAATTTCAACGAAAGAAGATCTAGCAGATCAAGGGATATTTTCTTGACAATTCGACATTTGTTGAACGCCCTGAATTTAATGTGAACATCTGTTGATAAGCTCGGGTCTCGAATTTTTTCGCGATTAGAGTAGATGAGGACGCGGAGCTTGGTTAGAACTTCAGATGATTCAGATCCATCCGTAAGTAACTTTAATGTTTTTTATGAAATCGGATATTGACCGAGTCTGCAGTGGTCGTCGCCGTGTTTGCGGAGGACGTCCACTCTGCCGTGTACTCCACGAGGACAAGAGGATTTTTTTGAAAATATTCTTTCACAAAAGCCTGTTAAAGGTAAATTTTCAGGAGGAAAAAGCAATTAAAAATCAGCCTACGTTTACTGCTGCCAACTGGGAATAATTGACAACTTCATCGAAATGATTTGACCTCGAAATCGGAGCAAAAGCGAAAATCAGGCCAAAGTATGCAATTTATCAGGCTTATTTTGGCAATCTCCGAGTTCCGACAAAACGTTTTTGCTGGCACGATGAAATCCTATGACGATGTATTTGGGTCGGTTCCGACCGTGGAATAAGTGAGTATTTTCATAAACAACGGAGCCGGTCAAAACGCTCATATTGATGCGATATAGCTTTCCATTTGTTTGATTAACATTTAGAATATGTTTTCAGAGTGCAGATTATGATGATTCGAGTAACAAAGATGACTTTCCTGAAATACAACAGGAAGGAAGGCCCAAAAATAGAACCCAATCCGTCGTTATCCTCTTCGCCGCTGGTGGTCCCGCTCTGTTTTTAATCTTTTTTGTCGCGTTTTGACATAATTTTTATGCACATTTCTCATCATTTATTTTGACCAGATCTTTTTTAGTTCCCATTTTTCACACTTCCATTCTTTGTTTCGAAAATCTTGTTTCAAAGTTTCGTTTTTTTTCAACTGAAAGTTTTCTTGCTTTTTTTATTGATTTTCCGTCAATTGTTCATTGATTTTCCGGGAATCAATAAGGCACCCAATACAAGAATAAAAGTTTTCGATCGTTCGACTCCTTTTTTGGTCATATTCGCATTGATGTTTCCTATCATTTCTATCTTATCTTTTTTCACTGTTTAACGTACAATAAAATAATTTTCAGGGGAAAGAATGACTGCGGTTATGTCAGATGTTATCCGATTCATTTCCGATGGAATTGCTAATTGCAACAAGCCCGAATATTTGGCTAAATGGGCTGAAAAGGCTATGAGAGAATTTCCTTCCTGCGGATATGCTTTGTCTTCAAAACGCAAAATTTGGAGACGCCATGTGAGAAGGTAGCAGTCTTTTTCATAAACAGTAACTTCGTAATTTTTGAAATTTCAGTATGGCCCAGCAACTTGGAAGGATGCTGAAGGAAGTCGAAGAATTCGAAGGATATTCGCTAATGGAGAAATTGCAATTGGCTTTTACTTTTAGTTGTCCGGTCAGCAACGAATTTGTGCAAAAGTAAATTTGTTATGAGACTCGAAAATCAATAATAACATTTTGCAGGTTGAGAGACGCAAAGTTCGAAATCGAACAGGACGAAAGAAAAAGAATCACCCGTTTCTGTACAGAAGATGAAAGGATTGTTCGATTTTCCGATCACAAGCATGGTTTAAAGCATTTTCAAGGAGTTCAATGCCCGCATAATTCACAGCCGAGAAGAGTTAGAAAGTACGTTTGTTTTCAACTATGAGATTCTATAATCAGCCTTTTCTAGCAAAAGGATGTCAGGAAAAAAAGGACAAGGTCAGCAGGACGTGGCAAATGGAAACCCAAGTTCAGAAGTTTCCGCTGCTTTCAATGTCATCAGATACATTTCTGATAAAATCGGCAACTATGAAAAGCCAGAAAGTCTGAGTAAATGGTGCAGAGAAGCATTGAAGGAATGTTCGCCTCAAACTTTGATTCGTATGAGAAGCAGGTAAGTAGGTTCATCTTCATATTAAGAAAAATTATTATCAAACTTCAGTGTACGAGATAAACTCGGAAGAATTGAACGCTTGGAAGGATATTCATTGATGGAGAAGTTACAGCTGGTCTTCATGTTCAGTCTGCCAGTCAGTGATGAATTTGTGAAACTGTAAGTAGGTTTTAACAATAATGAGCCAATGAAAACATTTTGCAGGCTGAAAGAAGCAAAGTTCAATATCGAACAGGACGAAAAAAAAAAGAATCCGTCGTTTTTCTACAGAAGATGGAAACATTGTTCGATCCTCTGACCACCACCGTGATGTGAAATATTTTCAAGGAGTCCTTTGTCTGAATAGTTCATTCCAGAAACGTGTGAATGAGTAAGTTTTACTCAACTGTGATGTTCTATCAGCAGTTTTTTTTCAGCGACAACATGGCCCGAGAGCAAGAACAAGAACAGCAAGACATCGAATATGAGAATCCAGGTCCAAATCGTCAAAAAGGCAAGGAGAATCCAGTTGCAAACATGTTAATTGAACCGAAGCAAGAAGTAACTGATGCAGAAGTCAAAAAAGAACCAACTGAAGATATGCCGGTTCTGAAAGAGCCAAAGCAGGAAGTAATGGAGCGGCCGATCAAACAGGAAATAGACGAATACATTGATTACGGAGTAGATGCCGGTCGAGCATTTAATGGACGCATCAATTATAAGGACCTGGATAATCAGAAGGGGTATTACCCGGGATTCCCTCAAATTGCAAAAAAGCGTGTAAAAACCGAAGACGTGGTATCAGAGTCGGCGTCGTCGGATTCCGTTCACCCGAGATTTCCACGAATTGCTAAATCAGCTTCGTCCACACGAGCCCAGAAAAGACGCCAGAATGCAACTACGGATAATGGAAAACGTGTGAAAACCGAAGAGTTCGCATCAAAAGCGACGTCGTCGAATTCTATTGGAGCATCAGCCAAGAAGTAAATTGACACCGGATTCTACAACCGATTGGAAAAATGTGTTCTTTCCAATCCCTCTTTGTTTATTCCTTTCTGTTATTTCTCCCATGATTTATAATCACATCTCTTACCATTTTGACCAGCTTTTTCTTGTTTCTCATTTTTCTCAATCTCATTTTTTTGATTTGAAGATCTTGTTTCAAATTGTTGCTTTATTTTCATTTTATTCTGTAAGGTTTGCTCATTTTTCATTTTTGTGTGCGTTCTCATTTTATTGATTTTGAGTCAATTAATGAGGTACCAAACAGAATAAACGCAGTTTTCGGTAATTCGTTTCCTTTTTGTTATATACATATTGATGTTTACTCTCATTTCTATCTTTTTCATTTGCCTAACATACATTGAAGTAATTTTCAGTGCCAAAAATGAATCTGGATGTGTCGGATATTATCCAATTTATTTCCGACAGGATTGACGATTACAACAATCCAAAAAATCTGAGAAAACGGTGAAAGAAAGCAATGAACGAATTTTCGTCTCGTAGTGAAACGAATTTTGAACGAATTTTCGTCTCTACAGTACATAAAAAGCGAGTAAGTGGCTTTATCTTCCAATTAAGAACAATTTTTTTCAAATTTCAGTGTGCGACATTATCTCGACAGAATACAGACATTGGAAGGATATTTATTGATGCCTCTGGGATAGAAACGAAAGAAGATCTAGCAGGCTGAGGGACATCTTTTTCACAATTCGACATTTGTGGAACGCCCTGTTGATCAGCTCGCGTTTAACATTTTTGGCGATCAAGGGAAAAGAGGACGCGGAGCTTGGTCGGACCAGGATATGATCAAGATCCCTCTGCTAGGCACTTGATGTTTTTAGTGTTTTGTCTTTTCATCTATTTTTGTAGTACTGTTTAATCAATCAAATGGATTTTTATTGAATAAAAACATACGAAATAGTTTTCTATTGCTTTTTTAATTTGTGTTCCATGCAATCTTCCTATTCTATTTTGAGTTTCATCCTCAATCCCATTATTCGAAACGAAATCGATGTTCGCCGAGACTCAATCGGCAGCTGCAATCACGTGTGTGTCGTGGCTGTGTTTGCGGTCGTTAGACCACTTGGTCGTGAACTCCTCGAGGACAAGAGGATTTTCGTGAAAAATATTTTCGTTTTCAGAATCTAAAATCAGTTAGAGTTGGATTTTCAGGAGAAAAATGAAATTAAAAATCTTCTTACATTTATTACCGCCAACTGGGAAAAATTGACAACTTCATCGAAATTATTTGACCTTGAAATCGGAGCAAAAGAGAAAATCAGGCTGAATTGTGCAATTTATCAAGTTTAACTTCGTCATATTCGATTACCGGCTGGGAATTCTTTGCAAAGTTTTTGATGCTACGATGAAATCTCATGAAGCTGCATTTCAGTCGGTTCAGACGCTGGAATGAGTAAGTATTTTCCTAGAAAGCGAAGCCGGTCAGAACAGTTTTAGTGGTGCGATATCGCTTTCGAATTTCCTTCAAATTATGTTTTCAGAAAGACGATTATGAAAACTCCAATAATGTGGATGACTCTACCAAAACTCAAAAGAAAATGGATTGGACGCTACAACATAAATCATTCTGCCGTTATTTTCCATGGCGCTGGTGCTGTCGGCTCATAGCTGAATGGAGATTGCTGATTGCCATATTTTACGTTCGAAATTAAGCTACAGGAGGAACGTAACATTTTGATCAGTTGGAACAAGTTTGAAGCCGGTTCTCATTTTTATAAACCGATTTCATAGGTCTCCAGCAAAAATTCTTCAGCAAAAATTGGCCACATTATGTTTGATTCGTGGGCGGATTGACTGATTTTCCTGTTAAATGACCATTTTTCCGTGGAAAGAATGACTCAAAACAGTGGGTGATTTTTTTTTTTTCAGTTTTGATGCTCAATATACGTTTTCAGAGTACCGACAATGCAGTTCACTGGACCCAAATTCAAAAAAATTGGCCGACTGGATGCTAGAACATCGTTGGCGAGCGCTGTTCAATTTGAAGTTGGAAATAACGCTTTCACAAGACAACGGGAAAGATTTATCTAGCGTGAGATTGAATTGCTGTATTTGACAGGTAGTTTTTAACAATGATGACGAATCAGAATGGATAGAAATTTCAGTGACGAAGAAGCTCGAATCAGAAGATGATTTCACCGTTTGATGTTGTTATGGATGTTAATTCGAACGCTGATTTTTATCGTTGAAACCAGAATAAGCTCTGCCAAATGATCGAAGTGTGCCCGCCAAAAGTCGACGATGGATAAAGAATGCTGGCTCCAGATAGGTAGGTCATTATCAGTTTTCCTGAAGCGTCATAGAAGTTCTCTTGTAGTAAGGTTCCACAAGTTGAATCGCAAGAATCAAGAATGCCAGTCCCCGGTGGATAGTATCTGCGTCGTTTAATCATCGGAATAGTCTCTCTTCTTGATGTTGACATCCTTCATACTGTATTCTGTATTGTCTTTTTTTTCAATCACAAGATAGAACAGTTTTTCTTCTATCCAAACCCCTCATCACGACAAAGTGATCCATCAAATTTATCAAAATCGAAAAGAAAGAAAAAAGTTTCGGAATGACACTTCTTCTTTTTCTTCTAGTTTTCTTTTTGTCCAAAGCGCACAAGACCTATTATGTTCCCAATGTAGTATGAAAAAAAGAGGAAGTATAAAACGTGGGGTTGTTATCATACAGAACTTTTTACACGCTTGCATCATATGGACGTGATGATGAAAGAACTCACAGTGGACTCATTATCAGGATGGTCGTTTTTTATTGAGGTTTTTTTTCTTCAATACAAACCACAAAAAATGTCAGAAAAAATATTTATGGAATCAGAGAGACAGAGAACTACCCGTAGCTACCACTGTTTCACTTTTGAACTGAATGGAACAGTTTAAGACTGAACATATCAAATTATACCAAGTTTGAGAAATTAATGTACATGCATCGGAAGAGTCCCATTCTAGACAATGACAGAGTACTCTGGAGGTGAATCGACAAGCAGTGGTTGGATTTCTTCGTCACAGTAGGCACGGTACTTTCTGGCGAATCTCCATGTGAGAGCACTCCATTTGGCGGTCATCATGAACCAGACGGCAGCGATCCAGAGGTTGGCTCCCATTAGTCCGGCGCGGTCGAGAGTTTGATGTTCGATTCCAGCAACGACCAAGCAGTAGACCATAGCTATGAGCGAAACAAAGCATACGGTAGCTCCTGAAAAATTAGTTTTGTAATACGTAAGGGGGAAGAGGAAAAAGGAAGAGGAAGTGTTGATTCGAAAAACTTCAATCAACAGGTCACTACTTCTGTTTTTCGATCATGAATCGTTTGAAAAACTTACCAACTGCAGCGATGCATTTCAACTTTGTCGACGACCATCCAGCCATTTGAGTCTTCTTATAAGCCATATGAAGATGAAGGACCAGCGTGGCAAAAGCACTGGAGACGAAGCACATGGTGACTGCGATCCAATTCTGATACTGAATTGCGAAGACAGTTCCAGCCATGATACCTGCCGACACTCCAAGCCATGCGATCCAGATTTGAACTTTCAAACTGTGGAACCATGTGCAGAACGATTCTGAAAAGAAATGCCTACGTCACAAAAACCAAATAAATTTTTCTCACGTCTTGGTTGTTCGTCTTCCATTGTGACGATTTGAGTTTTCCCTTTCGGCGAAGCGACCAAAGTAAGATCGTTGCTGTAGATTTGATGCATGCACTGAAAAATGGGAATTTTTGAAAAAAAAGGACTGTTGAGGGAGGGATGGAGAGTACGAAATGTGACTAGAACCCGCTTCGTCAGACCTCTTATATATGCGTTCAGGTTGTTATCATCACAAAATCATTGTTGCACCATATGGCTCTTCTCACTATCAAACTTATCAGCTTCCTCCCTATTGTTTTTACACCCCTCCTCTCCTTTGTTTAAGGGCAGACCGGAGTTGGAGAGTGTCATTTCAAGAAAAATGGAAAGTGTTGGCCTAATGATAATGATAAAGTAATTGAAAAACGTGCTGGTGAAACAAAGATCTCAGACTACGGCAGACAAGAACTTTTTCGAAGATGTTCCGTGTTTTACCACAAGTTTTACATGGAAAACAACGCAAAAACACTTTTCATCATAAATTAGAAAACTCACCTGAAAACGAGCTCACAAATTGTTCTGCGAGTGTCAGAACGCGTTTTTTGACGACAGAAAATACCAGAAAATCGATATATTGGTCCGCTCTACGAACAGAAGACGACCAACTAACGCACAGACACACACAAGACGGTCCGCAGATGTTGACCCCCCCCCATCCCAAAAAATAGAGTTAGAGACGAAGAGGGTGCTAGAGAAAGAAGACAGAGAATACGTCTCCTGCTGCGGATTAGATATCTGTTAATCGCTTAGTCTTTTTTGGCGATCTATATACTGTACTCATTCCAGAAAGAACTATTTTTAAAACTCATACATTTATCGCTGTTTCTTTCATCGAAACCCTTCCCTAGCTTTTTTTGGAATGTGAAACAACGAAAAAAGCCGAGGCAATAAAACATTGGTAACATATTCCTTCTGTATTCCTCGTGCTTCCCCAAACGGTTCATTTTTTCGGATGGTTTATGATTTTGCTGTCGGTTTTTGACTTTGTTCCCATTTTCGAGCTTTTAGGAGGAACCGGATGTGCATTACTTCTTGCTTTTGTATCTTTGCCGAAAGCAACAATTTTTTTTGGGAATCTGCCAGAACGAGAAGGAAAAGAAATCATGCGATTTTCATGATCGTTTGATTCGGAATACAAGGGGTGAACCCTTCAAGTTTTTCGGACAGTAAACTGTTTGTCTTCAAAGAAGGAGAGGTGTGACTGATATCTCGATGAGAATTTCTCAAAAGATACAACCTACCAAGGATTGCGATGGCCAGAACAGTTATCACTTTCACACTTCTTTTTTATTATCACACTTATGATGAACAACAGGGTCGTCAATAACGTTGAACTTTTGGTTAAGACGTTTAGACTGTTTATTGTGTATGTTGGACCACAAAAATGTTACACTTTGTCATTGTTAAGATGCTTTCCTCAGTCAATCATGGTGACCCCTTTTTGAATTTGACCAATGAAAATTGTTCATTTTGGCTTTTTACCAATTTGACTTGTATTCTTACCGCTTCTTCATTTTCCGAAGCTTGATTTTGTACTTCTCTTACCACCCAGTTTGAAAGGCAACTCTCCAACAGTCTCTAGCTAATCACATTTGATATTATTCCAAACCAAAACGAACATCCACCCATACCCTCCAACACAAGCTGTACTATTTCGTTTGGCTGTCCATTGCTCCGCCCCCAAGGCCGATGCCGGCCGCGCGTTCAGTCAGTTTTCTGGTATAACTGTTTGCCGATAGCAGCGGCTCTCCTCTCTCCTATCTGTTTTACAGCCGTCAAATCTAATCTTCACCTATCCTCACTCTTCATCTTCCAGGTATCAGCCACAATGGATAAGAAACCACTGCCAACCTTACCAGAAGAGCCACCAGAGAAGACGACGTCACCGAAGAAAGTGTTCGCTCCATCGGAAAGAAGTAACCGAGCATCTCCAAATTCTCCCAAAAAGGACGTCAAAGTTGTTTCGTCTCCTCCAAAACCAATCAAGAAAAAGAGTACTGCCCGGACAAACAGTTCTTACTCGTATTCGAACCAATCGGTATTTGGCGATGACAGCAACGAGCCTTGCAGTTCGGCTCAGGCAGAGGCTCGGTACCGAAAAAACTCTGACACCGGCTATTCATCAATGAGCCCACGTCCGACTATTTTTTCTAAATTTCCATCAGAGGCAGCTGCACAAAATGACAGTGCAGATGAAGCAAAAATGGAGGAAGCCCGAATTGCCGAGCTGAAGAAAAAAGGTTCTCCGAAAACATTGGTGGATATATTCAAAATGGAGGCAAATCTTATTCCAAAGAAAAAAGGAGAAGATACCAAATCCGAGAAGGAATCCAAACAAAAGAAGGCAAAAGTGGTCCGTCCGGAGAACATGCCAGTGACAGCGCCAAATTTCTTCGCAGGACAAGAATATGGATTTCATCTGACGGAGATGGTCAATCGCGGAACCGAAACACTTTTGATTATTTACGAAAGTTAGTTTATTTTATTTCAGAGGGATTTTTGGGAAAGTAGAACGGGATGGATCAGACAACATTTTTTCGTCTGAGGATATTGTACCGGGCCGGTATTACAGTAAACATAGTAATTCAACTACCGTGAACACTCTAAAAGAACGCCACCCGAATCGTCAAATTTGAGCCCATTTATCTTATTTTTTATGAAAGATATCAAAAAGTGGTTAACTAATAAAATGTTGCTGATATCATGACGAACATTTTATTAATTGACAACTTTTTGATATCTTTCAAAGAAGTGAGATTTATAGGCTCAAAGTGGACGGTCCGAGTGTCTTACCTGCGGTACTAGATGAAAACGTGGGGATACTGTAAGAGAGACCTATCATGAGAAACTTAAAACTGCGACTGAGTCTTGACATTACTGTAGATACCGTATTTCCAAGCTCACCCATACCATCAAATTTGAGTTCAATTATCTCGATTTCAGTGAAAGATATCAAACATGTTTCAACTGAAAAGTTATAGACCATATTACCACGAAAACTTCATTTGTTGTCAAAGGTGAAAAATATTTTACAGGAATCGAGATAATCAAGCTCACATTTGACGGCTTGGGTGGGCTTCTATTAGAAGAAAAACAATAAAATAGACTACTATATGTAGACGTTTAGAACTTCTGAAATTACTGTAGCTTTCCAGAAATACTTAAAATACCGTTTTTTTTTCTCTTAAGGGTTACTGTAGGCGCGGAAATGCGTCTTGAAATCATTGAGATTGCACGTATATTTCTGGTATTCACATCTCAGCTATCGTGAATGTTTCAGGAGTACTGTAGACTTTTGGTATAAGCAGATTTTTTGTTTAAATTTAGATATTAGAAAATTCTTTTGAATTTTTTTGCAAAAATCATTTTTGAAGGTTCAATCCCCCGGATTTTCTTTCAACATCCAAATCCTGATCCATTGTGTTTTTTCTGCCACCTACAGTATTCTCATTTATTCTGCGGCAACCAAATGTTCCAGTTTTCAGCTTTATATCGAATAAGAAAATCACACGCTCTAGAATACATTTTTCTAAACTTAAGAACCTCAGTCTTTGTTATGCAAATTCTGCTTCTTTGAAATTTTTGCTTTTTCTTGTATTTCTCTATTTCGAAGTTTGGAAATCAGTATCACATTTTGAAAAGATTTCGTGAATTCTGAATGATGCTATTTAATGACTTATGAGGGTTGCTGTCAATTCAACAAAGTGTTGTATACTGTTGAATAAACCCCCCCCCCCGGCTCAAATTCCGAACCGGTGGTTAAAAAAAAAGGGAAGCTTAGTTACTAGTAAACAACTCGGGCCTTCACGCTTTCATCTTCCGTATCTTTCTGAATCGAGAATACTGTGTTTCCTCTGTTGATACATCATCCTGCAATTCCACGTTTAGCTCAGTGAAGTTTTATTACAAGAGATACGGTATACAGACACGGTCAACAGAATCGGTTCAGCTCGTGGCTGGTACTCATCAACAACGTTTTTCCAATTATTTCTGCACTGGGCAATCTGTCGGGTGTCACCTGGCACCGCCACCGGCACCACCCGGCACCGACTCCATAAAAAGTATTTACACTTGGGCAGCAGAATCCCATTAACGAATTGATTACGAATATGACATTTTGCTCACTTGTCTTATTCAAAGCCCTCCTGCTGGTGATTATGGATACTGTAATGAGTCTGTCGCGGGGGATAAGTGTCAACAAGTTTGAATTCAAAAAAGGAAACAGTGGAGGGAATTTTAACTGTTGGGGGAAAAGAGGGATTCTAATTCCGAGGAACAAATCAGATACTCTATAAAAGAAATCAACTTCTGTTAAATCAGTGGGATTTTCCGAAGAGAAATGAAATTTTTAATAGCAATATGATGACTAGTATCTCTAGAACATGTACGGTTCCATTTCTAACTTTTTGCCGCTATAATTTTTGGCAGAACTAATATGAATATTAATGGTATTACTGTAGATTCCTTCAAAAGTATTTGGAACAGAAACTATGTCCTCTAATAGAAGCCCACCTCTATTTGAAGCCCCACCTCTGATAGAAGCCCACCCCGCGAGGTGCTTCGGAAAATAGAAGCTCACCCTCTAATAGAAGCCCATGGACTTTTTCTCAATTTTCAAAGATTTCAATTTCTGATCTACAGAGTTCCTGAATACTGAATGTTTTAAATTCTGGATTCCCAGAATTTCATAAATACGCAAATTCGGAATTTAGGATTGCAGAAGGATAACTTCAAATTGAGAAAAACACCGAATTTCAGAATTCTTAACTTCCGAAATGTCAAATGTCTGATTTTTTGAACAATTCTTTTTGAAATTCAATCATTGAAAAATAGAAGCCCATGCGCTTCTATTAGAGGAAATACGGTAATTATTGTATTCCGTCGAACTTGAAAACGTTGTTGTCCGAAGTGGGACTTTCAAAAATTGTGTAAAAATCCTAAACAAAATCATATTATTTTCTATAGTAGAAGCCTACCATACACGTGCTCGTTGAGCTCGAATATCTTAGTGTCCTCAAAAGATATCACAATTTTGTAAACTGATAGCATGTGTATCTTAAAACTGCCAAAATTTCATCGGTTGATACATTTTTGAAATTCTTCAAAGGTACCGAGATGATTAAACTCAAAGGGCATCTGTAAGGTGGGCTGCAATTAGAGAAAGTACAGTGAAAATACTTTCATTTTGCTCTTTTTGGTCTTGGTTGCCCTAAGAAAGAAGGTTTCCTCTTGTTTCTTCAAAGTGACATCATCGGAATACGTTCTCTGGATGTTCAACGACATGCAATCAGAGATTGCCAATCAAAAAATGCCCTTTTTTGCATTCGATTCACTTTCGATGAGATAGTTTCGTCATTTCTCGAATCTCCGATATGTTACACAAAACTTTTCATTTCTTCGGTTGGTTTGATTTTCTGATTGATGAAAATCTAGTGTCCAAACCATTAAACATTTCGAGAAAGTAAGTAATCATAAATTGGAGAATTTTCGAATTTTTCAGACGGTCAATTTTTGCAAAATCCCATCGAGATTAGGAGAGCTTCAAGTAACGAAGTTTTGTTCAAAAATCTAGTTGAATTTCCAAGCTTTTTTTTGCCAAATTTGAACTATACAACTCACCAGCGTAGCTGTGCTTGATGATGTGGCAGTTGAAGACGATGTGATCCTCCAGAAATCGATAACGTCGACAAGAAGAGAATAGGGATATGGAGGTCACGCAAGTCCTAGGCGGAAAAATTGTAAATAATTCGGAATCACTGAGTAAGAGAGAGAAAGAGAGAAAGATATAAACGAAAAAGATGTTCCAACAAAAAAAAATGCAAAGATGCTCTACCGATGCCCCGCATTTTTTGGTTCTCTTCAGCTATCCGTAGTTCAAATAAATTGTCACCATTTCTCACTCACTCGGTCACGCTTCGACCCCCGGTCCTTCTTTTCCTGCGCGCCTCTACAACTTGTCTCTTTCTCATCGCGTTCCATTTGCTTTATCTATTTTTTTTCTGCTTCCTCGCAGTGAATGCAAGAGGACAAAACGGAGAAGGAGGAGTAGCTGAGGAGAGAGACCAGCAGAGTCTCTTTTCTTTTCTTCCTTTTCTTTTCCATGTTTACTTTAATCATTGTCATTTCTGCAATATGATGCACTCCGTATCTTTTGTACTTTAATTTTAGGATTTTGGATTTTCTGAAAATTTCGAACCGAGTTTTGAGGTTATTAACTGTTTTCTGAATTCTGAACTCGTCGATCCTTGAAACGCTTGAAATGAGAATAAAACCAGCTGACAAATGTTTGCGGCGCCAGGCATAGTTGTTCAAACACAACCACACACACAATCGTCCGCATCATATGATGTGGCATCATCAGTTGAAAAAGTTTGAAATTTAGAGAAAAATGATTGTTTCGCAAGTAGTTGTTTCTATCTGAAAAACAACCCCCAGTGGTCACTCGCTGTCGTTTTCCTCTTCCATTTCCTTTTTCGTCTTCCTTTTTTTCTCTCAATTCTCTTCCAAATTTGAAAAGAACACCTTCTTTTTCTTCTTCTTCCGCCCCCGCGAAAGTGTGTGATGATTTCATTTCCGCCCGCGGTGTGTGTTGGTAGTGGAACACATTTGAATTTGAATCGACACATTTCGTATTGGTCACATTCGTTAGAAAATCAAGAGAAATCTTTATTGAATTCAAGATGAGATTTATTGTAAACCTAGAATAAACATTAATTCTTCACAAGACGTCTTCCAGAAAATGGAATGCAGAAGAAGAAAAAAGCCAGAGCGCTTCTTCCTCTTTTTCTTCTTTTCATTTCGTTTAATTCCTTTCACTCTTCTCAATTTCTTTCCTCTCTTCTTCTTTTTTCATCGTCCTCATCCTCGACCTTTCTCCTTCTATTCTTTATTTTAACCCGAAAAAAAATACCCTTCGACGTCGTTGTTGGTCTCTACGTCAAAAAATGACAAAGAACAAGATGATATCATGTGTTTTTCAGTTGGGGTCGTTTTCATCTAGTTTACGATTTTGTTACTCAGTTATAGAGTGAAGATGATGTGTGTGCTACTTGAGTAAAAGGTAAGAACAAAATTTTGTTTCTTTTTTTGGTCAGCAACCAGAAATTTGACGAGTTTCTCTTTTATTTCGTTGGTATTTCTCCTGCTGATCCAAAAATTATCTTTGTCTTTCGTTGAATTTTCCTAGAAGTCGCAAAAAAAGTCACCGCATTTTTTGAGCCTATGTTGCTATTATTTTATTTTTTTCAGTTTTGTGATATTAACCGTTGTTCTCTATGCAAATCAAAGAAACTAATTACCATAATGGAATTCATCGAAAACAACGATAAAATTTGTCAAAAATGAAACAATTGGAAAATTATATTTAAAATGTCTTCACTAATACGGTAGTTCGCTTTTGTGCCTTTGAGAAAAAACAAAATACCCACTCTCAACCGTTTTGTTTGGACAATGATCATATCCCGAGATTTTTTCTATTTCCTCATTTTCGTTGAAAAGAATATGTTCGCTCCTTCCCTATGGTGTCATCCATTCATGTCAATTTTTTGGATCGCTCTCATATTTTTTCTCGGCCGAAAAAAACAAGACAAACGCCTTTGCAACACAACAAAAGTTTTGCAATTCTGAAAAGCAGCAGCGCGAAGGTTATTCGCTGTTCCGTCTTCTTGCAGCCATCAACTGCCCCCCAAACCTTTTTGCGGAAGTGGTCCGAGAAAAGGAAGTGGTCCCTCCCAAACTGCAGTGGGCACCCCACAACCACACCCACAAAAGTTGAGGCTCTCACAGCTTTCTCCCCCTCCCCCTTCTTTTCACTCTCCTCCATCATTTTTTTCTGGGATGTTTCTACTTTTCTATGGGTAGTGTTCTGTGCTTCTGTTTCTATTTTTTGTTTCTTTTTTGTTTCAACAAGCCTTGTTTGACGGCTCATTAGTCACCTTCAACCAAATGGCGGAGCCAAAGGGCCCGAGAGCCCTCATCCCTCATTTTTTGTTTAAAAATTCTTCCTTTTGAACGTTTGGCGTTGGAATATGCACACGTATACACACACACAGGGACAGAAACGCTACAATCGGTTCGAGTTACACATTTTTCCCGTTTTTATGAATAGAGGAAAGAGAAAACGTTAGCTCTTCCGATGAATTGCACCTGGTTGGCGTTGACTACGATAGCAAAAAAAGCGAATGTGTGTGTATAGTTGGTAAGAAGCGCAAGAAATCGTATGCCGACCGCAACATTTGATAAGACTCACTATTTCTATAACACAACTATCAGGTCACATAGTTTTACGACAGTTAGTTATAGAGATCAGACAGTCTATGATCGAAGCCTTTTTTTTGTTCTAGTTTGGGATAGATAGTCATCCAGAATGTCAACAGCATTCTAGTTTCAGATCTGTATGGTCATTGTGAGTCAACATTTGTGGATTCTGTGTAAATGTTTGAGAAAAAGCTAAGGCCATAGTTTTTTTTTGCATTTTTCTGATTCATGAAATGAATTTAGCAAAAATGATGTCAGAGCATGCAGAACCGATGTATAAAAATTTCAGCCATATTGACCAATTTTAGGAGCTTGCATCTTGGTTGTCGGGTAAAACACACTTTGGTTGGAAACTTTGCATGTAGAGAAAATTTCGAAAATTCCTAGTTTCTCGGGGTTCTGAATTACATTTGTTATTTCAATTTTCGATCCAAAAAGATGTTTTTTAGGGTTCCACAATTAGCTGAAAAAACAATTGATTCGAAAATTCAGTGAATGCAAAACTTTAATTTAGATTTGTTTTATCATCTAAACATTTCTAAGTGATCGGATCCCTGACAACCGAGCCCTATACTCCAAAAAATGGTTAAAAACCAACCGAAAAATACGTTATTACAAATCATATTCACTGTTACTGTATATGCCAAAATTTTACTCTGATCCTTTATGCTTTGCTCAGAACACAAGATGTGCTCCCTTGCATCCGGTGACATTGGCAATATGTGTTAGAAAAAAAACGGAAAAAGCAAAGATTGAAAACATGTAGTGTCATACGGGGGTGCTCTCTCTCTCTCTCTCTCTCTTTTTCATGCATTTCCACTTTCTAGTGTATGTCTTTTGAATAGAGAAAACGAGGTTGATTCAAGCACAATTTGCTCTCTTATCAATTGATAATACATTATGTATTTTTTCATAAATTCTGCTACTTTTTTCCCTACTCCTTTCGAAGTTCTTCCCATGTTCTTCTCGTGATAGAATGTCCAGGCACTTCTCAAGTTTGTGAAGACACAAATACTAACACATTCTTGCCATCACCAATTCCAATTTCCTTGTCGTCCATCCCTCCCAATTTCCCTTTCTTTCTATCACTTAATTTTTTTCTAATTTTTTATCTTTTCGACCTGTATTTTAGGGCGGAGAAAACGATACCGCGTGATTTCCACTTTGAACCGAACCCCGAAACAAAAACTATAAAAGAACACCTTTTTCAGGAGACCCAGAAAAGTTCTTCAAACGCTTCGAAACCAAGTGGTACCAGAGAGTCATGCCGCTGTTATTTGGCAAGAGCCATAAGACGCCAGCGGAAATTGTCAAAAATTTGAGAGAAGTTCTCATTATTCTGGACAAACTTCCACCACCAAAGTTGGACAAAGATGTGAGTGAAAATCAAAGGGTGTACTGTTGTCAGTAGAACTTCTTGTGACTTGTGCTGATACTGAACTATTCTTTTGAACCAATAATCACCCATTTTCCAGGGTAACGTCGTAAGCGACAAGAAATACGACAAATCAGTGGAGGAAGTTGCTAAAAACGTTGCTTTGATCAAAAATTTGATCTATGGAAACGAAGGCTCGAATTCGGATACGGATCATGTCGTCCAAGTTGCTCAACTCGCTCAAGAGATCTACAATGCCAATATTCTTCCAATGGTAGTCAAGATGCTCCCGAAATTTGAGTTCGAGTGTAAGAAGGATGTTGGTCAAATCTTTAACAACTTGCTTCGACGCCAAATTGGAACTCGATCCCCAACAGTCGAGTATCTTGGAGCACGTCCAGAAATTTTAGTTCAGCTGGTTCAAGGGTGCGTTACCTGGCATCACGTGAAATACGCTCTCACGTGTATCGTATTTTCAGATACACAAATTCGGATATTGCACTCACTTGTGGACTCATGCTTCGAGAGAGTATTCGTCACGACCATCTCGCAAAAATGATCCTCTACTCCGACGTCTTCTACACATTTTTCCACTATGTACAGAGTGAGGTCAGTATGGGAAAATGATAGAAAAAGGCTCTCGTTCCCCTTTGTTGGAATCCAGGGTCCAGACATGGTCATACAACCAATTTGATTTTTAGGTCTTCGATATTGCATCGGATGCTTTTGCCACGTTCAAAGAACTTACGACAAGACATAAAACACTTTGCGCGGAGTTCCTCGAAACCCATTATGACACATTTTTCGGTAAGTGCCCCTCAGGAATACATACCGTAAAACCTGTAATAGAAAGGACCTCCAACATTTGACGTTTACAAAATTTATCTCAATTCCTGTCAAATATATGAAAAAGTTGTCAACTGAGAAACTGTTCATCATAATATCAGAAGTGTTTTGTTAGTTGAAGCAATTTTGATATCTTTCACAGTAGTGGAGATAATTTAGCTCAGAAATTCACAGTGTGGGGGCCCCTCTGTCACAGGCTCTAAGCTGATTTTGAAGTTTTGAAACTAATTCTCGGTTTACAGCTCAATACCAAAATCTTCTCAACTCCAAGAACTACGTCACTCGTCGCCAATCATTGAAACTGCTCGGAGAGCTTCTCCTCGATCGACACAACTTCAACATCATGCATAAATACATCTCGAATCCTGAAAACATGAGAGTTTTGATGGAGCTGTTGAGAGACAAGAGTCGCAACATCCAATACGAGGCTTTCCATGTCTTCAAGGTTTTCGTTGCCAATCCCAACAAGTCGAAGCCAATTTGTGACATTCTTCTTCGCAACAGGGAGAAACTGGTAAGTTAACTTTCAAGTACGAAGTTTTGGAGAAAAAGAACCGGATTCTAAAAAAAGAGAAAACGAAACCAAAACACGAATTATCACGTGGACACAATATCTTCCACCAATTAGCAGCGCATCTATTCAATTCTTATTTCAGGTCGAATTCTTGGGCGAATTCCACAACGACCGTACCGATGACGAACAGTTCAATGATGAGAAGGCCTACCTGATCAAGCAGATCCAAGAAATGAAGGGTTCCCCAAAGGAAGCCAAAAAGCATAAGACGAAGGAAGATGAGTTGGTTACCAGTGTCGAGGCTGTCACTCTTGCCGACCCCACACCATCCACTTCGTCGCAGCAATAGGATTACTGTATATCTTCGTTCATTCATCCACAAACCCGCATGGCGGTGTGATTGTGTACCCTTGATTATTATATAATCACCTGATAAGCATCTATTAGAACTTGATAAGTTACAAATGTTGTGAAATTTGGTGTAGCCTATGGGAATTCGACAAATTTCATAGCCCTTTGCTATTTTGGATCAAAAAATTTTCGCTTAATTTTCGCTTTTTAAAAATTACCGTCAATCATGTTCTAATTAAGATATGTCACATTTATTTTCACAACAACTTTACCATTTTTATCGATTACTATCGAGAATCCTGTCTTGCACCCCGAGTAGAATTTTTAGAAGAGCTGGTAACATTCACACATCTGAGCACATGACGTCTCAAAGACACCCCAATGTTTTCAGATCCCCATGCATTGTTTATTTGCAATTAATTTTTGATATTCAAGATTATGTCTAAAATTTTGTAGGTCAAACAAACTATTTTTCGATATCGGCATATCGCTTTGCTCATTTTTTGTGGTTTTCCCCCGTTTCTTTTTTTTTTTTGGTAATAATTTCCCGATAATTTTTTCTAATTGTCATTCTAACTCTGATTGAACCCCTCGCTGTACATGTGCATTTCCAAACCGCCCCGCTGCCTTTAATTATGTTTCTTTGGTCATTTTTGTGAAAAGTTTGGTAGAAATTCCCCCGCTTCTCATTTTTTGTATTTTTTCAAAATTTGTCTGATTGAATTCGCAATAAATTTGGAGTGGGAAAAGAACAAACACTAGAGATTAAGAGTATATCTGATCAATGTCTTTGCCGTATCACTATCCACTTGATAGGAATGTCGAATCGACTTTTTGTGTTCTTTTGTCTGTTTTTTGTAACATTTCTAGATTATTCAGAATGTAGCAAAGCGGAAAATAAGTTGTACAGGTAAGAACTGTTTCAAATTTGAAACTGTTCGAATAAAACATTTCAGAGACATATTGACTGGATATTTGAAACTGGCAAGGCCAGTCAGATACCCAAGAAATGTGCTCAAAGTCCATATGAAAGTTTTCCTTCAGCAAATTCTCAACCTGGTGTGTTACAGTAGCTTACTTTTTGAAAATCGCAGATTTTTTTTCAGGATGGACAGAATCAAATTATCGAAGTCAACGCCTGGCTGAAATATGTATTAATCAACACATCGTTCTTTTTCTTGAGAGTGAATATTTCAGGTATGGATGGATTACCGTTTGCAGTGGGATCCTCTCCAATACGACAACATCACTAGCATTCGGTTCGCTGGTGGTGAAAATCAGATATGGAGACCTGATATCCTACTTTATAACAGTGCCAGTGAAGATTTCGACTCATCTTTCAAATCCAATGAAGTTGTTTATAACACCGGAGAGGTTAATTGGATTCCGCCGGGCATTTTTCGAGCCAGTTGTAAAATGGATATTACTTATTTTCCGTTTGATGATCAAGTTTGCTATTTGAAGTTTGGATCTTGGACTTATCATGGCTTGGCACTGGATTTGAGTATTATTGCGGAAGAAGATGAAGATGGTAATGTGCAAAATAAGTATTATATCAGATTGACACCTATCAAACCGCTTATGTTTCAAAGTTTTCAACACTTTTTTGATAGCCCAGAAATGTTTTGACCAGAATTCTATTTCGAAACGTTCATTTCATTAAGATTCCCAGATCAAACAGACAAGTGGTCATTAAATTAGAGACACTAAATGGATCAAATGCAATTCAAACAGTCCTTTTGAAATAGAATTCTGGCCAGCAGTGTATGTCGTTTGTAACCATAAGTACCAAAAATGCTGGAGCAGCATTAAAATAAATAGTCTCTCCTCAAACTGATCATGATAAAAAAACTGCAGAGTTTTCCATCGACTTATCAACATACACACCTAGCGGAGAATGGCATTTGACAAAAGCTCCCGCTGTGAAGGATGTGAAATTCAACTCTTGCTGTAAAGAACCGTATTCTACGGTGACATTTTACATGTTTCTCAGGTAGCCGATAGAGTGGAAAAAAGATTTTTCACATCATCGTTTTTTTTTCAGAAGACGAACTCTGTTTTATCTATTCAATATCATCCTTCCATCACTATTAATTTCAATAATGACACTTATGGGATTCTGTCTTCCAGCACATGACATGTCCGAGAAAATTGGATATCGTAAGAATATTTTTTTGAGTTTACAAGTTTTCCGATTTTTTTAGAAACAACAATTCTACTTTCCATCTGTTTTTTCGTCACTATTGTGAGCGAGATGACACCACCTACTTCGGAATCTGTACCTTTGCTAGGTAATTCAACCAACATCTCATTCAGGGCCAATTTTAATTTTTAGGAATGTTCTTTTCGTCTCTCACTCTCATCAGCTCTGTGTCTACCGCATTCACAATTACTGTACTCAACTTTCGGTATCGACAAGTACAGAACATCCACATGCATCCGCTGTTCTACAAAGTGTTTCTTATCTGGATTCCTTGGTTACTTCTGATGAAGCGTCCTGGTGTTTTCTATAAAAAGCGAAGAGCTACTGTACAAGCGAGAGAGGAAATTTCATTTTTTGATAACTGTGATGATGATGTAACTTTTAATGTTATCTCCAATTTCACTGAATTTCTGTTTCAGTGCTGCCCGAAGATCCCCGAATTCGACTACTCGCTATCCATCGATAGCGCTGACACACTTCCACTTCCACCTCGTCCCAAACCACTTCTCAAAAAGATGCATAGGTAAGATAAGCACACTTCCCCATTACTCAATCAGTTTTATTTTTTTTAGTGTGCCTGCCGAGCATTTGCATCTCGACAGAAAAGTGGGTGATGGCATCTTGAAGAGTGAACGACGTCCGTTGGTGCTAACAAAGAGTGGTAACAAGAGCCATTCGTTACGGAATCGACGTTTTACGCAGTTCGAGAAATACATCAAGAAATGTATCGACGATGCTAAGTTGAGAAGTGAGTATGAAAGATTCTGAAAATGTCGGATGTTTTATTTTTCAGAAAATTCCACATATTCAACATATTCCATGATGATAATAACGTATTATCGGCAGATTGATGAAATGCTGAAACTTCTGAATCGTCGTCTTGACAAGCAACGGAAATATCTTTTCAAGCAGGAAGACTGGAAGTTTGCAGCTATGGCGTTGGATAGATTATGTCTTTTGTTAATTACTATTTTGATTGTTATGTGCCTTTTTGGCATGATTTTGTCCACTCCTCATTTTGAACCTTGATCAATTTTCTGGAGTTTTCATAGAGTACCGGTTGATAAGATATGTAAAAATGTATTTTTCAGTTGTTTCAGAAGTCTGGAGCTCTGCTGTCAAGTTTCCGATAAATCTCAAAATTGGGAGGGTATGAAACAGATTTAGATTAAACACTCTGCATTCACAAAACGTTCCTGAATTCACTAGTTTTTCAGCTATATGACGATTCCTGAAGGTCACCTATTTTTTTCACATTTTCAGTATAAAATTAGCATAACAGAGGCGTCTTTCCGTAATAGGCAAATAGCTGACAAACCAGGAAGTTTCAAACATTTATGTAAAAAAGTTTTCAATTTAACTCTGTTTAATACTCTCAAAAATTGTTGAAAAACATTGGACACGTGACATCTAAGCTCCGGATCCCTGAAAATAGTCAATGATCGAATTCAACGGAAAAATACGTTTTTTTAACATCTCATTGACCGGTAGAGTATGTTGAAATAAATATTTAAGGTTGATCAACCTTTGAACGTTTCCAATAATCAGCGCCAAATTTATTTCAATACTTTTTCTTTGAAAAAATCTACAATTTCATTGTTTTGTTTTTTGAGAAGTAGGAGAACAAATGCGAAAAAAATTTGAAGCAGAAAGAAATGCAATGTAATTGAAACAATTGGAAAAAATTATCTTACAATACAATATCATGTCTAGAAATTTGAGAAAAATTGAGAGAACGATTTTCGGGATATAAATGATACCCGCGAGGGGCCAGGATGAGACGGCGTAGAATATTGGCAAAGCTTAAAAAGAGAAAGCGTGGAGATTTATCTAAAATTGAAAAAAAAATTGAGATTTTCTGGGCCTCTTAGAATATCAGAATCTGTAACTGTGTGAATTCTGACAAAAAAGGAATATTGCTTTTGCATCAGATGAAATTCTAGGATAAAACGGGAAAGATGACAATTGAGATGTTCTCGTAGAGACGATGAAAAATCTTGGGGGAGTATTTGAGTTGGTACGAAGGTTGATTAATTATAAAGAAGGAGAAGACGAAATTTTTCAAAAAATTGGAAACATATTTTCACCGTAGCAAGAAATCGGAATGAATTGAGACATAAAATTCAGAGAAGAGAAATATGCTCAGAAAAGACTAGTTTGTGCACATTGAGAACAAGGGGTTTTGGGAAGAAAGGCGTACATTTCCAAATTGAGAAGAAATGACAAAAATGCAGACGTGTAAGGCTTTGTGTTGAGAATTGAGACAAATGAGAATCCAAAATAGAAAAAATAAAGTAGAGAAAAAATTGTGAGAAGTTAGTTGGAGTCGATAGAGTCCTTGACGAGTTGTGGGACCTTGGCCTTCTCCTCAGTTGGCGCCTCCGTTGTAATGTGTGGTATTTGGTGTTTCACCTGGAAATGTATTATTGTGAAAACGCTAAATACAAATTCAAGATTTCCCTCAGAAAATTTATTTTTTAGACTTATAAACTAGCTTTCATTTTTGATCCAATTTATTTCGGTTCCTATGAACGATATTTAAAAACAGTCAACTAGCGAAATGATGTTGATATTATCTTGAACATTCTGTCAGTTCACCACTTTTTGATATCTTTCGTATAACGTGAGATATAAGGACTAAAAAGTGGCACTTTGATGGCTTTATGTTTACGGTAATTCAACATGCTTCTTTTTTTTTGAATATTTCAAACTTAACAGCAAAAGCGATGCCGTGAAAATTTGAAAATAGAGGAAACAGATTTTTTGACTCGCTTTTTATTGCTGAAGGTGGCACAAAATGGAAAGAAACCTCAAACTCAACTTTTTCTCATTAAAATTTGAGGTTATGGTTTCCACACAATAATTCATAAATTGGGGTGAATTAGGGAATTTTTGAAAAAGTTAGGTTTTGGTGGTCACGCTTTTTTCTCCAAATCAGCTGATTGGTCAAGGATCAACTACTGCAGCCCCAATTCAAACAGTTTTAGTTTTATAGATTCAAAAGTATATCAACCTACCGCCGATCCGTCGTTGTCCGCCACGAGTCGCGTCGTCTGCTGATGGTTCATGTGCCCGTGGCGCATGAACGTTGGCGCCGTATTCTGATGTGACCTGAGAAAAAGAGAAGCATTACTAAAAGTGGTAACAAAAATAGGAAGAAAACTGTGGAAACGCAACGTTCCGATGATGTGAAAGTTTGTTTCTCGTTTTTGGTAGTTCAAGATCAAACCAAATTTCAAATTCAGAATTCACAACGGGTTAGGTTGAACCGCAAATTTGAACCAAAATTTCACACAATGCATTGAAAAGATATATGAGAAAAAACTTCTACAAGTGTCGTGCTTCTCTAAAGAACAGTGTCTTTTTTTTGCAGAAGTGCAGCGGTTTAGTGAAAAAGCCATTGACTCAAAAATGATAATGATATCTCATGCTAACCTCATTAATTTGATTTTTGTGTACAACGGAATGAATACATGATCACAAGAGTCGAAATAAAAGAAGATCCAACATGCTGTGTTTCTTTTTTCTCATTTTTAAAAATATTTTAATATTTAGTGAGACACTATCAAAAATTGGCGTGAGTTATGTTTAATGAATGAAAAAAGCTTGTCTAGTTTTGATCACTATCAGCCAGCTAGTAGCACAGAATAATGGAAAAACTGAACATAAATATAGGATAGATAATTGAACGATTAGTTCGGTTTGTTTTCCCCACCTTTTCTTGTCGAATCCGTCCTCTAAAATAAGAATATAAAATGATTTGATTTTTGTGTTGAAAAATATATAAACTCAAATATGATAATAATTGAAAATCAGTATCGAATATTCTTTAGAAACTCAATTTTCTCAGTTGATTAGTTGTGAGGGTTTTCGAGATGAAATCAGTTGTTTTGATTGAAATCAGGTTAAACGAAAAGAGAAAAAAACTGTGAGTGGAAGTGTTAGACGAGTCACACGCTGATCAGTCACTTCAAACGTGATCGTTAGAAAATCAATGACTTAAGGTTACGGTATTATTCTGAGGGCTCCTTTTCACGAACTGGTTAGAAGTTTCACTATCGTACCTGTGATGGTTGCGGCCCATGTAGCTACTGTTGACATCGGATCGGACGTTTGTTAGCATGTCCTCATTGGTGGTCTGTGTGTTGTTGAACTCACGCTGGTTCTCAAGCTGGAATAATGAAATTGAGTTGTTTAAGGGCAGATTGAATTAAAAGTAAATTAAAATATTGAGTAGTAACATTTCAGTTGTCTCTTTGGTATTTTTCAAATTTCAAATTTGAGCTTACAGTGTAATCATTGGACCTATAAAATATATCAAAAACTTGTCAACTGATGAAATGGTTATAATACTGTTAACAACATTTTTTCAGTTGCTAATTTCTTACATCATTATCCAAGAAAATTGAGCCATAGGTGCCACAAGCAATATGTGCCACAAGAGTTTAGACGAGCCACAAAATGTTGCTTTTTTATATTAATTTTTTCCTTGTATGACTTGTGACTTTTAAACTAATCCCACATAGGTCGAATAGCTTTTGAAAGTTTTCTGAGCCAATAAGCATTTTATAAAAACTTCAAAACAGTTTTGGGACTTCTCCAGTGGCAATAGGAATGTTCAGACCGGAATTCAAAACGCCAAAAATGCGAAATTTTTTAAAGTCGGAATATGTCAATGTTCCGAAATTCCCAAATTTTGAAACCCGGAGTTTTCCACATTCCGAAAAATTTCAAAACGCAGCCGTATTCATGTATTTCCATTCCATGTACTTACTTGATAATCTCCATAGCGACGACGTGGCTGGTTCCTTCGGCTCCTCCGGAAGCAGAAGACAAACAGATAAATGACAAGAACAATGTATCCTGAAAAAATATTTTATCATTTTTCGGTTGTTCATTCTACTTTTTCGAACAATTTCCACGTTCCCTCCTCGATCTCATCAATAAATCACTTTATGGGCCTGGTAGCCAGATGAGCTTCAAATGTGCTCAATTGATTTACGACTTTAAAACAAGCAGGCGGATCCCTAACGCGCTCGACAACAACCCCATGTTCAAGTATCTGATTTCACATGCTCAGGACCTTCGCCGTGTTATGAAACAGAAAGAAGAGACGTCTGAGGCAAAATCCAGGATGGGGATTATATGGAAATGAAGAAGAACAACTCATAATGGAAAAAATGAAAAATATATTTTTGGAAAACTGCTTTTTTGAGAGGTATGGTTTCTGGGTAATGCGCGTACTCCCTTTCAAAATTCTTTCATTTTTAAAACAGGATTGTTTACAAAATTTTAGAATTTCTTACCTGTGACTGTCAGAGCAATGAAACATATGCGCATATCGTTGAGGTAAGAGGCGACATCATGAAGATCGTCAGCCATCCGGATGAATTTGTACGATTCGCTGGAAAATATCATGTTAGAAAAAAAAACTCAGAAAAATAAAATTTTATTGATTTCTGTGTTTTTTTCCTGTTTTTCATAACTTTCTCAGACATTTCATGCCACATAAAACTTAAGGCACAACGACGAAAATAATACAAACCTTTTTTCGATAACCTCGTACAAAATTTCCTGCATCACTCCTTTTGATTTCTCTATTTCCATATTCGGACCCATATTTATTCATATGGTAAGTCAAGAATCTTGAAAATGGAATTTACGACAAATTTAGACAGAATAGACATAGAGTTTGAGTTTTTTTCAGTCGCTAATGAAGGAGGAGGAGGATGAAGAATAAAAGAAACGAATTGAGTGATTGAGTGGAAGTTCAGCAACTCTAGTTCTCTCTAATTATCAACTTGCGCATGCACATAATTGCCTGCCCTTCTTGTTCCTAACGATTTTCTCGTCTCATTTGCGCATCAACAACTTTTGTACGTTATGTACGTCGTTCTTCAAGAAAAGAGAGTCAGATAGCCGAGAAAACGGGGGCGAGAAGCTGAAGGGGGATTCGATAATTAGCACTTTTTCGTGAGAACAACTTCAGGACGATGCTCTGGGAAGCTTCAGGTTTTCTAGGGGCTATATGTTTTAGAAAAACAATAGAAATACCCGCAAAGTGACACACGCACAGAAACCAAAAGCATTTTTAACGTCCAGAAAACTTGACCCCTGGGATTTGGCACGAATTCCTAAAAGCAAAGGTCTAATTCAAGAAAAAAAGTGTCTCAGGACAATCGAATGAATTCAAGGAAGATAGATCTACTCGGTTGGATTCCAAAAGTGTGGTCCCAGTGCTGGGAAAGTGAATGAAATCAATCTTGTCACAAAAATAATAAGATGATTTTCTGAGTGAGAGAAGGGAGAAAGAGACAGAAGGATAAAACATGTTCGGCGGTTCGCACTATGAGGCTCTGTCACAAAAAAAGATAGAGAGAGACGTCCCAATTCCCTCCAGCTCGTCTCTCATATCCAGCCCTGATGGTTTTCGCTTGCCGGGGGTTTTTTTCCAGCCAGGGAGAGAGCCCGTCGCCTGGGATGCGACTTCTGGCGCTGTGTCTCATCTTGCTGTCCCGGTTTCTTCTCTCTTCACTTCAAAAATCCTCACTCTTTCTTGAAATTGCCCAAACCGCAAGTTTCGCTCTTCAGATTTTCCTGTTTTTACGCGATCTATTGCTCATTTATTCTCAAATTTCGTCGGCGGGTCCTCCCCAACGACTGGAGCACCCCGAGACAGCCTTTCTTTCTTCCGTTGCTTCTTCGTCTTTGGGGTTGATGATACAAGCGGATAGGGGATAGGCGGAGAACGTGAGACTAGAATTTTTTTCTTATTCCGAAGAGAAAAAGAAAAAAAGAGCAACATGATGATGATTCTTCTCTCATTTTTCTCACAAAGATTTTAGATTCTCCTATGGAGATCATCGAACAATTCAGAATACAATAAAGAGAAGGATAATAAAAAACCAGTGTCTAGAAACTGGAATTTCATTCTACCAAAGTAAAAGAAAGGAAAAAGTAAGAGAGAGGAAAATGTGGCGAAAATCCCAGAATGAAAAAAAAACAGAAGCACGGATTCGTTCTCGTGGTAAACGTAAAATATTCTCAAAACACAAGACTCTCACTCTCTCGTCCGCTATTCTTCATTACAGATTTGTTTGGCTTAGAAAAGAGAGTAAAAAAAGCATGTGTGTTCGTTTTTGAGTTCCTCCAGAAAATGAAGAATCAGGAAGAACAAAAAAGATTGTCGTCGCAGAAAATTGAAACACTCTGCAGAAATGCACCAGAATTTTTTAGGCTCAACCGAAAGCGGTTCCTATTTGAAGTACTTTTTTTTCTTGGGGCCGCTGAGGACCGACTTCAAAACGCCTAAGAGCCGCGAATATTTGAAATATGATTGGAAAGGACAGAGTCGCGGGAGATTAGGCAACAAAAAAGAAAGGAGAGAGTAAAAATGGAAGCGTCAGATTTTTTTTTTCATAAATTATTCTAGCGCGAAATTCTAACCCTGTAAAATTGGAATGGGGATTGTTTGGACACCTAAGTTTTGGAATAGGCTCTTCAATTAAAGGTTAAAAATTTTGAATGTAATTATCAAGCATAGAAACATAGGGGGCTTTCTAAAATATCAAAAATTTTGAGTTGAGAAACGGTCTAACTCAAAAAATTAGATGTATTCATTCTAAATTAAGAATCCTGAAGCTAAAAGAAGACGTTTTCCAATCCGAACAAGAGGGATATTGAATGTTGGCGCTAGAGGCGGTCTCAGAAACGCCAAGAATAATTGATGCAATGCAAACGAATCAGATTGCTGCTTCTTCGACTACTTTTGCACTTTGTGCCTCCGTCCGTCTCAAGCTACTGGCTGGCATTCTATTTCTCAACTAGTTAGAACCAGCAGCCGCCACCTCATAGGACCATAAAAAACGTTTCGAATCACAATTATCCGCCTCCTTTTTTTTTTTTGTTTTTTTTCTTATTTCCTAGAGTGGCAGCTTTGGAAATCTATTGTTTTGAAAGTGACGCCAGAGACGTTTCCGAAAATTGTTAGGTTGAAATAAAAAGAAATGAAGTCGATTTACGAAATTACTGAAAAATCTGAAAAAAGGGACAGGTGAAAATAAATTGCGTTTTTCACCTTGAATATTTCAACAAAAACCAAGCAACCAATCAACAACACACTGAATATATACATGCACATATTAACCGAGAGTCTTCCAAATTCCCATTCAACAATTGATAAAAACAAACCTATACTCGGGCGGCCGGTAGAAATCCATCCTATTCAACAAGTACGACAGTTTGAAAGCTGAAGGGAACAAGTTTAGAGAAGAGAAATGAAACAAAATACAAGAAGAAGACGTCAGCGTTAGGATACTGCTCGGATGCTTCCGATTCGAATATCCGATAAGTGCTGGTGGTAACGGTGAAATTATTCGAAAAACAACTTTGGAAGAGACGGAGAAAAAAAAAGAAAAAAGTGATAGGAGATGTGAAAAACATGAAATACGGATAAATTATGAGTTTCGGTTTTTCTTGTATACTTGTCCCAGGAACCTTTTTAGTATTTCCTAAATTGTTTATACTCTGAGCATCTAGCGTGCTCAAAAGAAACGCTGAATTACGAAATGTAATTGTTTCCTAATAAAGAAAAAATTTACGCATTGTTTCATATAGGGTATTGTTCTCTAAACTAAACATGCTGGATTTCACAGCTTTCAAGTTTTGAAAATTTTGGAAGTGAGAAATCTGAGTATACATTTGGGTATAATTTTCCATTTAAATTCAAATAAACGCTTCTGGTCGTGATAACTAAACAAAAATCCTTGGAATAAAACCAAAAATGAGTATCTCGGAAAAATTCGAACTTTTGGAACTACATTATATGCACGCGAGATGGATTTCTACACAAAATTTAAAAATCAATATTTTGAAAATTGGAATATTTTGAATTTCTGAAATTTTCAAAATTGGAATAGTCAGAAATTTGAAATTTCAAAACTTTGAAAATCTGAATTTTAGACATTCCGAAAAAAAAATCCAAATAGGGCCTTCCTAACACCCTTCGAGTCTATCGGTAGAATATTAAAGTTTCTCTAAAACCAAAAATAAAATAATTGTGTTCAGAAATATAAAAAATTGAGATTACACTTCAAACATTTTCTTTTTTTTCTCTAATTATCAAATCTGAATCTTCTGAATTTCAAACACATTTTAAGGGAAAACGAAGAAACACACACTTCATAGTGGATTAATTCGTCTTTTTGATCATAGCTCTACCAAAAGAGTTGTCAAAAATTTGTATGAAAAAAGACGAATGTCTGTGTAGATATTTAGAGGACGACTTGTAGGAAAAGGACGAGGCTCTTCCCAAAAAAGAAGGACATTTGTAAGACGCTGATTGGTTTGACGCATTTCGACAAGAAATTGCATTCTGTGGTCTGATTTAGGAAGGAGAAGCTTTTGGAGCCCTCCGCTCGTTGTCAAATAGAGAGAGTAGTGGATAAGAAATTGACAACGATGAAACGAAGAGATCCAGAAAAAAGTGTGTGGGAAAATGATGTGTTAACGCTTTCAAGAACAAGGATTTTGGCATCTCAGAGACCACGGAGAACTAGAAATAACTAATTCAACCACTTGAAAGTGTTGAGAAAGAGCCTTTGTCCAAAACCAATCAGTGCGACATGTGAGAAATTGTCACACTTCGTATTGATACGTAAAATTGCTTTGTCGGGTTGGGTGATTACTTGAGATCAAGTTCATATAACTTCTAGGACAATTTTTTAGACTACACTATGATAAATTTCGAAAAACAGCTTTTCGGATTCCAAGGGACCCAAAAGTAAAATACGTCATGGAAAACAACACCAGAGTGTTGATGAGGTGTGAACGGAGGGAAAAGGCAAGGGGCGCCCCATTTTTGGGTTGTTTTTCGTTGTTTATAGAAGCAAAAGGCAAAAAATAGTGGGACCAGGCAAGTGTGAAATTGACAGACACCACCAAAAATACACACCAGAAAACGGACGACGCTGATATTCACTCAGCGTTCTTTTTCTTCTTCTTCTTCTTCCACACTTATTTTCTTTTCGTCATCTCATTCTGTCTTTGAAAATGAGTATGGGTGGCTAAAAAGCGAAAAACGACACCACAAAAGGAGGAAGCCAGGAAAAGAGCCGAATGTTTGGGAGGAGCGTCCTTCTCCTTTTTTGCCGTATTCCGTTCTTATTTCTGAATTAGAAAAAAGACAAAAGAAATGTGAAAATTCACATGATTAGAAAAAAGATATTCCTCTTGTGGACTCGAAAAGAATTTCAAGAGAAGAATTTCGTAAAAAAGTAAACAGAAAACAGCCATTCTCCTGCTGTGCTCGTTTTTTTCTTTAAAATGATTTCTAATGGTTTTTTGTTAGTTTGAAGTTCAAAATTTGTTCCTTTGTTCGAAAATTTCTGAAATTTTCCATAAACGACTTACCTTGTGAATTTTGAATTCATGAAATAAAAACAGGTGCGTAAACGTATAATGATTGATGGATGATCAGGCCGGTATGTTTGCGTGTGTGTGCACAATACTCAAAATACTTGAAAAATTTGTTTTGAGAGTGAGGGGTCTACTAAAACAAACTGGAATACTTCTTGAGCTTCCCATCTTGCAAAAAATAGAGAGGTCTAATAACAAAAATTTTTCCCCTCCTGTGCTCTTTACCGGAAATCATTGTGGTCCGCGAGAAGGGTCTCCTTGAACTTTTTTCCCGATATCGAGTGGTGGAAAATGTGAAATTTTTTCCAGAAAAAATATGTATAAAAAGGAAAAAGAATTGAGGAGGACATTGACCTTAGAAGCGGAAATTTCGGCACACTTCAGAGCACTTCATAGCTTCCAAAGTCCAGGCTATCTGGGGATCTCCGGAGCCTGTTTTCTTCTGTCCTTTTCTGAGAAAAATGAAAAGAAGAAGTAGAAGAAGAGAGTGAATAAAATGGAGAAAAAGAAGAACAAGAAATAATTTTGTGGTGTGGGAACTTCACTCATACTTTTGCTGATGACATACTTCAAGTGTCCCATCAATAATTGAAAAACCGTCCCGAGGAAAACCAAAATGTTCAAGTATGAGGAGCAAAATTTTTTGATCACACTGAAGGAATTTTGAAAAAAAACTAGAGATTTTTTTATTAGATCAAAAATCTGTGATTTTAAAAAGCTGGGATAAATGAAATAGTTGGAGGATTGAAAAAAAAATCTCAGTTTGTTTTATATCGAACCTGTCAAAAAAAGTTGCGGCAATCAAAATATGTATAAATAAACTTTTGACGTTAGGATTTTCAACAAAATGAAATTCGGTTTTTAGACAAAAAAACAGTTCGACTGAGAAAAGCAAGAATGTTCGGAACGAAATATGGGATTTTTTTAAATTTTGACATTTTGAAAATCGTAGTTTTCGACGTTTAAAAAATTTTCAGTAAAATCAATTCCGAAAGTCCCAAAAATAGATTACGCAAGTTCGAAAATTCGTTATCTCGTCGAATTTTCCGAAGACACTTGAAAAACTAATAATTTTATAGAAGTTTATATCCTAATTAATTGGAATCTAATTCTCATATTGAACTCTAACAAAACCAATCAAAAAGTACCAAGATTTGAAAAAAAATATAATATTTCGAATTATTCAGAAATACTGAAAAAAGGTAACAGCAAAGTCAAACAATTCCTCCAGGCAAGAGGGTCCAGAAGAATTTTGCCACTACCGAATATACTTTTCTCTGTCTATATACTCAACACTGAATATGGCAATTAGGCGGAAAGGCAGTGAGCCTTCTCTTATTGTCTGCAGAATGCTAATTGACACACAGAGGCGAGTTTTAATCAAATAATGACACTCGTATAGGAGTTTGGGTGGTGGTGTCTCAAGAATTGAGTAAAGTTTGGATCAAAAAACAAAATAGAAGGTTTAAACTGAATAAGGACTTGTCTTACTTCATCGTTCGACTTATCTATATCCAACGACTCGTCATCCTCCTTTCTTTGTGTTGTTTCGTTTTTTCTCTTTTTCCTGCTCATTGTGTTTGGATGGGAGCCCCCGCCACGATATTAAGACAATTGATAGATGAAGCATGATGTCTTGGCAATCTATCCTGGCTTGCCATTGTCTTTTACACTTGTTCTCGTCAATAAATTTTGTGTATGTTTTTCCTACACCAATTGGTCCCCAGGAAACAAGTGTGTAGGTGGAAAAAGTGATTGACAATTATAATGAAGCAGAAAATGTTGAAATTGCAAAAAAAAACTTTCTGCAAAATTCGAGAAAGGTTACTGTGGCTTCTAAAATTTGAAAAGTGCCTCTGATGAAGTAAAAAGAAGACATCTCGATAAGGTAAACCACCCGGAATGAGCGTCTTGTTTAATTTTAAATCTGGAAGCCTCAATTCCTAGAAAATTCCTCCTTGTCTTTTTAGATTGACAAATTGTAAACAATTGCCTTTCCGGCGTGTTCTATAGTGACATGACAATCACTGTGTTCCACATTTGACAAGACTGAAAATGGAAAAGACAGTGAAATGACACTTTGGGAATCTAAAATTCAAGGCAATCAAGGAATCAATAAGGAAAAAAGCTGGCCACCCTTGCAGACAAAAAAGAAAAGAGTTCTACTCAGCCTAAAAATTGGGAAAATGAAATCGGGTGCGAAGAATGAATGCGAGAACAAAGCGACAAGCATCTTCTCATCTCATCTCCTCGTCAACGACTCCGAGACGCAGAAGTTGGAGAAGAACAAGAGGATGAACAAGAAAAAGAAGAAAGAATGAATGATTTGTCAAAAGCACATTCTCAGTGCCTCATACCACCACAAGTGTTCACTACCCATAAACAGCTTCTTTGTGAAAAATGTCCCTTTGGAGACAAAATGAAATCTGGTTTCGGTTTTTTTTCGTTGTATTATACTTGTCACTCATTGATAGACGAATATCTAAATTTAGATCCAATAATTCACAAATTCAAAAATAAGAGCTCAAAAAAGCAAACTACATGAGAATGAATGAAATTTCATGATTCCGGAAGACATGATCTAGAAAACAAAAGGACCTCCTCGCAAGTTTCGAGAATACCAAGAGTGGGGGATGATGATATTTGATGTGAATTATTGATATCTCCTTCTATTTGAGATTTTTCGAATAAAATGACAAAGCGAGCAAAGTTCAAGTGGGATTACGCAGATGAAGGGGCCGGGTCCCATGAGATATGAGTTCAAACGAACATCTTGCTGTCGATTGCGATGTTTTGGAATTTCTAGTTTTTAATCGTTTCTTGATGTCTAAAAATTTAGAATAATCATGAACATTCCGGTTTGCGACTATATTAAAGCTTGGAAACAATGTTAAGAATAAGTTTCTAATCTTATATTTTTCATTATTTTTTGGGTATCAAAGAGACTTTCTGAATTGTTGTTACTCTGATAAAACCTGGTTACTGTAGAAAAAACAGTGCTTCGCAGTTAGACATACAGTACCGGTCAATAAAATGATCTTACTTTTATTTGTATCAGCCATTTTTGGCCATATTCACAGAAATTTGGGAATTGTTAATTGTTAATTTTTAATTCATTTGTTAATTTATCAAAACATCGTTTTTTCATGTTTTCAGAACAAAATCTAGTTAAAAATGAATGTCTTTCAGAAATAAACAATATTCGAACATTTTGGATTTTTCGAAAAAAAATGTTTAATTTAAATTTTTCAATCCAGGTCTGTTTTATAACCTTCAAAATTTACAAAGTGGCTGGAAATTTGACAGCCGAGCTCCAGATTTCTGCGAATGTTCAAAATAAATCAACTGATGATACGTTTTTGTTTATCTTGTTGACAGGTACTGTATGTTTTAGTTGCCATAAAACTTCTTGTCTAAATAGAGGAAAAATTGCGATTCTTAAAAATTATTCCCCGATTTAGGCTCAAGCAAAGCGTTTCGAAGAAAAGACTACACAATTCTGTTCCTTGAAATTGAAATTTTCAACGACTCAAGTTCTAGAAAAAATCTTACAAAGTGGCATTTATTATCTTGTTTTTCTATTTTTCGTTCAAACCGCAGACATCAATTTGAGTGGCTCTAAACAAACTAGGAGGTGCGATGAAGTGAGGTGCAGAAGTTCCTTCACAGCAAAACGAGCAAAAAGAAATAACAGAACAACTGACAGAGAGGAAGGACGGCATTCTGGATAAATTGGCCTTCTCTTCTACTCTCCCGTTGGTTTTTGGGGCGTTTTATTAGATTTCTACGATGACAATAAATCAGCTTTTTCGCACCTTAAAACAAATGCTCTCTCGCTATCCGAGAGGACCGGATTGACAGGGAAAAAGAGAAAATGAATGGATTTTTGAAAATCGGTCAACCAGAAGGTCGTGTGAATTGACAGATGGTTTTCAAATAACTATCTTTTAGTTTCTGGAGAGACTAGGCAAAAAAGGAATTTCTGGAGGGGAAAAAAGAAAGTACAAACCTTTGAAGTACAATCTATAATGTTATTATGCGTTTCTTAGAAGTTTCAGAAAAGAGCAAAGACAAATGGGACCACGGGGAGCAGGAGTAAGTATAATTTCGCATTAGCCGCTGTCTGGAGGAGGTGTGTCCCAAAGGCTAAAGTAGGAAGTGTCTCGGGGTTTGAGAAGATCGTTAAAAATCGCATGTCGCTTTTCGTTTCTCAATCATGGGGTTGCCGCTAGAGACGAAAAAGGCTCTAACGACTATTCAACGGGTTTTGACGTTTATACAAAGGGACACCGGGTCCCGAGAAGGCAAAAGAATCAGTCTGAAATGGGAATTGGAATAGAACTTTACAAAAAAAACATTTACACAACATCCAAAATAAACATAAAACCTGGAAGCATTCAAACAATACTGATAGTTTTTGACAGATTTTTAGGATTTGTTTGGAAACGATTTATGGAAACTTCAGAAAAAAAAAGAAAACCAACCCTTTAACCATGTTGCCCTCTGCATCTGCCAAGTTCAGAACATAGACGCTCATCTGCCGCCTTGAGAGTCACAAAATCGAATATCAAAATCCCGAATTTTCTGAAGGTTTTTCAAGTTTCTTGTCGAATTCGAGAATAGTAAGAAGAGGGACGAAGTGACACGTGAGCATAGGTATGACGACGATATATGGGGTCGAGAATGGGATATTCGTGGGAACTATAGGTATACCACACCCTCACGCCGGAAGCACGGGGCTCAGGTAGGTCGAAAATTAGAAATGTACGGTGTAATTCTGGATTTTGAAGAAATTTCAAAAAAACTATTGGAAGTTCTAATTAAATTCTGTAAAACCCATAGTTAAAGATTTTGCTAATTTTGTCTTTCGAGCCAAAATATTTGGAAAATATAGCTGTAAATGGAAAAATGGCAAAAAACTTCAAATTTGAATTCGAAAAATGTCGAAGTTCGAAAATTTTTTCCTTAACTTTTAAGGAAACCCTTTTATCACAAGTTGTACAGTATATTATGCAAAACATATACGACCATAGAAGTATTTTAAGACTTTTAAGACCTCTCAGAATTGTTTATTAGTTTTAGGAGTATGAAACCATGAAAAAAAACAATCAAATTCGGATATCGAAAATTGTCAGAATCATTGTAATAAAGAATATTTCAAATTATTGAGAATAAAAAAAGGGATGAAATACATGAGAAAATTAGATTTAATGGTCATACCATTTTTCGTTAATTTATTTGAACTGACATGGAATGACTCCCAAGTGTTACCCTCGAAAGTGTTACCCTCGAAAAATATCGAGACCTATATGGTTGGATAGAGCGTAAAAAGTTATCCAAGAATCCAAATGGAATAGTTGGTAAAAATTTTGGTAAAAATTTTTTTCGAGGGTAACACTTGGGAGTCATTCCATGTGAATATACTAGGACAAAGTAATTAGTTAGGACAAAGCTAGGATCTCTACCATTTCTTTAAAAACTAGGCATAAATTGTTGAAATATATTTTATAAATGTACACAAATCAGAAACATCATAGTTGGCGAAAACCCCAATCATCCAGTTCAATTGACAAATTTCTAAAGATATTCATACAATTGGGGAACCCTATTGATACTTGTTCACCGAAAATCGTGGTTCAAGCTTTTTCAGATATATAAGAGTAGATTTAATTATTTACTTCTTCATCTTCTTCCTTCAGAACTCTGCGGTTTTTCTTTTTCATTCTATCTCTCTTCTACTTTCTAGATCTTTCAAAATTTCACAAATTTCTATTTTACTTCCAATTTTGCTCCACATAGGCTTGAATAGCAAATAAATGATACACTGCGTCTAGAGAGAAAGTTTTCCAAATTACAAAGTGTCAAAAAACAGAAAATGAGGATAGAGCAAAGAAGTAAAAGATGAAAACAAGGGAGTCTGGGAACGGTGTAAGGGAGGGAGAATATGAAGGGACATTGACCACAACAGATCCTTGGGTCGTTTTCCTAATGATGTAATCTATCAATCTATCACCGAGTGATACACCTCCTGCGACGACAAAAGAAGTGTACATTTTGTGAGTGAAACGACAGAGGAAACGATTGTAGAACATCACAAGAAATCAAAACTTGATGATATGCCTGCTCGATTCTTGTCACTTTTTACGAGCTCTTTCAAACAATTGGATAGCTTATTGACAGCTGAAGCCTGTGCCTATGATCTACAATTGATCATTTTGACAGGATGGGGTGCGGGGAAGGATGAGTGAAAACTTTTTCAAAACCACACGGATATTTTTAGTGGGGGCGGCGGCGGTAAAAATGAGAGACGATGTCTTAAGAGGTTGGAAAAGGGATGGAACCTCATTTCAAGGCTGCCCCACTAGATTTTGTGGAGATTTGAGGGAGAAAGAGATGGAATTCTGGAAACTACTTCTACTTTTTTCTTCTTAAAAGAAATAAGAGGACGAGCATCTGTATATCCAGACTTCAAAAGGAAGAGGAACAGAGCAACACATCCTCGTGGTGGCCGGAAGAAGATGTTCTTGGAATGAGATTTCATGATTTTTGTTTTATAGAAATAATTAGAGCAGAGAAACAAAATCTTTTGAAGCGTAGCTAAAATTAGAAATCGAGAAAACAGAGTTTATGCTCATCTTCTTATACAGTACCGGATCTTTCGACGTTTTCAATGGAACTAATCACTTTTTCAGTTCTGTAAAAAATTCAGGATTTTTTCTCATTTAGAAAAATCAGATTGTACTAAACAGAAAAAATAGACAATGAAAGGAAAGTAGGGTCTTTGAAAAATTCTTATCTCGTCTTACTGGATTTCAAAAAACAGGGAATAATTACGAAAATGAAACCTTTATTTTGGACAGTATTCCCTGGAATTTTGAACAAATAGAAAATTTCTATACTTCTTTTTTAGAATTGGAAAGTACCCCGAAAAAAGTCAAAAGGTAAGTTTTGTCCGATACTGTATATAAATTCACGAAAATTGATTCCCGTTTCAGAATTTCCATTAGTGAAATTCTTCTCAAAATGGGGAAAAAACTTGACATCAAAAAATACTCTGATACCGTACACTTTTTAACAGTAACTACCTTCAAAATTTCAAACAAATTTATCTCCGTTCATCTGACAGGTAGGGAAAAATCTTCAACCGACCAAAATTATCGACAAAATAACCAAATCTCTGTTAACTGCGTTTTGATATGTTTTACAGCAAATAAGCTAGATAGGCTCAAAGGTGACCGTCAGTTTTTATGGTATCTTTAGAAATAAACTATTTTGGAAAATATTTGAAACTGATAAGAGTACTTCAAAACAATTTTGCAAGATGTCTAAGACGTTCAGAGCACTAAAAGATCGTATTCTTGCCAAAACACCTCTTGTTTCGTCCAAGTGAACTTACCTAAACAACAGAAAAGAGACTCCTACTCAAAAAATCATCCAAAGCAATGAAGTGAAAAAACGACGTGGAAACGTCACTAGACCCTTCTCTCTCCCACTCGGCGAGAAATCTGTCGAGCCAATAAAATGAAAATGAATTATTGGATGGAAATGATTTCTCCGCAAAAACGTTTCTAGGAGCTGTTGTTGTGGGTCTCTGCTGCTGTTGGGTTGAACCTCTCGAACAGAAGAAAACACGACGAAAATCGTAGTGGGAAGGAACTCCATGAAGGAGGCACTTGCTTGTGCAAATGCGCCAAAAATCTGGTGAAGTCAGTGAGGCGAATTAGAAACGAACAATAATTGGCCGCTGAATGCCGTTAGTGTTCACATATCACTCAAGAAAATGGCAAAAGTCGGGGAGGAGATGAGAGGAATATCAGATTCGAAGATCTGGAGAGTTTTGGGGCTAAAGAAGCAAAGAGAAAACAAAGAATGGAACGACCAAAAACGAACATTTTGTTTTTTAGAAAAAAAAAAGAAACTTTTAAAAGTATCCCTTTTCTTCTTTGACCGAGTGTCTTTGGTAGTTTTTTTCCGGGAACTTCATAAGATTTTCAGTGGCTATTTGAAAATTCTACAGCTGAGTCTCGAAACTCAAATTTCATACGTTTCACCACAAAAGTCAAGAGAAGCATACACAAACCAGTCGACGACTCTGGGAGCACCTCTCTTCCCCCTACCAGAAAAAAAAAGTGTTGAATAACAAATTAGTAAGAGTGCAACAATGTAAAAAAGCTAAAAGGAACCGATGGAAACTTGATCAAGACGAAACAAGAAGAAGAAACTCCTTAGAGATGGGCTTTCAGGAAAGGGAGACATTCCTGAAGAAGGCAAAAAAGAGAAGAGGGGATCGAGTTAAAAGTTAAATGACGTCCAAATGAATTTCGAATTTCAGTGAGGAGGGCGTAGTCAGCGGAGATACGTGAGAAGTTACTGAATGGAACCGAAATTTGATATGCGAGAGAATAACTTCTCAATTTTTTTTGGCATCTCTCTTCTTTTTTCGGTATCAATTATGATGAATGGAAAAAAAAATAGAAAAAAGAAGAAATGCGGAATGAAAATTTTTGGGGGAAGCAGAAACAGCATCTCTTTTTACTATTTGGAGTTGCAAATGTAAAGAAAAACTAGACTAAAAATATCTCAAAGGATTGATGGAGATCCGGAATGGAAATCCGGACACAAAAAAAAAACGGAAGAGTAAAATTGATGCGTGGGTTTTAAAATTAATTACGATCATATGGTTTTTTATCTGCAATGATGCCAAGCTTTTTTTTGCTTTTTTATTTCTGACGAAAAATTTTTTTGCGTGATAGAATATTTTATTCTAGGTCAAGAGATTGGTGTTGATATTATTTGATATTTTTTGCTAAACTCTTGCTGGAAAAAGTGGTGAAAAGCATTAAGTAGGCTTTTTTTCTCATTCGGTGCAATTAAGTGAAAGAGGTCAATCGGTGATTTATTTTGTTGCGAAAAATGAGGAGGAAGTGCATTTTGAACCATCTGTTGCTCAGATTCTATGTGTTTTGATCTTGTTAGCTAATCACACTGAATCATGTTTTATGTCACCAGTGGGAAAGAGAGATATGACAGGGAAAAAAGAGTTTTGAAACAACCCTTGGTCTTTTGGTAAAAGTTCAAAATTTTTGAAAATATTCAAACCGAGAAGCAAAACAAACTTAATTTTGATCGTTGTGAATTAGAAAAAAGTCTGCTCCGTACTTGTGAAACTCCGGAACATTACGATTTATTTAATTCAAATGACTTGAATTTACATCCAGCCCATAGAAAACATTGATTTTGGAATTTCGAAATTTAGTAAGTTTTCTTTCAAACTGGCAGAGCTTCAAAGTTTGACTGAATTACTAGGAAAATTCCAAACTTGGTTCAGTCCGTTACAAGTATTCACCGATTAAATAGGAGGAAGAATACAAATTGACGATTTTTTGAAATTTTGAAATTTTGTTTTTGGAGCAAGTCTCTTCATAAACTAAAAGAAATCCGAACGTTCAAATTTGATCTATTTCGTTCAATTTTCAAATTATAAACAACGTATTTCCTCAATCAGAAGTCCACCTAAACCTTCAACTTTGAGCTCGATTATCTCAATTTCTGAGAGAGATATAAAAACTTTTTCCACTGATAAACTATTAGTGATTGTATGATAAATAGTTTATGAGCTGACAAAGTTTCGATAACTTCTGGAATTGTGATTATTGAACTCAACGTTGACAGTTTGGTAGAGCTTCTGTTAAATGAAAATGCGGTAAACGAATTCGAAGAGTACACGATGTTTAAAATAGAAAATAATTTCAATAGAATTTTTTAGTTATCCTGTTGGCAATAAACTAGCCAATAAATGACCGTGATCATTAACAGGCCCATATAACTGTCCAATCCTTCACATTTTTACAACCTCTTACAAATACACTAATTCAAAAATCATATTATTTCCTCCCGTACATACACAAAAAATATGGTGGTGTCATAAAGTGACAAGCGACATATCCTCAACGGATCAATCAGAAAGAGGATGTAACCAGTCGTCAGGATTATAGGGGAAATGGCAACAGGTGGTCCTTCTTCTCTTTCGGAATGAAATCAAAGAGTCTCTCTTTTTCTCATGTCAAATTGACAATGTGTTCCTAGAAGTTTTTGAGGTCCACCAGATTTTTTTGTGTTGGCATTTTCATGTGATAACGAAAAAAGTTTGTTATTGGGGTCCCAACACATAATAAATGTGTTTAGAACACCACAACAAAGCATGATAGTTTTTTTTTTTGAAAAATTGGTCAAAGTTTATCTTCAAAAAAACTATTGACCTGTAACTGATATCTGATATCACTAATAATGTTTCACTAGATAAAGTTCAAAATCTCAGAACAGAGATATGCAAAAATTATTGTCTAAAGTGTGACCTTTTCTAAGAAGAGGAACAAAAAGAAAAAAAATATATAGCACACCAATCTCTCTAGGGACATATTTTTGCTGTGGAAAATTGATCTACTCCACAGTTTTCCAGAAACAAAAACTGATTTCTAAAGCAGTTTCAGACAAAAAAAACATATGTTCTCTACAAAGAATATAAAAAATCGTAGAAGGCAAATATGTCACTCATGACTTGAAATCCTAAATATGCATGACCTACCTTCTCAACAACCTAGTCAAAAATAGGGAAAGAAGGCGGTCGGAAACAAAACAAGACGTTTATAAAAGCCGGTGTTTTCCAATATGATATGAGAGGAAAAACCCCCGGGTCCCAAGCGCTCTTAGAGAAGCAGTACCGCTTGTCGTGTTCAAACAAATGATATGATGCTCGTCAAAACGTGACTGGCAGTCTAGTCCGGTCCAGTCAAACATGGGCGGCGGAATGGGAGAAATGAAAAAAAAATAGGAGTCACAAATCCGAAATTACATGACAAAATTGGCATGTAGAAGAGGCAGATTTGTTTGCTAAGGAGTCTCCAAAAAGCATTTTTGCGTCAGAAAAACCGAAAACGGTTTCGAAAGAATTCCTATTTCTAGAAATCAATGATAATGAACTAAATGGTAGTGAAACTGAATAAACATGCAAACTCAGTGTGATGAGCAGTGCAAACGGGATGAAGGATAACACGCTCTTCTTCATCTATCGGCGGCTCTTTGTTACTTGGTGCTTTTTAGGTGTCATGGGGATTCAACTTGGCTCTCCCACTTGAGGGAGGCATGGTTCAAATCTTCGCCCTCATTTCAAAAATATCAGCTCATTTTTTATGTGCTTGTTTTTGGTTTCTTTTTTGTTTAAAAGGTCAAACTTTATCTTTGAAACAAAAATTTAGTGTTTTGATTCCTACTAAATTGTCAGATTTTAATGAGCTTCAAGAGATTTAGCATTAACAATTTGAAAGACAACTACTTTAAACTTGCAACTTGAGCTCAATTATCTCCATTTCTATAAGAGCTATCAGAAATGTGCCAATTAATGAAATGTTGGTGATATTATGACAAATATACCATCAGCTGACGACTTTTGTTATCTCTTACAGAAATTTAGATCATTGAGGTCAAAGTGCAAGAATAGGCTTTTCTATTTGATTGTTTACGGTATTTTACTGTACCAAAACAAAGAAAAATCGGAATACGGTATACGCTCTAATACAACGGCACTCTATTTACTGCTCAAATGTTTTTGTACCTATTAGAGACATTAACGAATATTTTTTATGGTTTCACTAATTTTACTATATGTAGTTCGGATATATTCTTTATCTCTGAATGAAACCACGATAATTGATTTCAAAGTGCCATTATAGGGTGACGTTCTATTTGAGCATTCACACTAACTTCTTTTATGACGAGTTTTCAGAATTACAGCTCACAAAAATTTACGTGACCGAAAAAATCATGAGAACGACCCTAGAAACAGATCGGAATAAGTTTTTTGCTAAATTATCAAATTGTTGAAATGAAAGAGATAATTTTTCTGATTTCTAAAGTTTTTGGGAAAAAAAAATCCGTTTTAGAATGCGAGAAAAATAGAAATTCGTATTTTTGAGTTAAAAAATGACTTGAATGATTCGATACTCGGGAAAATGGAAAAAAATTCTCAGATCAAGAAGTCGATCCAGCTCAGAGGGTTAGGTTCCTTTCTATTTTGCTCAAAAATTATGTGACCACTAGACATTTAATATACCACTTGAAGGCGGTCAACGAGAGGAAATCATGCTCAAGGATGCCGCAATTCAACGTCTTCCTTCCGAAAACTTGCTCGTCATCCGCTCCGAAAAGAAACTCGGGATAACCAACAAAAAATGAGGAGATGGGTAAAAAGAGGCCCTCTCCGTTTCTCAACGATAGAAAATAGAATGCACTCGATTAGGTTAGGTTTGTCATTCTCAAAGTTGTATTCCCTCGAGCACCTGAGGGAAACGGCAAATAGTTTACAGAAACTACGTAGTTTATTTGATAGAGATCCTACGAATAACAAAAAAACTCTCGTGTGGTTTGGAAAATGACGACTATTTTGAAATGAAGGGTATGTTTTTGTATGGAGACTACTTTCTAGTAATGTTGATTGGATCCAATTCCTCGAAAATGAAATCATTTAAATTTTCTCTTCTTTTAAAACTTTCTCAACAAATCCGTTCTGTCAAAAACTACCAGTTACACAAGCACATATCAAAACACAACACAACATTATGTCTGATGTTTTATGTTTTTGGTCCAGAGAGATTTTTTTGGACTTAACATTTTTGGAAGTTTTGTCCGAAAGATTATGGAAGTCCTGATCTAACCTGATAAGTTTTTCCAAACTGCCCATAACTGCGGGGTGATGAAGAAAGTTGCTTCCTGAAAAATAGTTTATGGTCTCTTTATGAATTTTTGTTTTATGAACTTCTTATTTAAGTTTCATCATCAGCTGGTCTCCAAAAACTTGATAAATCTTTTTTATCAAAAAGAAAAATACAACTTTTGGTGATTTGTGAGAAAAGGTATCTGATTGTTTCAAATGTTCTGTTGAACTATAAATCCGGATTTGTTCAGCTGTTTTGCTAGTAAGTTTAAAAAATACCGCCAAATCTTCAAAAGAAGAAAACTGAATTATCTACATTTTTCAATAATCTTTGTCATTTTCTCATTCTTCGAATTTTTGGCATTTTCCAAAACCTGATATATTCTCATTTTTTTAAATTTTTCTTTCGAAATCTTTTGAAACGTTGCGAAAAACTGAATTCGTTACTTACAGTACCCAAAATTTTGTAATTTTCAATTTATTCTTAAAAATTTCCTAAATTTTCAAACTTCAGAGTTTCTGAACTTTTGATATTCTGAATCGTTACCGAATTTATTCTTGCTTATGTAAAAAATTTTCAACTGACCTATTGTTTTTGATATTATGATAAACGTTTTGTCAATCGACTTTTTAAAAAAATATTATTCAGGAAACGAGAAAAAACGGCTCAGTCTGATTTCGAAATATATTCCTACGACTGTAATTATTGTAATTATTGTAGATTTCATAATTACAGTTTACTTATCAATTGAACGTTAGGAGGTGAACTTCAATTCAATGTTAGTGTCACCAGTTTTTTGCATTACCTAATCCATGGTTTTCAAGAAAACATGAACTTTAATTAAAAATCCAGAAACTTCATTTCAGCATTTTTTGGCACCTCTAAACTTTTATTGTACCTTTTTGAAATCAAAGGCCAGCCACTTACCTAATTTATCTAGATTTGCAGGGTCGTGATGATCACGAGGATCTTGATGATCTCCGTAACGAACCAAGTCGGGGATCTCAAGTGAATCTGGCGGTGGTCCACCTCCGCCGCTCTCTTCAGAGTCGCTGCAAAATTGTACAAAAATGTTTATGAGAAACAAGACAAAAGTTCGAAACCGAACCATATGTAAAAAGTTTATTTCTGTGTTTAGATGTTTGGAAAAAATGGAAGAAGAAGAGGAAGACAAAAAACAGCGTTTTTTGTGGGTGGGAAAAGAACACACAGAAATCAAGAGCATAGAAAACTTGGACAAAGAGGCATTTGATGATTTTGGGATTTTGGTAGTAGAAAAAATGTTTTGCTCCTAACACATTCTCGCATTTAAGGGCGGAGACATCCGACACCCCATCATGAACTCTTTTTTCTTTGGAGGAAAAAGAACTGCTTTTTAAAAGAACTAGGAAAAAAGGAAATGTATTAAATGACAGATGGAATGTGTGAGACGATGAGCAGCTTATCATGTTGGTTCGCCGTCTTTTTACTAGTCGTCGGACAACGTGAAAAGCAAAAATAGACAAAAAATAGTGAGTAGAAATGGAACAGAAGCAAATGCAAAAACAATTGGTTTGTGTGGACATGAATCGGTTGGCGAGTGGCCAAGTTAAGAGTTAAGAGAGCATCATTGTATATAAGGCTTGCTTTCCAGACAAGGCTATCATCTATTTGACACAATATCTATTTGTCTCTCTACAGTGGCGAACGTTAGTGAGTGTCCCTCTATACTTTTGTCCATAACTTTGCTCAAACTAGTCCAATCATTGAAAACTCTTTTGTTAAATGTAGCTGCGTTTTCAACAAAACGTTGTATAAGTTTTTTGAAATTCAATCAGTCTTAGTATCTTCTGAATTTTCAGAGACGTGACGATGACTCCAGATGAAAAAAAAAAATTTTCCACCAGAATTTTTTAAAAGATTGGCTTTGTGATGAAAAATGTTCGGTGTCGATCAAATAGTTACCAAAAAAAATTTGAGGCGGTTTGGAACACTTGCTCCTGAGATGTGCTCACTGGAGCACAAAAGGTACGGTTCTGGAGATTGGCTATAACTCGGCTCAAAATGATCCAAACTTGTTCAAATTTTAGTAGAATGTGTGTCTTGAATTGTTCTACAATATAAATACAAAACTTTGTATTTTGGGAACAAAAATTTTTCATAATTTTTTCATTTTTTTGTTACGAAGACAAGCTAGGCATTATGAAAAAAATTTTTTGTTCCCAAAATACAAAGTTTTGTATGTAAATTGTAGAACAGTTTAAGATACACATTCTCCTAAAATTTGAACAAGTTTGAATCATTTTGAGCCGAGTTATAGCCAGTCTCCAGAACCGTACCTTTTGTGCTCCAGTGAGCACATCTCAGGAGCAAGTGTTCCAAACCGCCTCAAATTTTTTTTGGTAACTATTTGATCGACACCAAACATTTTTCATCACAAAGCCAATCTTTAAAAAAATTCTGGTGGAAAAATTTTTTTTTTCATCTGGAGTCATCGTCACGTCTGTGAAAATTCAGAAGATACTAAGACTGATTGAATTTCAAAAAACTTATACAACGTTTTGTTGAAAACCCAGCTACATTTAACAAAAGAGTTTTCAATGATTGGACAAGTTTGAGCAAAGTTATGAACAAAAGTATAGAGGGACACTCACTAACGTTCGCCACTGTAGAGAGACAAATAGATATTGTGTCAAATAGATGATAGCCATGCTTGAGCATTCGAATAGCGTTCGAAAAAGAGCTGCAGAGTGTTCCCATTATAGAAAAAAGACACTTGGAGATTGAATCAAAGTTTTGCAGTTGTCTTTTTTTAGATGGTCCTCTCAATTGTTCCTTGTCTACAAATCTTCTGAGAAACTTGGATCATTTTTTTCAAAATCTCATTGCAAGCTACAACGATTACTGGTTTTTAATAAGCACTATTTGTACTAAATAACAGAAATATTGAATATTGAACTTTTTCCATAATTACTATCAAGAATAATGACGATAAAATCAGAAATGAAAAACTTTGAAAAGAGACAATCAATGTTTACTTTTCTTTATTGAAACTTTTCTGATATGGCATATAATCTTATGGAAAAATTGAAAAAAAGTTATTCTCCTATTTTCTCAATTTTTTGACAACTTTACACCCTCTTTCATTGGATCGGAGAACAGTGAAAACCGCCGGCAATTCAGAATATTAGAAAAAATTAATTGAAAAAATGTCTTTGTATCTAATTTATCGCAAAATTTTCGAATGTGTTTGAAATTCAAAATGAAAAGCGATTAGTTGCTTATTTTTCTATGGAATGAGCACTACTGTATCTCTGTGTTCAAAACGAACCCACTAAATGTTCTATCATTCAAAAAGAAAAAATGATCAGTAGGTGAAATTTAAAATTGATCAGTAGGTGAAATTTAACAATTATTTTCACACTTATTGAATGCCGAATTTTTTCTACGGATCAAATTGGCACAGTACTATAGTATTTTGACTATATTAGATATTTTTGTTAGATACGGAACAGTCTGAGATTATTTTAACTTAAGACTACTTTTTTTTCATGTTTCCTCCCACCATCTACGTAATTTTGTCCCCACGCCCACCTACAAATCAGCATACCGCAGTTATTTTCTTCGTTCATCCAACATTTTTCCTATAATCAAAAGCATCTTAATAACTAGAACGTAGTCATCAAAATGCCACGACCTTTATCGTTTCATGAAATGAGAGATTACTGCTCCAGTGAAAAAAGAGACATCTCAGGATGGACGAAGATTTACTTCTCCCACCAAGTCATAAACACGAATATGAATTGAAATACATTTGAGGAGGTCGCCGCAGACACTTATTGGTGGGCAAATTATTTTTGGCTAATGGAGCATAAGAAGATGAAGGGAGGCGAATAAGAAGACGATTATGATGGCCGGAGCAGAAAAAAAAAGCAAAAGTGAAAATAAGAAAAGAGTGTTTCTTTATTGACTCCTTGGTCCCGAATGAAGACGAATTTTAGGAATAGAAGAATAATAAAGTTTCACACGGAAACGTTGGAAACTGATGAAAGCACTTTTCTATCTTCTTATTATTTTGTGACTTTTGGAGGATTAACGTAGTGCTAAAATGGGAAAAGAGTGGTGGGAGAAAAAGGGCGGTGCAGATGGGGAAGGAGTGAAAAATGATCATAGACCTTCCTGATTTCCCAACAAAAAATAAATTAGCTGTCGAACCCTGCAAAAATATAAATCCCTATGACAAAGATAAGGAGACTCAAAATGAATAATGATTTTTTGAAAAAAAAAAGTTGAGCTTCTTAGAGAACAAAGAGTACGAATCGTCGGTAGAAGGAGAGAGAAACCACGAAAACAGATAATCAATTACCACAGGTGTGAGATATTTCCCCCCTCCCAGGTGCTTTTCATTTCATTGTTATATCTATCTCTATCTCTTCCTCCTTCGATGCAATCGTCCGCAAGGCACAATTTTTTGACACACGCACGCGATGTAAAGATGGATTGATTCTAACACCTCTCTCGAATCTCTGCTTTGAACAGCATGCCAATCGGAATCCCGGAATCGGTGAACTAGTGAGAGCAGGATCACGAGAGAGTTGCGTCCCGTTGGGTAGATTCCAATCGGAAATTGCAGACTCTTTTTCATCAGGAGGAAGCAAAAAAAGAAAAAAAAGAAAAGAAATAGAGAAACACGAACGTCTCGCAAATAACTACTGGTTGTATAATTGTGGAGCGTTTCGAGACTCTTTTTGCCCATATTTACAACTGTCCTTTACTGAGAGCTACAAAACAAGTCACGAAATGTTTTCCAGCAGAAGCCCGGCTCTGGGAGCAAGTCGGCTGCAACAGCAACTACGACAAAAATTAGAGTCCTATCTTCGTTGCCTGTCAGAGCTTTCTTCATATGCTCTCTCTAATTGGAAACCTCTATTTTGACACTTTGACTTCTTTGACAGATGTGTACGTGTCACTTACTATTGAGGATCTTCGAAATTAGAAAAAAAACACACGCGCTCTCTACACATCCAGCATATTCGAAAATATACACCAAAAAAGCCATGCATCTGAAATTTGTGAGACGGGATGAGCCTCATCTAAATCTTGGCTCGGCGACGATGGATTGTAGATCATTGACATGTACACACAACACATACACATGTTCCAATTTCAGGATTTCCGGAAAAAAAGAGAGAGGTGCGTATCCTTTCTTCCCCAAAAAATGACAAATAATGAAAGCCAATTTTGAAAAATGGTTGATTGAGTGCAAATTGGTGGATGATGAGGTCGCAGAAAAGATGACAGCTATACGATCGCAAGAAACGAACCGTTGATTTATAGTAAAAACAAAATTTCAGAAAGCTGGAAGGGATAAAGAAAAAACGCGGTGATTGATGACAGTATATCACAATTTTTAATTAAAATGGTGGTGGTTTCTCTGATATGAGTCCGTATAGTTTTTCAATTTCCGAAAACTGAGAGCCTTATATCCACATCTATCCCGATTGATGGAGTACAGTAGATAAATCAAATTTTTAATGGAAATGTTTTCTACACCTCAGCCAGTTCACTGATCCATCGAACATGAGAAGGTAGGAGAATTTCAGTGTCTTTACTTTCTTTAATAGAAGCCCAACCAAACTGTAAACTTCGAGCTAATTTATTTTATTTCATGTGAAAGATAATGCAAAATTGTCGAACAATAAAATATTGGTGATATTATGATAAATAGTTTGAGATTTGACCACGTTCATAGGAATCAAGATGGCTGAGCTCACAGTTGACAGTTTGGATGGGCTTCTATCAGAGGAAATTCGAAAATATCATTTTTGCCTTTTTTTTTAATCACTTTGAAAAATTGATTAACGCCTTGTTCTTCGCAAAGTGATAAAATCCAGGATTCTGAATCCGAATTTGAAAACGTCTTATTGAGTTTACGGTAGGTTGCAACAAAAATAGCAGATGTACGGCTGACAGAAATTAAGTGCTAAATTATACAAAAAACCGATTTTGAACAATGGGGTTGAACAGAAGGATATGGAAATTAGAAGCAAGGAAAAAAAGAAACATTGCACCTTCTTGATTAATTACTTTGAATGGAAATGGTAATTTGGTTTTTTGAAATGAAACTGCCGATTCAAACCTTTTTCGTCGTGATGTTGGACAAATCTTATGATGGACGGAATCGGGGACACCTTCTGACTTACCATATTTAGAAAATTAAAGTTAAAATTATACCAACCTAGTAAACGAGTTCTGAAAACACAGATTAGAACATGATATAAAAAATAATGTGACAGAAAAAGTAAGAAGCAAGCAAAATAGGGACTATTTGAACTAGGAGTTTCCAAAAACATAACATTTAGCTTAATGTTAATCATTGTACTTTAAAAAAGAGAACAATGATTATGAAATGGTTCTGAAAACGGAGATAACCAAGACACTCAAAAAAAAGAAGTAACTTAAATTGTTTCTTCACTAGAGCAGACTCAGACAAATATGAATGAACTTCATATATTTTCTCCAGGTGTGAAAATCCCATTCAAAAACGAAATTCATCATATGAAGCGTCTTCGGAACACTCTCTTGAATCCATGCCGTCACGTACTTTACGGTGCAGTATAACTGACCAGATTTTTGTTTCTCAAAAAGATGAAAAAAAAATGGGCGGAGTCAACGAAAGATCGACACGGATTCGTGCTGCCCCAAAACGCATCAAAACAGCCGCCCTATTTTGGGATCTTAATGTTCTTCATCGAAAAGGGCTGGTACGGCCACCCGGTGCTCATCTCATTTTTGGTGGAAATTGAGGGTGCAAAATAGAAAGCAAATGAGAAGTCGTTCATTGGAAGCGGGATTTTTGGAAATATGACAAAGCTTTTAGCAGGGAAGGAATAATGAGGCGAAACAGATAGGGAAGGCTCAAATGAGTGTTCGGAATAGGTTTTTAAAAGAGAAAGAGAATCGAGCCAAAGATGGGAAAGTGGTCCGAATCATAGACCAAAATGTGCATTTCCATCTGTCCGAGATCTTCAGAAAGGAGAAAAACCGACGAACAAAAATTATTCCAAAAATGGGGAAGGGGTTCAAAAGAAACAAATCAGAGGAGGAAAAACTGACATTCGGAACGAAGTTATCGTCTTTCACCGCACCCATACTCGGGCCCGTGGACCTCGTTATGATCAGTTTCCGGGGTATCTTGAAGGTTAGAGCGAGTTGGTTTGTGGTTGGCCTATGTGTGTGTGTGTGTGTCCCCAATCATAATGATACAACCGCGAGGATGTCATAAGAATTCAAAACGAGCTTCTTCCTCAGGAGCGAGGGGTGGTGGCCACCAGTTTGGTTCAGTTTAATGACCTAGGCAAATGAATACATGTTTTGAGTTTTGTTTTTTTTTGTGGGTCGATGTTACGTAGTATATGTGAAGGACTTTTCAACAGGACGAGAAGAAGAAAAATTGGGTAGGAAGACTTGAAAACGGACAGAAAACATTGGACCTCCAAGAAAAATGCGAGAAAAGATGGAAAGTTTTTTTTTGTTCATTCATTTCTGATGGATCCTCAGGAGTGATGATGGGGCTATTGGTTCTAGGAAAAAAAGAAGAAGAGGATGGAGAAGATGTGGGAGATGGAACATCTTTAAGAGTTTTCTATTGAAAATTCATGATTCTGTTTACAAATATTCAATGTTCCATGTTCCAAATCTTGAAGAACAAAGAATGAACTGAAAATCTGTGAAGTAGTTTCGAAAAGTTAAAAAAACTAGCGGTTCATAAATCAAAACGTAAAATGTACTGCTAGGTCTCCAGTAGAGTAGGTGTGAACGCAGAAAGATGATACGATGAGCCCACGGAAACAAAACTCGGGGGCCCACCGAGAAGTCCCATTTGTCTGCGTTCATAGCTCATATTCCATCTCAAAACTCGATTACGAAAACGGCGAAATTCGATAACCTGTTTCTCGAAACATTGTAAAAACACTTTTTCTGGTTTTTTTTTTGTCTACAATAGTTCTAATTTTAGAGGCCTTGAAAAACTTTAATTTTGAATGTGAGGTTATCTTTTCTATAAAAGCACTTACTTTTCCGTTTCTAGGAAATATAAAAATTTTGCGAATATACAAATGAGCAGAAAGTTAGGGACCTCACAAAACTTTAACTCTAAACGTGAGGGCTATAAGACGATTAGTCAATCGCCTGCGGGTTGAAAATTCTGATGCTATTTGTAGTTGTAAACCCTAAACTGGCAAATTAAAAAGGGTGTGAGGCCCCCACGAAATGAAGAAACAAGATTCAAAAGTCAACCAAGGGGGAATCCAAATTTAGTCTTTGCGCATTTGAATATTCTATGCATAGTGTTACTATTTTAATCTCTTTTTTGCTAGGTGCAGAAAAAGAGGATGTAAAATAATAAATGAAATTGAAAATGAGCCAACACAGGAGGCCATTCAGAGGACAGTTGCTGGACAACCGCAATTTCTGTCTGGCCAGGCAAAGCGTTCAGAGCAAAAAAAATGAAAGAGAAAAACATTTCTAAGCAACAAGAGAAAGCAGAAATGTTGGACGTTTTTAGAAAAAAAAGAAACTTTTTTAAGAGTTCAAATCGTTTTGGGATGAATGCAAGGCCTAAAGAGATGAAAGTTCACGTATAAGGAGGATTTAGAAAATTCAAAAAATAGGAAAAAAGCAGAAAAAGGCACTATGAAAATTTAGGCTACATTTGAAAATCTTTTTAAGAGAATTTGAGATCATCACCTTTTCAGAAGTTGGAGGAAATGTTTGAAATTATTTTCACTATATTTTTTTAAAAACGATGTAAAATTAAAATACAGCTCAAAGGGATGTTTAAGAAAGAACTTAGAATATCAAATTTACAATAAATTTTCTTCACGTTGTGAAAAATTCAATTTATTGAAAAAATCGAAAGTTTGAGATCAACATTCTCATGGAAATAAAATTTTTTAAAGTCTTGGAAAATTAAATATTTAAAATCATTCTTCGTTTCCTGAATACCTTAGCAACAGAAAACTGTTTGAACCTCATTCTTCCATTATTTTTCGAAAAAGAAGAAAGACATCATATCAGAGCACAAAGGTTGAATCGAGAGAAAGAAGAAAAATACCTGATTTCTCTCTCCAGGACGACTAAATTTCGCAACGGACGATGCAAAAAAAGTGTGAAATGTTTGAGCTCCCCATTGAGTAGGGGGGAGAGCCCTCACCTTTTTTCCGGTGCCCGCGTCTCTTGCGAAGTGTGTATTATCAAGAAATAGTGGTCCGAGTATGAGAATCTAGAGTTTGGTCGCAACTTTTTTTTGCACGTGACGGAAGGTCTACCGCTTCACCAAAAAAAACCTTGGAACGTCCTTTATAGACAGACGAACAAAAAAATAGGGACTACTAATCAAATACTTAGAGAAGAAAATCGAGGAAAAAAGAACAATACAACAAGAGGAAACAAAGAAGAGAGAAGGAAGGAATAGGAGAAAGACAATGAGATTGTTGCCGGGAATCGTTTTAACTCAATCCCAAGTCTTCCACACTCTTTTCAAAATGTGCCAACTTCTACGGACTTTTCGGCGAAAATTGCATTAAATTATGCGCTAAAATTTGGACCAGATTTCCTGAAAAACTTACACGTCGTCGTCTCCACGGTTTTTTTTTCTCTTGCACACACTTTTTTCTACCTACTCTCCTGGATGAAGATACCTTTTTCTTCCATGCTTCAACAAGTTTTAGTCTCTTGAATCGTTCGAGTTTTTTTTTCAATTTTTTCTCTCGGTTTCGGTTCATAATATTTACTTGTTGCAAAATGTGAGTTTTGCTGTTGTGTTTTATTTTATTTTAGGATATAATTCAAAAGTTAACTTACAGAGACTTGTAAAGAAGACGTGAAAGCAACCAAGACGCCAGCTTGAAAGATGGGTGCTGAAATAATGAGACTTTCAATTTTTTAAACCAGATATGTGAGGAGTTATTTTTTCGAAGTCGAAGAATATTTCAATTTCGTTTTTTGAAAAAAAAAACATCGGTAATGAAAACCTCAGGTAATCTAGAAAAAGGAACAACACTAGATCAATTAATTCTGTTCATCAAAAAAGGCACAAATTCGCGAAAAATTTAAGTTTTTATTTTAATAATCATTTTTCTTATCAATCCAACTATCTTTCTGATTGTTTTCAAGAATATACCGTAAAATCTGTATGAGAAGATCTTCCTGTGCTAGAAGAGCTGACAGAGAAAGACAACAGATGACCGGACTTTCAAGGCTTTACGGTTTTGTAAGATTCCTTTCATTTATATGACTTTTTTTAGTTCCAAACGTTTCGGCTAGACAACGATTTTGAGGTCAAATTTTCGAAGCATTAGTATCGTTTCTATAAACCATATATGGAACGGGATCCCGAAAAAAAGTCAGACAAATTCTTGACAGTCAAAAAATATATCTAGAAAATGATTTCAAATTCTGATGCACATTTTTTGAAAAAGAAGCGAACAAAAAAGTAGAGAAAAACTATCGTGATTGTGTCGCCCACGTCAACTCATCCGTCAACACACAAGAAGCCGAGACTCAATACGCCATTCTTCATTTTGTGAAACATATGCAAAAATGGGGTGGTAGAAAAAAGGAAAAAGATTCACTTTACTCATCGAGATCTGACGTACTTTTACATACTCTCTCTCATCCACGCATGGTCCTTGAAACAACAATAAGGAAGGAAAAGGGTACAGAACGGATCATAAAAGGCATCACATTTTTTTCGTGTTCTTCCGTTGCTTCAATTGTAAGTTATTATTGTTTTGGTTTCAAAAAATGGAGGCGCCGCATTTTTTTGTCAACGCTAGAACAAAAGTTAAAAATTCAGGGAAGAAGAAAAAGCGAGTTCGTTCTTCTCAGTTGAGATTCTGTTTTTTTTTTCTGGAAAAGAGTTAAGCCATAAAAATTGTTGTTTTAGTACTAAACGGCTTACAAAAACCACGTTTCAAAAGTTTCTAATGCTAATAAGATGATAAAATCAACTTAGAATTCAAAGAAAATTAATTACCTGGTTGTTTAATAGCGGTCCAATATTTATTAGTATTTTACAGCTTTCCAATAAAAATTTGTCATTTGAAATAAGCGCTGTTATCTTCTTCTTTTTTCTACTTCTCTCATTACTTTTTTTTCTCAACATTAGTTTTCAGAATTACTCAAAAATTCAGATCATCATCTATTCTGGCGCATCGAAAATTTTAAAATGCACGCAATTGGTGCCTATCATTTTTAAGAGCATGTTTATTATGATTATTATGTGCTCTTCTCATTACTACCATTATTATTATGTGCATATTGTTTGATGGGAAAAAAATTCGGGAAAAAACAGAGAGACAACATGAAGATGTGGGATAAGACATTGGGAAAAATGGAACCGCGAAAAAAAACACGGAATTGGAACATGAGAAAAATGAGAAAAATGAAACCCGACCAAAGTTAGGATTATCATGGGACCCTCCCAATAGCGGAGAAAGGAATAAAAATCAAAAGTGCTTTTCTAGCATTCACAACTAGAAAGGACACCTTTGAAACCAAAATTGAGGACGACACCATTGTGGAAGACGTGCAGACCACGATACAACAACATTTCATTACATTTGGATCGGTGACGCGGAATCAAGTTCCTCTCTGGACCCTCTTCTTTTTGTGGCTTCTTGATGGGACGGGCCCTCCCTGGTGTTGGAACGACTTGGGACACTTGTTTTGAACTGATTTCAAATTTCACACTTCATCATGTACTTTCGGTGTCTATACTTCAAAGAAGAAACTACTAGTAGTACAAACTTGGATATAAAAAGAAAAGAATAGTGAACAGGGTCTGTTCCATTCGAAAAACGACCACTCAATTACATCATAATTATCTGGGAGCTGTCAATTCCAAATTTAGGGAAATACGAAAACAGAGAGAAGGAATTTTTGAAGAAAAACAAAAACCCCTGTTTCAGTCTGGGAACGTCTTTAATAATATGAAAAAAATTCGACTAGATTGATCGTGATTCCAGAAAAAAGACATAGAGGTAATAAAAGTGTCAGTCTCACAAGTTGTAAAATTATCTACCGAGTAACATGCAATCTGACAAAAACGTGACAAATCTAGACAGCATATACTCAAGTGGACCTAAGATCTCAACCATTTCAAATCTGAATTTAGCCAAATAAAGCAAAAAATGCCGTTTTTCTAGATATTAATCACTGAAAGCACTCCCAGGAAAACAATGCACCGATTAATTAATTTTGGTTCGAAATACATCCTCTTCCCGCTTCTTTTCCGTTCCAGTCTATCTTTGGAACGAATCAAAAACGTGATTGAAGGCTGAAGAGGAAGAGGATTGGTGTATTTAGAATTAATATGATTTTCGAGCCATACCACACAAAGAGTGAGAAATGAAGGATTGCCGCCTACCCCAACAAGTTGTGAGGAGAGACTAAGAGCGTAGGTACATTTAATGAGTATGTGTTTCTAATCAGAGTTCAAATTGAATATTCATAAACTCGGGGCGAGAGTGTTGCATCAAGAAAAAAAGAAGCATGAAACTTTTCTTAAAAGAAGAGTGAATCGCAGTAGTCAACGATGATGAGTTAAGAAGTTTTGGGTGGGTCGGTCTTAGCATAATGTTTTTGAGAAGAAAACGCGGAGCCCCACCACTCCGTGCAGAGACGTCTCAAAAGTGTGACTATTGCCGACAAAAAGAATAAGTGATCAGTTTTGGTAAGCCTCCCTTGGTTTCTTTCGTTTCAGGATGACAGCACATATTTTTCTAGAAGCATAGGAACGAAGGGACGAATAGGGAGAGGTGTTCGATTTAAAGAACAACTTGAAAATGAAAAAAGGTGTATTTTAAGGAAATAGGTCTGATATTTTGTGTATGAGCTTGATCCTACGGTAGGGCAGATGAAAAACCATTTACACTTCAAGAAAATCTTATCGACAAAATAAAGGAAACAACTCTTTTCAATGTCCGACCTATGGATGTTCAAAATAGCATTTTTAGAATTTTTGAAAGTCGAAAATTCCAAGTTCCAAATTGTTGGAATTTCGGAACTTTAGAATATTCCGACTTATAAACTTCTGAAGTTTTGGATTGTTTCAATTTTGAAATTTTCATTTTATGGACATTCGGAATATTTCAATTCAAAAAAGTTCTAATTTTGAATCTCAAATTGAAATCGCACTATTTCATCACTACAGCAGAATAAATTGATTGGAAATTAACAAACAGATTACAAAAAGCAAAAACCCGTTACGAAACGTTTCCTATTTGAAATATCGTAGTCCCAAAAGCTCTAATTCAGAAAAAAATATCCGGAATCATTCCGGTAGGGAAAATGGTTAGAATATTCGAAATGCTGAATTCCGTTCTGAACGTTCCTAGTCCCATCTTTTTTAACATGGGTAATTTTTTGACTTTAAGAATTTCACCCACCTGATGAATAGCCCAGTTGACCTGATGTTTTCCGTTTCTTTGAGAATTCCTAGAAAAATTGTCAGTACAAATGTAAAATATTGTTTATCACAACAAAATCACGAGCACATCACTTTCCCTGAACTTCTACGCTTTAGACGTTCATATAAATATTTCTATATTCATAAAGAAAAAAAAAACAGGATACGCGGGACCACCGGAGTCTCGAAGAAAGTACACGCCCTTTTCTCTTCAGAAAAATGGACCTCCATAATATATTAACGTCATCCTAACAACAAAAGAGAAACATTGGAAATTGGAGACGGTGCCGAAACCATCGACCAGACCAATAGTTTACAACTCATAATCTTTTTATACTATAGTGTCACACAAGTGTTTCTGATATAAGGGATCTTTTTTTTGCAAAGAACTCAAATTAAACAAAAAAGTACGACAATGAAAAAGTTTATTGGTGCATAGAAGTGAGTATAATGTGTGTTTTAGTGTGGATCATTCCGATGATGAACTCTCTTCGGGTTCCTCATGTAATCTCGGTGTTACAATCGCATGCGACTTCCTTCTCAAATAAGCAACAGCTTCCACAAATTCCTCGGGTCGTTGATGGAACTCAGAACCAGACCTGCAAAAACTCACATCGATCATTTTGCCTTTTTTCCACTGACTATACGATTCTAACCCTTCTTACCCTGCCCGAGAAAATAACCAATTTTTTTGCTCTCCCCCATAATCTTTTAACCCGCCACTGGTTCCTTTTTTCTCCAATAATCCATTGCGTTTTCCAAAATGTACTTACACCCGTACAGTGGGTCATAAAAAATAAGCTCTCTTTCTTTTTCCCCTATGTACCAACCTTTTTCTGGGCTCCATTCCAAAATTGATGGCTCTCGGCTGACGTAGTCGAAGAGAAGAGCGGGGCTCAAAGGGAGGCGGTGGAATTACTTCTTTTGGTGACGAAATGATCTCCGGGAGTACTGTATTCGTTTCGAGAGTTGTTCCACGAGCAACTTCTAGTGGGGGTGTTAAAATATCAATAACGTTTGTGGAGATGTGACGGAGATTATTCTGTAGAACGTTCGATGGGATCGCTCCGCAATTACTGTTCTTCTTCTCCGTCTTGATAACTTCTTCTGTGTGCTCCAGTGCTTTTCGGAGCTAAAAAACCAAAATTTGACAGAGAACTACACCAACGACCAACGTCAGACAACGCCACTACACCAATCAGCCTACCACAATCCGTTACATATGCCTTACTCAATTGGAGCATTGAGAAAATTGAGTGGATTTTGTAGAGGGACGTTTGTTTGACAAGTTGGATGGGTGCAGGATCTATGTCATTTTCAGTCAGATCAAGTTTCATTGCAAGCTGTTCCTCTTCCCAAGCTTTTCTCTGAAAAATTATTCGGAGTTGGATTAAAATATAGTATATAGTCACAAACAAAAATATCATGATTTTTCAGTGAAATATAGTCAATTGAAGCCGTATTACAAAATGTTTTCATTGCTGTGACAATATCAGATCATACTAAACAGACAAATGTTATATATTTATTTTTGAGGTTGTAAATATTTTTTGCCAAATTCCATATGTTGTTTGGCCTCTAAAAAGTACCAAATCTCCCAAAGTGAGAAAAGCATCTTTTTAAAACCGATCATCTCGCTTTGTTGGATTTTTACAAAAAATTGTGTCAACTATAAAATTAAATTTCTAACTGTGTTTAAAGTTCTTTGAAATTTTCAGATAAGCTGAAAAACTTTGAGGTTTCCTGAAAAGGTCTTAACAATGGTCTCTGAAACTCGCCTCTTCTGGGGTCAAATCGTATGGATTACTCTCCTGTGATCCTTTCTTATGATTTCCAAACTGCATATGATTCAAATACTTTTTCGCCTGCCTCATATAACCTGAAACTTTTTTTAACTAATGAAGTTTTTTAACAATTTACTTTTAATGATTGTATGATGTTCATTGGCGTTTCCATGAATTGTCTTGTGTTCGATACCATGATCATCCAAGAAATCTGTTGAATAGAACGACATGTTGGTGTTATTGAAATCTTGACTAACCTTTGGCAGATTTTTCATCCATATCTTGTAAACTAAACAACGCATTTCTTCTCGATCCCGAGTTACGACGCTTCAATGTATTCTCAATTGGTACAGATGGTGAAGATGGGATGGGTGGAAAGAACAATTTGGGTTCACTGACGTCAGGAAGAGGTACAACTAGGAATCGGCTGAAATTTAGTTTGTAGGAAATTATAAAGTCGATCAAAATTTGATCTCACTTTTTCTGTTCTCCAGGTCTAGTCGGTGGTTCTAAGGATTTCGCTAATGGAGTTACAATATCTGACTTTTTCCGTTGCATAGAAACAAAATCAGTCTCCGAGCAAATTCGTCTTCTATCTTCTGATAACTCTTTTTCAGAATCTTTGAAGTGATTATCAATAGTTTCAATTGCTTGTCTAACTCGCTTCTCCGCTTCAATTTTTCTCGGCGTGTCGCCGATTTTCCCGTTTAGCAAAATTGTCAGATATCTTCGTGAAACGGTTCCTATTAACATTTGGGAGTCTGAAACGAAGCTTGTGTTTTATTATCATTTTATGTTACAAACGTTTAGAGTCAACAACAGGGAAAAGACGAAGACCGGTTTGCACCGCTTCACGAATCTCATTGTATGTTGTTATTTTGGTGATAAACTTCACCGGAGTAACCATAATGTGTTCTGCATAAGTTGTATGAACTCTGCAAACATTTTGTGCTAAACTTCTGGGAAATAAAGTGCTTACAGATTATTGGATGGAGGAATGTCTGGTAAGAATGGTAAGTGTTTGATTTTGATAATCGTATCGAAGAATGAGGGTTGAAGATAGGCACAAACAGCGTTAGACAACATAACAGATATCTGAAAGTATTAGTTTCGAATATATTCAGAATGACTTTCTGGAATACCATAACTGGCAAGATGAAATGAAGTTGACCGGTAATTTCAAAAATCATCACAGACACCGACACCGTATGGGTGACAGATGCAGAAAAGGATGCCGCACCGACAACGGCGTAGATTCCAGGTCTTATAGCATGAATGTCTTCCAGAATTAGCCCTATTGTCTGAAAACTTTAAATTCTAAATTTTCAACAACAATTTCCTACCTCTCCATATAATCTTCCAATAGCGGCACCTAAAACAAAAACCGGAAGAAAAACTCCGGTTGGAACTGGAAGTGTGAAACTGATGATAGAGAACATGAACTGAAAAAAATGACTGACTCATCATGCTAACGACAACGAAACTCACGTGAACTATAACAAACAAAAACAGAAGCAAGAGAATGTTTCCTCGATTCAACCAATGTGAATAGATTTCTGCTCCACAAACTAGATCATCTGTTGTTTTCGCCATAAACGAGCAGTTTGCAAAGAAATCACGTAGATTCGCTCCGAATTTTATCTGAAACGTCATATTTGTGATGGACCTCAAGAACAACACCAGACCCTTCCGGTGGAAAACATTCCGAGACCATGTGGATAGGAAAGAAGCGAGAAGACGCATGAAATCACAATTGGGTATACTATCCAGCTGAAAAAAACATTTGAAGTTGTTTTCCATCTCCAATAAAAGAAACTTACTGTCTCTGGAAAATCATTTTTGCATATCGGTTGTTTCTTAGAAACAAGACAACACTTCTGTAAATGGAAATGTAACCAGCACCTAAAATGCCACATAGTAAGCCGAGCAATGCAAACAGTGGAAGCTCGTTGACGGAAAATGCATCCGGACGGAAGCTGGTTTGGTAGAATGCACTTACAGTAACTGGAACATGAGAAATATTTCAAATCTTCCCGACTAGCTTACCTTCGGTCTCCACTACATAAGCTCTTAGTAATCGAATAGTTGTCGCTCCACAACACGCTGCGAAAAAGCCCCTCCAATAGCTCCGCACCGAAAAGTACATCGTTGTGACTTCAATCGAGAACAATACTCCTCCAACTGGCGAGCTGAAAGTGCACGCGACGCCGACTGCACATGCAGCAGCTAGACATTCCATTCTTCTGCTCTCCTCACGATACGCAGAATCGAATTTCGCTGCTAGTAGGCACATTTGGTTGGCAACCACTGAGGCGATATGCACGAACGGTCCCATTTTACCGATTGGGACACCACTGCCGAGAGCCATCGCCACTCCGAAAATTTTCGAGACAAGGGTTCGAAGGGTTAGGTAATCTACCAGAATCACTCCTCGAATTATTGTCTTCATTTCTGGTATTCCCGATCCTGAAAAAACAGATTTTAAGAATCTTCTGTGTCATTGAATAAGAAATGCAAGAACGTATTTTTGTTGATTTTCGGCCATTTTGACAATTTTCAGGAGCCTGGAGCCCGTACGTCAAGATTCCGATCACTTTGGGAAAAATTGAAAATCACGATTTTAGTACGAATGAAGTCCGAGAAAGGGTGTTTTTTTAGAAATCATCAAATCTTCAAAAAACGAGGCACTTTTAAGAATTTCTGTGAACGCAAAGTTATTATTTTTTCTATGTTTAACATCCTCCAAACTTTTCAGAGATATGGGAAACAGTCGAGCACTAGACTTCTGAAAATGGTTGAAATGGCCGAAAATCATTTAAAAAATAGGGTCTTGTATATCTTATTGAGCGACACTGTGTACCAATTGCTTGTGGAGCCACATAATGAACAAAACACGCTGAAGCTGCAACTAATCCAATCATATAACCACACCATCCAAGCAATCCACATCCCCATAACCAAAACGATTGATCTGCTCCGTATATATTATAAATGGAGACAGTCCTTCTCTGCAATTCTTGAAACGAAAAGACCATCATATCCACCAGAATTGAAATGAATGCGACTGCAATTCCGAGTAGGGCAAGAAACATCCAATCCGATAACAGATACGATAACGATATCAATTTCATTTCTAAATTAGATATTTTTTTAATTTCTATATTCAGTTTTTCAAATATTATTACTGATTCGATTCAATTCCATTCGTAGCCATCGTGATCTGTTCTTACGAAACTTTGGAAACTCGAAATCGTTTTCATTCAAAGTGAAAGTAACTTTTCGGCCCGAATGACTTGATCCGTTTTCTGGCGGATGTAGTCCATTCTGAAAAATACAGTTTTGCGAAAGAAAGTGTTGAGTCATTTCTCACTTTCACAGGTTCTTGCTGCTTCACATCGATAATCATCTCTTTCAAACTTCGGTATTGTTTATTGTTGAAACTGGTTGTTCTCACAAGGGCACTTCCTGAAAAGATAAGGATCAAATTGAACGTGTTCACAATGACCTTCACTTACTGGAGGACGGTTTTCGATATGGCGTCAGAAAAGTGAAATCGTCGTCAGAAGAATCCTCGTCGTCGGCTTGTAGTTCGTCTACAGGCCCTAGATTTTCCTGCTCAAAATCACTTATAGCGAACGAAGTCTTCTTTTTCTGATGGTTCGGCGCACCGTTCATACGAAACCACCCAACAGCAGACAATAAGGGTTAGCGGGAGGAAGAATGAGAGTTTCGAATACTGTTGTTACCCGAAATTGATAAAGAGAGAAAACGGCAGTCCGCTTTCCCTCGACGAGTCAAGTGTTTCAACTGTTTTTTAAATAAGGTGTTAACCATGGGTTGGATTATGTAAAACATGTTGGAGACAGTGTCGACGCTCTCGAGTTTCTCCTTCTCTTCTCTCGAACGAAGCCGTGTGATGTCAGCTCCGTGCGGTCTTTCAGCCAGTTTGAAACTATTTGATCAGATACGGTCTTTGTGTTCTTGTTGATCCTATTTTGTGCTGTATGCACGTGAAAATTGTTAACAGAAATGTTTGTGAATCATTTCCGAAAGAACATTTACCGGAGAACCTATGATACCGTTTTTGTTGAAACGTGTAATACAAGGAGCACCACATTTTCAACTTTATTCAAATTCATCTCCGCTTCTAAGAAAGCGATCAGAAAGTTGTGAACTGGTAACACCGTGAATAATTTTATTTCAGCCCGTTCTATTCGTGCACTTCAAGCTTGATTATCTTGGTTGCGAGATGTCGAAAAATATTAACATCCTAATTTAATTGATCAAATTGTTATATCTCTTATATCAACCGAGAGATTTCACCCCATAAATAGGGTCAAAGTTGCTAGCCCTGGTTTGAAACCAAATTTTTTTCATGTTTTGCTTTTCATGAAAAATTCGTTCTAATTTTACCAAAGTTTGAAACTTCTATAGAATTTATAAGTGACTTCTAAAAACACCGTATTTCCTCTAATAGAAGCCCACCTCTATTTGAAGCCCACCTCTAATAGAAGCCCATCCCGCGAGGTGCTTCGAAAAATAGAAGCCCACCCTCTTATAGAAGCCCATGGGCTTTTTCTCAATTTTTAAATTTCTCAATTTCTGATCAACAGAGTTCTTGAATATTGAATTTTGAGATTCTGGAATCTCAGAATTTCATAAACCCCGAAATTTGGAGTTTAGGATTGCAGAATGAACACTTCATATTGAAAAAAAAACCCCGAATTTCAGAATTCTTAACTTCCGAATTGTCAAATTTCTGGTTTTTTGAACAACATTTTTTTTGAAAATTAATCATTGAAAAATAGAGGCCCACCCTCTAATTGAAGCCCACCTCCAATAGAAGCCCACCCTGAGAGAGAGGTTGAAAAATAGAAGCCCATGGGCTTCTATTAGAGGAAATACGGTATGCTTCTTCCTTTTTAGCTTTTTTCCTTTTGTCATTTTTTCTGCTGCCCTAAAGTTACTAGTCACCGACTTCTGTTTCAGTGGTTTCGAACTGTACTTTCGCTCGCTTTTCTTTCTATTTCCGGTCAAATCAGTTTACGCGGTTTCAATTTGGTTGCAACCAACGTGAATAGCTGTTTATTCTATTTACCACAATAAAACGTCACAGAGAAAGATACCAAAAAGTGTTTATTATATTGTTCAAAGAATATCAAAAGCGAAATCTTTCCGTCGGTTATATACAGATAAATAATGTTGAAGAAACAAGCAATTCATCACTCGCTGTTGGTCAGCTTCCGAACGGCTTTCACCACGCAACAGTTGTCTGGTTTCAGACAGCAGTTCTCCCACTTGGTTTTGGCGACACTGTAAATCGAATTCCTTCAAATTTCAGAGTAAATTTGTCGACTTTACACAAAACTACTTACTTGATTTTGTCGACAACATCAGATTTCTGTTCCTCTTCTTTTTTCTCGATTTCACCAGCTTCCTCAGCCTTGGAATTTTGTTCATTTGCCTTGACGGCATCCATAGTTTCCTTGTGTTTCTCGAGTTCAGCTAGTTCCTTGAGAGTTGACAGATCTTTGCTCGAGACTCCAGTTTGAAGTTTCATTTTGTTGTTTTCTGAAATGAAAGGACTTTTAAAGAAAAATGATCGAGAAGATAGAAATGGAAAAGACAAGTAAAGCATGTTGGTGTGAGTGTTTCCGCCACTTGGCTTTTATAGAAGACGCTAGTGGAAGACACGAACCGGTTTTCGAATGGAGGATGCTTCGCGAAGAAGCCGACACAAAGTGGGTACATGCTTTGATGAATCACACAGTACGTATATTACACGTCTTGTGATTTCCAGGTGCGGCGGGCGAACATCGAAGGCCGCTTAATTGGATATCGCTTTTTTTGTTAAAGATGCGACGCCGACTAATTCGAGATGTCACGTTGTTCATAATTCTAGAAGCACCCACTTCCTGTGGGGGGATTCCGTTAATCATCAAACCGGGCGGCTAATCTGTATCTGATCTATCAGAGTTCAATGACATCATCCGCCGAGGGGTCATTGACTTCTCAAATATTTCTCGATTTCGTTAGCATAGAACTGGATTGTGATAAGCAGCGGGTCATCTGTATCTTTTTAAGGATGTTGTTTCTTTTTGTTGTGAGAACATGTGACTATTCTGAGAATCAAGGCAAGCAAACTTATTTATGAAACTCGGGCAGGTTTCCTTCTCGAAACCTGGAATAAAAGTTCTCTACTGAAAATAACAACAGTTTTCCAGCTTTTTATGGCAGTATTTAAAGGTGGGGGGACAGGAGATTTTTCGGGGATTTTTTGGAGCCAGGGTATGCATTCTGACGTGACGGTGTACAACGCTTAATGCCACTCTGCGTACAGCTATCGTCCTCACCCTTATGTATGCAATCGAGCTGCCGCTTTCTCTTTGCCCGCGTAGCTCAGTCGGTAGCGGTGCCACACCCTCAATCCTCACCCCCACAAGTTCAACTCCTCGAGGTGCATATTTAACCAGAATTTCGAGAACATTATTTTTTTCATGTCCCCCCACCTTTAAGTTTTTCGTGTCTATCCCTGAAGAGTGGTCTAATGTTAGTACCATCAGTCAAAAAAATACATTACGAACATTACATTTCTGAATGTGAGTTTCTGATATTTTTTGAATACTTATCTTTATAACTTGTTTAGCATTTTTCGAACATATAATAATAAGATTTGTGGTGTGACCGTAACCCAAAGATGTGACAGCGACCAGGAGGCATCAACTTGGGACCGCTTTTCTGAAATAGACTTTTCCTCCAAGTAGAATAAAAAACTACAATTCATTTAAACTTCTTGGCTCCTTTTCAAACTTTAAAACATGATTGACAAATAATATTACAGCTGTAATATAAATTTAAAGCATAACAATTAACATCGAAAAAAAAGTTTAAAGAAAATTGAAGGAATTTTAGTGGGACGAAAAGCACAGAAGAGAGGCGATATTCAATTCTTACAGAAAAAAAAGAAAGATACACATTTGGAAGGAAGAAAATATCAGCAGGAGGCAATCACAATGAATCAAAGTCATGATTCCAGTACAGGGTTAAGAAGAATTAGTCATATTGATGGAACAATAAATGTGAAATTTACTTGCAAACGAATCAAATTGAGTCGAAGACCATATTCATTTTATTAATCGATTTTTTAAAAAATTTTATAGGTGTCTATTATTGAACTCAAAAAGTACCAGAAGACAAAGAAAATTGAAAGTTACAGTCTAAATTTAGAGCGGACCGTCGTCAGCTCGCTTCTACCCGTTTGCAAGTATCGAATAAAGCATAGAATGAGCAGAAATACAATGAATGATTTTTTTTCCGAACAGCAGGTTTCCAAATTTTGGTCCATGAGGATTGAACGTTTAATAGGAATTGCTGAAACAAGCACCTATAAAGTTTGCCTTTTCTAGCATTTCTTACTTGTTTGAAACGGTATCTAGAATGATCGTCTTCTCTTTCCATGATTCAACTCCTCTTCGCCAGAATCGTATTCTGGATCATCCGAATTCTTCCTAGTACTCTCTCCACGCATCTCAGATTTGACTAACTCCATCATGGGATTCTTCGTGAGATCATCAGGTGAACCTTTAAAGAAGAGCTCCTTATGGGCTTTCAACCAATTGAAGAATCGGAATGCCAGCTCTTTCATCTCTTCAATATTCTTTGGTGGTCGAATAGGATCTCCATGGTGAACAACTTTCTCATTGAGCTTCTCGAACCAGTGAGAGATTTTCACATTTCTTGGTGTCATTCTTTCCAGAAGCCCAGTATAGAGAGCATCAACCATAGCAGGAGTGATTTCGTCCGGCATGACACTTTTTGGGAGCTTCGTTTCGCTTGGACCGTCCTGAATTTTTTTTGCTTGAATATTATTATGGTTACTGTCTAGACAGATGTTACAATTTTCAACGTTAAAAATATCTCAGTACCGAGTTTCCGCTAATAGAAACCAGGGATGTTCGGAACGGAATTCGGAATTCTGAAAATTCCGCAAATTCCGACCGGAATAATTCCGAGAAAAAAATTCGGAATGAAATTCCGGTCGGAATATTTCCGAAAGATTTTTTCGGAATGAAATTCCGACCGAAATTTTTCCGAATCATTTTTTTCGGAATTAACATTTTTTCGAGTACAGTATGCCAGGAAAAATTTACCTGTGTGTCTTGAACAGAAGTATTTTTGATTTTTTTATTTTCTGTCAAAATCTTTCTGTCAATTTTCGAAAGATTCTTGAGTTATCGTGATGGAAAATGAAATTTTCGCTGTAAAATTCGAATTTTGATAAATTCCGAAACTTCCGAAATTCCGAAAATTTTAAAATCGGAATATTCCGAAATTCCGAAATTCCGAATTTTTGAAAATCGGAAAATGCCGAGATTCCGAAATTCCGAAATTTTTAAAATCGGAATTTTGCGAAATTCCGAAATTCCGAAAAATGCCATTCCGAACATCCCTGATAGAAACCCACCCAAACTTTAAAAACAATTATTTCAATTCTTGTTGAAAATGTCAAAAATTTGTTCACTAATAAATCATTCATCTTGATATAACCAGTAATTTATCAGTTGACAATTTTTTTTTCTCAACTTCCACAGGAACCGAGATAATATATGCTCCAAGTTGACGGTTTTATGGGCTACAATCAGAGCAAATACTATTTGTATGTACTATTCATGTTTTGAAGACAAAGCAAAAGTTATACTCTGACTCAACTTCGGAAACTGATCCTCATGAAGTACACGCGTAAATCAAACTAGCTTTCCTTCCTAACCCCTCCAACTCACGTCCTCTTCCATTCTCTCGCCTAATACCAACTGGCACATGTGCTCTGATGCACGGTGATCCCTGTTGTATCTCGCACGAAGCATGACCTGTCCAGCAAGGAAGTAGAAACGAAGGTTCTTAAAAGTAACTACATTATTTTAATAGGGTTTCATTGTATTATACCCTCTCATATCTCGGAATTTCTGCCATACGCAACAAGATATCAATCGGATTTTCCTTGACACTTAGGACCAGTGGATGCTGAAAATCATAAAATTGACTAAACGACGATAGTCTTGAGCTTGAATACCGAATTGTCGGGAGAAATCAGACTCTTCACCTCCTGAACCACCGCATCAACCATTTCATCTTCTTCTCGTGGTGGGAACAAGAGAGTAAGCCCGGTTGGATAGCGTTTAGCAGTGAAAATCTCTTGGACCTGGAGATGTGCATTCGGATCCGGCAATCCATTTGTAGAAGCCCAATTTGGATTCAAGCACACGTACAAAGTGAAGTTCTCATAGTCCATTTGGCACAACGGGAAGTCGTAAGTGGCTGCAATTCTCAGGAAATGTTTTCTAATCTCCATCTCCTTTTCCTCGGTCAAAAACTCATAAGATGTTGCTGGTCGCAGATGTCCCGGCAAGAATCGCGTGTTATGGAGCCGTGTCTCGTATTCCGAATGCGATGTAGCAGTGTATCTTCCTTTTACAGGTGGCCAACCGCTCATCAGACGCAATGAATAGACGCGTTTTTCTTCGGCGTGCTTTTTGAATTCAGTCCTACGTGGAGCCTCTTTCTCGTGATACACAATATTGTTGTTCGGAAGAACGTGGAAAGGGCGGATCTTCCAGTTTTTCCAGTTTGGCTCGTTGTCCTCCATCTTGTCCTGAATAATATTCAATTTGGCCTAGAAGAGGAAATTGAAAAGCAAAATATAAGACGAAAAGAAAGAGAGATTGGAAATGATTCATATAGTCTTCGGGTTGTATGGTTTGCTGTTTCAATACAATCATTTCCCAACAAAAAATATTGGAAAAAAAAGACGTCATGGGAGAAGTGAAAAACGTTGTTCTCGCTAATAGGATATCTCAGAAAATGCGGAAACATGGGGAAAGCCGGATTAGGAGATAAGCGCCAAAATCTGCTCTTTGGAAACAAATGTAGATTTGAAGCAGGTGTGATAGAAAGGAGGTAGATAGAAAAAAGGTGTTGTCCGCTCTGGGGAAAAACGACAATTGTTTTTTGTATCATTTTTACTGATGAATTGTAGTAAGAGAGTTAGAGATGATAGGAAACAAATGTGAAAACGAAACAGGAGAATATATCTGCAAAATGAATGATTCATGAGTGGAAGAGGAATTGCACATTTTCTGGAAGAATTGTAGAATCATGAGTCACTGGAGATTCTGGAATATTTGTAGATTCGAAGACATTGGTAGAAAGAAAAAATTGAAATTTAGCGAGTGAAAACGAGATCTTAATAATTCAATTCTTCGTTTAGCTCCAAAGTAGCCATGCTTCGCTTTCTTATATTTGTCTTTTTTGGCTTCAACGACTTTTTTCAGAATTTCAATGAATTCGACTGGTAGGGAGAATGAAAAGGAACACAATAACCAAAAAGTATGAAAAAAGGGCACTGTTGGAAAAGTATAGAAGCACTCATTCGATTTTCGCATAAAACAACAAAGGGCACATGAAATTCTCTCGCGCACTCTTTCTCTCCCATTGGCGCCGGCCACTTGCTGGAACCAACGCACACAAAAAAAACAACGCATAGAAAACGAGGTGAAATATTCAGAGACACAAGGGACAACGAGACAGGAAAAGAAAGAGGCCCGCAACGCATGAGCCTATGGGCATTAAAGAGAAGACTGAATAACTCAATCTTCCCCCCTTCTTCGTGCTATTTCTCCTGGGCATCTGAAACAGCAAAGGTTGAATTCACTGAAAAAAGCGATATCGCATTGTGTTGTGAGTGCGGGGAAGGCGATTAGAGATTAGTGTGGATCGAGAACATTTTTAGCATTGGCGCCGAGATAAAAAAGATAGTAAAAAAGAGATAATGTGCAGACAAAACGGAAACCAACTTCATTATAAAAAGATACCAATGGGAAATTGACAATTATAGATGTGCGACTACATTATCTGGTACGTGCAATGGACGGATGGGGATCAAATGTGAGTACTTTACAAAGAGAGTCATTAATTTTTAGATTGGGAGAGAGATAATTGGAAAATAAAAAAAGGTGAGATAAGTTCTAGAAAGGTTCTCAAAGTTGATGAAAAAACTTTTCTAGTTTAATAATGAATGAACTTTTATCATAACTAGAATGATCAAACATGTGTTTCCGAACTAAAAAAAAGAACTGACGGATAAATTTCTAGAGATTCCAGAAATCTTCAAAAAAATCTGAATTAGGTTTCTGGGGCGCGCTTTGTTAACCGACTCGAGCGCCAACCGCGAGGTTTTCAGAAGTCAGTTTTTTTTAATCAGCAATTCTCTCTGAAAGTTATTTGCATAGGGTTTTGAACGAACTATAAACTTTTTTCAAAAATGAATATGAACATTTACATCGTTTGAAGAACTTGTAACATTAAATTCCAATGTACGTCGAATTAATAAGAATTCCTCATGAAGTTTTGTTGAATACGCAGAACTTCTTTAAAATTGAGAAAAAAAAACATACTGGACAACTCAGAAACAAAGTGAAGACAAGAGACAGCAATGCCATGTGAAAGTCTATAAAAACGAACTGATCAATTTATCTATTATCAGTTGTGCTCGCTGTTTTACCGAAAAAAATGAACAATGTGCTAAAAAACGTCGAAAAAATTTTATCTCTGAGTTCTTTTTCGTCTTTTCAAGAACCTGACAATAAAAACTTTTGGACGAGAAAAAAAAGTTTAAGTGGTTTGTACTGCAACGTCTTCAGACGTCTGAACAGGAATCAAGTTAAGCGTTGTGAACGGTTACGGTAGAATGCATACCCTCGCAACAAAAATTTTACGGAAAATCTTCTGTCCCCCCACCTTTAAGAGAAACTTCTAGTTCTGACAATGTCTGGTTTTGGCGCTGATGTGAGATCTCAAATACTACTCCAGCCCATCGAGGTACTGCTAGCCAAAGTTTTGACAATTTTCATTCGATGATCCGAAAAAAGTTTCGGCAAACATTTTATTCGAGAACTTTGAGAAGGAAATAGAAAAAAATAATTGAGAGTATTTTAAATAAAATTTCACATCTAAATTTGTTCATCTTCCTTTTTTGGTTTATCGATGGCTCATAGGCTATCACATTGGCTGTGCATTGATCCACTTTGAACCTCATTGAACCTTCCCGTCGAAATTCTTTCCTTTTGACAAGTGCTTCCACTCCACTGAAAATTTTGTTTTAGCTAGATGTGTTTTTTAAAGTCCAAATTTAAGAAAGCTTACCTTGTCTACTGTGCGCTAATTGAACCCGGAATTTTGAATCTTCTGCTGCTGGTTTTGCGGATTCTGATGATGTTGCTGGTCATTCTCCAGTAGCTGATGATGTGGCTGGTGGTCCCGTTGATGCATCTGATTCATTTGACCATGCTCATGAATCCTCTGTTGGTTCTGCTGGGTTAGATGCTGCTGGGCATTCTCCTGTATCTCAAGATATGGACCATAATGTGGATGGAGCTGATGATAACTGTTCCGCTGCCGTTGGATATGGTTGTTCTGGTGATCCCGTTGCTGATCCACTCTATCATTATTCGAAAGCTGCTCCACATCATTGTTCATCGAATGGTTTTCTTTCTGAGCCTCTGGGTAAAGTTGATTGTGATAGTATCGATCATTTTGAGGATCCTGTTGCATCTGGTGCTGGTGTCCTCCTTGAGGATGGAACTGGTTGCGAGACTACTCCTCCTGATCCAAATTCCATCGATGATTCTGACCCAGTTGGTTGTTCATTGCTTCTAGGTGGTCAATAGGAGCGAAACCTGCAAAAAATGGTTTTCAAATTTTTCGAATGAAGTGGAGACAGACAGAGTGCGATTACACAACAAAACTCTTCTCTAGTTCCCTTTGAAGCTCTTAATTACTGTCTCAAAAATGCCCAACTTTGGGAAAAAATTATAATTTTTGATGAGATCTAACGTTTTTTTCAACTGAAAATGTTAATTTTTGTACTAATTTCGAACAAAATATTGGAAAATTCACTTAATCCTAATATTTGTTAAATCAATTGCACATAGTGAACTCACCTTTTGCCAATCCAAAAAAAAGAGAATGTATTAGTTCATCAGAAAAATATAAAATTTGTATCCTACACACGGATACTTGTGAAACTATTCCCATAACACCATGTGAGCAGATCACCGCTCTCAAGGCATTATTGAGAATGAATGAAGAATGAGTGAATCAACGCTCCTTATATAGTGCTGGCCCGGCAAACCACGCCTTTTTTTGCCACGACTACCCTTCTTCTCTGCGTATCTCTTTTCCCTTTATGTTGTAGCCGCTACACATCCGACGGCGGTGCTCTTTGTCGGAGTACCGACAGGTATTCTCTATGACATTTGCGGAACTTTGTCGGAGTGCCGACAGGTGCCGACAGGTATACGCAATGGCCTTTTCGGAACTTTGTCGGAGCACCGACAGGTACTTGCAATGGCTTTTTCGAAACATTTCGAAATACCGAAAATTCCAATATTCAACATTTCCCATCACGAAGGCTCAGAAATCTGTTTGAAATCGACAAACAGATTTCGAAAAAGGGTAACTATTTTGGACATGTTTTCAGTACAACTCAACTTCAAGCCAATCATTCACTCCATAGAACCCTCATCAGTTTTAATGCATCGATATTATATTTATTCAATGTTGGGTCTCTTCTAAAATAGAATACGGACCTCTGAATCGAACCCGTCTGGCACTATCAAAACGGTCAGAAATTGTGGTCAAACTCACTCTCTCGCTCTCTTTCTCTGCGTCAACTTTTTTATCATTATTTTACTGCCATCTTTGCGTGCGATCCTCTATTCGTCGGATTGCTACCAGGTCATAATGTCGATTTTTTCATGTCCGATTCTCGTTTTTTCTCTGTAATTCAGCTAATTTGAGTGGGTAGGGGTCTATGAGCTGTATTCTCAAAGATATAACAAAATTTGACGATTTCGAATTGAAAATCAATCAATACAAGGAGGCAAAGGAGGCATTTCAAAAGAGGCATGACATTAAAAACAAAAGTTTTCTTTAGGTATTTTGCCTAGATGACCCCAATGAGAACCCTCATGAATTCGTGAGAACAGATCAGGGGCACAGCAACGCTATTGCCGGCCGATAGTCTACATATATAAGCTAGGCGCGATTTTGTTCCTTAACAGGTTTATATGTATGGATACATGTTTCATCGGATTTTCTTCTAACGCTTCTAACAAAGCATTTGATTATCACAGTTTTTTTACGAGTCGAAAAAAATGTTTCAGTAAACTTTTTATTTGAAAACTTAAAAAATGAGATCACGAAAAATAATGGAGAGTATTTCAAATAGAATTATACATCAAAATTCTTCATCTTCCTCTTTTGGTTCTCCGATGGCTCATAGGCAACCACTTCGGCTCTGCATTGATCCACTTGCGCCGTCCGGACCTCATCGAACCGTGCCGTCCAAACTCTCTCCTCCTCTTTCGACAACTGCTTCCACTCAACTGGAAATTTAGTTTTTGATTGATGTTTTTTTTAATTCCAAGTTTAAGAAAGCTTACCTTGTCTACTGTGCGCTAATTGAACCCGGTAGGAGTTGCAGGCACTGAGCAGGGGCTTCTTCAATTGGGCTACTTCTCGGACAAGACGTTCGGAGAGGTCTGAAATCAATGTAATCATTTCAAGTAATCAAACACTGTTTTACCTTTGCACTCTGGAATATTGGGTGTGGGTAATTCCCCTCTGGCGTTCACCGGATCGCAATTGCATGCTAGCTTGATGGCTCCTAAAACTTCTACTTGAAACAATTCTTTGTGTCATAACATCTGAACTAACCACTTCTCCACTGCTCAAGTTCTCCTTGAAGCTCCCTATCACGTTGTTCGGCCTCTTTGAGCTGATTTTTGACATTTGAAGTCGTCATCTGGGAATTGATAAAATCTTTCTGCAGTGCAAAACAACTGAAACAAATTATTGAAAGAACACAAGCGATATAAAATGTCGTTTTTTTTTTTGGTTTTACTTTCTGAAAAGTGCCCAACTTTGGTCAAAAATTAAAATTTTCGATGGTTATTTTTGCTGTATTGAGGGTTTTTTTGACTTGGAACAAAAGATCTAACGTTTTTTCAACTGTAAATGTTAATTTTTGGGCTCTAGTTGGTTATTTTGGATTTTTAAGAAATTTTTGGATTTTAAAAAAAATTTTGGATTTTAAAAAAATTTTTGGATTTTAAAAAAATTTTTGGATTTTAAAAAAATTTTTGGATTTTAAAAAAATTATTGGATTTTAAAGGAAGCCAGAAATTTTTGGATTTTAAAGAAAATTTTGGATTTTAGATCAGAAATTTTTGGATTTTAAAAAAATATAACGAGATCATTTCCGAATAAGCGGAACACTGTTTTTTTTTTGAAACAGTACAATTACAAGTATTTTATTCATAAACGATTATATGAAATTCAAATTTTTAAAAAGATTCAAAATTTTATCGTTCTGTGTCATCATACTGGTAATCGGCATCATCGTAATCCTCTTTTTGATCAGACGAATCTTCGCTTTTGTAATCTTCTGCTTCATCTGATACATCGCCCTGGTGTTCCTCGGAATTGGCGACTTCAAGATATTCAAGAAGATTTCCTCGAATAGTGATGTTTTCAATTGTTGTGACGGGAAGGCGGTGTTCGAAGGTTTTCACCCACCCTTCTCCCACTTCACACTGAAAAAATATTATGAGAATGTGTTTATTTATAATATGTTCACCTTAAAACCGGTTTCGGAGAAAGTGATTTTTATCCGAAACGGTTGTTGTTGGCGTGGAAAAACCCTTCTTTCTTCACTGTCCCAATGAGAGTCAAAGAAGGAATTGAAAACAATTAGCTAAAATCACAATTAATTTGAAAGTTACATTTTTGAAACTAACTCTATTTTCCTCTCTCATAGACATGAAGAAATGAATCGTTTCTCGGTGTCCAGTTTGACTCGTATGTAAATATATGTCAAATCTAAATTGAACTTATTATTTTAAAAAATATATGAAAATCTACCTGGTTTCCAGTGAAACGTCAATGATGATTTCGGAACCTACGGTTAGGTAGATTGGTTCAGTATGAACTAAGTTGGATCCATTTACCACAACTGGGAAATGTGCAGAACCTTTGCCTACATAGTGAGAAGTCGATTGGATCTGAAAATATGTCGATTGACTAATAAATTCATAAACAGTACCGTAGAATCCTGGTTTCTTTGGGCATTTTTTTGGGCATTGTTGTTGAATCCTGAAGCGAGCCAGGAGAAAACGTCGGTGAAATCTGCAGCGGTGCCAGCATGCTTTGCAAGATGATGCAAAGGAATTCGTTGCAAACTGTTGTCAAAACAACAACTTGCTAAGATGAATAAACTGATGAATGATGAAGAAATCATAGTAGACTCTTTGTGATTCCAATTATTCGTAGTTTCTTATTTATAGGATTGGCCGTGCCCCTGCGAACTTGGTTTTTCATATTTTTATCAGGAAAATTATCTTTTCGTGCCAGCCGATTACTCGGCACGAGTACATTTGTTCGTGTAAACCCTTATCAGAAAAATTGTTGCCGACTTCTCTTTTGGTGCCAGCCGATTACTTCGCACGAGTACAGTTCCTCGCAAAAACTTTATCAGCAAAATCGTTGCAATGTATTTTTTGGAGCCAGTCGGTTACTCGGCACGAGTTCATTTGTTCGTGTAAACCCTTATCAGAAAAATTTTTGCTAACCTCTTTTTCGGTGTCAGCCGATTACTTGGTACGAGTACAGTTTATTGTGTAATCTTTATCAGGAAAATAGTTGTGAAATTATATTGCCGTGCCAACCGATTGCTTGGCACGAGTGATATTCAGAGGCGCCAGAAAGACTGCAGAATGGGATATATAATGATGCTGCGATGGCGTTTTTTTTCAGTTTTCATGACATTTTCAGTTTTTTTTTTACATTTTCAATTTTTCAGTTTTCATGATAGTTTTCATGACACTTCCCAACCCTGCCATGATTACTTTCATTGTGCTCTTGCTGTTTACAGCGACTGCTTCTGCTGGAAGATCTCAACGCTACTACATAGTGCACCCATCTGACGTCGAACCCGTGGAGAAAATCCTTGACCTTGAGGAACTCAATTCACAAAATATTGGGACCTACGTCGGAGCGGCAGATGGACAGCCGGATTCTGACCAGCTCGCTCTGGATTTCTTGGCTAGGGGAGTTAAATGAATTTTTTTAATATAAATCGTTTTGATCCAGGTACTCTCTAATCCCGAACGAACGACAATGTCCCGTCTGCACCAGTGTCTCGATGAGCCTCGTCAAGGATAGATCTCTCCAATTGGGACTTTTTTGGAAATGCGCCTCATGTACCGGAGCCCGTGTGACCACAAAGCAGATGATACGGTTAGTATGAAGCAATTATGATAAGGCTTATCAGCTTCGAATAAAAAAAAACATGATTTTTATGTCTTGGACACTAGTCGTATAGGCGCCATTTTTCCATTTGCAGGGACGGAACGTTTTTTGAGAGATCGAAGCTCTCCGTGCAAAAGGTCCTGCTCATCGCTTCCGACTGGCTAGACTCCGTTCGTAGTGCCAATCATACCGCTTCTCTGATGAAAGTCAACCGAGAAACAGTACTAGCCTTGCATAAGACATTCAGAGAGTTAACGGAACAATGGTGGGAGAGACGAATCAAAAACGACCCCCACATGAAGCTCGGCGGACCCGGTAAGACTTTGCTTAATTAAACTGTCACTTAAACTTTTTGTATAGGAAAAGTTGTCGAAATCGACGAGACACATATGTTTAAAGCTAAACATAACCGTGGCCGAATGTTGACACGAGATGCAGTCTGGGTCTTCGGCATGGTGGAACGCCACTCTCGAAAAGTGAGCAAGATTAAGAAGATTATTTTGAATCGTAATTGTTTCAGGTAGCTATGTTCCGTGTCCCGAAACGCGACGCTAACAATCTTCTTCCTCTTATCAGAGCACATGTAGCGAATGGTGAGTTTGTTATCTTATATAAATAGACATGTGCTTATTTCAGGATCGCTAGTGGTATCAGATGGCTGGCGTGCATACGGAGGAATTTCTCAATTGAACATGGACTACACCCATCGATGGGTCAACCACAAAGTGAACTTTGTGGACCCATCGGACCGTCGCGTTCATACACAATCTATTGAGGCGACATGGGGGGTCTTCAAGAGGGAGCTGAAACAAAAATTCGGAATCCCAGAGGCGAATTTACATGAATATATTTCGACTTACATGTTCAAAAGATTTCATGGAAAGGAAAAGCTTCTGAACCATTTGTTAGTTGAAATGAAGTACTACATCAAACCAGCTGCAATGTCGATTTCTTCAAGCGACTCCAGCGACTCCAGTGACTCCAGTGATAACGATTCACAGCAATCCAGCGATGAGGAAGAAGAGAGCGACACCAATGTCGCCAACAATAACAATGACGTGACGGATGAAGAAGATGAGGAGGAGCAAGTGGATGAGGAGGAGGATGAGCGAGATGAAGAGCAAGAGGATGAGGAGGATGAGGAGGATGAGGAAGAGCAAGAGGATGAACAAGAGGAGGAGCAAGAGGATGAGCAAGAGAATGAGCAAGAGGATGATGAGGATGAGGAGGATGAGGAGGATGAGGAGAATGATGGGGATGATGAAGAGGATGAGGAAGAGGATGATGAAGAGGATGATGAAGAGGATGATGAAGAGGAACCGAGTCGGAAGAATGCTGCTGAGGGCGAGGAGGACGAGCATGTGGAGAAAGAGGAGGAAGAGGAGAACTCCAACCCTGATACCAGTAGTGCATCGGCTCGGCATGGTAGACGGAAACTGGCCAGGGGCAGCTCTGGAAAAAAATCTTCTACCAGAAGAATCGGAGATCGTTCGTCGTCCACGTCGCCAGCAAAGAAGAAATCCAGAAAAATAGGATCGGAGGGAGCTACCAATGGGTCTACCGGAGGCTCCACGAGTGGATCACTTCGAGGATCAACAAATGGGTCGACAAAAAAAGCATCCAGAGGATCGAACAAAGTATCGACGCGAGGTTCGCCTGGAGAATCTTCCCGATCAACAAGAAAGTCATCAAAAAAAGCTGCCAGAGGATCGTCAAAAGTGTCCACAAATGGATCGGCTGGAGAAGCTTCCCAAGGTTCAACAAGGAAGGCATCTAAAGGATCTGCTCAAGGAAAATCAGAGGGAACACGCAGAGGAACCCGACGTGGAGATGGCAATGGAGCAACCCAAGGATCTGCTCAAGGAACATCAGCGGGAACACGCCGAGGATCCCGACGTCGAGATGGCAATGGAGCATACCAAGGATCTGCTCCAGGAACATCAGAGGGAACACGCCGAGGATCCCGAAGAGGAGATGGCAATGGAGCAACCCAAGGGTCTGCTCAAGGAACATCAGCGGGAACACGCCGAGGATCCCGACGTCGAGATGGCAATGGAGCATCCCAAGGATCTGCTCAAGGAACATCAGAGGGAACACGTAGAGGATCCCGACGTGAAGATGGCAATGGAGCAACCCAAGGGTCTGCTCAAGGAACATCAGCGGGAACACGCCGAGGATCCCGAAGAGGAGATGGCAGAGGAGCAGCTCGGGAAGCAGCCCAAGAACCAGCAGAAGGTGCAGTGCGAGGAACATCAGGCCGAGGAGCAGGAAGAGCAGGAAAAGGAGCGAGCCGTGGATGAGATGTATTTATTTTTCATTGTATTTATCACATTCTTCCTCTTCACAATTTTACTGATAACGTCAAATGTGCTCGTGCGATGTAAGAAATAAAAAATAAAACTGATTATTGATTCCGATAAAACGTAGAAAATTTTCAGAAAAATGATCTTAAAAATTAAATGAACGCCTGAAAACCGAGTCAAAACTGGTATTCGAATGCTTGTTACAACAAATAAAGCTAGAATAAAATACATGATTCATTTACCAATGAGATTTTCACTAAACGGAATTTTTGGATTTTAAGGTTTTTCAAGTTCTTTAAAATCCAAAATTTTTTTTAAAATCCAAAAATTTTTTTAAAATCCAAAAATTTTTTTAAAATCCAAAAATTTTTTTAAAATCCAAAAATTTTTTTAAAATCCAAAATTTTTTTTAAAATCCAAAAATTTCTTAAAAATCCAAAATAACCAACTAGAGCCAATTTTTGTACTAATTTTGAAAAAAATACTGGAAAGTTCACTTAATCCTAATATTTGTCAAATCAATTGCACATAGTGTGTACTCACCATTTGCCAAACCGAAAACAAAGGAGAATACATTAGATCATCAGAAAAATAAAAAGTTTGTATCCTACACACGGATACTTGTGAAACTATTCACATAAAACCATGTGAGCAGATCACCGCTCTCAAGGCATTATTGAGAATGAATGAAGAATGAGTGAATCAACGCTCCTTTTATAGTGCTGGCCCGTTAACCACGCCTCTTTCTATCAAAACTACCCGCTTTCCTCTCTCCGTATCTCTATTCGCTTTATGTTTTAGCAGCTACACATTTGACGACGGTCCTCTTTGTCGGAGTGCCGATAGGTATTCTCTATGACCTTTGTGGAACTTTGTCGGAGTGCCGACAGGTATACGCAATGGCCTTTTCGGAACATTTCGAAATGACAAAAATGTTCCTAGATTCAAAATTTCCCATCACGCGAAAATCTGTTTAAAATCGACCAAAATATTTCGAAAAAGGGTAACGAATATTTTGCACATGTTTTCAGTACAACTAAACTTCAACCCAACAGAACCCTTCATATCAGTTTTCATGCATCGATATTATAACTATTCAATGTTGGGATTCTGCCAAGATAAAATACCTATTTTTGGATCGAATTCCGTCTGATACAGTGCAAATTGTGGAAATTTTTGGACAAACTCTCTCTGCCCCAACTTTTGGTTATTTTTTTACCGCCATCTTTGCGTGCGATCTCTGTCGGATTCCTAACAGATCATCATGCCGGCTTTTTCCATGTTCGATTCTCTTTTTTTCTTTGTAATGCAGCTCATTTGTGCGGGCAGGGGTCTATGAGATGTGTTCTCTCGAGATATGTGAAGATACTCATTTTGTTGAATATTTTGAAATGAAAATCCACCAATACAAGGAGCCAAGGGAAACATTTCAAAGGGGCATGACATTAAAGACAAAAGTGTTTTGGGTGTTTTGCATAGAGGACCCCAATGAGAATCCTCATGAACTCGTGAGGAACAGATCACGGGTACAGCACAGCTACTGGCGACCGATAGCATTTAAATATATAAGCTATACGCGATTTCGTTCCTTAACTAGTTTTTATGCATATTTCATTGGATCTTCTTCCAACGCTTCTAACTAAGCATTTGATTATCACAGTTTTTTGTTACGAGTAGAAGAAAATCTTTCGGTAAACTGTTTATTCCAGAACTTAAAGAATGAAATCACGTTGAAATAATACAGTGGCATTCTGTATGGTAGCAATCAGCGTATCGGTCATTACTTCCACCTTCCATCCGTTATGACTTTTGTACCGTTTCCTTCCGGTACAGCTAGAGGAGCAGGCAGGGTAGGTTGGCCAGAAGAAAGTGTCCCGGATGTACTTGGACCTGGGCTTTGCTGATGGAAAAACGACGTTGACAGACCAAGTTCCTCACAATGTGCCTCGTGGACCTCTGCGACCAATGGATTTCTCAAGTACTCCTGGAGTTTGAGCATGAGTTCCTCTTTGTTTGCATTCGATTCCATGAGGTTTAGAAGATGGAGACGACCAGCTTTGGGATTTTGGAAGTTTCGGAATCGTTCCATCTCGACTGGAGGATGTGGTAGAGCTTGCTGATGTTGTCGAGGTGGTGGATGGAGCCATACTGTCTGAAAAATGTTCATTTCACCTACTTCCATAATATACAACCAGCAAACAACACTTGTCTCGTGGTATTAGGGTGGGGAGAAATTATTTTCCGAAAATTTTCAAAATTTTCCCACGGAATATCCCAGAGTTTCTAGAACTTTTCTAGTATAGATTAGTGTAGAACGTCGTGAAAGCTTCTCACTCATGCCTATATAAGGCGTTCCTGCCCACTGGTAAAACAACCATGAACGATCACTCGATACCTCAATTTTGGCTACTCATCTTCTACGAGTGATCTCGTGGCACCTGTGCGACGTAGACCGCTAAGAAAATATGCCGAGTGTTTGGAGAGAGGACCGTCACCAATTGCACCGTCAGCAATCGGCTTGCTTCTTTCGAGTCAGGAGATACGAGCCTCGAAGACAGTCCGCGCACTATCCAAAACCTGCAGCGTTTGACGAGCTGCTGCTTGTAGCCGTGAGGGAGAAGCCTGATGGGACTACTCAATAACTGCAGACAATGTTCCACTGCGACTAACACATCATCAACAATCATTCCCACAAGCTTGGCTTCCGAAGAGTGATGGCTCAACGGGTGCCTCATGATCTCTCATCATTTCGGAAACAGACTTGAATGGGTCTATCCTCCCTCCTACGCAGAGGAAAAAGTTTCTGGCCGATTTGTTAACAGAATATGAGAGCTGGATGCTGTACAATAATAACCCCCATCATGCGATCTGGATTCCTCGCGGTGAGAACCCGCTAAGTGCAACCGAAATCAGGATTCTATGAGAAGAAGTGTTGGCTCCCGTTCTTCTGGGATTAGAAGTGATCGCTGTTTCTCGAGTTGATCCTGTAAGGAACATCAATCACAACTTCCACCTACAGGTATTAGTTGGATTCCCTCGCCCTTGCCCTCCGAGTAAAACGCCCGAGATGCTCCACCGTTCACCTTCTGCGCGATAATGCTTGCCCGCGTGTGACTAAAGACACCCAGGCCAAACTGCAGGACCTGGCCGGGACTACGGTTTTTTATCTGTAATACTCGCTAGACATTGCACTTTCGGATTATCATCTGTTCCGCTCGCTCAAGCAGTTCCTCAGAGAGAAACAGTTCAAAACATTGAACAACCTCAAAATGGCAGTGAACGTCTTCTTTCACTCTCACACGCCCGAATTCTGGAAGACTTGAATCGAGTAACTTTCCAATAGGTGGCTAACAGTTGTAGTCAATACTGGTGAATATGTTGTTGGTTGATCGTTGACGAAATTGAAGATAATTAGAAAACAACAACTTCAAAAATTTCGGAAAATAATTTCTCCCCACCCTAATATTTTTAAAGTTCAAATCGAATGGCGTTTACAGTTTTTTGAAATTTTTGCTCATTCTCGAGTTATAGTCCAAAACAAAAGTGTCCTATCGTCAGTGAATATTTTTATTTCTAGGGAATAATTTGAATTTCTGTTAAAGCAAACACAAGATTTTGTCTTTCTAATAATGTTTTTTGAAAAAGTTCGACTGTTTCCATTAAGTTTAACTATAGATGTGCCCTGTGGCATATCCCACTTCACAAAAATTGGTGTCAGGCAGCAATAACCGTAAATATTTTCATTTCTAGAGCCTACTTCAAAATTTGCATCAAGCCGAACACGAGATTTTGTTATTATAATCATATTTAAAAACAGTTTGGCTGTTTCCATCAAGTTTGACAATAGATATGCCTGTTTACAAATCAAACGTTCGATTTTTTTCAAGATGATTTTGAGAAATGCAACGACATTTGAAAAATTGACTTTCTATGTCGCCGGATTATATTTGAAACACTCTAGTTCCAATTTTTAAAAAAATTCCTCAAAAAATCACTTTATCCAAATATTTGATAATCAATTACACATAGTGTGTACTCACCATTTTGCCAAGCGTAAACAGATAAAAATACATTAGATTATCAGAAAAATAAGAAGTTTGCATCCTACACACGGATACTTGTGAAACTATTCTCATAACACCATGAGAGCAGATCACCGCTCTCAAGGCATTATGAAGAATGAATGAAGAATGAGTGAATCAACGCTCCTTATATAGTGCCGACCCGGCAAACCACGCCTTTTTTTTCCACGACTACCCTTCTTTTCTGCGTATCTCTATTCCCTTTATGTTGTAGCCGCTACACATCCGACGGCGGTGCTCTTTGTCGGAGTACCGACAGGTATTCTTTATGCCTTTGCGGAACTTTGTCAGAGTGCCGACCGGTATTTGCTATGCCCTTTTCAGAACATTTCGAAATGTCGACAATTCCGATATTCAAATTTTCTCATCACAAAGATGAGAAAAATCAATTGAAAATTAACCACAAATTTTTGAACAGAGAAAAAATATTTAAGACATGTTCTCTGCAGAACTCAGCTTTAAGCCGATTGTTCGCAGTAAAGCATTATCACAGTAAAGAACAAATTGATTTTTAAACATTGATATGTCAAATATTCAATGTTGGGACCCTTCTAAGATGAAATATGATCATTTGGACCCGACCACCTGGTTCGGTCCAAACGGTGACCCGGTGGATTGCCGAGAGGCACTGTTCATCACACCGACTCTTTTCGTTCCCAGTTCTTGTTTTGTCTTTGTACCTCAGCTCAACCTGTATTCTCGATGACGCAAAAAATAACACTATACATTGTTTTTCAAAACGTCTTCTCGGTTTTCGGAGTTGGGAAAATACTCAAATTTTTTTCGACGAGTAAACAAAAATTTGAACATCTAAGTTTTTCCCCCAACAGATGAAAATATGAAATAAAGTTATACGTCTACATTTGTATGTTTAATTTTGATCAAAACAAATAATTATTCAGATGCTTTTTCGAACCAACGTTTGTCTGAATGAAAGCCAGTTCGGAAAGTGAGGTGTCGTTGAAAAACCTCAAGGGGCATTCTGATGTAACCGAGTACAATACACGGTTTTAAAATTTTTCCCAGTTTTTTCTCATTCATCTCACCTTCGAAGGAGGTAAGACATCAAATAAAGTTTTCTAGATGCTTTGTCTAGAGACCAGAGATTCTAATTACTACTCCAGCTCATCGAGGTACCTCTTTTTCTGATAATAACAAGTTTCAATTTCTTTTTGAAAAATGTTTTTCTAAACTGTGTTCGTCTGGGAGCGAGGTCATAAAAATGACAGGACTGTGGGAATTTTTAGAAAAAAGAGGCGGTGGAATCAAGAGGGATGGAATTATAAAATTTATTAAAACAACTTGAGAAAGAAACTCAAACGAAAAACTTGAACAACTCAAACAAAAACTGCAAGAACATAATTTTCGAAAAAAGAAATCACTGCTCGAACTCCGCTCATTGTGGTTGGCCAGGTCCCACCAAGCGAAGAGCAATCTCTGAAAAAGTAAAGTTACAGATTTCTTCCAAAAATCTAGAGAGTTTTACTCACTTTGTCGCATACAGAGATTCATAATGATTCCCTTCTCATGTCTGGAGTCCTTCACGTCTTGCTTCAAGGCCTGGTTTTCTTCTGAAATTTATAAAAATACGACGTAGAATAAATTTGATTAACTTACCTTCCGAGAGACGAAGTGCCTCTGTCAACTTGAAAATTTGTTCTGGAAAATTAAAGAAAATTATGTAAAGAACCGGCCAAGAAGATGGTTTTGGGTCGTTTTGACCTTTTCTGGTAGTTTGACGATTTTCAGGAGCCTGGAGCTCGGCTGTCAAGTTTCCGGTCACTGTGGAAAACTTGGAGGCTGTAAAACAGCCTCATATGTATGAAAACGTTGCGTTCGCAGAACTTTTTGAAACTTCCTAGTTTTTCAACTAATTGTCGATTTTTAAAAGACACTTCTTTTTCACCTTTTCCGTACAAACAGGGACCCAAAAAAGCGTCTTCTAGCAATCTGTAAGCTGATCGGAAACTTGACTGCCGGGCTCGACTTGTTTTTTGAAATATGCCTTGTCAAATCTCAACACAGTGCTGACAATCAGCTTATGAAATGTATTGATTCGTCTGTTTTTTAGTAGAAAATGGTTCACTTTGCATTTCTAAAAACTGTAGTCAAATCCACAAAACAAAATAAGAGTTTCAATTTGTAGTTGAAAAATTTTTTGCACAAATTCGTACTAATGAACTTTGCCCGGTATCGTATCTAGGTTAAAAAAAATATTTTCAGGTAATTTTGATGACGTTATTGTGTTGTTTTCAGTGAAGTTTCAAAGGTGATACAAAGAGTGAGAACCTTTCACGTGAGAACTGCTAAAAATGAAAACTCCACAAATGAGAACTCGTACAAAATGAAAACTCATACGAATGAGAACTCGTAAAATAATAACTGCTACATATGAGAACTCAGAAAACTAGCTGAAAACGTGTCAAAACAAGGATTTTTTTTTGATAAATCTTAGAGTATTGTGAAGAACGAGATATTTTCACTACTATTTTTCCAAAAAAAGTCAGATCCTGGACTACGAATTGGATCCGGTAAACGAGCTCTCATTTGTCTAGTTTTCATCTCGCCAGTTCTAATTTTGTACAAGTTCTCATTTTGTAGAGCTCTCATTTGTGGAGTTCTTATTCGTAGCAGTTCTCACGTGAAAAGTTCTCACTTTTTGTACCACCGTTTCAAACTCTGTTTGACATACCTTTCATCTCATTCTCCTTTTTGTCAGCATTGACATCACGACAATCCGACATATTGATGCGACGAAAGTAAACTGAAAACTTAAATTACGTTTTGATTTTATACTACGAACCTTTAATTGCTAGAATCTAGCTACACTGACTATAAAAATTGACTACTGCAAATCCTCTAAAAGAAGCCCACATTCGCTGTGAGCTCAATTATCTCGGTTATCGTAAAAGATATAAAAAATCTGTTAACTGTTAAAATATTCATGATAAACAATTTCAGTCATAGTTTTTTATATCTTTTGAACGAACTCAGACAATTGAGCTTAAAATGTACGTGTAACCTGAGCGAAGAGACGTACTTGTGACTAAAAGGGGCTGCGAGCTATATGAAAGATGTAATATTTAGAAACCCCGAATTTTGCTCTGAACTTGTTACCTGCATTTTCCAACTGCTCCTCTAACATTGGGATCCATTTTTGGTCCTTTCTAATGCTCTCCAAGGCATTTGACAAATCCTTGATGGTCTGCTTCATCGAGGATTTTTCTCATCCTTCTTCTCTCTTTCCAGTTGTCTCAAAATGTTCTCGGCAGTGAATTTCATATCTGAAATCATCATAAATCAATAGGAAATCATCATAAATAAATAGGAAGTTTAAATCATAATTTGATTCGAGCCTAACACAAGATTTTGTCATTCTGATCATGTAAAAAAAAGAGTTTGGCAATTCTCGTTAACAATAGATATACCTGTTTGCATATCAAAATATTGATTTTTTTTCTCACTAGGGAAGGCCCCAGCTCGGGTGTGGCGATACGGGTGGTGACCTATATCATCTGAAAGCTGAAAATTCGCTGATTCCAAATCTGTTTTCAAAAAGTGCATTGTCGCGGTAGTTTTCGAGGAAATTGGGTCGAAAGATAATTTTCAGTTGATTTCTAGGCTGCATTTAGCATTGAAAATCTACGTGAGACACGCGATATATTTATTTCAAATTTGGAAAGCCAAACACAGCTTAGAAATCAACTGAAAAGTATCTTTCGACCATACTTGTTCGGGAAATTTTTTTCGGGAATTTTTCCCGAAATTATTATTCGGGAATTTTCGGGAAAATCGGGAAAATCGGGAAGTTGGTTTTTCGATGAAATTTTGAAAATTTGAGAAATCTAGAAAAACATAGACTGGAAAATTTCCCGCTTTTCCCGAAATTTCGTGAAGAAATTATTCGGGAAATTTCCCGTCGGGGAAAAATTCCCGGAAAAAAATTCGGGAAAATTCCTGTCGGGAAAAATTCCCGAAAATTTTCGGGAAAACCGGGAAAACGGGATTCCCGATTTCCCGATTTGAACAGGTCTGCTTTTGACCCAATTTCCTCGAAAACTACCGCGACAATGCACTTTTTGAAAACAGATTTGGAATCAGCGAATTTTCAGCTTTCGGATGATATAGGTCACCACCCGTATCGCCACACCCGAGTTGGGGCCTTCCCTAGTCAGATGATTTTAAGAAATGCAACGGCATTTGAAAAATTGACTTTTTATGTCGCCGGATTTCATTTGAAACACTCTAGTTTTGAAAAAAATTCCTCAAAAAACCACTTTATCCAAATATTTGATAATCAATTACACACAGTCTGTACTCACCATTTTGCCAAGCGTTTTGCCAAACCAAAAACAGAAGAGAATACATTAGATCATCAGAAAAATAAGAAGTTTGTATCCTACACACGGATACTTGTGAAACTATTCTCATAACACCATGAGAGCAGATCACCGCTCTCAAGGCATTATGAAGAATGAATGAAGAATGAGTGAATCAACGCTCCTTTTATAGTGCCGGGCCGGCAAACCACGCCTCTTTTTGCGCGACTACCCTCCTTTTTCTCTGCGTATCTCTGTTCCCTTTATGTTTTAGCCGCTACACATCCGACGGCGGTGCTCTTTGTCGGAGTACCGACAGGTATTCTCTATGCCTTTGCGGAACTTTGTCGGAGTGCCGACAAAGGTATTTGCTATGGCCTTTTCGGAACTTTTCGAAATGTCGACAATTCCGATATTCAAATTTTCCCATCACAAAGATGAGAAAAATTAATTGAAAATCAACCACAAATTTTTGAACAGAGAAAAAATATTTAAGACATGTTCTCTGCAGAACTCAGCTTTAAGCCAATTTTTCACAGTAAAGCATTATCATAGTAAAGAACAAATTGGTTTTTAAACATTGATATGTCAAATATTCGATGTTGGGACCCTTCCAAGAAGAAATACGAATATTTGAACCCAATCACCTGGTTCGGTCCAAACGGTGACCCGGTGGGTTTCCGAGAGGCACTGTTCATCATACCGACTCTTTTCGATCCCAATTCCTGTTTTGTCTTTGTACCTCAGCTCAACCTGTATTCTCGAAGAGGCTAAAATAAGACTATACATCGTTTTTTAGAACGTTTTCTCGGTTTTCGGAGTTGGGAAAATACTCAAATTTTTTTCGACGAGGAAACAAAAGTTTGAACATCTAAGTTTTTCCCCCAACAGATTCGAAGGAGGTAAGACATCAAAAAAAGTTTTCTAGATGCTTTGTCTAGAGACCAGAGATTCTAATTACTACTCCAGCTCATCGAGGTACCTCTTTTTCTGATAATAACAAATTTCAATTTCGAGTTGAAACAATGTTTCGCTAGAATGTTTTCATTCGAAAACTTAGATAATGAAATCGAGAAAAACTTTCAGATAATTTTAGATACAATCATTGATTCTTCTTTTTGGTCCATCTGCGCCGCGCGAACCTCATTGAACCGTCCAAATCCTCGAACATATCCGAACCTTCCAAGGCGTCAAAATTTGCTTCATCGCAACTGCATGCTAGCTTGATGGCTCCTACAACTCCCTCATTTATGCCAGAACAAGATATTTGATCGTTCAATCACACATTGTTTGTGAACTCACCTTTTGCCAAACCCAAAACAGAAGAGAATACATTATATATTCAGTAAAAATATAAAATTTGTATCCTACACACGGATACTTGTGAAACTATTCTCATAACACTCTGAGAGCAGATCAACCGCTTTCAAGGCATTATTGAGAATGTATGAGGAATGAGTGAATCAACGCTTCTTATATAGTTTCGGCCCGGCAAACCACGACTCTTTCTATCAAAACTACCCGCTTTCCTCTCTCCGTCTCTCTATTTTTTTGTGTTTTTGCCGCTACATCCGACGACGGTCCTCGTTGTCGGAGTACCGACAGGTATTCGCTATGGCCTTCTTGGAACTTCGTCGGAGTGCCGATAGGTATTCGCTATGGCATTTTCGGAACATTTCTAAATGGACCCTTTTAACATAAAATATGATCATTTGGACCGGACCCAAGCGGTTAAATTTAAAAATTTTATTTTAGAAGACAATATAGATTTTCAACACTCAAAATGGAAACAATTAAAAAAAGAACAACAGAAAAAAGAACGGCGGGAAATTCAAAATTTCGAAATATTCAAGGACCTTAAATAGCAGTGCGCCGTTTCTTGGTCTGTGGTGCTCCGGTGATTTGGCTGCTACGTTTGCGGCTCATGGTGGTTGGCGATTTTCTTCTTCCACGGACACTCGGGACGGCAGAGATTGCTCCTGCATTGGTGGCGACCACTCTTCCCTGAGCACGACCTCCAGACGAAGCTACAGTAGTCAAAGATCCTGCTACTCCAGAAGATCGCTTGGCAGAATCTTGTGAGCGTCTTCTACGATGGCATCCAAAGGCTGAAAAAAGCAATCAATATTATGAACTAAAAAACTGGTTTAAAAGTTTACTTACCTTTGTATGGAGCCGGACGCTTACAAGAGCCTTTTGGTGTTTTTGAGAAGCTTCTGGTGTGTATGGTTGAGATACAGATGCAGAGCGACGATATGGAGGCACTAGGTTTGATGAAGCATATCGGGAATACCAGCGACGTCGAGAAGCTTGCTGGTTGATGGTGACCAGAGTTCTCTGAGTTGATCTGCCTCTTCTGGTGAATGTTGGAGCATCAGAAGGCGTCAAGAGTTGACGTGGAGCCACTGAAGCAGTAAAACGTCCTGTTGCTGAAGGTCCCTGGTTTCCACTGCCCTGCTGGGTAATTGATTTCTGAAAATAGTCAAAATGACCGAAATTCAACTGAAAAATACGTTGTTTTATATCTTATCGGCCAATTACTGTATACCAGTCGATTTCCGCAAAAGATCTAACGTTTTTTCAACTGAAAATGTTAATTTTTGTACTAATTTTGAAAATATTACTGGAATATTCACTTAATCCTAATATTTGTTAACTCAATTACACATAGTGTGAACTCACCTTTTGCCAAACCAAAAACAGAAGAGAATACATTAGATCATCAGAAAAATAAAAAGTTTGTATCCTACACACGGATACTTGTGAAACTATTCTCATAATACTATGAGAGCAGATCGCCGCTCTCAAGGCATTATTGAGAATGTATGAAGAATGAGTTAATCAACGCTCCTTTTATAGTGCCGGCCCGGCAAGCCACGCCTCTTTCTACCACGACTACCCTCCTTCCTCTCTGCGCATCTCCATTCCCTTTATGTTTTAGCCGCAACACTTCCGACGGCGATCCTCTTTGTCGGAGTGTCGATAGGTCTTCTCTATGACCTTTGTGGAACTTTGTCGGAGTGCCGACAGGTATACGCAATGGCCTTTTCGGAACTTTGTCGGAGCACCGATAGGTACTTGCAATGGCCTTTTCGAAACATTTCGAAATACCGAAAATTCCGATATTTGAAATTTTCCATCACAAAGGTGCCAAAATCTGTTTGAAATCAACAAAAATTTCGAGAAACGGTAACGAACATGGTTTTTTTGGACATGTTTTCAGTACAATTAAACTTCAAGCCCTTCTGAGTTGAAATACTGACTTTTGGATCGAACTCCGTCTGATACTGTCCAAACGCTGAAAATGTTTGGTCAAACTCTCTCTATTTTTTACCGCCACCTTTGCGTGCGATCGGATTGCCAACAGATCATCATGCCGGCTTTTTTCATGTCCGATTCTCGTTTTTTCTTTGTAATTCAGCTCATTTGTGCGGGCAGGAGCTATATTAGACTGTATTTTCAAAGACACAAAACATTTAACCTGAAAATTTTCAAATCGAAGTTTTCATTTGAAATAAAGGAGCTGGATTTTTTCCAGCACAAAAATGTACAAATGGCAAAAATTGACAATTTCAAGTCATCGAGGAAACTTTTCATTCAGAATTGGTCACCGTTTGGACAGTGCCAGATGAGTCCGATCCGGATGACTATATTTTATTTTAGAATGGTCTCAACCTTCATCGATTGTTATATCAATGCATGAAAACTAAATTGAACATTTTCACAGGATGTTTCGACACGGATGCCTATTAAGACACGTTTCTGTTTCGGCAAAATCTGTGAGAACAATATGGGAACCCTGTATTTTATTTTTCTTTTGAATTTCATTTTTGTGTTTCGTGCAAGCCTCAAAAGCTTAGCGTGCCCCTCTTGCCCAATTACCTCCAACAATCTTCAAAATTACTGCAAGAAGCAATAAAATCTGCCGCTCATAAGACCCTTCACTTTCACAGTTATTGCTCATTACAACTACAAACCTGCTCTAAAAAAACACACATAAACTGACAAGCAGCCCAATTCATTGTCAGGATGTGAAAAAAAACCGACAAAACGTCGAGGGAGATCGCGTTTCAAAAATCCCCCAACTAATATACACACGCTTCTCATTTTCTCAAACCTACAGAGAGGCTGTGAGCATATGTGCCGATGCAAGACGCAAGCAGCTGTGTTCTTCAAAAACGCGGCTTCATCTTCATTTCGCAACGGCAGCACCAAACTCAAAATCCGAACAAAAACTGCTGTCGTTTTTGAATTATTAGGCTTGTCGGCGTATTTATTACCGACAACTTCATTCAATCTTATCCTTTCGTACTTGGGTCATTTGATCCCTCTGATTTCCAAGGAGCTCCCCATCTCCCGACAGCGGTGGCGCCCACTTTGCACGGCCCTCCCCTTCTAACTCAAAACACATGTTATCAACTATTTAAGTTTCCGGTCGAAAAAATAAAAGCAAATTCTTTTGTGTTGCCGTTTGCTTCATTATTTTCTCGAAATTTTGCAAACTAGTTTTTTTGAAACTTAACCTAATCACTCTTTTTGTTATTAAGCCAATGTTTATTGACTACCCATCTGCCACATGTCCACATGAAAATTGTAACAATCAGCACCTATTTTTGTTGCAGGACGGCCAGACTCTCACTCATTTCCAAAGGAGATGCGATGTTCGTCGGTGTCAGCTAGTCTTCTGTTCATCTATTTTTCCGTTCCCAATGTATTAACTTATACTTCACATATCGAGGACCCGTCTCGAGTCGGTTTGTAATTTATTTTTATTTTCTTGGAAAATTTCTCATTTTGCAACATGTGTGATTCCGAGATCACATGGAAAACATATGTTCAGATGTGATAATGTTAAGATTAATAGGATTCTAGATGTTTTTTATTAGTTTCTCACAATTCGAATTGACAAATTCCGTGAGAAAATCGTTTCCTATAAATTTAAAAGATATACTCAATGAGGGACTTTCAAATTTTTTGTTACTGTAAAATCTGTTATAAAAGGGCCTCCAAACTTTTGGATTAGAAAAAGTAGTAAGCTGATTAGCTGTTTATCATAATATCTGAAATTTTGTCAGTTGACACATTTATGATGTCTTGCAGAGGAATTGAGATAACCGAGCTCAACATTGAAATTATGGGAGCACTTCTGTTACTGGTTTCAAGGTTTATTATGATTCTTTTTTTCAGAACTCGACATGTTTGACTGGACGGCTGGTGTACGGGTAGCCTATTGCGTTGATTCGCCACTGCCAGATCTCATTTCTCCATTTCGCCGGACCATGGCCAAAGTGGTGACAAAGTATTGCCAGAATGCAACTGCTTGCAATCTCAGAAGCTCGTTAGTTGTTGAGTAAGTACCCATAAATCAAGTGTCATTTTTTTAGGCTAATTTTCGGCCCCGAGCAAATTGTGATACTCGAAGGATTTCCAAGACGAGAGTCACTGACGATACAGATCAAATTTTTTGTGCTACTACCTCATTTTTCAAATCCAAACTTACGGCAACAGAGACCATTCCTCCCAAGACAAGTTTTGTCTGGTAAGTAAACTTTGAGACGGCCGAATAACTCAAAATTTTTTAGACATTCTTCAAAAACACCACCAAGAAATTGCGAATCGACTTGGATGGCACATTATAGCTTATGAAAAGTGAGTTTGGGAAACTTTTGACGATGTGATGGTTTTGAGTTTTCAGGTATCCTCGGTTCGATAGTATGACAGAATTTATGAATGTTGCTATTATACCAATCGTCATAGTTTCCATTCCACTTATGGTATTTTTGGCTTATTGGGTTTCAACATTGAGGTGAGATTTTTTAATAGATGAATTCAATGATCTGATACGTTTTACAAGCCGAACGCGTCATAGCTTACTTCAGGTGTATTATTCTCCTAACTGGAATTGAAATTACAGAACTCGCTTTTGATGTTACTTAGCAGTACTCAAGCAATTCTATCAAATCAATTTTAGTTTGGCAAAAAATATATTCTCAAACAACGCCAAGGCTCATTTCCAATTATGGGGACACTTTTCCATCGAAGTGAAAAAACTCGAAAATAATAAAAAAACAATTTAAAGAAATTGTCTGAAATTTGTAATTTCTTTAAATTCTATTTATAACGCATCAAATGTTGTGTTCTGAAAAACCCCGTTGATCTTAAGATATTCGTATTTAAAAATTTCTGTTTTTGTACTGAAAAACGTGATTCCTGGTACTGAAACTCATCTAACTCGGCTGAACCTAAAAAGTGGGATATAAAATTTACAGAAACGTTTGGACATGCTATTCTCAACCCATCCTGAAAATTCTATCAAAATCTGAAGTTACAAGATGTGTTTTGTAAATCTGAAAAATTAATTTTCTGATTCACTTTCCAAAATTGAGTAGCGTCTGTTTTTCCTGTTCATACTTTTTCACTATTTTTGTCACATACAATTCTTTTTTCCAGGCCGAACTCCGGATCCGATACTTGGATGGTAACCGGATCAGCGGGTGGTAAGAACGCCGCTCTACGAAGAACAATGGAGATTATAGCGGAACAGAATGAAGAATACGAACGCCAGCAGCGATATGCAATGAGTAAGCATGTCGTGGCAACCGGTGGTCACGAAGGTATAACCACTACTGGAGAATTGTTATTGAATGTGGCGAGGTCAGAAAAAGAATTCGAAATTTTGTTATTTCCAGTTTTTAGGTTATCCATGGCCTCTTCCCAAGCTCCATCATCAGCTCAATCTCCTCAAATTTTCATACAACCTGGAAGTTCAAGCTCATCATCAGCACCTCGCACATCTATAGTATCACTGCACGGAAAAGAGCTACTGCACGTAAAACCCAGGTAAAGCCAATGTCCAGTTCGAAAAAATCCTCAACTAATACATCATCTTCTGACAACGCATTTTGTTTTATGAACACCCACCCGTAGTAGTGACGGGAAAAGATTACACTTCCATCACTTTTTGCGCTTAGAAAAATGAAAAACTGCGGATCTCGGGTGATGAAGTGATACGACCGAAGAAATGATGATGGAGGGGAGACAGCTAGGAGGGAAAAGTGCAAGTTTCAAAGACATTTGTCAGTCTGACACTTGATACCTTTTCTTGTCGTCATTTTTTGTCTCGACATAGGATTTCATGATTGATAGTTCAGAATTTAGGTTACCAGTTGGGGGATAATTCATTTCGCTATATCGTTAATCTACTTACAGACATTCGCGACGACCATCTTCAGTTGAGGAAATTAAAAAAGCAAGACGCATGCGCGGTCATCGAAAGTCGGAATCGAAACAATGGAAATCGGGAAGTCTGATGTTAGCTGGCTTTCGAAGGACATAAAAAAGAAAGAAATATATCTTCATTCAATGTGTTTCTCATCATTGCACATACATATTGTTTATGATTTCACAAGTTTAAGATCTTCAATTAGAGTTTAATACAATTATTAGTTGTGACGCTTGGTTTTTCGTCTCAAATTATTATTAATTTCTCTTCTTGTAGCAAGAGGCAACAAGGATGTTGATCTCCTCACAAGTAGCTCCTGGAACGTACATCTTGGCGAATGAGCAGTTGTTTTGCACCCATCCCAAAACATCCTTCACTCCGTACATCTTGGAATAGTGTTCGACCTGTAATACGGGATATATTGATATTAATTTCATAATTTTGAAAAAAAACTGCTTACCTGTTTGCAGTGCTCTGGAGAGAGAATCAGTGGTCTTCCTTTGGCATCTCTTTGAACATCAGAGATAGTTGGTGGGGTGGTGGCAATAATTTTCTTGGTCAACACCTAGACAAATTATGTTGAAATGCAAATTCTAGATAAAAAAGATCTTACCTTTCTAGCCATTGGCATTTCGATGCTCTCTGTGGATCGAGAATTCTCATTTCTACGGTTCACCTTCTCCTCCTCAGCCTTCCAAGGGTATTTGGATGAGGCAGACTTCTGAATACAAAAATTCAAAGAATTAACTTAAATGGAAAACGAATTACCTTCTTAGGAACAATTTGAATTTCTTCATCATCGGAAACCTCGACACACTTGTATTTCTTAGTTTTGAATGGGTTGCCCGATTTTGTATAAGCCTCGGCGGCGACAAGAAGACAAGCTAATACGATGAAATACTTCATTATACCGATTGGATAAGCACAGTGCGTTTTCGTCTCACACTAGAGCTACTGATGGAAGAGAAAAGGCGGGATCGGCTAATGCTGACCTACATTTATAAGCCGTCGGCTTCATGAGGCGTTTCTTTTGTTAGAAACGTGTTGCAACTGGATACGGCGCCGGTTATTTCGAGGGGACAGATGAAAACGAAAGAGACACCTTATCAACAGTCGAGAGGAGAGAGAGAAAACTGTTTTTGCGTTGATTAGCCTGCCCGAAGGCTTGGCGGACAAGTCGAGAACAACAGAAGATAGAAAACGATTGGAGAATTCTCGACTTCTTCTTTTTGGCAATCATGGATTACGAAAATTCGCTTTGGAAAAATGAAACGGAACAGGTTTTAGGGATCGGGAAATTTATTATTGGATGCTAAAGGAAGACGTCGTAATGATATTTCAATCAAGAAAAAAAGTTATCACAGTATAGGAAAATAGATGGAGCGATGAAAAGAAAAATTTGGATTTGTAAAATTGAGCATTTCGAAACTCTAAAATTGAATTATTCCAAAAATCAAGCAAAAAACTATTGGGATTGGAAAAAAAAGTTGGCTGCAAAACTTTTACCTGAAATCACAAAAACCTTGACGAAACTTTTTAGGAGGTCTCGAAACGCATTTTCAGACCAAAGCTTTCATTTAATAAATTGAAAATAATCCTCAAAAAGAAAATGACTTTTTGGTCAACATGAGAAATTCAAAAATGTTCAAAGCTTCTTAGAAACAATCTTCACAGGTGAAGACTCTGTTTTTCCTGAGATAATTCAAATTTCAATCCGATTTTTTTTTTCAAAATTTTTTGAAATTTACAACATGTTTTGGTCAGCCCTGGTCCCAACTGGTCATACATTTGAAGCATTAAATGTTTATGAAATTTAGGAATTGAATTTCAAAATGAAAAAGGAATTATGTTTCAAATTGTGAAACATATTTCAAGAACAAAAAAAAGTTTACACAATTATCTAGAAAATTTTAAAAATTTTGAATTTTATGTAATTCCTGAAATCCCATATTTGAATACTCAAATTTTAAAAAAAATTATGATCAAAATAATAAAAAAAAGATCAGAATACAAAATTTATCAAGTTCAACTTTTTTCAGTTTTTTCTTTCCAATGATCAGAACTACTGTTTCTCTCTTTAAAACTATTTTTCTATTTTCTTCAATGTTCTCTTAACGTCATTTATTATTTTCTAGAAGCTACTGAAATGCAAATAAACAATTTTCGGTTTAGCGCGCTTTGAAAAATGCCACTAGAACTCTGTTTCCCAACAACAATCAAATTCTTCCATACCATTTTTACCTGATCTTTTGTGACTCATTCTTCCGTCCTTCCCCTGCCCAACCACCTTTTTTTTCAGATCTATTTGCTAACCCATAGCAAACAGTTTTTCTAATTTTCTTCTTTGGACACATACTGAGCTCATCAGAACTGTGACTCAGTCGTGTTTTGTGGCTGCCGTAGTGGAGCTGATAGTATTGAACTTTATTAATAAATATATAAAAAGAAAAGGCAAACGTCAAAAATCCAGCCATTATTGGTTTTATCTCCCTTGCCCCCTATTTATTCTTATCGGCACAGTTTGATCAGCTGTTTCATCCAATATTTTTTCTAAATTTCAAAACCAATCATTCAACTTTGAATACCTGTAACTCGCGTCATTTTTATCAATGTTTTGAGAACGTCCTGTCTTGTTTTGTTTGTTTTGAAAATGTTCACGGTCATTGTTAAGAACGTCATTCTTCCTTTTCAATAAATACCGAACAATTTTTCAGAACAGTTCCGGCAGAATTTCTAGGTTTACATCTTTTTCAATGTTTTCCTACTTTATTTTCCTATTTCAGGTCACATGTGGAGAGCTGTTTCCATCTTCATCCCTTAAAATTTTCTTTCAGTGTTTGTTTTACCTACCTCTTTCTCATTTCCGTTTTTGTTTGCATTATCCAGATGCCATCATCAGTTTTCAATTGAGTCCCTCCAATAGTTAGTATATATCGCAACCTTTTTGCAAATTTCATAGTAAAGGTTAAACGTGTTAGCAATACGTTATCAGTTTGTGTTTATTGCTTAGAGTTCATATAAATTTCAGTTCTTGATTTCTTTATTTCTCACTTTAAATTTCCTAATCAAAATTCCTCAACTCTAAAAAGTTTCAAAAGAAACTTTCGTTCAAATTCCAATCAGTTCACAAAGTTTCGTTGTGCACTACAACTTTACGGTTCTTCTTGGGCTCCAACGATCTATTTCGTCATGCGTGTCAATAAAAACTGTGCGTTATCAGTACTCAAAAATAAGCACGCCCAGAAATTTCCGAAACCTATGCAGAAAATATGTATTAGCCATAGCAAAAACTGACTCGGAACGCTCTCGAACTGCAAATTGGTGTAGACACTCAAGTTGTGTGACTGGCATACAGGCATACAGATCAGAAAGTGCGATTCTTCTTTTTCTTTTTTTTTCAATTTTTTCTTACCTCTATTCCGAGTAGTGAAAATCTTGTTTGCGTGCGTTTGTGCCACCATCATCTCCCACCAATCGGGGTTAATATTTGCAATGGTATTTACCCGAAGGAGACACGACTTAGAGAGTTTGAGACCGTCATTTATTCTTTTTGCTTTGTCCTCCGATTTTCTTTATTATCTTCGTTGATTTTATGATTAACAGAAACTGTACTTTTTCAGGAAAAATGAATTTCGAATTTTTGCGAACGCTGCACGGCTTCATCAATTTCATTCAAGTCTTGTTCGGATTCGCTGCTCTTTTTGCGTGCTCTTTCATCTGGAGGGATACTAATCTCTATTTCCAGTTTGTTTATAATGTGAGTCATACTACTTCTAATTTTGTGATTTTAAACTTATAGAAAATTATTCATAAACCGTTTTCAGGGATTTGGATGGCAAACTCTAGTTTTGGCAATTTTGTTTTTCACGTGGATTTTTGCGGTAATGGTATTCCTATCAAACCTCTTCGACAAAGATGTAGTTGGAACTATCGGAAAAATGAAGGTGAATTGAATAAATTACAGTACCGGCCCAAAAGGTATACAAAAGCGTTTTTTTTTCAGTTCATTTTTGGCTTTTTCAGTTTTAGTAGTTGGGAGCTCGGCGGTCGAGTTCTCGATCACTCTGAAAACATTGCAAGGAACTAGATTACTAATTTCGCTTGAGAATTTTTCGAAACCCAACTAATCAGCTGTTTGCCGAATCCTGAAAAAAACCTATTTTTTCAATGCAAAAACAGGCAAAAATGTGTCATTTCAAAAATGGTCGAAAAGTTTGAGAACTAGGAAAGTTTTTATTCTAGCTCTGTATTACACCCTCCAAATCTGACAAACAGATTGCACAATTGATTACCGAGCACATGACTCCTGAAAATGGTCAGAATTACCAAAAATGAACTGAAAAATAAGATTTTGTATGCTTTATTTTACGATACTGTAACTAGAATTTTTGAAAATACTTACTTGTGATTTTCACGTATATCACATATTTCCCCGCATTCACTTTCTTTTTCATCTAGCAAATAAACATACTAAACACAATTTTTTCAGCTGCTCATCCTCTACGTCATTTGCTTGGCGTGTCTAATCATTTCAGCCTCTCTTGAGTCTTGGTATATATCTAGGTCGGGCGCGAACGGGAAACATTATGACACCGTTTTACATCCACGTTTCATTGCTGTAACGGTGAGTTTGAACATATATATTTTCTAATTTTGAAAATTTTCTAATTTTCAGATCTTCAATTGGCTTCTCGTTGTGTCCTACATCGTTCTCATATTAGTCACATTCTTTTTCGTGTAAAAAATAATTTTTTCAAGTGGTTTCTTTTCTTGTTCCTTTTATTCCCCAACTTCTTCAAAATCAAACATAATGCAATTTCCACAATCTCAACGTTTTGTCATCCTGAAATAAATTTCGTTTTGCTGATTTTTTCGCTTCAAATAAACATTGCTACATTTTGACCGGAAACATATTCAATTACCAAGTTATTTTAGTGTTGTGTTCTTTTGAGCTCTATTCCCTGGACCCACTTATGCATTGGTACCCTTACCCATTCCAACAAATCTTCTCTAAAAAATCATTAATCTTGAATGAAAAAAAAATTCTGCAAGAAACGAGCATCCATCGTTCCTCTCGCTTTTTTATTTTGCTCTCTGTGGTCCCGAGTACAAAATCATTCCCCGAGGTAAAATTCTTCACCATTTATCAGGACGTCTTTTTTGGAGTGTCCCGATATTTTTTCTATTCGGTGTTGCAGGCCCTCCCCGTTGTCGTCCAAATACTTTCCTCGTGTTGCTCATTTTTCGAGAGCCGCTTGGCATTTCAGATTTGGGAAAGATTAGAGAGAGCGTTTGTAATCCTTTTTTCTTGTTTCTCTTTTTCATCAGAGTTCAAGAAAAAAAATGGAAAGAGCGAAACACTTTCGAAAAGAAAGAAAGTGTTTTTAAGATTTGTGGCATTAATTTATTTTGATACTCTTGTTTTTTACGTCAGCTCCGGAATGTCCGAAAAGCAGTGTCAGCCCAAAAACGAGGATGAGTGGACATGTTACGTGCCGAGTCGCTAATCTCCTAATCCTTCCGAAAGGAAAAAGAAAGAAGAAGCGCGAGATGAATCTTGATTGATTTCTATCATTCGTCTCTCCACCAAAAAGTAACTTCTCACTTTTCATTGGCATTCCTTGGCCTGTTCTTTTTTTCTCATTTCTCAGCTCTCTGACTTTTTTTCACATGACATGCACACAAAGTGGTCGAACATAAATTAGCGGTTTCCATTACTCATTCATGCTAATCGAGCAACTCTCCTTCTAAACCACTTCTAAACTTGCCGACTCTCCGCTATCTTCTCATTTTTTATTAACGTCTTGTGCCCTTCCACGCACATCCCAACCCTCCAACTAAGACACGAAGAAGCATTCTTCTTTTTTTTCTCGAATCTCGCTACCAAATCTTTTGTTTTTGTGGTTTCAGATGGATAGCCCAAAAAGTCCTCGCAGTCCGAAAGTTCTCTCCCATCACAACTCGATGAAGAGTTTACGATCAGTACGAAGCCAGAAAAGTATGCGCTCGCTGAAAAGTCAGAAGAGTACGCAGAGCATTCGGATATTCAATCATCACCATGACACCTATCAGACTTGTTTTGGATTTATGCATGTAAAGGTGAGTCTAATTAATCAAATTGAATAAATATGTAATTAATATTACTTAATATTGGAACTGTTTTATAATTCCAGTTCATGGATTTAGAGAACAATTGGATTAAGTTTCAATATAACATTTGCCTTTCTAAGTTTTATTTCTTTAAGGTTACAAAAAATTAGCTGAAATTCAACTGAAAAAAATGCACTACTTTGAAAGATAATTTACTTCTTATAAAAGGACATGACTACACCTGAGAACATTTTGGTTCATTTCACACCTTATTTCCTCTGAGAGCATTTAGAAATTTGTTGTGAACTTCATTTTTTTGGTTCCTTAGACAGATATCGGAAATTAATGGAGTGATGAAATAATTTTCATAACATCGTCAATATTTCTGAAGTTTTCGTACTGCTGATGTTTTTCACAGAAACCGAGATGGTTGAGCTCAAAAGGCGTGCATAGTGTTTTGTGGATTAGACGCAATACAATAATTTAGGTTTGTTTTCAAGTCAGATACTATTATTTTCCGGCGACGACGAATTTTCCGGCTGAAATATTTTAATGGAAAATCAGCTAAAACTGGGTCAAAGTAAAATAATTTATAGATATTTTTACCGCGAAATTTTTTTTCCTAACAAGAATAATGATCCAAACCATTCACACATAATTTTCGCTAATAGCTCTTCGGTATATATCATGTGAAATTGCGGGAAATTTTCAAAGACCAGTTGCTAAATAGTATCATAGCTTTTTGAAACAAATCACAAGTTCACTTAAATTCGAATCAGCTCTAATTCGAGCTTGTTAGCTTTCTAGCGTATGTCAAAAACAACCAATCAACTCCAGAGTATTTTACAGATTGCCACCTGTTCCATTGGATTTTTTGCTTTACTTGGAGTGTGTCTAACTTTGGTGTACTGTGTCTTTACGTCACAAGAGGTGAGGTACTTCTGAGAAATATGTTGAAGTTTCTTAATTACTAAATTTCGTCGAAATATATAGAGAGATTAAACAGTATTATACAGTTTTGCGGACAAATCACACCACGCTCAATACGCCAGAAGTTCACAATTGCCCTCTTGCGTTTAATTTTTCAGACTTCCACTGACAGAAAATCCAAACCAACATTACGTTTTTTTTATGCTCCATAACTGCTAATCCCATTTTTCCAGCAACGTCGTCCTAATATGAAACTTTACGCTATCCCCATGATCATCGTCATCATCGCCCTTCTCTACATGTTTGTTGGCATTCTACAACAGAAAGCTCACTTGTTGTTTGCGTTTATTGCATTGCAGGTAAATAGCTCTCACTCTTGAAAACCTCAGAGACCACTGGATTACTAAATATAGACATTTATTTACAGATATCCATCACGTTTGGTGTCGCTGTGCTCATTGTAATTATTTTGATATCGGTGGCGTGTAATACAACACTGATTCTTCAATTTTTCGTTGACACCACTCTGTCGCAATCAGAATACAGTAAGTTGAGAGTTTGGAAAAAATAAACATAGTGGTTTACAGCAAAAACTGCACTGACTGCATTGGTGGGGCTCTCATTCCAACTTGGAATTCATATTTGGGCACTTCGAGCTGTCTGCGGATGCTACCGTTATTTCACCGACATTCACAAGTTTGAGGTTAGACAAGCTCAAACAAACTATGTTTGAATAATTTCCATTTTTTCCTCAACCGCTTATGTAACGATAATGACCAGCCACGTGTTATTTTTTGCAATAATGATCTTTATTATTTATTAAAACCGTTCTTGGAACCAAAATACTTCAATAAAATTATGCGAAAATGTACAGACATCGGTGGTGTTTCTATTTACAACAAGTCGTAATTGTCAAAGTATACAAGGCATCATAAATATTTCTCGACAGCGATGTTTCACCACCTTGACCAATTTTGATCAGCTGCTCGCCATCTCGGTTTGTATCCTGAAATAGAACTGGGGTCATTGATAAGAGTTCACAAATGCCGAGCATTGTTTCGATGACGTCTACGGCTCCAAAACTATGAAAACCGTTATCAATCATAGTTTATAGGTTACGTTTTATTGCCCTTGATGAGTTATTTCTCCGGGAAATGACTACGTGGATAGATGGAAGGTTATAATCTTTCCAAATGTCATTTTTCAGGTAAATGTCGAAAACAACAATCAACCTTTTAGGATAATCTCTTCTGATCGTTTTCTTGTTTTTCTACTTCTAACAAAACATAATCATACCCTTGGATTGACATCAGTCTGAACAGACAATCGAATCTGACTTTCCGTAAATCCACTCGGGCAAGATGATCCCATTTTCAAAACACAAAGTCGTTCGTCAGTCCAAGCTGTAATTTCGAAAATCTTCTTTGAAGAAATCAAAATCGACTTACATTGACTAATCTGATTTATCATTCGATGAGGTGGCGGTGATGAATAAACTGGAGCTCCTGATATAAGAATCATACAAGAAAAAGTGATGAGAACAATATACAAAAAATCGGACGATGTTGGCATGTCTGAAAATATTATGATAGTGAAAACAAGTTTTATACGCTCAACAATACAACAATAACTGTTAGGAGTACAAAAGAAGTGGGCGGCATTTTAAAAATTCGGAGGCATACAGCTGTTTAATATTTGCATATAAAAACCGTATATGGCAGAACTTGAAAAACATAAATTTTTGAATACAAATCAAATTACATGAAAATAAGATTCTGGAAGACATGGATAGGACAATCCAATTTAAGAGAAAATGTTGTTTATTTATAGTACTTGTTGACCTCAAAGAAACCAAACAACCACAGAAACTAGAAAAAATCTGATAAGAGAGCTTAAGTTGACCGGTCAAGAACTGTTATAAAATTCAAAAATAGTTGAAATATTCTGAACTGTGGCATAGATAAAAATGTTTACCGTCTTCACAGAAGGGCCGAGAATGGCCAAAAATATTTTGTGGTTTAATATTGTATCCGGTGAATCATTTTATTATCTATGACTCAATTTGGCAAAAATAAAAGTTTTGATTTCAAAAAATGGCTGTTTAAATTCAAAAAATCAACTTCTGTTTTTTTCTACCATGAAAAAAAATTGAAGAGTACATCAAGCTGGTATGATTATTTGATCAAACTCATATTTGCTCTTCGTACTAAATTCTTAACTTCCAACATACTCATTTCTTCCTGTTTTGTGTAGAGTTGAACAATAAATTACTCGATTCATTTAAAAATTTCGATTAAAAAATAAAAACACTTTTGAAAAGGGACACCTGGACAAACATGGAAGAATGAGACTAACTCTGAATAAAGCTCAAAAAAAACTGGTATGAAGAGAAGTAACTATGGAGCCTATCGCCAAAAGTTGTACAATTTTTGGTTTCAAGAATTTTTTTCCCGCAATTTAAAAGAACAAGATAAGAAGGTGAAGATGAAAATAGGGTTAAAGTTTTGAACTGATTAAAGGCACATGAATCATTTCTGCTCTCGTCGGAAATGATGAGAGAATGGATGATTTAGAGTGAAGTTGAAGGGTTAAATTTGAGTGTGAACATCTGCTTTCTCCACATTGTTGATGAAGAGTTCCGAATGTCCGATTATCTGGAAATATAGATTTTTAAAGTGTTCAGGTGTAAACTAGGTTTTTTGGACGTCTTGATAGAGAACGTTTTTAATAGCTTTGCGCTCTGAGCAGTTCTTATATTCACAAACGGACACCCGGTACAGCCCCTTAACACTTTATTTTTAGTTGACAATAGTCAATTTTTGGATGTCTAGAAAATATAATCGATATTGTTAGATGAGTTTGAACTTTTTTTGAAATTTACAAAAAATGAAGCTTCAACTTTAATTTTCACTTTTATTCAGGAGACTTCGGTGTTTCAAGGTATATTGAAAAACAATCACTGCGTTTTTAGACAATAAAAAGTGATTTTTTTCAACTAAAAATTCAAAAAATTTATAAACTTTTGACCGGTAATAACCTAATGTTCAAAGTACCGTCTCACTAAACGATTGCTACAGTCACCGCCTACATATTCTGTTATTTCTTTCTCTTATTTTCTAAAGACATACCTGATCAATATCAATTTGTGAATACATTACATCTTGCACTGGTGCCAAAAAACTGCCCGGAAAGGTTGTACCATCATAATAGTCATATTCAAGTTCGTCACATTCGCTAAGCGATGATTGCCCACGTGGTGGAACTGGAGATTCATGAGAGAGACACGCTCGGCCAGTTCTAAAATATTTTTCAAATTAAGATTCTAGGATCTCAGAATGATTCCTCATACCTTGGAGTGCTCTGTACACTCAACTGTATACCGATGCTTCGTTTCGCTACGTAGTTTCTAGAGCTGACATGTGTGCTCTCTGTGTTTCCACTACGAATCATCTCCGAGTCATATCTAAAAAATAAATTCAGAGTTTACTTTTTTTTGGTTGATTTCTCACTTGTTATCCATCAGTGGGACCTCTGGAGAGCTATTCCTTCTCAAGGAAGCGGTTACCGCAGCACAAACCAACGGTGGTATAAATATGATAGCGATGAAGATAATTGCTGAACAAGTCGAATAGGATATCATACAAATTAGGGCAACTTACCCATAATAGCAATAGCCATAGTTTCTGGACAGAATGGTTGGCATGAATTGATTTTCGCAACTGTCGGGGAAGAATCGGCATCTAAAAATTAAGTTCCAATATTCAAAATATTATCGTCCCCATCATGTGTTCTTTTCTTGGTCATCCAATTTTTTTCTTCTTTTTTCTATTTCTTCCTTTCTCCAAGTTGTGAATGTGTTGCATTTTAATTAGAACATGAGACTTTGGGGCTCCCCGTCCCATCTTTTTCTATTCCCCGTTTTCTCTCTTCATCCCTCCAATTTCATTCTTGTCAAAACCTTCTCTACACATGTCATTCTTGTTGTCTCAATTGCTACCACCACACCACCATCACCACCACAAAACGCCCAACATTTTTCGAGAGCCAAAAGGAAAAGAAAATGAAGAGAGAAGGTTTTGTCTAAGTCTCGCGCAATTTAATAGGTCCAAAGAGTGGCGAGCTAACTTGTCAGCACATATTCATATGTAACTACAATCCCTTGACTTTTGGAATGAGACCTCCTGTCAGAATATTCAAGTGGGAAAGGGCATTCAAAAGTTGGGAAGGATGATGGATTACCAAATTTTTTGAACTAGTAGTAGTCGGAACTATGTATGTATACCTCTAATTGAGTATGATACAGTGAACCCGTCGTCAATTTGTGTCATTCTCGACGTATCGTTAGATTTGCTCCACAGAACCACAAAAATCGGAGCTGACATTGGAAGGGAGAATTCATATTCCTGGTGGGAATCAGAGGACCAGACTAGCTCCTGAAACAAAATGTTGGTTGAAGAAAACCATTTCCTTGATAAGCGGCTCACCTGATATGGAGCTCGCAAAAAGAAAAAAAGTTTCCCTTTTGCTTCTCCTTGTTTCTTGATTGTAAAATCTGCTATTTTAATACCATCCAGTTTAGATAGTGTCCAAGTTTGATTGCCTTCACACATTCTACTATGTCTGAAAGTTTTCAATTCCTAGTGTTTAAGAACATGATTCCCATACCTGGATGACGCAAAAAATGAGCTGGCTTCTATTGAAAGTGGGCATCCGCAAGAACAATTTGTAGACAAACTCTGGGGCATCATAGCTTCCGGACACTTGGTCATCATACATTCCTGTGTTTCGATGAGTGGTCCATCACAGTACTTGGATCTTTTTGGTACGGGCTCATTACAGAATCGTACTCTTCGTTGTCTCCCCAGTCCACAAGTTTCCGAGCACGCACTCCACTCGCTCCATGCCGACCATCCACCCACTTTTCTTTCGACTGCAATTTGAAACGTTTTGTTTTGTTTTCGTTATTTTATGTAGATTGTTTTGTTTTGTTTTGTTTCACATATTTGTTTTACTTTCATTTTTAGTTTTATAATTGCACTAGTGGTCCCCAGAAAATTGGAATTTTCTCGAGGAAAAGTTATGATGAGACTATTGCTATGCAAAACAATCCACTTGAAGTATGGAAGAGTGAATTAGCACACTTGACAGCTTTGAAGGGATTGAGACACTTTATAATAATGACGGAACGAATTCAGAGGAGGGGAAGTGACATTCTCTCTTCCGTCCCGTTTGGAAACAATACAAACTGATATAATCTAAAAGTGTGTTTCAAAAGTCCCTTGGAACACACTTTACATAGAAACATATGACATGGCGCACCTATTAGCTGAATCTCTAAATATTGTTCCCATTGACTTGTCGCATTATTAATTCATTTTGCTCTTCCCCGACTAAAAGCTTGACAAAGGTCAAGTTTTGAGGCGCGGTTTAGGATCAAAACATGGACCATATTGTACTCAAGTGCAAAGCCAAACAACTAAAATTGATGAGTGTGCATGCATTAAAGATAATTGTGTCTTCTTGAGGAACCTCTCTCATCATTTTTTATTTCGCCAATTTTCCATCTTTTTGATGGAATAATTACAGTGCACACGCATCATCATCATCATCAACACCAGATGATGTTTGCTCAGTAATGAAGTACCTAGTTGACATTGTTGCATTTGTGGGATGAATCTCCAAGTGTCCCCTTGACCCCTCTCTGAAAAGCGCATCGGTAGACATATGCTCTTCACACGCGTGTCATACAATAGCTGGACAGGTAGAGGTGCAAGCTGTCTCTACTCGTAATTAGGAGCAGCATTTGCATATGCTCGCGCATTCTGTTGTATTGTATTCTTCAGTCTCCAAGGGGGACAAAAAACATCTGCACTTTTTATGTCCCACTGTGTTCGGTTTAGAAGTGGTGGAGGGAAAGGAAATAATAATTTAATTTTGCCCAAAGAGAGAACCAAAGCCGCAAATCAAGTTAAGCGCAATGCGTTAGATTCAAACGTCGAGAGGAAGCACAATTAATTTATATTTGCCGCTCTATTATTAATCAAAACCAAGTCAATAATATCTCTCTTTCGTTCAATATAAGTCGAAAAAACCGGAAGGCTCCGGAAGTTATTCGGTATCGTTTTCGTGGGTTCCTATTGTCACCTGCTCCCCCTCAGCTTTCTCTATAGTCTCAATCCCGTCCATATGCGTCTATGCCCTCGTTTACATGCGTAATATGCAAATTATTGTTGTTTCTTGCCTCCCCTCACCAGCTCAAGAAACAAAAATCCCGTGGGAAATGAGATATGAAGAATAAAAAAGCAAAACAAGTACCTGGTTCCGTACTGACGCATACACTGTGCCACGTGTGGGATACTGATGTGTTCCGATTCACAGATACCAGCTCGAAACAGTACTTCTCATGGATGATGTCGAATTGGGAGCAGCTGATTTTAAGAGAGTTCATTTCAGGAGCAATTGCGATTTCTTCTGCAAAATGAAACATTTATTGCGAGTTGCAATAATTCGGAAGGCATTCAAATAAAACATTTTTAAACCCTGGATACAAGTCTTAGATTACTAATAATTTGTTATACAGGCGAATGGATAGGTTTCAGACTAAAAAAAATAATTCAGGAGTTTCACTTTGGTATGCTTTTCTGATAAAAAATATTCTGAGAATTGAAGTTTTTCAAAATAGAATAAAATTTTTAGAGAACTCTAAAGTTTCTTTGGAGTCTGAAATCTATCCGTTTGTCTGTACGGTGCCAAAATGTCTCGGATTCCAAAATTCCCTTCCGTTCCTCCTCATTTCAGAAACCCGTTCAACTTATCTCCACAATTTTCTAATTAATAACATTCTGCCCTCACATACAAATTCTCACAGATGAGCATCTCATCTGTTAAATCTTACGCATTTCACAGGAAATGATGTGTTGCAATCGGTCACTCATTCCCTCTCTTTCCCGACTGCGTAACAATAAGAATTGCCCTAAGAGTTACGGCGCACAAGGGACCACTTTAATTGGACCCGAACATTTTCAATCATTGAAAACGAAACCAATTACTAGTCAAGCAGACACGAACATACCGATGTAAACTGCTCCGTCATCGTGATTTTTTGCTCCTTCGGGGACTGCTAGAATCCGAAGGCGGTAGTGTAAATGGTCCATGGAGCATTCAGAAAGATCCCAGCCAATTTTATAATCAGAACTGCAGTGTGGAAAAATGCTGTCTTCTCGAAGTCGAAGTGCATTTTGAGTTGTTTGATTCACCACAATCCATTTGTCGGCCTGAAAAGTCCATATTTCATTTTAGAATGAGGTTCTGGAGATATGCTTTCCCTTTGCTTTTCCCGTTCGTTAACCTCATAAAACTTGATATTTATTATTGCTCATTTCTTTCTTTTAACGAGTTTTAGGGGTCATGGTGACGGAAGTGTCCGCTGTCCAGGTCCCTTTTCAATCTAGAAAATGAAAAAAAAAATGGCGGGAGGTGGGATAGGATAACACACGAAAACTTTTTTCATTAGGCAAAAACCAATGTGCTGACCAGTACCAGTGGCTATGTGCACGCTTCTCGAACTCTAATGTCTCGAGGGAATTCCATTGTAAGGTTCTATCAATTCGGGTCCCATTAAAGGTGATGAAAATTTAGGCATTTTTCTCGTTTTTTTGTCTGTGACCCAGTCCCTTGTTGTATTTATTGGAGGGGCAGCAAAGGAAATGAGCTGGGGTGGGAGATGTGGACATGTTTAAAAAATGCTGTGCGGAAGTACCATATAATCAAGAAGGAGCAAGATTTTTTCTTGTTTTCGCCTACACTTGATCGCCGTGTAGAACAATAGAATATGGAATCATCTCACGGATACGGATGACATAAAATATTCTAAGTCTAATTTTGAATTTTCTGCGAATTCTAATGAAAAATAAAAACAATACAGGAGCCATCCATCAATCAAGCGTTGCGTGAACAAATAAAAAACAAGAAGATATCCCCCTACCTGCACCGTATAATTGACCAGTGAAAGTCGAATGGATACGCGATAATAGCCGGGGTCCGAGAAATGCTTGCAACCAAAAATGAGACTCGTCTTGGTGTCCTTCAACGTCTTTGCCACGGCGCTAACAGTCTTCCAACTGGATTCTTCTTCTCCGGGAAACACCTGAAATAGATCCCTTGAATTGAAATGACAAATGGAGAAATGCACTCACCTGGAAGGAACGATATTCCAGTTGGATATCCGAAACGTCTTCTCGACATAGTTTTGGGATAATGTGAACTGTCAGTTCGTTGAGCATTTCGTGAGTGCTTGGTGTGAAAATTTTGATGTCTGGCGCGGAAACAGCGAAACTCGAGAGCTGAAATATTTTCTTATTTTTTCTGAATTTTTTTGGTTCTTCCCTACCATCCTCCCATTTTCCTCTAACCGATAGTCATTGGAAACTTGAAGAAAGCACTCGCAAGGTATCACAGCTGTTTTGAACCGACAACTCGAGATATTCGATGCGAAAATTGTAAACTGGCTAGTGACGTTTGATGTCTCAACATAGGCTTGCGAGTTTGCATGTGGATTCTTGGGATTTATAAGTGACGGTATGAGTGGGAGTGGGTGAGTTAATTGTAGCAGTAATAGAAAAAGAAATAAGGGAAAGGTTTGGAAAGCGACACGCATCTGTTGTTTCCGGGAGTGGTGGTGGTTATTATAGCACACTTCTTTTCATCGCATTCAGAGGTATCTGGAAAAATAAGGCAAATTTCAAGAAAAGAAAGAAGAAAAGTTGGACGAAGAAAACTGAGAGTTGAGTGGAATTGCTTTTGAGGTGTCGGCAACACTAATCTGCACTTGGTAACTACACGACGACGGGGACCCCGTTGGAGGGAGCACTGGACATATCGGATTACGGGAGGCAAGAAGAAGCGGGAGATGGGGGAACACCGCGACTTCTTCTGTGAACGGAATGAAAACACGTATCAATTACATGGGTTTTGGTGACTTTGAACAATTTTGTCATTGAGAAAAGGATTCTCTTCTGGACCGCAGGAAGAAAAAAACAACATCATCCTAATCTGCACGGTCCAGGTAACACGCGGCAATTATGATTATAGAGAGAGGATGGTGTAGAAAAGGTTGAGTAATGCGCAGATGTCCCCCTCTCGCTCTTAAGATGCCCAGAATCGTTCCTTAGGCCAATTTCTTTTTCTTACGGGACCGTTATAATTGTATTTGGAAATGGGTATATGGGTGTGTGCGACGACTGCTTATATGGGTGTCGATAATTGACGAAGAGCGGACGTTCGTCTTAATACTTTGAGACATCTCAAGATTTTCTAAAGATCAGAAGAATTTCGAAGAAAAACTCAAATCATGCGAAAAAAAAAAACACCACGTCGCGAGGTTTTCCTTGTCTAATGAGAATTTTCAAGAACCACTCTATGGGCCCCCACACTCTGACAGAAAAACCTAAAAACAGGAGAAAAATTGGAATTAGAAGATTGGAATTTGCCCACCGTGTAAGCGGTAAATAGGGAAATCTCAAGGAAATCAAGCTCTCTCTTCTGGCTCATTGAGCTAAATCTATAGGTTCGGAAGAGATTAGTGAAATGGCTTCGAATGTTGTCCGGAATATGTATAAGAACTACAAAGCAAGAATATAAATTCAATTCTTGATGGAAAACAGCGATTGCCGTAAAGTAAGAAAGTGTGAATTTGATTACTTTTAGGTATTAGGAATTAGAAAATAGGAAAAGAGGGGGAAATTCTAATGAAAAAGTCTTATCTGATGAAGGCAAAGGAAGGAAGGAGGAGAACAAAGAGCCGAGGTTTCGCGAAAAGGGAAAAAATGTAGAATATGGAAATGAGGGTATTTGAGAATACTGGGGAGTGAAGAAAATGTTTGAAAATGAAGAATAAGGAAAAACAAGAAAACAAACGAAACACTGATGAATGTTTCAAAAATGTTTTTCTCAGTGAAAGCATTGAATGCTAAAGAATAGATGAGCCTTGATGGGAGGAGGTGGTCCAGCGTCGAGCCCTCCCCGGTTGGGAGGCGGAGTCCGGTGGGAGGACTCCAACTAAATTGGCGGGAGGGCATGTACTGGAAGAAGAGGCGCATACGGAGGAGCCACCACCACCTTCCGACAATGTTCTGTTATAATAACCGCTGACATTCATGAGTTATTCATTAATTTGTCAGAGAGACAACATCCCCACAATGAGAACGAATGATTGAGAGCTAGTTTGGAGTCAGAAAAGAAGGAAATGGAGAAAAAAAACTATCATTTGAATGAACGAGGGTGTACACATAGAAGTGGAGAGGTCGTTGACAGAAAAAAAACACAGAAAGGATATTTAGCGCAGACGGAAATGAGAAAATGTGGTCGAGGTCCAAGTACTTTTATGGTGGAAGCAGAAAAAACTGAAAAAAGAGCTGCGAGTGTGTGCCAATAATCTAAATGTCCTTTTGAGTGGATCTTCGTAAACAGCTCGAAGCTAACTTAAAAAAGGACAATTTTTGTGAATCCATTAAAACGAAAACACAGCTTAAAATTTTTTTTTCTGAAAATGAAAAGGAAGTTGAGAGCTCGCTTTGTTATGCCGCGTTCAACGTTCCTCCAGGAACTGGAAATTGCGTCCAAAGCTACAAAATTTTCCAGATTTTCCAGAGACTTAAAACTTTGATTTTCCTCGTTGTAGTTGTGTTATTTTTCCGAGATCCGCTGTAAACTAACAAGAAACTTTCTTTTCTTGGACCTCTCAATGAATTCGAAGGAAAAAACACAGCTACAACGAGGAAAATCGAAGTTTTAAGTCCCTGGAAAATCTGGAAAATTTTGCAGCTTTGGACGCAATTTCCAGTTCCTGAAGGGAACTTAGAACGCGGCATTAGGTATTCTGAAAATCTCCATTTTTCAGATACCAGAAAGGGTTTTTAAGGAAATAATTTTCTCACAACTTTTATGCGGAATCGCTCTATTAGTTTTTTTTTCTCAGAACTAAATTCAATAAAAGGGCCACAATATACAAGAACAATATAGGTTCTCTTTGTCACTAAAAAGTCGTGGCACTCGATTTTGCACCTTTTCTTCCTCATTCGAACTCACACGATTTGAAAATCTGAAGAATGTTTTCAAGACCGAGAATCGGTTTTTTTTTGTTTTGCTCTAGAAGGACTACGTGCGTCATTCTTTGTGTTTTGAAGAGTAAATTACTTCACAATAGGAGTTTCGTTGATGGGGTTAAGGATGAAACGAGCTGACAGAAAATTGTGGCGCTGGGACGGTTGGTCTAAGAAGAAGCAAGGTATTTCGTATGGGTTATCAGCAGTTTTTTCTCTGAACTTGTCGAAGATGAATCAGAAGTTGAACACAACTATGAATCTCCTGATAAACGCTATTGCTGCTACAGTAGATGAGAAAACAAACATCGCAGGCGCGTTTCTTTCTCTACGTCGAAATTAGGAACACAGTTACTGCTCGACTAAAACGAACTAGGTAAGAACCAGGAGGCGAGGATAAAAAATCCGTTGCTGAGTTGCTGAAAATTTGCCGGAATGATTTATCTGAAATTATTTGCTAAACCGATGTTTCTGTTGAATTGCTGATCTTTTATCTCAAAGAAACAAAAATTAAAAGTAAGTTAAAATGAAAATATATTGGAATCCAAACAATGTGACATCTTTCAAAGACTATAGTTTAAGGACTATGATGTTTTCAACGACTGAACTTATTTAAGAAGCAACAATATTCAATATCCAATTTATTTTTTCGAAACAATTGATTTCTTCTGAAAATATTTTAGAAGTCCCCAAATCATCATCCAGCCATAACTTGATTCGAACTCACAGAATAAGTTTCATTCGACAGGTGACGCGATTGAAGTGTGATGTTACTCCTCGATTCTAATAATACTCTTCAGAGCGCATGTGTTGGCTGCCCTCTGTATTCGCGACTAATGCACTTTATCCCAGAAACTTCCAGCAAGTTGAGTGTATTAAGAACGTTCTCTGATCAATCAACAATCACTTTAATGCGACAAAGAACTTGTTCGGTTACAGTCGCATTGTCACTAATTCCCTACGAGAATGTTCTTTTCGGTTCACGTGATTTTGTTCCAGTAGTAGTTGTTCTATGATATTCATTGTGCCATCAATGTGTAAATTCTGAAAAGCAATGTGGTCACGAAACTTTGATTAGGCTATTTTGAAAGCAACATTTCGAACTGGGAGATTCGAAAAACTAACTTGTTTACAGAAATATACATGACCAGCCGAAGACACAAGTTTTACCTATTTCTATGGAGAATTACAATTTTTGAAATTCAAAAATTATAGTAAAGATTGTCGGATAAAAATTCTCAGTTTTATTGAAAAAAATAGAACTTCAATTTTGTAGTTGACAGCTTTTTGAGACAATCCCAAAAAAAGCTAGAAAAACCGTTTTAATATACTACATTTCTCATTTAAGTGCAAATTTTAGCATATACTGCGTTTTTTAAAGTAAAGAACGCCATATTCGATCAGAATAAATTTAGACGAAAAGTTGTCAATTACAAACGGAAAAAAAACTTGATCAATTTCAAGAATGTTTCTTCAGGGTTTCAAATTGTATTCATCTTAAACTCAAAAAGCCAAAACACTATAAAAATTTGCCCGATACTATTTCATATGTTTTGGAATCAGAGATTTTTAACTAGATTGTTGTTCAAGCAATCCGAACAAATTCAATGAAAGTCTAACGCTTATTAATGTTTTCGAAATGAAAAAATGTTTGAATAATACAAAACTATTTTTGATACACTACAACTATAAACAAACATCTTACTTCCTGAGTTGACAATATTTGATCCAAGGTGCCTAAAAACAACTCCACCAACCGATACGACTAAAACGTAGCCCACAATGATCGGTATCATAAAAACAACAGCAGAGATCTTCTCCCGCTCAATCACTTGAGTAGTCATTCACTTTTCATCCTGGTCAAAAACGTCTAGAAACTTTAGCTAGTATATGAGTATCAATGAAACAACTCCCACTTTCATGGGGGCCACAGTTTCACTACGTCACACCATGGCAATCTTATTCTTCGTCTTCATTAAACACAACACTCGTCTACATGTGATTACAGCATGGTATAGGGAGGAGCGAGTGAGAGGAAGGAACAAGATAGATCGCTTTCATTTCCTCAGTTTGTGCGTTCCTCCATTACATCAGTGATCTGTGTTCCTATCTCATTAATTTATACTCTTTGTTCACTTTTAATTTTCAAATTTTATATTTTCAAACTCAAAACGTTCGTGTACTTTTTGTTGACAATTTGAACCTAACATGGAATGACTCCCAAGTGTTACCCTCGAAAAAAATTGAGACCTATATGGTTGGATAGAGCGTAAAAAGTTATTTTAGAATCCAAGAGGAATAGATGATAAAAATTTTTTATAAGGAGTTATGGACCAAAACGTACCAAAAAAAGGTACAATTTTCAAAAAATCATAACTTTGTCAGTTTATGCCCGTTTGCTAAAATTCAAAAAACAGTAGATAGATAATCAACTGAACTTTTAAAAAATATTTTTTTTGATTTTTTTCCTATTGATTGGAATATCGATTTTTTGAAAAAACCGAAAATTTTTTCAATATCTCAAAAATCCCGAGTTAACTTTTTTTCTCACTATGACCATTGAATTCAGCACATTTGATTTACTATAGAACCATATCATTATCCCGGGGGAAATCATGCTCACACAAGTTATGCCGAAAAATATCGATTTTTGGCACTTGGCTCCTTTGAATTCGTTGTCCTCGGCGGTCGGTATAGTGAGGGGCATACTTGTTTTTCTGGTTTTTACATGCGTATCAATTGCCTTAAACGTTTGAAATAAAATTCTGCGACATTCAACACCAATTATGCGAATGCCGTCCCATTTTCTAAAATCGTCACTTTGAAAAAATCAAAATTTTGACATGTAAACAGGCACATCTATCTTCAAACTGGCCGGAAACAGTCAAACTCTTTTTTTAACATAATCAGAGGAACATAATCTTATCAATTTCTCGAACAGAATTTTGATTTAGGTCCTAGAAATAAAAATATTTACGATTATCTGAGCCTGACCCCTTGTTTTGGCGAGGTGGTACATGTAAACAAGCACATCTATAGTCAAACTTGATGGAAACAGCCAAGGTTTTGTTTTAACATAATTAAAATGACAAAATCTTATTAACGGCCTGTACAGAATTTTGAATTAGGCCCTAAAAATAAAAATATTCACTGATGATGGGTACTTTCTTGTTTTGGACCATAACTCGAAAACGAGAAACATTTTTCGAAAACTGTAAATGCCATTCCATTTAAAAATAAAAACTACTGTTAAAAAAGTAATATTAGTTTGGTCCGTCTGGTGCAAGTAGGTATGACAGATAATTGTCGACTTCGATAATCCAAAACTGATAGAATACCTTTCGAAAATCGTTCATTCCACCTAATTCGACCATATGGAACAAACCAATAACATTTGTCTACAGGTAGTTTCCAATTTTAAATCGAATGGCATTTACAGTTTTCGAAAAATGTTTCTCGTTTTCGAGTTATGGTCCAAAACAAGAAAGGTCCCATCATCAGTGAATATTTTTATTTTTAGGGCCTAATTCAAAATTCTGTTCAAGAAATTGATAAGATTTTGTCATTTTAATTATGTTAAAACAAAACCTTGGCTGTTTCCACCAAGTTTGACTATAGATGTGCTTGTTTACATGTACCACCTCGCCAAAACAAAGGGTCAGGCTCTAATAATCGTAAATATTTTTATTTCTAGGACCTAAATCAAAATTCTGTTCAAGAAATTGATAAGATTATGTTCCTCTGATTATGTTAAAAAAAGAGTTTGACTGTTTCCGTCCAGTTTGAAGATAGATGTGCCTGTTTACATGTCAAAATTTTGATTTTTTCAAAGTGACGATTTTAGAAAATGGGACGGCATTCGCATAATTGGTGTTGAATGTCGCAGAATTTTATTTCAAACGTTTGAGGCAATTGATACGCATGTAAAAATCACAAAAACAAGTATGCCTCTCACCATACCGGCCGCCGAGGACAAGGATTCCAAAGCAGCCAAGCGCCAAAAATCGATATTTTTCGGCATAACTTGTGTGAGCATGATTTCCCCCGGGATAATTACATGGTGCTATAGTAAATCAAATGTGCTGAATTCAGTGGTCATAGTGAGAGAAAAAGTTAACTTGGGATTTTTGAGATATTGAAAAAATTTTCGGTTTTTTGAAAAAATCGATATTCCAATCAATACGAAAAAAATCAACAAAATTTTTTTTCGAAAGTTCAGTTGATTATTTATCTACTGTTTTTCGAATTTTAGCAAACGGGCATAAACTGACTAAGTTATGATTTTTTGAAAATTGTACCTTTTTTTGGTACGTTTTGGACCATAACTCCTTATAAAAATTTTTTATCATCTATTCCTCTTGGATTCTAAGATAACTTTTTACGCTCTATCCAACCATATAGGTCTCGATTTTTTTCGAGGGTAACACTTGGGAGTCATTCCATGTAAGAGAAAAATGCCACCTGTGTCTCGAGGTTGCCATTTTCATGTGATCGACGATCAAATTCAAGAACAATGGAAATTGGACTAGACACATTCAAATTTTAGTTGAATATAAAAGTGCAAAGTGACGTTTTGATACGTATGAAAAATAGTACAGTCCAATTTCAAATTTCCAAAACAAAACTTGGTACCATTTCGAACTTTGCCCGATCCGTTGAACTAATTCCCTTCAAAGTTCAAACCACCAATTTTTAAAAACACGTCTCTCCTTGTCAGTTGTTTCTTTCCTATCGGCTTTTCAACCGAGACACAACACTAGTTGAAGATAAGACAGACAAATACACAAAATTACTTTTGGTTCGTATTTATTTTTTCATTCATCACGAAATGAATTTTTTCTTTTGAGGTATTACCTGAGAGTTTCATTGATATCTGATGAAGACTCTGAATGGAAGTTTCCAGAAGAACCTATTTGACAAATTCAGATGATTTCATTTTTGAATGAAACATTCTGATCACTGTTTTTGTTTTCAGATGTTTTTTTGGATCATAAGATTCCGATTATTGGCAATATAAGGTGAAGGTGGTAGAAAAAGGACGGACTTCAATAGACAACAATTTTTAAGAACTGTTTTCGGTTTGACTTATTTTCAGTTTTCTTTTTTCCAAGTTTAAGACATACCTCAAAAACCACTTTTTGATGTTTTATTGATCAACACTGATTCTGAGGTGTTGAAAAGTCAGGTTTTGACGTTTTGTTCGAAAAATTTAGCTTAGGCACTATTTTCATTTCAAAATAAATTTTGAAAATTGATCTTTATTTGAAAGTTCTTTTTTTCAAACTTCACTGATATTTTTCAATATTTCCATCTTTCACAAGGGAGCCACAACACGTTGCAAACACAGCGTTTGACAAAAATTACAAGATGACCTATCCCAACACTGCTGGAAATTTTGGAAACCGCCAGCCAGTTTCAGCCGAGTTATATGAGTATCAGTTTCCTGAACTTCTAGAACTTTGCCGAGAAGTTTAGAAAATCGTTTTTGAAAGTTGAGGTTTTTGCATTGAAAAAGCTTTTTCAAAGTACCGAAACAACTATGTATAACCCGGCTGAATTTGGTGAGCGGATTTTGAAATAAATTCCCAAAAATTGGTAGATAAGTTATTCTCAAAATATACTAAGACTTTCATCGAAATGCGGGTTCATTGAGTGTTAACATTCTCTTGTTGAATGCAAAATATTCTGTTTTTCACACTTTTCATATGCCTATTTTACAAATATCTGTTTTCCCGATCAACTCTTATATTTCTTCAGTTTTCTTCACTGACTTCTATTTTGGCACTCGCTTTGTTTTCTGTCCTACCCCATCATCAGGACCACAAAAAATAGATGAGATACCCATCATTTCCCTTCTCTTTGTTTTCGGCTACCAGTTTGTCTTGGAGAGTTCTCTGCTCATTTTTTCTACATTTCTTTGTAGACCCTACTGAAAAGTTTGGCTGAATATACTGAATTGAACATTTTTCAACCCCACAGATATTTGAATTTCCATTCTTGTCTCATTTGTAAAAACTGTTGTTTTCAAGATTTTACCGAAAATCTTATGATTCGTATTGTCCACCAGATGGCAGACAGCTTTCAATTTCGGTAAAAATTTTGTTTGTCCTTTTCTTGTTTTGCCAGACAGTGTTCAAAATTTGTTTTTCGTACTAGTACCCACCCGGACGTCCTTCTTTGAAACATCTGTTTGTTCGTGCCGGGTAGCTCAAATTGTTTTCTAAATTTCACAACTTTTCCAACCCAAAATAGTTATTCTTTTAAGATTTCTCAACTCCCCTCAACTTCTCATCACCATGAACTCGATCCTCCACGACGGATTCTTCCACCAACACGACCATCATCAGCAGGACGATCATCATGAACATCCGGCGGATAATCTCATTCAACCTCCGGTATGCTTTTGAATCCTTTTCAAAGACTACATACATGTTTGGCTTCTTTCCAATGCCGAATGTGTTTTCTTTTCGGTCGTTTTCTCTTTTGTTCGCTTTCATATTTCCAGCCCACAATGTGACTATAAAACATACATTTTGTCCTCTATCAGTTTCTTGGAACAGAACAGAAAAAATAAACTGCTGGGAAAAAATGGAAATGTGTCCATTTCTATGCTCGTTTGAATGATTTTCGAGGACAAAATGGACAAAATTTTGTGAAAGTGAGCTTTTGGGGATGGTTTCAACCGATTTCTATCCGAAATTATTTTTTGTTTTAATTTCTGATTTCAAAATAATAATAGAATTTGTCAGTTTTCAATTTTGATCTTAAGATTCAATGATTTAGCCACAAAATTACTATTTTCGATTTTCATCTTGGAAAAGTATTATCGTTGTCTGAGAAAAAAGCTGACCAAAGTGGATATTTTTTTCCAAATTTTTCTAGAAGGGGCGAAAGCAAACTACCGTATTCTTTGAGCATATTTCAATAATATTTCAATCTTTGCTCAATGTTCAATACTTTTCCATTTTTCTAAATATAAATGGGGAAAAGTGAATTAATATTATGAAAATCATTAAAATACTGGAAAAATAAGATGAATAACGAAAATAGAAAAATAATATTCAACAGTTGCCCAAAGAATACGATAGTTCGCTCTTGAGCCTTTCAGAAAAGTTTAACGAAATATTCATTCTCCACATTTTTCTTAGCCAACGGTAATATTCCGTGTCTCCTGTAATAGAAGCCCATCCAAACCGTCAACTGTGAGCTCAATTATCTCAATTTCTGTGAAATATGTCAAGCATTTGTCTACTGATTAAATATTGGTCATATTATGATAGATTGTTTATCAGTTGACAAATTCTAGATGTATTTCATAGAAATCGAGATGATTGAGCTCAAATTTAATAGTTTGAGTGGTTTCTATTAGAGCAAATACGGTATCCTATTTGCATACTTCGAATCAAACATTACTCGATTAGTTAAGTTAAAATTAGATTCTAATCTTGATATTTGATACTTCATTATGATTTACAGCCTCTGCTCTAGAAATTCAGATTTTTATCTAAGCAGATGGTTTTTTTCTGCGTCTCTCTCATCAAAGTATATTCTGCTTTATAGAAACTCAGATAAATCAGGATAAAATCTGAATTCCAAATCTTCTGAACTTTTAAATCTCGAAAGCATCTCAATCCTCATAATCTCTTAAAATGCACTTTTTTCGGATTTTCTTCTTTTTCCGACTAATATGTATGGGAGTTTCAAAGTTCACATCAACAAGAAGAGCTTCGCGAATTGAAAAGCGTGCAAATGTTTATTTTCTCCGGAAAATTTGCTCAGCAGTCACATTAGTAGTTTCTCTTCTTGCAACCGTTTTTCTGACTACAATTAATCGTCATTATGTTTTTTTTCCACCAGACACACAACATCTGTAATTCTGTACCTTTCTTCTTTGTTTTCAGGAATCACACATCATATATATTTTTCTCTCTTTCTTTTTCCCAGAGACTCAAACAATAAAATATTCAGAAAGTGTCTCTCCGCACAATGAGCAAAAGCGACCCGCATCTGGACATTCCACATCTTCTCGTCAGCCAGGATGAAGGTACTTTTTCTTCTTTCTCATGCCTTTTTTTTGCCATCTTAGTAGTTGTTGATGACCTCTCGCGCACTTTCCATAGTTTTTTGTTATTGTCCCAGACCGAGTGGTGCACAAGGCCCGAATTGTGTTTTTTTGTTCTCTCCACCCTCACTCTCCGCCCCTTATTTTGTGTCAAAACAGAACCTCGAGGCTCTTTTCCACTCTGTCCCCTACCGATTTTCAACAACAACACATACAACTCACAATAGAGATCGAATTTCGATTTCAATTTTTGCATTTCGATCCGATTACTATAAAATCTATCTGAATCTCTCATCTCGATTATCGCCTTTCTACGAACTCTTTTTTCTGCTGAAATTCTGTGCGCTAATTTTGGTAAAATTTGAGAAAAAATCGCTGAAAAAACGCTGAAAATGGATCCGAAACTTCACAAGTTTTTGATGGCCAACCACTTTTCGAAACATCAAGATTATTCTGGATGTAATTCTTGATAAATTTCCCCCTTATTTTCAGACCATAAGTTTAAATTTTCAGCTCATCCATCACTCAACAAGATTATGTCCAACTTGCAACACGTGCACGAAGGACTCAAGACACCAGTGTCTTCGCAGCCAAATCTTCAGGTAATTTGAGAGTTTTTTTTTAATGATTGTTCTAGAAAGAAATAAATCATGTGACTCAAAAAAATTACGAAATACTTAAAGACCCTGGTTTTTGTCGTTCTTGTTGACACCTTTTAAGGCTAAAGTTCCGGGTGTTTGTGTTCTCCAGACAGAACGCAATCTTCTTGAATTTTCAGTCACAATCAAATTGAGACTGAAGATCGAGAGTTTAAATTTGAAGAACAAAATTGAAAAACGAAATAAAAAAACAATCAAATCTCATTTTAAGTGTACTTTGCAGGCGCTCCGTCGCGAGAACGAGTTCCAGGACAAGAATGTCAGGTTAGTCACTTCATTTATCTAATCTAATGGGCCCCCTAGTTCTTCAAACCCCACTGAATGTGTTTATCGGAAGTTTGTGAGTGTGACGCAGCCATCCTAGATGAGGAAATAGTCATAGTGCGCAGACATTGCAACAAAACTGAGTTCAAACAATGCTTTTTTTCGAGAGAAGGCGGGGAAACTACGCGCTCGCACTCTATTGAAAAGGATGACTAAATTGGGTGCATTCAGATACTCTCCTTTTTTCTTCTTTTGTTTTTTTTTTCTAGCTGGATCTCTTTTTTTTCGAAATTCAATTTTTTTCTCGAATTTTCTTGCCAGCTCTAGTTACACTTGTTTCCTTGTTTTTCACCAAGATTTTTGAAATTTCGAGATTCAAATTTCACTTCAATAGTTCAAATTTTGCACTCTTTAATGTGCTCTCATCAGCTGATTACTGAAATGTGCCTGTTTTCGATACAAAGTTTCCAGACAAATTCAAATTTATCGGTCATTAAGAAGTGAACAATGAAAACGTCATATGACGAAAAACAATTGTTGCCGCCAATTTTCAAATTCAAATTTTAATTTGACATTTTTATTGCGCTTGTGTTTTTAGTTAGGTTAATAAAGTGGAAATATTCAAAAAAAGCTTCGAGGCTGCATTGGGGTTAGGGTAGTAGATAAAGACTATATGTCCCATTAGAATGCGGATAGCGTAAAACCTGTATTAGAAAGGACGGCCTTACTACCATTTCAAGGTACCTCCGGAAGACCCTTTTTTTAAAGGTGCCCTTCAATTACAGGGGCCTTTCTATTCTTATTTTTACTAAAAACGTACGAAAATGTTCAATTTCAAACAAAGAAGATAGAAGGGGCCTTACTATTTCTTTAAATGTAAGCACTTCTCGAGGTTTCCACAGATTTTACGGTAGATTAGTTTGAAATCAAATGATCTTTCGATCCCTTATGTTTTAAGTTACTCAGCAGTTCTCTCTTCTCTCAATTCACGACCCGGAAGGATTTTCGTTTCCTGATGAATCACCTAAGCATTTACCGTTAGTCCTATGTTTTCCAGGAAAGGATTATCTTATTCAAATAATCCATTGCTCATCATCGATTGTCACAATTTCTATAAAAACCCTTGCTTCAGTTCAGGAAGTCAATTCTTGCAGTTTGTAGTCTTTCTGCGTCGGTCACTTTTTATCAATTGCCCTTTTTCGCCTTCTTTCTTCTAATTCAGCAAAGTGTGATAAGGATAAATCGCCAAAAACTTCTCTCTAGAAGGAATTCCCCATCTCTGTTTTCGAAAAAGATCATCTTCCGCTCCTTCCTCCTCACACCACACCCGGCGCCGTCGGTCTGATTCTTCGAACCAATGACGACGTGCGATCGGTCGTTAGTGAAAAGAAGAAGACGTTTGATTTGTCCAGGAAACCCCTTTTCTTCGCAATCAACACAGTTATAAACATCGTAGACCGTGTGGAGGAAGAAAAAAAGAAGAAGACGTTGGTGGAGGATGAGGACGACAACTACAATGACAGTGAATGTTTGTCGCTGACAATATGAAGAGAAACACCGGAAGTTGTTAACATACAGTAGTGTTCATCAGTGTTTAAGGTTGAGATGGGTATGTATTGTCTTCTGGAATAGTTCAGTAGATCAAAGACCTCGGTCTGTTTCGTACTGATGATATCTGGTGTTTCTATCAACATATGTCACACTTTGGTCACACAATTGTTTTGAAAACTTCTAGATTGTTGTGCTCTATTAATTTTGACAACAATTGAAGAAGTGAACAATTGAATTTCAAATTTTCTGTATAGTTCGGATAAGATTACTTTTGACTTCGGAAAAGTTTTTTTGGACGATAGTGCTGGGAACGACGAAATAATAGTGTTTGTTTTGGAAATAACTTTTGGAGAGAAGTTGAAAAAGGAATTTCTGCTTGAAACTCAGAAAATACGTTGTGAAAATGTGTTCAAAAAACTAACTTTGTTCCAATCATAACAAACTTATATATTAATTGAAAAGGTTCTCTACTTAATTTTCCACTGGAAAAAAAAATCAAAATCCTCCATATCCAAATTTCATTTTTAGCTGATTCTCCTAGAACCTAGTTCAGACAAACAATAACGGACCAAACTTCAAAAACATCCCCTGCAACAAACTTCTGCAACTAAGCCCTTCTCGATCCTAGATTTCCGTAGCGAGGTCAAGAGGTTTGGCGGTTTGAACTTGCTCCTTTGCTTGCTCATTTCGCTGACCGCGTAGCTCTGCCACTTGCCTCCGTGCTTCTTCTTTTTTTTTGTTTCCTCTCGTTTTTTTGTCTCCCCCTGAAAAATTTCTCCACTGGCGCACGTTTCCTTCCAGCTCGGACAGCTGATTCTACCCGTTCGCTTTGTTCGACGTCCCTGTGATTTTTGTTCTGTCAAAAGTTACAGTATGCCCCCATATTGTGTTTGATCTTTTCTCGCATTCTTCGCCCAGTTCACCCCTTTCTCTTGTTATCTTCTTATCATTCTGCAACACAAAAACTTGTGAAAAACAACAAAAAACCAAATGGCGACGACAACGGAAATTATGGGGAGAACCCCTCTCAATTCTCTCCTGATATGTCCTCGCGTGTCGACGACGAAATTGCATCAGAATCACTCCTAACTGGGTAATGGATCTTGTGTCATATGTTCGAAAGACCATGCAGAACAAGATCATTTTCGGCATTGGAATGCAGATTGATGGGGTTAGGGAGGAGTAGGAATGCAAAAACGGGCAGCACCGGACCAAACACATAGAACAATGAAATATACCGGTGGCGGTAAACAAAGTGAGATTCGAGACGGGGTGCTGGCTGTGCTGGAAAATGATGTTTGGCCCAAATTGCTGCTGACGACGGCTTGTTTTTCTTTATGTGAGAGCCGAGCTTCCCGGTTCTTACTTCCAGAAAGTCAATGTTTTGATGTTGTTTTTTGTTTCGAAAAACGAACGGATTGCATGTTTAGTCTTGTTGGTTTTAGTTATCGCCAAATTGGAAACAGTTTTGAAGTCCTTCATTTGATCATTTGTGTTCTCCATGTGCTCCGTGTTTTTCTCTTTCTTAACGATCTTGTTTTTCTCACCTATATTTTCAATCGGAATCTTTAAAATTTCTTTCTTGCTTCCCATCAACATACAGTACAGTACGTACTTTTCCGTTCATTTTTAAGTCATAGATTTTTAGATCATTAGGTTTAAACAATTTTTAAGAGCGTGATGCTCCGCTTTCAAATTTTCCATCCATTTGAAATTTTTGAAGGGTTTAAAGCAGAGCTAAATTGAACATTTTGCATTCACAGGACTTTGAAAATTCCTTGTTTTTCTGTTGATTCCTTATTACTGAAAGATACATTTTTTGGTCCGTGTTGTACTGAAAACATACAAAAAACAGCTGTCTTTAAAAAATCAGCGAATAGCTGAAAAACTAGGAATTTGAAAAAAAAACTCAGCAAATGCAATTTTTGAATCTCGGTCTGTTTTACACCCACCAAAAAATTTTAAAATAATCATGCCGAGCTTCAGACTCCTGAAAATTGCCAAAAAAAGCCGAACATCAACTGAAACACCCGTTTTTGTGTTTTATTTATCACTACTGTATCTCTGTACTTTTCTTCCACCCAAAACTCATAGTACTCTATCTTTTACCGTGTCTTCTAGAAGTCTCATGATGTACCGAGACGACCTAGGTGCATCATGCAGTCCACTCATAAAACGATCTCGTTTTTCCACTATTTCCGTCTTGAGAGTGATAGAAAGAAGAGAAACCAAAGTCTGATGCTGATTCCCAATGACCGCGTTGGCCATAAATTTTGAGTGTCCAATCGATTTCCTGTCTTAACAATTTCCTTCGGGACAGGAAGTTGTGAATGTGAAAGAAACGTCTAGGAAGAAGTCAACAAGGTAATTTTAGCATCCTCCTTGCAGCAGTCGGGGTATCGACGAAACATGTTGTTTATTGGTTTTCCTGAACAATGATGCTGAGATAAGCGAGTGAGAAAAATAAGAGACCAATTGGAAATTGGGCACGCTTCGCTTTGATCGCTTGTTCGTCTAGTGATCATTTAGTATAGAAGTTGAGAAAAGGAATTGAAAATTATAGGAAACAATAGATCTTTTCAAAGTTCCACTATTTTGAATTCTGGTTTCCTACAATTTCATTCAAAATTCGAAAATTTCTCTTAAATTGGTCAAAAACCAACTTTAAAGAGTTGTCCCCTAAATTTCCACACATACAATTTTCAAAAAAATGTTTCACACCTTATTCTTTCACCTGATCTTTGTAAGAACATATGACGACGAAATCAGCGCCACGTGGGGGAAGTCTGCGCCCCGGATGTTTCGTCACAAATACAAAATGTCACGCGATGTTTCCATTTGCACGCACGCAGCCCGAACCAGCTGGGAGGTACCCCCGGTAGTTATAGTCTGTCAGAGAAGACAGAGAAATGACACCACGTGGGTCCAATATTGGGTTCAGCATACACTCAGGATACACTGTGACTAGCTTGTAGGATGACACACAAGGGAGTTCGAGATATTAAGGAGAGGCTTCTTTCCGATTTGTTCAAATAAACATAAACATCAGGGCAAAGAAAAGAGCATCCAGAGCACCCTCTTTCGCAATACAATATTTCTTTCTTCTTTAAAATAGGAAGAAATGACGTCTTTCAAAGCAAATACTGCGCGCTTTTCATTTTTTCACTCCAAACACATCCGAGATAGTCTATCTTCGGACTAAACTCCCCGGAGAGAAAAAACGCGCCGTTCCTTATTTGGTTGTGTGTCACGAGGTGCAGAGCAGAAGCAGAAGCGTACCCAGTACGTTCTCTCACTTGACTATTCATATTTTTGTTCCTCCAAGAATTGCATCATGCCACGTCAGGCTATGTTTTCGTGAGTGTGTCTGATGTAATTGAGTTTTTTCTGGGTGCTATTGAAAAACTTTTTCCCCTACTCAACAACTGTTATCAAGGAGCCAACTGTTCTGCTTTTTACCTACCACCCGCCGAAAAAAATTGTGCTCTTAATCTTTTGAACTCGAATCTTCTTTTTCTTCTTTTTTTCGTCTCGACTTTTTTTTGAGTTACCTATAATCCCTTGAAAATCCGATTCTGATTTTTTTTGACTGCAATGATAAGAGTTTCCAGAAAAAAGAGGAAATATATTTTTTCCGAAAAAAATAGCGATTCTCTTCTTATCAGGTTAAGAGCCAAAGTGACGCTACGTGGCGAATCTCTGAAGAGTGAAAGTCAGTTAGTTGTTGTTTTGATCTTTACATCTGTTGATTGTGTTGCCTTTTACGGCCAAATTTCAACAAATCAACGAACGATAGAGTTTTTCATTGACAGACAGATACCAGGGCCTAACACGAATCATATGTCTCCACGTGGGGGTCTTTCCTCCCCATATACCGCCCTACAAAAGAAAGAGAAAAGCCGGAGAAAAAAACTAGTCATCGTCATGAATGTTGAAATACCTCTTTTTTATGACACATGGGGAACTAGCCTCCAGAACACATTCCTTCCAAATTCCTTGTCTTCTGTTTTCTTTTTTTGTATTCTTGGATACAGACTGACAGAACACGTGTAGGTGTGCCTAGACTTCTGTTTGCATACGTGAGTTTTTGGAATAAGGGGAGGCAGCTGAAAAACAAAATTTGTTATTAATGTAGATTTCACAAAGATTTTCCCTCTCTTGTTTTTCAGTTTTGGCACATAGAGATGACTTTCGGTCCATCCCCTATTATACACGTATGATAAGCCTTATCTAGTAGAACCCAAAAGAGACTCGACTCTGGAACTGATTAGAGAGGTTCAAACCCTATAAAGTAACCCATCAGCATCACTGTCTCCCATTATTCTCCTATTATTCTGGGTTATAGTTTCCTGCGATTCCTTCCCATTTTCTCACCGAATTCCTCCGTACCCTCTTTTTTCTGAAGTCAAGAATTAGTGTCGTCACAATGGAACCAGTTAGTCGGTTAGTCCCCACTGAGAACGGTGACATCACCGAGGCCGTACGCTGAACACACTGTTTCTGATTCCTGATGCGACGCTAGACGAATCCGGCTTCCTTCTGTGCAAATAGAAATTTTGCTACCACCCGCCGAATGAATACAGCCATTCCATTCGGTTTCCTCTATTCTTCATTTCGCCCAATTTGACTCCTACACAACAATGATGCTAAATACTTATAGTATGTACCTGTGTTGTGTGTGGGAGGTGTACGAACACGGGTGTCGTGTGACTCCTCCATCCGGTCTAGGAAATTGGCTAAGTGTGGGTACATATGACGTGGTGTCATTATTAGCAGAGAAGGAGGGGGAATTTGGAGTGCGGGAAAAAAAACTGCCTCGATAAAAGCAACTCAATTTTCCAAACTTTGGGTGCACTCTCAGTGCCTTTTGCCACTCTTATCTGCCTTTCCTAACTCTTTTTTATTTTTATGTTTTATTACATGTCATACTTAAAAGAAGCACAAAGTTTAAGTGTCGATTAGGATGACATGGCGCTAGAAGTCAGATTGCATAGGATATCACAAAACGAAAAGTTAGCTCTGTTGCTCTGTAGATCAAATAAACTTTTCCGATTGGTGTCGAATTTCAAGCCTTCGTCACTGTTCAAACATGTCATGCATTCTCCAGCTGCAGGAAGTTTTAGTTTCTATTCTCCTCTCTATTCTTCCTGAAGTCCTCTCGCAAGCCTAAAGTGTATTTCGTGAGCATGACACTCCAACTTCCTCATATCTCTTTGACCCGGGAGAAATGAGCCCATCATGTCGGCTACACTCGGACACAAATCGACCTCGTCCGAAGAAAAGAAACCACACCACCAGCAGCTATCTTTTCTCTTGTCTCTTCTTCCCATTATCTTTCGTTTCTCGTCTTTCTCGCTCCTTCCCGCCGTTTCGCCAATCATCCCACGTGGGCCTCCCGAAACATGATGATAAAACGAGAGATCGCAGATGTCAATAAGGGTTTTCCCCAACCCGATAACCCTCAGTGTCAATGAAAAAACCTTTAACTCTTGTGTCTGTGTCTTCTCTGCGACAGAAAATTTCGTACCGAAAAGTGTTTCGACCCTCCTCCCATCGTCTTCTCTCGCGCCTCGGGGCAGCTCCACCCACCGATCCCTCCTTCTTCCCGCCTAAAAACTAAAAAACCGCGTCTTTTGTCGCTATAAAACGGTCTTCGAACGACAGTTCTTATCGCATTCATCCCCACTTCGTCTTCATCGGCTAAATTATTATTCGCGTCTAGCACTTTTTCAATTCACACCACCACAAAAAGCTCAAAATGAACTTTGTGGATACAAATCAACTCGAGTCTGGACTCCATTTCCCATGCAGGTAATATTCGTTGTCTTCTAGTACTCCGAGTGTATTCCAAGTGAAACCAAACCAAAGCGGAGGCGCTTTTCCGGGAAGTGGCGAAAAAGAGGGGGGAGAAAAAGAGACGTGTGGGAGGTCTGGCAGTATGCCAAGAATGCGCGCTTCACATTGCAACAAAAATCGATTCTCGGAGTAGTGCATGCCTGACGCGACACGCTCTCCTCTTCTTCTTCTCCTTCTTCTTCTAGACTACTAGTTTGCCTTCTACACTTTCAAAAATGCTGTAGAATCGATCGTTAAAGGTCAAACTCTGTCAGTTTAATGACAATCGCAAGTTCGTCTTTAGTTTCTATTCCACTCTTTTTTTCAATCAATTTCTTTCCCGCGCCAATCAACCAAAACTTTTTATCACCACCATCACCACTAAATTTTTTGCATCGTTTCAATAGTGTGATCTTATCAATCATAACTTGAAACAGTATGAAACAAACAGTTTCTCTTCCTAAATGTCAATCCGGTCGGGGCCAAAAATGAGATCCCGAGAAAACGAAGACTAAAGAGCAGATGCGTAGTGTCATGGCCGCATTGATCGGAGAAATTATGCGCAGATGCATATAGATAATAATGTAGACCTGTCTATAGATAAAAATTGGGTTGTATATTCACGTGAAACGATAATATGTTTCACCTGTCTCAATCATGCCTTCTTTGCCTTTGTATTCATTCATTCTAATTTGATCTGTACTTTGACCTAGCCAAAAAACCACCATTGTGTGTCAGATAGATAGGCCACGCCCACAACTTCCACCTTTCGTCTGCAAATGATCCCATTTGATATTTTCACTCTTCGTCGGTGACTAGATTAGTTCCTTTCGAAAGAAAAAAACTTCCTTCCTTCCTGTTATTTTTTTTCCGAAATGTCAAATCTATATGTAAACATGTCAATATTTTCAGCTCGGCAGCTCTGCTGTCTCAGGAGAGTCTTCATCAGCCACCACTTCGCAAGTCCTCATCGGCCATCGACTGGAACGGCGCTGTCGTTGAAGCAACTCGCAAGACATCCAGGGTTCGCGAACTTTCCTCCTACTCTCAATGACACCTTTCAGTTTGAGTAGCTTGTCCGACAGCCCCACTAGGGGACTGGCGGCTGGTGTCCAAATTTTGTCTGCGGTCTTAAAAATGCAAACGGGCTAAGTACGTGTAAAATACTTTTGAAATTGACTTAAATGGTCTAGCCAAAATTTCATATCTCCAGTTCCCAGTTATTCTGAATTCACCATTCAAACGTGGAGATTTTCAGCAATTCGATTGGCAAGCCGCTTTGTTCGACAACAGCCGCAAGCAGAGCTTCTCGAACCTTCATCCATTCGCGCAGGCAGCCTCACAACATCAGGGAGGATTGGTTATGACCACTCTTGACAACAAGCAACAACAAGGAATGTCCGTCGCAACTCAACAGATGCCACAGCAACAGAACAACTTTGCACAGACTCTTGCCCAGTCTGCAAGCACTGCATCGGCTCCAGCAGCCACCACTGCTCCAGCCACCGCGCCAGCACCGGCACCAGGATCTAGAGTGAGTACTATCACAATTTTGCTGATTTAGTTTTCCTCGTGGAATACTAAAATCTAACTTTCTAAAACTGAACCTGAATTATAAAAAATAAATTTCCAGGGAGCTCACTTGTTCGGAGGAGTTTTCCACCGTGGATTCTTCTCGAAGCCAGTCGAGCGTACCGAAGAGGAGAACTACCGCTACTTGATGGCTCTTGACCGTTAGACTGCTCCTTCAGCATCCCTGCCAACCCAAACACTGAAAATCATTTCTCCTCACCCAACAGTATACTCTTTTTCAACTTCTGGTTTACAACACACACCTAATATTCCTTTTCTTCATATTTACTTTTTGAAACTGACCCTACCCAGATCTCCTGAGAGGGCAAAATGAATGAGACATCTCCCCCCATCCCCCAAACTATTGTTATCCTTTTTTCCTCCTGATACCATCAATTGTCCATTTTGCATACCCTACCAGACCACCTTCCCAAAAAGTGTCTCAGGTCACAAACCCACACTTCGTTGCCCCCATTTGACGTTCCACTATTACCTCCACGTTTTTTTGTCTGAAAATTTTTGATCATACGAGTGTGAATAGAGACTACCCATTGGAAGAAGAGGAAATCTCTTAATTTTTGCATTGTGTTTCTCATTTTCTTCTTTTGTTACCCACTGTTCTAGGATCAATCCTATGTTTTTTGACTTATTTTACTATTGAATTTCCTCTTTGTGATGCCTATCCACTTTAGGATATACCCGAAATTATTGCCTCACGGGTCTGGGGGTAGCACACTCCAGGTCTCGATCTACCTGAGCCTGTTAATGTATAATCCTTTGATTACCGTTCCACCAAAACACCACCAATCACCTCATCCCAAACCTTCATATTATGTCTCGTTCCTGTTTTTCCAATTCTCCAAACTGTCGTACTCAAAATACATATTTTACTCTGCAAACATTTTTGAACAACCAGAAGAAAGAGAGAGAGTTAAAGGAATGATTCCGAAAATCGTCAAAAACAACCAGAAGTTTGATAAAATAAACCAGCTGATAGGCAGTGGCAGTGAAACTATACTAAAGTCTCTAAAACAACAAAAACCATATTTTTGACAAAAGAGGACGAGAAGTTATACTAACTAGAAAGGTTTTCTTAAACCTCAGAACCCAAAGTCCAGACAGTCCCATTGCTTCCGTCCCAACTCATCTCTGGTACTTTCGATTCATTAAACACCAGTCTGTTTTTTTTTTGCAACAACACAAACCACGTGGAGATAAAGGAACAGGTTTAGAACGGTATATGATCAATTTTTGATCGTTATCAGATCTTATAATCTGGCAAATTTGCATACAATAGATCTTCTTTTTCAACTATTTCGAAATGATGTCATAGTTCTAGTTTCATGAAACGGGAGGACCCGTTTAGTAAATATCATCATCATCGGATGAGTAAATGAATTGAGAGCGTTTGAATAATGTATGAAAAATATCATCACGCAAAGGGAATGACGTATTTTTCGGAGACGGATGTTGAAAACATATTTGAGAATAATTCGGAATTCGCAGAAACCTTTTTTCAGAATATTTCGGGAACATGAAGATAAAGTAGTCTGTATTGTTAAAAAATGTTTACCGAGGGATGCTGAACATCTTGTAAACCCAGATTTTGATGAAAATTTCGGGACAGATTGATATTGTAGTTGTCTACCTAGACACTTCTTAAAAATTTAGAATCTGTTCGCCAGTTTCAGCTCCAAATAATCGTGGTTTCTGTGCACAATAGCCGTTTGCAAAGACGATTTTCCAGTTTCTAGGACGTTCTGAAACACGAAACTTATTGTGTTATAACTAGAACTTACAAATTTTGAATGTTCCCCCATTTTTTTCAAGTTTTCGAATCAGGGATTTAAAATTCAAAACAAAGTTTAGAAACAAAAATAATCCCGCACAGGACCTATTATTATTCAACGAACAGTTTCAAAATTCCCGGTAGCAGAATGGTAAATACAGAAATAATGTATTGTCAAATTCATTATATTTTGACTAGCTGAAAATTGCTGAAAAAATTTGATAATTTCAGTTCTCATTTAGGGACATTCCGCCTTGAATTTTTTTTTGTAGTTTTTAGAAACGTTTTCATAAATGTTTTCTCTTCTCGTCATCTACGTCTTCTCTCTACGTCCTTCATTTTTCAAATTCCACCGGAGTTTATTTCCAGCTCTAACTCTTCTTTTTCAGTAGAAAAAGTGACGTTTGGAATTTCTTTGAGTTTCGATAAGGATCTTAAAATGGAAACACTTTTCTGCCCACTTGAAAATTCATTTACAGTTATCACATATGGCAAATTGGAATTCAGGACATTATTTGGGGAGAGAAAAAACAACAACGGTAGTGTTGTCAAATTGTGGAGCAAAGAAAGGATTTGAATTTGAGTTTGAGAGGGAGATGAGAATGGAGGGAGGAAATAAGACATTGTGATAAGGTAATTAAAGAGAAAATTGCTCAAAGGAAGACATAAAACCGTGATCAACCGTTCAATTTGTTCATAACGGTGGATGGCAAATTGGTAAAAAAGGAAAACATATCTAAACACAGGGCTAGTGATAGAAATGACGGAAAGAATTTTTAGATGAAAAAACTTTTGACAGGAAAAAGAAATGGGATACTCGGTGGATGTGGATTGCATAGAGATTTTGGCTGGTGTGTGAATGGATGATAATATGAGCAAATGAGGTGATTACTTCGGAAGTGGACTCGTCAAGTAGAGCTTCTCAGTGGCCGACGAGAAGCACGGATTGGTTGTGTAGTGGCTGATGAGCGCGTGCATGTTTGGGAACGTCCGGTTTCCAATTCTGAGTTGGCCATCGATGGTTTGCACTTTGAAATGCTTGTTGCGCTCGGTTCCTCGCACGGAGATGGACAAGTCGCCGGGCTGAAATATGAGACATTGGATAATGAATGCCCACTGATTAGAATAGAAAAAACATTGAATTGACATTTTCAGTCCTATCTTCTGTCTTTGATTTTAACATGCTTTCTACAGTTTGGAGTATGGATCAGTCTTGAGTTCAAAAAATATAGATTCTAATAATACAACCCTAACCAAAATTGATTTAGTCTCTGTCATACCTACGGAAAAACATAATCTGGTTGAAGTTTTAGATTAAAGGAGGAATTTAAATCTGCTGAATAGGAGGAGCACAATCACTTACAGCATGTGAAACAAAATTCAAACTATTAGGGTTTCAATACATATTGTTCTAATAAAATTATTCTTAGGAAGGTACTCTTAACCTCAACTCACTCATCTTACAATCGTAATCAGATTTTCTTGTTTCTGATTTCTCATTCCACTTCATAAAACGCCTTTTCCTCCACACATCTTTAGTCTTTTTTCTTTCAAATCCCATCCACGAAATCAAATTTGCTACTTACATGGCTCTCCGAGTCTCTGACGAGGAATTCACCACTGCGGGCATACTGCAAAAGTTCTTCGGCGCGCTCCCTCGAGATTCGTCCAAAGAACCACGGCTCCTGCTCCATTGGACGCTCTCTTCCAGAGAATTGGGGAGTGTTGTTGGTCACATTCTCGACCGCCGAGTCGTCGATCACCTGGAAATACATTGTTTTAAGAAGTCTGTGAGACGATTAGACGGGAATATACAACTTGCGCTTGAGCCTAGGACCTAGGAGTCAGCATATCACTTCAGAATCTTGCGGATGATTGTTGGATTGGGTCATAACGGAAAACCTACCTCAATGTAATTCCGTGGAACAAGTCCGCTCGAGCCTTGTGCGTTCTGTGCCAGCCACCAATCTGGATCATGCTCTGGATGGTCCACAATTGTCAGTCGTTCACCTTTGCTGAATGAGAGTTCCTCGTGGGACGAAGCATCAAATGCGTAAAGTGCAACGACGATCTGAAATTACAATATTAAGTTTTGAAACCAAACTCAGCGGATGTCTGACCTCCATATGACCACGTGGCGCCTGATGGATTTCTTGTGGTGGACGATATGGTTCCGCTGGTGGTGGGACTGCTGCAGCTACTGGCTTTCTGTTCTCGATGCTTCCCTGATTTCCATTTGTAGATGCTTCGACCTCTTCGACATAGTTTGATGGGAACCATCCGACACCTCCGTTCGGCGCTTCTCCTTTCCACCAACCATCGGTGCTTTTCTCGACAACGTACACAAATTCTCCTTTGGTCAGACCGAGCTCGTCCTCGAGTCTTGGTTCGTAGGTGAACTTGACGACTGCTTTCGTTTTCGAACTCATCATGGGGATCTGGAAAAGAATTGAATTTTTGGCCGGAATTTTGTGAAATACTTTGAGCGCAAGTTTTCAGATCAAGGCGAATTTTTGATTCTATATTCGAAACAATGAAAATCTCACCTTATTTGTCGATGGATTGATTGCACAATTGTTGTTCAAGCTGAAAGCAAGACGTTCGAGACCGTTGGCTCGTTCTTCCTGAAAATTAAAGGCTTAGAATGAGTTTCAAAGGGACATAAAGGCGAAATTCTGCGTTTTTGGAAGAGTGACAAACTCAAAAACAGTGAATTAGCGCTATAAGAAAGACGACGCACTCCAAGAAATGCCTTTTTCTTGCCTTACGCAGTAGAGCTCCAGAGAAAAAAGGGCGATGAGCACAAACATGTGTTTTGCAAAAGAGCGCAATTCGTACTGCAGAAACTGTTGAAGTTCTAAGGATGAGAAAATTTAGGTTCGATCAAATTACGCTTTTCAAATCGCATGTAGATGCAGACAAAAAAAACGTCTGAAAAAAAGAGCCGGAAATTCTCTCCCAACTATCGCTTCTTGCGTACGTGGACCGGGAGCAGCTCTCGCACCCGCTACCTTCAGTCCCAAACGCAAACAATGTGAGCGTTGAGCTCGTAGGCAATGTGCATGCAACCACACACATCGAAACACGATTTCATAGTAGAGAATGGGGTGAAGAGAAGGCCCCAGAAGAGCCAAAAACTCTCCGATTGAGACAAAAACGTATCGAGAGAGAAAAGAAAATGGGTAGAAGTTTCGCGCGCGCGTTTTGTAGACCGAGACCGTCTCTTTTTCTATCTCTCTTTATTTTGCTCCGAGACTCATTTGCCCATGTCGCCTCAGGTAGGTGCTGCATGATAACGACAGTGATACTACGCAAGCGCTCGCCTGCATGAATAAAGACGCATACACAAATATTAACGGTTTCGGTCATTTATGACGGTTTGCGTCTTGAAGAATTGAAAAAGTTCAACGTTTCCTTTATAGTTCACGCTTTACGAAAACTACTAACGCAACAAAAAACCGCCGCGAGCAAAAAAAGATGAAGAGAGAAGGCAATAATAAAGTCAAACCTGTCAAAATGGCGAAAAGAACGGAAGAACGGGACAGGATAGGTCAGCATACGTAGAATCAATAAATAATAATGAACTGAGGGAAAATTGGCGGGGGGAAGAGTGGTCCGTTAGTTTATGTGCAACAACAGTACCTATACATCATACTTGACGCGCAAACAGGTAACGAATGAGGAGAGGTACTTGTTTTGATGGTTTTATGAGAAGAAATTTATAAACAAAATGGCCAAGTTCACTAAGAAATGTTCTTTGTCAAACTTCAATCGATGAAATAGAAAAAAATTGCAAATTTTTTTATGACAACACATTTTTTTAGGTGAGGGAAAAAGTTGAAGGAGGCTGAAACGATCGATGCCAGTGTACACGAGGTTTGATAAGAAACTTTGCCTTGCACCGCTAATAAAAAGTTTTATCAAAGAATGTGTTACTTGAAACTGTAACAGCGACATTTCCTCAAAACATTTTTAATTAAACGAGCGGCTTTCAATCAATTTCTTTTTCGAGGAGAAAAAAAGTTGTGTAAACATAGACATCTTCCAACGTGAGGACTGGTTTTGACAGTTATAAGAACTATGAGAGAGTGCGAAATTATTGTCGATTATAGTGTTGGCCAGGTTGGACGCGCCAGTTTTATGTGGATTGTTTTTATTTGGAAGCAAAGCTGTTTTTTTTTAGGTTGCAACAAAATGAAACACTCACCGGCTCCGGATCTGAAGATCGGTTGCGACCTCGCGCTAAACCTTTGATTGTTCCTTTTGCTTTGTCCACAATTGATTCTTTCCGCACGTAGTTTGATGGCACGAAACCGATAGTGTTCGAGTCGTTGACCACCTACAATAAAAAATGGGTTTCAAAAATTTGATAATTTTGGTTTGCGAATACCGTAAAATCTGTAATACAGCTCAACACTGCCTTGTTTGAGCACAATTATCTTAATTACCATGCAAGGTATCAAAGTTATGTCAACTGAAGAAACTTTTCTAATATTATGATGAAGAATTCATCAGTTGACAAATTGTTTGATCTTTTACAGTAATTAGGATAGTTTAGCTCAAAGCTAACAGTTAGGGTGGGTTTTTATTAGAGACAATACGGTATTCCTAAAAATCCTCATGGTCAAAGTTCAAAACTGAAGAGCGTTTTCAAGAGCTCTAGAATTTTCTCAAAGTATTTCAACACGTTTCCTCATGAAGTATGTCATATTTTGCTATTTTTTTTGGAATGATGACAATGTGGTGAATCATCAGAGAAGTTTATGTCTTTTTTTGTTTCAAAGTTTTGAGAATTTGTGTAGATCAGAAAAATTTTAAGGCTATGATATTAAAAATCTACTTTATTTTGAAAGAAGTTAAGTAAAAAACTAACTGTCAAAATTCGAATTTATTATCTCACAGTTGGAAAAAAGCAACTTCAAAGTAATCTGACATTCGAGCGTTCAAAATACTATAATATCTCTGACAGAATTAACACTAAACTACTGATTTTGAAATGGTTTTACTTTGTGAAAGATTTTGAAACAATATTAACTGACAAATCATATTATCAAAAATTTTTATTGCTGAAACATTTTTCCAAATTTTAAGATACTTCTTGTTGCTTTAATAACAGTTTATCCAAGGCGACAACTTTGAGCTTAATTACCTCGACTTCTGCGAGAGATATCAAAATTTCGTCAACTGATAAAATTGTGCTAACATTATGGAAAACATTTAGTCAGTTAACGAATTTCTAGAATTTCACACAGGAATCAAAATAATCGAGTTTGAAGTTCACGGTTTGGGTGGGTTCCATAAGACCAAATATAGTAAACTTGATTGAAATTGACAGTCACTTTTATTAAATTTTTTTTCCGATATGCCTTCTGATAATGTTCTCACGAATTCAAAATTTACATCAGCTCACACTAAAGGAAGTTTTTTCAGAGAAGTTTTCAGAAAACTCCTTCAGTTAAATCTTTTAGAAGAAATTTCTCATTTTTAGTTTCAGTACATAGAGTTTTAGTGCTTTCTTTGTTGGTTTAGAATAAAAACGTGTCGCTCAAACATATGATTTTCCAAGGTTTCCAAAATTTCCTTGTTTTTAGCTTTTCTTAAGAATTTTTCCGAAAAGTACTCACCTTCCACCAATTTTTGCTATCATCCAGTAGTTTTAACCTTTCATTCTTTTTGATTGTCAGCTCTTGATCCTCTTGTGCTAGATAGTCGAATTTGACAATAACATAGTCCTCCGACATTTTGAATGTCCGATGTAATACACCCTGTAATCAGAAGAGAGTAGTTAAAGAGATGACGGATTGGATGGATGACAAAAGGATTCGGATGCAAAAAAGGAACAAGTGCTGGTGTGGAAAAACGGGGATGAAGAAGAGAGAAAATGGGAATGAGAAGGGAATGCGCAACTCGTAATTGACGTAGTCGGCGTTGTTGTCTCTTCTTCACACCGGAGGGTCTCCTACCGCCGTCCCCAAAATCTTCAGATATATACCTGATAAAATCAACATTAGTGAGTGTGAGCGGAAAAACCAAAAAGGATGCGCACTGACTGACGACGCCTCATCTTTTCTAGGATATATCGGTCAATGTCAATCTGTTCAGAAATTAGTTAGTAGGATGAATGGTTGAAGCGTGTCAAAAAGAACATGTTCCCCATACATTACGCGCTTCTATTCTACTACTTCGAAATCTCTGTTTTTTAGTTGTATTCTGAATCGAAATGCGAAGTAAACCAAAACAGTCGAAGGGAATAAAAAAGGTTTAGACTGTGAATATGAATAAGTGGCGTAACACCGCCAACCAGAATTGCCTATTCAATGATACTAGTCAAATTTGTCTATTCACACAAAAAAAAACCGAGAATTATGTGTCAGAACTTTAGTAAAGGTTTTTATAGGTAAAGTATAAGTCTGAATACGTTGTCCTACGAAAAAGCTAAAAAGAAAAGTGCGGGTGATTCAGAGAGCAGGATGGCTATTCTGAATCCCGGTGTGAGAAAAAGTAATATGAATGCACTTTTCAATCTCGTGGTTCTTTTGTAAATCCTAGGTTCAGAGTTCTTTCAGTTTTGCACTATTTGAATACGGAAAATTAAAAAATCAAAACTCTTTTCAAAAGCTCAGAAATTTGAGCAATGATAAAACAGATCTATGCGCAAAATTCAATTTTCATATGAAAAGTTACGATAATTTTTCAAGAATGACTCGAATTTTTGAATTGCATCACTTTTTGGGAAAATCCAATAAAGCGGTTTTAATGCAGCAAAACTGAAATTTCATTGCTACCGTATGTTTTCTAATAGCCCACCCTACACGTGAATTTTGAGCTCAATTATCTAGTTTTTTTTCACAAAATATCGATAAATGTTCAAATGATGAGTGTTTTATCATAACATTCTCAATAATTTATCAGGTTACAGATTTTTGATATTTCTCATACAAATTGAGATAATCGAGCTTGAAGTTAACGTGTAGGGTGAGCTTTCAGCGCAAGTACTGTAGTTTTTGCGATTTTCAGCTGATAAATTGAGGATTTTAGACATTTTTTTCTCTGTCATTCACCATGTTTTACGTTTAATTCAAAATAAGGAACGACTCCACGAGGCATATTTTGGGAAACGAAAACAATGCAAAAATAAACAAAAAAAGCAAAGCAAAAACATCACAAAAACGTCTTCGAGCAACAATGGATAAGAGGCCTCCGAATGAAAGGGGGGCTCCTCCAGTGGTCCGTTTTCTTTTTCGTACACATTCTCGGACAGGACAAGAGTCAATGACAAATGATGGGAATTTTTCTGGTTTTCAAATGGGGGCTAAGCATGCGTGAAGAAGAAGGGAGGGAAAAATATCGAGAGAAATAGAGAGAAAACAAAGAGATTTGAAGACGGATTGCCCAAAATAATGTGGCAAATCTTGAAAATCTGAGCGGCTGGAACGAAATGGTTTTGGAGGAAGGGATAAATATGAGAAATTGGAGGGAGACGTCTATGTGAACATGTGCTCAAGCAGAAAAACAATCCGGAATGGAAGGGACAGCGGAGATTATCGACTCATTTGAATAATGATGAGCTATTTACGGAGTAGCACCTGCACACGGTATTGTGTTGTTTCTGCTGGTCTTAGCAGTACCAGAAAACAAGTAGGAGTGGACAGAAGGGAGACAACAACATCGTTCATTATAGCCAATTATTATGTCTTGTTTCTCTAACTTTCGGTTATAATTTGCTATGATTTGGTTTGTGTTTGAAAAGTAAGAGAACTAAGATTTCGTCAGAGACTAGAAAAATATGCAAAAAAGATAGGAAGAAGCAGAAGCAAGTTGATTGGCACCATTCAATCAAAACCGTCGGAAGAGAAGAAACAGGTGGTCTCTTGGGGCGGATAGGTTGCTTAATAGTCCGCAAACTTCAAAGAGAATAGATTAACTTTCAGTATTATAAAAAATAAAATCAGGTTCCCAAAGAAGCCGCAGACGCCGACGCTAAAATAATCTCTATGGTTTTATTGTGGTCGCTGCCTATCGTCTTTAGCCCCTATTCTCTCTTCACCGATATAGTCTTGAGACCGGAATCATGGATGATACAAAAAAGAGGGGATAATTAGATAGAGAAGCCCTCTCGGAAATTTCTGGTGGCATCTACCAGGAGAAGCAGGCGCGGTATGTGTATGTGAGGATGATACACATTTGAATAATTCCAAATCGGAAGGACAATAGAAGGAAATGGGAGAAGGCATGGATGATGAAGGAACAAGAAAAAAATAGGAGGAATGTATCCAAACACACCGGTGTGTTTCTTCTGTTTTGAATCTGCATATTTGATTGGGGTGTACGAAGAAATACGAAAACGATAGACGTCTATATATAGGAGCATTTGTTCTGCTAGAATCGGAAGTGGTTAGAGATTAAAGAAAGAGATATAGAGATGAACAATGGAAACAAAAATAAGTTTTTTCCGAAAAGTTTCATATTTCATCTTGTGGTAATTTATCCTTGGGAAGAAACCGAGAAATGAAAGTGTGGGGAAGGAAGTACGGATCATTATGAACGTTTGGCATTGAAATGTGGTCACGACCCATTATTGGAGTTTAGAGAGAAGAAGGAAATGTTGAAGTGGATTGTAGGCGTTTACGCTCAAAGGTCTTCGGGTCCAACTACATCCCGAGAAAACCCGAAGACATATACGCACAGCTGGTAATTAGTGTTAGGGTTGTGAATTTCTTTCTGTCGGTTTGGTTTTATGAGTAGTCTTGGTGGCAAAGCTAAACTATGCACTACACTTTCAACAGCTGTTGAGCCGTCGGAAAGAAAAACGAAGGAAAGGAAAAAAGAAAAAAAGTAAGTGCTAGGAATAACTGAGGTAAGGAGAAAATAATAAGGTGTTGGTTGGCTGTGGCAACCAGACGGAAAGTGTGCCAACGGGGGTAAGAAAACGCACACCTTGCATATACGGCTAAATGGAGATGAGGCGAAACGAGAGAGAGGTGGAGAGATAAAAAGACGCAGGTGGAAAAGGTATTGTAATAAAAAATTATGGATCTGGCGATATGATTTTGTACTAGGCTAGGTGACATTGTCTCACTGGAAGTCGAAAAAAAAGCTTTAAAATTAGGAGATATAACCGTGTAGCGTGAATTCTCAGATTTTTTTACAAATTCGTGGATTTTGAAAGTTTGCAAAATACATAAATTGAGAGGTAGTTAAATTTAGGTTTTTGGAACTTTTTACCTTCAAAAAAGGTTCAATTTTAAATTTCAACATTGAATTATAATGTAATTCCGCTGAAACCTTCTGGAATGTCCAAATTCTGAAATTCGTAAAACTAGAAAATCAGCATTGAGAAATGTTTAAATCTAAGAATTTCTAGAATTCAAAACTGTCTAATTTGAAAAACAATAACCTATTTCATAAATAAAGATTTTTAATCGATTATATTTTTTAGTCTATAATAACCACAAGAACCAAAAGGAAAAACGTTTTCTTACTACCGAAACGTTCAATAGGTGCGCACAAAATGTTTACAGAAGGCGTGTCTAAAGGGTACCAAACTGATGAACACAGTGTATACTTAGTATGGATTACTCATGATTGCTACTCAAAAAGAAGCGTCGTCGTATATCGAAAAAGGGAAATAAAAACGGGTTGGCCTCAGAAAGATAAATGAGTAAGAGGCGAGGACAGCACACAGAAACCAAAAAAACCGAGGAGGGCAGCAAATTGGTGAACGTGTGGGGTGTATGGTGGTGGTGACGCCAATCTCATCTGCCCACGGAGGGCTGTCTTGGGTGTACCAGTATTAGTGTTGGGAAGGAGGGCGTCGAAGATGAGCCCTCCCCAATAAAATAGTGATGACCTGCGAAGAGACGCAGAGCAAAAAGAGGTCGAGTTGAAACCGAGGAGAACGGGTGTGTTGTGGGGAAAGAAAAAGGTTGAGGATGATCAGAAATGTCATATGTCACTGTGCTTTCTTCAGAGGATTGATGATGTTGATCCCGGTGTTGTTGCCCACACAAGTTGACCAGTAGTGTTTTTGTTTGTAAACTGTGAATTCGATTCATGTAGGTGAAGTGCAAATTAAAGAAAAGAAGAGAAAACTTTGTTACTAAATTAGGTTATTCAAATTAAATCAGGAGTATGTGGGTGCGGAGGAGGTCATGTGAAGTAAGAAAACGTGTGAATATGAAATTCAAGGAAAAGAATAGAAGTAGAAGAGAAAGACGTGAAAAATGTGGAAATTTTAAAAATAGGAGCATGTATTGAAAATTGTCCAAAAGGAAATTCGACTTTTCAAATAGAAAATGCAGCTCACAAAAAACATGAAACCAAGAAAAACAAATTCAAAAAAGGTGTAAAATATATATGGTTAACAAAAAACCATGTACCGTGAACACTCTAATAGAACGCCACCCGAATCGTCAAATTTGAGCCCATGTAACACATTTTCTGTTAAATATATCAAAAAGTGGTTAACAAATGAAAGATTGCTGATGTCATGATAAACATTCCATTAGTTGACAACTTTTTGATATCTTTCGAAAGAAGTGAGATAAATAGGCACAAAAGTTTACGGTGGTGTTCTATTAGAGTGTTTACAATATTTTAGGCTTCAAATATCGTCAGAAAATTGATGAGTGCAATGACCGAAAATCATTTTATACAAAAAATGTTTCAAAATTTCCGAAAAGCTATAAGTACCGTCGAAAAAATTTGAAAATTCCTAAATTCAAAAATTTGGAAAACTAATGGAAATAAATCCCGAAGAAAATTATATTTTCATGATTAAAAATGGACATTTCGAAAAATCATAAATTCCAAAAAACTAATTTTCTATTAAAAAATCACTTATTCAAAAAAAGGAGCTCGAAAAAACTGATATTTTGAATTTTTGGATTCAAACTTGACACGGAGTACAATGACCAAATTTATATCACGAAAAAACTGTTTCAAATTTCTCACTAGACAAAAAGGAACTGAAGGACACTAAATGAGAACATGCGGAAAGTGTAAACTAGGGGAAACATGATGTGATTCGACTTATCAAGGAACTAACGACCCGACTGTCTGTTCCTCCCCTCCGCAACCCAAAAAAAAAACTGTCGAAAATTGAAGAATACGACGTTCCTATCCGATTTCACGCCTTCTTCTCATCATCAGCACCACAATGACCTCTTTTTTCAAACAAACACATCGAACAAATTACGCAAAAACTAATCCTTCCGATTTTGTCACCATTCAATGACCCTATTGGAAAAAGAAGACGTTCTGAAGAGTCTGCCAAGGATAGGATCGTCGTTCCACCACCATGTTTTGCCTATGCCAACACATGGCGAGACGATTCTTGGTTTTTGTGTGTGTGGGATTACGGGGAGGTAAAATAGGATTATTCGAGCACAAGTGAGCATGAACAAGAATTTTGGGTAGCCGCAGTTTGTTTATTGTTTAATATTGGTCTGCTGGAGAACGAAAGGTTGCAAGACGGATGGTTTTATGAATTCAATTTCGTCACATGTTTCTGTTCAGATGTGAAAAAGTGGGAAAATTACATTTGAGAATGGAAGGGATGCGAAAACTAGAGCTTCTTTTTTTAGTGAACTCTCTTTAATGGAAAAATCATCGAAGCGTGAGATAGGGAACCAAGGTCAAAAGAAGTTCAACGGATCTCATTTCAGATTCTGTACATCCGGAAACTGAAAAGTGCAAGGAAGAAAAGATCTATGCATTAGGCGTAAACTATAGGCGGATACTTGAGAGAAAGGCTCTTTGAACTTTTTGGCCTAGTACGCCCATAAAAGCCTTCAATAAAATAAGTTGGTGAAAGAGAATGTGTGCAAGAAGTGGAACAGAAGATAGACGAGCTATTCGTCAAGTAGCCCGTCGGACTTTACTTGAAAAGTGAGTGCGGGACACTCTCTTTCCCTTTTTACAAATTCCACACCCAAATTTGTGTGACACATTTCGCAACAAAGCCACGGATTTTTGCCACCCCCCGCGATTGAAATTTTGTATGAAGAAAGAGGAAGGAATGAAGAAGGGTTCCAAGAAAAGGAAAAAATGGGAGAAAAGGATTTGTTGAATAGATAAGAGGAGTCGTTTTCTTGACTGTTGGGGGCTCGGGAATTGTTTATTCGTTTTGCTGCAGCTACTGGTGGTGCAGGGTGGTGCACTTGGTGGTGTGACGTGTCTCGTCTCTTGTCTAGATGGTGGTGGAATGTGTTCTGGACAAAGAAACACGTTGAATAGGGGATGACAACTGATTCTTTTTTCTGAGCTCTCTTCTTATTTTCTTCTTCTCTGGCTAGTTTACTACTACATGGTGTAATACTCGATGGACAATTGAGATTTACGATTTCAGAACAAACATTGAAACATTGGATGACTAGGTGCAAAAATGTTACATTTTGTAATTATTTTTTATCGGAGAAGAAGATAGTGATTCATAGAATGGCAATGTTTTGGATTATTTTGTTCTTTACATTTAGCTATAATAATTAAGGTTCTAATAGTGATCTAGAGACATTGTAGATCTGAAAATCTTGAAATTCTGATCTTCCAAATTCTTACGGAATTAAGAATTTCAAACTTTCGAATATTTCAAAATTTTTCGAAATTAACTTCTCGTCGGAACGAAGTTTCAGCAACCAAATATTGATATTGTCCAAAATTCTGAGTTCCAAAAACGTTTTTGCTTTGGGATTTACCAAAGTTTCAAAAAAGCTCATACCGCTCATTCCTTTTTCAGAAAAGTTCAGAAAACGAAAAATTGAAATGTTTTTGAAATGGTTTTTGAATGATTTCATCAGATTTCAAAGAAAGTTTGATAACATGGTATCCCGCAAACTGTCATCATGTCATGAAAAAAGCTACTTTTTAAAAAAGTTAAATTGAACCTACTTCAACATTTTCGGGTTAATAACAACGAATTTGAAGCATCTTATGAAATAAAAATACTATGATTATGATTTCATCAGAAACCTAGGCAACTCAACTTGACAACTTGGCAGTGACTCAACTTGACACTATGGAAATACCAGTTCGATTTAATAGTGTATTTTGATCATTTCCCACTTCCATACCTTTATCTAGAAAATACAATATTGCATGAAAAGCAATTAAATTCTGAAAAGTTATCAAAGAATAAATTATAATTAGAAATCCACTTTTAAACTAGTAATTCTAATAATTGCCTAAACTATAACAAACGCATTCTTACATCAAAAAGTTGGGATTGATTTCTTTACTATCCAAAGCCAACAATAGAAACAACCAAGAAGTGATGAGAAAAAAGCGAAATGGTCAAGTTCTTGGCGGATCAAATTTCTTCTCTTCATCGTATTGATGAAAACGAACGAAATGGTTTTACGGGGTTGTTGGCGCGACTAGGCCCGAGTGTGGTGAATAAGTGTTTGCGTTACCATGATTAATTATTTCTCGGTGGCCCAAAGCGCGAAAATGAAAAACGGAAGAAAGGAAAGGCAAGAAAAACTGCAGAATAAGAAAAATCTATAACCTTAGACAAAAGAAATGTACACATATATATACACGTTTCAATTCCGTCTCCTTCTTTCTCTTCCTTCTCTCCTTGGGGGTTTATTTATGATAGTTTTGAAACAGAAGAAAGAAGGATGATACAAGGAAAAACGAAGAAAAAAGAACATTCGAGAAATGAAACACCAAATCTGTGAAGAAAGAGATACACAGGAAATGGTCAATTCGTAGATATATCATCAATGTGCAAAACGTTGATATTCGCGCCTCTTGAGATTGACAAAACGGAAGGCGAGAAAGCACTTATCCTCATATCATACTCTCCCACCCGATATATATAACTCCATAGGATCTCCGGTTGTCCGACGTATTGTTTTTCGAAATTTGAACCTTATTCCGTTGCGTCTGAATAAGTATAATGAACAGATGTCGGTGACATGGACATGCCGTCTTGTATTTCATGTTCTCTATTCTACAAGTGGCTTGAAACAGTCTTGAGAAAAGGAGAAACTACTTGAAGATTGAATAAAATGTTTGGAGGATTCCACCAGAAAAAATTAATAGTTAGAGATAAGAGACTTTCCTGGAACGAATTTTAAAAGTTCAAGTGTTAATCTTGATCAGATTTCAAACTTTTTAGCTAGAATACTGGCTGAAAATGAACACTCAATTTTGAATTTGCTCAACATTCAATGTTTCCATATACATACAGTGGCAAACGTTAGTGAGTGTCAATTTATACTTGTGTTCATAATTTTGCTCAAACTCGTCCAATCATTGGAAACGTTTTTGTGAAATGTAGATGGGTTTTCAACAAAACGTTGTACAAGTTTTTTGAAACTCAATCAATTTTTGTGTTTTCTGAATCTTCACAGACATGACGATGACTCCAGAAGAAAAAATAATTTCCGTCCGATTGGCTTTGTAATGACAAATGTTTGGTGCAGATCAAATGTATAGAGAAAAAAAATTAAGCAGTTCGGAACACTTGCTCTTGAGATGTGCTTACTGGAGCAGGAAAGGTATGGTTCTGGAGTTCGGCTATAACTCGGCTCAAAATGATAAAAATTTGCTCAAATTTTGAGAGAATGTGTGTCTTAAACTGTTCTACAATATACGAAGTTTTGTATAGTGGTCCGTTTTACGTAAAACGTTTAGAGACTATAAACCGAAAATAGAACTCCATGTTATTGCACAGAAAAGTTGGGTAAAACAAAAATATGATCAATGAAAATTTCCGACAAAGAAGCAAGAACTGGATACTTGATAAACTCACCAGAAAACTGGAATTGTTTTCCAAAAATGGTTATTTAGGCATTTCTTTTATTGCAAAAACTGTAACGCTTTTTTTGAAAAAATCATTGAGATTACATTTTTTTATTTTCAGGGAAAATAACGCTAAATGCGCATCATATCACGACATCTGCGTGACCACATCATGTTTTTAGTACAGTAACCGAAAGTGTTCGGAGCTGTTCTGTTGAGTTTCCAATCACTTTTTCAGCTATCTACCAACTTCTGAAAGACTTTGAATACAAATTTCCTATTCTAGATCTATTTCAGACCCTCGAAACTTCTCAAAACGATTGGAAACACCTACACCTACACAATAAGCTTCAACCAATCTTTGGAACTCACCATCAATTTGTTCATGTCTGATTCAGTTTTAAATCTTGGTCCTTGAAGATTTGGTCTAAAAATTTTCATTATCATTTACTTTACTTTTTCATTTGTATTATAATTTTACTAAACCCGATTTTTCTTCAAAAACTTTCAAAGTCTAATTACTTTGAACACTCAAAACAAAAGAAGAGGGCAAAAAGCGCAGAAAGAAGTCAAGTGGCTGGGTAGAAATTTTTTGTGAAGGAAAAAGGATTTCATGCGAGATTCGACGACGGCTCATAAAACTAACAGGCCTTTTTGGAAATCCTCGACATTTTTCTTCTGCATTTTGCAGAATTCCATTTCCATCTAATCCCAGTATGTTTTCTACCTCTATTTTTCGCTCCGACATTTCCTAAAATTCAGAAAGCGCCACGTCATCGTTCATCAAACGCAGTCCTTCTCGTATCGCCCATAGAGGATAAAAATAGTGAAACGTACTCTGAATATTTGCAAAATTCAATCAACAAAAGGCAGTCTAATTTAATTATGGCCAAGTGATACCATCGGTAAAAAGCTGCTCTCGAGGCGGCCTCCTTCGCGCGGTCCCGTCGTTCCATGGCCATCCCTTCCGTCTCTTCCTTTCACGAGGTGTTCTTCCTCGAAGAGTTAGTTTCGACGGTGTCCTACCCGCGTACTTGTCCCATTTTATGTTCTTGACTCTTCCAATTATTTTAAGCGACGACAATAGAAAGTCTTCGTTTTGGAAGCTCTTCGACTAATTGACTTGCTCTTCCTGACCATCAAAGGGCTTATCGTAAACCTGACTTCGTTTTTTTATTCTCGTATTCCCGCCCATTTTCACTCATTTGAACTCTCACTGCTTCAATTCGTGTGTGATTTAGGTAGAGTTTGAAAATTGGAAGCCTTTTCTAAACACTTTTATGTTTCAGTAGCCGTTGTGGGTCTCCCAAGCCTCTAATAATCCAGCTACCTACTTCAAATGACCGTGTCTTTAGCGTTGGTAAGTTTCAAAAAAGTACAAAAAAACTCCGTCCAGTTTATAATTGTCTCATAACGTTTTTTCCAGAATCATGCCCGAAATTTCTTAGCTCGTCACATGCTTCTAACAAACATTGGAACAAGTTGCGCCCAAATCGGAACTGCCGACATAATTCAGCAACACATTAATGGAGATGTCGATCGCGACGGATGGGATTGGCGGCGAACATGTAAAGTTCTTCTCTTACCCTTTTTCGCAGCTTTCGTGACAAACTCGCGTTTTTGAACTAATTAGCTTGCTGCAAGGTCAGTGAAAAAGAAGTCGCTATTCATTTCTTTTCTCGTTTCCCTTGGGAAATTATAAAAGCGAGTTCGACAAAAGTCAGTGTCAATGCGTTAATTTTAAGAATACATGTGAAGATGAGAAAAAACATGGAATGTTTCAGGTAGAATGGCTGCAATTGGATTAGTCATGGCTCCGAGTTTGCACTGCTTCTATCGTGTTTTGGATACGAGGAAATTCAAAGGGTCCAAAAACTGTCGGGTGCTGAAGAAGTTGGCTTGGGATACGTCGTTCATTCCGTTCTTTTCCTGTACTTTTATTACTGGTTAGTTTCGAAAACGCTGTTTGAAGTAACATTTATTAGAATGGAGTTAAGAAGCAACTGTTTTACTTCCGAAGCTTGAAATTAGAAATGGGATGTGTTAAACACAAAGCTTTATCGCTGATAAACCGAATTCAAAATAACGCATATATTGTAATCGCGTTATAATTAGTATGTTTCTGGAATGACAAAATTTCTGAAAATACACTGTCCTGGAAATACGGAAAACAAAAAAAATCATATAATGGTATCCGGATATCACTATGCTATAAAAATCACCGAATATGAAAACTGAAGTCTGTGCTGATAACATTCGAATCAACCTAAAAAAGGATCGAAGGTAGCTGAATTATCATTTAACAATCTAGCCTGGAACATGTGATAAAAGGGAGTTTTTAGCATGTCAAGTTTGAGCTAATTATTCTCGGCTCCCATGCACGATATGAAAACATGTGTTCACCGATAAAATGTTTGTAATTTATTCATAAAGTTGACAACATTTCATTTTTTTTTGACAGCAACCGAGATGAAAGCGCTCAAAGCTCTGAGATAGTAGCCCTTCTATCACAGGTTTCCTGGTATATCATAAATAAAATCATTTTCAAAATATTTCTGATGGTATAATATATTTTTTCAGTGGGAGCCATCTATGAAGGAAAGTCCCCAAAGGCTGCATTTGCTGAGTATCGTAGGAAAATGTGGCATATCTGGAAGGTAAGTAATCGTTTCTGATTGCTTCGACTGAAGACCGTTTTACGATTTTTTTGAAAATCGTTCATTTTTACTTGCCAACCGACCAAGAATAACGAAAAACTGGTTACAATTTTTGTTCAGTAATAATAGAAGATCACGAACACATAAAGTGTTTGATAATGAGGTAGTCCGACCAATTCAAATATTCTCGGAGACACATTTTCTTTCCGTACTCAAAGACACACGTATGTCAAGAACTGAAAAACTTGATCTACCTACAACTTCTACTTGCTAGTCATTGGAAAGATGATGCTATAGGAAACTTGTTTCTTGTTATGCAATGAATATACCTTCTCCCGGCATAATTTTCCGGGTGTCTTCTCCCTTTACACGCTTCTATTTTTACAGGTCGATTTCACGCTTTGGCCTCCGGCACAGCTAATCAATTTCTACTTTTTGCCGCCCGCCTTACGAGTAGTTTATGTGAACCTGGTCTCGTTACTGTACAACTGTATCATGTCCTACATAAAAAATAATGAGCTACACCATCCCCATTAGAAACTATTGTTTCCGTTCTAGAACAAAATTCTCCTTTTCCAACAATTAAGTTTTGTGTTCACTCATTTTTTCTCTTTCTCTTCCAAGTGCACTCTTTCAAGCAATGAATACCGTTCTCTTTCCACTTTTCCCTCTCTTTTTCTTGTCCACTAATAAATATAATGACACTGTCTGAAGAAGATTTTTATGACTTTCAAAAATTTTGAAAGCGTCCGTCGCGCGTGCACTTATGATGATTTCCTCTATATGAAAAAAGTTTGGTGGTGGTTGGAGGTTGTAGTAAAACCGGACAATTGAAATCAACAAAGCGACGCCGGTTAATCTGTGCGTCTATCCCCTGGGTAATCTTGCATCCTCTATTTTACCTGTACCGTGTCAAATTTGGGATTTGGCGAAGGTTGTTATTCTGCACCCTCACACAATTTGTGTGAAATTGATGGCCGTTTTTCAAAACAATTTGAAACAGTTTTAATAGGTTTCAAAACAATATAATCGTCGATGGTTTCATAAAAAGTTGTATGCGTATAATAATTTTTACTTTTTCGAAAAAATAGATTTTTTTTTTTAAATCTCAAAACTTCAAAATTTGCATTATTACTAATGTTTCAAAATAACTTTTTGAAGGTAGATGAGTTCTGTTGTTTCTAGAAATACGACATGACCGAAAAAAAGGGGACCTTAAAAAATGGTTCTGAAATAACTTGACCTACATCTAACAAAGATAATGCGGAGTTTTAACATTTTTTCGTTTTGTACCATTTTTTCAATAATTTTTGAAAATTTCGCAAGCTCAGAAAATTAAAATTTCTAAGTTTATTGATTTTTTAAAACCCGAAACTCTAGAAAATAAGTATTCAACATTATGTTTATCTATCTTATTCTGTCTAACTTATCTAACAAACTTTCTCTGTTTAATAAACATTGCACGATTCAGGTTCGAAATATATTTCCTCTATGTCACGACCCATATCCGATTTTTCAAAAAATATGTTGTCAAAACTATGAAAATTCGTTACATCTCCATATTTTCACTTTTTTTCAATAATAACTGTGAATACCTAACGACTTCACCAGTTGATTGATGATCCTCGAACACGCACTCCATGTTCCGTGCATATTCCGAGCTTTGAGCCCACATTTGAATTCTTTCCTTTTCTGCGTTCCGTTTTCTTCACTTTTCAATTCTGGAATATTTTATCAGTTTTTTAAGATATGAATTTCACAAATATCACGTTTTTGGATGACAACGTGACTGAAATCATTGATACTTCGTGGAACCTCTCCGAGCCCAGTCAATCAACGGAAAGAACTTTTCCACTGCTCCATAATTATTACAACCATCATGATCAAATAGATTATGTTACTTTCAACAAGTTTATCAATACGTAAGTTAAAAAAAATAAATTAAATTGGTATATCTTGAATTCTCCAGAAGCGCCAACCTAGTTTACCCGGGCGTTCTGAACACAAGCATATTCGATTTTATACGGCTCGGACTTTCAATTTTGGGAATCATTTGCAATATCTCAGTTTTGGTGGCAAATCTTATCAATGGGAGGAACAAACATGGCATCCTCAAGTGAGTCGCATTACTAATCTATAAGAAGACGTGACATTTTTAGAATTCGACTTCTCGTATTGTTCCTCACTCTCATTATGACAATCAGTTGCATTTTGATGACATTGGTGTTTGTGTTTGACTGTTTGACAGATGTGAGTTGGGAGCTTGAAAAAACTTGTAAAGTTTTTGAATTTTGGCGTTTTTGAGAGAATTTCTTTGGAAAGCTCATATTTTGAAAAAAGTTTCAGAGTCCGGTAAGAACAATAACTATAGAGTTGAACCACAGACTACCAATTTTGAGCCAACTCTTCTCAGATCCAGTAAAAGTGACCAAAAAAGTTGTCAAGCTTCTTAAAACTTTATGAAGCTTTGAAAAACGTTTGGTTTATGTGTTGCGTTAAAAAAAATTGTGAAATTATAATCTCTAAAAAATTCTGGTCCTTGAATTGTGTTCATGTTAAATGTACATGTGTTGGCTCTGTTCGATTATAGCGGGACCATGGAGAATGAACGGGACCATACCCAAATGAGCGGGACCATGTTGGAATGGACGGGACCATGCCCGAACAAATGGACCATGCCCGAATGAGCGGGACCATGGCCAAACAGGAAACATATTATTTTGATAGAGTGAGGGGGGAAACTATTAAATTTGTTTTAAATTTAAAATTTTCAAGTTTTCAATGTATGGTCGTTTCTTTATTGCTGTCAGACTGTCTTGTACAAGTTAGTGTCCACTAACCATTTAGTTCAATTCATCTAATGGGACAAAGAAAAACCAAAGCTATAAACGACTAGTGAAATACCCAAAGTATCCTCTTGATTTCTCTGAGCTCTTGGAAACGTTACCTAGATTTTTGTTTATTAGTCTTATCGAGCCCAAAAATTTTTGAAGAGACAGGGAAAAGTTGCAGAAAACTCAGCTCGTTGCAAGTGTGTTCATAATACGTATACGTTTTGTGTTAGTCTAAAGAAGGGACATATTTTGACACCAATAACTCAGAAAATCAAGATGACACTTTGAGGTTTATAATTTCATTTTTATATTAGGTGAATTGCAATAAACCATAGTTAAAAAATCTCGGGCCGGCACGTGGGTCAGCCCGTCGAAAATTTCCGGGGCTGATGGCCGGGCTGATTAAGAGCTGGCCCGGCCCGACCCGGAATCTGTTGATTTTTTTTTCAACTTTCTGACAGCAATTTTTTCAAATTAAAACAATTTCAATAGTTTGCCCTCTAACTCCATTAAAATAATATTTTCCTGTTGATTTGGCCATGGTCCCGTTCATTCCTGCATGGTCCCGTCCATTCGGGCATGGTCCCGTCCATTTCGGCATGGTCCCGTTCATTCTTCATGGTCCCGCTATAATCGAACAGAGCCCATGTGTTATTTGAAAGTTTCTTGAAAATAGTAAATTTCTTACTTCAGCTTGTTTTCAACAGTTTCAATATTTCAAAAAATGTTTATTCGTTCAGTAATTGTGACAAATAACTTTAATTATTCGCGTCATCCGGCTTTTTTTCTTCATACGTCGATCTTGGAGTAGTAGTAGTGGAGACGTGTCTCTTTCTTCTTCTTTAACCATTCTCAGCGGTGGTGTTGTAGTTCGCCTTTTTCATCGTATTCGTCAGTTCTGAATCATTCTTCATAACTTTCTGAAAAGTATCTCAAAGATTCGCTGTATCCATGGCTTCTCTGTTTTCTTTTGCGAACTTTCTCGGGTTGAATTGCTCGTAGACGGTACTTGCATTCCATCGAACATAGGAACACATCAGATTTCCCATTTTATTTTTTTTTCGAAGTTTTTGTCCGTTCTGGTTCGTCCCTTTCTCCTTTGATCCTCTTCTCGAACATTCTCCTTCTTGCCAACCAATCCACTGCAATTCCAGCTTCCACACTTACATCGGTTTTTGCACGAACTGAAAGTAATGAAAGATAATTACTTGTCTAATCAAATATTTTATAACTTACTCATCCCTTGTGAAGCTGTAATTGAAGGTGATTTCCTCTCCTTTTTCTGATGTCGGTAAAAATCCATGTTTTCATTCCGTGAAATTTGAAATCGTCAGCTATCACGTGGTTCACAGCTATGGTTAATGTATTTGCATAGTTTCCGCAAATGATGGCTTCTGTTGGTCTCGCTTTCTCGATCATTCTCCTTTCATCATTCCAAGTGTGTGATTTTGCCAAACGAACGTATTTTGTTGGAAAGCTGCACTAGCATTTGGGGAAGCCGGATTAGACAAGAATATAACAGTAAGGGTTAAAGAATTTCAGAAAAAATAAAATAAATAGGATCCCAATCGGGGTTCCATAGAAGAGCATTGATGTATTCTTAGAGGGGTGAGATGACCCGAGTGTCAAAGGCTGATCAAAAGGCGCCTGAGAGCATTCCAGCCTAAGATGAGCCTCAGAGCCTTGTCCTAGACCTGATGGATCCGCTCCATCACAAGAGAGAACATCGAATGCCAATGAATTGGGGAATCTGCTAAGGCCTTATATAGGGATGTCTGAATGGGCGTGCCCAGATGGTCCTGTGAGTAGGTGTGGAGGATGGGATACAATGACAATTTGTTTTATGGCGTGAAGACGAGATATGAGCAGAGAGACACTCTAATATTACTGCATTGTCATCAAAATAACAATAAAACAGTAGATCAGGAGATGACAATCCTTCTTTATGAGCGTATACAGTATCCTACAGAGTCATAAAAATAAAAGGTTTCCCCTTATCCATTTGGATAAACCCAAATTTCGATAAACTCTGACTTGTGCAACTGAGAAACTGAAACATGAAAACGTCTAAAAATAGGAAAATTAGAAGAAACCTGGAAAATTTTGCAAAATACTATTTGTTTTAATTCAAATTCCGAAATGTTTTAGGTCCAGACTTTTTTCAATGATCAGAATTTCTTCTAAGGACCTGAATTTCTTCTAAGACCAATTGTTTTTTCATGCCCGATGCAACGTTTTTTTTTCGAAATTTTCATGCGTTCTATGAAATTTCCTAGAAAACGCGGCATAGCATCTGAAGTCTAACTAATAATCTACTATTCACAAATATCATTGAAATTAACGGACACATTTCAGGTCTATGTCGATCTCCAACAAGTCTGGAACGAATCCCAAAAAACTGGCGAGATGGCGTTTTTGTGGCGATGTCTGGCCGACTTTCTGCTACAACCGATGTTCGATCTACAGTCAATTATGATGATGTACATTGCGCTTGATAGATATGCCAGTCTATATGTGGTCAGCGAACTTCCTGTCAAGTGTTTTGTTATTTTAATGTTTCTAAACAAGTTCAGGGTTATTGGCCATTCGTCGAGAATCGCAAACGATTAGCATACTTTCTGATAGCGCCACTGATCTTTGCTTTTATTTTGATGAGTCCCGGTCTTCAACACTTTGTCCTACCATTCGAAAGTTTCATTTACGCCAGGTAAACCAATTAGGTTCGAAACCCAATCCAATCAGTGTTTTTTCAGACTTGCACTTTTGCTACTTCCATCAGCAATTTCGTTTCTTCTTCTGACTGTTTGCCTTGTGATCAAAAAGGAGAGACTGAATTATGACCCTGGGTTTAGCATTTCTCTCTCAAAGTGGGTAGTAAACTATATTTCCTTGTTTTCGTTTTTTAAGTTAACCTTTTCTAGGTTTAAATTCCGGTCACCCGACCCTGAAAGGAAATGAAAACAAAATAGTAACTGACTTTTTGACGTAAAATGATTCTCGGTTCATTATTTCCAAACACGAGCTTTCTTTTTTTCAGAGCCCTTGTCCGTGTACTCTACGTTTTCGTAATCATTGACTTCATCAGCCGGCTGTTCTTGTTCTTCCGCCTCATCGAGGACAACGTCGACTTTGTTGTTCTCACTGGATCAGAAAACGGAGATTTCGTTCTTCACACATTCCTCAACATTGGCTTACAAGTACAGTAAAAATCATATGGTTTGACCCTTTATTTCCATTTTTCAGGTTTCCATCTGCGTCTACTATCTCGCGCCTGTATATATTCCAATCGCCCTTACGCTCTTCGTCAAACATTTCAGGGATTCGGTACTAGCAGCTGATTTTGAGAAGGCATTTCAAAACTGGTTCAATTTTCAGATTTTCTGCTGTAAACGGATCAACAAAGTTCATACCATCTAATTCTAAAAAAATTTCTGAAAATCGCTCTAAAAATATTGCTTAAAATAGATAATTGTATTGTAGTCGGAAATAAACTGGTTTAACGTAAAAACATTCAGACAAAAATAATATAATGGAAATAAAAACCTTTTTCAGCTTCATTTTTGATTCCCTAAAATTCTGAAACAAAAACACAATGACTTCATCAGCTTCTGAAACCAAAACATATAAAAAAGGGCAGATTCAAATTTCTTGTTTTGACAAAAGTCCGAAACCCCTTTTGACGTATGTTTCGAAGTTTCAAAATTATCAAGGAACCTATGTGCACTTTCCAATTTAGGTATGACTTCGTCAGAAACCCAAGAAGACGTGAAAGATATAAACATGAAGACTGACCTTTTGGATTCAGAAATTTTGATTTTTCAATATTGTGAACCGGTCTCCGCATTCCCGTATTATGATTATCACGCTGTTAGACAGACAGTCACCCTCCTCTTAAATTAACTGACTTCCTATCCTCCTCCCCATATTTTCACCTCATCTGTTTTCTCCGAAACTTTGATCTCAATTGCAAAGTACTTGAACATCTTTCTTCAACGAATCCGATGTCTCAGAACCGCATAAAAAACGTGTGAAGTGTTGTGTGACGTAGCGATTTTTGTGACGTCGCCGTCGGTCTCCTCCGATTACTGTAGACGGTGGGGCTCTTCACAGTTGTGACGTAGCCGATTCTTCAATTAGTCGTCCCGGGAAGAGGGGTTTCGGAGGGCTGGACGTCGTATAAAAGAGTGGACATGGTAATAGGTTTTCCAGTAGTTTAGAGAGGGAGAGAGGTTCAACAGAAAACTGGTATTTTATTCTTATTCCAGGCGGCATAAAACCTTTGGCTATTGCCTAATTAGAGAGCGAGACTACTGTAGGATAGGAAAAAGTAATGGATTCAAATGGCCACATATGGTTCTAGAGATAAATCACCTAGGACACAGACCGTTTCAGTATGTTTACCTATGCTAAAAAACTGCTGTGACTGACTGACCCCCGCTAAAAAAACTGCTAAAACCCTCTTTCCACCACCTCCGTCTTCTTCAAACCGTCCTCTTCTTCTCCTATCAAATTTTGATAAGTGACCACCACTTGACGGCGCCTACCGGTCACTCGCTTTTTCTTATCACTTTTTTCTCTTATCTCTTCTCATCTCCAAAATTGACCTGCCTAGAATTCCGAAATTTCAAGGCAGAATTGAATCAGAAATAGAAATGGGGGAATCAAATCTTGAATCTTTTGAGAAATTCCAGTCACTCCGCACCTATCAGTGTTAGCTGGCCCTCCTCTCCTTTTCTGCCCCAACACTTTCTTTACAAGTTCCAACGACTGTCATTCATTTATTATGTGTAGTTGTTCTCTTCAGTTTACACCATTTTATATCACCTTCTTTCCTTTTTCTTTTTTTTTTTGCTAACAGTAATAATGCACTATGTCTCACCACCCAATGTGTTTTAATGTTTTTGGCCAAAAGGACTGGATAAACAATAACAAAACTATCAAAAATACATGATGTAAGAATTAATGGGTTATATTTAAATTTCTCGTAGAACATCATTCTCAATATGACTCTAGAAATGAATCAGGTGAAACTAGAAAAACATCAGCAATCTGTCATTGACACGTAGATCCTGAATTCTCTTGGTTCCACCCGAATTCTACAAATTTGTCCAACCCATGTCGTCTCACTGCTTCTCATTCCGGTAAAGAAATCGAAATACTCGTCATAATTGGCATCAGACAAACTTTAAATTTCGGTGAATCGTAGAATTTTTCCTTAAACGGAAATCCTCGGTGACACATATTTATAGCAGACGACGAAACCTGGCAATACCATAAATAAAAATGAAATATAACAGAAATTATAAAAATGTGACGACAAATTTGAAATTCAAAGATTCCTTTTCCATTTTTCTTTACTTTGCTTTTCCAACTATTACAAATACCTCCAATTCTTTCCCCCCTAAAAATCAAGTTCTCCTCTTTTGGCTGAGAAAAGTTTCTGATTGTGTTCCACAAAAAATTTTGCGATTTTTCAGATGCCATGAAAATAGAAAATCGAAGAGAGCGAATAGCTTTAGTACCCTATAAAACTTTGTCAATAAGACGTTCTTCCCTTTTTCCTGCTCTCTTTAATTGTGTTTAAAATGATTAGTAAGATATGATCGAATTAGAGCCCGGTTCTTGTTCCTCTTTGCAAATCATCCTCTCCTTGCACTTTTTGGATTAATGTACAAAGAAGAGCAGACTCGCTGTTATTCTCTGATATCACATCTGAATTCATAGATTATGTTGTTTTGTACTTAATGGAATAACAACATGACTAACTCTGTAATGATCGCAGAGTCGCTGAAATCAGTACATGTTTTCTACTAGCGTCGGGTGATTAAGAGATTTTGTTTTGGGGAACGTATATTCAAAATATATGAAGAGGAGCAAAATTTTCAGCTAGCCGATCTCATAAACATGTTCATCATTTCGTATTCTAGAATCTTCCAGATATTTTTGAATGAAACTTTGAAAGTTAGCCCATTTTTTGTCCCTTCAAATTTCGAATTCCAATTTCCAACTTTCTCTAGTTTAGAGTCCATTTTACTCCTCCTAAAATTCATTTCCAATTTACCCGACAGTTTCACGTGTGTGACCTTCAATGGCTTCCCTTCCAGCCGAATGACCATTCGAACTAGTAGTAGTAGCCAATTGCTTATCACTTGACCTCTGCGTCTCTTCTCGATAGATAGGGCTTTGCAAATTCCGTCTATTTTGATTTGTGTTTCACACCTTGAAACCTGCCCGTCACATGAGGGAAGCGCGCAATGAATTTCAGAAAAGGAAAGGGAAGTCAGACTGTATGTATTAGCTTAGGTACTGTTTTCTCTAGTTCACGTTTTCAAGAACCTTTTTTCTCTGTCGACTAGACTTCATCCTAGTCCCACCCACACTGGGAGGAGAGTAATCAAGTACGAGCCCCCGGAGGGAGGGTGTTGTTTCCTGATTAATCAGAAGGGGAGGAAAAAAAGTTGTTATTCCTATCAGTTTGTGGGACCCAAACAAAATAATTGAAAAAATAGAGTTTTTGGTGTTCTATGTTCTTTTTCCCTGTCGAATTTCACTGAATATCCTAGTACATAGAACACACTTTTGGTGTCCTTCGTGTCGGATGGAGTATATAAACTTCTAATCTTTTGTGTTCTGCCTCTAAATCTGCCGTTCCGTTTTTGCAAGGATTGCATGTCATTTTATCTTCTCTTCCCAAATATCTTTGTTTTCCAAGAAATCGTCTCCCCTCTTTTTTGAATAACGTAATTTACACGAACCATCATTATAAAATTCTTCCTTTCAGAAACTGTAAAAATGAGCATTACGATACTCAACGACCCTCAACTCTCTTCTGATGTGTACGATCTACTAATGTCAAGGACCTCTACACTTGGATCCTTCTGTGAAAGCAGCTGTACACCCAACTCCAGGATTATGGTATCCAACCCGTCTACCTTCAACATCACCTCTCCGGATTCTTGCTTTGAAAGACTACACCCTTACCGGAACAACGGATAAGGTCCCGATCGGAGGAGTAGGCAGCAATTCGCAATCAACCAATATCAATTCAGCTAATACTCTGAAGATCTCGGAACAAACTGTTATGTACATACCCTCACTCTCCCAAATATCTGTGTTTTCTTGCCAAAACGTGTATTTCCATTTCGTTTGCATTATTTTCTCTTCGTGATGTTTTCCTCTCTCCTGATCTTTTCTTCACTTCCATGAAATAAAAGTGTTTTGAGTATAATTGAATGGAGTATTAATTGACAATCGAAAAAAAGATCGCGAACATGAACATTTGATCTTGGTTCAAGAAGGTGTGAATCAAAGAGGTCACAAAAAATGAATCGTGGAGTCAAATGGATAGTCTCGTGTCCAGCGAAACATAGTTCGGATACATTGTTCCTGAAGTGAGATCTTTAGTTTTACATGAGTCAGAAGAAAACCTCTTCGGGATTCGTTCAAAACAGAAGAACTGTAGTTTAATGGAAGACCGTCTACAAAATGATTAGTCCACTGGGAATGAGTACCATCAATGAATAATTGTTTTGTCCCAGTCACAACTTGTCTAAAAACAATTATTAAGATCTCAACGAATAATGTTTTTAAGAGAATTGAAAAAAGAACATCGGAAATATACTGTATACACTCTGGAGAATAAGACGCAAACGTCAAGGTTGAGATGTAAGAAACAAAGTTTCAGGAAATGTGATACATCGGCTCAAACAGGGTGGTTTGAGGAGAAATCTGAGTATTTACAGTATGTCTGACTCTCAGCAATTTCTGTCATTTTCAATCACAGCAAGCAGTTTTTCTTTTTTTTTCAAATTTAAAACAGTTCCTGGGCAAACTTTTAAAACAGTTTTTGGACAAATGTATACACTTAAAAGTGGGAAAACATGGGGATTTTCCAGTTTTTATTTTGAAGTTACAATACTCGTTTTGCCTAGGCATCCTTAACATTTGGCTCAAAAGTTCAACTCGTCGACAGACTCATTTTTTATGTACCCATTATACACCCTGTAAATTACAGTTTTGGGTTAGAGCTTGAATTGAATTTCTGTCCCGCTTACATACCCACAGCATCATCATTGTTATTTTTGAAAAAGTTTCATCAAACATCTTTTTTTTTGGTTACCGTAGCTATCTTCATTTATAACACACAAAACCACACATTAGCTTAACTAAAAGAGCATTTCTACTCGATGAAATTTCAACCATAGCTCTATGAAACATCACTATTGCCTAAATGAGGGATCTATTATTAATATTAGGCTGCCTTCATAAAAGTTCTAGAAAATCAATATATGAACTTTCTCTATTAACCGTACTTTTATTCACACTGCTAAACTAAACTGCCACTTTCAATCAACTTTGACCACTGCTCAACGATTTTCTATCTCATAGTCCATACTTTCACACATTTCTCTTCCGCTTTCAGTACCTCCGTTGTTGTCCGCAAGAAAATTCTAGAGCACCACTTCCCGCATAGTTCTGTTCCTAATGTAATATACCGCAGTTTTATTTATTTATCAGCAACAACACCTCAAATCAAATTAACTTCAAGAACATTTATACTTTATGGAATTCCGACAACAGCTCTCTTGAACAACATATCCCCCTAATTATCTAGATTTCTCTTGAATTAACATTATTTACATGTCCAAAGGTTTGGGAGTCGAAATTCATCAAAGTCCACAAACACTTTAATTTCATTTTCCATAGAAATCCAACGGACCGTGGGAAGTCGTCCTCATCGTTCACGAGGCAAAAACTAGAGAACGCGGCTGTCTGGAATTTTTCCCCAAAAACTTGTATAATAACGTCTCATTCCTTAATTATCTCTTAATACAGTTTCACTACCGTATCAAAAGCTGGTTCTTCTCAATTTTTGTTTTCCCGGAATCGCAGTTTTTTGGAAGTTTCGTTCCCGAGTAAGAAATTAATTCCTTCTCTCAGCAGAACAATGTTTTTCGATGCTATGAGCTCGCTCTGCTACTGATAAACATGCCTCAAAACAGAGATCGGCTTCCGAATCCCACAAGACTTTCAATTCTTGTTATTCAAATACTCCTGCACTTAAGGTGTTCCAGACCGTTCTGATTCAGTCAAAACAAAGAAAAAAGTAATTTATTCATTTTTTTTTTCATTTGGATAACCTGTAACATAAAGTCAATTAATAAAACTGAAACCACTTGGTTCTCTTTTTTTTAAATTCACAGGGGAGAGGAAAATGAGGAAATAAATAAAATAATATTAATTTGCGTCCCGGTTATATCAAATACTGTTTTTAGCGATCTTTAGTTATTCGTTTGAAGTCCTGGGAACTCAAAGGGTGATCCTTGTCTGGATAGTGGCGCACAACAACTCTCGGTATGGATCCCTGTTGTCTCGTAGACGTATCACCAACTGATAGGCAGACTGGAAAAGACAAAATATGTAGAAAAAAAACTAAGAAAATTCAAAAAAGGGTCCGCCAACGGCTCTCCAGTACAATCTACAGCCATCGCAGTTACCTTATGCATAGTACCCACCAAGTCATAGTGAATCATTCGGAAAAGATTGGTAAACAACTTCGTCGGATCTATTTCAAACTCAATAACTTGACGTCCTGGAGACACCGGGCACGATGGGTTGTCGTCACACATGTCGTAGTTGCTTCTACAATAATATAAATGTGTTCTTCCGTTCTGCATGATGATGTGTGTTCATCGAGATTCTTCCAGAGTGAACAACAACTACTTACAGCAGCCCAAAACTTGGCAAAAACATCCACCCACATCCGAACCATCCGGTTGATCGTTTGAAAATCGAAACTTCCACCCCCAAATTGTCGTATCGTTTGTTGGAACTGCTAGTGACATCCAAGAAAATTCGAATGGGGGAGTTGAAAGACACAGGGTAGGCATCATCTCCATTTCCATTTGTTATGGCACCGCCGTGAAGTTCAAACTTGGTATCTGCAAGTGAATATGATATAAATTGATATCAAATCAGAATCGTACCATCTTTACACTGGAAAAAGGATGGGCGAACTCGGGTTCTGTTTGGGAGAGCAACACATTCTTCTTCTTGTTCAAGAGAAGAATCTGCCATCAGATATGGTTTATTGGGGGATACAATTTCTGGGTCGTCAGTGTTATCTTCGTTAGATCCAGCAGCAACTTCTTGATTGCTCGCATCTTGATGGCTTCCAAAATTTTTGATGGATCGGAAACGAGCTGGCTGAACTTGAAAACATTGCAGAAGTCAACTTTTGAAAACTTACCACTTCTTTTTCTGTTTCAGCACTATCCAACTCAACGTCTTCTGAACATGCAAGGGCTAGAGGAAATATCAAAAATATAAGTAGAAACCGATGTCTCATCATGATTCAGTTTGTCGAAATTTGTTTTGAATGAAGAAACTTTGTTTCTGTGGGCTCACCCGCAACCTGAGAGTGTATCGAATGTTTAGAATAAAAACACAGATGAGTGCAAATTGAATGGAGCACTCGACGCACGAAAAGGTGCGGGTCGGTTTTTGAATTGCTTCAAGGCAGCGGGAGGTCGCAAAAGGGCGCGGGGAGCTCTTTCTCTGCCGCGTTCTCTGTGCTTTATATACCGTCCTCGATTTTTTTGTAGTGCACCAACATGGGGCGTGCTTGAAGATCCGACAAAAAGCGCGATTCGCACCTGGTTCCAAGGCCTCCCGAATATCACTTGAGAGGAGGGGGCCCCGCATTTCTCGATCAATTTCTAATTAGAGCGAGAGAAAAAAGCGAGCAAAGAGGAGCGAGCCCACTTGAGATTGCCATTTTTGGCAACCAATGACTTCTCCTTCATCATCGACCCGGAGCCAGACAAGTTTTTATCAGACAATGAGGCAAATAGAGGACACAAAAATGTTGATAGCTGATTTATTCGACGAAAAAGGGGATCAAAAAAAGTGTTTCACGAGATGGGGTTTTTAAGTAACACAGGAACATAGAAATACTACGTCAAAGTCGATGGGTCGAGAGAAAATGCAAAACGGGAAGTTGAAGAAGTTACACGATAGAAAGTTGTTGAAATCACGGGTTCCAAAACAAGTGATTGCAAGAAAAAAGATCTTGGTAAAATGTGGATAAGAACGTGAAAGGGGGAATGGAAAGGGGTAAGTGAACGGGGGAAAGAAGATTTGAAGCAATTGAATTGCAATGAAGTGTTGATCATTCTATGATTGAGATTAATTTTCAATTAAAGCATAAAGATTAAATTAATTATTAAATTAATTATCTTCCTCGGAAGATCTTCTGCCTTGGTCTTCCTGTGCATAAGCTTCCGCGGCGTTACGAAGAGCATCAAAGTTGTCTGCTCCAGACTGATAAGCCATTTTTGCGAACAACGAGGTCGGATCATTGAGGAGGGTCAGTGGTTTGTCGAACTCTACTAGCTCTCCTTTTTCGAACACCTGCAAGTTGCGAACATTGTTTGTTTCCGAAAAGTTGCCGAAAATTTTCGGAAATCTCCCTCTCTTACCATTATCCTATCACTGTTCATAATGGTGTGCAAACGATGAGCAACAGTGATTACGGTAGCGTGTTTGAAGCTTTCTTGAATGGTTCTCTGAATGCACGCATCTGTGACACCGTCGACATTGGCTGTGGCTTCGTCGATGACAAGGATCTTAGATTTACGGAGCATGGCACGAGCAAGACAGAAGAGTTGACGTTGACCGACTGATAGATTGACCCCACGAAGACCGAGTGTCACATCGAGTCCTCGGTCTCTAGTGATAGTGTGCTTGAGCTCACACTGAAAATGTCAAGATTCTACTGGGTCTATCAAATTTTGAATCACTACCTTCTCCAGAGCATTCCAAATATCGGCATCTGAGTATTGGCTGTACGGATCCAAGTTCTCTCGAATAGTTCTAGAGAAAATTACTGGCTCTTGTGGAATTATAGCCATGCCAGCTCGCCGAAACTTGAGACTGATGCTATCCAAGTCCGCATCATCAATTCTAACCTGTCCACCACAATATTCTTTGAGACCAAACAAGACTTTGATGAGAGTTGATTTTCCAGCACCAGTTCTACCGACAACTCCGATCTGGAAATTCACAGTTTTCTAGGTTTTCAAGAAGTCTGGTTTTACCTTTTGTCCTTCCAGGATAACAAAATTCAAATTGTTGAGAACATAGGTCTCTCCATACTTGACTCGAACGTCTTCAAATTCAATTTGTCCTTTGGTTGGCCAAGCGTTCTTGAGTGAGTCATCCAGGTACGTATCGTGTGGTCGTCTCAAATCCTCCTCTGATTTGAGCTCGGTATACTCCAAGATTCTTTCAATTGAAACCATCTGTAACAAGAAACCAATGAATCAAATTCATTCCATGTTTGTATTGTCTTCTTTTTGCAACATTCGCTCTATTCATTTTAGAATAAAAGGTCGAGCAAAGTTTTCTCGGTAGGTGGGAGGTACGCCGCTCATTTGGCTCCCAATAGGAGACAAACATTCCAATTGTGTTTGTTGTGATGTGTGGAAAATGCGACAAACCACTTCAATTTGGGGGGTCTGATCAAGCGCTTGAACACTGACCAAAACTCTTTAAAATCATGATGTTTCACCCTGAGGGGCATAGTCAGCAGGAATCTCCCAAGCGCAAAAACCAAACCAGAAGAGACAAAACACAAAAAATAAACTCACTCCGTTCTCCAATTCCGCGCTCTGCCGCATTATCCACGAAAAAAAGCCACTCAACTGAACAGCGCACACAAGGCACAATCCAACTTCTCCGACTGTCATCGTTTCTGGAAAAAAAGGATTTGTTGTTTTTTTGGTAATCAGATACTTTTGTAAATAAATATGTTGACTTACCATATTGTAGAACAACCACAATAGCGACAATTGAGATGAATACCGAAACTAATAGGTCAATACAAATCCCGAACCACCTGGCCGAAAGAAGACTCATGTTGTATGCAGCCATGTACACATCCTGAAATAGAACTTTTCGAAATAGGGATTTCCCAGATTTTTTTCTTTTTGCATCAAACTACACTCACATGAAGGGAACAGAACTTCTCCATCATCTCGGCTTCCTTACGAAAAGCTCTAATTGTGGCCAAGCCGTGAACTGTGGAAGTGATAATTGTATTCAGTGGGGACCGAGCTGTAATTTACAGTATATCACTAAAACGATAGAATAGCTTACCTGCAGCTTCGATTCTTTTCAACTCTCGGGATCTTACTACATAAATTTTTCTACAGTAGTAAAAACCGAAAGTGATGAGAGTGCAAGCAAAAAGAACGATAGGTCTAACCATTGTAACCAATCCGACGATACCGAGAAACGTCAAACCGCCCTGGAAATCAGTGATGTTTTTACAATTTTTCTAATAAGAAAACTCACAAACACAAACTCAAAGTAGCAGAAGGACAACATATCGTCGCACAAGCCAATGTCTTTGGAGAAACGGTTCAAGATTGCTCCTACAAATTCTTAATGATGTTCTAGTCGCTAAAGACATTTCTTACCTTCCGAATTACGTTCGAAGAACTCCGATTGAGCGTTCAAGACACAATCAAACATCGAACTGTGCAGAACTCGAGACGCATTCAATTGAGCATATCGGAACCACACTGATCGAATAACTCCAAGAAGTGATACGGTAACAGTGATGACAATAAACGAAATCTCGTAATCTTTGAAAGTAATTCGATAAGTGAATCCAAGGAAGTCAATTTTTCTGTAGAACTCTTCTTTCGTGGTGATGTTGTTTGCATTCCACTCATCTAAATCCACTAGCCTGAAAAATCAATCTAAAATTTCAGCATCTATCCTTAATTAGCTTACCATTTGTTAAGCCACCAATCCACAAAGTTGTTCATAAATTGAGTGAAGAGCACGCAAATGACGAGAAGAACTCCGCATTTCAATGGGAACAGAACAGCATGAGTATATCTCCAGTAAACCATCCAAGAGATACTTCCACTTTTTCTTGCTTCCATATTTGCATCCGGGTTCTTTCTGGAGATCTTGGAATCTGATTCACTTCTCTCGACGGACATTTCTCTCATGTTATTGAAAATCTCATCGTCAGTGGCTTGCTTCGTCTTGTTCGGAGTCGGCGGAGGAGATTCTGGAGTTTTCTCGTGCTTGTACAGCTCATCGTCATTGTTGTCCTCTTCAGTTGCAGAAATTTGCAAATGGATGAACTCATCCGAGAAATTCGTTCGGAGATCATCCAGAGTTCCTGATCCGATGAACTTGTTGTTTTTCATAAGGCACACGGTGTTCAATGTATCCAGGAAGTGGATTTGATGAGTGACGAGGACAACAAGCTTATCCGATAGGAATCCACGGATAAGACTGAAAATGATGGTATGATTTGCAAGCAGATAACGAAATTTTGGGAAAGTGGAAAACAGTCTAGATCATTGAAATATAAAACTTAGGGGATCTGAGATGGCTTCGAATGTTATGAAGTGACCTGGATCAGAAAATTCTTCGAAACATACTGAACGTTTAAAAATGTTCAGTTGGTCGCAATTGCTGTTATGAAAACCCACCCTATACTTTAAGCTTAATTATCTCGGTTCCTATGAGAGATATCAATCAATTTTCAACTAATAAAATAAAGGTGATCTTATGACTAGTATTTTAACGGTGTAAACGTTTTCATATTTTTTTGAAGAAACCGAGACGATTGAGCTCAAAACGCAAATCTAGGGTGGGCTTCTTAGTTCCAAATAGAACAATACAAGACTAAATTTATCAGATAAAAAGAAAAAAGTGACTGATTTGGTATATAAATTATCATATACGACTTCAAATATTCATCAATTTTCACAGCTATTTTTCATCCTTCCAAATCAAATACATTTAACTGAAAATACTGAAGATATTCCAGCTTTTTTGAATTAATCATCTCAATCTCTACGTAAATCACTAACTTTTCGTATAACTTCCTTCCAACATGTGCGTCGACAGCTGACAATGGATCGTCGAGCAGATAGATATCAGCATCGGCATACACTGCTCTGGCAAGAGCAACTCTTGCTCTCTGTCCTCCAGATAGAGTTGATCCATTATCACCAACTATCGTCATATCTCCATTTTGAAGCTGACGAAGGTCTTGATTCAAAAGGCACAACTCCAATGAATTTTGGTATCGTTCAGCATCGTACTCATTCCCGAAGAGAATGTTATCTCGAACAGTTCCCGTGAAAATCCATGGCTCTTGAGCACAGTATGCAATTGATCCGTGAACTTCCATACGACCTTTGGACATTTTAGCCTCTGACAGCATTGTGAGTAAAAGCGACGACTTTCCACTTCCCACTGAACCAATTATACCGTAGCACTCTCCAGATTTCAAGTCGATCGTGACATCTTGAATACCATAAACGACACCGGATGATGGATTTGTCTCCTTTCTATCGACTTCTTCATTGTCGTCGGTTTTCTTCAATTCTTTGAGATTCTCCTGTTCCTCTGCCTCATCATCGTCGTACCAGACTGACGTCACGCCATTCAAATGAATCGATGGTGTATCCGTTTTAGTATCATCCAGAATCCAGGTGGCTGGAGTTTCCATGGAAGTCAATGCCATTTTCTCCTCTTTATCTTTTGAGTTGCCTTCAGATTTTTGAGAAGATTTCGGGGTTCTCGAGAATTCATGAAGCTTGAAAAAGCAATTGATGCGGCGACTGGTAGAAATCAATTCTCTTCCGAACAGCAAGCCGAGTGGTAGGAAAAGCGCGAAGGGCAAACGAACAGAGTTGTACAAGGCGGACTGGAAAAATGTCTTTTGAAATGTTTAGATTCTTGAAATGATACTCACGGCGGCAAAGACGCTTTTCGTTGATAGATCTTCCCCTGCGTACAGACAGGAAAATATGTAAACGAACAAGCCAATTTTTGCGGATATGAAGTAGATGCCCATCACCATTGCAGAATAGTAAGACGTTTTTCCGACAGCGGTAATCTCACGTCTAAAAAATACTACGTTTCTAAAAAAATAAATTGAAAACTCACTTTCGTAGCTCCAGAATTTTGTCGGCAAACGAGCTCTCCCAACAAATCATTTTGATAACTCTCATACCATTGATCAGTTCACTCATCACTTTCAAACGATCATCCATACGATCACCGATATTTTTACGGTTCACTCCGAGCTGGTACGAGAAATGAACTTGGAAGGTGACAATGAGCATCATGACGATGAATCCGAGAAGGCAAGAAATTCCAAAATAGTACCAGAGAATGAATCCGTAGAAGAACATGAGTAAAGGACACAGCCACACGTAATGTGCGAATAGGAAGGCTTGCTCAAGTTTGGCAGCGTCTGTATTCAAAAGCTGGATGATCTGTCCACTGTTGGTATCCGCCAAAGACCCAAGGGAGAGTCGAAGAGCCTTTTTGTAAAGGAGAACACCGGTTCCAACTTTCATTTGATTTCCAACATTGAGAAGACCATGGAAGTAGGGATGGTGGATAACGACAGTGACGAAAGACAGAACCGAAATGGTGATAGCAACTGAAAACAGGAAGATCATGACTGATAACTTTTTTCAGATTTCTTTACTTATCAAAGCAGACCAGAATGCAAACACTTCTCCTTCCTTTAAATCATAGTGGCTCATCAGTTCTCGGAGAAGCAGCGGCTGGGCAACACGTGTCAGTTCTTCCAAACAAAGGAGTAATGCATGAAGGAACACCGCAGATCTAATAGTTACATAGACACCATATAGAAAGTGACGGCCTTTTGCATCAGGGGAGTTCCAAGCGCTGTAAAAAAAACCATACCAAAAATCCTTCAGAAAAGGTTAATTAAAAATACGTTGCGATTTTTGTTACTGTACAACCAAGAATATGTCATATTTTCATTTTTATAGGGCAATTAATTATATTTGGAGTTCTGAAAAAGCCTTCCAGATTTTTTCATTTGAAAATTTCAGAAATACTGCACAAAATCAGAGTATCAATCTTACAATCGACAAACTTACGCAAAATTCAGTTTAATTGAGATAGTAACCAAAAAGGAAGCAACAATCCTAAGTGTTGCTTCTTTTAGAGAATTTACGATATCATAGTACTGAAAAAGTTTTATCCAAAAAAGTTCCCACCTCTCAAGTCTCGCAGACGCATGAGCAGCAGTGATTTTCTTTGACGGTTTCTCCAATAATTCAGCATCAGTCTTGGCGTGTTTCGTCCTACTCCAGTAAGTCCCAACATATGAGAACAAAATCCCACTCAAGAATCCAGCATTGTCCTCTGAACTCGGATGGAAATGCTCGACACTGTCCAACTCATTCGTCACCAAAACTGTCTTCTCATCGTTTTGTGGATCCTAAACGGAACAAAATTACCAATTTACTCTTTGTGTGGTCACTACTGCCTCATTTCGATTATTGTGAACACCACCTGCTTTTCAACAGGTGCACCTTTCTATTCGATACAAGTAAAGTAGTGGAAAATTTACCTGAATTACTGAAGCAGATGGTTTTTTATACCTCTACGCATTAATGGATCTATAATCGGTTCAGTGAGGTCGAAAAGTCAAGAACTCAAGGTTTTTCTGGAGAAAGCTCAAAAAGTTAATAAATGGCGGGTAATGGGCTATAAGTGGTTCATCATAACCTTGGTCCCTCCTCAATATGATTGTCTTGGTTCCTGTAGGAACTTCGACAAGTAACCCACAATTTTGATTGGATGTGGTATTTGAAAAATGTAAAGCATATCCGCCTGAGTGCCATGTACAGAAATCGCGCCCCAGTGAAGCGAAGATCTCACTACGGAATGTATCGAACTTTGTTGGTTGAGTATCTAATGGGCGACAATAAGAAAAAAAAGTGAGCTTTAACTTTTAATACTCTGGTCACATCGACGGCCACTTTGAAAATTTTGAACTTAGTCTGGCCTAAAAGTAATCTGCGGCGCGATAGCTAACCAAACATTATGGTGCCCTGCTAGCAGTTGGAAACCGACTCGAAAAATTCCAAATCAGAGTTTTTTTTTCTAATAACCAATATACGATCAAACTTGTATCAAAAGGACCGGCCCTTATATTGTCTCAAAGCACTTTTGGAGGGGCTTTTTACTACAGGGCCCTTCTATTTTTAGAACCATTTTTTCAACATATTTCATCCAACAATTCGGTGAATTCTTGTTTAAAACTTATGAAAATTTGCCGATTCCGCCAAAATTGAGAAAATTTTTGACAAGAAAAGATTTTTTTTTTAATATTTTACTGAAACTTGAAATTTCCGGAGATTTTTTGGGTTCTAATAATACAAGTTTTACGGTAGACTCCCACTGGATTTTTACTGACCTCTACGTCACATTTTGCAACGATCAAATTCTCCTTTTGCTCCAGCTCCAACCGCTCATTCGACATCCGAGGATTCGTAGTCGACATGTTTGAGATTCCTGAAATGTTGTGATTTCGATTCCAGAAAAAAACTGTGGCAAATTGAAAGCGAGGGAGAAGGTGAAAAGAGAAAAGAGTGCTTGCGGGGCAAACCACCACAGAATTGAAATGAACAGTCAAGGAAAGAGCGAATGGGAAGCGGGGCGGAGTCTTATTCTTCTTACCTAGCTAAAGAACAAAATCTCCGAGAGACGCAGCATGTGAGAAGAGCTTCGCAGAGTTAGTGCTCGAATTGTAGCTGTAAAATATGAATTTTAAGAAGGAATATCTCAAAAATGAAAGACAAGCGGATATGAAATAGGAAACCTTGAAAACAAAAGAAGTTGATGGTGAAGTCAGAAAATGTAATTGAGAAAAAAAAAATTTCTAAATTCAATGGAAGCACTGTTTGATCAGGGAGTAGTGACTCAGCCCGTTTGAAATCGTTTCTCAAAAGACTTAACCGATATTTTTTGAAATATTCCAAAACAGAGTACCTAACAATTCAGTTACTGATTGAATAAGAATAACAAATAAATACAGGAAAAAATTCAAAAATGCAAAATCTCAAACATATGTTTATATATTACGAAATATTCAAAACACTTACTAATTGTCACGAGACTTTGTAAAGAGGAAAAGAGGCGTGGTTGAAGGAACCCGTGATTTGCCTTTCAACCAGGTGTCTACGGAGATGGTTAAATCAGATCGAGAATGCAAAATGTTTGATTGGCAGATGTTCGAATCGAGATTAGAGTCCAGAAACTGAAACATATCAGATTTCGAAATAAGAACTTTCAGCGGCTCATGGTCTAGGCAGCAAAAACACCAAATAGTTTGAATTATTGGTCTTAAATCAAGGTAAGAAAACCTTGGAATGTTGGTTTTATCGCAAATTATTATTGATCTACCTACTGAGGAGAAGTGAGGAAGCAATAAAGTATATGCGATCGTTTCCTCAGGCAAAAAGTCTACAAGAATAGCTGGAATACAACTTTTGTGTTATTGTTTTTAGCTGAAAATGAAGAGTTTTTAATCTACAGTAACCGGAAAGATAAAAAAAATGAAACGTATTTTGTTCTTTCTCTTCTTTGAACGGAATGTTCCAAAATATTTAGAAAATAGTTTCCAGCGTCTCTAAGTCCCCTTCCCTTCAATCAAACAATAGTAATGTAAAAAAATTGTAAAAACTTAAAAATGTACAAGTCACCTCAAAATCAAAATGCCGGATTCCGAGAATGTTTATGCAAACTCAGAAACATCTGCCAGCTAGACAGAACAATGTAGCATATGACATTGCAAAAAACAATAACAGTAACAAGAAATTGATGGTTGGTGTTTAAAATTATGGAACAGGGGCGTGGCCTGAGATTTCAATCTTTTGTGGATAAGAAATAAATGTCGTAAGAAACATCAACTAAAGAGTTCAATCAGCATGATTGAGAAATAAACTTGGATTGTTTTTTTTTTCACAAAAAAAAAACGAAAAAAAAGCGGACCCAATCACGGAGAGTGCATTTTTCGGATACCTCCTAGTGGAGCCTCCTTTCAGTAGAAATCATCAATCTTTTGATTTCGTTTTTTTTTTCGGGATTACTCTTGGGAACCACGAATTCAAACCTCAAAGAATCGCTAGCGAAATACCAAAAAGCATATTATAGGGACTGAAAATCAAAAGAAATAGAAACTTGAAAAAAAAAACAGGAAAAAAAGCCCAGAATGAGATTTTTCCTGTTTGTAGATTTGAGAACAGTATACATATAATTTGAAACCTGTAATAGAAGTGTCCCCAGCCTGCCAACTTTGAGCTTAATCATCTGAATTCCGTTGCAATATATCAAAAATGTGCATTGCGACGAAAATGGTTTGCGAACTAATCATGATGTATAATTATTTATTTATATCTGATTTAATTTCATTCATTTTCAAACCTTTTCGCGAGAAGAAATTGCGAAAAAAAGCGAGAAACAATTCAATTATCTTGATTGAAAAGTGTTCTGAAAAAGTGTCCCTACTTTTTATAAGGAATAAAAGAGGAGCCAATCATGCTGAGTGCAGTACTGAAGGATTTCACTAAGTGAGCCTTTTTAGAGTGAAAATAATAAATCCGAACTCTTGTCGTTTTTTTTTAAATTATTTCCCGGAGAGCAGCCAAAATTCAATTTCGAAGATTCCAAAGGAACTTGAGGGAAAGAAAAAAAAGCAAAGAGGATATCAAAAGATTTGAAAAAATTTGAAGCATGGCAAATTTCTAGGACCGGGATCTCCAGTTTTGTGCAATCAAACGTGTTGCGATATCAGGGTGGGTCTCATTATATGATATCATGAGAAAATTTTTGAAAAATTAGTATTTTTTATTTTTAGAATACTGAAGTTCTATAAAAAATTCCCGATTAGAAGAACCTTTAACCCCACACTGCAAGGTTTGAGGACAAATATCTCGGCACCTGTGAAAGATATAAAATAACAGTTAACAAATAAAATGATTGTGATTTTGTGAAGAATAATTTATCAGTTGACAACTTTTTCATATCTTCCACAGGAAATCAGATAAATTAGGTCAAATTTCAAAGTTAAGGGCCATCTTTTTCACGGTAATTGAGCTCAAATTGTACGTAGGATTTTCCTAGGGAAACCACGGTATATTTTTTCATTTTAAATAGGAGGTTTTTCACACTTCTTTGAAGAAAGACTTTATTGGTAAAAACTATAAAGTTTTTGAAAAAGTACAAATCCCTCGCGAAGGTTCTCTATAAGACCTCTTTTTCACAAAATTCTAATCACGTTTGAAAGTTCGGAACATTTTTCACGGATCTACCCCGTTCAAGTAAAAGTCATAAATCTTCGGATTCTTTACTTCTTGAATCACTTTTCGGGAAGGACAAATTTAAATTTTAGGGATGCGCTAGCATTTATTTTCGCTTCAAAAAATGAGGAAAAAGGGACTACAAGTTTGAAAAAAAAGTGATAGAAAGAAGAGAAAAGTTCCGAGTTCTTTGAGATAATTAGATAGTCCAACTAACAACTCCTTCATACTGCACTTTTTGCACCATTATGACCACAAAGTTCAGCTTAAGTAAATCTTAAATGCCTCGTGATGAGTCGTCATTTGGAACAAGAAGTTTTGACGAATAAAAGAAGCCGGTTTGGATATGTGAGCCTTCCCCCGTAGGAGAAGAAGAAAAGGAAATAAATGAGGGTTGAGCAGAGAGTGTCCTCTCATAGAAGAGCATGAACATCAAGAAAGCGACCAGCAAAATGAAGACAACGGGAAGACGAGGATAACCTTACTAGCATCTGCTTCTAAGGTTAGGAAAGTAGACAGCTGGTCAAGTGGCTGGGGTGAGAAGGGGAAATCAAGGACAATAGAGGGCTTGATGTTTTCGAAACTTTTCGTATTTTTTTCTAATTTCTCAGGTTATGTGGAAATAAGAGACAGACGAACACACACAAATAGGTGGCTAGGGGTGGCAAGAGGTGATGAGAGAACCGAGAAAAAAACTAGTGAGCATTATGGAACGCTATGTCTATTGTGTGCACACAAATGTAGGTGAGAAAAGACATTTTCCCTTTTCACTGTTTTTGTATCTTCTTATTCTCTTTCTCATTTTTTTCTTCTTCTGTGCAGTTTTCCTTCCATTTTTTCTTTTGAATTCCTTAAGGTATTTTGTATTAAAAGTGTTGAAAGTTTCAATACAGAGAGAGGAGAGCAACGGGAAGAATTTCAATTTAAAAATGATGACACATGCTCTTGCTCGATTTTTTCATTTTGCACACAACAGGGAGAGCTCAGCGATGACGTTCTAGAGATTTGCAGACACAAGGGGTCTTCATGGCTCAAGGAGCACTAGACATTATAAAATATTCTGGAAAAGAAACATGAAATAAAATATGGATTAAAAAATTGAGAAACAAGATATTCAGAAAACTAGATTGTTGGCAAAAAAATTTTTATCGGCAAAAGAGGAAAATGCTATTTGGGTTGGCGGGAAAAAATTTTAAACCTTTTTATCGGTTTTACCTGTTTAAAAATTCAAAAATTCAAAATTTATCTGATAACTTAAAATTCTCAAATTTGGCCCAAAAGAGTGCAAAAAAGCAATATTAACTTCTTCGACCCGACGGGCGCGAAGCATATGTGAACAGCTGCTTCAGTTGTTTAAAACTCTGCTTTCCTTGAAAAATAATACTAACTCGCTCTCAAAAACAATTTTTCAAAAACATTTCAACTTGCTTTGGGCTCTCAAATGAATTATAATTGAAGTGTTGAAAAGCTGGATGAAATGAGAAAGAAAAAAGAAAGAGAAAGGTTGTGGCGCCTTGAAAATGAGGCATAATCGCAAGAGATAGAGACACAGAAAGGGGTCCCGTCGGCCGGGGCGTATTTGAAAAAAGCCGTCGAGGCGCTTTGAACTTGACGAAACGGATTAGACAGAAACTAAGGTGTATATAGAACGGCGACTCTTTTTGGTGTATACGAAAATGAAGCGAAAAAAAATAGAGAGAAGGAGCCAAGGATTTGTTAGAGTTGTTGGGTTACCAGGATACGCGTTCGTCTTTTTTCCCTTCCACGTTGGAGTGTTTTTCCCGCGGATTTTATGGGCTGACTTTTTTTTCCTATTTTGAGAGATGTGTATATTTTCGTTGTGTTGTCCAAGCTTCCCTTTTCAGATCCCCACTTCCTTAAGAATCATACCAAAATCCACAAAAAATTTGGAACGCTTCACGAATTTGCGTGTCATCCTTGCGCAGGGGCCATGCTAATCTTCTCTGTATTGTTCCAATTTTAGTATATGTTCTCGGAAGAACACAAACTGAAGAGTCGCGTCTGTTTATATACCCGGCACTCGCCCAGCAGCCGACGTTTCTCACTCGAGCCTCTTTTCCCTCTCTTTCTCTCTACACACAACACACAACAGAGAGGCAGGCATCACCCTCCGCTCACTCTTCCCTATCCAACGTTGCCTTTCGTCTTCTCTGCCAACTGACCTCGACAAAAGACCACTAGAGCGCAGGCAGTGCAACAAAAAGCGAGAGAGGGCGCGCAGATAGTCAGTCTACCAGCGACGGCACGGGTCTCAACACGAATTGCCCGAATCAAAGACTCGTCCACGACCGCGGTGAAAGACCACTGATTCATTGGTCTTTTCTGTACAGATTTTCTGTGTTAAAACCGTACAAAGGCGTCGTCGTTTCTCATAACTTTCATTCATTCCGATATATTTCGTGCTCAGCATCCGGTGTTCACGTCTTCTCGTTGCAGAATTCGTGCAACACGAAGTTTTGAGATCCGTTATTTCGTATTATCTCTCAACTCCTTTCCTAAACTTCAAAAAATTGGTTTCCAGGGATGGCCGCTGTCGACGTTAACCAAACAATCACCGGACACAAGTCCGCTGTTATCCGTAACTACTCCACCAACCCAAGACTGGTTTACCAGACCGTTTCCGGAGTAAACGGACCACTTGTCATCCTCAACGATGTGAAGTTCCCACAATTCTCTGAGATCGTCAAGATCACACTTCCAGACGGCTCTCAGCGTTCCGGACAAGTTCTTGAAATCTCCAAGAACAAGGCTGTCGTCCAGGTAAGATTTAATTTTTTTCTCAAATAGGAAAAGAAATTCATTTTACGTAACAGGTCTTCGAAGGAACATCTGGAATTGACGCCAAGAACACCATTTGCGAGTTCACCGGAGATATTTTGCGTACTCCAGTCTCTGAAGATATGCTCGGACGTATTTTCAACGGATCCGGAAAGCCAATTGACAAGGGACCACCAGTTCTTGCTGAGGACTTCTTGGATATCAACGGACAGCCAATCAACCCATGGTCCCGTATCTACCCAGAGGAAATGATCCAGACCGGAATCTCTGCTATCGACGTCATGAACTCGATTGCCCGTGGACAGAAGATTCCAATTTTCTCCGCCGCCGGTCTCCCTCACAACGAAATCGCCGCCCAAATTGTGCGTCAAGGAGGTCTCGTCCAGCTTCCTGATAGACCACACGAGGTCACCAACTTCGCTATCGTGTTCGCTGCTATGGGAGTTAACATGGAAACTGCTCGCTTCTTCAAACAAGATTTCGAGGAGAACGGATCCATGGAGAATGTGTGCTTGTTCCTTAACTTGGCCAACGATCCAACCATCGAACGTATCATTACCCCACGTATTGCCTTGACCGCTGCCGAATTCCTTGCCTACCAATGCAGCAAGCACGTGCTTGTCGTCTTGACTGACATGTCCTCATACGCCGAAGCTCTTCGTGAGGTTTCTGCTGCTCGTGAAGAAGTGCCCGGACGTCGTGGTTTCCCCGGATACATGTACACTGATTTGGCTACTATCTACGAGCGTGCCGGTCGTGTCGAAGGAAGAGAAGGATCCATCACCCAGATTCCAATTCTTACCATGCCTAACGACGATATTACTCACCCTATCCCAGATTTGACTGGATACATTACTGAGGGACAGATCTACGTCGATCGTCAACTTCACAATCGTCTTCTCTACCCACCAATCAACGTACTCCCATCCCTGTCACGTCTTATGAAGTCTGCTATTGGAGAAGACATGACCAGAGAGGACCACTCCGATGTGTCTAACCAGCTTTACGCTTGTTACGCTATCGGAAAGGACGTGCAAGCCATGAAGGCTGTCGTCGGAGAAGAAGCCTTGTCTTCTGACGATTTGCTCTACCTCGAGTTCTTGGTCAAGTTCGAAAAGAACTTCATCTCCCAAGGTAAGATATTTGCATAGCCAACGAGTTTTAATTTTCTGTTTTTTTCAGGACACTACGAGAACCGTACCATCTTCGAGTCCCTCGACATCGGATGGCAACTCCTCCGTATCTTCCCACGTGAGATGCTCAAGCGTATCCCGGCAAAAACCATCGACAAATACTACCCACGTGGTGCCGCCAAGGAATAAGCTCAGATCTGGAACTGTTTGCACAATACCGACTTTGTCTCATCATTCCATTTCTCGCGATACTCTTTTCAAAATTGACTTAATTCTCTTTCAAGTCACCTGTTTTATAGTTTAGTCACACGAGCATGCTCCTCATGCGTACTGTGTCTCTCTCTCGCCAACCTCAAAAGTGATATATATTATTTTCAATCTTGTCATATAGAAGTATATTCAGATTTTTGTGTTAGTGAACTTTTTCCCGTCGAACCCCGCCCCAGTTTTTGTTGTATGTATTCACTTATTAATGCAATTGTGCATTGTACTCCCGTGATAGCCAGAATTTCACCGTTGTTCTCGATTTCTTAAAGCAATAGTAGGTATTAAGCAAGTAAATAAATTGAGCTATCACAAAAAATTGTTGTTCTGAAGAAGAATGGTTGGTCCAGGAACTGAAAAATGTTCATGCAAATTTGAGTGTGTGGTTTTTACAGATTGAGCTCCCGAAAGTCTGTGAAGGTCAGAAAAGATGAAGATTCTGTTCCAGAAAAACGAAACATGCTTCATAATAGTGAATTAGAAGTATTCAGCGATTCACCAATGTCTTCATTTTTTCAAAAAAATGCCGTATTCACTAGTCAACTTTGAGGTAATTTTTTTCGATTCTTTGAAAGACATCAAACAACTGTCAATTGATAGCATATTATTTAGTTTTTGCGCAAAAACAAAGATTTTTTTTGATCTGACAAGGGAAGTGTTTTCAGACAGGCTTTGAGAATTTCTTGAAAATCGGTACACATATACTTTCGGACATGGTGAATAACGAGACGACTTTTTTTTTCTCCCCGTATGTACCTAGAAGCTGAAAAAATGCGTCTGAAATTATACCCCTGAAAACACCTCTCTTTCACGCGTTAATTCTCCCCCTTTCTTATACAAATTAGTGAAACAGTGATAAACAGCGAAGTGTGGTGTGGTGGGGAAGAGAGAAGGATAGTAAACTGACTATGGAAAAGTTCGATCCCTCTGCCTCGAATTTTTTTTTGTTTTTTTTTTCTGAACACTCTGGAACTCTCAAAATGTTGTATGATCTTTGGAAGAAAATTTTCAATCATAATTTCGTTTATTTAGAGAGAAAAGTTCAATTTGGACTTGTTTCGAAAAATATCCAAGAAATATCTTTTGCAACCTTCTTGAAACACTTCTGGAAAGCCTCATCTACTTAAAATGTCTGTCGAAGCCCCTCGATTTGATTATATCGGGTGTGGAAAAGTGATAAATCTGTCAAGAAGTATGTAAATCTATGTTTTCACAAGATTTCGGTGCTATCGGGTGATTTTCGAAGGACTACGATTCATTAAAGTTTCAGAAGAAATCACTTGATTAGGATTTCAAGATGGATATAGGCTACCAAATTTTGCGGAAAGACTCATTTTATCGTTTTTATACGTTTAGAATTTGTTTTAGCACTTTTTGAAAATTTTAGAAAAATTTTAAAATTGTCAAAGGGGGGTACCCCATAGCCATATTTTTTCAAAAAAAAGTTTTTCTGAAAAATAAAAAAAACTCTACCAGGTTGTAGAGAAATCTTCAAAAATAAGATTCACATTCAAAACTTCCCGAAAAACTGTTATTAACCCCTTCAAAAATTCACTCAAAAAGTGAGAAATTAGTACTGAAATCACTTTAATAGCCCATAACTTTTTTGTGAGTGGATACGGGGAAAAACTAACAATAGCACTGTAATCAGCATGTTCGAAAGTACCATAGACCAAAGTTTCAAGAAATTCTCAAAGCCTGTCTGAAAACACTTCCCTTGTGAATTGTTTCTTTCAAAACGATATAAGTTTTCTTAGACCAGTTTGAAATGGTTCGAATTTCACGTCATGTAGTTATTTTACCTATACCACAATTTTTGAAAAACATCCATCCACGACGTTGGCCTAAAAATCTGTATGAAAAATAGCGTTTGCTTCATTGTTTAAAAAATTTTTCTCTGACAGAAAATAAAAATTCATAAAATCAAAAATTCACACATCAATAACATTGGCCGGATCATTGTCCTCGTAGTTGTTCCGACGTGTCGGTATACCTTCCAAATCCTTCATAAGTGTCTCCATGACATCAGAAGTCTACAATTCGGAAGTATCAATAATGATATTCAAAATATTAGCATACCGGTTCAACGTTGATTGCTGGCAAGCGGCGGCTGCTAACACTACTGGTTCTTCCGTGAATTTGAGGTTGTTCAATCTGAAACGAAATTTTCATGTGAAACATTTTTTTTCTGGGTTTTACATCAGTTTTCAAAGTCTCCTTGGTGGGTTCTCTCTTATCCAAAGTTTTAGTGACGTAGCTCATTAGGCGTTGAGCTGAAATTATACTGATAAGATACGTGCCTTCTTTTCCGTTGGCAACTCACAGAAACGTCTTTTACTTAGTGTTGTTTGCGTTTCCGACTCGTCGTCACTATCGTCAAAATGAGGCGAACTTCTAATAATCGAGCGACGAGTTCGCTGAAAAAATAGTGTTGTTTTTCTACGTCAGCCGTAGACAAGAATGTTCACCTGGTCAAACGTCGAATTACGTCGTTGTTCGTGGAATGTACACCATATTTTGAGCAGACACAAAATGAGCCCGGTAGTCAGTGATGCGAAGAAGATGAGAATTACAAGGAAGACGACAAGACCGTATATGGAGTGATCCGTGGTGTCGGCGAGTTCAGTAGTTGTTTCCATCTGAAAAATCAAGAAAAAACATAATTTCTAAAGATCTGATTTGTTGACCAGATTCGAATTCAAACGTTTATCTTTTCCGGAATCTAGAGTAATCACAGAGCATTTAGATTAATTCAATGAGGAAATTGTAAAAGGAAGATGCAATTTTCTAGATTAGAGAAATCCAAGAAAAAATCTGCCAAAAAGTCAAATGCTCGCCGAGGAACGGAGGAGGAAATCGAAAAAAACAGAGATTAAAAGATAGAATAAAAGCGTTTTTGAAAGGATCAAGTTCCAGAAAAGCATTAACAACATGGAAATATTCATATGCCTATATCTACAAACAGATGCAAAAATAATCCAAATGAGACATTGAAAAGAAAGGAGTCTTCATAAAAAATGTAGTGGTTTTCAGTCTGACTCACAGATAGAGTACATGATCTCTTACACTGAATTTTAGATAGAGTGTCGAATGGTTTCTGAGACTGGATGATGTTAGAATACGCTGGTTTCTGCGGAGAGCTAAAAAATCTTTCTAGATGGTCCTAAAATGGATCAAGCTTAGGAAAAATGAAAAATAGAGAAAACAGGGATGTCGTATCAGCAAGAATACATTCAATAGTACGCTAATCTAAACTTTAATTCCGAGCTCAATTATCTTGGTTTCCGTCAAAGACATAAAAAATCTGTCAACTGGCCGAAAAGTTGTTCTTGTGGTAAAAATTGTATCGTGTCACAAGTTTTTGATATTTTTCAACTATTGAAATTATTGAATTCCGTCAATCTTATAGAAACATACATACAGACTTATTAAAAAATTAGTTTATGCAGTCTGTTTTTAAAAATTTGAGTCGCATCACGAGTCATGCTCAGCTGGAAGTAACGATACGTTTTTTTTCAGGAAAATTTTAGCTCTTCAGCTAAATAATTCATGGGTACTAGTAGTTCCAGAAGAGTTGGTTATACTTGTGATAGATTTTTCTGCGAACTAAGGTCCTGAAGTTTTCAAAAGTTTTGAAAACACTTTTCCAACATCACGTGTGATAAACAAGTTCGGATAGAATTTCCAATGAGGAATTTGAAAACAATGATAACTTGAAACTCACTTCGACAACAAATTTGTTACATGGACTATCAACGGGTATCATGCCATCCCATGCCGGTCTTGAAAGATGCTGAAACAAGAAGTCATGCGTTGGTAATTAGGAAAAAAAGATGGACAACAAGAAATATGAACCCCAGTCATCTCTCCTAATGAGATCTGAAACTCAAAAAGTTGGAAACATCGAGGGTGGGCGGAGTGTATGGCACAGTGTCAAAAATTTTGAAGAAATGAAGAAGAGGATGAAAAGGAGGAAGCGTCAGAGATGATGACGACAACAAATGTATTTTTGTGGCGGGTCCCCCGTCCAGATTGAACCAATTCGGAGAGAAAAAGGGTACACTGACTTATTTCCCATGGCCCTCTCTACTCGTTTGTCGCGTATTCACTCGGGGACTTTCTAGTTTATTTGTAGACTTCTGTGACATCAATCCGTCATGGAATGTTTGGAAAGATGAGTGATGAAAGAGAGTGAGAAGAAGAGTCAAAGAAGATGAACGAAAATGGATAAGGAACCCGAGAAAATTCATCGCACACACAGGCTGTATGCATCTGACAAGATTGCTCTTTCAGAGAAAGAAATGCCAAAAAAGTTAGCCAAAAATTTTAGTTCCTTCAAGTATTCCAGAAATCTAGAATCCCACTTAAAAAAAACAAGAATAAACAAGGGAGATTGTGGAGATATTCAGAAAATTTGCTCTGCTGAGGAACCGAATCAGCAGGGGTTTTTTCTCTGATGGGTGAGAGGAATCGCGTGACGCCTAACGAATTCTCAAAATCTCATTAGTAGAGAATTTCGAAAAGAAAACCAAGATTCACTATCGATGGAAATCTAGTTCGGAAATTGAGATTTTGATTCCGAAAATTTGTCAACCGCATGGTCTCCGGAAGCAATCAAGTTCTCAAGCCGGAAAAGATCATCAAAACAATGAACATTTGAGTCATGCTCTCATGTGAGCATTTTACGAATTTGAACTTTACAGATTTCAAAGGATATGAGAAAAGGTAAATACAATGTGTGAAAATCCGAAATTTTCAAGAAATTTTCAGACTATAAAAGCAAAGTATATGCAACGGAAATACCTGCACAGCCAACAAACTTTGATTGGATTATACATTTTTATTTTATATGTTTATGTAATTTTTTGATGCCTCAAGTTTCTTGATGCTTTGAAAGAAAACATATGTAATACTTCTGGAATGAAGATAAAACTGAAATTTATGATATTTTTGTTTATAGCTCGAACTCAAGTTTCGAATTTAATTTTTCATCAACACAATTTTTTTCGAAAAAAAAGTTGTTTTCCATTTTGAACATACAAAACGTTTGAGTTCACTATTGTAGCATAAAATACAAATTTCGAGCATCTTGCTCCATTGCAGCACTTGACACATTTTCTCACAATTTCTCTTTTACCATTGTAATATTTGAGCTTTTTCTCTGAAAACCTTGAAAAAATGAAGCTGTGTATGATTATAGCGGTCCGAGGAGGAACTAACAATTCCAGAAGGATCAATAACGGAAATCATTCACAAATCATGTTTCTTATCCATCTGTGGTTTTTGATTTCTTTCTTTTACTCTGAACCAATAAAAAGTATTTCTTAATTGATGTTTTATTCTATAAACGATTTTAAATTCTTTCTAAAACTCCCGACTCTTATTCTTCCTAATGGGGTTATTCAGCTAGGTGAAAAACCTGGATATCTAGATAAAAAACATGGTATCCAGAAAAGGTAAACATGAAATAAATTTGAATCAAGAAAGTCCTCAAACTACCGCTTAGGAAAAAAAATACAGAAAGAAACTGTGCGGCGCTTTTGCAATATTCCCGAAGGCACAGCAGAAAAGGGGCGTGGCGTTGTTATTAGGAAACAATTTGATTGTTTACGCGTTCATCTGCGCGATTTTTCGATTTGACAATAGTGAGTCATGGAAGCGAATAATAATATTCCTGACATCATTCCTGAACCCTCAGTGTCAGTTTTCATTCCGGACTGTATTTCCCTTCTCCGACCGCTTTTTTCCTCTCGAACCGTTATTTTTACTTCAAGTTGTTATTTTATCTTGAAATTTTTCAATCATAGCTGTTCCAAACGTAGTTCAAAGTTTTAACATTTCCAGAATTATGAATATACTAATTCACTTCAAAAATACAAAACGTTTAAGTTCACCATTGTAGGATAAATTGAAACTCGCCTTTCTAAGCAAAATCACCGCTTTCAAAGACAATTTTTTCAAGTCCGAGAAGGTTTCAAAACAATTTTAAATCCTTGCCAAATTTCCCAACTTTTATCCAATAACAAGGTTAAATCAACAAACTTTCAAAAATAACGTTCATGAAAATACAGAAAGAAACTGTGCGGCGCTCTTGCAATTTTCCCAAAGGCACGGCAGAAAAGGGGCGTGACATTGTTATTAGGAAACAATTTGATTGTTTACGCGTTCATCTGCGCGATTTTTCGATTTGACAATAGTGAGTCATGGAATCGAATAAAAATATTCCTGACATCATTCCTGAACAATCAGTGTCAGCTTTCATACCGAACTGTTATATTCTCCTCCGACCGCTTTTTTCTTCTCGGACTGTTATTTTTACTTCGAATTGTTATTTTATCTTGAACAATTATTATCATATCTGTTCCAAATGTATTTCAAAGTTTCAAAATTTTCAGAATTATGAATATACTAATCCACTTAAAAAATACAAAAAGTTTGAGTTCATCATTGTAGAATAAAAATACAACTTTTGAGCATCTAGCTCCAGTGTAAGAGCATGTGAAATATTTTCTGATGATTTCTCTTTTATGATTGTGATCTTCCATCTTCCTTGTATATAAAACACTATACGCGTCTGTTGTTCCCGGTGCCATTCGATTTTGCAAAGCTTGAAAAATGAATATAGAGAGTATATATTTACGTGAACCTTTACGACAAAATGACGAGTGAAACGACGAAACAGTAAAGAATTAGGTTAAATCGCACCGGAGGCACACCAGCTTGTTGGTGTTTTAGAATAAAATAGCGATCCCAGGAGCATAAAGAAACCGGAATCATTCACAAATCTTGTTACTTCTCAAATTTTGATTTGTTATGGGCTATTTTAGTTTTCTCGAGGGCAAATTATCATTCGCTTTCATAAAAAATACCTATATTGCTATGCACAAGATACGTACATCAGAAAAAAGCCTACTTATGTTGTGTTGGTGTTATTATCACTAACATTTCAATAGTTCACAAGTTTTTGGTATCCTTACAGAAATTGAGATCTCTTGCTTTCTTCATTTTACAGTGATCTGTTTTTCAATTGTTTTTGAAGCTTTTTCTCCGAAAAAAAACGTTAATTAGGTGAATTCCTTTCGAAAACTTTCGGCTTTATTCAACTCAAACAAAATTAGATAAAGAAATAAAAAAAAATAGCTCATGTAAAATACGAAAAAACTGTGCCGCGCTTTTGCAATATTTCAAAATGCACACCGGACGAGGGGGCGTGGCATAGTTATCAGGAAACAATTTGATTGTTTACGTGTTCATCTGCGCGATTTTTCGATTTGACAATAGTGAGTCATGGAAGCATAGGAGCGAATGATAATTTTCTTGATGTGATTCATTCCTGAACCCTCAGTGTCGGCTTTCATTCCGGACTGTTATATTCTCCTCCGGCCGCTTTTTTTCTCGAACCGTCGTTTTTACTTCGAATTGTTATTTTATCTTGAACAGTTTTAATCATAGCTGCTCCAAACGTAGTTCAAAGTTTTAACATTTCCAGAATTATGAAGAGACTAATCCGTATTAGAGATTCAGTATTGTAGTTGACAGCTTTTTTGTATGGACTATAACAAAAAACATATAAATCACAAAGAGTTTCATTTAACTTAACATTTTGAGAATAATCGAAAAATACTGAGAATGTCTTCAAAGACTTCAATGTAGACGTTTTTCACAGAAAACTTAGAAAAAATACTTTGGCTTATAATGCAGGTTTCCTTCAATCTGGAATTCCACCCACCTTCTTGTAAACTTCCCATCCTCCTACTTTTATGCGTTTCCAGCGAAATCATTTCATTTTATCATCGATTGTTTTTTCCGAGAACAACACTGCTTTCTCCGTATCTCTTCATGCTTCTCTTTTCGGGTTTCCAATTTTTTCGTATTTCAGTTTCCAGCCAACAAGCCTCCAAAATGTTTGTCATGCGCAAGGAACAGCAATTGGCTGAGTACTTGCTCAACATGCCGCTCTGCATCTTCTGCAACAGTTTCCACAAATCCGAAGATTGCCCAACTGTGGTGGATACGGTGAAGAGAATCGAAATTCTGTTGAAGAAGGAGTTGTGTCTCGTCTGCATGAGTCACAATAGAATCCTTTCGTGTCCAAGGGAATCGGTGATCTGCAACATGTGCAACAAGATGAACCACCACGTCGCAATCTGCTATCTCAAAGATGTGAAGGTCCAAGAGGAGAAATAATTTTTGCCAAAACCTTCGAATGCCTATTCAATTTTGTTTGATTCATTTTGGCCAATTAAATTGGAAAATTATGTTAAACATAAATGTTTTTTTTTTGAAATAAAGGAAAAAAAAAGAACATCAACGATTTGACCAAAAAGTATTTCAGAAACGAAGCAATGTGGGAAAAATTAGGTTGGGAGATTTTATCGAACTTTTGTTTTTTGGAAAAATTTATTTGAAAAAGCAGTGATAATCGTATAAAACATTGATATATAACTAACAAATAATATATTTCCTGATTGCATAATTAATAATTATTTTCTCACTATCTATATAGGCCATAAGAAAATGCTGGAAAATAAGTACGTTCCAGTGATTGAGAACTTTAGTGAATTACAAAGGTACATACTGTCAATTAGGAAATATGTTGAAGCCCACTTCTACTTTAAGTCCACCTATAATAGATGCGCACCCTCTAACAGAAGTTCGTCTAATCGGATATTGCAGACATTTTTTATGTTCTTGTGACTTTAATTTTTGGTAAGTTCCTAGGAAGGAGATTCAGAAATAGAAGCCTATGGTTTTCAATTTGAAAAAAACGGTATTGCGTGTGTCCAAAGTCTAGTCATAGCTTATTTCGGGATCAACACTCTTCTCATTCAGTTCTGTATGAACTTTCCTATTCCTTCTATTTAAGTCTCAATGTCAAGTCAAAATCTTTTTCATCAGCTGTTGTTTCCTGATTTGATTGTTTTTAACTTTTCATCCGTAAATCCCGCCGTGTTGCTGAACGAATGGTGCAAAAACGAAGTTTTGAATCAAACGACGCTTGTTTATATCTCTTTATCCACAAAATAACTTTCATTGATTCACGTGACCAACTCAACAGTTGTTCCTTGGTTTGATTTGTTTCTACTTCTGGTAAAAAAGTATGGAATCAATCTGAACTTCAAATTGTAACATTCGAATTGTTACTTTTCTATTTTCGCCTCCGTTGAGAATCCAAGCATTTTGTTGAAAAAAACGCTGTCATGATTCTCCTATTTTATTTTATTCCGCTGCTGGGCTTTCTTTCAGCCGAAACTACAATAATTCAGTCGCCACGTGCAACCAATTGGGGCGATTGGAAAAACTGGAAAAATTGCCCGGATGGAACATATGCTTACGCGACTAAACACAAAGTGGAAGAACCTCGAGGAAAAGGAGACGACACTGGACTAAATGCAGTGGCCCTTTTTTGCAATCCGCTGAATTGGGGTAAGACAGGGGATCATTTTGATTATTCGTGTTAATTTTTTGAAAAAAAATCGAATTGCGTTTCAGCTACATACAGCACGGAACGTGAGATTCTGAGTGGAGAAGGAGGCTGGGGAGATTGGAAGGCTGTCAAATATTGTCCAGAAGGCTTAGTAATGATTGGTTTTGCACTTCGCTCTGAAATTACTCGACGTGGACAAGATGACGTGGCAGCTGACAATTTTCGTGGCTACTGTGGAACACCCGACGGACCAAGAGACCAGAGCCAATCCTTTTCCGGTGACACTCCCGGATGGGGTCATTGGACAGAAGATAAATTCTGCCCTCAAGAATTTGCTGTTTGCGGAATAAATACTTAAATCGAAAATAAACAGGGCGGAGGTGACGATACGGCATTGAACAATGTGGACCTCCGGTGCTGTCGAGTGCCACCTGTTAACCTTTCTTGTACTCCCAGCTACACATTGGAGCAACTCGCGGAGTACGATAATCGGCTTGGGGCTGGCACAATTCAATTCCAATATCAGAAGAAAGTCTCGTTCAGCAAAACAACTGGATCCACGCATACTGTTGGTCGAGAGGAGAAAAATGCAATTCTATCAAGTAGGTTTTTTTTCAAACTTGCTGTTGTTTCACATTGAGTCCAAAACTGACGATTTCTGTCTGTCTGTGAGCAAAATGAATCATGAACACGTACAAGTCCGTTTCTTGTACATGTGAAAATTTAAGAAGAGACGAAACAATTGTTCGACTGAACATAGTAATTATTTCAGGAGTGACGACCGGGGTAGAAATCTCAACAGAAGGAATAACAAGTGGGCTGAGTGTATCAAAAAAATCTTCAGTGAACACTGAGCACAGTCATGGCCATGAAACCATTTCAACCGACAAAATTCGAACAATGCTTCGAACAGTGATGTCAAACGAAGAGACGGTGAGTGGTGCGTGGTCGTTTTGGATAGAGATTTCATTTTTCCATATCACTGAAACATACAACGTTCCCGCGAACAAAGGAGTGATTATTCAACAATTGTTCATGACATGCGGTAACATCAAAGTGGGATTACTAAAAGTTGTCATCAGAAGCAGTTAGAGTTCAAACACCTAATAATTGGTTGTCCGATTTTTCTTGTCTGTGCCTGCTTTGAGACTGAATTTTTTCCTTTTTGGAAATATGTGAACTTTGTACGATAATATTTGTCAGTCAAGAACTGCAATCTAGATAAATTTGTTGAATATTAGCTAATCAAAAAAATTGACTACAATTTTTCAGCCAAGTTGAAGTTTTTTGTCCAGCCCATTTGTGTCACACTCATAGTAACTCAGAAACAGTTGGATTTTCTTTCAATTAATTGGTCCATCTCACAAACAAGTGGAATCATGCTCGGGGTCAAGCGAAACAATCTCTTTTTTCTATTCCGCAGTGTAACATTTACACACACGTTCCCACTCTTTCCAATCGGTATAAACATCCTGAAGATTTGTTGGAAACATCAGTTGAAAAAATCAGAAATGATCCTTTTCCTTCTCTTTTTCTTCATTCTACAACTACTTCAATGTTCATCGGCAAGACCGACGCTAAATGAGGTAAAAGGAAAAAACGAGTTTGGCGAATGGAAAAGCTGGAAAAAATGTCCCACGTTTATGTATGCCTATGCTGTCAGATATGAAATGGATCAAGAGCAGAGAGGAAGAGTGAAGTCTATTGCATTTTTATGCAAACCACTCAGCTGGGGTGAGTCTATTGCTTCTTGATTTTTTTTTTCAAAAAAATGTTATGACAAATTGCTGTAAGAAGTACAATTCCAGAAACACATAATCTCCCAGATGAGCTTGCTCTAGGAGATCGCATTTCGGGAAATTGGAAAGGCATTACGTTTTGTACAGAAGGCCATTTTCTAACTGGTCTCTCTTTTCGTTCCGATCCAGAAAAACATGGGAATGAGAGCAAAGCGATTGACACTATTGACACTCTTAAAATATCATGTGGAATTTCAAACGTTCAAAGAAACAGAACAGACTCAACTAAGGACGAATATCTCGGATTGGATCATTGGAACAAAGGCAACTTCTGTCCCGCAGGGCATGCAATTTGTGGGATCAGACTCAGAAGGGATCAAGTTAGCGATAACGAATCGGTTATCAACATTGTGAAGGTTCTTTGCTGTCGGTTGCCACGAGTCAATCTGTTTTGCGTTCCTGAGTATATTTTCGAAAGACTCGCAGAATATGATAATCGAGAAGGGACGGATACTGTTCCAATTCAATACGAGAAACAAACCCGATTCATCAAAACTACCGGATCTAATTTCACTGTTGCTCTGGACGAAAAAGAGGCGATTCAGAACAGTAAGATTTTCGAATATTTTAAATTTGAAAAATTATAACGTCCTCTGTTTTTCATCAGGGATACCATATGGAGTAGAAGTGATCGTCGAAAAACCTGGAAATGCGTCAAATATAACCGTGATAAACCATGTATACGAAATGATTACGAACATTGAAGTTATAAAAATGGTGGGGAACGTAATATCAAAAGAAGAAACTGTAAGTGTTCAAAATACATTTTTGTGAACTGCCTTGATGATTTTATAAAACGCCAGACTGCATTTGTACTTTGATTTCATTCATTTCAATTTCAATACAAGATATGAAAAATCAACTGATAGAATGATTTTCATAACATTACCACCACTTCTATAGTTTGCAAAGTTTTGATATCTTGTTCTCAAACAGAGATAATTGATCTTCAATTAAAAATGTTGGGTGGCATTTTAGTGAAGAATTCTGTTTTACAGATTACCGAGACCTACAATGTGCCTGCCAAGAAAGGAATCATCATTGAACAATTGTTCATAAAATGTGATAATATATTGGTGGGACTTCCAAGGATTGTCATCAGAAGCATGGACAACGTGAAAGCCGAAAATTTTGATTCTTAACCGAAATTTTTTTGCTAATTTTAGTGAAATAAGTACTTTTCTTTTTTTTCTCAGCAGATATTATTTTCAATTAATTATTGTGTTGTTTTTTTTTTCACCCAGTTATCTTTATGCTTCTGAGAATGACTTTTGAAAATACAAGTTTTTGAAAATAATTCGAATACAGTAAACATTGGATAAAAAAGAAAACACTCACTTTAAAATGTTTCAACTCGCCCCAATCAAGTTGAAAAGCAAAATCAACAAGAAATAAAGCAATTAAAACTAATAAAATCCCAATAAATAGAGCGTGACTAGTAAAGTTTGAGATGGAACTAAGGTTCCAAAGCTCCTTATCGATCCTGATCAGGTTTTTTGCTGTTTGCTGTGTCTGTTATGACAGCCGATGCAGCTCATTTCCTGACAGATTTTTGGTTTTCGATGTTCCATTTCCTCACCTTCTGCCTCTGTCACATCTAGCACTTCACCTTTTAAAATTATTTATTTTTCTTGATTTTCATCTTATGCAGATTTTAGTGCCCAATTCGTGATTTTCTGCGGTTTTTCAGCAATGAGACGCAAAAAACCATTCACCAACTTCATTTATGCGTTTTCGTTTTTCCTAGTTTTTCCAAACCGTCTACTTTCGTTCCGTCTCTGAACACTGCCAGATACAAGAAGTAATATCGAAAGAACAAACTGTGAGTAGTTTGGAGTAAAAAAAATGAAAAATATTCCATTTCCACATATTACTGAAACGTACAACGTGCCCGCCTACAAAGGAGTAATCATTCAACAATTATTCATGACATGCGGTAACATCAAAGCGGGATTGCCGAAAATTCTCACCAGAAGCAGTTAAAGTTTGAACATCTAATGATTGATAATCCAATAACTTGATTTATAAGCCTGCTGTTCATCAAAATCTTCAATTCCGTAGTATAAAAACCTGTGTTTGAAAGAAAATGAGTTACGTTCAAGTTTTTTTCCATTATTTGTTGTTATAGTCACTATTCATTTGATGAAAAACATTTGAGAAAATGCCTGAATAATTTGAAATAAAACAGTATGTTCGCATGAATGGAGTTCGGCATGAGGTTCGGAGCACAGACTCACGCAAACAGTGACTCAGGCAGTAAAATATCTGTCATTGACAGAATTGGTTTGAGCATCCAAGGATTCCAAAGAAACAGAAATGCAATGTCACCACATATTCGTTTCCCAGTCAAATATTTTTTGACAAATCACAAGGTAGACATCAATAAGTTCTACAACACAATCTAATTTGTGGAGCAGATTCTTGTTTATAAAGAAAGTTACGGACCAAGCATTCCGAGAAACCGTTTAGGCGTGGCACTGCAGTTTTTTTCTATTGTTTCTCGCCAACTGAAGAGTTTAGCGTTCAAGGCGTTTTTCTGTTATATATTTTTTTCAGAAATAAAATGCAAAAACCATTCACCAACTTCTTTCATGCGTTTTCATCTTTCCGAGTTATCTCAAACCGACTTCTTTCCTTACGTCTCTGAATACTGGCAGATAATTCTGAGGGTAAAAACAATAAAAAAGTTTAAAATTGGTGAAAAAATGGTAAAAAAAGAATTTTGTATCCTTGAATTGTGTACTTTATGTTCTTTCATCTCAACTTAAAAAAAAATCACTAAAGGTTGTTTTTTCACACTTTACAGCATACAATTGTTTTCTAAATTTCAATCCGTGACTTTTGCATTTTCTCTGGATCAGTGTATCTTTCTTGTAAACAAAGTAATAGAATCAAGTTCTTCACGTTAGATATCGTTTTCCTTTCCACATTGAATTGCAACATTTTCTGGTGATTTATTTGAGATGAATCAGCAACAGTTGTTCTTTTTCTGAATTGTTGGTCCATGTGGTAAACAGAATCAAAATCAAACTACACACACCATGGAGTTCCCGCCCATTCAAATTCTGTTAAATACTCGAGAGGTTGGTTGAGGAGTACAGACGAAGCTAGCCATGATTCTCCTTAAATTACTCCCATTACTAGGATTCATTTTCGCCGAGACTATAGAAATTCGCTCACCACGCAGAACAGAATATGGCGATTGGCAAGGCTGGAAAAATTGCCCAGATGGAACGTATGCTTACGCGGTCAAGCACAAAGTCGAAGGAGACCAGAGAGGAGGAGACGACACCGGATTGAATGCAGTAGCCCTGTTTTGCAATCCTCTACATTGGAGTGAGTTTCATTTTGATTCTCGAATTTGAATGAGTTGAAAAAAGCGAGTAATATTCATAACAAAAATTGAATATTTTTACAGCCACTTACAACACGGATCGCGAGATTCTGAGTGGAGAAGGAGGTTGGGGAGGTTGGAAGGGTGTCAAATATTGTCCAGAAGGTTTGGTAATGATTGGTTTTGCACTTCGCTCGGAAGCTGATCAACGCGGAAAAGATGACGTAGCAGCTGACAACTTTTGTGGATACTGTGGAACACCCCACGGGCCAAGAGACCGAAGCAATTGGATTTCGGGTGACACGCCCGGATGGGGTGATTGGACCCAAGATCAATTTTGCCCTCAGGGATTCGCTGTTTGCGGTATCAACACTCAAATTGAAGGCGATCAGGGCGGCGGTGACGATACGGCATTGAACAATGTGGACCTCCGATGCTGTCGGGTGCCCGCTGTCAGTCTTTCATGTACCCCTAGCTACACATTAGAGCGACTGACGGAGTACGACAATCGACTTGGCGCCGGCACTATTCAGATTGAATACCAGAAGAGAATCTCGTTCAGCAGGACTACAGGAACCACTGAGACTGTCGGTCACGAGGAGAAAGAAGCAGTTTTAACAAGTAAGAGGTTTCAAAATTTTTTCAGTTATGTTTTATCCGTTTTTATCTAGAATCTGAAAACGCTTTAGAAAAACTTCAATAACTGATTATTCTAGAAGTGACCACCGGAGTAGAATTCTCAGCCGAAGGGATAGTGAAGGGAGTAACACTGTCCGGAAAAGCCTCAGTTAACTATGAACACAGTCTTAGCAGTGAAACAATTTCGAGTCATCAAATTCAAACAATGGTACAGGAAGTGATTTCGAGCGAAAAAACTGTGAGTGGTGTGTAGTTTTCTTGAAATAAACTTCCATTTTCTCAGATCACTGAAACGTACAACGTTCCAGCCCACAAAGGAGTAATTATTCAACAATTGTTTATGACTTGCGGTAACATCAAAGTAGGATTGCCAAAAATTGTCACCAGGAGCAGTTAAAGTTTGAGCATTCGATGATTGATAATTTCGTATTTCTTCTCTGAGCCTGTTTCTAGTTATCATTCTATATTCCGTAGTTTGAATACCTGTTATTCAGAGAAAATGAGTTTCTGAAGTTGTTTTTTTCTTATTTTTTTTATATTCACTACATTTCCGATAAAAACTTTAAGGTTGTTCGGAAAGTTCCTGTCATTTTTAGCGTCAGATACATTCATTTCAAAAAAGGTCAAAACGATGCCGGATAAATCGAAAATAATAACCATTGATATCAATGATTTTTGCCTAACGTTCCATCAAGTAGTTGATGTCTTCCTTTCAGAACTATGGTGACCGCAAATCGAAATTCAAGCCAACCCAATTTTCGATATTCCATTTTGAAGTTAAATTTTTCAATCAAGGTGACGTTGGAAATGACTGGATGGGTGGTAGTCGGAAAGTGCAAGGCTCGGGGTATACGTTGAATAAAGCAGAATTGTCCAGTAATGTCCTGCGAAGTCTGTCTGCGTCTTCCTTCGTTATGTCACATGACAAGAATAGGTATCGGTCGTAATAGTAAAACCATCACCCAGCAGCTTCCAACAATCCTCTTCTTGGTAGAACACCGTTGGTTTTTTGGTATATCACTGAGAGGTGTATCTCTTATTGATACATATGGAGTTATAACTTTCAACTACTATATTTTTTTATACGTGGCGTTTTTTTTATCGAAAATTCAATTTTTGAACATTTATTCGACGAAGAATGAAAATCAATTATTATTCAAACCTCATAAAAAGCCAAGCAAGAAATGCAAAGAAGCCGCAGCCAAAAAAAATTGGAAAACATATTTTGTAGGAACCAAGTAGACTATTGCAACAACAACAGACTATTGCAATAAGAACAAAGTTGTGCAGAGTTCAGATCCGCCAAGCCTTTTTTGCAAATGGAATTAACTCTAGTTTTTCCCATGTCAATCTTTTCATTCTCGGGTCATTCGATTGTTGAATGAACTGTTCACAGCTCTCACCAAAGTTGTGAGTGACCGGTGGATTGAAGAAGTCGTCAAAATCGTGATATACTCCGGAAGGATTGTGTCGATTTCCTTTAGAACTTAGAATCCTGAGGTTTGAAAGATGTTAGAATCTGGAATTCCGAACACAGACTCACTCAAACAATGACCCACGAAGTGAAGTTTCTGTAGTTGGCTGAATCGGTTTGAGCATCCAAAGACTTCCGAAGAAGCAGAAATGCAATTTCGCTCGACTCACCAGCGCATGAATAAAACGAAAATCATTCATGATTCCCAATTCTCCTGAAAAAAAGAGTTATCGAAAGTTCAGAAACATGAACACGTCTCACTCATTGGGTTGTTTCTAACGAGGCTGAACAGTACGACATCGAATTCTTTCCCTTGAACATCGTACGGAAAACCAACAATGGTTTTCCTCGAATCGATCCAATGGAGATTGTAGCTTGGGAGATGGTTCAGTTTTTCTCGGATTTGTGCTTTCTGTAAAAAGATAATAAATCAGCGATATAAGCCTATGGATTATTCTTACTTGTGCTTGAGTAGTCACAAGAATGGCAATTTGAGCAGGATCGATTCCATTATGTACCAAGCTCTCATAATAGCCGATACAAAGATCAATTTCATCTGTAAGATACTCTTCGTTATTATACTTTGAAAAATTCAATTTACAATTATTGATATAGTCTTCTTTGACACATCTCTCAAACCCTTTCCCGTCTTCCATGCTTGTGTCAAAAGCGGCAATTTTGCGTTCAGTGGCTGTGTTAGGATTCAATCTTGGTGGGTTTCTAACATCATGAATACATCTGCAACCTTTAATTCTTGAATCAAAAAAGAGCAATAGACTCACGAAAGCTCACTCTTTGTACAGAGTGAAAATTTTATGTCATCATTCGGGTACAGATGATTGACTGCGATTACCATGGTGTTCTTGTTTCGATGGTAAATCGTATCCAGACGGATTCGGTTAATATTTGGTTTGCCCTCCAGTAAACAAGCAACATTCACGATGGATTCATCAAAATGTTGTCTGAAATTGCAATTGTTTTTTTTCTAGTGTATGAAATTTAGCATACGGCTCGATGGATTCTGTATCTGGGTATAGATGCATGTCGCTCGCTATGACAAATCTTGCTTCCCTGAAGGCATCCGGAACTTCCTGCCTGGTCTTCACTTGAAGTGCATCGTCTGAACGAATATGTTCCGTATTAGGAAGTTGACTTAAAGCTTACCGATGATGACAAGGGATGGCTTGAGCAACCTTGTGAAAAAAGGCAGGAATGGCGAGCCAGCTAACGCAAAAAACGTTACTATTGGTTCCATTAGTTTCTGTGAAACATTTTTGAAATTTATAATACAAATAAACCTACGTTGATCCCGCTCAATGAGTCTGTGACGAAATTGCTCAGTAATGTTCTTTTGAGGCTTTCAAGCTTGTCTCTGGAGATCGTCCCTTTGTAATACATATTCTCCCACATTTTCTAAAAACGGCAAAAGGTTTTCTAAAGCGTAACAACTACTTACTATAATTTTTTGAATCATTCTCACTTCATTCATTCTCTGAAATCGTTGAAAAACTTCAGTTTCTGAGCAAAACTCTGAAAATGATTTGTTTGAAATAAAATGTCTTTGATTCTTAAGCACTCACGGTCCCGTTTAACTTCCCCGATGTTTCTAATTGCTCCGTGTTGTAGCCATTCTTTTCCGCCGTGCCGGAAGCTCTCATACTTCTCGAAAATGACATTCAAGGAACTTTCGTTCGGTGCCAGTACTAATGTATTCCACATTTTTGGTTCCAAAACAGGGAGATACGCCAAACAACGGGTTTTTCCGGTACCAGGAGGTCCTTCAAGCAAGACCAAATCTCTGCTCGCATTGCCTCCCATTTTCAAAGCAAGCATTTGATGATCGTCAAATGGGAGATTCTCATTAATTTCGGGATCTTCTGACAATCCATTTTCATCTTGTTGACTGAGTTCTTGCAAAATTCCTCCCATGGTAGTCATTGAAGGGTGCTCCACCACACTACGATTAAAAGCTTTGAGACGATAAATATCGTCAGTATTGAAGCGATGAAATTTATTGCTCTCATGAGATAGCACAATCATGAATCTCTGGGAAAAAACCGATCATTCAAAATAATGACGACTCCAACTTACGTTCGAGCCACTTCCGGAAACATCTGGAAGTATGGTTCCGAACAAATGGGTTCTAAATTCTAAAAGCATTTGAGCTTTCCTTCCTGAAACAAAGCATATAATTTACAAAAGCCGGAAATTCAAATTCACCATAATCGTCATCTTCAAACTCGCCAGCATTTCGGTCGCATAATCGTTCGAAGAAGATAATACCATCTCCGAGTTGGGACAAGTCGTATACTCGGAAGCGCCCGAGATCTTTCATGTCTCTGTTCAATTCCTGAAAATGTTTCACAAATATGAGTCGACCTAAAATTGAAAAATCTGTACCATTCTGGCGGGCAAATGTTGATCTCAGCAATTGCTTTGATTTTCCAAATGATGAATGATGATTTCTAAAAAAAAAGTTTTTATCAACTTTCAAACATAAGAAACCAGAAAAAAAAAAATTTCGAGATACATTACTATATATTTAACGAGAAGAAACAAAATCGTCAATGGAGGTAAAACGACTGAAATCGAGAACTATAAAAGGAAACTGTATTGCTACCTTCATTGCAAATAGTATGAGGTGGATGAGAAATCACAAAGGGAAAATGAAATGAGAACGAAAAATGAATTTTTAAACCAGAAGGTCTGTGAAGGAGTTTACGATAATCCCGTAAAAAAGTCGATAAACTGAAAACAATCACCCAGTCGAAATGTGCCATCTGCTGATGCACAAGATAATCCAATAACCTTGCGAGCGCAGATTCAGTGCTTTTTCATTTTTTTTCAATTTATTTTCACGTTTCGGGATGATTTCGCAGTTTTTTGGGCGGGAATAGAAATTTGAGGGTTAATTTTCTTTTATTATATTCAAAATTTATGAAACACGTGATTCCGAGATTCAAGAAAGATTATTGAGTTTTAGACAAAATAGATAATTTTGAGTGAAAAGCAAATTACTTTGTAAGAAAGCTGTACGTGTTCTCACGAGTACTACAAGATTTCATTTGCTTTGGGACCAAAGTACTCTGAGAACTGCATTGGTGTGACCGTGGCTATATTTTGGCATATATGGTTTATTGGCTAATGAACACACACACAAAGATAAGAAGCCCGTAGGGCTTATATAGTACCATAAAGTGGGAGGAGTTTACAATAAAGTGATGTGGGAAGATAAAGAAGAAAGGGGAAAAGTGAGTCATGTGAAAAGCAATATCTGTAAGAGCACATTATTGCATTCTTACAGTTGTGGGGGATACAAAAGAGCAAAGAACAGTGACGTCATGTCCAAAATCGTTCTGAGCTTAAAGAATAACTACGAAGTAGTACTCGTTTCTCGAGTACACTCCCGGGGGAATAGAGAAAAAATGGGGGAAATTAGAATTGAAGCAGAAGTTATGCAGGTACACGAGTGCCAATGTTGATCCATGATGACGATTGTCCTGAGGCTGATCCGTGTCCTTGAATGATGTTGACAACTTCGTTGAGAGTCCTTCTTCCACTTTCGGTTTCGAAAGTCTCTCTGAGGAGAGAGGCTCCCGGGGGAAGCGGATGGGAGTCTGGAAAGTATCCGAAGGTAGATTGGTCTTGTCCGACGTAGAAATTAATTGGAACATGAAGATGTCCAATTGAAGTTCGTGGAAGGTGATGACTTGTCCACTGTGTCTTGTAGCCAAAGACGAGAAGTCTGAGGAAACGAAAAAAGGATGAAAATGTTCGTTTTGGTTCCTTGCCAACAAACTCTGGCAATTGTCCGACGGAGTTGTTTCCGAAAAAGTTTTGGATCAGAAAGTTGGTCCATTTTGGATTTGTGGATCGACGATGGTCTTGTCCACTGGATCCGTTGTTGCTGCTTGGTGTTGAACAGCTTTCAACTCTGAAACTCTGAAAAAAAAAATATATATTGTCCGGCGAGATCAATCTCTGTTTGTCCATAGGTTGGATTTCGGCTTCTGGCTCTTGTCCACTGGCTCTTCTGCTCTTGGCCCTCGATGGCTCTTGGCTCTTGGCTCTGGGCGCTCGGCTACGGCATCTGTTATCCGTTTGCTGTCCGAAATGTCTCCAACTTTCTGGTTCAGATGCTGTATCTGAAATAGGTTTGTCCCAATGACTCTTTGTCCTTGAAACTGATTTTTCGTTCTTTGGATTTTAATCCGAAGAACTGCTTGTCCCGATAGATCGTCTTGTCCTCGAAACTTGTAATTTTGCTCCTCAGATGGTCGATCTGAAGAGCTTCTCGATGTCCTGTTTGGACGGAGATTGTCCTTGATCCCGACGAATATTGTCCTTTGTTCCAGGAAGTTGAGTTGAGGTGGTGGTGGTCCATTTGTTGCTCGCCGTACTGAGGAAGCAGGTCTGCTCCCATCAGCGCCACGCGGGTTGGAGTCCGGTCTTGATCGCCAGATGCACCATATTTTGGCATATATGGTTTATTGGCTAATGAACACACACACAAAGATAAGAAGCCCGTAGGGCTTATATAGTACCATAAAGTGGGAGGAGTTTACAATAAAGTGATGTGGGAAGATAAAGAAGAAAGGGGAAAAGTGAGTCATGTGAAAAGCAATATCTGTAAGAGCACATTATTGCATTCTTACAGTTGTGGGGGATACAAAAGAGCAAAGAACAGTGACGTCATGTCCAAAATCGTTCTGAGCTTAAAGAATAACTACGAAGTAGTACTCGTTTCTCGAGTACAGGCTACTGGGCCGAGATTTCACCCAAGCGTAACACAAAAATATTGAAATTCTAAAACTTCTCTTTTTTACTGATTTTCCTATCTCTGAAAGTAGGAAGTGAATGAAACAGTTATTACGTTGGGCTTCAAAAGCTATCGGTTTTCAAAAATAGTTAGATTTGAAAAAAAAAAGTTCGTACGGGACATAAATTTTCAGATCCCTGCCAAAAAAAAACCGCTTGAAGGCAAAGAATCATAAAGAGTTTCCTACAAGCGGGAATTCAGATCTGAATCAATAGAGCTGGAATGAGAATAATCTGATCAAACAATCAATATGGCAAATTTCTCAAAACAAAACACCGTGTCCATGAAAAATTTATTTGAAAATTAGTTTTCTCACCGCAAATTGACTGAAATGCGCAAAATTGGATCTTCTTCTTCCCAAGGAATAATGATGCTAATTGCGTTACATGCTAACAATCAATTTGCATTTAATTTCCTGCCTACACTCAATTTGCTGATGTCAATCTCCAAAAGGAAATTATTGGATAGAAATAGTACAAATAGTTATCCGAAGAAATCTCAGTCTTACTATATAGAAAGTATGCAAATCGAATTATTGTCAGAAAAGCACGCGGGGTGGTGAGAAAGAAACGATTTCTGTATTTGCATTTTTTTCTGTTTTTTCCCATCCAAGTTGAGCAGTGAATCAAAAAATCAAACAAAAATCAAAAGATCATTACAGTGAGTGAGTGATAGAGAGTGTTTAAAGCTCATAGGTCTTTGAAAATTAACTGAAAAACGTAAACATTGAAAGATTTCTTTCTGGAATATTTTTTGATTTCCATCGAATAGGAATCCTAATTATGAAAATAATAGAAACAACGTTCGGTGAATTTTCACGCTCCCATTTTCGTTTCTGTAAAAGTTCAGTAGTTTTTTACAGAAGTAGAGAAAATGGATTTTCCACAGAAACACTTTATGAGACTGCCCTCCGGCAACCGACTCGGAACAAGAGTACGATGTAAAAAATGCAACGAACTGAGAAGACAGGGATAGAGCTCAGTTCCACTTGGTTGAGCTTCATCTTTTTTCTGAACCTTTGCGTGTCTTCTTTCTTCGACGGATAGAAATCTCATCGTTCACCGACATCTATTTTGTGGAAAAGCAGACGAAGTTCTCAAAAAAGTTTAACTATTGATTTCGTACTTTCGAAAAAAAAACAGATGTGAAAAGCTAGATTTTTAAGGGAGTTGGAATATAAGTTCGCTCGCGTAAACATTTTAGAGAAAGTTTACTAGTGGGAAAAAGTTCCCTGACATGTGTGCGAAAAATGTTTTTTTTTTCATTTCTGGGACAGCGGCGAAAGATTCGTGATGATTTGAAGTTACCCTATTATGAATGGACAAATTAAATTATAAAATGTTATTAAAATTTATCGAAGGCAGGATGAGTAATCAAACATTGTATTAGGTTGGCAACTAAGTCTTTGTGCACTTTTGTTTTTCTCGTCTCTCTTAAATGAGCTAGAACAACAACATGTGTGTTGCCGGATATGGTATAGAGGATGATAAGGTTGTTCACAATAACCATCATTTCCCCTGCTCTCATTCCGCTTACGAACGGGATGCCCTTTTTGATACCCCCTGTTTTTTGAGTGAAATTTCTGTATATTGTTTACATTTATTTCTAACCTGAAAGTATCCGATATTCATCACCGACTGGTGGAAGTTTACAAAGACAATGTCCCCATAGAAACGCCATGGTAAATTGGGTTGACAAGATCAGGAACAGGGACTTTTCAATGAAAGATGAAATTTGTCCTGGCTTCAAGATTCAGACAAGCTGAGAGACCTAGTCGAACGGGACCCTTACCAATCTACCCGTAAAATGTCAATCACTTTAGGGGCAACCCATACTACTATTGAAAATGGATTGTTAAAGTTGGGAAAGACAGAAAAAGTTTGACGGCGGATACCTCACCGTTTTGATCAGTTTTGATGTGCAGCGGCGAGTGGATATGAGCATGCAACTTCTTACTCTACTCGGGAACTTCGAGCGGCTGAATTATATTATCACCTTAGATAAGAAGAAGGTCATATATACTAACTATCACGAAAAAGCCCAATGTCCTGACTTCGATAAACAGCTAGCAGACGTCATCAAACAGAAATATAACCAAAAAACAGGGGTATCAAAAGAAGCAACCTGTTCTGCAGGGGAATGAGAGCAGGACAATTGACGGTTATTGTGAACAACCTTATAGTCTTATATACCATATCCGGTTACACGCATGTTACTGTTCTAGCTCAGTTAAGAGAAAAGAGGAAAACAAAAGTGCACAAAGACTTAGTTGCCAACCTAATATATTCATTTCATTCAATTTGACAAAAAAGTATATCATTTGAGCACAAATTTACTATATTCTTTCCTGAAAATGCAACTTATTATTCAATAGGTTATTCAAGTAGGCTCGTTCTTATAGGCAGTTTTGGAAAATTCGTTTAAGCCTTATATTCATTCAACACTTTTTTAATTCGAAATTCTGAAGAAAAATGCATTACAATTGAAATCACCTATCAGGGGTGGAATACTCGCAGTTATAGAAACCGAAAAATTTGCTAGATCGGTGTCAATTTGATTTTCTCAAAAAACGAATGAATGATTTTCTTCGATAAAGAAATCGAACAGGGTAGCGCGCCATGATAAATGGGCAGGAAGATAAGATTTTTCCCAAAAATAGATATGAACAAGGTTTCTGTTCATTTTTATTTTTGGGAGCGGATTTTGATTTTACTAGATCTTTGGAGAGAAGAGCAGCATCCGTGTGGGAGAAACATCAATTTTGTGTTCGATGAAGCACCATCGTCTTTAATTAAGGAAAAAGGAAAAACAGAATCAATCTTGATTTCTATCAAGATGCTGAGACACTCGGCTCTCTGCTTGCAACTTCCGGTTGGAAGTTGAGCAGGGGCGTCAGCTTTTGGGCGGATCTTGGTCTGGCTTTGAACTGGTTGTCCATGTCAGAATTTTGTCGAATGAAGATAACGGAGAGCTAACCAGAGGTGATCGGGGTTCAGTTTGATTTGGGTCGAATTTTCGTTTTCGATTTTACGCCCAAGAAGTACTTGTTACTTGGCTTTGCTTTTTCAACTAGATATCTGAAATTTTTCGTTTTTTTTTCCGCAGGGCTTGTAGAATTCCATAACTCTGAAAGTAGGAAACAAGACTCGCACGCCAATTGTTTATTAAAACAAATACATCGGGAATGGGGTCTGAATACAAAGGAATACATTCTTGAAAACGAAGTGTCCAGAAATGAAGATCCCAAATAATCCAGAAATACATGACATTCGGCGAACAAAAAAGCATATGAATAGAATATTGCAATGACTTTGCGAGAAACAGTTATACCGAGACAGAGAAAAAGCAGAACATTTGTAAACGGACCGCAGGAAAAGAAAAAAGAAGGAAACATGGACCAACGGTTGTACTCGTGGGGAGAGAGAGAACTAAAAAAGTTGGGAGAAAATTGCGACAAAAGTATGTAAAAGAGACATGTGAAGTTAAGAAAATTTGACTGGTTGGGAAACATTCCACGGGGACAGTAATGAAGCGTTTGAGAAGACAGAAGAAAAAGAGTGAAGCTGACAAATGACCAATTATAAATTCTTGGATTATTTTTTTTGGACTTTTGAATATTCCACTTTTTTTGGGATTTTGTATTATTTCTTGTGGGGGAAATTTTTGATTTTAAAGTTGATCATTGATAATATCACAACTTCAAAAGAACAATAAATTACAGAAAGAAATCTTAGACAGATTGCAAGCAGAAACGGTTGAGAGAAAACCCACAAGAAGGAAAAAAAAAGTTGGTGTCTGAAAAGTTAAAGTACCAGTTGACTTAGTAGCGCTAGTGGAATGGGGCGAATGACTGGAAAATCAAACAACCATCACAGGAGAAAAATAAAATGACGAGAAGGAGCAGGACAAATTAGGGCGAAGCGTGCAGACAAAAAAAATTAAAAAAGCGAAAGAAAAGTGATTATATTACAAATGTGGTGTGCAAGATGAACGGAAGCAGGAAAAAAGGGATGAGGGAAAATCTCATCAAACTAGAAAATTTTCTAAAATGAAAATGTGGGGGCGCTGGAAAACCTTCCAGTCAAAATATTGTTTGTTTTAGATTTCAAAATGGATTTTAGAAAATAATAAAAGAAAAAGAATGAAGCAATGAAGTGATTAGTTATTAAAAGCTCTTGGAATATTAGCTGGATCCAAAAATGGGTTTGGAAGAAGGCCAGCGACAGTTTTTGGATCGAAAAGTTGGGGCATCGGGTAAAGGCTGACATTTGGAATTGGGGCGGTATCAAAAGTGGTAGCTGGGATGAAATTTTCCTCGGTTTTGAAAAGGTTGCCGAAGTTTAGTGGGTCCGGTCGGATTGGGTTGACAGCTCCAGTGCGAGTAGAACTTCCACTGTTGCTTGTGCTACAAATAATTCTATCAACCAAATGCTCCTTCATCCTATAGTCCTCACCTTGGACCATTGCTATCCTCATCGCTGGACAGGGTGATGACTGAAATTGCCGGTGAGTCCTTCTTCTCTTCTTGGGATCCTGATTCAGCTGGTTTTGGTTTTGGAGCTGTGTTGATGACCGGTTGAATGCGTGGAGGTTGGTTTTGTGCTACTGGTAGATTTTGTTGCAACAAATTTGGCTGAAGCAGATTCTGTCCTAATCCCCAGCTAGAGTTGTCATCAGGGAACGGGATTGTAGGCGGATTGAACGCAGTGCTCGGCATGGGTTGAGCCAAAAACGGTGGAAGCCCGAATGGTTGTGGATTGTTCCCGAACACCTGATTGAGTGGATTGATCTGCGGAAGTGCGGGTTGCGGTGCTCGCATCATATCATTTGCGAGTACGGCGAATTGTTGCGCGGTGCCTGGTGGCCACTGTCCCTGAAGCATTGATGGATCCATTATGGGTACCGGCACAAACTGTGGAACCATATGACTCGGGGTGGCCAGGGATAAAAAATGCGGTGGGCGTGGGACGAATGGGTGATCTGTAAGGAACCGAGATTAGCGAATTCATACTGACAATTGTGAAAAACTTACGGAGCTGCGCGTACTGGAAGAGTGGTCCAGTTTGAATGGGTTGGTAGAAGAACTGTCCATTGCCATTCGCCGTGGCCATTTGTTGTGTATAATGATGCAACATGTTTGAGAGGTCCGGCTGAGCTGGAGGGATAGTAGAATTTGGGAGTCCGCTCATCTGTGGCGGAAGCATAGCAATGATTGGTTGCTGAAGCTTCTGTGGGATGGCTTTCTCGGCTGGAGTGATTGGAGTTGGCACGTTTGGAACACGATACTGAGTTGGTAAACTGCTTTTTCGGCAGATCTCCATCCGCTTGTGAGCTTCATGGATGTAGTTGGAGAAGGCATAAGGAGTCAAGTGAGTCATGTTGACGAACTTGGATTCCAATCCCTCTGATGGCATCATACGGAAGTCGGGGTTCAAGACGAGCATCTTCTTGAGAACCTCAACAAACTCTTGGCGATCGAGCCTATCACAGATTTGCTCGACTGGATCCGATTCGAAGGTGTAGCTGACACGAGTGATGTCCTCGATCACGTTGAAAATATACTTTCTTGTCTCTTTGGACTTAGCGGTGGCAGAGGACGCTTCATATTCTTCGACAGTCTTCAGACGGTAGTAGCTTCCATGAATGTTGGTATGGTTTGGGCTTCCAGACTTGACCTCCTTGAAGAATCGATGAAGCTTGGATGCATTTTCCAGCATTGTGGTTGGTGGAAGTCCTTGAGTTTGGATGATGAATCTGAAAGCTTTTCCTGCTAAAACGTCCCTCAAGACAAAGTATTACCTGATCTGATCATACTCTGAACTTCCCGGATATAATGGCCAACCGAGGAAGAGTTCAGCGATCACACAACCCAATGACCACATGTCAATTGACTCGTTGAATGGAAGACCGAGGATGATTTCGGGCGCGCTGAAAGAATTTTTTTCGGGTTGTACATAAAAGAAAACTAATTACTTACCGATAGTATCTACTTTGTAGATAGGTATTAGTCACAACCTTGTGTCTTTGAGAAGCACTTCCGAAGTCGATGACCTTCACTCGGTATGGTTGCTGTTGTGGGTCGACCAGCATGATGTTTTCAGGTTTCAGGTCAGCATGAATCAAACCAAGCGACTTCAATTTGTTGAGTGCGGTAAGCACTTGGAACAGAATCGGGCGAATAGCATTGAGTGGAAGCGGCATGAACTTGTTTTGCTTCAAGAAGTCATAGAGGTTCTGCTCGAGCATCTCGAAGACAAGGCATGTGTGGCTTTTGTGGTTGAAGCACTCGAAAGCACGCACGAAGTTGAACTCTTCCGAATTTTCATTGCTCAGTCTGGAGAGAATTGAAACTTCGATTTGTCCCTGTCGTGCGTAGCTGGGGTGCTTCTTGAGGATCTTGATTGCCACGATTTCACTGGTTCCTTTCTTCCACGCCTTCACAACTTGTCCGAATGTTCCTTTGCCCAAAAACTCAAGTACTTCGTAGTGATTCCCGTAGGGAGAGCAGAGCACCTCGTTTTTGATGAGCTGAAAAATAAGATGGTTTACAACACCCATTACTATTTTTGTTATTATTATTATTATATATCTAACCAGCAAGCTGGTGCGCCTTCGGCACATATTCATCTACTTTTTTTGTGGGTTGTCGATCCACTCTTCACTTTTCTTGAAGGGCCACGTAAATCTATATTTATTTTTCAAACTTTTCAAAAGTCGACAGACATTCATCAGGACAGACGCCTCTAGCGTTTTATTAATAAGGAAGATTGTTGGACATCTGGGAAACAAGGTACGGATTTTTCACCGTCTTTTTCTCTTTGCACATACAATGGATTTTGAGGTGAAGACCGAGAACGCGTTGCAAAAATAAAGATGGGAAGAAGACCTACATGTAATCCCGAAGGTTCTTGACAAACCAACAATTAAGTTTTGGATGAAAGTGCTGTTTCCACTATAATGATAATCACATTACATGAAAAATCTATGAGAAATTTTTTCAAAAATTGAACTAGAAAACTCAGAGAAGCAAATGCGCTCCACCGAACTGCCCGGAAATTTTCTGTTACCATCTTCAAGACTAGCTACGTCGTGACAATTCCCTTATTTTCAGTCACTCTACCTGATATTCTCCTTCGCCGGAACTCTTTCCACGTGTCGACATCGCTGTATTTTTCGCTGTACTCGTCACGATCTGCGGTGCCATCTTCGATGTTGCTGTAGCAGTGGCAAGAGTTGGAGCAATGACAGCGGCCGGAATAACAGCTCTGCCAAGTCCAGATGAGTTTAACAAGTTTTTCGCGACAGCGTCTTTCTGAAAAACAAATTAATTAGAGACGTAGATTCAGCTATAAATATATACCTCTTCATCCGCTCGGCGCTTCGCGGCGCGTTGCTCGTTGTCCGTTGCTGTTTGCTGAAAATAAAATCGATAATCAAAGTTAATATAAATTTGTTTGGGAATTTCGGAAATTGAAGGCTATAAAAATGATGACTTCTCACTGAGTCATGAGGTTGATGAATAAAGTGCCAAATTGGTAGCTCTATTTGGACACGACATCTAAGATCTAATCATTCTCGCAGAATAATAAATATCTCGGGAATGAGAGAGCCAAGAAAGGGCGGTCGCTTTCGAATAATGAGAAGAAGAACCTTCAACAGACCAACAAGACAATTGTGTGGACAAGAAGAGTCCCAAAGGATGAAACACACAAGAGGGCAAGCGTTGTGTGCGCACGCACCGTGGGGACCCTCTCCTTCCCAGAGACTAAGAATCTACTAAGGACAGTCGACGGGACCTGAGTCAGGGTAACCAAACAAATCCGAACCGCGCAGGGTTTTGGGGCCTATAAAATTTATTAGAGTGGAAAGGAAACACCGACGGATTATGTAGAGGATGCGTAATCCTTTTTCGAAATTTGTTTGTTTTCGAGGGAATCGAAAAATATTATTGAATTTTTCGGGTTGGGGAAAAATTTACGCTGAGGAATTTGGACAACTGATTTTTCCTATCGATTCCTGAAAGAAACCCCTTCATGGGAAACTAGGATTGCGTGCGACGGAGAAGAAGAAGATGAAGTGAGAAACGAAAGAAGGCAGGACGCAAAAAAAGAAGTAAGTAGGAGAAAAGAAATAAATGAGGATAATTGCTGTTGATAGAAAAAAAAAAAACGTCAGATGGGGACGGGAAAATGAGCATCCCTCCATCGCAGCTAACTTGAGATAGCAGACACATAGAAACACAGATAAAAATGATGATAACGATGGGAAATTGACGTTGGAGTCGCTTGAATGAGTTCGAAAAATGAGTCAGGATGGATCTGATGTCTCACATGCCGTTCCACTTGATTTTAGAAATCCTGACACACTTTAGGGTAGACAAGAATCTATCCTATCGGCTACTCTGTCTGCTCAGACTTTGAAAAAACGGAGAGAAGGCCCAGAGTGTCAAAGAGTGTAATGAGAGACCGGGCGACTTTTCAATCAGCTAAAATGAATCTGCAGCACACCGAAAGTGAAAGAAGAACATTTCTTACAACCTCACTGGGGGAAAAGTTCATCATCGAGTCAAATCAGAGGCACAAGGACGCTGACTGTCTGCGAAACAAACCCCAGTGCCAGCATCGGCGGGTTTATATTCTGCCCCGCTATTATGGGGCTGGTGATCAAGTTTCTCGTTTTTGGAATTTGAGAACCTATCTTCAAAAAAAATGGAGGCAAAAAAAGCACGTAAGAGGAGCGAGAAAGAGAAAAAGTAGGCGGCGTTCAACTGTCGTCCTTCCCTTTCTAATATTGATCAAATGTTATGATAAACTTTTGAGAGAAAATGAAAACTAGGCGTCGGGTTGCGCGGTTCGTCTCAAAAGACAACACAATCGACTACGTTATTGTGTATGTCAGTTTTTGGAAGGATAAGATACCCGCACTGTATTCACCGAGAAAGGGCGCCCGAAGGAAACTCCGAAAAACCTGTCAACACGTTTACCTCAACCAAAAATTTTATCAGTCAATCATATATTGTCAAAAGAAATCACACAGGTGAACGCGTTAACTCCCGAGTTGATTTCAAATAAACAAGCAACGCCTTATTACGCAAACGCGCTGCGCAGTTTTTCTCGTTTTTTTCTTTAAGCCATGTTCCAGTTTCTCATTCCTAAGAAGTTCACATTTCACTAAATTTTGTATTTGAAAAAACCTTTTTCAAAAAAAAAATATATTTTTCTCTAATTAAAACAAGATTTGAGTAGGAAAGCTCAAAACTGACTTTAAGAAAAACACGAGAAAAACTGTGCGTCGATTTTGCAAAGAATTATTTGAAATCTAGTCATTTATTTTTGCGTTCATTTATGCGATTTTTTCAAATGTACAATATCGAATGTCTTATGATACGTTAAGTCAGCTTATTGGACATTGATTGTTGAAAAGAATGGGTTTTCTGGGTTTGAGTCACAAACATGTTGCTCCAATCTGTGAGGTGCCAGCGCAAGTGTTTTAACAACATGGTGTGATCCTTGAGACGTTTTTTCTCGGCTTGTGCTCTCACTCCCAAACCGATGGGCCTTTCTCAAAACAAAATATTAGAAGACTCATTCTCCCTCTTTAAATATGATGCAGGTGCTTGGGAATTGAGAACCAGAAAAAATATGTAGAAGTGGTGATGATGCAAATATCTTGCATCATCACCACCTTCACAGAAGAACTCGATAATGTGAGCAGAAGTAATAAATTTTCCTCTGGTCCCCTCCATTCTGCCATTGTAACCGATCCACAGCAATTCGATCATAAATTAGAAGTAGCAAGTGTACTTAAACACAATAGGTATCTTTTCACTACCGTATTCTCCTGCCGCGTCAGAACGAAGTTCAACTAATCAGACCAGAACCGGTTTCAAAAAAAAATTGATAGAATGACATTGGTCAAGAAGACTCACCTGACTCAGTAATAGATTCTCTGGCAGAATCCGCGCAGTGAATGCAGACGCTGGATTTAGATTCTTGAAAATGTCGTTGAAGTCGGTTAGATTAGTCGCTTTCCGGGTCTCATCCGATTGTCCGGAATTCTTTCGCTTTGGCATCACGATCAGAAGCAATGAGGAGAAGGCGGTTGGCTGATTAGTGAGCTCGGCTAAGTAACCTGCTGCTGCTCACACTCCCAGATGCTGTTCTCGCCGTCGTGGCCAACCTCCGCGCCGATTGGAAACTGTTGGAACTCCGAATTTTCAACTGTGGGGGGAATGTGCGGATTTGGGTGACAATGTACAATGATGAAAACGCTCGAAAACTCTGCCAGAAGCAGAGATTGTTCCGACCCGTCTCCTGAAATGACGATTCGTTTGAAGATATGAGAAGCAATGAGAAAGGAAGAAGGAAGATGAGACAGAACGGAAGATTACATAAAGAATGTATAATCTTTAATATGGAAATTTCTCAGAGAAGGAACGAATGATGGGAATGTGATGAAAGAAAAAAAAAGAAGAAGAAGAACGAGAAGAATAAAACGAGGAAAGAGAAGAGAGACAATGCTTATGACGTGGAAAATTGCGATGTGCCCAGAGGCGATGGGCTGAAAGGAACAATGACAAAAACAGGGTCACTTCAACCCAACTGACTCATTTAACTTTACAAAAAACGATTTCGAAAGCGGCAAAGTTAAGAATAAAAAACTGGACAACACAAAATCTAAAGAGAAACTTAGAAAGAGAGGTAAGTGACCGAAAAGCGCGTTTTTTTTCTGGATGTCTCACCCTGAAATATCTTCCTGCCTACGCGAAGCACGTCACCTCAAACAGAATGGGATAATCTTCAGGTGAAATTTTGAGTGACGTTCGTATTCTTTTTTTGATACAATGAAATTTGGAATTACTAAATTTTCAATATTTAAAAATATATTTAATTGTTGTCTGTGGATATTTTGAGTGCGGATATTTCGTGAAATTTATTTAAGGCGCAAATGTGATCTACCGAAATTTTTGAGCTAAATTCAATTTTTTTACCTGTTTTCTTAATTTTTTCGATTTTCGTCATTTTTTCGATGATTTTCATCAAGGATGAAAATTGATTTTCATCATTGGTAATACACTGTTTTCAGATTTACATCAAAAGAGGATGAAAATTGTCGAAAAATTGAAGAAGAATAATGTTTCAAGTCTGTAAAAGATACGGTAGTTTGCTCTTGCGCGTTTAGGAAAAAATTAACAAGTCATCTCCTCTCAACATTTGTTTTTCACAGACAACAATAATACAATTTCTAATTTCCAAAATGTATTTATAATGATTTTGGTAATCAATACTCCGAAGCATCCGATAAATGAAATTTGATATTTTCCCTGAAGTATCATTCGTAAAATTATGAATGACTTCAGGCTCTTCTGGCTCGATCAGAAGGTCATGTTTATCAATATTCTCCACATCATCGACTAGAATTTTTTCCTTGCTGTTATTTTTTGCCTCTTCCGATCTGCGGTGTGTGCCATGACTGACAACGGCGAAAAATATTTTTCACACTTTTTCTCTCTAGAAGATGTGGTGAGGTCTCCTCTTTCGTTTTTTCTTTCTCCCCGTGGCGCCGTCCCCTCCACATGCTCCCGTTCATCTAACTCACAATATTTTTCTGGTGGCGGCGGCGGCGACGACGGAAAAACAGATGTCGCCTAGGAAATAGCCAACCAGATTACAGTAATCTCCGCAAAAACTGAGGCGGTGTTTGAGCTAGCGACTAGTGGCCCGCTTCGGGGCTGTTTGGGCATAACAAAAAGCTTTTATGATGATTGATCGACGGCAATGGGTTTCTCTGATGGCTCGAAGATTGGCATATTTGGGATGAGACGAAATGAAATGAAATGAAGAAAAAAAATGGAAATTGAAATTTTTACGATTCTATCAAATTGACCGATTGGCGGTTTTGGTCCAATGAATTAGTAAAAAGGGATGGACTAAAAAGAAAAACTGATTTTTTTCATCATGCGATTAGGGTTAGTCCTCGTGTTCTAAAAATCGAATAAAAACAAAAAACGAGAACATTTTCAAGTGTCTCGAGAAGAAAGTCTCCTAACATGCATGAAGTTTCAAACACAACGTTTTTTTTTCTGAGACAATGCGATAAAAAGGAAGAAATTCTGAATCATCAGAAATGTTTCCAAAGTAGATCGAAAAAGTTTTGTTCGACGAGAGGAGGCGAGACGAGAGAAAGCGAAATTGTTGACAGGGATGGAGCCGAAAGCAATCTTTCAGGCAATCAATAGGGAGAAAAAATTTTCCCAACTGCCGCGGCGCCGCTTGACGCTATCTCGAAAATTAAGAAAAAAAAACGAAAATGTTAGAGAAACAAGTTTTTTTTTCCTTTTATCTATTCTTACCTCTCAACTTTCGCTGAAAATCAAACAGTGACAAAAAAAAAGTCTAAAGTGAGATATGATACCATTTTTCGAGAAAACGTCAAGAAAAAGCGTGATGCTCTCGCCCCATCTGACTGCTTGGTTTTTTCTTTTAGTCACAAATTAGTCTGACAAAAGCAGCCATTGTCCGAAAGGGTTTGGACACGTATAGGACTAGACATCGTAGATCCAGTAGTCACCCGGTTTGAGAATCGGATGAAAAAAATGCAGAAGGGAGAGGGGGAAAAATCGAAACGACGATGACGATTCCTACGAACGAAACCAATTTCCCTTCATTGAGGTCGTCTGTTCGGATTGAGAAACGAAGAGAAATAAATTGGCAGATGGTGTGGTTGAAGAGGTGGCTCGCAAAAAGGGTTTTATTTGATAGTCCTGTAGAATTATAAAACTCAGCTTATGGTGCCGTGCAGATGGTAGTAACGCAACCATTAATCGATCCGTTTTCCATCAGCCAGGAAAGAGGCTATAGGAGAGCTGTTAAAAAAAACTGACCACTAAATAGGAACCAGAACATTGCAAGATCCTAAAAAAATCTGAAGTGAATTGTTAAACAATGTACAGTATACTAGTTCTTTCTCTATACAATAGTCGTCGTCATTCTGGCTAATACTACCACCACCACCACCACTTATATTACCAGTCGCCACGTACAAAAACAGAAAAATACGAAGGAAGACGATGGAATGACGGACAATCATCATGGGGCATTGTGAATTCAACCATGGACGTTACATATTTGAATGATTTTTCAGAAAAAAATGTTTTGAAATATTAAAGCTTTTTCGATGTTCTTGGGCGTCGGCAAAGAGGAAGTCTAGGCCTTCAGAATATCTAAATTCTCTCTCGTTCTCTTAAAATGAGTCATGTCTCGAAGTAAAAGAATTTTCAGACAGAAACTTGTTATTCAGACTAAGAGAAAAAATACTTCTTATATTCAATTACCTGTTTTTGTCATGCTATAACTTTCAAGAAAATATAAAACTTCACCTAAAAATTATTTTCTGATTCACCTCTATCACAAAGTTACGGTATTTCAAAAGGAAAAAACACGTGACTTACGATCAGGAGGTATGGAGAAAAAGAAAAAAAATCATCTCGAACTCTCAAATTCAAACCACGAGCTCTCTATCATCAGAAATGGGCGGGGGGACGGCCGGGGGCACAGCAGGAAGAGTGTCCCAATGCCCCACACGAGAAGACCGCCTTCAATGGCCCCACCACGCTGCCAGAAGGGGTGGAGCAATAATGGCTCCTCGAGACGAAGGAAAAGAAGAAGAAGAATAAAGAAGAGGAAGAATTCTGTCCTCCACGCCATGAAACAGAAATGGATTTCCCTCGAAGTTCTATTCCTAGATAAGGAAAATGTCAGAGAAAAAATACTTTACAGGAAAATTTAAACTTGAAAAAAGCCATATTAAAGAAAGCTATGGAAACGCTGAAAGTCACGGGGAGGCAGAATATTTTGTGTACAGTACAGTACTCTCTAGGGCAAGGCCATTCTTAGGGTAAAGCAGAAATTGGGGCCGTAACCGAGCGCTCGAGTGGAAAACGGCGCCTTTCTTCTCAACAGCGCCAGCAGCCTCCCTTACAACACAACGTCTTCCTATCCTCGAGACCTTGTTTCTAGGAATCGGACGCCATCGGGCCCCGCGATCTTTCAACTGACGAGGAAGTCGGGATAAAATTGGATTGAATCAAAAAGAAATGATAGGGTTTGGATTTGGTTGCCTAGTATCAGGGAAGTCAATTTTTTTATATTCAAAGAGCAGATGAAAAAAACGACTGATGATGGAATGGGGAAAAAGTGGTTTGACGTTGAAAGTCACTCTTCCATTACGTCTGCTTCTTCCATGACGGGTGGGGAAATGAACTGAAACTGATAGGAGGAAGAAGGAAATTGAGTAGAGAGTGGTGTTGTATTTTCCTCTATTGTTTGAAGGAAGAAAGAATGGAATTTTCATTGTATCTTGATATTAAACATGGAAATTGTGATACACTATCTTCTAGACACAGTGATATTCCAAAAATCAGATGATTCCTTGAACAGTAGACAAAGACCCCAGACTAAACAAAAACATATTTTTCAGATATCTATATCTCAAAAAAAAAGAGCATAACCAAAAACAGCCAATTCTTCTGTATATATTCAAAGAAAAAGCCTCGTCTGTCTCTTTTTCTAGGATCAGTTTACCTCCAATAACAATTACGGTTGTTTTTCAGGTTCTTCTTTCGTATAGTACTGAAGCTTTTTGTGGACAACCAGGAAAAACAAACATATGCGTCCGTACCCATCTGACTTTGTAAATATATTCTGAGAAGAAAACGGGGCAAGAAATTCTCGAAGACCTTCAATAAGAAATTTTCATTTCAGAATGTATATGGGCCCCGCCGATATTCTATCTCTTTTTTTCTCTTCCAGATCCATTTCATCATATGTTTTTTTGCGATCTTCTCTCTTTTTTCTAATTATTCTCAAGGCGGATATCTCTTTTTATTGGACCATAGTGACTCATCACTCCCGGGGCCTACTGTAGCTCTCCTAAAATTTAGAAATCCAACACAACAAGTGACCTGTGGTGGAGGAAGAGAGATAAAAAGAAAGATTGACAGAAAGAAGAAGAGAGAACAAAAAAAGCGACATGGAGTTAAGGCTATCCCAGTGGTGTGTTTGAGAGGGACCTACCGTAGTTGCTTATTTTTAAGGAACCTTCAACATTTCACAATGGATTCAGATGATGGATCCAGTTAGATGGTGAATAGTCTATGGTTTGCCTAGGCCCCCCTCCGAACGACAAGACCCGATTTGATCGATGTTGATCGTGTAGATAGTGTGCTTTTCCCGGAGTCCCAAACATTCTCTACCATTTCGAAGGCATCGTTCAATGTGGAGAGAGTACCCGCTGAAGATTGGACTATCGGAGAGACGTCAGACGGTGAGAGTCTCTTCTAAAATGCTTCCTCTGTGTGATGTGTACACATTGCGCTCTGAAGCTAGAGAAAACGACAGAACGAGTCAGTGTATGGGGTTGGAGAAAGGAAGAAATCGGCTTCAAAGTGGGAAGTATGGAGGCGCAGACGCGGCAGAAGTGCCTGTGAGCGCAGTTGTCCACATACGAGAGACAAGGAACGCAAAAGAGACATCCATGGCTATACAACAAGAGATTGATAGACGAGCTACAGATGGAGGAATTGAGATAGCAGGAGAGGCGAGGGGCTTCTTCGAAAAATGAGATAGTACGTCGAGTATCAGAACACCGACAGGCAGAGGGTTCCGATCTAACCTATTTTGCTTCACAAGAAGATACGAGTAGAGAGAGGAGAATCAGAGATAAAGAGACATTTCGGGCCGAGTGCTGTCTCTTTTTCGTCTTAGAGTGTGTATGCGTTTTGTGAACGTCTTTTTAAATGTCGGAATTATGGGCCCTTTCAGTTGGGAAATGGTTTAGAGAACGGGTTACGGTAGAAAAGTATTTGGTTTCAAGCAGGAAAATTTCACAAAGGAGTCGGGAAAATTGATTTAAAAAATGGTACTCAAAAAAAGAAAAGACAATAATTGGATTTTATGATGTTTGGAAGGGTGACTACGGTACATGTTTTTGTGAAGTGAATTGTATAGTTTCTAATCTGGGTTAGTTTTGTATTAGGAACAACAATTCTAGTCTGAGAGCCATTGAAAGGATTACGGTATTCAAAAATTGAAGACTGGAAATCAGAGTTAAAAATGTGTCCGCAAGACAATTTCTGCCTGGATGGGTGTTGTCTCTTAGAAATACAAATCACATGATTCAAAGTTTGCCAACAACAGACAAGCCCAGCCAGATTACGGTAGTTAAAATATTACAAAAAAGCGAAAATCCTTTTCATAGAAGATGATTTAAACAGTTACTGTACGAATTTCACAAAGCTGGACTACCTCTCTAGTCTTACGTGAAAGGAAATAGAAAAGTCTGAAATCAATTATGAGGTACTGTAAAGACGCATGTACTTATTCGAGGAAAAATGTGTTTTTCACTACTGGACCGACCATGCGCCTTTAAACTGAATTAACTCGCATTGCCGTCCCACTAGAGAGATGAAAAAATCTGTAAAAACATTTAAATTTTTCAAAATCTCAACTACATTTATTGAACTATTTTCCAGCCGACTATTGTTAAGAAATTAATACAACTATAGCTGCTTTCAGACGAAAAATAGTAATATTTCCGCTCAATCTCTGCTGAGACCTAATTTTTCACCGCGTGGCTGTTTTTTTCTAGCCAACGAGAACAGTATATGAAAAACAAAAAATGGGTGAAGTGGACTGGTTTTGAGATACTGAACACCCGCCCGAGAACACCCAGATAATCCTATAACACAAAAGGGATGCTAATCATATCTAATTATGCTCGACATTATTGTCCACTCACCGAGATATACAATCCACGGGAGAAGATTAGCAATGACAAGGAGGGGCTGATGATCACGGATCATAAATCGATCAAATATGGAAAGCAGCTGACAAACGAGACAGGGGATGATGATGATGAAGGCGGTGACATTTTTAGAGAAGGATTTTTTCAGATAAAAGGTGTGGAGAACAAAAGGGCATAGAACAAAGTGTGTGGGCATAAATAGGTTTTTTCTTCTGATCAAGACATAATAGAACTTCTTTTCAGAGGGAAATTTTTTCTGTTCTATCTTAGTGCACTTGTCCAGAGAAAGTGCATTTTCCTTTTCGCTGACTGTCACGGTGGGGAGAGAGAGAGAAAGAGTGTTATCTTATTTGATTGGTGGTACCGTTTCCCCTCTTTGTTCAGCAAAAGTCACTGCCAGAGTCTCGACAGATACGAACGCAAAGGTCGGCGGCGGCATCTACCAAATAGAAAGTAAAAGAGTCAATAAAAATGAAATTGGTTAATGAAAACAGAATGTGGGAAGAGAGAGAGAGATAGAGAAGCCGAAAGATGAGAAATCGAAAAATCTGGAAATGAAAATCAAATGAGGTTTAATCCAAGAGAGTTAAAAATAATTTTCTATGCAGACATCCAAAGAGTCACTTCCATAAAACCGCTGAAGTAATACCAATGGTAATACTAAGTGATCACCTATCAAAATCCATTTTAAGAAGATAAAATTTCTTCTGTAAATATGTTTTTCCTCTTTATTTTTCAGTCAACACAAATGGCAAAAACTGAAAATATTTTTTTGCAGAACGAATAAACTAGGGAAGCACCAAAAAATCTTAAAGTTTTTTTTTTGAAATAAAACTTTACCTCAGAGAACTGGATTTCTATGATTTTACACTAACATCATGAGGAGTTAACTAAAAACAGCTGTTCTAACTGGCTAGACGCACAAAAACCCACGTTTTTTCGCTACGCTGAAAAAATGTGAGAGATGACATTGAAGGGCAAACAGTGCAAACCGTGTGCCTTCATGGAGAGCCGGAAAAATGACTAATCGGGAATGGGAAACTATTTTTGTAACTCTTATTGAAAATGGGATGAAAAAAAAACTCGAGATGTTAAAAATAAACGGGATTCGATAATTCGATATGTCTATCTCGATTTACTTCCGCCAAAGTCACAAGACTCTCTGATCAAGGCGGAACGAAACTTTATATGTGAGTTCTGTCTTCTTAGAACAAGTCTGAAACCAAGTTAGAAAAGCTTTGAAAAATGTTATAATTGAAAAAATAATTGAAATATTTTCGACTTGGTTCGACCTTTTCTCTCTGAAATATTTCTATAAACTTTTGCATACTATCCTTTTTTTTTTGGAAAATGGTTGGAAATCGTGACCACAAACACTCGAAGAAAACATAAAATAGAGAATATATTATGTACTTGTAGTACACTCATTTCCAGACATTGTTTGTATCAGTTCTCTAGTCTGAAAACGATTTCTAGCTTATCTCTTGTACATTTAAAAAGCGATATTTGTCTGCAAAATTGTCGGACGTTAAGGCGATTGTTTCCGTTCGAAGGAAACTAGAACACCATATAGAATTTCCGGTTTGGAATGATTTTTTTTTTGAAAAAAAAAACTAGAGCTCAATAAACCATTTCTGAAAACCTGCTTTGTTGTCGTGTAACTTCCGATCGGAAGCTTGTCAGTCAGAATTTAATGGGGTACAGTAGCTAGATACCGTATTTTCTCCGAAAAAAAGCTGAAGCCCCATTTTTAATCAGCTGACAAAATTTCAATGTTTTTCACGCGAAATGAAAATTGTTGTGCTCAAATTTGACGAGTTGGGTGGACTTCTACCAGAGGAAACACGGTTAAAGTCTGGCCTTCCCATTTATCCAAATGTGGTCAACAATACCCGGTAGGCACCTGATTCTCAATGTTGCCAAATAAATGATTTTATTGAAAATTAATCAGCCACGCATCCATCAATACAATATAATTGCAAACGTCGTCATTGTCAATGTCGTTTTTTTTTTCAAAATTTTTACAACCAAAGTGTGAAAAAGAGATACAGAAAATTTAGGATTTTTTTTTTGAATTTCTTCAGTTTTCCAAAGATTTTTCAGTCGGAGGGATAAGAGGGGGAGTCGAAAAGAATAATATAATTTTCCGGACAAATAAATATTTGGAGAATGAGAAAAGTTGTTAATTTTCAGTCACAGGGATAAACAATTAGTTTCTCGAATGGGAAAGTTTCAGTTTTCGTAATAGGGAAACGGGACAAGTCAGTTTTTGTTGAAAAAGATTAATAAGTCTTCAGAATGAGTCGATGGTGAAAAGTTCAGTGTTCTCTGGATAGGAAAAATAGAAAAAATAGGGGTTCTCATTCAAATGTGGTTTAGGATATTATAACCAGTTAGACAGTACCACCAAGAAGATATTCGTGTCTTGATAGTTAAATGCTCACATCAGAATGAGATCACAGATGTTAAAAACGGAAAAGTTTTAAAGAAAAGTAGGGGAATCAGAAAAGGGGAGATGAAAGAGAAAATTCGTTAGTCAAGTTGTTCCGTGAGTTCGTTTAGTGATGAAAAATTAGGTAATTGGGCAGCAGTTCGAGAGATTGATGCTCTTTGACTCGTTCACCGCGATGGTGTCAGCCATCTCTCCTCCTGGCACGTAACCGTACTTCATCTTGATCATGCGCCTGAAAATTTTTGACTGTAAAAGTGCTTGTGATATTGATAATCATTTTTAAACTTATTCACAGGTTTTTGATACTTTTCATAGAAATCGTATAAATCGAGACAATTAAGTTCAAAGTGCACCATAAAATAATTTTCTGTCAATGCACTTTTCAGACTTACTTTTGTTGTTGATGACAAAAGAAAAATAACTTACTCAGCGAGTCCAAGGAATGCTCTGTCCACGTTTTGCCCGGTTTTGGCACTGGTCTCCATGAATGGAATTCCGTTCTCCTGAAATAGTCGTTCAAAATTTTAGCTATCTTAGACTGCAGTGTCCGCATTTTATGTCTGAACATTAGAAACGGATAGTGAAATTCGATATTCGCAGAAACAATTGTTTCTCGTTAACTTTTATTGTAATTTTACTCTCCAGATAGAGAAACCTGATACTGAAAAAAAAAACCAAAACACAGAAAATTAAGTTTCAGCAGTTTGTCTTGACCGAAAGATGAATGGAACCAATTAAAAAACTTGAAAAAAAATATTTTCGAAATCTCGGGGTTTTTTTCGTACTCAGAACACAACTTAGTCAAAGGTCACATTCAATTTTCCAATTTCGAATTGTTCATTTCACTTCAGTGTTCCCTTCTTTCCAAAAAAAAATCCAATTAAGCTTTTTTCAAATTAAAGAAAATGCAATCGTTTGACTCATCTTGACCCTAATTTCCGTTTTTTCCTCAATAATGGCTTTGTTCGAGCGAACCTCGATACTCATTTAAGGAAAAGGCCATCTTCTTGAATAATGCACAGCTTTCCCACTATTATTTCGGTCCCCATTTGTATATAATCACTCGAGGGACACTGAACAAAAAAAATACGTGTAGCATACATACATACCCAAGCTGTCTCTCTCTCCAACATCTTCTCGAATTACAGACACTGATGTCACTTTCTTTGTCGGAGAGCCAATTTAGCGCTCTTATTCATTAGATACAGCTAGCTACGCCAAAAATGGGATTACGGACGTTTAGAATCAGAAATTATTCATTAGAACCAAGCCGTAAAGCATCAATCTCATTTTCTTAGGCCATCTCAATTCCCAGGGTGCGAAAAAAGGGCTATAGATCAAAAACCTTTTTTTTGGCTCACACGAACTTTTTTCCTATTCACACCGCTTCTCAAAGCTTTTCTCGGGCCCTCTTTTCTTTTCACAAAAATATAACCAAATATTAACCTCGGCAAGACGTCTTCCCTCATCCGCCTGAACTACTCTTGGCAAATCACATTTGTTGCCAACAAGTGTCACTTGTACAGCCTCCTTTCCATGCTCTTTGATATGTGAGAGCCAGTCCTGGAACATTCAAAACACTTAAACCGTGTGAAGAGGCATTTCCAATTCTTACGCGGACGTTGTCAAAACTTTGGCGGTTCGCGATGTCATAGACGAGAAGGAGAGCATCGGCGTCACGATAGTATGACGTGGCGACCGAGCGGAATCGCTCCTGTCCAGCAGTATCCCAGATCTGAGAAAAATAATTTGAGGGTGTGGGAGAGTCCGAAAATTGAGTTATACCTGGAGCTTGACTTTCTTGTCTCCCATGTTGATCAACTTGTTCTGAAAGTACATATTTTTCAAAAATGGAAAATGCTTTTTTAGACCAGTGGGAACAGAAAATTTGATCAGAATGATCAACAACATTATTTTTAGGTAGAATGATCAATTACTCAGAGTGCTCTCTTTTAGTATCTCTTTCAGTCGGAGATTCCCAAAAAAAAGTTCCTTGGCTCAACTATACAAATTTAATTTGTTTGAAAGCATCTTAAAACAACCCAAAAATCAGTTAATTTGAATTTTTGGGCACAAGGAATTGAATCAAACATTTTGTTTTAAGCACTGTCTCAAAATTTTGATAGCATAATGTGAAAGCGACTTTCGGAATTTCCAGTTACGTGAAGGAAGTCATAATTTATGTCAGCCATTTTTAATGCGTGAGAAATTTGTAATCTTCTTATTCTCAAGGCCCCTGAGCTTCTAGAAAGGGCAATCAGACTTCCTTGTCCTCGAAAACCAAAAAAATTTGGTGATAAAAAGCGCACTTTCAAATTTTCAATAGATTAGTTGGAGAATATGATTCATATACCCAAATAGGAAAACTAGCAATTTTTCTATGAAGTATCACGTACATAACATAGCACACATCTAAAATTGCTTGGCTACGAAGCTGCAAATTCACATTTTCTCTGAAGCTTCTACATATACGGTAGTCCTCAAAATCCATGGCTTCAAATTTTGCAAGCACAACCATGAAACTGAACTGATAAGAATTCTTTGTTTTTTGAATTATTAACTATCAATAATTTTTTTAGATCGGCGGATACAGAAGAACATTTCTAGCGGAGGTATCAAGGAAGATTTTCTCCGATCAACTACCAGTAATCTAATCAAGAGAACCCATTCTAAATTTTTACAAAATAAGATCTTGATCATAGCTCCGAAGACTTACCCGATAGTCGATTCCGACAGTCGAGATGAAGTTGTTGTTGAGGAAGGCCCCGTCCTTGTAGCGGATCAGAAGACAAGTTTTTCCGGTGCAGCTGTCACCGAGAATCATGACCTGAAAATGTGATAATAACAGTAATCCTCAAAAATCAACTTGACCAATAAAACTAAACTAACATTCACCTTGACGATGATTTTCTCTTTTCCAACATCCATATCATCATCATCATCAAGCAAATCGGAACGATTCCTATTTCTCGGCATAGTTCAGAGCGTAATCGGAGATTTTTTGACTCTAACAAATTCCGAAATAAAGAATGAGATATAGTGCACGTAAGGGGCGGGGCCTGGAATGGAAGAAGGAAAAGGAGAAGGCGAAAGAAGAACAATGAGAGCAGACGTTGAGAGTGGAGCAATCTGAGGAGCCGCCCTTAAATTAAAAAGGAAAATAGTGAAGGGACACCCGGACAGAGTTTTTCAAAAATGGGGGTAGTCGCCTTTCACGGCGAATGAGAAAATAACTTTCGAGAGTTATTTGTTCTCAACAAAAGGAGAAAAAGTAAAATTGGAAGCGGAGTGCAAAAAATCCCGAAAGCGCGATAGAGGTCGAGGTTTAGAATTGAAGAAGACACTCTCCCGTTTTATTTCATTTCTGCTTTTTTTAGGCGGTCTTGAGCGATCTGAGAAGTCTACGAGCAAAAAAAAAAGAAAAAGAAGGTGCCAAAAACTCAAAAAAGGGAAGAAGATGGCGGGAAAAATGAAACCAACGCGAGTTAGAATATCGAGTGGGAAACGACTAATGAGCAATATGAGATTATCTCACAAGTCAAACTTTTCCACCAATAGGGAAAAAACTCCGTGATTTGGAGAACAGGTGGAGGAGGTAAATAACTAAATGGATTGTTTTCATCCGCTCGTTGAATACAATTTTGTTGGGTAATTGAACTTGTTTGAGTGCACCAACCCAAAATGGAGCTTTTTCTGGAGCAGTGGCTCGTTTTTATGGAACTACGTTGGTTGGAGTGAACCGTCAAAACGTCATTTTGTCGTTAGGAGGGAAGCGCCAGACACAAAAACATCAAGAAGATTCGAGAACATCATTTCGTGGGAAGAAATAATACATCAAGTTTCATGGAGGCGTGTGAGAGTGGGAGGTACGGTAGTTAGAGAAATGTGGTCTTGTGGGAAAGTGGTCTCATCGACAAGAGACAAACACCTGGACATGTAGAACGGCGCTGTCCATTCCCAGAAATTCACTGTGAAACACCGTTCAGTTTTTGAAACTGCGAGAAAATTCGAATTTTGAAAGTTAGGAAATGTGAGATTTGTCAAGCATCTGCCGGAGCAATTGTTGGTTCAATTTTTTGAGATAAATTTATTTACAGAAAATAATTCACTTATCTAAATTTGAAAAAATGAACCTGAAAATTTTTATTTGAAAAATTTAGAACCCAGATATCTCTATGAAAGCTAGTTAATTATACATCAGTGTGTTCTTCTTCATTCTAATCAAAATCCGAGACACTCATTTCCCGAAACCTTACTTTTTTTGACTGGGAAATATTTTGTTGTGAATTAAAAATTTGATTTCTTTTCGTTTTTTGAAGTCTCATTTTCCGAAAACTTATATATCAAAACAAGAAATCAGAAAAACATGGGGGAAAAACTTTGACCATTCACTCATTACTCAACCCTACAATTTAGAATATGAAAAAGAAGAGGAGACATACGATTTGCGTCTACAAAAGTCGTCTAGAGCAGCCATTAAGTAGTTAAAGTGCTCCCATTCGGAGTCTTCGCACAAATGAACGCCGTTTTCGGAACCAAAACGAGCAAAGCTAGTGCAAGAATTAATTGCACCGCCACCAGCACAATTTTTGTGCACTACTACACGGGAAAAAGAAGTGAGATTAGAAAATGCAGGGAAGAATAGGAAGACCACACGTCATTTGCAAAAAAGACCAGAATGCACATGAGTATGCTCATCGTAACTGGGAGCCTAGACAAAATACTCGAAAAACCAAGACCCTATCAGTCGAGTGAGCGTTTTCCGGAATTTTTGAGAGATGTGGATATGTGTGAAAAATTCAGTAAGCAAAATAAAGAAGAAATTCAAAAAAAATTCTGAACTCAAACATTTCTTCGCTTTTTCTTGTTTTTTGTTCAAAAACATGTCTCAACAAAAGGCAAAAGAAGACGTTTTTCCTCACTTCTATAGCTGCTCAACAACCAGCGCACCCCGTTTTGTTGAAAATGCTTTGCAAAAAGGACATATTTGAACGGAATAACGAGCCTCTTAGTGGGTTTTTGACACTTTTTCAGATATGCAGAAAAGCTGATTGGAAGCTGGAATTTTTCTGAAACAGCAACAAATGAGAATCACACGTGATTCAAATGAACTTTTTAAATTCCAACAATTCTGGATTTCACGTAAATCCATATAACAAGTGCACGTTGATTGACAACATACTTCCGAATCAAGCTCTCGGAGGAGCTTTAGCCACTACACAATTTTCTCACGATGAACAAAGAAAAGAAGCAAAAGGTTGAATCTAAATCGAAGAAAAAAGTGTGCCGCGCTGGGAAATAAGATGGAATTGTCTGACAAGCTGATGTCCGGAACAATCTTGAGATCCTTTTGATCAATGACTTGTCAGAAAATGAATGGTCAAACATCTATGCTCTTCAAGTACAAAGAATTGCTCAGGTGCGTGTTGAGAGATTCTAATTAGTGGTGTCCGCAGGGAAATCAATTTTTATAAGAAATCAAGTCAATACTGACAGAGGTGTGATACATGACCATGAAGTATGTGAACTGATCTTAACTATAATTGACTCTGTGCATTTCTTCAAGTTGAAGAAACTTTTGAAAATTCAGAAACGTCCAAGCTTTGAAAACAAACAAAACATGAACAAAAGCATGTAAACCATTGCAGATTATGTGTTTTCTACATGGTTCTATTTTCATAAGTTATAAAATATTAAGAATATCAAAAAACCTCTGTATAGAAGGGTGTCCTATTTTCAACTCTGAGCCACGTTGTCTCCGTTCCTGTCGGAGTTATGAAAAACTTGTCAACTAATAAATTGTTCATCAAAAGATTATAGGTGTTTCGTTATTTGACACATTTTGAAAAAATATATGATAGCAATTGAGATTAATGAGCTCAAACTTGACAGCGTGGGAGTTTATTGCAGGTTTTACGGTATGTATTCCTCAAAACTCCTTTTTACACCCCAAACTTTTACGATAACTCCTTCTGGAACCAATTGTCTTTTTCTTTGAAGCTCAGAAACTGACTTAAAATGATTCTAATGTGCTGAGTGCTTTCCAAGAAATATTATAGGGTAATAAATCTTACGATAGAGCAATTAAACGAAACCAATTGTTTGATTTTGGTTCTTTGAAAAGAAAGCAAACCGATTATCTTTATTTTAGGTTTACGATCCATAAAGTGCTCGATTTCTGAAGTTTTCTTAAGGGAAGTCACGTAATCGGCATATTTGAATTTGGAAGATTATATAGTAAAAGGTAAAGGTTTTCTACTGGAGATCAGGTTTTTGAGAAGAGTCACAACTTTTTTCGGATTCAATCATAGATTAACTGTTTTCGGGGTATCTGTTATGAAAATTTTTGGTACGAATCTCTGATCTGAAATTCGAAACTTGGAACCCTTGAGCATTGGACTCATCAAGATATGAATACTAATCCTTCAAACTTACAGTATACGAGAAGTCGACATCCTGGTAGATCGATGAACGCTTACGGACTGGATGCATGATGAGACAAGGATCCGGTAACTGAGTAGCTGAAATTATAGAAATCAAAAGTTTTAAGCTTTTTGAAAACGAAGTGGGTAAGAAACGAGAGACTGGAGTCTCCAAACAGGGAACATCCAGTAAACAGAAACACAATTTGGTCAAAAACTTTCAAATCTGATTCAATATTTTTTTGATTTTTTACTCTTGCCAAACAAACACGTGTGGTGGTTCCATTTGTTCGGAAGTTTGTGCCTAGACGGACCCTTCAGAAGAGGAAAAACGAAAAAACAAAAAAGGAAATCTTGAAAAAAATGGGAACACGTTCAGGAGTAAAACGTTTTTTATTTGGAAATGGTTGAAGAAAATATTGAGATTTTTTTGGAAAGAGGTATATTGAAAAACTTTATTTAGGGTTGCTGAATAAGAGAAAACCAAAAATTTATCGTGAGAAGAACGTTGTAAAATATTGGAAAATGAAAAAAAAAAAACTCTTTCTTGACAGATCTTTCTGAGAGATCTTTGAAGTTGGTCTCAATGTTGATTCAATCGATCATAAGAAAATTGGTGGTTTGAAAAGTGCAATTCAAGGTAGTGTCTGACGTTGTCTGCTACCGAGGTAATTTATTCCGATTACTTCTAGAAGATTCCTAGTCAAAAAAAAGACTCGGGGGGGGGGGAATAATGCAAATAAAAAAGGATCGGCGAAAAAATAAGGAAACGACTACAATCTCATTTTTTCCGACATCGCCTACACGCAATCGTCATAGTTACCACTGGAAAGCAACATCTCCTTCTGAATGTGGAAAAAATAAGCAAATAAAATTTGAAATAGCTCAGAGTCTGAGCCTCAGACATTGTAATTGGTGAGAGTACCAGAACCATTCCAACCACAAATTCGCTTCATGAGGAAGTTCCACTAAGTCAATCAGATTCGTTGGGACCAATTTGTTCATGTACTTTATGCACTTTTTTAGAAGAAAGAAAAAAGGAAATGCAAAGTAGATGGAAGACGACGACGCCATCGAAAGAAGAAATGAGTGTATGAGGAAGAAGAGCCCCACCTCACCCTAAAGCAGAATACCTGATTAGCTGTGATAATTGTGGAGTGAGTAAGTGCGTCAGTTAGAAGCTCGAAGTACAGGAAAAAGTGTATTTTGTTGTGTGCTTGGTGCTTGCGCATCAAGTTGCATCCATCCTTTTTTTCAGTGTATATTAATCCCCCAGGGGCAAAATGACAAAATAGTTGTTTTGAAGTTTTCTTCCGTGTTAACGCATTTGAAAAAATGAAAAAGCAAAGTAACAGTTGAATAAAGAAAAGAAAAGAAAACACATTATGGTCATATTTTTTGAGTGTTTTTAAAAAAACCATTTTCAAAAAAAACAGGGCTTATTTTTACGAGGTATGGGGTATACTACGACAAATACTTGCTATCTAAGACAAAAAATGGGTTTAGAAGGCCCTCTATAGCAATCGTATCAGTTGGTCCAATTTCCGGTGTTTCTAATGAGATACGCCAAATTTAGATTGGTAATTTATGAAAGGAAATTGGACTCGGCACGCTTTGGATTACTGTAAAGCAACAAAATACTAGCAGTTGGTTGAGAGAATACCGCCAGTTCGTTGAACAAAATTTGAAGGCCGGGTCGGGCCGTTCGGCTTGCTGTTTTTTAATGTCTCAGATCTTTCTTGGAAATTTTTTAACTGTGGAAGACAGACCGGGCCATGAAAATTCAGGATTCAGCCCGACCCGTTGCACGTATAGTTGAAAGCGTCTCACCTCCAACAGTCCAAATTTAACAAACTTCATTTTCGAAAAAAAAAAGAAGTTGTCCCAAAAATAGTTGCGTCTCGGAAGGAATCGGAGATGAATGAATAGAGTTGATTCTAGAGACAATATAATACATCGGATGTCGAATTCAATTTACACCGCATTCAGAAAACGGATGGATTTGATTATGTATCTCGCACGTCAAACAGCTGAAGAAAACATGTTTTACTCGGTAAAAAATGCTTGAAATGTTAGAACAGAAACCCAATTTTTATTAGAAATGTTCTAGAAGTTAGAGTGTTAATTCAAAAAAGCGTACGGGAAGTTAGAAAAACTCGAGTTAGTTTTCTCAGCATCACATTTGAAAGCACATTTTGACAAGGTATGTAACCTTAAAGAAGAGTAAGAAATCTGTTTTCAGTCGACATCCACTACTGAAAATTCCGACTAAACTCGCTTCTTGAGAATTAACTACATCTTTAATTCGCAGTTTGATAAATAATAAATTGTTATTTTCCTGGGCAGCGGCGACAAGCAAATGCGTGAAGTTACTGAAGTTACAGAGAATATTTCAACTAAACCTTCTAAATCGAAAAAAAAAAGAAAACTAGACAAAATAAGGAGCAAAAAATCAGACCAGAGACGTCCGGAAGAGACAAGATATCGCAACTTTTTGAAACTGCCACAAAAAGAAATTTAGACGGCCTTTTGACGAGAGTGTCAGAAGAAAGGTCCTCCAATGTGTTTCCTTTTTGTTTCCTCCGCTCATCTCTGAGCAAGTAACTTCTTTCAAGCAAAGAGTCACTTTGGAATTTGTTTTAGGCCCTGCAATCTATTTAGGATAAAAAACCTTCCAAGAATAGAACGATTTGTAGTCTTAAAAATGAATTGAAGTAGATTTGGTGGGGTTTGTAACAACGTTCCCCCTAGTAATCAAAGTAGCAGCCACGTCTCAACTATAGGAAGAAAACAAAGTATTTTTCTGCTCAAAAAAATATTCTAAAACATGCCAAAACATGCGGTAGGAGCAGACCAAATGCTTCCTCTTGTCGGAGGGGTCCGACCTTGTCCTAAAAGAATTTTTTTCTTGAATTTTTCTTCAAAGTGGAAGAAGAAAACGACAAAAGAAAAAAGAATCGACAAAGTGAAAAGTCGAAAACATCGGGTGGTGTTAGAATATATTCACATTCACAAAAAAAAAGAAAGAAAATGCGAAACGTCGTTTTTTGGACAGAAAAAGCTCGCCGTGACAACAAATAATTGATTCTCGAAAACTCGAAAATCATTAACGCAGGAAAATGTTTCAGGAACAACGTTAGAAGTACAATTGGTTCCAGATCGTTAAGCTGAAAATGGAGTTTGCAACTTTGCACTTTTGATTGCCAACGAGTTTGTGAGAAGAGTTTAATCAAATTTACTTAAAACAGTTTTACCAGTTTTTTAAAGCGTATTTTCATCTAATCCAGTATTTTCATCTTTTCCAGATACTTTCATGTTTCAAACTTCCTACTTTATTGGACTAAGAAATACACAGTTTAGTGATACTATGAAAAAATTGATTTTTCAGCTCTGAAACAAAACAGCGTGTATAATCTGTTTTCGTCAAAAATTTTCATAATTCAAATGAGTTGAAAAATGAATAATGCTCTTAAAATACTGTAGTCTTTTCCCAGACGATTTTGCGGTATACAATCCTGCAATTTCAACTGTTAATTCCGATTCAGTTTTATTGCTTTTTTTTTGATCCGAGAGGTTTTGATCATTCAAACTAATTCTTACAAAATTCCAATTTCCAATCTTTGTCCTATGCCCACTGATTGAATATTTACCAAAACAACCAACTTTTGTAACCATAATTTTTTGTTGTACTACAATTCGTGCTTCTTATCACCGTCAACCAAACTTGCCGTTTTACTATTTTCAGACTGTTCACCCCGACCCATGTGATTGAAAACAATCAAAAATTTTGTAGCTTTGTAGAACCTGAAGAACAAAGTCCAACAACGTGATGATCCACCAACGAATCGACCTCCTTCTTGTCTAATGTGTCCATAAATCTGAGACAAGGGTAAGACGGGTCGACCACACACTCACATAACATATACACTACCATCAGAAAAGAAAGAAGAACCGAAAAACAAAAGTAGCAGCAAGGATTACGAACAAACAAGTTGATGGTGGCAGCTGATAGAAGAAAGAAACTGCAATAAAAAAAAATTTTAAGAAAACAATTCAAACATTATATTACACTATGGGACCTTGTTGTCTGTTAGAAGTTTCTAGTTTGTATAGCAGAAGTTCAAGTAATCATGCTACTTTTGTCATGTGCTCCTTTCTTTTCTCTTCCTGCTCGAAGAGCTTTAACTAGCCGAATTATTCTTTTGTTCCCTTTGTTTCAGATACGTTTTTAACGCGGTTGTTTATGAAACAGAATGTTGCCAACTGTTTCATTCTGAAACAAAGGCAAACACATGTGTATCTAAAATTAGTGACGAGTCTGATTATCAAACAGCTGACACAAAGAACAATCAGAGTTGACAACAGTGTTGCAAAATTATAGAGTTGTTGTTACGATGGTAATTTCTGGTCACCTGACATTACTATATATCGGAAAAGTTGAAATCAGCTTATCGGAACTGCAGATTTTGTGGGGTGATTCCTTGTTTACAAGTTGCAGCATCATTTTGCGCATCTTTTTCGCTGAAAACTGATAAGAATGAGATGACAATCAGTGTTCCAACAAATTTTCGGGGAAAACCTAGAGACGAATAGTCTTTTGATTCCAGAATTATGTAGGTTGAAATAGACTGGTTGAAGTTTTTTTCTCCAGGCGAAACGAAAAAATATACATACAGTGCGGTCAATATCTTTAAGACCCCCCTTGATTTTGGGCGCACAGAAAAAACTAGGAGAGATATCAAAAAACTGTATACGCCATTCGATTCACAATCAAAAATAACCCCAGGATACAAAGTTTCAGGAATCTAGCACTATCCCTGTCCGTGTACCATCCAAAAAACCCATATGCATGCGGTCAATATCTTTAAGACCCCCCGGTTTTTTCGATGTTCCAGTGATAATTTTCATGAGAAAATTTTTTGGAAGTAAAAAATGTCAGCCTGAAAATTGTTTTTAGGTAGTTTTAAAGCAAATAAGATCGGTTTTTGAAAGTTTCCTGATCAGAAATTGGGATCTGAAAAATCATCTTACGATTTTTGCTATTTTTGAGAGAATTTTTGGTTTTATGAAGAAATACAGAGTTCTACTTGATTGAATTCTACGAAATTTTATATTATTAGATAGCTCTTATCCCCTTTTTGATTTCTTCGTCATTTGGTAAAGATTCAAGCAGAATTCAGATGGAAACAGACTCTTAAAGTTGGAGCTGGGCCGGTTGATGTGTTCTGAGACTAACGTCAAAACGATTTTCAGGACAGTTTGGTCAATTATGATCAATTAAGTAATTTGGTTACAAAAAAGAAGATAACAGCTATCTAATAATATGAAATTCCAAAGAATTCCATCAAGTAGAACTCTGTATTTCTCCATAAAACCGAAAATTCTCTCAAAAATAGCAAAAATCGTAAGATGATTTTTCAGATCCCAATTTCTGATCAGGAAACTTTCAAAAACCGATCTTATTTGCTTTAAAACTACCTAAAAACAATTTTCAGGCTGACATTTTTTACTTCCAAAAAATTTTCTCATGAAAATTATCACTGGAACATCGAAAAAACCGGGGGGTCTTAAAGATATTGACCGCATGCATATGGGTTTTTTGGATGGTACACGGACAGGGATAGTGCTAGATTCCTGAAACTTTGTATCCTGGGGTTATTTTTGATTGTAAATCGAATGGCGTTTACAGTTTTTCGATATCTCTTCTAGTTTTTCCTGTGCGCCCAAAATCAAGGGGGGTCTTAAAGATATTGACCGCACTGTATTATGCTGGTATTACAAAATTGTGAGCAATGAAAAAGAAACTCTAGTGAACGATGGCTGAAGATCGTTATTCAAAAGCTACAGTAAACCTTTTTTTTCTTTGATTTAAAAACTTAAGCCTATTAGGCATAACATTTAATATTTTAGCCTGCATTTCAGGCCGTTCTCCAATACTCAAAATTAAGTTTATTTGGAACTAGTGTTCAAGCTATTTAGTCGGACAGGTACTGGTTTTGCGAGAGCTGGGTTTCAACTCCGGGCAGCGCCGTGTACAAGTTCGAATAGAAAAGATAACGAGAGAGAAGAGACGGAGAGAAACGGAGAGAAACGGCAAAGACGAAAAAGGCGGAAACGAAAGGCGGAAACACTGAATTCGAGGCGAATTCAGCGTAGAATGCGAGAGGGAAAGAAGACAATAATAAACGCAGCTTTTTGATAACTACAATGGTTTATTAGAAGGGGAAATCAAGGCAAAAAAGGCACTAGAAGGCAGGGGAAAACGGTAGCAAGGGAAAATGAGCAAATGCTCGGGAAAAACGGTAACCAGGGGGAAACAGGTAACAAAAAGAGGGAAAAATCGGTAACAAATGAAACTGTCGAAGAGGATGCAGGGATTCACCAAACGGGTGCCCTTCTCCGAACAAGAATCACAAAAAGAAGGGAAACTAGGTAGCCAGGGAAAAAGGAAAAACTAGGAAAAATGAAACTGTCTAGAAGTGAAAACAGAGTCACCAATTCGGTGCTCTCTCACAGACAAGAATGATTGAAAACGGGGCCAGAAAAGCAATTGCACAGTTTTCCCGCCTCGATTTTTGGCGCAAGTGCGACAGAGCGCGTTTCCATTAGGTACAGCGGAATTCAAAATAAATGAATTTTAAAGACTTTGAAGGCATTTTCGAAGAAGAAACGGATGAGAATCCGACATCTCCGACCTTTTCGAGTCCCGCTTCCAATGGAAATAGCACCAGAGAGGGGAGATTGGGAGTATACTGTGATTGCAAGAAAGGGGGAAATCAGGAAAGATGATGGTAATTAAACGATATGAGATAGATTACCAAAAAAGGATACTAGGGATGATAGAGATAGGGGAAAGAATAATATATAGGGGACGAAGATAGGAGAAGGGGGAAAGGATAGCATTAGGTGATGGGATAACAATGGATAACAAGAGTAATTAGACATTATTCATGTTGAAAGTTTGAACTGATCCTTGGTGAAGAAGATCCGGAGACATCTGCATCAGCATCTGTAGTTGTGCTTGGCATTGGATGAAGACTCATTGACGGTCCAGGTTCATACGGTAGCTGGCATGATATTGGTGAAGGTGAAAACTTCGGAAGAGACGAATCCTCGAACATTTCCTTTGGATCCTCGAAAAATTCCTTTGAATCCTTTGGATACTGTTCACTTGACATGGAACATTTGGAGCCAGTTGGTGGATCCTTTCCTGGTGACAGAACAATGGTTGTTCCTCCGGGTGGTGCTTCATTCGTATGAGCAAGATGGTCCTGAATTAGATTGTTATGATGCGAGTTTTGAGACAGGAGCTCTTTTTCGCAAGCGGCGAGATCGCTTTTGTAGACATGAGACTCTAATCCTAAACCCTTTTGTAGACGGTTTTCTTTCACGAGGCATGTAGGCTTTGTTTGAAAAACACCGCCAAAGGCGACATCTCCGGCCTTTTCCAGTATCGGTTCTGGGGGAGGTTTGAGAGATTCAGGGACAATTCCCAATTCATGATGATCATCTTGAACATCTTCATATAGCTGAAAAGAGTCGCACAGCTCTTGTTTATCACGAGTCTTGATAACTGGAAGGCAAAAAGGCGTAGAAGAATCAACTAGTGACGTCAGCGGGGGACCTTGACATAAATTTATGTCGTTAGCTTTCTTGTCGATCAGTACACTATTTTTCTCTTCATCCCTTGTACTCTCAGAAACTGACTTTGACTCAATTTCTTCATTCTGATTTTCACTATGCTGAGAATCAATAACACTATTCTCTTGCAAAGATTCATCAGACACTGAACGCGTTTGTTCAGCTGAATCCTCAGAAAACGATTCATTTTCGATTACTTCGGTTTTGTCAATTTCTCCATGAGCAATGATTTGGCCTTTTTCTAGGAAAACAACATCTTTTCCACGGTTAGAGAGCGTAAGGAAAGATTTTCCCTTGGTGTTGACTTGACAGACTGTTGTAGCAAGTTGATCAATTATCGGATGAACTAGACAAAATTTCTCAGTTTCGAAGATTCCTGCTACGCGCAATTCTACACTACGATGAGATTTGGGAGCTAGTTGAATATCATAAACCGTCCTTATTTCCCGAGGCTCCATTTCTACTGACAACTGAATTCCCATGGTTTGGAAATTGTTGTAGCCAAGAATGACATTGTTTCTGGAGACATCGGCAACATAGATAGGAATATTCCTAGTCTTGGAACGAATCGAGGTTTCAAGAATGACTTGGAATAACAGCTTGACGGGCTCACCATTAGCAGCGACTGCGTCCTGTATATTCGGAGTTTCAGTGAAAACGTTCTTCTCCCACTCCTTTCCTTTCTTTGCGACAATTGACTTCCACAAAGCATGAGACATAACTGAAAGACTCGCACCACTATCTATTAGAATTTCCACATCAACCCCTGCGATTCTTCCTTGTTCATATTGAACAGAAGACTTGTTAACAGAAATTTCGTTGAGGGAAGTTTGGCTCCAATCGATATCCAACGTGGAGATATGAGCAACATTCGAGTCTTTGGTTTCAGATGGAACTGGAATTGCTACATTCTGTTGAGGGCAATAGTTCGCTGAGTGACCTTTTTCACGACAACGATTGCAAGTAGGAACAAATTTAGCATTTCTCGGAGCTTTAGAACAAGTCGGAGCATGACACCCGATAGCATTACATTCTCGGCAAGAATAGTCATTATTCACCGGAATTTCTGGGAAAGACTGACTCTGATTGGAGACGTCTTCTTTCTGAGAAGGTTGCATAGACGGTGGATACTGATTAGATGAAACAACTGGAGTAGACTGATGATCCGAAGATGAAGACTGATTTGAAAATGAAGACGGCTGAACTAATGGAGGAACCTGATGATGGGACGAAGTAAACTGGTAATTATTGTTCGACGAATTTGAACGATAATTATTACTAGGCGACTTGAACTGCTGTTGATGATTACGACTCTGATTCTGGTTTTGAGACCACATTTTGCTAGAATTCTGCTGATATTGAGCATTGTGAACAGAAGAATTATTATCCTTCTTTTCACTAGCTTCTTCCTTCTTCTTATTCTTCTGTCTCTCTTTGAAACTTCGCTCATATCTGATGGCGATCTCTCTGGCGACTTCATAGTGTTCAATTTCAGTAGTCTCACTCAATTTCGACTCAATTAAACCCGACATCAACTCATTATCATAAACCGCATTCATCAGTTTCTGACATTTCAACGAGGACAGCTCTTCCGGCTCTATTCTCACAAACGCGCGTTTAGAATGCTCATCAATCGCAAGACAATAGTCTTCGATTGCCTGACCATCTCGCTTATGCAATTGTTCCCATCTAGACTTCGCTCGTCGTGAGTCATCTTCTTTGGAAACTCGCAACCGCTCAGCCATTCTTCTCATCACAGTTTGAAAAGACTGTTTGTCATATTCCGGAAGCCCTTTGAACACTTTCAACGCTTTTCCCGACAAGAAATTAGATTCTAGGAGAACAACTTGCTGCTTTTGAGAAAGCCCACCATATTTCATTAGAAACGTTTTGACAAACGCGTCCATTGAAGCGGATTTCTCTTCTGCAGTGTATTTCGGCGGATCGGGCAGCTGGTTTTGCATGTGCATTTGTTGCATCATTGACAAAAAAGCTGTTTCCGATGTATTTCCGGTGTTCCAATTACTCTGATAATAGCGATTTGGCACGTATTTCTCATGCTCATTATCATCGAAGTCTTGCGCAAAATGCTCATGCATAGTTTCGTCATAAATCGCATCGCGCGCTTTTTCTTTAACGAAATACTCACGAGTCATATTCTCCGATCGTCTCCTTGTTTCACACGATCCTTTTGGCATCGATGGCAACATTGGAGTCTCCACATTCTTCAAAACTCTTGTATCACATCGTTGTTGTGCTTCTTCGATGCGAAACAGCGGTTTGAGTGGAATTTGAAGCTTCAGGAGTTGATTTTCTTCTTCCAATTGCTTCTTCTCCTTCTCAACACGTTCCAATTCCCGCTTGAGCTTTTCGGTCAAGCTTGAGTCGTCGGAAGATCGGCTTTCGGCTTGCTGTTGCTTTGCCTGAAAATATCTCTGTTGAAAATGACTTTCTCTTTTGAGTCTGCTCAATTCCGATAATTTTTCTTGTAATTCGTCAACGGATTCAAGCTCATTTTCCTCCAGAAATCTCACCATTTCATTGCCTCCATCTACCGAGTTGTTCGCGGCGGTGTAGAATCCTCTGACGTCCTCCATAGTTGTCGTCAACTGAAAAACCCGATCGTTCAGAGTTTGAACCATATTTCTGTATTTTGTAATAGCTAGATCTTTGCTATCAATGACTTCATCTTTCTCAAGGATTATCGAAAAAGCTTTGTCTACAATTTTGGTGACATTGCTCTCTTTTAAGCTCGTGTTTTGCTTCAATACAGCACGGAAAACGTTTTCAGATTCGACATTTTTATGAATTCTCACCTGGCGTTGCTCTTCGAGAACACCTTCGCAGGTTTGTGCGAAGAATTCGGCTTCTTCTTTCTCTTGCTCTTCTTTCCGACGATTCCCCTCTTCTTCTTCTCGAAGACGTCGTTGTTCTTCTTCGGAGAGCTCATCGGGAGCATCCGATGGGTCGAGCGGCGGCGCCGACGGCAGAGTAGGAGGCTGTGACGGCTCCTCTGGTTGGCGAATCATTCGGAAAGCCTGAAAACACGATTTTCTCGTTGAAATTCAAGAAAATTGACGATTTGAAGCGAATAGAAGACGATAAGAGACGAGTATAGGTATCAGAAGGTAACAGCGATAACAAACCCCGACAAAAATCGATATTTGACGGTTTCCGACGACGAAAATGCAGCGGAAAGGAAGAAAAACCAGTAGAAACCAATGAAAACTGGGAAAAATCGATAAAAATCGAGTTTAAACCCGTTTTCTTCACAATTTCCTTATCGGCGACAGGAAAATCCCTCTTGACAGCAGAGAATCGATAGAAATCCGTTGAAAAAATACAGCGATTGTCGAAAATCGATGAAAAAGTCCAGTAGAATTCGTAGCGAAACAGTTGAAACTTCTCGATGTTCTAGTAGCGAGTTATCGACTTTTCTGACCGATTTTGACAGAATTTACCTATCAATCAAAGATTCGCCTTTGAAAAACGGTATTTTCAGTCAAATTCTAAGAGAAATTCCAAGAATTTCAGTCAGAAATTGAAACTCAGTCAAAGGAAAAGCGAGAGTTTGCACTCCGAGCTTTTGAATTGACAAAACTGAAAACAGCGAGAGTTTTTTCACTCTAGGCTTTGTAGATGATTCTCGCAGAACAGACTGAAAAAGCGAGAGGTTTTGTCACTCTTAGCTTTTGATTCTGCTCAACGAGAGGTATTGCACGTGGCGTTTGGTTCGGCCCCCAAGTCGGACAGGTACTGGTTTTGCGAGAGCTGGGTTTCAACTCCGGGCAGCGCCGTGTACAAGTTCGAATAGAAAAGATAACGAGAGAGAAGAGACGGAGAGAAACGGAGAGAAACGGCAAAGACGAAAAAGGCGGAAACGAAAGGCGGAAACACTGAATTCGAGGCGAATTCAGCGTAGAATGCGAGAGGGAAAGAAGACAATAATAAACGCAGCTTTTTGATAACTACAATGGTTTATTAGAAGGGGAAATCAAGGCAAAAAAGGCACTAGAAGGCAGGGGAAAACGGTAGCAAGGGAAAATGAGCAAATGCTCGGGAAAAACGGTAACCAGGGGGAAACAGGTAACAAAAAGAGGGAAAAATCGGTAACAAATGAAACTGTCGAAGAGGATGCAGGGATTCACCAAACGGGTGCCCTTCTCCGAACAAGAATCACAAAAAGAAGGGAAACTAGGTAGCCAGGGAAAAAGGAAAAACTAGGAAAAATGAAACTGTCTAGAAGTGAAAACAGAGTCACCAATTCGGTGCTCTCTCACAGACAAGAATGATTGAAAACGGGGCCAGAAAAGCAATTGCACAGTTTTCCCGCCTCGATTTTTGGCGCAAGTGCGACAGAGCGCGTTTCCATTAGGTACAGCGGAATTCAAAATAAATGAATTTTAAAGACTTTGAAGGCATTTTCGAAGAAGAAACGGATGAGAATCCGACAATTTGGGCCAAAATGCAAGTTTCTCAAGGCAAATAGAAGGCTTTACTGTATGAAATCAGTACTTATCAAAATAATTTCCTGAAAATGGAAATGATATCAGGTTACGGTAGCTTGCATTCATGGATCTTTGGCCATCGTTATTATCATTAGATGGTATTGCGGCCAAATATTCAGAAATATTATTTCTTGATTTTTTTCGAAATTTTTGTTCCTGGAGCAATAGAGACTACTGAATTCTGGATGCACCTTGCTGTCTTCTTTTGCATTCAATTTTTCAAAGATTTTAATTTAGCAGAAACATCTGTGATAAAACCGGCTCCCCTTCAAATGTAATTTTGCATCTTCTCTTTCTCATTTTCATTTTTATTTTCTTCTCATTTCCCCTCTGAAGCCTTGGCCACCCAGACATTCACATTGTTGCCACCTGCCACCCGAAACCTGTTAGAATATTCTTTGGACTGGCCAATCAACACTTTCACACTTGCCGTTTTTGTCTGTTTATCCGTAAAATCATCACTTCTATCAACACTTTCAATGTTTTATTTTCTTCATTTTTTCAAAAAGTAGTGTACATCGCAAAAGGTCAAAAATAGAAATAGAGTTGTTTTTGTTGTTTTCGGTTAGAAAGAAAGGTACAGTACAAATGTTCTGAATCTAGATCATAAATTAATTACAAACACACAAAGAGTGTGGGGTACATACAAAAAGGTTATTGGTGTGATTTAGATACGAAGATGGGACAGTTTCAGAAAGGCGCATTGACGATCCTTCTCTTCATTTATCAGCTTCTCGCAATTCAGTTGGATGTATTCATCGATGTTTCTGGAAGACTAAATAACCAAGGGATTTTTGAGATACTACAACTACAACTTACGGGTTCGACATTTTTTCGGTCTTTGGGAATCCGAACTTCAAATGTGTGGACTCATCGTGGATACGGATGTTCACTTTTGGTTGCTCCATTAGCTTTGGCTCAGCTGGACGGAAAGTGGCGGAGCTGATTCTGAAAATATTTTATATGACTCAATCTGAAATTCCTGGACTCACGCTTCCCGAGTCATGAACTGGTTGAAGACAGCAGACTGAGCGACTCTGACAAATTTTGGAGCTGACGACATGTTGTGAAGTTTTTGAAATTAAATATATCAGTTGACTGATGAGCCTTTAGTCGCCAATAGCCGGCTTTTATACGCGATCCGCAAGGCGGGAGGCGGGGTGATGGCTCCGATTAACGGGCGAAGAGGGCGAGGACAAAGTATACGGCTGATGAGAAGAGAGAGATAAGAAACAACGCGTGAAAACTGCAAGAGACGCCAGATGAAAACCGTCGCCTCCTCCCGGTCTTTCTGGGTGATTGGAGGGGCGGTCGAACAGGTACTATTATTATTCGTTTCTCGATTTGGTCACTGTTTTTTGAGGAGTGATGTCATGACTAGTAAGGACCAAGTGTTCGATGGGTCAACGAGTAAGGTCCGTATTTAGTGATGGGAAAAAATTTGATCAGAAAAGAATCAATGATCAACGTATTGCTGATAAGAAACAGCTGAATGAAACAAAAGAAGGAAATGATCCTTCTCAAAATAACAAGTTCATCGTTTAGAAAAAATGAACTCTAGTCAGAATGTGATGTCATGGGGTATCTGGAACAAGAAAATCTATTTTAAGCATTCTGCTAAAATAAGACAAGAACAGTAATTAAGTTATTCACATACAGTGTACCTTATAATGGAAGCCCATCCAAAGCGTCAATTTTGTGCTCAATTATTCTTCTGCCTGTGAAAGATATGAAAATACCGTTTACAGCTGCAAAGTTGGTAAAATTATAATGAACAATTGATAAATTGACAAGTTTTTCATATCTTTCACAGGAATCAAGATAGTTTAGCAGAGTTGTCGGTTTGGAAGGGATCCTATGAAAAGTTTTACTTTATTGAAGTTTAGAGACTCAATCGGACAAAACCAAGTCTGAATTTTCTCTGTTCGGCGGAAAAAAGTGACATTTTGAATTCTGAAAAATAATTCCAGATTTTTTATTTCCCCATCAAGTTTTAATATTCACACCTTTTCAAAAAATTTCATTCTGATGACACATTTTGTTAGTAAGCAGAAAAGTTTCAGGAATACGAAAACCAACACTCGAACGAAAATTGTGCAATTCGAATACGCTTTACTCGTTTCGTTGGATTAGTGGAAAAAGTTGGCAGTTAAACAACTGAAACTCCAAAATATTCAGTTCTTTCATACAATTTACATCTTCTGCCTGTTTTTATCCAATATTTTACGAGTTTGTAGAACAGCACTCACACTTTGAACTTAGGACTGATTCATCTCGGATTCTGTAGGAGATATGTGTGGTCCGCTAAAAATGATGATCACAACACCAAAATCACATGTTTTGCTGAAAATTTTTGCTATCTTCCAAGTGAACGGTGATAAATTCGGTCAAAGAATGGTGCAATTTTATTATTGGTTTAACGACTTATAAATGTATATTTGCAATTCTTACTAGTTTCAACGATGACAATTTTTTCTCACTTGCATTATTTACAAATTTTCAGAACACATGCCAATTCTCGTTGCAGGCACAACAAACTTCTAGGAGTGTGATCCTCTAAGAGTTCTACTGAAACACATCCTCCAAAAGAATTCGTAAACAGCCTGGATTCTTCTATCCTCCGTACATCCGACCTGCCAAGAACAGGTGTCACTATTTATACCCTGATCTTAGCACCCCATCTTTTGACCCCTCTCAACTTTCCGTAAATAAAGGAAAATAATTGCATTGTGACTTTAAGAGACCAAAACAAAACCGAAACTCGTCACTTGGTGGAAAACAAGGAGACAGTTCAATTTCGCAAGGACAAGGTCAGGGTCTATCAACGGAAGTTTGACTTCTAGCATGGAAATATTCGGGTTGGTATTTCTTAAAATAGGCAAACTCCGTCATTTCCTTCTTATGCACACAAAAGGGTGTTTAGATAAAGTTCCGATACAATGACTTTTGACCAAAACAATGCAAGTCGTGAACACAAATTGTTTTTGTTTTTCTCCATCACAAAAGGTTTTGAGTATAGTTAACTGTTCCCAGTTCACCTTCCCAGGTTTGAATGGCTTATTCGAAAACACTCGATCACAAGTGCATAGGGGCATAAACAGAAAAAAAAACCGGTTCAGTTTTTTTTTTGCAAACCACATGTACTTTTCAAATAGATAAGATTATATTGTCTGAGAAGATTTGGGAGTTATTTACCAGGAATTCTTGAAGGTTTGACGAGTAGTTTGGAAGAGTGTAGCTAAACAGATTATTTGTATTCTGAGAGCGGAGTGAAAAAAGATGAGCAAACAGTATCCATTCAAATTATTTCTTACTTTCAAAAGTTATCGGAAGCATGATAGGCAAACTCTGGTTTTCTGAAAATAGTAAAAATGACAGAAAAGCAACTGAAAAATACGTTATTGTAGACCTTATTGATCTGTATTGTAGGATACCGTGACAGAGCCTTCTAAGTTTCATTATTTCGTGCCTTATACGTGAAATGCTTAATATCTGTGGAAAATACCCCACTCGCCCACATTTCGTTTGCCTATATTTATCAATGTTGTACAAAAGAAAAGATTTTCAGAAATGTGATTTTTTTTCCTCTGACATACCTGAAAAGTTTTCAGATTTATCGAGAAAATTATGGTTATAATTTAGCAAAAGTAAATTCCATATGAAAAAAAACTAGCTTCCACGTGTCAATTTCATTTTGGCTAATACCTTCCACTTTTTCCAGGTGTCCCTGTATTATTCATGCAATATGTTTACTATTAATCGTCAATTTCCCTCTGAACACGTGGCTCAAGCCAATTTTCAAGTGAAAGTCGTGTCGTTTCACACCAACTACCAGCCGGCCCTTTTCTGTTTCCATTCAAACCAATTATAAATGCGAAATCGAGCAGAACCACTTATGTAAATGACAGATTCATTCGTCTTCTAGTTGTGGCGGAGACATGCACACCAGTTGAAGGGAGGGGGCGGGTGGGTGTGTGGGACCAGTTGCCATATCCATCACTTTCAAAGGGAGGGTCCCACTTGTATTCATGGATCCTACTTCATACGATTCGTATTATTGCGGTGCTGGAGCAGAAGCTGAGCCCGAGGAACGACAAACAGCGTCGGTTCGGGAACGGAGAAGAATGTGCAGTATTAACGTGGCTTTTGTGGTGAGTGCTAGATTTCTATTCTGTTTTCGATCTTTTGATTATTTGAGTATTGAACTTAATATTAAGAAATGATATTTAAAAAAATTTGTTTTTGTTTTCAGGAGCTTCGAAATTATATTCCAACATTTCCTTACGAGAAGCGCCTTTCTAAAATTGATACACTGAATTTGGCTATCGCATATATCAACATGCTGGATGATGTTCTCAGGTAATTTTCATTTTAGTGGATAATTTTTATTCTTTAAAACGTACGGAGCAATTATGAAATCGGAATTTCACGAGCCTATTAGCATATAGGATTGACAATAAAATCAAGACCCTAATTTTCCACAATTACAGAACTCCTGAAGATTCTGGTCAGTACATTCAAAAATGTGTCCACATGGCTCGCACTGGTCAGTATGGAGCTCCATCGTGGAGCACTAGCGGTAATTTATACAAAACTTCGCCAATGATTGCTCATCAGAGAATTATTTCAGACCTCCTTGCCCGTCTCAATTGGATCAAGTGGAATCGCCTTGGAATCGAGCCAATCGCATGACACTTTAAGAAAAATTCCTACATGATTTTTGTCAATAAACTACTTGATTGCATTTCTTTTTGTTTATCGTTCACTTTCCAAGAAAATATTCAAAAGTGAAATCAGTTCTTTTGATCTTTTCTGGAACTGAAGTTAGAGGGACAAATGTTATAATTTTCACCTCTTCTTTTTGGAAATGCGAATAATTATAGTATGAGATTCAAAAATGTCAAATTTGATCTTTCAAACTCCGCCCATTATTCTCAAAGATCTCAAGGTTTCGATCTCAAAATCATTCCACTTCATGTAAGAAGTTTTTTGCACCGCATCCAAAAAAAATAATCTTAGTTTTCACACGAACATTTCTGATGAACCTGCACGTAGTCAGCGTTTGGTAAAATGTGTTCAGAAGTATATTAGGCTCTCTGATAAATCTCTGATGTCATTTTGCTTGTTTTCTTTGACTGTTTTCAATTTTCAGTCATTGTTCTGATAATAGACACCAGTATCAAACCGAAAATTGAGCTTTTGACCAAGGGAAAATAAGGAAAAACTGCGCGCGCAAAAGGTGGTGACTATCAGATTCGGTTTAGCGATTTGATTAAAAAGGCAATCGACAAACGACTTTTTCCAGCTTCACAAAGACTTTTTGACGGCATTGCTCAATAATCTGATAAGTCTTACTTTCCTAAAAGACATATTCCCTTCCAGGTTGTGTCGCTTTTGTTGGTGATTCTGCACTTTTGATTTCATTCTTTACCACGTTTTCCTGGTTTTTCAGAAATCACTGAGAGCAAACTCTGAAAACGTTTTTCTGCAATTTTTTCACAAATCCTTGTGAGAACAAGTTCCTATAAATCAAAACTGAATATAAAAAGTTGTTTATCGGAACTTCGCAAACAACCTTTCTTATCCAAAAAGTCACGAGATACTAATAAATTGCTCTCAAAACTTTTGGAGCTGTACGAATTTCATTTTTGCAGAAATTTCAAGTTTCCAGAAAAACAAGCCTATTCGTTTTTTTGAAATCCTCACCTTTCCGAAAAAATGGATTTCAATTTCAGATATCCAATGCCTTTTCTACAATGGCTCCTATTTTTATTCTGTTTGATTTCAATGTTTCTCTATACTCTCATTGTTATCACTCTGAAAAAACATAGATCAAATGCACTACTTGGCGGCTCTTTTTTCCAAATTGTTGAGATGCAGGTGGGTAGAAACTTCCTTCAGATCTCCTTTTGAAATCGAACATTCCAGTATTATTCGGAACTTCTTTTCTTCATTGAGTTTTCTATTACAATGCGGTTCCGTAAATACAGTAGTCTTTATTCATTTTTTGAGCCTGACACGGAACTTCACGGTATTATACCAAGGCTGGTTTCTGGGTTCCATTATTATATAAAAGTAAGAAAAAAACGCAGAGAAGAAAATTGAGTATGAATAATTTAAATTCAGATAGTGGTCTATATCGGATACCTGACATTTGCCATGAACCGTTTCACATCTGCTATCAATATCTCTTCATATAACAGTGTGAATGTTTCAGTATGATAATTCTTTCAATTATTAGAGCAATTAGTCTCGTTTTCTTTCCTTGAGTTTTTCATTGTGTCATGTTTAGTTTCAAGTGGTTTTTGTGCATGCATATAGTTTTTTTTAATCAAAAATTGATGATTTTGCAAAACTAGGTGGTTTCAGATCTGGACTCCACAACTCATGAAAAATGTTAAAATTCTAAAGTGGACATTGCCTTTAATAGGCGTTCTTCCCACTCATGCTTGGCCAGGATTCACTTACTGGTTTATTATTACTACTAGCTCGATTCGGCTCACTAATGACTCTCTATCTACTGCTGTATGTGCTGTAACTCAACGAAAAATCTTTGAAAATTTTCATTTAGCTCGTTGCCTATGTCGACGGAATCTGCTGTCTTGGAACTTGTATTTTCTGCATGGTTTGCTACAGTGCTACTTGCTTCTTAATACGCAAAAATTGGAACCGTGTTAAGAAAGAGGCGTTCCGGAAGAATAATGCACAATCTGCAGCTGAACGTAGTTTACTCGTTTCTGCAATTCTATCATTTGTTGTTTTGATACTGAACACTGCTGTTCAAGTTGTTACTATTCTTATTTCTTGGGGTGGAGCTACTACATTACTTTTTGTTCAGGATTTATCGTAAGTCATATTTGTTTTTCCTTGTTTCCTTCCTGAAAACGTGCTTGGAGTAAACTAAAACAGGAACTAAAACCTTTAACATAATCATCATAATCAAATACATTCTTCCCCGAAGGAAAATAATCTTTGGTGACACTTAATAACATATTGCCTTTTACTCCTGAATATATTCTAATTTCTTTTCTTCCAGCTATCCCATGATTGATTTGATGTATTCACACTTCCCATGGGCATTATTAGTCACATCGGGTGTTTTGAGGAAGCAAATGATATACGATACAAAAATCTTCTTGCGAACGTAAAGTACATGAATCAGAAGACTAAATTTATCGGTACAGAAATTTGCAGGGCCTTCAAATTGGACGACGCATCCGTGAACACTATACGAGTGGGACAAACCGTGTCACCGGCAACGCAAAAAACGACGAACAAGACGTTGGCATGAAAATAACACTACATTTGGTCTGAACGAAGTTGTGTACAAGAAACGGGTGACCGTTTCTAATCAGTCAGATTAGTTTATATTATTTGGGTCTTACAGACGTTCTATTGAATGAATCATTCAAATTTTGTTCTTGATAATTGAAACCTTTTTCAAATAAAGTTTTTTAAAACAGTTTGAGTCGACAATTGTCGAGTTATGATTAGTTTTATGAGCCCATACTTGTCAAATTTTGGACCGAACTTGTTATTCGCCTGTTAGACCGGGTCAACAAATATTCTTCCGGTATGGCCCGGCCCAGTCCAAAAGAGTAGCTGATTTTTTGAAAATTCTGGAAAAGATGTATTGGATTCCACGAAAAAAATTCTAATAAATTACTGGCCTTTCAACAGATAAATTAACAATTAGGTCATGCGGATTTTTGCGAATTGACATGCGGATTTTTGCGAATTGAGGAAAAATAGGATAAGAGACTGAATTTATACAAAATGTTTGTAATTGATATTCTAGGCACGGATACACAGTGCTCCCCAAAATGTTTCTTTCACCCTTCTTTTGTACTGAAACTTCTATCGAGGTAAACTTTCATGAAAAGGTGTCAACATGAAAAATGATGGTCTCCCTTCAAAAACTAGGTAAAAGAAATTCGGAGCCATCAACGTGACCCGGAAACGAGAAACAACAGAAATCCTGAGTAGAATTATATTTGAAGCTGATTTATGCGCCAAAAACTGCACGTTTTTGCCTCTCCTAATATCTGTTTGTTCTTCATATTTTCACAGGCACTCATCTGATGACATCAGGACCTGTGCGGACCTATTGTCTCCTTCCTCCCCTCTATTTCCACCGATCGATACTGACCTTTTCAATGTGCGGTCTTATCGCCTGCTGCGCACAACAACCCACCCCATCGTCTATTCTCCTTCATTCTTCTTGTTTCTTCTGCCTGCTGTTGGCCGCGGCCGTGACGCAAATCGGCCACACGGCCGCATGGCGAACATATAACACACCGGGGAGCTATCTTTTTTCTTTTCTCCTTTCTCGGCACACTCTCGCCCGTTCTGCAATGATTTTCCGATTTTTTCACACGATTTACGATTGATTTCCAGTATACATTTGAATTTTATTACAGAAAAAAAATGGGAGATGCGAACGATTTGTTTGGAGGCCTCAGTGAAAGCAGTGGGAGCAGTGACGAGGAAGACACCGCCATTGATATTGTTCCTCCGAAGAACCAGGACGTGCTTGCTGATTTGGCCCTGAGGTAATACTTTTTTATCTATGCTTTAAATAATTTGATAGCCTGTGTTTCAGTGATGAAGACGACGATCTAGACGATTTGATTGAAGAATCACCATCGCCATCAAAAAGTGGACCTTCATCAGTTGAACCACAACCACCACAACCGCCACCAACAAGGCCTCCAGTGGTTTTTTCACTATCCGACGACGAAGACTCGATGGACATGCCGGATATTCAGCAAATGCAACGGAATGCTGCGGCAGCCGCCGCCGCTGCTGCTGCCGAAGCTGCAGAAAAGGCTGCTGCAGCTGCAGAAGCTGCTGCAAAAGAGAAAGCTGCTGAGGAAGCAAGATTAGCTGAAATTAAGGCAGAACAAGAGAAAGCGGCTGAAAAACGGAGAAGAGTGAGTGATCAAGTTTATTATTAAAAAGGAAACCATTGTTAATTTCAGTTGGAAGACATTGTCCAGGTAGAATTACCAATGAAACAACCGAGACTGGATGAGGGACCGTCGAGTTCCAGACCAGGACCTAGTCATGTAAGTCGATTTTGTTCAAATTCAGCTAATTGATGATTCGGAGCTTGAATTAGATTTCTAGCAAAAATCTCCGGTTTAAAAACCTAGCGAATAGTTTGAAAAACTGCGTTATGAAATATAACTCAGAAACTGAAAGACTTTTGAGGCTTCTTCTTGCCAGCAAGCTTTTGTTCTGTCTCAGTGTTGTAGAATTCCGAGCAGGTCAAGCAAATACCGGAGTTTTACTTAGTTTTGAGAACGTTGGCGGACCAAAGCTTGGGTCTAATCTAGTGAAAAATACAGGAGTACTCCGCCGCTCTTAAAAACAGTTATACCATCGCTTTCCCGAACCATATCTTTCATTTTCAGAGCCGTATCCGTGATGACAGCCTCTCTCTGGAAGGTTTCGAGTTCAGCAAAGCCAACGAAGCAAAATTCCAAGCGCTGATCCAACGCCATCAAACTGAAGCCGACGGGTAACATTTTTAGACTTAACCCATCAATAAATTATTGTTTTAAGCGGTCCACCACCACCCCGTCCACGTGTCCCTCAACTTCCACCAGTGCCAGAAGACGAAAATGAGATTGCACGTTTGAAGTCACAAATTCTTCTGTCCAACTTCTCACAAGAGCAACTGGAGCGCTATGAGTCATACAGAAGGTAAGAAACATCTCAAAGTTGGCCTCAAGTTCCTAATTCCAAAAGTTTGAACGGCACTAATTTAGCCTAATCTTGAAAAAGTTGGAAAGAATTTCTGAGTTTAGGTTAAGAAAAATGGTTGTTACATCGATGTGCTAATCGAGATATTGAATGAAATCGCATGTGACTGTTGCAGATCTTCTTTCCAAAAGTCCACCATTCGTCGTCTGATTAATCAGTTCACCGGTGGAGCCAACGTCAACCAGAGTGTCGTCATCGCCATCGCCGGATTGGCTAAAGTTTTCGTTGGAGAAGTTGTCGAGGAAGCACTGGACATTCGCGATTTGGATGAGGAGGCTGCCAAGAATCCACTTCAACCAGAACATGTTCGTCAGGCTTTCTTGAAACTCGGCGAGCAAGGAAAGCTCTATCCACCAATTGGCCCAAGATCCGATGGTCTTTGAACAGAGATTGTGATTGTTAAAATTAATATTGTAATATTTCATGTGATGAGCACGAAAGCCATTTAATTTATTGATTCCTGTGACATAATATTTTCTTTGGGAGGGTTTTTTTTTCAGATTTTTAATGAACCCATTTGAATACAGTTTCTCAATTTTGTTCAATAGTGATCAGATCGGTCAGAACATCAGAATCAAAAAGTTTCAGCTGTTGACCTACGTGCTCTGGGTAAATAAATTGTGCGATCCGGGAAGTCAGGACTAAAACACGTGTTGTGTTTCTTTATATGGTGGTGTCGAAAAAAAATTAATCAAATAAGTGTTTATAATATTAACAAGGGAGGTCTTTTCAGAAAAGCTTTCAGAATTTTCTTATTTTTTGACAGGGGTTAGTTGACCCGCTCAAAAAGCCCCTGTCAAAATCTGTATATGCACTTTTTCCAAAAATGCTGAAAATTTTCGTCTGAAAGTTTCCAATTTCTTAACCATTGTAAACCTCACTTTCCTCCTCCATTTTGCCTCCTGGGAACCTCCGAGGAACACCGCTCACATGTACACACTTGCGCACTGTTGTTTTCAGCAGCGAGGTGGCCGAGTGGTTGTGGGCGCGTGTGGTGAAACTGAAGGTCTGGGGTTCGATTCCCTCTTTTGAAATTAGCTTTTGCTTCTTTTATTGAATTCCCAGGGACCATTTCAGTGCTCGAAATGTGTTTTTGGCCCGAGTTTTTGAGTTATTTCCGATTTTCCAACTTTGAGAAGCAGAATTATTCAATTTTTTCAAAGTTGATTTTTTCGAAATTTTCGAAGTTTTTGGTAGTCAATCACTGGTGAAATGTCCAATAATTTTTTTGCTCGGAATTTTTCAATTTTTGTATGTAATGTATTTTTGTAAGTCCTTATTTGTTGCTCGTGGTTTTCTAGCCCTTTTCGACTCAAAATATGTCGAAAAACAGTGATTCAAAAAGTCCAACATCAAACGAGAACAGAGAATTATAAGTGATTTTGCATTGTTCTGGGTCGAAAAAGGGCAGAAGAACCATGAAAAGCTTAAAAGAGCTCACAGAGATACATTCCTTGCAAAAACTGAGAAATTTCGAACAGAAAATAATTCATCAAAATTTTTGAATGGGATTGACCACCAAAAACTTCGAAAATTTCGAAAAAATCAACTTTGAAAAAATTGAATATTTCTGCTTCTCAAAGTTGGAAAATCGGAAATAACTCAAAAACTCGGGTCAAAAACACATTTCGAGCCCTGAAATGGTCCCTGGGAATTCAATAAAAGAAGCAAAAGCTAATTTCAAAAGAGGGAATCGAACCCCAGACCTTCAGTTTCACCACACGCGCCCACAACCACTCGGCCACCTCGCTGCTGAAAACAACAGTGCGCAAGTGTGTACATGTGAGCGGTGTTCCTCGGAGGTTCCCAGGAGGCAAAATGGAGGAGGAAAGTGAGGTTTACAATGGTTAAGAAATTGGAAACTTTCAGACGAAAATTTTCAGCATTTTTGGAAAAAGTGCATATACAGGTTTTGACAGGGGCTTTTTGAGCGGGTCAACTAACCCCTGTCAAAAAATAAGAAAATTCTGAAAGCTTTTCTGAAAAGACCTCCCTTGTAAGACATTTTTACGAAGCAAAGATTAACATTTTCCCCGAGCCAGCCATAATTGTATGTGTCGGAAAAGTTTAGAGTGGCTGAAAACACAAGCACCAATTTTTCGAATGAGCATAACTCTTCACTTTGCTTCGAGATGCCGTTTGAGCAGTCGCTTCTCTTTTTGTTTGGATTGATATCGATTTTCCTTTATTCTCTGATTGTGAGAACATTGAAGAAACATCGGAAGACACCTCTACTGGGTGGAACCTTTTTCAAGTTGGTGGTTCTTCAGGTGAGCGATGAGTCATCAAAAACAAATTGAATATAAAAATTGCAGTTTTATGCCGAAACATTCTTCTTTCTGGAGTTTTCGCTGACAATGAGGTTTCGAAAGTACACTGATTTTTATTTGTTGTTTGAACCAGGGACAGAATTCACGGGTATCGTCCCACGTGTCATTTCGGGAGTTCATTATTATGTGAAGGTAATCGCGTTACAACAATAGCTATTTTTCTGCTACAAAAAATCGGAGCTGTGGAAGAGAAAGCTAGTGGCCGTGGCAAAATGTCTCACGAAAACTACCGTAACCTAAAAATGTTTTATTTTTCGTTTTTACTTACTCGTTTATACTCCTTTTTGTCGAGTTTTCTGTCGTTTTTCTCCAAACAGGTCGCATAATAAACACTTGTGATCTTGAAAAACTCACTGAAAATGCATGAAAATCGTAATAATAGATCTAAAAATTATTATACTTCTACGTACGGTAGTTGTCGTTGTGAGACCTTCAGCAGCGGCCATCGGCTTTCCTTTTCCACCGCTCCGACTTCTCGTACCCGAATGATCATTCCGACTTGATCGTATTTTGAAATGAATAATGAATAAAAATTCACCTAAAATATTGAAAATCATTTGACCTGCACTTCCGTTTCTTTTATTTGTCCCTGAATTTAAAATACTCAGGTTGTCGTCTACATCGGCTACATTGTGTTTGCTATAAATCGGTTGCTCAGCGCTCTTACCGTATCCTCCTACAACTCGCAGAACATTTCGGTTTGTTTTTAGAAACCGTGTCTAATTAGTTGCTCTTTCAAAAAAATTGTGATTCAGACACAAATGCCTTAAAATTATGGGGTTTGATAGAGATTTTTGGTTTGAAATTGAGCAGAATTTGAACTTTATCAGATGACAAATTTAGTTTTCAGTTTTAAAGTTTGATGACATTTTTAAAGGTTTGGGGGCCATCAACTATAAGATGGATCACAATCACACAATGGTCAGTTCCCATATTGGCAGTTCTTCCAACTCATGCATGGCCAGATTTTCAATTTTTCCTTCAAATCACTGCAACAGCGATGCGTCTGAATAATGATGCATTATCTACAGCGGTACGATGCTATAGTTTCTGAAATTTTTGAAAAAATTTGGAATTTTTAGCTTATATCATATGTCGATGGGTTTTGTTGTTTAGTCACTTGTGTTTTTTGTATTATCTGCTACATAGTTACGGGATTTTTGATCAGAAAAAACTGGAAACGAAATTCAACTACGGTAAGTATATTCCTATCACACATGATGAATATATGATCTTTAGGTGTTCAAAAAGTCTAGTTCCCAATCATCCGCTGAAAGAGGTCTTTTTATATCTGCTGTATTATCGTTTTGTGTTTTGATGCTGAACTTGACGGTTCAAATTTTGAAGATAATTATTTCCTGGAATGGGATGACGAACATTTTTGCCGCATATGACATTTCGTGAGTGTGTTTTAGTTGAACCCAACGATTTGAAATCTAATTTTGTTGTTTTCGCTTGAACAAAGCACGAAAGCACACAGAACGGCCAAAAACTAACTTTCAATTTCCAGATACCCGATGGTGGACCTAATGTATTCACATTATCCTTGGGTGTTGATTGTGACGTCGTCAGTGTTGAGACGCCAACTTGTTTACGACGTGAAGTTACTCATAAGGAAGTAAGCAAAACAGGGATTGAAGACTAGTGCTAAATGTACTTTTTCAGCACTTTGAAACTTGATGAAGCCTCGATGAGTATGTCAAGAAATGGGCAAACGAATGCGGCATCAAAAACATCTCCGGCCACTTGATTGGTTAAGAAATCTTACCTTTTCACCTCGTATACCATTTTATCAAAAATTTTCATTTTATTTAGTCGTAATTGCTCAATAAATTTATTTTGAAGCAGTTTCAAAAATTAAAATCTTTTCACCAACGTAATTTTTTTTTTCGTTAAATCAAAGATTAGAATGTATACACGCTTTATAGGATGACATGAAGCTCCACTGCATTCAATTTTTTTTGTTTTTCAGCTGAAGCCTTACATTCAGGCAAAATCTTCTTGAAAGTTTGCAGATTTCCAAGGCAACATTATGAAAATTTGGTGCTCAAGCTCTTTTGATGCTCAATTTTCCAAAAATTCTGAAATTGTGTCATTTGAAAAGAACAAGCTGAAGCTTCAGATTGGTCGTATACTCGGAATAGCTCGTTTTTACAAACTGTTTGGGCACAAATGCGGAGTTCATTTTTGGGTTTCACAAAGAGATTCTGTAAAATTTTTTTTAGATGCCGTGTGAATTCTATGACATTTCATAAGATTTTCTCGCTGTTAGCCTTAACGAGGGAAATGTTCACAGAAAAAGGTTGAGAATTCATTAAAATGTCAAGATTTATATGAAATAATACTTTATTGGAATGTTTGAAAAAAAAAATTTCACACGGTTCTGACAGATCGATCACAGGATTACGTGTACATTATGGCTGAGTGGAATGTTATGGCAATATTATCACTTTTGTCGCTCATCGTCTCCTCATGTTGCTCGGGCTTAACCCTGGCGGGAGTTTCTGCCAAGCCGATGAACGAAATCCCCAACGTTTTGGAGATACTCGGTGAACTCCGTGGCCTGAGCGAAATACCGACGTTCAGCAGCTTTTGCCTCCTCGATGTAGATTCTTGGAGCCACCGGATGGAACATCACGACGAGTTGTGCGACGATTTCATCGCGTCGTTCTTGTCTGAGCTCGCGCCAGCCAGTGAACGTGTTCAGAATAGGGTCCATAGTTGGGTTTCTGGAAAAACTATCTGGAGGGTTGGTTGAATATCCTAGATTGAGAAATACGACGATCGAAAATTGTATTGGATATCGAAAGGAAACTTCAGCATACGGCGAGAAAAGGGAAAACAAGAATAATTTTGAATTGCACCAGAATTGCCAATAAACATTCAAAAAAAAACAGATAAACTTTTCAAACTAAAGTTTCTGTTGAAATTCCGTTGACGAAGAATCTCGAATGTTTGGTAATGCAACCAGTAGTTTCTAATCAATCTGTTTACTTCTTTTCTGTCCTCATCTCGCACGCACACACACAGCCGCGCGCGCACACACAAGAACACACTTGGTCCGCAATGTGGCGTATGTCGTCGGGTGTGGTGTATTCAGAGTTGTGACGTTTGCGGCAGACTCTCAATTTTTCTCCAGCGATCCGCATTTTGCTTTCTCCGCGTTCAATTTACCTGATTTTTTTTCGGTTTTTTCATCATTTTATGTTTCAGGTATGAAGACCGTCGTCATCTTTTTGGCGATAATAGGCCATGCTGCCGCCAACCTTCTTATGCCCGGAATTTACACGGAAGTCGTGGAAATTCAACAAGGAAAGGTGTGTTTTTCGTGGAAACTAGTGTAATTTCAATAAGAAGATTGCTCTTTCAGTATCAATTAATTGGAGTACCACAAGCCGCGCTAAATGGAACCATCGTTCAGTTGGAATTCACATGTGATCCGGACGTTGACCTCGAGTTTGATGTGAGTCATTAGGCAGAAAATCGATACGCGCTCTGTTTGTACGGTGTGTTATACAGTCTGAAATATTTGTAAGATTGTGCTCGGACAGCATTCCCTTCATAAAAGTTAGGGAGATGTTGAAATGGATAAATTTCCTTATCTACCTGTCAATAATCGCTCAAATTTCAGACCGAGTACGTGCTGCGCTCCTCGCCATGTGACAAAGAGTTCTTCAACACCAAAGAAAACGAGAGGCGGCAAAATTTGGTAAGTTTGAAAAAAAAAAGGGATATTCTGTCAAACTTTGTTCCATGCACTGAGGTGAAAAAAACACTGGTTTGGGCATAACCTGAAAACACAAACGCTTCTATTCTTCCAAGATACCTCCGAAAGGTTCTTCTATTAGAGCTCATCTGTTGAACAAAAGTTCCAAATTTTTTTTGCCAGACCAGCGAACTGAAACCTTCAAACCAGTAAACCATACTAACGGGATATCCCCCCAGCCAGTTGCAAAATAACAAAACATAATCCGTCTGCATTGTTTTTCAGGTGTTCTATTTCAACGAGACCAACCAAAATCACATCCCTGACACTTTCGACTACAATGAAATTGTCTACTACAAATCGCCAATTCAAACGATATCTTGCAAAGGATCTCACGGGCGATTCCTTTTCCCCATCCCGACCGGACCGATGGCTGTGAAACAAGTGACACCAGTGCATGTGGATCGAGTGAAGAGGGACACCGGTCTCGGATCGTTCCATACCGCTCAAACTATTCCACGGGATGGAATTTACTACATGATTATTAAGGTCAGCTTTAAGGTGATGATCCAATTCAACAAGGATTTTGTTTCAGGTTGTTGGAAAATCCTTCCCATCAAATCTAAATGCCAACACCAATGTCACCATCTCTGTTCAATGGAAGGCTCCATACGGATTCCTCTCAGCTATTGACTGGCCATTGCTCAGATTCTACAAGATCATGTGCGTGTTCTACTCAGCGCTCGCCCTTCTTTGGGTGTACTACTGCATCAAGTACTACCGCGATATTCTTCGAATCCAATACTGGATTGGTTAGTTCTTTCAGCTCTGTCCATACCATGATTCAATTACAGGAGCTGTCATCGTCTTGGGAATGGTTGAGAAGGCGTTCTTCTTGTCAGAATACGCTACAATGAACGACACGGGGTCGAGTATCGATGGAATACTAGAAATCGCTGAGATCGTGTCGTGTGCTAAGAAGACAATGTCCAGAGTACTCGTCATCATCGTTTGTGTTGGATACGGAGTAGTGAAACCAAGGCTGGGACAGACGTTGAACCAAGTCGCTGGTGTTGGACTGGTTTACTTCATCTTCTGCTCAATCGAAGGAATTGCAAGAGTTTCCAAGGTGAGTGTTTGGCTTGAATTGTGAAGTTTAGTTTCGAATGAAGCTTGAAAAAGAAAACAATGTTGTTGGATAAGGACTGTACATTGTTGGCTGAGGATTGAGAAAAGACAACCTATTGTATCTCTCGGAAGAGAACATAGACCTAGAGTTGGACAGCCTCAGTCAGAGAAGTTCAAAAATTTGACTACGATAGATGAGGAACTTTGGCATGAGTTGTATCTTGATCAAAAAGTCAGTCTGACGGAGCAGAGTGTGTCAATCTGTATTAACGTATGAATCATCACTTTTCCTTCCAATTTTCCGGCTTCGGCAACTTCATGTATTGAAAAAATCTACATTTTGCCCAACACACAGTAGTGTGTACGTGACCGCTCTTAAGCAGCGCCGCCATTGGGTCGGGCTTCACGCTTACCTGATGCAATTTTCAGTCTAGTCGCTAGTAGTTGCTAACATGCGGGCCGGGCCGGTGGAGGAATTTTCACTGACCCGGCCCGGCCCGGCTGTCCGGGTTTTTGAGGCAAATTTTTTAGGGTCATTTTTGAGAAAAAACTGGATTGTTGGGAACATTTTATCAAAATTCTTTGTTTTCAGGTTTAAGAAGGGTCATGGGATAAATTTCGTGCTTTAAAATAATTATTCTGACAAAAATGTATCAAAAATTATCATAATATTTTTGAAATAACCCGGGCCGGGCCGGGCCGGGCCGAGATTTAGCAAGTATGGTTACTAATGATCCGAACACAGACATCTTTTGAAACAGAATTCGATGGTTGTCCTCCTTTCAAAATGCACACAATCAGTCAAACCGTAGAGTTATTCTTCTAAAAACCGTAGAGTTATTCTTCAGTCAAACCGTAGAGTTATTCATTCTTCAAAAAGCCTTTATGTAGATATTCGGACTACATACCCAGCGACGCTTGATTGTTGACTCAAAAGTATATAAAAAATAAAAAGACTTCACTGAGAGCAAACTATTTTTTTTTTCAATAATTTCACCTTTTCAAAACAACATTTTTGCAGAACACGGTCGAAGCAACTCGTCAGAAGCAGTTCGCCGCTCTACCCCTCGTTCTCACAGAGATGATCATCTTCTATTGGATCTTCACCTCTCTAGCCGCTACCATCCGAATGCTCCGTCTCAAGAGAAACGATGTGAAGCTCAACGTCTACCGTCACTTTGCCAACACACTTGCATTCTCTGTCATTGCATCAGTAGTGTTCATGCTCTGGAGTATGATTTATCATATCTTCCCAACGTGTCGTGTTGATTGGAAGGAACTGTGAGTATCAAAAAATTGCTTTTTTGGAGTGTAATTTGATGATTTTCAGTTGGGTGGACACTGCTTTCTGGCATGTGCTCTTCTGTTTCATTCTGATCGTCATCATGATTCTCTGGCGTCCTTCACAAAACAATCAACGATACGCGTTCACTCCACTTTTGGATGACAGTGAAGATGAAAATGATCAAGGTGAGTAGTTTACTCCAAAACTCCTAGAATTCATGACTACAAAACGAATTTTCAGATGAAATCTTCAATGCATTTGCCCCTGGATATGATATTTTGACTGCTAGAACCTCTGGATCCGGCGCCGAAACTCGCAAACTCCGTGAAGCCGAGAAAGAGCAAGAGAGAAAAGATGAGGCCATCAAGGAGGACTTGAGATGGATCGAAGAGAACATTCCAACTACTCTGGCTGACACTTTGATTGGTGGTCTTGACGATAACGACGAGATTGAGTCGAAGCAGCTGGAAGTCAGCAAAATGTTGTAAATTACGTGTGTCATCCCCCGATTTAATTATAATCTTAACGCTTTTGTTGTTGCATTCCTGTTGCTATATATATATTGGTCTTATATCTCTTTTTACTATACAGACTTTATTATCTCTTCTGACTCTATCAATCTTAATTAGGTGCAATACGGTTAGTCCGTGTGTTTTGTTTTTGCAATTCAAGTGTATACGTGGTGTATAGTTTTATGCGGATGGTCAACTCATCTCGGACCAATTCTTTCAGTTGTTTGATGTAATTTTTTTTAAAATATTGCTTTGACAGCTACGAAAAAATCTTTTGTTTGCTTATGTTTTGAAAAATGAAGTTTTTTCGATCCTTTTCCGTTTTTTAGAGATATTCAATTTTTGAGAAAGTTGCGAAATATCAGCTTTTTATATTTATAGCATTAATATTAAATTATGAAATGAATAACTCGTTACTTGGCAGTTGGTAGCAGGTGTTGCTAAAGTCAAAATGTACAACTAGATTTAAAGAAACGTTTCTGCTGTCATTCTATCAGGGATGTTTGGAACAGTCTTATCGGAATTTTTCGCTGGAAGTTCCGAAATATTCATTTTCGAAACTCCGGATTTTTCTGAATACTTTGATTTTTAAGATTCCAGAATTTAACACAACGAAAGAGTAAAAAAATGATGAAAAATTGACAAACAGATTCCGAAAGCAGAAGAAAAATGAATCCTTTGAACTGTGAAAAAACTTCTGGCGTGCGCCTTTAACACATATACCGTAGCTCAAAAAACACCAATTCTGAAAAAAAATCGGGAATATCCCGATAAAAATTTTATTCTGAAATGGTAGGACGTTTCGGAGATCTCGGAATTCTGATGTATTCCAAACATCCCTGAATTTTAGGCGAACCTTTTATTTTCGGTATGTTTACCAAATTTTATCCAATTTCAACTCTAGTAAATCTTATTATCCTCCTTCAGATTTTGCTCCCTAAAACAACAATCTTCCCATTTTTTTTCCCAGTTCCAAAAAGTTGTTGTTTGTTTGTAACATGATCAGTCATGAATCTGTAACAACTTGTGTTTGTGCTTTAAAAGCATGCATTTCCAAGCAATAACAGTACGGAATGACAACAAAATTGATGTTAACAGGGAGTGGGAACAAAGTCCGAGAATTGCCTGAAATGCATGGTTTCCAGAATGTCCTATGCGATCTTTTTCCTTCTTGTATTTTGAATTCAAGGACATTTAATTCAATTTAGACGTGGATTCTCAAAAGTTTGCATTGTTTATGGAAGGTTAAGATCGTTTATCGGGGTTTCCCATCTTTAGATTTCGATTTATAATGTGTTTGTCATCTGACACGAACGGTGAAGTGCAGTTCAAACGAAAACGAAACGTCGGTGTCTGTTTCATCTCATTTTGCCATCTCTAGAATCACGTGAACCATCGTTGGCGCGAAAATTTCCGAATTTCGAACTTCATGTGTTACAACAAATTGTTTTTTTAATAGTGAGATGTACATTTGCATGCCCCTGGTCGTTTTTGCCACTTCTCAAGTAGTCGATGCAAAAATGCTGAAGCCTTCGGATGAGTATTTGAGAAGACGACGGAAAATAGCGTGAAACAGCCGTCGGCATCATACAATCGTAAGTGGGAGGAGACCCGGGGACATCGCACGCAACAGGCAAAAGACACGAGACGCAGCGCGTCGACCTGAAGAAACGAGAGAGTATAGGAAGAAGAAGAGACGCAGAGGGAAAGAAGAGACTGGGTAGGACGACGGCACAAAGACAGCTAGCAGTCACTCAGCTGATCATACCGAACTGCGGTCTGGCTGTCTGTCTGTACCGTGATGGAGGAAGGTTGCAGCACGCTGGTCCGAAGTTTGGAGCAAAAGTACCTTGATGATGATGACGATGTGGTACAGGATCTTTTGTTCACCGGATTTGTAAGTTTCCTCCTAGATCCAGTTTTCCCTATCTAGACAAATATGTGTCAAATTGTGAAATAATTTTCGACCTCTTTATTCCAGACCGGTTGTTCACCATGCAAAATGGCCAGTCAGCGAGCTCTGGAACTCTTGGTTCTTAACAATATGAACATTGGTACCATTGGAGATTCCGAAAAGTTGGCCACACTGGCATCCCATGTTTCCGAGGTAGGAGAACTTGTTCTTCCTTGTCTTTTTTCCATCTTCTTCTTCCCACATGTGTCCATTAGAACCCCTGTCATTAGGATTGAAAAATCGTTGTGTTTTCTTTTTTGTTGTTTTTGTTTTCCTTTCCTCTTCCTGAAAGCCAAGAGGGCGCATCCACAGACAGCTGAGAAAAAATATGAGAGAATAAAGGACACCCCGTCCGTGCGTCACATGTGTTTTGCCAATTGAAAAAAGATTGATAGTGGTCCCAGCTGATAGGCTATCAGTGATCATGCATACACATTTTGATTTATTCCTTTTTTTCAGGCGGATCTCGGATGGAACCAAATCTCTCAGTGGTCCGATGTGGCTTGTATCTTGAAGAACTTGCCTCATCTTCGCGTCTTGAACATCGGTCATAACCCGTTAAATCCCGTGGTATGTTGGTGTTTTTTTTTTGAAGATTGGTACGTGTCAAGTGACAGAAAGGAAAGGAGAACCCAGAATGTTTCATGTGACTTTTGGCAAACTTGTGATAAGAATGGCATCGGTGTTTTATTTGCACTTCTTTGGGGAAAAGTGATATAGGTTATCTTGAAAGGGAACGATGTATTATTGATATTGACGCAATTGGTCAAGTAAATAAAATTATGACAGTTCTGAGAAATTGTTTCAAAAATCATTCCAGATTTCCAAGATCAAAGTTTCTTATTCTTTCAGATCAACCATGAACTACCGGTCTCTACTCTCCATACCATTATCCTTAACGGCACCCATCTTCCATTCAAAACCCTGCAATCTTTCCTCTCGATTCTTCCAAAAGTCACTGAACTTCACATGTCGGACAACCAATTCAACGATGACGACGACTGCGACGAACCCATCAGTACCACCGTTAAAACGATTCACTTGAACAGGTATTGGTTATTGATTTTTCTCATTTTTTGAGTTGAAGTTTTGTTTTTTTTCTGGATAGTTTTATGTGTGAGAGACGAGACGGATGATGAATGAGTGCGCAATGCAAATTCAAAGGCGCCCAGCCCGCGAGACATTTCTGTTTGTGTTCCTTTTTTTCTCGGATGGGAGAGAAAACTGGAATTCAATTTTTCGTGTGGTGGTGGTGGAAGTATACATACGACAGAATGATCTCTCAATTTCACTGAAAAGTAACAACCACCAAATTTTGATGCTTCATTTCTGCTTCAACGAATTCTCGATTTTCATGCTCCGTATCGAATTCAAACTCGCAAAACCAAGAGAGAAAGAGGGCTCATATTCCAGAGAGCCCCTGGTATAATAATAACATGGTGTAGTGTCGAAAAGTCATTGTATGTGACATGTCGCAGGGGCAAAGGCAATGCACACCGGAACTTGTTGAAATCCAGGGGGCCGCGGAAAACCGCGATGTGAAACGGAAATGAAATTATGCATGCCGCAGTAAACGTTGGGAAAAATGGTCATTCAAATGAAGTAGTCTTCGGAAGGCACTTTGTGTCACGAGTCGTTCGTCGGCCGCCAAAAGTGAATGATGTGTTGGAAATGGGACAAAGAGTAGAAAGGATAGGGGAGAAAATTTGAATTTTTATGTGAGATTTGAAATTTGAAATTCGATTTGTCAGACAGTACACAGAAGGGGAACAAACAACTTTCAATTCTTCTTTTTTCAGATGCGGCTTCCAGCGATGGTCGTCGGTTATGAATGTTGTCAAGCGATTTCCAAATGTGTGCTCAGTTTTTGTTTGCGAAAATCCTCTAAAAGATGTCACCCATTGCAAACAATTCGACCAACTCCCATTTTGGAATTTTCTCAACCTGGCAAAGGTAAAGAGCACAAGCGGAATATTTGCTCAGGTCCATTGAATTTTCCCAGACATCCATCGACTCTTGGACCAGTCTTGACCATTTGAGCAAAATGACCTCTATCACTGATCTCCGTATACCGAACATTCCGTTGTTGGACTCACTGACCAACGAAGAACGATTACACCTTATCATTGGACGAATCCATCAATTGCGCGTGCTCAACGGCTCGAAAATCACCGGCGAGCAGCGCGAACAATCAGAACGATTCTTTATTCGGTACTATCAGGTACGGAACATGATGTTTACTATGATTATTGTTATTATCAGCTGATTTTAGGAGCAAAAGGAGAAACCGGCGCAATACAAGACGTTGATTGATAAGCACGGGAATCTGGAGAAACTAGTGAGCATTGATCTGACACCGAAAAAGGACGCGATCGTGAAACTTGTATGCGAGGAGAAGGACGTCAACAAGGAGATCACAATCTCGCTGGAACCAACGATACTCGAATTCATGAAGTAATACTTTTTGCGTTGTTGCATTTTCCTTTTTCTACTTCTACTTTCACTAAAATAGTAATAAGGGATTGGAAAAAGAAGAAAAAGCAAAAAGAAGATAGGAAAGGGGGAATCCCATGATTTAATTAGGTTGAGTGTATGAAGAGAATAGAAAAAGAAGCCGTGACTCCTCTTCTAAAGATTTTATTACAGATTCCTGGAGCCAAAAGTTTGCGTGAAGTACACTCGGATGAAATTGTTCCTCTTTCGTACGGATGGAAGAAGTGAAGATTTCACATCGAGTACCTACAATATGCCTTTACACTATTTCAAAATTGAAGATAATGATACTTTTATGGTTCAGGTATGTAGGTTCATCCTCCCGCAATTGACACCCTAATCCAAACACAAGTGGAATACAACAGTAGATGATCCCCTCCTCGAAAAGGCAGAGTAATAAGAGAAGCACTTGTTTGACCTGCAAACAAATACAAGGTTCTTGTTGTGTTCGCCCCCTGTCCGTTGTTCTCTCTCCGTTGGGGTCGTATGCTTACCAATTAAGTAGCTGTTTCCATTGGGTCAAATGTCATCCGTTTTTCTTTCTTTCTTCCGGCGGAAAACAGACAAAAACCAGTACCGCCTGACCGTGTATAAGGGCAAAATACATTAAGAGAAAAGACAATGAAACAAGAAACGCCATTTTTTTCTTGGTAGGGAAACACAAGGAACCGGTTCAAAATTCGGCTTGGTATCAAACGGCGACCAAATTTTTGTTTGAAAAAATAATTTGAAGAAGTGAAAATGTGAAAATGCGCGAAATCATGCCATGAAATGACAACCCGTTTGTTACGCAAGATTTATAAAGCTTATCTAATATTCCGGGATAAAGATTGTCCATCTAAAACAGATGTCTTTTTTCTTGGGATTTCGATGCATTTTTAGTAGGGATGACCCCCTAGATTCTAAGAATATTTCTTGAGATATCCATAAATACATAAGCAGCTCTTTCATGACGTGTTTTTTGTTTCAGGAGAAAATAGTGGTCACCAAGCGAAGAAGACCACCAAGCTCCACCTCAAGCTCATCGTGAAAACCTCTACAGATCATCATTGAAAAGTTTAGTATTACAAAATTGTGAATAATTAGAACCCAAGTAGACTTGCCGCTTTTATTATTATGCTTCCGTCCATTTGACGATTTCTCCCACTAGTCAATTTCATGTTATTCCGCCAATATTTGGTCGAATCATATCTTTGTTCCCACATTTTTCAAAAACCAACACCCCCAGGACCCGCCCAGTCAGGTGAAAAATTTTTTAGAACCATCACAGTTCAACTTTTTTCTTAAAAGTGCATTTATTTTCTTAGTTTTGCTGTAGCCTCTTTTTTCTTCCGGTCTTGCACATTTTCTTTATACGCAATAAAAACAACTGTAAATAAACTTTTTTAAACTTTTTATTCTAACAAAGCAATCAAGCCATTTAGAGAACAATTCCTAGATTGGAAGAGAAAAAAAAAGCAAAAAGCATTTGAGAAAAACAAAATCAAACAATTATTTTTTGGGAAGTCTTCCGGCAGATGGTGGACGTTTTGATGGAGTCGACGAGCCGTTCGTTTTCTTTACAGGCGCGCCTTTCCCAGCTCCAGCTGTTTTGGCTCCTTCTTTGTTGGTGAGACTATCCACCTGAAGAATTGATGGATTACTGTAATTGGTGTTGGTGGAAAACAACCTTGGAATTGGTTCGCTCTCTATCCCAGAACTGGCGGAGATTTCTTCTCAAGATTTTTCCACATACACTTCTTGGAATCTCGGAAATGAAAAAGACACCACCACGAAGCTCTTTGAAAGTGGCGATTTTTCCTGAAAGCTATTTTGAAGCTACGATAGTGAGAATTTGAAATACCTGAAACATATTGACGGACTTCAGCAGAAGCCAACAATGGGTGTCCAGAATTTTTGACCACAAAAGCGGCTGGCACCTCTCCGGTAACATGATCCTGTCTCCCAACTACCGCGCAGTCGTCAATTCCTGGATGTGCACGTAGAACAAGTTCCACTTCAGATGGACAAATCTTAACTTATAGGATTGAAACAATAGTACAGTAGTCTCTGATCTTACCAATGTTCCCTTGCATTTAATAATGTCCTTGATCCTATCCAACACATAAATTTTTCCGAGTTCGTCGTAAAACCCAGCATCACCTTAAAAACTATGCTAAAGGTTTTAGGTTTAGTTTTACTTACCAGTTTTCACAAATCCAGTTGAATCAAACAACTCGGATGTTGCCTTTGGATTTTTATAGTAGCATGGGGACACCTGAGGACCCAGCACAATTATTTGGCCAGGTTGACGAGGTGGACAAAGCTGTTTAGTTTCCCAATTGACAACTTTAAAAAGCATTCCGGGGAGTGGATTTCCAACCGATTCTATTTTCTCATCTTGGTATGGAGACATGGTGCAGATTCCACCGAGTTCAGTCATTCCGAAAGCTGAAATTTTTATTTGTTTCAAATTCGAAGTCTCTATTGAATCTTACATTGTCTAAAATCCTTAAGGCTCAATCTAGACTTCATAGTATTAGCCAAATTTGAGTCAATTGGGGCACCGGCACAAAGTACACTTCGCAGATGCGGAAGTTTATAATCATCTACAATGGCTTCAGTGGCCATCCAATGGACGATAGCGGGATTTATATGCATTACATTAATCTGGAATAAAACCTACACCAAATTATTGCTGTGCTTGAGTACCTGGTTGTTTGCGAGTGTATCCATGAATAGCTTATTGGTTTGTTTTGAGATCAGATAGACACTTGCACCGTTGATAAGAGCATAATAAGCGGAGACAATTCCATAGATGTGAGCAATAGAGAGTGGTAGCAGGAAGCGTTCTTTAGCTTGAACTGGACCATATAATGGTAAACTGATTTGCTGAATATTTATGATAAGGGAGCGGTGACTGAGTTCTGCTGCCTGAAACTTGTATCCTTAACAAATTTCCAGTGACATATCAAACCTTAGCAAGTCCTGTGGTTCCACTGGTAAACAAAATCAACAGTGGATTCTGTCCTGAGAGTGGTTGAACTGGAGTTTGAACATCATCTGCATCAGCATTCTCGACATCTCCGTTGATCTCTTTAGATTGCCCCGAGATTTCAGACATTGGGGATGTGATATCAGCAACATCTTCGGCTAGTGTGGCACCGAGGCTTCTGAAAATGAAAAATACATCTATGGACTAAAGAGGTACTAACATCTTAGCCAAAGAAATCTCTTTCACGAGCGGTGGTCTGTAAGAAAACAAAATTGGGAGTAAGCATGCAAAGGGGGGTAACGAAAAATGAGAAATCTTACTTTTGTTTCACATCAATCGATCTGAAATTATATATTTTGATACCTATCCATTTCTAGTCGCTCTCACCGTTTTCTAGCACTATCCACATTGATTCTTTCAGCAGTGAGCACATCCTCAATCTGTCTCACATGCTTTATTCTACCTCCACCTCTCATCTGTGCTTTTCGTCGGACATCATCAGCTTTTTGCATGAACTGACCCTCTACTACAAGATGAGTAGCCTCGGAGAGGTCCACCAATGTCCAAATCTCATCTGACAGATGCAACGAAGTGGATAAAACAAAGAATCTGGATGCTTACCTACTGTACTCCACCCATTGACAGCTACAGCGGAGCAACCAATTATGGAGCATGCCAAATGGACAAAAATTGCTTGACCAGTAGTTCCAGTGATCACAGCAACTCGACTACTTGAGTTTACCTGGAGCTCTTTCAAACGAGTTGCACACATCTCACACCAATTCCGAATTTCTGAATATCTCCATTGCTTTCCGGAATCCACATCCACCTGAACAAGAATACCATTCTTCTTGGAACATTCAATTCTAACTTACGATAGCCAAATTGCTTCCATGTGCAGAGATTTTAGCAAAAAAGTAGTCGTGAAAACACTGAGCCGCGGTTTTATCCCAAGCAATTTGAAACGGGTTTTGGATCTCCATATTTTTATGAGGAAGTGTTTTTGCGAAGAAGTGGAGGCAACCTTCCCGTGGAAGGCCGAGTGAGGAATGAATACAAGAAGTGCAATGGCGTCAAGGATCTCCTGTTTCACATCACAAATGCATACCAGTAGTGCTGTGCCCCCGGGCGCGCGGCCCAACCCATCGAATGACAAACATTTGCCATGTTTTACCATGCAATCTTGATACACTTGGTCAATGCTCTTCTTCATCTTCTTTTCCTGTGAAGTCTTCTGATGTCAAATAGGGCAAGAGACTTACTCGAGCGAATGGCTCAAATGGTGATTGTCGCTAAGTGCAAGTGTGCATGGCAAAGGTATCAATATCAGATTCGAGACACAATTGATTGACCTTTTCCAGATCAAAATCCATGACACATGTGAACTGCCTGAGGATTGATACGTGGATCGTAGAGGAGCTCATTGAAGCTGTTGCTCTTGCGAGAATGTTAGTGTTAGAATTTGGAAATTTCAAAGGTTTTTTGTTTTCAGAGAGAACGATTCTTCGGATAACTCAGTTATGTACACAGAGAGTTTGGATAGTTTGAAATAATAATTTTTGTTATGATTTTCTATATATTTTAATCTCATTAAATAAATGTTTCATTGAATTTATCTTGTGAAAATTCGAAAACAACTGAGCCTCTTAAAAACGACCCTTTCGGCCGTTCCCCATAAAATATCCGTAATCGTTGCCTTCATTAGTTTCAGTAGTTGAATCCACAGTATGTAGCTTTTTTTTTCCATTCAATGGCAAAAGTACACAGTTCCTAGCAAAATTATTCTCATAGCATAGCTTCCTTCATCTCGTTCCTCAGAAACCCAATTGATGAAAGCTGCAGGAAAATATGAAAAACAAAAAGGAATTCGTCGAGCCGGATTCGAACCAGCGACCTAAGGATAACCACTCACTGCTACAGTCCTCCGCTCTACCAACTGAGCTATCGACGGCACGGAAAATGCACTTTCTGACGGATGACACATTTCTGTGGCTGACGGAGAAATGGCTCAGATAATGAAGTACAATTTATCACTGAATCTCTCATAAGCTTTGACCCAATTTATACCGTTCGCTCGAAAGTATACTAAAAAGTGATAAAAAGTGATAACATGATTTTGATATAAGGCTCAAAAGTTAGGAAAATCATTTCTGATATCTTTCCTAGAAGCGGAGATAAGTTGGGTCCATGTTGACAATGTTATGGCAGATTTTACAATAGCACACGATTATAATTAGTATACGATGCTGTTTTTACGGTAGCCCGGAGTGATTTTAAGATGCACCTAACAATGACGACAGAAAATTTGAACCTGAACATTTTCAATTTTTCTTTCGCATAATTTTTTGCTTAAAAGTAACTCTTCGTTTTTGTGGTTTCTGTGTAGAATCTCCCATTCCTAAAACATCACTGTTTTGATATGCAAAGAGAATCTTTCCAGAAGAAAAAACTGAGAAGATACCATTTAGAAATGCATAAGAACGACAGTTTGGTGCTCTTTTTTGTGACATTTGTCAACAAAACTCTCCAAAAAAAGATCAAAACGAGAGAAAAGAATAAGAATAAAAACCAAACACGAGAAAAAGGTTGAAAGTAGGGCCCGACTTACGAGGATAAGATTATACAAAAACTGAAACAATATGAACAGGTTTAGCCTTGGACAAAAACTAAAGAGAACTATACTCAAATCAACAATAATGAGCAGAGCCGAACCTGCAAGAAAACCCGTAGATAAGATTCTAGATTTCCATTCAAAAAAATTTATTAAAAAAAATAAACTTAAAAACACGAAATACATACAGAGAAAGCACATAGGGAACCCGTTGCTCGGCAGCATAAAACACGATAATGTTTATTCTCACACATCTGACTCTTTCTGTATCAAGTAGGGGACACAAATTGCCTGATTTCGCGATGGTATCATTATTCTTTTGATTGCGTTGCCATTGAGTCTCACAAATCCGCGTTCACCCAGCACCGGACGGTCGTAACTTTTGTTCTTTACAATGTAACCATCTTTCTCCGTGATATCGTCTGGTAGAATCTAAAAAGCCTTTTATGAAAAATGAAACCAAAAATCTCTCACCTTGATGTTAGCCTCCTTCACCACTTTTGCCAAATTTCCTGTCAATGGCTCGTAGAGCACATTTTTGTGTTGATAGTTGAATTGTAGCAAATAGCTCATTCCCAACTCTCGAGCTTCTTTTGAACTCAATACTGCTCCCCGAACTTGAACAAGTTTTCCACCAGCAGTTTTTATAACCTCAATTCCAGTATGCTTGAGAAGATGTTCTCCGGCTTGCAAGCCACTGAAAACGCATTTCTGAAAGGTTTTCAGAAAAGAAAGCTTACGTCATCACCGCCCCTTTTGCATCTTCCATCTTGGTACCTAGATAGTGAATTTTTCGAATATATTCTGTACCAGCCAAGTCAATGCACATAGTTGCTCTAAAAATAACAATATAGGTCCCAGACTTAAAATATAAAACCTTTGAAAACTCACAAAGATAGTCCAAAGATAATGTAGGCCATAGTGAAAAACACATAAACCTGCTCGTTAGGAACAATATCTCCGAATCCGACAGTTGCCATTGTGATAAAACAGAAATAAAACGCTTCGAAATACTCCAAGTGCTCCCACGACTCAAATAAAAACATTTTCAACAAAATTTCCAGAATTGAATCACCTGGAAAAGAAATCCACCAATTGCAGTATAAGCAAGTAGAACAAGAAGAACCATGAACACCGGAATTCTCAATTCATCTCCAGCCGAATCTTCTGATTCTGAATCAATGTCATGAAGATTCATTGATCCCGCTTTCGAAGATCCCATAACAGAGCTTGATCTTGATTGAGACTGCGATCGGTATTGGCTGGTGATTTTTTTCGATTGGCGACGAAGCTAAAATTGAAGGTTTGATTTTTTTTTTCTGTTCTTTGTTACTTTGATTTGTTGATTAGTGAACTTAAATTTTAAAATGCTTGTGTGAAATTTGTAATTTGTGATTTCGTGTTATAACCAAGTGTGTTTAGTGTATTTTTATATGCGCTTCTATCATAAAATGGTTAGTTTTGTGTGTAGAGCCAAAGAATATGGATGCAAGTGGATAAACCAAGGATAGAACAACGGAAACTGAAGATTGATAGGAGTCTTACCGCGTGCGCAACACTACTTCTGCGTCTGGCTATCAACTGAAAATCATTCCGAACAATAAACATTCGACGAGTTGCAGGAAATTTTTTTTCAAAGTTTCATGCTACCGCTAACCTTTCTTTTGAATCCTCGATATGATTTGTATAAATAGCTTAGGAATTCGGAAAGGAATTTTCCAATGTCTGCAATGGTGACAAGAAGCAGTGGGATCCCAAAAAGAGCAAAAATGATACAAGCCACTCTTCCAGATATTGTGATAGGTACTAAGTTTCCGTATCCTGAAAATAATCATAATACATTTTGGAAATTTACAAGTTTCAATTAAGACACATTCTCTGTGAGAATCGAAAATAGTGCTGTACAGAAAAATTCAAACTAGTTTTTATGCATTGATATTATTTATCATGAAAGTTGGGACAGTTTTAAGATAAAAAATTTATATTTTGTTCAGACCCACCCAGTATGGTCCAAACGGTAACCAACTTTGGTCAAAAAATGAAAAATTTTCTCGATGGAGATAATGATTAGATTCAACTTGGAATAGATTAAACTTGCTATTTTGAGCTTTTTTTGTGTTGAAACAAAAATTCTAACTCGTTTCCTTTCAGATGAAAATTTTCATTTTTGATCCGATTTCGAAAAAAATGACTGAAAATCCGTCGTCGTGAAAAATTTCAAGGTTACTGCAAAAAAGATAATGTCATATTCGAATCCGGCGTGCAAAATAACACTAGAAAACATTTAGGTAAGTTAGCATATCCTGGGCCTAAGACCAGTTTTAGGCCAAAAAGTGCGAAAAAATGAGGTTTCATCATGTGGGGGAGTACATGGCACCAAAATTTCGCCCAAAATCGACCCTCTCCAATTTTGATGAAATTTGCACCGGATGTTGTAGTTTTGATGGGTATTATTCTGGCAAAATTTCAATCTTCGATCTCATCATCTTCGTGCATTTTCGGACCACTTGGTTTTTCACTGAAAATGGTCTTGGAAGCAATTTTTGCCTCTTTTTTGGTGCTCCTCAAAATGCGCGAAGATGATGAGATCGAAGATTGAAATTTTGCCAGAATAATACCCATCAAAACTACAACATCCGGTGCAAATTTCATCAAAATTGGAGAGGGTCGATTTTGGGCGAAATTTTGGTGCCATGTACTCCCCCACATGATGAAACCTCATTTTTTCGCACTTTTTGGCCTAAAACTGGTCTTAGGCCCAGGATATGCTAACTTACCTAAATGTTTTCTAGTGTCATTTTGCACGCCGGATTTGAATATGACATTATCTTTTTTGCAGTAACCTTGAAATTTTTCACGACGACGGATTTTCAGTCATTTTTTTCGAAATCGGATCAAAAATGAAAATTTTCATCTGAAAGGAAACGAGTTAGAATTTTTGTTTCAACACAAAAAATGCTCAAAATAGCAAGTTTAATCTATTCCAAGTTGAATCTAATCATTATCTCCATCGAGAAAATTTTTCATTTTTTGACCAAAGTTGGTCACCGTTTGGACCATACTGGGTGGGTCTGAACCAAATATAAATTTTTTATCTTAAAACTGTCCCATCTTTCATGATAAATAATATCAATGCATAAAAACTAGTTTGAATTTTTCTGTACAGTGGACAATAGGCTTGAAGTTGAGTTCTACAGAGAACGTGTCTTAAACGTTATTGACTTTTCAAAGAAAAACAGGTTTTTAGTTAGTTTCATTCATGTTTTCATGACATCATTTCCATGCACAAACTGTTTCCGGGTCGAGCAACCTTTTCGCGGCAGACAAGGCGTTGCCACCACTTCTAGCGTTGACCTTTACTCAAGATGATGATATCACCCACTATCTAACCGCAAAAAAAACTCCCACCCAGTTTATTTCATGTTATTGACACAATTGCCTAATTTTTATTTGTACTTGTCTTCAAAAACATACCGATTGTGGTTATTACTGTAGCCGCGAAAAACATTGAATTTGGAAACGTCCATAAAACCTCATCTTCTCGTGTCTTGTTGAGCAGATGCTTGGCAGTGATAAATTGATTACGGTAAGCTTGGAACATGTTCTTGACCAATTGCTCAAAGTATTCTTGGTTGATGGCGTTAAATGCTTCTCGAGATATCCGATTATCAGAGTCCTGAAATTTGATTTACGTGCGTTCAGTTGTTATTTGTATGCTATGCTCATCCAACTAAACTCTTACTCATGGAAGTGATTATTCAGTTTTATCAGTTGCACAATTTAAAATTTCCGACGGAAATCTTAAATTCTAGTAAATATTGTTTTAGGCAATGTTCAACAAATATCAAGTCTGATATTTCAATTCTTAGCGTTTCAATAAAACCTTCTGAAATGAAGTTCCAACTATAAATTATTGGTGTTTTTTTTTGGTAAGCGACATAAATTTGGAGACAACATAAAAATATTTATTGGTTGCTGGATCTTTTGAACAATTTAATGTGAGCTAAAATAAAACCCATTTTTTATCGAAAAATAACATTTTTGAGATCGCGCTTATCTGTTGTCAGCTTTAGAACATAACAGGGGCCGGATTATCTGATACAGGTTTTTCGGCAATATTGTTTTTAAATGTAATTGGGACAGAGCCTTATTTTTCAATGAATGCCAAATAATCTGAAATAGTCGCTTTCAGTTATCGAGAAAATCCAATTTTTCATTTTGAAATCAGTGAAACAATTTCAACAAAGTTTCTTAATCATACCTGTGTAATATTCCAAATATGATCTTGAAACTCATCTCGTAATCCTAGTATTGTTGTTAATTCGTGATTCCTGGTCTGAAATACTTTGAGAAATAAAAAAAAAGTTTTGAGCAAAACATCAAAACCAATTCTCTAGAATTAAACAAATTTCTGCACCACAGAAAAATAAAAATTGTAGACTTACCGTATTTCCTCTAATTGAAGCTTATCTCCAATAGAAGCCCATGACATTCTATTAGAAAAAAAACGGAATTTTGAAACTGTATTTCTAGACATTGACAATTTCTCAATTGCTGAGTTTTCTAATGTCTAAACTTTAGAATTTCAGGTTTTTAAAATGTTAGCCTTTTTCCGAAATTTTTGAATTTTAGAATTTTGAATTTAGAGATCCTGGAATTTCAGAATTTCAGAATGTAGAATTGTTGAATGAAAATTTTATTTTAAAAACACTGCATTTCAGAATTCTTAATTTCCGAAATGTCTAATTTCTGAATTTTTGAATGAATAAATTAAAAAAACTAAAGAACAGAAGCCCACCTTGAGAAAGAGGTTGAAAAATAGAAACCCATGGACTTTTATTAGAGGAATACGGTATAACAAAATATAATGAATTGTTTTTGTGAAGTTATTCGAGAATTTCGTTCCATAACGAAAATAAATGAACCCACTCACCTCCAGTTCTTTCGGCGCTTCTAAATATCTGAACAAAAATGCTCCGGCGATCAAATAGAGAAACAATAATATCACTAATCCCACATGAGGTAAAATCCGCTTGGCATACTAAATTTGGAATCATTTTTCTATAGCATCAAATTGGTTTAAAAATACTTTACCACGAAAAACTTTTTCTCCTTCGTCTCCACTTCGGTTTCATCATCTGAAATCGGCGGACCGGCCGTCGTCAAATCCATTTCCATCGGTATCTCATTGAGAGATGATAGTGAGCTCTCGGAGCCCTGAACTCTTTTCGATTGGTAGGAAACATGAAATGATAAATTACCATGTCAAACGTGTCGACCGCATTGTGAGTGTACATGAGTAGCTATTTGATAGAGAGAAAGATGTATATTTTTTTGTGGTACAAATCCAATACACTGGACTCTCTCTATCTCTTTTGCTCTCAAGACACAACAACTGGGAGAAGAAGGAAAAATGAGGGAGGAGGAAAATAATGAACAACTGGTGGGTCCGAAGAAAATCATTGTGAATTGGGATGTGAAGTGCTTTTCTGACGACGCGTATTACACAAACTTGGGACAGACCCGCTAATGACGGAACATGACGTTTTTTTTGACACGTTGTTAAGAAAATTTTGATTTGTTAGATGAAAACTCCGAGAGAAAATCTGAAGGTGCTAAATGAGAAGGAGGGGCGTGACAAGTGCATGAAATACTACTTATATATGCTTCACGGATAGACCAGAGTCAAGTATTTGAATAAAGTGTACGATATAAATGTGTCTTCATGTCTAGACTGATAAGAACATCTTGCGGTTTCGACTCATTGTGATTTATATACAAAGCTAATTTTTCTCGAAGTTTTTCAAGTTCTTCTTGAAGTTTGGATTTAGTTTCCTGGGTTTTAATCAACCGAAGAGGAAAAACTGATAAAGAAATGTTCGTTAGACTAATTACGTCTGAGGAATTTTTTATTGTATGAAAAATTTCGATTGTGCTAGATTTTTTTCACTACCATATTTTTATGCTACTACCATCGAGTCGTTATCTACATGACAAGATAATAACATTTATTGTCTTTTTCGTACCATCTCCTGTGTAACGCCATCCTTCTTTCTCCCATCGTGAAACATCTACATCGTATGACCATTGTTTTTCGTTATCAATTGCCAACACCACAAACAGTGCATTCCACTTTTATCTGCTATTATTAGTAATTGCGGTTTCCAAGGTTCTTCGTGAGTGTTTCATAACTGTGTTCTAGAAAGATGACTAAAAAAATATGTAACGTCATCTAGATAAAAAGAATGAATCAGCGTCTGACCTTATAACTGTCTCAATTTCAGGTCACTCCTTTAAATTTCGTCTCATTTCGAGTACCAGTTAGATGCAAACACAAAACAATTCTGAGCAGCAACCATCAACATCAAGTGAAGCTCCGAAAGAAGAAGACAGTCCTCCACACCTAACTTCAATATTTGATGGCATGTCAACAACTTCACATGCTGTCAATCGAGTGAGTTTTTTGTTATGGTTTTAACCAGTTTTGCAAGATTTTTGTTTAATGTTGAAATTTTGTTATTTTTTGTTCTGCTCGTTATCTCAGTGTAGAAGTATGAGTTTCGAAACAACATAAAATGAGAGATTGAAAGTAAAACCTCAGTCACTTCTTCCTAACCTTTGGTTCATTCCTTAGCACCAATTTTAACTTTTTTCGGGAAAACAGAAATTCACCTGAATTGACACACTTAACCGATTAGTTTTTCACATTCCTAACAATAGTTTGCGGTTTGTGTTATCAGCGAAATTTTTTAAGGACAACGAATGAATATTTCAGATCATTCGTGCAGATTACTTTTATACTTTTGAGAATTATTTGTACATGAAAACAACTTATTGGGGGTTGGAGTTTGCGGAAGAAAATTTTGACATTTTGACCACTATAAGTTCAGAATTAGTCACTTTACTATTGTTTTATCTGAACCCCGCCCTGGTTTTCATGAGTCATCAGGAAAACAAGAAGCTATGCTAACCGGCTTAGTAAAAAAGGAGTTCCGACAAACTATACTGAGGTAGTGCCACAATTTCGAACTGTTTTAAGTTGTTTAGAGCCACAAAAAATGAGTCACATTTGATAAGGAGAACTGTTAATAAACTGGAGAATCAACTCAACTCATCGCGTAACTTTTTTCATCGTCACCCATTTTCAAAACGCTCTTCTTTTTTCTCTTCTTCATTTCACGCTATTATCAGATCACAACGCCGAGCACGGACGAGGTTGCGCCCGAGCGTCCAACGTCAGTTTTCGAAAGTTTACAAATGCTCACCCGACTTCCACTACGTCCTGAAGAGCATTTCGTGAGAAAGCGAAAACGTGTGAGGATTCATTTTGATCAAGTGAGTTGTTCAAAAAGTGCACATTGATTTATAGCAGTGTTTTAAAGGCGAATCCTTACTCTGATAACTCACCTCGAACGCCTCAAGTAACACACAGCAGATGGGACCCTCCACCGCAAGTTGCTGCAACAGCATTGCCAAGTGTGAATACGTTGTCAATGTTTTGTGAGTGAGGATTACTGTATATTTTTTGAAAGCAGAAATTTCAGCATACGTCCCTAGTCCGGTTTACCCGTCACCGATTATGAATGACGAGCCAATGACAGATGACGAACTTGTCAAGAGTAAGTTTTCAAGGGGCTAAACAATATTCATTTGTTGTTTACTTTTTAGTGAAAGGTCCATCTCGGCTTATCGGATTTCTCGTACACATCGCAATGAATGAAAAAGCACGGAGGGCTTTGCGATGGACTGGTAATGGATTGGAATTTGTGCTGGTTAATAAGGAGTTGGTTGCTAAGATGTGGGGGAACCGAAAACATAATACTAAGGTTAGTTTCGCAGCGTTTTGTGTATTCAGCATTTCGAATATTTCAGGATATGGATTATTATAAACTGTCCAGAGCCATCCGAGAGAAATATGAAAAAAAGAATTCATCGAACTCCCGAGGTGGAGGGAAATTGAAAAAAGGAACAAGTGAGTGAAAAGCTGGTGAAATGATTGACCATGTTAAGTTGTACGATAACTGTATCCATACTTTTTAAAGTTACCTTATGTTTCAAGAGTGGAAATTACAAGTTATACATATACCGTATACCTTTTATTAGATCATTTTCATTTTTGCGCTCAATTATCTCGGTTTCTGGACTAGATTTACAACTAAAACTAATAAGTCCACTAAAAATGTATAACACGACATCACAATCATTACAACAATCGAAACTTCTTGAATATCTCTTACAGAAACCAAGATAATTCATCTGAAAGTCTGGTATAATAGTGATTTTCTATTAGAAAAATTGAGGTAATTTCAAAGGTTTTGGCATTAAAAAATGAAAAAAAAAAACTGTACTAGTGGTTATACGGTATTGAAAGTTCTCGGAGAGACAGATGATTTTCTCTTCCAGCATGGTTGTTAAATAACAGTTTGCTAAGCAAGTGGTTGATGGTAATCAATGCTCAAAACTGCACAATTTATTTCAAATCCCGAATGATACCGTATTCTCTTCTAAAATTTTTTCAAAAATTAATGTTCATCTCAACCCCCAGTGGTTTTCAAATTAACCCCAAACATATCCTTTTCCAGGAACATATTCCTATGTCTTCACCGAGAATGCATATCCCGACCTTATCAATCAAACCGAAAAATCGATCGAGTTCATCAACAACTTTGCAGTGCAAATCGGAAACAAATATCACGATAATAGTGACCTGAATAACTCTAACTCCCCACAAGCACCCAGCCCGGTGAACAGTGATTAGGACGCTGTCTTTACAGAATGTTGAAAAACAGAAAACGAAAAAAAGAAAACACAAAAAGGAACTTATTACGGTTCTAAGCATACACTAATTATAGTAGTGTTCTTTTAATGTTACGGTACTTCATTCCCAATGGAATTTGAAATATTTTTTATGTCTTATCTCAATTCTAAAACTTTGTTGGTCTGCTGCTTTGTTCCCAAAATATATCCGATGCCCAAATAAACCAACTTTGATGAACAGTACAATGTTTTCGAACAATAAAATTTATGCACGTTTTTTTGCGATTTTTCCCTCCATGTTTGTACAGTTGTATACCTCAGTTTTTCATCATGTTCTTTTTCTCCTCCTTGCTTCCCTCAACTTTCGAAAAAAAAGTTATATTTTCTTATGAAAATCAATTATTCATCAATTGTGTGACTACGTTTCTTGTTGTTCCCGTTTTTTCTTTTGTCTACTACGGCTTGTTTTGCGACTCCAAAAAAGGAAAACCGCTGAGTCAGTTTTGGGAGACGATTTTTGGCGGTATTTATGATAGAAAAACAAAACAGACTCTCGACTCATCTATTCTTATCAGTTGACTGCTATCACCACAATCCGACGGACGAGCAAATATGTTTGATCGGTGCTGGTTTGAATTTTATGTCGGAAAATGTCATTTGAGAAGAAACTGTAAGTACCGATTGAAGAATTAGGTAAAATGCGTTGGTGTAAACAAAATTCCTCGTTCAGCATATGAGTGGTTGTGGTCGTTTTTGTTTCGATTGTGCATGAATCCGGAAGCGTGCTCCATTATCACATTTATTGGTTCGTCATGAGTTTTGAAGAAAACAAAAGTACATACAGTATTTGCCCGAAAAAAAAATTACAAATGACTATTTCCGTTGGAATTGAAAATCTTTGAATGTTTGAGTAATTCCTTAGTACTTGTATTTTGGGTCTGAAAAATTTAGGAATAGTATTCTGCAACAAAAACATATTTGTGAAAGAGAAACGCTGGTGGATTTCAGATAACAACTCACAACCATAACCCAAACGTATTATCAGGAAAATTGAGATAAAAAATTAGGAAAACAAAAAAAGTTCAGGTTACAGTTGTTTGTAATTTTGAGACCATCGGAAACGGTCTCCGGCGTTACTTCTTCATAAAATTTTGTACCAGTATGATAGACTTTTACAGTACTCTAGTTTACTACTTTTTCCATTATTTGCCAAAAATGAGTTATAAAAAGCAATCGATTTCACTTGATAAAATCATTTCAGCCTTTTCAAGGTTTTTTCACATGATAACTTTCTTCAAATATCAGTTATAATTAAAAAGTATGCTTCACGATGTCATAACTTTCCTGGTCACACAGACAAGAACTGAATACTCTTCATGACATCCGAAGTTGACCATTTTCAACGAAAAAGTAATTACAAATTTCATTTACCTTTTTTTAGGCGATGGGCTACGATTCAGGATACTCGACTTGAAAGCGTTAGCTTTTTTGTACTATTACCCGAACGATCGTTATGTTTTCACTGATAAGATAATATTTATTTCTAGCCACTGTAGTCTATAACTCAAAATTTCAGGAGGTTGTCAATCTTTTCAAAAGTGCGCTCTGCCGAAATCAAGCAATTTGCAACTGTTGGGCAACAAGTGAAACCACAAACCTCAACCATCGATAACGCCGGAAAAATTTCAGATAACGATGTGTACGATTTCACCAGCTTGAGAGAAAACGAGATGATGATTTATTCGGGAATGAATATGGAACAATTACAAAATTACGCTTACTGTGTCAGCCCGCAAGGAGAGCACAATGACGTTTTTTGTGGCAGTGATTCACTGGAGTGACTATAATTTCCTACTGATTATGAATAACTTGTGAAATAAATTATGAGAATGAAACTACTTTTTTGAAGTTAAAAAAGTACACAGAACTATGAAATTATTGAAAAAAAGTGGAATAAATCATTGAAAAATTTAGATTTCAAATGAAGTAAAACAAAATTGATATGTTTCTTGATTTCAAAAAAATGCAAGCTTTTCCATTCCCAAATTCTGAGATTATTCTTCACTTTGATTTTTGGTTTATCCCGAGAATTGTTTGGTCCAAAAGCTCCAGTCCTCAAGTACTCAAATATTCCTTTTTTCTCAACAAAAACTTGTTGAACGTCTTCAAATCTTGACTCTCGGTTCTTCTCTAAACTCTTCCTTTTTCACACAAATGTGGTTATCTTGTTCCTAGGAAAAGAAGAAGGAAAGGAAAAAAGCCAAAATCCCGAGTTTCTTCACCAACAATGGAACAAGAAAAACCAACGCCTGCTTGGGACACGACGAAGCGGGCTTGTCTCATTTTTCCAGAAGGCCTTTCGTTGCCCCCAACCATCTTTCTCTCATGTCTCAAATAGAAGACATGATAGACACCGATCTCTTTCGGGCTCATTTTTCTGCGCTTTTCTTCCTTTTCCTGCTCATCTTTTCTTCTGCATGTTTTTGTTGTGCGAAATGTTTTTTGTTTCTTTTTTCTGTCTGATCAGCTCCGGTGGAAATAAACTGGCTTTGATAGTTTCTAGAGCAGATTCAATCCATTAACCTTGTAATTCTAGAGCGCAAATATTGCAAATGAGCTATAAAATTTCAGTTTCATTCTTTAAATGTTGTCTTTTTATCAGTTTTCGTCTGTTTTGTTATAGTCGATGACGTTCGATGCTAACTTGTTTTGAAAATAAGCCGCGATTTGTCACTAAGAAAATTGATTCTAAAATTCACAAAAAAGAGAAATTCATTTTTCGAAGCAATTTTAATTTGTAGTCTTCCCCAAGGTTTCACAAAACTTGAGAACTTATTTTTCGAAACACGCTAAAAATTTGAATTTCTGATTCTTAGTTGCAAAAAACTAAGGAAATTGTGCTACTATTTTCTTGGCAATTTCATTTTTGGAATTTTTCGAAATGTCGTTTCTCAAAAAAAAAATCTTTGAAACACTCATGAAATTTTTGATTCTTTGTTGCTACATGATATGGTAATTCATCTAAAGCACGATGGAGCGCATTTCCCATTTTTCTTGACAGCTAATATATCTCTCAATTTCTCACTCAACAAAAAATGACAAATTAACATGAGTATATAAATAGTTGTACCCGCTAGTGTTTGTCAACTTGAAGAGCTACTTCCCCTCCTCCAGCTACTTGCTGGGTTTTTTCCCACAGACTTGTGAGCAAGAGACCCCAATCTGATGAGTGTGAAAGAGAATCGAAGAGGCACCAGGTGAGAAGCGTCCAGCCAACACAAGACATCCCCCTCTCACTCCACACCGGCTCATAGTCACCAATTTTGTGTGAATCTTGCTGCCTCACTTTTATATTTCTAAAAAACCCCTCCCCTTTTTGCGGATTTTCCGTTTGGCTTATTCCTGAATAAAATCTCCAAAGTGAGGTCTCTGCTACTTTCTCATACTACGTCACTCCCAAAAATAAAAGATGTCGTCCAGAAAGTAAGTGTTGTTATTTTTGTTTCTCCTCTTCTCCTTGACAGGGGAAAATGTGTGAAACCCATTTTTCTCGCTTTCAAGATTCAGATTTCAAAACCATCGTAAACAACTTTTTTTTTGTTTTCTCGTGCTCTTAAGAACCATGACCATGTTAGTAGTCCCTTCGGACCAATTCACAATTCTCCAACTTTTGGTTCACTTTTTATATGTTCCTTTACATTTCTTCTTCCTTTTTCTAACAAATTCAATTTCATTTTTTTTTGGATGATTTCATTTTGAAAAGAAAAATAGAAAAAAAAAACTAGGCAAATCGGACAGAATGTGAAAACCCATAAATTTGAAGGGCGAAAAAGATAAATTGGTTTTGGAGACGGGGACTCCAAGAGTCCAGAAGGATATCTTCTTCTCCTGCTCGTTTCTCAAAAACGATTGCATGTGATTCGGAAGAATAATGAGTTTTTCTTTTTTTTTTCAGAGTTTCCCGTGCTCACTACGACGACGACGAACTACAATCCGCCGCCAACATGAGTCTCGTCGCAGAAGGACATTTCAGGTCAGGAAAAAACTGGAAAGGGGCTCTTGGAAACAGAAAAAAGACTCTGGAACAATTATAGATAAAAACTAGTGTAATCTGACGCTATTCATGAGTACTACTTGGACAGAATAATGAGGGTCCTTTTATGGACCTATTCATGAAAAGTGGAACTTATCCTTCTTCCGGTATAAAAGGATCTTTTTCATACCAAAAAGTATTCTTTCGCGTGTTCCAAAGGTGCGGAAAAAAACGCTTGACTGAGATTCCCATAGTGACATCGTTTCCCATATCAACATTTTTTACGATTTGTGTAACCCCGAGAAACAGCTTTGAGTGTGCCTCTTTTTTCGACTTTCTCTCATTTTCCTTTTCCTCGAAATTTCGGTTTTTGACAATCCTTCCTGAGAAAAACTAGATAAGCCTTCAGCAAGTTTTGGGACAAAGTAGTTGAACACGTTTCGAAAATTTATTGAGGAGTCTAGAGAATAGTTTGAATGATTTTTCATTTTCTTCTCAGCATTTTTTTCCGTTCGATGTGATCTATTCTTTTTATGTCATAGTAACTCAAGTGGGTATAGTTTTACTCGTTGAAATTAGAGAAGTTTTAATTCTATTTTGAGGGAGAAGAGAATAATGACGTCAGTAGCCAAAAATGGTTGGAAAATGATGTATTCAAATATTTATTTAGATAAAAGGATTGTTTCGCTCAGAACGTGAGACGAAAATCAGTTAAAAAAGTCAATAAACACTAAAGGAAACCCAGGGAGTACGGTATTAATTTCTGAAAAAACTATATAAAGACTGCAAAGTACAAAAGAATTGGTATGATTATGATGAAATTTTTTTCAGTTTTCACGTTTTCAATATTTCGAATAGAAATTGAGATAATTGAGCTCGAGTTTTAAGTAAAAAATGTTATGTTCTCAGAGAGTTTACCGATTTATTAGAGTATTAGGTGAGCAGGTAAAAAATACATTTTTGCAGAAAAAAAGTTATCTGTGAAACTCCGAGCTGCAGAATAATTTAGTTCAAACGTTCTGAAATCTTCAGCAAATATTGAAAGAAAATTGCTTTTTTCTCAAGGCCATATTTGAATATTGTTATTTTCCGAACAGATAAAGACATTCGAATTTTGTGTTTGTTTTAAAGAGTCATTGAGAAAAAAAATCATTATCTGGTTTTCTGTTTTTTTTTTAAGCTTAAAGGGGTACTGTACTTGTCAAAAATGCTTCAGGATGTTATCAGGCTCCGAAAGTCAGGCAGTGTCTAAAAATGAAATAGAAAAATCAAGAAAATCTTAAAAGTCAGTTTATGAAGAAATTGAAAATACAGTACCCTGGTTATGAGCTTCATTAGAAATTAGCTCCGAACAATAAACTGCCAGCCTCTAATTTAATACCACCCCCTAATACAGTGCCACCCTAGACCACCCTCGAAAAATAGAGCGCCATGGCTATCTAAAAGAGTTTTTACGGTATATGCGAAAAATTTTGGTATCCTACAGTCTTCTTCCATTTTCTTACAATCCCTACAAAAACTACAATTTTTTTCTCAAAAAAAAAAACACAAATCCTGATTGTGAAAACACAACCTTTCTTTAACTTGTCTCAATCTTGAGCTTTCTGAGCCTATAATTTTCTTGAATAAAACATATAATTTATCATTCTCACTCTGCTGCACTTAAAGGAAGTGAGTTTCGAAATTCGAGTGTGGGAGCTTTCAGTTTTTTTTCAGCTTCCTTCTCACTTTATCTCCTTCTCTCTCTTTTTGCTCTACCATTTTGAGAGTTTGGTGCTCTCTCCTCAAAATTTTCGACTTTTAAAAGTTCGAAAGAAAAGACAAAACTGTGTTCAATAACGCCAGAAAAGGGCATGATCACTGTGAACTACGTTAGTGCAGTTTGTCGCTTGCCCTTGTAGCTCGCCTAATTCCGGGATATCATCATCATGCGATTCTCATCTGCCATGCACCCATCGTTGGAAGCTAAAGGAGACCTCGTCTTCTTTATGTGCAAAAAACGAAAGGAAAATCTTGTATTGGCCCCATTTCTAGAATATGTATGCAAAAAATGCACTGATGTTCTTTTACCCTCTATTTTCTGAACAATGTGGCTCTTTTTATTTATCTTCTCCATTTCTTCAGGAATCCTAAAAAATGAATGCGTTGGCGGCATTTTTCAATTAAAATTTGACATTTTGATGGATTTCTAATCAAATCGGACTGAAATCCTTTGCAGAAAAACTGAGTATAAAAGAAGGGATATGCTCTCTAGAATTTCCTTTTTCTTTTTTGAGTCCCCTTTTCTTTTCTTCTTGTCGAAGAATAAGAAATTTATAGTTTCTGGAGTCTCAAAATCTTGAAAAAATCTAAAAATTGAAAACTTTCCAGAGGCATGAAGGAGTTACTCTCCAGCATGGACCTTGACACCGATGCTAACACCATCCCGGAGCTCAAGGAACGTGCTCATATGCTTTGCGCTCGTTTCCTGGGCGGAGCATGGAAAACTGTTCCATTAGAGCATTTGCGTATCAGCCGTATTAAGTGAGTTTCTATATAATAACTCTAGAAACACCAATGAAGTTTCCTCAACCAAAATTTATATTTGTAGGGGTGGAATGAGCAATATGCTCTTCTTGTGCCGATTGTCGGAGGTCTATCCACCGATTCGCAATGAGCCAAACAAGGTGCTTCTCCGTGTCTATTTCAACCCGGAGACTGAAAGCCACCTCGTCGCTGAGTCTGTCATTTTCACGCTTCTCTCCGAGCGCCACTTGGGTCCAAAACTTTATGGCATTTTCAGTGGCGGTCGTTTGGAAGAGTACATTCCGGTGAGTTCATTGAGATCATGAGAAAGGGTGGCGGTGGTTAGATGTTCTCGAAATTTTTTAAATTTTTACAATTTACAGTCTCGTCCATTGTCGTGCCACGAGATCTCGTTGTCTCACATGTCGACGAAAATCGCGAAACGTGTCGCCAAGGTTCACCAATTGGAAGTGCCAATCTGGAAGGAGCCAGACTACTTGTGCGAGGCTCTTCAAAGGTATGATTACAGATTTTTAACCTTGACTCATACTTGAAAATGGGCTCAAAACGGGCCAAATTCCTTTATAATTCAAAATGCGTTGACCGATTTGAGAAATTACCGTGAAGCCTGTATTAGAAGAGCCCATTTAATAGAAGGGCCTCTCTAATAGAAGGGCTCTCCGGGAAAGGCATGGAAGAATAAAAAGCCCCCTGTAATAAAAGAACCCCCGCAATAGAAGGGCTTCCTCTAAAGAAGGATCCCCTTCAAAATGTGTCTTGAAATTAAAAAATTTTCGAACGTTTTCAGTGAAAAATTATCCGGGAATTCCACAATTTATCAGAAATTTGTTAAAACTCTATTTTTCAATGAAAATCTTTCTAAATTTCGGTAAAATTGGCAGATTTTCAAAATTTTTGAACGAAAAATCGTCTAATTTTTCGATGAAAAAATACGGGAGAAATGACCGGAAAAATAGAAGGACCCCTCTAATTGAAGGGCCCCTGTAATAGTAGGGCCCTCCGGAGGTACCTTGTAAAAATAGAAAGGGTCTTCTAATACAGGTTTTACGGTACTTGTTTATGAACGAATGTTACAACAAAATTGATGTTTTGCCTACATGTTTTTTGACCAAACTTTTATTACCTTATTTGTTAAAGGAGGCGAGACAGAAAAAATTTCGGGGGAAAGTTCGGGGGAAGAAATCGCGCCGCTCTTATGTAGGCCATCGGTCGTCAGCCGCGTTTGCGCCCCCGTAGCTCAGTCGGTAGCGGCGCTGTACCCCTGAGCTGCCTGTCATGAGTTTAACCCCTCATGGGGGTTCTCTAGGCAAAATATCAGGAAAACTTTTTTTTTGGTGTCTGGCCTCCTTTGAGTGAACAAATGTTGAAGTATAATATTAGCTTAAAAACTAACTTTCTCAATTCTTATTATCAAACCAAGCTATTTCAGATGGCTCAAACAACTCACCGGAACTGTCGCTGCCGAGCATCGCTTTGAGCTTCCAGAAGAGTGCGGCGTTTCCAGCGTCAACTGCATGGACCTCGCGCGCGAACTTGAGTTCTTGCGTGCTCACATCTCGCTGAGCAAGAGTCCAGTGACGTTCTGCCACAACGATCTGCAGGAAGGTAACATTCTCCTTCCAAAGGCATCTTCTGGAAACATCCGTATGCCGTCGTTGTCGGATGAGAACCAAGCGCTCGGAAATAGCCTTTCGGCTTTCAACCCAGCTGATCCACGACTTGTGTTGATCGACTTTGAGTACGCCAGCTATAACTACAGGTACCGAGTTTGTCTGAATCACGATAAAATCTAGATTTTCAGAGCATTTGATTTTGCCAACCATTTCATTGAATGGACCATTGACTATGATATCCAAGAGGCACCATTCTACAAAATTCAACCAGAAAACTTCCCAGAGGATGAGCAGGTCTGTCCGAGAGATGATGAAGCCAATCCATGACACTTTTATTTCCAGATGCTCGAGTTCTTTGTCAACTATCTTCGTGAGCAAGGAAACACTCGTGAGAACGAACTCTACAAGAAATCCGAGGAGCTTGTCCAAGAGACACTTCCATTCGTTCCAGTTTCACACTTCTTCTGGGGCGTCTGGGGCTTGCTTCAAGTTGAACTCTCTCCAGTTGGATTTGGATTTGCGGTATAATACGATAAGAATGTGGAACCTCTCAAATTTCATGTTTTCAGGACTACGGAAGAGATCGTCTCTCGCAATATTTCAAGCACAAGCAGCTTCTCAAGAATCTTGCTCTCCAACATTGATCTCAATTCGTCTTTTTTGTTCTTTAATGTATTCTCATTTATTTTTGGTTCTGGGCGTAGACACTTTTTGTAGTATTACAACCGAATTCGCCATTCTCTCATTCTCCCTTATGGAACTGTTCTCGAACCCTTGTATAGTCTTATTTTAGTTTCGATGGGTTTAGTTTAATAAATAAGAAGGGAAGAAAAAGCGATATTCAGCGATATTCATTCGGGCCAGAACACAAATCAGCTGGGATTTTACATACCCGTGTACACAAAACTACAAATCAATTTTGGAAAAAAAACAACAGTTTGAATTAGAGTTTGAATTTCTCTCTACCGTAAACTTCATTGGAAATGAAATCAGAGAATTTCTCATCTTTAAGACGTTGGGCTCCATTCTTTCCTTCCTCCAGAAAAGCCATAGAAAGCTCGATAGCGGCTTGCATGCAAATTGATGGCTCGGTGGGACCCTGATATAAGATGTTTATTGAAGTTTTTATAACATGAAAAATTACCTGAACTCCAAATTTCTTAGCTAGCCATGTTGGGAAAATGAATGGAAAATCTGAAAAGCACTGATGAACAGCTCCATTCAAAGTCAGCACAAGATTCCCGTCATTATGGGGGAAGATTTTCTTCATCACATCCAGATTCTCATTCCATTGCCAATCTCCAACATTCAAAAACATCGTCGGTTGTTTTGCCTGTTCTTGTTGTGTCGAATCCAGTGGGAACATCCAGCCGTCGAGAACAATAGCTTTCTGAAAAAATATGACATTTATCAAGTTTGATTGACGGTCGAGATACATACTTGGAAGTCTGTGGTGTAGGCGGATGAGGCTAACGATGTTGCTCCGCCAAACGAGTGGCCAATGACTGACGCCGACGACATGATAAACTTGTTTTTGAATTGTGACCAGTCGAAATCGTTGCCGATTAAGACTTTCTCAGGAACAGCTCCAAGGTTCAGTTGCTCCAAGACATTGAGAGCCTTGACACATTCTGTGACACGTTTTCCTACCTGAAAATTGAAGAATTGAGAAACCAAATAAACAATAATTCTTCTAGGTTAAAAGATTCAAAATTAAGCCTCAAAACGTCATGTTCTTCTTTAATTTATAAGGTCCAGTATACACAGGTACATTAAAAAAGGTATATAGGACATGAGTGAGGACGAAAAAATAAAAATTGTTTTTTAGATACTATGTATTATGACTTTTGCTCAAAATCATAGGATTATGCTAAAACTTCATACATTCCATAACCTCATGTACTCTAAGAACCGATGTCTCGATGTACCTTTTTTTGATGTACTCATGTATCCTGGGTCGATTTTCAGTTTTTTTCCTGATCTACCCTCTTAGGGGTCAAAATATGACGATGTTTACAAGTTCTCCCTCCTTATTAGTTTAATCGTGTGACATGTTTCATAAACAACCAAATTAGTGGTCAATGTTCTTGAGAACCAAGAATTAATGTTGCAGACAGTTTTTTTAACGCGTTCCAAAGGTCCATCTTCCTTGGTCCAAAGGTCCATCTTCCACAACCGAAACTTCTCTCACCTGTTGATTTCTGATCTTGAACTCATTCTTCTCATTCTTCTCGATGAGTTTAATCTTGATCGGTTGCTCCACCAGCTCCCCATTTCGCTCCGACAGCTGATAGGTCCAGCACGCCGAGTGGTCCCTGCAAGAAAGAAATTTGCAAGATGATCTTCTCAATCTCCACACAAATTTGTCTATCCATGTGTGTTTTCTCGCCTACTTATGCTCGACAGCTGCGACGACATATCCGTGAGAGGCCAACGAAGTGCAGTACGTGGAGTAGAATGTGCGTGAACCGCCGAGACCATGCGAGAACACGACAATCGGCCATTTGTCACACTTCGTTGACAGTTGCGCATTCTCGATGCAGTCTTCTCTGAAACTTGATGAATGCGTATGGAGGAGAGAATTCGTAGGAATAAAATTAATGGCGAATGTAATAGAAAAAACAAATTGACGGACCTTTTCTCTCCGACTATCGCCGATGTGATCAAATTCATCTTCTGTGGAGATTGCCCAAGATATTCTCCGAGTCCGTGAGCATATTGTGGTTTTGGTAGCCATAATGGGTATGAAGAGATGTCGGTGGTCTGCAAATTATGTGTGTACTTCCGGCAATTTTCACAACAGGTCAAGATTTCATTCGGAATGTCTAGCAACGTCTTATCAAATTATCTGATTGAAGAGATTAAACGGGAAAATCACGCCATATACATTTCTCAAAGATACTGTAAGTTCTCCGATTTTCAAAGATCAAAGAAGATACGTTAATTTATAAAATTACAAAAATCGATAAAAAACTTACAGTGCTGTTCAATAAGATATACAAAAATGTACTTTTAAGGTGATTTGTGGTCAGTTTGTCCTTATTCTAGAGACTGGAGATTGGCTTTGGAGACAGGCCTAGATGGAAAAATTCTCATTCACAAAATTTTTAAAAATCCCTAGTTTTTCAGGTATTTGCCGATTTCTGAAATACACTTGTTTTTTTATGTTTGCAGCACAAACGGACCAAGAAGAAGAGAAAACAGGGAATCTCCAAACAACTCTGTTAATGCTGATTTTTCAATCTAGGCCTATTTTACACATTCAACAATTTTTGAAATGATCGGAAACTAAACAGCCAAGTTCCAGACTCCTGAAAATGACCAGAATGGCCGAAAATCTACTGAAAATACGTTTTTGTATGTCCTATGGAACAATACTGTATATATTGCTGCGAATTTCAGAATTTCTAGATGTTCAAACTTCAGACATAAACAAAACAACAATTCAATATGCAGGGAAAACAACGGAGTTCTTAATTGGCAAGAGTGGCTTCATTTTTTTCCCATTAATAATAAATTGAGTTTTTCTTTGAACCCACTATCCTATTTCCCTTAGAATTCTCCACTTCAGAATCCATTAAAACTCACTTTATTATCTGTTGGATAATAGACTCGCATAAACAGGCCACGATCTCCAAGCACCGTTCCGTCGATCATCAAATCCTTGCACCCGACTTGGAACTGACCCGACACCTTACGTGTGAGCACTTGTGGTGACGAGATGAAACTACCCATTTTGTTTATCTGGAAATTACTTAAATTTAAGATTGTTAAAATAAACAAACTGAAAGATTCAACCCATTTTGTTCTTTTTGTATGGAACACACAGGGATGAAAGAAAAAAAAGACAAGGAGCCTAAAATAAAAAGAAGAAAGAGAAAAGTGAAAATGAAAATGAAGGTTTTCCTCCCCTTTTTCCGTCTGAACTACAAAAAATAGAAGGGTTTGGTGGCAGCAATTCGACTTAGTCGTACGCAAAAGGAAAGGCAAAAAATACGCACAAAAATTACAGCCGTCCCCATTGTAGAAAAAAGCTATGAATAATGGCAAAAGTGCATTTGTTCTACGGAAATTTGCAAAACGTGGTCGTAAACCATGAAAAAATGTAAAGGAAAAATATCGGTTTTAGAAAATGGAACAGAATATAGAAAGAAAAAGAAAATAGAAAACAATACTTTGTAACTTTCCTTACTACCTATACCCTCTTTTTGTTTGTTGTCTTCTGTCAAGGACAATAATACGGGACACAAAAATCTTGAAGAGGAAGAGGAAAATGTGAAAAGAAGACGGAGAGGATGTCAACATGGACATGACAGAGGGACCCCGCTATCGGTCATGAAAAAAAGCAGAAGAGCAGCCAATCAAATTGCCGAAACACAGAGAAAACACAGGAGTGCGAAGCAGAAATAGAAGGAGGAGAGAAGGCGGAGTTTAAGAATAAGGCACCCAAGCAATAAAAAAGAGGAGGACGAGGTCCTGCTGAAAACTAAGTGCAAATTGAAGAAATCTCATTGAAATAATGGACAAAAGGTTTCTGTTTCGTAACCTTTTAGCCAACAGAGGCGAACAACTGGTGTGCCCTCCCGGCGAGGCAAAGAGAGATGATGGGTAAACGTGTATGTGTTTTTGGGTGATCAGAGTACGTTCACCGTTCTGTCTACAGCGTAGCCAGAGAGAGAGGTGAACCTTGTCCTCTCTCTTTCCCAACATAAAGGGTTTCTTTGCCTATGTGACAGTAACACCTTCTATGTGAGAAAGAGTGTGGCATTTGGGTTTGATGAGAGAAAATCTTTCTCAGAAAGAGAATCGAAGGTTTCAAAGGTTTTGAAGAAATTTGTACTTAGGTTCGAGTGATTGGTAGTTGATTGATAGATTCTCGTTGCAGTCTCCTGCTAAACTTTTGAAATCTTTCAACGAAAAAAATTAGCAGTTAACAAAATGGAGAGAGTGTTTTTCAATTTTCCAATAATTGTTTTTTACTGTAGACATTGGAAATCAAATGAAATCTTCAAGACACCGTTCATACTTATTATGTATAATGTCAAAAAAGAGTGTTTTATGCGGTTCTGAGTGATTTCTTTTATTGAGTTAGCTAATTCGGTGAATATGATTGATAGATTCTAGTTGGATTTGCTTCTCAATATAAAATCTCCTAAAAATGGAAATCGGGATTATTTTCTTACTACCATATGACAAAATTGCACTTTTCCTTCCTTGAATATAAAAGGAGATTTATAATAGAATCCCATCCATACCATCAAATTGCGGAAAAATACCTAGCAAACTTTTGATATATTTCATGAGAATTGAGATAATTGAGATGTAATATGACAACTTGGGACGGTTTCCATCAGTGCGAATTCTTGTTACTAAAATTTAATTCTCTATAGCTAATCAGAAATGGCTGAAAAATCTAGCCATCCATTACCAAAAACCAAATCACAAGATTCCTATAGTCTGACTCCCACGTAGTCTTCTCAGAATCCCAGAATTTTATCACGATTCTTGTTGACTGGAAAAAAACTTGTGAGTTTGGGAAACTTAGAACCGAAAAGTTTTTACATGACTTCTGAGCCCTAACCATCTCAGTTCTTGTCGGAAATCATAATACCGTAAAAAACAATTCAATTGAAATGTTTACAGTAAGGAAAAATTTCATCAAACTAATAGAAACCACATTCTCCGGGGAATCTTCGTTTTTTGATTACCGCATCCAAACGTTGAGCTCAATCGGTTAATCGTAAATCTATAAACTTACAAAATATCTTGATAGCACTATGAAAATTTTATAAGTTTGAAGACTTTTCATATTTCACACAGATATCGAGATAATTGGGCCGAAATTATACGTGTAAGGATAGTGTTATGATAAAGAAAGCAGTTTAGAACTGTGTGGTTATCTGTTGTTATCTACGAACCTACTTTTACCAAAAATTTATCTGTTGAAAATTCTCAAAAGGACTGAAAAAAATGCGGTGCAGACGGAATCATTTACAAAAGAAGAAAAAACCTGTTTTTGATTAGCGAAAAATTTCAAAAAAAATTTGATGTAAAGAATAGGATTTCGTTAGGGAGGACCGACCAGGAGCGAAAAAAAATCTCCGACACACCCGAAGCGCTCTCATAAAAACTTTTGTTTTGTGGCGTCGCTCGCATTCAGAAACCAGGATCTATTTGGGACTCAAAAAAGAAAAGCAGGACCCCCAACGATAGGAGGAGAAAGATTGCACGCATTATTGGTTTTGGGACGGAGATTTTCTCGCGGAAAACGCTCGGATGCGCGTACGGCTCATTTGCTAAATGAGATAATAGTGGGGAGGGCTCCGAAGAGGGCGAGAAAATGAAATAAAACAGAGGAAACACACATATTTAGCCCTTTTTCCCTATTTGTGTAGATGGGGTGTTCCAAGAGGATTTGTAGTGGAGGAAAAAATATTTGTAAATGGGGAGTAGTGGAAGAAATTATACTTTTCCTTTGTTCTCACAAACATATTTCCCTCCAATTTGTTCTTTTCTTTTTTTCTGTAGTCGAGCGTAAAATCCAGAGAGGAGCAAAAAAACGGAAAGAAGAAAATATAAAATGAAGGAGTTTGTGGCATATGTGGTGGGGTGTGGAAGAAGGAGGAGAGTATATAAAAAGCTGAATATTAATTTTTGTCACTAATCCTTCGCATCGGAGTCCATTAAAATGTAAATTTCTCAAGATGAATATTTAATAAACAAATGTGTTGTGGGACCAAGAAGAAAATTTCCTATTTTCGAAAATGATGGAGTCTCAGAAGCTCAAAAATGAGGTTATTACGAAGAAACAACGTTCTCAAACATTTTGTGAGAAATTCAGTATTGTATTTTAGTTGAAATTGAAAATGTTTTTTTGAAAAAGAAATTCAAACATTTGTAGATAAGGAAAAATAATCGTTTCAAATTCTTCATGATTCTCTACTACTACAACAGTCTGAAGCTTGGTTTTCAAGTTTGCGATTACTGTGAAAATTTTGGAAGGTAAAAAAATAGACTCAAATAAAAAACTTTGTTTTCATTGAAATTTTTAAAAATTACTAGTTTTTCAGCTATTTGGCGATATCTGAAAAATATCTTTCGCCACTTTTCGTACTAAACTTGATGAAAAAAAAACTGAGATTTTACTTGAAATTTCTGAGAATCTATTTTTTTTACAATTTTTGATCTAATTTAGTTACAATTTCATGAAAACTCTCGTTTTAGGTAATCTGAAGCTTCTAATAATTTCAATTGTCAAAAAAATGTTTTGAGGAATTTCTAACCATATTTTTGAAGTACTTTTCCTATTTCTCAGTAGTTTTCACTACTGTCACAGCTTCCAAAACAAAATTCGAGGAGGTGTCGAAATGAATGAGCTGTGTAAGTCGTTGTGCCTCGCCCGAATGTGTCCCTCCCGCCGCCGTCCCGACCCACTCTCAAGTACTCACTAATAATTGAGATCGAACAGAGTGAAAAGCGGCCAAAAAGAATCGCGGGACCACAAAACGTTTTTTTTTCATTCTCACCTTTTTCAATCCACTCCCAATGAGTGCTTTTTGATTCGTCGTCCATAAGTTTTCCAGTAGTAGCCAAACGAGTGCAGTTGAATAGAAAGACGCGATCGAACCGAGTAGAGCTCTAACGTGAAAAAGGGACCTCCTCCATTTCCCTCTCTTCTTCCTTATGCCTGCGTCGTCTGTTTATGTCATGTTTCATTTTTTATTCATCTGGGAATTGTAGGAGCCACTACGAGGTTTTATTGGTGTTGTTGTCCATTGAAACCCACTACTATTTTTTGCTGAAAAAAGACAAAGAAAACAAATTTACAGTAAATCATTTTTATTGAGAGTTTTGAGCAATCCGTTTCAGTTTAAAAATCGAAAATGGGAGACAATGACCAATATGCGTTGTTAGAGATTATAGACTAGTGGGGGGTTAGAAGGAAAGAACATGGTTATCATGAAAGCGGTGAATAGAAATTTTTAACAAGATTAGAAATAAAAGGATGACTTGAATTAATCTATCACAATACACTGGGAGTTCAAAAAGTGAGAATCTTGGGGCAAAAAAAAAATTTAAAAAAGCAAATTATATAACAAGATCAGACTTTACAATGTATAAGCAGTACCAGCTGCTGATTATTTATAAAATAGTTTGGATAGAGTCATCCTTGGCAATTTAGGTAGTTGGATTTGACAGAACAACATCAGTTGGCTCTCCGGTGGCGTTCTGCTCCTTGGCAAGACGTTTCAGCTCCTTCTTTGCAGCTTTCTTGGCAGCTTTCTCCTGTCGCTTCACATCATCATCCTTGTCTCCTTCGGCCTCTTTCTTCAGACGCTTCGCTTCCTTCCGCGCACGACGTTCCTCTTCAGTTTCACCTTCATGTGACTTTCTCTTGTGCTCCTTATGCTCTTTTTTCTTCTTCTTTTCCTTGACGTCTGCATGTTCCGATTCCGATATAGAAGATGTTGGCTTCATCATTTCCGAGAAGGATGGTAGTTTGAGCTTGAGACTTGGCAACGATCCTGAGCTCGAACTTTCAGCGACAGTCGTGGGATCGAAAGATGGCATCTTGAACTTGAGGCTCAGTTTTGGTGTTTCAGAAGTCGACGGCACATCTGCTGGCTTGGTTGGTGTGTCGCTGGATGGTGCAAGCATTTCCGGAGTGAAACTGGGCATTTTGAATTTAAGACTCAGCTTTGGTGTTTCTTCAGAAGTTGGAGCACTTGTGTCTGGTGCAGCCACCTTGAACTTTAACTTCGGTAGCTCTGGAGCAGGAGCAGCAACGTCAGAAGTTTCAGTTGGAGGCTTGATTTTGAGACTCAACTTTGGCATCTCTGGAGTTTCCTTTGCTGTTTTTTCTGGAGTTAGTCCTGGTAGGCCATTAACTTTGAAGCTCAACTTTGGTGAATCCGAGGTGACATCTTTAGCTGGTTTCTCTGGAGTTAACGATGGAGGAACTTTAAATTTCAAGCTCAGCTTGGGCTTCTCTGAAGATGTAGGTAGAGCAGCTGTTGATTTTTCTGCATCTGGAGCTTTGAAGTTGAGAAGATTCAGTGCTAATTGTTGAACCGGGTCCGTTAAAGACTTTTCTGGAGTCATTGTAGGAAGTTTGAACTTCAGCTTGGGCAGAGGAGTCTCTTTTTCAACTGGAGTAGCGTCTGAATTCTCCTTTGGCACTTTGACCTTCAACTTCAACTTTGGTTCGGCGACATCAGCTTTTTCTGGTGAAATTTTCTCTGGGGTTGGAATCTTAAACTTGAGTTTGAGCTTTGGTTCCTTGTTCGTATCAACACTGGTTGGTTTTTCAGGCGATGATTTTTCAGCAGAAGGAAGTTTGAATTTCAAGCTGAGTTTTGGCTCAGTTATTGCAGGAGTACCATCATCAAGAACAACTAGATCGTCCGATGGTTGAGGTTTTGGAGGAATTGGTGGCGGTGGCATTTTGAAATTAAGCTTGAGCTTCAGAGGTGGAAGATCATCAGTTGGTTTTGATGAAGAAGAAGAAGGTTGGTCGCCTTTTTCAGGGGTTGGTTTTTGAGATTTTATTTTGCTTATCAACCCTTCGAGGTCCATCGATTTCTTTGAAGATTCTGGATCTTTCTCCTTTTTCTTGTGTTTCTTGTCATCGGAAGCCAGAGGTGAGATAGAAGGCAAATCAGTGAGGTCTTTGTGCTTTTTATGATGTGGCTTCGACGGAGCATCCATGTCGGCAAGATGCTTCTCCTTTCTTTTCTTCTTTCTCTCACTCGAGCCTTCTTCATCTCGATCACGATGCTTCTTTTTCTTTTTCTCACTGGACCTTTCTCCGCCGTCACTATCCATGCGCTTCTTTTTCTTTGGAGTCGAATAATCCTCTTCCCTAAGTTTTGGAGACTCATCCACAGAAGGAGCGGAAGGTTTCACAACAGGAGCCTTTGTTGGTGCGACCTCGTCAATGATACAGATGTCATCATCGTCGATGTCAATGGTTTGTGGTGCCACAACTGACATGGTAAGAGGGCTCTTTGATATTTTCTCACTGGAACGCTTGAGACTTCTCTCTTCAGGGTTTCTGCCTTCACCTTCACTGGATTGTCGAACTTTCTTTGGTTTATGATCATCCGAATTTCCTTCGCTCTTTGAGTGACGTCGTTTGACTATATCTCCTGGTTTAGCCACCAATTTAGGTACCTTAAACGTCATGGTAGGTGGTTTCGGAGTAGCGAACACAGCGTCATCAGCCTTTTTCGGTGTTTCGGATGTTGAAGGAGTCGACTGGTTCTCTTCCCGTCTAGATGATGTGTCATCATCACTTTCGAACAGTTTCTCGAGGAACTTATCATCAGACATTGTGTCGGTAGAGTAGTCAACCTGAAAATGCATCAAAATGATGATTTATTCAACAATTTGTTTCATTACACACCTCTTTTCTTGCCCTTCTGGACCCGGGCATGACTTCCAGGTAAGCAACACGTCCCTCCTCTTTAGCCTTCTCAATATAGTCGGTCTCATCGGCAGCGCGAAGAATGTCTTTTGGAATTTCATCCTGATCACACAAACGAGGTTTTCTGAAAAAAATAAAATTACTAAATGAACAAGATTGAAAAGTAAACTTACGCTCTTCTGCGTTTGTCTGCCTCCACTCGATCTTCATCCATTTTCTGGAACATGTCGAATTCATCCTCCGATCTTGAGATCATATCATTAATCTCTTCATCATTGGGGACATCTTCATCCTCAGCAGACTCATTGTCGGCCCTAAAAACGAATCATTGGTTATGAGCAATATTACAAACAACTTACTTGATAATATTCTCCAGAATCTGTCTGCGTTCTGCTCCTGTAGAACGGTTATCAAACTTTCCAGCTTGAATAACCTTTTCGTCAACATTCAACTTAAATCTAGCAGATGCCAAGATCTTCTCTTCCACGGAGTTGGCAGTGATCAATCGGAACACTCTGACTTCCGCCTTCTGTCCAATACGATGAGCACGGTCCTGTGCTTGCATATCCTGATGAGGGTTCCAGTCGGAATCAAAGATAATAACCGTATCCGCGGTTTGAAGGTTCAATCCAAGGCCTCCAGCACGAGTGGAAAGCATGAACAAAAAGTACTCGCTGTTCGGAGCATTGAACTTGTCTAGAAGTGCTCCTCGCTCATCTGGTTTGGTACTACCGTCCAAGCGAAGGTACTGGATGTTACCACCAGCCAAGTAGTCTTCGACAATAGTCATCATAGCCGTCATTTGGAAGAACATCAGGACACGGTGACCACTTGCTTGGAGTTTTGGAAGGATGCGATCCAACAATTCCAGTTTTCCGGAAACTCGGTACAAGTCTTTTCTGAAAATGTATAGTGTTAAGAATAATCTGGCTGAAACAATTTGAAAAAAAAATTTTAAACTACTCACGCTGAGATGAATTGTGACTTCCAGAAACTCTTGCAGGAATCCTCCACGTTTTCAAAAAGGAACGGATGATTACACAGTTTGCGAAGGTGCACCATGGTGTTCATCAACGAGCGACTTCCAGTATTGGTCTTTCCGTCCAGCAGAAGACCCTTTTGCATATGCTTGTAGAGAACTTTCTGGAGTGCAGACATCTCACACTTGATGACAAACTCCATCTTGTCGGGCAGCTCGGATTCTACCTCTTTCTTCAGTCTTCTCAACAAAAATGGTCGAAGCACTTTGTGAAGGCGTCGAATGATGAGCATAGTCTCTTCGGAAGTCAATTCGACCTTCTCACCAGAAGTTTGGAATGGGGCGTTGAACCATTGCTCAAAACTGGCGCATGATTGGAAAATGGATGGAAGTAGGAAATTGAGAAGGGCCCACAGCTCGGGTAACTGAAAATAATAAATTTTTGATTTAGTGTGCAACTATTTTTATACAAACCTTGTTCTGAAGAGGAGTACCAGTGATCAACAACCGTCTTTGACACTGGAAACGTGTGTTAAGCATTTCAGTGAGTTTGCAGTGTTGGTTTTTCAAACGATGGCCTTCGTCAATCATCATGTATTTCCAGCGGAGCTTTCCAAGAAGAGCCTTCTCTCTGATGACGTACTCAAAAGTAGTCAGAAGCACATTGAACTTTCCAGACTTGATGATTGGCTCGCTGCTTTTTCGGTTTTCTTTAGAACCTTTGAACACGATGAGATGAACACCGGGAGCCCATTTGTCAAACTCATTCTGCCAATTTGGAACTGTGGAGAGAGGAACGATCACAAGGTATGGTCCTGGATTCTTCTTAACTTGCATCAAGTAGGTGATGAATGCGATGGTCTGAAAAAAAGTATTTTATAGAAAACAGATTACTTCTTGGTCATACCTGAATCGTTTTTCCGAGACCCATCTCATCGGCAAGAATTCCGTTGAGATTGTTGTTGTAAAGCGAGACCATCCACTCAAGACCTTTGATTTGGTACGGTTTCAACTTGAGAACTGGATTTCCATCTCCCATCATCGAATGCTGTTCCTTGATTTCCTCACGGATTCCATGTGCTGTCGTGTAGTAGTCCTCGACGTGAACTTCAGCTTCCTCATCATAATCGTCGTCTTCATTCCTGGCTTTCTCCAAAATAGCTTTGGCTTTTTCATCCTCAGCAAGTCCTTCATACTCTTTTTGTGGGGTTTTCTTGACTGGAGCACCATCGTTGACCGAATCCTGCTGTTGTTTCAGGAGGTCACACAAACTTTTGATATACTCATCAGTTTGTTCAAGAAGATACACCAAACGCTGATCTTTCTTCTCATCCAACATGGCACGATAACCAACTTCATCCTCTTGAATCAGCTTTTGAATTCTCATTCTTTCAACCCTCTGCTCCTCTCGTGCCACTCGTTTCGCCTCGTTTGAAATGTACTGTTGCATTGATTTGTGTACCTTTCTGTGATTATTCAAATTTCTTCTATGGAATTCTTTGAAATCTCTGGCGTGCTTTTGAACTGCATGTAGGAATGGCATGTTGGTGGCTCTTCGTTTCTTTTCCAATGCTGCACGATCTGGATGTTGTTTTAGTTCCAATGCGTACTCAGCTTTAGTTCTTCGGATGGAGTAGGGATTGATGAGGAACTCTGTTGGTGGCACAAGAGTGGTATGTGACAGCACTTCAGCACGGAGTTTGGATTGCAAATCACGAAGTCCCAATCCAAGATACTCGATTTTGGCTTTCATCTGTTTGTCCTTCGAAAAGGTGTCAATATTCTCTCTCAAGTAGGCTTCACGATTCTTCATGTCTTCTTTGCGGCTGGAAAAAACACAAAATTAATATTTTTATTTCGGTAGTAGGAGATGTTAGTGAAAACTCAGCAACTCATTTATAGTACTAACTAGAATTCTTTCTCCTTATTGATCACTGCCAAATCGAGTCCTTTGAAAGTTACGCCAAAATTCGGTTCCGGATACGCGTTCACCAGTTTCTCAATGTTTTTCCTGTGCCGTTCTTCCTTTTCCTCTTCAGTTTCTCCTTCTGGATCCGGTTCAACATCATTTTTTGGTTTTTCAATAAATCGATGCTCACGAGGAGTCAGTTTAACGAAAGGAACATTTGGATCGCCTTCAATCAAAACCATCAAGTTTTGTACAGCAGTGTATCGACGGTCCCATGTCAAATTCAACTTTTCCAAATCCTGTAGAATTCGACTGAGCTCACGAATCACGTAGTTTTTGTACTGAAAAGGGCAATGTTTTATGAATACCATATGTTAGTTCAAAGTCTCACCTTTGGAGTCATTTTCTGTGTTCCCTTGCAATGTAAAATGATTGCTTCCCGGATTTCAGTCAAATTCTCCTTTTCCTCTACTGGTTTTGGTGGTGGAGCTTGCTTCAATTGAGCAGTTCTATTTTGAACCATTCCGTTTGGCTTTTGGGTCTGTTGCCTCATTGGTGGTGGATGCCGAGAACCGTTCCTTGGAGGCTGTTGATGCATAGCTGGACCCATGTTTTTCTGTGGAATCGGTTGTTGTTGAACAGCTCCGTTTGGTACTTGCGAAGGTCCATGCAAAGATCCTTGACCAGGTGGAGGTGTTGAGCTGGTAGTTTGATCCCCACCTGATAGATTGGTCTTGCGATTACCTTTCACCGGAGGTGTGATAAGTTTGGGCATATTCTGCTGTATCATCTCACTTGGCATCATTTTCAGAGCTTCAGAGACTGGAGTGTCAGCTTGCAGGACAGCCGTTTCCGTATTAGTATTGTTCTTCTTGGCTCTGTTTCTTTTTCTAGGAGCCGGAGGACGTGGTTGTTGCTGTTGAAGGACAGGCGGAGCCTGTTGCAGATTTTGCATATTCATATTCTGCATATTCTGTTGCATCGGCATTTGATGGTTTTGGCCTCCCTGTTGGTTCGTATTGATGTTCTGGCTCTGTTGGTGTTGCTGGCTCTGCTGGTTTTGCTGACCTTGCTGACCATATTGTTGGGGTCCATTTCGCTGCTGTTGGTTCTGCTGACTACCAGGATTCCGCTGCTGTTGATTCGACTGGTCCGGTTGACTCGACTGACTTGAAACGCTTGGCGGATTAGAGACTAATGCGACGAGCACATTTTCTCCGCCTTGCTGGACCAATTTATACCGAACACCATTAATGACAGCAGTCTCTCCTTGGATATGAATTTCTTGTTCGGTGTCAACTTTTACCATCTCGTTGACTCTCGGCGTTTCTTGATTCGACTGAGTTTGAGAAATCATCTGTTGCTGCATCGGTTGTTGTTGTTGCAGTAGTGGAGGTGGCTGATTATCCTGTTGATGAATGTCTTGGTGTTGCATATCCGATTGGCCCATATTTTGCTGAAACCCAATCTGATCTCCGTGTTGATTCGGTTGCTGCTGATGAGTCCCTTGTGGAAGTTGTCTCTGATGGTGCCCTCCTTGCTGATGAATGACTGGCGGTTGGTTCATGTCATTCACTTCCTGTTGTTGCATGTGATGATGCTGCTGTTGGATCTGTTGTGGCCTTGGAGCTATCGGCCGACCGTTTGGAATAGGTTGGTTGTGCTGTGGCATCTGATGCTGCATGTTTTGCTGCATCTGCTGCGGCTGCTGAATAGCTGGAGCTTGTTGGTGCATCGGAGACTGTTGATGCATCTGTTGTTGCATCTGTGGAGGTTGTTGCACCTGTTGTTGATGCATTGGGGCTTGTTGCTGTGGTAACTGCTGCTGCATTGGTGGCTGTTGCTGCTGACCTTGCCCTTGAGGTGCCATCCGAATTTGACCTTGTTGCGCAGAGTTTTGCATTGGTACACGCACAATTTGCTGTTGTAGAGGCATCTGTTGTCTAGGCGGTGGCTGCCGTTGCAGATTCTGCTGATTTTGAGGTGCCTGAAAAAATAACTCGATTAATTCAATACATCGTTTGAAATTTCTCACCTGAACAACTCGAATCGGTTGCGATTGATGCTGTTGTGGAGGTCCTCCACCACTATTCATCACAATTTGTCCTCCTCCTTGTTGCTGCATCTGAAATGAGCATTTTAGTTAGTCATGCGTATGGCCAGGAAAAAACGGGAGGGTCGAGAAAGAAAAAGGGAGAAATTTTAGTGCCCGCCCGGAAACTATGCTCGGCTCATAAATATTTACTTTTGCTTCTTGGCTCCTCATCCATGTTGTCTTCTTTTTCTTAGGGATTATGACAATGTCACTTGAGTGAGCCAACTGCTTATTATAATTTGTTTTCGATATAAAGTTTTAAAATTTTCACCTGCGAATCTTGTTGTGGCTGTTGTGCTTGTTGCATGCGCATTTGTTTTGGTGGTGGGGCTCCGCTCATACTTTGAGGCATCCGTCTCCTCGCCGTTGTGTCTTCAGATGGACCTTGTTCATATACCGGATTCTGTTCATCCGGATAGGGTTTTGTAGCAATGCGATTTCCTCTGATGATAGGTCCTTCGGGCAACTGAAAAGTAAGATTTTCAAACTGTTGTGGTCCGTTTTCCTGAGAAAAGGTATAGGGATAGGGACAAGGGATCAAGGTGAAACATTCAACGATACATTTCTCACCTTAATGGGTGGTAGGGACATTAATTCTGCTAAGGTCCGCGCCTGAAATGCTCAGAGTTTTGTGTTTTGTTACGCTCTCAAAACCAAAACCGAGAGAAAAGAGTGTAAGACACAGAATCAAATCAAAATCTGTTTTGTTAAATTCAAAAGAAAACATCAAGCAAACATTAATATATTAATTTTAAGTTCACGCAAACTGGCCTCTTCATTTTATGTTTAACGGAGGTTCAGGTGGTATCTAAGAGTTTAAATTCTAATCAAATTTCTCTCATATCCACTCATGACACTTAATACGTCCTAACACCTTTTTATCGGATTCGACTCACAATAGCAATAGTAATAATTCGCTCTCGTTGAGGAGGGCCATGCTGTATCTGGAATTTGATAGGCTTATTCTAACAAACTCCAGATAATACGGATCAGCGAGAGATACCACGGAGACTAGGGAAATCAAAAAATTGACTAACCGTTTGGTTTTGTTGTTGCTGTATGGGAGAGCTGTTGATGACTTGAGAGGGTCCTTGTTGAGTTTGCATCTGAAATAGAGAATTGAATTAGCGATGAGAAAAGAAGAGATAGTAGCATGATTCTACTGGCTTGAAATGTGAGATATTCGGAAGGGGAAGATAGCGGAGGGGGAGTTGGGAAACACACTAATTAGTTTCAAATGTCAATCTCTGCTCTTGCAACTTTTGATGCGCCCGCCCAGAATTAGTCGGTTAATTTATTATCAACATTTAGTAATGAAAGTTTTATGATTGCTGTCAAATCAGATGCTTTAGGTTACCTGAAACTGATGCAACGGAAAATGATTTGGAGTTTGATGGCCAACTAGCTGCATCTGAATTATAACTCCCTCACTACCGACTGTTTAACTTGCTTCTGTTTACTGTAGCTAGTCCGCTCAAAATATCTCACTTTTTTTCAGTTTTTCTTGCAATCTTCGAAGTATTTTTGGTGTTTGACGGATTTTAGACAAAAACATATCACTGTTATCTTTGAAAGTATGGTATTTTCCTTTTTTTTTCTTTTTTTTTTCGCGATTTGACTGCTTGTATGCCATGCTTTTACCCTAAAAGCCAATTTTTTATTAGATTTGTTATATTCATTGTGATTTCAAAATCCCAATGCTCATCTTTCAAATAGCTCAGTATCCATTCCTAACGTATTCTTTCAACGTGGTAGAATGGAAATTTCTATCGTGTCATACTTTTATTTGCTTATCATTGCTCAGTGTTGTGAATACTACTTGTGTCTGCGTCTCACTTTATGCCACCGCGCATCTTGCGCGCGTAAAAGGGTCATATGAACACATTTAAATGGTTTGATTGGCCTAAAAATGCTACATATCATTTTGATGCCTACTTAGCGCTTTTCCGGCTCAAAATAAATGTGTGTCCAGTAGTTATTTGCACTAACCTGATGGTGTTGCGGCTGTGGAGAGGCATGGTTCATCTGTTGTTGGCCCCCTTGCTGTAGTTGTTGAACCTGTAACATTTATTGGTTTATACTAGGTACGTATTTTTCATGTTCAATTTCCTAACTATTTTTCTTCATTCCAAATAGCCAAATTGTTTGATTTCTACTGTTAAGACCTCATGGGAGAGTATTTTTTGAATGATTTCCTAACCACTGCTTGATTCACTAACCTGATGATGTTGCTGCTGAGGAGATGGTCCATTCATTGGATGCTGTCCACTCTGTTGTTGCACACCATGCTGTTGCATCTGCAGAAATAATCAATACTAGATTTTACTGAATTACTGATTTATTTATTGTATTTTCTAAGATATCTGATTGGCTTCTTGCCAATCTTTCAAATATAACTTTGTTATTTTCCCAACCAAAAATCGAAACTAGCTTGCGTTTTCAGAAACTTTTTCTCAGAAAATGGATTTTTGAATTTCTAAATTTTTGAAAGTTCGTTAGCATAACTTTTCTCGGTTTACTCACCTGAACTTGATGGTGCGGCTGTTGTGGAGACGGTCGGTTCATCTGTTGAGGTCCACTTTGCATCTGGAAATTTATTCATTAAGTATGAGAAATATTTTTGGAACTCAATCTTACCTGCATTTGCTGCTGCGGCACCATCCTTTGTCCCTGCTGTGGGTGTGGCGAAACCATCCTCATCCCTTGTTGCATGTTTTGATTCTGCTGCATATTGCCTTGAGGTTGCTGCATGTTCTGATGTCCCTGCTGCAGGTTGCCCTGTTGCTGCTGCATATTTCCTTGAGGCTGCTGCATATTTCCTTGAGGCTGCTGCATGTTTTGTTGACCTTGCTGCATAATTGGACTTTGCTGCATATTTTGATTCTGCATTATCCTCTGCTGCTGTGGCGGCGTATTCATATGCTGCAGTGGTTGTTGGTTTTGCTGCTGCATTCTCATTTGAGGTTGTTGCTGATTTTGGATGTGGTGCTGCCCTTGTTGATGCTGCTGAGCCTGCATTTGTCCCTGTTGATTCTGTTGAGATTGCATTTGCCCCTGTTGAGGTCTCATCTGATGCTGCTGTTGAGGATTTGGTCTCATTTGCTGTTGCTGTGGTGACTGTTGGACCTGCTGTTGCTGCATCATTTGAGGTTGTTGTTGACCTTGTTGGGGACGCATTTGCTGTCCCATGTTCATCATATGCCCCTGGGATTGATTATTTTGTTGGACGTGCTGGGAAGATGGGCCTGGCTGGTTCTGCATGTGTTGTGGAGATGGTCCCGGCTGATTTAGGTTCTGACCACTTGGTACTCGCATTTGCTGAGGAGACGGCCCAGGTTGTTGATGGTGAAGGTGTTGTGGTGATGGTCCCGGCTGCCGTTGTCCCTGCATGTTGGACATTGATGGTTGTCCCATATTACCATGTTGCATATGTTGGCCTTGTTGAATTTGGTTCTGTTGGGGCATCTGATTCTGTGACTGCATTTGATTCTGTCCCTGTGGCACCATCCTGTGTTGGCCCGAAGGCGGCTGAATCTGTTGTGGTCGTTGTACATTTAACAGTTGTTGTGGTGGACCTTGGTTGTGTTGCTGATTTATCATATCAATCTGAAAAAAACATAATTTCAAAGTTTTGTTTGGAATTGAAAGACAAAATCGATAATTTTTGTTAAAATTTCACGAAAATGTGTTGCTTAATGTTTTATATCTTTCTCATGTCTGGCGAGCGTAAAAGTGTAACATTTTGATAAAGATTAGCGAAACATTTTCGTCTTCGTCGCGTAAAGAACATTTATCTTATCTTTCATTTGCGAAATTTGATAGCAAAATTCAACATTTTCCCAATGCGAACAAGAAAGAAACTTAATTACTGCCGTGGTTCTTGCGAAAGAGTGGTTTAATGAGTGACACACACGCTAGGCGCAGACAAAAAACCCCCGTGTGTTGGAGGGAAACCTGTACAAGAAGATCAATATGCAGGCAAGGTCGGCCTAGGCAGATATTTGCCTTTCAGGAAAGAGAGAAATTTTTGTATCAGTTTTGAAAAGATTTTCTGGGATATAATTATTCTAATACTTTAATTGTGAATAGGTCCCGCATTTTTTATTTAAAAAATGTTACTTACCCTGAACTGATACTGTTCGACGCCAACTACAATTTCGTAGATCCGTACTCGTTGAAGATTGTTTTCGTTACCGGCTTGGTCCCGATCTCGAAAGAGTCGGTTTAACGCCTCGAGTAACTGTAAAAAATTCTTAATGTGTGGGAAAATGGCAACAGTGAGAGGTCGATAAAAGATGACCGCCTGGTAGACGGGTTAAGAGAGAGAGAGACAATAAGAGACGAAGAGAGGTCGTACACGCTGCGCAGCGCAGAAGGCGAACTTGCCCCTCTCTTAGTCTCTCTGTGCGCAAGGACGGGTTGATTGCCGGACGGGTACTCCCGCGCATCAAACGTGTACGCAAACACCGGCACGTCATAATGCGGAAAAAGTGGAACGGGTAAGGCAAATTTTATTGTTACTAATTTCGGGTTAAACGGAGTGAAGAGACATAACAAGGAAACAGTGACAACAGAAAAAAAACGTTAATGGAGGAAACGAGAAAGTTTGAATTCAAACATATCGTCTATTAGTTCAATGTTCTTCTTGAAAATGTTCTTTTGTTGTTTCCAGGTCCAGTTGTCTTTTTTCGAACAGATGAGGACCTGCAAAAATCGATAAGGTCCAGTGGATATGAGAAGGAAAAAAGGGACATGTTCGCTGCTTTCTCTCTCACTCTTGCGAGGCGAGGCGAGCAAGCAACAGCTCTTTTTTCTTTTTTGAAATAGAAAACAAAAACTAATGTGACAAGTCGGACGGAGTAGAAGCGAGCAGATGTGACATTGGGAGGCTTCTCATCGAAAGAGCTTTTATACTCGGGTCTAATTGCTCGAACACCGTCAAGCAGGGCATATAAAGGGGACATAGTCTCGATTGGTATCAGACAGACACGTATTGCCAACAAAAAATAGTTGGGCAAATAGTACATGACTCTATTTGTCTGCCTATTGAAAACTCCAATCACGCGATTTTGTATCGATACAGACCTTTTTATCTTTGAAGTATTCTAAGAAGAAGCAAGAGTTGAACTCATTTGAGAAAAGTTCATATATTGTTTTTTCGGCAGTTGATGCATCTTTGGTGGAATAAATGTTTACAGCAAGGCTTCCTGAAAAAAAAAGTTTCTTGGATCTGTAAATCATGTTATACCATTCATAGTCAATCTCTTTTTCAAAAGTTGAATGGTCTCCTTTTCCAGAATTTTTGATACTGGACACATTACATCAGCCTTTTTGTTCTCACATGCGTCGACAATGATATGATCATATTTTTTGTTATCTAAAAATACAAATACAGTTAGTTAGCTCTTTTTCGTGTAATTTCAACTTTTCTTGATATAATCGACAAAGTCTGCATGAACCACTCGCATCTCTTTAGTTTCAAAATGATCAAAGTAATTTTCAGCAATGCTGATCAAGATTTCTTCTTTTTCCACAACTGTAGTATCTAGCTGTAATAAGAGATTACAAAAACCAAAATTCCAAAAAAGCCTTACATTTAGGTACGAGATTTCCGACAAGAAGTTGCTCATCACCCCACCGCCGAGGCCGGCGATGAGAATATCCTGGTGTTCATTCTCATCAAAAGATAGACTCTGAAACAAACTATTCAAAATGAGACTATTATGAACAAAAGCGTTAAAAATGAACAAAATTCAATGAAATGAAACAATAAGACTGGAGAAATAAATAAGGTCCCAAAAACAGAAAAAAAGAAGAGAATAAACAATCGTGGATCGAAAAAATCATCAAGCAAACACTCTGAAAAAACTCAAAAATAAAAACAACTTTAGGAAATTGAAGAAAACAAAAGTTCAGATCCCTCAAATCGGCTCCAGGTCAGTTCGGGACCGGACGAGATAATGAGAAAACATGGACAGGTTTCAATTTATCAAAAGTAGTTTGAGGTGTTTGAAGATATGTTTTCTGGTAGACCTCATTTTGAAAATCAAAAAGCTGCACATTTTAATTTTCCTAAAAAAATGTTGTCTAAATTTCCTGTATTTTAGTTGTGTTCTACCAGAAAACATGCTTGAAAACACTCAATATTTATTTTATTAGCAACCTTTCCATTCGCCTGGATTATCCCGATGGTTGCAGTTTCTTATGGAAAAAAAACCTCGGAGTCTCCAAAACATGTTCAGGAATGAGTCCACACTCTCCAACTTACATCCATGATGAATCCGGCAGCTACAAGAAGTCTTGCGTATCTGGCATTAATCACAACCTTGTTCACAGGCCATTCTCTGGAGTCAAGATTATCCCAATTCACCGCTGAAATTTCCAAATTCATTTCTTCACAAATCCCTTTTTTTACTGAAACTCACGTTTTGTAGATTCCACCTCAACACCTGTTAACGAATACTCTGTGTGTTCTTCAAGCAAAAGATCACGTTTTGTAGTCAACCTGTAAGGTTGGAAGAGAAAGAATCACATTGACCATGTTTGGAATATTTGATAGATATGGTGACTAATACGTGGCGAGATAGAGTGGGAGAGAGAAACATAGCCGGGGCATCGAATTGGAATTATCAATCGATTTTCTGGTCATAGGGAAGCAACGCACATGCAGTTAAACACCCACATACACATATGCAGTTTTCGGGGCAATGAATCGTGGGAGCTGTACAAGAGAGGAGGGATGGTAAATGATAGAGAAGGGGAATTGGAGATACGGAGTTGTGTACTAAGAATGAGACACTAATTTGAAAAAACGCCTTGTTTTACTGACTAATTGGATTCAATGGGTAGGAATGGTGAACTACTGCAATGATTTAAGGATACTATATATGCTCTATCAAAAGCCTAACCTTTACGTGCTTTTTGAGTTTAATTATCCGGGCTCCTTTAAGTTTTAACATAATTTTGTCAACTGATACACTGCTTTTTGTAAAGGTTACGAAAATTTTTCTAAATTACAAACTTTTGATAACTATCTAAGGAATCAAGATAATTGAGCCAAAGTGCTCGTAAAACGTGAGCATCTATTAGAGCATTCACGGTATTTTTTAAATATAAAAAAACTGAAACATTTCTGTGATCCGAGAAAAGCGTTTTAACTGAACAGCAATAAGCGTTTGAAGGTTGTTAGAGTTATAGATAAGAACTACTAAATAAGCTAAAAAGGCTAAACAGAAAAATTCGGTTACAACTTCTTTACTTTGAAAAGATAGTTTTATAGCGAAAATTTGAGAACATTTGACCATAGAGACAAATTTACGTAGAAATGAGAAATTTGTTTACAGTTCCATTTCTATTTCAAATCCAATCATCTTTTATGACTAATGATGTTTAGGGTTTTGAAATCATTTTGAAACAATACGCTTTTCACTTTTTCTGATACAAATCAACCCTACAATACGATCTTTGGAATATCAAAACTTGTTTTTCATATTCAGTCTCAGAAAAAGTTTCGACAAACTTTTTTGTAAAAATGCTCCCTGATCTATCAGAAGCACGTTCGTCTAGCCGAAAATAAATTGTTATAGGTTCTTAGAACATTTTACCTCTCGCCATTTAGAACGCTTTCCCTCTAGAGAGTTCTGATTATGTGCAGAAGTGCAAAAAAAAGAAAAAGAACTCAACGAGTCAAAAATCGAAATTGAATGAGTAAAAGATAGAAAAACCAAGAGCCACCCAAATTTTCCGTCGATACGAAGATGGCTTTGTGCACTCCTTTTCACCACTGGGTTTTGAAACGACGAAATCCATCTATTACAGAAGGAATTGAATGGAGAAGACGAAAAAAAGGTTTGGTGAAATAGGACACAGCCGTTTTATGAGGAAAAAGAGGACCTCTGAATGCGGGGATGAAGAATAAGGACGAATATAAAAAGCCATAAAAGCGGGTTGCTATAATTGAGAGCCCTATGTCATTTTCTTTTGTCTCTTCCACTTTTTTCCATTTTGTTTCGCTAGTCACATCACATCTATCAACCGAAAAGTTAGCTTACCTTCCATTTTCTAAGTAGTAAGAGTCGACAATCAGGAAGCATGTGTTGGTGTCCGGAATGCATTCTTTTCCGACTAGTTGATGTTTCTGGAAGTTTGTTGTTAATCAGGAATCTTTGAACTGGAAGTTTTCGGTTTCGGACTTCTGAATTTCCCGAATTAAACAATGATTTTTCAGAAACCGTAAAATCAAAGTTTCGGAATAAAGCATCAGGAAATTGCAATACTCTTAAATGTTGGAAATCGGAAGTTCAGAAACTCGGAATGTTTCGAATGGTAGAAAATCAGAATTTTTGAAAAGTTATACATCTTAGGTTTCAAAAATTGGAATTTACCTAAAATTTCAAAAATTGGAATTTTGAAATAATCAGAATTTCAGCAAACCGGAATCGCAGAGTTTCACGAAACTTTAGAATTTTGGAAATGAGTAGTCTTATATCAGAATTTCAGAGAATCGGGTTTGGACTTTCGGGATATTCAAACTTTCAAAAAAATAATTTTTGGAAAATTTTCGGAATCCACTGCGTCATTTCGAAATATTTAAAGTATTGAGAAATTGGTTTAAAAATTGTAAATTTCCAGAGTATGTCGAATGTTTGGTATTATGATAATGGAAAAACTGAAAAAATTTGATGAAATAGTTTTTGAAAAATTGTCTTGAATGATTCCGTTCCGTGTTCTAACTAACTAGAGCCACTAATACTGACAACACAACATCAACCAGGTACCTTTTTGAGTAGCTCATCCACCGCGTCTCCTTTTTTCTTTGATGTATACTTGAACAGTCCAAAATCAAATGTTTCATAATACCAAGCCAACACCTAAATGAAACGTTCAGGTTAATAACGATTTTAGTACTCTTACCAGTGCCGCGATGAGAACAGAGACGTGAGGAAGAAACCTGGTCTGCATTTCAAGATGGTGGAGCCGACTAACCATCTCAAAATGACTCCAATTAACTGTGCCATGTTCGTCAATTTGCACAGCCGCCTGTCCGTAATACATTTTTGTTGGATTCGTTTTGCAAGACTAATACATTATTTGCACTGCAATGGAAACGTGGAATCGTCGAAGCTGGCAAAGAGAGAAATCACTTTTGTGCTGAAAGTAGGCGAAAGGGCGAGTAAGAAATATGGAAGGAGTTGTGAGAAAAATGGATAAAAGTTAGAAGCATGGGAACGAGACTACGGGAGAAATGCTCAACTTTCTCAATTTTTCTCAATCACGAGAAAAGAGAAAACTGACTTCGAAGTTTCAAAACAGATCAACAGATATGAGGAAAATGAAAAGAAATAGTAGAGATAATGTCAAGACCTCCTGAGAAAATAATTAGAAGAAAAAGAGAAAAAACGACATGTGCCGAAAAACCACCGGTGCCTCCAAGATATGTTTCACATCAAGGCAAGAAAAGTAGAGAAAAAATGAGAAAAAACGAAGAAGAAAAAATATGTTGATAATAATGCTGCCCAGGTCAGCACAGCGGAAAGTTGTGAAGACTAATACTTGAAGCCTTGAATGCATTTTCTCAGTGCTGGTGACCACCAGAGAGGAACGAGCGGATTAGTTCAGAAAGTGTATGTAAATCCTTTCCTGGGACTACAGCTTGAAGTTGGTAAAGCGCAAAATAAAAAAGATGAATTGACAAGTTCGACGTCTTCCAGAATGCGATGAACTTAGCAGAATATGAATGAACGGTCAATGGGTATCCTGAAAAAGTAAGAGCATAACAATCGAAACCGAAATACCGCTGAAATGAGGTGAGCAGCTAGGTGCTATGAATAAGATCTATAAGAACTTTATATTCAAATGGTACTAACTATATTGACAAGCCGATGAGTATTGGTTTTTCAATAACTAACGTATTAGACGAAAACTCTGAAAACAGGATCCAAGCGCGATCACCTCAGAATTTATCGAATGTTTGTCCCTTTCTCTCAACCAAAATTAATTTAACTATGATTTTGGTCCTTTTTATGACAAATACACCGTAATCTCATGAATATAAACCAATTATGCGAAACAACGATTAGTTATCAAATACGGTGAAATTGCAGACATTAGTGAACCAATACTTCAGTAGACGTACATATCCCAGCAAACGGAAGCTAAATATCAGTATGATAGCTGTTATCCTATTTTCATAGTTATACACATACACTTCAAGAAGCAACCATATTTTCAAATAGAACGGCACTCCTACGGCTCATATATCTGTGAAAGATATAAAACAACCATTTTTCGGCAAGACAGTTGTCCTATCATGATCATAAAATTTTAATTGACTTATTTTTAACGTAATTTGAGGTAACCAAAAAAGACAAGAGAGATCTAACATGTAAATATAGCGGTTCTAGAGATATTAGAGATATTACGGTAAATCTGAAATCTCGATACCAATTTGTTCAGCGTGTATTGCCTAAATGTTTTTACTCAAATTGCTTGATCGAAAGAAAAAATCTTGGATAGCCGAATTTTTTCATTGTTTCACAGATTTCGAATTTCAAATTTATGCAAGCTCCATAAATTGAGTCAACTCACTAGTTTTAATTTTTTGAGACGATTTTATACGGTTTGATATCTATTTTAATTTTTATAAAAAAAAATGCCCAAAAATGAATCTGCACTATACCTGTTAATTTAACAAAACAACATTTTTGTATTTCGCAAGAATTAGAACTGGAACTGTTTTTCACCTGTGATGCTAGTGTTTAATATCAGTTCTCAATAACTGTTTCATCGAGCAACAATTCTTTAGCTCCCCAGGTCCACTTTTTTGAAATCTTCTACTCATAGGAAATTTGTCACTGTGAACCACATTGTTTCCGATTATTCAGTGAAAAAAAACCCACAAGAGACTGATCGTTTTTGAATTCTCCTGTGACCGATTTATTTTACAAAAAAATCTAAAAAAGTAGACATGTTTCAAAATAGATGTTCTACTTTTTGGACTCTCATACTCTTTCAACGTGTCTACTTTTCTACAAAAATTCAAGTTAGCTTCTCGTTCAACTCATCTCCATTTGCACAGTATTTCAAGTCGGTTTTTCATACACTTGTTTGAAGAATTGTTTGAATTTTATCTTCCAGCCAACGTCATGAACACTATAGAAATATATATCTTTCAAGTTTTCCAGACAAATTCGGATTTACATTATGCATGAAACTAACAGGTGAAATCCCCAATTGACTAAAAAATAAATCTTTGATATCATCTGAAGTCTTTGTGTTACAGCTGGCTCCACTATCCATCTTTTTAGCTCCGGCCATCATGTGAAAATTCCGATTTTCAATATCTCGAATATTCTCTCCTATTCATCCAGAAACCTTTTTTCCCGCGCGTGACTGATGGAGGCTTACCCGCCGAAAGAAGTTTCCCACGATCATGCCAAATTAGGCCACGAAGTACAGCTTCTTCTGAGTGTGTATAAATAACTTTGCTCCATATTTCGCAGCTTTTCATACTTTTCTGTGCACAAGTTCAGGAGCGCATTTAAGATTCTGCTTTCTGGCTCCCGTGTGGTTCATACTTGCTCAAGTTTTCTCTTCACTCATTTTCCAGCAATTCCACATTATTGACTTGCTTCTCTCGGGTTTCCCGGAAAATTACTTTGTACTTTTCGGTGTTTTTTATTCTGCACAGAACATAATCCTCAGTTTTTTTAGTTTTCAGAATGAAAAGTCACAACAAGATGACCAGAACAAAATTTCTGATTCGAGAGCCTCTTGAGTACCCGGGCCTCTGCACGAATATTTTTTCATATTCCTATACTAAACTTTTCATCCCATCATGTATATGATTGACCTTCACTTTCAAACACTAAATCTTGATAAAAGCATATATCCTCAAGTGAAAACATCAATAGTAATAGCTCATCACAGAATAATTCCACTTAATTGCACCTTGAAGTTCTATATTTCCAAAAGGATCTCTCTCAACATTTCATAACTTCATGTATCAATATTTTTTCCACGTTAGGCTCGAATTTTTCTTCCTTCTTCTTCGTATTTCTTTCCTCAAAATCCCATGTGACTATTCAGTATGCCAAACAAGGAAAAAGAAAGTGGTGCGCAAAAAAAGAGAGATGTGAGAGCACAACTTGATTAGTCTAATCAGAACATCGGTGAATCCAAGGCACAGCCTGTGTTGCGTTTTCCTCACGCCTGCAACTCTTTGATTCAATTTATTGCCCTCCGACGGACACAAAAAAGGCGAAAAAAGAAAAAAAAGAAGAAGTAGCTGCCCTAAAAAACTTTTCGGATCTTTCCTCGGAGATCTTCTTTGCCGCAAGCACCTAAGCTTTGATTCACTAGCTGAAAGCATCCTGATTCGACTATTCCGCACGATGAAATTCTGAGAACGATTCTGATTTCATGCACTAGGGCGGTTGCTCAATTTACTTGTTTTGTATTGGGTAGTAGAAGTGGATACAAATGTTCAGAAAAATATACAAAATCAAGAATGGGTGACTCAAACTTCATAATAATTGGAGAACGGAAATCTTTCCAATCCCAACTCTCTGTTTTGTTTTACGTACCCTCTCAAATGTTTACAAAATAAACAATAGGTCAAAGTTTGTTCACTGGCCTCATCTCATTTTCCATTTACCACAGTAATTTTTCAAAAGAACAAACTTTTCATTCTCATTGTTCACAATTTTTCCCTTATTCGAAGAACCCTCATCGGTTTCTGAAAAACAACTCGTTTCGAACCCACACAACACCTACACAATTATTTTCTCCTTCTCTTTTTGCTTCCTGTCTCTATTTTGTTCAACTAAGAATTCTGAAAAAATATTAGTCTGATCCATGATATCCATAGACCGAGATTCATTTTCTGTTTGGAGTTGGCATCAAAGTACTTTAGAAGTTAATCTTAGTACTTTCAGATTGAGAAAAATTTGAATCCTAAATTTGAAGATATGTAAATGTAGTATTCAATCTTGACAGAATCCAGAAGAAGTCAGATTCCTATTCTTATATTTTGGTTAGAGATATCTGCCAGTCTCATGAGTGAAGAAAGGTGACGCACACACACAATCCATTCGATGAGAATAAACCTTAATTGAACACACTATGATAATCTTGATTGCGCTATTGATAGGAAAAGAAGTACTTCTATTTCCACTTTCTTTCAACATCCAACTTTTTCTTCTGATCAAATGTTATCTTTATTCACTTTACTTCTTCTTTGCACAGTCCTTTTGCAACCTCTACGTTCCAGAGATTCTTCGTGACTTTCTCGCACTTTTTTTCGCTTTTTCGATCTATTGTATTATCAAGAGAGCTATTCACAAAACACATGCTGTTCTTGGATGAGGATTCACTTGCGTAAATCAATTTTCGCAGAAGAGTAAGAGAAGTCTTTTGATCTTCTTTTTTCTCCTTATTTTCCTTGTGGGAGGACCTCAATAAACCGACCAATCGTAAGTAAGTAATATAATATAAAAAGGCTAATTTACGGTTGTTTTAGTGATCTAGCTCAACCTAGTTTGACTATTGTTGGAAAGACGAACTACAGTAGTCACGGCTAGCATTCGTCCGTTCTCGAATTGCGTCATTGAAAACTTCCCGCTATATTTAATTAGATTTTTTTAAAAACTGTGAGAAATTCTTGAAAATATCGCAAGCTTGAATTTCTCACTCTAATTTATGAAATGAAGAAGGAGATGAGAGCTTCTGAACTCACGTACGCCAATATAATTTTATTTGAATTAGTATTACCGAAAAATCTAGAATAGAAGGGCTGCCATATTGTCAAGTAAACTCAGCTTTCTCAATTAATATGCGAAATATTAAAAATGTGTCAACAGACAAAACACTTCTGATATCATGATGAAAATTTTATCAGTTGTCCATCACTTCATATTTTTGACAGAAACCGTGAAAAATTGATTTAAAGGTGAAAGTTAGAAAGCCTTTTTATGACAGTTGTCACGGTAATTTTTTGAAAAAAAAAACTGAGGTAATCGTATTTTGTTTACTTGTAAAAGATCCAGCACGACAAGTGTTTGTAGTCTGAATTTTCTTTCATTCCATGGAAAATAGGCAGTTCCTATTGTTAACTTCAAAACTTTTAATGTTCTTCAGTTGCCAAGATTTCAAATGTCATTCTTCAAATTTATATCCATTAACGTTATCATCTTGTACTCAATCGCTTCTGCTACCTTCTTCCAATCCAGCGACGTCATTCCTGCCATCTGTCCTGGGAATGTTGTCATATTATGGTGAGAATCCAACAGGGGAGAACCAATGAATCCTCACGTATCAATTGGTCCTGCATGACGCACATGCAAGCAAAAAAACCGACTGACCACAAACAATAGTGCGAAATGAAGACAAAAGCTACATGAATTTATGATGGTCCTCTCTCACTCTTGGAAAAAAGTTTCTACAAAAAGTCTTCCCTAAAGATTTTAGACCAGATTTCAAAGAACTTCGTGTTTTTTGTGACTTGTACCATTGTTGGAGTCTCCGATTTCTAGAAAAATTCCAGTCTGGGAACCTCAACGAAACACTTGCAGAAAGGGAATTTTCGAAAAAAGTTTTCCTCCGCATATGACCCACGATTTATGTTTTATTAATTGTGCTTCCAACTCTCTTCCCTCGTCGTCTCTTTAGTTTTTAAAGAATTATTGCTATCATAAAAAATGTTGCTGGAGAAGGATCTTGAGCAGAGAAGAAGAGGTATGAATATTTTCTTTCCCACCGGCGTATGTGTCGGCCCCCGGAGCACGAGGTATTTCTCAATCACTGCTCCGAGAGCACCGTAGCTCTTTTTCGTCTTCTTCTTCTTCTACTTCGTCGGCTTCTACTTCTTCAAGGACACACCCACCATCTCCTCCCTTCTCGGCCACAGAGATTCCGTATGTGTGTGTGTGTGCAAAGTCGTCTTTTGATATGAATATTTGATTTTACTCCGTGCCTCCTGTTATGGAATTCAATTTTTTTCTTCTGACTAGCTCTACTCAAGGTGAATCCCGAATCTTCTCGAATTCTCCCCCAATGATTCTGTCTCCTGGTGAACTGTGTGGATGTGATGGAAGCCTCAGAATGTGTAGTATACACAATCTGATTAGCACCCCACTCGTCAAACCTCTCGTACCACTTTACCAATCCCATCTTGAGTGGCTCGCATCTTCGACTTACTCTCCCAGCTTTGAAATTCGGACTACCCAAATTTTCTGACCACCAATGCTGTTTCAAAAAATCCCAAAAGGCGCCCTTAATGTTCACAAATTACACTAATCAACCTCTTTGTCGGTTTAAGCCCTTTCTTCTCGCTTCATTTAATTCTTTCTCCCGGGTTCCCCTCTTCCCCCATTTTGCTCTTGAACCGAACCTCTTCTTCTTTTCTTTTTTCTATTTTTTCTTTTTCTAGCCTCTCCAACCTAGGCCTTAAATTGACTCCTCTTTTGCTCTTCCTTCCTTCTTTATTATTCATTCTGGTCTCATCTCTCATCGCTTCTTTCTCTGTCTCTAATTAAAGCGCATGTGCCTTTAAATAGTTTGATTCTCTGAAAAAAAGAGTGTCATTTTGTACTTTTCGTGTGACATACAGTGCGCGTCATAATGATAGAACCACCCCCATTTTTTGAGGTTTCCAGAAAAACTAAAAACTTTAGAAAAAACGGCTAATGCCATTCGATTCAGCATCCCAAAAAACCTATAGAAACTTAAATTCAGGTACCTGTCGTGAGTATTAAGACTACAGTAACCAAAAGTCTCTCTGCGCACCGCGTCATAATGATAGAACCACTCTGGAAAACGGAAAATCTCATGTTTATTTGAGAAATAAATTGAGAATTTTTTGCTGGAATATGTTGAAATACTCTTGAAACAGTCTATTTAGACAGTCTGTACAAAAATTGAGTCCTCTATTCCAGTTTTAGAAAAAATTATTTTCAGACATTTTGGCCATTTTTTGGGTTTCTGGAATAAATCTTGAATAACTTTGCTCCTGGGTAGAATTTTGAGCTGAAATTGATAGAAAATATTTTTTTTTGTTGGTCTGGAGTGTCAATTAGTTGTTTTCATGCTATTCCAAGTCGTCGTTTGCAATTTAAGGAAATCTGAAATTTCGAAAACGAGCCTTGAATTTCGGTGGTTCTGATTTTTTTTTTAAATCAGGATTCGTCAAGTAAAACTCATTTTTCCGAACGAAATCATAATTTCAACAAGGATTTTGTTAATTTAGAACATCTGTTGAACGTTTTACACTTCTTTGAAAAATTTTCATTTTTGGAATATTTTTTAGTTTACAGCTCACTCTCAATTATGAGCTTCCAGAGCTCATGGATACCTTGAACAATTTCAACATGACTACGAGCATTCTCAAGATGTTTCCTATAAATTTTAGCTCAAAATTCTACCCAGGAGCAAAGTTATTCAAGATTTATTCCAGAAACCCAAAAAATGGCCAAAATGTCTGAAAATAATTTTTTCTAAAACTGGAATAGAGGACTCAATTTTTGTACAGACTGTCTAAATAGACTGTTTCAAGAGTATTTCAACATATTCCAGCAAAAAATTCTCAATTTATTTCTCAAATAAACATGAGATTTTCCGTTTTCCAGAGTGGTTCTATCATTATGACGCGGTGCGCAGAGAGACTTTTGGTTACTGTAGTCTTAATACTCACGACAGGTACCTGAATTTAAGTTTCTATAGGTTTTTTGAGATGCTGAATCGAATGGCATTAGCCGTTTTTTCTAAAGTTTTTAGTTTTTCTGGAAACCTCAAAAAATGGGGGTGGTTCTATCATTATGACGCGCACTGTATAACTTGATAATTCGAACGAATCCTATAGTGGCCGTGCCAGCATACAACCACAATATCACGTCTTCTTAATGACGTGAAACAAGAGCAACGCGTCCCCCTGAAGAACAAAGAAATCAGATTTTAGGAAGTGTCCGCTTCTGATGATGTTGACATCTTTGTTTTTCGCTGAATATGAAGTTTTAGGTCCACTTCTTTTCAGTCCGTTTTGTGTGTGTCTTGAACTAGAACAAAAAAAACTTGTATTCCTGTGTAGTCGCTCTCTTTGGAACACCGAATCTGAGCACATCCCCGTTTTTTTGTTTTTTTAAAGGTGGTCTATTGATTAGTATTCCGTCTGAAAATGAAGCAAGATTCTGAAAATTAAAAGTGGGAGGATCCTAGATATTTGAGACTACAAAGATCTATCTCTAGAGTCAAGGTCCTTCTTGATCCCAAAGGCAAAGATTCTTGATCCCAGAAGCAACTGTTTCTACAAAGAGTTTTATTTTTAGCTATTATCTTCTATCCATGACAATTAATCACAGACGTTTTTTTGGTTCCTTTGTGCCCCTCTTATCTCTCGCAAATCTCATAAAAGTGGTCTGCTCTGTTACCTTCTCTATATGTATTCAAAATGCAGCTCTCAATTTTGCAAGCATTTCTAAATTTCTTAAATTCTTTAGACCCCTCACTGATGAACGAATCGGAAATCGAGGCTGCGGTGGCAGCCATGGAGCTGGAGGATCAACTTCTCCAGCCCGAATGGTCCTACCTAGTACTTTCCATCGTTCCGCTCGTCTGTATCTTGGGTAATCTAATGGTAGTGGCAGCTGTATGGACAACCAAAAGTTTGCAAACTCCAACCAATCATCTTTTGGTAGGTCTAAGATTTCAGAGGTCTTTTAACAACCTGATTTTTAGGTGTCTCTTGCAATGGCTGATCTGATAGTTGGTGCGTTCGTGATGCCGTTTAGTATCTATCTTTCAGTAAGTTCTAGATAAAAAAACACTGAAAACATTTTAGCTTATTTTTTTAGATAAACGGACTTCATTGGCACTTGCCTCTGTTTGTTTGCTACTTTTATTGCGTTTTGGATGTCGCTGCAAGCACTTCGTCAATTATTCATCTTGTGTTGATTAGTATTGACAGGTATCATATGCGCACTGAGCGAGAATCTAACTAGAGAGTTTTTTTTTGCAGATTGGTTGCGGCAACAAAACCGGCGGAGTACAAAACAATGAAACATAGGAAAAGGGTGTACTTGGCGATCGCTGTCACATGGATTTTCAGCATTGCACTTTCGCTACCTCTGGGAACCGGATTCAATACACGGACTAGTCATTTTTTGGTGATTGAACATCACTGTGGAATTTACAATCCTGTCTATATGCTCACAAGTAGTATTTTTGCGTTCTATCTTCCATGTGTCATTATGATATTCACTTATGGTTATATTTTCTACACTCTCAGAAAACGGTTGAGAGCTATTCAACTTCAGGTATACTCAACTTCAAGATATTTTATTAAAATTCATGATTTCAGGAAATGGCTGGTGGTCAGTTCTTGGGATTCGGTGCTGATGTTGGTAACATCACCACGTCAGCAATTCAATCTGTCATTGGTTCGTTGATGTTCCACTTTTCAATTAACTCTTTGCTCTCTTCTTTTCAGGCATCGCACCTAAGAATAGAAACATGATCACTTGGGAGAAGCCACTTCTCAAGAAGATTGAGGAGACTGCTGCGGAGCATGCGAGTTCCTTAAATGACAGTGAACGAGAGCAGGTGAGCCTAGAAGTTTCTCACACAGCAGAAAAAATAAGATTTGAATGAAAAATTCCGCGGCACACACACACTTTTCTCAAGCTCCGTTTGCGCAGATAGCCATGGACGTTTCGCGCGGAATACAAAATTATCTCGTTTTATAGTTCTTCGAAAAATATGAATGTGATATTAGTCTGACTTCGAATGAATAGCCAAAAAGTGGACTGGCCGTGGGGAAAGGAGAGAATGAAAGAGTGAGAGTTTCCGAAAACGGATACAAAATGAGTCATCTATGGAAATGGAGAGTTTTGGAGTTTTTCCATATGGATTCTTATTTAATGAGAAAGAATTATACAAATATTAAGACCAAACATCATAACAAATTTTCAGCTGCAAACAATTCTCGAAGCAGTTCACCCATCCTCATCCGGAAGTCAAGAAAATACAACAATCGAGGTTTGTGCTCCTCAAGTGTGCTCTCATTCATGCTCCTCTTTTTTTGCAGGAAGACCCGGACCGACCACCCTCTGTTCTTCTGGAAGCTGTGACTTTAAAATGCGAGATCGACACCAGTGGGCCCATCCTTGAACTGCCACGCCCGACCTACACAAAAAAGTGAGCGATGCAGAAAAAAGAAAAAAAAAAGGGAATTACAAAACGAGATCCTTCTTCTTGCAGCATGTCGCGGCGATTCTCTGATGCGGTCAATTCGATTTCTAGTCGCGGTAGAATGAAGTCAGTGTCGTTTGGAACCGCTGCGTCGCGACGACGCCGACATTCACATCAGCCAGTAGGAAATCGGGAAGTCGTCACGTCCGAAGAGTCCAAAAAGTTGCACTCGCTGAAGCCACCATTGGTTAGTCACAGGGGTCAAATGAAAAAAGCAAATAAGGGAAAAAAGATTGCGTCTTCAAAAGTCACAAAACTGAGATTTGGAAAATGTGAAAAAGGGAAAAGTGTGGAATAGGAACACAATGGGATAGAACAGAAAGACTTAATTTATATTTTTGAATTTCTAACTTCTTGGTGGACAGGAGTACGGTACATAAAAGGGAACCTCAACACCTTGTAAAACCAGATTTATTTGAAATTTTAAGATATGTTAAGAATAGCCTATCTAGTTACTTATCAAAACTCCGCTCCCCAGTTTCAGCCGAACTGTATCAGTTTCAGAACCAAAAATTGCGTTTTGAAAGCAAAAAAAGCAATTTTCCAAGATGATTAAAACTTCTGAAAGTTTAAGAAAATGAAAGTTGTTGATACTAATCCTTGAATTTAACTAAATTTTATATTTCAAGTATTTTCTCGTGAAAACATTCAATTTGTAATTTACGAATTTTTTCATAATTTTATTCGAAAATTTAGAAAAAATAAAAATGAGAGAAAATGCCTGAAATATGAAGTTTTGTTCGATTCCGATCATTGTCGTGCAATGGAAGCATGATTTTTGTGCTGAAACTGATGTAACTTGGCTGCAACTGGAGAGCTACTTGCTGACTTTTTCAACATTTTTTTAATGATTATTTTTTTATTAAACGTTTCCAACAGTTCTAGTGATGTTTCTACATCAAAAATGTTCTGGATTTTTTGAATGTTTCTTCGACTGTTCTGATTGAACATTCCGATTTTAGTTTCCTGTTTTAGACATTCTCTCCAAATTACCGTTTTCCGGTCCACCAAAAGTACCCTGTCAAAATATACAAAACTTTCTATTTTCCCAATTTGCATGTGAAAGAGTTCAGTTTTCTATTCAACTATCGCCGGTAAGTGTTCTCTTTCAATTGGTTCTGCTTCTATTTCTTTTCTTTCAACGTTTCCCAAACTATCATTTTCTACGCTCGCCCTTTTAGAACGGAACCAGTTCTCTCCCGATCACTTCAACATATCAAAAAGATGAATTTGTGAGTTAGAAGCAGTACATAAATAACAGTAACCCCTCTATCCCTATTTTTCTTATTTTTGTGTGTCACTTATCGCATGTGTAACATTTTTTGCTGCTGATTAGCTAGTGACCGGATAGCAACGGCGGTGGTTCACCAATATGCCGAAAATCGAGCAGAGTACTTTCTAGCACGTGAGGTTGCATAGATGAGTACCTTCGTTAGCTTTGCTTTTAGGAATTCAGATGAAAAGTGGAAAAGGAGGTAGGTGGACCACCACATTCTTTTGCAAAACCTCTCAAGATGTATCTAGTGCAGTAGAAAAGAAGGTTTAATAAGCTGCAGTGGACTCTGATTAGCTTTTAATGATTATTCAGCTTACAGAATGGCTTTTTAGACACATTTCCGCTCTTTTCGAAGGGGATCTTTGAAATATTTTTTTCAGGTTGAGAAGAGAAAGATGCGGAGGTTGTCCGAAATGATATCGGATTGGGAGCGACCGTCGAGAAGTTCCATCAGTAATATGTATTTATACGCAAGGAGAGAAAGTGTATACATTGCGAGGAAAAAATTGGCAGGGCTAAAAGTATTATAATGAATGAAAATTTAAAAGAAACAATAAGGATTTGTTTAGGACTGGGCACTTGACCTACTAGCGAAACTAAAATCCAAACAAGGAATGGCGATCAGGAGAGAGACAAGAGCAACCAAACTTGTGGCTACAGTCATGGGTAAAAAAATGAGAAGAATTTTTTTTAAATTTTGTTCAATTTAGTGGTCTTCCTAGTTTGCTGGCTCCCATTCTTCACTTTGAATATGATTAAAATTTATAAACTAATTTTCAATGTGTGGTCTGCCGATTTGGAGATTTGGTTCCACTGGTTTACAGCACTAGGATACCTCAACTCTTCGTTGAATTTCTTCATCTATTCGACTATCAACCCGGTAATTAACAGCTCCTCAGTTGACAACGCATTCAAATAATGTTCCAGAAGTTCCGTCATTCCTTCCGTCGATTGCTAGGATTCCGTCGCTCGTCACGCCGTCAAAGAGAAAAATCTTGGATGCTCCCACCACGAGATAGCAGCAGGTAAACCTTAATTTTTCGCTTCTCGCTTCTAAATGTTTCGTAACAGAGGTCCGGCAAAATGTGGATGCGGTTTCCATAAAATTGTGAAAAGCCCTCTGCGCAAAACGAGCTCAGCTGGGTAAGTTGTGTGTTTTAGTTCTCCGAACAGGGATTAAAAAAACAAACCTGATTCTTCGAATAGTAACCCTGACCATATTCAGTTCTGACACTTCCAGTTCTGGTGACTCGTTCAAAATATTCAAAAGGTTTAAAATTTTGAAACTTTTAGAGTATGACCAAGTGTTTTGTCCTCCGCATGGGACCGGTAGTTCAATTTAGGGAAATTGTTAATGGGAATGATGGAAACCCTCTTCTTTCTTGTTACCATTATTTTTCTATTCAAACGAATGACGATTCCAATGATGCTTGAGCATGATGACCGATGAAACTTTAGAAGATATCTTCCCCCATGTCCTACCCAACCAAATGTTTTCAGACCAATGAACAACCGCAAGATTTCAATGCCGAAACCAGAAATCGTCATTGATGAAATCTCGCCAAACCGTATTTCAATTTCCGCTGGAGGAAATACAACTTTCCGGTAGGTATCTAGACAACAACAAGCATGAAATCATACAAAGTCAGTGAAATTCGCAGATTTAGCACACAGTCCAAACCACAACCGGTTTAGGTAGGGAAAGCGTTTTCAAATATTTGTTCCATAACTTTGTTGTGTTATTAATATTGTTTATTAGTATGTGCGTTTTCTTAGGATCCATTCGGAAACTATTCTAGAAATTTTTAAACAGGATTCCTGGAAAATTGAACCTTAAAAATCTAATTTTCAGACGTTCATCCGATGATTGCATCCGTCGATCATCATCAGAAATCATCGGTGGTATTACTCTTCCTTCTCAAAGTAGCAATGATAAACGAAGGTTTGCCAAGTTACCTGAGTAACTCCAAACCATTTTCAAATTCAGGGGATCTGGCATGTCCAATAGTTCAGCGTCCCTTCATATTCACGAAACTCGAATGACGTTTGAAGCAATGGTTCAGGATCAAGCTGATTGCGAGATTTTTGTGTGATTTTCTTTCCGCATACATTATATTTTTATATTTTATTTTTTCAATTTTCGGACACGTTTTGATCTCAATCCCCCGTTATAACGAGTGTTTATGTAATTACGTTTTTTCATGCGATATTGTGGTCTCTTCTTTATTTTGATACCATTAATGCATTTTTCTTATTTTTTGCAAATAAATTTCTTCGATTTTCTCAAGGTCATGCCCAAGGCTAATATTTTCATTGTGTTTTGCGTATGTGTGATTATCACAATATATGAGATCTGATAAAAAAAAACTAAACGAGACCAAATAAAATAGGTTCCTATCGTTGCCAATTATTTCCTAGTCGTGGAATCTTTGCTTGTGGATCCTGAGGGGTAGAAGTAGATGGTTCGTCAGATGATGTGGTTGGGAACGATCGCTGAAATAACATGTCAGTGACGTAATAAAAGGAAATGATGGAAGTGTATAATAAAGATTAAAATTTCGAGAGATAATCCGTAGAAATTTCCGGGATGAAAAAGCAAAGAAAGCTATTGTGATTTTGTTACTTTGAATTGGATACGAAGATTCCTCTTCAAGTTAAACTTTTTTGGATAATTTTACTATGGTATATCGTGGATGAGTCAAAATCCATTCATTTCAATTTCTCGTCCTGTTACCGCAAACAGTCTAATAGAATTTCAAGCATAGTTACACTTCAAACCCAATAATTTTGGTTTCAAGACATTCAAAACCTATCAAGTGATGAATTTGCTATCATATGTCATCGGAATTTGTTGCTTTTCCAGATTTTTATTTGCAACATAAAGTTATTATAAAGCTGAAAGTACAAAGTCGTCAATTACCCATAGAGTATCCCTGGTTTTGTAATTTCAAGTCAATTACTCAGATTTTATGAGATACCGTAAAAAATCAAATACAATGCCACCCCAAGCGTCTGAGTTGAGCTCATATATCACATTTCCAGTGAAAGATATCGAAAAGTGGTCCACTAACAGAATGTATTCCATATTATGATGAACATTGTGGCTGTTGACCATGTTTTGATATCTTTCATAGGAAATGAGATATGGGCTCGAAGTTAGCGGCTTGGGTGGCTTTCTATTCGAGTTTTTATATCAAACAATCATGATAATACAAAATAATTGGTATATTGAAGGAAACGTTATGCCTCATCAGAAAGTGAAAAAGGAATATTATGCCTTTATGACTATTCAAACACTATAACCATTTTTCGACCCCCAAATTTTCCTATGTTTAACTGCAGATCCTGACCTATCCCTGACCAGCCACTAGGACAAAAACTCCATCCCGTGATTCTAAACACGCTCATACATCTCAAATCTTTTCTATCCCGTTCGTTTCCAATTCTACGGCTACTCTTCGTCCTCACACATGTCCTTCCACATCTCCGTCATCTCACATCGGGAGGTTTTCTAATGCATATGAATTACCTTCTCAATCGTGCGCGCAATTCCTCCAACAGCCGCATTGCTGCCGCTAGTGCTCGGTGTTCCACTTGGGCCAGCAAGCATCACCGTTGGTGGGGGCCTTTGATTTATTGGTGGTGTCTGCGCAGAAGGACGTGGTGTATTGAATTGATTCGATTGATTGTTGTTGCCATCCTCGATTTGTCTCCATAGTCCTGAAAATTAGGGAGTTCTAGATTCAAAAACGAGAGATTAATGATAATTACCTGGTACATACTGTTTTCCCAGCATTGGAATATCTGTGAGATGTACAAAAACGTCGAATCTATCTTTATCGTATTGATTCATAGCTGAAAAAAGAGGGTCTTGAAGAAATTGAAACAAAAGAAAAAAACCGGTTGAGGCAAGGTAAGCTATTCAAACGTACAAAAAAAAGAAATGGTGACACTGAAAACACAACAAAAAAAATTTGGTAAGTAAGCGGGCAAACTCGACAATGTATTTGCTGAGGAGAACGCGGAATAGAATAGGACAAGTGAAAGTTTTTGGAAGGGAGAGCGACTAGTGAAAACGAATGTTTCCGAATAGTAAAAGTGTTGGAGGCATCTTCTCGGCACTTCTACATTTATCAACGGATCAAATCGGCAACATACACAAACTTTCTATCATCTTCTGCCAGGAAGAGAGTGCAGAAATCAACCAAAAGTTAGTGTAACGCAATTCATATCATGGAACTCTTCTTTTCTGTTTATGCTATCTTTTTCTTTTTTCTTATGATAGCAACAAAACATCCTTTTTTCCCGCTTTTCGCTAGCAAAAAGAAACTTGATATTATCAAAAAATTATATATCTGCATGAGTGGAAAAAATCGGAAAAAAAAGAGAATGAAGAAATAAAAGAAATCACCATATACTACTTCGTATAAAAGAAGACACTGGTAACTGTCCTTCAGAAAACAAAAAGCATTATAAACAACCATGCGTCAGGTGATAAAGATTCTTCTTCACTATACAATCAACCAAAAAAAGATAGATACGATATCATGCAGAAAGATAGCAAATTCCACACACATTTCTCTATTTGACCATATTTTGACGTAACAACCGACAAACAGGCCCTCCCAAAATGTGTGAAGGGTCAAGTCTTATAAAACGAGCGCAGTACACATGCATATATCGCACTCGTTTTCTCCTTCGCCCTTCCGTCCTCCGACCGCACACACTGCTCAAACAACGACGAGCAGCACTCCCTGCGAGCTCTACGAATGCTCGTCGGGTGTGATGCATTGCGTCCGGCTCCGGTAGAAGTTAGATGCTCTTCTTATCATTGTACAGAAATTGTATTGTTCTTTGATCTTTGCATAGTTTCCGAGCCGAAAAGGTCGTAACTCTTATTTTCATAAACTTTCATATGGAGAGAACTCTGATTTCACACTGATTTTTTCGTTTCGTTATTTTTCAGTTTTCTACGAAAACATGTCTGTAATTTTCAGCTGTTTTCTGGAGAGTTGAGAAAACGAAATCAGTTCAGACGGCCAATAAAATCAATTTCAAAGCCAAGAAAAGGGCTTGCACTTTTTCTTTGTTTCCAATGAATAGCTGAACTCGGATCTCTCTCCTTTTTTTGAGACAATCGCTTTTGCGAGGTTCATTATTCATTGAACTAGGGGCCACATGTCGATATTAGTTCCCGTCCTCTTTCACGCCGTCGAAAACGATGTCCGAATCGATTTGGTCTCTTCTCACCCCCGTTTTTCCACCAGAATATGACCATACATGCACTGTTGACGTTCTAATTGAAGACGAAAATAGTGGGGTAATCCAAGAGGGTACAGAGAAAAATGCGACTAATGTGTCCTCACGGATAGGTTTTATCTTCTTTCTTCTCGTTTCTTCCTTCTTTTTGTCCATCCTTTCTTTTTGTATTCTCTTGTGCCCCTAGTTCTTCTTTCTCCTTCTCCTCCACAAATCCATTGGACGGACAACATCTGCTCGGTCGTTTTCTTCTTCTCATATCTATTGGGTGTTCATTCCTCTACTACTTGCCAACGGGCTCTCCAATCAGTTTACAACTATTTTCATAGGTTTTCTTCTCGTTTTTTTCTCTTCACATCGTTGCTCTCCTCATTCTTATCACTTTTTTTCACGCTTCAAAAAAAAGTTTCCAAGTTTGTAACTTTTTCAGGGTGACTCCTCTCTCTTCACATGCCTCCATCAACTGACAGCTCTCGACGAAACTCGGAGGAAGGCTTTAGGTTTGTACTAACAAAGCGGGTCTTCTCTAAAAAATGGGACACCACTCCAAAATAAACAATTCTCTCTTGTTTCAGCGATGGGTTCAAATTGGATTCGTCGGCGCTCAACAAACCACCAGAGGAAGTTTTCGATATTGTTGGGAAATTGGGAGAAGGGTTTGTTATTTAATTTCATTTTTCCGTTTGACAGGAAATTGGATGAGGACAAAAAATGGGAAATTTCAGATCATATGGAAGTGTCCACAAGGCAATACACAAGGAATCTGGTCACGTTTTAGCGATCAAAAAAGTTCCGGTGGATACTGATCTTCAGGAAATCATCAAGGAGATTAGTATAATGCAACAGTGCAAGAGCAAATACGTTGTGAAGTACTACGGATCCTATTTCAAAAATTCGGATCTATGGGTGAGTGAATTTTACGAAGTTTGAAAACAAAATGAGAAAAAAGAAAATATAAAAAAAGCGGGATGAAAAGCGCAAAAGATTAACATTTGAATTTCCAGATCGTTATGGAGTACTGTGGCGCCGGATCCATATCTGACATAATGAGAGCCAGGAGGAAACCTTTGTCGGAAAAAGAAATAAGCGCAGTGCTCCGAGATACGCTGAAAGGGCTACAGTATCTGCATGACTTGAAAAAGATTCATAGAGATATTAAGGTGAGAAGAATTTGGAATTTTCAATTTCTCGACTTCAACGAAACTAAAAAAAAACGTATTTTAAGAGTTAAAAAAAAACGGCCTTCTCGAAAACGAGATACCACGTGAACAGCGCTAAAAAAATTCTCTAGTTAGGTTTCAAAATTATGCTTGACAAAAAAAAATCTGGCACCGGCCGTTTAATCTGGCTCCGGATCATTCCGTAGGTAAGACACAAAAGTTCGACAAGGCTGTTCTTTCCAAAATCATCTCAGTATGCTGCCACCACCTATTTATCCCAGAAGGAAAAAGCGCGGCTTTCGATCTGACCGATTTGTGTAAAAGAAATCATGATTTTTTTGATAGACGCGTGCTCAAATCGTAAACTTTGAACTCAGTTATTTCCATTTCTGTGAAAGATATCAAAAAATTGTCAACTTACACATTATTTATTACAATATCACAAATGTCTAATCAGTTTGCAGTTTTCTAATATCTTTTACAAAAATCGAGATAATCAAGCTCAAAGTTTACAATTTGGTTTCTATTGGAGGCGATACCTTAGTTTCATCCACCCAATAAAAGTTTTCAGAATCGAAAAGTCAATTTTGAGCTTTTCTAATATACGAACAGATTTTTTAAAAACAAGAATACTTCAAAATAAGCATTCATCTGTTTACAGGCAGGCAACATTCTCCTGAACACTGATGGAATCGCTAAACTTGCTGATTTCGGAGTCGCTGGCCAACTCACAGACACAATGGCAAAAAGAAATACAGTAATAGGAACACCATTTTGGATGGCTCCTGAAGTGATTGAAGAGATTGGTTATGATACGAAAGCTGACATCTGGTCACTTGGAATAACAGCAATTGAGATGGCTGAAGGACGTCCTCCATACTCGGATATTCATCCGATGCGTGCAATTTTCATGATCCCCACAAAACCGCCGCCGACATTCAAAAAACCAGAAGAGTGGTCATCAGAATTCAACGATTTCATTAGATGTTGTCTCATTAAGAAGCCAGAGGAAAGGAAAACGGCGCTTCGGCTCTGTGAGCACACGTTTATTGAAAATGCACCAGGATGTGATGTGTTGCAAGCGATGATACTGGATGCTCAAGAGAAAGTACTGCTTGGACAAGCTCCTGTGGTGAAAGAAACAAAAATTAATATTATATAAAATCTAAATTTCGCATTTCAGGCAGTCGCCGGAGCGGATGCCACGTTGCTTAGTGAAGGAATGTCAACGATGATCGACGGCGGAGATGCGACTCTAGTGCAGCATAAAGGTTAGTCATTTCCACTATACGAATTGAAGGAATAAGTAAGAAAAAGTAGTAATCTGAGAGAAAAAAGGGAAAACGAAATCATATTTCCTATTAAAGGAATGTTTTTCTTAACGCAAAGCAGTGGGAGAGATAAAAAAGAGTGAAAACAGGGAGCGAAGATACAAAAATGACGTTTCAAATTCAAAAAAGACGGCGACGTCATGGCAACAAGGGCTTAGGAAGCTGAAGGATGCAAGAAGTAGTGATGCAGTAGATATCACAAGGTCCTTCTGTCCTCTTCCACATGTATGAGCTTCCATTATTAGGTTAGAAACGCAGGTGCATTGATTTTGTGTTTCAAAAGAAAAGGAAGAGAAGAGTGTATAGGCGGAGGCTGCTGAGGAGTGAAGCCTTGGAGACCCGAAGATGTGGAGCTTATTCAGAAATTGGCATGTCACATAAATAAGCAACGCAAAGAGAAACTAACATGACAACATATACAACCTCGTTTCAGATAACTATGTGACGGCACAAAGTCTTCGGAGTCAGATGGAAAGTTTGAAAATCGGAGGAGAGATTCCTAAGTCTGCCTATGGTATATATAATCCGTTTGAAGCTTAAATTGAGGTCCTTTGTTTGCAGGATCTTCCAGAAACAATGGATCGCCACGTGTCCAGCCTCCGGGTCACACTGCAAGTGCTTCTGATCCATCCAAAAATCCACCGTTTGTGGATGAGGGAACGGGACCGAACTTCCAAATTGGTACCAGTGAAAGCAGTTACAAAGACGCCTCTTATAATATGAGTAAGCGCTTCACAAGTGTATTCAAAACCTGAAATATGTTTTTCCAGTGAACACCGAAGCAGAATACGAGAACAGATTCCAGAGAGCCGTTTGCGATGGAGATTTTGAATTTGTAAGTTGTTTTAACCAATAATTAGCATCTTAAAGTTGTATATGCAGTTACGAAACATCACTCTGGATGAGCTGATTAGAAGGAAAGAAAGTTTGGATTCCGAAATGGAAGAAGAGATTCGAGAGCTGCAGAGAAGATATAAAACCAAGCGGCAGCCTATCCTGGATGTTATTGAAATCAAAAAACGCCTGAATTGAAAAAAAAACCCATTGAAAAAATTAATATATTTACAAAAATTTTACCTCCCTATGAAAAAAGATATACCAAATATACCAAATCCCCTGTTTATGGTTCTTAATCAAAACTCTAACTTTTCCTCATGTATAATCAAAATTGTCTTCTTCATTTCGTTTTGTGATTAATTTGCTAAATATTGTTACAAGTTGATGATATTAGGTTGGTAACTAAGTCCTTGTGCACTTTTGTTTTTCATCTTTTCTCTTAACTGAGCTACAACAACAACACGCGTGTGACAAGATATGGTATAGAAAATGATAAGGTTGTTCGTAATAACCATCATTCGCCCTGCTCTCATTCCGCTTGCAAACAGGATGCCCATTTTCGTACCTACTTTTATTTTGGGGAAATTCCCGTTTGACGACGCCTACTGGTTGTTTATCGAATTTAACCTTGGGCTTTTCTGTGATGGTTAGCATATATGACCCACTGCTTATTCGAGGTGATCATATCATTCAACCGCTTGCAGTTCGCGTTAAGAGTAAGAAGATGCATGCTCAAGAGAAACGATCAAAAACAAAAGCGCACAAGGACTTAGTTGCCAACCTAATGAGAGCTGGCTCACACAGATTTGCTTGCTTTTACGTGCTAAAATAAATCTGGTCAAATTTCTAAAAAATGACTTACAAGTTTACACAAAAGGTGGATCTCACATATTTCATCAGTGACTAATTGGGGAGGGGTCAAAAGGTGGATGTCGAAAATAGCTGAAATAATTTTCATGAGGAAGAACTCCCAATGACTCAGCAGTAGTTAGTTGATCTCAAGATAAGTCTAGTTTTTTTCCAATTTGTTTGCACACAGCGGGAGTTCACGTAGCGACCAACCAATATTTTTAGGTAAATTTTTTCCAATAGCTATCCCGATGGCAAATGCAAAATTCTCCCCGTTTTACGAATCGTAGGATTTATGACTTTTGACGGACGTGGATTTAGCCCACCTTTGAATATAATTGGCATATTCGGTTTTTGGGTGTCTCTCTCTTCTGAACGCATATCTATTTCGTCAACTACTAGCCGAGGGCGTTTGCTTTTTTTCAAGAAGAGGAGGCAAATATACATTTCGAGCGACTGTTTCTCGATTGACAGGTAATATTTGCCGAACTAAAATATATTTAAGGTAGCGAGAAGCTCCGGATTGCCATCGGACACACAAGTTCAATCGGATATCCAAAGATGTTCTCCTATATTCTAGCTTTTTCTTTAATTCAAGGTAAGCAACTTTTGAATCTGAAAGTTTTTATTCTAAAATATATCCTTCAGGAGTTTTATCATATGCAGTTGGCACTGGAGTTCAAGCGAATCCCAGCGGATGCAACGTTTGTGGCCAACAAGGACAATGGAGTGCCTGGACCGAATGGTCATCATGCTCAGCCGCCTTTGGAAGTATGTTTTCTTCCCGAAATTCACATTCAGAAAAAATATTAATTATTTCAGCACCCGTTCAAACTCGCACCAGACTCTGCCCATCCGGAAATTGTCAAGGAGGATCTACCACCGAATCGAAGCCATGTGTCCTTTATGATCCACAGCCAACTCAACCACAATGGGGAGCCTGGGGATCGTGGAGCGCTTGCAGGTTTGTTTATTCTTCAAAAAACAAATTTGACCTCTCTGCTATCTTTTCAACTTTGAGAAAAATATTGGATTGTTTATTTTCCAAAAACCAATCAAAAACTAATTTTTCATATTGCAGTGCCAGCTGTGGCGGTGGTACAATGACTCGAAGCCGTGTTTGCAATAACGGATGCTCGACCTGCCAATGTGTCGGTGCCGCTGCCGAATCGCAAGCTTGCAATGCTCAGCCATGCTGCACTTGGACTGCGGTGAGAAAGAGAAACTGGTAACTGTTCAACTGTACTTTGTTTCAGTGGTCTTCCTGGTCGGCATGTTCGGTTACCTGCGGATCTGGAGGTTCTATTTCCAGAAGCAGACAGTGCAGTTGTGGAAGCGGAGTGAGTTTCATTGAAAAACCTGCGCATTTTTCATTATTTACTGTTTCAGTGCACCGGATCATCTGTCGAACAAGAGCCATGTCCTCAACAAGCTGCCTGTCCATGCACCACTTGCAATCAACCACCACCACCTTGTAATACCTGTAACACTCAACCACCAGTTGTTATTGTGACACCAGCTCCATGCACAACTTGCTACCAGCCACCAGCTTGCTCAACATGCGGACATGCTCAACCATTCTACGATCCATATGGGAATGGAAGAAAAAAGAGAATGATTGGAGGCGCTAGGGGAAACTCTACTAGTACTGCCAACTGATTTCCGTACAAATGACTTTTTGTGTACATTTTTCTATTTCTTTATGCAACAATTTGCACATTCCCTCGATCTTATTGAAATAAAATATTCTGCATCACTATTCGAGCCTTGGGATATTCAACCATCGGAAAAGCGACCACAACTTTGAGCTAATTCTTCTCGTTTCCCATTACAAGTATCAAAATTTGATCAAAAGCGTATTGGAAATGACTTTCTTCTCTTGCTTATCACGAACAACGAGATAAATGCGGTCAAGGCTGGGATGCTCCTACCACCGGATTTCCAAATTTTTCTTGCGTTCAGTGGTTTGTTTGATAGAGCACATATATTTTCAATTAAAGTGAGGCAAAAAACCTGAAATAAAAAACAAGTTCCATGGCTATGTGACTGAACAAACCCATCAGAGAATTGAACTCGTGGCCGATAGTTTTACCTGTATTCAAAAAAAGTTTTGAAATCCCCGACTATTTCCCAGATAAAGCGATTTGTTTTCATTTTGAAAAAAAAACATCGTTCTCAATAGAGCGCATTTACTCTTTCTGCGCCTCCTCCTTTGCCAGTTCCCTCTCTTTCTCCCTCAAACCTTCATGGCAGAACACGCACGAGGCTGAACGGCATCCCTACTAATGTATGCGTCTCTCACTGCTTAGTATTAGACACGTATATCTCTCATACAGGATGACATTGCATCGATTGTTTTTCGAATTTCTGCTTGTATCCTTTTTCTTTTTCATTCACTTTTATGCACTTTTCAGTTTATCTTATTTAATGTAAAAGTATACTGTTTTTCTTTTCAGAATCTTCGGATTACAGACTTGGCTCAAGATGGACCCCTCACCGGGTCTCGTAGATTTGCCGAAAGAAGTAAAGGAGAACTTGCTCAGATGGTGCGACTATTCTTCAGTGTAAGTATCAAACTTTGGGAAACTATGAGAATATTTAAACCTGGTCCAGAATCCGTTGGGTCTGGCTGAGCCGGTTTATTCTTCTAAAAACGATATTCTTTTAAAAAGATACAAAATTTCAGAATCGCTCTTGGAAAGACATGCAAAACTTGGCATGATTTTATTAGTGCTCCCGATCACAATCTTCCTATCCTGGCAATCACACTGAAATGTCGCGAGAACAGTCATGGGATGCAAGTGATGTCGACGGTTCCTTTTGAAGGCATTATGGAATTGAACTACGTGACTCTGGAATATAAGCAAGATGGAGAAACCAGCAACGTCACTCGCTGTCCAGATGCTAACTGGGAAAGTCCAAGAACGACGTTGGTTGATAACGAAGACTGTCGAAAGCTTCTGAAAAAGGATTTGGAAGTTTTGAAGCAACTTCTCGGAAACTCGAGATTGATGACTTTTGAGGTCGATTTTGATGACGTCTCAAACGTGAGATGTCTTCGCGAACTGGGTGAAAGATACCACGAACTTTGCAACATTGTCTCTGGCGTGTGGGGCAATCAAATGATTGAAGCGAACTGCCTGAAGATGAAATTTCACCTCGAAATATATGCCGATAGAATTTTACGTACTTTCGCTCCTGGAATTTTGAGAAGAATCATCCTTAGTCCAATAGAAGTTGGTGGTTTTGATTTCTATGCACGCAAACCTTTATCTCTCCATGAAACGTCACGTATGGCTCAATGGATTGGAGCGAAGGAAATTCTGTTCCCAGATTTCAAGACAAAACCTTATCCCGAAAAAATCATCCATTTGGAATGGGTTTACGTATCTTGGCTTTGTTTCAAACCAGCACATCTAGTGAAATTGATGGAGGTTCGTGACCCTTTTCAGTGCATTTAACAAAATCACTTTATTTTCAGGAATTCATTTTATTGAAGTCCACCAGCAAAGACTTCACCATTTGGTCGGATCATATTGAAATCTCAAAATACTCCTTCTCGATATTGTACGGAGAATCGGTCGAGCTCCAATGTTCTCCGGGAACCCACATTTGGTACTTCGACACCCCCTCGCCTGACTTTGTGGTAGAATTCACTCTAGTGGAGGGTTCAAATGTTTCCTTTAAAATCATTATGGACGTTGAAATGAAAGAGGGAGCGACTATCAGGGATTTCAATCGGTTGGATTGGATTTGATTGACATTGAGTTATTTTTCTACCATCGTAAAGTACCAATTCGTTCAAAATTTATTTTTTTCCTTTCTTTTTCTTGTCATCGTCACACATCCATTTCACTCTGTTTTGAATTTAAAACTCTTCGTGATTGTAAAACCTTTCGAACCGTTCCGAATAAAATTGTTTATCGTGTTTTTATGTTATTGAGAAATTTTTTTATGAATGTCGGAAATGTCATTCTGATGAAATAATCAAAGAAAAAAACGAAAAAATTTCCTCATTCATTCTCTTTTGTCCGTTCTTCTCTTCCCGGGATGCAAACTGCTGTTTCCACATCGCACATTGCTTGTACTGTCTGCCGTCTATCACTGGTTATCATTGAATCACGGTATCTCTGAGATAGAGTCCCTGCATAATTTTTTGTTTCGGTTGGCTGTTGTGTTGTGATTCATTCTCTTCCGTTCCTTCCCATTGCCTCTCCGAATAGCTTGTCCTTTTATCGATTATTACTCGTTTCTAAAGCTCTGGCTCCAGTTATTGGGTCGCAATGAATCCCAAAGCATGCTTGGAACATTTGCCTGAACCTGCGAAGAGAAACGTCTTGATGTGGTGCCCCTACTCATCAGTGTAAGTATTTGAAAAAAGATAAGCAGTTAAAAATTCAAGAATTATGTGATTTTAAGATGAATACACAGTAGAATTCATTGCTTGATCCTATAAATTTCAGGATTGCTCTTGGAAAAACATGCACAACATGGCGAGAATTCATTCATGTCCCCAATCAGAATCTGCTGATTAAAAGAATCATGGTGAAATTTGGAGACAACTCCTTCCGTTTACAAGTCGGATCGAGCCACACTTCAGGGAAACTCCAAAATTCTGATTTGCTCTCGGTGCAATATCAACAGCTCGCAAGAGATTGTGGTGTTACTTATGAGAATTTTTCCTACAGAAGACAAAAAAAGACATGGATTGAAGGCGGAGATTATCAAGATCTCTTCGTAAAAGACCTGAAGATACTGAGAAAGCTGCTTGGGAATTCGACACTGGAAAATTTCGAGGTTGACTGCGAAACTTTGCAAAGTTCAACGCGAGGCAGAGAACTCAAAAACCAATTTGAAGGTTTCCTAAAAACGGTCACGGATATTTGGGGCCCTCAAGGAATTGCGACCAAGAGCTTGAGAATGAAGTTTATGAACGAACATCAGGCGGCAAAAATTCTGAGTCATACTGTCCCCAACACTTTGGAACGCATCTCATTTCTCCCGATGGATGTTGCTGGAATCAGTTCGGGTGGAAACCGTCTTGGACTCAGTGTGCTTTCTGTCTTGCCACAATGGAAGAATGCCAAGTTCATCAATTTGACGAATTTCCTCGCAAGGAGCACAATGGATCCCATTCTTTATTTTGAGTCCGTCCTTGTCCATTGGCTGTTTTTTGAACCACAGCATCTGAGAATCGCTATGGAGGTTTGTATTGTCATGTGTATTTAGATATAATGAAAACAGTTTTCAGGAATTCGTCTCGGGAAGATGCCTAACGAAGAACTTCACGATTCTATGCAAACAAATTTTCACGTCAATCGAATTGAACCTCTCAACACTGGGTGAAGCCGTTCACGTTGGCAAACGGTACACGTGGTACTATCACACCAAGTCTCCAGGTCATGTGGTAGAGCTTACACTGGTGGAATCTCAGAAGATTTCGTTGAGAATGATTCGCGGAGAAGGAATCAAACACGGAGCAAATGTCATTCATTTTCCATTCTCTTCACCTCATTTCTTTTGCTTCCGTTAATGAAACCGTTCAACTGTTGTATTCAAAACAAATATGTCCTCTTCTAATCATATTTTTCTGGGCTATTGATATTTCGGACGGTTGAAATCTCATTTTGTATTTATTTCTTCAAATATGGTCTAGTAATTTTGCTCTCTAACCACGGTTTAATATTATATTTTCATTTTTCTGCTCATCAGTTTCTCTCATATTATAATTGGTTTATCTGTCTTTTTTAATAAACTCTTTGAAGCCATTCCGATATTGGTTTTTTCGCGAAAAGTTTTCTGTTGGCAAACAATAGTTCAATTCAAAAACCTATTAAGTCGCGCCTGAATCACCTCACAATACATAGACCGCAGTTGTTATTTTGAGTGTCCTTTTTGGGTTTTTTTTACCTTCTAGTGAGTCGCGCCTCATTTCATCGATTTTGTCTCCGTTTTTTTGTTTCGTATTTTATAACTTGTTACATTTTTTCTATTTCAGACACCCTTTATTCTTCATATCGAAAAACTAAGAGCTCGACGACTTTCACGTCACCAGAATTGATGGTTGTAGATATTTCTCGATGCAGAAGTGCCGACCAAATGGTTTTTTGAACTCTTGGAACCGGAAACGTCATCTCAACATAGTGCACCAATTATGATTTTAATCCCAAGTTGAACATCTTCTAATTATCATGAAGGTTTGCAAAACATTTTTTGATTTTCTAAATAAAAAAATATTGTTTTTCAGAAATCCCTGTTGAGATATTTTATCACAGGAGGTTCATAACGCTGTTTTTAAGGCATCATTCACAACATTAAAATGGAATAATTGGCTTTTTGTTGGTTTTTTCCGTGGAAAACAACATAACTGCACCGCAACGTCGTTTGGCAGTATTCGTGTGACTATGTTAGGTCATTTGTTAGAGAATTAACTGTTTTTCGCAATAGTAAGACGATGATAAATGACCTTGCCATATAAAGAACGGAAGCAGGTATACCGATTTCTATCATAGTAACTGGTTAGCAGACTATGCTATCTTCTTCTTGAAGAGGTGGACCGCTGAACCCTCTGTAGCGAAACGAAGAAACGGAATTTTTCTAGATGATGATAGTTGTTCTTTTTTTCAAACGCATCTTTCCACTAATCAGTAACTAGAACTAACGATTCGTCTGAGAATTTCGATTGGTCGCCTGACTTTTGATGGTAAGAAAAAATCTTCATTTTACATACTAAAACAAAATACAGTGCTCCACATAATCATTGTTCCACCCTGAAGTTTCACTGGAACCCCTATTTAGGTCAAGTTTCATAAGAAGGTGTCAACATGAAAGTTGTAGCCCTTCTTGAGAAATGGTACCTCAAAAAATTCGGAGTCGACTGCGTGACCCAGAAAAATTTCCTGACCGGAATTCCGAAAATCACGTTTTTTCCCATCCACAAAATCATTGTTCCACTCTCAAAATCACGCTTTTTGGGGAAATTAGGTAGAGAAAATCGTGTTCAAAAATTCAAAATTTTTGGAAAGAAGACCGTCGGTGTAGAATTTTTTTCTTAAAAAGATAAAAAACAAACGAAAAACTGAAAATAAGATATCTTTGAATCCTCAATACATCTTGGATAGACTGGAAATTGGAGTGTCTATCGAAAGATACCGGTTATCAGTAATTTGTTGACCAACTTGCCTCGAAATATCAATTTCTCTCTTTTTTAGGTTATCCTTAACCTGATAGTCTTTGTCAATTCAATTGAGCAGTTCCAGACCTTTTTCGGTTGAATTGAGGTCAAGTGAACATAAAATCCATGTGGGAAGTATGATAAGGCAGTTTTTGAGCCACTCTGAAAGTCTCCTGGTCTTGTGAATGGGATAATGAAATGAAAATGGATTTTTGATTACGGTGTCGACGCCAGAATGTTCGAATTCTCCATCTCAGATCGTAGCAACAATCAATGGTAACCATTACCCTTGCTACAGAGAGTTTCAATCACCCTTCCGATGATACCGTCACCAACAACATCCCTACCTGATGTATAGAAACCTTAAAACGCTGTTATAAATGAGTACTCATCCTTAAATCGAGAAGAACTTCAAAGTGGTCCAAAGAAAACCACTTTCAAATGTTCACCCAACATAAACCTGATAGAAAATGAATGGGCGTTTATGGTTCATACGCTTTACGAAACTAACAAAGACTATCAGATTAAGGATAACCTAAAAAAGAGAGAAATTGATATTTCGAGGCAAGTTGGTCAACAAATTACTGATAACCGGTATCTTTCGATAGACACTCCAATTTCCAGTCTATCCAAGATGTATTGAGGATTCAAAGATATCTTATTTTCAGTTTTTCGTTTGTTTTTTATCTTTTTAAGAAAAAAATTCTACACCGACGGTCTTCTTTCCAAAAATTTTGAATTTTTGAACACGATTTTCTCTACCTAATTTCCCCAAAAAGCGTGATTTTGAGAGTGGAACAATGATTTTGTGGATGGGAAAAAACGTGATTTTCGGAATTCCGGTCAGGAAATTTTTCTGGGTCACGCAGTCGACTCCGAATTTTTTGAGGTACCATTTCTCAAAAAGGGCTACAACTTTCATGTTGACACCTTCTTATGAAACTTGACCTAAATAGGGGTTCCAGTGAAACTTCAGGGTGGAACAATGATTATGTGGAGCACTGTAGTTCAACACAATGGCGAACCCCAAACATTAATTTTTGAAAACTTTGAGAAGCTATTTTTGCTGTCTGAGAAATAAGCTAATAAAAGTTTAACGAGATATCAGCTCTCAATTTTGTTTTTAAACCGCAATAATCTCATGTTAATTTTTTTCCCGAGTGTCTGTCTCGCATAGCTGTCGTTTAACTTTTTAAAATTATTTTGAACCGAGAGACGAAACTGTGATTCTATGTTTTATCATTAACAAGTTTCATACAGTAACTAATATCTGAAATTTCAGAATGTCCACCAGTCCCACATTTGGATCATTGCCAACATCCGTCTCCGATCCCATTTTGAATGCAGTTAATGTCTATCTACTGTGAGTTTTTCTTCTGAAAAAAATACGAATCTCAAATTTTCTTTTATTCTTATTGTTCAATCTCGATTATCATTTCAGAATGAATCCCCAAATAATGCGTCAAATAGAGGCGATCAACTCGAGTGCCGGAGGGACTATCAGCTCTCCAGTGACAGTTTTGTCTCGAAACGTCACATTACAAGAGTATCACAACCTGCTTAGAAATGAGACTCAACTATATTACCCAACTCGTCAGAACGATAAAAGCCTGCTCAAATTGATTCTGATCGAAATTGGAAAGAAACACAAATTGTGGGCGGCAAATGATTATTCTAAGCAGCAGCGTGTATACGAGTTGGTCGGGTTGGCTATATACAATCAAACTGGAAAATTGATCCGCCGTGAGTTTCCGATTTTATCTTCTGTTAGGGTCTAATTTTTTGTTAATTTCAGCCTACTCGATTTTTCAGCTTTACAGACGCATGAGAGTCAACTTGAAGGCTCGCATCCGTCGCGCCATTTTAAACAAGAAAACTCCAATGGAGATTGAAAAAATACTGTCAAGATGGGAATTCTACGAAAATCTCAAGTTCTACAGAAAAACTCTTGAAAGATGGGAGAAATCGTTGAGGAACGGAGGTAGTGTCACTATTGAAGATGACGAAGACTTGGATGAAGAAGACAGGGCACAGGAAATGGATTTTTCACTTGAAAATGTCTAAAATCATGAGTGAAGGAAAAAATTGTGAATCACCAATCGAGGAATTTTCTATTTTTCTGTTTTTTGGTTCTAAACCTTTTCAAATTTTCAATTGTAAAGTAACAGTGATAAGTTTTTTGCTAATGGAAACATTAAGTTCCACTGCTTTTGTATTGTTCAATTTTTGCTTTGTTTTCAAATAAATCTAGCCAAAAAAATGGAAAGAAAAAATTCCGACGAAAACTTTCTCATCACTTATTATTTCATCTTCTCTTCTTCCAATTGGATTTGCGTGACTATAACAGATAATAATATTATTCTCCCTGCTGTTTCAAATGAAGATACCTATATCCCTTTTTGACGTCATCACCGATTTATGAAAAATTTTCGATATCATGAAGGGAGTGGCAAATTATCAATGGAATTTGCATATTGCGTCGAAACTGATTTCGGGTTTTCCAGGTTTCTCCCGCCTTTTTGAAAACCTGTTCTTGAGATTATATAAGACTTCACTTCATTAGCAATAATCATCCACTTGGTCACCATGGAAGGAAAGGATACTGATCAGCACCGGTTAGTTTATCTATCTTTTTCAGTTTCTGAAATTTTTTTTTCAGCTACATGCGCGTCGTTGTGTACGCAGCATGCTCTGTTGCTATTGTTTCCGTTTTCTCTGCAATTCTTGTTGTGCCAATGCTCTTCACCTCTGTTCAAACTCTTCAACAAGAAATTATCTACGAGACCAATTTCTGCAAGGTCCGTTCTCGTGATATGTTGAGAGATCTATACCACACTCAAGGACAAAACCGTGTCAAGAGAGGATGGCTCTTCGGACAATGGATCCCAGACAGTGGAACCGGAGGAGGAGCTGGAAACGGAGAGCAATACGGAGCTCCAGCCACTGAACAACCATACAATGCACCAGCTCCATCTCCATCCCACGGAGGATACGACCAACCGTCCAACAACGGATACGGACCAGTTGTCAACGCTGAGCCAGCTCCACAATGCTGCACTTGCCAACAAGGAAAGGCCGGACCACCAGGACCACCAGGAGATGATGGACACGACGGAAAAGACGGATCCGCTGGAAACGATGCTCGCAACGGAAAGGACGGAGGTGTCGCTCCATCTGATGGACTCCAAAGCGAGCCATGCATGATCTGCCCACCAGGACCACAAGGACTTATGGGACCAGCCGGAAAGAAGGGACCAGCTGGACCAAGAGGATCCCCAGGACTTGCTGGAATCGACGGAAGACGCGGAGAGCCAGGAATGGTCGGACCAACTGGACTTCAAGGAGAGCCAGGACCAATCGGACCACCAGGAAAGAGAGGAGAGGACGGACGTGTCATTGATGTAAGTTTTCAAAATCTAGGAATTTGCATATCTCAACCTTTCCAGATCAACGGACCACAAGGAGCCCCAGGAGCACCAGGAGCTCAAGGACGCAAGGGAGAAGCTGGACCAAAGGGACGTCGTGGAAACACTATTCCAGGACCACAAGGACCAAACGGAGATGCCGGAAGAAAGGGACGCCCAGGACACAAGGGAGAGGCCGGACCACAAGGAGGACTCGGATCCAAGGGACCAAATGGAGATTGCTTCCACTGCCCAACCCCAAGAACCCCACCAGGATATTAATTTATGTCTTTGTTATCCTAAGTTATTACAAATATCTATAAGTATTCAAATGAAACAACCAATTACACAAAATTTGTTTTTTGCATTTGATCGTCCTTTCAAGAGCATCAGCCTTCAAATTACTCTTACAGCTAGAATCACAATTACCGTATTTCTTCTAATAAAAGCGCACTCGAACCGTCTGCCTTTAGCTCGATTATCTCGGTTCATTTGAAAAATGGTAACATTTTGTCTACTGATAAAATAGGTTTTTGTATGATTATCAATTTTTATCAGTTGACGAACTGTTAATCTTTTTTGAAAAAACCTGGATAATTCAGCTCAAAGTCAACTTTGCGGATGGGTTTCTATCAGAGCACTAAGCACTACGGTATGTTTCTGAGCATCACGGTATGTTTCAAAATTCCAACTCTGACCACGTGGTCTTTAAGGGCTTATTGTTTTATGATCAATGGCTGTCTAGACAGATTTCGATCCCTGGCCCCACCAAAAGTCCAGTCCCCCAGATGGTCTTTTGAGATGCACATGTGATGCACATTGCTTATGGCAAAAACAAAAAACAGAAAACTCATGACAAATTTTACTGTCTTTTTTCTATTTGTCTTTCCTTCCTTTTTCCTCGACATTTACTTCTGTAAACAGGGGATACCGTATTGCATTCTGAATAACAAGAAAAACAGGTAAACAGGTTCATTTCCATCTGAAGAATTTCGAGACAACGTATTTTTCAAAGAGAAAATGGGAGATTTAGACATCGTAGAGTTCTTGCTCGACTGGAATGAAGTAGTTGTCGTTGAACTCGTAGTCGAGTTGGATGACATTCCAGTAGAATCTCATGATGACCGTAAAGAAGTTCCTGGAAGGAAAATCATTCATTTGTAAAGAATACAGAACTTACAACAGAACCCACGAGAGTGCGGCGATCATCGCTAATGACATGAAGAGCGGATCTGTGAGATACTCACAGACGGCCTTCACGGCTTCCTTCGAAAGTCTCGAGGCGACTTCTTGGCTGTAACGAGATCCATTCTCGTTCCAGGATCCGTACTGGAGTTCGTTGAATCTTCCCGAGTGAACGATCACATGATTCCAATGCCAGAGAGAAGCGATTCCAAGAACGATCAAGACGATCTGATAGATCTTGAGACGAATGGTGATAGCCATTGGCTCCGTGTTGACGAGAATCTTCAACACTGGGCGAATATGTCTAGGATGCTCCAAGTTCTTCGAGGAAGAAGAGCACATTCGACAGCAACCTGAAATAAAACGTGTGGCTGGTGGAAGAGAAAAAATAGAAAATGAAAAAGAAGTGCTTGGCGGGGCGGGTGCTTCAGCCATCACCTAGGATACTCTTCGGTTTCCAATGGTTATTTGATTTGAATGGGATTCACCATGGAATCGTGATGGGGATTTCTTCTTTTCTGCCTCTTTTTTCACTTCTTCTTGGCTTTATTTTGTTTTTGGAAAAGAAAAGAAGAAAGAAAGAGAAGGAAATTATTCAAATTGGAGATGGAAGGAATACAGTATGAAAAGAAACATTTTTTTTGAAAAGGTGGATTACACCTAAAGTTTGGGATGTGAGGTTAGCAGAGGTTGGAATTTTGGTATGTCTTCTAATTGAAGCCCAAAGAGATCATCAACTTCAAGCTCAATTATCTCAATTCGTTTGCAAGATATGAAAAACTAGTCAACTGATAAATTATTTATCATAATATCATCAATATTTTATCAGTTAACAAAATTTCGATATCTTTCACAGGAGTTGAGATGATTGAGCTTAGTATTGTCTGTTTGTGAGGGCTTCTTTGGGTAATACGGTACTAGAATAAATTTCGATTCCTGTTATTTTTGAATTTTTTTTGAAACTACGAGATTTCGATAAATTCTTTCTTTCAATAATCCTAAGGAGTTGAAAATTTAACTATGTTTTAGAAGTGTAATTTTCATTCTGAACAAAAAAAACACGTCTTGCTTTCACTTGTTTAATTTTTTGAATCTCAATGATTGCATATTTTAGGGGAGAATACTGCTGATGGATTATTATTAAAAGATTAGGTGGAGTGAAAGTTCAGAGAGTTTGCAAAGTCACTATATTTTCTCAGATTCGAAAGTTTTCTCCTCATCTCTTACTACTCCTTCTCCTCGTTTTCCACTTTTCGAACTACCATAACCTCTATTAAACATCCAATTATATTATTCACTATTTTCTCTTCCCAGGCGATTAAACAAAACACACAATTCTCTCTTTTCCATTATCCCATCCCAAATTGAGGATCGTAAAGTATAGAGCAAATGCGCTCTTAGAAAGCACCAAATCCATCATCTTTTCTTGTTTCGTTTAATTTTTTTCCCAATTTTTTTTCCGAAATTCGTCATCCACACAGTTCTACCGGTGTTCATTCTATCCTAGTCTTTTCGAGACATTTAAGAAAAACAAAAAAAAAGAGTGGAAACTGAATATTTTCCTTTTTGGGTTTATTGAAGAAACATGGGATTTACAAGAGAAGGTAAATACAAAATGGGACAGGATTAGAAAGATAGAAAGGGGCAGAAAAAAGTTTCGGGAAATTGACTTCAGTTTTAAACTTCCTGACGATTCTGGAGATGAGCTGGTGGGTCCGGGAAGAGGCATTCGATCTCATCGGCAACGAGGCCCGGCTCAGCTCCCTGGTCTACACGAAGGCCGCAGCGAGATTTGGGTTTGAAAATAACCATGTAGCACAAGAAGATGATGAGTCCAGTCGCGAGCACGAGAAGTCCGATGACAACGAAGTTCATCCACATTTCATCGAAGAATGGAAGAATCGAATGAGATTCAGTGGTGGTAGTGGTTGTCAGAAGACATGGGAGAGGCTGAAAACCAAATAATATAGATTCGAAGTTCTGAAAAATCTCTTACCGGAGGCTCGCAAACGCAGTCGGAGAAACTCATAGCTGTCAATAAGAAGACTGAACGCCGTCGGTTATTTACCAGAGAAGTGCGCGAAGAAGAGGGGAACGATGCGCGAAAAGAAGGCGGAGTCTCGCACAGAATTGCTCTGTTTATTACCAGAAAACGAGAGAAAAGAGACTTCGAAAGCGAGAGGATATATCGACTGAAAAGATTTTGGCTGGAAATTGGATTTCAAGAAAAAAGCTCAAAGGATTGTCTCTATGATTTGATTGCAGACCGAGGATGAAATGGATCTGATGGATTTTGCAGGGAACTAACAAAAAATTTGGACTTTGGACTAGGAACAGAGTTGCCTCGAAAAGTGTTTTTCCTAATTTTGTAATTTTCTTAGAATCGCGCCGACTTTTCAAATCTGAAAATCTGTCGAACCCATTCCCACCCCATCTGAAATTTAAGGTTATCGAAAACAACAGGAACAGATTTATTATCGAGAACATGAAGTCAGGGGGAATTGTGATTTGAAAGTACAAGTAGATCAAGATGGAATGATTAAACAGACTGGCGCATTGAATCCCTGCTTCTCCTTCTCTATTCCTCCACCATATCCTCGGAATCCTCTGCGTCGTTCTTCATGGATTCCTTTCCCGAGCGAACTCCCAAGCTGTCCTGGCGACTCTGGCGACGGGCCTTCTGATAGTGGAACGCCATGGCTTGACGGATGAAGTAGAGAATCACGATTCCGAGAAGAATGATGGATCCGCTGCCGATCAAAACCACGTAGTGCATGACAGTTCTCTCGGTTCCGTTGGATGGCATCGCAAATGGGGTAGTGGTTCTCTTCCAAGAGTTCAAATCGCTGGGTGGGCGAAGGTTCAACAGCTCGTTGAATGCCTGGAAAGTTTCTGTTCAAATCTGCAGATTTGGGTTACTGTAGATACTTACCGGTGGGTTAGCGTCGTAGTCCTGACGGTCTGGTGGTGCTCCGCAGCAGACGTCGACCAAGGAAAAGATGACGAAGGAAACGGAGAAAGCAATAACCAATTTTTTGAACTCGTGCATTGTACTGAAAGAATCAAATGTAGAAATGAATGGACAATAAGGAAACGAATGTCGTGGCGCCAGGCGACCTCCTCTAAAATGTGGGCGGGGCTTATTTTCTCTGCTCTTAGGCGCGTCTTCAAAATTTTGGGCATAGACGAGCAGAACGCCACGAGAGCGCAGACAAATGATGGTCGACAGGCATAGTACTGAGAAAAATGGGAGACGAATTCGTCTTTGTTTTTTGAGATAAAAAAAGAGGATTTCAGAAAACTGATTGATTTGACAGAAGAGAAACGATCTTTTACAACCAACATCCTGGTTTGCAGAAGGGATGAGAAAAAAGAGTGTAAAATCAAAAGCCACCACCCAAAAAACCCATTTCGGTGGTATATAAATTGTAAAAGAATGAAGACTTGAGAGTCTACCCTTTGCAGATAAGATATACTGAACTGATAAGATAAGCGTAATGCTCTCATTAGACGGATTGCTTCCAGAAGGAAATTGACATCTCAAAGAAAAAGAGGGAATCACTTTGTTCGCGAAAAATGATAACAAGGAAACCGATCATAACTTTTTTTCGCGGTGTGAAAATATAATTACATAATGTTCTCTGTCCACTTGGGTTGGGGTGTTTCAGTTCGCTTTATCAGCGACACACTCCCAACTTTTATGGCCGGTGAACAAAAAAATACGAGCCTGTCAATCACTCACAATTGGAAGTTGAAGCAGAATGGACACACTATCAGTTTCAAAATCAATAAGGAGATCTACATGCTTAACTTCAGAGGGGGCCACTCGGATTTTGAATTTAAGTCAGAGTTGGCGGGTAAAAAGAGAAAACAACTTTTTTGGTTCTTTTCTCAAGTACTTTCCCCATATTGACATTTGTCGTCAAAAAGGGTAAGAAGAAGAAAGTATTGTTTCGACTAGGAACACATGTTTCTTTCCCTTCAAAATTCAAAAGAAGCCGTCGCGGGAGACACGTGACAAAATTTTTGTAGGGCCTATGTTTTCTTTCTCGGGGCCTGTACCAGGCAGTACCCCCACCAGACATTCAAATTTCCCCGAAGTGGTAAATAGTTTTGCAACAGGTGTCATTGGGCTGTTTTCCAAGAGTTGGGAAAGGTTAATGTATGTTTTTTTTTCCATTTGAAGCATCTGCATTACAGCTGGGCAGATGGCTGATATTTTGCTTCGACACATCTGGATAATCCCTTCTCCCCAAGTTTTTTTCTTTCCGAGAATACAGAAATTTGGATATCGTGTTTCAACAGCTGGCAGATGATTTACGATCTGCCGATGAGCTAGTGTCGGTATTGAGATAATAAGAAGGTGTCATAAAACATTTGATAAACAAATTGACTCGGAAAGAGGTGCCGACCAGACGCCGCCACTTTTTGGCGGAACGGATCGGGACCATAAAATTTATGCATTATCTGCTCGATCAAGACTGAAGGGTGATTTATGAGGGGTATCAGATTACCTAAGCTGGATCTTAGAGCCTTTGTGGAAGGTGTGGATTGAGGCGAGTGGCGACGTACAGGACCAGAAGGATTCTCCCAGAGATTTGGAAATAATGATTAGTCCTGGCGGTTGGAGAATATTGTCGATGGCGTTCTTTCTGGAATGCATAAGAATACGGAAGACAGTCATAAAACAAAGGTGCCTACCAAATCTTCCGGCTTGCCAATTTTAATAAGATGAGCAGAAGTGACACAAAAGACAGACAACACAAAAACCAGAATAATCAGGAAACGTTTGTTCATTCGAGATTGGGAAGAATGGGTATAGAAATGTGTGGGAAGAAAATGAAAGTAATATGCAGTTCTACTCGGACACAATCTCATTTCAAAAAATCCCATTTATCCCTTTTTTTGCGTTTTCCCAAAATTGAAAATTTTTGCTGGAGATTGAGTGACACTAATGGGAATGTTTTTTTTTTCTTCCGAATAAAATTGAAAGATGAATGTCGTATCGGATATTATCCCCAAAAATAATCTTTGCTGGAAAATTGAATTTTTTCGAAAGGTCAAGAATCGAGTTGAGGAGACTTGGATACGGTAGGTTTTGGGATCTACTTGACAGCCGGGTGGCATTGAGGCGTGCAGATTTTGGATGCTATTCTAAGGTATTCGCTCTTGTAGAAGCGCAACCAAGCCGTCAACTTTGAGCTCAATTTTCTAGATTTTTGAGAAAGATATCAACATGTTGTCAACTGATGAATTGTACATCTTGATATTACAAATATTTCTTCAGTTGACAAATTTATTACATCGTTTACTAGAATCGAGATAATTGAGCTCAAAGTTGACATATTGGCCTTTTACACGTAGTATACGGTAATTGGAATTATTTAAGTCTTTTGAAAATCCTAAAGATAACCAAATTCGTAGAGTCAGCTACTGGATAATTGGAGATAGTTTCTGGAAGATTTAGTAACTTTTCTGAGAAAACACTAATTATTCTCATTTAATGTTTGTGGCACTTTGAGACAGCTTTAAGGCTGTTTTCATCCGTTTAAGAATTCTTAAAGCCATCATTTTGCGATAGTGTGTCGTATTGAGATCAAAGTATGTTTCTTTTTTTCGCTATTTCGTCTCTCTGTATTTCATTTCCGAGATCCGAGACATCCACAAAAACTAGCTAAATTGATTTTTTTTTCGATAGAAAAGTGATGTATGTTTTAACTGATTTTTTGATAGTTTTTCACTAGGAGCTGAATCTTATTGGAGGATAAAAAGATTCGAAGAGGGACTTTCATGTTCCTAAATTTAGAATAATTGATTTTTTACGTCTAGTGACTCAGACAACATACACATTTTTATTAGCACACTTCGAAAATACAATTGAACTCAATTAATTTATCAAAGATCTTCATTCTCGAGAACTTTCCCATTAATCTGGAATCGCACCACTGTTGGCTTTTTTGGTGTCGCTTCCACATCCTCTCTGCGGTGTTTGCGGTTGGCACGATCGACACGTGGATTGGTTGGAGCCCAGGATAACGAATCACACCAGTCACGCCCAAGGTAAAAATGACGATAGAGCACCATGATTCCGTAGATGGTTCTGAAATCTTTTTTTCAGTTATTTTTTCAAAATATTTAGGGATGCGTTAAAGACTTATTAAGGATAAGCAACTTACAAGAAAAATAGGACGACACCTCCTAAGGTTAGCAAAGATCCAGTAATCGATTCGAATTCTTCCTTAGCCATGCTGGCAACGACAACAACTGGAGTCATGGCGCTGTAGAAACAAAAAAGGTGAAGTGGTATGTGTGTATGTCGCCTTGCTCGGCGCCCCAGCGGCCGACTCGAGGACTTTTTTTGTTGGCATTCAAGGTCGTAAATTTACCCCTTTATTACACTCCTAGACATTCCCATGACAACGATTGCAAGTTCAGAAAAGTTGACCAAATAGAAGAATCATAAATTTTTGTTAATGGAAACAACTAGAGAGCGCAAAAGAGAGATGGAGAGATTTAGAGAAACACATGTCATAATGGACAGTCGTTAAACGGCTATAAATTGTAGAAAAAAGTCGTGGTCGAAAAAAAAACCTACGTGGCATTCTGCATTGCTATCATTTCCGAACAGATAAGAAATGTGAGAAAAAGGAGACTAAAGCAGAAATACACTCCACGCGTCAATGTTCGCGTTTCGACACCAGCCATATTTTTTCTCCGACCGAATATTGTTCATTGTCGTTTTTTCCATCAGTATCTTTTTTTCCTGAAGCTGCGTCTCTTTTGTTTTGCACTATATTATGCACTCTTTTTTTTTTTTGAAAAACCGTATTTTTATCTCTACTTGACCAACAAGCCATCGTTTGAAAATTCAATTTATTTAATTGAAAAAGTATAACAACAGAGAGAAAAAAGTTCCATTTGAGAGTGAGGAATTACAAAACATCAGGAGGCGCGAATTCGGCAATGCCAATGACGATTTGGAACATGCGAATCACCATGTACAAGAACAAGTCGATCCGATCCTCCACGACCATCCATCCCAAGTCAGCCTGCTGAGCACGTTCGAGCTCGACGTTGACGGAACGGGCAATCATGCGACCGAGTTGGATTCCAATCATGATCCCACTGAAAATATCTTGACAGTCATTTCTGATTTATTGCTCTTTTTTGAGATCAATGAACCTCGAGAGTGGTTTTCTTGTTAAAATTTTATTGAATGAGCAAGATTACTGTATTTTTAAAGCCTATTTTAAAACTGCTTTTTCTATTTTATTAATTTTTCGATGATTTACTTCATTTTAATTCTCTCTTTCTCTATTTACATCAAAACAACAGTGTAAGTCGTACAAAATTAAAGGAAAAGGAAATGCTAGTTTCAAAGATACGGTAGTTCTCTCTTGTGCCTTTGAGAAAATTTTGACATGGTATCCATTTTCAAAATTTATTGATTTTTGGAAAAGAGAAATATTTGAAATCTTTTCATAAACGGCAGTTGAAAAACCTGGCTTTTTCACAGGTTTCAGCTTAATTTCAAAACTACGAAAATCTTTTTTTTTAAGTTGAGAAAAGAAAGTAAAACGGAATTTCAAACTGGGATCAGTAAGGAATTTCAAACCTAGAATTTCGTATTCAAAATTTCTCCAATTTTATTCAATTTTTTTAAAAATCTATTTACATGGAATGACTCCCAAGTGTTACCCTCGAAAAAAATCGAGACCTATATGGTTGAATAGAGCGTAAAAAGTTATTTCAGAATCCAAGAGGAATAGTTGATAAAAAATTTTTTTGGGGAGTTATGGTCCAAAACGTACCAAAAAATGGGTAAATTTTCGAAAAATCGTAACTTTGTCAGTTTGAGTCCGATTGCAGAAATTCAAAAAACAGTCGATAGACAAACAACTGAACTTTTAATTAAAATTTTTTTTGATTTTTTTCCTATTGATTGGATTATTGATTTTTTGAAAAAACCTAAAATTTTTTCAATATCTCAAAAATCCTGAGTTAACTTTTTTTCTCGTTATGATCATTAAATTCAGCATAGTTGATTTACTATAAAAACATGTCAATACCCCGGGGGAAATCATGCTCACAGAAGTTATGCCGAAAAATATCGATTTTTGGCACTTTGCTGCATTGAATTCGTTGTCCTCGGCGGCCGGTATGGTGAGGGGCATACTTATTTTTGTGGTTTTTACATCCGTATCATCTGCCTGGAACGTTCAAAACAAAATTCTACAACATACAACACCAATTATTCAAATGCCGTACCATTTCTTAAAATCATCATTTTCAAAAAAGCTAATTTTTAACATGTCGAAGACCATAACTATAGTTAAACTTGATGGAAACAGACAAACTTTTGGTTTAAAATGATCAGCATGAGAAAATCTTGTGTTTGGCTTGTACAGAATTTCGAGTTAGGCCCTAGAAATAAAAATATTTACGATTATTTCAGCCTGACCCACATTTTTGGTGAGGTGTGATATGTCGAAGACCATATCTATAGTTAAACTTGATGAAAATTGCCAAACTTTTGTTTTAACATAATTAGAATGACAAAATCTTGTGTTTGGCTTGTACAGAATTTTGAATTAGGCCCTAAAAACAAAAATATTCATTGATGATGGGACACCTCTTGATTTCGACTGTAACTCGAGAATGAAATGAAATATCAAAAAACTGTTAATGCCAATCGATTGAAAATCAAAAAATACTACTAGAAAAGTAATATTGGTTTGGTCCGTGTGGTGAAAGTGGGTGAAATAGATAATAGTCGAATTTGATATGCCAAAACTGATAGGATACCGTAAGAAATTCGATCATTTCACCCACTTTCACCACACGGACCAAACCAATATTACTTTTCTAGTAGTATTTTTTGATTTTCGATCGATTGGCATTAACAGTTTTTTGATATTTCATTTCATTCTCGAGTTACAGTCCAAATCAAGAGGTGTCCCATCATCAATGAATATTTTTGTTTTTAGGGCCTAATTCAAAATTCTGTACAAGCCAAACACAAGATTTTGTCATTCTAATTATGTTAAAACAAAAGTTTGGCAATTTTCATCAAGTTTAACTATAGATATGGTCTTCGACATATCACACCTCACCAAAAATGTGGGTCAGGCTGAAATAATCGTAAATATTTTTATTTCTAGGGCCTAACTCGAAATTCTGTACAAGCCAAACACAAGATTTTCTCATGCTGATCATTTTAAACCAAAAGTTTGTCTGTTTCCATCAAGTTTAACTATAGTTATGGTCTTCGACATGTTAAAAATTAGCTTTTTTGAAAATTATGATTTTAAGAAATGGTACGGCATTTGAATAATTGGTGTTGTATGTTGTAGAATTTTGTTTTGAACGTTCCAAGCAGATGATACGGATGTAAAAACCACAAAAATAAGTATGCCCCTCACCATACCGGCCGCCGAGGACAACGAATTCAATGCAGCAAAGTGCCAAAAATCGATATTTTTCGGCATAACTTCTGTGAGCATGATTTCCCCCGGAGTATTGACATGTTTTTATAGTAAATCAACTATGCTGAATTTAATGATCATAACGAGAAAAAAGTTAACTCAGGATTTTTGAGATATTGAAAAAATTTTAGGTTTTTTCAAAAAATCAATAATCCAATCAATAGGAAAAAAATCAAAAAAAATTTTAATCAAAAGTTCAGTTGTTTGTCTATCGACTGTTTTTTGAATTTCTGCAATCGGACTCAAACTGACAAAGTTACAATTTTTCGAAAATTTACCCATTTTTTGGTACGTTTTGGACCATAACTCCCCAAAAAAATTTTTTATCAACTATTCCTCTTGGATTCTGAAATAACTTTTTACGCTCTATTCAACCATATAGGTCTCGATTTTTTTCGAGGGTAACACTTGGGAGTCATTCCATGTTAATTGAAAATACTTACGTCATGATACTGAATACGGAATTCCACGTGGTGTACCAGGCGAGCAAGGCGATTTGAAGAAGTATCAGAAGAAGCATAATCACTTATTGAAGATACCGAATTCAAATCAATGAATACTCTCGAACATCAGAAGAGGTCAGAAGTGGGAGGAGCTTAGTCCATGGCTATTCGAATATAAACATATTCACGTGTCTCGAAGGTTGAGGCCAAGTGAGAAGAAGGAAGAAAGTACAACTAGCTTCTATAGGTAGGGAAGGGAAGAAGAGGAGAATTATCTGGAGAATCTGAGTGAATATTGGAAAATTCTGAAACAGAAATCACAGAAATCACGATAAATCGAAAAAGATACAATTGCGTATTTATTGAAAAAAAAGGTAGATACGTTTCTTCTACACGTATAGTAATTTTTATCGAATTTCAAAAAATGGCTAGAAGTCGATTTCTTGAGAGACTTCGCGCACCACACTGAGTTGCTTCTTGTAACCTGGAAGCCAGAAGACTTTGGAGGTGTCGATCTCGTATGTCGGGATCTCCAACACCGCAATTGAATCTGATTCATTGTCGACAACCATCTCGATTTGACGAAATTTCTGGGTGTTGACTCGACGGAACCAGTCGCTGTTGATGTTGCTTAGGACTATCAGGAGCAATCTGAAAACCAAAATTGTTGAATTTGAACTTTTTGAAAACAAACTTACAGCATGAAAATAACAAATCCAAGTCCAACGAGAGCGTAACTGTGAGATTTTTCGGTTGTACCCAGTGCATCCGCGGCTCCCTGAGCCAAAGGTTTCTCAGTTTGAGAAACGATTTGGAGAAGTTTTGGAGTGACTGAAATTTGTTTGCTGGCGGTAGTGGTTGGCGGGAAAGTGGAAACTGGAATCCAGGGACTAAGCGTGGCGCGAGTTTCTTTGGTGGCTTGAATTTCGTGGAAAAATGGTGATTCCTGATTGTTGCTCGGGATGGATGAAGCGTCTGCTTCGAAGAGCTGGAATCACTCTTAACATAATAACCTGACCAATTAAGACAACTTACGGCAAATGCGTCATGATATTCACTCATTGTTTGTTGAGTCATCGTGAGTAAGATGACAGAGACGACGAGTACCATGTCCAACACCATCACTACAAAAAAGACAAAACTTTCTTGGAAACTGAAGAAACAACTGATTTTCACCTGTTGAGAACAGTTTTATACGAGAATTGTGATTGACAGTTTAAAAGTGTAAAAGAAATAGTGTAAAATTCTTTGGAGGGCACTGACGAATTCAAAACATTTTCGGAGCTCACGAGGTCTTCTCTACCCCCGGTTTTTGTTCCCCGATCAGCCCACTATCAATTTTTTTCCTAAAAATTGGATCATAGGATAAAGGAATCAAAGTTGTAGTAAGGATGATGAAACATCATTCAGTTGGAGTGGTAGACTCTAAAATCTTGAACCAGAAAATTTTTGTAGATTTACCGTATTCCTTTTTTTGAGCTATCTCAAACACCTTATCTCTAATTTTTCAAGCTAACAATTACCTTCAGATCACGTTTTCTGATAGTGGATAGAAATTTTTTATCTGATCCTAAAAGTGTATCAAGTTTCATCATTTATTTCCAAATGAGTTCGATCTTTATTGAAATTAGTATTTTACTTCAAGGGAACGAATTTTGATACAAATCAGATGGAATGCTCAGATCGATGATAATAGAGATAGGGAAGATGGGAAAAATGACGAATTTTTGAGAATGGGATAGATTTGAGAAAGGGGGGGGCATCCGGAATTTTCGAAACAGAAGATGAGAACGGTGTGATGGGGGGGGGGGGGGGGGGCAAGGAACATAAGATGGGGATAAAAAAAGAGATCAAAATCATAGCCAATAACTTAGTAGCGCTCCAGGAATGGTTGCTCATCAAGCTCAATGCGGTTAGCATCGTGGTTGCCCTCGATTTCGTGGTTGAGCTCCCGGGTGAATCCGTTGGTGCCAGAACAGAAACGACGGAAGACAGTCGAAAGGCGGCCATACCCAAGCATTTTGCACTCGATTTGAAGTCTGTTACCGTAGGCGAAGAAGATGGCCACGAACCTGGAATTTTCACAAAGTTAAAATGAGAAAAAATTATTTTAAAAACTCACACAAAGACAAGGCATCCAATAACAAAAAGGCATCGCTTGATAAAGCCCCACGATTTTCTCTCAGCAACTTCGGCGGCTTCGGCTTTCAACAATCTCTCTTCTTCTTCCTTCTCCCTTTTTTTGAATCTCTCTTCCTCGAGTTGATCAGCCATGGCAAAGAACTCTGATTCGTCGTCCATGTAGACCTTTCTTTGAATCCTCTGAAAGTAAAACATATTTACATATTTCTGTTGATATCTAGTAATCACAAACTTTTAAGAATGACAAACATAGGTTTAAACAAAAAATCAATGTAAATACTAACCTGAGCAGTGTGTGGAATTCCTCCCTCGACCTCCAGAATGAGCATGAGCAGAAGAAAGTTCAAGAAGATTTTCATGGCTCCTGGAAAAAAATCAATTAGATCATTAGGGAGAGAAGAGTTGGAAGCAAAAGTAATCTGGCGGGCGAGTATGCCGGAATGGGCGGAACATATGCAGCTATACCTCTTCCTCTTCTTCTCCTAATTTCTCTTCCGGTCTCTCAAACAGTAACTATCTCTCTTCCTACTTTCTACGAGACATTGAGAGAAGGAGAACGATCAAAAAAGTGAGGAAGGTTCGAGCAGATATTGTATGTACAATAGAAAAAAGTGAAGAAAATTTTCGGAAAATGGAAATTCCGAATTGAGAAAGAGAGCGAAGATGTGTAGAATGGACATGAGTGACCCTTTCGAGCAAACAGAAGACAAAGAAAGATGACATTTAACTTTTGAAGAGTGTTGATAGAGAGAAAGAGAAGTATACAGTTTTTTTGAGTTAGAAAATGTATTTATTCTGGGAGAGAAAGTTAATTTCCATGAGAATTGAGTACATAAAAAGTGATGAAAAAGTTAGAGAAGAGATAAAAAGAAAGAGGATCACAGACCTATGGAAATATTCGTTAATTATCATAAAAGTCGAAACATCAAAGAGTTGAGCCAATCTGAGAAATCTCGAGATCTAATTTTTTGGTAAGTCACATGTTTATGATTTCGCATTCAACCGCAAAGCGTTGATTAAACTTGATGTCATAAACTCATAAATTTAGCAAAACGTTGCGGGGATTTTTTACCGTTTTTTTGTTGTTTAGTTGATTGGAGCACCCGTAAAATAATTTTTACCAGAAGTTTTCGACTTTTGTGAAGTGTAAATCTTCGAAAAAGCAAAGACCATAATCTACTCAAATCACAAAAGAGTGTATGTAGTTAGGTCATTTGAATACAATGGAGTGATAAAAAAGAATGGATGAAGGATACATGAATAAGTAGATGATAATTTATAGGTGGGATTTTGGTGAAAAATTGTTTTTCTAAAAACAAGTTGATAGTATACGGTAGAACCTGTAAAAAAGGCTCTCAAACTGTCACGCTTGAGCTTAATTATCTCAATTTCTATGCAACATAGTGAATTTGTGTCAATAGACAAAACATTTATGAAGTTCTGAAAAATAATTTATCAGTTGACTACTTTTCAATAGCTTGCACAAGAGCGGAGAAAATTTGACTCAAGGTCAGAAGAGATGGGACTTTTCTGAAACATCTTATATGGTAGTTTGATTTAATAAGCCAACTACTTTTACTCATCATAGAATAGGAGCTGACCGCCTTCTGAAATTTAACTTGACTTTCAACTTTTACGAAAATTGTATTTGAAAAATACACATTTCAGCTAAATATTTTTGTTTTTTTTTTGTATCTCGAAATCGGTTATAGTTTTTAGATTGACTTGGAAATCTCAGAGAGTTTGAGGTGAAAAAACAAGCTCTGCTTTGTAGTTTGTAAAATATTTCAAAACACAGTTAAAATGTGTACACATTGTTAAAAAATCTTGATTCAATTTTGTATTTTTCTGGGAAAAAGGGTGATATTTAAAAGGAAGATGGCAAGAGTTTTCCGGAACTTGTTACTAGAGTTACGGTACAAATTTTGACGTGATTAGTGTTAACTTAACTTGTTGTTATCGTTCTTTTTTCAAATATGAAACCAAGGTGGCAACACAGTACCTGTAACTCTGGGCCCACGAGTTAAAATCCCCGAGGGAATTATATAAACGAAATTCCGAGAATTTTTTTTATGGCCTTCCACCTGTAATAACCATTCACCTAAAACAATGAGATGTAGTATGACAATAAAGAAAATTGCATCAAAGCAGCCATATATTACAGGGTGACAAGAAATTATGGGAACAAAGTTTGCTCTGCTGCGAATGGGTTACTGTGACTCCGATTAGATGCTTTTTGTTTTATTCTTATTCACACGCACGTTTTCTATTATTCTGCAAAAAATCTTGTCATACTTTCAATTTTGAAGAAAGTTATAAAGGCGAGTCCGCAGCGTGCCATAATCCTCAATGTATCCGGAACAGGTATGCCTGATGCCGATGCCTCTAAATTGCTCAAATCTTACCTAAATTTGCTAACTAAAGTGTTACATAAAGGTGGAATATCTGGTAAATCTGGACACAAAAGGAAAAAGTCGGCTGGCAAAAACCAACTTTGCTAGAAGATCGGAAAGAGGATCAGTCACGAAAATCAGAAATTTATGATAAAACTCGCGAGAGCTGGGAGCAAATCGTGAACCAGTTTGAAACATGATAAAAAACCGTCTTCTATCATGTTCTTGCAATATCAAAAAACTAATTCCCCTAATGAGAAATCCAAACCGAGCCGGTGTGAAAAATCACTTCGCCACAGTCAATGGGCCGCGGCTTACGAAATTTCAAAGTGGAGGTCCTGGAAGGAACGCCAAACAGTCAAAGTGATTGTCAGCGGTTGTTAAACAATATGATTGACTTCTCTATGACTATTACTAATAAAAAATGTCATTTCCCTGCTTCTGGGATGTTATGGACCGCCGTCACATCAATTTGAAAGACTAACTTGATTTTTCTTGAAAAATGACACAAAATCGATGAAAATTATCATTGAGGAAACAGTATCAGGACAAAACTGTTTAATGGCTCTCTTCCACCATGCTGGTGTTTACTGGACATTCCAACAAGACTGGGCTTCGGCCCATGACGCAAAATCACCAAATGCGCGATGCCAAGCTGGAAATCCAGAAATCGCCACCAAGGATTGAGTCCCTGTAACTCCCTCGAGCGGAACCGCATGATAATTATTTTGGTCTCGTTTTGAAGCCAAATATCGTTAGAAGAAATTTGAGATATGTTGAAGACTTGAAGAAAGATGGGGTCCAAGCTTGGGCCATGAGAACTTCAAAGACCACGCGGCCAATATTACTAATTTTCCGAAGGGTTTGAGGGCCGCCCGTTCCCGGAGAAAAGGCCAATTTATGAACTTTTTTAAAAATTATAGTCCCAGTCATATAGTTGTTGTTCAGTGAAAAAATTGTTAAGCTACCTCTTATTTGAAAGTTTTTATGGCCGGTTAAGTGTGTTCCCATAATTTCTTGTCACCCTGTATTATCTAGAAAACTATAAAACTAAAAGTGCCAAAGAATGAAATTATTGAAAAATTAGGGGTGTGCTGATTCACCAGATAATTTGGCTAGACTCCGTCTGCTGATGCTGAATAAATGACTTCTCAAGTAAAGCTTGACCTATAACAAAAATCGTGACAATTGATGAGAATCGGTGTTTACTAACAAAAAATTGAAAATTTTCAATAGAAAGCTACCAAGAAAATTGATTAATTAATTATCTGAATGACTCCTTCGTCTTCTGTTTCACTGTAGTAGCTGTTTTGGTTCTCCTCATTCCCACTATTTTTGATGAATCTGACTTGCTGTTGGTTTTGAGCTTGTTGAAAAATCTGACGAATATCTCGACGTAATTTGAGATCAGCGTACCACTTCTGGGCTCGGAAAAATGATACAATTATTAATCTGAAGCAAGATATGTTTCCTATCAAACACTCTGAATCGGAAAACTTACACAACGACTATAGGGATACCGAGAAGAATCACAAGTTTATTGATAGCACCTCGCAATTGACGTTCGAACTTGCTTGGAGTCGGAGGTGGGTGTTTTTTAGCGCATTCTACTACTGGAGTTGGAACAATTGGAGACTTTGCAGGTTGCACATTTTTCTTCGTTGCATGTTCATCTGAGGCGTGGATGGAAGGAGAATAGGTATGGTCTCGAGGAACAGAAGTTTTCTGGAGCTGAAAGTTGGTAGTAGAAATCTAAAGTCATTTGATTGACTCACTTTTGAATGCTCGCGAAGAGAATTACGAACTGGTGCCGCAATAGTTCCTGTGACTGTGCTGGCAATAATTAGCAAGATGATGAGATTCATTTTGCTAAAAAAAACATTCCCCGATTCATGAGAAATGTGTCATTATAGACTTTCGAATGAATCACATATAAGAATCTAATGAACTCTACAGGGTGGCTAATAAGTATTGAGACTTTTGTTGTTGGCTCTAAAACTTGAAAAAGAAGTGTACCAACAAAATGAACTTCATATTCTGATAGAAGAGACCAAGAGGAACAGAGATGTGCAAAGACATTTGAAATTCTATCTTTTGGCCGTGGTGCAGGCCTTCAGATGGCCCACGAAAAAAGTTTCTGTGCGCCGCAGGTAGTTGCTGTCTGTTTCGATCCATAATTTGAGAAGTTCTTGCTTGATCAAATCGAAACTTGGGTAAAAGCAAGTCCTGATCTTGCTCTTCATGTACCCCAAAAATAAAGATCCAGCGATTCGAGATCCGGCGAGGACAGAAGCAGGAAGTCCTTCTTCCAGTGTCGAGTGAAATAAGCTTGGATCGCCGATTTTGTCAAATCGTAGATATCAACGGTGCTGAATGTTTTTGCATAGTAAATGGTTTCTGGCCAGAGTGGTTAGCAGCTCAGAAATTTAAAAAATCCTTCAAACCCATATTCAGGTAGACATCCGAGGTTATCTTCACGTTTTATCTATGAAGACCAGTTGAGCCCTACCTTCAGCTGTCAGACCTGCTCAGGCCATACCAGATTTCGGGAATATCTTTCTGTACCCCAAAAAACGTTTCAGAGACCTCGAGTTATCTTTTAATAGCATTCGTCAAGTTTTCCGGCTCTTCGGAAGTGTCTCAGAGGTGAAGATCTCCTCCTAGATCCACGACGTTGTAGGTGCGGCGCACCTAGATTTTTTTGAATAACTTCTTGATTTTTTGAACCGATTCTTTTTGGAATGAGCTGGAAGGCACTGTATCCGATAGAGCTGATGATTCTTGAAATTTTAGTACATTTTGACCATCATTTGGACGCTTCCACAACTGGTACCAAGCGATTCTCTCATATTTTCCATTATTTATTCTGATCTTCTTCTTGATGATCCCACGAATTCTACAATTGTTCCCAGACCGTGGTTTTTTGTTTTTTTGGAGCTCATTAACACATTCTTCATTTTTAAACTGTTTGGAGATTTCCTGACCTAAAGACTGATCGACATAGGGTCTCCAACAACATCATAGACCCAGTTCCACTCGTTGTTGAGCTCGAAAATCCTAGTATGGTGTAAAGAAGCTCGTACAGATAAAGTAAAAACAAAAAGTGAGGACAACATCTTATTGAAACCTCTTATATACATCCTCAATTTTCGAAATACATCAAAAGTTTTCATAAATCGAACTTGGCACCGTGCCAGTAGCTCATGCAAAAAAGTCTCAATACTTATTAGCCACCCTGTATTAAGTATGGAAGAACAATCTTATTTCGGAATTTTTTCTACAGAAACCACATTTTCTATCCAATTAATCTCATCAGGTACACGTCATTAATGATTACCGAAAATTCTGCTGGCGCTTTTTCATAATTTTCTGGGGGAATATATTCAATGACATCACTATAGTGTGTATCACGAGTAATTAATATTCAAAAAGCGATAATATAAAAAATCAGTCTCTTAATTAAGGAGACTGCAGGCACGAAATGTTGAATTAATACAGTAAGCTATCATTGTTAATTACCTAATTGATCTTCTAGAAAATTTTTCGGAATATAACTATTTTCAAAAAAATGTTACGAACAAAGCGGCAGCTCGATATTCTTCTAGAGTTTTTTGGTTAGACTCCTGAGGGTAGCCGTGCCAACGTCAACGATTTTAGGTCACAAATCCCATCATCTCCGAAATTTGAATTAGCCGCCCGACAAAAGAAACATGAAAAATAGGTAGGTGGGTTTAGGATGGCATATTATCTCTTTGAAGTTCAGCGACTCTTTTCTGAACTTGAAGACAAAAAACAAACTAAAAGGTGGAATTCCAAAAAAAATATTCCAGACAGCCAGAATAGAAAAACTGTGTTGAAGTGTCTTCAACGAAAAATGATTTATACCCAGTACTAGTCTTTTTTTGGCGATGCTCATGAGCTGGCTCTTGAGACAATGAGCTATTTCAAAACTTCTCAGCATAGTTCTTATGATCTTCTCACATATCAAAACAACTGTTCACTGATTTACTGTACTCTAGTTGAAAGTATAGTAACTGTCTGTTTGTAAGTCCCTTTCGAAAAGGAATCTCTCATGGGAACGAATTAATTAGTGTCGTTTATTAGTCAAAATCAAAATTAAATGCTCTGTGTAAATAGCCAAATCCCAAAAGCATAATCATGTATGTACTGAAAACACAGAACCCCATTTTTGGCTGGAAAATCAAAAGTTTTCAAATATCTACAGTGCGTTCAATATCTTTAGGAACCCCTCTCTATTTTCACGGTACTGAGAAAACGGTGAGAGACATCAAAAATCTGTAAGCACCATCCGTTTTTAAATCCGAAAATACTCCGGGAGCCAACATTTTATAGGTATTAGTATGCGGCACAAAGCTCACTTTTTCAGCCGTTCAATGTCTTTAGGACCACCTCGAAATTTCGAAATCTTGGTGATTATGAAAATTCTTCGAGATACTTATGAAAATGAACAAAGAAAGCCCGAAACAGATACTTATTTCCAGTTTGAATGCGAAAATTTGACAAAAAATCACCAAGATTTCGAAATTTCGAGGTGGTCCTAAAGGTATTGAACGGCTGAAAAAGTGAGTTTTGGGCCGCATACTAAAACCTGAAGATTTATGGGTATACAATTTTGGCTCCCGAGGTATTTTTGGATTTAAAAACGAAAGGCGCTTACAGATTTTCGATATCTCTCACCGTTTTCTCAGTACCGTGAAAATAGAGAGGGGTCCTAAAGATATTGAACGCACTGTATAGATAAGCTGATCTTAGTTTCTGAAGATGAACTTAAATTATTGTTTTAGATTAAGAAATTCATTCATTTTTTGTATATGTGACACTTTTTCGCGAAGAGGCAAAAATTGGATTCATTGAAATTGGAAATGGAGAATGGGAAATGGGAAATGGGAACAGGGAATGGTAAATGGAAAGCAATCAATATTTTCATGGTCGGGAGGGAGAGGGAACGGCATTTTAAGAATAATTAGTCATGAACTCGTTGACGTTGAGAATTCTGACCGATTCGTTTCCGTTTGTGTTGATACTGTAGACGACGGCGTTTGCACTGGCCCGATTCCATTGTCTTTTCATGGCAGTCAAGAAACCGAGAGCTTTGATCTCGCCAACAAGAGTGCTCCGAAGACAGCTCTGCAGCAAGGTGAGAATTCTGAAAAGAAAGAATGAGATATTGTTTCGGAAATCTGAAAAACGTACATAGCGACGACAAACCAAAAACCGAGAATTACACCCATCGTGATCAGTGTATGACGGGCCTGTTCAGATTCTTCCTGAAAATAACTCGCTTTAGATTCTTTTTCAAAATGGGGAAGGCTCGTTCAATTTACCTTCTCTACAGCTGTAAGTCCATTTGCTGCGGAAAAAGTGAGAAGAGAGAGAACGAGAAGTTTTACGGGCTTCATTCTGAAAACATTCATTTCTGAAAACTTCCTAAAAACAGGAGGAACAAAAAAATTAGAACAGAGAGGAGCAGAGAAGCTGAACCTACACAAAATGGGCGGGTTGATCCGAAAACTTCCTCACCTGAGAACAATAAAAAGTTTTCCTGGAATTGAACCTCGCAATATCCCATTATTCTGTGTCCCGAGTTTCGTTTAAAAAAAACTTGATTAAATCCAAAGTATCTCCAGACCCATAAATCTTAGTAATGTTCACAAAAAATATATCTCTTGGTTTTCTAGATCATAAGATCATGTGAGAAACACTAAAGAGATAACTGTTATGACTCTGCAGTTCGGATAAGGATGTGTAATTGGTCTGGACGGGTTGGATCATCATTTTTCCAGAATACAGCAAATTTAATAGTCCGAAAAAGTCTAAAATTGGTCTAATTATACACGTTTCTCCGTGTGAAGATTAAGAGTGCAAATCAATGATGCTCAGAACAGAATTCGGCATTCTGAAAATTCAGAAAATCACGACCAATTTCGGAGTAAAATGCCGACTGCAATATTTTCAAAACTTTTTTCAATTTAATGAAAATCAGAGTATTCCGAAAATCCAAATTTTTAAAATCGAACTATTTCGATATTCAGAAATTTTGAATCTCGGATGTTCGACATCCCGAAAAATTCCGAAGAGGCCACTCCGACTATCTCTGGTTTTCATATTTGTTCGTTCGAGATGTAAAAAAACCCAAAAAAGATCATACACCTAAAAACCTAACTAATTGATACTACGCAGCATTCATCTAGAAGCTTTTGAACAATACTAGGACAGGTGCCCCTCATTATAAAGAAGAATGACTAAACGAAATGATGCCCATATATTTTTTGAAATTTATTATTTTTCCTATTTCAAAAAAAAACTTCATTGCTCACTCTCGATTGACAGTAAGTTCCACAATCTTGTTTAGACATCAGAAAGCGAATTCAAAAAGAGAACATGAGGTGCAGTTAAGAGATTGGGAGAGCACGGGAAACGGAGAATTGATATTCCTTGGGAAAAAAAATCAGACAGAAAGAAGAAGAGGGGAGGGGGGTGAGCAATGGGGGAGAGAAATATCATGGAGAATCCGCGACGGATTCATCTTCGATAAGGATTCTGGCGCTTTCGATTCCGTCGATGTTAAGGCGATTGGTGTAAACCACCGGGCATCCACGGGCGCGAGTCCAGAGTCTCTTGACGATAGTCCAGAGATGGCTGCAGCCGTGGACTCTTATCTCGCCGACGAGTCTGCTCTGGAGGCACATGAACAACAAGACGACGAATCTGAAAATAGGAACTAATGAGGAACTTTTCCGAAAGATTAGGGATTGTACCCGAAAGCGACAAACCAAGTGATGACCATGACGGTCATGATTGTGAGACTCTTCCTTGCGATCTCAGCCATCTCCTGAAAAGTTAGAAAATTATATGTCTGTTTATAGTGTGCCTGTTTAATTAACTCACCTCGTTGCGGGCTCCATCCAATGCCGGGAACGCGAGAAGGAAAAACACAAAAAATTTCATCACCCTCATCCTGGAAACTTTGAATACAAACTAAACGTTGGAATAGAAATTGAAACTAAAACACAAAATGAAGGTCCTAAAAATCAATCTTCTCACTAAAATCTGAAACGTTTCAAGAATTCCACCTACTGAATGAGCAAAATAACGTTTTCTCGAAATATTAACCCCCACGATATCCCATTATTCCTTCACTCGAGATTTGTGAAAAAAAATGTTGATTAAATCCAGAGTACGTCCAGACACATAAGTAGTAATTTCCTAAGATAGTTTTTAGTAGTCTAGACGCAGTTGTGTAGTTAACACATAAGGGATCGAGGTCAAATGCTGATTCACTATCAAGTTATCAGTTCTTTGGAAGTCAATGTGAGCAGAGTCCATATTACCTGATAATTTCCAAAACAACTTTGCATCTCATGAGTCTCTGAGAAAAACGAACTACAGGGATTACGGTAAGTGATGTAGCTGATCTAGATAGAGATGTGAGTCCTCAACTTCTACCACCTTTGGACTGTTATCATATGCAACATTCAAATAATTACCCACTGTGATGATTTTTCTGTAACTACGTCTAATGCGATAGAATGCTGATTGCGGTTAAATCATTTCTGTATGCTTAGAGATAGTCTGAAAGAGATTAGGAATTCTAGGATCTGGAAACATTCATCAATAATTGAAAAAAAGCTCCTGTGTACTTTGGCGCGATTCTAATAAAGGAAAAAAGAGATGATTTTCAGAAGTAGTTGACATTTCGAATCGCCAAAAATAGATAGTAGAAAGAAAATGCTGCATTAGAAAAAAAATCCAATGAGCTAATTGGCGTGCTGAGCAACCTCATATGATCGTTTCATCTTCCGAAGAATCTCAAGGCTAGTTCAAAACAAGCTGAGAGGTTTGAGATAGACGGATATTCCTATTCATACAGGGTGGCTATTAATTATTGACACCAAATTTGCGAGCTAGATACGATACATACACGACGCACTAATATGTGTTCTTTTATATTTTTCTTATTTCTCTACTCATTGTACATTTTCCTGCCAAATTTCATCACATAATATCACATCTGGACTGAATGATGACTATTTTTCCAACCCTTGTTTCGGTCAACAACGGCAATTGAAAAATACCTTATGATTGATCTTACAGAAACAGTCCGTGTGGACCGCATGTTGGTTGATAGTACTGCCCATAAAATGTTTCTGATTCACACTGACGTGGGCTATCTAATAACTGATTTTGGAGCATCTGTGTCATCAGGTACCACCGTTATAGTCGTGAAAAAGAGGATTTGCTGAAATTCAGACGAGAGTCACAGAAAGTTTGCTGCTAACTTCAAAATGGCTTGAAGCTTGATGAAAATTATTTTTCAGAGAACAGCAGTTTCTAGCCTTTTCAAAAATGCTAAATGAGCTCTCTGGGAGGGGGACACCAGAGATTTGTGGCTCAAAAAGCCTGGAACTTTTTAAGCGGCACGCGCCGAAAAACTCACAGGAGGACCTACTTTGGGGTGATCATTTTTACAGTCAATGGCAACAAGGTCCCTCAAAATTGCAAAATTATTTTCAAAAATATGTCATCTGTCTGTCAGTAATGAAAAAGTGAAAATAGAGTTTTGCTTGCCGCCACGATTCTGATCTTTGATGGAATCACTGGAAATTGGGAAAAATCCCTTGTTTTCCTCTATTTTCAAACCAAAATCAGTTATGGAACGAATCTAAGTTATCAAAATTTTGCATTGATCTGAATCCTACTCGAAAAGTTGATGTAAGGTGGTTCGACAAGATTGAGCCACGGTTTTCAGTGCCAATGACACAACGGGGTGGTTCAAACTCAATTTCCCGTAGTTAACCTAGGAACAAGAATGGATCGATTTCTCGCCAGACTTGAAACCAATAAATTATTCAGTTTTAGGGTATTGAACCCAGATAGTTTCTTAATGAAAATACAAAATATCACACTTCTGATGTCCCCCCTTCAGAAGATATGCGCACGAAAAGGTCGAAAATACCCCCGTGTCGTCGTTGCCTCCTTTTCGAAGCTTCTAAAGGCTGTCGTCAGAGTGAAAAAAAGTGTATTAAAAAACTTTTGCAATATTATAAAATTTTTGCGTCTGAAATTTTGTTTTCCAAAATTTCAGAGTATTTTTTCAAGTTTTCGCCAAGTTATGGGGGACTGAATCGGTGTCAATAATTAATAGCCACCCTGTAATGTGAATTGGTCTCATGTATATCAGAGCTAGACCAGTGTTATATAAGTTTCCAACTCTGGTGTTTGGCACAATTTGTTGGAAAACTATTATCTGAAAATATTGGTACGCGTCAATGCGTGGGTATTAGGGTTAGCAGGCAAAAGTGTAATTAAAGGGTGACTGAAAACAGTATCTCCTTGCAAAATGATGAATTTGTTTTTATTTTGATTTAGAACAACGATGAAATCTGAAAAGATCGAAAAGATGATGGAATGTACTTTTGGGATTTATTATAAAACTATGAATCATTCATATTTAATGATTCCTGAAAAGGTAATCGAATCGGTGTGACAAAACATCAACAGAGGAAAAAAAGTGGAGGAAAATTTTAGGCCTCGAAGTCAATAAGGGGGATGTTTTCATCAACTTCATCTGCATCTCCATTTCTCTGGAACTGAATTCTTGGAGCAAAGAGATTGTGCATATCGTTGTGTCTTCCGTAGAGTCCAAGAAGTTCCATAATTCCGATGATGAGAAGGCTGAACGATTTTTTATGTTTTAAATGAAGGGAGAGACAAAACTCACACAATAGTGATTGGGATGCCGAAGAGGATGAAGAGTTTCCTTCCAACTCTCTGTGGTATAGTTGATTCAGATTTCTCTGATTCTGATGTGGATAGTTGAGGTGGGAAAAAAGATGTCGAGCTTCGGTTCACGAACGGAACCTGTTCTTCATTGCTTCGGTCTGTCGGAGTCATCTCACGCTCCTGTTCAATATTCACAATATGTGGCAAGGGGTGGAACCAACGTTTCTGGAAATCAACCGGTGAAGATAAAAACCACAAAACCTAATTACTGTTGAACTTTTCTTACCTTCGGACGATCTTGAATATCCCCACTATTGTTTGCGGGAGAGGACGAGGCAGCTACGAAAAGTATAATGAGACCAAGAAAACCCTTCATGAAAATCCTGAAAATTCGAATAGAGTTTTTTTATTCTCGACAATGAGGCTTATCAGTAAGCAACAAAGAATGATATATTAAAAACTGAATTCACTCACAAAACATAATATTAGTCACACTTGAATCCGCCTTCTCAAAACTCCGCCTTCTTTTCTTTATCTCTGGGGATAGGACTTGTGACAGAATGAAAAGTTAACTTGCTTCACTAATTGCTTGAATGTGGAAATATAAAAGTTGATTACGAGAAAAAAAAGTTTTCGGTTAAATGAAAAGGAGCTTTTATGGAGTGGTTTGATCCTGATCTATAGGGGCAAGGGAGACGGACAATCTGAAGAATTGGGCACTATCTTGATATCAAAAATAGGTGCGATAAAAGAGAACAACTTACTACCGTGGCAGAAAGTCATAAGGCAAAAACTACCATAGTAAAGCATGTTTTCTTTTTGAAACTTTTCTAGCTCACATTCAGCGTACGTTTTTCTGGGAATTCTTTTTGGTTCAGTGAGTATATCAAAAGAAAAATGTGGAAAATGAATCTATTTTAGGCAATAGGTTACTGTAATTTTATCTTTTTTCGGAATTTCCTTCATTCCCGTCCATTTTTTCAGGTTTGGTGGCAAATATTTTAGGTTTAGTTGGTAAAAACAGAACCGTAAAAAGCGAACTTGGAATTAAATATAACTATTTATTTTTGGAATTTTTCCACAGCTACCTTTTTTTCTTTCACGGCATAATTTAAAAAAAAAAGAAAATTACAACAAAAAAGATTCGGGCGACAAGGAAGTAAAATAATAGAATTCTCCGAAAGAAAATTGCGACGCTGTTATGATGATTTGTAAAAGATGATTATGATTTGGATAGACGTATAGAGAAGGTTGCATCGTCTTCTGACGACTAGAAGCTAATTGATTGCTGAGCACGAACCACGTATGCCTCCATTGACGTCAATGACTACAGTATGACAAATAAAATGGGCAGTGGTATGAAGTTGGGGATGTAGCGACGCCTGGTGATGTGATTTTAAGTGAATTGAAAATATTTGAAAACTTTTCATGTCACTTCTGCTGTTTCTCAGAAACCGAGATACTGACTCAGCTTTTGGAGGATTAATTTCAAACCGACAATTATTCTCTCTAATGAGAATTGTAGCCAATATGCAGGTGAGAACAAACGATATGTTTCTTTTCAGCAAATATTGTTAATAATTCAAGATATTACGAAAAGTATTTATCGAAAAGACGACAGTCGATAGAACAGAGCAATCTCATTGGAGAGTACAAGAAAAAGACAGGATGAAATATTAAATACAGGAGAAGGCAATGAAAGGGATAAAGTTCTAGTTCATACAGTAGGGAAGAAGTTTGAAAAAGTGAATTTATTGAGAATTTAGACAGTGATTGAAGGATATTTGGTGTTGCGAGGAGTGAGTGGACCACTCGAGTAGACATTTGATGAGCTTTCTCCTGCAAGCTCAATTACCGGCTCAAATCGTCGAACAGCAGTATACTTTGTGTTGTCTCGTTGAGCGATTGTTCGGCGGCAACAGCACAAGATAACTATCAGGCTGAAATTTTTAAGGGTGGGGGATATGAAAAAATAGAAATTCCTAAAATGTTGATCCGACTTTTCACACTTTCACGTCAGAATTCAAGAAAACTTCTTTAGACACTTACAGAGTTACTGTAAGCGCAATCAGCGAAATGATGATCCCGAGGACGACAGCCTGCGCTTTTTCATGAGTTCCCTCGATGTTATCCTCCACATCTGCGTGAAAGTGGACTGGACAGTTTTGATTTTCCTCGACCTTGATGCCAAGCGAAAGACTGGAGCCAGTGGATTTCTAAATAATTCAACGTTTATTATCATCTTCCAACTATTTGGAGACTGAACTCACTGTGTGGATTCGATGAGCATGTTTGCTGTGTGCTGGAGTTGCCAGAAGCAGTAGTATTACGATGTTTAAACAGGAGAGCATTTCTGTATTTTATAGGAAATGTGAAAATTAGAGAGTAGAAACGTTTTTCAGATTTTCTTCATCTTGAAAATAATGGGAGTCCACTCAAAGTAAGGTGGGTAGGCAAAGAGAACCGAAATCCGCGGAAAGGGACCAAGGAAGACAGAGACGCATATGAGCGATGAGGTAGATCTTTTGCTCTCCGACTCATTAGAATTTGTCATATGCAATTTTCGTGTTCAATCACCTCACATATACGATAAACATGGACGAGAATTTTCAAGTTTGGCGACTTTTTAAAAATGGTGCAGAATTTTAGGTGATTTCCCAGTTAAGTCAGCATATGTCATCAGAACAGTGAAAGATTTGAAAACAGCACCTTTTTGAGAAATGAAAAACGGAACTTAAGATGCTTTATGGGATAGTTTCCATTGTCGCGAAATGGGAGACATTCGATCTTTACCAAAATTGATGAGAAGCGTGCTCAACCATCAGCCTTATTTTCATCCAGATATGACTTCACTGATGTATTGATCAAACTAAAAACCGCGAATCTCGTACAATACCCGCTTGGCAACCATGACGTTTTTCCCAAAAGTTCAACTTCCATATCCCGAGTCCAGATTCCATACCTCGAGATCATTTTAACTTAAAGTGCAAATGGCTAATGAGCAACGAAAGTCGTGAAATGAGTATGTGGAGCTTTACTAACATCACTTTCTCAGAAGCACGGGTTATTGACCCAAGGGAAATGTGAAATGATTGTTTGTTGGAAGCAATGGAACTGAGGTTCGATTCAAGATAGTTAAGACACAATCTCTGAGAAACTCGAAAACACGATGGCAATGGGAAAAAACCAAAATGGTCGTAGGAGTCGGATATTGTATGTAGTGGGTATAGGGGCTACTCTGAGACTTTTGACCATAATACCCATAGGCCACGCCCCTTCCTGGCCGCGATATAATACCATAACCCCAAAAAAAAAATTTTGTTCAAAATGATGATTTCGACTCAAATGTTTCAGATTTCAGTTTCTGGTACTATAATGACCATTTTTTGTGTTGGGACCAATTTTCTACAGTAATCCTGAAGTAGAGAAAATTTCACTTTTTTGAATTTTTTTTCACTTTTTTCGTTATTTCTCAAAAACCTGCCTCTGTTAAGTGAACCAAACTCCAAAAATTCGATTTTGTGGACCTAGTTACACTATAACATCATAGTGCCATGAAAAAAGAGGGCGCCCTTAAAAGGGTTATTTTCGAAACCAACTTTGGTCAAAAAATGAAAATGAAAATAATGATTGGATCTAACCTGGAATGGATTACTCTTGTTATTTTAAGCATTTTTTGTGTTAAGACCAAAATTCTAACTCGTTTCCTTTCAGCTGAAAATTTTGATTTTTTATCCGACTTCAAAAAAAAATCACAGAAAATCGGTCGTCGTAAAAAGTTTAGAATTATTGTAAACAAGATATTTTTAGATTCAAATCCAGCGTAAAAAATCACACTAGAAAATGTTTATTTGAGTTTGCATATCTTGAGCACAAAATGAGTTTTAGTCCAAAAAGTGCAAAAACACCGTGTGGGGGAGTACATGGCAACAAAAATTCGCCCAAAATCGACCATCACCAATTTCGATGAAATTTTTACCAGATGTAGTATTTTTGATGGGTAAAATTCTAGCAAAGTTACAAGATCCGATTTCATCGTCTTTGTATATTTTCAAAAGCACCAAAAAAGCAGCAAAAATTGCTTCGAAGTCCATTTTCAGTGAAAAAATACGAGCTTCAGAAATGCACGAAGACGATAAGATCGGATCTTGAAACTTTGCCAGAATACTACCTATCAAAAATACTACATCTGGTAAAAATTTCATCGAAATTGGAGGTGGTCGATTTTGGGCGAATTTTTGTTGCCATGTACTCCCCCACAGGGTGTTTTTGCACTTTTTGGACTAAAACTCATTTTGTGCTCAAGATATGCAAACTCAAATAAACATTTTCTAGTGTGATTTTTTACGCTGGATTTGAATTTAAAAATATCTTGTTTACAATAATTCTAAACTTTTTACGACGACCGATTTTCTGTGATTTTTTTTTGAAGTCGGATAAAAAATCAAAATTTTCAGCTGAAAGGAAACGAGTTAGAATTTTGGTCTCAACACAAAAAATGCTTAAAATAACAAGAGTAATCCATTCCAGGTTAGATCCAATCATTATTTTCATTTTCATTTTTTGACCAAAGTTGGTTTCGAAAATAACCCTTTTAAGGGCGCCCTCTTTTTTCATGGCACTATGATGTTATAGTGTAACTAGGTCCACAAAATTGAATTTTTGGGGTTTGGTTCACTTAACAGAGGCACGTTTTTGAGAAATAACGAAAAAAGTGAAAAAAAAATTCAAAAAAGTGAAATTTTCTCTACTTCAGGATTACTGTAGAAAATTGGTCCCAACACAAAAAATGATCATTATAGTACCAGAAACTGAAATCTGAAACATTTGAATCGAAATCATTATTTTGAACGAAATTAATTTTTTGGGGTTACGGTATTATATCGCGGTCAGGAGGGGGCGTGGCCTATGGGTATTATGGTCAAAAGTCTGAGAGTAGCCCCTATACCCACTACATACAATATCAGACTCCTACGACCATTTTGGTTTTTTCCCATTGCCATCGCCTGTTGACTCGATCTCAATTCTCTCAGAGAATGTGTCTTAAGGTGTTGTGAAAAACTGGAAGAAAAATAAAATTCTACAATTGATACATAAGAAACCTAGAAGGAATCTCTCTAAACCGAATAATAGCCAGAAGACTAAATAAGGAGAAAAAAATACCGACTGGAAAAAAATAATGGGTTGAGAAGAAAAAAAAGCAAGGTAATAAAATTTTGCAGCAATTATGTATCGGAGATTCGGTAGACATAGAAGATTTTGGATGGATGCGTGGGCAATAAAAAATATTGATAGGAATATGTATTTATATATATTTTTCTTGAATTTTGAACTGTTCTTGAGAACAATTGAGGAAAAACTAAATTCAGCAAGTAATTTTTTGTAACACGAGAAGAAATATTGAAAATATGTGAAATTATTTTTAAAAAGTTTTTTAAAAGTTTCCTGGCTACAATAATGATTAACAAATTTTAAATGACGAATTCAGAAAAAAATCAGTTGTTAAACAGAAAAAAGCTATGATGATTACGAAAAAAGCCAATTTGTTCACTTTTTGGATATGAGATGACTTTGAGATTGGGGTTGGCAAGAATCGTGGGTAAAGCAAATTTTCACCATATACCCGGAGAAAACAAGTAGGTGGAGGCAACAGGAGTTTTACAGATCGTGGTGATTCTCAGCTGGCTGCTTGTCCTGGTCTTCTTGATCTCCTGTGAGCTCCTATAAAATTAAAATTTTCAAGAAAACTGAACACGTGGTGTTACCTCTTTCTCTTTTATGTTTGTCTTTGTAGAAGCAACCAAGCGGTTTCCATTTCTCTTGATTTCGACTCCACCACTAATTCCTCCTTGAATGGCAGCTCCGTAGGCAACAGCTTCATCTGGATTAATTCCACGAGTTGGTTCTTTTCCGTTGAAAAATTCTTTGATAAGTTGCTGAATCTTTGGAATTCTACTGGATCCTCCGACCAGAACAATGTCGTGAACGTCAGTTTTATTCATAAATGCATCATCTAAAACATTCTCGACAGACTGAATGATGGTGTGGTAGAGATCCATGTTGAGCTTATCGAACTTGGTACGGGTCAGAGTCTCAGAGAAATCTTCACCATCGTGAAGAGATTTTATCTGTAAAATACACACTAACCTTTTCACGTATAGTCTTTTTGTCTCACCTCAATCTTGATTTCATGCTGAGTGGATAAGGCTATTTTTGCCGTCTCAACTTCTTGACGAAGCATTTGAATAGCGATGCTGTCCTGGCGAAGGTCCTTCCCAGTTTTCTCATTGAACACCTTCATGAAGTACTCCATCACACGTTGGTCCAAGTCCCTCCCTCCCAAGTGAACGTCTCCGTTGGTGGCGACAATTTCATAAACTCCTTTTTCAACAGTAAGTAGAGAAACATCAAAACTACCACCTCCCAAGTCCAAAACAAGAATATTTCTTGCTCCTTCTATCTTGTTCAAGCCATAAGCGGTAGCAGCAGCAGTAGGTTCGCTGATGATTCTGACGACGTTAAGCCCGGCCTGGTTCACTGCGTCTCTAGTAGATTGTCTCTGCTCATTGTTGAAGTAAGCTGGAACGGTGATAACCGCATTTTTCACTTCGTGTCCGAAATAAGATTCAGCCATGTGCTTCATTTCGGTAAGGATCATAGCCGAAACGTCTTCTGGAGTGAACTGTTTTGTATCAGATCCAGCTTTGACTTCGAAAGTTGGTTTGTTTAATTTGTCCACAACCTGAAAAAATAAAATTTGAAACCCACAATTTTTCGAATTGCTCTACCTTGAATGGCCAATTTCTGATGTCATCCTGGACAATCTTATCATTATAAAAGCGTCCAATCAAACGTTTTACATCAAAAATTGTGTTTTTCGGATTACTGGTGAGTTGTTTCTTGGCAGCATAACCGATAAGTTGTTCTTCTTGCTCTCCAGTAAAAGCCACGTAAGAAGGCGTTTCTCTATTTCCTGTAAGTGGTTGATGAATGTTGATTCAAAATATACATACCTTGTTCGTTAGCGATAATCTGAACACGTCCGTCTTTGATAACTCCAACACGCGAAAAAGTGGTACCGAGGTCAATACCAATTATGGTTCCCAGCGTTTCTTCTTCTTTTTCACAAAATGATTTTGCGACGAAAACAAACAATATTAATGAGAAAATGTTCATTTTCTGGATTGTTCTGGGAGCTGTCGAGTGAGAATTGCAATTGGCTGGATTTCACTATTCGGCTGAAATATTTACTTTTAGAATATTGAAAATGTGATGAAAATAGTAAAAAAGAACAACATAATCGACAGAACATATTTTTAACCCAAGAAAACGAGAGAGAACAGAACGAAAAAGAGATAGACAACACGACGACGGAGTGCAAACGACCTGCACCCTCATCTTATTGAGGACAGATGTGTGACGTGTACTAAGTAAAACTGACGTGTTATAGTGTTGTCAATTTTTAATTACGTTTTTCCAAACTTTTCGGAATGAAGTTCTTACCGGAATATTTTCGGAGGTTCTTCTCGAACATTGATTGGATCATGTCTGTTTTTAATCAGATCTTTTTGAACTCGATATGTCGAAGGCGCACTTTTGAAGTTTCTCAGTGGGTCTTGAGCAGAATTACTATTAATTTTTCTTGAGTTTTCGAAATGTGTTTTTCTTTCATTTTGGAACTTTTTTTTCAATTCAGAATTTTTGAAATTCCGAATAGTCCCGAAGTTATTCAAATCGAAATTTTCATTTAATTCAAAAAAATCTTCGAGAATGAGCTTAAGAACACAATTCTGAACAAATTTCTTTCTGAGAACAACTATTTAAAAAAGTAGACCTTGCTCCAACAAGAAGCAAACAACGAAAACTTATCACTGATAATTATTAATGGCTCAAAGAAAACCAGTGAAATCTGAAAAACAAAACATGCATCTGAACCATCTGGAAACTCATCCATGCGAAAATTTCAAGATTTTTCTTCTGACGATTTTCGTTTCCATAGAAGTTGTAAATGTGTCATCTAACTGACAAAAAAATTATCCGATTTGAAAAAGATGGGGAGTCTGATAGGTCATTGCTATGTGAGAAAATGTAAATTTATAGTTTGCAGAACCAAAAAGAATGATTAGTTTTCTTTTCTTCTGCTACTTTTTTATCGTTTTGCATATTTTTTCATGTTGAAAATTGAAATTTTTCAAAGTACTGTACGAAAAACTTAATTTTTGGACATTTTTAAATTCCAAAGATATCTAAAAGTAAACGAAGATTGAATGAAAGTTTCTGAAAGTAACGGATTTCATTAGAATAAAAAATTTAATCATAATAAATCAAAAATTGATGGAGGTATCATAATGTCATTCTGAAAAATAAAGAAAAGAAAAAAGTACCCAGAAGTTTCAGAAAGTCAAAAAAAAGATTTGGGAGAGCTGGAGAATTTTAAAAATTAGATAAGTTTTGAATGGAATGGCTCGCATTTTAGGAAAAATTGTGGAAACCCGGAAAAATTTATTATAGCAGCAAGAGAATTTGTTAAAAATTATAAACGTTTGAAATCTATAGATTAAACTGTTTATCTATGATTTTTCTATAATAACACCGATCGTCCCAAAATTAAAGAAAATCGAAATTTTATACTAAAGAAACATTAGATTTATTTTCTCTCATTCATGTCAGAAAATATTACATTCAAAATCAAGAATTACACGAAATCAAAAAAGACAAAAATTAAAATTGAGAGAAGTGGACACAAATGTGAGCGATATGCATAATTGGATATCAGACTGAGCAATATCCAGAAATAGGCTGATATCAACGTCAAACTTGTTACTGTGCGAAATGAAGACGACGGCGATCAATTAAAATTTGAAATCTCATCTCCTGGTAACGAATGAATGCAAACAGTAGAAGGCTAAAATTTTCACTTTTATTCTGAAAAAATTTAGCTGAAAACTCACAGAGGCAAGAGGAATAGAAAGAATGTCAGAAAAGTGATAATATATGGAATTTCGATTTCATCAATAAAGAAGTACGGATCAAAATCTTTCCACTCATCACATCTCCATACCTTCTTGGTTTGTGAAGAATTGATCTGCAATAATTCAATTGAAAAGTTGAAATTTTCTGAATCTTACTGTAGCGTCTATTTGAACCCACAACATTAAAACAAAAAACAGTTGAATCGTATGCATCATAAAATAAAAGAATCTTTCGTATCTGGAAAATAATTTTCTTGATATTTCTGTAGGTAGTATAAGTAGAATTGATTCAGTTTTACCTTTTGAAGCTGAACTGAAAAGACAAAACAATTTTGGCTGAGATAGAGGCCAATGTTAGGCAAAAGAGCTAATAAATATTAGAGACGGAAATTGAAACTGCTATTCATGTTGCCATAGATACTCTGGATTTGGGATTATGTACAACTAGGTGGTCTGAGGAATATACATTTTAGAGGATTAATATTTCCTAGAATCTATAAACTACAGAGAAGGAAATTGAAAATTTGACAAATTTCTTCAACACGTTCAAATGAAATGAAACTGGATAGATTATTTTTTGCTCTTTTCCTGATTCATCAAAAAATCTTTAATTGAATGGGGTTTTTAATCTATTTACCTCTTTTAAAATCTAATGTGTTTTCTTCTATTTCTCCAAAATCTCACTTTTTCATGAATACTATCCAAATTTGTGACCAGAGAATAGCGGTATTCCTTATTCCTTATTCCTTCTTCCGGATTTTTAAATTTTTATTCTTTCCGACCCTGGTTCACAACTCAAAATGTCGTTTAAAGTTGCCTAAAATTGCTTTCTACATGTTTTTTCAAAAAAATGTTAAAAATGATTAGATTTTTTCAAACTTTTGCTCCTTATTCCTTATTCTTTCTTCCGGATTTTTAGAATCTTTATTCCGCTCATTTCTGTTTGTCACTATTTTTTTATTCGCTTAAAAACAAAAATTTTATAAAAAATTTCGAATAAATATTATTTTAGAATTCGTTGTAATTGTTGAGTTTATCTGAAAAAAACATGTAAATTCTAGAACAACTGAGATTTTTTGTGATTTTTAAGTTTCTAATCATCTTTTGAGTTTTTTAAAATTTTACCTAGTTCCAACTTTTTGAATATTTTCAAATTTTCTAGATGACAAGTCATTCCAAAAATTTAATTTAAACTTAATTATTTTCATGCTTTCCTCTTTTCTTAATTGTTTTTGATCAAGTTCTCCTTTTTCTGGATGTTCCTATGAAACAAAAATGCTGAACTTGGAATCAAAACGCAGCTGAAACTTGAATGAGTCTGCTGTTCTGAAAATGCGTTCACCCCTTGACAAAACTTTCCGGTTATGTACAAATAAGGAACAATTGGAAATTTGCTTCAAATTTATTCCATCAGTTCGAAGAAAAAATTATTTTTACAAGATCACGCAGTCAGTTATATGTCCGGATAGCATCTTGTTGAAGCCTGGCTTTGCCAATACCTCGGCGCTGAAACTGCTGTGGGCCAGTCCATATACCTGGAGATAAAGCCTCATATTTTTCTTTTCAGCGCACTCGACTTTTTCCACCAGGGCGACGACGTTGATTCCTCTTTTCAATTGTGCAAGTTTTTGAACAACATCGTCTGAAAATTTGATGTTTTGAATAATGCAAAAGCCGAATTATATTTTATCTTTACTTTTTGAATAAATGTGTCCCATGCACCCCGAAAAACTGAAGCTCGTGTCGAAATAATGCTGGAAGTTTGATGCATTTCTTGTCGATATCCCATCATTTAATCCGGTGATCATTAGATTAGCCAGTTTGTAAGAATCGCACGGAATAGGAATATTCTTTGCATGTCCGTTCCGAGAACGAATTGGAGAGTTGAGCTCCTGATTGGAGACCGAAGAGACGGTTAGAATTAGGAAGATGGCCAGAGAACGGAACTCCGATATCAACATCATCGTCAGTTGGATTTCTTCTTAATCAATCCAATGGAGTTTGATGATTGGAATGTTTTTTTGTGAGGTTTTTATACAAACCACATCCTCATAAAAAAGATAAAAAGTACATTAAAAACGACAGAAAAGGAACTAAAAGAACACATAAAAGAACACATTTACGATTTGATGTTAAAAAGATAGATGAGGATAATAAATTGATCACAGATCACCCTGAAAAACGGGAATGATGTCCGTAGGAGAATTCATTATTTTGATAATTTTGGCCCGTACACCGGAGGTACATCGAAATAGGGTACATTTTGTTCAGGAGGTACATTGCTTCAAAAGTCCGAAGAGATACATTTGAAGGGGTAGATCAGCCTAATTCTTCAAAGGTGCATCAATTTTCTCCAAACTTACATCAAAATTGAAATATATTATTGTAACAGAAACTAAAGAAACATTTCAGTTCTGATAAATTTTTTTGTTTCAAAAGTGAAAAATTCTTTAAAGTTCATATAAAAAATTATAAGAAATTTCAAAACTCAAATTATGTTTATTGTTGTTTCATGAATCAGTTTATTGCAACTGTCCACAGACAATCTTTATGTGTTATCTCTTTTTGCGTCACAAATTTGAAAAACAAAAAAATCCCTGAAGCTTCTCTGAATTTTTTCAAAACATTGCAGAAAACAATTTCCGGATGTTTTTCCACCACTAGATCTGAAAGTGAAAATTAAGTAATTGAAATTTCTTCATCTTCAGTGTTTTTAGATTTTCTGAAGATCTGTATGTTTCAAAACTTTGTGCAAATGGGGAAATATAGTTTTTTCTGAAATTTTCAATTTTAAGGTTAAATTCTAAATTTCAGTTGTTCCCGCAGACGTTTGAATATCATTATTCTGTAACAACAAAAAAAAATATTCGGAACCCGGCCGGAAAAATTTTTCTCCAGCCGGGCCAGGCCGAGATTTAGCAAAAATGGTTTCAACTAATATGTTTCTCGCTGCGATTTTTGCGTTTAAAATTTAAACGAGCGCTCTAAATATCGATGGCTGAGTTTTCGGAACTTTCTAGGCCAGCGGATAAAAAATAAAAAATATAGTCTAGAGTTGTCTCAATACTTTTTTCTAACGGAGCCGAAATACATCCCGTCGAAGTTTCCCAGGAAAGACACAGAAGACGAGGCACTCTAACTGTTCGCGTCTTTCGGAAGTTTTAAATGACCAATCTCGACTCCTAGGAGAACTAGACAGATTTTAGGATTAATGTGTTTATTCAAAAATTTTCTAAGAATAGAAAACCAACAGTTATAAAAATTGAATAATAATGCCAGCCACTGTTATAATCAGCAATTCCTTTCCGTCTCTACGTTTCAATCGGTATGAATGGTCTTGTCGAACAGTTTCATATTTAATTCCTTTGCAAACATGATCAATTTTGAATTCATTACTGGAATTCAGTTCTATATATTCTGGACAATAGAAACTATGATTTGATTTCAACCATATCTTCAAAAATCGGTTCACTTCTCTTACGGTGATATTTGTATTAACACTGCGAATGCTGCGAACGTTGAGGGTCAATAAATCACTACACTCTAATTTGAGTTTACTCTCCCCGCCTTTGAAATACAGAAAATCCAAATTCAATGTCAAAAATGGAGAGATATCATTGATAACAGGATTTTCATCAACTTCCACCTCCTTGGCAATAGGTCCCAATTTTAAAATCGCCATTTTTGTGAGCTCATCTGAACAATCTTCACCGATCCTAAGGGTGCAAAATTTTGGGAAGATTTGCTTGACAGTATCCAGGTACGGTATTTGGTGAAGATCAAAAAGATCGAGGTAGGTAATCTTTGAAGTTTTCAAAATGCTCATTAAATGACCAATGCAGAAGCTCCTAGTGAATTTCCATTGCTCTTTTCCATTTCCACGGTCCACTTGCATCCATTGATTTTCGTGGAGAAAAAACGTGATTGGTTTGTGTATATCTCTATTGAAATCTTCTTGAAATGCGAGTATTTCAAATTCGATTTAGCCATTTCCCCAAACTCTAGCGGTGGTTCTTATTTCTTGCAGATTTGAAGACTTCACGAGGTGTTTGGTTTGTTTAGAGCAGAAAGAAAAGGCGATTCTGGAAGTTTTTGGGTGGAATTTGATTTTTCAAAAAAAAAAACTCACAAATCGTCAACGTTCATTGAATTGACACAATATTGAAGATCCTTGACGGGAAGTGAGAGCAGATGGATAGGCATGATTTGGTCAATTGAACGGTTGACTGGAATACAGAAATGAATGAGAAAACGAAGGACGAGATGGATTGAAAGAAAGAAATTGGAGGATGGGAAACTGAAAAGTCAAAATCAATAATGTTAAATCAATAAAGACCAAATCTATAGAATAGACAAGACAGATGACAGATGATCAACGTTAAATGAAAAACGACAGAATGTAGTCGACAAAAAAAAAGTATCGCAGTGATAAAAAAGAGTATCGCAGTTGGAAAATCTGAGATTTTTTTTCTGAAAACTGCATTTTTTTTAAAAGTCATGTTCTCGATTTCAGTTGTTGCCACAGACGTTTCCTATAGCTCGATTTGGAAATTTATCGGTTGTTCTGAACACAGTTTAATTAAAAAAAAACAGTGCTGTTTTCCTTAAAAAACGTGTCTTTCACTCCAATTTCGCGTTTGAATCTCAAACAAAGGCTGTAAATATAACAATGGCAGAGGTTCCAGTACTTTCTAGGCCAGCGTCCGTCAGCCATTGTCGATTTACGGAGGCACGATTTTGTTTTTTTTTCTCAGAATTTTCTCGATTTTCACAGTTTTCTGGACGGTTTTCGTAGATTTTTCGCTTAAAAGAAAAAAATTAATGTTCACATTATTGCAGTAGTTTTGGACTTAATTTTAAGTACTGAATGTGAGGTCATTTATCAAATTCTCTAATATGTGACAGCAATTTCCTGTCAAAACAATCGAGAAAATGATGAAAACAGGATTTGTATTCTGCAAAAATAAGCGAAAAACTATAAAACCCGTTCGAACAACCAAACAACCATACAAAATCAAAAAAAAGAATAGAAAAAATGGATAGAAAAAAAAGAATAGAAAAAAAAACCGAGTCTCCGTAAATCGAGAATGGCCGACGGCCGCGGGCCTAGAAAATTCGGAAATCGTTTCCATTCATATTCCTAGAATTTTTCTGGGATTTGAACACAAAAATCGCTGTGAAAACGACGTTCTCAAGGAAAATAACAAAACTTTTGATTAAAAAAGTTTTTTCAGGGGTAGAATCATTTTCAAAGCATTGGGACCTATTTCAAGTTTACAGAGAAGTGGGAATCGTAGAGCTATTAACGCTCTATATTGATTTTAAAGCGAGTTATGGATCCGAAAAGGAAGAGAACGCATGCACACTCACTGATAGTTGATTGTTAAGAAACTTTAATATTCAAACTAAATGATTCATGGTATGAAACCTCCAAATAGAAAAATCTGTCCATCATAATTGATATAGGAAAATTTTGAAGACGGCACGATGGAGGCTTTGAAGGACGAAGAAGGTTTCGAAAGACTGAGGACTCTGAAATTCAAAACGCGAAATACCGTTTGAAAAAATCTATGTACATTTATTGAAAAAAAAACTTATTATGGTAAATAAATTATTTAAAAATGCAAGCTTCTCCACATCAATCTCCTCCAGGTCATGCACTGACTCCTTCCTCTTGCGGCCTCGTTTCCTCTTGGTGGCGGTAGAACATGTCCTTCGACGATTTCTGAATGGGATGTCGATGGTCCTGGGTCCATAGCAACTTGCCGCTTCGATGGTCTTCCACGGCCTCTATTGGTTGTAGCTGATGGAGGAGAACCTTCTGAGACATCTGGGCCTGGACAGCAAGATGTGAGAGCAGGGAAAACTCCAAACATTCTTCCTATTCTTCTTTTCCTATGTAAGGTTCTGAAATAATTTTCAACATTTTTTCCCATTAAATTCCAATTTAAATTCCTATCGAATCACTAATCGAAATTTGTTTAAAAAATCGAAAATTTTCCAACTTTAGATGATTTTTGAATTTTTCAGAATTTAGCAAAATTAGCATATCCCTCCTCTCTATTGATTTGGGAAAGAATGGGCTGTCATCAACTTACCTTCAGAAAAATCAAAATACTCAGAAAAAATAAGGGTGGTCTTTCCAGAAACCATTCAGTTAGGTTTCTTGGAAAGTTCCCTATAAAGTAGACGTCTATTCAGTCAAGACATCAAGAGAATGAATGAGATTGTGAGAAAACCTTACGGCAATGTCTCGTTTTCTCTTTCTCTTTGTCTATTCTCTTTTCACTAAGTTAACAAAACATTTGGTACAATAGCTATGTGAAGAACGGCTTCGAGGTAGTGTGCGTCACCGTATGAGAGACTGTTACCAGAAGAGAGAAGCATGATCCTTCTAACACGTGATGATGTCATGTGGGAGAAGAGAATAAAAACAAATTGGCAGATTGCCAGGAAATTTGTAGGGAACATTTTCAGAAAAGCATTTCCGTCAAAACATAACTGGTAACTTGAATCAGAAGACTTTCCAGAATAAGCTTTCTGGCATAAAACTCAACAAAATATCCAATTGACGGCCATCGCGATGTGCCCACTGACAGTAGCTGCAAAAGACTTTATCAATTTTTGGCCTTTCAAGCTGGCTTTCTGGCCCACATTTCAACAAAATAGCTAATTTATGGCCTTGGCAAGGTGCCCACTGAAAGTAGCGGTGCAGCGAAGCCGGAAAAATGGTTTCTGTGGTTCTGTCGACTTGTTTGACAGTCCGAACGAATTTAAAAAAATGATGCGTGGAGGGCATAGAATCAGGTGAGCGTTGATTCACATGAACTTTGGGGTTCGCCACATTGCAACAATATCTAATGTCAATTTCGCGTTTCTAGATAAAATAATACTTATTTTCAGACCCGAATAGAAAACACATCGATAGATATGATGGTCACTGGCCATGAAATAGAAACTTCTAAGAACGCCGATGATACGCAAAACACGCAGTCAGAATGTGAATTCGAAAGAAGTCGACTTGAGAACAATTACGATACATAACACCTTTGGTTAGGCTCACACAGAGGAACTGAAAATGGCTGACTCGTGTTGGCATAATATCAAAGACATTTTTGTTTAGATTTTTTGAGCTGCTGAGAAATGAAAATTATCGAACCGAATATTTATTGGTAAGAGAATTGAACAACTTGAAGAAAAACGGGGATTTGAAGTAGAATGAGCAATCGATGGAGCCCACTGCAATTTTCTGAAAATTATGTTTTAAATAACTTTTTTCTGGGTTTTTCATCTACCATTAATCATGAACAAGTCGTTTTGGTAATCAATTTAACGCTGGTTGAAACCTTCTGGAAGCTCTCCGTCGAATTGTGATCTTCAGATTCACCCTCGAGATTCTCCGTCTGGCGACCTTCATCTTCATCCATCGAATCTGGTTCTTCCAGGTCATCTTCTTCTTGGTCTTCTGGATCTTCTGCATTTTCTGTCTCGTCCTCCTCTAGATCATAAACCGCTTCCTCAACAGCTCTCCTATTCCTCATCTTCTCTCTTCTCAATCCGAACCAATACTGAATCGACAGAGATCTCACATTGAGATACTCTCCTATCTCCATGTTCTCGTGAGCATTGATCCTATCGTTCAACTCGAACCAGGCACAAAGAACCGCTCTGTTCTTGAGCGATGAGTGAGTGTAGGGAAATCTCCCAATCTCTTTCTTAGCGTCCTTCAGAATGACCAAAATTGCTTTATTTCTGGTCTTCTTGAACTTTTTGGTCTTTTTGCCTGTGTGCTCAAACCAGTCCTCGACTTAGGAGGTCTTCTTACTCTTCTTGTTTTATGCCAGGGTCTGAAATAACTTTCAATTTTGTTTCATTAAATTGGAGAATAAATTCCAATCGAATTACTAGTCTAAGTATGTTGGAAAATACGAAATTTTCCCAACTTTGGATGACTTTTAATTTTTTTTTCGGAATTTCGCAAAATTAGCATATCCCTCCCTCTGTTGATTTGAAAGAAAGAGTGGGCTGTTATCAACTTACCTTCAGAAAAATCAAAATAGTCAGAAAAATAAGGGAGGTCTTTCCAGAATCCATTCATTTAGGTTTCTTGGAAAGTTCCCTGTAAAGTAGACGTCTATTCAGTTAAGACATCAAGAGAATAAATGAGATTGTGAGTGTGCCGTACGGCGATGTATCGTTCTTTCTTTCTCTGCGTCTGTTCTCTTTTCACGAAGCACACGAAAAAAATTGGTCGCATAGCCATGTGAACGGCTTCGAATTATGGTGCGTCACAAGATGAGAGAGTGTTACCAAGTGAGAGATGGTTGAGAAATGATCTTTCTAACACGTGATGATGCAATATGGGATTTTATGCAGAGAAGATTGACAAATTGGCAGATTGCCAGGAAATTAGTCGGGAACATTTTCGGATTAGCGCTATCGTTAACTTGAAACAATTCAGAAAAAATACTTCACTTGAATAAAATATTAATTTGGTATTAAAAACGTCCACGGAACCCTTCTGAGAGCGTACTTACAAACTGGAGCTTGTTGGTAATTTTAGAACAGAATATGTGTATTTCCCAGTTCTCGGAAGCTTTAGACTTTCACTGCATTTTCACCGTTTTTTAGAAATTTAGATGAAAATGTTGAAAGTTGAGAATTTATTAAAACTGTAGGATGAGAGAATTGAAAAAGTATAGGAAAAAATTATTAATCAATTATCCGTCTCTCCCTGCAGTTTGATCCATCTCTTCTTTGCTTGCTCATATTGGATGTCCAGCAGGTCCGACCACGGCTCCTTTGTTTCTTGAGCTGAAAATTAAAGTTCATTATATAAGTTTGAAGCTTAGCTGATTTTATCTTGATCACCTCCATTTCCTATCAATGTAAGTACGAAAAAATTCTCAATAGGACAACTTCGAATTCTTTTGTTTCATTTAACATTAAACTAAAAAATGACAATTTAAAACTAAAACTCACCTTGTTCTCTTCTTGGGATTTCTTTCTTCTTTTTCTTGCTGCACTTCTTGCTGAACGGGCTTGCTGCTTGTCGGCTTTCTCACTTTTTGGGGCAGTTCCTGTGATCCAGAAGGATGGAAGAGGCTGACTTTCATTTCTGCAGTTCAGTGTATGAATTCGAGAATAAAAATGTTTAGCAACTCACCATTACTGTGGATATGGAAGTGATGATGACCATCGGCTGGCGAAGAGACCAGGAGAAGATGGTCCAGCGACATCAATATCCTCCAGCTGCTTCCTCTCGCGACCATGGACATATTCTTCTTCTGGACGGGATGTCGACGGTCCTGGATCCATATCAGCTTGCCGCTTCGGTGGTCTACCTCGGTCTCTCTTGGTTGTAGCTGGTGGAGATGCATTTTCGAAATCGCCTTGATTGCCAACTCCTCATCTTCTTCGAGGGAACATTGGAGGGCTTCTATGATCTTCAATTGCTCTGAAATAATCGTTGAGTTTTTTCAAGGAATTCCAACATCTAAATTATTGAGTTTGTTGAAACATGCCAAATATTTCTCCAACGTTAGATTACTTTTATATTTCGAATTTCTCAGAATTTTGCAAAAAATATCTTCTCTGATAGAAAGGCTGATGATAGAAAGGCTGGATGTTAGATTCATAAACTCACCTTCAGAAAAATAAAAATACTCAGAAAAATAAGGGAGGTCTTTCCAGAATCCATTCATTTAGGTTTCTTGGAAAGTTCCCGAGAATATTGAGACGTCTATTCATTTAAGTCGTCTAGAGGAGAAATGATACTGAAAGATTTTAGCAGTATCTCGTTCTCTGTTTCTCTGCGTCTGTACTCTACTTACTGAACAAACAAAAAAATTTGAATAGCGCTAGTCACGCGACCGTCGTATAAGAGACTGTTGCCAAATGAGAGAGAGAGAGAGAGAGAGAGAGAGAGAGAGAGAGAGAGAGAGAGAGAGAGAGAGAGAGAGAGAGAGAGAGAGAGAGAGAGAGAGAGAGAGAGAGAGAGAGAGAGAGAGAGAGAGAGAGGGAGAGAGAGAGAGAGGGAAGGGAGAAATGATCTTGTGATGGTGATGAAGCTTCAGGGAATAATAAAAGATGCAAAAAAAATCGAAGGATTGAAAAAGTGTCAACGTGCCACGTCGTCAATACTGGTAAGTTGAGAAAATATGGAAAAAAGAATATAAACTTACTATGAAAGGGATATGATTGGGGGATACTATACTATAAATACATGCCGTAAACACTCATGTGGAAATCCACCCCCATTCTTGTACTTTGAGCCCAATTATCTTCTTTTAATAAGCCCAAATATCATAATATCATGTTTTCAAGGAAAGGTAAAACAACAAGCTGATTCATTTCAAATAATTAGCTACATAGAGACTTCGAGGCAAGAATAAAACAGAGACACAGAGCCAGACTTGCTTATCGCACCGATATCTATGCATACGGAAGTAAAACTTTTAAATGGTTGGGAGGTGAAAATATAATACGCCAAGAGAAGAAGGTTCTAAAACTCCAAATATAGAAACTTATAATTATGAGTGCCTACACACAGGACGGCTGAGAGGTTATCAGCTTACCTCGTGGTTTCCAAAAATACATACTTAGCAATTATTTCATTCGTTTGACGTCAATAGAAGTTTCCATGATCCAATATTAGTGAAATGATTAATATAAGAGAGTGAGCTATTTTTGAAGTTGTTCCTAAACAAGAAAATTAGTTTTGAAAATACCATGCTTACCGAAACGATGATCAAAAATGAACTCAATTGCAAACCAGTGATAATAACTTGATAATATATAATATTTAAAACTTGAGCAAACTTCGTGTCACTGAATAATGTCACCAAGGTTTTAGTGGTTCGCGGATTTCTGATATATCTGAAAGAAATCCAGATAACACTCACGTATACGGTGGCGTTCTGCGGTGACAAACTTTGACCATAATTGATTGAGTAGTCTTCAACACTATTTTTCTCATCCAGCAGCAGACTCTGAAATCATATGGATAGTTAGGCGCTTCCAAGTTGAAATTAACTTTCCTCACAATCACCGATCTCCTTCTAATTTTCCTGCTGGACACTGTTGATAGTGGATTCTGATTTCTCAGTAACAGATTCATATAAATCTCAAATTTTGTCAGAAAAAAAGAAGGATAAGATGAAACAGAGAAAAGAAAATAATGACTGTTGAGAAAAAAAATTACTTGAGGGTAATTTTTGTGAGGGGGTAGACATGTGAGGAAATTCTGAGATTATCGGACACCTGTGAACAGATAGACAACGCAATTAAACATCTGGAATCACGTCCTTTGGTTCGATGGATTCCTTTGATGCTCTCTTTTTTAATTCTATTTCAATTTTTTTCTCACGGTATATTTTACTGTTTAGGCTCGTTTGTTTCCTTCTGTATCTTGTTTTTTGTGCTCTCCGTTTGCAATATTTGACAATTTGTCTTAAACAGCAAATGTTCCTGACTCCATTCTTCCGGCACCAACACAAAATTATACATGTCAGCATTCTGAAATTTCGATTTTCATTTGTTGATTCTGAATATTTTCAAACATACATGAGTGCAACAAGAATCACGACTGTGACTATGATGCACGTTAATCGTGTGTCCAATCGGTGGTCGAAGACAACAATCGAGCTTGGCAGTCTGATGATTCCGAAAACGGAAAACGTGTTGGAAGAACTGTATGTTGTGTTTTCCATCAAAACCTCACTGTCGGTTGCCTGCAAAAAAGGATTCATAGTGGAAAAACTATGGACATTCAGAATTTTTTAAAATTCCTTTCTTAACATACGTTCAGAAGCGCGACTGTTGGATCTGTATTTGATCCGGCCGTGGCCATTGAAAAGGCAATGATGAAAAGGAAGCACATCATCATCTGAAACAAGCACACGTTGATAGTCACAAATTGAGAAGATATTGACAAAAAAGCCAAGAAACGAAATATGAAGTGACGAAAAAACTTCAGTAAGATTTACAAAAATATCGATTTCAAACCTACTATTTTTGATGGAAAACCGGAAACCACTGAATTCGAAAGAAAAATATTACGTCCCTGGTGTCTGAAAAGGTGAACTAATCTACAATCACTATTCTATGTCACATGACTCGCAATTTGGATTTTTCTGGTAATCAACTACTATCGCGTGTAGGAGAGGGTGGATATGATCTCACTGAACTGAAGGTATGTCTATGTTTAGTGAAAAAAGATATGGGGAAGGTTCGGGCAAGCTGTGTGGACGAGGAATGAGACATATTTTCTGAGAGGCTTCAGTGCAAGTCTCCGGAAAGGTTCCGTTTCCTACCTTGTTCTGAGAATTCTAAGTTTTGATTTTCGATCAAATAGAGTAAATCATAACGAACAATCTTCGAAACTCAAGCCGTAGATCAATCAAGAGGTCGTCAACAACAAAATTTCCACATTCGAGGTCCTCTTGAGACCGTCGCGATTTTTCTAGAAGCATTGAATTCTACGACGCAAATGGAAACGCAGTCAGAAAGAAAAACAACAGAGGTAGAAGCCAAAAGTTGGATGCTGAAGTCGGGAAAGGAAGCAAAGGAAACAAAAAAGATAAGAGACGCCAAAACGCCATGTCTGCTGTCGCGACGACAACACGCGATTGCGACAAGCTCGAGCAACGTCCGCATCATCCTGGCTCTGGAGAATTCGCACGAGGTCTGAAGCAGTAATCCTTCTATGGAAGTGTGATGCATTTTTGAAAGTTAAGTAAAATGAGAGTTAAAAGTGCATGATGACAATAATTTGATCATTTTTCTTCCAAGTTTCAAGAGATTCACGAGCGTCATCGACCACGGAGATCATCAAAATAAAAGCAATCGAGGGAAAATAATTGGTTTCAAAGTCTCAAGTTATAAGTGGGAAATGTTGATTATCGATGGCTGTGAATTTTAAAAGTTTTAATTATGGATTACCGATAATCTACAAAAGTATGCAGTTGAAGGAGGCAATTACGGAACATTTAGAAACATCAATTTCTAAAAGGAAACAAAAATGAGAGGAAAAATTGGAATACAATGGAGCAGAAGAATGGAACACAAACGAGGTGACAAAAAACAGCAACTACATCTTGGAGAATCAAATGATGTGCGCCCCATAAAATGGTCTAAAGTCTGGCAGAGCAATTGGGAGACCTTGATTGGAGCCTAGTAACTGCAAGGACCCCACCTTCGTTTCAACAGTCACTCTCGCTGTCGGCGTCGCTTGGATCCCGCCGTCAGAGTGTTATGCGCTCTGACAGGCTGGCGCCACCAGCCAGCACAGCCTTTTCTCCGTACGACTAATGAAGTAGAAGGCGAGCTGAATCGGAGAAGACATACAGAATCGCGTGATTATCTAAATATCACATAATAGAACAATTAGGAAATTCGAAAGTGCTGGAGTTGATCTAAATCAATGAAACATATTAGAGATTCATCACTCTATTAATAAACAAATTAAGTTGCGTCTCTTTCTTTGTCTATCTGCACAATTTTTGAAAGCTCGCAAATAACATTTAAATCGAAGTGACCATTAAAAAATATGGAGCTCAGTAGATAAAAGTAAAATGAAGGTTGAATTGCGTCGAAGGCGCTTCAGTCAGCTGTTTGAATAGCCAGAGGCGCGGCGAATAGGCTGGTGTTGAAGGAAACGATGGAGGAGGGGACAGTCACCAGAAAGTAAAAAATTTCCTTGTGACAAATCACCATAGAAAAGTTCAATAAACACAAATTGGTAGAGCATTGTCATCACCAGGGCAGTTCTGAAGAAGATTAGAAGATCGCATCTAGGAAGCAGAAACGCAGCCAGGAAGAGAAACACGGAAGGTAGAAGCCGAAAGTTAGCTGCTGAAGTTGGGAAAGGAAGCAAAGGAAACACAAAAAGGAAAGAGACGGCGAAACAACATCTATGTCTGATGTCGTGGCAACAGCACGCGATTGCGATAGGCTCGAGTAACGTCCGCATCATCCGGGCTCTGGAGATTTTGCACGAGGTCTAAAGCAGTGATCCTTTTATGGAAGTGTGATGAATTTTCGAAAGTTCAGGAAAATGTGTGTTAAAAGTGCATGATGAAATTATTATGATCATTTTTCTTCCAAGTTTCAAGAGATTCATGAGCGGCATTGATGAAGGATATGATGAAAATAGAAGCAACCGAAGGAAAATAATTGTTTTCAAAGCCTCAGGTAATAAGTACGAGGCGTTGACTATTGATGGCTGTGAATTTTACAGTTTTAAAAATGGATTACGAATACTTAACAAAAGTATGCAGTTGGAAGAGGCAATTACGGAACCTTTGGAAACATCAATTTCTAAAAAAAAAACAAAAATGAGAGAAAAATTGGAAAACGATGGAGCAGACCGATTTTCAAGCTGGATTTGCAAGGATGACACTATCTTAATATCGCGGGGATAAGGAAGAAACACAAAAGAGATGACAAAGAAACTGCAACTGTATCCTGAGGAATCAAACAATTTACACACCATAAAACAGTAGAAAGCCTGGCAGAGCTATTAGGAGCTGTTGATTGGAGCCTAGTAACTGCGGCGACTCCGCCTTTCTTTCAGCAGTTACTCTCGCTGTCGGCGTTGCCCTGAATCCCACCGTCAGAGAGTTATGCGCTCTGACAGGCTGGCACCCCCAGCCAGCACAGCCTTTTCTCTATACGACTAATCAAGTATAAGGCGAGCTGGATTGGAGAGGACAAACAGAATCGCGTGATTATTAAAATATCACACCATAGAACAATTAAGAATTTCGAAAGTGCAGGGGAGATGATCTAGATGAATGAAACATATTAGAAATGTATCATTCTTATGATCAAAAAATGAAGTTGCGTCTCTTTGTCTGTCTATCCGCACAATTTTTGAAAGCTTGCAAATAAAATTTATATTGACATGTCCCTTTTAAAAGTATAGAGCTCAGCGACAAAAATGTTTTTAAAAATAGGCTGAATTGCGTCTAAGGCGCACCAGTCAGCTGTTTGGAAAGACAGAGGCGCGGCGAACAGGCTGGGATTGCAGGAAACGATGGAGGTCACCAGAAAATAAAGTTTTCATTGAGATGAATCCCCATAGAAAAGTTCAATGAACAAAATTTGGTAGAGCATCGTAATTACCAGGAAAATCATAAAAAACATTAGAAGATCGCTTGAGATGCTATTGCAAAACACTGGCCAATGACTAACCTAAACACTCGACAAACAACACATACCAGGCAACTCTAGTCTGGAAAAATTCTGTCACGGAAAGAGAAATTAGACTTCACTTTTATTAATGATGGTGCAATTCAATCTCGTCACTCTTCTAGGAAACAAAAAATTATAAAGGGATGTATGATTAAATTTCTGAAAACCCGTACTCCGAGTTTCGACATCAATCTTCAAACTTCCGATTTGCGATTTTCTACGACTTCCAACTTTCGACTCCATTCACCGTAATCCGAAAGGTGTTTACAATCAACAAATGGACCACTATTTGGAATCGCAAAATTTGGAATTTTCAAAAATTCGAAGAAAAATCAACTAACGTAATTTTTTTCGTGTTATGTTGTTAAACTTCAAAACCTTATTTAATTCAGTTTCGTCATGGGCGGTCACGCACGTTCAGCTAAAATGGTAAAACCCGTATGGAACACATTGTTTTTTCCAAAAGTGTTTTTTGTTTCGGAAAAAAAATCGAAATTAGCGAATTTGAATCTTAGTTGCACTTCTATTCATTTTTGAGCTTGCGTCATCTGTAATTAAATTCTTCTTTCGTTCTTCTTTCTTATCCGTGCGCACATCTAGGATTTTGTGAGATGGTGGTCATGGAAACGTGGATTCCAGATGGAAAAGCTCCTTGGATTGACGAAAAATCTCTCATACCTCTTTTTTCATTTCATTTGAAAAAAAATACACATTTCGACGAGCGAGGCTCTCTTTGGGCTCTCATTTTTTGGATATGTTGCTGGTTTTAGTTTCATGAGTAAAAACTATTTATCATTTTGCGTAATGAAGCTCATCTTTCTTTTCATGCTCATATTCCCAGTTGCCTCTTTCATCGAGAACAAAATTTCTGGAAAAATCGTAAGTAGTGCACTCCACATTTATAGCAAATTATGTTTCAAATATTTTCCAAAAGGACGGAAAATGTTCATCCACCAATGAAACGATTTTTGTCGACAGACTCGTAAGTTGAACTGCGCACTCCCTGCAAGACAAGAAATAATTCATTCAGGACGGAAATTTTTCAATCACTCTTAACACTACTGAGACAATGGAAAATACCACGGAGACAACGGTACTTCAAGAAACAAATGGAATTTCTTTGTGGAGCAATTTTACGTCACCGGGTCGATTAACATCCACAATTATGGCTCTTGTCATCTTTCTGATTTGTATCCTAATGTAAATTCATTTTTATACATGGAAAATTCTTTTGAATATTATCAGGTGCTGCTTGATGTGCTTCGGTGTGAGCTTCTCAATATACCTAGGCGTTTCCAAGATGCTACGGTGGTGCTGCAAAAAGTCAACTGCTGTCAAGAAAACGCCAGAAAAGATTTAAGATGATGAACTAAATCTTGATTTCAAATATATTTCTTTTAATTTTGTAAAATACTTGTCTTCGTCAGTTTTCGCTTCTATGACCTGGTCTCTAGACAGATGAATAAATAAAATAATCACTTCGAACAGCAATTCTTTGAGCAAATCAAGATGTCGACCAAAAAATCCGTTTTAAACCTCAATATGTGTTCTCGGCTTCTTATATCTTTTCTTTATCGTTAATTTTTCTTGAGAAATTTTAAACTGAAAAGCACAAGGTTGCCTACTGTAAGACTCTACTATTTTTACATTTAATAACCTCCAGATGGTCACAGACCATGAAAAAACTTTAATCCTGCCAATTATTTTGTTCACTTGCTAATTATCTTTTCCACACAGCTACCTCTTCTAGTTTGGCGTCCTCTCATAAAAGTCTATAGTATGTCTCAAGAATATTATGCGTTTCCAAGGAAACGCACAATTGGAAATGAAGGTAAAGAAGTTTTCGTAGAACTAGTCGGTATGAGAAATTCGAAAAATTCACTTGCGTCCTACTTTTGAAAAAATGCATCATAGAAGTGGAAACGCTGAAGCAATAAAAGTTTGTTACAATAATAAAATAAGGATAAAATTAGAGATTTTATTTGTGAAGAAACATAAACAGAAGAGAAGAAGTAATTAACTTAGTCATTTTTTGGCGTTGTCAGTGTGGGTAGTCATTTCTATCATAGATTCTGTACCAAACTCTGAGTCATCAATGTCGAGGCCTCTCATGTAGCGAACAGTGTCGTGACCTCTGGCTCGATAAGCTCCCCGAATAAGACGAGAAGCATTCTGTACACGTGGTCGCAGATAAATGCTGCAAGAGCGAGCGAACACGATCCCGGCGCTGAAATCAAGATTTTGATGATTATATGTATTGGTGAGATGATAGATATACCTAAGGACAAGAACTGCCAGAAAGAGAAAAAGGATGTGATAATGAGGCACGTCTTGTTTCATTCCGTCGGGAGGTCTCATGCTCTCCCAGATGCTTCCATAAGCGTCGGATCTTTCCAGAAATTCACCAGCAACTGCAGCCGGAAAGGAAAGATTGAATAGAATGAGGGAAATGAATGGTTTCCGCATTGTCCTGAAATGAGAATAGGGATTTTAATCAGTTCAAAACATCTTAAAAGGCACAACAACATTTCTAAAGCTTCAAATAACAGAAAAATACCAAACGAACATCTTCTTATATCTCAAAGTTGATTGATTTAAGTTGATACCTTGAAAAGTTCGCGAGAGGAGAGAGGAGATAGCACGAGTTAAACTCAAAAAGAGAAATCAGATGTCAGGCTCATTAGAAAGAAAGGGGGTAGCAGACAGTGTTACCAGGGTAACAATATGTTAGAAGAGAGCCTTCAGAGAGTAGATGAACTAGAAAATTCGAATCACATCACTCTTGTTGTCTCGAAAAGTCTATCATTACCGCTTGTTTCTCAGTAAACCTCACGATTTTGAAGAGAAGTGAAGCTAGCAATTTGTGAAATTGCGTAGGAGTGTTTTAAGTGATAGTTAGGACAAACAACCAAAACTAAAGCATGGTCTTCTATGAAGTACATCTACAATTAGACCATCGTCAGTATATTAAGTTTTTAGAAACACATTATTTCGAAATCATAAAGAATGGGATTAAAAAAATGAAAGCAGAGATAACTTTCACCCGAAAAGAAGGATCAATGAATCATTTTAAAAGAAGTGTATAGTTCATTCAAAAATTCTTAAAGTACACAGCACTCTGACGATTATATCCAAACATTATTTTGTTTTTTCGAACTCGGGAACTTGAAAATGCTGTGAACTTCAACGTTAAAGTTCATTATTTTATCATTGGGATTATGTGTTCAATTATTCGAAAAATCAATTGATCATCAAATTTGGAATTGTTTTAATTTTTCAAAAAGTTCCAAAATTATACCGCAGTGCCACTGAACGTGGGTCGTAATAAGTGAATACTTTTATCACCTGAATTTCCTTTACCGTAAGGATTCATCAATCAATTCCTTGACGTTTTTCCATTATACTCTTGAATTTGTTTCTCATCCTCTTTTCCTTATTAGCATCATCTGAACTTGTCTTGACTTCAACTTTACACAAACCCTATCACTAACAACCCGCAACTTTTACTGGCCGTTTCTTTCTGCAAGAATAAACTATGTGGAAACGGTAGCTAGGAATGCCCCAACATTTTTGCTCCTTCTAATTCTTTTCAAAAATTTTTTTGTGGAGCCCGGTTCTAAACTTTTCTCTTCGGAAGGATTAAATGTGTTTCACTTTGGTCCGTCGCGTGAGTTTGCTCGTTTTATGGACGTATCTTCTTTTTTGCATTGGAACAAAATGCAACATTGAAAAAATTCTAATCCATCTTCTTTCAGTGTGGTCCTTGAGAACTTTTTTTCGCTTCACTGACCATGAAAAAAAGAAACATAAAAACGTTTTCGAGCGGGATGACCAATGGTCTTTTGCGTGATACTCAGAAACTTTGTAAACATTTTGTATGGAATGTTAAATGAATTTTTCGAGAAAAGAGAGAAAGGAGAAAGTTCGAAAACGGATATCTGCCCATGGTTTCTGTACACTGTAACCAATGCAGAATCAACTTCGTGAAATGGAAACACTATAGATAACTTGTTCGGTCTGTTCATTGATGCTGTATATTGAATAATTTGACTGAGACCAAAAGCAATGCACTGTAAACACTATTATAAAACGTCACTCAAACTGTCAACTCGAGCTCTTGTATCTCTTTTCTTATGAGAAGTATTAAAAACTGGTCAACAGATAAAATGTTGCAAACGTTATGGTAAACAATTTGTCTGTTTATCACTTTTTGATAGCTTTGACAGGAATTGAGATATATGAGCTCAAAGTTAATGGCCTGGGTGACGTTTTATTAGAGTCTTCACGGTACATACATAGTGAAATTTGGAATTCTGAAACAGAATCATAAAAATTTTTGATCGCACCAAAAAGTACCTGATTTGAAAACACCTGAAAAGTTCATTTTCATAATTCACATCTTGTTTCCATGTGATGTAACCAAAAAGTGTCGTAAATACTGAAAAAAAAGCGTAACTATCTTCATCTGGTCTGTACAAAAAATGTAAAATATATAAATTTGAAAGCCTTGATCAGAATTTCAAAGCTATCAGCAACTGAAAAAATGAAAGCATTGTTTCTACTGATCCGGTACATACAGTTTTGCTTCTTAAAAATTCCAGGTTTTAGAGTACTTTACACCAAACCGAATTTAAACTTTGAAGAATGCTTCGAATTCCATTACAGAGACCGATGTTTTCTTGTCAAATATAAAAACGTGGAACCTATTTTTCAATCGAATTTTTTGAAATTTCAGAAAATCAAGTTTTCCATATGAATTTGTGTGTATATAACAACTTTTAAATATTTCAGAAGAAATTTTAAAGTAGAACACACTTTATTATTTTTTCATTTCATGTGATGCAAATCGAGAGGTAATAAAATGACAGTGAGGTAACAGTGAGAAAGAGGTAACTGTGGTGTAGAGGTAATAGCGGGAGGTAATCAAAAATAATTTTAATAGAGACGAGTTTGCAAAAATTGAACGAATTAAACTAATTGTAGAGAGAGAGAAGTGGGAATGAGAAAGCTAATAGGTCGAGTTCATGGATTATTACATCGTGCTAGTTAAGTTTCCATACAGGTCTTCTGGAGCTTCTCCTCTCTCTATTTCTTGCCAGATCAATTTGTTGCATGAGTCGCCAGTGTTGCAAGAACACGATTTGTGAAAAATCCCTGCTCGTTTGTCGACCTGAAACAAAAATTTGAATGGTCAGAATTCATTCCTCGGAACTCACGTGCAACCGGCAATCGGTTTTGGTACCGTTAGCTACTGTGGTATTTTCTCCACCGTACCAAACCTCATCGTAGTACCTCCCGTAGTACTTGACACAGGTGGTGAACTCCGTGTCAGTCATGGATGCTTTGTACTTTCTGCCTTCCCAACATTTCAGGCCCCCGACAGCATTCAGAGCGAAGACAAGAAAAATACAAATTCCTAATTTCATGTCTTTCTGAAATTTCACTTTTCAATTTTTTAAAAACGAAGTTTCAAAAAAAAAAACAAAGAAATACAAAGCTCTAGGAAAGAAAAAGAAGAAGCAGGAACTGAAGCATTCCATAGAACCGGCAACATTTTATACTCTCCATTCGCTCCGCCCCTTTGTGGGAGAGCTCCGCTCTTTTTTCTCGAAAAAAAGAGAACTGGGTGCGTCTTGAGGACTACGAACTCAGGAAAAATTGGAAAGAGAGATGAAGCATTTAGTCCGGATCTGAACAACGGTCACCATATTTTTCACAATCAAAAACCTACGTGAAATAAGAATATCACACTTTGACCTCGATTGTATACTCTGAAATTCTCAGCAAAGTCTAAAAATTCTAAAGTTATTTTCCTTTACTTCAAAATTGACTACCACCTCCTAAAAAAGTGAATAAGATATACAGTACCGGTCAATCAGATATACAGAAACGTGTTCTACAGTTGATTTTGATTATTCTCAGGAGATCGGAGTTTGACTTTCACGGTTACGATCGCTTTGAAAACTTTGGAGGGTGATAAACTGACCTAGATTGAAGAAATTGCACGCACAGAATTTTTTGAAAACCCAAAAAAGTAACTAAGAACGGTAGCCTGTTAAGGAATGGCAATTATCTTATACGTAATTAGCTCTGTTTTTAGCTCCGACAAAATGGGCGTATCACGTTTTTTGGAATGAAAGTTTTGATAGGCAACATTCGAACCAATGATTTTTGAGATTTCACTCTTTTGCTTTTCTACTATAACTTTAAGCCTGACTAGTCCTGCATGATTTACTTTTTTTTTAATTTTCACGCCCATTTATTGGAAAAAATCATTGCGAACATATGAGAAGAAAAAGAGATCCGAAAAAGTTTTGAGAGATGAGATTATTGGGATTTTTTGTTTTGAAGTATAAAATCAAAGAAAAAACACGAATTTTTGACGGGTGCATGAGATCAAGAGAATTCGGGAAACAGTTTTGTAGTTGCTGATAGAAAACGAATATATTTTGGCGATGGTGAAGAGGAAAGTTGACGATGGTGTAGTTTTTTGTGGGCGGGATAAATGAAAATAAATTTACAGGAGACAGGATAAGCAAGCTCTCGGTGCTTAATTTTGCCCACTCCTTCGGAAGGTGTTGAGAGGAATTCGTTCTTGATTCCCACCGACGCCAGTGTCATCGTTCTGTGCCTCGAGAGCAGGAAGGCAGCATCCTCCTGGACGACCGCAGCACCCGTACTTGCGCATGACGTAGTCAACAACGAATCCAATCCTGAAATCGATAACTGTGATCTTCTGATGAACTAAAAATTCAAACTTACAGAAGAAGCGAGACCAGAAAGACAAAGAAGAAGATCACTGGATGGATGTTGAAGAAGAAGCTCGCTGACGCGTCCATCTGAACGAAAAATACTTTATTTGAAATTAGTGCAAAACAAGCAATGTGAGGACGTGAGGACGTGATAACACAAAGACAAAAAAAGTAAAAAGCGAAAAAAAAGAAAAGAAAAATCGAGTAGTCCTCAGGATATGAACCAAGCAATTGATAGTCGACTGATGTGCTGTGCAAATTCTCGAACATGTACTGAATCCGCATCTAACAACTCTGAAACTGCAAAATTTGCAATCTCAATGCTGTTAGTTACGAATTTGAAGCATCCGTTCGTCAAACACGCAATTGGAAATACATTCACATTTCTCACTGTGATCCTCCTGAAAGAAAGACTGTCACTGCACAATATTCGAGTTTAGAGCTCACCAAGTATAATAGTCCTGGGCGGCACTCGTCCGCTTTCCAAATCTTGAGGTACAATCGCTTTCTCAGATCTTCTGAAGCGTTTGAAAACGTGGTTTTTCTGACTAAACCAGCCAATGAGTGCACTGGTAACCAAAACGACAGCCCAGATGATGTAGGCCGGCAAGACGTTGGGGACCTCCAGAATTGGTTCCATCCGATAGCTTACCTTTCGCTTAAATTTGGGATTTAAATTAGATTAGGCAGAAGCTATCAAAGGTATCAAATGGAACAAAGTGACCAAATGAGTTTAAAAAGAGGAACAGATGAGGTGCTAACAAATGGAACATTTTATTTTTGTGTGTGTATGCAAGAGGGATACAATGGAAACATGGAAATGTTATCGGTCAAATGGTCGGAAGAGAAAACAGTAAGGTTTTGACAGTTATTAATGTCAATTGTCAAGTGGTTAAGGGAGCATGGTAAAACTACGATAGTTTTGAGCGAGTATGGAAGGATTCCACCATTTAATTTGAAAACTATTCTCAGAAAATTTGGATTTTCAGGTGGATTTTCATTGTTGAAAGCCATAACTGCTCTCAGCTAGAACCTATAAAAAATTTTTGGTAGGAAAGTTTGTAAATTTTTCATGTTAGTTTTCGCAATGAGAAATTTCTAAAGACTACGGAAATCTTTTTCCCTAAGTTTCGAGAAAATCACGGGAAGTGGTATAGCATAGAAACGTCTGTAGAAATTTCAAGCGTCAAATTGTAGAAGAAGGCGCCACAGGATACTGTAGAGACGATGTAGAGAAAAAGACGTGGAGAAATGTTGAAGACTTAAAACATAATGTGTATATAGTTATGTTGGTATGTTCCATATATTTTGTTTCCATTGTTGGGTGACCATTCTGTAATTTTCAGGATTGGAATTGTCATTGCGATCGTTTGATGGGCGTTTATACTTATAGAATTACAGAGCGAAAATGTGAACTGAAAAAACAACTTTTTGAGAAGAAAATTAAACTGAATAATTATTTCGAACTTTCTGGTTAAATACAATTGTGTTTGATTTTTCCCATCTCCAAAAATTTTTCAAGAACACATTTCCAACTGACAAGGGAACCATGTTTAGCCTTCATCTCAGAATTTTTTCTAAATTTGCTCATTTATAGTTTAGAATACGGGCTTTAATGTGATGTATTTGGTTTTCTGCACAAATTTCTAGAGGTCGAGAAAATTCCATCTGAAAATTGGCTCTTTTTTTGCTCTCCTCCCTCCCTTCCACTTTCCCCCCTTTCCTCTATGCATTTTCCACTGTAGAAGAAACGAGCAACAGTGGCCGAGTGGATAGTGGGAATGAATTGGAATCACAAGATTGGGGTTCGATTCCGTCATTGTCCATTTTCTTTTTTCTTTTTTTGTCTTTGATGTTGGAGGAAGAATTTGCGTTTTTCGACAATAAGAATTTTGTTTGCTCTATTATTAGAGTAGGAAAAAAGCTCGAAAAAGATAATTTCTGAAAAATTCTTGAAGCACTGCCGAAAAGTCTTATCCTTATCCCTTATATATCCTTATCTATTCAAAATTTCAGTCAAAATCCGCCGATTTGAACAAACTGGTTGCGGAACTGTGATAAATATGTCAAGAAGTGTGTAAATCTATGTGTTCACAAGATATGAGTAGTGCTAGTGGATGATTTTCGAAGGGCTATGATTCATAGAACTTTCGGAAGAAATCACTTATTTGGGATTTAAAAACGGATATAGGCTACAGAATTTTGTGAAAAAACTTATTTTATCATTTTTATGCGTTTAGAATTCATTTTAGCACATTTGAAAATTTTTCGAAATTTTGAAAATTTCGCAATGGCAAAATTTTTTCAAAAAATTGTTTTTCTGAAAAATGAGGAAACTTTGTCAGATTGTAAAGAAACTTTTAAAATTACGATTCACATTCAAAAAATGTTGAAAAACACTCATTAAGCCTTTCAAAAACTCACTCCAAAATTGAGAAATTAGTACTGAAATCACTTAAACAGCTCATAACTCGACTTCTGGAAATTTGTGCAGAAAACGAAATACATCACGAGAAAGCCCGTATTCTAAACTATAAATGAGCAAATTTTAAAAAAATTCTGAGATGAAGGCTAAACATGGTTCCCTTGTGAGAGACTTTGTGGACCAGAACTAAAAAGTGCATAGGCACATGCAAAAAGCAACAAAATAATCACCTTGTTAATAGTTGAAAAACTGAGCGGTGTCCTTGACAACGTCGTAGTCAGTGTAAGCTTTCAAGCCGTGCTCGTCTTCGAGCTTGGAGACATCCAGAGAGACACAGTTTGGTCCTGGAACAAATTCCTCGACGGCTTTCTTGGCATTCTCCGTCTTTGGGAAGGTCTCCCGGATGAGAGTGATGATGAGAACCAAACTGAAAAAAGGTCACATAACAGAATTGAAGCGGTGAAATGGGTGTCAAACAGAAATGCGCTCCAGATGAAAAGAAGCATGAAGTAGATAGACTTGACGATGTCCATGTTGATGTAGACCATTGTTGTAGAGAATCAGCGGTCGAGGTGGTTACTTACCAACACAAACTTAATTCAACTGATTAGGGACAAGGCACGTACAGAAAGGGACAGAGAGATATGATCATCGGTGTGAGATACCGAATAATGTATCGAACAAAAAATTAAGCAGAAATCAAAAACAGAAATCGTGTTTTATTGATGAAACGGAAAATTTTAGTGCAAGCTTGTAGAAAACGTAAAAATAGTGAAGAAGTAGTGAAAGCAGTTGAAAGCCATCCTGATTACTGTAACATAAAGTCGAAATTTTCGTTCTAAACATAAATCGCGTGTAATATAAAAAAATGGCCCAATTGTTGAAAACAAAGTGAAACAAATTGCGATTAATATATGTAAAGGAGGTGGGACAGCAAAAAAATGTCACGGCTTTCATGAAGGTCATCGATTTACGGCCTTTATGGCAACTGCGTAGCTTAGTAGTCAGAGGAGGTAACCCCATAGTTTCGCTTACAGTTATTTCGTCGTCCCAATAAGCTTGTTCAGACAAAATTAAATGACCATTTTGTCTTCTGGTGTCCCACCCCCTCCAATCGCTCTCTAATCTATTATTTCACTAAAGCGCCGAATCAAAAATTAATTTCAGCTGAAAAGCGAATCAGTAGAAAACTTTTTTTTTAAAGTCTTAATACCGTTGTTTAGCGCTTAATTTTTAACCCATTCCCTGACAATCTGCCACCCCCTCTAATTAAACTGACCTGTGATCCTTAAACTTCCCGAATAAGACGTCGAGAAGCTTCTAAGTTTCTCTCCTGATCTCCAACCACGAAAACCGATTGACGCGAGGTTGCTGCATGACGACGCTGCTCTTCAGATTGGCGTTTTGCGTTAACTGCTTGTTTCGCGAAGCAAATGACCCAGGAGACGTCAGCAATATACAAGGCACTGAAAGTCACAACTGTGAAACTATAATTTACTCAAGTGTTTTAAAATTACACAATGACTCCCCAGAAGAGAGCCAAAATCACGAGAACCAAGACAGTCCAGGTTGGCATGGTGTTGTCTACGACCACGAACATGCTAAATAGTGATACGTCTGAAGGAAAGAGAAAAGAACATACCAAAAGTAGTTAGTGGCATCACAACCATTCAGAAAATAGAGTTAACCAGGGTCCCTAAGAAATGCTATATACATAGAAGTTTTATTTTGAAAGATTCTCAAGGGGAGGTTTGCAAAGAGGGAGGGATTGGAAAGGTATAAGAAGATAATTAGTTGGGTGACTCTGGAGAAGAGATAGGGGACTTGTGGGTGGGGAAGATGCAAAGTCACATGAAATACTAATTATGGGGCAGAAGAAAATATGAAGTATAGTCAGGTTGAAGGCCCTATGTGCGAAATTAAAAGATCAAAATGGCTCAGTCGGAGCATCTATACAGATGGAAAATTGGAATTTAGGGGAGGGGCTAGTAGGGAGGATACCTGAGAAGGAATTAAGGGTGAGGCTCTAGCGGGGGTTGAAATCTGTAAAGGAAATTTGTACAAAAAAAGTGATGAAATATTTACAAAAATTTCAAACAAACAACTGTGCTGATTGAAAATCAAGGATTCAAATGAAATATTTGACATGAGAAACAAAATGATAATTCACGAGGTTTATCTAGTAAACTTCTCATTTGAAATCAACGATTTCCCACCAACACTAATAGAAAAAGTTCCATGCGTAAAGAGTGAAGAAGACCCGTTTTTTGGTGAGATCCATGTTTGTGCCAGTTTTTCTACTAAACGATGCTTTAAAAAATTTGCATTTTGACCTACTCTGCCTCACCTTCATCATACTGTGGAGCATCGTTCCTCAAAAATCATCGACCCGGACTTTATCAGTGTAGTCTTTTGCCATGTTTCATGTTTTGGATCCGCTGCTTTTTTGGATGATTTGTTTTTCCGAGGTGCAGCATTTTGAGATGGCCTGGCGTTGAGAATAGGTGTTTCTTTCGTTTTTCCACAGTTGTTGAGAATGGGAGTTTCCTGCATCTCGATTTCCTCGTCACTCTCCGGAGGATGAATTTGAATTATGACACGTGGATGAATCACTCGATTTGGAGTTGGTTTTGTGACTGGAGCACACGTTGGAACCGCCACTGACACCTGTTGGTAGTGACCCATAATCCGGTTCATCTCTCCTTCCTGCACCGGGAACGCACAGAAAAAGAGTCGTTGAAGAATGATGCATGCACTGAAAATTGAATATTTCACACAAATCACAGAGAACGAAAAAACTCCAAAGTACCAAACAGAAAGAATAGTCACGATAACGACAAGAGCAGCGTATAAAAAAATGGGATGCGTCAGAAAATCCAACATCTGGAATGAGTTATTAGGGCACACACACATACAATGGACATTGAAAAAACCAATAGATAGTAAACCACGGACAGAGCAACCGTGTAAAACATTATTAATGGGCGACAAATTTGTTAACATTGAAATTTTATCACACAAGAGTTAGGAATGTATAATGGTTTTGTTTTAGAGTCAGGTAGGCGACTTTTGGAATCGAGCACCGCCGGATATATAGCGGATGCTAATGAAAAAAAAAGCGGATGCCCTTTTCATTTTTTTTAAGCCAAAAATGATAGAGAACACCTACAGGAAATTGGTCTAGTGAGAGCGTTGGGGGTGACTTTTGAAAGTCAAAAATACTTTGTTCGATTCCTCAAATCAAACACCTAAGCTCTGAAACAAAGTATATCATGCATAAGATGTTGTTAGCCAAACTGCTTGCGTGAAGGAACCACATTAATGGGTCTCAGTGCCGTTTGAATGGTCCGGAGCCAACATTTCGATCACCTCCATTTCCGGATCAAACACAATGATGGTGCTTCTGGTCTCCACGGAGATTTCGATATCGATTGGGCGCTCAATTGGGCGTTCCATTGGACGCCAAATTGGGTGATCTGCCCCATAGTAGACTGGATTGCATCCCTTCTCGGTACAGTATGCGTACTCGTCGAAGAACCAGAGAACGCTGGAAGGCATCAATAGATGAAAGAGATAGGGCAGCATTGTTAGGCATCATGCAAAAAATAAAAAAAAGGTTTAAACTCACGCAAGGATTCCAAGAATCATGACGACAGCAATACCGATCAGAAGAGTGAGTTGTTTCGAGTTCAACGACATCGCCTGGAAGAATGAAGTTGGGAATGTGTCGAAAAGTATGGGACAAGCAAAGCGAACAAAAGCCGAAATGATAAAATGCAAAAATAAGGAAGCGGAACTGAAGAAACTCAAAAAAATAGAGATAATTTGATTACTTGAGATGGATGAACAGAATCCTGAAACAGGATCAAAGCGTTTTTAGGAGATATCGGGAGAATAGAAGAAGAAGTAATGACTTCTGGAATTTGAAATGTAAATGATATAAATTCCCATAAACTCATTTTTTGGGCTTTCGCCCGGTGCAGTGTTCAATCATTATGTAGAAGTTGACATACAGTACCAGAACTATTCAAATTTGAGTTTGAACACATCACAAATCTTCACATTTGCACACTTTCAAACGCTGATTTCAGAAACAGTGGTGTTCTTCTTTGTTTGACTCGTTAGGTTCTTCTCCTCTTCCCGTGATATCTGAATTTCTTTATCCAACTTCTTAGCTTCTTCGAAATAATTCCGTGGTCGCTCCAAGCAATAAAGGGAGACTTCACAGGTGACAAAGACACTGAAGGAAAAGTGCAAACTACAAAAATCAAGCTCAGAAGTACTCACATCACGATAGACAGGAGAAGAGAAAGGCAGATAATCACGTTGACCGCACTAATCTCCAGTTTGTCCATTTGAAAATTTAAACACCTAGATTGCATTAGGAAAAATTTTGAAAAAGTGCAAGAAGATAATAATTCTCGGTATTTTTTAACCGATAAAATGAGAAAAAAAAACGTTTGAAAACCTTTTTAACGAGCAGGAAAATGTTTTTTTTGATGAAATGCAAAAAAAAAATTATCCACGAATTGTTTTGGGTTGACAAAACTAGAAATATGCATTCCTTTGTATTGCTGGAAATTAACCAGTTCTACAAAGGTGGAACTACAAACTCACAAGAGTCAAATAGAAGTGAAGCTACCACCAGCACGAATGAGAGTAGTGGTATCAGTATCCCGCTGGAAATGTGCTGCAACTTGAGCAGCGCGTGCGTGACGACGACGTCTAATGATTGGATCGATAAACGCGGTGTAGACGAATCCACTGGAAGGAGTTCTAATTTCGCGATACCAGTATGGGGTATCTTACAGGCATGCTACAATGGTGAACACTCCAAGGACCAAAAGTAGCCAGAGAAGGAAATCAGTGAAGAAGACACGTGGGCGACTCATGAGGATAATCATCGTAAAACTTCTAAATTAAAAAAAAACGGCCAGACACAGATAACAAGACATTTGAAGACTTGAAAATATCTATTGGCTGTGAAACCAATGTGGTAGCAAAGAGAAAAAAGTTGGAAGGGTGTGCTTCCAAAAAAGAACCATGTTATTTTGAACCATATCATTATATGCAGAAGGAGAAGCAAAGAGAGAATGCGAAAAAGACACTTCACCACTGACGTGGCAATGCAGTCGGCTCACATCAAGTGTGAGCGGAGATTCGTTTCGACCGAGAATCTAAACTGGGAGAAGAAAGAAAGAATGGATGGAAAAAGAAAGCGATAGAATAAGAAGTCCATTTTCCGAGGATTTCAGTGATGGCGGAATTGGCAGATAAATAGTTTGAAGACGGGATTTTGGAAATTGGGATTTTAAAATAGCCAGTCGTCAATCTGTTGCTTGGTGGCTTCGAAGAAACGAACGAAGAAGTCTTTTGGGAAACTGTAAAGGTTTTGCTTGTTTTTAATAGCGTATTGGAAATTGAATGATCAGAATTTTTTAAATTTTCTAAAAACAATTTTGAACATTTTGAGTTTGAAATTTCAGAATTCGAAATTCCTAAATAATTCTATTTTCGGTTTTAATTTCAAATTTTTTAGCTCACTTTTCGATTTTTTCCTAACACCTGAAATTGGTATAAATTGGGTTTTTTCTCTAACTTCTCTCGATTTTGAATACTTCCCATCATGAATATTTTTTCTACATCAAATGATTTTTCAGAGGCCCACCCTATATGTGCACTTCGAGTTTAATTATCTCGGTTCGTTCAAAAAATATCAAAATATTGTAAACTGATAATTTCTTAAATAAAATGACCAACGCTTTATCAGTTGACAAATTGTTGATATCTTTTGCAGGAACTCGAATTGTGACTCAAATTTCACATATAGAATTGAGCTTCTATGACTTCTATGAGCATTCACGCTATTTTTCTCTCAGAATAACAATTTCATAAATGGGTTTAAAATATTAAATTGATTACATATTTTGAAAAGAATAAGATCAAGCTGACATCTCGGCCGAAAATTCTTGAACTACCAAAAAATGATCAGAAGACGATATTTTCGGTGCCCTTGCTACACAACTATTAGGTTGGAAGGAAAGTAACTGTCCATTTTTTGATTCGTGAATAACACAAAAACCAGACTAATCCAAGATTGACACTATGTACCGTCGTGGTCCACAACATGTTGCCAACATTCAGGTGATTTGTGGATACCATATCTCCAACAGTCAGCTAGCTGTGAATCAAAGAATTCCTAAAAAGCAGTTTTTATCTCATCGACAGTGTAAAATTATTTTTCCTCCGGGTGGCATTGTATATATCCAAATAACCAAAAATGAAAGCACCAAATCAGGAGTTTAAGGAACTTGAAGGGCTTTTCAGCTAAGGCGGCTTAGGACTGAATTAGCTTTTTTTAAATACCTCGAGATCCTATGTTTCACGGAAAGTCAAGTAAGTCCTGGACCGCTTCAGCTGGACAGTTCTTCTTTGCGCTTCCTTAAACTCCTGATTTGGCTCTTCTATTATTGGTTATTCGGAAATAGGCAACGCAGTCGCGAGGGAAAATAATTTACACTGAAGATGGGATTAAAAACTGCAATGCAAAATATATTTATTTGCACCTAGCTGGCTGTTGGAGGGATGGTATCCACAAGTTACCTGAATGTTGGCAACATGTTGTGGACCACGACGGTACATAGTGTCAATCTTGGATTAGTCTGGTTTTTGTGTTATTCACCAATCTAAAAATGGACAGTTACTTTCCTTCCAACCTAATACAATCCTGTGTTTGACTATGTAATCCTATTTTTGTTTTCAATTGATACGATTTGTATACATTTTTCAATGTGTTCAAATTTACCCAACGGCATAGGTAGCAAAGACCACACTTGTCACTGCGAACCCAATAAGAACGTTCTTAAAAGTGCGAAACGTATCAGTTTGAACAAATTCGGCAATTTTCGATCGTAGCTTGTAGATCAGGAAGACGGTTACCGGGATGCAACTGAAAATGAAAATGTGGTCTCATAGAAAATATACTTTTTACACAAACTTCATCAAAACCGAGATCGAGTAGATTCTGGTTGTACGGAATGGATTTTTGGTGGGGTCCGACAAATCGAAGATGTACAGAGACAGAGCCTCGCGGAACAAAATGCTTGTCAGAATGATGATGGTGATCATTGGAAATGCTGAACAGTATGAGATTGAAATTGAAAATTTTCATAGTTTTTTACTTTGATAGAATTCTCGATTTGCTTCTTGTTCCTGTTGTTGAAAACGGCGGAGCTCTTCTGGGGACGCTCCCTGATCGGGTTCGAAGAATCCGGACCATGTCTTGTTGATCACGTAACATGCGCTACAAATTTTCTATTCACATTGTATTATTAATAAGAACCTACAGGGTGATAACGAACAAGACGAGGAAAATAATCGCAAAAATTAGAAAATTGTCCCATCTTCCTCCGTAGTGTTCTTCTGGAAGAGGACCAATCTGAATTTGAAAAAGCTTCATTTTGTCTATATTTGTATACTATTACGATGCGTTTGGGTGTAACGTCCACCTTCATGGGAGTGCACTGGGCTGCTAACAAGGACAGCATCAGGAGGAATCTTATCTTGAAATTCATCATTCCTTCTGTAACTGTTATAATATTAAAACAAAAAAATCGAAAGAATTAGAAATAAAAATGAAATATATCATTGATGGGTCTGGCGCAAAAACGAATAAATCCGTGCCATTGCTAATAAAAATAGCTCTGCAGAACGAAATTTTGAATTTTTGAATAATCAAAAATATGGGCATACCAATGTTCTTATTGAGGCCCATTTTGATATTCTTTGAAGAAACTGATATACCGTAAAACCTCTAATAGACCGACACATGGATCGTCCACTTTGAGCCTATATATCTCATTTTCTGTGAAAGATATCAAAAAGTGGCTAACAAGTAAAATGTTGCTGATATCCTGGTGAACATTTTACTAGTTAGTTACTTTTTGATATCTTTCAAAAGAAGTGAGATATATAGGCTCAAAGTGGACGATCCGGGTGTCGGTCTATTAGAGGTTTTACGGTAACTAGGCTTTGAAAAGTTGGCTATGATCTATTATATTTATTTGGGTTTATTCTAAAAAAGAACCTGGAAAAAAGATAATCGAATACATTTCAGGGTAAATGCTCTATTATTGAGTGCACCGAGATCTGTGGGTTATGAGAAGGCAAATGGGCGGAGTCTACAAAAACCAAAGACGGAGAGGAGAAGAGAAAAAAGAGCGAGGTACCAAAAATTCAAATCAAATAAGTCGTGAAATCAATGGCGTCACTATTTTTGGGCAACAGAACTACCGTACCCCTAAAGAAATGGAATTTAATTGCCTGAGCAATAAAACTAAATTGCTTCTTCAGAAAATCTTTTTGGTGGCTCTCTTAGAAATGTGGGCGGAGCCTTACAGCCAAGATTGCTTGAAGGCAAAAAGAGCCAAAAAGGAAATTGACATCTGACAGGAGACCATCTATCACATTCGTTTCTTGTGGGATACTTTAGCCAGAAAGATGATGAAAAAAAAACACAGGAAATTCAGAAACAATTTTCCTACATCGAGATTTCAACTTCAAAATCTTTTCTAAACTCGCTGCTCAAAACATTTTTTGCCTAAATTGACACATTCCAAAAACAACAGTTGTCCTGGGCATTTCCAATGGCAACCAGCAGTCGCGAGATGCAAAAAAAGTCTGCAAAAAATTGGAAGTCGTACATTTTTCAACATGAATTACAAAATATGAAAACCTTGAGCTGATACAGAGCCTTCTTTTCACACTTTTCCAAATAAACATTTTCTGAAAAAAAAAGAAAAATTGAAACTGATTTGAAACCGTACTCTAGTTGTGTTTATTTCTCCTCGAGTTAACATAACGATTGGGCAGATAATACCATTTCAGAGCCTCAAAAATTGCCGATCACTACTACCGTATGATTACCGGCGCTGTATATCAATCATTTTCCAAATGCTTCCTCTGTCTACCGGAGGGTGTCCACGTCGATAAGAATGAGACATTCGTACAAGAGCACAAGAATTTTTCACAATGATTCAATTCATGGTTATCACGATTATGGCAGGGTCGCTTGAATAAACCTAAAAAACTGCAGGAATTGTGATAGAATGGCTCCCAGACGGGAACCATTTTTCAAATTCGATAGTCAGAGACCTTGCTTTCACTGGTAATACGGTATCCAACGCTTAACTCAAGCATTGCCCTGATAGCCTTGAAGCGATTATTAAACCTTCTGCACAGATCAGTTCGTCGCTGACTACCTTTTCTGAGAAGCCTATCACACTATGCTAACCTGCAAATCTCAAAAGCGTTCCAAGAAAGGCTACCGTAATCTTGAAGAAAACTAAATTTGGAGAAAAAAACAAAAAGAAAAGAAGGAGAAGAAGAGCTAAATTGTCAAGTGCTGTGAAAGGGGCGGGGTTTCAGAGGTGGCTCGAAAAGAGAATATCAACAGAGCCGTTAAAGCGAGGAAAAGAGAAAAAATGAGAGAGAAAGCGAATAGTGAGAAACGACTGACAGAGAAACGACTGAAATATGTGCTCAAAAAGAGTCACATGGTTGAGAGACCTACAGTACCCCATTGTATGCCAGCTGGTTTTCTACAGATCTGTATCCTGTTCGACTGCCTCGGACTGTTTTCTTTATATACGAATTGTATCAACTTCAGATAAGAAAAAAGAGTAGAGACTAGCTGAGCGTGATACATGTGTCAAGAGGTGCACAGTAGCTATAAAGCCTGTTAGAGAAAGGCTCCCAGACTTTCAGTTTTGATCAATATTGATTCTTACAAAATATCTAAAAAGGTTAACTGAGAAAATGTTCTCCATAGTATGGGGAAAATTGTATTAGTATACCTATTTTTGATATCTCATCTCTCGCGGGAACCGAGATCATCTGGGTCAAAGTTAACATCGAGGTCCTCCATAACAAGATTATAGGAAATGAGAAGGTGTTCAATTTCGAAATTGTCTAAAGGGCCTGCTGAAACTGAGAAACTCTAATTCAAGCTGAAGAAAATGGAAATGAAAAAGATGAACGCAGGATTTCTTGGAAGAAGAACCTATGGGTGAAAGAACTCAGAAGAAGCCAGAAGAAAAGCTTCTCAAAATTTCTCGATCACTGTTTACAGAACTGTAATCCAAGAGAAACAAAGAGTCAATTATAAGAAAAACAAGAGAGAAACTGAAACAATGAAGAGAAAAATGGAGCTATAAGGGCCTCTGTGAGGGGTGGAGCTCTGGTAGGCTAGTGGCTCGAGAAAGGGGCGGAGCATACAAAAAATTGGAAGAAGGTAGTGGGAGACGAGAGAACCGCGATGAAAAAGAGAGGATGAAAAGAAGAGAGAGTGGTGTCTTAAAAAACTCTGAAATCCATCATACCCATTTTGAAGGAACTACCGTAACCCTCAAATGACATCTAATGGATTGAGGGTAATAAAAGTGGATTGCATGCTTATTCTGAAATAGACTCGAAAAGGCGCGTGGGACTAATGGTTCCGATGCGTCCCAGCCGCATATCTTTGTTTTCTTTGCCTCTCTCATACTCTCATTCGAAGATGAATCGATATATGGAAAAAAGAGCTCAAGTGAGCTTGAAGGAGTCCAGAAGAATTTTCGAGAGCACTGTCGTCCATGGCATCTCCCGGAGCAACCAGAAGTCACAAGATGGGAAAGGGGGGCTCCGAAAGAAAAATGAAATGGAAGGTCGTAAATTTCTCCATTCGAATTAGCCTACGAATGTTTTTTCTTTTTTGTGGAAGGTAGATGATGTTTGTGCTTTCCTGGAAGTCCGAGCAAGGTAGACAAAAAAGGAAACTCAAGATTTATTGAGAATACGACTTCTCGAATGATGAAATAAAACCTGCCAGTTATAATTTACATCCATAAGTTTGGGAGAAAGAAATGACTTCATGAATTCCTCGGAGAGCATAATGACGCAAATCGGAGTAATTTCAAGTAATTTTTGCGTTTGCGGAATGTAGGAAAGGGCGAAAAAAGCAAAGAAAAGAATAATTACCTGAAAGTAGCATTCAGCATTTTTTTCAGGCGATTTGACAAGGGAGAAACTAGAAATCTTGGTTTGGATGAAAATCAGACTTGGTAGAACTTTATAGGCATATTTTCTGAAGTTTGAAACTTGGCATGAATCTGTTAACACAAGAACCAGTTTCAGATGAAACTTTTTACCTAACATTGATTCAGAAAAACTGAAAAATTGGTTATAAAATTTCCAAGACTTTTTTCTAGAATTTCAATATTTCTTCTTCATGTTTTCTACCTGAACTCTTGTCATTTCCAATCACATCACTACCTTCACAAGACTATAATCCCTCTCTCAGGTGTCCGTCTAGAAAATTGTCTTTGAATATCTGTTCCAACTACGATTTATCTTTTTCTCCCGAGAATCCTGTAGGCACATTCCGTGGGCTGAAATTTGTCCTCGTGATATTTTATTTATATCTGTATGCGTCTGTGGAAGATTCATTGTAGGAAGAGATCAAACGTATAGAAAATCAGGAAGAAAGTGAGAAATTAAAGAAAAAAGACACATTTACAAGAAAATCGAAAAGCAGACTATTGTCTCTGATCCTCCGGAATCAAGTAGTGGATGCGACGTGGGCGTCTTGGATAGTTACGTCTCGGTGGTCTCGGATCCTCCGGATGCTCTTCAGCATGGTCAGCTCGACGAGCTGGTGGTGTTAGATCCTCCATCATGTCGGCGACACGGAACGAAGCGATGACACTGAAGTAATTGATGTTTACTATTAAGAATGAGAGATTTCTATGCCCAATTTTTAAAAGGGCTATGTTTATTAGCGTTCTCCTTACTCACGCGACAAGAATGAAAATCTTCATAAACCAGAAGAGAGCGGTGAACGAACAAAGACGTGCATGTTCCTCCTGAGAGAACAACTTACAAATAACCGATTCGATTGATTCCATTTCTATAAGAAAAAAGAGTGAATTAAAAAAAACGAATGAAAAAAATCTCGGAGAAACGAGAATGAGGGCCATGTCGTCGTGGATGAGTCGATGAAGCAGTGAGCTCGAGAGAAGATGAATGGATAGTGACACTCCCCAACAAGTGAGAAAACAAAAAAGAGGGAAATTTTGAAAAATTACTAGGACTACGGTGTTCTACGAGTGGGTCGAATGAGAGTAATGGGTAGAGGAGATTGGAAAGGGCGTGGGACCACTGTAGAATGTATCCATCAATGTCACTCCTGAGAGTGGCTTGTTGGTTTCTTCATCAGAAAAAAAAACAGGAAATTTGAAAGCTTTGGGTTATGGGGGAAATTGAACATTTTTTGGGTGATGGATATTGTGTGGCTGTTTTATTATAGCCACAGCTTACGATAAACTAAAACGTCTAGAGAAATAGGAAGAGGGGCTGGACAAAAGTGAAAAGAGTTAGAGAAAACTACAGTACCCATTTTGACGTTTGGTGAAAAAATAAAGAAAAAAAACATAAGAAGTCAAAAATTGTGCACAAACAGTGTTGAAAGTTGTATATTAAACTTATCTCGGAAAGTTAGCTTAAGATATATTTTGATTGTTTCCCGAATAAAATTATTGTAAACTTATAGAGGATGAACCAATTAGTGTGGTTTTTTGGAGAAGTCGCAAGTATTCTCAAAATAATCAACGATTTTCCGAAAATAATTTTCAAGAAATCGTAAAAATCTTTTGTGTAGAGCCTGTAAAAGAAAGGCTCCCACAATTTCAATTCTACCTAATTTTTCGAAGCTCCGATCCGAGATAAAGTGGCTCAAAATTGAAGTAAGGAACCCTTCTATTACAGTTTTACGGTAATGTGAAAAGTCAAAAATCAATCAATTATGATTTCTCTATCTCACATGGATGAAAAGGAAGAGCCTGAGTGATCATCTTTCTAGTGAACTGAAAGTTAAAATGTTTTTATCTGTCAGCTCTGATTGACTAACGTTATTTCTAGTTTTAAATTATAAATTTCTCCTTCTCACGATTTTACGACTTCCTACCAAAAACGAGCGCCCACACATTCATCCCCCTAAAAACCCATCCTTTGCTTTCCCAATTCTCAACGACAGTCCATTAAAATGCGGCCAGAACAAAAAAAATTCTTCATCTGCCACGTCGTTAAGCTTTCCCTTTCTTCTGACTCTTCAGGCCACCGAAAATGTGCTCTGCTCTCGTACGAGCCATCTAAATGTACATTGACACGTTGAAATTGGAAGGAAGCTAGTCGACTCTCGTTTTTTTTCTTTCCTCCTCTTTTTTTGGGATACCAATTGTGACATGAAAAAGGGGGTCGGAAAAGAGCACCTAAAATGTGAATCTCAGGGTGAAATATGGAAATTGATGAGAGTTCAAAATTGAAGGAGACATATCGCCTTTTTGGAAGGCATGTGTTTCGTTCCAATTGGGTGGTGCACGTCAATTTACTCCTTCTGACGGGGAAAGTCATCCCCGAGATTTTGAAAAAGCATTAATTTTCTATAGGGTCAAGGGGTCTATGGAAAAAGGAAAAACGATGAAAGGGAAACAGTACAATCAGATGTAGGTACTATATTCGTAATATGAGGGAAAAATCTCAAAATACCAGTTTTCAAAATTGTGACATCAGAAAAAAGAAGGACTGCTCAAGTATAAAAAACATTGCAGCCCCTGAATTAGTGAATTTGTGATAACCCGAAATTCGATAATTATTAAAACAACCAGGTTTGTGTTCAAATGGTTGCTCCCCATTGAAGGGCTCATTGGGGGTCAAGAGTGCCCAACCATAATCCTTGCTTTTCCAGAAAACTGTTACCGTACTACGGTCAAACGTGAGCCTAATTATCTCGATTCCTATGAAAGATATCAGAAATGTGTCAACTGACAAGTTATTCATCATAATATCTCCAATATTTCATCAGTTGACAAACTTTTGTTATTTTTCATGAGAATCGAGATAACTGAGATCAACGTTTTTTTTTCACGGTTTGGGGCTAACGCCGGATTTATTTGAATCTCTGAACTCTTCACCTCTATTCTTCCTTTTTTTGTAGTTTTGTAATCCTATACGTACTATATTTTTCTCTTGTCCTCAATTCTTCAAACCGTTTCTGAACAGACATGGAATGTATTTGCTGTTCTAGAAAGCGGATTAAAGCTACGATTCTTCTGAAATTCGATAAATTTTTCTCTCCTCGTTCCACAAAGAAACTCGCGGAAAATTCCAAAGGGAAGCCGAAATCAAAGCAGGAACAGAGAATTCGGCAGTTCAAAATGATAAGAAAAACTCTTTCAAGCTTCAAATTTGAAAACGTATACTTAAAGCTGATTTCAAAGCGGAAAAAAAAGATTTCGTAAAAAATTTTATTTCGACATGGAAAAAGTAAACGAAAAGGTAAACGAAATGCATAAAACATACGACTTTTATGAGCAATTATTAGAGAAGGTAGAATCAAGAAAAGGAAGGAAAGATATTCCTCCGAAAAAACAATTTGTAATGCGAGTTGGCGGGACATTTTTTTTTTGTTCCGAAAGGTCTTGATATGGCAAAAAACAATGAATCCGAAAGTTAGATTCAGAGAATTGAGCAAGAAATGTGGTTAGTTGTAAAGTTTACACGTTGTTATATCTAAAAATTAATTCACTTTGAGAAATACTGAAAACTTGCGGATATATTGCAAAGTTTTGAAAAAGCAAAGATTTTCAAAATCTGGTGAGATACTAAACAGAATTGTTTTACAAGAATTTATCAAGATTTCCGCCGCAGTTATCAGTAGCTTAAAACTATCATTTTCTCTTCAACGCCTGTTTTATTTGAAACTCGTGCTCGAAAGAAAAACCTAGTCTTCCAGCAGGAAATTGTGCTTTTCTCGTTCTTATCATCATTCCGGTTCTCAAACATTGCTAAGAACCAACTTGCGTTATCAATTTTTAGCTCGATAGAAACATTGAGTAGTTTGTAATATTTTAGGAATCTTGTGTACCAACATGATGTTGCGAAATTTTCAGAAAACACTAAATGTAAAAATTTGCAAAATCTGTTCAGATAACAAGAATAATTTTTCAGCAAATTTTATATTGTTAAGATACCGTTGCTTCTTTTTGAAAATCAGAAGTTGAAGACCAATTTTTTTGGCGCTTCAATATTCAAAACTCGCGCTTAGAAGAGAAACCTAGGCCAGCAGCATAATTATTGGTTTCCTTGCCTTGCGACTTGCTTGGCTTCTGATAACTTACTCAAATCTTATTTCTACAAAAAAAGACCCAAATTTATTTTTCAATTTCTTACATTATTGTTCATTTTGTTGTCTCATAAACCATTTTTGTAATGACCGAGAATTTGCATACATTTGGGAATCGCGCTTTGTTCAAAATTGGAACGCTGCTAACTTCTGATTTGGGACAATAAAATTTGAAGGACCAATACCAACGCGTGTTCTTGACCCATTTCATTCCTTTTACCGGATTCTCGTTCGGGTTTTTTTTGTATGAAGCAGAGAGTCTGAAAAAAAATTTTTTGAATTTCCCGCCGCTGATGGAAACGCGCTCTGTTCGGACCGCGCCATTATGGGTGCGAGCATATGAGAATGTGTGTTTTGTTAACCGAAAATATATTTCCGACTCGGTAAGTATCTAAAGAATATACATAATTCCGGAATACATACGTAGTGCATGAAAATACAGTTGAAATGTTCATTTTGTTTTCAGAATTGAATCGAGATTCAATGGAAAACTAGGCCAAAGAGAATTTGCTCAATTTCGAACTCGCTGCTCACGCCGAGGAACAGCTTGTTTGCGCGCAGCTCTGTCACACCTATCTCAAATTTTTCCCAATTTTCAAGTTCGAGACTTATTTGTGAACGCCAAACTGTGGGATTCGAGTGTTTTTGGTGCAATGGATATGAACAAAATCATGGAGTGTGTCCAAGAAGCAGAATGTTTGATAACTGAAGCAGAAATGAATTTAATGGAAAAAGTGAACACTATCGATCTATTAGATGTTACTGCGAATAACACGATGGGATACGTTCTTAAAAGGAGACTTCAATGCTCCATTTATTTTTCTGTGAACAATTTTCGATTGTTCAATCCGGAACAATTCCGAGATCTTTGCTGTCGGTCTATGTACCTCGGGAAGACACGTGTAACAACACGCCACGTTGAAGACTTGATTATAAAATGGAGAAACAGTGATGAGAAATTGGGAGAAGGCGTCAAAAATATCAAATTCTTCGAGATCGAAGTTCAAGGAGGAGTCCAAAACTTTGATTTTTTAAGAGTTGGAGCGCAACCAAAAGGAAGAGTTCAGAGACCTAATAAATTCACGTGAGATTTATCGAAGCATTTTACTCAGTTTCAAGATGTTGCATTTCAGAGAATACTCTTTCGATTATGACTTCACTAACGCTTTTGATATTATTCACCAAGATGACACCCTAGCGTCACTGTCGGCAGATGAGGTTCTTGACCGAGTCATGTTTGTTGTGTGGAACCGGTAAATTCGATTATTCTATCGTTGTAATATCGGGCTAAATGATTTGAGTATTTACACTCTGTTCCTGAATTGAACGGAATTACTTCTTTCTTCTTCCGAGTGTTTTTTTTCAACTTTTCTCCCATATTCCTTCTTCTGGATTGCTTATTCTTATCCCTTTCTCTTTCCACCGTCTTTTTTTGATTATATCTTTCACTTTTGAATGTTTTTTTTTCTAAATTACCATTCAAATTGTTGCTCAGTGTAACCTATAATCCTGTTCTGTGTGTTTCATTCAAAAAAATTCCCAAGATTTTGTTTCGCTTTCCTTCTCCCGTCTTCTGGTTTTCTTTTATTCCTCCTTCCGAACCTTCAAACGTTTTTTTTCCACTCATCGATACCATGTTCTATAAATGTTGTCTGAAATGGTATTTAACAATATGAGCTGTGTTCAAATAAACCGTGATCATTTACGCTCAATGGCTAATAAGGTTCATATGGTGTCCTTCCATTAACGTTTCGTCCAACTTGCATGGCATTTTGGAATGTCCGTGAATTTTAAGAAGTGAAGTTGTATTGCAAAATTCCCTTTGTAAAAAAATGTTGTTCAGAACAGAGACTGATCATTTCTCTGAAAATTGGGATACCTCCCATCTAGACTTTCAACGCAATGGCTATCACAAATTCTAAACTTAACCAACGGAAACTGGTGAAACAAAACATTAGCTAGAAGTAAGACACTTTATCAAACATGAAAAGTAAAACCGGCAATTTGCTCATATTCGTGAAAGAATACAACGCATGAGAACAAATGTCTCAAGTAAAATAAGCGCGTGATGAGTGAAGTTTCTATCACAGACTAAAAAAATTGAAAAAAGGTTCCGATGGGATTTTAAGGTACATGATGAAATTAAGGCTAGAAACATAAACACAGATAGGTCTGTTTGGTGGATTTTTTGTCAGTAATAAGGTACATGAGTGTGTTGAGGACCAGTTGATAAAGGGATGAATGTGTTGTAAAAAAAGTTGGAGCAATTTACAAGAACAATTGGAAAGGGGTTCAGTGCACAACGGGGAGAGGCGAATTTTCAAAAAACCGGAAGATGGAAAAATGTTTCAATAGAAATTGATACGCGAGAGATACAATAAACAACCGAATAAAAAGTCTAAAAAATACTAAAGTGCAGAGGGATGAGTAGAAAATCGGGCAATGAATATCTTTGAGATAAATTAGTTAGTAGTATAGATATGATTCTTCATCACGATGAGGCTGATGTTGCCTGAGCGGATGATTGCTCAGCTACTGAAGTGGTGCCAGTGTTATTCTCATTGGCTTGACTTTGTTCGTTGCATCCGAAAGGATTGAGTCGATGCACGTAGCAGAGATTGCAGACGCGAACCTGGAAATAAATGAGGTTCAATAAGTTCAGAAGCTATCGTTTTTAACTTTTTCAGTTCAGTTTCCTGTTTTAGTTTCAGAAGAAGAAAAAATTTCGTGGGAAAAATCAAAAGACATACCTTTCTATCATAGCCGTGCTCCGGAATACTGATAGAGTTGCAAGAGCACTTGTGACAGAAAATGCGTCCACAGTTGCGGCAGTGATGACGACGACGAACGAAGTTGAATGGCATGGAGCAGGCGGTGCACTGTTCGCAATCCTCATCCGGAACCCATCGGACACCTGGGTAAACTAATCAATAAGTAGTCACGTGCCTCGAGTTATACACACAACGAACATATGGTTAGAGTTTTGATTTAACGGTAGGGACGTGCGAAATGAAACAAAGGACACGTTAGTTTTCAAAACTTACCCATGAATGCAGGAAGTGGTAACGTCTCCTGTGCTTCGACACCGGTCTCTTCGCCTTCGGTGGAATTATTCGCGACTTGTGCGTTGACCTGAACACGTATCAAATTGATAAGGAAGGGATGCAGTTTGTATCTCACCACCTCGTAGACCGGGATCACCTCTGAGGGCTGAAGAATTATCTTCAAAACCTTTCTGATTTCACTGGAGTAGTTGGTCTGAAGTTGGTCAGCGACGCCAGCGATGCACACAAAAAGTCGATGCACGAGGTCTTCGGAGGAGCGGAAACGAGATCTCAGGTTCTTCGGATCGATAAGAGTTCTGAAAAAAAGAGAAACATGTAACTATAAGTTGTTTTATGTCTTCTTGGAGGCAAAACATTGGGGCTGATATGAGAAGAACGACGAGAAAACCGAGAAGAAGGTGTAAAGAGAGAAAATGGAGAAGTCAATATAGCATTTGACGAGTCGACACTTTCTGTCGTTGTTTATTATTTCCTCTTTCTTCCTCTTCTTCTTCTTCTCTTTTTCTCCCACCACACACTGCATTTCTCTCTATATCCCCTTTCAAATATTATTGTTGAAAACATTGTGTTACCTGGGCTCGTTTTGCATTGGAATAATTGTTTTGCTATGCTTCTCGTGCTTCTTCTTAATCGCAACCAATTGCTCCGCGGTCTCATGTGCCAAAGCTTGAAGAGTCGCCTGCTCGTCAACGTCTTCTTCGTTTTCTTTTGAGTTGGACTCGGTTTCACTGCTGTCTCCTGACGACGCCACCATGTCGACGTTCTCGTTGTTGCTGTCGCTTTCGTTTTCTTCGGATGAGGCAGTTTCAATAACGTCATCTTCCAGCTCTTCATCTGATTTTTCCATCATTCTGCTGAGGTTATCTTCACTTCCAGAGCTTGGACTGGTCAGACCAGATGATGCTAGAGACGTGGCCTCACTAGCACTATCCCGAAGATCCGAGTCTAGAGAACTCGTACTATCCAATGGCATGTCACACATCCACACTCTCTGGTTGTTCTTCGCCTTCTCCTCGTCGGTGGCATTCGTGCGGAAGTCGCTCATTGTGAGTTTACTAGACGAGTCTTCCGGTACAGCAGTCTCACCTTTGCAGAGAACCGTCTCCAGCCGTGAAAGCTCCACTGGAGTCAGTATTCTCAACAAGTTGCGGATTTTGACAAGAAGTGAGTAGAATGGGCGGAACATTTCCGATAGATTCTCGGCGGGCACGTCGACGTTGAGCGCTCCTTCCGAGTAGACTAACAGTCCCCATACGATGCCAAGTCGCGGAATTGCAATCATCACCGATGGGTCACAGTAGTCGATGAGGTCTTGTGTGATGAGATCCTTCTCTAGTGCCAGGGAGAGCACTTCTGAGAAGAGAACAGCGACATCTAGTTGAGAATCGTGCTCTTTGACCGATTTGACTGGAACCATCGCCGACACATATTGATACTCGAATTCAGCAAACAATTTGTCAAATTTGAGCAAGTTCTCCTTGATGACTGGATTGTATGCAGATGGGTCGCGTAGAGATTGATTCTGAAAGTTAGAAAAATGTCCGTGGTGTCCAATTTCAATAGTAACTGATGTCACTGGTGTTTTGTAAACTAACCTTTAGCAAGTCCCTGAGAATGTCGAGCTGTTTCGTCACTTCCTTTGCTAGCGGTCGAATCAGATCCGATTCTGTCTCGTGATCAATGATGTTAGATCCAGCGGACAGGCACTGTAATGAAATTGTATGTGTAATTGGGCTTTCCAATATGATCTCTTTTTTGAAAAATGATTTTTTTTCTATTTTTCCCTCTAGTTAGTTCGAATTTCCTAGTCTTTGCAACCACCACTTATTGTTTTCACCGTCTTCCCGTGTCTGGTACGGCCATTGTGACCCGAACAACAACCAGAGTGAAAAAAAAACCAACCTCGGCTCCAAACCACAGTTGTCCTGGCAATGTGTCGTGAAGAATTTCGTCGGGAAACTTGATGCGGAAGTCTCGGCATGCTCTATCCTGCTCTCGTGGGTACAAATGTATCAGCATTTCAGCTGAAAAAAAAAACCAAAAGTTCAATTCCGTTCTCTACCACTTTAGAGAGCGCGCCACGATGGCTCACTACCACCACAGAGTTAAGTTTCTTCTAAACAAAACGAAAAGGGAGCTCCTCGTCGCTGACGATTAGTGGTCAAAAATCTCGAGAAGTTGACAAATATTTATGTTCACCATTTTTTTTTTTTGAAAAGAGAGACTTTTTTTCTATTTTCTCTCTTTTCCTCTCAAAATGAGTCTTCTCGAGAAAAAATTGTGCCTACTTTGCACTTTTTCTAAATTGAATGTAAGTACATTCATTACACATTCTTAGTTAGAAGAACCCTCCCAGTTCAATCGAAAGTACGTGAACTTTTCAATGGAAGTCTCTAAAGGGTCTAAAAACTCACTAATGATATGTAGAACCCGATCCTGAGCCACACGAAGTCTTGTGACCAAAGCGTTACATCTGTCCGGATCTCTTCTGCCATCGAACGAATCGAGCTCGCTTGCTGGAAAAAATGATAATGGAACAATTGATGTTTGATCGCCGCATACACACTATTGATAAGCTGTTTTTGAATTTCGAAACAAGTGAAAGAAACCATTGAACTCGTTGTTTACTTCACCTCTTCAGTAAACATCAAGTGTTGTGAGAAAAACTGTGAGAGGGCTCTTAGGAACTCCTCTCTATCCTTTTTTCTTCTTTAAAATCAAAGTGACGTTGATTTTGGAAAACAATGGTTATTTTTAGTCCAGAATTCCCTTTGTTTTTTTAAACTATAGTCAAATGAAAAGAAGACCGTGAGATTTTCGATTACTATACGAAAAAACGAGAATTAGTTGCCTCAAAAAACAGATGATTGGCTTCAATTGCAGAAAAAATGAGACGCTCCTCTTGGAAAATTGAGCAAATACGGAATTTTCTGCGCCCGGTTTTGTGTATTGTTCACGCACCCTTCAAAAGAGCTTAGGTGCCATGCCCAAAGAATGTTTTTTAGCATTTTGTCTACGTCAGCAGTGCTGCACTCAACGTCAAAAACAGTCATCAATCGAGTTCCCGTAATCCATTACAAAATTGATGTCCTTTCATCAAGAAACAAAAGGACAGATGGTCGAAAACATTTCCAAACCATTTTCAAAAACCAACCAATGTCATTCAGAGCTGAATCGGCATAGTAGAATCTGGCGAGTGGCATCCAATCGTCTGGACGAGGTTTATTCCAAATTTTACGGAAAGATTGCATCACAATATCTGAAATTAAATGTGACTCATATATGGGTGAAATTGAAGTAATGAGAAAAGAAAAAAGAAGAAAAAGAAATAGTAACAAAAGAAACAAAAAGACAAAGGAAGAAAAAAGAAAATTATAAAAAAGAGAGAGCCTTAAGTGTATGCTTCAGATGGAAATGACTTGTCACCGGGCTTCAGATGGAGAAGAAGAACTGAATAAAACAGAAGGAGAAAGAACATTCTCTAAAATTTATTTCTAGTTTAATTTATTCCTCTTGTAGAACATTTCATTTCAATGCGAAAATGGAGATAGTGTGGAAGGAGAAAATTTTTATCAGGACGACGATCTTGACAGCAAACATGATAAGAAAACGAGGAGAAAGAGAAGGAGAGACTCAGGAAAGCTTTTGGTTTCGGGGTAGAATATCAGTTCTACCGGACACCTGACCAATTATTTTGTCTATTCGTCTTAATTCCTACTTTTTTTCTCATCATTTTTCTTCCCCGCTAACAAATTCCCTACTGTGCTTGCTTAAATCGAAATTAAGAAGCGAGATGGGTGGTTGTGAAAAAGCAACAACAACGGAAATGGGCAAAACATTCATCAGCACACACACCGCACCACAAAGATAGACATCTCAATGAAATTGGAATTCAGGATGAGTCGAGAGAAAGGCGGAGTTTTTTCTCTCTTTTTTCCCATTCAAATACTGTATATGAAAATAATCTGACCTAATTTTCAAAGTGGTTTGAGAGAAGACAGGCACTTGGCCATCACCCTCAGTTCAATAACCTTCCTAGTGCTGGTTATCACAAAAACTGGACTGGGGGAGAAAGGTTTCGAAGAAGTGTGTTTGCTTTTTACGCAGACCAAGAAAAATTGGTATATTTCGAAAGAGAAAAAAAGTGGCGCGAAAAAAAACCGAACTAAAACAGACCCAGAGGGAAAAGTTTTTGGGTTTTTTCTTCGGCAGAATTTGGCGCCTTTTTATTGGGTGGTGCACTTCAAAAAATTCAAAAAGCAGAGCAGAGGAGGAGCAAAAGTTCAAACTCAAAGAACCTTCTTCGTTTTTGACTTGCAGATTTCTCAAATTCTGACGCAAAGAACTGGGACCTCTAAAACGGAAACCACTATGATGTGTTCTATCAGAAAGAGGAGAAATGAGAAAAAAAGAAGAATACAAATGAAACATGAAGAGAGCCAAGGATCAACACGTTTCGCGTCATTAGTGGGTCTTAAAAATAAGAGGAGTGTGAAATGGTGAAATTGAATGAAATGGCTGTTGGTGTAAATGAGGAGCCAAGAGTCCCAAAGACAATTCAAATGGGAGGAGAAAAGAAGAAAAAGCAACAGAAGCGGCGTCGGCTCAAGAGAAGAATAGAAAAACACTAATTTTTTCACGATTCAAAAAAGGAACGAAGCCATTTTTTGCTGTTGGCTGCTGCTGCTGCTGTCGACGAAAAAATGCAATCCGGGGCGGTCTCCGAGATGGTGATGGTGGTGGTAGTATGGGGGACAAAGCAAGCAAACATTCAAAGACAGCGAATACGAAAGACAGAAAAGGGAAACTGGAGAGCTCACTCCCACCAAAAACAGGATCGTTGACCAAATGAGGCTCATTTATGAAAAATGACGACGCATGATAACGGCGGTAGCGATCGGAGGACAAGAGAGACAGAGAGATGTCGGAAGCACCAAATGACAATACAAGTGCGATGTACTATCGTCAGCGAGCGGTCATTAATACGAAAACACGAGTACTCTGCTCCATGGAGATTTTCAGAAGCGCTTAATTGAAAACCTAGAGTTCACTAGAACTTTCTAGAATGGTTCTTGGAAATTTCAGCCAGCAGTCTGATGAATCATATTATCCCAAATTTGGTTTTGATTCAATATGATGCATGAGGAAGAAGTCTCATTCATACACCAAAGCTAATCCTGATAAATAAGCGTGCGAAAACACATTTTGAAGTCAAATGGAACAGATTTCCGGTTCTTTGTGGATGGAAAATGTAGTCATGGTGACGAATGAAAAATTCAATTTTGGTTCATTCTTTGACCACTTCTCGTCATTTAAGAATACATTCTATCACTGGAAAAATGATGAAGGTGAGAAAGTGACAATTTCTGTGATGGTGGTGGTACGAAGGAGTGAGAGAGATAGATGGGGAGGGTGACGTCAAACTTGGGGCTCGTCTGGCTTTGTTTACTGAAGGTGCCGAACAAAAGGTTGGCACATTTTGAGACACTCTCGGTGGGGTCGCCACGAACCTGGTACTGAAAAACGAGAATAGCCCGAGTGGCGGAACGGATGGACAACAGGAATGCAGTAATAGGTTCGCGGGAAAAAAAAGAAGAGAAGAAAGGGGCGGTAGGAAACGAGTTAATGAACTTTGACAAGTACAACGAGATTCAGACATGGATCACAATGAGGAATGTGACGACCACTGGCGCCGACGGGAAGGACGACGCATAGGACACTTGAACTATATAGGATTTCCAGAAGGGACCCGTCTTCTTTTATTTCTAGACAAGAGAACAGATCCGTTCTCTAGAGGCCCATTTTTTCCCATTTTTTTTCTGTGTATGTTTTTTTTCACGCGATCCTGACAGGGAAATGTCGAGTTGAGGCACAGAGTCAAGTGGAGATGAGATAGTTGAGAAGGAAGAAAAAACAAAAAAACAGAAATGTTTTCCGTGTTCACTTTTTTATTGCCTCCCAACCAACCCTCCTCTACCATCAGGTCTCATCTCCACGACAAGGACAAAAGAAAGTGATCCTCATTAAAGATTGTTGAGAAGTTCCTATTCCCCATTACCTGACAGTATTTATCACCAACCGGTGGCCAGAAGGACACCGGTCTGGTTTTTTTAGTCGTGATTTTCGATAATATACACACAAGACCAAAATGAGAAAAGTCATGTGACGGACTTAGTGAATGGAAATAATATGGGACACAACATCGAAAAAATGATCAATGAAGAGATGGATGGAATACATACATTAACTTCGTCGACGTGGCTCCCCAATGCAAATACTCTATTGTGTGGATTATTTGTGGCAGAAAAAAACATATTTTTTAGTTGAAAAAAGTACTGTCTCGAAATCTTTGTTTTTTTGGAGCGCTCGACCGATCGAAATGTATCAGATCAAAAACAGAGTGATACAGAATTTCCACAAATAAAGCAAAGTTTCAGTCAGAAACGGAACTTTTCAAACTAACTGATTCTAAAAATAAAAAATTTCAGCTGCTCAAAGTTTGGACTAGAAACAGTACAACGTTTTCTTTCGAAAAAACACCGCATAAAAAATATAGATCAGAGCCAAAAACACCTTTGCTCACTACAGATTTTACGCTGACTCATGTCCAGCAATGATAAAAAGTGAAAACATAAAAATCATTTTCCATCACAGATAGGAAAATCCAGCGAACACTACTACCGTCACAATCGTAAAGAATACGTTTCCAACGATCACCAGAAGAAAATCGAACAAAACTGAAGAAAACAACTGATGACAAATCACGACTCTAGTGATAGTAGTCTCTAGAGACCGATTAATGGGGTACAGTCAGCGCCTCGAACACGACTAACTAACTAAAAATCTGGCACCCATTTAGACATTTTAGTCATTTTGCCCCCTCCTGTCAACTCGATTATGCAGAAGAAGCCGGTTTTGTGGTAGAGATGGTAGGAGGGAAACAGGGAGAAATCGACAATTGGCAATACGAAGAAAAAAAACTATCGAGCGGTGGAGATGGAGAGAGGGAAACGAAATGGTATAATTGACAAAAAAAGATGCGTATATTAATATCAGTTTGTTTTATGTTTCAATGCCGAAAAGCGAAAATGGCGACGCGAATCGTTTTTTTTTTCGTCTTTTTACAATGGTAACTATGGGGGTTTTAGATTTCGATGGAAGAGACGTTTAATACGATAATCGTTCGTTCAGTGAATCGTACTCAATTTGATTCTTTGGCCTTTTTTTTCGAAAGAGGCGGTACTAATGACTCTTTTTTTGTTTTCGTGTTGTTGAATTGATTTGAATAGTCAAAACATATTCAAAACAGTTGAAACATCACAAAAACAGAAATATAGAAAATCGAATTGGTTTCTACTGATCATCCTCGTGTGGCTAGTCACTCAGTAGAAGGGCCAAAATCTAGTTAGTCTCGGCAGAGAAAAAAACTTTAAAGAAATTACACCTACAAAAATTGAGAATTCGCTTTTTCAAGTGTGTCTCACGTGAAAACTGAAAGAACAAGAGGCGAGAAGAGAAGTAACAAAAGTGGTTGGAGGAAAGAAAAGACTGGAAACTGGGGGAGAACGGAAGAGAAGAGGAATGGCGAACGACGACAAAAGGAGTGTGACTAATAACCTGTATTGAACAGGTGCACGTCGGTGGCCGAGTGGAAGAAACCACGGCCATCGTTGACAATATCTTTTTTTGGTCAGGTGATCCTTTTTCAATTAATTAGGTCATTTCTTTTTATTATTTTTCATTTTTATTTTTCTCAATTGATATCGTCCCTCTGCGCGCGCCTTGATTTTTATCAGCGGCGTATGAGGAAACTAGCTCTAGATATTTCGTACTTCTACTAATACTACAAAAACTTTCGAAGTGAAAAGTGTTTGGTAAAAACGAGAAAAAATGGGTCAACATTGTGTCGCGCACCAGCCGTTACTGTTTGAAAAAGAGGCTGATTGTTAAAGCATTTCAAAATTATATGTTATGGCAACCCCTCGTATTAAAAAAGATGAGGAAAAAAAGCAGCAGGAAAAACAAAGACGACGAATTTAATTTGAAAAATCACAAAACTCTTTCAAACACAAATGCAACATTTTAACGAGCTAACGCATAGCAAAACGGGAGGGCGAGCGAGACACAACGCAAAACGAAGAGACACCAGAAAAGGGAAGAGAGACGCAGCGAGGACAAGAGAACCGTGCGGGAGGCCTTGTCGATGGGGACGACTCACCCCTCGTCCTCACTGTTTTGGCCGACCAAAATGCGCTCGTTTCTCTCGCCACCCTCTCACTCTCTACGCAAACATATGACGAAATGCCTCTCTTTCTGTGCGAGAAGGGCGAGGATGAGGCATGACGCGACGCGACCGCAACGCGCGCGACGGTTTTTGAAGGGCGCTCTATCGGACCAGTTTTGGCCCTCCCTTATCGACTTTGGTGAACTTGGTCGGGCAGGAGGCCAAATGGCCAAACGGAACACTCTACTGTTTGTTACCTTTTCTTTTTTACTTCATTTTCTTTTTACTGACCGTTGCACCGTATCTTTTGCCTTGATTAAAAGTCACATTTTTCAGCAACTCGGGATGATTGGCGGATTGTTTGTGTACAATCACAAAGGAGAAGTGCTCATCTCAAGAATCTATCGCGACGATGTCACGTAAGTATTGATTATTTCAGCCGGGGAAATATGATAGAATGGAAGTGTTCGCAGCGAAGTTTTTTCTGCTTTTATAGCGGCTGTTTGTGATCAAACACAACACTATTGATGCGCTGGAAGAGAAAAATAAAATACAGAATATCGAGGAAAACAGCGTTTGTAACTAATACAAGTCACTTACAGATAGCTCGATACCGGGGGTATTCGAGATATGTAACAGTACCATTGAAAATGAAGTCTAATTTTCAGCCGAAACGCCGTGGACGCTTTCCGAGTCAATGTCATCCATGCTCGGCAGCAAGTTCGCTCGCCAGTTACCAATATGGCTCGCACCTCGTTCTTTCATGTAAAGCGCGGAAACGTGTGGATTTGTGCGGTGACTCGTCAGAACGTCAACGCTGCTATGGTTTTCGAGGTAACCAATAGTTTCAGCGAGTCAACACCACAGAAATGACGAATTTTCAGTTTCTGAAGCGCTTCGCCGACACGATGCAATCGTATTTTGGAAAGTTGAACGAGGAGAACGTGAAGAACAACTTTGTGCTCATTTATGAGCTGCTCGATGAGATACTCGATTTTGGATATCCACAGAACACGGATCCAGGAGTCCTCAAAACGTTCATCACTCAACAAGGAGTTCGCACTGCTGTGAGTAGGGAGTTCAGGGTCAGACCGAGGGTTGTTGTACTTCTGGGGCTCCAAGAAAGTCTCAGAATACCAATCAATTCTCCCACTGCTGGTTTTATCATATCAAATACACTATATGTATCGAAAAAAGACTACTATCGTGGGCTTTATCCCTCTATATCTAACCATTCTCCGCCTATACATTGAATAACAAAAACACATATATATATTTACTATGAGGCTATCTTTTGTAGGATGCTCCGGTTCCTGTGGTAAGTTTTAATATTGTGTATGGATTGTGTCGTTGTGTGCACGAGAAATGATTCTTATTCTCTTTATTAGTTTCCGTCTTGTTGATCCCTTTTTCTTGTCTCAACGCCGCGGACTGAAAATAATGCCATTATTGGAAAAAGAAACCCAATATCGAAAGGATGCAGTCTTCATATTCTTTAGTTCTAAGTGAAACTTTCAATTCCTCAAGGGATTAATTGTTGCAGACCAAAGAGGAGCAGTCGCAGATCACATCTCAAGTCACTGGACAAATCGGATGGCGTCGTGAAGGTATCAAATACCGCCGTAATGAGCTTTTCCTGGATGTCATCGAATATGTGAACTTGCTCATGAACCAGCAAGGTACCGCAGCTGCGAATCAACCCCATAATCACATTTTTTTGCTTTCAGGACAAGTTCTCTCCGCTCACGTTGCCGGAAAAGTTGCTATGAAGTCGTACTTGAGTGGAATGCCCGAGTGCAAATTTGGCATCAACGATAAGATCACGATTGAAGGAAAGTCCAAACCAGGAAGCGATGATCCGAACAAAGCGTACGTTGAAGATTATCTGGTTCACCCAGAATGTAATGGATACTTGTTTGCAGAAGCCGTGCCGCTGTGGCCATTGATGACTGTCAATTCCACCAATGCGTGAAGCTCACGAAATTTGAGACGGAGCACGCGATCTCGTTTATTCCACCCGACGGCGAGTACGAGTTGATGAGGTATTGATGGCTTCATGGATCTCAGATCAACAACCAACATTATTTTAGATACCGCACAACCAAGGATATCCAACTCCCATTCCGTGTCATCCCATTGGTTCGTGAGGTGTCTCGCAACAAAATGGAAGTCAAGGTAGCCCCATTCTACTTTCTCATCTTTCATAACATAACGACTTTCAGGTTGTCGTCAAGTCCAACTTCAAGCCATCACTCTTGGCTCAAAAAATTGAAGTTCGCATCCCAACACCACCGAACACATCCGGCGTTCAGCTGATTTGCATGAAGGGAAAAGCCAAATACAAGGCTGGCGAGAATGCCATTGTGTGGAAGTGAGTTGTCCTTCCGGGGAGAGACAGGGTCTCGTTTCTGGGACCCATGCACTCAGTCTTCTTCGTCTTCTCACATACGCATAGGATTAAAGCGAGAGTTGGGAGGGACGATAAAAAGCGAAGAAAAGAAACCCGCACAATTTTGGGGTGTCTAAGAAAGAGGAGAAAAACGATGAGGGAAAAGGAAACTATAGGGTTAGAGGGTGAATGCGTAAGGCTGTACATGTACGAAAAGAAGAAAGGAGATAGACAACGTAACTCTAAGACATTGAATCGAGAACTTTAGTGAACTTTTCTCTAATGCTGAAAGGAAGTAGCGGAAATTGAAAAGTTGAGTAAAATAAATGAGACGAAGTTTAGAAAGTAGGAACTGGGAGCACTTGTTGGGAAGATCAATGACTCACAGGGTGCATAAATTTTCAGCTAAGCAGGTGAAAGACTTCTCTATAACTGAGATAGCCACTTAATTTTAAAAATTCGATCAAATTAGCTACCGAGTTTTCCTAGCACCATACATCTCTAAATTTCAGGGTTTGATTCGAATTTGGAGAATTGCTAAATTCAGTTAGGTATCTGATTAGATTTATAATGCAGAAAGTTTGGACTCAGTACGTAGATTCAGGGAAACAGGCTTGAGATCTGTCTTCCCTGTGGAAGCATAAAAAACGGTGTTTTGCTGAATATCAGGTCCAAAATGTTTATATTGACAATTCCAGTCAAATTATTATGATAATCAGCTTGAAACTAAAAAGGAAATTTTAGAAATTCAGAATGCATAATGTGAAAAAAGGAAAATGCAAGGTATTTCACAAAAGAATGCTAAAAATATCCCATTTGGCTAGGCTTTCTAGAATCTATGAATCCATATAATATTCAATTTTCGGCATGATCAAGAAACATGTTAACAACAACAAATAGAAAGACTTATCACGTGAAACACTGATTTTTCTCCTGCTGCTCACATTCTTCCTCTATTTTTACTTTCAATTTTCAGGATCAAGCGTATGGCTGGAATGAAAGAAAGCCAAATCTCGGCCGAAATTGACCTACTCTCTACTGGCAACGTTGAGAAGAAGAAGTGGAATCGCCCACCGGTCAGCATGAACTTTGAGGTAGCTATCCTTCAAGTTCAAAATGTAACCAGCAAGAAAATGTTTTGCAGGTTCCATTCGCCCCATCTGGCCTCAAGGTGCGCTATTTGAAGGTCTTCGAGCCAAAACTCAACTACTCTGACCACGACGTCATTAAGTGGGTCCGGTACATTGGAAGATCCGGATTGTACGAGACTCGATGCTAGTCGAACTTCTACCTAATACATCTGATTCCGCTCGCCTTCACGTCAGTCATTTGCTCACCTCTCGGTTATTCGTCAACATTAAATTATTTGCCTTCATTTTTCATAATTTCTCTTGTCTTGTAGAATTTTTCTACCAAATTTCATTTATTTATTTATTTAATCCTTAGCTTCTAGACTTTTTTGTTTCTCTTTCAGAAATCTAACTTTTGCATGCTCTTGTAGTATAGAAAACTATACCAGTAATCTGAATCAAAATTCTACCAACAACTTCAAAAAATGCATTTTCTGTGCCAAGAATCAAAACGATCCACTCCTCAACAAGTAGATTAGTTTTGACCACGTTTCTCACCAACTCACATTTTCTCGTCAAAATAACTTCACTTCAAACTGTCTTAAAATCCCCGTTATTTTTTGAGCAGCAATACTTTTCCTAACCCAAATTTATTTATATTATTGTAATTTATTTTATTTAGCATTCTGCTTAATTTTCATGTGTCCTCTAACACATTCCACTTTTCTAGGTCTGCAATTCGATGCGTCTATTTATTATCTTTGTAGCATAATATATATAAAGTTCAACAGCTTTGAATGTTTAGTTTTTCAGAATTTTGCCACTTTGTGTCTTTTCCAAGCCAGTTGAGGTCAATTTTTAGTTTTTTTTTTCCAGAATTGAGGTTGGAAAATTGAGGGATGCTTCCGTTTCGTGTGTGCGGTAGGAACTATTAAAATTTTCAGAAATCACTTCATCAAAATACGTACATGTAGTCACTGGTTCCGGATTCATCGAAGTATCAGAACAAAATTTCTGGAAATGGATACATTTCCATCTGACTGATACATAGACAAAAATGTATTGTTAACGTGAAAATGGAGTGGATTAATATTCAGAAGTCGCACTAATTTCCGGATTCAAAAATTTCCCCATTGCTCAAAACAAGTAGCAGAAGTCTTGTTTTTCATTAATTTCAGGTTTCAAAAATCAAGCGGGTGAAAGTTTTCTTGAGATATCGTAAAACTTGAATTAGAAGAGCCGGGTTATACTTTTCTGTGTTTTCTACACATGCACTTCAATTAGAGATTAAATTACATAAATAGCGCCCTTGTGACCATGTGGTATAGGTTTTACGGTTAACTATCATTTCCAGCAGTACGCTGGACTTATGCGGGTAACAGAAATAAGCAAATTTCTATTTTTCTCTTTTTTTTTCTGATCAGCCTATCATTCACTAATATTTTTTACGAAAAAAGAAGCAGGAACTCAACTCGGTTTTTTTGTTCAGGGACTACTTTCAAAATCTAATGAAACATTACCATAGCTCTTAAATTTGAGTAGAAAGTCGTATGATTTTTGCAACTGTTACCATGCTAAAGATAATACAGTTGTTTTGACTGTGCGTATTTATGTCTGCAAACTTTTATTGTTTTTTTTTTTTTGTGGTAATCTAAGTTAACTTTTCAAAGTTGGCTGTTAGATGGCTTTTCGCTTGCAAGTTTTACAACAAATTATTCTCGCCTGATCGAAAAATTGTGATTAGTTCATTTTTTCAGGCGCTCGAAAAAATTTTTTTTTCATCTTTCCAATCATTTTTTTAAATATTCTCTTGTTAAATCAGTAGAAAATTCCTAATACTGAAAAAACTCTCAAAACGTGATCTGGAGGTATGGGGAATCGAACCCCAGACTTCTCGCATGCAAAGCGAGCGCTCTACCCCTGAGCTATACCCCCTCACAATCATGAACATGTAAGGCAGAATGAAACAAAAACATGTTCGGTGTTCGGAATGGAGACGCAGTGTGTATGAAGTCAAGCTGTTTTTCAACTACATATTTGTTGTTCGTTGTTTGGTATTGCGAGAAATTGCCGTTTCCGGGGGAAGTTCAAAGAATTAGCGTGGACGGGAAAAATTGTTGTTCTCAAAAATAGGAATAACTTGAAAAATGAGTCAAAAGCTCCTCTAACAATACTGTAAAACGCAACAATCGTAAAAATTACAATTTGATTACTGTAAGCACGAACTTGGATATTTTTCTGAATTGTTACTTTTTTTCTGAATTCCCAATTAACTGAAAAACAAAACAACCATACTTTTATGTTCTTGAGAAAGTTGTACTTCTCAAAAAAAATATCGTTTCGAAAAGTCACTAGACTTGTCCAATTAGCTCAGAAGTGTGAATGTTTTCAACCTTTGACTTCTTCGGAATTCCACATTTTTCGAGTGTTCCATCGTCTATCTGAAACTTCAACTTAGATCACCATTGATCAATTTTTTCAATATTCTAATCGAAATACTTCTGAAGTTGACATTTCGAAGGAGTTCAACTACAACATACACACTCTTCTCTGTGCTTTAACTTTGTTCTTCTTTTTTCATCTGTTTTTTCGCACATTTTTCCTGCAAAATCAAATTGAGTGAACCTGATTTGCACGTATCTGAAGCTAATCAAACTAAAAGAATGGATCCGGACAAAAAAGACAAAGTGAAAATTAGTTGTCTCTTCGTCATTGATGTAAATTGAATTATCCTACTACTTTTTTAAAACAAACTTTCACGTTTTTTCCGTTTCCTAGTATTTTCTCTTTTATCTATTCTCACAAAAGCGAGATAATTCGAAAAAATGCTTTGCAAAAATTTTAATGACGTGTGAGATAAATTTTATGACACGATTCTTTTGTGTTAGGCGCAAAAAGTTTGATGAAACGTTTCTGATTGAGTGGATCTCGAGTAGGTGCTCTCATCTAGTTCCTCAACGTTTCAAGTAGCCCGGTTTGATCATTTTTCTGTTTTTTTTATTAGACAGGAGCAACGGGAAGTAGAGTACCACTCGACCACACAATAAGCCATTTTCTTCTGTCCGCTTGAAAGATTCCAGACTTTTTTTTGCTCGTTTTGTCATTTATTTTGTCACGTCTCTAAACTTTTTGGTATATTGCCTTCTGTTGTGATGGGTTTGCTCGTGTTTAAGCTGTTTTCGTATTTCCCGCAAAACTCCAAGAAGAAATACAACTGACTTCTCGAAAACTGAATAATTCCTATATACTGGGTATTGGGGTCGTTGGACACCCTTCTCGATCAAATTTTTTATCGAGGTTTTATAGTAGTACACATCTCAGGTTTATGGTTCTCACCGGCTCTTTCTTTCACATTGTTTTCATCAACATTGAGTAGTGGCCCTTTGTTTCGGCATCCAAAAATCTATCTTAGAAAAATCTGGTCATTTTCTGAAATAATAATTTTTGAGATATATCATTTTGTATGTATGGTTAACGTTAAACCTGTATTAGTAGAAGTGACTCTTCAGTTGTTTCAAGTTGCATCTGGAGTGTCGTTCTATTACAACAGATTTTCCATTAAAAAGAGCTTTTCTGGTTTCCGGCCAACTTATGAAACTTCTGAAAAATTTTTCGCTGAGAACATAAGAAAATTTTCAACTTTGAACAACAAATTTTGAAAGGGACTTTCTTTTACATGGTTTAACTTTCCGAGACCCTCCTGGAGGGCCCTTCTATTAAAGGGACTTTTTCAATTTTAGAAGCCCCTCTCGGAAGGCCTTTTTTAGACGGGTTTCTTCTATCGGTAATAAAATAACAACTGTTCAAAAAATGACAAAGGGATTTTCATGGAAAGTCTGTGAATCGGAAACTACGCTGTTAAAAAAAAAACAATTTTTGTAGTTGTACTGTAGGACCCATTCAAAAAGTTGCACTTGTGGACAGAAGTGCTGAGGTGGGTTGCATCACCACCAGTTAAGCTGTGATATCAAAAAGTTGGCAGCATTTTCGAAATCAAATAGTAATTTTTGAGTTCACATTTCTTAAAGGTAGTTCCAATAGAGTTCGAGATTCTATTCACGGTTCTGATAAATTTTGATGCAGTTTTTATTCAACCAAATATAACAAACATGTTTACCCTTTGTCTACTATTGGCAGAGTTACACGTTGTTATAATTATTCAAAAACCGTGTTTCAACATTCTAATTCAAATTTAAAATAAAAAAGTCTCAGAGAAAATTCAATCCGTCTTCCGTCGCATTACAAAATTGACGTATTTTCGGAAATGTTCAAAAAGTCTTTCAAAATAATTTCTGACTCCTTTCAAGATGATTTTCCCATCATCACCAAAAAGTATCATGTTTCAATTGATCTTATACACTTTCTCCCTTAAAAATTCGGAACTTCCTTTTTTCAAAAGTTTCCCAAAAAAACTATTACTTTTACTAGCGAGAAGTCATAAGATTCTCATTTTCTCGACTTCTCCTGGAGTTATTATTCTTTGTTCTTTCTTTTTGTTCTAAAGAAACCCGCCCACAACAATTGTGCTCCCCTTTTGCAACTACATTCAAACGTTTCTGCTCGCGGTCAATTCAGCTAATCTTTGTAGATAGATTCACGCACACGTTCTAAAATAAACAGCAACTAATCCTTTCTCTTACTAGAAACATACTCGTTCAACTGACCGCTTCCTTTTTCTCTTTTCCGTTTTTCTCTTGTTTTTCTCATCTGTCCAGTGACACTAATTGCACTTGAAACATACGGACACGTTAGCCCAGCTTCCGTCCATCTATTGACCTTATAAATCTCTATTCATCTAAAAATGGCTGCTCAGATTCTGTGTGATTTTGCCAAGTTTTGATGAATGAAGATGCATTTATTTTTATTGTACTTTAGGAGAGAACAAAAAAGTTTCTATGGATTTATTCCAAAATTTTAAAATTTAGCTCAACAATGCTCAATGAAATTAACTTGAACTTGTATAGTTCGATACTGCAGCTGCAGCTTGATAATCAAATCGAATTCATATGTCTAAGGACAAACCTCTTTACGTAGTTTTTCGAAACTCAGAATATTTGCATATCTGTTTCATTTCAAACACCACGCAGCTGAAATTTCGAGAGAAACGAAACATCGGATATGATGATCAATAATCTAAAAAATGGGAAAAGAGTTTCTTTGATGGATTGGTGAGATGAACTTATCGAATGAACATGTTTCCCTTTTCTGTCTATCTTGTTTCTACTTTTCTGTATGAAGATAATTTATGGCACCAGTTTTTATGACGTGCTCGGTGAAAGTTTTATTGGGTGCATTGTTTGTGAAAATAAAATAACTAAACCACCTTGATAGGTCATAAATTATACGATAAGACAGTTAATGTACTTTTGTTGGCACACCTGGAAGGTCAAAAATAGTCCCGGAAAAGCTTTGTTTACTTTTGACAATTTTTTCTTGATTTTTTAACCTCGGCAGCGTGAACACTTTGGAAAAAGATCGCCCTAAAATTGCACTATGAGTTCGATTATTTCAATTTTCATGAGATAAACAAAACATCTGATCACAGAGAAAACTATGGTAATATTACAACAAGCAACTTATCAGTTGACAGATATTCCTTATCTCTCACAAAAATTAAGATAATTGAGTTAAAAATGCAAGCGTTTGATGGTCTTCTTTCAGAATTTTCATTTGAAAAAGACCTTGATCATAATATACTAACAGAATTCAGCTTCACTGAACCTCAGTACTCTATTTGTTCACTTTTTCATTGAGAACTGCATTCAAACGTTTGATACACTAATTTTTTGATAAGTCTTTTCAAAAAAATCAAAATCTGTTTTTTCACGAATCCCTTCACAACAAAAAAACGTTTTTCCAACTTCTGAAGGAAGTCAGAAGCATAAATTCCTAAAAATGACGATTTGACGCCTTCATTCACCTTTTTGGCTCAACCAGCCGTAAAAAAGGCGAAAGACTAATTTTTGAGCATAAATAGGACACTTGACAAAAATTTTTTTGGATTTTTTTCTTCCAAAAACCACCTGGAAAAGGACATTTAACATCAAAACTCTTTCTCCTAATTTTTAAAATATGATAAAATTTTCAGCTAACTGAAAAAGTACTGAATAACTGTTCTAACTAGAAATAAAAGATAATTAAACGCCATTGAAATTCTCTTCCAAACACTTTTCATTCTTTTCACTGCAACTCTTGAAAATTGTTATTGGGCCTTTCTCTCCAGTATTTTTTTCTCACCACTAATAATCTCAAAGCTCACATCCCACCCCTATCCGTTTTTTGAGCATCCGGAGAACACTTTGTTTTCTACTTCCACCTTCGTTGTTCAAAAAGAAGACACCAAGACACAAACCGTCACTCAAAATTCAACTTAATGTTAGTGTGAAATTATTCGAATATTCTGATAATAATGGGACCACGCTAGTAATTGAATTCGGACCCCCTGTGCCTGTGTCAGAAAATAAGCTAATCAAATTTTGGGACATCACGTGCCACGTATCATTTCTAATTTATCGATTAAAATTAGTTTTAAGTGCATAAAAATTGAACCCAATTCAAATTAATCGACCAAAAACTAACCGAGAAATTCACCAATATCCGTTTCAATTGCATTGAATGTAGTCTATATTGAAAACCGAAAAAATTCGCACAACGTTTCCTACTTTTTTCATCAATACGAACAAATAGCACTCGATAGACCAGAATCTCCTCGGACTTCTTCAATCTTCATTAGAACTAACTATTTTCTTTTGTTTTTTTTTAGTATTCTTTCCCTTTTATTTCCACGAGATCTTCTTTGAACCTACAAGTAGACACTTTAGAGAGAAGAGATTTTCCCTTAGAAATTCCGGAAAACTGAATCTAAAAAAATTATCTGTGACCAGTTGTTTTTTTTTCTGGCCTTTCCCGCTTTTTTGTCTGACATAGATTCCTGGAATAATCTATTGTTTTTTTTTATTTCCTGAGAATCACAAAAAAGTTCAAAAAGAAACTGAGATGGATTTTTAAGCCAAGTCTCGAATGATTTACTGTTGTATTTCAGTTTTTCTCTTCTTCTGTGGACCAAAATAAGTCTAAAAGAATTATCAGCGACCAGTTGTCTTTTGTCGCCTTTTCCCATTGTTTTATTTGTATTAATTTCCTGGAATAATCTGTTTTTTGTTCTGTTTCTGAGAGCTACAGTAAATGTTTCAATGAAAACAGAGAGGGTTTGCTAAGCCATGATAATATTTCAGTTTTTTCTTCTGTAACGTCATAATGGCTTCCAAAGAATCCGTGACTTAGTTCATCAAATTTATTGCTAACTTAGTAAGGATTTGCGAAACGCTCCTTCGGTAAGACTAAAATGATCCACTTTAAGTATAATGGCCTCATTTCTCGAACCCAAACGCATATTTCATTATGAAAGCTTCCACCGACTTCAAGGAAATTCAAACCAAGTTTTTTTTTTCAAACTCTTATCGTGTGGGCAGGAATCCGATTTAAGCTCCTTCCACATTTTTTGAAGTCCTTAAGATTATTGAAATAGTCCGCTCCTAAAGTCAATTTTGAGTTCTGTAAACTTAGTGCAGTTCTTTTCTAAGAGTTTTCTGGTTTTAAGGGAAGAATGAACACACGAATAAACGAGTTTTGAGTACCTTTGCATTTATGAGTACTACCGGGAAATTTCATCCTTTACTTTACGACTTGTTTGAAATTATATCGAAGTAATGTCTAGACTTCTGAATAATAGTCTGAAAAATTGCGACTAACTGAAAATCTTATATTGAAGCGAAGGCAAACATTCCGGACCACTGTTGGCACGTTTCAAGTATGGTTCTATTTGCCTTTTTCTTTTAGAGGAATCTAATTAAAACAAGCCTCTATTTGTTTCTAGTTCAGTCTTCTCATCGGAAGTTTCCAGTTTGTTTTTCTGGATTCTCTGATTCCTGTTTCAGAAAAAAAACACCAAACACTCCCAGATTAGTGGCTCATTTTGTATCTGAGTGATTCAATCAACACATTATCTCTAGTAAAACCGGAAAAAATAGTTGCTGTTGAGAATGTTTTCTATTATATCAAGGATCTGATTCAGACATCATGGCCAAAAAATATTCCTCTCATTTTCAATTTTCATCTTATTTTTTGTCTATAACAAAAATTCATTAGGAGGCATCGTGGTTCCATTTTCATTTCTTGAAACCTTCCTTAAAACCAAACGAAGCACCGCCTAGTCATGGCAAGTTTTTTTCTGCCCGCCGGGCCCTCCGCTTCCTAGACCACGCCTACCAGCTGGCGGCTCAGTGTTGCTCCACAGAGCCTTTTTGCCCAAAACGCACAGACCGGGTCTGGCGGACAAGACTCTTGAACATTTCCTTTTCTCTGTTTTTCCACGTCATAAGATTTGGAATACTGTAACAAGAAGTCATCCAGAAACAAGTTAGCATAACATAATTGGGCTCTTTTCTTATTTTTTTCGGTGTTCTCTATTTTTAGTCACTTGATTTTTTCTTTCTTCCTTTATTCCATCCATCTTCTGAATGGTACCTTCATTTCCATAATTTGATTAGGTTTTTTTTCGCGAACTCCACCTACGTCATTTAGTTTCTGGTTTTCCTAATCTCAACCTCATTTTGTATTCATGAGATTTTCAGCATCTGTAAGTAATCCTCCTCTCCAGATTTGTTTCCACCCTCTCCTTTTTTCACACTTCTATTTTTAGAATTGATTCATCCCAATTTTTTTTGAAATTATAGGTCACAAAGAAAGAAAACGGACTCACCAATTACTCTCAAACCCGAATCGGGTAGCCCGCTTTGACAGATCGATTTCCTTTAAATTTTAAAATTTTCGACTTTTTTCAAGGTGTCCGTTTTGTGCTCCGAGTGCTGTCTCCTTTGCCCAAATGATGGATCCACCACTGGGCACTAGTCCGATTTTCAATTTATCGATCAATGACACCTTCAATGCTTCCGCTTGTGAAGATGTCTCGGAACTGCGAATCGCTTTCATCAGGTGAGCTAATAAAAACAGTTTTTTATGTTCCCGTTGTACTTTTGAAAAGATCTTGGGTTCTCTTTTTCGCATTTTGTCTGCAAAAAACACATCACGCGAGAAGTATATATGTATCTGACTGATCAACTCTTTTGATAACTTTTTTCGCGCAGTTTCATATTCTTTTCTCTTTTGGCAGTGTCTGTGGGGACGCATCTCAAAATCAAGAAAACTAATCCATCCATATATCCACCAGAGGTCCCAAAAGGAACTGGAAATTAGTTATCCTTTGTTTGTATCCCATTCCCGGCGACACAAAAATGTCTGGATATGTGAATGAAATATATGGGGGATGAAAAAGAGTTGCGGGGCTAAAACTTTTGGTCCCATAGGCAAATCTTAATCCGGAAAAACTAGATTTTTTGTCGAGAAGCAATTTCCGGACCCGGAAATCATGTTGAGAGATAAGCGAACTCTTCCGTGCTGTTTCCTGAGTTTTTTTTTTCGTGTCTTGCTGTTACATGTGAGAGATGTGAGGGGCACCGGACAAAGTTTAATTATATGCAAATGCGAAGTGCACCATCAAATGAAGAATTCGGTCATTCAAAGGAGGAGCACACATTGGTCGAGAAAAAAATTTTTGGGAGGAAGGAAATGTTTTGTGCCTCCTTTTCCGATGGGATCAATGAGCGAGAGGTCCGAAACAGAAAATGGAACAAACCAATTTGCAACATTTAGATTGGAAAGAAGAGAGAGAAAAATGTCATAGGATTTCTTAGGTTACTCATCGGGAACTCTTTGGGGACCAACTTCGGAACCACTAAAACACACAATTTATGATCTTTTGAATATTCTAGAACTTTTCGTGCTGGCGCAGCAGAGTTTGAAATCTTTCGGGTACAGCTGTTTTCAAACTTTTCGACTGTCTGTGAATCATTCAGAAGGAGGTTGAAGAAGATTTCTGAAGAGGGAATGAGTTCAAAAGTTCTTGAAAGGGCAGAAAAGACGTGGTCGTGAGAAAACACGTCATTTCTACTGTCCCATTTAACGTTTCAGGATCTGAACTGTAGAGTGTTCTCCGTCACTAGAATGATCTTTCTGCTCTTTTGACCGATTGTCTTCATTGTGATGAATCTTCAAATTCGTGTTTTGCCCCAGACGATATCACACGTGACATCGAAAAAAAAGAAGAGAAAAAAGCAAATAGTGAAGAACACTTTGAGTCGTCACTTTTAAATCCTCTTGCTCTTCCTCCCTTTCCAAAAAAGGTCCTCTCTTGTCTTCAAACCGCTAATACTTTGACAAAAACGTATACGTATGCATCGTGACAATGACGGAACCTTTCAATCTTTTTTTGAGCGGGAATGACAAAACGAGGGTAGAGGAAAACATTCATTAAGGCGGAAAAAGAATTGCATAAACACAAAAAGTTCTGGATTTCTATGTTTTTTTTGGCATGGGATGGAATGAAATAAAAATAAATGTGAGACGAGTCACATAAACAGACTTGATTGGAATTTTTTTGTTTGCATTAATTTTTATTAATGAAAAACCCTCAAAAAATGTGAAAACAAACATTTTCAGTATTGGATCCTGTCTATCAATCCTGGGATGCGCTTCAAACGGGATCCTTCTCTTCATGTTTTTATCAAAAACCGAAAAAAGCTATCCGTTCCAAACCTTTTTGGCGTTTCTCGACTTCATGCTATGTGCACTTTATATTCACTCCTTCGGACTACTCTCCATATCGGTTGAATACAAAATTCGTGAGTTTATAGTTGTTCGATTGGTTTCGAAATTCCTATTTTCAGCCTTCCTATACGATTTTGTGATGGACACCAATGTGATGTCATTGGTTATGAGTCGTGTCGTCCAATTGTCCATTCCATACACCCTTATTGCCAATTCTCTCGAAAAACTGACTATGATCCTGGGATACGATTGTGAAAGCAGGTTGGCGGAAAATTTTTTTAATTTTCGAATTCATTTGAGAAATTGTCTGAATCATTAAAAAACACTTCATGTTCTGAAACGTCTTCAAATCTGTGATAACCGTCTTTGAAAAACTTCGCACTGAAAATGCTATTTTTGACACTTTCATTCAGCGGATCCTTATTTGTTCGGAAGTATCTAGATGGGCTAATCTTAATTTATCCTGATATTTTGATGAGAATCTGGGTTCACAAGTACCCTTGTTAAGTGCACATCCTTTATCCCATTAAACTTTGTTCTCTGGCTTTAGTAATGACTTGTTGTTTGGGATTCTGAAAGATACGCAGAGTGCCCCTAAGAAAGTCGGTTTCCAGGAAACTTATAAACAAGAACCATAGGGATTTACTGAAACTCTAAGGATTACTGTAAAATGGGCTGGATTCAAATTCCAGTAATTCACATGACAATCAGTTGAGCTTTAATGATTTCCAGGGCAGCTATAAAACTGTGATAAAACAAAAGGGTGGGCGCTAACGGTGACAACTGCCCGTTGCACTCAATAAAATCTGTTTCCAAAACTCAAACTCTCAAGTTTTGATTTTCAGATTCTCCTTGTATGTTCGCATCGGGATCATTGTGACACTGTTTGGAACAATGACGGCTTTACGGATAAACTGTTTCAAAATGTTTTTCATTCACGTCGAACCCCTATGCGAGTATTTCCACAGGAAATGGCTGAGCTCCGATGCTGAAGAAGTAATTCGATGGAAGGATTTTGAACATAATTTAACTGTATGTTTGTTGAATTCAGACTCAGCTAAGAAATTTTCCGTTTCAGTTCGTTCACACCATTTTCTCCTTCCTTCTTCTTCTCTTCTGTAACATCTACGTGGTGTATAAACTCCGTACGCAGCATCGCAGAACTCGACGGCAGTCCACTTCGCCGGCTCAACTGTTTTCGGTATACTTCAGAAATTTTCTGGGATCTAAATCAATTACGGTCTTGACGCCAGTCGGCAACTCTACCACGCAAACACTTGAAAATCGGGTACTTCGTTAAGCCAGATGAATGGTCTTTTGTGAAAACAGCTTTCCTTCTGTTTTTCCTATTTTTTCTTTCCTTCCCTGGTTAAACTATTTTCGATCTAGTAAGAGGAATAGGCGCATGGAAAAGATGATAACATTGTCTAAAGTTTTCAAAAATTAGTTGATGATTTCGTAGGGGACCTAGGGAAAACAAAAGAGAATGGGCCGAGAAAAAAAAAGGGAAAAAAACAGATTTTTGCTCAAGGGCAAACCTATTTGAGTGGGTAGGAACCGTAATTTAATCAACAGAAACATTTCTTGTGAGGAAAGGAAACAGAAAAAAGAAACAAGCGAAAAACATGCATCCTTTGGGGACACTCTCAAATGGAACTCTAGTACCTAATGAACTTGATAGGACCAAGAACAAAATTGGATAAAACTAAAACATTGTTTCCACCAGGGGAATGATGAAGCCGGCAACAAAACGTCTGAATCCCGTGAGGCTGGAATGTCTTTAACCGAAAAAGATGAGACTCGAGAGGTTGAAACCTCATTTACCCGTGATGATGCAGTTCAGAAGAATCATTCCTCCAAAATTCGACAAGCCATGAATCAGGAGGCCAAGATTTCTGAAATTTCTGAAATACAAGAGTATATAGATCAAGAGGCTGAAACCCTGCTATCCTCTGATATCTATAATCAAGAAACTGGACCTCCTGAAACAGAAGAAGTTGGAGTTCAGAAGCCCGGGACCTCTAAATCTTCGGAGGCTGAACCTGAGAAAGCCGAAGTTTCTGAAACTCAAAAAGCCAGCACCTCTAAAAGTCAAGAAACTATGAACCATAGGGCTGGAACTTCTGCAAACCAAGAAGCGGAAAATCAAGCAAAAGAGACGGATAGGGCGATTCCTCCATCTGAGGAGGAGGTAACCTTTGTAGATTTTTCAATGTTAGATGCATTAGAATACAACATTTTCATAGACCACCCCTCCACACGGCTCCCGAAAATCTCAATTAACCCCTCAATTTTCGAAATGCAGTATTTTTTGAAAGATCAAAACCGATTTTATGGTTTCAATTATAATTGAATTGAAATCAATAATTCTGGGAAGGCCGCCACGAAAATTCTAGGGAATGACCGAACGAAATTCAATTAATTTGAAATACATTAACCACCAATGTTTGGTATTTCTGATATTTAAAGTAGTAGATAGTTATATTTCTTGGTCATTTCCTAGTTCACAGTACAGTGTTTCCGCAAAAACAAAAATAAACGCTTTGTTTGGTTTTATTTTTGAAGGCTGATACTTCTATTCTATCGATTATTTTTCTCGCTTCAATACCCACCGACATAATCTCCCGTTTTTTGCTTCAAAACCGTGATTTTTGCCATCCCATCTGTTGCTTTCAAGTTTCTTTGCATTCCATAACAGTATCTATTACAGTCTTCATCTGCTCGAAATCAAGCGGCTCTGGAAATTCGTGAGCAACAATTCAAAATCAAGTGTGCCACAGAAACCACAGCTGTCATCATTTCGGCGTATCTGGTGTGCAACCTGTGCAATTTCGTTTTGTACATTATCGAAAATTTCAAATCTGAAATAATTTTGGTAAGTGTCACAATTTACCAAGACTGACCAGTGGCGAGCAAAGGGACTTAGTAACTGAAGCATTCATCATAAGAGCTTAGTGTATTCATTGCTTCTGCACACAACGAGTCAGACAAAAAAAAACACACGCAAGTAGAGTAAAATATGAAAATGGAGTGAAAATTTGCAGGATGGAAATGGGGGATTCAAGCCGTGGTACGTGATTTCGTGCGATGTTGGATCCAACATGTTTGTGTTCTCTTCGGCAGTACGGATTTTCATCTACTACAAGTATAACAGAGAGATAAAGTGAGGAAAATTGTAGTTTTTTTATGTAAAGTTTCTTTACAGTCACTGTTTCAGGGTTCTCATTAAGAATACTCCTCTAATGAGATATGCTAGAGGAGATGGTGCTAAAAAGATCGATGACGATAATCTTCTGAAAATGGAAAGAGTCGATGTTTAATGCAAGTTGCCTATACATATTTTGTTACCTCTTTACCGTAAAACCTGTAATGGAAGGGCTCCCAACCTGTCAAGTTTATGGTGATTTTTTTGTCTCCCATACAAGAAAACAACATGTGTTGACTGAAAAATTTCTTCTGATATTTCGATAGACAATTCACCTGTTAATAATTTGTTATTATCTTTGACAGAAGCTAAAAAAATGCTCGAAGTTAACAGTTACGAGCCCTTCAATTACAACGTTAAGGTAATTTTCATTTGTATGTATTATCTTTTTTATTTCTCTGCTTTCCCGCTTCTCACACTATTTGGGTTCTCATGTTTTCCGCTATCAGCCGGCATTCAATTTTTTGTGAACTCTGGAAGTACTGTATTTCAACCCGGTCTATGAAGAAATAACACTCCAGATGCGTTTCTATCGTATGCTTCCTATCTTATTTGCTTTTTTGCTTTCTCTTAAATTTCAACTGATATTGATATCTGTTTTCAAAGTTAGAAATAAATGTTTTGATGGAAAAAAAGACAAGAAAAGCGGCTCTACATGAACCAATTAAGAGAAGAGAGGGATTGAATGAGAAGAAGGATTAGAACACATTTCCGTTCCAGTTGCATACAAACTAGATTGTCATTCTTCGAATTTTCAGCGTTTTCAGCATCTTCCCAATGACTTTAAAAGTTTTTTCAGATGAATAGAGAAAAGGGAAAGAACTCAAAAAAGCAAAGATTGCAGATAATTATTGTTTCTCCCACACACACAACTTTAACAAAGGAAAAAAACGTGACGTCCTATATTTAAAACATGGTTCTATTTAAAAAGTCTGAGCAATTTTGGAAGAAAAAGTTTTGTGAATAAAAAAGGTCAAAAGTTAAAGAATAACAAGTTGTTTGGAAGATGTGAAATGTTGAATTCCTGAGAACAGGCTTTTGAGCAGTAACGTGCCAACCTCTGAATCTCGGACTTCTGGAAAACATGAAAATATATTGTGTCGAAAAATGATTTGTTGTCTGTCGAACATAATTCTGAAATTTGGTAACTGAAACTTTGTTGAAAACATTCATGAACAAATATCTGAAAAGTTTGTCAAACGTTATGGTTTGCGTATACTCGATCCCATGAAGAGAACCAAATCGATACAAACATAACATCCGTTGGTTTTTTTTCAAATTTCACACGATTATTTATAACTTACTTTCATACGATTGCACTGGATATCAATATTGAGGTGACGTATTATCATATCGATTTTAAACTGATATACCGATATTGATATAAAATATTAATGATATATCTCTGCAATAATTAAATATTGTGACTTCAGTACATATTTCGAAATGGTTACCAAGATAAACAATTTTATCAACTTACAGGGAATTTTCATTGTTCAAAAATTAAAAGTTCCTGAAGTTCTAGTCGGAATGATGAAACATTTTGAAAAAAAAACAAAAATTCACACTTGCACACTATTCGGAAAGAACGTGTGAAATAAATCTTGAAATCACTCGGAAACACTTGAATCTGAACTGTGGTGGAGCCAACTATGATGGCCAAATAATGAGATATATAAGCGATGCGCTCTGTAAACACTAAACACTGTACACTTCAGAATAACTCTAAAAAGACTAATCGAACTGGAAGTACAGTTAGATCTCATAAAACACGAGGCGTTCCGGGAAAGCAATAAAACAATCATTAGCGTGTTTAAAGGGGACGGTAAAACTGGATCATCTTTGCTTGTCTTTTGTTTTACAATCAGATAAAACTGATTTATTTCATGATTTTATTACCCCGAAAAAATAGTTTTACGATCTCAATAAAAGATGCAAACAGTTATAATGATAATGACCACGTTTAGAAGTACTGATCTCGTAAAGAACTGATGTTTTGATTCTCAGTGTCGAGGCAGCTTGACAACCTTTGGTGTGATTAGCAATCAGAGATTTTCCGAAAATCGGCAATGCTTTTTTTCCTAACATACAATCTTTTTTGGATCATCAACGACCCCTGTAAACTCATTGTGGGGCCATAAACGCTTTCTTTTCGTTTTTTTTTCCTCAATATAAGCACAAATATTTATTATCTCGAAAAACTGCAAAGCAAAAAAAGAAAATGAATGAGAAGAAGAAATCATCAAACCAAATCAAAATTTGACACAAAGATTCAATTCCCGTTGATTGAAAATCGAGCAAAGCCACAGGGATAGAATTAAAAGTACGACTGTAACAAACGAAGAATGAGACCAATTTGAAAAAGGAACCCCGTTGGATATGAGATTTTATATGGCTGTCAGGATGGAAGGCGTTGCTACTTATGAGAAATTATTCAGGAATAGTTGGCTCGTTGTTATTCGATAGGAGATTCAGGCGAGTGGCATTTGCATCATTATTGTTGTCATGAGCCGATTCCGAGGATCTCGTACACGAACGACGACGCTCAATTTGGTCCGGCGCAGCATATCTTGAGGAGCTAAAAAATTATGTATTTCCAGGGTTACGGTAATACTTCTTACATTGACTTGTTGAGATCAGGCTCTTCCCAACAACATCCAATGACTTTGACGATAATTTTCTTGAATGCTCTCCTGAAGTCTCTATTGAAAATGCTGTAGATTAATGGGTTGGCAGAAGAGTTTGCATATCCGAGCCAGGTAACTGCCTGAAATATATTTAATTGTACACAATTGAAATCCAGTTGTACACCCACCATGATAGTCTTCGAGCTGAAAATCTCTGGAAGCCATGCTCGAAGGATGTTGACGGTAAAGAAAGGAAGCCAGCAGACAAGAAAAGTGCCCATAATAACTCCGAGAGTAAGGCTGAAAAATGAGACATTCCGTTTTTCGAGACAATTCGTACTCTATTCTCTCTCTCTTACCGAGCTTTCTGATCACTAATGTTTGAACGGTTGTGTGCTGCGGGTGTATGAGGATCCTGTGGGGAGCGTTGGTTCTTGAATCTCGCCGGACACAAGAAATTGAGTTTTGAGAAAATTGAAGAGCGAATCTGAAATTGTTCGGGTTCCGGAACAGTTAGCACAATAACAAAGTGCGAAAGCAGTTTAAAATGAACACTTTGACATGATTCGGAATTTTATAATATCGAAAATTTGTAATGTCAAGGTGCCCATTTTATAAAACCAAAGAGCAAAAAGCCTCAAAAAGCTTGATTAGTGTAGCTGATACGAGCAAATATCAATGCTTTTTCAGAGTGATTTATAAAATTTGTTTTTCTATAGATAGTTTTCTATAGAGTGAACTATGGATAGATGGGAGTCCTAATCAGTGGGGGTTTAACAAAATATCAACATAAGTATCAACACATCACTGCAAATTCAAATTCACTCGTTTTTTTTGGTCACTGGTTTGTTTTAATTGTGATTCCAGATTTTTAAATATTAAAAGAAAAACTGAAAACCGGTTTGAAATTAAAACCGCAAATAAAACCGTGCCAGTGTGTTGAAAGAACATGAAATCGCAGAGGGATGTGTTAGGATATAATAGTAGGGTATATCGAAAATAGTAGACAGTTAAGGTATAAGGGGTAAAGATGTTGGTTTTCTACACAACTCACTGATTCGACCTTATTCTGCGAACTAGTTTTATTGTCTCCACGTCGTGGCGTTGCCGTTGTTGTAGTTGTCGATCGGCGTGAGTAGTGGCGGGAGACAGTCATCGTAGTCCGTTCTGTCGCCGGCGAGTCGGGAGGCAGTAGAGCTTCACCCTTCAGAGTTGCGGCCGTTACCTGGGTAAGCACAATGATACGCCATGCGGACAAGCATGCAGGAGAGGAAGATAATAGGGTTGGAAGGAAAAACTCTGGGGGAGAATATTTCATTCTAGAAAGAAAGAATTTGGAAAATAGTTGAAAAAAACTCAAAAAGGGGTTTAGGCGGTAGGCGACCAACACTAAACATGTTTAAATGAAAACTTTTTAATGGAATTCAAAAAAAATGGAATTCAAAAAAACTGGCCCCGAAAAGCGGTCATTCTATTTCTAGTAAGCTGGCTTGGTTAATGGTTAGAGTTAAGCAAAACCAAAAAGGGATTCAATGTAAGAAGATTCGCGAAAACCTGTTAGAGGGGATAGGGCTCTCCTGTATATACTTTTTTTTGAAACGTCATCGAGCAGAATATTGAAAATAAAGAAATGCAAAAAAAAATTTTCTTCAAACTCAGGCAGTTTTGAAGAGAGGAAAAGTTGGCTATATATGTAGCACTATATTCTGCTTGGAGCTTCTAAAAAAAAAGAAAACCATAATATCCTACCTCGCGAATTTTCTCTGACGCAAGCTGCATAATCAAAAACGAGGTGGCTTGTTGCAGTTGAGTCTTGATGCTTCTCACATGTTTGCGAGCGTATAGGTACAACTTGGTGTAAAGGATAACCATGACCATTGCGGGAAGGAAAAATGAAACCATTGAACTGGAAATAGCGTAAGGGAGCGGGAGACGCATCTCACAAACTGGCAGACCCGTGAGACTGAAATTCTTTTTTTCATATTTGATCTGAACGATTGAATGTGAACCTGTTGATAGTGACTTTTGATCCAAAATCAAATCCAAGAGGTGCAGCTCCAATACCAGCAGAGATGAGCCAAACCAGCACAATCACATAGTTGATACGACGGCGGTTACAGTATCTAAACTTCCCAAACATTAGAGATTCCCTCAATTTCAAATAACCTTATATAGACCATTGGTCTACTAATATGCCAGTATCTATCCAGAGAGATCGCACAAAGATTAAGAATGCTAGCCGTACACGTCGTAATGTCAAAACTGATCCAGAACTGACAGTAGAATTGACCAAACGGCCAGTAGCCCAATATGTCATTCACCGCAGCAAACACCATGACCTGAAAAATTAATTTTAATTTCCCTGCATCTTTAAACAACTCAAAGTCATCTTGTTTGCTCAAAAACAAAAAGAGGCCTCTTCTTGTTTCCATTTTTAGATATCGTCGGCACATACATCCAGAGGTCTGGAGCATCTCTTGCGTGTCTAGTGAGATTCATCACAAAAAATAGTGAGAAAGCGAGAGCAAGGTCTAGGTGCAATTTAATCAACAAAAAGTGTGACTCGACGACCCATTTGACTCTTTCGCGTTACGCTTACTGCGTAATAAAAAATGCTACCGGAGTTTGTGCAGAGTTGAATTTGCGAAAGGGTGCCTGCAGGGGAAAAGTCCCGAGGGAGGAGACGGAAAGTCATACTGTAGCTAAAATCAGATTCAAGGAACCTCTAATGGAGATATCTTCCCAATCGAAGTTTCTTAGAGCACCCCATTTTGAAATCATATTCGAGCATAACTACAAAAAAATCTAAAATTGAAAAGTCTGAAAACCGTGATCTGTAAGCCCCACTTACACACTTTGAGCTCAATTATCTCGGTTCCTGCAAATAGTATCAAAAATCTGTCAACTGATAAAGTATGAATGATATTATGATGAATAATTTATCAGTTGACAATTTTTTGATATCTTTTCCAGGAATCGAGATAATTGAGCTTCAAGTAAAAGTAAATCAGCTTATTAGGGGGATACCTTTCCAGATCAATGTTTTGTAGAGCACCTATCGTATATGCTCTAAGAGAAGCATACTTCATACGTGCTCTTTCAGTTCAATAATCTCGGTTTTTGTAAAAAATGAAGATCTGTCAACTGATAAACTATTGATGATATTATGATAAATAATTCAACAACCAACTTTTTTTTAAAAGTTTTGAAGGAACCGAGATATATGAACTTAAAGTACACGTATAAGGTGGGCTTCTAACAGAGCATTTATGGTATTCCAGAATTAAATTCAATTATGACGCCGAAAAAACTGAAATCGAAACATCAGAAACCTGTAGAATGTTTATAATCTGGCTTTTCGATTTTTAGTGAAATTTTCCAAAAGTCTATAATAAGTACTTCCCAACTTCCGTGTGCATGTCAACATGAAATTTGCCACCGCCACTTCGCAAGTAGATATCTTTTCCTTTGCCAGCAACAATACGCTCAAATTAAATTTAACGCATCTTCCTCAAGCCATTCTTGTATTCTAAAAGCCCCCCCCCCTCCCTAAAATACTCATAGCTTGCCAAAAGCAGAGAACTCTACCGATACCGACCCCGAAACTTACCAAAACTGACACCAGTAGATCTGAAACCGCAAGCGACACCAAGAACAAGTTCTCGGGTTGTTTCCGCAAAGAGCGATCCCAGAGAATGGCGGCGCATACTAGCAGGTTACCGAACAGAGCCAAGATGATTAGAATGGAGAACAGCGCGAGCAGTGGCCATTGCACTTCGTTCATCGAATTTCTGAAATGAAATGTGAACTTTTTGGGGACGGAAAGAGACGGGTCCATAGAGAGTAGAACAAGAGATGATGACGCGTGGGATGTGGCTTGGATATTAGAATGAAATAGGATATTTGAATGAAATGAAGAGAGAATCGGAATTAGAACGAGAACACAAAATGATTGAAATAGCAATGGAAACTGTTTACGTGACTTTAAGCCAGCTATGTTCCTTTGAATAGAGGGTATCAGTGTAATTGACTACTCCCGATTTATTTTTTTTTGCTCAAAATTGTCACGTCGACTTGTTTTCTTCATCTCAAATTCTCGGACAATAGTGCTCCGACGTCAGATTTCTGATAAGCAGAACAGCGAAAAACGAGCTAACGCGAATTGATCTATTTTCTCTCTAGGAGTCTCATATCTAATAACTATTCATTTGAGTAGTAGTCGACATTCTGAATAATAACAAGGGTTGATTCATGTGACCCCTCTCTACCCCACGACTTCTCATATTCTGGAACACCACGAAGAAAGAATAATTAGAAATCTTACTGTTCATCTTTGAACCCTCTCTTGCTGATTCGTGGACCATCATTAACTATGACAAGGAAGAAAAAAATTAGGAAAGAGAGGGAAGAAAACGTTTTCTCCTAAGGTCAATTAACATTCGAGAGCAGCAAGTGCCGACTCGCTTAATCTATGCATCGGAACGGAACGTCGCCTACGAATCGAATGAAAAAAGAGGAAAAGATGCAAATGGATAAATTATATGTATACCTAATGAATCGTTCCTCTTCCTTTCAAATTATGAATTAAGTAATGGAAACGAGAAGGAAGGCTAGAAAACTTATATTGGCATATTATCAATGAAGATTTTAGGGTGAATTCCACCCTAATAATTATAGCCAAGAATGTCTTTCAAACAACTTTTGCTAGATCTTTTTAGAGCAGCAAAAAGAACAAGAGTAGAAAACCTTAGATGCTTAAAGAGGTCAAGAGAGCGAGATTGAAAATCTAATAAGAGTCGAGGGAGCAAGAATCAGAGGAAAAATCAAGAAAGGTCAGGTCAAAAACTGAAGGGAAATTCTTTCATTGTTGATAGACTGTTTTAAAATGACGTAAGATCTTCGGTACTTCTCCATTTACAGCCTCCAGAATGGGAATAAGAAAAAACAACGTGATACGGTGGCGCCGAACAACACAACATTTTAATTTCAGTCAGAGACTAATCTCTAGTCTGATCGAAATAGAGAAACCCCAAGAAAAAATTAGCGGCACCGGCAACCGGGAAGGAGAATAGGGTAGGGCTCACCCAACCTAACTAAATGACGGCACGAATTGGGGGCGGAGCTTAGCCTCCCCATACTCCTTCTACCCATCTTCTTTTTTTGCTTCTTCTTCTTCTTCTTCTTCTCCTTCTCGACGGAGCGCATCTATAAGATGTTGAATGAAGAAGAGGACACGGGCCCGTATGGCGAATAAAAGTAGGGGTGAAGAAGACGGGGCGCAAAAGAAACACGTAGTTGTCGAGTCGACCCGAATGGATGAAGAATTGGATGAGAAAAAGGAAGGCACACAAAAAAAAAGTTGCTTTTCGGAGGTGAATGACCAATATCATAAAAATGGGGCGGCTCCCTGTAGGCCGGCAGAGCCAGGAGAGGAAGGAAACAGCACAAGAACCGCTCTCCCGCCTCTTTGGCCCTTTGCTATTCATATTTAATAGCATTTTGAACTTTTAGTCACTGAAAAAAGTGAAAAAAAGGCGTGTTTCAAATGTTTGAACCAATTTGTGAGGGAAAAATTGGTGGCGACACAGAATGGAGAAGTCAATTGAAGCAAGTAGTCTTGTTTCGAATGTTTACAAAACCAAAAAGGTGTTGGAGGGAAGTAAGTGTGTTGTAAACGATTTGGAATTCACCAAAGATAGAATCTTTGTCTCACTTCTAGAAGCCTAGAAAAAAAGCGATTCATTCCAAAAAACAACTCATCTTGTCTTTCTTATGCAGAATTGTTTTCGTTCTGACTAGACACGGAGTCATTCAGAATCTATAGTAAAACTTGACGGCGTCATTAGACTGAAAACGAATATTCAGAGAAATCTAAAAACCAAACAAAAAAGTTCGGTGTAGATGTGGTCAGATCTGTGAGATCTTATAAGGCTCTTTGGACTGAAGTTCTATTTTCATTTGAAACAAATCTGGTGATCGGAAAATTTTCATTTAGTTTTTTCCCCTCGTTTTTAATAACTCAACGACGCATTTGGTTCATGCCAAACTGGTGGTTTGGTGTTTCATGAATATCAAAAACCTCTAGATTTTTTTCATAAACACAACCCTTTTCTATGATCAAATGAACAAGAAAACTTATGAAGACGAAAGTAAAGATCGGTTGGGATAAGGTTACGGGGGGAAGTTTACGAGAGAAGAAAGTTCAGTGTTTATTACTTCACTGAAATTCCGTGATATCTTTTTCCCGTCTTCTTCTTCTTCTTTTTTCTCTCGCATTACCAACCTACTCAGCAACTGTCGATTGGAAATGAAGAAGGTTTTCTTGGAACGCACACACACATACATACATTCATACCCATGGACCCGGTCCGACCGAAAACTCGGAAAAAAAGAGCGGACGAAAAATTCAATTCGGACGGAGGCAATCGAAAAATGACGAAGTTTGTTTCGGAGCCCCGCTGGGGGTCGACGGGTCCATCGCCCCTCTTCTTTCACCCATCCTATTTCGTGTTCACAAAGTGCTTGACCACGAAAAAAGGTAATAGAATAGATACAATCGGCTTGAGAGCGGCAGCTCGAGAAACATTTTCTGTCATCGTCGTCTGGAGCACAGAAGAAAGGAAAAGACCGATTCTACCAGTAGAAAAAACACCGAAAAGACTTTTTAGCTGGGCTGACATTGACGGAGCGGTGGAAGCTGACGATAGACGGACAAAAGCGTGTACACACATGCATAGTTGTTGCCATTTTTGGAGTTGTCCCTCCGGATTTTCCGCAATTATGACGAGCCTTGAAACCTGATATAACTTTAGCCCCTGGAGGACGTATTACCTGGGAGTAGACTTGCTTTGAATCATTTTGAGTACAAAGTTGCTTCCGTCTCAGACATGTTGTCCTAGTTGATTACAAATTCATTGTCGTGCGTGGGTTCAGAAAAATTGGCGAACCAGAATGACAAATGACAACACAATGTGTATCTGTTTCCAAACCACTATTACGGGAAATGAAATGAAGTCTAAATCCAAAACACAGAAAGTATCGGATAAGATATACAAAAACGTTGTTTTCAGTTGATTTGCGTAACTTTTAACGGTTTGCGGGATTCTGAAGCTAGGCTGTTAAGTTTCCGATCACTTCGGAACTTTTGAAATGTGTAAAACAGGCCTAGATCCTAAACTTTGCATTCACAGTATTTTCACAAACTCCAATTTTTCAGGTATTTGCCGATTTCTGAAAGACATCCCCTTCTTGCCATTTCTATTTTGAAAACGTGAAAAAATTTATGTCTTTCAGAAATCGGCAAATAGATAAAAACCAGAGAGTTTAAAAACATTATTCAAACGCAAATTTTTTAATATAGGACTGTTTCACCTCCCAAAATCTTCAAATTAATCGGATAATAACCAGGCAGACTTTTGAAAATGGACAATATGGACAAAAGTCAACAGAAAACTACGTTTTTTTATGTGTTATTGACCGGTACTGTAACTAGATGACAAACAGTACAGCTGAAAACCAAAGTTGTAGACTACAAACAGCAGACTATCTTTATCTACAACGGAAGGATGTATCATTTACAAAAATTTATAAACGGAAATTAAATAAATGAAATGTTCGATTTGTACCGGTCTCGCCATACCGCCTTGGGTCTGAACGGAAGGATGCTGCTGAATCCGAAAACCGGAAATAAGAATGTTCGAGACAAAAAGTTATTATTTTTGGCACAAAAGGGAAATGGGTGTCAATAAAATTGATGGATAGAAAAAGTCAAAACACTCACAGAAGGCTGGGGGAGCTGAAAAGTTGATAAATTCGAGAGCAGCGCCAAAAAAAACAACGATATCGGGGGAATTGGGACTTCAAAGCCTTTTTTTGAGAAATTTTGAATTGTCACGAGACAAGGAAAAATAAAAAAAAATTTTCGTTTGTTTGGGAGTTGTTGCAAGAAAACAGGAACAAAAGTTCGTTAGGTTAAGTAACGAAAAGGGCGAAGTCATTTCCCTTGTCTGGTTTAAAAAATCAGGAGAATGGCGAAAATAGGCTCAATTCTAGTTCCTCTCTAACCCAACCCCAACAAACTTGAGGCAATAATTACCCTCTGGCAAAAAATGGGGAGTGATTGATGTCTCTTTGTATCACATCTATTCCCACATAATCCAAATGGTCCCAATTCTCTTCCTTGTTTCATGAGGGAAAAAAGTGACAAGGGTTTGAGGAGACCAATTGAGAACGACGATTGTGGGTTTTGTCGAGAAAGGAAAAAAGGCACTAAAAAAAGAAACTATGGGGAGAAGCCTGTCGAATTGGTCCCGTGGGGAGAATGGAAAGAACTCGAGTATCAACACTCATATAACAAACACATAACATCATCTGAAAAGACATGCCGCTTCATTCTTCCGCAATTTGACAAAAGTTGAGTGGCGAATTTTTTAGTTTTTCGTATGAAAAAGCATATATCCCACCCACTCAATTTTTATATTTGCTTTTTGGTTCTAAAGAAAAGCACGGAGGCTTTTAGGACAATCCAGACCCATTAATAGGGTTCAGTCTCCAAGCAACAGTACACATCGGACATCTTTCGGCTGGAGAACTGAAATAAAGATAGACAAGCTCATATAGATGCCATTTTTGTAATTATACATTCACGTTCGTGTCTTCTAAAAAAAGAAGGAGAATATAATTTAATAAAAAAGGCGTGTGGATGTTGACTAATTAGAGATATGGACCATTGGACCAGCACATATGACAGACCAGTGAGAAAACAAGACAATTTTTAGAAAATGAGATAAATACAATTTTTTCTGATAAAAGTCTGCAATAATGATACATAAAATGTGGATTTTCAATGCAAATTTAGAAAATAAAACTTTGAAACTACCGTAAATGGTAAAGAAACTCACACCATACGTCCATTTTGAGCTTAATTATCTCGGTTTCTCCAAAAGATATCGAAAAATGTTCAACTGATAAACTATTTATCTTAATATTCGAAATTTTGCGTTGAGTGGCCAATTTTTTCTATGTATCTCTGATGAACATCGAGGTAATCGAGCTCAAATTGTATAACAATTCGAGAAAAATTTGAAAAATCGAAATAATCAAAATTTAAGTTACAGTAGGTGGAGTAGAATTTGTAAAAAATTTTGGAATTAAAAACTTCAAAGCTCGAACGTACACCTTGAAATCACAACCTAAAAAAAAAAGTCATGCCAGGCCTCAAAGAGTGATTCAATATTTTTCTTCAGAAAAAAGTTTTCTTCGAAATACTCTTTGAAAAAGCAACAAAAAAACAAAGTTTCTTCCTATTCCTATTTTAAGTGCCTTGTCAGTCAGTTGCCGTTCCTACCAAAAGCTTGATGAAATGTTTTTGGCCCCACCATACAAGCACACATCAAAACAAGATGCATATTAAATTAGAAGAATGATTCATTTGAAAATGAGCTCTATTGAGTGGGGGACCCTTTTCTTGATTGGGCACCACGGATGCGAAAGATTACTACTAATACTAGATGGGTATGAAATTAATTGGATGAAGAAGAAAAAACGGATAGAGATAGTGACGCTAGATAGATTCTATGCGCTCTCGCCCCCTCGCGAAATGTTTTCTTTGAATTTGCTGGAATTCAAATGACTGAGTACTGAGTAATGAATATGAGCCAAAAATATTTAAAAACAAAAAAAACTATGAAAAAATACTCTGAATTTCAGTTTGAACTGTCAATGTCCCATATTTCCTAGAATCGAATAAAAAGTTCAGGAATAAAGACTTCTTTGAGGACTTCACACGAGAATATAGAAAATGAATACTGAAAGTAAAAACAGATTCAAGAATCACGGATGAATGAATTTTACATATTTTCTGAAATTGAACGGAAACCTAAAGTCGGAGGATATGAAAAAATAAGATACATCATTTTTGTTGATAGGTCAAAGGGTGACAGTTTGAAAGTTGAGAGGAATACGAATCATAAAAAAGAATAGCTGTCAAATATTTTTTTTTGCATCTGACAGGCCTTGTCAAACTCCGAAAAAAGAGAAAAGCATTCAATCCCCCGTTGGGTTCAAGTGTCGAACTAAGTGATTTCCTATTTTATTCATGACCACTTCATCAGAAATTTTTGAATCAAAAAACTGAGAAAAAAGCGACATAAGCTCACGAACCGGAACCAAAACGCCAGAAAGCAGTGTTGAGCAATGTGTTGACAGAATTGGTTATAGAGAATGAAAAGCAATCGGAGAAGAGAAGACTGAATGTAAGGTAATTTCATCTTACTCAAGAAAACAATAGCTCTTTTTGTCTAATAGACAATGCTCAAAAATCTGTTAGGATCGATGATTTTGGAACTTTGAGAGGTATAGTAGGAAAGTATTAAATACTCAACTTTGACAAATTTTAACATTCCAGCTAACAGTCAAAAAAACAGTAGACTCAAAAAAAACCCGCGTTTCCTTTTCATAGATGTTATTTTAGGGTAGAGGGTGGAAATAAAATGAGCCACTGCGCGCCCCTGGAGACTAATTTTTTGGATTTGCGCCAAAAATGTGGAATTGGCACAAGAGAGAAATAGAAAAAAGACAAGAAGACAAGTAGAGATAGAGGAATGTGAGCTATCTCGCATGAGGCAACATTTCTGAGTAACCGAGAAAATGAGAGAAAATACGAACCGAACTTATACTGGTTCTTTTTTTGATGATGAAGTCATGAAGATGACTGATTCATCTAGACAAACCCATAAAATTATGACAAGTGATGCGAAAAATACAAAAATGGGAAATAGTCTTTGAAAATGTGAAAAGGAAAAATTTTGAGAGCGGTAAACAGGAACTTTGGGTAGTTCGATGAGCATTAACACACGAATTCAGCATAGAGAATTCAGAACTCTCAGAAATATTTCATGTACCGGAATAGGAAAACAACTCGAGAGAATAAATTACCAATAAACGCAAAGTACAGCATAAAGTGATCAAGATTGGGACTTGTTCCAGACTTTTTCAATTATCAAGTTATTGGCAATGGCAATAATAACCAAATCTAAAAATAGCTGTTGTTTTCTTGTTTTTCTGATACTAATAATCTAATGAATTATATGAACTCATTATTGTCACAAGGCTTTTGAAAAGAAAAAAAACTAGGTGAGATGCGCCGCCAAAAATATCGAATTTGACACGCTTTGAAGCATCGTATCTATCAAAACAAGTATGGTGAATCAGTGCAGTGACAAATTGAATTCATTCGCAAGAACAACTCTTTGAAAAAGTTGTAGCTACTCATTACTATCTCTTTTTTTCGGTTTCGTAAAGGTTTCTGAATGCACTTTCGTCCTTTTTTTGTGAAAGCAGCGGAGGACCCAGATGACATTGAAAGACATCGAAAATGCATTATCTGGAAACTGAAAAAGGTTCGAGAACTTGATTGAAAGGAAACAGAAGATCTATTGTAATTGAAAAGTTCCAGAAAAATTATGTTGAAATCTTTTATCATATCAAAATTCACGACCCTTGTAGAATCTTTCCATAAATTCAGAACTTCCTCCTGGTTAAAATGGTCTCTCCAATTGCAACTCAAAAACACTAGACCGATTTTTTATAGTAGTACTAGTGAAGAAAAAAGAGGAAAAGTGATGAGAACTTGTGAGGTACTAGAAAATGTATATTAAAAGACGTGTAAGATCAAAGTTTTCTTCTTCTTCTACTCCTTCAAGCCTTCTTTACTCATCCCCGAGTGCTGAAGAAGAACAAAAAGGAGAAGAAGAGTTGGGTGAATGGCAATGGATACATGCCCACTGTGTCACACGTCACCGGTTTCCGGAGTGTTCATCCGACGTCACGTCACACACAGTAAGAATCGATAATAATCAACACTGAGGAAGAAAACACAGATAGAAGATATGGGAAAGGATAGAGAAGTCTCTTATTTAATGAATGGCGGTTATTTGACGGAAATTATGAAAGACATCTGAAAAAGAGAATGGATGAGCAAAAAAATGAGAAAAATTCAATTATGTAGGAGGAAAAAATGAGTTACAGAAATTCCGGGTTGGTTGAAGCGAATTTTATGGAAAATATTTTTCGTGGAACATAATTTTTCCAAAGAACTGAAATACCAAAAAAATTGGTCATGCTAACAAGTAACTTTGACATTCTGGGGGATGGTGAAAGCAAGCAACAAAAAAGTGAGGATTAGTAATCTCCGAAAGTGAATTCTATAGCAGCTCAGAGTTCGAAAATAGGCTTTTTGTCCTAACAAGATTTGCAAGTAAGAGAAGTAGAAGCTCTCATCAAGTATCTTCCTGCTTTTGTGATATAGGTCGGTAACACAGCAAGAACAGAATTCGATAAACGAGAAAGGGCTCTTTCTGCTCAAAATAGATCCGCGAAATGCTATTTTTAACTCCAACACTCACATACACGCACTTATCCAGTCTCGATAAGAAAATGAAGAAAAGTTTTGTGGTGGACCAGAGCAGCCGGGAGAGAAAGGGAGAGATGCGACCCTCATTGGACAATCACTTTGAGGAGGAGAAAAGTAGAAGTTTGTATTTGGAGACCAATTTACATGGTTCCCGAAGCTCTTCTCTCGCAAAAAAAAGTAGGAGATGTTGAGTTTGTTTTTTTGAGAGATAGAGAGGAGCAGCTTTTTCGCTTGAGGCTACGGAAATTTCAATAACTATGAATGAAAGCATGTTCTTTGTCCAAATACATTCGGATATTCATATAATTGTATATTAGATGGATAGGATCAAGAAAATAAATGGACCACGAGCAGTACCCAAACCAGCACCACGCCGGACGAGTACACAAATGCCGGTTAAGGAAGAAAAATGAGAATTTCTAGAATGCACGGATTAGGGAAGATATGGACAATAGCAAATGGATAAATGAAGAAAACGATGTACAAGGGATGTACGAATCGGTTTTTTGTGATTTTTTGAAAAAAAAAAGGGATTAGCAAGAAGATAAGAAGCTGAGGTTCACAAATACACATTGTTTCAAAACACATGGAATCAATTTGGAGATGAAGTATAACGGATTCCCTAGTTTTTTTTTTGCTGAGAGCGAAAATTTTGATGCAAATTGTCCAAAGTCGACTTGCTCACCAAAGGAGGAACCCATCGTCAGGTATCAAAAATAAAAAATGTTGAAAAATTATAAAAACGTGATTGCAAGGTTCGAGGTGACGTAGCTCAGCCGGTGGTGCCACAGTATCCATAATATTTCATTCACAAATTCGATTTACGAGGAATTGAAAAAAAAATGGGTTTGGTGTCTCGCCAACGTTCAATCAGTTCTAGGCAAAACCTTATCAAACAACTCTCTGGAAGATTAAGAACACTTGCTGGAGAACTAGAATTTTTCTTAGTTTTTGAGCATTGAAACAGAAAAACTGGAAAAAACACTAATTTGAAGTTGTTCGTGACCAACGAAAACAACAGAAAAACGACTACATCAAGAGACGGGTTTTCTAAAGTTAGGAGCAATTCATGAAATTCAAAATTTTTGCAGAAATAAAACATAGCAAATATGTGGACACAAGGCACTGAAAAGTTCAAACTACAAATTTCATATTAAAAATACTTGTTTGAGATTGAAGTGTTTTTCGCCCAATTCCATTCTGACGAGATTAGCCGTTTTAACCAAAACAGTACCGAAAATGACAAAATTAGAACTAAAGTCAGAATTTTAACTTTTAATGATTGCTTATCTTGCATTTTTGTGTTTGTAAAAGGAATAGTCACTTACGGACGAAACCTTCAATTTGGCTAACAACATTCAGAAATTTCCAGACAAATCAAAAATTCTAAGCTACTATTCCAGTACTTCGAAGTTTACTATTTCATACTAAACAAACTAAACTATGCTATCATTTTATACGGTATTGTAATAAGGTCAAATCCTAAAAAGTTATTTTAGGTTTCAATTGATAAATCAAAACTTTTGAGTTTCTCCTCAAGATTCTCATCTAGGAAGCAATTTCTTATCTCAAGCTGCTGTCAATTAGAAGCAATCTATCAGTTAACAGAAACATGGAGAATAACATACATCGAATCTGATTGACAAATCGTCGGACGCGGAGAACGACCCGGGACGAAAATCTAGCACATCAAAAAACTGATGCGAGTAGGTCAGTGTGTGTCAATCGCCACTTGTTTCGTGCACCTATGTTGCCATTAATCTATTTTTATCGTCACTGAAGTGAGAGAAGAGCGAAATAAATTCGCACAGCTCAACAAGACAACACCGATGGGACAATTAATCCCCAATGGCTGAGCCAACAAATCTTTTTGAATTCTTAGAGACACTTTCAGTTCATACATCTGCTCAATGTGGTGATAGATGTTAGCTGAGAGCAACAAAACGGGAAAACCTGATGGACAAAAAAAGATGGGCAGAAAAGAGGACCCAGAAATATTTTGGATTATTTATGCAAATTTTGTTATATACGCACAAACCTCCCAAACTTTTTTTTTCGAAAAAAAAGTTGTGTTATGGTTGCAAGGATACTAGGTAAAAACCTCAAGAATTGAATTCTGAGGTCGTTTATTAAAGTGCTGCTACAGGTACAGCGTTTCCTGAACTTTGTGAGCAAAAACCTGATGATTGAATTGTTTTTCCGATGCGTAACTTGTGTTGCAAAATTTGAAAATATTCTTCAAGGAAAGAAGCCAGATAATAGATTTTTCAAAATGCTCAGCCCCCAACATTTTCCTGATTCGGATTGAGTCTAGAACCAAACTTTGAAAAAAAAAAGATTAAATCAAGATCTTTGATCAAATCCTGACCAATAGTTTTGTTGGCGCCCCTTAATTATTCGTAAAGTTTGCTGAGCAATGATCTTCTGAAAACTCTGAAAATTTCTGAAAAATAAAGCAAATTTCAACAAAATATATATTTATTGCAGGGGAAAGTTTTGCATGGTGGCATTGTTAAAACTAATTAAGAGTCATTCAATTAAACCCGTCAAACCAAACAACTACAAGTGTCGAAACAAAAATAAAATAGAAATTGGAGATGCTTCTAAGAACTACGTAGACAAGAATTGACCCGGATGGAACTGGAAGAAGGGAAGGAAATATCAGATCGAGGGAAGTTTAGAAGGATTATATGAGTCAGGACTAGAAGTACTACAACCAGAAAAATATGAATGATTACTCAAATCGTTAATAATTAGAGCTAATTAGCCACTTTTGGCACTGATTTTGATTTTCTTCCAGAATTCTGCTCTGTTGTCCTGGTAGATGGTCTTCATTTCACACTTTTTCTCGTTGATTGCCAGAAACTGTGTGAGTTCGTCTTTGTTTGTGGGCTCCCATTTGAAATCGAAAACTGTTGAGTCCTCATACTGACCATTTGGATTTCTGAAAATTTTTCAATTGAGAAAAAAAACCGCAATTTAGAATTTTATTACCCATATTTGGCGAAATTGGTCCACATTCTGGTCATCAAGTCGAGCATCGTCTTATCTGCTTCATTGTACTTGTAATTGAAAACAATGGAAACTCCGAAAATATAAGCGAGTTCAGTACAGTGAGTGGCAGCTGAAAAAAGTTTATTAACGAATGCGTATGATTAAGGACATACCTCTGAATGGAGCCCGAAGTGAAAGAATTCCAAAGCTTCTTGGATTACAATAATCGAAGGAGTACATGAAAACTTTGTTGCCCAGATTAGTCATCTTCTCCGCATAATTATAGGTACCGTTATTTACAAACAAGTCGCTGTACAACTGAAAACTTCTAAAAATGTGAATCTGGTGTTGTTTACAAAACATACCTGTATATATCCTCTGGCGGCAATCTCTTTATCATCCTCATCATCTGACTCCTTCTTAAGATACATTGCTTTTGCTTCTTCTCTCAATGCTTCGAAATCTTCGTGGTTCTCTTCAGTGATCAAAAGAGCCAGTAGTTTGTCAATTCCTTTCTCATCAAAATTACTGGGTCCGAGACTTGCTGAAATTAAAAATAGTTGCATTCCCTCTAGGTTTCTTGATTACCAAAAAGAAGTCCCTCGTGCTCACAAGTTCCGACCATTATGTTCTTTTTTGGTGCTTCCTTCCGGAGTTCCTCAATAGACTTCGGAAGAAAATCACTCGGTTTGGTTCCAATCACTGGTGCGAGATCTAGTCCTATTTTAGAGACATCAACACCTTTTCTAGTGAGCAATCTCTTTTCAAACTCTTTCTCTTTCTTGGTTCGAAGGAAGGCTAACATGCTTTCGCTTGCATTTTCATCTGGAACAAAATAACAATGATGTCATAAACATTCCAAGCAACACAAAGACCAACCTTTAGCCTGTTTTTCATCCCAACACTTCCTGTAGGCAAAGTCTCTGCAAGCATTGACCAGCCTGTTCTTTCCCACGGTACTCCATTCGCATTCACCATTACCGGCCATTGGAACAACTTGGTGGAACAGATCTGCAAGAAAAGTCACGTTATTTAGAACGCTCGGCGTTTGCATTACAGTTCTGATTATCAATAGATCAAAAAAAGGTTTATAGGTTGTACAGTAAATACTCTAATAGAAGACAGCTCTATATTTTAAGAAAATTGAGTTCAGTTATATCAATTTCCATAAGAGATTTCGAAAATGTGTTAGCTGATTGGTGAAATTATAACAAAATTTATCAGCAGACCGATGTTCAATATCTTTTCTGAAAATCATATGAACCAACCTCTCGAATGTGGGCTCAACGATAACAAATCCACACTGACACCTCCTGCACTTTGTCCGAATACAGTAACCTTTCTTGGATCCCCTCCAAACGCGTGCACATTGTCTCTGACCCATTGAAGTGCCATTGTCATATCCCAAAGTCCCAAATTTCCCGGACAAACTTGATCACCAGTAGAGAAGAAGCCGAGGAGTCCAAGTCTGTATTGAATTGTGACGACAACCACTCCATGACGACATAGATATCTGAAAATAATGCAAAAGTGCGAATGCCCTTTTTTCTTTTCTATGTCTAAATTGGAGAAATAAAAGTGGAAGAAGAAAAGAGAAAAGAAATTTTGTGGTGCTCAGAGCTCACGAGCAATCGAGTAGTCTGTTTCGAAAAGGCTACACAATAGCCTTCGTAGTGTAACATAGTATACAACTTTCGAAATTAACTCACTTTGCGATGCCTTCGTCACCATATTTGACAGCCGAGTCAATCAGAAAACCTCCGCCGTGAACATAAACCATTACTGGATGAAGCTGAAACAAAATTCATGACCTACAGTAATCCCTTCAAGCTTGACATACCCCATTAGATACCTCTTCAGCTTTCCATGTTGGAGAGAAAACGTTCAAGTAGAGGCAGTCTTCGCTTTTTCCGACCCCAAGGGTAAAGCGCTCCCAGAAAAAGTCGGCTTGTGGTGCTCGTGGTCCGAATCTCACGCATTTTCTAACACCGTCCCAATCATCGGTGTTTTCTGGATTCTTGAAACGAAGATCTCCAACTGGAGCTTTGGCGAATGGGATTCCAAGGAACAAATCAACCTCTTTCTCATCGTCGATTTTGATTCTGAATCCTTCAACTAGACCGTTTCTAGTGCGAACCTGAATAATAAAGAAGATCAGAGACCATATTATTGGAATAATTCTCACCTGTTTACTCGGAGTTAGATCTCTTTCGTTGTGATGTCGTAATGAGATGAAGGATATTACACCGCCCATCTGAAAAAATACCGAACATGAAATTGAATAACATGATGTCTAGAACAAGACAACAAAAAAGTCGGGACCACTGGAATAGTAATAAGGGAAGAGAAAAGTGAGTAAGCCTCTAGCTCTCAAAATGAAATATATTCAGAAAATGGGACTTTCCTCCTAAGTCTCCTAGTCTTGACCACACATATCTCTTTCTTATATTCGCAACTCAGGGGTGCCTAGTATGTGTTTGTGCGTGTGTTGAAATGTGCAAATGGGGAAGAAAGAAGGCGGGAAGAATGGAAAGAAGAAGAAGAAGAAAAGAGCAGGCGGCAATGTGCGCACTTGCAACAAAAACGTTACTTCAAAACAGAATAAAGCCCCTTTTTTCACCGATTTTTGGAAGAGAGAAGGCTCTCGCTCCCTTTTTTGGAATTTCTTCTTTTACACTAACTTTCCTTTTTCTACAACCAAAAAAAAAATGAGAAAATGAGAGCAAAAGGAAAAAAATAGAAAGACTTTGGGGCCGTTTGCCAGTTCCATAGATTATTCCAACACCACGGATTATTGGCTTTGTTGGTGGCCATGGAAAGTGTAGGAGCAAATTCAAAAAAAAAATAAAAAGAGGAGAAAAATAAAAATGTTTGGTGGAATGTGAAGTGAACGCTGATTGGTTTTAATATTTTGCATTGGACACTGCGAAAGAGAGAGCAAATACTGTTATTGGTATAGCTTTGAAGGCCCAACATTTGCACTAACAACTTTTATATATAAAATATTATTCATATATCAAATAGTTCTTAACAGCAGAAAAAAGAGAACATAGTGGTCAAAAACCGGAAATGTACCCCGAGAGAAAATAAAACAGAAACAGCTCTCGAATTTCGGCGAAATGCAAATGCTGATTCACCATTTTGTTTGAAAAAAATCAGCATCATCATGACGTTTGGGCACAAAAAAAATTTTAAAATGAAGAGGGAAAACAAGCCTAGTATCCTTAACTGGTTGAAATTTGAGATGTTCTAAATGAAAAAAAGTTTCTGGTCTAGAAGCAGCAAAAAGAAAACACCAACAACACAAGATAAGCTCTCCGTCAGCGGCTCTCTGTGTTCCGAACAGCTGTGTGTGGGCTCTCTCATCGCCTCAAGACACAACGTTCCCCCGATGTGAGGAGCTCACAGATTTTTGTGCTCTTTCTCTCCCTTTCAATCTGCGTTCGCACCGAAATGCACACCCTCGCGTTGCCCCCAGACTTTTTGATTTTATGAAAAGTGACTGAATGTATAATTGCCAACAATTTCTAGACGTGATCACATCATCCACAGAAAACCAAAAAAAAATTTTTTTCGGAGCTCAGACAGCTCCGAAAAAAGTGACTGATCAATTAGCGCGGGAAAAAAGAGGATACTAGAATGAAAAAAAAACAACATGTTTTTATGTGTCAAGAACGAGAACGTCTCTGAAAATCATGAAATTTGTAGGGCGACCAAAAAAATGTATCTAGAGTGGGCGGATGAATTTGAGTCATCATTGCTGAGAAAAAAATTAATCGACGATTTTGAATGGTCAGAAAGTAAACATGGTTGGAATTTCGAAATATCCAGAAAGTGACTAACGAAGGCTTCAAGAGGACAGGAAAATTGAAACAAATAAAAAACGAGCTCTGTGTATAGCTCCGCGAGCTATACTAAGAATATCGAGTTTCAGATACTATTCCTTTTGCATCATAATCGGATTTAGTAGTGCTGTTTTTTGCGTCTATGAAAAAAAACTAAAAACTTCCGATTTCCTCAGAGAGAAAAAATGCAACAACTTGCTGAGATATCTCATGAATAATTCAAAATTCTGAGGAAGGGGAAGAAAAGAATGAGAAGAAACTAAAAAATTATTGGAAAAGAAAACTATAACAGGTGAGAAAGCGATTAAAAAAGAGTACTTTTTTCTTAAAAAGTGGCTTTTCTTCAAAAAAAAAAGCCCCAAGTGGACTACCAATTGTTTCCCTCAAAGCCAATCTTGAAAACGTTTTTTCCAACCAATTATTTGCCAGAGCGGAGTGAAATTGTCGAAAAAAATTGAGCGAAACAACACAGAGGCGGTTTTCAATTGAACTTTTTTTGGTGGTTGAAGAGCGCCCAAATCTTCTCTTGTTTTAACCACCACTATTTTTTGCCTATTTTTCCCAAGGGGTTTAACTCACCTTTTTCCATAGTTGCCGTGTACGAGATTTGGACGACGTGCGAGTCCGCATTTGAGACATTTTTAGAGCTTTTTTTGGAATCTGGAATATCAAATTTTTGAAACAAAATATTCAAAAAGAAGTAGATGATGTTTGGAGCAAAAAAGAAATTTAAAAACTCACATCACTCGGGGAGAAATATAAGGGAATGAAAGGGAAAGAAAAGGAAAAAGGCTACTTATTAAGTGAAAATTGCAGTTGTAGAATCACCATTTTCCAGTTTTGAAAAGCAGAACGAACTAACAGAACTAAACTTTGTCTTGTTGTGTTGAACTCTTTTCAAGAACAACAAAAGCTTCTCTAATTATATGTGCTTCTTCTCCTTCTCCTTCTTTTTCTTTTTTCTTTCTCTTAAAATCTGTTGTTCTATTACAACACACGTTTCGCGCCTCTCGTTGCCCGACCCGCCAACCAACACAACACAAAACCAATTGGTTACAGTGATTTCTAGAAAAAGGAGAAAAAGGAGGAAGAGAATGAAAATGGAATTAAGTGGTGGAATGAAGAACAATGAAAGTGTTGGAATTGGCACCAATCCACAAAAATGACTTTGGCGCCGCCGGGCAACTACTACATCGACAATTATTTCCAAATCAACGGCTTACGGATTGGGTTATGGATGGTTGCGTCGCGTTTTCATAATAGTAAAATGCCGTGAAAATCTGGATATCAAAAGGAGAGAGTAGGCCATTGGAACGGAGTGAGGAAGTTAGGAATATTCGGTTTATTATTTTCCCGGAGACAAGGACTATCAATTTCCATTAAGAAATTATTCGGTGATTCAAGCAAAAGAATTGGACAGGAATCAGAAAAAAAATTTCGAAAAAAATGGAAAAAAGTGTATCAATTTGTTGGGTTTTTCAAAAAAAAATGTTTCGGAAATGTTTACCAGAAATGGAATTTTTGACGATCTCAAAAAAATATTTGGTGAGATTAGGCAAAAGAAGCAGCTCATCAATTTGAATGGGTTTTTTCGAACAATTTACGATACAAAAATGTGAAAAAAAAATGAACTAGGGATAAGAATGAAAGTAACAAAAATCAAAAAAGTGATAAGAATCATTCAAGACCCCCTTCCTCTCTGACTTACACTACTCGAGTACTTTAAGATAGAGACACTTTGAAAAGTGATCGGAAAACTGACCTATCATTACGATGAGGAATTTTACTTTTCTTTCGAGTGCTTAGTACTAAAACTATGTATACGATCAGACAGATCACGTTTTCTCGGAATTTATAGATATATCGCGAGATCATCGATCAACAACAAACACTTACTATTTTGTTTTGAAACCGTATGAAGGATGAACTGATCACGTACAGACTTTTCGATGATGCTATTTTACTACTATCACTTGATATCATTTTCACTATGTTATTCTATACTTGTACCCAAACATTCGATGTTCTATCTAGTTTGTAGTTATGGTATTTGGAAAAATTTGAAAAATAAATGTTCAGAGACACAAAAAACGTTTTTGTGCGATTTGTGTGAACAGGAGGAGGAAGAAGTGACATTGGTGAGGACTCGGTTGGCTTTCCCAATTCGTTTTTTTTCTGTCCATCATCGTTTTCTGCTTCTTCTATCTCTCACGTGAGGGTTCAGTGGGTCGATCGAGTGATTGGAGATAAAAAATGAATTATTGTGACGAGAAGAACAGCCGGTTGGCTCGGCGGCTCAAAGTCAAAAAACAGAGAGAAGAATAGGATTGAAAACAAGAGTAATTGGAAATGATTCAGATGTCTAATAGCTACAAATTGGAAGAAAAATAAGAGAGAATTCAGAAAATTTGAAGGTATAAAAAGCCGAAAAAACGCGTAGGATTCATCGAAGACTGAGTCACAAACGGAAACAGCTGCACAAAAGCCACTACACATACACCCGCACATATGTTTTATCATACGCTAAATTTGATTCCAACTCATTGTTATCAAAAAAGACGCCAAAAATTGAAGAATAGATAATCGCAACGGGTAGAAAATAGGGAAAATGCTAATGTCAACAATAAGTGTGGTGTCAACATTCAGTACTCGAGAAGCGATCGTTCAGAGTTGGGCACAAAACGTAGTTCTGTGAAAAATTTGTTTGTGATTCTGTGTTCACGAAGATTCCCAAAAAGGGGAGAAGCAATGAATGAAAAAGATGTTTGACTCAAACAAGTTAACGGATTTAATCAAAGATCCAATCTAATGGGAGTGTTTATTTATTTTTCTCGCTCTGATTACTTCAAAGATGAGTTTCGCTAAGGCCAGAATTCTGGGAATCTATAATGAAAACGCTAAAAAAATCTTTCAATATTCCGATTGAAAGAACTGAGAGTTAAAAAAGTATAATAAACTACTATTAAAGAAGATCCTGAAAAAAGTATTTTGCGCAAATGAAGAAAAAAAAATTGGAAATATGCAAACCGTTCTGAGGAACTTTTAGCTAGTCTTGTACAGTTTTCATAGTGCAAAAAGAACAATTCTGGGGTTCGAAAAAAGTGGTCTACAACTTTCCGGTTAATCTGAAAATTCCAGATTGTATTGATCATAAGTTCATTTTTCTCATTTGAAAGTGTTTTGTACACATTCGACAAAGTGAGATAAGCAATTTTGAAGCAGCCTAGCTTCCCTTTTTGTGCTAATCTTGGCATTTCCGGCACTTTTTTGTTCCAAGCAGCATATCTCAACAGAATGGAGTACAGTAAAGAAGTGGTCAATTATGAAAATGGAGTTTTTTTGTTAAATGAATTCTGAAATTCTCAGATTACTACTTTTTTCAACGATTTTGAAGTGTTCTATCTTTCACTAAAAGAGCCAAATGTGACTCATATTCTTAGAAAAAATTGAGAAAATTCTGGAATACATTTTCAGGATTATTTTCAGATCAACATCGGTACTGGGAATCGGTAATGTCATTCAAATTGTTCCTGGTTGTCAATTATTTTGATAAATAATAAACAAAACAGATACAATTTTTCTGGAAATCTCTGAAAAACAATTTTTCGAAACAAACAGTTTTTCAAAGAAGAACGTTTTACAACATGCTTAGCTGGATATTCGCACTGACTCATTTCCATGTTAGCCCTATTTCGAATTCCTTCAAGATTCTACAAAAATATTCCCGTTTCTCCTCCGTTGATCCTCTCTAATGACTCCAGCGATTCCCGTCTAATCTCACGAGTAGCCAGATATGCCACCGTCCCGTTTTTGTCGTCATTTTTCACAATTTCCAACACTACACCTTCTTAACCACCCCTCAAACTACTTTGTTTTTTTCTTCGGAAGAAAAATAAGCGACTCATTCCTCTTTTTTGCCGGATTCTGCAGTTTGAATGCCGTCGAAACTACCCTCTACTTTTTCGTGTATACAGGTTAGTCAATATTTTACTTAAAGCCTTCTGAATTCTTTCAGATCATAACACCAAGATCATCACCTATACCGTCTGATGGCCCTTATCCTGCTTACATATCTACCTCAGAATTTGATCCGGTTCTCTATCGAGAAGAACTGATACGAAAAGCTTATCTATCAAAGTTCCCGTTGTAGTAAGTTGTAATCTTGTTTAGATAAGCCATGTTCTCTGATCACTACCTTTTTCAGCACTGACCGACCTGACTATCTCATCACTGTTGGAAGAGGTCACAAAACGTGTTCTACCATTAGCGTTGGTAAGTATTCTAATAATTTTTTGTGAGTTTCCATTTCTCACGTCTTCCAGAAGTGAAAGGTCCTGAAGACAAGAGTGGAAGAAGAAAAACGCCACCTGCATTTGCTGGAATCACTTGTGCAATCATTTCTCTGTTTATTTTAATGTTCTATTTCTATTTGAGTGGATTTGTCAATTTTTAATAAAAATCAATCGCATCATCAATAATTTATTGAGCTCTAGAACAAGATGAGAGCATTTTCATAAGACAACCCATAAGCAAAATAATTTAGAACACAAAGCGCGAAAAAGCAGAGTGAAAAAGAGAGAGAGACAGAAAAGTTAGAACCGGTTTAAAGAACAAAATAGCTGGAGAAGAGAGTGTAAACAAGTGTCATTATTCTGTCACAATGTGACAAAACCTTTGACATTTTCGAAAAAAAAATTGAAGAGTTGGGAGAGAAAAAAACTGGGAAAGGCATTTGAAGTAATTGTACTGTCCTAGACGGTCAAGTGGATTTGTACCTGATAAATTGTCGCAAAGTAGAAAATGAAGGAAGCGGTAACAAATTGAAAAATAACGTAGATATTATACAAAAATAGGTTGGACCCATTCAACGTTTTCTAAATCTGAACGAAAACGGATTCGGTGGAATTTGAGATTGTGATCTTATAGACGTCGGCGCTCCGTGATGAAATATGGAGCGATGTAATTGATGATGTTCGGCATGAGGTGTGGTGTTATGCTCATTCTTATGGTCTGCATCGTGGTGAGAGTGTCCTTCATGAGAGCCAGAACCAATCTCGATATTGCTGTGTTCTTCTTCTTTACTATGTGGGCCACCGAGAATATGAGGAGATAAAACCTATAAAAGACCGAAACACATTTACTCCTGGAAATTAGAACCAACCTCTACCAGAAACTTTTCATCACTGGCAATTCTAGGAGATAGGATATTGGGACTCAATATCATAACACCAATAGTTTCCGATGAAAGAACGTGAGGAGCAAGGATACCAGGACTGAGAACGTCGATAACCAACGCTTCTGGAGATAGAACTCTAGGTTCCAGGAATCTTGGTGTAAGAACTTCAGCAATAAGAGCTTCTGGAGAGAGCACCCATGCGGTTAAGGCTCTTGGAGAAAGGACCTCTGCACGGAATGCAGTTGGGGAGAGGATTCGAGCAATGAGTGCGGATGGGGAGAGCACTGTAGCGATAAAAGCACGAGGAGAAAGCACGTCAAGCTGGAAAATCACAAGATTTGATTAACCAACGATAATACGATTGATACCTTCAAGGCTTCAGGACGCATAATTTCCGACACGAATGCATGGGGAGAGAGTACCATTGCTTCCATGGAGACACCAAAGTTGATAAGATTTGCAAATGCGTGAGGCTAAAACTTCCAGACGAATTTTCATAATATTAAGTTGCAGAACGAAAATCAAATTTACCTTGAGCACTAAATATTCCACATCACCAATATGTTCTCCTTCCGGATAGTTCGGAATCGAAGGATGTCCATCGTCTCCACCTCCACCATCAGCTCTTTTCACTCGCTTTGGACTGTTCCAAAACGGCCATTGTGGTCTTCCTTCAGCTGCTAGTTTTCGGATTGCAGTTTCTATCCGAGCATCTCTGTCAGCTCGGGTCATATTGGTAATTGGGATGTAGCTGGATGGATCGTCTGAATAAAGTTTTATCAGTGTGTGAGGCCTTATTCAGCATCGCACAAAAGAAATTATATTTGGCTTGATTTAGGAGAAAATATACTATTTTGGAATCTTAAAACATTTCCAACCCAGAAAATTATGCAATTTAAATGTGTCACAACCCTCATTTGAAAGTTAACTATAGCATTTCCGTCATTGTTGTCGTTAACTTCGATTCCAATTATCTCGATTTCTAGGAGAGATATCAAAAAATTGTTGACGGGTAAAATATTGGTGATATTATAATCAATAATTCATATGTTAGCAAATTTTCTATATCGTTGTCAGGAATTAAAATCATGGAACTCAAAGTTGATCTTATGAGCAATACAGTATCCACTCACCAGCATATACCATTTTCACTTGCTCCTCTGTCAAATGAGCGAAACCATCCTTTTTGTATTCTTCGGATTGCTCTTGAGTGAATAATTGACGTGCTCTGAAAACAAAATGCTTGTTTTGCACTTTTAAATTGTGTTTTCTCACTTGAGCCATCTGATATCCTGTCTGCTCAATTGTTGAACCATTGGATACTGTACTTGCTCCATAAATTCCATTTCTGGTCCGATTTTCGTGATGAGCTCTTCCATGACAGTTCCAGCACCGCTCAAGTCCAGAATTGCTTCTAGCATCAATTGTTGGTACCTTTGGTTTGAGGAGACAATCTGAATTTCCTTATTCAAATGAAATACATATGATTTTTGAAATACCTCAAAAATATCAGGCAAGGAAAAAAATCCGTCTTTTTGGAAAGACAACAGTGTCGGGGACAGAAACCGATTTTTTACTTTTCCTTCGGGCATGATAGACAAAATTCTGGGTGATAAAAATGAAAACTTCTTTTGAGCAACTTCGGAAGCCTGTAATTCACTGTCTTACTCCTTCAAATGTTGAATAAATCCTCCTACCGAGAACTGATTGATAATGTCCACAATTTTCTGGAAAGCATCGTTCTCATTCTCGATCTTTGGCGCCTGGCTGTTGATGGGGAGCTTCAGCTGGTCGAACACTCTGAAAAATGTGTCACTTTTTCTCTTCTTTTTTTCTAACCCCCATTTTTTTGCTGACTCAGTTCGCCACCTGTGTCTCGTGTGGAAAACAGCGCAAGTGTCTACGTCTCGCATATAGACAGTCCCATGTGGTCTAGTGGTTAGGATTCGTGGTTTTCACCCACGCGGCCCGGGTTCGATTCCCGGCATGGGAAGTTCCTTTTTTATTTTTGTTCACAGTATGCACTTGCCAACTACGACTATATTGCCGCATCAAACTACAGTCAAGTTAGATATTTCCGCCGGCAAAAACTAGTGTCCATTCCATATCTATTACGGTAATTATACACCAAGAACTAGTTCTGTTCCCATTGCCCACGTGTCGTTTGAGCATGAGTGCTCCACTTTAAAAGTTCACCTGTCAATCTCGATTTGAATTTCACAACCACTGACCATCTATCGGTTACTAGTTAGCTCTGGTTTTGTCATCGTCACAGTGAGACGCTAATCATGGCTAATCCCAAATGTCCAAACTGTGGCAAGCAATTGACGCTCGGTTTTGAGAGAAAAAAGTGAGGAGGTGGGGTGAGAACCGGTTCGGCATAGGTGATCTATGCCCTTATTTTGTTTCAAAAACGTACTTTTTGTTTTCATCGTTCATTAATTTGAAGTAGCCATTGCATTTTTCGACACGTAGATAGTGGTTTCGAATGCGACGGATGCTGTCAAGATGGTCGTGTTGTCCAGAGGTGCCACCTGAAAAATTGAAACTAGGTATGAAGAATGATTGAAAATTGAAAAGGCTAGGGGTTGTCGAGATTCAGTCCCAATAGTTCAAAGAAGCAAGATATACTTCCACAGAAAGAAAACCAACTGAAATCAAGAAAAAAATACCGTAGATTTCATAACAAAACACCACTTTATACTCGAACTTTGAAACCAATTATCTCAATTCGCATCAGAAACAAAGAAAAACTGCAAACTGATAAAATGTTCATCGTAATGTTACAAAAACTTTCACAGCTTACAGATTTTTAATATCTCTCAAAGAAATTGAGATAATTGAGCTCGAAGTATAGATTAGCATTCTTTCATAAAAATCTCAAAACAATTGTAATGTGAACAGAAGTTTTGCGGCTGATAAATCTTTGTGATAAATACGTTCTATAAGTTCAATCAACAAATTCCTACACACTGACAATCCCGCCAATTTATCTTTTTCAAATTCACACAGCTGCTCAAACACAAGCCTTCCATAAAAATATGTATCTCTCTTCACACCACATTTTTCTTCCGGCCAGCGACGGCGACGTTTAATCACCCGCCGGCGCGCGCGCTATTTCACAACACTCTTCACATCGTCTCCCGTCCGCCTCATTGGCTCAGTGGCAGAGCGTCTGTCTAGTAAACAGAAGGTCGCTGGTTCGATTCCAGCATGAGGCACCGAATTTTTTTGTGTATTTCGAAAGGTTTGGGAAACTGACCTACTATCCTTTGAAAGTATTTTGTTGCCAGTTTTGGCAGATCTATGGGCGGTAGAGTCATATTCAGCTTGTTTTGCACTGGTTCTGGGAAAAATTAACATGTATTTCTACTGTTAAATTATAGATAATATTACCCTTTATATCTCGTTTTGACCTAGGCATAGCCATGTGACGAGGAAGACCAAACATGTTTCTTTCCATTGGCTCCTCCACAACTTTCTTAAGCGCATTTTCAGCTTTCTTCAAATTTCTCTGCTCTTCTAGGAAAATATCATACGCTTCCATCATCTCATCTCTCCTCTTAAATCTTCTCCTCGCTTGCATTTGCCTTCTGATGGGATTCTGAACCCATTGACGGTGAATCGGACTGTAGTAGAGATTGGGAGACGTGATTATTTGGCTCTCTGATTGGATTTGATACTCTTTCTCGACATAGGTTCGAGATGGTGATACATAAATTTGTTTCAATATTGGCTGATTTTGAAAGATGAGACGTGGTGGTGTTGTGGTGTAGAGTTTGGCATTTTCTTTAGCATCTAGAACTTTGACTGCACACTTTGATACAGCGACTACTGTCTGAGCTTCCCGAGCACACTCTTCGAAAACAATGCGTTCGATTCGAGGGAGATCTTTTAATGAAGAGCGGGTGTGAGCCTGAAATGAAAGGAATTGGAATCTGAGTTTACAATGTTTGCATTAATGTTTAGGGAACACTCAAAACTTTGCAATCCACAAAACAACTGGATTATGATTCATGAGAAAAATGATCGAGTCCAAATTCACATTCTCACCTTGATCATCGCCATGGTTGTGGCATACTGCCAGTACTGCTGTAGTTTCTTCTTGTCGATTTCGAAAACTTTCGTATCTGTCTCGATCTTCTGACCCTCCACACGTCCATCGAAGACTTTCGCCCTCACTTGGACTGAAATTATCGGGTTTTTTACAAACCACAGTAATTTGAATTATACCTGTGGCTACAATAAGAACAAGTAGGAGCACAAAGTCCATACATCCACGATGGAGACTCGACAAAATTTTTCTGAAGAAGATGTTTGTTTTCTTCTACTAGGTAAATGAAAAAAAGAAGAAAATGGTAAATCAAGAATCCGTTGAAAAGGAGGCGTGCCAAAGTAATGGAGAATAATAGTTATAGCGGATGAAGTGAATACAGTGAAATTGTAATTGATATGAGGATGCGAATGGGGTGGTTGAACGCAATGGGCAAGGCTTTTTCGCGGAAAACTTTTACCTGCCCATAGACATTTACACGCGCCCTCCCCGGAAAACCAGTAGCCATACGGCGGCTAACCTAACGGTGCGAGAGGCGCCTCGGGGCAAAATAATAATGCTAATCGAAAAATAGTGAACCGGACATTGTAGATGTCAGACAGGACATTCCTCTACTATCGGTCAGTTGAATTTAATGCGGATTTGAGCATTTGATGTGACACGTAATCCATCGAAGCCAATTTACTCATCAACTGTAGTGGTGGCAAAGTAATGGATGGATCAAAAAACATACAAGCCCAACCGGACTGGAAAAAAAAGTTCAAGATGGGATGATTGTCTCTGGTATAAATACATATCCCCGTTTTGGGGGCGGGAAAATCCCCCTTGAAGCACGGCTTCAAAAAAAAGTGGATTAATAGTGCAAAACGGAACACGACAGCAGTAAATCAAAACTCTGTAATCGGTTTAAGCGGACAAGGGAACAAGTGTCTGTGTGGACACTTCCCTTTCTCATCTCACCTTAAATGTGGACAATAGAGAGTGTTATGAAATTCAGGAAGGATCTTCATGGGGGGGGGGGGGGATAACAATGGAAAGTGTGATGCAAGGTGAGAGTGAAAATGAGGGAAATCGCGGAAGCGACTTTGGTTTGCTCTGATAGGCATCGTTTTGATGAACAAGGGAAATTCGCTAAATCCTGAGTAGAGAACACATGATCATCCTGGAAGAAAGGTTTGAGAACGTTTGAACCCAGAAACAGATCTTAGCCGGGATCAGAGTTCATATTTTAAAGAAACGGGTACTCGTTTTAGTTTGAAACGATACATATTCCTTGACTGAAAGTTTGTCTAGAAAACTATTTAAAATGGAATAACTCAAACGGGTTGTGTCAAACTCACATGATGGTGATCATTCAAATTATGAATTCCTAAAACCTAAATTACTGCTCAGTAAAACGTACAGCAACGTCTTTTTCAGTCAATTTTCGGTCATGTTTTTTTTTGTTTCCAGTGGGCTGAAGCTAGGCTGTCACGTTTCCAATCACTTTGAAAACTTGGGAGGGTGACTGAAAACTAGACTGAAAACATGAAAAAAAGTTTTTCATATATTGGCAAACATCTGAAAAACAAAGACATTTCAGAAACTTCTGTGCATTCGGAAATTTGCATCTATGTCTTTTTTACACCAAAATTTTCAAATCGATCGGACACATAACAGCCGATCTCCAGATTTTTGAAAATAGTCAATATGATCCCAATTCGACTGAAAAATATGTTTTCGTAGATTTTTAACCGATACTGTATATGAGAAGGTTCACTTATCTCTAATTTTTTGTTACCTTTCCCTGGAATCAAAAAAAAAGGGTTCATCATATTCTCAAGACAGTTTTGTTAATCAGACATTTTTGGCAATCTCTTACAGTATCCGAGACAAATTTGATCAGAAAAAACGTTTAGGTGGTCTTTGGTATTTGCTTGATTCCCACAAACCATTTTGAAACAAATGGAACAAACTTTCTATTTTTATTAACACACTTTAAACTTCAATCCTACTTTGTCCTGGATGTTAGACCGCACCAAAGTTGAAACACTAAGTGTTCAAATACACTGACTTTCTATCCTCCTTTTAAATTTGTTCTTAATTCAAAAAATATTTTTAAAAACCTAAACTTAATTATCTTAGATCTTTGAGGGATTACGGTAGTCTATAACCAGTCTAGTTGTTCATTTACTAGTCATACACTAATCTAAACGGAATTATCTAGTTCAAGAGATGATCTTTTTTGGTTTGCTACAAACGACGATAAAACTACGAACACGAAACTATTTGAAACAACAAAATACGATCCTATTGTGCGTTCTGCTTTCCAACCCATCCAAAAACAAAGTCTAGTACAGTGCTGATTTCACGCTCCCTTAATCATCTCACATCCAATTTCCATAGCCAATGAGATTCAAATATTTGTGTCATCTTGACTTTTAAAGATTGGAAAAAGGTATTCCCTCGATCTTTTGCTCCCATTAACCAGTTTCGCATCATAGTTTTGGTTTTCCTCCCGCCAGAGATCACGCGAGGCGGAAAATGTTTCATCATTACCGTTTTGCGCTTTTTGAAATCTTTTGGTAATCCTCGGTTTTTTCACTACTATACGAACGTGGTCATCCATACGGCTATCGTTGCCCACGCTTGTCTTTCCCAGGTCTGTGTGTGTGCGTGCGCGCATTGTGTGTGTTGAAGAGAGAAGAGATTGAAGGGAGGCGCATTTATACGGCCGGCGGGTCTCACAGGGAAGAGACGCGGCAGGCGAGAGAGTGTTCTATTTGAAGAGACACACAAAACGCATTTACGGGGGCCTCGCTCATCGATTAATCAATTTTCTCGGTTTTCGCTCTTTTTTACACTTTCTTTCTCGCATTTTCTCAGATTTCCTTTCATTTCCGGCAAGAAAAAAACATATTCAACCGTTAATTTCTATCTTTCAATCTGTTCTTATGTTTTCCGCAAACTTTAGCTCAATTATTTCAGATGATCCGTTTTATCCTCATCCAAAACCGCGCCGGAAAGACGAGATTGGCCAAATGGTACATGCATTTCGATGACGATGAGAAACAAGTGAGTTTTTTTTTTGTTTTGAAAAGTTTATCAAAATTAATCCGTTACAGAAGCTCATCGAGGAGGTTCACGCATGTGTGACGGTTCGCGACGCCAAACACACCAACTTCGTCGAGTTCCGAAACTTCAAAATTGTTTACCGCCGTTACGCCGGACTCTACTTCTGCATTTGCGTGGATATCACAGACAACAATCTGTACTACTTGGAAGCCATTCATAATTTTGTCGAGGTGAGTGTTTGATTACAAACAGAATAGTTGGAAAAATGAGATGGTGGACTACTGGAAAGCACTGGAGACCCAAGAGCCTAGTGTCCAGTTCAGTCCGGATGTGAGAGAGGTTCTGGAAATGAAGAGCAGAAGACTGGCTTGATCTTCCATGTTTTCTAGTATATTTTTTCATACTGTGCCTTTGTTTGCGGCCGGGCTGCGTCGGATTAAAAATTTTGATAAAACCGTTCGCCTCTCTTACTCAGAAATGTCAAGCCAGTACTCAGAGACGTTCCTTCATGTCATAGGAGTGCTTCACAGCTATTGATGTTCAGAACTAGGCTAGGTTCAGCGTTTTCACAACTAAGACATCAATTAGAGTTTACAATTAGGTTCAGCGTCTCCGTTAGGTCCATTCACAATCATTCTATGCAAAATTTCTGTGAATCAAATTCAAATAGCTGATGAAAGACCAACAGGTCAATGCTATACCAACCAAGGTAACCTCATTTTGTTCATTTTCAGGTGCTCAACGAATACTTCCACAACGTGTGCGAGCTCGATTTGGTCTTCAACTTCTACAAAGTGTACACCGTCGTCGACGAAATGTTCCTGGCCGGCGAAATACGTGAAACATCGCAAACCAAGGTGCTCAAACAACTACTCATGCTCACTTCGCTGGAATAGGATTCCCAATTGATGCCCAAAATCTCTCTCTCTCTCTCTCTTACCGATTATGTAGATATATAATTTATTTACAACCGCTTTCTGCCATAATTTGTATTCTCAATCCCGAAATTTCACTTGTCATCGTTGTTTTTTGGAGGTTTCTCTCTTTTATTTATTTTAGAAGAAATAATTTATTTTGATAGTAGCATTTGTGTTATGAATCAATTTTTGCTTTTCAATGCGTGTCTTGTGAAACAGCGAGCACGGTTTCATTTCAGAAGAAAATGACACAATAGTCGAGTAGACGGTCTCTTTTCTGGAACTGACCAACACTTCGAAATTCTAAAAAGGATAATGCTCCTCATACTTGTCAAATTCCACGTCGAACGGGTGACCCGGCATGACTTGTGACTGATGTTCCGGTCCGGTCGGCCCAGGTAGCTGAATTTTCCAAAGTTCTAGCGAAAAGTTTATAGAATTCTACCTCAAAGAAACGTTTTAAGGTGATTGGTATTTACCATAGTAATTAACACATTTTCAGAGAATTCCATAAAAACAAAGTTTCGAAATTTCAGAATTCGACCCATATTGGCCCAGACAATGTTTCTTTTTGACCCGATATGGCCCGTTACAAGTATGCTTTCTTCTAGCGATGCCCGAAAAAACTACATTTTATAACAGCTTCATTGAAGAGTCATGATGTTCTGAAAGAAGTGACCAATTTTTGTGGCAAAGTGCATTTTACAAACAATATGAGAAACATAGGGGCACAATTCGAATCGCTAGATGATATCTAAAAATAAAATGAATTTCTTGTGTTGAAGGGATTATTTACAGTATGAGTGGAGGAAAACAAAAATATACAACCATACAAAACTTATTTCCAGAGTGTGACAACTTTTTGCTTGCTGGAAGAGAGCAGACCATATCCAGTTGGGTTCCAAGACAGAGAGAAGATGGCATTCCTGAAAGTTTTACGGATTGAGATCTATAAATACTTTGTTCTCGAGATCATTCAATCTGGAATGGCTTGCGAAAACAAAAAATGACTCAGAACTGTTTTTTAATCGGATGTTTTTCAGTCCCGAAGAATTTATTTTTTGCAGAATAGATTAGGCTGTAGGATATTATATAAATCAGGATTTTTCGAAGTAAAAACTCACTCAGAACTGCTGGTCAGTCGTTTTTCGAGTTTTGTGCTGTGTTTATTCCAAATGAAGACACAACCATTTGAGCTTCCAGCAGCCACGTACTCGTTTCCAGAAGAGAGAATGACTCGTGACGTGTCCGAACTGGTACGGTAGTTTTCAGCGCTGAAAATTTTAAATTAATGAACTTTTTGATGACACAAACTTGACTTTTCTGGACCACGGTCTGCTCTTGTCAGAACTGTATTCATATTTATTCCTCTCTTATTTTTCTATTTTCTCTATTTCCAAAACATTTTAGCTTTATTTGTTCTTGAAAGGAGGGGGGGGGGTGGGAAATTTGGAGGTATTTTTTAGAGTTACGTTAGAGGGGTGGTGTGCAGTGTTTAGTGTTCACACACCGTATTACAATCGTGCCGTTGCATGAATCTCATCCGTCGCCTCAGCTTGCTCCACCGTAGCTCATACTGTAGCGGTCTCCCCATTTAATGACGCAATAAAATTACGGTTTCTAAGTTGCAACAGTATTTTACGACTCTATGAAACTTAGGTTTTATTTATCGCCGAATACTGATATCTGCTTTAGTAGTGTAACCGGAAGTGGGTTTTCACGTTTCTTTACACCGATTAGGAGGATAACGTGAATCTCTTTCCATACCGATCGGGCTATTAATTAAACGTGACATCCTGCATGAAGGTCATTCTTGTTTTGAAACAAGTATCTATCTCCTATTTTGAATAGTGTGGTTTAATCTTGTTCTTTTCTCAAAAAATTAGTCTTATTTTCGAATTATTCCTCTTACTCCATGAATCATAATAACTTAGCATTAGCTCCATATAAAGCGTAAACATGATTTTTTTTCTCATTAGAAAAGAAATGTGATTCCATTAAAAAAAGCCAGTGGGATGCACATGACATTTGTGACTTCGGATACACAAGTTTTATATAATACATTTAAGCAAGAATCTCCAGCTTTTTCTTCTGAAAGGAAAACATAAATATTTACAATTCGAGTGTTCTTATTTATGTTCATGAGTTCTTCTAAAAATTACCGTTTATAGGTGCCTGTGCGGAGTTTTTCTAGACATTGAGAGCCTTGCCTTTCTTGTTTCTGGTGGTGCTGTGTGTCGTGAAGCTCACAAGTAGCGGCTTCAGGTTGACCCCGACAACAGCACAGCTCCACGGTGACACGGCTAAAGATTTACTCAAACCACGAGCTCCAAATTTTTACTTTCTGACATTCTATTACGATGGTACGATTTCATTCTTTAGTACTACTACAAAAAACAAAAGCTATTGGTAGCTTCTGATCAGTATTTTACGTTGTTTTTAACTCGATGAAAAACAGATTATCATTTATATTCGAAAAAATACATCCATGATATGAACACTTCAAGCTCGACACCTATTTGTAATACTGATAAACAACTGCTAGCACAAAATTGATTAGTATTGCAATTACAGTTTTTTGTCTAATGGGAACTGTAAATTTCATATACGTTTGAAGCTCTAACTAGGTTAGCAACAGATCGTTTTATCGAACAGGGCTAATTGAACTATAATGGCTCATAGTGAACATTGCTCGAACCTTCATTTGAAAATTTTAGTGCTCCATTATTCCTAATCTGGATTTTCTGTGCTGGAAGTTCCATGAATCTCTCTCTTGGTAACACTTCCAAAATGCGAATCTGATTCCTATTTTCACGAAACTAATTATAATTGGTTATGCTCTCCGATGGTCACACATCTATCTCATAATTGCCGCCTAATGTGGGTCTTTAAGCTGGATTATTCTCGCTTCTGGTAACGCCTAGTTCCTTCTTTCCGAGTTGTGCGAGGATTCTCATTTGATGAGAGTCGAAAGCCATAAAATGTCTTCCGAATTGAAGCCGAGTCGGTAACCGCTCCATAACTGATCAACCCTCTCAATTGTGACTTTTTTGAGATTATCATTCAAGCCATGACACTTATGAAGCGTGTCCATGAACTTTATATTTGTAGTTGTCTGTGTGAAGTTTTCCCTGTTCGTGGGAACCATGAAATTTTTGTTTCTGGCGGTGCTATGTGTGGAGAAGCACACAAGTAGTGGCTTCAGGTTGGCACAGACAACAGCACTTCTCCTAGGTGACACCGCTGGGCACATACTAGAGCTGCGATTTTCAAATGTATACCTTTTTCTACAATCTCTGTCTGCAGTACGATTGCACGATAGTACTACTACAATAAAAAAGAAAAATCGTGGACTATATTGGGAATTATTCTAGATTACTAGGCGAGAAACCGATTGAATCTGTCGAAAGATCTTTTCCGAAAAGCTACAGTACTCCCTGGCGCACTATTCAAATGCATATCAGTTCACATTATTTATCACCTTATTGTCGCTCTCCCATTCTCTTTCCACTCACAAAATTTGCGTAATAAAAGCCGTACCACTCCGCGCCAAGACTCCCTTCTCTTTACTCTCCTCTTCTAGTACAGTCCCTTCGGGGCTCTGCCTCGCCCGGCATAAATTTGGTCCGCTCCTCCTCCCCATCGGACGGTCGCATAAAAGGACCGTACCTGACCCCTCACCCTCATTTCTTCTTTCTTTTCTTCCTCTTCTTCTTCTTCTTGAAGAAAAGCCGGGATACGACTGTCCGAGCCTGTGATGCCAAGCAGAACGGAAAGCTTATTGTATTCTACTCATGCTCAAAAAGAGGGTCGGTGGACTGGTTTCTAATAATACAGCGAAAAAGAAACGCTGTCGGTCGTGATCAAAGGATGACGAAAACTACCGTAACAATTTATAATTTTAGGTTTAAACCCATAAACTCATAGATTTTTGATGATCTGTCTGTTTTTTCCCCTCCTTCAGGCGGACGAAAATCGAGCAACCGACAGTAAATATGAAAACAATTTTGGGTTACGGTAGTTTTCGTTTTGAGATCAAGATGTATTTTTCCCACCAGATTTAGTATGAGACACAAATAGTTGCAAATAAGATTTTTTGACATTTTAAAAAATTATAAAATTCATTTTTTTTTAAATTTTAATCCACTTAATATTTCATTTGAAAGAACGTGGTATTAGGATAATCCGGAGACCCTCCATATAAAACAGTTTGCAAAACTTTTTCAGTCGGGTGTTAATCCCTATGCAAAAGAATCCAAAAAAGACTTTCTGCTTAATCTTAAATGACTTTTCAGTTTTCATTCTGATCAGTTTGATTTCCCAGTTGTATTCTTCAGAATCTTTGACTCTCCGAATAAAACATTATGCCTTTTTGGCATATAATTTTTGGTTGAAGTCAATCACATGTTTTCTAGACGGCACGTAACATTTTTTACCCAGTCTTGGCTCGGACGTTCACTAAGTTTATACTAGATAACGCGTGGGTGGTTGGTTTGACAACAAACGCCAAGATCAAAAAGGTTCTGATAATTGGAATTCAATTAAAAGCTTGGCACATATGCAAACCTCAAAAGCCCCAGATTGCGGGGAAGAACAAAGAATTGGAGAAGAAGGATTCCCCTCACCCTCCCTCATTAGTCCCATCTCCTCATTATAAGATATCTTCATTCCCTAATTGCTCTCTAATTTCCTAATTATTAACTAGCCTCCCACTCCTTATAATACTAACAATTACGATTATTCGATTCTTCCGCTCCGCCCATTTCTCCTGGGCTCCTCTTCCTATCAATACTAATTTTGTTCTTTCAACGGAACCGTTTCTCAGGTTCCCCCTCCTGACCTCTCCCTGTCCATATGGTCAGTATTTCCTTTGTTTCGAATTTTCGGGATTATCCGGACTGGATAACTCACCTATAGCAGTGAAGAGTTTGGAAGGTGCGTAGATCCAACATCGAAATTGTGTCGTCTCGAGTGGAGATTAGCAATTCACACCCATTCATGGAGACGTCCAACGATGTGATCCGTCCTCCCATCTCCACAGTTTTCACCGGTTCCATCGATCTTCCATCATAGAAACGTAGTTTCTTGTCAAAGTGTCCGGAGGCGAATAATGAAGGGCTTCCACCCAAATGTGTTGCCACATCCAGAATCTTCGATGCGGGGAACAACGACCGACTGCCTGAAAAGATCATCATAAGCCTCTTACTCATCTTATGTTATCTTCTTACATCTCTGATTCTGGAGGTCCCAAATCTTGATAATTCTGTCGGCACTGCCAGACACAGCAGAGTGTGATTGGTAGAACTTGACACATGTAACTTGATCGGCATGGCCGGACAGCGTGCTCTAAGAAAGATTTACGATTTTTGACAGTGACCGGAAACGAACCATCAGGCGAGAGGTGTCTAGGTTCCACACCAGAACATTTTTGTCATTAGAAGATGCGATTAGCAGCTTTCTATCCCTCTCATAATCGATCCTGGTGAATGATGCGTTACTCCCAGATAATGTTTCTCTGTAATCTCACATTCAATCTTCTGTTTACCTTCTCGAATGTACTCACATCCGTGTTTGACCTCCATGTCCATCTGTTTTCCACACTTTTATTTTCCTATCTGATCCTCCAGTTGCAAACGTTTCCGCGTCGAGCCATCTCACATCATTTACTTCTCCTTCGTCGCATTCCTGTGAATTTTTATTCCGTAATATGAATTTTCCAGGTAACTTACAAAAGTGAACTCCGCTCTCGAAGGAATACTATCGCCAAGAAGTAAGTCACCGTTAGAATTAGTCGCTGGCATCGCTTTCAGCATCGCGTCTCTGAAAAATTGGTTGCTGAATGTGAGCTGGAATTTCGAAAAAGATTACTTACAATTTCAAATCTGTATCCGTGACTTCTTCCACTGCCTTGATTATCATCTCTTGCATCTTTGAGTGGCGCCTCCTATAATTAATACTTTTAATGGATCAAATTAAACCACAAACCTCTCTTCCATCGCTACTTCTGCGTTGAGTAAATCGATTCGTGTCTCGTTGAGCTGTCGGATTTTGTTAAGAAATTGAATTCGATCACTCTCCATTTCCTGGACTTGTTTTGTGAGCGCAGTCACAGTACTCTGAAGTTCTATCTCCTTTTCAGTTCGAAAAATATAGAAAACTAACATTTGTAGCGATTCTTTCGTCATTTAACTGCTCATTATCTACCAATAACTTCTGAATCTCAACTTTCGCAGCAGCATATTTTCCGCTTATCTTTTGAGATTGTTCTTCTAATGATTTTTTCCTGAAAATGATCGAAAATTAGGACTTTCATACCATTTTTCAAAGTTAAATCTTACTCGGCCAGCAAAGCTTTTGTTTTCTTCTCAAAACTCAGTATAGATGAGTTTGCGTTGATGAGTAGCTGATCATTCTGACATTTCGATCGATACAACTCGGCCATTTCCTCTTTTACTCGTGCGAATTCTTCACTATCCTTGAGATTCTCATCAGAGCGTGTTGAACCATACTTATGACGTTTTTCTACTGCTGCTGAGAGTTTTGAGTCTGAAAATTATGTTTTAAACAAAATGTTTCTTTTGAGAAACTCACAATTATCATAGAAAACCGCGATTTTCTTATTTTTCTGTTTCACATCTTCTAGCCGCTGTACAATCAACTTTCGAAAGTCTTCTGACATGAAATCTGTAAAAGAAAAATCGAGAATTTTTTGAGCAACAAAATATTACTGAAAGATTCGGAAAAACAACGTAAAATTAGCAATTTAATAAGCAAAACGTGACTTGTTTTTGAGGTTGTCAATGGAGCGGGTTTGCTAGGGTAGTGTGTGTTTGGGTGAAGAGAGGCGTGCGCGCGCACACACATAGATAAAAGGTACCCAGTGTGAAAGGACGACGTGTGGGGCCAAGGACGTTTGTTTCGAGATGAACTAATTTGTTAAAGTTTCAATTCATCGCTTCATCAATGAAATTCGCGCTTTTTTGAAAGCAAAGTCCTTCTAGGTTTACTGTAGCTTTATAGTTTTTGATATACTTTTTGATTAGAGTAATTGTTTACTGATAACGTTGTATTCATTTGTACTATCAGACAGTAACTCATCAACAAGCAGTGTTCGCTGAAAAATCAAAGTATTCACCATTAACATTAATTGTTTTCTGTTATTGTCCAGGAATTTTCTTGATTCCTTCATCAAATAACTCTGGTTTCAGCTAGGCAAAATATTGAGTCAGCTCAGTTTCGATGTCCTTCCTTTGTCTTGAAAGTTTTTGTCATCAAGATGTCGCTGGTGATGGATGAGGCAAGAAAATTCATCCATACGACTGGAGCCCAACATTTGAGCATTGTAACATGAGGTCGCGCGTTGTCCTTTTGAAAATTTAATTACGCTCTCTCTCCCCCGGCTCTTCTTCACTGCATGTCTAATTTTTCCAACACATTTTTGAGAGATTCAGATGAAACACGGAAACTAGATTTCGTTATGGTTCTTTGCCATTCAAAAAGCTTTTGTTCGATGTTCTCAAAGCATGATACTTTTCATTTCTGTTTGTTGTAACATAGAGTAAGCCCTCAATGCCCCTGACACTGATTGTAAAGTGCCTTGTTGTGTAAAAACTTTGAAAGTTCGCAACTTTTATTTTGTGAGAGTCGTTTTCATTAGTTTCATTTTTAAAGCGTCTGATGAAAATGCGTCTTTCAAAAAATGTTGTTAATTCTCTTTTGATTAAAATTGATGCTCGCTCGAGATCATTTTTCGATTCATCAGAATACAAATTCTAACTCTTTCGTCATCCTCCAATGTTGTCAGAATCTCCACAAGACTTTTGCACCTGGCATGAAGTTTGTTTACTGTTGAGAAAATGTGAAAAGTGTTGTTGTAAAAATTTCCCATATCCTTCTTAGCATGTCATGCTCGTATGAGACAGTTAGAGATGAGCAATGAGAGAGATGAGCAAAGTAGTATACTGTTAGGGACGAGCAATGTATTAGGTCGTCTCAAAAGTAATCTGTATTTTTTGAGATTTTTTCAACGAAACTTTATTCAACTTTGGCAATATTCCAGTAAGTAATATATTGTTCATCATGGTCCATCACATCCTGCCAACATTTTGGTAGATGTCCAATGTCTCTCGTCTAGAACGCGGGCGGCTGTTGCGCGAAGAAGGCACCTAGGTACGATTTGAGGTCCGATCTTCCATTGAAGCGCTTACCCTGCTAACCATTCTGAATCGAGCGGAATAAATGAAATTCAGTTAGGGCTAGATCATTGTTCCATAGATTAACCCATAGAAATCCCACCAAATCCTCAACATCTCCCTTTTTTGACGAATTTCTTTTTGTGTTCGGTTTCTGGAGTTTGGCATATCTTAATCCACTGATGCTTTCTGTTTTCTTAAACCTACAGACACTCTTTATCGTTTTTTGGCACAAGATAATGGATCCCATCGAAGATTCGCTTACGAGTGAGCAAAGACCAACTAAAGTCACAACTAGTTTCAATCTGGGAATCACTGAAATGGGGTGGCACTAGTTGACCATATTTTTCTCTGTGTCCGAACTTCGAAGATGATGAAATGCTATTATAATAGGTAGACCCAGAGTAGAAGATACTTCACGAACAGTGAGTTTCTACTCATCTTCCAGAGATTTCTCGATATCGGCATCGAAGCTTAAAAATGGGTTGGTTTGCTTTCACCTGAACAACTGCCGTTTCGAAGGCGATTGAACGAAGGTCGCACTACAAGATACTCAAGTGACTTGTCACCAATTACGGAGCATATAGATCGATGGACAGAGGCAGCGGATTCTTCTTTTAGAAACTCGAAAAGAAAACAGCCTCAAATATCATGGGTTTCGGTGGCGCGGCTCTCGGCCATGGACGGATTTTTTTTTCAAACAAACTGACAATTTTTGTTGAACATGAGTTAAACATTACTAAAATAAAAAAAAGAAAACGAAAATCGATCAGCAAACATGGGAAAAATGCATGTCTAAAAAATACAGATTACTTTTGAGACGACCTAATAGTAGACTGTGAGGAATGAGCAATGTATTAGGTTGGTACAAAAGTAATGCGCGCTATGTTTGGTGTTTTATATTTCGACTGTGAATAGGTTGTTCGACTTAATTTTTCCTATATTTTAAAGAACAAATCTTTAACATTGTTCTTGATTGTTACTTCACTGTTTGAATTAATGTTTGAATTAGGAAAACATTTATAAAGATGCCCAATCAAAATTTTCGCTTTCGGGCCTAATTTTCGCATGGGTTCGAAAACGAAAGAGCCGCCGCCGAAACCCATCGCCTTTTGCCAACAGTATTTTGCAAAGCTGCTCTATCCAAAAAATATAATCGACGCTGGTCCCAACATTCCAGAAGCGTCGAAGAAAGCTTGGAAGGCAAAACACGCAATTTCGTCTAAAAAGCGTTGTCAATGATGCCTTGAGACAAGCAAGCGAACTGGACCCGTGCCAAACAACTAGCTGCTTATTAGAACAGTCTAATCGCACCTTAATCACAATTCTAGGAAGCGAACAGATGCAGAAAAAAGGAATCAGACGAACTTCCTGACGGTAACAAGATGAAGCGCATTGAAGTGGCCGTTTTTATCTTGCGCCGTTCAAAAAGTTGTGGTTCCTTGCTTCCAATTTTGTTTCTAAATGAGAGATAAACTCAAAACAAGAGCTTTGGTTGAAAAAGGCAGTGGCCGAATTATGACGAGGCACCGAAACCGGCTCCAAAACCGAACATACAAGGGGAAATGGATATGTTATGTGTCTGGTGGAATACGCTAGGTCTGAGGTATTCTGAATTTCTAAAGCATGGTCAAATAGTGATTACCGTTCGTGACAAAGACCAGCTGAACCGTGTGGACCTGGTGCTCAAACGGCAAGGAGTGGGCACATCGGCGAAGTTTCTGGTCCACGACAACTCTCGACCACACACCGCAAAAATCCCTCAAAAATTTTTTTGGAGTCAGACTGGGAAGTGTTTTTTCGGTCGCCTTATAGCACTAATTCGGCACTATCCGACTATCACTTGCCCAGATCAATGCAGCTTCATCTCTCTGAGAAAACGTTCAAGAATGGGGAAAAAGTGAAAATCTGAGTAACGAACTACTTCGAGTCACTGTCAGTGGGGTTCTTCACGAGAGGCATCGAATCTTTGCGCATGCGTTGGCAGAATGTGGTCGATAATAATGGAGAGTGTCTTCTCGATTGATGTCCTTTTGTTTCATTTTTACAATAAAAATAAAGTACATCAAAAACGCGCATTACTTTTGTACCAACCTAATAGAAGACTGTTAGGGATGAGCAATGTGGAGTCGTTGTGTTGAGTTGAGCAATTAGAGAGATGAGCAAAGTAGTATACTGTGAGGAATGAGCAATGTAGAAGACTGTTAGGGACGAGTAATGTAGTAGACTATTAGAGATGAGCAATGTGGAGTCGTTGTGTTGAGTTGAGCAATGAGAGAGATGAGCAGAGTAGTATACTGTTAGAGACGAGCAATGTAGTAGACTGTTGGGAATGAGCAATGTAGAAGACTGTTAGGGACGAGTAATGTAGTAGACTATTAGAGATGAGCAATGTGGAGTCGTTGTGTTGAGTTGAGCAATGAGAAAGATGAGCAAAGTAGTATACTGTGAGGAATGAGCAATGTAGAAGACTGTTAGGGACGATTAATGTAGTAGACTGTTAGGGATGAGCAATGTGGAGTCGTTGTGTTGAGTTGAGCAATGAGAGAGATGAGCAAAGTAGTAGACTGTGAGGAATGAGCAAAGTAGTAGACTGTTAGGGACGAGCGATGTAGTAGACTGTGAGGGATGAGCAATGTTGAGTGAACGTCTCATTATAACTCCCAGCAACTCTTATCTGCTTTTTCGAGTTTCCTCAAATGATTCCATTTCTTATTTCACGTTTTTCTCCTTGCTTCCCACCAAAAAATCATTTTTCAGGATCTCATCATGGAAGGTCTCATGAAGAATCTTCAGGAATGCAACGTCAACGATGAGCCTAAGAAAAAGCTTGGGCTTGTTCCACTTGCTCCAAAAGTGGACCGCAATCCAGAAGGAACTCCAGTGACTCTCCACACCAACTTGAGGAGACTCAGTGAGTTTTTGAAAACAATAGCTTGAATAATTGTTTTCCACCGGAACTTCAACTATTATGTTTCTGAATTTCAGACGTGGAGCCCAACACCCCCGTTTACAAGTATTCGGTGAAGGTCTTGTATGTCTTCTCGACAGCCGACGGCAAGGAAGCTACCATCGAGTTTTCCAATCTCCAAGAAACTGGAGCAAAACAGGACAGAGCGAGACGTTACTGCCAACGAGCATTCACGGAGGCTCTCCAGCTTTGTCCAGATCTTCGAACTGCCGGAACTACATACTACGATCGCCAAGCCTCTTTGTACAGCCTTCAAAAGCTCAATCTCAAGGTAATTCTAATGAAAGTTCATGAACCAATCTATGCATTTCAGAAGGAAATCGATATCACTGTCCAAAAGAAGGTCTCGTCCGCAAGAAACTTTGTTCGAGCTGAGTTCAAACTCGCAGCAGTTGCGGAGACCTACCAGGCTACTAGCAACGACATGAAGAAGATTGCTAACGCATGTCCCGCATTGGCCGACAAGACGCTCCCAGAAGCCTTGAGCATTTTCATTTCTGGACCAGCCTACGCCAAGTGAGTTCACATTCAAAAAATACATTTGTCAACTGAAGAAACAAAACACATATTTCAGCTCCAATGTTATAACGATAGATGGGTGCGTCCACTACCTTCTCGACATCTCTGCTATTGGGTAAATTGATGAGAACCAAAGATAGTTAAAATATTTCTAATGTTTCAGCTTCTTCAAAGATTTATATTTTCCTGAAGGAGGGCTGTATACAGCTCTTGGAGCCACCAAAGGGATCAAGTATCTTGAAGGAAAAGATGAAAACCCAAGCCTCTACATGGCAACTGAACGTAAGTGGTAATTTCAGAATTCCAAGTTATGACGTTACTTTTTCAGTCAAAGTGACATTGTTCCACCCGGACAACGTTCCACTTCCGGAGCTCATTTCTCAATACTTGGGTGGTCTTGATGAGAAACTTTCCGCTTCATCTAAGGATGGACTCTACATATCTCGCGCTCTGAAGGGTGTGTTCCACATGTGAATTGGAAAAAAATGAGAATGAGATTTTCAGGATGCGAATTCTACTTGAATTATTCAAAGAGCACGGCCGTGAGCGACTTTGAAGACAACTTGGTCGTCAAGTTGTATGGTTTCACGAATTGCGCAACAAACAGCTTCTTCGATCGCGAGGGAAGAACAGTTTCCGTTGCCGATCACTTCCGTGAAAAGTATAACATTCAACTGAAGTACCCTTCACTGATGACTGCTGTTGCTAAACCAAAGGGTGGAAAGCTGATGACGTTGCCTGTGGAGCTGCTTGTGCTCTGCCCGTCACAGAAGGTCACCAATGAGCGTATGGTCAACAACGAACAATCTGAGCTTATTCGGGTGAGTTGGCTCATAATGTGCAAAACGAATTTTGAGTTATACAGATGTCTGCTGCCGAGCCAAACATCAGAAAGGCCGCAACTGAGGATGTGGCTAAAGCCGTCGGGTTTGCATCCAGCAATGTGCTCGGATTCATTGGAGTCGGTCAACCAGAGACAGTCAACGGAATCGTTTTAGCCAAGCCAAAGATCACTTTTGCTGACAACAAAGTTGCCTCCCTCAACGATCCCAGCGCCAAAATTCCCACCGATTTCCGAAGAGCTGGCAACTTTTTCCAACCGAAGTCTCTTCAAAAATGGGAAATATGCTATGTTGAATGCCGTGAGATGCCGTATGTTTAGCCTACGAACTTTTTTTATTTGAATTGATTTTCAGCGGAGTTCCGGAGGAGCTTGTTCGCAGTATGGCTGGAAACGGAATGAGCGTTGCCAAACCCAATGTTCGATGCATTCGAGAGCAAGAAGTTCAGGTATTAACATAGTTATAATCATCTTACACAACATTTCCTTTCAGAAAGTATTTCAAATAGCCCAACAAGCCAACTATCAACTGATCTTCTTCATCATCCCGCAACGCTTCAACACACACGCTGAAATCAAAGCCCTCGAGCAACACTATGATGTTTTGACCCAAGAGATCCATTCAGAAACCGCTGAGAAGCTCTCGCGTCAAGCGCAAACGCGCCAGAATATCGTGAATAAAGTAAGTTTAGTTTAGTTAAGCTGTTTTCACTGGTAATCTCTTTTTCAGACGAACATGAAGCTTGGCGGTTTGAATTACCTGATCTCCTCTTCACCACTCGACATCCCAAACACCCTCATCATTGGATTCGAAACGTCGTCTCGTGGAGGAGCAGGAGTTGGACCGGTTTCTGTTGGATTCGCAGCCAACATGCTTGACCATCATTTGAAATTTGGAGGTGGATACATTTACACCGAGAGAACTCGAGATGTATGTTTCCATGCACCTTTTCTGACGACGTCATTTTCATTATTTTAGGTGTTTGGTCCTGTCATCGAGGACGCTTTCGCTCAAATCTTCGCCACTGCCAAACAATGCAGGAATATGGTGAAGGGTCCACAAGAGTTGGTCATTTACTTCAATGGAGTTTCCGAAGGCCAATTCGCCCTCGTAAGTGGAAAACTACACTAAAAAAGCATTTAAATAGTTTTTCAGATCAACGAAGTTTACTCCGCAAAGATCAAGAAAGCATGTTCAGCTGTTCGGGAGGATTTCCGACCAAAGCTGACTATCATCGCGTCGTCGAAAAACCACAACGAAAGATTCTACAAAGCTTTAGGAGTAAGAAATACACTTCTTTTTTTCTGATTCTCAGCAAGATTTTGTTTTTCAGAACAGCGTCGGGAATATGGAACCAGGAACGGTAATCGACCACACTCTGGTCTCGCCCGTGTACTCGGAGTTTTATCTTTCTTCGGCAGTCGCCAGAAAGGGAACAGTCAAGTCTACGAAGTTTACAATCGTCTATTCTTCTGTTCCGGAAAAGAATCTCCATCGAATTGAGGTAACTTTCTTACACTAAACAGATTTCTACAGAAAAGTTGGGAAATTTTCAGCGCCTTACGAACGATCTGGCGTATGACCACCAGATCGTCTTCCAGCCAGTGGGACTTCCGGTGCCGCTGTTCATAGCTGGTCGCTACAGCCAGCGTGGAGCAAATGTGCTCGGATTCAGAGGGCGAGTTTCGAAAGTGAAAAATGATGACTTATAAAGAGTTGAATCGATTTTCAGAGCCGTCACCAACAAGGAAGGTGTGATCGACTACCAGATAACGAACGAGGAGCTGGGATACGCTAAGAAAAAGCTGTCAAGAACTAGATTCAATGCTTAATTTTCCAGCTCTAGCATTTCTCCCCTATTTATCTTCTCACCCGATCATTTCTTCTCAATTTACTTATTCCTTAAACCTTCATCTGTTACCTCAACTCTTCGACCAATATTTTCCTCTTTATTGACCCCTCTCCAACTTATAATGACCATTCATAATTTATCAGAAACTACATATTTTGTATTCTCCAATTTTTCGTATATACCGAAGTCTCATGAACTCAATTGGATTTTCAAGGTTCCCAGAACCTTCAGATATGACTGAAAGTCTCACTTTCTCTATGATTCCATAATATTTATCCATCGTTTCAATGAAAAAATTGGGAAAGAATGTGGTTCTGTAGTGAAACAATTCGAAAATACTGAAAAAAATTGATCATCAATAAAATCCAAGCAGAAATTTACTTTTGAATTAGGAAATGAAGGAAAAAGAGAAAGATTTATGAATTAGGAATTCATAAGTGAGAGTTTTCAGGAACAAAAGGTATGTAGTTTGCTTAGTTGAAGCTAAATGTTATGATTGTAAAGCTTTAAAAGACAGCAACAAGCCAATAATTTGTTTCTCCTGATTTCCAACAATTTGAGACTAACAAATAAGATACTTCAAGTAAAACGTGTTAGCTCAGTATTCAAGGTTACAACAAAAACAGGTACATCTAGTTTTTAGGATACATTGGTTCAAAGCGCAAAAGGGATTTTGTGTTTAAACGTATTTATTTTACATTCAATTTTTCGGACGAAACTATTGGCTAACACCCTATATCAAAGAATCACCCAAAGAGCTCGACGTAACCTCGATATGCCTTTTTTCGATTTCTTTTTGCATTCTGTGCTGAACGGTCGTCTGAAAAGAAAACCTTATCTTCTTAGGACAACTGGAAAAAAAAAATTCAAGATGGGAAAGTACACCGACAATGCAAACACGTTTTTTTCAAATGTGTCGCATGAGCTGTACGTAAACAAATATGTAACGAATTCAGAGAGTGTCTGTCCACATGTATCTTCTTCTTTCTGTCCCATCTTCCCATTGAACCCAGATTTTTTTCCTCTCATTGGCAACATTGCTTTTAATGTGACTTTTTATTTCATTGCCTCTTTTTTCTTGTCTCCAACGCATGTGACAACTTTGACTTAAATATCTGTTAGATTTTTATCCAACAATTTCGAGCTTGGCCGATTGGCTCCATCTGGTATAATTAGGTGGTATTACAGTTTTTGTAGTACTCTATTGTTATACTTTCGTTTTGGTATCGCAGATGTTGCAAAACCACTTATTTTTTGTTGATGTGTTCTGAATTATTTTAAAATCGGGATATTTTTGAATTTAAAGTTCTATTTTTTTGCTCTTAAAATTGTTATTCCAAATCTTCATCGGTGTGACACTTCGGGTACCTTCCTTCTTTGACAACAAATTTGATTTTCAGAGGTGTTCCAACACAATCCTGCTTTGGTAACCCAATTTTAACGAGAAGATTCTTGCTGGATAATAACCCGTTCAGTCTCAAAAAAGATCGTAGAAGGTTTCTGTATTAATAGAAGCCACAAAGCTCTTTTAGTTTATTTTCCAAAACCTAGAATTAGTTGTGTGTTGATCGTTCAACTCCACATGTCAATTTTAAACGGATCCCTCCCCGTTGCAGTCCTTTTCCATACCAAACTTTGGCCAATTCACATCTGGTTTCTGTTTATTCCTCAATCAGATTGCCCGTTTCTTCTCAATCTCATTTTAAACTTTTCTTCAACCATCTTGAACTCAGCTCATTTTTGAATTTTCTCTTTTTTCTCCATGAAAATAGTTCCTAAGAGAGGGAAAAACATGTTGTGCGCTTATACCTAACAGAATTTTAAATTTGTTTGTTATTGAGTTTTATGTGACTTTCAGTTGATGCCCATTTCCTTGAGTCGACTTCCCGTTTTTTGAAAATTCGAGAAATACCTGTACTTTTAGTTCTTCTTAGGCCTGAACCAGGAAACCAAGTGAGACGGGTTTCAAAAATTTTCAAAAATCTCCCGTATTCTCGTTTTCAATTCATCCAAGTTCAATTATTTCTGCTAATTAATCCTGTCCTTAGAAAACAACCATAGACAAATAATTGCTAGTTTCCGCTTTGAACTATTCTCATTTAATAAGGTGTCTGACTCAATTTCCCCCATTTATTACGGTATCTCATGACGTTGTTTTTCTCTTTCCTTTCCAGAGAACACAGAGTAAAAAACCCGAAAAGCCCCAAAAATTAGATTTTCAGTACTACAACAACGTCAAAAAATGGGAGAAGAGGGCTCTTAAAATTGAATCTTGTGATGGTTTCATTCCGAACCTCTTAACCAAATTCATTTCTCATCCTCTGCCGAGTGTACCCAAAGAGGTCCTTTTTTATGGTGCCGTTGTTTGGCCTAATATAGGAAGGCTTGACCAGCCACTTCTGTTTTCGATGGGCCGACATATTGAAATCAGATCCATTTCGTGCGGCGCGGTATTAAGACCTCTCTTTGTTGACTCCGATCTTTTAAGCTCAGCCCCAAAGAGCATTTGCTTCCTTTTTGGTTCATTTCTTCTTTTTTTGTTCCTGCAGAGGTTCTGTTAAATTCAAATTAGCATTTGTGTCTTCTTTGCTTGCACACACAATTTGAATACTTTTAGAATCAAACGTGCACTCTTCAGGGTATTCTATTTCAGTTTCTAACGGTCTCAGTTACCCTTTATCCCGTTTAAATTCCAAAAAATTGTTTTAAGAAAGCAACAAAACGTGTTCATTTATCTTGGAAGGATTCAGAATGACCGTTAACTTTGTTACCTCCTCATTAAATTAGCTGTCTGATGTTCTTTTTCACTGACATATCTGAATATGTATGTATGTAAAAATTATTATTCTGAGATCTTGTCTACTTTGCTTCTCCTATCTTATTATGTCGAGACTCTCACAACCTTTTCACCCTCCGCCCCCTTCCAGAAGTCTAGAATAGACTCTTCTCTCTTTGATGTGATTTTTCTATTCCTTCTAAATCCAATCAAGTGGAAATGTCTTATTCGTTTAATGACTATCTCAAAGAGTTCAACTCTTGCATTCATCCCTTTAATATATCAACTATCATTAAAGCAATGACGAATGATCATAACTATCAAGCGGAGCTGGTGCTTGACCGAATAAGAAAGCTGTTTTTCAATGGTTCAAACTCTTCAATACGGGTATGGTTTGACAAAAGAAAGTAACGTAGATCAGTGGAAAATGTTCAGACATCGGATCTTCAACAGTTTTGCTACCATGCGGATGTCCAGATGCTCGCTCAACTCACACTTCGCGGAGCATTGGACCATCCCGGTTATCAGCCAAATCGCTCAGTATCTCAGTATTCATCGTAAGTTGGAGGTGGAGTACTGTAGTTTTTCCTCTAGAATATTTCAGAGCTTACACGTAGATTCTAACTAAGTTGAGTTTCAAAAATATAAAATTTTGAACCAGATGTTTTCTAAGAATATAATTTGAAGCATCTGATTTTTTGAAGAGAATGAATTTCTTCAAAACAAAAATTTTTTTCAGATCGCTCAAGGTTCTTCTATTTTTATTAATTTTTTCCGACTCTCGAAATAAAACTTCATTTTCAGAGACCCAGCATATCTCAAGCCAATTCTAACTGGTATTTTTCTGTTTGTTGGTCTGGTGGGATTGATTGGTAATCTTCTAACTGTAATTGTCATTTCAAAGGTAACATTTCATATACCGTAAACACTCTAGCAGATCGTCCCTATAACCGTTTATTTTGAGCCAAGTTATTTCGGATTCTGTGAGAGATATCAAAAGTTTCAGATTTAAAAAAAAGTAACTGACAAAATACCTGTGATATTATGGTGAACAGTTTGTCAGGTACCAAATTGTGATGTTTTTCACTATAACCGATGAGAATAATCTGGAAGTTGACGGTCTGGGAAGCTTTCTATTAGAGTGTTTACTGAATTTCCATAGTGATTCTTTATCTTCAGACCAAAGCCCTTCACTCTCATACCAACTATTTTCTTGCTAACCTTGCCACGAGTGACTTCTGCCTCATTATTGTTGGAGTCACATTCGACTTGGTTAACATCTGGAATGGCGGTCAGGCTCCTGAGCTGTTTGGATATTGCTCTTTCACAAGTAAAAAGGTCCTTTTAGATGTACTCTCTAGTTTTAACCTTTTCCAGGCACTTTGATATCTCTTTTTACATTTGCCTCAATTCTCACAATTGTTTTGTTGACGGCAGAAAGATTCACAGCAATCTGTTATCCATTTTCGCATAGAACAATATTTGATGAGAAACGGGTGAAACGATTTATCCTATTGATTTGGTTTGTTGCGCTGCTCCCTTCGGTTTTCATTGGATCCATGGTAAAAACAAGGAAAAATAGTGTCTAAATCGTTAAAAATGTTACAGTTCAAACGCGTGTGGCCCGATTTTTGTGGTTTCAATCGTGAAATGAACTATGTAGGACGATGTGACTTGCTCACTTCTCCAGACAGCCTTTTCCGGTATCCATTCGAATCAGCCATGGCGATCACGTTTGTTCTTCCACTATTTTTCATCATCTACTGCTATTTTCGAATTCTCGGTCAGTAACTATCTTAGAAATCTATCATTTTTCCGTAGTTTTCAGTGACTCTTAACGAAATGTCCAACTCCACCGTCGTCCATACCCCAGTCGGTAATACTCGAAGTGAGAGTGGGAATGCCTTCCCGTTCCCACCTAATTCCAACAACAACAACTCCAGCACTCAGAGTTATCCGTTGACAATTCACACCAAGAGCTCTCAACCACCGAAAAGTCAGCAGGCACAGAAGATGGTTATCAAGATGCTAGGTAATTTTTTTGGCTTTGAAACAACAAATAATTAGCTATTTTTCAGTCACGGTCACTGGAGTCTTCTTCGTTTGTTACCTTCCTTATCATGCACAACGTTTCATTGTCAAGTACAAAAGAGATGATTGCTCGAGATCCGATTTCTGCCGTCTGTTGTACCCAATCGCCGGTATTTTTTCCATAACGTTAAGCTTATAATCACAGAGAATGATTTCAGGGATTCTCCAGTACATTTCGGCTTCATTGAATCCAATTTTCTACAATTTGATGTCGGTTCGCTTTCGCAACGGCTTCAAAAAGCTCATCAAGGACGTTTGGACACACCGAGCTCGCAGTTACAGCAATTTAGCTCGTCTCTGAACAAAAATTTCTCTGATGTCTCCTTTTCTCGAATCAAAATAATTAATCTTCACTTTAAACCGAACTTCCCGCTTGCCAATTATTCCCGATGCTGTTTTTTTCTGTTTATTTATGTTTCATGACATTCCCTATGACTGATTTTGAATATTTATCTGTGCACAATGAACATTGAGACCAAACAAATTAGCTCAGAGAGGCATACGGCATAATTTCTGTGATTTCGATATATTTAGGATACGTTCGTCGATTTCAGATCACACAAAGAGCGAGAGAAGTAGCATACTTAAAACAAAAAAGCTTAGAAATGACGGAAAAGACCACAGCCCTGCGTTCACAGTCCATAAGTAGTTACTTCGTGAAACATGAATCACAGATAGTACTGAAATGGAACATATTTCACTTTTGAACAGTTGCGCTTTCGGAATACTCGCCTCAAAATGTCTTGGAGCCAATTTTCTGATCCTCGAAGTAGTTTTGCTAGCAAATAAAATTTATAGCCTCGTAATTACCGGTTGTCTATGATTTCCTAACAACTTTTGACTCCGCATTCGATGATATACTCAGTTTTGCAATTTCAAGGGGCTTTTCAGCATTCAGAATCAGAGAATCAGCGAAATAACCATCATTGGGCCGGCAACGAACAACTGTGAAACTGAACAGAAGACTTTATGGTTTTTCACTGCCGACTTAGGCTCCCTGGTATGTAAACAACAATTTTAGCTGCATAGATACTGTTTTCTGATCATTTCTCAAAATGTTCCCGATTCTCCTGATTCTCAGGGTGTTTTCGTGGTCCAAAATCGATATTTCAGGCAATATACGATGTGTCTGTCCCCTAACAGTAATGGTGTAGTTGAACCGAAAACTCTGCGGTTTTTCAACAATGAACTAGGTTACCTGGCACTAAGTAAATGATTTCATCAGCGTAATTATTGGTTTTTCATGACTTCCTAGTTTTTTTTTCCTCGGAAATTGTCTATTTTTCAGTTTTTCTCTTCATTCGTATTTTTTGTGATTCAGAGTCAACGAAATAACTGATTTTTTGCCGTCAGCAATGTGTCCACTGACAGGAATTGTGTAGCGGTGAAGAAGACTCGGTGGCTTTCAACCACGACTTAGACTTTCTGGCTTGAACCTAATGATTTTAGCTAGGCAAATGCAGTTTTCCATGTCTTCCGAGGAATTTTTGACCTGAAAAAACATCAGTGTTCGATTTTAGGCCTTCTTTCGGCTTTTTTATTGTTCAGAATGAACATAATAACCGTTTTTGAGCCGTCAACAATCTGTGAAACTCGTTTTTCCATGTGCACCTAGCTTCTTCATCTGGAAAATTACAAATATTTTAGTTCTTCTCTTTCTTTGGTTGTTCTGTGGTTCAGAACAAAATGACAGATTCTTGGCAATCAACGATGTGTAGCTAAAAAAAAGACTCCGCGGTTTTTGACGACTAATTCTGCTTTTAGCCATAAATTGAATGATCTGCTGCGTAACTCTATTCAAAGGTTATAGTAGACAAATGAGATATACAGTGCCATCACATCCATGAGCTGAATCTGTGTGACACTTCGGATATTTTCTTCTGCGATGAAAAAATCGGTTATTGAGGTGGTCCGACACAATTTTCATTTTATTGCATACTGGAATTAACGCCGATAACGATCCTTTTTCTCATTAACCATCTTGTTATTTTTCTCCATTGGCATCGACGATTTCAGATCATTTCCGCAACTATCATAGTCGTATTATCTGATATGAAATTCGATGAACTGATTTCCCATCTCTGGACCATCCATATCTTGTAGTTTCTGTAAATTGAAGTGTTTTACGCCAGCCGACAACACTCTTCTATTTTTCTGAACAAGATTTCATTCAAAATTGTCATGCAAACTACTGTTTCAAGCATTAATAGCGGAAAATCTGCATTTATTGCGCGCTCGCCGATCAATTTCTGTTCCTTTTGTTGTCTGCGTCTCGTTTTCGCAACGACACTCCGCGGGTCTCACCACGAAAACGGCCGAGCGAGGGAGAGATGGACGGGCGGACTCCGTACTGCGTAAATTCTTCTGTGGCATTTTATCTCTTTTACAGCCAATTTTTCTGTTTTTTTCGCCAACTTTTGTTGTTAAAAAATAAAAGAAAAGGTATATTTTGGATTTTCGTGAAGAATGTTACGGTTTCTCAGTGTTCTATTGCCGCAAATGACAAAAATAGTCCGTTCACCTCGTTTCGCGTCTCAAAAAACTCTGCAACCACGTTTAAACCAGAAATATCTTTCAGGGTACCACCATGTCGTTGAGCCGCATCCTTCCAATCGGGCAGAACGCCCGTGTCATCATTATCCCAGCCAGATTTGCCCACGCTGCCGCTCCACGTAAGTTCTTACCGGCGAAGAGGGAAAATCGATAAAACCAACGTACGGAAAAATCAACGCGTTTTTGCAGAGGCCGCAACTGCCACCGACGATGCCCCGAACTTCTTCCAAAAGTTGGCTCTTCGCTTCCAAGGAGTCCCACTCAAGGGAGAGGCTCACGCACCAAAGTCCATGTTCGAGGACTGCAACAAGGAATGGTCCGCACCAGAGCCACTCCCAGCCATCCCAAAGGACTTCAAGGAGCACCCAGACCGTGACTTGGTTAGTTCTAGACACTCAGAATTGAATTATCTCAAAATTTGTTTCAGGTCAACTACCCATACCCAGCCAGACCAATGTACCCACCAAAGTCTCGTCTCCTTATGATGCCAGACTCGTGGTTCACCGCCTTCAACAAGGTCACCGGAGTTTCCGGACCATACTTGTTCTTCGGAGGACTTTTCGCTTTCCTCGTCAACAAGGAGTTGTGGGTGTTCGAAGAGCAAGGACACATGACTGTCGGATGGATCATCTTCTACCTCTTGGTCTCCAGAACCGCTGGATGTAAGTGAAACATAATTGGTTGGAGGCTCACACTCGAATGCGACTGTCGTCTTTTGGGCGCTGGTTGGCCAGACTTTGCTTAAGGTTTGCCCTAAAGTTGCCCAACCAGCGCTCAGAAGCTGGCAAATTTCCGGCTTGGGTTCGACCGAAAGGTTGTACCTTCGCCTTGGGCTCTTTGGACGAAATTAAGCCTGAAGCTTTCTAAAAAACGCCGGCGCTCAAACTTTGCCCAAAAATGACAATCGCAGCCAAGCAGGCATCTGTTGCGGGTCTCTGCTGACTGTTAACAGAAAGACAACTCGTAGCTGTCGGCTGGTAACTGCTGTCGGGAATGGAGAGATGCTTGGCTTATGGGCGAAAGCTGACGAATTTTTAGTCTGATGTTGACAGTTAAGGCCGCCCGGTCAGATTTGAAGCTTAAGCAACCTCTGGTCTGAAGTTGCCGACGGCAGCCGACCGATTCCAAATCATCCCTACCATACGAGGCGTCCTCAACTGAATTATCTAATTTTCAGACAAGATCGACCAAGGACTCTACCAGGGATACCAAGACCGTGTCAACTACTTCAAGGGACTCATCCAGGAAGATCTCAAGGACGTCGTCGAGTTCAAGAAGACCTCGGCCGCGCAAACCGAGTCTTTGAACTCCATCAAGGACGCTTTCCCAACCGCTCTCAAGGAGTCCATGGCTCTTCAACTTGAGGCCACCTACAGAAAGAACGTCCAGACTGTCGCCACTGAACTCAAACGCCGTGTCGACTACTTGAAGGAGACCGAGGAGACCAAGGCTCGTTTCGAGAAGGAGCAACTCCTCAAGCTCATCAATGACAGTGTGAGTTATTTCGCGTGTTTCAAACAAAACTTTAAAGTTCTGCTCTAACAACTACACTTTCAACTTGAAAAGTTATGCTAGCTTGTTGATGAAACAGTGGCGCGTCTAATATTGGAATTCATACATATTTCAAACCCAAACCTTCACAAACCATATCTTATTCCAGGTGGATAAGCAAATCAACGACCGATCATTCAAGGACCAGTATCTGCAAAACGCCATTCAACAGCTCAAGGGATTGAATGTGCAACTTTAAATTACGAGATGGAATATCCAAGGCTTCTTTGTACCGATAACAAAAAACTTTTAAATTTCAATTCCTCACCACCTCTCACTCTCTCTCATTTTTAGCTGTTGTCTTCTCGGATAAACGTCGAGTTTCTTTTTCACCTGTTGTTCAATCGTGTTTGGTATAGAGATAAATATAAAATAAAGAAACCGAGATTTGTCGGAGAGTTCAGTGCAGGTTTAACGACTTTTTGTTCCTTATTTTTGAGTTTTCTCTCTAAACCTTTTTGCTAGTTACTGCCAACTATCAATAAATTAGTGTTGAATTGATTTTTCTAACCAGTTTCGGTTTTTCTGAGTTTTCAACGGAATATTGCTTCCGATATATTTCTGTCAAACAGGTTAGTTTCGGGATAATTTTCAGGCCCTCGGCTCTGCTATCAGCAGAGACAATTTCAGAAAAATACTTGCCGACGGGCGAGTTTTGGGCAGGCACGGACCGGTTGCTTATTTGCTTCGAAGTGGAAAGAAACAACATACCAGATGATGGAGCTCGGCTAGCTCCACAAGCTCCAACAAGAATCGACCAGCATTTTATTTGTCCAATCGGACGATAATGATGCTTTCAAATTTTGCCGATTCTTATTAGAAGTTGTAGAGCTTTTTGAGCTTCAATAACTGTTTTGCTCACAATTCAAATTTTGAAGCGAGCTATCAGCTAGTCCGTGTGGCCCCAGAATCGGCAAATTTTAGTTTCTGGATATTTGCGGAATACAGAACTAGACAAATTCAGAATTCATTCAAATAATTATTACAGATTTTGTAAAGCAAATGACGTGAGAAAAATGCATGTTAATACCAGGTAAACAATCATCACAAGTGATTTTGATTACATTTTAAAAAGGTTTCAACCAGTATAGGAAAGGAGAATCTACCGACAGTAAGAAGACAACAAGCATTTTGAGAAGCAATAACTACCAGTGCGAGATTTGTATTCAGGGGTTTTGTATCAGGGAGAAAAGAGAGTTGAACTATCAAAAGAGGATAGAAGTCTGAAAAAGAAAACCATGAAGCTAAAAAAGAGAAACCGCGCATTATGAGAAAATTATATGACTACGTTTTGACTACCACAGGGAAAACAATAATACGAATATGATAAAAGTGTGGGAAGTTTGAGAAGTTTTAGGGCTAGTATTGGCGCCTATAAAACGACAGATTTACAGGGAAAAAAACAATACAATGACACTGGAATCAAAAATAAAGTGAAACTATGTGAGAAGAAGGTTCTTATAGAGATCGCAAATCAGGTTCAATATGGGCTCTTGGCAAACGAGAAGTGCATGGCAACGATGATGGCGTAGATGGGTACGAGCGATCGATGGTGATGATATCTTCAAAAATTATGTTTGAGAAATCGATGGAGCTGTTCTGGGATACCTATGGCTTTTAAATCAATTTCGTTTGTTTCGCTTTTGAGAAGTGGATCCAGCAGATGAGTGGTGTTCAAAAGTGTAGGGCGATTTGGAATTCCCTCTTCCATTGCATGGCTTTCACCAGTTCCAGACCTGAAACAAGTTCGATGTTTAAATCTCTCTAGTTCTGCTAACTTACATCATCCCCACTTCAACGGGCTCATCATCACCATTAGTGCTAGCTTCCGAGCTACCATGTCCTCTGGAACCTCCAAATGCAAGGAGAATAGGCAAAATGATTAAAGCATGAACAGCACTGCTAACAATGGTGATAAGGAAGAGAAGGAAGAAATAAACCTGAAATTATGAAAAATGATAATGAAAATAATGAGAAATTCTGTATACCGTAATGATTTGAAGATGTGCACCGGATAAGAACAAAGTGGAACCTGTCATTGTGACAACTGGACCGGAGAGAATGATTGGACCGATGCTACCAACTGTAGATTCAGCACGATCCTTGGCACGTGGACGGAGAGAGCAAGCGTATCCTTTCAGAACATTTACAGAGAACTCGATGAGAATTCCAGATGACATTACAAGGTTGGTGGCGGATAAGGCGTTTACAGGGATGTTGGCAAGATACATAAATGCAACAATGTGGAAATAGTTGGATACTTGGCAAATTACTGCGCAAGCTGCTCCTTTGACATCAATTCCAAGCGTGACACAAATGATTCCAAATACTCCAACAACTGTGATGAAGAGTTGAGTGGTGAGAATTGGCATAATTGTGGAGTATTGCTCATAGAATGGGAAGATTTTACTGTAGGCGAACACGTGGGCAGTGTCGTCAATGGATCGTTCCAAACGGCGCGACACCATTCTAGCATTCTCCATAGCTTTGATGAAATCACTGGAGTTGCTCATTGATAATTTTTTGTGGAATGTCATGAATTGGGAGGCTTGAATTCTTCCTCGAGATGTGAAGCTAATTGCGTCCTTGAATGAAGCACGACCTCTGCAAAAATGTAATAGAATTGCATTGCTTACTAGTGTTTTGATCAACTAACCCAAATGCGCATTCCATATTTGGAGTGTCTTCCAAGAAGTGTCTCAAATGCTTGTAGAAAACTTCTGTAGACGGTCTCTGGTACATAATATGATTTTTTGGATAAGAATTCGCGATGTCATCATAGTCCATACAACTTCTACACGCCTTGTCATCCAGAGCAGTTTTGTTGCGATTCGTAGAGCAGAAAGTGTTGGGGTCATGGACGTAGACTTTACAGCAAGGACTTTTTCTATTGATCCATTCCAGATAACTGTCAATCCAGTTGTACATTTCTCCAGACAAAAACGTTTGATCAGTGTGCTCAACAGCGTAGTTCATGATGTTTCCAAAAGAAGTGTCGTTGCATCCTGGAAGTGTGCAGAACTTATTCTGTACTTCTGGTTTGTGCCAATCAAGTTCTCCGTCAACAGTGAAAAATACTGGAGGTCCGACGTCAAAGTATTTGTCAATATAGCGGAAGTGAGTGCTGATGTAGCTCTTCTGAAAGTTTCCATTTTAGTTTTTCTCTAACATTTTTTAAAACTTTACCTCAGTGAACGCCATACTCTGATCAAATCCAACACTGATTTTGCTGGATAGAATAATTGTTGCAATGAATGAAGCGACAAAAATAACTCCCTAAACATCAGGTTTATTGAAATTGTCTTGAAAATCCATTCACTTACCGTAACAATACGAGTGATCCGATGCATCAAAAATGGGGCAAATGAATAATGGAAGAACTGAGACATGAAAGTGTCAGTGGCTCTTTGTCTTCCAACAAGATATGCGCCAAGGAGATCCTTGATCTTGAAGGGCAGGAAAAACTCTGGTCTTCCATTCAACTCTCGTTGTGTGTCCCAAACGAAGAGAGCAAGGAAGATAGTGCAATGAAGAACCACATCGATCAATACAGCAAGTCCTGCGTAGAGGCAAAAAGTTCTGATAGCTGGCAGATCAGTGAATCCTCCTGAAAATATTCATATTTTCACAATCTAGCTGGTTCTCTTCCTACCAATGAAGAAACTGAATGCGCATCCCAAAGAGCTGCTAAACATGGCAGGCATGGTTCCAGCCATGACCATCCCTACAATCTCTGGGCATTGGTCTGGCGACATATACGGCATGGAGACGCGATGTTGGGCGTAGTACTTGACAACCATGAATGTGCGACAGACGCCTAGCAACGTAACAACAAAGAACTGGACGACGAGTGCATTTTTGACGGGATGAATTCCAAACATGGAGAAGATACCCCAAGAGCAGAAGGAACTCAACAGGTTGATGATGACGCTCAACATTCCAAGACAAATTCGAGAGTGGACCAGAATTGACCACAGTTGGTTCTCGCATACGAAGTAGCGACCCAGGGAGAAAGTGACGTATCCAATCAGGAATGCCAATGCAATAACTACAGTGACAATTTCATCCTTTGCATCTTTTTCGATCTCATCTGGAATTGATCTTTCCGCCATGAAAGAGAATGTGACTTTAGGTGATTTCTCCCTATAGTCCTTGCAAAATTGAATGAACTCCTTTTCCCACAGTTCGGCTCTTTGAATCTCCGGCTCTGTTCTCTGTGTAACCAAAAACGTCATCATCACAGAGTTCGCTGCTTGGTAGTTTGTCGTATTCCTTCCAAATACCATATTAGGTGCTGATGGTCCACCGTATGTTCCGAAACAGCTCAGTCCCGATTTTGTTTTTTGCGACATTGGTTGACTGTAAAATAGAACAATTGAATTATAGAGTTTTTCTTAGAATGTTTAGTTTTGTTTTCATTTCATTTTTCTTTCTTCTTCTTGTATTATTGTTATTGTTTTTTTCAACCTACTCAATACAGGCAGCAATGTGATTCATCCATTCATCTGTTGTTCCTTCTGATGAGAAATAATCGAATGCGTCATCTTCGTCCGATGCGATTTCTTCTTTCTTCAATTCAAGATTCTTCTTTGCCCCCTAAAAGTTTGATTGCACTTTAGTACTACATACAGTATAGTTGAACTTGCCTGGAAGTAGTTTGTTGGCGACATGATCAAACAATCGTATCCAGGTCCCATGGGTCGGTAGCATACATCGTCCAATGTTACAGTACGACCCTCGGCATCTTTAGTGGAGATGTTTTTAATAGCATTTAAGATATCAAAAAGTTCCTCAAAAATGTCTTTATGGAAAACTGGACCATATAGCTTTCCATTTGTTTGAAACTCTCTGTTACTGAGTAGCATGATTTGTTGATATCTTTGTGGACGTCTAAATTAATTAAAACAATTTTCGTGACAATAACTGATAAGATGTTTACCCAAAGTTCGCATTGAAAACTGTCTCCTCTTGACGAGCTCTGGATCTTGGTGATGACCACATATCAACAACATTAGTCGACTCTTGATGATAAATCATTCCAGGCAGACAGAAGATAAGAACAGCGCAGCCGATAAAGAAATGTGATTTTGGGTTGCGACCAGCCATCATTCCAATATCTCGGGCATTGTTCTCCATAAAATTATGGATCCATGCTCCAGTCCTTCGGATTCGGTTTCGCTTTGGGGACTCTTGACCGGCTTGGTTTTGTCTCAAGTTCTGAAGAAAATTGTATTCGATGGAAACATGTTCAAAGTTTTCTTACAGTATACTCTTCATCATATGAAGTGAACACGAATCCCACACAAAGGAGGACAGCCAAGGATCCAATAAATGCCAGCATAACAAAGATATTGAGGCATGCGATTCCGTGAACATTGCAAGATTGCTGAAAAATTATTTCATTTTCTTCATTTCTTGTTTTCTTGTATCCAATTTTTTACACTACTAACGTCATCTCATTCCTCAACATTAACATCAACCTATTCAGTTTTGTTGCGCGCGAAAAACTTGTGTCCACAAATGAGTAACAAAATCAACCGACCATTAGCAAACAAACAATTCTAGGAGCTAAAACAGTTTTAAAATGAACTATGACCAAAAACCTGGAATGTTGCAATTTTCTTCTCTTGCTCTCGAACTTCATAGAGTGCCGACAAACAAGTTGCCGAAACAGCAAAAATTGGAGCACTTTTCATATATGTTTGCTTTCTGTTTAACTAATCATGAAGAGACTGATGATTAACAGAACATTTTCGTTACTGTATTGGTCATAGCCACTTTTTTATGATCCTGTTTTACGATATTTGCACATTGGAAAGGAGTTTGTGCTTTCAATCACAAAATACGAAAACTCGAAATCTTCTCACCCCTGAAGTCTTGCCATCATCAAGGTTGATCATCTTTGCGTACTCTTCCTTGTTGCACTCCGACTTTGAGCAAGCCGGCCAGCCAGGTCGAGCCGATTGGTCGCACCCAGTAAAGTTGACATTCATGAAGATGGAGCGATCAGATTGTGGAGTCTAAACATTGGAAATATTTGATACTTTGATACATGCACGTTGCTCTTTACCTTGGCTGGATCATACAAGATAAATTTTGTGTTGATTGGAATGCTCAAGTCGAGATTTTGAGTTCCTATGAAGTCTAACCAGTTGTGGAGAGTACATGGAGTGGAAGTGCACATCACACGAAGTGCTGGCTGTCCACCAAAAGTGACATCCTTGCAAGAAGCGAACATTCCTTCAGCGAACTCTGTGGAAAGTCTATACTCAACTGTGTTCACATAGGCATCAGCTGGTTGGTATTCAGATTCGAATCCCTCTTTCTTCTCAATAGGCTTCATCTCGGAAATCTGGAAGTTTCTTGGTTTTCCCCAAAGTGAGTGACGTTATCGAAGTATGAGTCGTTCTTGAACTGACTCACTCACTAATGCATAGTTAAAGTTTTTCTTATCAGCCCATCGGTATAATATGCGTTTCTTTTCTAATTCTACAACATATAATAATCAGCTCATGTTGCGAAAGAAAATGAGCTGGTCAAAGAAGGGCAGAAACTTAACGTTTGAACTTTTGAATAACTTGAAAGAAGAACTAGAAGTCTAGAACAAGGACACCACTCACCGAAACAAAATCCTGTTGATTCGGACTGCAAGTGAACTCGCACCATAACTTGGCAAAATTGTCAAAACACGACGGACATCGTCCCAGAATATGTCGAGCTTGAGCAATCTGCTTAGTCAAACCTTCCGCTTGTGATGGGGTGCAGCATAGTTTATTGTCACCTGTAATTACACTTCATTGTTACACTAACAGCGGAACATTCATGAGTCATAGATAGGCTACGGATATTTTGTAGCCAGGCGGAAAAGTTTCGGGATTATTTGCACTTTCCTTGTTCGGAAGGCTGCTACAAATCACAGACACACATAGGAAAAAAACATTGAATATGTGTAACTAAAAAAACATTGAATATGTGTAACTCATGAAAAATACATTCCTGAAAGTTGAGAATAGATAATACTAACCTTTCATCATGTGCGGGCAGAATTCCATCATCTTCTCATAGGCAGGATGTTCTTTATCGAATAGGATTGGCTCCACATTGGTGTCATTGGTTACACATGGTCCGTAGGCGTCGTCAGTGTGTTTCTGGCACAATCCACGCATGATGCATCCCGCGTGGCCATGGTGAAATATAGACCCAAATAGCAAGCAAAAAATGAGTAGAATGTTCATTGCTTGTGCATCGACTGAAAACGAGGAGCAATGATTTTCAAATACAGTCTTGGCGATGGGGGAAGGGGAAGGGCACTGAGCCCCGCCTCCTTCGAACACAAGCACAGTTCAATGAAACTACTGAATTGTTGACCGGGAGGTTAGAGCGGGAGTAAGAGCAAGAAACATGGAAGAAATAGAGAAAGAAAGTGGGATGGAGCGAAATGGTCACACGTGCCCTGACTCATCACTGGACTCCGAAATCTGTGAGTGTGGTCTGTACTAAGGTAAATGTTCTAGAAGAGTTCGCGTAAGTTTTTTGTTTGTTTGATGGTTTTTTCATGTTAGCAGAAAGTTTTGTGATTTTTTTGAAAACTACAAGATCACTACAATTTTGTGATTTTATTGTGTTCTGATAAACAGTACCGGAGGTTCTTCATTTATTTTGAGGAATAAGTAGCCAAATTAGAATCTCTAAGAAGCCTAGTAGATTTTTTTCTGAATACAATTTCAAATTGTCGTTTACTTATCGAAAATAGGGCTTTAATTTATCAGTTGTTATCTTTTTGATAAATTTTAGACGAGTGGTTTTGTCATAAAAAGTATAAGATACAAATGGAGCTCGACTTTTTCAATAAGACCAAGGAATCTGCAGTGATCCAATGAATTCTTCTAAATTTTCTAAATATTTGAAGTTAACTATTTTCAATCAAAAATGTGAATTATTCAAATAAGGGCCTTTTACTGTTCTGAAGAGTATCTCAAAATACCGTTTGAGTAGAATGTTCAGAATATTAAATCGAAACACCGCAATTGAAAAAAACAGAGAATCAGGAAGCACCAATTCGGTTATAAATTGAACAATGTTTGATTTCTAAATGTCTTACTGTTTGTTCCATAAAAGTGTTTTCAACTCTTAACTAATAATGGAAGCTGACTGATGTAAGAGACATTTTTAGCAGTGAGCTGGCTAATTTTCCTTGTGTGCTGCTTATCAGTGAGGGAAACTCGTAAAAATCAAAAACGAAATCAAATAACGGGTTGTCCAAATTAGTCTATTGTTTCCCTCGTCACATTGGGTAAATGTGTGATAAAACGAGCAGAACATCAGGTATTAAAACATTGGCACATGGAATCTTCTAGAGTTTATTGGTACTGTAGATGATTTTTTTAACTTTTTGTTCTTATTTATGATTCATTTATGATAAAACAGGGCAAAGTTAAAATACGGAAATAAGCGTCTTGGCTTTTCTCATTGAATTTTCTCCACTGACTCACAAAAAACGGAAAAAAAAGGAGAAAAAATATTTTGAAACAATGCGCGAGACGAGCAAAAGGCCCCTTCAATATGTAGAGCGTCTCCGATTACCTTGACTACGAGGGACCATAAGAGAAGCTTCTGGATGAAGTTTTTTTTTTCGAAAAGTGGAGTTTGTGCTTATTTGGATCTTTGGAGTGTGACTAATTTTGGAAAAGAAAACAAAGGCATTTAATTTTTACAGTCGAGGCTAAAGAGAAGCTGTCAGTTGGAGTTAGTATCTAATTTGTCAGATTTTTAAGATAGTTTCTAGCGATCATTTGAATTTTAAATAGATACACATATGCACAGTACCATTCTAGAAAAACATGTATTTCAGTTGATTTTCGGCCATTTCGACAATTTTCAGACGTCTGGAGACCTGCTGTCAACTTTCCGATCAGTTTGAAAATTTTGAAGGGTGTAAAAAAGACCAAGATTGAAACTTTGTATTTGCAGAATTTCTTGAAAAATTCTAGTTTTTCAGTTATTTGCTGCTTTCTGGGACAGAAAAAATCGACAAACATCTCAAAAACAAGGAATCTCCGAAAATTCTATGAACGCAAAAGTTTCAATCTAGGTCTGATTCACATAATTTGAAGTTCTCAAAGTGATCGGAAACTTGTCAGTCGAGCTCCAGACCTTTGAAAATGGTCAAAATGTCTGAAAATATGTTTCTGTATATCTTATCGACCAGCATTAAATAGCTTTCATAGAAGCTGGACACTGAAATTTTAGGTCTAAAGAACAGGCCAAGAACTATCAAGAATATGGGTGCGATATCCTATATGTTTTTCGATTTCTATCAAACCGTGAGAAAGAACATGTGATTGTACACGAAAGATTGGATAAAACTACACAGAATTTTGATAATGAGAATGGTGTTGCGGAGATTAAAACTGAGAAGCGCGGAAAAGGAGAAAAAACACAAAAAACGGGAGTGAGTGGCTTCTTCTCTTCTTTTTCCTCCCATTCATCCCACCAAAGGCATGACAACGAGACTAGAGCTTTTCCAGGAGGTGAAGTGAATATGTCATCATTTCAAAAAGCACAAAAAGAACAAAATATGAAAATCTTTGTGATTGTGCTCGAGAATTTTTAATAAAGAAGCTGGTAGACAGAAGATCTGAAAAAAGGGATAGATAGGCTTCGGAAGCAAGAATTTTTTTTAATCACAAGAATAAAATTGAATGATTTATTTTACAAATTTCTTAGCTAAATTTCGGCCTAAAGAAATGTGAAACAAAAATTTGAAGACAATTGAATTTCTTAAAAATGGCCACTCTGAGTTGTTTATGACTATGGTACTGTCACGTGCTCAGTAGACGTGGATGTTTTCTACTGAACATATAGTTAGGCGCTATTAATTTCTAGGGACCGGAAAGTGACCGTGATAGCAAGTGAGCATTTATACCATTCCAGCTTCCCAATCTACAGTAACCCATAATTGGAATTTCGATGATAATCGAATTTCCTGTCTAGCTAGATTTTTTTCGACTATACTCTTATTTGATCTCCGACTTTTGACTATTATAAATCAAAAAAAAAATACCATGGTCACTCAAAATATTCAAGAAATAAAGACCGGGTGGTCGTGTTAATTTGGAGCCAAACAACTAAATGTAAGGTTTCGCTAGGCTTCATTTTCGTTTTATTTTTCTGGACCTAGCAATGGAACAGTTGGTGATTGCCTTTTGATGTCTATATTGTTCCAAAAATACATATATATTTATTGTTTTTTGAAACGGCCTTTAGGGTAAAACTAAATTTGGAAATGAAGAGAATATGTTCTCGGTAGCTTTAGCGAGAATTCATCTCAATACTAAAAGAGCTTGGTAAATTCATGGTGCATGAAACCATAAAACCCGCAATTGGAGGTCGTCTACACTCTTCAAAGAATGGAAAAAAGATTGACGCGAAAGCGAAATGAGGCAATTGAACGGAGGAAGAAGAAGAAAAAAAAAGAAATTTAGGTCAAAATTTGGTTGAGTCACAGTAGGCGTCAATGTTACTTAGTTATTGTACAGGAGAGAGGTCACAACCTAAAACATTAGGACGGAATTCCCATCACATCTTAGAAGCGTTCGTCTATTACGTAGATTCTTCCAGGAGGAGTCAAAACAAATTCTAATCACTGAATACAGATTATCTCCAAGAAATCTGGAGATAATGTTATAAGCTCATCGTCAATCAGTGTAGTTTGAGTTAACCTGACATCTGGAAATAACTAGAACAGAAAAAAAAAATATTTACATCCTAATTTTCCTGCTAAATTGAGGGGTTGGAGAAGAGAAATGGGGCGAATGTCAACTGATATCAGTTTCCAAATGTTGTTTATGTGGGGGTGTTATGGCTTTTATAAGGACTAATTACCATATGGAAATTTCATGATAATTATTTGATGAATTTTAAAGGGACAAAGTTCATCACTGATTTTCGATGTTCAGAACACATGTTCTAGAAATATTTGGATACTGTTTTCTAATAGTTGAAACAGAAATATTTCCAAAATTCCAATTACAACAACTTATTGTTAAAGTTTGCGGTTATGGATATAAAATTCAATAACTGTTTCAAGAAAGTCAAAATCTTGAATCGAAAAAATTGATTAGAAACAAAAAGTTCCTAAAACAAGAACTTCCTGAATATGTAAAACTCAAAATCTAAAAACTTCCCGTTTTCAGACTCCCACAGTGACTAGAGAATAGTTCTGGATTACTTCAGTGGAATATGAGAAAAGTGTAATCGTTTTTAATTTTCAGAGTAGTGATATTCTCAAAGTTCAATATATTATTTCCCATTTTAAGAATGCTCGCTTGCATTAGTCTCCACGATCTGGATATGCAGTCTAAATTATTTTAATTGTTTCATATCTCAAATTTTCCAAGGTCGACAAAAGAAAATACTTGAGACCAAATAGATAAATCTTCAATGCAATCTCACAAAAAATAACATTTCATTTCAAAAAAAATGGTGTCGCTTACGGCAGTTGGTTGTAATTTCTCAGGTGAGAGTGTGTCTAAAAGACAAAACGTTCAATCACTGTCAAAAAGAATCCCGATACGACCAGATCGAGTGACGGTCAATTCTCTTATGATTTAGCCAAGATAAACACACTCTCGCACTACCATACTTGTGACCCCAGGGGTCTAAGTGTGAAAAACGGAGAAAGTGAACCGTGTCAAACGGGATTTGGTTTCTGGTGTAGTCTACAGTAGAAGCACCAGGATTAAACGGTCACTACTATAACAAGTTGGTAAAAGTTGCCGTTTTTCGCGCGCGGGTGTCATCTGGTAGCAGTAAGAAGGCGAGAGAAAGAGCACTGTTAATCAGTTGGGCAAATAGAGCACCTTGCCGATCGGGCGAGAGGTGAGAAGCCGGAATGAGTGGGAAGGAGTGGAGGGAGATGAAAAAAAAACGAAAACTTCAAGTAGGACTAGTTCACACGGTTTTTTTCTCGGCTATATTTGCCAATTTTCATTGATTGAACTGATAGATACAAGCTATTTTTAATTACCCGCGAAGTCTAGACTAGAAAGTTGGAAAAAAGTCGAGGAGTGAATCTAGACAAGAGATCTTGGCTAGAGAAATAAAAAACTATGAAACGAATCTGAATCTGAGATGAGGTGGGAAAAAGGAGAGAGCACAAAGTGGAAAACAAGTGCGACTAATTAATAAGAGGAAACAAGAGATGAGGCAGATGTATCCGAAGATCACGGTAGAGGGAAAGAGAAGCTCAAAAAGTTGTGTTTTGTGGGAGTTTTGAGCAAATACTTAGTCTCGAGGAAACTTTTCAAACAAGTACTTCAAACAGAACATTTACAATTGAGCATCGAAATGTGTCAAAGTTTTTTTTGTTCGACACAGTTTCTAGGCAAAAATTTGAGAGAGAGAGAGAGAGAGAGAGAGAGAGAGAGAGAGAGAGAGAGAGAGAGAGAGAGAGAGAGAGAGAGAAAATAGGAGAAAGAAAAAGATGCAAAGAAAAAACTAGACTATATTTAGAAAACTAAATGATAACTGTCGCTTTGGTAGGGATTTCAAAACTTAATTAAAAGAGAGAAACGTGCCTCATCCTTCCCAGAAAATGAACGAACGACCAATCGTAAAGAACAATCTTATCCATCTGTACAATCTGTTTTTTCCCTTTCCCTCTATTAACCGTTTCACTATTGTACAGGATGATCATAAAGAAAGTCCGGATAAATGTGAGAAGAAATGAGACATTCAAGCAGAAAAAAAGAAGAAGAAGAAAAGAACACGTAATGGAAGATATAGATTTGTGTGGGAACTTTTTATGGGTCGGAGCTCGGAAAAATGAGCATGTTTAATGCATTAGGACGTTTTTCTTCAAAGGAAAATTAGGAAATCCAAAGAAAATTAATGATTATTCGGAACAGAAAAAATTTGAACATCTTTTTTTTCAAAGTGTAAGATATTTAGAAAATTATAGGCTTGTTCACTCGTAACTTTACTAAAACAATTATCCCATGATTTCAATAAAAATTTCACTAAAACTTCTGATTCCAACTCAAAGAAAAAGACAAATTTGAACTACTCTAGAAGTCAGAACTTGGATTATGTGAGCTGAAGTGAAATTGTTGCAATATTGATATTAGAATAATCAAGTAACAAAAACAATTCTCGAGGATTACTCATTCATCTGGGAATCTCAATGCTGAACAAAAATCAAAAATGCAAAACTAGAGTATTCTGAAAATCTTTTTCCCAGAAAACTGAGAAATTTTTCAGCAGAGGATTATCCTGATTTGTTTTTCAAGGACCATGGGTATCTTTGAGAAGAATGAAGATCGAAAAATTGGAGTAGAACGGATTTTTCAAAATTAAAACCCCTGTTGTATGGAAAAACTGAAAAAGGGAAGTTGAAAACAAAAAGTGGCTGAACAACAAAACGAATACAAACATTTTTCGAAAATTAAAATTTTGAGATTTGGTTCAAAGGAGTTTTGGTTCGAATTTCAATACTACCTAAATGGTACTACCGTAGCTAGATATATAAAACAAATATACGGTACTAACTAGACAGAAGATAAATAGATATAACAATTTTTGATTATTCAAAACTGAATTTAGAACGATTTTTATCGTTAGCAATTTTTTCGAACAATGATTCAGCATCACATGCTGGAAAAATGGGATGTATAAACAATTGAGCGTTTTTTTTCATCAATGTGGTTTCCAATATTTCGAAATGTTCTGTTTTTCAATTTTGCTGTCTTTTCAGTACGTCATCGTACAAAAAAAACAGTTAACTGCAAAAACAGATTTACATATTTTGTAACAAATCTCTGAAATTTTCAGGATTCATAAGCAAGTAAGCAATCATAACTCATAAGCAATCATAACTCATTTAGACAGCTATTGTTGCAAACTTCAGTTTCTTAGGACTTCCTTCTCAGTAAGTACTGTTAAACGTTTTTCGGCCAAATCTTCGGAAAGCAAAAACATAAAAAAACACAATAGCGCTCCACTAATGAAAAGTACTTTAAGTGTAAAATGTCGTCCGAATTAAAACACCTGCGATTAATTTCTTAAAAGGCGCGACAGGTATAAATCTTCGAAGCCTCATTCAATTAATGCGAACTAACGCAAGGATGAGAAGAAAAAGGAATGGATAGAAGTGTGTCTCGGATCATCGCCCGACAAGAAAATGACCAATTGAGTGACCTTTCGAGTGGTTTTGCGCCGCAGCGTCGCCTGGACAAGGGATACCTGGATTTCGGTAGGATATTGGCAACAGTATGCTATTTTTGAAAAAAAAAACTGAATGCAGAAACTAAACCGATTTGAAGATCATCGCGCCTGCGATTTTTAAAGGTTAAAATGATCACTGAACATTTCTTTTCACAAAAAACTAGAATACACTTTCAAAGAACAATTCTTCATCTGGCAGACTCCGAACGAAATCCGGAGTAAAGCCAAGTGTGGGAAGTTTTCAGAAATAGCTTCCTGGTGTAGAACCCAAGTTTTTTGTCTTCAAAAATAACTTCACTAAAATGTTCGAAATGAGAATTTCGATGAAAACTATTTTCAAAGTCACCCACCCCCAACAAAAATGACATAATTCCGTTTTAGTGGAGAAAAAACTAACAAACAAACAATTGTTAAAACTGTTTGTTTTGCAAAGGAAAACATAAGTAGGCGGTTTGGTGGCGAAGTATCGATTCGATCCTAGGATTTTCAAAAAATCGGGGAAAAATCAGACTGACCTGATGATGATGATATATTCAGTGCCTCCGCCGCCTTGGTTGTTAAATATTAGCATAACGGGGAAATCAGTGAATCACACTGTTCACACATCTGATAGAATTTTTTTTCGAAAAGTGTATAGGTGTCTGTTGGACTGTGACGGTATGATATTTCATTTTCAGTTGGTGAAAAGGGTTGTGTTGATGGGGAAGAGAAGAAAGTTAAGGAGAGAGAAACATACAAAATAGGAGAGGTATGACTGAAACGGAAGAGTGATTATGGAAAAATGCTGAACAACGCCTACAGTATTGATTTTGTATTTTATTTCCGACAAGTTTTTTTTCAAGATATGAAGTCAGTTGCCTCGACATTGATTTCAACTTAACTCAAATCTCAATAAGTAAATTTGGATTTAAATAAGAAATTCTTTGAATTATTCAGCCTTGAATTATTTCAAGCACAATCCCACTTTTTGTAATCAATTTTATTAAAGCAATCGTTCGCGAAAAAACATTCCTCAATTACATTTAGATACTGAAAACAGGTTTATGTAAATACTGGGAAACCAACAACCTTTTTTTCACCGAAACTATTTTGGGTTCATTTGAAAATCATATGAAGAAGATTCCCATCAACAATTCAGAGAGTTTTTTGCACTCCACGCCGATGAAAAAAAAGAAGCCTGATGAGAACAACAAAAAAAGGAGGATTGCTTTTGGAACTCAAATGAGACGAAATTGGTAGCAAAAAGAGGCCATCTGGCTTTTTAGGATGGAAATCTAACCAGTTGTGCCCGTCAACCTTTCACGGACGACGCAGCCTTGAGAAAAAGCGATGAAGGAAAGGAACGCTTCCATACATGACGGGATACGCCTCATTTTTTTTCGGTGGTCAGTTGAAATGTGAAATTGAGGAAGTGCCAATTTACATAGATGATTCCATTCAATGAACGACGTTGATGGTCCTCATTTTGTCTTTCTCTCTGTACTGGGAGTGTTGGAGGGGACAATGTCAAGAAAAAAGAGGGAAATTAATTGAAGGAGAGTTGAAAAGTTGTGCAAAAAAAAAGAGTTGAAGGGAATTAGTCAAATTTTGTAAGAAGAAATGAGTCATGCTCATTTTCAATATCATCTTCAAAATTTTAAAAATAGAACATGATTTCCTTTTCATGAAACATATTTTAATATGTTTCATTTCATTGTTTTAAAAAAACCTTGAATAGACTTGCACCTCAGAGCTTCCGAAACAAGTATCGTTTAAAAATTACTAAATTTTACATAATGAATAACGTTTTCGAAATGTGTATCAAACAAAACATTCTGGACATTTTTGTGATTTTTTGCCATTTTTTGTGATTTTGGGAGGCGAAACGTCAGAAATTATTCGATTTTCTTTCTCAATCCATCTCTCTAGCTTTCGAAAAACGACAATTATTATATTAATTGGAGAAAAAGATTTCGCACGTGACTGGTCAGCACATTTAATGATCTACAGAAACAAAAAATAGCGAAAAAAACATTGTGAAATGGAATCCCTCATATACAAATTTTTCAGTGGAGGAACAAGGATGACTCAATTCTAAACAAACCTGTCCATAAGTGCAGCCTCTTCTATTTCGAAAGAATTATCCATTGTCTCGTAGCCACTGTCTTCCATGCATTTTTACTCATAGCAATGGATGGATCTGAAATATCTCATATTTAATTTCTTGTTATCTACTACAAGAGAAAATTAAAACCCGGAAAAACAGGAGAATTCAGGAAAATTGTGTTGAGATGCTGGAAAAAGTCTCAAAAAAGAGCGCAAGAAAGCGGATAAAAAAAGAAAACGAGGGTGGAACGTGGACTTGGGACCCTGAAGACAGAGAGACGACGAAAAAAACGGGGTAAAGGAGCAAAACGAGAAAGAGAGAGAGAGAGGACAACAATTCGATTGAATCGCGTGTTGCATTTTGAACACTTGACATTGTCCAAAACTTTTAAAGATATTTTTGCAAGAAAAACTCAAATGATTAGGTGAGGAAGTGAATAATCTGGTTTTTTTCAATGGAATAATGAATAAGGGATTAGGAATAACATTCAATTGATAATTATCATACGAGAGATTAGTGAAAAAAATTTATTAGAAATTTGAGTACTGCTTTTTCACCCAGGCTTCAGAATAGAGCAGTCTTTACTGAATATTGCAGAAAGGCAAGAAAAAAGAAAATAGAACAACCAATCACTACCAATCATCTTGTTTTCCAAAAACAATAATATTCAGAAAAACACCGAAATTCCAGAAAAAATTTACCACAAAAAGAGAAAAAACTTGTTGCCCATACATGTCCTAATGACAAGCTGACAGAAAAACGAATGGAAAAAGAAATGGTGATTGCTCTTGAAATACGAGCAGTGTTAGTCAGGCGTGTGCCAAACTAGACTCTCTCGCTTTTTTCTTGCTTCGTTTTGCCCCTCCTTCATTTTGTTTCCAATGCTCTCCAAAATAATGTATCTTTTTATTTTCAACATGCTCCCGCTATGTGTCCAGAAAACAAGTCCAGTAACCTGATTGCGAAACTTCTGGTTTAATTGTGAGAGTGTGTTACGCAAGCCGCTGATGTCAATTTCTCAATGTCTCCCTCCAGAAGTTTGGTGGTCGGAAATCAGCAGGAGAAAGAGTTGCGAAAATAAAATAAATTGGTTCAATTTTCCTTCTCTCTCCCAGGAAAACATGAAATATTCAGGAGAGGAAAAGTTTGAAAATAACTCAGATACCACTTGAAAATATCATTCACCAAAAACCTGATGTATGAAATGAATATTACTAATCTTTGAGGTTAATATTCAGGCAACGCTTGTGGTCAATGAAAACTTGTCAAGGAAAAATTGCAAAAAAAAGTTTTGTTCGCCAGAATATCCGAAACTAAAGAATAAAACATTTCGTTAACAATAGGATCAAAAAGAGAAAAATATTCAAAACTTGCAGTGGACATTTTATCGAGTTTTTTCGGAAAAAAATTGGTGTAATAAAGTTCAACACTTTGGCTGCCCTAAAAAAGGGGCCTCGGGAGATTTCCTGTTTTTCACCCAACACAGAAACTTTGGTTGAAAAAAGCGACAGTTCGAAAAATATTGACTTGAACTTCACAAGTTCAGAAAAACAGACCGAGTATAGAAGAGATAAGATTGAATGCGGAACTTTTTTATCCAAAGAAAGATTTCGACAAAAAAGAAACGGAAAAACAGTCGGAAGAAGGAAAAAGGAACACAATTTTGAAAAAATGCAATTTTTTTCGAAAACTTGAGGATCACACGAAAGTGATTTCAAATCCATTAAACAACTTTTTACATAGTAGCTCTGGATTTAAAAATATTTCTAAAATATTGAAATTCAAGATAAATAGTAATTGTTCAATTCATTCGAAAAAATACAAAAAAAATCAGGAAGATAGGAAAAAAGAAACAATAACTTTCTTCAAAAAAAAAAGAATAAGAAATTAAAAATTAAAAAAAAAAACACCGGAAGAAGGGAGAAAACACAAATAATTTCGAAAGCATTTATTATTGCTGTTGTTCGACCACTTTTTTTAAATCAGAAATAAAAAAATTGTGTCAACTTATACCGTATAACATGTATTGGAAGGGCCGGCCCTTTATTTTTCAAAGACACCTCTGTAGGACTCTTTTATTACAAGGGCCTTTTAAATAGAGAACCCCTCCTATTTTTTCAATCGTTTTTTCTCAAACTTTTCATCGAAAAGATTGGTGAATTCTCGTTCAAATGTATTAAAATATACCTAAAATATACCGAATCCACTAAAATTGAGCAAGTTTTGAAAAAAAGAAACGTTTCGACAAATTTCTGTGGTCATTTGGAAGTTCCGGAAGATATTTGTCTGAAAACGTTCGGGAAATTTTGAATTTCGAACAATACATTTTGTAAAAATTTTCCTTCTATTACTTCTATGTACTTCTATGTTTTTAGGGTACTTCTACGTTTCCAAGCCCTTCGCGGAAGGCCCATTCTATTAGAGAGGTCCTTCTAATGCAGGTTTTACGGTACTTTGTATGGTTTGAATATCTTCGACGACTTGATAGTTTACAAATTTTTCATAACTGCGATAGTAATAAAGGATTTAAAACTTTAAGAGAAAATATATACACTCATGCATACTCCACAGAACGGAGGTATAGAGAAAGGGAATTTGATCTCAATTATTCAGCATTTCAAGAGATACATGGAAAAGGTGTCAATTAATACTGTGACATTATATTGATTAATTCATCAGTTGGCAGACTTTTTGAATCTTTTACAGGAAACGAGATGATTGAAATTGAAGCGTAATTATGAAGTGAGGCATTAAAAGAAAATATGATACTTTCACTTTGAATTCGATCATGTTTGTTGAAAAATGAAAAAAATGTCGGAAAAACTGTTTCAAAATTCTACTAATGTTGTACTAGTTTTCCGTTCGTTAACATAGAACAATGGGAAATTATAGGGAGTAGACTGATACCAGAAAAAAATACGACAGCTTGTACTTGCACTTGAAGCTCATATTATTTTGGTAACGGAAAATATGTCAACAATCGAATTATTGGTGATATCACATCATTCAATTTATCAGTGAACATATTTTTCATATCTTTTACAAGGGCCGAAATAATCAAGTTTCAAATGCAACAACAGGTAGCAAGCTTTCAGAAAGCATTCCGGCTAGAAAAACATTCTTCAGTTTTGGAAAGACTTTCTCAACAATTCTAAAACTATTACAGATCGTCGAGCGAGTTAAACCCATTAGGATCAAGTGAATAAACCACACTTCACAGAGACGAATGTCTTTTTCCACAAGATTAGTCGTACTAACCGCCAAACGTTTCACCGGAAGCCACATCGAAATCCTTCAATTTCCGATTAACGCTCTGAATCTAATTATCCTTCGTTTCGTTTTCCAGCCTGATCCACGTGATCACTATAGGAAATGAGAGAAATTGCTTTCCATGAAAAAAAACCTTGCCCGCAAAGTCCAATATTTTAGATTGCATCATTTATTTTTCAGACTACATAGAAAACTTTGTCGAGGCAGGAAACCGTGGTCAGAGATTGTTCGAGTATTAAAAAAAGATTGCACGTGTTTGTTAAAACTGAAATTGTCATCGAAATACTGCTGAAGCGTCATGAGATTGACAGGTATGATTGGCATCACTGGTTCTGGGTTGGAGTTGTTTCCTTCTTAATATCTTTTTTGGATTGTGGCAGAGTGTTGGTCTGAAAACTTGTAATTTTCCCAGATTATCATATTTTGAGGTCACAAAAATTTTCGAATTATTCAAAAACCTGTGATGTAGAAGAGTCACCTAATTGTCAACTTTAATCGTTATCATCTCTGTTCCGGTAAGATATATCAAATAATGTTCAATGCACACAATGTTTATGATAATATTGTAAGCATTTTGTCAGAGGACTACCTTTTGATAATTTCGACAGTGAAAGATCAAAGCTAGCTCAAGTAGAAAGTTAGAGAGCCCTTCTAATACAAGTTTTGCGGTACTTTCATTCCTTCTGTTATAGTTTATCACATATGCGATAACGAGAAAAAAAGCTTGTTTACTTGCATATTCACCTTCTTTTTTGGAACCTTGAACTTGTCTTCTCCAGCTTGAACCTTTTTCACTCGCTTTCTCGGCTTGCTTCTTGGGAGATTGTAACGCTTCTGACTGAAATAATATAATATTGATTAATTTCAAAATATTTATTCAATATGCAAGCTTAATTCGGTTCTTGCACGGAATCGAAAACGGGCAGCTGGAGAAAGTTCGCTTGATTGGACTTCCTCTCCGCAAAATTCAGTTGTTTTTTAAATTCTGAACTACTTTTCGAAAATCGTCTAAAGCGTTGTTGAGTGTTCAACTAATAAGCGCTAAGTCGACGCTTGACGCTTCCAAACTGGGATTGGTGTCACATTTGAAAGATATCAAAGTCAAATTTCAGGTTCCTTTTCGCAATACCGTGTTCTCTTAAGAGGTGTCAAAAAATATTCAACTGGTAAAATTATTTTTGATAATATGCATGGGTATTCGGAACAGAAATCAAAATTTCGAAAATTTCTAAATCTGAGCATTTTTGGAATGAAGTTCTGATTAGATAATTTACAATTTTTCTTGGATGAAGAGCTCAATCAGTTTTTCGTGATTTTGTGATGCGATTTTATGAAATCTCGAAAATCGTATAATTGCGTAATTAATTTATAATTCCGAAATTAATTCCGAAAAATTCGGAATTTTCAAAAAATATCCGAAAAGACCATTCCGACTGTTGAGAATCGGGCTTCAGATCAAGGAAAACCACTGAAGATTGGCGAAAACTCTTACATTTCCTTTCCACATCCAGCTGCCAAATGAACATCGATATTATCCAGACTGACCGGCTTGAAGCACACCTCACACAAATCACAATCTTTTTGTTTGTTCTCAAACTGCTGAACACTAGAACAAACCAACGACATCATAGCAGTCATTGATAACTCCCAAGCTTCTGTAAACTTGTAGGATTGAAAGAAACAAATCAAGTTTAGGATTGGAATGGCAAAGTTCGACATTGAATTTCAATGTGGTTAGAAAGTGGCTCTAGAAGGAAATGAGCACTTGAGTGACAGGACAGACGTCAAACAAAAAGGCCAAAAAAACTGAACGTTCACAACGATAAAATCAGAGTACGAAAAAGAGTCGGAGAGAAAGAGAGTAGGTCGAGCAAATATGCACTTTTGCCATATAACCCTCGTAACTTTTGATTCAAATTGACCACGGAGAGAAAGAGAAAAAAGAATTAATGAGGCCGTAGGGTTCACTTGTTTGAAAATGAACATTAGGGATATCTAGTGACACTCCTTCGCGATTTTGGATTCAAAAAACTACCAATATACAAACAAAACGATGAATAGGAAGAGCTGGCTACAAAGAACTGAGAGGGATGAGAACGGCTTATGCGAGTGGGTGAGTGAATACTTGACGAAGCAGCAACCGATTGAATGTGTTCGGCGCGGGGGGAGGTCTTTGTCACACCCCAATATGATTAGAAACACATACATAAAATCATTTATAAAAGCGGAAGGAGGTCCGGAAATTTGCATTCTGCGCGTCTACAATCTGTCGGCTTATCTGAGCTTTTGTGTATTGGATGAAAAAAATGAGAAGGCAGGGGAATTTTTTTGATGCTCATCAGAAAGACATGACAGAGCGGGTTGGTTCAAGGAAATTCAAATGTCTACACCAAGATGACTGATTTCGAAGAGAACCTTCGGGAATGAGAATTCAAGAGATATATCAAGGGGCATCAGAGAGCAGAGAACGAGAGCAATTTTTAATTAGCAGTTACCTGAAATGGGGGTACCTTTTGGTACCACCTTCTGCTGTTTGTGTGTGTGTGTGTGTACGACCGAGCCCAAAAACGAAATTGGTTTCCGGCGGTGTTTGGAGAAAATGAGACCATTGAATATAAGGTAATTGCTAATATGAGCATGCGGCTTGTTTTTGAGAAGACTCGTACTGAACATTGTTGTGATGAAGAGCTTCATACAGAAATATATGTGTCCGACAACATTTTTAGTGGAAAGTGTGTGTTTGAAATATACTTTTTCTGAATAATTCGCAATAAAATTATGACTATCAGAATTTCGGAAGGCTGTTGACTTTGGAAATGCGAAATTTCAGAATATTCAGATTTTAAAAATTTTTGAATATTCTTCCCAAGGGTCAAAAAGATAATTTCTAATATAAAGATGCCGCATGCTTTTGAAAGAAATCGTACTGGAAATTTCTCTGAGGAAGTGCAAGAGCTTTATACAAATGTATGTGTCCGACAACATTTTCCGTTAGGAGGGCGGAATTTTTATTGATTCAAACAAATGATATATTTCTCAGAGTTTTCAGAACTAAAACAAAACAGAACTTGTCACATCGGTTCAAGTTCTAATCATATTTCATTTTTAGATAATCAGAAGTATGAGGAAGTGAAGGCAATGTATTCAGAAAGCCATCCAGTTTCAATAGAAAAATGTAGTTTTTAAAAGCGCACAAGTAGTACATTTACAATTATACATTTTTTGAGGAATGAATGCAGAAGACAACTTTCTAGAAAATCGAATTTATCGTTGAAAATTAATCCATTCTGATTTTTTTTCGATGTCTCATGAATAAGATGAAAGTGCAATTTTTCTAAAATTTTCTTATCTTGTAATATCTTGAAATTAGAAAAAACAAGGTTAGATCCTGGTCATAAAGAAGAAGAAGCCCGAAAAAAAGCCATGGCGATGAAGAACTGGCGGGGCGGTCTCCCAGACAAAACTACTACTGCGAAAAACGCTCAAATGTTCCTGACACACTGGTGTGTATTGCAATCGCGCGTTTTTCATTGGGGAGTTCCGTATTACCCAGACGTCCTGTGAAACGAGTGAGTGAGAGCGGCGAAGTAAATAGGCGGACGCGGAAAATGAGAAGATTGTATAGGTGCAATCCTTTTAAAGCGATGAAAAATGGGGTTGGGGTTAACAGTGTTTGTTTGTGGCAAGACCCTAAAGAAAATGAAGAGGAAATGGAAGCAGCATGATGTATATATCATATCGGAAGCTGAAATATTTTTTTTGCTGCTGCTGGAAAATAAGGAAGAGGGAGGAAGCTGAATAATTCAAGTTCGAATTCCGATGATGTTCTTCTTCTTCCTCTTTTTGCTTCTTTTTCTCTTTTCAGAAAATTTGTTCTTCGTATCATCCTGTCATCTTGTACATATATCTTCTTTTTTTTTATTCCGACACAAAATGATGTTTTGTTGGCATTAAAAAAAGCAGAATGGAAAAATGGAAAAATGGAAAAACGGAAAAAAAGGGGACACCGTTTGGAAATCAATCAAGGAAAATGATATACAAGGGTTTAGTGTATATGCATATGCGTGCTACGTTTAAAATTCTGGAATTATAGAATTTTGTGGAAAAGGGCGAGTGGGTGGAGGGGGAAAAGGGGAAATATGGAAAAATAGGGTGGGGTTCGTATAAAAAATATATGATAAAGGACACCAGAAGAACAGTTACTCCGAATACAAAACGGTCGAATACTCGAACGTACTAAATATGTAAAGAGATCTCCGAATAGTGGGTTTTGTGTGTGGGGAATTAGGGAAATGAAGGCAAAGAACTGCAATTTACATGGCGAAATAGAACAAAGGAAAGAAGAAAAACACAAAGTAAAAGCAAGCAAGATGAACAACTTCTTAGAAGAACATTCCACATCCGCTTCTCTGCTTCTCCGCTTTTCTCAGCATCGCAGTCTTGCACTTGTGTGAGATCTCCACGGTTCCGGCTGAGTTGACCCATGCCTCTCCGTCCCTGTATATGGTCAATTAAGTAAGCATTTAGATGCTGTTCACTTACGATTGCATTGGGAACGAGTGATTTCCCTTGAACACCAGCTTGGCGTGCTTGGCTTGTCCGATACACAATGGACTGGCCAAACCGATTTGCATTTGAGCAATGTGGAAAGATGAGGTCACGGCAAACACCTCGATGGTTTCGTCGTCACAGTCTTGGCGGTGGCTGTCGTTGTAAGTGGCCCATGGCTGAAATTCTAACGGTTACAGTCAAGAATGAAATGTTTTCTCTACCTTGACGCCAGCTCCCCAATATGGAATATTGAGGAAGATGAGTCCCTCGATGTCTGGAAGGTTGACATGAACATCATCCAAGTAAAGTTCGATACGCTCGTTCAATCCTTTGCAGACACGCTCAAAAACATCTTTGGTTCCGAAGGTGAAGAATAGAAACTTGTTGAGAAGTCTGAAAAATAGAGATGAGATTAGAAAGTGTGTTGTGCCGTTTTGAAGCTCTTGGATGTTCACAGTTTCCCCATTACAATGAAATTGAATAATCTTCGACTAAAACTATTTTCTTGATTATAGGATGAAATTCTTTACAGTGACCACTTTTCGATTTCTTCCACTGGAACCAAGGACCGTTCTTTTACGGGTTACAGTAAAAAGTGGTATATTGACAAATTATTTTTCATATTATGAACAACATTTTATCCGTTTACTTATATTTGATAACTCTCAAAAGGAGTGAGATACTTGGGGTCAAAGTTGACAGTTTAGATGATGCCCCAGTAGAGTGTTTACGGTATGCAGAGTCAGTTCCGATAATCTCAATATCTGTGGTGATTGTTGTGGAACTAGTTCTAGCACCAAAAAACTCATTTCAAAAATTCTTAAGTCAAATTGGATTTATGTAGCATGTCAAACTCTGTTATTGAATTAAATGACAATAACTCTCGAATTTCTATGCAACATTTTGCATTATCTACTTGGTTTGATTAGTCCTTCCCACTTTTGTCTACCCCAACTGCCAATGCTCTAGATTTGTCGAAAACTTTGTCTATATTCCTTCATGATTTCTGTGGTTGTCCTCTCAATGATAATTAATTGCTCTCAAGTCCTGCCAACCTCTATTCCAACTGTTTCCGCACATAAACAGTTGTTTAAAACAATCTGGAACGTGCGTTTCATTCTATACTTTTTGTGGCCCCATCTGTCAACCTTTTCTTTTTTTTTCTATCAAAGAGACTAGAAAAAATTACAAAAAGTTCCTTCTCTCTCCCCTCCCTTCAAATTCTCATTACACTTTACCTGCTGCTCATGGCTCTGGGAATCGACTCTCTGGTGTTCTGCATTCCGAGGGTGACGCATGCATCGACTCCGACCGAGACGTAGTTGGTCATCGACAGCTTTTTGTTCGACTGCAATCGTACTCCAAGCTAGAATTATGGCACACTAGTTTTTCTCGTACTCTCACAACTATTCCCCCCACAATGTCACAAAATCCCCGGACTCTCAATCTATGTACCCTCATCTCTACTCACTTTTTTCTGGCTTTCCGCGTCGATTGTCCATCGGTCGACGAATGTAACCTCCGCTTCTTGTATATCTTCCATCAGCTAGAAAAAAAAACAGGTCTCTATGTAATTATCTGATTCCGGACGACCACGTACCTTGATGACGTCGATGTCGCCGCCGCATTTTTTGCCCCATTTCAACCATCGAGAAAGATCGTTACCAGTGCCGAGAGGTAAAACGGCTACCTAAACGATATTAGATTCAATCGGAACGAAGCGGTTTTGGGAATGTGGATTCCAAAGAGGAAATCCGATTAATGGGGGGACTACTAACGGGAATTCGACGGCTGAGTGTGTCGATTTGATCTAGGGCTGAGCAGATCGTTCCGTCTCCTCCAGCAATCAAAATGCGAACTTCAACTTCTGGATGGTCGTCGATCCAACGAAGGGAGGCAGCCATATTGGACTTGAGGACATCACAAACTTGAGCTGGGTGGAGATGTGCTCTAAAGTTGCGAAGAAGTTGCTTTCCGGCTCCAGATCCACTTTTCGGGTTGACAATGACCATGATTGGACGCCAGTTGGCGATCTCGGTTGGGACTTCGATGGTGTCAATGACAGCCTGAAACAAAACTTTTCGTTTAAACCAACTAATCCATTTATCTTACCATTCTTTGATTCCGATTTCCTGGCTTCCTCGTAGTCACACAGTAGGGTGGGATGATAGTCCGTGCCAAGCGTCCGAAATCGCAGCGAAGTGTGAATTTAGGTTTACACTTAGTGTGCACAACCCGCCAACACCTTCAAAAAGCGTACAGTTTGTTTGGTAGGAAAAGTGTAATTTTTGAACAGAAAAAATTAGAAATTCGAAATTGAGAAGAGGGAGAAGAGCGATTCTGTTGGGAGTGGAATGGACAAAAATAAGTTACTTCAAAGTAATTTTTTTCTTGATCGGCTAGAAAGATAGAGATTGTTATCTTGATGAGAAGGGAGGAACCTGGTTCCTAATTGCAAGAATGTTGTGAGGCCAAGAGACCAATATCAATACTGAACCCAAATGTAGCCAGTTGGTCAGAAATCTATATACCAGAGGGCGAGATTCCAGACAAGCACCTTCAAATCTAGAACAACAAAGCGGTGGATTTGTTTTGAAAACACTGACAAAATGTATCTATGGTTCGCTGGGTTTCAATCGTAGGAACATGAAATGTAGTTGTATAGACCCAGGAGTCACACTCTGAAGACTAAAGAATCGATTAAGTCAACAAAAACGGAACAGGCATGTGACTGCATAGGTGATTCATGATACCGTTCATAAGAATGAAAGTATAGTTTGCATCGATTCTGCAAAGGCTCATTGACTGTATTCAATCGGCTGGGGAGGTTTATAAGATCAATGACTTTTTTGAAGTGGTCGGTTGATTTTGAAGAAGAAGTATCTTCTTCAAACTGTGTGAACCACACAAACAAACAATTAGTCGTCGCCTATTTGACGTCACTAATCCTTAAAGAATTTTTTGTGTAATTCGCAGGGCCTACAGTCTATTCATAGCGAAACGTTTCGACTGTGATCAATTCCAAGGAGAAAGATGGCAGAAGGGACAGTTGAATGTATTATTTGCGATGTCCGGTAAACGCGGCATATCGGAAAATAGACACCAACGGGAGTTCAAACGATTATAGCTAATCTGTATGTTTCACCTCAGGCCATACTAGTTGGTTTCGAAAAGAAGGAAGAAAAGAGAACACGCCGCCATGTGATGATCATAATCAGCAATGGTTTGAGGGGCAGGGAAATTCAAACGAGAGGAAACAAGACAGAATGAACAACAAGGACAACAAAAGTTTGTTTGACAAACACACACATTCAAAACTGATTTGATAACTAGTAGGGGGGAAAAGAAGAAGAAGAAAAAGAAGAGAAGGTTCTGAAATAGGGCCCCGTTTACTATTTCGTTTTCACTCTTTTATGAATTGTGTCGAAGAATGAGGAAAAGAAAAAACCTCTATTCTTCTCATTCCTCACAAAAGAAGGAAACTGTCAGAAAAGCATCGTACGATCAAATGCGGTTGTTGGGGAAGGAATGGAATAGTGTCGTAAGGAAGGGCCATGCGCAGAGAATCAGAGTGTCGGTGGTGGTGGTCGCAAACATACCATACACACAGGACACGATAAACCGGATGGATCGTAAGAGAGAAGAAGACGGACATGCGAAAGGAGAGACATACCCGACCCGAAGGTAGTTTGCCCCTGTCCAGCCGACTGCGCAACCGTTGCGCCATCCGAAGGATAGCCCAGCGGATAGCCTCCAAATGATTCGAGGATGATAGAATTGATCGCAAATGTTTTTTTTTCTACTTTTTTTGATTTGGGCGGCGTTTCGGAGATATCTTCCTTGCGGCTCTCACCCTCCTGACTCAACGCGATAGGTGTCATGTGGCTAAGCGGCAAGCAAAACATGTAGTGGAACTAGCGGTTGATAATAAGTGCAGATCAATGGGCGAAGGGAAAAGGTTTTGTTAGTTTTTTGATTTTCGGAAGGTTGATTCCCTGTCGATTGCTTGTGAGGGAGGAGAACAAAGAGCGGAAAAATAAGTAAAGACAACGATTAGTTAGTAGTGATCATCATACTGCACGTTGAGCTTTCAACTTTGAATCTCAGTGACGTATGTATGACTACAGTCATCAACAAGGGATACCGAGATTGTCTGGAAATCAAATTCACAAGACTGAATACCGCTATCTGGAGATCTGAAAGTTTGACAGTTTCAAGTGAAAATGAAAGAAAATCTTCAGTAGACTAACTAGAATTGTGATACGAACGATTGGATAACGAATGATATTACCGAGGTTTCCAACAGCGCGGTTAGATCGATTTAGTCATTCAGAGTCTGAATTCTAGACATCTCAAAAATCCAGACCTCTAGTCCACAAGTCTAGACATCATGTTATAGACATTTTTGATTAGCTAACCTTCCCAGTAGATTCATGATTTCTGATACATACGATTATTCGTGTTCAAGTTTTAATCTAAATTTTACCACGCGTTCAGACAAAATTATTTTTTAGTTATTTGAAACAAGAATTTGAAAATTTCTGTACCTAAATCTGAATAGCATAAATTATTTCGAATCTTACTGAATTTTACTGAATGTTACTCAGTTTCAGAAGCGTATTGCTTCTGGAAATTATAACTAACTGATGTCTTGAAATTTTGATTCGCCTAGTTTCTTTTTCAAAAAAATGGCTTTACGAATTTTAGGATGTTGCATCTAGATTTTAAGAAATTTGAAAATGACTACCGTATCTCCTTTGATACAAGCTCACCCAAACAGTCAACCTTGAGCCCAGTTATTTCAATTCTTTCAGAGCATGTCGAAAGTTTGTCGACAGATAAATTATACATCATAATATTACCAATATTTTATAAGTTGACAAATCTTCGACATCTGTCATAGGAATCAAAATAATTGAGCTCAAATTTACTGCTTTTGATGTGCTTCGATTAAAGAAAATACGCTATTGTCAAAATACTCTTTTAGACTTAAAATGTGTAGAAGCACCATCCAAAATACGGAAGATTTTCAGAACTCTTCAAGCTGAAAAGGCTGGTAAAACGATATTGAAGGTTGCGGTAGGCTTGTTAGCCATACTGAACTGCACTGAACACACAACTGCTGCTCTCATAGACCTCTTACTTTATTAAAACTGCATACTCGACCACCATGGTCTCATAAAAAGAACATATGACCGAATTTCAAAAGGACTCACTTTTCCTTTCATCTTCCAGCCCTTTTTGTGTGGCCAGTCTAGCACTGGTGGTCTGAACTATCGCTACTGTGGCTTAATAAAATTGTCAGGGACGATTCCCTTTTTTGTTCGGTTTAAACCGCCTATAGGCTGTCCGATTAAAATTTGGTATTCATGAATTCTCGGAACGCATATTCTATATGTTTCATGGAAGTTGAACATCGATTCGGCGAAAAAAAGAAGAATCAAGGATCACGAAGAATTTGTATACTTACACATCCCTCAAAACTATAATTTACAGTATAAATTTTAGAGTCTCGCCCACAATATTGTTTCCTGCCATCTAACTACAAAAAATGTGAGAACAGAAAAAAAGAAAGATCCGGAAGAATCTAGGAAGAAAAACAGTTTAAAATACGGAACAAGAAAGTCACGACTTAGAAGAGATTGACGACGCGAATGGGCGGCAAAGAATGTAAGCTCATCCCTGCTAATTCCAGAAATCTGCTAAATTATTGGAAATCTAAAATCAAGAGAAAAACGTTATTGAACATGGACTATTTTCTCTGTGATGACGCCTATATTGTCATCGCTAATCGCTCAGTGACATACCTCAAAATAGAGGTTACGTCGGATTGCACCCCCACGAAATAACCTAACCCACTTGGTACAGTATCATTTTGTGACATCATCTATGGATGATATATGATTTAACGATTTGAAAAATGACGTGGAGAGAAAGAGCCTAAAATAGATTTTAGGGGAACAAAACAAACTTTCATTCCACATGGTCCACTAACAAGTTGGAATCTCCTCTAATCTATTTAAAAAGCAACAAGTTGTGGTTTATGACGCTGCTGATTCTCAGAAAGTGACTGGAATTTCTAAAATTCTTAAAATCCAAATTTTCAGCAAAATTAATCCTATAAACTCTCTTAGGTGTTCATTAACGCAATTCTTAGTCAGCTCTTCATGAAAATTTCAGCTGTTGTTATTGTAAAAAAAAATCTCGAAAATAAAAAAAAAAGAGATTGAGGGCGGATACAAAATCCGTTAGCTCTACAGGAAATGAATACCAACGGAGCAGAGGCGGGTTGAGAATGTTTTTGGGGAGGGGCTGAAAGAACAAAAAGAGCTCTGGAATGTTTCAGCACTTCCCTGCACTCGAGAAAAAAAAACGCAATTTCCTGCCCCCTCCCACTTTTTCAGATCCGAGGAAGAGTGTTTTCGTATCTCGATTCCATATTTTCCTGGAATCAACAGATGCGAGGTGGAAGATGAATCATGTGACGCGATTCATTTTAAGGGGAAAAATGTTCGAAAAAAGTTTTTGAGGAAAGTCAGAGAATGATTTCATTTTGAAAAGTCAAAACTGTTGGTTTGGGTGGGTTGGGGTTGGGTGAGAAGAAAAAGGAAAAGCCCTGGAAAATAGGGGAAAGAACTGTTCGATTTGTTTGCGCACTTTTGGTCGCAGTTTTAACTTTTTTTTTCTAGGGGAGAGAAAAGGTAAGAATGGAGACAAAAAGCTTACAAAAGTTGAACAATCAGAGATCGGAGTGGATACGAAAATTTCAATGATGTGCCCAGACAATAAAATTAGCTTGTGGCTTCACTAAAATTCAAAATGATGTAAATACTATCAAATCATCCCGTTAAAGAAGTGATATCAGCAAATGAAAACGACTTGTGTACCGAGTCTAGTTCTGCAAATTCCAGCCTTCATTAGCTTAACATTTCCGAATTGATGATTTTCTAGAATATGCTAATTTGAGTAATAGAACAAATATTCAAAAAAAATTGAAATCTTTTTTATAGTCAAAACGTTGAAAGCGTCTGTTGGCCCCAGCTGTCAATTTTTTGAAAAGTTTCAATAATTTAATTGATTACGTGACTCTTTCAGACGAAGAGAGGAGCGGAACAACGAACTAGTGAAAAAGTAGAACAAATCACGCCAAAGGCGCACCAGCAAGCTGTTTGAAACACAATAGGAAAAACAGACTGATTGTATTCAAATATTTCTGAAATTTTAAAATCATACCATAGTCAACAAGGCTTCGCCGACTCACACTGGGATGCTTAGGAATTATAAATCTGTGAAAGCTGATATTACATTCTAGTAATACAAACGCCGGGTTAAAAAGATAAGCAGCGCTCAAAATTTTAACAACAGCTGGCAGAAATAGAGATTGAGAATCATTATCTAGGGGTTGGAACTAGAAAAAAAAACCGAATTAAACATTTTAGAATCTAAACGTGAATTCCATAAAATTCGATATAAAAAAATCTTCAAACGATCACGGATGTGTGACACCATAAATGAAATAACCGGGGAAAGATAAAAGGAAATACTAGAGGTTACGACTTTCACTTATCATTACAATCAATGTGTGCCATTTATAGCGTTTCAGGTCACAACGGAAATCAAACATTGAAAAAAAAGGAAAACTCACCAAGAACATCGAAAATCTTGAAGACCAACACCACCGCCGCATAGTTCTTCGCAAACTTCACAGAAGAGATCCGCACCAATGTTTCCGCAAATCTGAAGGAGTAGTTCGTGTTTTATGGTGATATGTTGATAAACCTACCCAATGATGGTCAAAGGTTTCCTTTCGACATAGTGTTTGATTGACTTTGCAATGAATTTTTGTAGACACGGAACGGAGGCAGTTTATCTAAAAATTAAAAATGATAATGATATAGTGTTCAAAAAAACAAAAAATCGTAAGAACACGAATTATGGAATTTGATATTTAAAAGAATTCAGTAATGCTAAAGATTTCTGCTCGAAAAGTATGCTCGAAAGTTCATAGCAGTATTCTCCCAATTTCAACTCTCTGAAATTTTCAAAAAACTTCAATTTTCCGAGAGAAGCCGAGTACGAAAGTTGAAAAAACAGTTTTGCCATTTGGTTTATATATGTAGTAAGAAATGAAGCGAAAGACGCATGGGAGAACCCATTTCACTGTTAAATTTGAGGAAAATCTTCAGTTCTCTTGCAGGATACAAAAATGTTATCAAATGAGAAAACGTTTTTCTTATTATGTTCGTCAACAACATTTTGTCAATTAAACATTTTTCGAAACCTATTACATGAAAAAAAATAAATTTGGTTGAAAGTTGCCGGTTAGCTGATTTTTTCTTGACTGGTTTTACAGTGCTTGCTTTCGATAGGTTACTATAGGTTTCCCAGCCAAGGCAGAACTCGCTCTCATAAAAATTTCAACTTATTCAAGCATCAAAATTATTTTGCAAATTCAAGATTCTCATGAAACGCGAAGCCCCACTTTGAATAGTCATCTGCGGAAGTTTGTATACATTATTGAAAACAAACTCCCAGTATCAATATCAGTTTTCCGTTTTTGTAAACTATCATTTCATAAACAACAGTTGCTTCACGACTCCTTTCATTCTTTTTCAACTTAACAAAATTGCTTTCCTTATAAATTTTCAAATATGTATTCCTAATTATTTCCCATCTCATGACACCGAAATAACGTTATCTCTCTGTTGTTGTTTTTCTAGTTAATTTGTCTCGTAGAGAACAGTGTAGGACCCAAATATTATCGATCGTCTTTATGACCCTTCATAATACAGGTAAACAAAAGAGAACGGACCATCGAAGGCCGAGCGAGCGCACACACGTAGTGTCTGCGTCTCTTCTCTCTAACCACGTTGATCTACGTGGCGGGAAATTGACCCCCGAAAGAATCTTCGAGATCATTATGAGTCATTCAGACGCTCTCATCGACAGTCTATTGGCCATTTTTGTTCTTTTTCTTCCTCATAATCTTTGTTATGATTTTTCCCCGTTTTTTCGTCCTCATTTTTCACTTTCTTATAGTAAAAACTCACATTATCCACTTTAAGAAGACAGTTATCACATTCATAACCCGATACGATATGCTCTTTACATCCGGAACAGTAGTTGTGTTGCTCTTCATGTTCGATAGGGCTCCAGTAGTGTCCGCCTACAAAGAAAAGTTCGTTAGTTGGTTTCCGATCACTGATAAGTAATTTTCTCCTTCGATTTCTTTCTTCTCTCGGCGATCACAGCTGTTAGGTGCTGCTGTTTTTTTCTCGCTTCTTTTTTGTTACAACGAGAACAAATTAGTGTTTCTAAGAGACCGGAAGGTATTGTTTTTGTCAAAATTTGAGAAAAATAAGTTGCAAATATTAAATTCATGGGTGTCTTGTGCTTACGAAAATCGAATAACGATTAGGTCCCTACTTCTCATTCCAAAGCAAAAAATGCACCGAATCATTTTCTATGAAAAAGAATAGAAAAGAACATATTTCTATAGGGCTTTAGAAGGCATAGAAAATCTTTTTTAACATTTTAGAGAGAGATTAACTAATCTGGTATCGAGGTACGGCCCCTCGAGATTAGTTTTATGCATTTGTACCAATACATCCGATTCCTGGGTTGCTTTTTTTTCGTTTCGGTTGAATATTTGCTTTTTATGACTTTTCTATAGCCAGAATACCTTCGAAATCGGCATTTTTCGTATTTTTTCGGTTTATTTCAAATTGACAAAAAAACTCACTTTTTGAAGAAGTGTCGTTGATAGTTTTCCTCTTCCGAACTGCCCATAATTTTCGAAATACCCATAGCATAAAAGTTGAAAAAACGATGAACAGCGCTGCGGCTAACAACTCATCATACACGTCCATTTCCATTGTGTTTTGATATATTTTTAAGGCGTCGAATTTTGAATGAGAAAAAAACAAAGAAGATGATTTGTGTTGAAATAATGTCCTTTAGATGAAGTTCTTCTCAGAGCGACTCTTCATTTCTCGGTGCGTCTGTTGTAATGGCATAGATTTTTGGGTGACTAGTTTTCGTGTTTCTATTTGCCATCACCCAGCCTTCCTCGCACTACTCGCTCTCTTTTTTTTCTATATATATTCCGTGAAGGAAAACGAATGAAAGGAAAAGAGAAATAGCCGCGTCGCGCAAGACCTCAATGCGTTGCGGCCACGTTTTGAATACCAAATTAGGAGGATGAGCTATTGGTTTCCACCTGAAATTGAATTTAGATTATATATTTCGCAATAAAAAAACTGTAAGAATCAAAAAAAATGTGCTGAGCTAATACAACATTCCCACGTGGCTTGAAGCAAGCTGACAACCGAAAACAAGAGATAGAGAGAAAACCAATAGAATTGAAGAGAATATAAGAAAAAGAGAAAAGAGTGAGAGAGAGAGAAAGCGCAAAATGTGAGTGAGAGAGAGAACATGAGTTGTATAGTGCAAGCACAAGGACAGCTTTTATTAAAAATAATAATATTATGGGACATGAATTGTTCAAGAAGAAAATCTTTTGTAATGAAAAAGGAAAAGAAGAATTGCGAAAATTCGGGAGACTAAAACACAATATTGAACCGTTCTGGGTTGTCAAGGACATCTAACGTCATCGGGAAAACTTTCGGAACAGAGGAAAATGCATTGGGCAAAAAGATTAAACAAAAAATTTCCACATCAAAAAATAAATTCCGTACGTTGAGCAAATATAGAGTCATCAGACGAGTCAGTGGAATGCAAAAAACCAGTGGTTTGGTTTTTTTTTCGTTTTATCGAAGTAATCTAAAATTTAGAAGTTTGAGGAGCAAGTTTTTGAATAGTTAAGTTTTGAAAGAACGGATGTTTTTGAGCTTTTTTGACCCGGAAAATGCGGAGGTGCTATGTTTCCATTATTTCTTGCTTTTCCCTTGCCATTGTTCCCGTTCATTAGTTAATAGGAGTTTTTTCTCCTTTTCTCTAAAAAAAAAAAGAAAAAAAATCTCATATTTCTTCAGACGGGGTCATCCTCCAGATGGCCAAGAAAGCCAAGCCGGGGCCTTTTGAAAACTTTGTCTCTCCTTGCTCATCTGCCACTAACATCATTCACAATTTGTGTGTATGTTCTGCTGTCCCAACAAGATTATGGTAGTTCATTTTTTTCCGATTTTTGCTCATTTCGCCTTTTTCCTTAAATTTCATCGTCCAAGGTGTGTAGGCTGAAATTCCCATTCAAAACCAATCGCGTAGAAAAGAATGGGGTGTATTCCAGGAGTCCATCTTTTTGGTTCTATATTTCTCAAATTTCACGCACTAGTCCTTCTCAAAAATGTATTGGATTCATGATTCATTGGAGAGACGGAGCTAGCAGAAAATCTGAGCTCTCTAAGAAATGGGCGGGTCCAAAATAGGCGAGATTAGCATTGTTTCGTCGGTGCCATTCAGCAGAATCAATTTTGAGAGAGGGAAAAGGAGGAATAATCCCCTTAGATGCAATATGATACCTTTTGAGCGGCCATTCTATGCACTTTTCTCAATTTTTTTAGAGAGAACTTGTATGTTATCTGGTTTTCTGATCAGGGCCAGCCTTGAAAATAGAAAATAGTTAGGTTTTTTCGGGAGTAATTTAGAAAAACATTTTGTTTTGTTTTTCTTTTCGAATTTTTGCCCAAAGAATTGGCAGATGACCTAAAATTTTCCGGTTCACCGATTTTCACCTTTCTTTTTGTCTAGTAAATGCTCCACTTTGAAAAAAAAAGCTACGTTCTTTTTTTTCCCTGGAATACCTTCTTTTTCTTCAACTCATCGTTACTCGGGGCGCCTTTCGCCCCACAAAAACCGCCATAAACTAACCGCGTTCAAATACTTTAAACAAACGAGAACTGTATTTTCTCGGCTGATGTTGCTGCCTCAGTTTTCTCGACTTCATTTCGTTTTCCTCTCGTTTCCTCTAACGCTCTCAGCAATCAGCGGTGCAATTCTCGGAGCGCTCCCAGAACAAAATGCCCGATTTTGACATATTTCTAACCTCGTCTCGTTGGGTTTGCGTCTCACCCATCCAGCGATTTTTTCTCCACAAACATCCTCTCACACACAAATTGTGTGTGAGTGAGTGTGTTTCACTCCACACACTCATTTTCACAATTTTTCACGCTCACCTCGGCCGACTGTTAGCCACTCACTCTCGAACTGTATCTATTTGTCTGTTGTTGTGTGTGTGTCTCCTGCGAATGGTTCTCTCTCATTTGACATGATCTGATTTTGGCTCCCCTGCTGAGGATTTTGTACTTTGGGTTCTTCTTTATTTGGAATCTTATCATTACTCATCACTTCTTCTTCCTGTATTCTTTTTCTGATTCTTCGTCATACCAATTTCCTTTTTTTCCGCTGGGCACAGCAAGTATCATGAGTCATCTAATGCATTTCTCCAGAGTAACGAATCGTTGATAGCGCGTCAATTGATAACGCGTATTGTTTTAAATGACGTTGCAGAAATTGTTCCCCCCAAATCACTTGACTTTTGATATTTTTCACCATGTTTTCTCATATTTGAAATTTCGTAACCAACATTTTCAACCATTTTCTTCCTCATAGCACGTCTTCTAGTTCCATTTTCCGATTAGTATGCGTTCATCTTTTGTCGAAAAGTTTTAAATTGGCATAAATCCCGTTTTTCCCTTCAATCCCTCCGATCTAGCCATCAAGCATTGAAATAAAAAAGACAGAGAAGAAGAAGAAGCCAAATCGTTTTTGCCAACAGTTAGAAGAGAAAAAAGAAGAAGTGGGCGGAGCTGAGAAAAAAAGAACAGAGGCAGAAAAAGACAGCGAAAACATGCTGACACTGTTCGACCCCTTTCCTTTATTTTTAAGGTACCAATTTTCAGAATTCGTTTTTTTTCCGGTTCCCCATCCATTCCATTCTCCCCATAACATCAAAAATTTCTGTTCCGGTCGAAGCGCTTGGCCTTCGTAGGTACCCATTTAGTTTCGTTGCCAGCCACTAAGTCGCCTATAATTGCAATTCTTATGCTCGTATTCTCTTTATGCACCTCATTTTGTCTCCTCCTCTCAAATCTTCCTTTCTCCCGATTGATTCTCGTTCAATTTTTTCGACTTTTCTTTCTTTTCGTGTGTTCTTTACTTTTCAAAAGAACAAAACTTCACATTTTCCAGTCTATATACCCTACCATGTCGGATCACGAGAATGCCGCTGAAAACGCTTCCGAGTTCCAATACAAGCAACCACCACAGAAGACAATCGACGAGCTGCTCAAGGCTGATCAGGTATGTGATGAATTTGATAGTTTTGGGAATTTCGGAAGAAAGACACGGATTTAATAGAATTCTGTGATAGATTTTCGTCTGTTGATATCATGTGATCATCTCGATTCTCGAATTTAGAATTGAGATTCCCATGAGATACTTTGACCGCATTATGAGAAATCCAATTTGTCATGGAAAACTGTGTGTGCAAGAAATAGATAGGAGAAAAATATCAAGAAAGTTGTTCATGAAAACTGGGGAAAAAATCAAAATAGTTTGAACAACATACCGCTGTAGCCGAGTCTTGGCATTTAGAATATCCTAAACAGGCCCCAAAAGCAAGTAAAAATACTCGAGATTCAGTTGAATAGTATTTTGAAAAGATTCAGATCTTGTGTGCTTTTAAGACTTTAGTCCCAACGGTCAGCTAACCTGCAACACCCGATTTTTTCTAAGATATTCTGAGGAAACCCAAATTTAGAAATAAAGAAAATTCCACAGAATGTGAACTTCACTAAACCATTCAAAATTTCAGGAAGACGAGTCGCTCAAGGTCTACAAGGAGAAACTTCTCGGGCAAGGAGTCGTTATCGTCGACGAGAAGAACCCATCGCGTGTCATCGTTCGCTCTGTGGAGCTCCTTATCGATGGAAAGACTGCTCAATCGTTTGACTTGTCCGATCCAGCGAAGCTTTTGAATTCGGATTTGTCGGTTAGCATCAAGGAGGGATCGAACTATCGCCTCAGCTTTGCGTTCCACGTTCAGCGGGAAATCACTTCTGGGCTTCAGTGAGTTTTTTAAAGTCTTTTTTCAGTGGTCAAATTTTTGATTATCAAAAACTGGAGTATTTTGAATAACCAAAATTTTTCCAGCTACAAGCACAAGGTGAAGCGTTCGGGAATCACCGTTGAAAACGAGAAGTACATGATGGGAAGCTACGCTCCAAAGCTGGAAATCCAAGGTTACAAGTCGCCAAATGAGGAGGCTCCATCAGGTAGGAAATATGTTCTCTTAATCGGAAAAACAACTAATTGGATCGTTTCAGGAATGATCCATCGCGGAAAGTACAAGGTGCACTCAAAAATCACGGATGATGACAACAACGTCTATCTCGATTGGCAATGGACGCTTCACATTACCAAGGATTAAATATGCCCCAAATCCTGGTCATTCCCCCATAATATTTATACCATTGCAATTCGTCTCATCACTCTGAAAAATGACTTCTCTTTCTCACTCCCACTACCATCCAAAAAAGTTTTACCGAAATCAAAAAAAAAGTTGTTCAATTGTTTTTATTCGATTGATACAGAAGACACTAATTGTGTATTGTGTTTTTTCTCCCAGCCGATTCCATTGTTTATATGAAGTTGTATGCAAAAATGAAAATGTGGGTATTTATTCAATTGGTTGAATACTTCCTAATTGTTTAGTGTCTCGAAAATTCACGAAAAATCGAATTGTCAATTTTGTTAGTTGTGGATCAGCATAGAGACTGTGTTGTTAAGAAGAGTGATGAGGGAAACTTGATGATAAGTAATTTCAGATTCATGCGAAAATTTGGGACTATTTCCACAGAGAACAACATTTTCCAGGAACTTAGGTCCATCAACATACTTTTGTGGGAAAATAACCCCAATCTTTTACTTTTCTGAGTTCCAATTTTCCAAAACAGTATTGTAGTTCTTTTTGCTGTAATAGTAGTTCTAATTTTCGAAAACGAAAATATAGGAATATAACATTCAAAATGCTAATCACCCAAAAATACAATGAAACAGAGCCCTCAGGAGAAGCGTCACATGAGGAAAACGAGAGATGTATTAGAATGCGTGAAATCAGAGTCCTTTTTAGTAAAATGAGAAATTATCCGTCGTTTTTACCGTTTATTACGAGTAACTCTAACTTATTCTGAGGAGATCACGCTATACATCTACTTCAATCTCAATTATTTAAATTTCCATCACTTTCAACATAAAACTGCCAACTGATAAAATGTTGGTCACTATGTAAGGAACATTTCATCAATTAGCAAATTTTTTATAGTTTTCATAAAATTGAGATAATTAACCTCAACGTGCAAGTGTAGCCTACTACTCCAATATTTGTAGTTATAATCAAAGTAAGTTTTGCTTTCAGATTTTCAGCCACACAAACTTGACAGCTTTTGTACTGTACTTTGCACTAATTCACCATTTTGCTTTATATCTTGTTATTGTGATGTCTTCACTAAGTTGTTCAATGTACGCTTATATTGCAAGGGGACCGTAAGTGATTAACCTTTCCTGAAATTTTCATCAAAATCTGGGTTTACGAGGTATTGAGGTTACCTTGTCAGCTTCTGAGCTCAAGCCTAGTCATGTGTCTGAGAGACGTTTGTCTTCCAAAACTTCAAAGTTCCAGAATTTTTCTTAATTCAGCTAACCACAAAGAAAATTGAGACTATTTTCATTTCTGTTTCATCTTCTCGGGACATTTGAAACTATTACACTCGAACCGAAACTGTATGACGAGACGAGAAAAATTGTTACAATGCGATCCCAAGCAATAGTTTTGTTGGAATCTCTCCTTCGCAGAACCCTATCGATTTGAAAACTATGACTGGCTATCTTTTTGTCACCCCTTTTTTCCTAACCTTTATTTTTTCCCATGTTTATTCTCATTTTCCTAAAGTAGTGAGTAGCACCAACAATCACGGCCTTTTCGTATTTTCTTGTTTTCAAAACATCTCAACTTGAAGCGTATAATTATCATGACATTCCTTATTTTTCTGTTTTTCCCTATCAAGCTCGCTGCATTTATCTCCTCACACAGCTCACAAATTTTCGTTTTTCGAAAATTGTGTCACATGTCGTCCAAATGTTTTTCTCTTTTTCACTCTCTCTCTCTCGTTACAGTAGGTACATACAATTTCTCCGTTTTATACTTTGTAGCTCAATCATAAGATGAATCTTTTCGGAGTTAGATTCTGCGTCTCTTCTTACTTGATATCCTCATGGCAACCTGCCAAGTACTGGTGGAGGACGTCGCTCTTTTGCGTTTTAATTTACTTCTGCCTCCTTTACTATACAAGTGAAGATCTATGTTTTTGTGTTCATATTCTTTTCATCAACAGTTTCGATTTTTTGTTCGTGAAATCACGAAAAAAGTTCTTATCACAAAAGTATCCCATTATCAGGGGCAAGAACAAGTAAAAATATTATCACACTTTTTCACCAATTTTTTGACAGACACGCTCAAAATTTCCCTTTCCTCTTATTTTTCCTGGTCTGGTTTTGATTGCCGTCTTTCATTTTTACCTACTAGGGAACCTCAACACCTTTTGTAATCCTAAATTTTGATGAAGATTTCAGGATAGGTTAAAGGAGGCCGGACACGAAAGTCTACGGGGTTTTCTCGGGGCGAGATCATGTATTCTGACGGAAAATCGCGCGATTGCGACCCAATGCGCGCTACTTGACGAGCATTTATTTTTTTTAGAATACACTAAATTTCTTCAATGTTAGGCGATAATTCCAGAGTTTTTGTCGATATTCTATCATTCCATGATGTCGCCGCATGAAAACAGAAAAAAAAACGAACACGGGCAGATGGGAGTCGAACTCGCGAAACTCGACCGATAGACAAGCGCGCGCATCTCTACACCACACAGGGGTCGTCGGCTTCTGTCGCTAAAACGGTTATGAAACGAGGAGTGTGCGGCCGATTGATAGAACGGTCGCGTTCTCGCTTGTACAGTAACAGGGAGTTATGGTTCGGTGTCCATTTCTATTTTCCGACTGTACTGTGACATATATCAAAAAACTAGACTTTTGAAAATTTTCATGTCTGGCCTCCTTTAAGAATAGCTCATCTAGATACTTTTGACAATTTCAGAATCCGCTCTCCAATTACCGCCGAGGCATATAAGTTTCAGTAAAAAATAGTCTTTTCAGTGCAAAAACAGCTGATTTAAAAGAAAGTTTTCGCATTTTCTAGGACGTCTCAGAACAATACGTTCTTTGTGCTATACTTAGAACGCAATCAAATTATACATTTCAAAAATTGTCTTTTCCTTTCAATACAAGAAGTGGTTGGATAGTTGGAAATTCTAGATAAATTTTGAGAAGGTGCCTGAAATATGAAATTTCCGTTAATTCTGAGTGTAACACAGTGAATTTGACGTTCTAAAAAGTTCTAGAAATCAGGGGAATCTTTTAAAATCACTGTCATTCACTGAAAACGCATTGTATCGTAACTGATATAACTCGGCGGAAACTGGCGAGTGAATTCTCAAATGTTCAGAAATGCTTTGATAAACTATTCCTATCCTAATTTTTTCATCAAAATCTGGGCATACAAGGTGTTGAAGTTCTCTTGTCAGTTACCACTTGTTTTTCAGTGTACTGTGTGTTCAATGGATCCTCCCAACGAAAATGAACCCAACAACCCTACAACTATCTTCGACCTTCCAGACATAATAATTCAGACAATCTTCTTGAATCTGACTTTCTTGGAACGGTTTGTTCGACTGGTTTTCAACACCGTCTCCTTTTTATGCACATTTTCAGAATGTCCTTCTCGATGGTTTCTCGCAAAGCTAAACAGATTATGATTGATGACCCTTACAAGCCGCTTCGTTTGATGTTTTTTAGAGTTGATGGAAGCTTAGAATTGCGAGTCGACGACACTTCGTTTGCAATGTCTCCCTATGAAATGAGTGACTTCCCTAACAAAAGTTTACCGGGAAGAAGACACATCAAAGTGAAACGATTGGAAAATGGAGAAGGAACAGAAAGAACGGTCACTAAATACTGGGATAATCCAACCGGCAGTTTCAACAACTTCATAAAATTGGCTCAAGACGTACGTGGAATGGAAACACTTAACGGAATAATTTTCGCCCTGCGAGACCTACCATGCCACATATGGAAACTCCACGATATTCTTCGTCCAGTGAAAATCAGTGAAATCAGTTTTGACAAATTAACCGACAAACAAGACAGACTTATTTACGGTGTCGTCCGGAAGATAATCGAATATATTCTGCCAAATGACAGTTTTTGCATTTCATTCGACCCCTTCAAATCAGTGGCAAGGAACCAAACACTTCACAAAAAACTGCAAAAACAGAGGAAAGCTTGGATGTCAAGAGAGTTCGACCGTTTGATTCTTTACAACTTCCCTGTCACACTAGAAGACGTCTTAAATATGAGAAGCAGAAAAGTTTACTGCAAATCCTATTGGACGAAAAGTATGATGAGGACTTTCTTCGAAAAGTGGACAAACGACGGCGACAGTAGACTTGAATGGATGCAAATGGAAAATCCTCGTCTTTTCGGACCTGACAAAAATATCGAGTTACTTTTGAGCGGACTGAAATATGTGAAAACCAAACGAACATTCAATACTGAGAATGTTCATGCTGACCAACATTTTCACGTAACTAAAATTGGATACGATATTTGCCAGAAAGATGGAACGCTTGCTAGTATTTTCCACATGGATCGAAACAAAATGGAAATGTATGTATGGCCAGAAACCAGTGTGATTCTGAGCAAAACCAATCCATCCCGGTTGCTCTTCAAAAGTCTGGAACTGCATTTTATTGGAGAAAGCTCGCTAGATCAAAGAAATTATCATTTGACTGTTCGGATGGATGAAGCAACACACTTCTATTTCAAATGCTTGTTCTATGTTCAAAGAGAACGCATTGATGGTCTAAAGTAAGAAATTATATTTGAGATGTTTGCATGATTTTATTTTAGATACGTTCATACGGTCAAACGGGGACAAGATTCTTTATTAGGAATCACTAATAACATCGGACGTGTCTTCCCATCAAATGAACTCCAGATCTACCAATCTCGACATGAGATATCTCCTTGGGGTACAGAATGCGGGTTTCAAGAAACAAAAAGAATTCTATATTTCAGGTTCCTACAATGAAGGACAATATGAAGTGTCATCTAAGATGATGGATGAGCACGACAACGTTTTCGTCGTTTACGACTGGACACTCATTGTGACTCCTGGGACCGCTAATGTCCGACCGACAACAAAGAAATACGAAATCATTTGATTGTTTTTAATATGAACTTTTATTATTCACCTTACCGTCATTTCTATATCCCTCCTACATTTCTGTATCATTTTTCATTACCGTATCATCCCTAAGTCTACCGTCTTCTTGGCCCCAGTTTATCCCGCTCTGGGATCAATATGTCATTATGTTCGTCCTTGAAAATTTTCAATCCTATTAATTGTCTGAATGAAAGAAAACCCTTTGGAATCTTTGGAGATTGTTCAGAATCTCATTTATAAAATTAAAACGTTCATTGACCAGCCAGACGGCGTACATATTTATCTGGAAGTATAATCAAGGTTTTAATGATTTCAACCCATCAACACCTCTTGGAAGGAAATTATTTTCACAAATGAATCTGATGGTTTTTCTCCAAATTTGGTCTTGGTTCGTTGCCGTATCAGCGAACCATACCATCTACGATGCAATGAACAATGCGCGAAGATCATACGCCGATTTACAAGGTCTCAGTATGTGGAAACTGGTAAGTTCTCATCCTGAACATTTCAAGAGTATCTGACAAAATTTCAGAAAGTTCGCCCCTATCTTGAAGAAAAAGCTAGAACGTTCTTTTGTGGTTTTGGAACTCAACCAAATTTTCGAGTTTATTATCAATATCATACACGAGAAAATCTCACAAACTTTTTTCTCTACTGGAATAATCGAAACAGCACACAACCTGAAGAGGATCGTGAAGAGTTTATCAAAATGTTTCGAGATCAGAAATATTGGTTCACTGAAGTTTTGAATCCGGTCCAGTACTTTGTTGGGTGCGGTATCAATATTTGTGAAGGTTTTGAGCGGTTCATGAATATGATCGTTTGTTTATTCGGGCCAGAGTGAGTTGAAATATTGTTCTCAAAATTGTCCTTTTTCATTTCAGAACCAAATTGACTTTCGACTTGCCAGTCAGTGAAACGAATATTCCAGAAGGATCTCGTTGTAAGCCGTTAGGATGGTTTGAGAATCGACTCTGTGTAAAATACCCTTGGGCTTATAAGATGTTGAAATAAAATATAAAAACCTCATTTTAGATCTTTCACGATTTTCAGAATTTCCTTGATCTCAAAAGGATTTTAAAATATTTATTGTTAACAGATTCTTATATTAAACCAAATGTTGAATCACAATCAAAATAGTCCAATATAATCAATTATTCTGAATTGCTTGTTGGGCCGGGATATGGCGATAGTGGGTGTAGCGTCCATGCTTCTGGTAGATGACACACATGTAGCTCTGGCCGACCTCACAGTAGAGAACAGCAGTGACGACGTCATCATCGTCGTCGAGGAACAGAAAATCTCCATGTGGAACAAGATTAAACAGAAGAGCTGCCATGGCAAACATGGTTGGACGGACGCCCTGTAATTTTATCAGTGATAACCTTGAAACGTTTCATGTTTACTTACATTTATGAACTCCGGTTCTTGCTCTCTTTGAATGCGTTCTGGTGGGAGATTCTGGTCGATGACATGTTCGGCGAAAACGCGATTCTGCTCCATTCTGGCCGAAGAGAAAAGAAAATCTGAAAAACGCAGTTTCAGATAAGCTTCTTTTATAGAGAACTCGATGGGAGGAGTCTTATATGGGAGATATGATATATTTATCACGTCGTCCGAGACGAAGATGTTTTAAAAATTCAAACAAAACACTGCGGAATGTAGGGGATAGGTGTGATTGTATGGGATAAGCTCGGTACAAAACGGCCGGGATGCGTTTTTTTTTTGTAAGCGAACGTCAAGGATTATAAGATCACGAAGAAAATCTGTTCGAGAATCATGAAAGTTCGTGAAGAAATTTTCAAAATTATTTATGTTTTTTAGATTTGCTTATCAACCGGAGCGATCACAAATCGGCGCATAACTCGGTTCGAAATTGGAGTATCTGTTAGAATCAAGGATTGAATTTAGAACTTGATATGGATCCACAAAATGAATGAAAAATTTCAAACCATATTTAAAGTAGCCAGGCCGGCGGCACTAGGTCTAACTTTTTTGAAACTTTTTTAAAAATTTTTATTTGGACAAAAAATCTAAGTTTGAATCGGGTTGAGTTGTGCCAGTTGGCAAGAATATTTGAAAAGTCGTACCGAAAAAAAGCACAAACTTTTAAGTAGTTATGAGAGGCTATGAGAAATTTCATCAGTGAATCTTTTTTTGCTCGTATACTAAACACTTCTCATCAAAACAAAGAAAGGGCAAAACATCAAGAATTGAATTCCTATAGAAAAAATTAACAGGAATAACCGAAGGTTCTATGATTCCATGATTCAAGCAGTCTGATGTAGTGTCTAATCAAACTATCAAAATAGAATAATTCATTTTTCAAATCAGATAATGCCAACACAATCGAATTGTTTCTCACGACATATGACCGACGTCATAACAGCCCGGATGAGAAACAAGCATGGGACCTCTACAGTTTCAAATGAAGACGCAGACTGTCCGACTGAGGAAATGGATAAAAGGAAGAATCCAAAATACCAGAAGGTCCGATATTTTGTGGAAAATGTCAGTTTAAAAAAACCGCATTGTTTTTACGATCATTCATCTGAGTCACCAAAAAATTTCTCCGCGTGGCTAGAAAAAATCGATATCGAGAAAAAATCTGCATAAGTTACTTTTTTTCCAAGATTCAGTTGAAAAATGGGCTCAGGAACTATTCAACCAGTGATGGTTGATCTAGAGAAAGGATTATCTTCTTTATCATCATAATGAATGAAACAGATACTGATGAAAAACAAGAAAAGTTTGAACGCCAAAAGTGTGAAACAAAGGGAGATGATGTGTTCCACGCGTCATGCCGCCGACCTCCATACTGTTGAACACACAAGGCCACGGCCACTAACGACCTTGGGTTTTTGAATAGGGCAACCTCTTTTGCACGGAAAAAAGAGAGACGTCTGAGAAAATCGGGGAAAAATAGATATTATTATAAAAATAAAGTTATTCGATGGCTTTCAAACGCCGGTACTTGACTGACTACTCATTGTCTAGACATATTTGACATTTTCAGTTTTTTCAAAATTCATTAAGACTTATCAAACCTTTCATTTTCAAGTGTGTTTCTATGAATTCCCAGTTGAAAATGCTTCATATCTTTTCAATAAAATTGTCTATGTTGGAATGCTTCGCAAACTCTAGAAATACATAATTTTCTATATAATTTATTTCTCTCTGATTCAGTTTTTACTTTTCGACCCCTCGTCTAAATGAAATCGTCCATGTACATCATTTCCGATTCCACAACTTGCTGGTAATTCGAATAATGGACTACAACCCAACTTGGTTTTTCTACGGATGCTTGTGAAACAGACTATAAAAGACCTCCCAATCCAACAAAAGTGCTATCATACTCTCAACTCATAAACTTTTTCTCATGAAGCCCTGAATCCTATCACCCTAAAAGCGACAAGCCCACGCCTACTTCCTTAGAAGCTACTTAGTTAGATTAGAGATTTTATGATTTTGGTACCACTCTTCCATTTCCCGAAAAGTTCAGTTACTGAAGTCATGAATTTCTCTTCTCTCCTCCAAATTTTACTCCTGATTTCTTTTCCGATCATCGGATCCGGAACCCGCGTACAGTGTGATATCGTTCTCGAGTGTGACCTAGAGACAAGTTGTTATTCTCTCAAGGGTAAGTTAGGGAAACTGGAGTTTCAGAAAATTTGAGTCCTGATTGAAACAATTTTATCAACTGATCAACTGGATTGATGGGATTTTCTTTTGTATTCTGATAAAATACAAAAAAAAACTGGGCTAGAAATTAATGAGAATTAGATACACCTTTCGAAAAATCAAAAACCGAGTTTCAATACATGTCAACTGGGCAGACGCATAATCCGGCTAGTATGTGTATATTGTATTAGGGTGTTACATAAATAATGTCGTTTTTTTTCGAAGGCAGTTTTCTCTGTCATGGCTCATTCTAATGTCAAAATTTTTTTTGTTTCTCACACACCTAATCAAGTTATCGAAAATCCGTACTTAACATGTGTCATAATGCTCTTAGTTATTTGAGGAGAAATTATGGAAAAGGTGTACTTTTTCGCTTATTTTTTATACAAATCCATGCTCTGCCGAAATGCAACCGATACTACCGAAAATATCAACCGTGCTTCCGCAGAAAGAAGTGCTAACAGAAAAACAGTACAACGATTGTTCACAAAATTCTCTTGTGGAGATGCACCTCTCGAAGAAAAACATGCTCGTGGAAGGAATTTTGAAGCGTGGTGGAAGGGGATCCGAGATCGACTGTATGGGAACTTTCGGCAGCGTTTGGAATCAGTATAGGAACAATTTCGAGACAAACATAACGAATTGAGAATACAAAAAAACTAGATAAATGGCTATCTGAAGAACTGAACAATCGCCAGAAATTGCAACGCTACTCTTGTTCGGCAGATCACATCTTACGAGAGAAAAGTGATCATTTTTTGGGTCGAATTGTGACGTATCATGAAAAATGCACTCAATACTACAACAAAATGCGATCAGCGACATATGTGGTCGAAAGCCAGAAGGTACAACATCTTACAAAGCCAGAAATTCACCAAAAAGAGGCTATGGTGACTGTTTGGTGTCTGGCTTTCGGTTTTATTCTTTATGACGCCCTGAAAATATGAAAAACTAACACTGCGGTTCACAATTGTCAAGAAATAGAGAAAATGTGCTATCCAAATTGCCAGCACTAGTCAAAAAATTGGCACAATCCTACTTGACGACAACTCCATGTCACATGTTGCAATCATGGCGGCTCAAAAAATGGAATATGTTCGGTTACAAAATTATCGGTCAATCACCATACTTTCCGACATAATCTTCATTGCTTACCATTTTTTCAAGCATCTTGAAAGCCTCCCCAAAGAGAACCAGTTCATTAAAAACGACTATGCAAAAAAGCTTCCCAATGTTTCGTCACTTCCTGGGCTTCTGGTTTCTATCATGATAACATTTTCAAATTAGTATATTGTAGGGCAAAAAGTACTGATTCGAATGATACATAGTTTGCTTGATGAACATGAGTTTCACCAAAGTTATCTTTGTTTAAAGAGTGGTACCAAAAAACGACATTATTTATGTAACACCCTAATATGTGCCGTACTTGACGATATCTATGTACAATATGATAATAAACTACGTTCAAATGCTGCGGTTCAAACCAGAGGCTACAGAAGTAGCATTTCGGTTATACCCAGGACATTTTTCAATTAGCTGTCAGGAAATCATACTTCAAAAACTCTAATAGAAAATCTCTTGTACCGTTAGTTTTGAGCTCCATCATCTTGATTGCTGTGAAAGTTATCAAAATGTTGTCAACAAAAAAATAATGGTGATGTTATGGTAAACAGTTTGTAAGTTGACTGCTTCTGGATATCATTCACGGTAAGCGAGATAAATTCGCTCAAATTTCATGGTTTGGGTGACATCATATCAGAGTGTTGACGGTATTTCTGTCTGCTTCTGTAATTGAAATACGTTTTTCTTGTAGATTTCGTCAAGATCTTCACTTTTTGATTATAACAATACTTTTGACCGAGTTTTGAGCGATCAGTTAATGAGATTTCAGGTGGCTTCCCATTCGTGTATGGAAAGCAAAAGGAAGATTCTCGAGGCAAGAAGTACAGCATGTTCCTGGCAAGAAACGTGGAGACACTCCGCTGCGTTCTTCTGGACGCCGAGCAATACGAATTGTGAGGGACCGGATGCATCGGCTGATATAAACAAAAAGAATGTGCTGAACTCTGTATATTTATTTCTTATAATAAACGTTTTTCTTTGATTTTTCTGGAAGAATGGAAATAAAAAAGAAGTTTAGATAACCATCTCTTTCGAATTGAGAATGGCACGCGTTTCTATAAGTTCAAACTCTCTCGTTTCATTTCTACCAGTCAAATGGTACAATTTTGATAAAATCTCGCCTGCTGATGTTGTTGTCTTCTGTGTTGTCTGTCCCTTCCTCTCTCCCTCTTCTCCTCACCCGTCCTCCAAAATCAATAACAACTGTATGCCATTCGATGCACTCTTCGCTCATACCCAGCACACACACACACACACTCATACATAAGAAAACAACCCCGTGTGCCCCATCGGTCGGTGCCGCAGGCTGGTGTGCGTGGAATATACAGGGTACGCACGCGGCACGCGACGCGTCCTCCTCTCCTCTCTCCGTGTTCCACTCGGGACCCCGCGCATTCTCATACTGTTCTTGTGGCAGCGTTCGGTTTTCCTCCCACTTTTTAGGCCATTTCTATTTCTTTCTTTGCTTACGCTGGCCGCATTTTCGAGCTTCTTTCGGATTTCTTTTGCTTTTTCTTGCTCTGCGTCTCTCTTCCAAGGGTTATTTATTGGATTTCTGAGCAGCACTCTGTTCTCCGCTTCTCTTGCAGTGAATTCAAACGAGCGGCTGGTGCCAGGCGAGGAACCCGTTAACACCTATTAGTGAAAAGTATCGATTCTTGGTCAGCGGACCTTCGTTTTGGTTAGGTTTCGCGCCTAAATCTCAGTATCCTTTGGCTTCTAGGTACTTATCCGATGCGTTTCACAGCAATCAATCCTTGTCCCTGTGAGTGGCATTCTTCCTAACAGCTCTCTGCTACTTTTATTGCCTGTCACACTCTCAGGAATATCTATCTCAATTTTCAATTCATATGCAATGAGATGCCGCGTCATCGCTGCAAACAGAAAAATGTTGCTGATTTGAAACGAATATCAGAGACTGTGGTCGTTTTCTAGACGCAGGCGTTTTTGGCGCGGGAATGGCTGTAGCCAGCCGTTGCAAAAATCTGTTCTCTATCTGTTCTAACATCTCACGCTTTCTTCTTCTTCTCCTCTCACAGAGAATATGATTTTGAATTTTTCAGAGATCCTGTAAGACATCCGAGGATGCCGAGTCCCAGACACAAAACGAATAATGAGGTATACAGATTTGAGAGACGTTCCCAGAAAAATTATAAATCATTTTTCAGGTCAATCAGCACCGATGTGACTCTTGCAATCAGGTATTCTCCAAGTCCTGTGCCTTGATAAGTCACGAGGCTACGCACCGAGATATCCATTACGGCTGCAGCATATGTGATTTCCGCAGCAAGAAGGAATGGTGGATTGTGACACATCAGAAAAAGAAACATGGGAAGCGTGGCAGCGTCATTTCTTACAATTTCAAGCTGACTGATGAGGTCCTAGAATCTTTGGGTGCAAGAAACGCTGATGGCCCAGGAACTTCAACTGCTTCGAATAGAAATGGTTCGGGAGCTTCGGATGCTTCTACTACAGATGACCCAGGGACTCCAGGTGGTTCTACAACTGATGATCCAGGAACATCTGCTGCCTCATCGTCGGATCGCACAGGAGCTTCTGCCAGCCCAGTGCTAAACGTCGTTACAAGAAACACAAAATCGGTCGCACAGACTGATTTGGCGTCATCTCCTCCCAGACCGCACAATGTCGTCAGCAACTACGGAACACGTGAAACCATCAAGAAAAGAAAGTTGGAGGATCATGCTGCACAAACTGTTACGAATGGATCTGCTTCGAGATCTGGTGTTCCACTCAATGGTAAGATGATTCTGAACAAATTCTCTCAAAATATAGATTTTTCAGCAGTCCCGGTGTCGAAAAATACTATGAGCCGAAGTACACCAGCTTCAAATGTTGCGGTCTTAGCACAATCTTCCACTTCAACCTTACCCAAGAAACAGAATTCAGAAATTGTTGTTCCGTCAGTTAAGAAGGTTGCTCCGACGGATTTGAAGATTGCATCTAAGTATAGGAAAGTGGAAACATCTACGTCTTTAGTTCAAATGGCTGTTCCCACTACTTCGAAAATGGTAGGAAAGGATCAAAAATCTGCACAAACTGCTGCAAATGGAACTGCATCAAATCCAACTGTCACTGCCGGGACTCGGTCGAACGCCGCCGTTGCTCAAACTGTGAGTACTCCAATCCACGTCACAAGAAGCAGAACTGCCGCATCGCGAGCTGACACTCCACCGCCAAGAAAAACACCATCTCCATCTCCGAAGCGTACGCCAGGAGTTTCAAAGACAGCTACACCAACTCCACAGGATGTTCCCTCGACATCGTCACACATTTCTACCCGATCAGGAAGGACTATATTGCCAACTCCAGTCAGAGCGACTTCAAGATCTGTCGTGTCAACCAGAGCGATGCACGCTTCAAAGCCAGCGTCACGATCTGTTTCCTTCACTAGTAGACTTGTTTCGGTTTCTGGAAAGTATGGAGAGCCGACTTCAAATACTATCACTCCAAGATCATCTTCTCAAGCTGCAAATTCTTCTTTTTCAAAGACTAATGCTGCACGACCAGGTGCTAGTACTGCTACCAAAGGTAAGCTAGAATAGCCGAAGTTCAATCAACCAAACCCTCTTACAGAATCTACACCAACAGCGAAAAAAGTTGCCCAATCCCCAATTGTTTCGACTCCGGCTGCGGTCAAATCAACTGAAACCAGTAAAAAGGATGCGAAGCGAGTAGAAGTTGATGTTTCATCACCGGCAGAACCTACAGTAGGAGAACTTGAAGAAGAACCAGAGGAGGAACCAGAGAAGAAACCAGAGAAGAAACCAAAGGAGCAACCAGAGGAAGAAGAGGAGGAAGAGGAACTCAAACTGTACTCAACAAAAACTTTCACTACTCTAACAGCTGCTACATCCGTTTCGAAAAATGTTCCAACACTTCCATCAACCAAAAAAATCGCTTCCGTTGCTTTACCGACTCCAATGAGAAATGAAGTTGCTTCTCAAGTTTCCAAAACTGCACTCGAAGCTCCGAAGACGGCATCCAAGCATCACAATATTCGAACCGTTGCATCGTCTGCTCGAAAAGTGGCACCAACTACTTCAAAGATTGCATCTAATGCACAGGCAGGTGGAACAAGTACACCTTCGTCTTACAAGGTTGGTCCCACTACTTCGAATGTCGCCTCCAAAGATCGGGTTGTTGGAAGAGTTACCTCAATGGCTCATCAGGTGGCTCCAACGTCTCCAAAGGCTGCTTCGACTGCTCCTGAGGTCGTATCCAAGAAGCCGATAATTGAAACTGCTGCATCTTCAGCTCAGAAGTTGGATTTACCTACTCCGAAGACCGAAATCAAGGAAAAGAGAGTTGAAACAGCTGCATCGTCAGTTTGCAAGGTAGCAGCTCCAGCTGATCTCAAGGTTGCATCCATAGACCAGAAAAATGAAAACGATTCAGTTCAGACAGTCATTTCAACTGCACCAAATGTCGCATACAAGGATCCGAGAATCGGAAAACCTACGTCTTCAGCTCAGACGGTTGCTCCCTCTATTTTGAAAGTCGCCTCCAATGATCACGATGTTGGAACAGCTTCATCTTCAGCTCAACGGAATGCTCCAACTTCTCCGAAGGCAGCTTCAGCTGCTCCTGAGATCGCAACCGAAAAACAGATAATTGAAACTGCTGCATCTTCAGCTCAGAAAGTAGATTCGACAACTCCGAAGGTCGAAATCAAGGATAAGAAAGTTGTAGCAGCTGCATCGTTGGTTCAGCAGGTTCCTCCAACTTCTCCAAAGGCTGCTTCGCCTGCTCCTAAGGTCGTATCCAAGAAAGAGTTCATTGAAACTGCTACATCTGCAGCTCAGAAAGTTGTCCTGAATGCTCCGAAAAATGCACCTACGGATACGAAGATTGAAACGACAACATCGTCAGCTCAGAAAGTGGATTCATTTACTCCGAAGGCTGAAATCAAGGATGAAAAAGCTGCACCTTCAGTTCACAAGGCGTCACCACCTATTCCGAAGGTCGCATCTGAGGATCAGGATGTTGGGACAGCTACATCATTAGCTCAGCAGGTTGCTCCAGCACCTCCGAAGGTTGCTTTGTTTGCTACTGAGGTCGTATCGAAGAAGCAGATAAAGGAAACAGTAACATTGTCAGCTCAAGAGGTGGATTTTTCCAATTTGAAGGACGAAATCAAGGATAAGAAGGTTGAAACTGCTGCATCATCGGTTCAAAAGGCGTCACCACCTATTTCAAAGGTCTCATCCAAGGAACAGGATATTGGAACCTCTGCATCTTCAGCTCAGAAGGTTGTACCAAGAGCGTCGAAGATCGAATCCAACGACCAAAAAGGGGTTGTGTCTTCAGCTCATAAGGTCGCATCCAATGTTCAGAAATGCGAAGCTGCTACATCTGTATCTCAGAAGGTACCTAAAACTACTTCGAATTATCCATCGAACAATCAGAAATTTCAGACCGCCACGAAAGTTGCTTCAACTACTAAGGTCACAATCCTGGATCAGAAAATGGGAACTGCTTCATCTTCAGCTCAGAAAGGCTCGGTTCCGATTGCTTCGGAAGTTGCTACTCCAACGGTTACAACAGTTGCACCTATGGGCCAGAAAGCTGAAACAGCCGCAGTCCAAAATCTTGTTGCAACTGCTTCAAAGTTTGCAGCTAAGATTGAGAAGGTTGAAACTGCCACATCTTCCACTGGGAAAGCCGATCCAACTGTTCGAAGGGTCACATTCAACGTTCAGCGAGTTGGCCGAACATTACCTTCAGGCAAGCCTGCCCCAACTATTCTGAAGAAAGCATCTAAGCGTAAGCACGCCGAATCATCAGTACAGCAGGCTGTTGAACCAACTGCTCAGAAGGACATATCCAAGACAAAGAAGACTGCTTCATCTTCAGCAAATGAGATCAAGAAAACGACTCCAACAGTTGATACACCATCAACTTCTGTTCAGAAGGTTGCTTTGTCTACACAGAAGATCGAACCCGAGGATCAAAATGTTGAAACAGCTAAATCATCAGCTCAGCAGGTTGCTCAAATTTCTTGCAAGTCCTCTTCGATTGCTCCTGAGATTGTACCCAAGAAGCAGATAATTGAAACTGCTGCGCCTTCCGCTGAAAAGATTGTCCCAACTGCTCCGAAAATTGCACCTAATGATCAGAAGATTGAAACGGCAACACCGTCAGCTCAAAAAATGGAATTCCCTACTTCGAAGGCCGAAATCAAAGAAAAGACAGTTGAAACATCGTCAGTTGTTTCAACTACTTCTGCATCGTCAGTTCAAAAGATGTCACAACCCACTTCGACGGTTGCACGCAAGGATCAGAATGCTCCAACTTCAGCTCAAAAGGTTGTTAAAACAACTCCAAGAGTTGAATACGAGAACCAGAAAGTTGAGACAAATGCAACTTCCACTCAGAAGATTGCTCAAGCTGCTCCAAAAATCTTGGTCATTGCTCAGCCAGTTTCTCCGATTACCAGTGATGCAGATATGCCGTTTCTGACAGCTGTTCCTGCTGGAAAGGCGACTGTTCCAGACGTCCAAGAGTCTACTCCACCTGTCCTGACGTCTTCTAGAATTATCAAAAAAGCTGCCAGGAGCAAGCCAAGTTCCGCATCAAAAGTTGCTGAGAAAATTCAATCCGACGACGAGGATGCAATGATCATTGATGACGCACCCACACTGGATGGGCCATTTGAGAAAACTGAAGAACCCCCACCGAAACGTCAAAAAGTTACAATTCCGGTTCCGACATCACCGTCGTCACCTCGGAAAACGTTGTCAACGACTCACCAGCCTGGACGACAACACACACTGAGAACTGCCATGAATGAATCGAGACGTGCAATGTTTGCTGCTCTAAATTCTGATTCGAATTCGGAGTCATGTTCGAATGCAGGTTCAGAGCCACCCACATCTGGAGCGCCAGAAAGACAATCATCTCCGGTCCCAGAGTCACCGACTTCATCAGAACCACCGCCACAACTATATCCAGAGCCAGAGCAACAATTGTCTCCAGTCTCAGAGCCACCGACTTCTTCAGATCTAGAGCTACAACAGTCTTTGTATCCAGATCCACCGACTTCTCCTGAAACAGCGCCACGACTATCTCCAGAACCAGGGCGAGAATCATCTCCAGTCCTAGAGCCACAACAACATCTAGATCTAGAGTCATCCGATTCTCCAGAACCGGTGCCACAGCTTCCTTCACATCCAGTTCTACCCAATTCTCCAGAACCAGAGCCGTTGAATCCCGAAGTCTCCGAACCGCAAAACAGAAACCGCAATGGAGCGCCGGAACAATCTGTACAACTGCAAGCCGTCTATCGAACGCAGCGTGCACTATCTCCAGCCACTCTTGACCGACTTCCCTATGCTTGCCACTTGTGTCCAAACCGTTTCGCAAACCACACTCGAGCGTCATTCCACATCATGTATCACCGGAAATTAGACCATCTTGCTCCAAAGGGAGTCAAAGAAATTTGGGAGGAGCGTGACTTATCTAACAAGACGCATAAGCTTGAATCTAAGAATTTCCGGAACTGGATAAATTTTCCATATCTTATCTGCCCTCCCGAGCACATCACTTGGCATCCCGTAGGAAAGAAATATGATCCCAATGGCGAGGACACCAAGAATCAGTCCATGTATACTGGAGCAAATGGATCGCTGCCAGGATCGTCTTCTGAGTAAGTCTAATTAAAACTGGCAGTTGTAATTTGTTTTTTTTTTCAGATTCATAGGCCCGGTCGTTGAACCATCAGTCCAGTTGCTCGCGAGAGAGGATCTTATGATAGAACCGAATATCTATTACGGACAAAAGATGACCTATGAGAAGAAAGTCCATTTTCTCTGCTCGCAGTGCCCTTACGTCAACTCGGATATTTGGTCTCTCCAGCGCCACTTCTGTCACCACACGCCCAAATTCGGACAAACTTGGAGTTGCACCCAGTGCTCGTACAGTTCTTCCCACTTTGATGATGTCGATGAGCACGTCAAACTTCACATGGATATTCCAGAAAGTGAAAATGAAGTAAACGTGATTAGTACATTATCTCAGACCCTTACAATTCATTTTTCAGTTCGAACGTTGGGTTCAATACGAAGACGAAATGGACAATGCTTATAGAAAGATGAAGCTAGTGAAAAAGGGTCCTGTTGAGACCGTGGTCCCGATACCGACTTCGAGCACTCGTCAACTTCGTGGAAGGTCGAAGGAGGTCGAAGCTTCTACTCGTGTTCTCCGCACCAGAAAATCCACCACTTCTCAAACGAGTGCACCACCAGCAAAACGGAGAGCAACCGATTCGAGCAAGAAAGAAGCATTGGAAACTAATTCAAGACCAAATACGAGGCAAAGCGCTGAAGCCAAACAAGCAACCAGTCAGCCTACCAGTGATGGTCCGTGCACTAGATCCAGAAGGGGTGCCAGTGCCAAGCAGGAAAGCTCCGAGTCGAGCGAAGATGTAAATCTAGAAGCTGAAGTTGCTGACAACCATCCGACTGAAACTAACAACGTTCCGGATGACAGCGTTGAAGATTACCATCAGGCACAAAACTCATCGACCACCGTCGAACCTATTCTTTACTCATTTGGTCCACGATTTTACACTGTTGGCCCTGCTGTACACGAACGTCAATTGGATGATTTGGTCAGAATAGTGAAACTGTATAAGGAAGGCAAACCAGTCAAACCAAAGAAGAAGCGAGATCCCGACTCAATGACTCTACTCCAACGTCTGCAGCATGGTCACAGTGTAGGAATACCTTGGTTTGCAGTCGACAGTTTTGGTCTTGATCGTCCAAAAGAGGTTTGGGACAAGGAGCTAGACTGTGAAAGTGAGTTTCTGCAAAATGTTTTGGTTCTTTGAAGTTGGAAATGCTAACCGGAAATCTGAACAAATATTCGTTTTTTTTAGTCTCGCGCCAGTGCATCGACTGTGGATATAGAAATCAAAACATCCTTGAATTCCGCAAGCACCGCGACGGACACTTTGAGAATCCGATGATTTGTAAACTCAAATGCGATGAATGCAACTTCCGAGCTTCTTACATGGATCGCATACTCCATCACAACATCGAAACACATCATTTGCGCGATGTCAGACTCCTCGAAGGTCTTCCTGAGTTCGAGCCAGAAGAAAAAGAGGGACCGATTCGTACCACTCAGAAGAGACGCAAACGTCGCTGGTGAAAAGTCACCATTTTTGTTCATTTTTTGTTTTATAATCCCCCAAAACCACGCTTAACTTATTTCTAGTTACATTTTTTGTTTTTTTTTTTCGCCCCTCCAGAATAATCATTTTCCTAATTGTTTATTTTTCAATTCCCCTATGCTTTAACATTTCTCCTTTCACCTCCTCTCATGTAAAATTGTCATCATTCAATGCTCATCCGAGTCTTACCATGAAAAAAGCTTTCTTGTCGTTTAAATCCCCTGTTCAAAAAAGGAAATTGCCCCCCCCCCATCCGTTTTATGTTTTAAACCCATTTATATCACACAGGATACACGTTATTATGAATCATCCGCCCATCCGCTCTTATGTATCTTTCATACTGTGAATGTCTGGAAATGTCTTTTAAAGACTGAATAAATTGTCTCGAGCGGGAACAATGTGTTTTTAACGTATTTGAAGATTTTCAGATTTTTCGCATTCGAGCAACCAATTCAGAAATGTATGATTTAGTTTTTTTTTCGATATTCAAACGACATATCAATCTTGAATTTTATATGTTGAGAAATGTTTGCTAAACCAATTGTCGTCAGATTAAATACATTGTGTGCAACACACGCCACATGTTACATGCAGAAAGTTTTAGGCCAAAAAAACAAAAACTGGAATGGATTTGGTTTCAGTTGTCATTTATTTTTGAATGACTGATGAAGCAGCAAGAAATATTTGCCAACTTTTAGCAGCTAAAAATGTTTTAGTCACTGTATGCATTTTTAAATTCAAATTGTTTCAAATTAGATTGTAAATATTCAACAACAATCTAAAATATTCAATTTCTTTTCAACTTTACATATTTTTATTCAGATTCTCATTTCCATTGAGAAAAGCTCCAAAATGATTTGAAATAATGTTTAAAAGCTTGTCGTAAATGCCTAGGGTGTAATACACGTCGCGCGGTGTTTGCAGAAAATTTTGGATTAGAAAAGAGGAACTAAAATAAATTTGGTGTCAGTTGCAACTATTTACAATCGACAAGAGAAAGCTGCAGAAAGAAATTCCTGTTTTAATTAGCTGAAAATTTTAGATACGCTTTGAACGGTCCTTAAATCTGAGAGTTTTGAAACTAGATTTTAAAATGTTTGAATAAATTAAAAAATGTCTAACTGGGTTTTTACGATGTGGTTTTTCAAAATTTTCTTTTCATTTTGATCAAAAACGGCACAAAAATAGTCTGAAATTACATAGAACATTCGGTCGTAAATGCACAGTGTGTAATACACCATTCGCGGTGTCTGCAGAAAAATCTGCGTCTATCACCGCCAATAGAGCAAATTTGATGATAATAATGGGAATTAAGTGAATTTGGAATATGGAATTCGACTTTAATCATTTCGGGGAATCAGTAAATAATATTACAGCAATTTAAAAAAAATCAGATGTTGGTTTTCGTGTCTAGACAACATGTAAAAAATCATTCAGGGAACCGGCCAACTCCTTCTCAATACATTCGTTCTTTCGACTCGATTGAATACGACGATGATTACAAAGAAGCTACTCGGATGTCGCCGGAAACTTCTGGTCGGAAATTGGTCAGATTTCAGATAAGCTCGCAACGAAAACCGACGAAACTTCAGCAAACTTATGACAAAGTTCCGACCTGGTAAAAATTCAAAAATTTAACCTCCAGCCGGAATTTTATCCTGCCCTCTCCTGACAGCCGTTTTTCGACAAGATCCGACCAGTACATGCACAATATCTCTCCAAAATCTATACGTTCTGCGGCTATTAATTAGAAGTTACAAGTCGACTGTCGAGAACCACTAATTTGTTTTGTAAATGTTTTCGGATCGGAAGAAATGAAGGAAATCTGAACAGAGGTCTTCAACACGGATTAAGTAAGTTATCATGTCATTTTCGACTATCAACTGGGATTGCAGATGTTGAGATATCTCTCCTGGAAGTTCGTCGAGGCCCACTGTGGCTTCGGAACTCTGGCCCTCCTGAAAAAAACATATTTTTAAAAATTGGCTCAGTGTTGCCCATTTTCTCGTGAAATTAATATTCATAGCTGTTAAAAAATCATTTTCATTACACAAGGGAAGATGGATGATAGCTGGAATAAATATTTTCGAAAATGGAGTAGAAAAGGGAATGACAATTGACAGTATTCACAACATTGATTACAGAAGTAGACAGCCGGCGGTTCTTGTATTTACAGTTTATCGTTCTCTTCCTGCTCCTTTGTCTCTGAAAAATGAAATCATGAAGCAGCGATTATAGTAAAACAGTATCATACTCTTCTCAGTTTGCTTATCGAGCCAGTTTTCCATTTCAGCAGCCTCATTCTCCGTTGGTAGCTTGTTGCTCACAGCGGTAGCCAACCCCACATCCGTTTGTGGTTCTGCGTTCGCCTTGTAAGCTTCTTGAGAAGAGGAAGCTGTTGTTGGACTAGCAGAAGCTCCAGTGACCTCTGAAAAACAATTTTTGTCCTTTGCCCACGAAATTTTTGCATTTTCAATGACTTACTCATTGCATTGAGCTGGTCGCCGAGACTCTTCCCGTCTCCAATATCAATCAAATCTCTTGCCTCGGCGGCTTGTTGCTCTCCTTTTCGGTTGCTAACAAAGCGATCGTACTTTTCGAAGACGCTGTTTAGGTTGTCGTTGACCATGAGGAGCTCATCTAAAACATAGAAAATCTGAAGTGATCAATTTTTACCACAAAACTTACAGGTAACCTCCTCGCTGCTTACAGATCGAATCAAATCCAAAACGCGGAGCTGCATGGCGCGGCAAGTATCATTGAGATCGGAGAGGAGTTGAAGCTCATCAGCTGTCTCGTTGCGTGGAACAACGTCGGTGAGAGTCTCTCGGAAAACCTTGATGTTCTGGTTGACGACGTCAAGATCGGCACGCAACTTGGTTAGTTGATCCGAGTTTGGAGCAATTGGCTCTTGTCCAGTCTCACGAATAGTGAGCACATCGTAGGTCTGAAAGCAAGCGTTTTTATGGATTCATTTGATGATTCAAATAATTTTCAAAATCTAGGAAAAAGCAGAAAAAGCTATCTGCTAAAAAAAAGCTCATCAAATCACGAAAACAATATCTAACCGGGTTCGGGTTCACAGCTTGAGCGTAGTTTCTTGTTGGTGCCGGTTGTTGCTGCTGTTGTGGTACCTGAGCATCGAGAGTTGGTGGTGGTGGTTGAGTGAAAACCGTCTGAACCATACAACACATACATCACAACATTGAGAAGCAATATCGAACAACTTACGCGTTTTGGAGTCTTGATAGGAGCAAGAGTGTCCAGGTCAGCAGCTGGAAATTCGACTCCCTTGCTTTTCAAGTCATCATAAGACTGGACAACGCCAGCGAGAGTCGGGTCTCCACGGAAGGCGTCAGCCCAGGCCTGAAAGATTATTCATTTGCTTTTGAAATTCTCGGAATAATGTTAGTACCTGAATAAGACTCAATACTCGTTCCTGAATGATTTGTGGGGCATCAAATTTAGGGCCGATCAGTTTGATAAGATCCTGGACAAAGTCCTTGTTGCAGACGAGTTCATGAAATTGATGATTGCAGTTCTTAACAGCAGTCTCCAGAACAGTCAAGGTGTACATAACGACCGCGTTGTTCTTGGACATGGCGTTATGGAGCCGTTTCTTGATAGCACGAACGGCATCGCGAGGTCTGAAATTGAAATTTGGTTATGCTTCTGAAAGCGTATCGGTTCTCTAACCCATCCTCAGTTCCATTGATGAAGTCGCAAATCTCCATGTTGAGTCCCCAATTCTCGGTGGCCAAAAGGTTGGCATCGGTAGCAAGTTCTGAAAATAATCATCGGTCATTCACCAACTTTCATCCCATTCTGCCTAATCTACGTGCAACAATTAATGTCCCCCTAATTTCGAAATCTTCATTTTCCCATATTCCACTTCCTCCTTTTTCCATGTTTTCAGTTCCTCTTTCACACAAGTCGACGTGTCACTAGAAGGGGCGCAGTCCGTTTTCTCCCGAATTCATCTCTTTTTCTTCTTCTCGCCTTTGGAAACCGGTTCACATTCGGAAGGATATGTGTGAGAAAGACAGAGAACTAGAGATGCCTCTACCGGTGATGGGGAGTCGTGGTGGTTCTTTGCGACTGGTCACTCGACGACGTCGACGTGTAATTTCGCAAATGCGAACGTGCCCAACACAATATATATCCGTAATAATCCGGATTCGTCGTCTTCAAAACGAACGACGACGACGAGTTTTGTCATCAACCTTAGTAGTTCCCAAACAAATAACGTATAATTGTGTGGACGATTAGGGAAAACTGGCCGCTCGAAAAGGAAAGAAGCGGCAGGTGAAGATAAATTTATTCAATTCTAGAACCCATAATTGGATCGGGAAGCGGTTCGTTATTCGAGAAAAGGTTTGGATGTTCAACCCATCAACAATAATATTATGGAGAACTAGCAAAAATGAGGTATCACAGCCAAATGTGACATATTTTTCAGGTCAGGGCTAGTATCCAAGGATACATAAGATGACGCAGCGCATGTGGGATGACGAAAAAAAAATTGCAGACTATTACGCTTTTTTGCTATAAATTATAGGTTTTACAGTCCACCATCCCATATGACCTCTGAACCTACTTGTATCTATGAAAGCTTTTGCCAGTTTTGGCCGTCATCAGAGCATTTTGCCATTACTATGAAAACTCACCAATTTTTCGTCCTACTGGGGTGTTGAACGCATTTCCTTGGAAGAAGTCCGACACCGATTCTCCAACCTTGGCGACAGTCTCACGTGCCGTCTCAGCGGCCTTCGACACTTGCTCAGTCACGTTGCTCATTCTGGAACGATTCATCTTGATAATAGAAAATAGTGAGATGTCAGGACGGTTATGTAAGAGGGGATGATGGATGCACAAATCTTATCTCTGTAGTAAATATGTCAGTTTTAGGAGTTGATGTTCCAATCGAAGATAGGAAAATGTAATTGTGTTTGGTGTAGTGTTTGAAACGTCACTGAGCATTTGAATTTAGTAAAATGAAGCCCTAATTGAGAATATCCATAGTCAAAAACATGTTATATGTTGGAATGCGCTGAGCCCCATAACATGAAGAAAATCGATGACCAAACGACAGCGAGCAGTTAGTCGTTTTGCAGTCGTGTTAGCAAGAAGCAGACATCAAACCAGTAATAGCGGGGAAAACGGGGAGAAGCTCTCACTTTGTTCTCTCTAGTGGACACTATAGGGGCTCGCGTTGCTGGAAACAGCCTTCAAGAACGCCAACACCACAACAAATATTCTCATCAAGAGCGTAGCATGTGCCCGCTGCTTGAAATAGATGACGAATGTATGCATTACCATTGTTGTAAATGGCAGGAGCCGCGGCCGCTGAGCCCGAGGGATAGGGCTCACCGGAAAACATGGCTATTTTGAAGCTGGAAAAAGGGGGACACTAGTGAACAACAGTGTGTTATTTTTTGGTCGGATGGGAACTAATTATTACGAAATTCCTATTATTAAAAAATTTTTCCCTATCTTATTTGTCACAATGCAAGCAAAACAACTATCGTTTGTTCAGCTGACACTTTTTCGGAATTTTCTAGACAGAAAATGCTCTTAAAAGGAAAAAAGTGATGTTTCGCAACACTACAGAAATTGTTTGTGTTATTCAGGTCACACAGACACACAAATACTATTGATTAGTTGTGCAAACTGGGGTGTGAACAGGTGAAAAAGTTTACCTTCTTGGTGGTTTTTCAGACATGTTGTTATAAGGCTTGAAACTTTCTAAAAGAAATCGATAAGTGAAGGTATTTACGATTGAACTGTTTGTGGTTTGCGATACACTACTTGTTTGTGCTTATCTTGTGCCCTCTCGCGCTCTTCAGCACATATGACAAACAGTGTGACGTACTAGAAGTTTCCCGTACCGTGACTTTTTGTTTTTTTCCGGTTTCTTTCCCCCCTCATTAATTTCAGGTGTTCCATTTAGACCACAATTGGATTTTATCTCTGTGCTGTTGGCTAACCAATCGACCTGATTTGACTAGTAGATAAGATAACCTCGGGCCGCGCGGCAGGTATTCTTACCGATCAAAAACGCAATACGGGGGATGCGATGAGATATCGTGGAAAAGATTACGTGGAAAAAGAAAGGACCCGAAGATGGCCTTGACACGGTGCTTGAGATAGATAAAGAACGAGCGACGACGTATATCAGTTGACCTCCATTTTTTGCGGATAGTCGAGAAGGGTGAGAGGGGGAGAAAAAACAGTGGTGGGAGACATTGACGAGACAGAGAGATTGGCACAGCGAATACAACGACGACTCTAGGTTTGCCTGTCGTAGCAGTTGGTTGAGCAGGAGACGTGCGAGCGACGTTATTCGCGTTTTGTTGGTGAGAGAGTGTGTGAGAGAAGAGACGCAGACGTTACGAGTAGATGGGCCGAAGTGTAGGGTTATGAGGCAAAGAAGAACCTCTCTAGTCGAGACGAAGGACAATTGCTGGACAATTGAGAGATGTATAGATGACACATGGATATGGGAGGTCAGAACGGAGAGAAATAAAAAAGGAAATTGAAAAAAGAACAGACTCTGAAAACAATTACCTGGAAAAACAATACAACCAATATTAGAAATTGAAACAATTTGTCTTCAAATGTCCTGAAAATCCTGTCTCAATATTGTTTCTGTTGAAACTTCATGAAAAAATTATTTCTTCTAATTTTGGGCTCCAGGACATTCCGCCACCGTGACACTACATGCTAATGAGTAGGTTCCAGACTGCAAAAAACACTCATAGGGTTTCAAATATGCGTTTTCTGATTAAAAACATTGAAATTCTAATAAGAAAACACTGAAATTCGAAAAACTAGAGAATCGAAATTAGAAATTGTTCGAACTTCGGAATGTGTTCTATCAGAAAAACACAATTATAAGCCCTGAAATTGTTTTTACATGCTCAAAACTTTCGAATCACCTAAACATTCTTGGTTACGGAATGTCTCAGAGCTCAAATACGCAGTATTCTCTCAGTAACCAAAAAAACTTCTCAATAACGAAAAAAAGTAACGTAGCTCCTACTGTGAGCCACATTAATTATGCACACCCGCTTTGTTATTTTTCTCCATTCCACCCTACTGCTTGGTTTACTGGTTAAGCCAACTAAAAAAGAAAGGACCATATGTCGATTCTTTCTTTTTTCTACTCTGGACAATGTGTGCACTAGGAAAAATCCATTCCAAACACATTGGGTGCCACATTACAAACAACGGAGCTTCTAAACAGGAAAAAGGAGAAATAGAAGCAGAATGACAATAATATATTTCATCAAATGAAATTTTGAAACACCAAAAAAAAACTGAAAAAAAAGAGGAACAATTCTTTTCAGGAAAACGAATGACAGGAACATTCTCAATAATAGTGTCAGTGACTGCCATTCACACCGCGGCTGAGCCAGCCCTTTAAAAAGGAAACATACTGCCATTTATGCATTTGTGCTCTGCTGCATTATTTACATTAAAAATGTAGTTCCCGCGCTCCCTCTTCTCTCCCATCCAATTTGTCATATTTTGTCATTCCGCGCGGCGGCGACGACGACGAGTTCCCCGCTCTCTCTCTTCATTCATTTTGCCCGTAAATGCCGTTGACCCAAAAATACTCTAACTTTCTATTCATTTTATTCTCAATTCATTATTCTCTCTTCTTTTCCCCCCAATGCAGTTGACCCAGTGTCCTTGTCTTACTTTTTTCTTTTCCTAAAAGATGCGATTTGTCCCTTTTCTTTCCCTGAGGGGTCGGTGTACGTGAGTTGCCGTCGTATGCAACGCGTCTCTCACCGCTCGCCGCAAACTGCACGGCCAATGAGCGCAAGTGGGCGGGGCAGGGGGTGGGCCAATAGTCGTGTTCCACGACAAAGTAAGCGTCGACACCCCATCCTTTGCTGAAGAGGACACTCCCGATCCATTCACTATTCATCGTGATGTTCCGGCTCGTCGGTCTGTTTTTCCTCGTCTTGGGCGCCTCGGCTGCCGTCATTGAAGAAGAAGAGAATGTCATCGTTCTTACTAAGGTATGTTTTGACTTCTTCTAATTATAGGTGCATAGTATTCAGAACTTAGTGAAAAACAACTTTGTTTTAAGCTTAAGAACTTGAATACCACACTGAAAAATGTTCAAAATAAATCAATATTTTTATTCCAGGACAACTTTGACGAAGTGATCAACGGAAACGAATTCATCCTTGTCGAGTTCTACGCTCCATGGTGCGGACACTGCAAATCCCTTGCCCCAGAATACGCTAAGGCCGCCACTCAACTCAAGGAGGAAGGATCCGAGATCAAGCTCGGAAAGCTCGATGCCACCGTCCACGGAGAAGTCTCGTCCAAGTTCGAGGTCCGCGGATACCCAACCCTCAAGCTTTTCCGCAACGGAAAGCCACAAGAATACAACGGAGGACGCGACCACGACTCGATCATCGCCTGGTTGAAGAAGAAGACCGGACCAGTCGCCAAGCCACTCAACGACGCCGATGCCGTTAAGGAGCTCCAAGAGTCTGCTGATGTTGTTGTTATTGGATACTTCAAGGTAAGAAATAAGAACAAAACCAGTAGTGGATCGAGCGCCCTTGACCGATTTCGGTAATCCTTTTCGGACCCGATTTGTGTGCGTATGAGTGACCTCCGCGCATCCATAATAGGCGAAGACGTGGGTCAGTGAGAGAGTGTGTACAGTAAAGAGACGCTGGCGTATAACACTTTCTATGCTGACGTGGACTAGGTAACAGTTGGTGTGCTGACGTGTGCTAAGATGTTTGTCTCTCGGGAATGCACTAGATAATAACCAATGAACTATTATGCAAAAATGATTGATCGACTGTAACATTTGATAATAATATCTTTTCAGGATACCGCCTCCGATGACGCCAAGACCTTCCTCGAGGTTGCCGCCGGAATCGACGATATTCCATTCGGAATCTCCACCGAAGACGCTGTTAAGTCCGAGATTGAGCTTAAGGGAGAGGGAATCGTTCTCTTCAAGAAGTTCGATGATGGACGTGTTGCCTTCGACGAGAAGCTCACCCAAGACTCCCTCAAGACCTGGATCCAAGCCAACCGTCTTGCCCTCGTTTCCGAGTTCACCCAAGAGACCGCTTCCGTTATCTTCGGAGGAGAGATCAAGTCCCACAACCTTCTCTTCGTCTCCAAGGAATCTTCTGACTTCGCCAAGCTCGAGACTGAGTTCAAGAACGCCGCCAAGCAATTCAAGGGAAAGGTCCTCTTCGTCTACATCAACACCGATGTTGAGGAGAACGCCAGAATCATGGAATTCTTCGGACTCAAGAAGGACGAGCTCCCAGCCATCCGTCTTATCTCTCTCGAGGAGGACATGACCAAGTTCAAGCCAGACTTCGAGGAGATCACCACCGAGAACATCTCCAAGTTCACCCAATCTTACCTCGATGGATCCGTCAAGCCACACCTTATGTCTGAGGACATTCCAGAGGACTGGGACAAGAACGCCGTCAAGGTTCTCGTCGGAAAGAACTTCGAGCAAGTCGCCCGTGACAACACCAAGAACGTCCTCGTCGAGTTCTACGCTCCATGGTGCGGACACTGCAAGCAATTGGCTCCAACCTGGGACAAGCTCGGAGAGAAGTACGCTGACCACGAGAACATCGTCATCGCCAAGATGGACTCTACCCTCAACGAGGTAAGTTGAATAAATTTCTAGGTCGGACTTCCAGTTTCTAATTTTTAACATTTTCAGGTCGAAGACGTCAAGATCCAATCCTTCCCAACCATCAAGTTCTTCCCAGCTGGATCCTCGAAGGTCATCGACTACACCGGAGACCGTACCATCGAAGGATTCACCAAGTTCCTCGAGACCAACGGAAAGGACGGAGCTGGAGCTTCCGAGGAGGAGAAGGCCGAGGAGGAGGCCGATGAGGAGGGACACACTGAGCTCTAAATCAAATCCAATCACCTGATACAGTTCAATACTTCGGGGTTCTTCGGAACCTGTTGTTAAATTTCACAAATCGTTAATTTATTTTACCCCCTAAAATTTTTCACTTCATCACATTTCCACCATCCCCTTTCCCCCTCTCTCTCACCGGCTCATGGCATTAGTGTCATCTCATCTTTACTAATAAGGCGAGAATTGGCGAACACCAATTTTTCGTTAGTTTAGATGACATGTTGCCCTGTGCTACTTATTTTGCTATCTCTTGCTTCTTTTTGTAAAGTCTCCCTTGTGTTGTGTAAGCAATGCAAGTCACTTCTCTCATTGCATTCGTGTCAAACATACTGGGTCTTCTAATAAAATTTCTACCAAACAAAATTAGCTGTTGGTTTTTTTCCAGATTTTGGAGTTTTTCGTATTGCGAAGATAAGAATGGGAGCTGAATATAGAAATTTTTGACTGAAACCGTGACGAAAACGGCTTATTGTAGGGATGCTCAATTCATGAATGGAAACACTTCCTGAATAACGATCAATTACGATTTTGCAAGAATAAGCGTTTATGATTCCAGATTGTATGAGTACTCTCCAAACCATTTGCGATTTATTTTTCTTGTAAAGCAGCGATTAACCTAGGAAATTATATTTGAAGGCGCATCATCGGACCAGCAGCCAAATCGTCATCTTGTGCCGTTTAATTCATAGTTGCAAATGGCCGGGCCGAGCCTGGCTGGTAAACGAATTTTCTCGGCCCGCCTACCACAGTTGAATATTTTCGTAGAAAGTAGTCGAGAAATAGGTCCCTTTGTTCAAATTTTTGAAAAAGTTTCAAAATTTTCAAAAAAAATTCAAATAAAAATCAACGTCTGTACGTACCCCGGCTCGGACCGCCAAAATTCTCGGGCGGGCCGGCCCGAAATTTTGCAACTATGGTTTTAAAGTCCATGATGAAAAATTTGATGATGCCTAAACGTTTCTAGGGGGTTGTGGGAGTTGAGCAAGGGGGCACAAAAATTCAGATTCTTAAGAGATTTTTTCGGCCAAAGCCTACTTTTTGTTGGGGGATCAATTTTGAGGTAAACATGTGAAACAAAAATGACGTAAAAATCAAAACTTTTAGTGCCTTCAAAACATTATTTTTGAAAAATCAAGAAACTTTAAAGACGCGCCGAGTTCAATGGCACGAGAAGCCTAATTTCTCTGCTGATCTGACAATGCACCTTCAAATAAATTTTTTGCCACGGTGTTCATCGTCACCGTACAGCAATTATTTGTGAGGAAACTTAACATCGTGGTGGTATTGGAATCAAAAGTTTTGAAGTTGGGAAAAAATGAGAAGAAAGTTGATTTTCGTCTCATATTCAGTAGGTTTTCTAACCAGGTAGGCACGGGGTTAAAGGGTGTTCGCTTTCGAATGAGCGCGCTCCACTGCACTCTGGCGGTAATTCAAATTTTAAACGTCAACGTGGTTGCGCAGCACGTGTTATTTGAAAAAAAGTCGATACGGAGTCTTTTTTCATTTACAACTTCCAATGAGAAAACGTGAATTATTTTTAAACGTGTTGACCTTGTTTCTCAGCAGAGAGCGTTCAAAAAAGCGCACACCCTGCGACCCCGTGGGTAGGCTAGTCGGCTCTTTCCTGGAAGAACGGTCCCAAAACGAAACCGCGGTCCCATCATCGGACCACCGGTCCCAAGAATTGCGACAACGGTCCCATTGTTTCGACAACGGTCCCAATGTCCCGAGAACGGTCCCAACGTTCCGATAATGGTCCCAACCAGGCTTAATCTGGAAACTCTATTCCGAAATACAGAAAAAACGGAATGGTTAACATTTTACTCATACTTGGGAATTTCAGTACTTTTTGACAAGAGTTTTTCACAAAATATTATGTTTTTTGTATTGTAGGCCAAACCGGATTTTTCCGGACCTGATGTGAACAAGGCGCTTCAGCGTAAGCCTATAATTATAAATTAAATACACTCTGAAAAAAATTCGATAAGGAAACTGTTTGAATTCTCAATCATCGGAAAAATGTTCGTTTTTGTTGCTGAAATGTGTTTCTTAGTTAAAACAAAAATTACAATTTCCGATGTTTCAGCCTGGTTGGGACCGTTGTCGGAACGATGGGACCGTTCTTGGGACATTGGGACCGTTATCGGAACAATGGGGCCGTTTTCGCAATTCGTTGAGGCCGGCGGTCCGATGATGTGACCGACGGACCCGCTTTTGGAACCTTCTTCCCGGAAAGAGCCGGTTAGTCTTTGTTTCCGGATAATTGAATGGCTGAAATGCTCTCAAGAATTTGTTGTTAAAAAATCGAATATCCGAGTTGGCTCCGACTGTTTTTTTTTCTGAGAAAAAATGTCGCATCACTCTTTTTCTGTTCTTCAATTGAAGCGAGGAATTGAAGCGAGCAGAATATCATTTCACCAATAAAAAGACAGCCAAGGCTAGCAGAAAACCAAAGCTAGTAGAGCAAAAGGCAACATTTTCAAATTTAAGTGACGTTTCCGTTCCCGGACTTTTTTTATATGTCGGAGAACCTTTAAAAATAACTTTGTTAGAGTAAATTCTCCGTAAGAGCAATTCTCCGAAATTCAGAAAACCTAGTATCCGATTGCTCTACTCACTTTAACCAAACCTAATTTGAATCAACTTTAGCATTGAAATTTGTTTGGAATAGTCTTTGATGTAAGTCATTTTATTTTTAATTTTTCCATCATTTTTCTGTGCCACAAAAATTTCAGGAACAGCTAAAACGCTGCTTTTCTCATTTTTAGCTCAAAATACCTGTGACCACATTATTTATTACTCCATCTGTATTTTATATTTTTCTGACTCAATACTACATACTAAGGACAAAAATCAAAACTGATCTTACGAAGATTTTCGAAAATCCATAGGTTTATTAGAATTACGAAATTAATTTAATCTTCAGATTTATCAAAGCCGGAATTGGAATTTTATCTCTGATTTCTTGAACACAGATACGTAAAATTAATTCCATATTCTGTTTTGTTATCTGCACTAGATTTTTAATATCGTTCTAACTTATTCCAAAAATATAGTTTGAGTTACCAGTAAATTGGCAACTGTTAGAAAACGCGTCACGAAATTGATGGAACAGATCTATATAAACAATTCTGAAGTAATTTGAATACAAACATTTGCAAATAACCGATGCATCTTAATCTCTTGGGAATAGGAGTCAGTGGAAGCTTATGAAAAAAAATATTCATATATATTTCAATATTCACAACACCTAAATTGAGTATCACTTTCGGAGTTTATCTTCCAGGAAACAATTACCACAAATAATTGCTTTCAGTTTTATAATTATCTTCTCTTTTCTTCTCTTTGTGCTTCCATACATATTTTTTCCAGGAAAGAAAGACCAAAGCTCAACACACGTGACGAAAAAGAAGAAAAGGTGTTCAAAATGCACCAAACTTCCGGTTTCGTCTCCAGTCCTGTGCAATGTTTCTATGCCAGCCTGAACAATGGATCCGAGCAGACACGTCTTCCTGGGTTGGTTTTTTTTTTCACTTTTTTCTTCTTTCTGAGAGGAGAGAAGTTTCAAAAAACGCGGATGATCCATTTGAAAGTTCTTTTTCAAACTTCTTGTTGTATGCCAAGTTTTCGAGAAAGTGATGTGTTTCTGAAAATGTTCTATCCAGATTATCATTTTTGATTAATCCAAACTTTCTGTCTTTAAGATAACCGATTTTCACCAATTTTTTTGATCATCATGTCATTTGAAAGTTTTAGATATGACGTGTGCAACTTAGAAAACTAGAGAAGTTCTCAATGAATGAACTCGATTAGAACTCTAATAAAAACGTTGTCCTTTGTAATAAATGATATCCATTAATAACATCACTCACGATTTATTCTAGTTGTAGTTCAAACTATCACTCTTGCAAAGCTTCAATATCAAATCAGACCAATAAAAGGTGAAGTGTCAGAAATTTTGTGCTTGTTTTAGGTAATTGTATAGAGTTTTGCAATGTTTTCTCAGAAATCTACCAAATAATTGGTCTGGCGGTATCGGTTAAAAGGGGAGTTGGATTAGAGTTCACGTTAGTTGTATTTCATTTCCATGAAGACTGTTTTACCTTCAAATCCATTCATAACAAATTCAGACAACTGGTATGTTTTAGGTTAAAAGAAGGATAGTTTCGAAATGGTATTTTTTTCGAAAGTTATTCTTACGAAGATTTCCCGGTTACCGTATTTTCTCTAATTTTCATTTTTTTTCCCCTAATAAGTCATTTTTGAACCCTTATTTCTAATTTTCTGTGGCAGATTTGTGATAGTATTGTACTGACAAAATATTCATGAAATTTCAGAAATACTTTGTCAGTTGACAACGGTTTGATGTTGTTCCCACGGAATAAGACACATGAGCTCCAAGTTGCCGGCTTGGGAGAGCTTCTATGAGTGGAAATATTATTAGATCTGCCTCAAAAGTTTTTGATGATTTTTGTGTTCTTACATTAGGCCAAAAAGTGAAATTGCATTCTTCTGAAATAGTTGAAACTTATTCGATATTTGATATATTTGATATTTGATGTTTTCTTATTTGATGGACCCATTAACCTGGAAATTAATATCGAATGTTCTATCAGAACATTTCCTGTAGTTAAGAACTTTTTAACGGTCAGAAATGAGGACTGGAAAATACCAAAAATATTTCTGAAGTAGGGTAGATAACCTTAATCTTCCAGTTTCAAACAGGAAAATGCTAAAATTAGGCTATCCTCTGACGTTGTGAATGGATTAAGGATGTTCAGCTATTTTCGTTGGATGGAGATTTCTTTTTTTTCTCCAGAGGATTAGAGATCATTTTTGTTCAAAATCAGGTACTAACTGTTTTCACCCTAGTGAAAACAACGTTTTTCTGCAAAACTTATTTTTTCTGACTTAACAAGAACTAAACTGTAGCCCTCGCCTAAAATCTAGTTTCTATTTTTTCAGAATAAGTGCTTTCTTCTCCTGTTATTTGTCACCGACACTCTCAATTTGTTCCCACTGGTTCCTTGGTATTCTGATCAACGATTTTCTCTCGTTTTTAATAGTATCTAGAGAACTCTTATCACTTGTAATTTGAATTAACTGTCATAAAAAACTACCAACGCGACCTCCACGTGATTATTGCATTTGTAAGCGTGACCATCAGTCTTTGCAACAATGTAAGTAACTGACATTTTCTTCTTCTGTTTCTTCTTCTCGAGTTTTTTTTCATGGGGTATCGCACGAAAATCTAGTGGAACGTCCTTGATCCGTTCAGATAATCGCCATGTGTAGATGGAACAAGATTACAACTCTTTTAGTGATCCACGTCCATTCAACATTTTTATATCTTTTTTATTTTTTCACGCACAAAATTCACACACAACAAAAATTCTGCAGGAGTCAATGACTGAATATTGCGAGAGAAAAAAGTACTAGAGAAGAGGCGCGTGGTTTCAATGTGGCGCCTATTTGTGAGAGTGTGTGTTTCAATTTGCCCTCCCTGTTTTTTTGGTGTCTCTGTGTAAACTGATCTTAAATGAAAAACCAGAAAAAAACGACCGATCACAAATTTTCTTCCACCAATCACAAAGTGAACCGATCATTGCTCTGCGATAATTATTTTTTCATTGAAATTCCTTTTCATAAACTTTTTATCAGTATTAGATGCTGCACACAAACTATAAACTGATTACTATTTTCACCTTTTCCTGTTCACTGCAAGTTTATCACATTCCGTTTCCGCTTCGTCAACGATTTCCGTTAACCAACGTTTTTAGAGATCAAAAATTTCAAATAATTAAATTTGAGTACATCTAAATTTCTTGATTCTTAGTATAGGAAGTCAGAATTTCTGAGAATCAGAAAAGCACCTGTGTGAATTTTTGAAGAAATTCGTTCAGCTCTTCAAGAAAAGATATGACTTCCAGTTTCTGGTCAAAAATTGTTTTCTGCAACAAAGATGAATTCTTCAGAATTTTGTTTGCTCTGTTCTGCTCCAAAAGGATCCATTTCTTGAATTTCACGCGCATGTAAACCGACGGGATATGACGTCAACGGTATTCCATTTCAACGATTTTTAAAAATTGAACCCTCGAGAACAATTTTTTGAATCAGGCGCTATTTTACGTTTTTTTTCAGGTGGCCCGTTACTATACAAAAACAACAACCTGTGTCTATTTTTGGCCCATTCGCAAACACAAAAACTAATATTGACGGTAAAAAGTAGTAAACCATTCTTTTGTATTCGCTTTACACCTTTCGTAATAAGGTACTTATTTCAAGAATCTTTTTTTTCCGCCTCTTCGAGTACATCAAAACTCACTCAATTTCCAATTAACGTCTATTGAATTATAATCGTAATACCACGTTTCTGTTAGTTCTTCAATCAAATGTTCAATTTCACTTCACCCGTGAATCCAACGTGTTTTCTGCATGACTTCTTATGTCGAACCGATAAAGAAGATATTTATTCTACGCATTTTTTTCTGCAACTTTCTAACCATGTTGTTAACATGATTGGAAAATGTATTGATTACAGTTGTTCAGACATTAAAATGTTACTTCGTACTATCATCTTTGATACAGAAAAAAACTGTTTTTTTTCTCTGTCGAACTTTTTCTGTGTTTAGTTTTGTGCGATGGCAGTTAGAACTAATCAAAATTTACGTTCCAGATCACCTGCTTTTTTCCATAGCACGTTTTATATTAATACGGCAAATTCGAATTTTTAAGAAACTATAGTGAAATATGAACTTTCGTGAAATTCGAACGCTTTCGTTCTCGTATTCCAACTCACGTGCTTCAGTGTTATCTGAAGTTTTTTTTGCAAGTCGGTTCGGTTTGTCGTTCTGAGCTTTATCCATTGAAGAATTTTTTAACTTTCATGCAGAGTTTTGGGTTAGTGACCTACTGCAAACAGAACTGAAACATTACACAAGAATTACCTAAAAAGGGAGTAACCAAACATTGATCGAACAGAGCTTAGAAAATTTTGCTTCAATAGACTCCTAAAAAACCTCAGTTCCAGTTATATGCTCAAATTTAATGCTGACGTGTGGTATTTCAAAAAAGTTCTGAACTAAAAACTGGTTTGAGAAAAACATTGAGCTTCAGTGTCGGCCAAAAGCTGTTTCATTTTATCATTTTTAGATAAGAATAGGTAGATTTGAACTCCTAAAAAGCACAGTAGACATTTCCAGAGAATACTGAAAATTTTCTGAACTGCTAAACGAAAAATTTCAGTTCATAGTTTTATGTGCTTATTCCAAAAGTGAGATATGCCAAAAAAAAACCCCTGGAATTTCTCAGTCTCATTCGACAGGCCTGCTACCTTTTTTGACATCCCAACATGACCATTTCCAACTAAAAATAAGCCGAAACCGTTTACTACACAACTGCATATTTTTCAAATTATAGCCGTTAGGAATTTTTCTGCTTCCTATATATCTGAGACTCTTTTAAAAAAACTACACAAACAGATATATTTCACCTTGAGACGTCTCACATTTTGCACTCGACGGACCTTCTCAATACCCTACTACATCGTAGTGCGAAGAGCACTCCAATGAACAATGAGACGGTGTAGCAGTGTTCTTCTCTTGACACATGTCTCTCTTCTCATCATCTTGATTCTTCTCCAAACACTCTTTTCTCTGACACACGTTGTTGCCATTTTCCAATCACGTGTGCCCGAGAATCTTCATTTCTCACTCCGAACTTGCAATTTTCTCAATTTTCCCCCCACATCAGCTCCTGCTTTATTGTTCTAGATGGTTTCGGGAAGAGAAAACGAGAATAAATTTAGGGGAAATGATAGGAAGGGACAGTTTTGCTGACTATCACGCCACATTCGTCTATTGATTTGACGTGCTTCTTACCCTTTTTTCAACTGATAAGAGATCTCGATGTGTCTGACCGACGCATTTTTCAAAAACTGAATTCTAGAGAAAGTTTGCACTTTTTCTAAAAAAAAAACTGGTCAACGCGGTATCATTTAATATATCTTTCCCCGATCATTCGAACAGAGAGAAAGAGAGGATTGGGGGAAGAAACAAAACACACGTTAGTTTTACCTTCATTCCTTTCCTTCACGTCCCGCTCTCTCGATTGTTTTGTTTGCCTTCTTGTCTTCTTCTCATTTCACCCCAAACGTCCGCCACCCCGAAAACCCTACTTTATTGATTTCTTCACCTTATTACAGAGGTCAAATGTTGGGGACCTACAACACGGAGACCAAGCCCGACCTCTTGGATGGTAAGCGTTTTTCAGTTGAAATTTCTAAATTTTTGTATTCTTTTCAGGAAAGGACAGTTCCATCTGTCATATCTGCAGTGATGTGGCTACTGGACGACACTACGGAGCAATTGCGTGCAACGGATGTAAAGGATTTTTCCGGAGGACCGTAAGAAGGAACTATGAATATCACTGCAGATTTGAATCAAAATGCGATATTGATAAACGTAAGTTTTTTTTACAAGAATTATGGCTCAAAGTGGGATGTTTTTAGATAATCGAGCAGTTTGTCGATACTGTCGGTTTATGAAATGCATAGCTTCTGGAATGAGAGATGACCAAGTTCAAAGTGAACGGGATGTTATTGGAAAACGGTATGTTTTTGATTGAAATTTCTAAAAATTACTGCACGCTACATTTCTCTTGATCTGTAAAATTACAGAGAGAAAAAAGACAACGTCAAAACCTACACCAACCATGATCCAACGCCCAGAACATCTCCGGAACTCTTATCACCCAATGAAGACTATGAACAACTCCTAGAAAGCCTATTAAAATCAGAGATGACAATTCAAAGTCTCCGAGAAACAGTGATCACTCAGACCGGAAACGTGGAATACACAACGAAATCCAAGAATGTTTGTTTTTTGACTATACTTTATCTTCGTTTAGTTTGAAAAAGTTAAATCGGTTTCAAATTTCAGCGACTTGCAAATGCGGATAGCACAGCGACACTGAACGATGTTCTAAAATCGATGCATAGTCAGCTTTTGTTGGTTATTGAATGGGCCAAGACGATTCCTGAATTCACGCAACTTTCTGGCGCTGATCAGGTTAGCAAAAGAAATCATTTTAAACGATGCAAAAGTTCACTGCTAGTTTTTGTGTTTCGAGAAAAACGGATTGAAAGAAAAATTGTGATAAGAGGAAATGAAATTCCATTGCCATGTGTTCTGCTGGTTCTTGGGGTTTTGAAACCTCCCGAAAATTAATATTCAGAGATAATATTCTCAGGCTGTTCTTCTCAAAAACTTTGCCGGACAACATGTGACCCTCTGCGTGGCTTATCGCTCTGTTGGAGCAAATGATGCATTGAAACTACTCAACGATTTGTACATTCCAAGAGCTTCAAAAACGACGCCTCATTTGAAAGAATAGTGAGACTGAAAATTGAGATTTAAAAATCATTAAAAAAAATTTTAGCGTTGATGGATTCTACTTGAGAGACTGTGAAAAGGTTATGGATCAGTTGGTGGAGCCAATGCGCTTTTTGAAACTCGATAATAAGGAATTCGTCGCTCTCAAGGCTTGTGTTTTGTTCAATCCAGGTAAATTTAGAAATAAGCCAATTTTAAAATGAATTTTCAAAATCCTCAAATTTCAGTTGCTCCTGGTCTCTCTCCACCGGCTTGTAATTTGGTACTCAGTGCCAGAAGGAAGTTCTTCGCAGCTTTTGAAAAATATGTGAAAGTCAACAAGCCATTGGAGACAACACGTGTTGGAGATCTTACATTTTTCTTGCTGACACCACTTTCTGTAAGTCTTTTTAGTACAAGAAATTTTGAAAACTGATTTTCAGGTTCTATCAAAATCCATTTCGGAAGATATCATGTTCACCAAAGTCAGCGGCGTTGCTAGAATAGACGTTTTAATGGAAGAGTTGATTTTAGCAGAAACAGATTATGGAGAGGATCGACAAGGTGAAGAATAAATAATTTATAACCGTTTTTTATGGCAGTCGTTTCAGATCAGACTCCATGTTCCGTGATTAATGACACTCCATCATGCAGCCAAGACATTTGCGGGATCCTTCCAGATGATATTCTCCGGACTTCAACGTCCAGCAACTCTCCTACTAACTCGTGAGTCATTCTTCTACTAAGAAAACAGTCTACTGTCTAGTGCTCAGTGAGCAAACATCAATTGTGCGATCTTTTTGAACCTCCGTTCTTTTTGATACTTTGCTCGCTTTTGATACTCCTACGTCTGTCTTGCTGCAAAAAAGTTTCGGCCATTGACGTGAATGAAATTTTGGATGAGGTACATAACGTCAAGAGAATCTGATAGGTCAAACATATGAATCATTTATCAAATCAGCGACTTTTCAAAAAAAAAATCTAGGTGAAAAAGGCACATCCCTATCACGCTTTATCCGGTTCCGTTCCATCTTGGATGGACCATCCATGTTCTCCACCATTCTAACAAAAAATCTAATAGTTTTCCCTGTTTATCTCCCCATTGGGAATCCCCACGCGTGTTCAATAATTCCATAATTCCACACAAATCAACTTTTTCAAACTCCCTAGCGTTTCATAATATTACCACCATGTTGAAAATTCCCTATGTTTTTTCAATCCTTATGGGAATCGTCATACATTTCAAAAATTCCACCATAAATCAAACTAACGGCTGGGCATCAATGATGAGAAAAAAAGCTGGAATGGGCGAATTGAATTATGGCTTGAATTTTAGTGTGTCTTTTTTGCAGAAACTTGTCAGCTGGACTGATGCTCAAAACCGATGATGTGGTCATGTCAGGCATCGCAGCACAATACACAAATCCACAGTAAGCAAATTTCGAAGATTTACTGAAAACAGGGTGGCGCATAATTACCAGGACTATAGTCTGTACTACCATAACATTTGAGTAAAGTTTTGTATTGGGCTCAAATTTGTAGTGAGAAAATTCAGATAACTTTCCAGACAAGTTTCGATTTGATCATCTTCGAGCACAGTTTTCGACTGTCAAAATTGCTTCATCTCACAAAAATCATAACGACGTTCATCTTTAAACAATTTGAACAATACCTAGTTTGTCGATTCGCTTTAATGCTTGAGTAGCTTTGACTTGAACGTAAAGTTAGATTTATATCAATTTTTGTGTTTCCAGCAAGGATACTTATGTTCCAAGACATATCTGTTTTCATCAGTCCGGATAATGTGCGCCACCCTGTACAAGAAAAAAACTCAGAATGATGCAAAAACATTATCTTAAATTTAAAAAAGTAATAGGCCGACAAATATTGAGCTTGAAAGCAGATTCTGAAAGAATGCACCGGTCCACATCTAACCTTTTCCGGCTTTCATGCTTAAATTATCTCAAAATTATTTCAGAGCTCACCACACTCCACGATACAACGACACCCCACATGCCAACATTCCCTACACTCAATATAACCCAGTATACAATCAGTATTCAAACGGATATTCTTAAAAATTTGAAAAATCATTTTCGGTGTAAACCTATTCACATATTCTTCACTCTCATCTCATGTAGATATCCGTTTCATGTTCTCAAACTGTGATTCTTCCTTCTTAAACCGAAAATTCCCCACTCACAAAGTTATTACTCGTTTTCCTGGAAATGCCATTGATTTAATTTCAAAACGGGTGTCGTTATTACTCATTTAGTTCAGGTCTTATTCACTTCTATTGTTATTTTCACTCAAGTCAGCCATTTTTCTTTTTTTTTTGTCTTGTTTTCATCTGAAAAATATTTATACAGTCTCATACTTTGTCTCAATTCTTTGCCTCATAAAGATTTGGATCTTATCCATGTTTATATTCATTTCCGTTCCCTTAAAACAGAAAATCCCAATTCATTCCACCCAAAACGGATTCTAATTCACGACAAAACTCCAGTCCCGTTTTGGAAGGGTCAAGCGGATTATTACATTTCGCTCGACATTTGGAGAGTCCTAAAAATGGACCAAGGGAGAGGGAAGTGATGATTCAGTCCACTCATGCCTGAAAATTGGACCGAGCCATTTTAATGTCCACTTAAAAAAAACGTATGCAACCACAAGTTTTTGCGTGGGATCTCCAAAGTGAAAATGGAAGGTTTATCCCTCCGAATTTTAAAGCAGATTATTTGTTCTAACATTCATAATTCATTGACAGGTGAAAGGTGTGTAGTATTTTCGTACTTCATTCACCCACGTCCCTGAATATTTGGTAATGAAGATGGAATCAGTTCATCCGAAAAAGGAAATGTGACCATGTCATGTGCACAAAAATCATACGAAAAAAGACACCACGTCAGAGGATCACTATTACATTGAACTTTGAGATAGACAGGCTAGGAAAAGCAAGAACATGAATATGCGAAAAAGTATGATGATGATGAACTTTGTTTTTCTTGCATAATTATGAGAGATGTTCTAGAAAAATTTGCATTCTGGGAGGATGATCATGGAGTCAATGCAAATTTTTCGTCCCAGAAAATGATATACTGTGGGTATGAAAAATGCTCAGAAACCAATCTAACAAAAAAAAAACGAAATTTCAAAAAATAAATTCAATCAAGTAAAAAATGAAACAATTTGGAAAGCTTTAAATTTGTTTTATCCACATTTTAAATATTCAGAAAACGGTGGGATACTTTTTCAACACCAGTACTGCCTGAAACCTCTCCCAAATTCAATATACCGTAAATTCTCTAATACATATAACGCCACCGCTAACGTTCACGTTTGAGCCAATTGATCTATATTCTTGTAAAAGATATCGAAAAGTAGCCAACCGACAAAACGTTATCTATATTATCACCAGCATTGCGCCAGTTGGTTACTGTCTCACATATTTTACAGGAATAGAGCTGACATTGAATAAACTCAAACGTGGCATTTGGGGTGGCGTTATATTAGAGTGTTTCCGGTAGACGCTTTAAAGTTACCTAACAGCTGAGCTGGCGCAAGCTCCGCGATCAACGGACGTCATATATGAAAGTAATACTATAGCCACAAGTTGTAAGTTTTAAGGTCAAATTGAATACCGTAACTTCAAACTAAACTCCAAGAAATCTCACGGCTCCTTTCCTTTAACGTCCCAGACCGACATCGACGTCATACCCAACCTTTTTATTTAGTTTTTGGACACATATACAGCATTTTAGACACCTTTCCTTTTATTTCATCCACTTAAAAGCCCTCCGACTGGGCATAAACATTATTTTGAAACAAAGGAACACGTTTTTTTTCTTGGAACACCAGTCAGTTTGTTTTTCCTCCTTTTCCAAGTCTGAAACGGTGGAAGTTTTTGTTCCATATTGCCGACATAATCCATTCACCCACACCCTTGTTTTCCCATGTTTTGTTTTTTGTGCATTCTATTCCTTGTGTTTTGAATACTTTTTGTCTCAAGTTTGGAATGCAATCAACAACTTTTGAAAATTTCAAAATTTGTCATGCAAAGTCTTCGGTGTAATAAAACTATAGACTTTATGATTTCATAAGTTCTTCAAAAATAGAAAACTACCGTAGAATTTTTCTTAAGGTTTCTTAAGAAAAGTTTTGCTGTAAACTAGACACTCCCATCACTTTTATTATTCGCAAGATTTCAAAATCCTCGGAAATCGAATAAGTTCAAAACGTCACTTTATTGTTCCAAACAAGATGAAGTTTCTAAGAAAGTCATATGTAGAACTGGAACATGCGCGTATTGTACTTGATAAAATAATTATAATCAGCTGTTCGAAAACGTGAAGCATCATGTTTGGCTTGTGGATCATCAATGTTCATTCAACGTGACAAACGGTGTCTTATTTTCATTTTATCCCAAATTTATTAGTTCAAATTTTCAGCATCATGTTGTTAACTGATGTGTAATGTACCTAGAACAGCCATAACTCAATCTGACTAGACGAGATCATATTATCACTCTTATGGAAATAACAAATATACAGTGATATCAATGATTGGATTATTGTCGCCGCCCGAATAAAAACAAAAAATATAAAAATTCAATTTTCCTGATAATTGTATTCCAATTTTATTACGCTTTTGTTACATTGATCCCTTTTAGGCAGAAAAATGAGCTATCTGACATCTTGAACAATTTTTGCACTTACAACGTGAAACAAAGCACGTTCAAATAGTTGTCCATCAACTTTTCTGTCCTGGAGTTGTCATTTTTTTCACTGGAGGGACCATGATGTCATTCAATTGAAACGTCGCGCCCACGATTAGGAAATAGACAATAGGAAATGCATCGGCGAGATTTGTGAACTCTAAATATATTCAATTTTTCTCTATTTTTGACTGACACGTCTACTTGAATGACCCATCGTTTTGCGGAGTAGTACTACGACTACTCGTATTTTGATTGAAGTATTTGAGATGGATATGGAAAACGGAACAACCATATAAAGTTGATAGAGGAGGAAAATAAAATTGGTTTCAAGCTCAATTTAGAATCCAAAGTTCCGGTTGATGAATACACCCAAATTTGAATTCCTTTCATTTATGGCTAAAGTGAAAACTGTCCATGAATTGAAATTTCAATTCAATTTGAATCGTCTTTTCTTGTGGGACGCTCTCAAACCAACGTAGGTGAGAGAAAACATGATGGATAGCTCATAACCCCAAAATTAGAATTTAGATTGAATCTCCTGTTCGAGATTTCAAGTGTACCTCCTTATAGTGAACGACCTACGTAGGTGGAAACATGATGGATGACCCGGTGACCTAAAAATTTGAATTTAGATTAAAATCGAATGTCACCCAGAACGTCATGGTCCTCTGGTTTCTAAAAATATACCCATTCTCCTCTTTGGACACAGACAAGATAAGAAGAGGAAGTTCTTAGGAACACTTGACCGCACAAAAAACGTTTTGGTTCCTTCCGAGAGCAAAGAATCATCCTGGATAGAGTTTCAGGTTACTCAATCGGTCATGGATGAAAAATTGCTGCACATCCCATAAACAAATGACGAAATCGTAAGATCTATTGTCTTCTTTTGTGCATAAAAGCCTGACGACCATCTTAGGGTCTTTATGCGCATTGGAACCTATTCATATGGATATGATTAGTGAGCATTGAGGATATATTTTTGATATACATGCTTATTTTATCTTACTTTATCTCCATCTCATTTTCCGTTAGTTGACCGGAAATCTGTATAAATTCAAGTCATAATGTCAGGAGATATCCGTGTGCTCACGGAAGAATCTGATGTGATGTTAACTGGATATTCAGACATAATCGAAATGTGTTTAATGATGTCAGTGCTTGACATTTAAAGCGCCAAATTTCAAGAAACATCAAATATTGCATTAAACACAAAACAGAAAATTCAAAAATCTGAGTCACATCTTTAAAAAAATATTTTTATTATTGTCCTTACATTTTTCTGAGATATGATTTTTCTCAGAAGTCACTAAATAACCTTCGGTGACACAGCGCGTTCAGAATTTAATCAAACCCCTTCGACACAAAGAATATTTTGTTCCCAGACAAAAAAATCCAATGAAAACACATTCCGTATCTGGTATTGAGAATAAATAATGTTTCACTGAATAGGATGACTCCACAGACATGTTCCCGAGATAACAAGAATCTTTTCAGGGCTTCATTCTAATTTTTTCCTCCTGGCTAGACTCTTTTCTCAATTTCCCAGACTATTTTTACCTAATCTTATATTCAGAACAATTACATCATGGAGGCTGAAAAATGGAATAAAATTAGAGACGTACGCCGGGCAAGATATTTTTGAAACTTCCTAGTTGAAATCAAGTTAAGGTTCTCCGTGGACTTGACCAGGTGTTTTTGACGTGCCGTTTCTGACACCAAGATTTGGATTCACCTGTCTCCTTACGATTTGATCGAATTTGTTTCTAATTAATTCTAGATTTTTCACCTGATTTCACATCTTTGTTGTAGTCTTCCCATAGTTATTGTCTTTCATAAGTCCCAGAGTTCATGAATTCGGTCTCTGTTCACTGGGCACCTGGTCACGAACATCAGCACCTACCGTAGATTCGGTGGGAGGCATGACTCTGACCATGAAGCTCCGCCCATTTTGTTCACTGCTCTGGAAACCTCTAGAAACTACACGATATTTCAAAATAAAGAACATGAGCCCTCGGGTGTCCTCATAGCTCCGCCCAGTTGGAAAAATAGCTATTTAAGCTTGCGGGGATACAGAAACTAAAATTATCTTTTACACAAACCCCCAACCTCTTTTTTCCCACAACCTCCCAACCTCCCAATAGCTCCGCCTCTGGCCCAGCTGACCATCTTGCTCGCTTCTGGAACTCTTGAGTGGGAGGTCCTCAGGAGCAAAAGATGGATTTTATTTCCGTCTCTCCTCCTTTTTTTCATTCTTCGGCCTCCTCAATTTTTGTAAAAGTCCTCTTCACTTTTCTCTCTTGCAGATATATGCTAATAAAATCTCATGAGTCAGTTAGACTTACCATAAACGTGATGCAAGGTTTTTCTAGCATAAATTCTGCCAACCTAGACACCCACTTTGGAAAACAAATTCATCATCTAGGCATCTATTTATTCTACTAGGTTTTTTCTACGTTTTTGGTTTTTGAGTTCAACTATATTCGTTCCAATGTTTATCCTTCATCACGAGCCTTCTAAATCTTCTCCAAATTTCTAGAAATCTGCCCTCAAACCGCGTAAAAATGTCGTCGACCAAGATGTTCGTCCTTCTCGCCCTCGTCGTGATCGCCTTCCAATTTGTTGCCGTCTCCGAGGCTCGTAATGCTCCACCAATGACTCGTATCCAGGTAAGAGTAGACATTTTGTACTATTCCATCACAAGTTCAAGCACATGTCCATCAAATGTTTCCAGTAGACTAAGCATAAGAAAAACAAGAAGAACATAGAAAGTAATCAAACGGAAGCTATGTCCTTGTAGGTAACAATGATGTCAGAGGACAATTCTAACTCTGCAAAAAAAACTTCCTATTTTCTCTCTGACATTTTAGGCTAGTGGGTGGTAGCCCAGGTTTGAGATGTGGAAGAAGAGCAAATAAACGAGTACAGAGCCTAAAATAAATGTGTTTCAGGAGGTCTTCCGCAGTCTCATGGCTCCAGAGGAGATCCGTGGAAAGAAATACTATCAGCAATACATTCCAAACGCTGGAGACTACTACAACGGATGGTAGATGACAGCCTCCTTCATCTTCTTCCTTAATTATTTTTCAACACATCTTAATTTATCCTTCCTTCCATCTCTATCAACTCACCCATCTCCATCCAACCTCCACAATTACAAAAGACAATGAATTTCAATTCGCCCCGCCCTTTTTTATTATAGAAAAAATCTCATTATTCTAGTTGCCACTGAAAGTCGCACTTGATTGATACTTGACAAAAAGAGAGCATTTGTTAATAAAAAATGTTAATAGCACACGTGTTTCTTTTTTCATTCGAATTCTTACACTGAGTTGTTGTTTAGGGTTCAAGTTTCATTCAACCGAATAAAAAAAGCAGAGTGTAGGCGACAAGAAAAGTGAGCACTGGAACCGCCTGACTGGGCGACGAATTGCAGTAATCGTTGAAGCATGTACACTTGAGAACACGGGTTCCAAAGAGCGTAGTCTGTTCGCACATGTCTACTCCTGAAAATAAAATGGTGGAGGTGTGGCATGCCATACGTCAACAGGCAGAAGCTCACCTCCGAATGGGATCAAAGCACAACCTCGGATCATGGATATGATGCTTCGCTCACGATCGACGAACATTCCCACTGAAAAATAAATACATTTTGGGTTCAGATGGCATTTCGCATTCAGAAGCTTGAGCTGAACTGTTTAGGGCACAAAAAATTAAATTTTTCTACAATCCCATTTCAAATAATCATAACGTAGTATATATGAAAAGTAAACGAGTTTCACTACTTTGAATCATCACAGAAATGGTTCAACGAAAAATCAGCTCGATGTCTAATAATTTGTCGGTGATTGTGCTTGGCCACATTCAGTACCGAGTAGTAAGATATACAAAAACACATTTTTCAGCCGATTCTGGGACAGTTTTACTGTTTTCAGGAGTCTGGAGCTTGGCAGTCAAGTTTCCGATAACTTCTATTTTTGGAGGGTGAAAACAAACCTAGATTGAAACTATGCATATATTAAGTTTGTCGAAAATATCTAGTTTCGAGCTGTTCCAAAAAAACCGTTTTGGCTCTTCTGTACGGAAAACGCGAGAAAACCGGAGTCTTTCAGAAATCGGCGAATAAAAGGAAACTTGGAATTCTCGAAACTCATCAAATCCAATGTTTTCAATCTGTTTTGGTCCCACCTAATATTTCAAAGTGATCGGAAGCATGTCAACCGAGATCCAGACTGCTTCAAATAGTCAAAGTGCCGGAAGAAACAACTGAAAAATATGTTACGTGTCTGGTGGACCAGTACTGTACATTCTGAGACTCGCTAACCTTTGAATTTCCCAAAAAATAAAGTTTCAGAGAGCCTGATTTCAGGCTCTCGGCGGCGATCTGCTAGTCAGCCTTATTTCAAAGGTTTCAGCTCAATTTTTTGTAGTAAGCACATAAAACCAAAAGACGCTCCCACGCATTTTTTTATTCTTGATTTTTGAAATCGTAGATTCCCTATTAGCTAATGAAAACCATTAATTTCATGCGTTGAATGGTCCATAACTATATTTTACATACGTCCCATGCCTTTTTGGCTATTTAAGTGAAAGTCCATCGCAGATAGACACACAGATAGACACACAAAAAGTATCCATGGTAAGAAGTAAATAGGGATGCCGGAAGTTTGGTGCAATTCTGACAAATTTGAATTCAAAAATAGAAACATGTGCTATTTTAGGTGAAAAACCGGAAGCTTTGCTTCATGTTTTTTTTTCAGAAATCATGTTGCTTGAAAAAAAAGAACAAACGAAGAAAAACTAACTTTTATCCACTCCACCCGACAATATCGCAATTTTCACACATCCGAACAGTCCGTATTGACAGGAAGTGGCACTGTAGACACATTCGGTTCCTTGAGATGAAGTGCATTCATAGCAGTTGATAGAATTCGAGCTGGGTATTAGTAGCAAGAATACCAATATCGTGGAAATAATGTTGATAGATACTCTTCTGAAATTCTGTAGCATTTTAGTGCAAGAAATATTGTAAGCATATGCGACGGTCGTTCTCTTATTTGATCAGTATTCCTGGGGAATCGTCTTCTTCTCTTTCTGACCAATACATATGTTATGGTCATTTCTTTTTGAATGTAATCGGTTTGCTTTTCCATTTCTACACACACAAGAAGCCATCTGAAAAGAGAAGACGCCCATCCCTTCGAAAGTTGTACTTATGATGACTTGTATGCTGCATATTGTGCCGGAATACCATACTCAATTAATAAGAAAGGATATTCCCTCATTACTTGCACAGTCGTGAGAAAACGGTGATTGTCACAGCGGGCTACCATGGGGAACAACTAATGTTCGTCTTAATGGTGGAATGCTCCTTGAATAGGCTCACTCAAATGTTCTTATTCCCGTATAAATCGGATAATGATGGGCACCTCGAAGCAAAGTATCCAAATGTCACGAAAATTGCCCTTGATTATGCGAGTCGCTGAGTGATTTTAGCTCTCTCTTCATCGTTTTCGAAGGTCATGAGAAAAGCAAAGTGTTGAGAATGGTGGCGTTGGTGACACACGTGTGACACCGGGTAATTTGAATGGGAGGGGTACTGTATAAATCCTCAAGGTGTTAATTAAAATGTTGCGTTGCATGTGATTTGGGGTTGCGTCGAAATTCTTGAGCTGAGTTGGTCGAAAAACACAACAGAAGCATTCAGAGAATTTTTCAAAAAACTTAAACGATTTTGGAAAATCAGGAAGACAGACTTGACTGTGTTTTGGCTAATGATGACGATTGAACCCTCTCAAATGTGAGAGTTTTTTTCTAAAACTAATTTTCGTCCGGGTAATTCGAATGAAGGGTACTGTAGAAATCCTTGAGGTGTTAATAAAAATGTTACATTGGATGTCTTCGGTTGATAATTGGTTGACAAACAAGCAGAAAGTCTTGACGACAGTCTTTAAATCTTTTAGAAAAATTTGAGCAATTTTTGTGAAATTTAGGCGGACAGACTGGTTTGAATGAGTTTCAGCTAGAAATAAAGTTTGTACTCCTCAATTCGAGAAACTTTTCCGAAACTACTTTTCAAAGTAAAATTCTCCAGGCTCAGGTTTTTCCAAAATGGAAACCACCAAGCTGCTTTCACGCATTCAAAACAATCCACAGATGATTAACCGGTCAATCGTCCTCTCGTTACTTTAGAGAGTGGCCCCTTTAACTTGTATTGTCTCATGTGCACTCATCTATCTAATCCTTCCCGCGCTTAATTACAAACTCCAAGATTTCCTGAGTCCCCATTATTATTATTTCTGATAGAAAGTACCGTCTTGCGGAAAAGTGTATACTAGGGTGACGGAGCGAAGAGATATAGCTACTTTATCTTCCGATGCCATCCGTTTATCGACAAATCATCAATGTTCCCTCGTCTGAATCGTAAAACGATATATAACCTCGATTTGACCTTTACAGTACATGGAATGTGTCGCTTTTTAGTATGAAACTCCTTCAAGGAATGAAGAGCGCGCTATATTGTAACAGTGTTTGCACGTCTTGAAGTGCCCGTACCGTATTTGAGCAAACCTTTCTGTCCGGATGGCCAAGACAGTGAAGGACCAGGAAGTCGGTTACAATGGAACCCATTATAACCATACCTTCCGTTCCTGGATGCGGAGAGCAAAAACAAAGTGCCGACGGCGTCGCGGTGGAGGAGGTCATTGGCATAAGTGTCTCAGTTTTCTTCTATTCAATTTGGTTAGCAAGAAGGTATGAGTGATATTACAATAGAGTCAGAGATGATGAGTGTCTTTGCAAAGGAAGGCGGCTCTTAAAAATTGAATAAGGAACTGCACAAGAAAGAGGAGACAAGGATAATTAAGGATGACACAGGGTATTGTTTTGAACTACATGAGTTTCTTTAGGCTCTTTGGACCATCCCGACCTGAGCTCAGGTATTTCATAATAGCATGACTCAGCATGTTCTCAGTTCATTCTCATACGTGCTTCATAGCTTTCTGGAAAAAAAAACGAGAAAAAAAACATCTGAAGTGATCACAAATCCAGACGACATTCTGCATGAGTTGAACCAAAGAGAATCAAAGAGAACTAGAATTTCCAAAACCAAAAGTTATTTCCGGCATTCGTCGTCACGAGTGATCTCTTGCCGGTCGTAAAAAGTTATGATGGTTCTTAAGTTATGAGTTAAAAGTTTTCAGTGTGAGACGCCATGTGTCCGAGATTCCTGGAGTGGCGCCATCCCAGCTTTCCGTCACGTAACCTGCCAGCAAACTGGATCTATTGGAGTAGAGGAAGGGAGATGCAATGACCCCACCAAAAGTTACGCAATCCGATTGTTGAGAGGGATGAATCCGAATCCCCTCTGTCAAATAAGCGAATAAATCGAAACAAAAAGGTTTATCCAGCGCGCTGGCGTGATGTCAGATGGTAATCGTGCATTAGCTGCCCTCGTGATTGCCTCTGACCCCCTTGTTCGATTCCGATCGCCTACAGTCAGATTACTCTGTGTGAACAAAAAAACATTATCGAAGATGGAAGAGTTTTTCTTTTTTGACAGGTCGATCTATTGCTAGGTGAGAGAAACGAAGAAGAAACAAAATCACACTCTCTCACTCTGCCAACTTCCTTAGTCGGATTGCACTACTGAAGGACATTTAGCAACAGTCTTGAAGCAACAGTCCCATTCAGAAGGACTGTCTCCGGCTGGATGACTACCCCCCTCTCTTGCCTCTCCGGTGGCGTAACATTCCGGTTTTCAATTTTTTTTTTCGCGAACAACGATGTCAACGGTTATCACATTGTCCATCAACACGTCTGCGAGTCTTTGGGCAATGTTATCTTTGTAAGGAATACAAAAAAATGGTTAAAAAAACCTGAAATTAGACGAGATTTTCGATCGCGCACATGACACACATGCTAAACACAATCAGCTGACGATTCCTCAACTTACCGTTTACAAGTTTGAAAGTTTAGCTAGGATGACCAAATCTTAGTTCACAAACAAGATAAGGGCGGTGTTTTTGTTGATTTTCATTTAGATCGTTGTGTTTTCGAATTCGTTTGGTTGTGAGAGTTTCGAGACTTTTTTTCATTCAATCTGTTTTGAGTGGATTACGGTAGGTTTGAAGCAAAATTATCATTTTAAGAAGATCTGGAGATTCTTGAATGCATGATTCTAACTGTAATGTCGTCTGAAAAAAAGGTTGGGAGCGGAACTCATGAAATTTTCCTCGAAGGTGCATGAGCGAACTACCGTATCCTTTGAACCTATTTTGAATATTTTTCTCCTATTATCTCAATTTTTCGGCAATTTGCATTGATTCTTAAATGAATTTGAACATTATGCTAAATGTTTTTCCTATTTACTTTGAAAATACGGCAAAAATTGTCGAAAATATGAAAAAAATGTATAAATACACTCGAAAAATACGGTACTTGGCTCTTGCGCCATTAAAAATGTTTTGCGCGTTATCTAGTCTTTTTTCAAACAGCGATAATATCGTTTCAGTGTTATTTTTAGATTTCATGTTTCTAACTATACTGATCCATTTTTGGAACATATTCCCTCATAACCTCTCTGTAGCCTCAAATCACTTTCCCGAAAAGTCTGTCTTATCACATCGCTCATCTCCTTCTCTCTATCGCTCCTTATCTGTCCGTTCATGCCAGCTGATCAGCTGGCGGCAACGAAAATCTCGCAACACGACGTCTCCGGACGAGAAAAGAAAGACTCGAAGAGGTGCGGCAGGCAGCCGGCGGGCACATTGGCTAATTGCGCAACAATCGCAAGGTCGATCACACTTTTCCAATCCCAAATGACCGTAAAAATGCGCCAATCTACAGAGGAAACCATGTTGCAGAACTAAATGATAAAAACTATTAAACAGATAAGCTCAAGAAGGTTGTAGTGGTGGAGGTTTAACGACCGGTGATTTGCTTCACTTTTTATGGTAGCCTGGGTGGTATTTCAATTGAAGATTGGTCATCATTAGGGAATTAGGCCGTTGATAGTGACAAATCTCACAGTTGCCGATCAACAAAAATATCTGTCCCCGACCAGAAAATATCCAATCATTGATATGTTTATCTATTTTGGAACCTAGCTTATTTTTCAGTTTATTTTTCCGAAAAATTGTTATTACTCACCATTTTGTCCTCAAAGGATTCTGACTGAATTCAGTCAAAATACAATATGCTAGCAGCTTCTGACGTTTATGATCAAAAAGCTATATTTTCCTTCTCTATTTTTCCTACTCCATCCTTTTCAAAACAATTTCGAAAACCACATCATTTACTAGATTCCTGGTTCAAGAACCCCTCTCGATTCAGTTTCGATTCTTCTTTTTCAACTTTTTTTTTGTGTTCATCTCAAAAATACCAAACCACCTACACAACAGTCTTTCAACAATTTCTAGGTTGAAAACGTTCCTTGAGAAGAGAACAATTATTTCGATTTTACTCCTCCCAACAAAATAAAAAACGTTCAGGTGCCCTCTTCTCAAGACGGTTTCGGTAAATGTTCCAAGTCTCTCCGGAAACCTACCCTCATTTTCCAACCTTCTTACGTAACCGCCTCCTCCCATTTCGACCGCCGATTTAAACGATTAGCTTGGCGTTTGACCTAAAAAAGCAAAGCTCGTCTCATTCGTTTCTCGGTGGTTGCGTAATTGTTTGAACCAGGTTTCTTTCTTTTCCTGTTTTATTGCTACAGTAATCCTCGTTTTTCTGGAATCAACAAATCATAAAACCCCACTTCTTCATGCTAATCTTCGAGAAAGTATTTGAATATCCTCCACATTGGCATGGATTGTAAAATTAGTAATACAGAACGTCTAAAGAAAGTGCAAACTGCGTCTTTGTTGTCCCTCATTTCTCTTTTTTACCTCCCTCTCCCTTTTCTTCAATTTTTCAACCTACATCTTCTTGTCACTTTGCGTTCACCTGTCTGCCTTCTGATGTAGTATATTGAACAGTTTTCCTTATTCCCTCAACTCATCTACTGCCTTACTATTCGTTTTCATTTATCTTTCGTCTTTTTTCGCGGAGATATATACCAGATATCTATCCCGAGGGTTGTAGAAGAAGAAAAAAAAGAAGGAATGAAAAGAAAGAGAGAAAGATATGTGCTATGATAGCTACTGATTATGTAGCCGTCAAGGAAAAGGAACGCGACCTGTACGGGACGGAGATGGGTGAATCCTTATTATACGAGCGCCTAGACACGGCCAAGGCCAATCTCTGTTCGTGCCGAGAATCATCCCTTCTTTTTCTTCGGGGTGTGGAGGAGCGTTTTCCTTATCCGTAGATGCCGCTATACAATTATGCCTACTGTAGTATCTCTTCCCAGAACTTTCGAAAAAAACGATTCGAAACAAATACAGAGTGAGCGAGAGGCGATGAGATGACACATAGTCGACAATTTTGAAATTCAGTCGAGGGGTCGAGTCGTTGGTGTGCCCAATTAAAATAGCACATTGAATAGATAGTTGAACTTGTTGATGCGGATCGAGAAAACCGGCCTCAAAGCATTGTATGATTATGGGGTCGAATGGCAGGAGTAAAGGTTGGGAGAGGGTAGTGAAAAAGAGACCCCGAATAAAAAAATGGCGAGACAGAAGACAAAAATTCGAATATAATAGCGATGTTGGATAGTTTATTCTAGCATTGCGCAACCGCCTCCTCCTCCCGAATCAATTTTACAAAACTGGTTTTGTCGTGTTGTGCCCCCATGTCACTCTCTCCAAGATGAGAAGAAAAAAAGAGAACACGAGAATCAAAGATACGCCTGATCCTCAACTCGAAGCAATCATGCTGCCGGTCAGTAAAGCAATTTTGGTGTCTTTTTCGACTGTCGTCATTCTTTTCTTTTTCTTTGGGTCACACACATGCTTCGTTGAAATTTCGAGAACAATTTTTAGTGTTCTTACAGCAAATAGATAGTGAAATGGCATGATTTCATAGCAGCTTGTGAGCATCTGTTCCGAGGCTCCGGCTCCTTTTCGAAGATGCCCTTTTTCCAACAACCTTTATTACCATGCACTTTTCTAGCTCTAATGGATGCCACTTACTATCTCGATAGCGCTTGTTGCCATTTTCTCTCACCTCGCCCCCCGCGACTATCTCTACTCCCCGCATGGTATAGCCCCGCCTCCCCCCGATTTCGGGTAGGCGGGAGGAGTCATAGCCTTCAGCTCGCTACTTCACCACCACCACCTTCCTGCTTGCCATTTTAACAAGGGTCAACCAAGGGTTACTGTACTTAACAGAAGCTGAGTTTGATTCTTGGATACTGACTGCTCCGTGAACTTGAACATTTCAAACCTCTTCCAAAACTTCCGCCTCTCGAGCACTTTTACCTTCACGCCGCTACTTGAGCCTACCGTACCCAGCATTGTCCAATGGGCTGCTATGTATGCTCTTTCGCTACTTCCAATAATAAGTATCGAAAAAGTGGTAAATACCCTAGTTGGTGTCAGCCGCCGACGACCTTCTTCTCCGGAGAAGAGCCGCGTCTGAATAACGTTTCGAGTGTTGTACGCGAAGTTTTTCAAGTACGGTGGAGGTGGTTGTGGTAGCCTCTTCCTTCTTCGATTCTTCATTCTTTCTTATTTCTCATATCTCGACCTCCCAGAATTTTTTTCTCTATTTTTAAAACTATTTTCTTATTTTAAAATGCTTTGTTCCAGAATGCCCTACCGTGCCGAACTCAAACGTCCCGACTTAAAAGGCTCATTCCCGTGCTCGATTTGTCAAAAGGTCTTCTGCCACAGTTCCTCGCTGAGTCGTCACAGAATGCAAGCCCATTTCAAGAGTTATACATGTACCACATGCAACAATGAGATTCCAAGTAAGTTTTGTGTTCAGGGGTGAATCAGTATAGCAGAAGCTTGACTAACAATAGCGTTGAAACGAATTATTATTATACCGCTGTATTGAGGTTTTTTAAATGTTTCTTTTGTACAGTTTTTTCCGCTTTTGTTGAAACTTGAAGAGAGGAGAAAATCACTTAACTCAAGAGAAGGAAAACTTATCGAAAAGGGGGAAGTAGCGGAATCTATCTTCTTGATTGATAGGTACAACGAGATTTGACACTTTCCCTCTAGGTCTAAATTTTGAATTTCTGTTTCTTCTCGAGGTCCATTCCATATTTTGATCTTCTCTAAATCTAATTGCCGTCTTTAAGCCAATCTGTCTACTGTCCAAAATGCGCGAAAACCATTCGATCTCCATTACTGTTTACTAACAAGCTTAAGCCTACCTTACCTGCCCCGATTAGCACTCCTGTCTATATTGGGCACGTGTCAAACATGGCAATACACACGTCTCGGCAGTACTCCCGAAGATGGATTGGAAAAAATTACATTCTGTTGTCCAAATATTGACACCTCTACCTTACTACTACTGTATTCTTTATTCTTCTTAATTGTAGTCGTGTATATGGCATGGCAAACTAAGAGTGGGAGGAAGTAAACACAGTGAGATAGCTCCGAATTGTCAATTAGGTAGGAGGATAAGCTCGCATGTTGCCTGTGTAAACGTTTGAGTTACAGTAATCCCATTAGATGGAGTTTAGTTGCTAGGCCTTCTCGACATCTTCTGATTTGATTTCTTCTGTACTCTAGCTATATAAGTCGGCGTGAAGGAAAAGGACCACACCTTGTTGGTCCATATTACGCCATAGGTTTTATAACAACATGGCTACTATTTGTCTCGCTGGACCCTAATTGCGCCCATCTTCTCATTTTCCTTCCGAGAGCGGCTTCCTGTAAGAAAAAGAGGCATAAATAACCGACGGTATGTATGTATTACTTAATGGTTTCTTTTCTTGGAAATGAAAGAATGAGCGGGAAGGGGGATGAACCTCCAAGGTCAGTCATTTGATGACCATCCATCAGCTAATTGTTGGCACGACACTGTCGCTAAGTGAGCTTGAGTGTGGAGGCCGAAAAAAACCAATTGTCTCCAACTTCTTCGCAACCACTTCGTCCGCAACCTTCCGAAAAAATTGCAACCTCTATATTTTCTTCTCTTTTCAACAACCCAGCCCCATCCTCACAATTGATTGGTTGTTCGCGTCAATCATTTCTTACGGTTCGACGAGCATGAGGGTCGTTCAAGAAACTTCATCGCAACAATTGTGTCCACACTTTTTTCTGCTGGAGAAAGAAACGTGGCAGCAGGAAACAGAGGCGGCGGGATGTTAGCCGCAGGATCAACGGGATTTAGTTATGTTACTCTCTTGCGCAATTTGAACAATAAGCGGATCAGCCTGTAGAATAACGAAACATAACATGAAAACGGTTTGAGCGTTTAACAGCCTGACCTCTCGTATCTCTTGTATCATCCGCTGCCTATTTTTTGCTGCTTTTGTCGGCGGAAGGATTGACAAAAAGATACAAAAACAATCCATTGTATTACTCATTGTCCACCGTCTGCACTATCGAATTCAGACATTGAATTTTAAATGAGGGGTGGAAATGAGGGGAAGAACATTTGTCACATTGGCGCCTAACATGCCTTTATACGGTTCTTAGTGTGTTTTCAATGTTGCGATACTCCATTTGATTGATAGACATGGCTCGGTGGCACAAAGAATAGCAATTAAGGGGAATATGGAAATTGCGATAGGTTGTGTTGTGTTGGCAAATCGTGTGCGCTAATGTTACATATCGAGGGATAAAATTGAAATTTGAAAGCCGGCACTTAGTGAATGTGAGCCTCATAATTACCATAATAAAATTGAATGAGGGCTCCTAAGACACACCACATCAAAACGAATCATATTCCAGGCAACGACACCCTGCGCAGTCACATGTACCGTGTGCACAACATTACCAGAATGTTTATGTGCCGATGTTGCAATTGGGCTTTTCCCGACAAGACGAGTCTTCATATCCATATGCAAAGTATGCTGAAAAATGGGACACCCGGAGAGGCAGCGGTTCTCGCCAAAAGCTCGGATGGTAGGAGGCGACCGAGTCAACATTGGGAGGCTACGGAATTTCTTTCAGCAGTGGATAGTAGCTCGGAACAAGGATCACCAAGAGGGTCGCCAGTGTTTTCGGCGGATCTTATGATGCAAAAGAGAATGCTCCAGGCTGCAGCAAACAACAATAACATTGGATCCATTTTCCCGAATCTGTTGAAAAGTCCCGAATCTTCGAAATCCGTTTTTCCACTGGATCTATCGAATATGGGTCCCTCTCAATTTCTATCAGCATGGCTTGCAAACAATCACCCTGTGAACAATTCGACGCTTAATCTGGCAGCCCAACAAACTCCTTCCAAGGTGAGGAAAATAGTATCAAACACACGTTTTCTGATTACTAAAGTGTTTCAATTTTAAGGATTCTCTCGAGTCTCCCAACATGAGCGATTATGACGAGTTGGAAGTGCAAACCACTGAGGAAGATCTTAAGTTTGAAGTGGAAAGCACCGACGTCAGCCCTCGATCGGTCATTGTGAAGACAGAACCGACCTGTAAGAGAAAACTGGAACACGAGGCTGATATTGATGTGGAGGGTGATGATGTAAGAGTCTAACATTCAATAAGACACCTATTCAACTTTTATGTTTCAGGGAGAACCGCCACTAAAAATGACAATCGATGAGAAAGACATTCATATCTCACATGATCAACCATCCCCAACAGTTTCTGACTCGCATATTTCTGGAGGGTCTTCAAGCCATTCCGGAGAGAGCTCAAAGTGCTTCGATTGTCAGGTTTGTAACATCAATGTTTCTGATTTGGTCCCCTAATCAGCGCTTTGCAAAAACAAACAAATTTCGATGTTTCAGGTCGCCAGAGGAAAACTTGTAGCCGTTGAAGACAAATGTCGTGCATACGAAAAAACCATTAGAGATCTGCAAATCCAAATTGACATCTTCCGCAAGTTCCAGGCAGGTCCGATGCCTCCGGTTATGCTACCCTCTCCGATGATGCCTATTCCGCCTCCTGGAGCCAACAATTTTCTTCAAAATCCAGCAATGAGAATGTTGCTGAACAATCTCGTCCATATGAATCGCCCTCCAATGATCCCATAAATCATATTCATCCGTTATCTTGATTCCCAAAACCCTTCAGTCCTGTTCAGTCTAGTGATACCAATGTAGTCATTTTTCTCCCCCCAAACTTGTCTCTTTCTCCATTTCACTCAAAATCAATCTTTACGAAATACCAAAAATCAAGTGAGCTCCATACCCGAAATCAGTATCAAAAATTTCAAAAAGTTTTTAATCCAAAGCCGATCAAAAACTACAGACGATTTTCTTTTTCCCTTTTCAAGCGTGTTACCCAGCTTTTCATGATAATCTTGCAAACATCCTTGTACATAATTCTTCCTGACTTTAGTTTGATATCCGCTTAATAATTTTAAGTGCTTCTTCCTTTTATGACATTGTTTATTTACTGCAATTTTAGAAACTGGTGGACAACCCAAAAGAATCGACCCTGAATCTACTTTACTTGTCGTGTTGCAATAGCTTCAATATTTAAAAAAAACGTAGCCTTAAAAACCCAACACTCAATTGCAATTGATCCTAGAACTCTTTATTTTGACTCCGCATTTAACTTTTTGTTTCTTCTTTGAAACTCATTATTTCCACCCTGACGTCATTTCAGTATTTTCTAATTTTGCCTTCTTCTTTTGTGATAAATATTGTTTCCTATATGGTCCGACAAGACGACAAAAAATACAACGGCTTCAATTTGTTCAGAATTTTTTAATCAGTCACATTGTGACCTGTTTTGTGCTAGTTAGAAGAAAAACAATTTTCAAAACTGATCCAGATCTCGGAAAACGAAACACAGAATCCTCATTTTCAGTTCTTGGGCCCTATTACATCACGTGTTTTGAAAGGGGAGGTGTAGAAATTTCTTATTTTAAATGGCTTCCCATTGTTATTCAAATTTGACCGCACATTCGAATCCTCAAAATCAAATCTAGACGAGGGGCCAAAACCAAAATAGCTATTTTTGAAGTCGTTTAGCATCAGTGAAGCACCGAAATTCTTGATTTTATTATTATTTTCTGCAGTGCAATAATATTTGTACTTGACTCCGACTAAAAAGGTGAGTGGTGTGTGGCTTGTTTTCTTCTGAAAAGCGGACTACTGTAAATTTTTCCCATGGATACCAAAGCAAAACAAATCCATTTATCCACTTCAATCCTACAGTTACCCCCGTGTTCCTTTGTTTTCGTTTCTTTGCGGTAGGCGGGAATATTGAATTTCACCACCGCCAATTCAATTCCATTGAGACTCGTGGGCCCATAATGAATCTAGCAAAAACAGAAGACACTTATTGGAAATGAAGATTCCGTTTACGGGAATTTTTAGTTTTCTCCTATTGTGCTTGTTTTTGTTCTAATTAGCTAGGATTTTTTTGAACGTCAACACTTTGTAAATCCAGATTTTGACGAAAATTTTAGAATATGTTAGAATTAGCCTATCCAGACAGTTTTGAATATTTCATAATCCGCTAGCCAGTTTAGCCGAGTGACATCAATTTCAGTACCAAAACGCGTTTTTCCAGTGCAAAAACAATCATTTTCGTGTTATGGTCAGAATAGTAAGGAATTTCATATTTCATGCATTATCTCAGAATGTTTTTTTCAAATTTTCGAATAAATCCAAGTGGTAGAAAAACTCCAAATTAAATAGAATCAAAAAATTTCATTCAATTCTAAGAATGATACAGCAAGTTTCATTTGCAATTTTTTGTTACTAAAACTAATACAACTCGACTGCAATTAGCGAGCCAATTCCAAAATTTTCATAACTATTTAGATTGGCTATTCTCAACTTATCCTGGGATTTCCACCAAAACCTGGGTTTAGAACGTGTTGAGGTTCCCTTGTAAACGTGTTTCTGACTAGTGACAACAGATGACATTATCAGAAATTCAGCGTTAATGTTAAGAATGCCTCTCGGATATTTTATTCCGCCTCAATTTTTTCAACGCTAGTTCCATAATAGATTTCTAACATCATACTCATCCATCCATCCAGGTGATTGTTTACGTTGATAAAGTTTCCAAAATACTCATACTCGCCTTAGAAATTGCTACTTCCTCCCACCTCACAATCCGTCAGAATATCCAATGAGTTCTATAAAACCGTTGCACTTCGTTTCTCCCTCGCTTTCCTCTCTCTCTAAGTCTAATCCTGGTTCTGTAACGGCTCTACGAGAGTTTTTTTTTGCATTCCGTCCAGGTGAAAAAAGAGCCTCGGGTGTTACGTAGAGCGTGTGCGGCGACAACGTATGAATGGGTAGGCGGCGTCAAATGGAACCGCCCCTGTTCTGGTCTGATTCAAAAGTGTCTGATGGTGGCGCGAAGGAGGTTCATTCTTGCTTGGTGGAGCTTCCTGAGCTCAAAAGCTTCTATAGAATATCCGGTTTTCATGAAGCCTGAGTACGAACTTTTCCCTGAACACTCTGATTCTCGCGTATCCTATTACGGCATCTACTCCTGAAAATGAACTATTCTTAGAATTATTTCGGCATTTCTTTTTTTTTTGTGGAAAATTCAACTTCTAAGAAAAAATAAACAGGTATCTTTGTGCATCGGTTGTTTAGCCCCTCCTGTTTTCTGATGATTGAGCTTCCAAAATCCAATCAACCATAAATAGTTGAGTGATTTCCTCCTCGCCCTGTTTATCCGAATAAGTCAACTTTTGTTTTGTTTTTTATCTTCTTATCTTCCTACGAACACAGTCTGCATTGCAGCTTCCTTGATATAAAAAGAGACCAAACAGTGAGTCCCCAGAGACCGTATTCATTTTAGTATCGTTTGCATCATTTTTATTCTCTTTAATTTGGACCTCCTCTTATTCCACGTAATTATGCAATTATTATCTTTTTCCATTTTTCCAGCAACCTACAAACGAGGGCCCCCTTGTGTTTGAAAAAATGTGTGCTGTTTCCAAGTGCGTTTTTCTGGCTATCCTCGTTTGCCTTATGGCTGTCGACTGTGCTTCTGTAGGACCAGAATTGAATAACTTTCAAGGCATTGTGAGTTCATCCAGGTTGTTTGACAGATGAATAATATCAAATTTCAGCCCCAAGAACTTCATCACCTAAATACTAAGCATCGAGTTAAGCGTACCTACATCGATGACATGGTAAGAGTTCAGATGACGATATCTTCTTAGTGTTTCATTAAATATCAGCTGTTCTTTCCTTTTTGACCAAATATCACAACTTTTTGTTTGCAGGATTGCGCTCCACAAGAATTCGAAATGGTGCACACGATCATGGACAGAATCTGTCACCTGTGTCACGAGCTCCATTCACACTTTGCTCCAAACACACGTTTAGAGTGCCGTAGCAACTGTTTCCGTAACGAGCGATTCCAGTCATGTATGAAGATATTCTCCGCCAAGAAGCCAGTGCAGTCCGTCGAGCCAACCGCTCCTGTTCCACTGTACAGCGAAGACGTGCAAACACTGGATGACATCAAGGAGAGACGGCGACGAATCTGAATCATCTCTTCCTCCCTAACGGCCCCATTTACTTATTCTTTAAATAATATATCTTCGTTTGTCTCGCACATATTTGTTTGTCTGTCGAAAAACATGAAATCAACAAAAAAACATCTTTAGAAACTTTGATGATCATACCATTAGGTAAATCTACTCTCACCCTGCAAAATGGTTAAAAATATAGATAAAGTTAGATAAAAATATATTTTCCTTTACTTTCCTGTTCACTCCTACATTTTCAACTTTTAACTTGCAAAAACCGTGTATTCTGTATCCCTCAACGCACACAATCGTCATTTTGTCAATCGATTCGGTATTATCGTTCCGGAATAAATGATCTATCGTTTCCATTGTGTTCTGTCATGTTATCGAAATTTTCAGATGTGTCTAGCATAATTATGATTATGAGCCATTGTTTTTGATACGGGGCACTTCACTCCATGAAACGCACAACACAAATTCCTGTGTTAGCAGGTGATTTGACGGTTGTAAATGTAACACCAAAAATAGCCTGAGATCACACAAACTTTTTCGACATTTTCCAGTTGCAGACTTTAGCATTTGCTATAAGGGGCAAAGAATCTATTTCAGTGCTTTTCACCGGGAAGTTTTACACGCGTCGTTTCTGGGTACAATGAGTGTATAGTTTTGAAATGTTTCCCGGGGACAGATGTTACAACACTGAATGACTAACATGAAAAAATTGCTATCCATATCACGGTAACTTCCTGGGAAGTGGAGACAAAACACATGGTGACTAGCAGTTCAAATGTTTTCTACGTAATCGCACCCAGACATTTTTATGATTTCTGACATGTGTTAAACAACGAAACAATAGAAAATACGTAAAGTCAAGGTGCAAAAAAAATGTCTGCAGTGGATTTCTTATACTTTTGGTCTTCATTTCAGATCTTTGAGAAGTTTGTAATCGTTGGCAAGCTGGAAATGTCGCTGAGCAAGGAAATAGACTATCCGATTAGAGTATTATCAGGCTTAAAACTGTTAATGTCGAGTTCATATCTTCTACTGTTATATGTCGGATGGTATTGACAATATTTAATAATACCAAGTGTTGTTATGATTCACAGGGAAATGTAAAAAGTTCGGGTGCAGAATCAAAAAACTCTAGAAAAAAGACAGGGCTAGGTCGGCCGGGGTCGGCCCAGGTCAGATCCTGAAACTTCAAAATTCTGAATTTTTAGAATATTTTCCAAGTTTTCAGGCAGCGAAGACAAAGGAAATTTTCAACTATTACAAGAGCGAATGTTTCAGGAAATTTTCTTTGATGTGAAATTCAACAATATTTTCTTGAAATTGTTCAAAAAATCAATTATTCGGCCGGACCCGGTCCTTACCGGAATTTGGAAAGTATGATTAGGAGTCTTGAAAATGGCATTATCCGAATTCGAGTGACCTAGAAGATTTTGAAGGTCAAGTTTCTAAAAATAAAACATAAAAACTACAACTTCCTAACTTATTTGGTTCAATCAAGCAAAAATTATTTTTCATATACTTTACTTTTTTAAAGTTCTGCAAAAAACTAAGCTAGGATTCTGTCAACCGAAAAAAAAACTTTGAATGAAAACCACCTACAAGATGGTTAAATTTAGAAACAACTACACGTGAGGGCGTTTGAACTCCGGAACTACAGAGCAATACAGGGAGCCACCAAATCATTGCGTCAGATAACTAGTACCTAGTACAGAATTGGTCTGCTTATCAGTAACGAGTTCGAAGCTCAAAGCATCAAACCGCCCCCTTTTTTCTCACTAATTTCCGATTGTTTGGTCTTAAGAATAAGTGGACAGCAGGGTGTAAATTCCGATAGATAACCAACCGACTGTTTAAGTGATAACAGAAAATTCATAACCAATTTTTCTCGGAGCAGTTTTGGCGCAACTCCTCGCACTCAACGGTGCAATGGTTCCAAACATCATCTCATTTCTAAAACGTTGCAACATTGGCAAGGCTATTAAGGAGTGCCATAAAAGAGTTTGTCGGTTTATGAATTTTTACGACCATTCTCTTTTTTTTATTATTTTCAGACGTACCGTAGCGTCGATAAGACATATTTTTTAGGTGCAAACTGAGTTGCCAGGTTGTGCCTAACCATTCTTCACTGTTCTCCTACTCTCTTGTTCTGTTTTTTTCAAACGAATCATTTCAAAATCAGGTTTTACAGATCTAACATGGCAGCAGCACCTAACTATACCGCGCAGATAATAATGCTGCAACAGGAAATCGACGAAATGAAAGAGGATTTTTCTGAGAACGACAATGCATTCTTCTTATGCTCCATGTCGCTTATCATTTTTCGTAAGTTCCAATATGAGTCAAATGACCTTTACGTTCGATCCTTATTTTAGTCATGCAGTGCGGTTTTGCGTTTCTCGAAGCAGGTGCAGTGCGTAGCAAAAACACTACCAACATTTTGATCAAAAATCTGCTGGATTCGTGTAAGTCTCTCACATTAGCAAGAATGTGACATTGAAATTTGAAATCCAGAGATCAAAAAATTTTTTTCTAGGTATTGCAATTGTTGGATATTGGGCACTTGGATGGGCGCTGGCGTTTGGAGACTGCCCAAATAACACAATCGGGTTGTTCGTAGGATACTCACAGTTCTTCTTGGCCAATTTTACAAATTACCCAAAGTGAGAATTCGTGCTTAGGACTTCAAGCGATCAGCCAGATGTTTGAATTTCTAGGAAGCTCAATGTTCTAGAAGGAATTTGATGTTTCAAATGTTTTCGTGTAGTCTTAAGAAATCAAAAGTGCAGAGAACCGAAACAATATAGTGACAAACTCAAACTGATACGAAGCGCGTTATCATAATAATCCTCTTTGGATTTTTTCTCGGCGATTTCCTCGGCGGCATTATCATAATTTGAGACGATTAGTACATTCTCTCACTTGGTCTCAAAAACCCAAAGAATTCTGCAGATGAGCAACAATAGATAAAAGAGAAAGGATAACTATAGGCTATTTATGTAGTCTATAGCGAGATTAATTTTATTTTGGTGTTTTTCCAGATTCTTCTTCCAATACGTGTTCGCCGCGACGTCAGCAACAATTGTGTCGGGAGCGGTTGCTGAGCGATGCGAATTTGCGAATTACATCACATATTGTTCGGTTATCTCAAGTTAGACCTAAACAAAACGTAGACAACAACGTATAGTTGACATATTTTAGCTCTCGTCTACCCAATTCTTACTCATTGGGGATGGCATCCAAAGGGATGGATGGCTCTTGGAATCACAAGTGGAGTTGTAAACACTCATTATGACGTTAGTAAATGTGACGGCTAGCAACAAGGAAGTTTTCGTTATATTCTTTCAGGACTTCGCCGGTTCAGGAGTTGTGCATCTTTGCGGTGGATCCATCTCGTTCCTGGCAGCTTACATCATCGGTCCCAGAATCGGGCGATTCCCAGAAGACGAGGATGATGAGTCTGATGAGATTCTTGGTCACTCGGTTCCGGTGAGTAGCGATATCAAAAATAGATCAATGCGGGAGCAACGGTTAATGAATTTATTATCAGTTCAAGAAAAGTGAAAATAGAAAATACATAGAATCAGTGATAACAAATTTTCTAAAAATTTCCCGTTTTCATAATCGTTTGATTTTTTTGATTGTTTGATTTTGATGAGAAAACATAGAAAAAGGGAGAGTCGGTATTATAATATTAAGAACATTTAAAAACGATCTGATTGACAGTTTTTGCACTCTGAAGGAAGATCAAATGTGACTTTTATAGTTCGCCGCTTTGGGAGGATTCATTTTGATGTTTGGTTTCCTTGCTTTCAATGGAGGATCCATGGCTGACATCGTTAAACCTGGAGAGGGACATATTGTTGCGTTGGCAATGGTAAATACAATTTTGAGTGGAGCGTTCGCCGCATTGACGTACCTTATCGCTCACTACTTGTACCATGGAAAATGGACTCTTCTCCTGACTATCAACGCTTGTCTCGCTGGAATGGTTTCTTCGTGTGCTGGATGTAACAAAATGGAGCCATGGGCATGTATCTTTGTAGGAGTTGGAGCTGGACTTATTTATTTGACTCTTAGCAAGGTTATGATTAGGTAATTGTTCAAAATAAAAGGAATGTCACATTTCAATATAATTTTCAGATGGAGAATTGACGATCCACTTGACGCCTTCGCTGTTCATGCTGGTGGCGGTTTTTGGGGTCTCACCTCTGTTGCTATCATTGGACACGATGGAGTTGTCTACGCTATTGGAAATACTATTGGTGGTGCTACAGATGGTGGTGATCAAATTGCTCAAGCTTTTGCAGTACGATTATTGTAAGGTCTCTCAGAATAAGAATTCGATTTTTCAGCAACTTGGTTGGCAATGGGTCTGCGCGTTAGCAATTGTGACATGGTCTATTCTTTGGATGTGGCCGATTTTCGGACTTTTGAAGAAGATTGGCAAACTCCGCGTGTCTGAGGAAGTTGAGATTAATGGATTGGATATTTATAAACATGGAGAATCAGCCTACCCACTTCACGCTTATGGTCACGGATGGCATGATTTCGAATCGGCACCAGATACCAAAGTGAACCATAGCAAACATCTTCCAGTGGGAAGAAAAAATCGAATCATGAGTGTTCACCCAGAGAGTGAGTTGAAACTTGAATAATTCCAAAATTTCAGTCCATTCTCATTTTCAGTGTCGTTGGAACAACTTGCTTCTGTATATGATAGAAGTGGAAGTGTTGGAGAAACCGATCAACCCAAAAGACTCTTTATGAATCAAATGGAAAGAAGGAAGTCGAGAATGATAGAAGCAAACGCTTTGAGCGCATTGTATCTCGATGATAATGAAGTCCCAGAAAGAAAGAATACCAATTCGAAAACAGTTAGCCTACAAGTACCCACTACTATAGTTGAAGCACCAGAGACTGAAATTTTGACTACTGAAGAAGAGAAAAAAGATTCCAACTGGACCTAATACCTGCATAATATAGTCTCTTTTTTATATTTGGTAATAACTACTATTTTTAGGTTTTTGATGAAAATTCCTCTATTTGTAATTATTTCGAATTGTTCTTCCCTTGTATATTATATTCTACTCATATGAAACTTTATCTTATTTCATACTGAACAATGATTTCTTACTAAACTAAAGGTCACTCTCTATCTCTCGATAGATGTGTCAATCACAAAGAACGCAGACACAACTAGAAAGTAACTTTTTGTAGTCATCTTCGACGTCTTCTTCACAACTTCTTAACACTTTTTTCGGTATGCGACAACGAAAAGATAGATTGATAATCGTCTTGTTTGTGTTGCCTCAAAAGAACTTTTGACAGTGAAAGATATCATTTCACCTTGTGACTTCTCGACCGTTTTGATTCCAAGAAAAAAGATAAAAATTTTGACAAGATGAATTGATTTTTTTATTGGTTCAAATTCGAACAAAGGTTAGAGAGTGATGTGAAGTACCGTCTTATTTCATTGGTGTTGGGTTTAGATAGTTATCATCACATGAAAAATTGAACGATAAGAACGAAAACAAGCAGTATCGGATGGGTGTCGAAATGGAAGTAGAAGGATTGGGAAAGAAGTATGAATTGGAATTTTCTATAAATTTTGAAGGTTCAGACATCAGAAGTCCTTCATTGAAACTGAGCACTTTGTGGATGAACTTAAACTTAAATTTTCGGATAGAATTTCTGTTTGAAGATTAGAAGAGCGTATTGCAGAAGAGAGTGATCAATAAACAATATCAAGTTGGTGTCAAAATATTTTCCTACCAACTTATTATTATCAAACACGTTTTAAAATATTTAATCCACATGTTTTATTTCCGCATTCTAAGCTGATCTGATAACTATACATAAAATCAACGAAAACTCACAGATTTATCAAATCAACCCCAATTTTTCAAAAATTGATGTATTAAATGCCTTTGATAGTTTTGAAAACTCTCCGATTTCCTTCAACAATATCTTCCAACAGAAATGTTCGAAATAGTTTTTGAAATTTTCGGAATATGAAAAATTCCGATTTTCAACATTTTGAAATTTCGGGGTGTCCGAGAATCGGATTTGAAAATACTGGAATTTTGGAATCTTTAGAATATGCCGACTTTCGAAATTTCAAAGCTTCGGGAGTTTCGGTTCGATCATCAAAATGTCGAAGTTTCCTATCACAAATGAGCAATAAATTGGTGCAAAATGGACTAACAGAATTCAAAAGTGCGCAGAACACTATTAAAAATAGAAATTATTTGATTTAGCTCGAGATCAAAGACATTTTTAGCATGTGCCCTTTGACATACAGCAGTCAGAAAAGCTATAACTCGTGAAAAAAGTTGAATATTCCGATCGAAATATTCGGAACTTCAGAAATTGCGTTCTGAACTCCCCGTTCTGAACTCCATTTGTTGAAAATATTACCATCGGCTTGCTGATCGAGAACCTTGTTCATGTAGCAGTTGATCAACTGATTAATAACAATAAACCTCTGAACAATAAAAATAAAAACGGTTCATCCCCCGATTATCCGGTCTACTTGGCCTATAAAAATCTGTGAGAATTTAGTTTCGGTTTTAATAAACATGAAAACACACTATAATTACAAATCATGTGTGTACTGTTCTTTTTTTTTTCTTTCCTGACGTCTATTTCATTACATGGAGATTTTACTGTCAGAGTCTTAAAATGAGGTAGACAGCCCCACAACCCAGATTTCCACAAAAACCTTTTTTTCCAGACCGTGATTTTCCAACAAACACCATGAGTCATTAGAGGTTTGCGACAAAATGTTTTCACATCAATCCCGAGACCACTAAAATCTATTTCAAAAAAAATGTAGACCCGTTTTTTTTATTTCCAAAGTAATGGGTAAATATTTTTGCAGAGTCAAAAATCATTCAGATCTAATAGTGACAAATTTGACAACATTTTGTCGTAACTGTTTGTGTCTGTTTCATAAATTGTCAATAGCAACACAATACGAAAATGTTGACCTTTGAAAAAAATTTCAAGATTTTCTTGAAGAAAATATTATTCGATCGTTGAAATTCAAATATGTATCAAACATCATATCTCCGTTGTCTTCTAACACTTTTTTCATTCAAATGAACCGGAAGGTCAAACAGTTCGAAATGTAGTCTTCGCGAAACGTCCTTCTGGTATCTTTCCAAAGTGTTTTGACAGATTTAGTGGATTGTGTGATCTTTGTGTGCTGGCATATAACAGCAACCGACGACTATTTGTGAATGCGATTATATAAAAAAGAAAACAAAGTCGTTACTTGAGTTGCATTCTACGCAAACACCCTTACATCACCTTAAAAATGTATATAAGTCACCATATGCTGTGGAAAAATCAGTCGGGATCAAAATTTGACTAGATCCTATTCTATATGAACCTCTCCTTTCACAGTGCATTTTTTTGCCCATCCATCTCTGTCGTACTTTGTGAATTGAATTGAAAAAAGTGACCGTGAACATCAGTGATCAAAAAGTTGTGATAACTTTTTTCTCTTCTTGACCGAAAAAAAGAAAAAGTGTAATAAAAAACCGAAAACCAGTAAGTAGCTATCATCATCACCATTCGACCGGCGCAAGAGAGATAAGATTACTGTATAGACAGTCCGCCCACAACTTTTTGATTCCATTGCACCCCTCGAAATCATTTCATTCAACGTTTCCATCTAAACCGAAGATGGCGGCGCCTGTGAATTTGTCGGCAGAAATTGCAAATCTTCATGCTGAAATTACGAGACTCGAGACGGGGTTCTATGAGAATGTCAACTCGTTCTTCCTCTGCTCCATGGCTCTCATCATCTTCTGTAAGTTTGACTCATCCCTAAACAATTCAATATTCCATTTTCAGTCATGCAATGCGGTTTCGCATATCTTGAAGCAGGAGCCGTCCGTAGTAAGAACACCACCAACATTCTTATAAAAAATCTTCTTGACTCTTGTATTTGCATCATCGGGTATTGGGCAATTGGATGGGCATTAGCGTACGGTGATTCTGGAGAAGGTGTGAACCTTTTCGTTGGTCACTCCCAGTTCTTCCTTTCTGGATTCTCTGACTATCCCCGATTTTTCTTCCAATACGTATTCTCGGCCACTGCGGCTACTATTGTGTCTGGCGCTGTCGCCGAACGATGCGAATTTATCACCTATGTGACGTACTGTACTGTTATTTCAAGTTGGTTGTTTTTCATAACTTTTAGTCTGGGGGAGGTCACTAATTGCAAAATTACAGCATTCATATACCCGATTCTCACCCATTGGGGATGGGCGGAAAGTGGATGGATGGCAAGAGGTATCACCAGCGGAATTATTGATACGAAATATGACGTAACTTGTTGACCCCACAAGTACCGTAATCTCATCATCAACGTTTATAGGATTTCGCGGGTTCTGGAGTCGTGCATCTCTGCGGAGGGTCCATTTCTTTTCTGGCCGCGTGGTTCATGGGTCCAAGAATCGGAAAGTTCCCTGAAAACGAGGATGACGAATCGGATGAAATTCTTGGTCACTCTGTTCCAGTACGTGTTTTAACATGTTTACAGTGACCTTTGATACCTTTCATGTTGACAACCAGGTTTTTACAGTTTACCGCCCTTGGAGGATTCATTCTGATGTTCGGTTTCTTGGCATTCAACGGAGGATCTGTTGCCAGTATCTCTCATGCCGGAGACGGTCATACTGTCGCACTTGCCATGGTCAACACAATTCTCAGTGGTGCATTTGCTGCTCTCATCTATCTCGGTGTTCACTATTATAATCATGGAAAATGGACCCTTCTTCTGACAATCAACGCATGCTTGAGTGGTATGGTAGCCGCATGTGCTGGATGTAACAAAATGGAACCATGGGCATGTATATGGGTTGGAGTTGGAGCAGGATTGATCTACTTGGCTCTCAGTAAAATGATGATCAGGTAGGTAGATCAAAACACAGAATACAGGGAACGGACACAAACAAAAACAAACATAACACATTCTTCAGACTGAAGATTGATGACCCTCTAGATGCCTTTGCCGTGCACGCTGGTGGTGGTTTCTGGGGACTCATGTCATCTTCAATCATCTCCCATGGAGGTGTCGTTTATGCCCTTGCTGATGCTGTGTCTGGAGCTGAGAATTCGGGAGATCACCTCTCTCAAGCTTTTGCTGTGAGCAACCAAACACGTTAAGTGGTTTTCAGATAATATTTTCAGCAACTCGGTTGGCAGATGATTTGTGCTTTGGCAATTGTGGTTTGGTCAGTCTCATTCATGTTCCCAATATTCTGGCTTCTAAAGAAGGTATATTTGGTACACGACGTGTACTACACGTGAATCATAGTACACAAACATGTGAAGATAATATTCAGATAGTTTTATATGTCCTATGTTTCTTTGTAAACCGGTTTTCTTATTGAACCAAAATGTTGCAGACCGGCAAACTTCGTGTTTCGGAAGAGGTCGAGATCAACGGACTGGATGTTTTCAAGCACGGAGAGATGGCCTATCCACTCAGAGCCTACGGTCATGGATGGCATGATTTTGAAAGAGCCAACAAGATCCAAGCGTTCAGTTCCAAGATCACAGTCGGAGAAGGGAAAAACACGAGAATCATGAAAATCCATCCAGAAAGTAGGGCTTCTTAATAATTTTTGAAACACATGATACATTTGCAGTGTCCATTGAACAATTGGCATCTGTTTATGATAGAAGTGGAAATATTATTCCAATGCCAAAGAAGTCTCGTACATTGTTCACGAATCCATCGGAGAGAAAACTGTCACAGATGATGTATACCGAGAATAAGATGTGACAATAATCATGAGACTCTTTAAACTTGTAAATTTCTGATTAGAAGAATAGAATTATAAATATCATTTGCTCTGTTTCGGTGTCACTTCAATGAAGTCTGTCATTCAAAATTTTCATTTTGTCATACCCTTTCGTGTCATGTCAAATTAGTTGCATGTATTCGACGCAATTTGAACCACCCATACCTCATTCTTGAAGCTCAAAACGCCAGAATAATTAGAGAGCGTGTGGGATACCGCGCGCACGCGGCGCTTTCTGTCACCCGAAAATTGGCGCCTTTGACGGACGGAATGGGGTGCGGACGACGGCGACGATGAAAATGGAAACAGGATGCGAGTTGGCAAAATGGGGCGTGGAAGTGGGGAGTGAAGATGAAGAAGAATAAGAATAAGAAGAAAGAAGAAGAAGAAGCGAGCTTTTGTTGGGTGCGCAAGAAGCCATGGGCTTTTGTTTATTCCCCAGGGGAAATGTGAAGCACATGCGACGAATACAAAATGTGATTTTTGAGTTTTCACAACCCCCGTTTTGTAGTTCAACTATACAACCGTTGCAAGTTTTGGTGGATCTTACAGCCCTAGGTCCTGAGTTCTCGGATGCTCCAGTTGCTCATTCAGTAGGCAAGATCACATTGTTTTCCATTTCTTTCCCCCAGTTTTTTTTCCAGTTTTCTGTCCTATTTTTTCAGCCGGCAGTTTCGACTTTGTCTTCAAATTCAATTTTCCAGTCTTCTTTTCGTTTTCTGTTTTCCAGAGTTTTTTTCAGAGCCTCTGTTTTGTTGCCCAAGACTTACTACTATACTACAACTCTCTCATTTTTCCCCACTAAAAAAACACTAAGACCCAAATTTCCGGCGAATTGTTTCTCAATTTCCTGTCAGCCAAAAATGGCGAGGAGGTTTTAAATTTGTGAGAAAACGCCAATCTAGTGCTCTAGTGGGTCACCAACAGAAAACCAATCATATCAAATTTCGAAATTGAATCGCTCGAAGACCGGGAGAAAAACGACGAAATGGTTGAAATGCGTTTTTCCTTCTCTCTCATTTCAGGTTACGTCCATTTTTTCCTTCATTCCTATTTCTGCTGTCCACTTTTTTTTTCACTCGAATGAATATTGTGTATTGTCCTTCTTTTTTTCTGGTGAAGCTGCTTCAACATTTCACAAGAAGCGAAAAAAATAGAAAAAAGGTCTCGAAGAAGAAAACTTACTTACCCCCAGCCAATTGTAGTTATTCAGCACACTACATCAACTTCTTTCTTTTTTCTTTTCTTTTTCTATTTTCTTCCCACTTTCTTTTTTCTCTTTTTTCCCGTCTATACTCATTTTTTGCTCATTTTTCGAAAGACGGCCCCTTCAAATGATCCACAGACTACCTCCTCAAAATCTTGTCTTTTCCTGTTTCCTGTTGCAAACGCTAATAAGAGATTTCTATTGAAACATTGTGCCATTGTCCTGCTTCTGAAGAGCTGCCGAAAAGTGCACTTGGCTTGAAATCAGATTGCATGACAAAAGAGTGTATAAGACGAAGAGACGCAGAGAAAAATCAAATTTCTTCCTTTACTTAGAGAGTTCCTTGATTTTTGACGGGGAAAAAAGAGTCGAAGCCTGAAGAACGTCTTCTTCTAAGACCTAATGCGGCTTGTCGCGCCTCGTCAACCTGCCACAACTCATCTTGACTTCTCAAATTTCGTTCGTCCATATCCCATTGCAATTTGCATATATACGCATCTCGCCCGTCAATTCGCATTCTACCATGACGGGTCAGGCCTTGCGCAATTCATATTTTTCTATTTGCTCTCAAACCGTCTTTTCCTCTTCGCTGTCAGTTGTTGGGAAGGAAGGTAGTACTGATTTCAGCTACTTAGTTTTCTCTGTTTTCTATTTTGGAGTCAGTTTTAGACAAGTTGAAAATGTTATTAGAGTTAGATGGGACGTGCTAATTCATCGCAAAATTAAGTTGATATTTAACAAAGTTCATCATAGTTCAATTTTTCCAACCTGCATGGTAAGCTTCAAAGCGCTGAAATTTTGAGCTTGTCCAAAATAATTTTGATCACAACCTGTCAATTGTATTGATATCAATGGTTTCTCAGAAAGTTATTTAACCAAGACTAGAAATAGAGGTTTATACCAAACAAAAAGAAAATGAGCAATGGTTCTTCTTGGAGCGCACTCGTGCGTTTTTAACCGCAACCTTCTTGTGTTCGCCAGACCAATTTGGCTTTCCGCAAGCACATGTCGCATATTTTGGCCAGGGTGTTGGTGCCAATCAATAATATGCATGTGTTGACGCGTGTCTGTTGGATGCGCGAGAGCTTGTGTATATGTATGTATATGTGTATGTGGTGCGGTGTGTGACGAGCGGCCACCCTCGCTTCCCGTTTTCTTCCCTCCCCTTCCCGCGACCTCCTCATTTGTGCATAACCCTATTTCTGCATATTTTGCCTTATTCCCTGCTTTGTCTACATTTTTATATCCCTTTCTTGTGTGGTCTCATCTTCTCAAAACAGCTCGATTCATTTCTTTTTGTTTGGGTGTTTGTGTTTGGAAGAATCTTTCCAGATCCAGCTATTTTTATAGGGGTTTATGTATAACAGACTTTACCAGGAAAAGTTTCAACCCTTCATGTCATTCGAATACATCCTCATCCTTCTTCTTCCGTCTTTTTTCATTTTTTTTCTCACGGCGACCAGAGAAGAAGTCCTGCGCATCCCTACTTTTCCCATTTCTTTTCATACACTTCTGCACTTTGAAAATTGTGATGAGCACTAATGATGAGCGGGAAGAAGCTAGACATACACTGTGTATCTTCAATTATTAGAAATCCGGAGATGAAGAGGAGCATGAAAAGGAAAAATTTAGTGTTTCCGTGTGTGTCTAGTCCATTTATGCTCTTTCTCCAAAACAAAAACGTTTTTTGGGACGGATGTGCAAAAAAAAACTTGTTGAGACTCAAAAATGTTACACCAAAACAACAACACTTGAGCATTCTGAAAAATAGAAAGTGGTTAAACGTTTTCAGAATTTTAAATTCATAATTAGATCTACCGTAAATGCCCTGATATTTTTGATTGCCTTCTAATTGCATCTTGAGATCAACTATTTCGTATTATAGTGAAGATATCAAAACAGTCTAATTGGAAATATTGGGATTCGATGTTTGCTGTGATATCGCCAGTAGCTAGCATATTTCAGAACTAGTTTTGGTGTTCGACATAAGGAAATCTACATAATTGAGCTCAAATAGGGTGACGGTCTATTAGAGCCATAAAAATTTTCCATTTTTTGAAACACTTTTTTTCCCAATTTTTCGTTATTTATCTTAACGAAATCTAGTCGGTACAAATAGTTATATACCATAAATCATCATATTTTCTGCCATCCTTCCCTGTCATAAAAATACGCCTTTAATCCACATAAGTTTGGATTTATGTACTCATCCTGTTCAAATTCTCTCTAATGTGGAGATGTTATTCTAGATTTGGCTTCAGACATCTTTTCATATATGTAAAGTACGTTGTACTTGCAGTGATTAGGATCTGTAATTATCCCTAATTTCTGTCTGTGAAAATAAATGACAATTTTCAGCTTTCAAAACTGTGAAATTCGAAATAAAGTTCATTGACTATATCCTAAAGTTATGTGCACTTTCCGAAAAACTCCAATTCGGCATGTAGCCACTCTCGTCTTTCTGTCTTTCTCGTGCCAACTTTCAACTCGAATTTCAAATTTTCCATTTCCACCTGCTCATAAATTTTTGAAAACCTTCCTCCTAACGCTTTCTGTCTGCCTCTTCTACTTCAATCCTCCTTTTTCTTCATACCTGTTTACTCCAAAAAAAACTTTCTCTTCCAGATATGGAAGACGAAGACCGACCGTCGAGAAAACCACAAATTGTTGTGAGTTTCAGCATATAGTAGTCTTGGTGGTTAGAACGCCTAAGCTAATTTTAACACAATAATTTTGTTGTGTTGTTGTGATGACTCGTACGCGTTTCCTTATCACAGTACTATCAGTGTTCTGAGTCACAGCGCTTCTCTAACAATATTGTTGGGTCAATGTATACCTACTCTCTTGAAAAAGTCAGTATCTCCGCCGACGTGTTGCATTGCTTCTTCTCCGTTTCTCTCATTTTTCTGCCACACTCTCATCCTTATTTTTTTCTCGTTCGGCTATTTTTCTTTCCTGTTCCTCTTTTTTTCTGCCTATCTAATTTTTGCTTTGTCGTTCCGTTTTCGTCAGCTTTTTTTGGGCTCAGTTCTGGGTGTTGTTGTTGTGTCTCACTTTTGACATTTCGCATCAACCCTTCCGCTGAAAAAAAAGAAGAAAACAACAGAACAAAAAATCCACTTCATCGGCTTTTCTTTTTGTGTGGTCGTAGTACCCTCGTGGTTTTTCTCTGTGTTTAATAACGCTTCCGTTGCTTTACAATAGATATAAAGTTTCTTGAAAAACAAATTAGCTATATTTTCAGCTCTGGTTGGAAGGAAGATTTGAAAATATGATGAATGGACGGGCCGTAAGGTCCGTTCTAATACGCAACAATCGGCAGGAGAACGGATCTGTGGACCATGTAAGTTTGATTGTTCCGGAAAGATATTTTGGAGAGACAGTTTCGAAAATTCCTATTGAAAATATGTACTACATCAGTCAACACAATATATGTGAAAGAAACGTATTTAGTTAAACAATGTGACCTTTTCCAAGAGTCTGGAGCTTGACTGTCAAGTTTCCGATCATTTACAAAGTTTTGGTGGGTATAAAACCGAGAAGAGATTGAAAACTTTGAATTCGCACAATTTTTGAAAACTAGTTTTTCAGCTATTTGGCGATTTCTGAGAGACACCTTTTTTTCAGTACACAAGAAGTTTTCGAAAATTGTGCGAATTCAAATTTTTCAATCTCTTCTCTGTTTAACGCTCAAACTGACAATAAGCTGAAAAACTAGGAACTGAGGATTTTCATAAAAAATACGTGAACGCAAAGGTTTTTCATCTAGGTTTGTCTTACACCCTCAAAAATGCTCAAAATGATCGGAAGCCTGACAGCCAAGCTCTAGACCTCTGAAAGTGGTCGAAATAGTTGAAAATCGCCAGAAAAAAAAGTATTCCGATATCTTACAAACCGGTACGACTATTTTCAAAACATTATTTTTCAGGTCCCGCGCTCCATACAATTCGACGAGAGTTCCGAAGAATACAGATGCTTGTGCAATTGCTTTCATGTCAAAACGGGTGCCTTCATAATCGGTTGTGTACATGTTCTAATGATCCTCTTCTTCCTTATCCATAGTCTGTTTGTCTATTTCCAACACGACGGCAGGTTACAGCAGGTTTACCTCAATTATAGTTTTTTCCCAACCAGAGAATAATTCCAGGCACGAGGCGTGAAAGAAAACTACGTGTTCGGCTCCTTCCTTGCTGAGATGATCGGTCTCGGTTTGGGTATTTTCGCTGTCTTCCTTCTTTTTGTCGCATTATCTCGAAACTCAGCTCTACTGGTGGTACCACATCTTGTTATGCAGGTACGTGTTGTTTTTTGGTTGTTTTTTGTTCGGAGGAAAAAAAACCCAAAACCCCGCGAAATCCAATTTGTATGCCAGACCGGGCTCATTTTATAAATGGAAGCTCATCCTTTTTTTAATTTCAGGTTATTGCCATTCTCTGCTTCATTTTGGTGCTGGTTAGTGGAACGATAGCATTGGGCACGGATTCGGCGGTGTTCTATCGGCTAATAAATGCCGCGCCGTTTATGGAACATCCCAACAATAACACAGTGGCTTTGGATACCGGTCAGTTCTGAATAATACACATCGTTTGCTTGATATTCGAGTTTTCAAACGCATTAAGCATAATAATGAATACTGTTGTACCGATCCATAAGGTATTCATTCAAAACGTGTTTTCCGTTTGAATTTTGGTCATCGTGGCACTTTTCCGGATTCTGGAGCTCGTCTGTCAAGTTTCGGATCAATGCGAAAACTTTAGGAAGTGTAAAAGAGACCAAAATTGAAAATGTTTCGTTCACAGAGTTTTCTGAGAATTTCTAGTTTTTCCGATATTCGTCAATTTCTATAAGACACCTTTTTGTTCCGTTTTTCAACTCGAAAAGTGAAAAAAAAACATGTGCTTTTCGGGAATCGGAAAATAGCTGAAAACTGGGAACTTTCAAGAAATGTTGTGAATGCAAAGTTTTCAATCTATGTAGGATTGTTTTACACGTTCGAAAAATGTCAAAATTATCGGGAACTTGACATCCAAAGTAGCCTAAAATCGACTGAAAATACTTTTGGGCTGTCAATGTCCGGCACAGTAAATGAAGCCCTAATTTTTACAGGAACCATGGTTCGAATCTACTCTCTCATGATTGTCTACGCCATCTCCTTAGCTCTGGAGTTCTGGTTCATTGTTGTCATCTACAACTGCAACCGATACCTAGACGAGCGCAGTGACTACATGAAATACTGTCTAGCATTCAGCACACCCATGAAAACCCTCTCTGCCAGATAGACTCTCAAAATATAGATGTCAATTTTTCTAATCTTTACTTTCGCTTGGTACTTTCTTTTAGTGCTGAATTGTAGCCTATTTTTCACGGTTTATAAATGTAAATCTCGCTAATTTTTCTCTAGTGTTACGCTTGAAATTCCCTAATTTTTGTAACTGTGTCATTTTCACTAGCCAAAGTGTCTTCTTTCCCCATGGATACGTCTAACTGAGCATTTACCTCTCTAGCCTTTATTATTTTTCACTTGCTCAGAGTTTTTATTTGGAACTTGTTCTTTCACTTTTTCTCAATTAACAAAAATCTGTCATACTGTAGCATTGGAGTTGTGCCGATGTACATTGCTTTTGTGTTATATTATTTTTATTATTTAATTCAAGATTTAAGAAATTCAAGAAAAAAAAAACGATACAATCACAAATAACCATGCTTTTTTTAGAACACAATAACTGTTCAGATTATTGCGAAATGACCTGATCAATTATTGTTTTAACATTGATTAGTAAACATTGTCGAGATCAATTGGCACAATAAAAATTAAGTAAAACAAAAGTGTACTTCGTGTAGAACAATAATTGATTAGAAAGAAAATTCAGACATTTTAGGCTCCACCAAGATACCATGGCTTCCATTTTGCAGTCACTGCAGGCTGTGCAGGATACTGTACCACTGGTTGAGTAGTAGTTGTAGTTTGTGGAGGCCGATAAGTTATCTTGACAGGCTGTGGAGGAATCATTGTTGTTTTCGGAGCCATGGTTACTATTTCAGGCTGGTAGACAGCTGAAAATAACAATTTCTAGAAGATTTCCAGTTATGTGCTTCTCGAATACCTTGTGACGTTGCAAACATCTGCGAAATTGGTGACAACGCAGCGGCTGGTGTGTTATAGCTTTGTGTTCCAGGGAAGAGCTCCTTATCATAACTATTTTCCAGTAGAGCAGTGATTTGAGAGGGAAGATTTGGAGGAATCAAACTTTTCAAAATGTCAATGACCTGGAAAAAAAAGTTCGAAGTTTTAGAGCATTTATTTTAGAGGGATGCTGTACCTTGTGTCTTCTAGGTGTTGCTCCGTACTCAGTTGTTGTGAACAATGGATGTTGAGTTGTGAACACGAATTCGCCTGCAAAATGCACTTTTCAACATTCTCCGTTAGTTTTCCATACCCGATGTAGTTTTTTGCTTCCAGTGCTCTTTGTTATATTGCACTTTTTGCCCGTATCCACCTTTCTTCCAAATGTTCGACTTTTCTTGCTGCATTTCTTCTGGGTATGGAATGTTGTTGGTCAAGTTTGCCGCAAAAGTTGGTCGTTGCGGTCGCATGTAAACATTTGACTGGTCAGGTAGGGCAATGTAAATGTTCTCGGCGGTTGATGGAGGCGGTGGAGAGGTCAGAACCATTGGGTATTCTTGGATTTCAGTTTTCGATTTATGGGTCTAAAATACGTAGAATTTCATAAACATTTTCCGAAAAAAATAAGTGATTACCGGTTTTCGATAATGTGTTTTGATCTTCTTTTCTTTCAATGGCGAGATTTTTGGTTTTTCGGTAGTTGTAATAGTTTCTGAAAAAATCTGTTGTTATTGAGCTGTCATATGAGAAAATATGAAATTGTTCAAGCAGATCTAAAAAATATTGGTTATTACGCCTGTTCTCAGAAAAAAGTCAATTTCTCCGATGGAAGCTTACCCTATATGTACCCTTTGAGCTAATTATCTCGGTTCATATGAGAGTTAACAAAATTGATGAAATATTGATAATATTATGATGTATTGATAATATTATGATTCTAAAAAAACATAGATAATTGAGCTCAAAGTGTGCGCACAAAATGGTCAAATACAATAAAATACAAAAATTCTGGAATCAATTAAATAATTTCAAAAACCCTCCAAACCAGGAAATTTTCAAATCACCGTTTCTAACACTGCATACTACTGGATAGGATGGCTCAAATACTGTCGCTTGAAGCTCTTGGAACAACGCTGCCGCATCGGCACCACACTTTTCTGAAATTCAAAAACATAAAGAACTCCTGACACTTCCTATCTCACGATCTATATCAATCATTGTGCAAGTATTTTGTTCTGAAATCCAGGTTCGCATCATGCAGATGAAATCGGAGCCTCTCGAGTTGCATTCTTGTCTGGAACATCCTTCATATTCTAATTTTTGATTTTTGTTTCTTACTTGCATGACAAAACTTGTTTACCATAGTCATTGTCGTCCAACTGACATCCGGTAGTTGCTGGTAATGAAAGCACGCCGGATATGCATTTTTGGTGTTCGATAACTGACCTGAAGAAAGAAAAAATGTGGTGGTGATGTTGAAAAGCTCTTATTTATTCAATATCCTCTTCTCAATCTTTACTTTTACCTAGATAGGCACCAATTGAAAATAGGCGGAAGGTAATTTCACATTATTAAGTAAACACGTTTCGAATACAGTGTGCTTATTTGAATTGACACCTCTCAAGTGCTTGCGTTCGCCTGCTTTTCGAATCTTCTCTCCCACATTCATTCATGGTCATTTCCTGACCCCTCACAAAATGTTTTTGACCGTTGATGCCAGGCGGCAGCTAATTGGTTTGCGGCTAATTTGGGAAGAACAGGTGTTAACCGAACAAGGCGCGAAAACCGTTGTGCAAACGTTGCCGAACAGTTGTAATTCGCGGGTCACGTAAGCTGCATGGGGCGAACAATAAAAATAGAAAAAAAAACAAGAGGCAAACAACAAGAAACTGTTGGTTTCGATGGATACACAATTTATGAAAGGGCTCAATTGCAAAAGTTAGGACTTATGTCCGTCTCGGGAAGACAGGAGTATTGTTTCGTTTTGTCTTGGTGCAAACTGAGAACAGAGTGACGTGGACCGAAAATCGGAATTTTCAAAGAAAAGACTAAGAATTGAGTTTGAGAATTTCTCAGATAAAAAAGGTGAAGACTAGAAAAAACAGATAGTTTACTAACTGAGCCTGAGTAATTTACCGTATTTTTTTTAAATAGAAGCCCTTCCTAAACTTGCACTTTGAGCTAATTTATTTAGGGTTCTTGTGATTGATATCAAAAAGCGGTCAACCGAGAAAAAATTCGGACATGATGATAATCATTATCTCAGTTGACTATTTTTTGGTATCTTTCAGGGGACATGAAATATATGAGCTTAAATTTGACGTTTCCAAAGCTTCTATTGAAGTTTTTACGGTAGTTTAGCTTTCAAACACGAAAGAGAAAAATATCATGTTTCGATGCTTTAGAGCAGAAAATTAGCTCCGAAATTAGCTCCGAAAATAATAGAACTGGTTTGTCGAAACAAAATATCAACCATTTTTGTCAAAACTAAAAAAATCTCCGAGAAGACTTTCACTGTTCAACTGTGCCCAATCGTATTTTCAATTTCAGTTTGTAGTTTTGGGATTATTTTTCATCACGAGTATGCTAATTGAAAACATCACCTAGTAACAGACTACTGTACTACCAACAACTCACTTTTGTCTCTTCATGCTGAATGGTGAGCACAAATACATAATTGTTTTTGAAACTTCACTCAATATCCTCTTCTGTTTATCATCACCACATTCCAGAATTTTCTCTTGGAAACATGGAAGAGTGGATGAGTATACCCTGAAAAACAAATCCTTGAAAAAGCATCACAGTTCAAAACTCTTACTTGCAGGTATGAAGGAGTCGTGCTTCTGTGCCAATGTTAAAAATCAGACTCAAAATGTTTTTCTCAATTGGCACACGCTGCGCTTTCAATCTGAGCATGCATCCAAGAAACGAGTGATCAGGACATCGTCCATAAACTTGAGAAACTTCTGGAAGCGGTATTTTAAAAATGGCTTGTATATTTCCAAAACTTACCACCCAGAAAAAACAAAATGAAGATAATTTTCATGGTTTATTCTGGAAACAGAAGATCAGGACTAAAAAAGAGGCGATTAATGGAAAAAGGGTTTTTAGATTTGACACGGATAAATAGAAATCAAATCAAGACCGTATCTACAGAACGTGCTCACAGAGCCTCTTTTCTTGACACTTTCCAAATAAGAGCACGCCCTCTTTCTCACTAACCGTTGTTTTGCTCTCCTTTTCTGTCTCAACCCCAACCTCCTCCCGCCCGCACTTTTTCGTGCGCATTTTGGTAACGATACAACGCAAACTTTCTCCTTCCATCATTCATCACATTTCTTTAGCCACACTGGTCACTCTAGCCTTCCCAAACTCGTCAATCCACTCAGGATTTGATCGCGAGTTTAGATTAGAAAGAACAACAAGAGATTCGAGGGGTCAGGACTAGTGATAGATGTTCGTGGCGCTCTCCAGAGCTCGTGGTTTTTGAGGAAATGAACATATTTATCTTGTTCGAGGAGAAAGTGATTAAATGATACAGTTGTCTGCGATTGAAGTCTATTTCGGGAAAAGACAGATGATTTCTTCCTTTGGGGTGGTTGAAAAGTATCTGTTGCTAATTCAAAAAGTTTAATTTGAAAGAAACGAAGTCAGGGGCTTCGGAGGAAGGTATCCACCGAATCGTGAAGGTTATTGCTCAGAAAGCAAAAAATGATTTCTCAAAAAAAAAAAAAACCAAACACATTTATAGAGAACGCTACAGTAATCCATCGTATATACGACGACATTTTCAGATCCAGATGATATTTCCCTTTTGATTCCAAGACATTTGAAAGACGAGGATTTTCTGGATTTCTTTGTAATTGAAATATGACGACAACAACAAAAACGAGAATTTGCAGAAATGATTGGAATCTCTGAATTTGTGTTCGCTTCTTTAAATATTGGAACTTAGAACGAAAAAGGGTGTTATCAGAAATTTTTTTTTGGAACATTGTTTTGAAAGTCGAATTTCAGGAATTTTTCAGATGGTTCAGCCAGACACAGTAATCTCTAACTGCCTATCTGCCCCAATTGTTTTCCAGTCTCACGTCTTGTACATCATTTAGTCACATTGTAGTTACTGTATTGGCTTTAATAGAAGCCCATCCGATAGGTACCCTTTGAGATCAATTATTACGATGATGTCCACTGATAAATTGTTTTTCACAACATCACTAACATGTTATCTGTTTACCACATTTTTCATCTATTTTGGGGGAGCCAGAATAACGGAGCTTAGATTGCACATGGAGCTTATATTTAAGCAAGCATCTGAATCCAGAATATTCTCTACCCAAGAAACTTTAAAGTATGAATCTCAAGTTCGTTTGAGTGTACTACGGTAGCCCTGGGCTTCCCGATTCTGACCTACAACCCACTTCGAAAAATTCGAAATCTTAAAATTGTTTTACGAGAAACTGTAATTGGTTTTCAACCCTTTCTTGGAGTCATTTCCCATTTTACCCAGAAAGAGCAAGAAAATTGGCATCTGCGAATGACACCAATGCTAAAAATTTGACTAAACCCTTCAATTATCTTTTGACCCGCCCAATCTCCTCGAGAAACGAGATGATGTGTGCTCTCAGATTTTGCTTTCTTCATTTTCACATTTTCGACTCTTTTCGACAAAAGCCTCCTAATTCATCTCCTCATTGGGCTGCTTGTTTTTTTTCGAAGTTGAAGTTTTTGAGAGAAGTCCGCAAAGTGTTTTCCATCCTAATTGTGCACATTTCAACAAGGTAGATTCCTAGAAAAAGCAAATCAAAAAATTTCAAACTTGCAGAAGCTAACTATTATCTAAAACTTCTTCCCATCGGACCATATGTTGCAATATATTTGGAAACTTATTCAGGACGCCCTCAATCGGTTCGACAGATTTGATTGCAAACCAGTGAGTCTAAAAGTTGAATTCTGATCACAATTGGGTCTCAGAGGGCTTTGTAACCTCAATTAGTGAAAAAAATGAGTTTTTAGTCTATACTGGCTTCTAACTTTTTTAAAATTTTGTTTTTTTATTTCCAGTCTTATAATTTTTGTGAACGTTGGAACTTCTCCCATAGGAAAATGGTCAAATCAAAAAATTAAAGACTCACGCAACCTTTGACGCAAACCCATTACTCCCCCAAATCCCTTTTTTTGATATGCTGATTACTCTATCACTTCCCCACAAATTTCCTTCAAACTTTTCAGTTTAGATCTCGTTGAACCCATTTTCATCTTTCAAATTCATTTTTCCTGTTTCCATCTTTCAAAACAAAACAAAATGAGCATGACGTGGCAATGGTAAAAAGAAAATGAAGAGAATTTATATGGAGAACACACATTTTTCTCTGCCAGTGCACGGAGACAAGAAAAAAAGGCGTTTCGGTCATGGTGACGAAGAAAAATGAATTGAACGTATTTATTAAGCTAGGAAAACTCTCCGGACAGCATTCGTACAACGGCTACTGTGCATGCATGATTTTTTGTTTATATTCTTTAGGGTTTTGTTTTTCACACCTACTATTTTTTGTCTCAAATTGATATCATAATTCATATCACTTTGCAGATGGGCTTCAAACTTCTCACGTTCTTCTTCTTTTTCCTGGTAAGTAACTGATCTGTAATCATATCGATTTTTTTTTAACTTCAACCATTAATTCTTCAGTTGGCCTCATTTTTCACATAGAGCAATGGGAAAATGGGAAAGTGACTGTAGTGCTAACTTTCTGAGAATTCAAAATCTTCACCGCCAAAACAGTTTCAAGAATTTGTCAGGGAAATGATGATCGAATAAAATAACTAAAATGGGAGTTCTTTCATCAAGTTGTGAAAGTTTTCCAGATGCCGGAAAACAGCTTAATAATAAACCGAACGATGAATACACTTGGAATGTGTTCAGAAAAAACAATCCTTATAGATCGATCAAACATTTTGATTTTGTTCAAAGTTTCAGGAAGTTTTCATATTTTCCGTCCAAAAACAGTGAAGACATTAATTTCATTGAGCAATGAAAACTGTCCTCTACTGAAAATTCCTGCTATGGGACATTTTGTAGCTACATAAATCGTTTTAATTCCCGACGTTTCGTACCTAAACATTTCGGAATTTAAACGTTTTGCATCCGCTATTGTTTCGTGTCGAAAAAACCAAGTTTCAAACTGTTTTGGTATTTTCTTGTAGTTTTTTTTTGTAATATTTCATTTTTCATTCGTCTTAACTGCGAAATTTCTAGCTGCAAAACACGCGGCTAAAAAACGGTCCCAAAAATTTCTAATATGAGGCATGTAAAAATTTGGCTTTTCAATATAGTTTCTATCAACACTGAGAATTTTTTGTTTTAAATGTCGCTTGGTAATGATCTCGTTTCAGTCTAAATTCATACTAATACATCTATATTTTCAGTTCTTGGCTCGCCCAGAAGCTACCTACAAGACTAATGTCGTCGTGCTCACCTATGTGGCCATGAAGCTCCAGTGAGTCGGCTTTCACCTATCTAATCATTGTTTTCAATTATTCAGAAAGCTGATCTGGATGACCTACAAAGCTTGCAAAAACCATCAAGAGATCCACTATTACATAGCACCAGGACAAGCTTTTGGAGAGCTCCCATCCCAAACGTACCGCTCATTTCGATTTGCTTTGGACTTCATACTCATAGTGGTGGTAAGTTAATAGCCATGAATGTCTTACGTGTCTCAATCACCCATTTTCAGTACTCTCGCTTCATTGCTCACTTCTGTACCACAACTGAAACTCGTAACACCGTTGCAGCATACACTGTGGTGTAAGAGAAACAATACATCGGTTTTCAAAGAGATTCTTTTTTCAGCTTCACATTCCTGCACTCCTGGGAGCACCTACTTTACGGAATCTACGGATACGACATTGTTCGCAACAATAACCTGGCCTAAACTAGCCATTCCAATGATCACAAACCGATATAATTCTCGAATTATCAATTGTTCGCGTTTATTTTTCCATATTTTCCTGCACACATGTCTCTTTTTCATTTCGAAAAATTCGACGCAATGGATTCCCAATTTTTCAAAATGTTGTCAAAGTATTTCCGTTTAATCCGTTTCATTGTACCTGAAAGATCCAAAAATCTACAGTGAAATTCTCGAAATTCGGTCTGTTCTTCCTAATTTATTGTATTGTATTCCTAATCTCTTTTTTCTTCTCTCTATTTCATTTGCCCTTTGCCCTTGAGGCCCTCTTGTTTTTCTTGTCTGTGCGTTGTGTGCGCGCGCGCACCGGACGCACGTCAACTACACGCGTTTTGCGTCAACCGCCCCGGTTGACCCCTTTCTCGGTTTTCAGTGCGATTTGCATATTTGTCATATTTATTGTCATGTTGGAGCAGTTTTTTTCTTCATTTCTCTTAATTTTTCTCAAATTTTCTAATAAAATAATATATTCCCGTGATATTTGAGCTTGTTTGCAGTAGCTATGACCCAAACATAACTTTTAACCGATTAAAAACACGCCACCACCAAATATTTATTGCATTTTGATACAGCAATCATCCAAGTAAACACATGTCGACTTCGCAATCGCCTACCTTTTGTTTTCATTTCTTTTGAAAACGTTTCTGTTCGCCTCTCTCACTTACTTTTGTTACACAAAATACCCAAGTCATTTTTTCTCACATTTTTTTTCTCTCTGCGACTTTGTGTCATTTGAAGAAGTCACTTTGTGGCTCTTCTTTTTACTTCTAGAAAGCTTCTTCTGAGAAAAAAAAATGGTGAGTAGGTAATGTAATTAGTTAATTTTAGTTCCTTAACTAGCAGAAAAAGCAGGCCTCCTCCCCTCTAATACTTGCATACAGGTCGCATTATCGATTTTCTCCCGTCTTCTCATTACTCCTGTACTGTTTTACATTGAATGATTACAGATGGGAAACCTATTTTCTCGCACCAAATCACCAGCCACTGAGCTTGAGCGTGTAGCTCTCTCAATTGAGGACTTCAAAAAGCGACTTCAAACTATTTCAGCGGTAAGCTCGTTTCGAAAGAAACAAGAAAAATCAACGTAATTTTTTTCCAGAGCAACTCATCGACCCTTTACTACTACTACATGAGCATCATCATCATTCTGAGCATTGCGATGGCTCACACGTGGCTCCGTTTCGACGATCCGACAAAGACCTACGTGGCGTGTGCACTTGTTTTTGGAGCGACTGTCATCGTTCTCACCGGCCGGTACATCATCAACTGCTTCTTCGCGTGGCGCACGAATCGAACTACACAAAAGTTGGAAAACGCGATTACACAGAAGACAGTTTTGCTGGATCTGGTCAAAGAGACTCTCAAGTTTAAGGTATGAATTTTCTAGAAAAAAAATGTTTATGGACCTTTCTCGGCCTGCAAATTTTGCTGTGGCGGAAAATGTTTTGCTAATCCTTCTTTCAAAAACGTGATTTGTTTAAAATAAAATTTTTTAGGAAGCCAAAGAAATTCTGGACCGCTACGAGGAGAAAACCGAGGCCGGCAACACTCCAACGGAAAACAGCAAGCTGATTCACCAACAGAAACAACAGAATGAGACTCTTGTTTCAAAAACAATAGTGAAACCAGATCAGAAACGTGTGGAGACTCCAGTTGCCCAGAAACCAGCGCCTTCCAAACCGGGAATCGCATTTGACTCGGTGAGTATCCAGGAAATGTAAATTTAAATCGGGTCGAAAACATTCATGCAGGCCACCCGGGTTAGAACGAGTATCTTATTTTTGGGAAACTCGGTTTAAAGAATTATCGAAATGAATTAATTGGAAAATTACTTCCCGGGTTGTTGTGATAATCCACACTCGCAATACTCTGCTGTCGACTTGTTACTTCTGGGAAAAACTTGTAACTTCTGAGCAGAAAAGGGTTAGTTCGGTTTTTGAACAAATATTGGCTAGATTCCGGTCGAAACTTACCCGAAAAAAAGCTGTGTTGCGGGCCATGGTCAGATTTCTACATAAGTTTTTCTAAGTTCGGTTGGCTTCAGTAGCTATCTAACCTGGAATCTGACCAACCTCCGACCAGAAGTTGCTTGCGGCGCACAATTAATTTCAAATTTCGTAAAGTCAATTAAGCCCAAGCCTTGGTTGAAAAAAAAAAAACTAAAATCTGGATTGACCCGAAATGTGAAATGTTTTCTCGAGAAAAACTTTCGAGCGGCGGAGTTTACATTTGAGAAAAGTTATGAAACTCTCCTTGAGCGTTCTAGAACGAACTCTAGGCGGTCCGAAAGAAATTTTTTCGGCGACTTCAGCTTCTAAAATCGAGAAAATTCCAAGTCTCCCCATTCTGAAACAATTTCATACAGCTCTGCCCAAGTATCGAGTTTTTAGCTCCCTGAAAAGTTGAAGACGAAACATTCTTCGTACTCATTGACGACTTCTGTCTGACTAGGAACAAAAAACCTGACCAGTTTTATTGGCCCATAAAAAGGCAACATGCAAAGTTTCCACTTTTCTTCGTTGCAAAAAATACTTGAAGTCTCGTGGAAAAAGAACTTGCAGCAATAGTAGTCTCATATATGTTGAATTCACTTGAAAGATCAAGAGCTTCAAATGCTTGCGAAAAGGCATTTCAAGTTCTCAGAATTGGCTGCAAAAGTTTCCCGCCAAAGTTTGAGTGCTTCATCCGGATAATACAATACAATTATCTTCATGTTTTCAGATGAACATGACTCCATACCAACAACGGAATTCAAACGCCACTCCAGTTCGTCCATTCCTTCGTCAGTCCACCGCTCTCGACCGAATCCTGGACTACTTCATGTCGGACGGACCCAATTGCAGGTCAGATGACATTTCATGAATAATATGCACTACTTTTCCATTTCTATTCTTGTCTTCGTCGTCATGACACGGCTCCTAATGATACTCATTTTTCAGAAACGCTTTGATCTGCTCCATCTGTCATACACACAATGGAATGTCAGTGCCAGCGGAATATCCATTCATCTCCTTCCGTTGCTTCGAATGCGGCCATCTGAATGCGGCGAAGAAAATGGGGTAGGGTCTTTCTTTCCCTGTTTTTTAAGTCTGCCAGCAAAAGAAGTTCCAAACAGGAAACGATTTATTTTCAGACCACATCTTCCAATAACCCGTCCACCAATGGGTCCAAAAGGCATTCAACACAATGGCAGAGTCGGACCAGTTCCACCAAAAAATCAACAACCCATCGTGCCAATGGAGAATCCGAATCCGTCGACCGACTTGACACCATCCGCCAGTCAACATGGATCTGACTCCGAGCCAGAAAAGAGCGCCGACGAGACTGCCGCTGTTGTTGAAAAATCTTAAAATATGTGATCCTTGTCATTTTAAACGAATTAGTCTATTTCGTCTACCGGGTACTTTTATCTTACACACATTATTTATTTTTACTGCGTTTGTTTTTCTTTAATTATGTGTTTTAAGTCATTTCTTCTAAGTTCATCTTACTAGGTTCCAGTCTGGGTTTCCCTCCATTTTCATTTCATGCCACTCTTCCAATCTTATTAGTTCAGAATCTATACTTCTTCGAACTCGTCTCTCAGAACCTCTGGTATTTGTATTTATTGTTGTGAATATTAAATTTATAATTTCCCTCGCCAGATTCTAAAAGTTCTTCTCTTTTCTCAAATGAACTTTTCACCTCAAGTATCTGAAAATCGTAGAATGAGAAAGAAAAAGAACATAACAACAAATCAGTTTTTATTTTCAGCGGCTGCTATCACAATTCATTACGAAATTGACATAGAGTGTGTGGGGGGAAGAGACAGAGAATGAGAGAACATTTGTGACAATTTATATATTTGGGCTCCTTCAGAAGGTGTTCAGCCAGCTGCTCTATTTTCTTCCGAATCGAATGAACTCGAACTTGTTGCGTCGCTTCTCCGCCATCTTCAGCTGTTGGCTGCCCTCCTGTAGAGCTTCCAATTCAGCCAGAGCGTTCAGGAGTTGATTGCTGATCTGAAAGTTGTCGATGAGTTTTAAGAATTTCGGAGGAATTACAGTACCTTGTTCAAGCTCTCGTGGCTAGCGTCTCCATCGTACATGGCAGCTGGAAGTACTTCCGGCGATCCTTTGGCTGAAATTAGAAAACATATGAAAGATACCATCTTAGTGTTCCCTTCTGGCCCATAAGATGCAAAACCACTGAAAGAAAATAGGGTGGACTCCCAACTAATATTCGTCTTTTTGTGTTCTGGATCCTTGTTGTTTTTCAGAAACATAGGCTTACTCTTCTTTTCAACTAGAGATTATTGTCCAGCAGAGCCTCCTAATTTTTTTTCAAACGATCTAGATGACACGCAAATTTGTGCAAAAACAGGAAGAAAATATGGTGTAATTATGCATGTTGAATGAAAAACTAGCTGTGACAAAATGATGAATTAGAATTTTTAGGAAGGTGGTGAATCTTGTTGGACCCCTCTGATAATTATTCAGACGCATAGTCAGGAAGTGTTCAGGAGGAAGGAAAAGACATGTTGTTTAAGTTTTCGCCAATGAGTCACAAAATTCCTTTGTTGTAGAGAAAATAATTTGGAAATATTTGGTTTTGACAGCAAGGAGAAGAAGATACTCCTACGCTTTTCTCACTAATTGAGTTGGGGGAATAAATTGTTTTTCACAGATTTCTACCCATTTGGCTTACCTTTCTGTGCAACTGATGTTGCGATGAGGCACAGCAAAAGGGCAAGAACGAGTTGGGAATTCATGTTGAGCCGAAAGTTCAGCTAGTGTTTGTGCGGCGCAAAATAATATGGCCGATCTGAATTGGCGAGCTCGGGAGACATCCGAGTAGGCGGGGCCGCGCGGCGGACCGCCCACTTTTGGAGACGAAATTATGTTGAAGAAGAGCTAGAGAAAAACCGAGAGCAAGGGAACAAATAAAGAGAAAAAAGTGAAATCATGTGTCTTTTCGGGAGAAGATTGATGGTAGACAATGGTAGAAAATTGGGCATCCTTCTTGAAATGTCCGTACAACTCGTCATCGCTTTCCGTCGCGGTCCTCTGAATCCTCTTCTTCTTTTCCTTTTTGAAATTTCTGATTGTAGAGGGATAGTGGATTCCGGAAGAAGGCGTCGAAGAAAAAGTGATGTTAGTGTAACACGCACAAAAGGCGCAAATTGGAAGAAAAAACGACAGTGGGGGGTCCTTGGCGAAAAATGGGGCGAGACTTTTCACCCCCGTCGTAATTCTGTACAAAAACATGTTGAAAGAGAGATATTTGGAAATATTTGAATTCAAAATGAGGATAAAACCGGAACCATGACGAATTCTGAAGCTAAAACGGAATTCACTTGAGGGGAGGTCGAAGTTTGCTGATCCACCAATTAGCTCTATTCAGGACTTGCTTTGTACTGATCTTTCCACTTCCAAGTTTCAAAGTACAAACTGTTTCAAGAACTGTTACAAAGCCAGAAAGTTATAGTTCGTCAGAATAATGTTTGGAATTCCATTCCGAAATTAGCTTCACCCACACGTGTCTGTCTCCCGAAAAAAGTCATAAGTTTTGAACATAAAAACTCTCTCTCCCAAGAAAGGAGCCCGAGACATTTTTATTTGTCGGACTGCGCATCTCTTGATTAAAAACAAAACAGTTGTTGGGAAACAGATAAGAATCAGAGTTTAACTACTGGTTCTTGAAACTTTTCCTTAAAAACATCAACATTATTGCTCATGGCTTCTTTGGGTGGACAAAGATTTATTGTTATATTTTTCGGGCGACATACTTAGAAATTTTGTTGCAAAGCCTTGGAAATATATCGGGTTATATGCAAGAATCTAAAAACATCTGGGATCCAAAGTTTTCTCACGAATTCCTAATATAAAACTTGGAAACAGAACACACGCATCAAAATTAGCATATGACTAGTCTCTTAATCTGATAAGGATTTTATGTTTTTATTAACAAAATGTTGTTTTCCAAATCTTACGAGTTTTTATCAACTCCGAATTGCTCAGCAGTGAATTATGTTCTACTGTTTTCAAGATTCAGATTCTGAATACAAGAGCGGAATGGGAAAAATTTCTGGAAAAGATCAAGGAATCGACAGTAATCTATGTTGAAATCACATTTTTATTCATTTTATGTTCCTCCAACAGAAAGCTTGAATATTTCCAATTTGATGTGAGCATTACTTTTTAGAGCATGAACCATATCAATCTAATAGCTTTATTGGAAAATCAGCCTATTTTGATGAAGATTCATTCAATTCGCATTGAAAATGTGAAAATTCTATTATTAGGTTGGCACATAAGTTTCTTTCGATTTTGACAAAATTTTTGATCGAGTTTTTCTCAAAGCGTAGGGGGCTAGATCAATGAAAGTAGGTTCATAAACATCAATTATTGTCTGACAACGCGTAGATAATTTCTTGACTCTATCGGCCCAGAGCGACGAGCGCAATGATCGAAAAAGTGGGACCACTCCTGTTTTGTGTCATCTTTTCAATTGAAATCGTTTCTATCAAGATGACGTTTAGGAGCTCCAAAATACTATTTTTCCTACAGCGCAAGGTCCGGTAAACACGATGAGTGCAAAAGAATAGTTCAGCAAAACGACACGAATTTATGGCTGACCCCTCTATTCACTATCGATCTCGCATTGTCGCACTGGAAGCATACCCATTTTTACGGGTAATTTTGGTTCCGGGATGTCCAGAGCTAGCTCTTCTTTGTCAATCAACTGACCCTTCCGCACATTGATAGAGTGACTTACCCACTTATCATCTACAGTAATGAGATCCCCCACCTAACTGAACCTGCGAAGAATTGATAGGAGAAACATGCTCATGCCCACATGGAAATCCATATCGCAGTCCATCAAAGCATTGGGTACTAATTGACCCAGTTTTTGAAGTTGACAAGAGGCTTCAATCTGGTCACAATACTTGGTTGACTGACGGATAATGCCTTTGACATTTTACAAGTTGTTTGAACCGGATCGGTCGCAATAGGATTCTTGAAGAGGACCAAGTCTAACTTTCGGACCGATCTTCGTCTTCCGATTCTAAATTTTTGACTTCAAATCGATCGGTTCACTGCTGAATGGTAGAGACAGTAGGAGATCCTTCTTTATCTATTTCTTTCAATTTCAAGTGAATATCATCACTTTTCAAAACAGGAAGAAATTAAAATTAAATCACATTTCGAAAGTGTGGACGGTTAGGAACGAAAGTAAGAGGCATGCTCGCGAACGGCGTGCAGGAGGAATGAGGCAAAAAAGTTTTTAACAAGTCCGTGAGATACTCTATCCAACAAAAATACATTCGCCAAGAAAAACAATCTCACTGATGAGATATGATTTCTCAAAGTTGAGTTTTGAAAATCGAAAGAAACTTATGTGCCAACCTAATAAAATTCAAGAGCACTTCCCGTTTACTCAATTTGAAAATAATCATCCCATTTCAGGTTTTTTAACATTCCAACAGTAGATGAAAAAGGAGACTTGTCTCAAATTGTAGTGATTTTATGTTGGCTTTAAAAATCGTATCCACTATTACGTGTTATTATAAGTATTTACGGTTTTTCGTATTATTTGGATCATCACGTCATTTTTTTTTTGAAATTGATATTTTCAGAAAAATTTCAAATCATACAAATGTCAGAATTGGTTATCCAAATGGCTTTCAAATCAGAATCGTCATTTGATAGTATTTCGAATTTTTATGAAATCACTATCTGTGTCAAGCTTCAATATGAATTTACGTTCGTTTCACTTGCTATACGAATTCCTCGTTTTGACATTTTAGTTTTTCTATGATGCTCTTTGCCGAAAAAAATGAAACGTAGTACTGTCCTCGTGACATGAAAAAACTAGAGGGGGTGGTTTTCGATATTCAGTGAAAAAAGTACCCATTGAAACGAGCCATCTGGGAGTGATGCTGTCCGATAAAAGAAGTATCATTACGAATGTAGTTCCTACGCGCTATGGCTTTTTACAAGTTTCCGACGGGCTCAATTCAAATGTGAAGTTTTCGTTTGTGGAATGCATCAGATGGTTTAAGAGAGTTTCAACTGAAAAACAAACATCAGAATGGGTGGTTTGAATGGGACACTCGACTGACATCATGATGGTTTTTTCTGGTATATATGGGTTGCGTCGAAAACAATGAATTTGAAAGTTCGAATGTACAAATGTAGAAAATGTTGGGGGACATGAATAAAATAATTTTCTTGAAATTTTGTTAAAATTTTCATCTTGAGGGAACAAAAGTGTGAGGAGCGCATTTACGGTGGCGACGATCACCCGATTACATACCGTAAACGCTCTAATCTATATTATCCCACACTTGAACGTTAAGGAGATATATATTATTTCTTTGTTTCAGGGATATAAAAATATTTCAACCTGTAATAGAAGGGACCGACACTCAGAAGTTTGAGCTTAATTAGCTCAATTCTTTTGTGAGTTATCAAAAATATGTTCACTGATAAATTTTTAATAACAATATCAGAAAAGATTTTCCAGCTGACACATAAAAAAAGCTCAAACTTGACAATAGGGGATGTTTTATCACACATTTTACGTGTGGTGTCACAGTACGACATTACAACAAAAATCATGAAATAATTTAAAAAAATTTCCTACCTCTCTGAACATAAAACTCCGAAATCCAGGGATGAAGAACTCAAGAACGAACAGTCATTAACATGGCAAAGAAAATTTTTAGAACGCGAAGTTTTTATGTTACCGAACCATCTTCCAGATTCATCATAGTCAATCAACCAATTTCGGTAGACTTTTTCGGTGAAGCAAAGACGGGCAGGAGTTTTATGTCAAACGGAACTTGAAGTCTCATTTATCTTTGAGTGGAATTTATCTTTTTGAAATATGGTATACGGAAAATCTATTGGTTTCCTAAGAAATCAAAATTCAAATTGAAATAATTTAAGTAAAAGGAATCGCAAAGTAGTTATCTCAGAAAAATTTCCAGATAATTTCAGCAACATTTGTTAGTTTGATTTTAGGAATGGATCTATCCGAAATTTGAATCTATTCAAATTCATTATCATAATGACATTATCACACATATGTTATTTGTGTTTTTCTATTATTCCATTTTGTATACTTCCTAGCTAGGTGTTCAACTATATTGGATAGCATACCGCCTCGCAGACAAGACCTCATTTCTCTGTTTGGTTGTAACAATGTCGCATCTATATATCACCACTTGTTGCGTTCAAAACTTGCAATAATTGTCTATGTTATCAGTTTGACACCATTTATTACAACTATTACAACCGAAGTCTCATCAAACTGACTCGTGTTCGAATTTTTTCCTCTTTTTTGTTAAACGAGAATTGAGGTTCGCAGTTTTTAATTGATCTCTAAGTGAAACTGTTGAATATGCTGTGTAGCAAATTTTTTTTTCTTTGTGTTGTTCAATTCCAATCATATCTGATCAAAAATTTTAGGGACCGAATTTCGTTTTTTTTTTGTTTCGGTGTATTACTGAATATGCAATTAAAGAAAACTTCAGACATTCGAAAATTTTCTGAAAACGTTCGAAAAAATCCGAAAACTTTAACAAAAGAGAACCTTTTTTGGATTTCCTTTGTCAAAATTCCCTTTATAAATTTGTATTTCGATTTTTGGCTGCAGGAAGTTTTGTAGCGCGACGTTTCGCAGCTGATGTGAGTCGTTTTGCAGCTAGGACGTTTTGCAACCGCTTTTGCTAAAAATCGAGAAATGTTAGGTTTGAAGGTTATTTTTCTGGTACTTTCTTGCTTCGTTATCTGTGATTTCTTATTCTCAACAGTGTATATCAGAAAAGGATACTTTCAACCTAACATTCCTTGATTTTAAGCAAAAGCGGCTGCGGAACGTCTTAAATTTAGTTGCGACACGGCTCAGCTGCAAAATGTCGCGCTACAAAACGTCCCGGAGCCAGATTTTTCTCTATCTTAAAACTGACAAGATTTCTTTTCCGTTTTTTTGGGATCGAAAAACCGAGATTTCAAGTTTTAGGAGGGCGTTTTTGCTCAGCTATGATTCCAGTTACTTCATTCGGTTGATTTCACAAAGCCCCAACTCAACCCTCCAATCTCACTTATAGGCTTTTACTCAAATTAACTTCAACATTCCTTTTCCGTGTCTCATGACTTTTCGCTCGTGAGAAATCTGAGTCTTTTTCTTTTAAAGAGAAGAAGAGGTCTGTCTCTTGCCTTGTTTCGACTCTGTTACTCTTCTTCAAAAGAGTATCTCCACTTCTCTTAGTGTCTTTGGTAGAGTGGCACTGAAAAGACTCACACCTTCAAATAATTTTTTTCATTTTCATATTGTACCTTTCAGCGCCAAACGGCTTGGTTGTCATAGTGATTCTGACTACCTGTCTGTTGTCTATTTCTTACTCATGAACGTTATTACTATTTTTTGAAGCTATGTTCAACTCCAGAAGTCTTCATTCAATGAATCCAAATGTCCGACAAGTGAGTTTCAGATAATTTTGAAAGAACTTTGCATGAACAAAAGAAAATTGTGATTTTCAAAGTAAATAAGGTAGCTACACATTTGAACTGTGAGAGTTTTGTTCAGCGGAGCGCGGCGCCTTTTATTATTTTCAACTTACTCTATTCTTTTGTCTTTTTTTCGTAATTCGATAAGGTTCCAAAGCAAAACAACAAAAACTAATACAAAAATCACAATAAAAAATAACCTCGATTTAAGATTATCAAGTTTTACATAACCGCACAATACTTTTCCAATTTTCTAGGTAAAAGAGACTGCCAAACGTCAACTGCATAATGTGAAAATTGGAATCAATGACCTCAAAATTCTCCATCTTGATGATTACATTCGCGAAGCTTTGCTAGATCCAATTTACGGTTTTTCGACAAGTAAATGGTTTTTGCGGTGAGCACGATTTCAATTTTATTAAAGAAAAGGAATTTTGAGAAAGGACAGCGTGCCGGATAATTGTAAAGAGGAAATAACAAAATTGGTGAAGGCTCATATTTTCGAGGAAGATGGAAGTGTTATTCGCAAAGTGAGTACAAAAAAGCAATTGTTTTGGTTTATCTTTATTTTCAGGCAATATGCACAATTTTAGGTTTATATGAAGATGACCAACGTTTAAGCGTATTGGTAACTTCGAAGTTTTGTTTGAATAAAAATTTGAAATTTTACAGGTTGAAAATTACATGCAACTTTTCGATGTCAAATCTGGCTTCACAGCTGCTCCGTGTCACCAGTTTTCCACTGAACAACATGTTGGATTGAAATTGATTGCAACTAAAAAATGGTGAGTAAGTGGTTTTATTTAACTGGCTGCAATAGGATTTAGGGAGAAAGATGAGATTCTGAATTCACACAACTTCAATGTCCTATTCGATACTATTCCTCTACATCTCAACGAGTACTCCGTATCAAAACCATCAGTTGGGTAAGATTTCTCGAGTTTTCGAAAACATTCAAAAACACAAATTAGGCAAAAAGAGCACATTTGGTTAGGACCCAGTTCAATCGTAAATCACAGCTGTGAACCCAATACAGTCTACGAACACTACGAAAAGAAAACGTTGCTAAAAGTCATCAAGCCAATTGAAATTGGTGAGGAGATCACCGTGAACTACAGTAGGAAATATTTTTTCAAGTGCGAATGCGACACATGCAAGTGAGTTTGACTTTTTTTTAATGAATTTCACATTTTGTCAAAATTTCGTACAGAAAAGGACCAGAAGAATCAACCGTGAAAAGAAAACGAGGAGACTCTACCATTTCTTCTAAAAATCTGATCATGAGAAAAACGCGAGCTTCGAATACTAGGTGAGGTGCAGAATTAGTATTTGGTTCCACCGAAATATATTCTAGATGGAGCCAAGAAGATAGTGACAAGGAACTGGCAAAGACATACGCATTATACCAGAAAAGTAAGAGATTTGAAATCAGTGTTTTCAAGTAACAACGAATTTCAGTGTTTGACTCTGTCGATTATCCACCTGAATTGAAGGAAAGTGCCGAGTCTGCAGAACACTGTTTCACTCAACGATTTTTGGTATGCTTTATTATTATGTAAATCAAAACAATTGATAAAATTTAGATGATTGAAACGCCGCAAATGGACCAACATTTGAGAACTTTTGCTAAAGAAACGAAAGATATGGTTCATCGAGTGCAAGTCAGTCGGAACTTGCTTTCCAAGGACAAGCTCAATGAAAACCTAACAATAAGTTGTTGGAAAAATGCTGAAAAACTAATTCAAATCGGGACGGCTTTCATGTCAAGTCCTGAAAAATTGGAAGCCAATGATGTAGACGACTTGAAAAGTATGGCAAAGTTTATAGAAGATCTCATCAAGCATCAGGAATCGTTGAAAGAAATTCGAAACAGAAAGTTGGAGGAAGAAGAACTGATCCGGAGAAAGGAGGAAGTGAGAGAGCACTTTTTGGGAACAGAGGAAACACAGAAAAATTCACCCCAGGATCGAGTTGCAAACCTCGTTATGCAACGAGCTATCTCACAACTATCACCTCAGCTTCGTCCGATAATCACTCGAATTTTTGATGGTCCCACACAACAAACTGCGGTTTCAAATGGAGAGACATCGAGAAAAAGAAAATCGTCAAATAGAAGAAAAAGAACAGCAAAACGAGAAAAGTCACCAACAGGAACACCGGAAATATCTGATGTTTTTCTACGGATCCATTACACAAATCGTCCGATTCAAACTCTTCATGTCAAAAAGATTGGTGACGACGGTCAACAAAATGGTCTCAATAGTCGTAAGAGATGGGTACTGTGTTCCAATGAATTTGACTTTTTTAGAAAACCAGCAAAAATTGGAGGAAGTCGTCAATTTCTTTCTCATGAATCCTACAGTTACACAGTAACCGGAAGTTAAAAACCTTTCTATTATATTTTCTATTCCCTAATTGATATTGTTTGATTCTACCCGTCCAATATGTGTTTTAATTATCTTTCATTTTTAAGTGCCCCTTTGTACATTGTTTGGAATTTTTTCCAACAAGAAATTTATTCAAGCCATATTTTCAAGCTGACAAGGGAACCTTTTAAGTGAAGGTAGGGGTTGGCTGAAACCACCTACATAGATCGAAAGAGCATAGTCGAAAACCTATAAATCAGTTTTCAAAGTCTGCTTACGAGACCTCTGAAGTGCTGAAATTTCAGTTTCTGTGCTGGATCTCAGGATCGCACCCTTTGCCCTGGTGACTCACACACTTTTCAATATGTTTTTTTCTTTTCTAAAAGCATTCCTATCTATCCCCCGCATCATATTGTTTTCTTATCAAACTCCTCCCCTTCTTTTATTGTATTTAATGCTTTCTGAGTTTGTGTATTTTTGTGTGTCCAACAATAAAGATGTAACCAAAATATGGTGCATCGACCGGGAATCGAACCCGGGCCGCCCGCGTGGCAGGCGAGCATTCTACCACTGAACCACCGAATATGGTGCATCGACAACTTCAAGAAGTCGGACTGCGACCCGCGTGGCCCTGGATCGTGAGCACAACTGCTCATTCAGGATGGCGAGCACCGATGGACACCACCAAATGGAAGATGAATGGAGAAGATCGGCACACCTGCCAACGAATCCAAGATGTAGCTGAACTGACCAAAAGGAAGCTTCAAGTCAACGTGAAGAGCGGACTGGACAAAGGATGTTCCAGTGTCAGGACAAGAGTCTACTGGCTGACAAAGAAGCAAGAGGTCAGTTCTGTGTTCGGTAGGAGAAAGGATCTCCAGGGACCGTTACCCAGCAAAAAGGAGCGGACAGACACAGCATCACAGGACAGTGTTTTACGACGGATTTCAATGAAGCAGGTATCAAGCCGAACAACATTGGACTATTCATCAGAGAATTCTTGGGAATTCTCACACCAGACGCACAAGACGTCATGACGAGACGGTTTTCTCGAAGGACACGATCTGTGCACTCACAAGGTCTGAAATGGACAACTCCATTAGCAGACAATTCAAGGAGATTGTTAACTGGACATCACCAGTACCAGACATCATTATCAGAAGACGCTCCTCTCCAATTTGCCGCCGGGAGCCTCTCTCTGTTGAGAGATTTCTGAAAGGACTCTTCACTCTCATGCAGAGAGCTTTTCGAACAACTTTGAAACGTTACATCAACAACTTGATGTGGATCAGCGAAGAACATTAATTGTTGTATGATTGATCCCCCCCCCAATTACTTCCAGGCCGGGAGTGTGCTGGATCTCAGGATCGCACCCTTTGCCCTGGTGACTCACACACTTTTCAATATGTTTTTTTCTTTTCTAAAAGCATTCCTATCTATCCCCCGCATCATATTGTTTTCTTATCAAACTCCTCCCCTTCTTTTATTGTATTTAATGCTTTCTGAGTTTGTGTATTTTTGTGTGTCCAACAATAAAGATGTAACCAAAATAGTTTCAGTGCCAAAAAATACCAAAAAAGTACCAAAAAAACACTTTTTCAGTGAAACATAGGCAATTTTCAAATGTGATTTTCTCCAGTTTTAGGAGGTTTTAGAACTTGAAATTTTTTGTGTTATACTTGAAATGAGTTGAAATTTTATATTTCAACATTTTTTCCAAAAATTTTTTTTTCAGAAAAGTTTTGGAAATTTTCAAAATTTGCTTACACTTTGGGTGTGTCCAAGTTTCCACTTTCGAGCATTTTTTTGGAAAAAAATGTTGAAATATAAAATTTCAACTCATTTCAAGTATAACACAAAAAATTTCAAGTTCTAAAACCTCCTAAAACTGGAGAAAATCACATTTGTAAATTGCCTATGTTTCACTGAAAAAGTGTTTTTTTGGTACTTTTTTGGTATTTTTTGGCATTGAAACTGAAATTTCAGCCCTTCAGAGGTCTCGTAAGCAGACTTTGAAAACAGATTTTTAGGTTTTCGACTATGCTCTTTCGATCTATGTAGGTGGTTTCAGCCAACTCCTACCTTCACTTAAAAGGTTCCCTGTGAGTATGAATTGAAGTAAAAAACCAAAAAAGAGACACTTTAAATTTCTCAAGGGCAAAAGTTATGATATCTGTGGAAAATGCATGAGGATCAAACACATAAAATCAAGAAGGTTGGGCATTTTAGTTCAAACTATAGTATGGAAATTACAATAGTTTATAAAAACAGGTGTGTTCAAAAACTACCCTCAATTGTTTCGTTGTCCGGTGTGATGTCTGAAGTTTAAGGGAACCAAGTAGGCATACGGTTGGCGTATATGTGCGGCACTTTCGTCGTCATAGAACATTATCACGCGTTGTTGTCCCACAAACTGCTGAACAACGGCAACCTTCTCATCAAGATTGAACATTCTCACACAACGATTTTCGAGTTTCTGAAAAGTAAAATTTCTATTTCAACCAGAATCAAAACGAAACAGGAAGCTTACAAATCCCCACAAAGTGCAAACGTCGCGGCACCTCAATCGATTACCCACTAAGCGGACAACACATCCCACTGAAACATTTTTTCATGGATGAAGTATTTTTCCCAGATTACTCACGATTAGCAGTCGCTTTTACTGAGATAAACATTGGATCATGATAATTCTTCTTCATACTGTACCCGTTTGTTGGCCAGAGCTCGAGTACAACACGTTCCTGAAAGAATACATTTTGAGTTAAAATTTTAAGAAAATAAGCATACTGGTTCCGCCGGATTTGGCTGAGCTGCTTCAATAGAAAGTCTTGGTTTTGGAACTGCAATAGCTTGTCGACGAGGTGTCTGAGCAGAAGCAAGTGTTCCCTGAGGTAGTCTGTGAGGACCTGCCTGATCCATAATTTGCTGCATCTGCAACTGCTGTTGATGGAAACCAGGAGCCATCAATGCTTGCTGCTGAGCTTGTTGATGCAACACTGGGCGAGGCACTCGTTCACCTTGAACCTGATTCAAGAACTGTCGGACTGACGGTTGCTGAGGTTCTGATGGCTGAAGTACCGGTTGCTGCTGTGCTCCGGTCGGCATGAATCCCCCCTCGACTTGTTCCTGTTGCTTCCAAATCTGTTTGATTTCCTCCTTTTGATGTGGAGGCAGATCTGGCATGAGACTGATCTTCCAGAATTTTAGCTTTTCATCCTGACTGAAGAGATTTCCACGCATTGTATGGTCACGGAATGCTTCAATTTGTCGAGCTGCGTCTTCAAGTCGAGCCTTCTTCTGATTTTCTCTCTTAACACGGTCTCTAACTGCAGTCTCTTCCTTTGCTTTCCGAGCGCGTTCTTCACGTTCTCTACGTTGCCCCACTGTTTCAGGTTTTCTCTTTTTCACTGCTTCAGGATCGGCTTTCTTTTCAGCTTCCTTGGGAGCTGTCACGTCAAGCATGTTCTGGTTCAAAACCTGTTGTTGGGCAGACAGTTGCTGAGGTCCTGGTTTCTGAAGTCCTGGTTGTGGCGGTGCTTCGGGCGGCATGAATCCTGGTGCAATAAATCCGGGGAACCCATCAGGCATGGAACCCATCAGGCGTTGAGTCATCATTGTTACGACTGCTCCCGCGATCTTTTCAAGAAGATTTTGACGTTCTAGCAGATCCTTCAAATCTTCCCTAAGTTCATCCGGGAGATCCATTGCCGACAGTTCGCAGAGCTTGTCCACATGCTGCTCAGTGAAAAAAGCTCCATTGAGAGCAACCGAGTGCAGTGTTCTGATGGCTTTTTTGGCCTCATCAGTTACGTTGTTTTCCATTGCCTGGAACATATATGACATGTAAACTGTCGATAATCTTTTTACGTTAGTCATGCAAGAATGAAATACTACCGTAAAGCCTGTATTGAGAGACTAGGTTTTTTCTATTGTATAAAGAGCATTTCTAATCTTGTCACGGTTATGAGGCTTCTATGAAGCCAAAGATGGCAAAAGAATGCTGTGAAACGCCTTTGATTTGAAATACGTAATCCCCCATAATAAAAATTATCATGTTTCTAACTATTTTTAAACTCTTCCTCACCTTCAAATCCAAGAATCTGTTGCCCAAGACGAATTTGAGACGATCGAAATTGGAGATTCTGTAAAAACTAGAAATTAAAAAAAAACTAACATCGAATTTCAGTAAACATATGAAGCTAACGAATAAAGCGTTTTGAGTATCATACCTTCGTTTTGAAGAATCTAGGCAATAGTCAACATCGAGATCTGCAAATCTTAGTTTGCAGATGACGAAGACAAAGTGCGTTGACTTTGATGATTCTGTAAGAATGGGGAATATATAAAATTGACAATGATATTTTGTAGGCTATCATACCTTTGAATCAAAAGAAACGACGAGAAATAACTACTCGATGAGCTTCTTTCAAACGAAAACTGCAGTCCACGGGGGCGATGATTTTCCAAATTCTGAAATGAATTTAAATAAAACACGAACCCGCAAAGGCAAACGAAGCAAACGAATCAAAGAGTAACGGAAGGAAGATTTTAGAAATTAGGATTAAAGGAATGAAATAGAAGGAATGTCCAACAATGTACCGTTAAACCTAAAAAACAAAGCGAGGACCAATTTTCAAAATCTGGGAGGAGACTTAGAGACTTATGAAGGAAAAAAAATACCGCCAGTTCCGAAACTGATAGGCGTTCTTTGTAGAACTCAACTTCATTCCTATTATTCACAACAGATTCAAACTCTACAAATAAACACATTTGAACTTGTAGCGAAAACCACAGAAATCTTGAGCACATTGTAAATTTTGAAACAAGAAAATCGAGAAAGCATGGCATCGAGAATTCGTACCGAAATTGATCTTCAAAAGCTTTGATCATATTGATAATAAATAAAGCAACTTGATTTAGTGAAACTCTGGTTAAATATCAAAACTCATTTTCATCTTCTTCATTCATTCTTTTAGCTCTTATTTTTTTCACTAAAAATGGAATCGGAAGCAATTTTTTTACCAAGTTTTAGTGCTCTGAAAAATGCGCGAAGAAAATAAGAACAAATTCTGATATTTTTGAAAACCAAAATCTATGAGCATGAAATATATGAAGAACCAACCCAAAAACTACTGAAGTTGAGTTCTACAGAGAAAGCGTCTTAATATCTTTTCTTGATTAGAATAATTTCAATTATTCAGAGTAGTGGAAAAACATCGAAATATGATTTTTTGTCTGGTCATGCAAACAAAATGTTGTCCAAAAAGTCTGTCACATCAGTGTTTTTTTTGAACAATTCGAAACAATTAGGGCGGTCATGATTTAGCCTGACTTTTTTTTTCTTTTTTTGATTCATCATTTGCATTGACTATTCACCCCTAATTCGTTTTTGAGAGGGATTTCAATAGTAAAGCTCTGTTTCGGTTGCGTACTCACAAGTTTTCATCAAAACAAGGAAAAGGCAAAATAATAGAAATCAAGTTTTTACAGAAGAAAGAAACGGCAATGTATGTTTCAGTTACTAATGGACACTATAGAATGATTCATTTTTTGAACCAAATCTTCCCAACACATCCTATTTGTTTCTCATCACATATGACCAACTTCAGCTGCGCATTCGAAAAAAGCATGGGACCTCTACAGTTTCAACTGGAGACGCAGAGTGTCAGAATAAGGAGAGGGGGGAGAGGAATCTCAAATATATAAGAAGGCTCAAATATTCAGAAAAGTATCAGTACAAAAACATTGCATTGTCTTATGACTCAATCGAGAGATTTCTGTGCGTCGCTGGGAAAAAATCAATATCGAGAAAAATCTGCGTTACTGTTTTTTCAAAATTCCGTTGAAAAATGAACTCAAGAACTATTCAACCAGTGAATATTGATCTAGATAAAGGATTATCACCTCACTCATCATGATAAATGAAACCGATATTGATGAAAAACAAGAAAAGAGTTCGAAAGCCAGAAGAGTGAAACAAAAGGAGATGATGATTTGTTCCATGCGCGCCATGCCGCCGACCCCCATACTGTTGAACACACAAGGCCACGGCCGCGAACGGCCTTGGGTTTTTGAATAGGGATAGCTCTTTTTCACGGAAAAAAGAGAGGCGTCTGAGAAAATAAGAAAGTATAGATTTCTGTCTGCATGTTGATGTACAGTGCTCGCCAAGATCCTATGCCAAAATGACCATGTTAATTCGAAATGGTGAATTGTGAATGTATGAAAAAGTAATAATTACTTTTCCGTGCGGACTAAAATTTTTTGAAAATTTCATTCAAGCGAAAAAATGAAATTCGTAAAACAATTGTGCCTTTTTTCACCTAATTCTTGAATTTTCCAACCGAACGGACAAGTAATACATACTTTTCAGACACCTGAAATTCACCATTTTACACTGAAATTGCAATTCCATGTGTAGAATTTTAGTCAGCACTGCAGTCTCAAAAAATGTATAATAGAATTATAGGACAATAAAGATTTATGTGTAGGATAATACAATGAATTAACTATGCATACGAAAAGTATCTATTGTAGTTTTAGTTGATATCAACATCTAATTTATATATCGTTGAGAGAATAATTGAATGCATCATAGTTCTGATACTCAAATAGGCACGGCATACAATTTCTACAAGTGCAGAGTGGGTTGCAGTTTTCTTCGGGGAACAAAGAAGAAAAGTGATTGGAGTCTCCCGTATTATCATCTTCGGGAAGAGTGACCAAACAATTATCGTTCTGAAAATAACAATAACGTTAATGTGCTGCATTAATTGTTTATTCCTACTTCTTCCAGTCCAGAAATGTCCTCTCCGCCTGAAAGTTCCCGAATTCTTAGGGTCAATGGGATTGTCGTATCGTGCAACGCTCTCGCGACTTTTTTGGGAATTTCAGTGTCCTCGTCTATCCGCGTTCGTTTCAAAACACTCGTTGGTGTCCTTAAGTGACTTTCATCGGAGGTTCTGTGACGATCCGTGCGATTAGGAGTGCTGGGTGGGAAACGTGAATTGACGTGTGTAATGACGTATTCTTTCTAAAAAAGAAATGATGATTATGTCCTCGGTTAAAAAAAAACGAACCCGAGAGAATGAATCAACGTCTATAGATCTGTGGTCCACTTTAAAATGTGATGTTGATAAAGGGAAGTCTTCGGACGTCAATCGAGTTTCTCGAACATTACAATAGTAATCACACTGCTGCAACAGTAATTGCATGTGAGATTGTTCTGGATTGGACGGCATCAATTCTGTGTGTTGGAATGGGTTTGAAACATGCTCTTGTGAACGCCATCCGGAAGATTCTGGTTCTTGAGAACCGGATTGCAGAAATTTCGCATGATTATCAACAAGAGGTGCTCCATCCAATCCGTGTGGTGCTGTCGACACATTTGAAAAGACTTCCGTTCCTGTGTCGCTGACGCTGCATTCATGGCCGTGATACGTCCTTGTGCCGCTACAATTTTCTCAATCTGTTCGTACAGGCTTTCTGAGAGATCTGGCAAGTGGAATATATCTTTAAGCTTTTGTTTCTGCTCTTCAGTGAGCAATTGACCCGAAAAGGTACACGTGAGGTATTCGTTGATAAAGTGAGACGCTTCTTCCAAACGAGTATGGTTCTGAGTGGCTTGCTGAGCATGCTCTTGAGGCTGGTTTTCGTTGGTCGGGAGCATTTTTTCTGACGATTGGTAACATAGAGAGAGAGAGAGAGAAAATCTGAAAACTTCAAGTAATGCGGATAATGATGAGTTGGAGATAAAATAGGAAGATATAAAAGGTGAAACAAGAGCATTCAAGGGCTTGGTTACGGAAATAGGGTTTCCGTTACTCTTATTTTTTGACTCATGAACATTTTAAAGATGTTTTTAGATGAATGCAACACAAGGAAAAATAACTCCGCCGACAGAAAAGAAATTTGAAAAGGAGGTGTTCGCGCTAAAAACGACTAAACGAGAGAGTGAGAGACGTAGACACAACAGTCCGTGTGCGCGGCCGAGAAAAGTTGCATGTTCGGCCACCTCTCTTCGTGTTGTCGCTGCGTTGCATAAGTAGGGAAGAATCAAAATGTCAGAACGCGGAAAAAAAATAGTAAGGACAATTGAACAAAAATGAAAACTCTGCAAATGGATGGTGAATGGAAAAAAAATCCGGTAATAAAAAAAAAAACAAAAACGAGCTTTGGAAAAATATATAGCTCTTGAAAGCTCTTAAAAATTAAAGTTCTTCGGATGAAAAGGTACTTTTAGAAACGAAATGTTCATTATAATTTCGTAAAGATAAAATTAACAGTTATCTCGAAATTCCGTTCGAGCAGTTGAACTCGTATGTCCTTTTGAAAACTTAAATTCGTATGCCCACCGTTGGAGATTGTCTGATTTAAGATTATCCACCACGCGGTTTACTAATGAAATATGCGGACATCCCTAGTGGAACTCAAAACGGAAAAATCAGATATCCTGAGAAGATTTGTCATGTTTCCTGAAGCAAGTCGTTGTATTGTTACCAATTCATATTTTTCCTCAAGTGAAACCTGAAATCAAAGGCAGTTTAGTGTCGATAATCAAACGCTAGCACTGTGTGCTAAAAATTGCATCACAGCATTAAATATTCACAATCCTTCGAATCAGTCTCATTTACAAGAAGTTCATTTTGATTCAATCACAAGTAAAATGCTACCCCAAATACAAACAGATCTGTGGAAAGCCGCTGGAAAGTCAATGTCATCAGTTAAAATGGTAGGCTAGTCAACAAATGAACAAATGGAAATAGTATATAAAAAACAGATTCAATCGATTAATAATCTCGATTTGTTCGATGTCCGGTGTGAGGTTTGAAGTTGGAGTGAACCACGTAGGCACTGGATTGATGTGTTTGTCCGGCATTTTCGTTGTCATAGAACATTATCATAATACGTGTTTCTGTCCAACGAACTGCTGAACAACAGCAAGCTGCTCATCAGGATGGAACTGTTTGACGCAATGATCTTCGAGGCGCTGAAAAACATTGTATTCTACATCTGAAACAGATCGAATTATTGTACTTACGAGTCCCCACAAACTGGTAACGTCGTCGCACATTAATCGATTTCGCACTAAGCATTCCACATGCCGAACTGAAACAATTGTTCTTATATGAAGTATTTTCTCAAATCTCTCACCATTAGCAGTTCCTTCTACTGCGAAAAACATTGGATCACGATGATTTTTTTACTGTACTTGTTCGTCGGACAGAGCTCGAGTTCAACACGGATCGATCAAACCTACGAGCACATGTACAAACACAGTTCGGAGAAAAATAGCATCGATGTTCGAAATGTGAACAATGTTTTGCTAGAGTTCAAGTTAAGCAGAGACATGAACAGTGTCGCCGAGTTGGAGTGAAGTCTAATGAAAAGGCTGATCATGAATAAATAATTGAATAGAAACAGAATTTTTTTCATTTTAGTACTTGAATTAAGAAATTCTATCAACCAGTACTTGAGCCTTTGTTTATATTTCCGCGGTTAACAGAACGTGTATCGGCGTGTTTGGTCAATTGGTCTGAAATTTGCTCATAACTTACTACAGAAAAGAAAAATCGGTCTGAAATAGGTATAAGAGATGAATGAGAAGGGCGTTTCAGATTCAAAACTTTGAGGGACCTAAAATAGTAGTTCCTGGATGGAATTTGATAGTGTTTTTGCCCATTTTTCAAGATGTACCTAACTTCCTTTCATAGAAGATGAATAAAAAGGACATTTTAGATCCTAAGCTTTTAGGATTGTTGTTTGCTCTTTGTCTTTTTTGTTCTGCGTCTTTTTCTAAAATATGACACTAAGTTTTAGACCTCAATTCTTATTTGTACAAATTTATGGTCAAAGAATATGTTTAGTTAAAGTAATTTTTGTTTCAGAAATTTGTACACTCAGTTTTTGGCCAAAATCTGAAATTTCAGTTTTTGTAAATACTGTATCAAACCCTTCTTTCTAAGGTGTGAAATTTAATCACAACTGTTTCAAAATTTTTCCCTAGTTACTTTCGTATCTTGGCAAGCCCTGATACTTGTATTGTTTTTTGATTTGGAGTCTTGAAAGTCTGTTTTTTTCTCAAAATTGAAAGTTTTGAACATGCTTAACCAGCTCTCAAGAGGAATTTGATAAACGAAACGCTATAAACTTTTGCTTTGTTTTGTTTATATTATTTGCATCAACAAGTACAGTTGACACGGATGTCTTTAGAAGATGTAAAAACATTTTGGATATGTGTTATTACGATGTACAGACATAGTAGACGAATAATATGCTTTTACCAACAAGCTGGTGTGCCTTCGGCGCGATTAAATTTAGTTTTTACTAGTTCATAGCTACTTTCTCTTCTTAGAGGGTCACGTAAATCGATATTTATTTTTCAAGTTATTCAAAAGTAGACAGCCTGACACCGGGACAGACAGTCGCTCAAAGCGTTTTATATATAAAGAAGATATGTCTGTTTTGAGAGTGAAACTTTGATTAATCAACAAAAAAGAAATAGAAAAAATAGAAACAACGGTTTATTCGAAATGAATAAGAAAGAACATGGTCCATTTTGAAAGAAACGAACAACAATAAGAAAGGAACAACAATAAGAAACAAACATGTTCGTTTCGAAGAGGGGAAAGAAGAAGATGCGGATAGAATTAGGTTTCAGAGATAAGTGAATTAATATATTTTTCGAGATTTTTGATCCCGAATAGATATCCTTCGTCTCGTTCTCCATTTGACTCGAACACGTGAGAAAAGTCTGAAATTTGAACTTTCTATAAAGAATAAGGTGCAAGAATTACCAATCATGACTATTCTCAAGTTTATTGGAAGCTCTTCTTGGGCTTCGTAGACAAACAGAAGTGAAGAACCGAAGAACTTGAACGATTCTTGAGATTCAAAAAATTCCTTGAATCTCTGCAGTCTGTCCAGAGCTTCTCGAAGGACCATTTTCCGATCAGCTCTGGCAGAGAAGTATTCGGCGAGACCGTTTTGAATGTTGGTCTCGTCGAATGACTTCCCCCAGCTTCTGTCCCGCATCTGGACTTCTTCCTTGGATTGATGGATCTGAAAAGACAATAAGCTAAATATCAAATTTTTAGTTGCTCTGACACTTTACATAATTATGCTTTTTTCTAGAATACATCAACCTTTTTCAGAAAAAAAATGTTTACTGTACCTTCTATTTGCCGCCCCAATCCCTACGCAAGTTGAAAACGGAGGGCGTTCCTGACACGTCCCTTTTTGCAATAGTGGCGCATACTTTCTCGAAGATATTTTTCTCAGAAATTTCAGATGTCATTTTCACACGGTTTCTCATTGAAATTCAATAAAATAGAGATTTTTTATGTAAAATCATCCAGAAAACATGAGTAGCACACTACAACAAACTTTCCTTATTCAACCGACAACCCCATGAAGCCATCGCAATATCTCGAATAATCATAACCAGTCGGTTTACGCCCCTTCGGGGCTAAACCTCCTGGGCTCCGCTTACAGTGCGTGTAACCTTACAGAAAAGTGATTTCCATTTTCGCTCAGGGGCTATTTTTTAAAAGTCTAAACTCGAAAAATTGAAATCATTATCTTTGAATTTTGGAAAAGAGTTCGAAATTTCCGAAATTATATGTTTCTGATATACTGAATTTGAGAAATTCGGATTTTTAGAAGATAGATCATTCGGAACTTGCCAATCGGGGTTACTGATCCCGGATCTCGGATTCCCTACTCCGGATTCCGGTTTCGGAAACCCGGGTCTCGAATCCTTAATTCGGAATTCGGAATTCGGATTCCGGATTTCGGACCCGGGTTCCGGATTCCGAAATTCGAAAGCGGAGATCCGGAATCCGGAATGCGGAATTCGGAACTCGGACCCAGGAATCTAAAATCCGGATCCAGGAATCCGGAATCCGGAATCCGGAACCCAAAACCTCGGAATCCCTGGTCCGAAAACCCGGGTCGGGAAACCCGGGTCCGGAATTCGGAATCCGGAATTTGGGATCCGGAATCCGGAATCCAGAATCCGGAATTCGGGATCCGGAATCCGGACCCAGAAATCCGGAACCGGATCCCTCCCCCGGGTCCCTTCTCAGGAGCCCCGAGAAGGGAGAACTGATTCTTCCATCCACTTTTCTCTTCCTTTATAGTGATCTTATCTCCCTAAGGTCAGCTTGGATCGTGGGTTTCTAAACCAATTCACGTAGTTCTTTTCTTCTAGAATTTATATATTTTTCAATTTTTTTTTCATCACGTTTAAATAATTATCGAATTTTCACTTTTGAAAATTGTGAAACTCTTTAAAAAGATTACCCCGTTGAACATACTTATCTCGTTTCCTGTTTGAGATATCAAGAAATATTCAACTAAATAAATGTTTTTGATATCAAGACAAACCCTTTCTCTTTTACTTTTTTTGAATATCCCTCACAGGAATCGAGATATATTTGGTTAAAGTCGCAAAAATGATGGATGCCGTCATTTTTCATGTTATTGCCTTTCAGGGATGAACCTCCTGGGCTCCGTCTACAGTACCCGTAACTCTTCTGGAAAAAACGTGAAATATAGCGATTTTTGTACCAAATTGTTGCCCAAAAGTTTTTGATGACATAAAGGAAACTAAAAGCTTCAAATCTCAATCCAATCTTTCTCTTAACTTTAAACAAATGAAACTGGGAAAATCTTTGCTTGGGTTTCATTCAAACCGATTTAAAAACAGTCAGACATTTTCATATTCATTTCTGAACGCTCTACAAAAAACCAAAAAAGTTTGCCACCAAGCGGACTTGAACCCGCATCGCTCGAACGAAACAATGGCGCGCTAACCACCACACCACCCGGTCGCCACAGGAAGGGTGAGAGAAATGGCGTACACGTGTGTGGGATTTCCTCCCCCTTTCCTATCTCGCCCTCCACCATCGCCCTCTCTGCCGACCACGCTTTACTGTGGTGAAACCAAGGAACGTCTCCAGAAGACTTCAAAATCGAAATTTCAAAAAATGAAAGGGTCGGGCCATAACTAATAAAAATTTCCGATTCGCCTGTCCAGGTTTCAGCTCAGTCGTTTAACATTGAATGGGTCAACGGCCGCGCGACATACAAACCAACATACAGAATTTGGTGAATGTTATTAGTAATGATTAGAAGAAAAAGAATAGAAGAAAGAAATTCTCTACAAATTCTTCAAATGTTTTCTAGACGATTTCACATTAAAATCTCAATTTCATTCAATTTCAATGAGAAAAACTGTCAAAAATGACATCTGAAAATTCCGAGAAAAATATCCCCGAAAAAGTGTGCGCACTCGTTGCATAAAGGGGCGTGCCGCGTAAGCCCCGCCCCTAGCCCAGCTTTTTTTTTGTACAGACAGTAGTCAACCCTTAGCCTTTATTGCCAGCTATCTCATCTCATTTCTCATTCAAAAAGGAAGACCCCATCCTTCACGAAGATCGGGATTTATACGGACGGGTGGATCTGGTAGATCGACATATGAGCGCGGGAGTCAAGAATAGACGATTTACCCTTCTCGTAAGCAATTCAGTGGGTATGGATCAAGATTTTGAATTTTTAATGAACGACCTAGATGTGACTCTTAGAGCTTACCCTGTAGCCACAAATTCTGAATCCAATGGCGGCTTGTGGTGGATACTTCTTCGTCTCCCTCTCAATTTTGGCGGCACTTGCTGATGGGTCGTAGGTGACTTGACCCATTTTGAGATCCAACATTGCTGGACGGGTGTAGTCCGACGTCACATCTTCGAGGACCATGAATTGACGATCTGAAATAAGATGAGCATTGAGGAATGTGTACAGTTCAATTAAATGAAGTTAAAAACGGTTTGTAGTTCACAACTTTCAGGTTGTGGTATTTCAATTTCCTACTGATATCCTTATTTTTTTTATATTTCTAAATTCCAATCTATTCTTTCTTTTTCACCTATATCCACTGAAATCCTCATCCAATTTGGAAAGGTCATAAAAATGCAGAATCGCTTTTTAAACGAAGCTGTTTTCTCTTTACAAACTGAATTCGAATGGTTCGCATTCAAATTGGTCATCCCCGTTCGTTTTCTCTGATAATGATGATGATGTGAGGGTCAAAAACGATGACACCCGATCGGAGGACGTAAAACAGCCATTTTTTTCAGAAATAAAAGCTTAATTATACAGGCGTGACACTGATAAAAACATCTGCCATGCTTATAAAATGGGCGCCAGAGAGGATGCAATTTAGAAGGAAAATATCGAATGTTTTCAAAAACTGCAAAACAGGTCAGGAGGGGAAAAATATCATAACAATCTAAAAAACTCGAAAATTAATGTTTGTTTCTAATTATTCTACAAAAAAGTTAAATTAATGTATCAAGTTTAAAGCCGTTCCCCACATTTACACCGAAAAAATTAAGGCTCTCTCTTACCTTGTCCATCCACGAACATCGTCTCCATTCGATGAAACTTCGCGGTCAACTCCTTCATCCGAATCACATCCTCCATTCGTGCTCTGCAAAAAAAACTATAGCATCATATCTTATATCCGGCAATGGTAATGTCTACTTGTTTAACATCATCACGTCAATCAACTTACCCGTTTTGCAATCCATCTGAAGACGTTGTCAAGAGGGATGGAGAAGTCGCGGCATCCACAGGAGAAGAAGACGAAAGCAGTTTGTAGAGAGCTACCTGGAAAAGTAGTGTTGCGTCAGTGTTTTATATTTTACAGACTGAACATCAAGGACTGGTTAGTATCCAATATCAAGGACTGGTTAGATCATTTCAAATTGTTATGTAACATGTTGGTGGATTGACATGTGTCATTAGTCCTTTTGACAAAACTTCGAGATTTCTAGGCTATTTTGAAGTGATGGCCTAACTTTTGTAAATTTGGATTTTTAGGCCACCACTTACAAATGGTTTTAAAATGCCCTGACATGGCCTAAGAACACCCTAAGATGACCTTGGTATGCTTTCTAGGCCATTTTGAAGTGATGGCCTAACTTTTGCAAATTTGGATTTCTAGGTCAAATTCCTCTAAACAGTAGGAACGTACGCTTTTCAGCTTGCGTCATCCCCGTTTCCGTGTCAACGGATCAGATACGGATGGGTGGTGGATGTTATGACGCCACTACTATTGTCTCGAAACATTCTTGACAAGCTGAGAGGTAAATGTGAGAGCAAGGCGAGAAAAACACTACTAGATCCAGTAATCTTTGGCTTACCTCTTTCTCTCCGCGTGTTCCATCTTGCTTCGGTTTCAAGATTTCCTTTGATCCGGGATTTTTTAGGAGACCTGAAATAAAAATTTGAATTTGTGAAATTGGAAGGAACACATCTAAATGAATGAGGAAGTAGTGTAAAGTTAATACATTTTTGGGTTAATAATACTAAGTCAAGGTTGTCTTATAGTTTCAGATGCGATTGAGTTTTGGTAAACAAAAGTAGAACTTAGTTTCGGTAGTCGAGTTTTGAAATATTTGAGCCAAATAATATAATATGTAATTGTTTGACATCTTCTACTTTTTAGGTCTTCGAATATTCTAGGTCAACCTAACACATCTGCTCAAACTTTCTTCTCCTTTTCGCAATTTCGTAATAAGGTTCTTGAATTTTGAGTATATCAATTAGATAAATATGCAATTTTCTGAAATATTCGAAAAGAAATCCTACCTATCTCGCGCTTCCCATTTTTGACCATCGATGGATGGTGACCGGCGATTTGATCCGAGAACCATTCATAGGTCCCCGGCAATCCTTCGTTCGAAACAGAGTCCATTTTCTGAAAATGTTCATCCATCATACTATAGATATTCGATAATGTCGTCTGGTATGCACAACAGATCAGTCAGAAACATGTATGGAGAGGCTGCGAAGGAGGAAGTGAGATGAGCACTTGTGAAATCGACCCAAGCACAAATGTTCACCCAATATAGGAAAAAAAAAAAGAATTTCAGGGGTTTAATTAGTACTCTACTAGTACACATCAGAAGGTGTAGCGGATTTAAAATAGGTGCATTGTTAAGGAAATTCGAATTTGGCATCCGACGGAAGGAACATATGATATTTCGTGATAACAGCTGCGTATTAGAAACAAGCATGGGACCTCTACAGTTTCAATTGGAGACACAGAGTGTCAGACTAAGGAGAGGAGGAGAGAAATGTTCTAAAATTTAAACCATATCCGATAAATTGTCAATTGGAAAAATTCGTTTGTTTTAACGATCACCCGAGTCACCATGAACATTTTTCTGCGTCGATGGGAAAAAAATCAATATCGAGGAAAAAACTGCATAAGTTATTGTTTTTTTCCAAGATTTTGCAGATTTTGCAAGAAAAGAGTTTGAACGCCAAACGTGTGAAACAAAAGGAGATGATGATTTGTTCCATGCGCGCCATGCCGTCGACCCTCATACTGTTGAACACACAAGGCCGCGGCCACAAACGCCCTTGGTTTTTTGAATAGGGATAGCTTTTCTGTCCAAAAAAAGGCGCCTGGGGAGAATAAATGAGAAAATGGTAAGAAAAAATCCAGATTCATGTAAGCCTGGTTTTTTGTGCACATGGAGGCCAATGTAGGTTCAAAATATTTGTGGATTATTTTACAGAAAATGAAGTTTTATGTATTTTAATAACAATAATTCGATTTTTCATAAAAAAAATTCGTACAGACTCGAATGTGTGGCCACAACTAAAAATCGTACAGGGAAAGGGGAATGGATTCAACACACCACAGTTCCGGTACTCGAGCAATCACAAAATTCACGTGTGCCACGTTGGTGACATTGGCATTGTTTTGCATTGTCTGGAAGACATATGGGATAAATGAACTGCCTTTCACAAGCGCCATAAAAGAATAACATACTAATAATCATCCTGTACAAAAATGGTTGGTCTGTCTATTGTACCTCGGAAAAACTCTTCCATTACAGAAACTCTTCAATGAGAGAGGCCTTCCTATTTTTTCCAGCGAAAAAAACTCAGAAAAAAACCTCCGTCAATCTCTAGAAGTGTAATTGAACCTTCGTTTAAATCATACGATAAGGAATCATAAATAATAAGAAAAATAAGATAACATATGAAGAACAAGAAAAACTGATTTCCATGTCATCCCGATCTTCTTTTACACTTTCAAACCCATAATTATTGCATCCATAAAAGTACCGAAACGATAAACCATAAAACACCTCTTCTTGACACACCAACATCGCACATCACATCACGAGCTTCTTGCAAGATCGTGACAATAAAATTTTGAGTTAAATCTTCTATTTTTGCAAGCCCTTCTCAGAATGTATTTTACGTGCAGTTCTAACTCGGGTTTCACTGTGTATAGAGATTTTGGGAAACTATAGAGAGGGAAGTAATTTCGTATTCAGCTTCCCTAGTTTTATTTCAAAATTTATGAAACTGATTTAATTCCTACTGAAGAAGTTGACAGGAATAACCGAAGGTTCTATGATTCCATGATTCAAGCAGTCTGACGTAGTGTCTAATCAAACTATCAAGAAATAGAATATTTAATATTTTAAATCAGATAATGCCAAGACATCATTATTGTTTCTCATGGTCATGACATATCACCTACGTCATAACTGCTGCGTAATAGAAACAAGCACGCAGACTGTCAGTCTAAGGAGAGGCGGAGAGAAATGATCTAAAGTAAAAGAAGGTCCGATATTCAGCCGAAATTATCAGTTGGAAAAATACGTTTGTTTTAACGATCACCCGAGTCACTCTGCGTCGCTGGGAAAAAAATCAATATCGAGGAAAAATTTGCATAAGTTATTGTTTTTTCCCATGATTTTGCGAAAGCATGCTTTCAAAAACTATTCAATCAGTGATGCTTGAACTAGAGGAAGGATAATTTTCTTAATCATCATAATGAATGAAACAGATATTGATGAAATACAAGAAAAGAGTTTGAAAGGGAGAAGTGTGAAACAAAAGGATATGATGATTTGTTCCAAACGCGCCATGCCGCCGACCCTCATACTGTTGAACACACAAGGCCACTGCCACGAACGGCATTGGGTTTTTGAATAGGGACACCTTTTTGCATGGAAAACAGAGAGGAGTCTTAGAAAATCGGAGAAAAAATAGAGAATAATTCATTTTTCAAATCAGATAATGCTTGAAAACAATCCTACCAACACAATCTAATTGTTTCTCACGAGATATGACCGGCGCTATTTCAGCCGCAGATTAAGAACAAGCAGGGACCCTCTACAGTTTTGAGTAGAGACGCAGACTGTCATACTGAGGGAACGGATGAAAAGAATGTACCAAACAGTCCGATTTAGCGAAAAGAATCAGTTCGAAAAAACCGCATTGTCTTAACCACAACCTGACTCATCCGAGAGATTTCTCTGTTTCACTGGGGGAAAATCAATATTGAGAAAAAACATGCATAAAATACTGTTTTTTCCAAGGTTTCATTGAAAAATGTGCTCAAGAACAATTCAACCAGTGATGATTGATCTAGAGAAAGATATAAATGATAATATTCAAAAAAGGGGAAAAGAATGAGAAATAAAGAGAGCAGCGCCGCTTGCATAGGGGCGAGGGTACTGTAAAGGGGAGGCGGAGTTAGTGTACCAGGACGAGCCATATAAAGACAGGTTAATGGGATTTTGTAATGAACTGGTTGGTAAAATAAAAGGTGGGAAAGGGAAAGGTTACACAAATAAAAGAAATGGGGAGAGAGCAATAGCTTTCGAAATAAGGTGTGAGAGAAGGGAGCGGCTGGGTAACTAAATATTCAAATTCTACCGTATTCTCAGAATATTGCAGGACATCTTCCGACAATCATAGTGAAAAAACCCGGAAACCCGGATGCATTATAGTTCTGGAACTATATTCATGGCATACAATTTCCACAAGTTCAGAGTCGCAGTTTTCTTCGGATAACCAAGAAGAAAAGTGATTGAAATCTCCCTGTATCATCATCTTCGGAAAGAGTGACCAAATAATTATCGTTCTGAAAATTAACAATAGCGTTAACGTGCTGCATTAATTGTTTTTACTTACTTCCTCTAGTCCAGAAATGTCCTCTCCATCTGAATGGTCCCGAATTCTTAGCCTCGTTGGAATTGTCACATTGTGAAACGCTCTCGCGACTTTTTTTTCGGAATTTCATGGTCATCTTCTATCCGAGTCTGTTTTAAAGCACTCATTGGTGTCCTTATGTGACTTGTATCGAAAATTCTGTGACGATCCATGCGATTAGGAGCACTTGGTGGAAAAAATGAATTGACGTCTTCTTTCTAGAAAAGAACTGATAACTATGTGCTCGGTTAAAAAATCCGACCTGAGAGAATGAATCAACGTCTATAGATCTGTGGTCCACTTTAAAATGTGATGTTGACGAAGGGAAGGCTTCTGACGTCAATCGAGTTTCTCGAACATTACAATAGTAATTGCACTGCTGCAACATGTGAGATTATTCTGGATTGGACGGCATCAATTCTGTGAGTTGGAATGGGTTCGAAACATACTTTTGTGAATGCCATCCGCAAGATTCTGGTTCTTGAGAACCGTATTGCAGAAATTGTGCATGATTATCAAAAAGAGGTGCTCCATCCAAATCCGTTGGAGATTGTGTGATTCAAATGTATATTTCCCCACGCGGTTTACTGATGAAATTTGCGAACATCCCTAGTGGAACTCCAAACTGAGAAGTCAGGTACCCCGAATAAAATTCCCTTGTTTCCAGAAGCAAGTCGTCCTTACCAATCCATATTCTTTCTCGAGTAAAACATGACATCAAAGGCAGTTTAGTTTCTATAATCAAAAGCTAGCACTGCGTACTAATAGAATTGCATAACAGCAGTCAATATTCACAATCTTTCAAATCAGTCTCATTTACAAAAGGTTCATTTGGATTCAATCACAGGTAAAATGCTACCCCAAATACAAACAGATCGCTGAATCAGCCGTTTGAAAATCAATGTCATCAGTTAAACTGGTAGGCTAGTCAACAAATAAATAAATAAAAATAGTAAATAAAAAACAGGTGTAATCGAATAATAATCTCAAGTAGTTCGTTGTCCGGTGTGAGGTTTGAAGTTGGAGTGAACCACGTAGGCACTGGATTGAGGTGTTTGTCCGGCATTTTCGTCGTCATAGAACATTATAACGTGTTGTTGTCCAACGAACTGCTGAACGACAGCAAGCTGCTCATCGGGATGGAACTGTTTGACACAATGATCTTCGAGACGCTGAAAAAATAATTTTATTTTTTATCTGGTACCAGATCGAAATATTGAACTTACGAGTCCCCACAAGCTGGTAACGTCGTCGCACATTAATCGATTGCGCACTAAGCATGCCACATGCCGAACTGAAAAATTATTCTTACAAGGGAACCATGTTTAGGCGTCATCTCAGAATTTTTTCTAAATTTGCTCATTTATAGTTTCAAATACGGGCTTTCTCGTGGTATATATGGTTTTCTGCGCAAATTTCTAGAAATCGAGTTATGGGCTTTTTAAGTGATTTCAGTGCTAATTTCTCACTTTTGGAGTGAGGTTTTGAAACGGTTAATATGAGTTTTTCGGCATTTTTTGAGTGTGGATCGTAATTTTAGAAGTTTCTCCACAATCTGACAAAGTTTCCTCATTTTTCGAAAAACAATTTTTTTGAAAAAAAGTTGCCATGGGTACCCCCCTTTGCCAAATTTTACAATTTTTCGAAAATTTTTTAAATGTGATAAAATGATTTCTAAACGCATAGAAATGAAAAAATGAGTATTTTCACGAGATTCTGTAGCCTATAACCATCTTGAAATCCCAAATAACAGACTTCTTCCGAAACTTCAATGAATGGTAGTCCTTCGAAAATCAGCCAATAGCACTCAACTCTAGTGAAAACATAGATTTACATACTCCTTGACAGATTTATCACTGTTCCGCAAACAATATGGTCAAATCGGGGGATTTCGACTGACATTTTGACTATTTATAGGATATTTTTCGAAACAAGTCCAACATGAATTTTTCAATAAATTCTTTTTCGAGCTTTTTTCCTACTCAAATAATAGAGAAAACATAATTTTGATTTTCGAAAAATGCAAAGCATTCCTACCAACATCAAAGAAAAAGAAGAAAAAAGAAAATGGACAAGGAGGGAATCGAACCCCAAACTTGTAATTACTATTCATCCCCACTATCCACTCGGCCACTGTTGCTCGGTTTCTCCACAGTGGAGAATGCATAGAGGAAAGGGGGGAAAGTAGAAGGGAAGAAGGAGAGCAAAAACAGAGCATATTTTCAGACGGAATTTTCTCGACTTCTAGAAATTTGCGCAGAAAACCAAATACATGACGAGAAAGCCCGTATTCGAAACTATAAATGAACAAATTTAGAAAAAATTCTGAGATGACGCCTAAACATGGTTCCCTTGTTAGATGAAGTATTTTTTCAAATTTCTCACCATTAGCAGTTCCTTCTACTGCGAAAAACATTGGATCACGATGATTCTTCTTTTCACTATACCCGTTCGTCGGCCAGAGCTCGAGTTCAACACGTTTCTGGAAATATAAAGTGTTGTTTGAAATTGCATTTTTCGTTTATACTTACCGATGCTGACGGATCTGGCTGAGCAGCTTGAGTAGCAGGTCGTGGTGTTGGAACAACGATAGCTGGAGTACCGGTTGGGACGACAGGCTTTGGAACTGCAACAGCCTGTGGAAGAGGTGTCTGAGCAGGAGCAGGCGTTCTCTGCGGAAGTGGCTGAGGAGCTGGAGTTTGAGCCAACTGCGTATGACCTGCTTGAGTCATCAATTGCTGCATTTGCATTTGCTGTTGAAGCAGGAATTGCTGAGGATGGAAACCAGGAGCCATCCACGCTTGCTGCTGGGCTTGTTGAGCTTGCTGATGCATCATCGCTTGAAGCATTTGTTGCTGTTGAAGCTGATTCAAGAACTGTTCTTGGGCAGACGGTTGCTGAGTGCCTGGTTGTTGAAGTCCTGGTTGCTGCGGTGCTCCGGGCGGTATGAATCCTGGTGCAATGAATCCAGGGAACCCAGCAGGCATTCCTGGCATTGGTGTCATTGGTGGTATTGGTGTCATGGGTGGCATTGGCATTGGTGTCATAGCGGGATGTGGCATAGCTGGCATTGGTGTCATTGCTCTCTTCATCAGCTCCACTTGTTCTTGATGCTTCGCAATTTGTTTGATTTCCTCTTTCAGATGTTGAGGGAGATCTGGCATGAGATAGATCTCATTGATCTTCTGCTTCTGGTCTTCAGTAAAGCGACTTCCACGCATTGTATGGTTACGGAATGCTTGTATGTTTCGCGCCGCATCTTCAAGGCGAGCCTTCCTCTGATTTTCTTGCTTGATACGTTCCCTAGCTGCAGCCTCTTCTTTTGCCTTCCGAGCGCGTTCTTCACGTTCTCTACGTCGAGCTTCTGCCTCAGCCTTCTTCTTTCTTTCTGCTTCAGCCTTGGCCTTCTTCTCAGCTTCCTTGGCAGCTGCTTGCAATTGTGCTTGTTCTTGTGCTTGTTTCATCAGAAGTTGTTCACGCTCCCGAGCGGCGATAACTTGTGCAGCTTGAAGTGCAACCATCTGCTTCTGATTATTGACAAGAGTTTGATACTCCGCTTGTGCCTGGGCAAAGTGCAACAGGAATGCTTTTTCGTCAGTTGGTGGGAACTGTCCGCGAGATTGAAGGATTTGAAGGATCACATTCATTTCTTTGTTGGGATTGTTGTCAGGGACAGGAGCAACAGGAACGCCAGGGGGCACAGGAGCCGCAGGAGTCGCCTGAGCTACAGGAGCTACAGAAGGCCCAGGCGCAGGCGCCATAGCCTGTGGTGTAGGTGGCGGTGGTGCTCTGAAAATAAAAAATGATAGTATGCTTCATACAGTTTAGAAAACACTCACCTTTGAGCTGCCATTTGAGCTTGTATATGCTTGATAAGTTCCGCTTGAGCATGAGCAACCTGTGGACCCATTGATCCTAGTTGAGATTGATTCAGTTGAGCTTGTGCTTGAGCAACAAGCTGCTGAGTAACTTGTTGAGTGTGCAGTTGTGCAGCTTGTTGTGCAGCTAGTTGAGCAGCTTGCTGTTGTGCTGCCTGCTGCATGGCCTGTTGTTTGGCAAGAGCCTGTGGATCAACTGCAGGACGTACTGGAGTATTTCCATGAACAAACTGTCCAAGTTGTGCCAAATGAGATTGCTGTTGTGCGGCAATTGAAGGTGTTGGTTGAGGGTTTGGACGAATTGGCGTGCTCTGTGGAACTTGTGACATTGCTGCGTACATCTGTTGTTGCTGCTGCTGCTGTTGTTGTTGATGTTGTTGAGCAGCGAGGTATCCAGCAGCAGCCACGTTTGGAACAGCGGTGATTTTTGTAGGAGCTCCCTAAAAATTGGAAAAAATAAAATGAGCAAGCTGATTAGAGATTTAGATTAGTGGTGAGCCACGGGAAAAAGTTAAAAAGAAGCAAACGGACCAGGTGGCCTTGCAATTGATGAAGTGGCTGGGGTGGTTGGACAATGGACATTTGCTGCAAGAGATTAGTAATATTTACTAATTAAAACAACATCTCTCAATATCTCGTATGCTGCCACGTGTTACAACACTCTCCACCACGATAATATAAATTGAATACTCACCACATTCGCCATTTTGATCTTCTTCGGTTTTGGTGCTCCACGCGGCGTTGCAGGGTGCTTTCCACGCGGTGCCGGCAGCTGCGGTTTGGCAAAGTGAGGTGGAGGAGGTGGTTGTGGCTTCTGTGGGACCGGAGCTCGCGCGAGGCGGGCCGACATTTTTTTCGCCGTTCCAAGTCGAACCCCATCTGAAAGGAAGTGGAATCGTTGTAGGAGGCGCGGTCGGAAACGAGAGGAAACGCATGAAAACTCACGATTCAGTCTTTTGAGCCGAGTGATATCCTGCATAAACTTCTGTCGAACTTTCATCGGAATGACAGGGATGAAAAGATCTTCTTGTTTTGGAGTAGGTGGTCTTTGCTCACGTGGCATTTTCTCAGTGGTCACACTAGTTTCCTTGTCTCGCTCTGCTTCTGTAAGAAAAAAATGAGCAACTTATCAAGGTAAACATAAAAACATACCTTCCGCTTCTTCTTCTGACTCCTCAGACTCATCAGAAGACTCTTGACCATCTTGTCGCAAGATCGATTTGGCTAGTTCCAGCTGGTCCATCTTAAATTCTGGTTCTTCTTCCTTTTCTTCGTCTTCATCTTCAACAGGCTTGGCAACGTATTCAGTTGTAACACCACTAGCTACTCTGGCTTCGTGAAGTGCAATGAGCTCTTGAAGCTCTTGCGACTCACGGAGCTGTTTCGCAATGCGATGATGCTTCAAGACTCCCTTCTCATTGAGAGCGACCATTGTTCCTTGATGATATCTGTTGACGTAACTGATCATTTCTCGATTCAAGTCCTCTTCGCGAATCTTCTCAGTGTTCTCTTGATCGTCTTCAGGACCTTGTTCCTCCTCTTGCTCGTCAATGTCGATGGTGTTCTCTTCGTATTGAGTTGTTGAGCATTCTCCGAGTGGGATCGTATTGTCAACAGTCATCTCCGGAAGGTCTTTGCTTGCTTCCATGCTATCTTCTTTGCTCTTTTCTTCGCTCTCATCTTTACTTTCATCGATGGTTTTCTCGACGACATGGGTCACATTTCCAGCCAGAATTGTTTCATCATGAGAATTTGAGGCATCACTTGGATCTGGATCGACGGAAACAGAAGTGTCACTGGTGCCAGGTTGAGTAAGAGTCTCAGTTTCCTGTGGAGAATTTGCTGCTTCTGAATTAATCTGCTCAGTTTGGCCAGCCATTCCCATCTTCTCCATTTCTTCCTTCTTCTTAGCTTCTTCCAACTCGGCTTTCTCTTGAGCAATCCTTTTGAGAGCAATCTCCTCGACACGTGCCTGTTCCGCACGACGTGCATCAATCTCCTTCTGTTGAATCGCTTTCTGCTGAATTTGCTGTTGCCGCACCGCTTGTTGTTGAGCCATGGCGAGTGTCGCGGCAAACTCGGGATTCTGCATCAACGGTTGAAGAATCACCGGATTTTGGAGGTTATGAAGAAGTGCAACTTGTTCGGCGTGCTCCTGTGGCGACACATCGGTAGACATATTGCCTCGACCGGCGGCGATTTGTTGTTTTTGGAGTGCGATGAGAATTTGCTGAAAGAAAAGAGAGAATTTCAATTTGAATCAGAAAATGAGATGGTGGGAATGGAGTGGGGAGAAGGGATATGGGAGCTGTGCGTGGCGTAACGGGAGCAAGATGAATGAGCGGAAGACTTATCGGTTGTTTGCGTGTGAGCAGTGGATATGCAGATGGGCCGTGCGCACGCGCAAAAAAAAACAATTGGGAAACAATGACGTGAGAAGAGAGCACATCGTATTGGCCGCTGGGAAGAGGGTTCCATGCATAGATACTCTCTATTAGAGAGAATCTAGGACTACATAAACAATTTAATTCAACTAGCAGACAATAATTGCCTCCTGCTCCTCTCTCTTTTTGTCTCCATCCCTTTTTGTTTTCATCCTAATGAATACAAAATTATAATTGAAAAATTCAATTGGCATTGTTAGATAGAGGGATCTTCCTCCTTCTCCCACAAAACGGAAATGAGAATCGAGGGCACAAATGCACAAAAAATAGACGTGTTGCTATTTCCCTCCCTTTCCTTTTTTTTCTCATCCTGGAGAAAAAATATTAATCAACTGCAGTTTCGCAAAAGAGAATAGGAAATTTGAAAATTTTTCCAATTTCCTGTGAGAGCTGGCGTGGGGGGGGGGTGATATTAATCAATTTTGTGCTCTTTTCTTCCCTCTCACTCGCGACAAAAAAATTGAATAGGAAATTGGCATCTCCCTCTCATTCATTTCCGTTAGAGGAACAGGTGCCGGGTGGCTAGCAGAAATTCAATTAACAAAATTGGAAATCCGAAATAGTGTATGGGGAGTCTGAATTTTTCAAAGGGTACTAGTACGTATATAAAATTTTCAGCTGACTTTTTGATGAAAATAAATAAACAAAACAAGCAGGTGATATATTTCCAATTAAAACTTACCATCTGCAATGGATCCATGTCAATCAGGTGTTTGGATCTGACCAAAAGGGATTTGTCAAGAAGTTTGCGGTCGAAATTTGCCGTGGATCTAACGGGTTTCTCAGTCGGGTGTTTAGCAGCATAATCTTTACGGAAATTCCTGACGAATTCTTCCTGAAAAAGTTTTAATCAAAGATATAGACGTAAACTATTCTCAAAAGCTGTGAAATATTTCCGTGCCCGAGGTTTGTAAAAAGTTAGGCCACTCGCGGCCGCCGTCTGTGTCGATTTACAAGAGCTGGCCTCAGAAACCGACATTGGGAAAATCGAGATTAATGTCTGGGAATGTTTAGGATTTTTCGGATTTTCTAAACAGAACAGAAGTTTTCTGTCCAAAAAATGGTCGCTAGCACCTCTAGAAGCTTTCTTCATCGAAATAACGAAATTTTATGTTAAGAGCACCCGATCTAATCGAAAGCCCCAAATTTCATAATTTTGCTGCAACAGCTCCTGAATTCTCAGAGGCCAGTCTGACAATAGATCATCTATGTATCACAAGAAAAACTTACCAATCTTGCATCTTCAGAGTTTGCAGGCAGCTGTTTGCCAGTTTTGTAGAGCATCTCATAATCCTTCTCAAAATCACGACACATAAACTTCATTGCTTGAGGCACATCGTTCGGAGTCGGTTGTGGAGTGATAATCTTGGTGTACTCCATACAGACGTGTTCCGTGATCGTTGGTTTCAGCACGTGAGAGTCAATGTCAGATAGAACAGAATGGAATTTGAAGTCAAAGTCTTCGTCATACTCGCTGTCTTCTTCGTCTGAAAATTTAGTTGTATTAGTTGTTCTAGTTAATTGTTGCCTACCTGAGACATCTGATCCCGAGTCGGAGAGTGTTAAGAAGGCTTTGATTGTTCCGGAAGATTCATCAAGTTCCAGCGGTGGATTGACGTCAGAAACTGGTTTCTCCTTTGGTGTGTTATCCACTTCCATGACTTCAGGTCCTTTCTCCTGCTCTTCATCTAGCGTGATCTCTTCGATGGGGTCAGCATTTTGGGCAAGTCGTTCTGGAGTTTTCGGTTTTTTGAATACTCCTTCAGTTTCAGTTGCCGGTGGTAATGGTTCTTTAAAAGTTGGCGACTTAGGTGGTGATGACACTTTTGCTTTTATAGAATCTTCAATCATCTTCTGTTCCATCTCCATACGTTCAAGTATCTTGTCCCTTGCATCCGCTTGTGCTGAGCTGCAGGGCTGATCGTCGTCAAACAAGAAAGTATCGATTGAATTCTGGTTTCTGTCTTCTGAGAACAATTCTCCGGTTTCCATAACTTCTTGAATACTAGGGGTTTCAACTTCCAGTTCTTCCGGAGGGTTTGTTGCAGGAGCAACGGTTGGAGACTCGGTCGCTTGTGCATTGGGTGGAGTTGATGCCTGTCTCAGAGAAGTTGAAGGACTTGCAGTTTCTGCTCTTGGTGAACCTTCCTCAGGTAGTTGCAGCTCTTCCATCTGCTCTCCTTCTTCCACCTCATCGTCCTCATCTTCCTCCTCCTCGGATTCACTTGACTCTATTCTAATGTCTAACTTTGCAGCAATGGTTTCCACAGAATTTAGAAGTGCCAATCGACGACGATGGATCTTATTTTCCTCAAAGTTCGTTTGTTCTTGTGTTATCCGAGCGATTTCATCTTTATTCAGTTTTTTGACATGTTGTCTCCGAACTTTGTTCCGTTTTGTTTTGTGTGGAATTTCAGATAAATTATCTGCAAAAAAATATTTTGAACACTAACAAAATTTTGAAAAAAAACCATACCATAGAAAACCTTCTGCTTGATGCAAACTTTAGTGCTGGCCATCAGATGGTGCAACTCGTCTCGCGTAAAGTGATCCAGACCAATCATCTGCATATCCGTCCAAATTTCTTGCAAATCATCTTTACTCCAATCTCCTTCATCGACAAACTTTTTGAGTCGCAATTTCGTTCTGGCGAGTCCCTTCTTCTCACCGACAATGAGTACTTCTGGTTCTGGTTCCTTTTCCAGGTCGATAACCTCTACTTCCTTCTCGATTGGAGCTTTTTCTTCCGAACCAGTTGTAGATTGTCCAGAAGTTGAAGCAGCCTTTGCTTTTGAAGACGTCGTGGAGTCTTCAATTGGGAGGTCAGCTTTGGTGCTGGTTGATAGATCTTGAGATGCAGCGTCCGAAGATTTTTCTGCTGATCCAATCTCCATAGTTTTGTCTTTCTCCTTCACTTGAGCCTCTGAGTCCCCAGCTAGATTTTCGGATACCAATGATGAACTTCCAGCACCTTCCAGGGTTGAAACCTCATTTTCTGAAGTTTTTTCAGCCACCGTTTTGAGATCGAACTTTTCTGGTGAAACTGGTTTTGTCTGCTCCTTCACAACTTCACAACTCTCTTCCTCGTCTTCCACTTTCTTATCCTCTTTCATCTCTTCCTCTTCTGCTTCTTCTTCGTCGCTCACATCACTACTATTTGAAGACGTTGATTCGCTGGCAGAAGAGACAATAATGACGTCGTCGTCGATTGGGATTTTCCAGTCCTTTGGTGATACTTCAAGCACCTTATCTTCTTTAACAACTGAAAAAAGATAAGTTTGAAATTATATGTATTATAACATTTGCTAACCTAGTTTTGGATACACTACAAACACATCCGTTGGATTTTTAGTGGATTCCAATCCTTGAAAATCTAGATCCTGTTGAACTGCAGGACGTCCAAGTGAATCATTGTTGGAGCGGAACAAGAATCCCTCAAACATTTGATCATCTTCGGCCTGTGGTTCGAATTCGTCGATATCCTTTCTTTCGAAATACTCTTCTACTTCCTCGTCAACCTCTGCGCTTTCGTCAATCTCGAAGTCGTCGTCAGAGTCATCCTCCTCTATCACTACAGGTTCACTTGGTGCCCCTGACTTGTCCTGCCCAACTTTCTCTCGATTTTTCAGGGATTCTCTGATTTTTCTCTCAATTTCTTTTGCCAATGCATGCCGCCTTTCTGATTTTTCCTCCTCTGAGTCTTCTTCTTCAGATGGTTCAGAATTGGAATCGTCGGTTACAATTCGTTCCACACCGTCTTCTTCGTACTTGCGATTCACTTGGGCATCCATATCAATCATGAAGTCGAAATTGAACAGTTTATCCTTCTCTGGATGTCCGTCTCTTCTAGGGTCACGGTTGAACTCTGCAAATTTACCTTAATTTATGTCATAAATCATTTGACTACTCACCATCCTCGAAAACAAAGTCATAAGCACCAGCACGTCTCTCCTCTTCCTCTCCCGACGACGTCAACGAGTCTTCACTTGGAGTTGGAATATCTCCGTCAATGATTTCCGGTGTGCCTTGTCTTGATGAACGATTGGAGCTTGTTTTCTCTGCCTTGCCCTTGGCAGCCGGAACATCTTCATCACTCTCGCCCTCCGAGTCTTCCAACCCACAATCAATTATTGAAGCTTTTTTCTTGAACTTTCTCACTTTAGACACTTCTGGAGCTTTGTCCACTACCGTCTTTGAGACTTCTGGTGCTACTGTGTCTGCTGATTTTTCAGGTTGATCAATTTCAATTACATCATCCTCAGAATCATCACCTTCTCGCTCGGAATCTTCTGAAGAGTCTCTTGAGGAATCAGGCTCTGATTCTTCGTCTGTTTCCTCTTCAACTTCTTCTTCAGATTCTTCAGGGTCGCTACATACACCTTCAAACTCGTCGACGACAATTTTGCGAGGATCTATTGGTTTGTTCACGACACCATCAACAACGATCTCTTCATCATTGATGTCCTTCATCACTTCTTCTGGCAAATTTTTCGAATTGACTGGCTTTGGGACTTCTCCAGTTTCATCATCGTCGAACCATTCGATTGTCCGTTTTTTAGAGTCCAACTCTTTGAGTTTTGGTTCCTTGGCGCCTGTTGTGATACCATAACGCTTGTTCCAATCTCTTTCTCCTTCGATGTATCCATATCGTCCGAAATAGATGTCTTTCTCGTGATCTCGATTCTCAGCCATCATTCGATGAACAATTGTTCTGCTTTCGATGACTTGGTCGATGAGTTGATCGAATCTCGGGTCTTGTTGAAGCTCTCTTTTGGATCCCAGGTTTTGACGACATGTTGGACAAGTGTTTCCAGATCTCATGATGGAAACGAGAATACACTGGTCGCAGAAACGATGTCCACATTTCTGAAAAAAGTAAATTAGTTTCCCGTGACCGTTGACCGTTGGTTTGTAACACCGCAATGTTGACATTTGTTCTACATTGCGGTTGTTCCGCGTTTGCCAAGGCTGGCTCTAATATTTTTTTTCAGTGGCATAATTACAAAACATACCTTGTTAACAATTGAATGCTGGATCACTTCCTGACAAACGTCACATGAAAAACAGCCGATAACTTTCTGAAAGTTTGTTTCCGCTGTATGTTTTCCGGGAAGGACGTTGTACGTGTTGCGAATCTGAAAAAAAAATTAGATTAAATTCGTGTGATTCGTTTTCTGAAGAACTCACAGCATCATAAACATTAAGTGAAAGCTCTCCAGATTCCATTCTCGCCGGATTCATGAGTATTTCCTCCAGATCATAATATTCTGCACTTGTTGTGGGCAACTTGATATCCGCCTTTCCTCCTTTCGAAGCCATCATTTTCTGAGCACGCACGTACAAACTCTCGGTATCCTCCTTGTCTTTCTTGAAATCGAGAAGATTGACACGATGTCCAATGTGCTTGATGTGTGGACGAACTGGAACCATCATCGGTTTCGGTCGAGACGGCGGAGAATCTTCTGCTGACTGTTCCTCATCTTCTATGCTAGGAGTGGAATCTCTCGAAGAGTCCGAAGTTTCACCTTCTGGGTTCTGAAAATTGAATAGTTTGAATCGAAAAAAAACTTTTTTGAGAAAAAGTTACCTCTTCCGCCGGTACTGCACTTGAACTGGAGCCGGGCTCATCATCCATTTTGAGCCAAGCTTTGGAAACTTTTCTGGAATAAGAACATGTGAATATAAGACATTTTACAAAAAATATGAAAAAAATTACGGGACCCTATTAATTAAGTTATTAGTTCAACAACGGACACAAGAGGACAAATCAAAACATAGCGAAGAGAAATAACAACATTTCTGACATTTAGAAGCAATTCAAGAACTCATTATTCCTTTAGAATCATTTTGCGTTGTTTTGAACCGCAAAAAAGATGCGCAAAGAGAGCAGAATGTATTTGACGGGTATGTTTTGAATGGCAGTGTATTAAACGCAAGAAAAAAGTAACCAGTGGACGACGAGGCGCAACTAGATGAAGAGAGAGTGTGGGGCCAACCAGAGACGCAGTGCACACGACACACACAAAGAAAATCGAGAGGTCGGAGCGCGCGGGGAGTGAGGAGATAGAGATGACACACACAACCAAACGCACACAGGCACATTAAGATGCTGTGTGATTCGACCTTCGTTCTGTTGGGAAGTCTGGCTCTTAATCTTGGGAGGACGTCACAATGAAGAGAACAGACGGTTACGATACCATCTGCGTGTAGTCAAGTACAGGAGGAATGACATATTTTATGACGTGGCAAAAGGTCTTGTGAAGAGGTGCGAGGACACCTAATGTAATGGGAAAAAGACTCAAAAGGTCGAATGATGACAAAGATTTGAATTTCGAATTCAAATCGAACGGGTCGAAATGTCATTTTATCTCTTTTTGAGTTGGCAACTGATTCGTGTTCAAGAGGTATGAAATGTGAGGGATAAATGAGAAATGAAAAATTTGGAGAAATGCTAACCAGCTAAAACACACATTCCGAAAATGTGAAAACAGATGACATTGAAACATTTTCTTACGCAAAAATTTCTGTTCACCGTTCAGACTGGTCGCCAACGGAAAAGAAGATATTGCGTGTTTTTTTTCAATAATTTTTGTTCAGATAGGACTATTGAATAAATTAGAATCCCTCAAAATTAAAAAAGTTGAATTATCGGAGGAGTCAGAAACTACAAAAAACTGAAGATTCAAAAAAAGTTGTCTAACTGATTTTCTAGATGAAAATTTATACCAATTAAAGAGAATCGCAGCTGATTGAAGAGATTCTAAAGTTTTCCGTCGTTTCCGTAAGTTCCCACCAAAGGACGTTCGTATTCCTTGTGTGCTTGGTGTCTGGCGCTGACCACTTGGCGCCACATGGTGTGTGGTGGAGAAGAACGTCATGTTTCTCATGTTAGAAAGTGGGCGATATGGCAAATACTGACGAGTGAACGCCAATATAGATGGCGAAGGTACGTAAGGCTTGATAACTCAAGAGAAACTCACTAGTTTCAAACGCAAAATGTGTTTAACAGGTAATTTCAAGTTTACTCGAACTATGTAACAGTTGACAGCAACCAGAAGGTCATTTGGAATATTCCGTACAAACTATAATAAAAATCCAACACCTATATTTGTAATTTGAGCTTTATTATCTCGATTTCCACGGAAGATATCAAAAATGTCAACTGATAAAATGTTGGTGATATTATCAAAAACATTTCATCAATTGACACATTTTTGTTATCTTTCATAAAAATTCAGATATTAGGTTGGAAGGAAAGTAACTGTCCATTTTTTCATTCGTGAATAATAGAAAAACAAGATCAGTCCACGATTGGCAGTATGCACCATCGTGGTCCACAACATGCTGACAACATTTAGGTAACTTGTGGACACCATACTTCCGAAAGCCAGCTGGCCGCGGCCAAAAGTATTTTTTCGGTCCAGATTTTATCTCATCTTCAGTGTTTAATAATTTCCGTCTAGATGACGTTGCATATTTCCTAATAACCAATAATGAAAGAGCGAAATTAGGAGTTTAAGGGGGTGTACAGCAAAATTTTCCAGCTAAAGCGGCCCAGGTCTTATTTGACTTTCCGTGGAACATAGGATCTCACGTTATTTAAAGAAAGTCAATTCAGTCCTAAGCCGCTTTGGACCTACGGATCCCCACATTTCTTAAACTCCAAACTGGACCCATTCATTATTGGTTATTCACAGATATGCAACGTCATCTGGAGCGAAACTAATTTTGCACTGTCGATGAGATAAAAACTGCATTTTATGAATACATTTATTCGCAGCTAGCTGGTTGTTGGAGGGATGGTGTCCACAAGTTACCTGAATGTTGTAAGCATGTCGTGGACCACGACGGTGCATACTGTCAAACATGGATAATTCTTGTTTTCTTGTTATTCACGATTAAAAAAATGGACAGTTACTTTCCTTCCAACCTAATACATGAAGTCAAATCCCAAGATGTTTCTTTTATTAAAGGTCTTGCGGTAGTTGCCAATCGCAGAAATCAGCCATATAAAAAAATGTTTTAAGCAGGTGGTGGGCCACAATACTGTTCTGGAAAATCCTGAAATTACCTTTGTTCTTTCAACACTTCTCAATTTCCAGGAGCGCGCTTCTGAAATAAAGTTTATTAACGACTCTCAAATGACAAATTTCTACAGAAGTGAGATTCCAAATTTTTAAAACAATTGGAGAGAAGTGTTTGACAAGACCATTAAGCATAGACGATGATTTTTGACAACCCCTTTTCCTCATCTGCTTCCTGAGCTTTTGGGGAGAACAGCTTTTCCTGAACTTTTGAGACGACATTCGAACTGGTTGTCTGTGTCAATGGTAAGACATCTGAGAAGGATGAAGAAGCGGATGACTTCAACTAAAATTGTATGATTTAAGTGGCTGCGTGCTGAAGCAAATTTACCAAGAAAGAAGAAGACGGTGAGAGTTTGCAAATATGTTCCAACAAAGAGTTTGGTGTTATACTCATCATCCCCGAGAAAGCTGACGCAGATGTCAGTATGTGGATGGCATTTGGTGGAAGACTTGACGAGTGGGACAAAAAAGCGCGGGATCACGAAGAGGAAGGCAAACTTGTATAAGGCTTGAAGAAACTGAATTCGGAAAATCAGTACTCCAAAAGTTAATCATCGCCTACATCAAGTGTCTGCTTATGAACTCATGTACGGTTGGGAGAAGAGCAAAGAGCATGGCCTAGAAAACCACTGGTAGATATTCCAAAATGCTGGCGCGATCCCACGCGATTCTGTCTTTTCCGGACACCTGAAAATCCCATTCAAAAATCAAAATAGTTCATTTTTGAGAGAGTACCTCAACTGGCAGATTTTCCAATTCCATTTCAATGTCTGTGTCTGGTAGGGTTGAGTGTTTAACCATCTGTAATAAAAAAAATAGTTAATGAAAAATCCGGAGAGGTTTTTGGAGGCGTTGTCACTGACAACAAAGACCAAAATATGGAATTGATAGATGCAAAAAATTGGAGCCCCTATAGCTTCAACTGACTTCTTTTTCTTCTCTGATCGTCTGCTCAAAAAGCTCTTCGAGCTAGAAGCAGTCAAATGAAAGATGATGAATGAGAAATGACTATTTGAATAATGGAGTCAGAGGAGGAAAAAAGTCATGATTGAATATTCAAATATACCCCGCGAACTTCATTATCATCGCCACCAAATTATAGCCTTGTTGTTCAAACGGTGTAGTTGAATTTTTAGTCATATTTCCTAGACCCCCAAAATCGCCAATAGCTCATCAATTGATTTGTCAGGAGGCAAAAAAAGAAAATGACATTTCAAGAAGTGAAAATGAATTTTTGAATGAGATGACATGATGGAGACAATATGGGGAGACAGGAAAATCTCAAAATGTTTGGTCTCTTTGTATAATTTTAGGAACGGAACAAAAATTAAAGAATATCAGAAGTAAGACACAGGAGAATAAAAATAAAATAAAGATAATGTGGTCTAGAAATTCGGGTTTGTCAGGAAAAAATATGATGTGATGTCAGTTTTTTTTTCCAAGATAACATTCCTGCAAATGTTTAATAGAACTGAAAGGACTTCGATCGAAAGGAACCAAACGTACAAACCATTACAGAAAACGAATTCTGGAAAAATAAATGTTCAGGCGGTCGGCTTGTAACTGATGATCGGAACATAGAAAACTGGCCAAATTCTGGTTAGCACTATAGTAGAGGCCTAACCCGAAATTTGACCAACTTTTGGCCAGAAGTTGCTGGGGGGCGCCCAAGAATAGTCAAGTATGAAGTATTGCTGTTTCTTTCTTGAGTACGATTTTCTCCGTCGAAATCGGTTTCCACGTTCATATTATACCTAATCTTTTTCAATCCGTCCGCTCACTATCACAGATTTTCGAAGAAAGAACTCGGAACTACAGGGTGGCTGTTAATTACCCGCAATAGTTTGAGATGGCGTAACTCGAAAACTAAAAGTCGCAAAGACATGAAACTTTACAGTGTTCTTATAGATGTAATAACAAGTAATTATCAGGAAGAGTTGCTCGACTGGGTCACCCTTACGATCGACGACAGCGCGAAAACGTCTCGGGTGGGCATCCACTGTAGCACGCAGGTCAAAGGGTGCCATACCACCACCGTGGAATTTTATCGAGGCTCGAAATTTGAATCAGATTTAGCGTTACTCTTGCTTTGCAAAATCCCAACACGGAAAAGTCGACCGACCTTCAATCCGGCGAGAAATCAGACCATTCTTCTATGCGAGTTGAGGCTTGAAAATCTGTCTCGAACAACTGTTGAGTCATTTTGAAGAGATGGGTCAAAGCTCAGTCTAGTTGGAAACCCCAATAATCTTGTAATAAGTAGGTTTGGGCTTCTGGAATACAGAATTTTTTGAAACTTCAACTTCCTTGCTGATTTTGACGCCCTTATCGTTGAAAAGAAGTAAAAAACATTATGAACAGAGAAACGTTCGAATCGTCGGAGAAGACCTCTCCAGACGTCCACCATGTCGCGTGCGCTTGAGCGAGAGGTTTGCCTTCTCGCGCCGTATCAGCTTATTGACGGTAGAGAGAACGACCGCTTTTCTTACATATTGAAGGGCCATGTTGAGCTTCTTCTTGGAGAGCTTTGTTATGGAATACCTGATATTTTGATATCGCTAGCCATTGTTTTCACGATTCAGTGCAGATTTCCACTGATCCTTTCTCTGACGTCCCTGATCTTCTGCGGTGCAGTTTACAAATTTTTTCTTTCTTTTCCAATACAGTCCTAGAGTGTGCCAAGCCCCTGAAAATGTTTGATTGCATCACAAACGGTTCTGCTTGGAAGCTGGAGACGTTTTATGACGAACTGTTGGCTGTGCCTTTGTTTGAAATGGGCGATGAAGGAAGTAGGTTCTGATGGGACGGCGCCAGTTGCCTCAAAGTCAACGGATTGACTTGAAACTTTCCACAATAGTTAACAATAAGTTGATAAACGGAATAAAAATTATCATAGGTACGAGAAACGCACCAGTCGGTTACGCCACGGCGTCAAACTTTTTTGCGGGTAATTAACAGCCATCCTGTAGATTCCACTCTAACTGCATATTTGATTCTATAAAAGATTTATTTTTCTTTGCTCATCCCATCTTTCGGATTGCATGAAGCTTTGCAAAATACTTCTCGACCCCTTGACACCCATATTTTTTGTTCCCTTTCAGTTCACCAAAAACCCTCTTCTGAAACGTCACACTTGTTATTCGCTTTCAAAACGAAATCTTGAGGGAATTTGTATTCACCGATACAAAAAATCTCAAATGTATTTTTCATTTCAGTCTATCTTGCTCCGTTGTTAGGGGCAACAGGTACACACTAGAAGCTCACGAAACACGAGAAAACCTCGATTTCATGATTTTCTCTTCTCTCACCTTCGTTTCTTTGTTCGCTTTCCAACTTGTCACTGACTGTTAGAATCTTATTGAAGAAATCTCAGTTTAAGATGGATTTTGAGTTAAATGCGTCTGTAATAGTTATCCGATACCAGTCCACTTCGTTTCGGCTCCTATAGAATAAAGATTTTTTCGCTTCATGTGATATGATTCTCTTTCGTCTCTTCTGTGTTACTTACTCTTTGTGGCTTAACTCCTTTTTTGTTTTGTTGTCAAGGGAAACACACACGAGTAGCTCACAGAGAGTGCCTCGCGCTCTTCTCCGTCTTCATATCAATTTGCTTCACTTTCTCGCTTGTTGTTGGCTATTCGATTAAAACTGTATTAGTTTCAGATGATTGAACCGCCTGCAGAATTGAAACCATTCATTAAAAAGGAGTCGAAAGACCAACTGGAGAAGAAAATGAAACAAAAGAACATCGAAATCATCTTATCGAATACCGACGAGCGTCGATGGATTTTGGCTCAACTTTTCGAGTCAATGAACATCGTCTTCTACTCTCTCCTCGTGGCCATTGTCCCTGAACAGAACCCGCTATTCAGCATAATACTGTTCGTTTGGGGGATGTCTATTTTCCACACCTTGGTGACCTCATCGGTGATCTTTCGAGATTTCCATGGCATTCAAGGCATGTTCCTGGTAGGTTGGCCTTTCATGTAGTAAAATCGAAATCGAACCATTCCAGCTCTTCCAAGCCGTATTCAAAATTGGATGCCTCTTGGCGCTTCCGCATCTAGTCACAACGATATTCAAGCTATTTGATAGTTGTCGTAATCATATTGACATTTGTGTCAATGGAACCGCCGACACTGTTTTCGAAGTCAAATTGGTCATCAATGTGTTGATGCAAATAATAATGCTCTTGTCGGTTTTAGGTGAGAGTTTTTTTCAGAACTACTCTTTTTGAAGTTCTTAACACTGGTTGTTAAAAGTTGATTGTTTCAGTGGAAATCCAAAGAATCTTCATCCACTCAAAGTACACCGCTACATCCGCAAGAAGAGAGATTCATACAAAAACTGAAACTGACCTGGACATTATAATACGTCTCATAAAAGAGAAGGAAATGGCTGAGAGGGCCCTGGTTGCGAAATTTTAATAATTGTGGCTTAATTCGTTTTTTCTCTTTTCTCGATGTCTCATGGACTCCCTGTCTCTTATAAAGCCCCTGTCACACACATATTTTTCCATCAATACATTGAACAACTATTTTTAAATCTCATATGTTTTGTCAAAATGCAAAAAGTCTAATAAAAATGAGTGGATAAAATAACGGATACATATTTAAAGGGGGGGGGGGGGAGACATATAAAAGATTTTTCTGAGAATTTGCTCCATACACGCCCCTTTTAGGAGTGGAAATTACGAGCCCAGCGTTGGAGGTGGCGGCTGAGCTACGGTGTCGCAATCTGCGCGGCCGACCGATGGTATTTACATATGACAGCGGCACGATAGCCAAATCTCCAATCACTCCTCCTTCGATATGTGTTACCTATTCGTAAAAGTGACCAGACTTTAAAACGCTTTCTGTCTACCTTCCGGAGATTTCAGAAACATTGTATTTCTGTACAGATTGTCGTCACAGCATCACAAGTGAGCTACGCAGGGGTTCCAAGTTTTTCTTTGAACATTTAACCGAAATTGGCAGAAGAAAATTTCGCCATTCTCACAAAATCTGTAGTCAAATTATTTCTTTCAGTATGAAACTTGTTGTGGATACTTGGATAAACTTCAGTTTGAGAAGTTTCTAAAAGTCTCTGGATCATCCTATTCCCATCAATTCCCAATGTTGAAAATCCCCAGTTTCGCAGAGTAATCTCGCTCTTTTGAAACGTCACTATTGTTTTTCATTTCAGAAGAGAAATCAAAATACAATCTCTCCTCGGTGCCACTCGGAGCCAACGGATTACCTATTGTCTCTATCGTTTCCTATACTATCTATGTTTGTATCCGGCTATTGCTCTCACGAGGCGAATGAAGAAGACATTTTTGACTATAATCTCTATCAATCCCTTTCATTTGTAGCAGTACTCGCTCCGCCCTCGTTGTGTCGAGCAACTCCACTTCCCTATCTTTTCTAAAACAATTTCATCCAGATTCTTTTCTTTATAACACCTAACTTCCCTTTCGCCCTTGCGCACAACCATGCTCCAAGATATGATACACCCCTCTCCTCCCGATACTCTGACTCAAATGGAAATCGTGTCTGACGAGGTAAGGATTTACCATCCACAGTGATCACCCAGTACCTTTCTCTCTTAGGTCTCCGAATCTGACCAACGCGCTTGGGATCGCGCTCATTATTTTGAGATGGCCTCAGCGACATTTTACTTGCTTCTCATGATCTTGCTCCCACCTCAATGCTCGTTCACCGGCCAAGTCGTGGTCGCCGGTATCTTCTCCGCCATGCATATCCTGGTCACAGAGTCCGTCAGAAATCAAGCACTTCGCCCCATGCAGTTGCTTCTTGTGGTACTACTGCTCTTAAGTATCTCAAATACTTTTTCTTTTTCAGCTTCTTCAAATCATCATCAAATGCATCTGCCTTGCTTCCTTTCCATTTCAGATTGTATCAATCATCAAGCCAGCCAACGAATGTGATCCTAACTACTACTTCTGTGTCAGTGACAACGTTTTCGAGATTCAGATGACTGCAACCGTTGTCATCCATACCTTGATGTTTCTGTTCGGATGTGGTGAGTTTTGTTCACTTATTATCAGCGGTCCCAATCTCGCGTATTGTTCTCATATGTTTTCAGCTGAGATCAAACGGCTTCTCATTCTCCTCAAGTACCGCAACAACAAGACAAAGAAAGAAATTTGCGCCGGAAACCTGGAAAACGCTGTACTCGCGAACGAGCCACTGCGCACACCAAGCCAAGATAAGGATCTGCAAGAAATGAAGATTGTTGCTTGATAAGAAGCCGTTCTTCGTGTCTCACCAACTTGATGTCTCCATTCTGTTAAATAAATACTACTCTCTAATCTTTGTAACTGTGAAAAAATCTGAATTTTGCAGATTTTTTGTGTGATTGAAATACATTTTTGTTGATTGAAATGTAGGTGAAGTTCATGTGAAAGATATGGTCTTAAAATAAGCTTAGGAGTAAGCCGTACTGCCGGGTATTTCAAATAGCAAAATGTAAACATTGAGAAAAACTTATTCTCAAAAGCTGGACTGTAATAAATCCAGGCTCAAAATGAACCACCTACTTTGAACTTATTCGGTTTTGAAAAGTAGCAACTTTCTGGCTTTTTTCTAATGCAAAACGAAACAAAATCAGTAACTTGGGCCATTCAATAATGCTGGAGTTTTCTAGGCAATTTCCGCTAACATAAACCACGACCCTCCATGAAAAAAACCATTGCAGGAAAATCCATTTACCTTTGATCTTGGACTGATAAATCGCTTATAAATTGAAGGCGCATTAACGTTTTTTGACTGCCGCGGCCGCAGAAAGTGTGAAAATTGGTTAGTGTGAAAATTGGTTAGCGTTGCTTTGAATTGTGCAAATTCAGCAAAATGTAGGTATGCTTTTGTCCGAATGACCGCAATAGCTGATTTCGTCGTTAGAACCCACGTATTCATTTATACACCGAAGGAACTTCCCACCCATTTTGAGGAATCTCAATCTCTACTAATAAGACGCAGTGGTGCGATAACCTTTCAAAGTCTGTTACCAAGGAGACTGCCCGTTGCCTCCATGTCTCCGCCTGAGCGTCTTCAAGTTTCAGTTTTAGGAAATAATATTTTTCATTTTCACGATTTTTACTAAATTTTTTTGGCACGGAGATTTGCACACACAGACGGACAGGAATAATTTTTTGAATGATGCGTAGATGGCGCATTTTGAGCTTTTCCCAAGGTTGTGAGTAAAGCTATGTAGAAAACGTTAAAAAATGAAAATTGAGATGATAATTTGAGCTCAATCGCTTGTTTAAGAACTTTTTTTTAACAAGAGCGTTCCGCCGCCCGCGTATCCTCCTTTTTCTTTCCTGTAATGCTCCTTCAATACACATGTGTTCCCATCTCATTTTTTCAATTTTCCTTTTCAAACGATGTTGTTTTCATCACACAGATTTCCAAACTATGGTTAAGCTTCTAACTACCAAATTCATCATGATTTTAAGAAGAAATTCCCTTTTTTCCCCTCTGTTCAATTCTAATTTTCTTCCTATTGAGCAAGAGAGTGTTATGATGACCTGGACGCAGACAGTGTAACACAGAGAATTGGTAAAGTGAGACAATTTTACTTTCATTGAAGCTGTGTATTAGCCTTGACGGGAACTTTGTTCATGAAAGTTTAGATCTTACTTCACTTTTTCATTTGTCATTTCACTTGATCTCTATGATTCTTTATTTATCTTCAAATCCCTGCGAATAAACGAATAAATATAAAATTCCATTGTTTTTTAAAGATGGCTTCGAGGCTCACCGTCAGTCGCAATGCTGGTGGAACGAAGAAAAAAGTGGTATGTTTTGTATATCAGTAAAAGGTTCAAAACTAAAGTCAATTCAGGCCCTTCAAAAGAGAAAGAAAATTTTGTTGGAGTCCTTCGAAAAGAATTCTTTTCCCTCGAAGGCAATAATCGGAACGTTGTCCGAGAGAACAGGACAAACGACCACCCAGGTGCAATTTTGAATTTGCTTTTCCTGAAAATTTTCATGTTTTTACAGGTTCGAAAGTGGTTTGTCGCTCAGCGAGCCAAAGTCTACAGAACCACTGCGGACTCATCGCAGCTTCCACAGCAAATGAGAATTCTTGATGAGATCTACAAACAGAAACAGTACATTGATCTGACCGAAATGAAAGAGATAATGGAAAGAACCGGTGCCTCAAGACATTCGGTAGGCAAGAAACTCTATTAATCTCGAAATTTATTGATTTTTTTAGATTCTCAAGAACATTCGTGGACGTCGCATGGCGGATCGAAAAGCAGGGAAACAAGTCGTCGATGAGGGCAGCATTCCAAAGTTCCCGTCATGGGAGAAGAAAATCCGGAAAGTGTCAAATGAGCAGAAAGAAGTTCTGGAAAAGTTTTTCCAAAGAAACCAGTTCCCATCCAAAGATGAGATCTCTGGAATCTTTGTAAATGGAGAGCTTTCCGATAAGGAGGTAAGTCTTGGAAGATCAATTTTTGATTCAAAAAGTTGATTTCGTTCTCAGGTGAGCAACTGGTTCAGCGGCGAAAGACAACGCGCTCGTAAGATGAATAAGAGCGGGATAGCGACATTGCCTTCTCAAATGCAACTTCTAAACGAAGCGTACAAAGCGAATAAATTTCCGGACTTCGCAGCATTGAGCGAGAGGACTGAAATCTGTCCACAGTCGGTTCGTAAATCAATAAAGCTCCTCTCAACTCTCCCTAAGTTTTCAGCTCAAATCTCATTTTGCTCGCCGCCGTCAGGCAGACAAGAGGAGAGTCCGCTTTGATTTGAAAGGCATTCAAATCAAAATTGTATCAAGATACATAAGAAATTAGTAGTACAACAATGCCTTCCATTTCTGTCCCTTCTGACTATGATTCCCTTCCTCGTTTGATCATTTCCCTCCTCAATCTTTTCTCTTCATTATTGTTCCATTTTCTACGGATTATTGCCGACCATGTCCCTTTTCCGACTCTCTGTCTTTTATTTTTCAATTTTTCGAAAAGCACCTCCATATTAAACTGTGCATCCCGAGTTTTCCGTCCCAATAAATGTTTGTTATTTTAATTGCCCTCGACTCGTCATATGAAAAAACTTCACCAGATAATTCAGGTAATGAAAGATTTCAGTTACAAAATCAAAACGAACAACTTAACTTTAGTTTTCTGAAGTTTTGTAACTTTACATTTCTGAAGTTTAACCGCGATATACGAAGAGGTGAAATGATCTAGAAAGGCCTATAACCATGGAGACTGCCCGTTGGCTCCTTATCTCCGCTAGGGCTTCTTCAAGTTTCAATTCGAAAATTAATTTTCTTATCTCATTATTTTTACTAAATGTTTTTGTGGACGGATAAACGCACACACAGACAGACATTCATAATTTGTGACATGAGAAATATATTGAGCGTTTTGAAGTTTTTCAAATCTGTGAGTAAAGCTATGTAGAAAACATTTAAAAACAAAAACAAGCTGCTGAAAATCAAACTCGAGCTACTTAATGGTGGTCAACTGCTTGTGGGCGGACCTCGCACCTCTTCTGACGTGCAATCGCGCTCTTTCGCTCGCATGCCTTTCCTTTTTCTCCCCTTAATCATTCCTTTGATAGACAAGTGTCACCAATCTTTCTAGTTTTCCTCTGTGAATAATTCTCTTTTATAATACATCATGCAGAACTCTTGTCAATTTCCTATCTACAAAATTCGTTGTGGTTCTAATATAGGGTTCCCTCTTTTCACCTTCGTCTAATTCAAATTTCTGTTCCTGTTGAGAAAGAGAGTGTTATGATGACCTCGACGCAGACAGTGCAACACAGAAAATTGGTGGAGTAAAGAAACTGCATTTTCTTTAAAACTGTGTACTAGTCTCCAAATGAACTTACAAGCTCATTAATGATTTTATCCTTCTTCTCTTTCTTATTGTAATTCATTTCATCTCTCTAATTCAAAGTTTTTTAGATGGCTCCGAAATCAAAAACCAATAACAAAAAAGATAAAACAAAAAAAACTCTGGTAAGTCTTTATTTACTAGCTGATAGCAAAGGCTTGGCAAAAAACTTTTGTAGACTCGAAATTTATTTATTTTTTCTAATTACAAAAGAATTTCAGCGCCCTCGTAATGCGGTCCGGAAAAATGGAAAAAGAGGGAAGAAGGAATACAAGGAATTTCCGGTGTATCAACTAACGATTATGGAGAAATTTTTCAAGACGAACCAATTCCCGTCAAAAGATGAGATCTCCGGAATATTCCCGAATGGAGAGGTCCCATATCAGAAAGTAAGCATTTCGATTTCCTATTCAATCTAAAACGGCAAATTGTGAATTTTCTAAGAATTGCATTTTATTTCTCAGGTGAAAAACTGGTTCGGTGCTCAACGTCGACGCGCTCCTGTAGTATATTTGGGCGAATTGCCCTCCCAAATGAAGATCCTCGACGACGCATACAAAGTCAACAAGTCACCAGATATCAAGGAACTAAGCGAGAGGACTGGAATCTCGTCACGTTCGGTTTGTAAATCATTGGAGGATTCTTAAACAAATGCAGTTTTTCAGCCCAAAGCCCATTTTGCTCGCCGCCGTCAAGTCGATAAAATTGACAGTTGAACAACTGATTGTAGGACAAATTTCTACCGCCTGCTTATAATTTTTCTTCTTTTCAGTCGTCCCGTTTTCCACTCTTTTCTATTTTCCACGAATTGTTGCCGACCATGTCCTTTTTTCCACTCATTGTGTTTAGTTTCTCAATTTTCAGAAAAGTACTCCTTTTTGAATTGTAAATCCCAAATTTTCCGTTCCAATGAATGTTTGTTGATCTGATTGTCCTCGACTAATCATATGAAAAAAACTTTCCACGGAATACTCTTCATAGTTTCAGAAAAGAAAAATACTGAAAATTCTATGTTGTATAATCAATATGATTAAAGTTGAAGTTTCTGAAATTCTCTACAAGTTTTATCGCTCCAAAAACTCTTGTATACGAAAAATCCATCTCTTTCGATTTTCACGGAAAATCTCAGAACTTCTGAAACGTCACACTTTCTTCTTTTTGCTCGACATCCATCGCATTCTGCTGGGTATCGCTTCGGACAAAACATTGTCTATTGTCTCTCCTATAATTCATACTATCTATGATTGTACCCACTCCATTTGATACTTGGAGCTCATTCCAAGAACTCGTGAGTCTGCCTCGCTCCGCCTCTCCTTTCAAGAAGTCGTAAAAATGGATATTAATCCAGAGTCTGGATTCCAGACGGCACGATACCTATACACTCTCCACTATCTACGATTGTACTCACTTCGTTGTCAAGGGAGACACCACTCTACTAAGCTCCGCCTTATTTCAGCCCGATCCTCACTCCCTTTCCAATTTCATTCAGTTTTCGACTTTTCTCTCCTCTCAGAACCCTCAACCATTTTCTTTCAGAAGATGGATCCCCCTCTTCCACCGCCGACTGTTATCAAGATGGAGCCTCCGATGACTGAGGATAACGCGAACGACCAATCTCCACCTGAAGCTACCAAAGTCGAGTCGCAGATTGAGAATCCAGAGGTATTAATTTCAGAATAAAAGAATTTCAAATATGATGTTCTCAGGTGTCTGATGCAGACGATCGCGCTTGGCGTCGCGCTCACATGATTGAGCTTTTCAACGCAATTTACTATCTAGTGCTTGTCGCTTTCATCCCAACTCATTTCTGGTTCTACGATAATATCATGGTCGCTGCGGTGATTTCGGCACTCCATCTTCTGGTTACCGTCTCGATAATGAGTGAGAGGTATCGGATCTTCCAGGCTTTCTTTGTGGTATGCTGATATGTACATTACGAAGCTATTCTTTCTCTTCTCTCAGATTTTCCAAATCGCTTTCAAGTTCTACTGCATCGCGACCTTCCCACTTCTCATCATGTCGACTCTCAGCTCATCCTCCAACTGCGATCCACAGCTGTACATTTGCATCAACGAGCTTGGTGAGAGCGCACTCTACGTGCAGATGGTTGCGATTACTGTGATCCATTTCTTGATGTTCCTCTTCTGCCTCGGTTAGTTTTCAAAGGAGTTGGGGTCGGAAATCAATCGAATCATTATTTCAGTGGAAGTCAAACGCTGTCTCATCCTCCTCGAGTACATCGGCCCAAAGGATGATTATTCCATGGATCCGTGTGGATCATATTACAGCGAATACGAGGCCTCGAATGATGTTGCTCCAACTAAACAGGATCTCCCAAAGATTGTGATCGCCGCTTGAACCCGAATGCAAACTTCGAATCTCCCATACTCTGATCTCCCTCCTTCCGCTTTTTTCCTTATTGAACACCCCTCTGAGAATCTAAAACCCATAAACCCTCTCCTATCCTGTTCTTAAAGTGACGATATCCTCGATTCACGACTACATCCCCATTTCCCCATGTTTATTGCAGTCCGTTTTACAACGTTTGAGTTCCAATAAACACTGTTAACAAAATTCACGAAATTGAAGGAAACTAGGCTCTATTTGAGATTTGGGGGCCTGATTCGACTTGCAGAACTGAAAACTGCGTTTCCGACTTTCAGAGCAAAAAAGCACTTTTTGGAGGTTTTTTACCACTTGGTTGTCGGCTTATAACTTCTTATCAGAAGTTGATAGGAGTTTAGGTTTGAACGGATATTGGCAAATATTGATCGTGAATTGAAAACGGTTGTAACGGCGGGCATGGGCAGATTTTGGTTGGAAACGGAAAATCGAAATAATTCTGGTCGGAACTTTGTCATAAGTTTGCTGGAGTTTGGTCGTCTTTGATAGAGGTCTTATCCCGAATCTGGCCGGCTTTCAACCGGAAAATACCGAACAGAACCTCAGATGTCTTTCATGGATAATATCACAGTATTAGCACAGTTTTGATTCAGACCATGTTTATGTTACACTTTCCAAAATTTTTCAGTATGCTTTTCAGATATACCTCCATTCTCAGATCAAATGCCTGAAACTTATAATTAGAGCTAAGAAACATGAGCAACTTTTTCATGATCAATAACTTTCAAAACATTTTTTTCCAAGTTTGAACTTTTCTAGGCAAACTTCATTTTCAAAAATTTTATGGATCCCCATCATCACCATTACTCGTGGTCTTACAAAACAGAGATCGTCATTAGCAGAAGCTTTCAAGCAGAAACCAAGTTTCTGAAAACCGAGATAATTCTTACGTGCTCCTGGTATTTTTCAGAAACATATTATTATTCAAGCGTGTTGATGTTTGCTCGTGCCAGGCCCCGCCCTATCACCAGATTTTTTTCAGAACTTACCAGACTCACTATAGTTTTTTCAATTTTCCAATTATATTTTCTTAAAATCGATAACTCGAGTTTCAGACGATGAATCCTGTACTACCGGAAATATCATCAGAAGTGCCTAAAGAGGAACCGATTGTGGATGTAAGTATACTTCTCACTCAGGAATCGTCAATATGTTAGTTACAGAGACCAAAAGAACTATCACTAATTGGAAAAATTGATAAGATGATGTCGGGTATTGGGGTATGGTCAATTGAGTTGTAGCACCTGAAAACTTCAAAACTCTAGGTGTCGAAATCACATCAACACCATTGGCGTGGTTTACATCTTATGGAAATCGGAGCGTGTATCTTCTACGCACTTCTCGCCGTTTTCGTTCCAACCCGACATTGGATTTTCTTTCTCATCCTCACTGCCGCGTGTTACTCTCCGATTCATGTTCTTGTCACATCGGTAATTGTGATGCACGAGATTCGATCGGCACAGACCTATCTACTGGTGATGCTACACTTCAGCTAATGTGAACGATCAGATCCATTGTTTCAGATCTTTCAAATTGTTTTCAAATCCATTCTGATCCTCACCTTCCTTCATTTCATTTCATCTATCATCAGCTCTGACATCGACTGCGATTTTCATGTTCACATCTGCACCAATGCATTGGAAGGCCTAACTAACAAAAGCGAAACGGTGGTTGCACTTCTCATCAATGAAATTATGCTAATTATCTTCATTGGTAAGAAAATATATGAGTCTGAGAAGTATACGGGAGTCCATTTCAGCAGAGTTGGTTCGCTTCACTATCTATTGGCAGTACAGAAACAACAAGAAAATGGATCTGTTCACTCACTGGACCTACGCAGTCACTGCCAAAGACGAAGGCACCCTTGCTGAACTTTACAAAGTCAAAAAACTGAGGAAATACACCGTGGAAATGATGAAACAATATCCTAAATAATCGATATCTGCTGATTTTATTCTCATTTTTGTATTTTTGAAACCCACAGTTCATATTTGTGAACTACATTTGATTGCATCCTATTTTTCACAGCAACATAAACATATTTTTTAAATTCACTTGAGTTCAGTTCGGTCCCTTATCATTTCCACTTTCAAGATCTACGAAGACGTCACAGTTGTTATTCGATTTCAAGAAGAAGAAGTCAGATGAATTCCACCGAAGCGGATAGATTATCTCGTGCCTTCTCACATTTTTGTACTCTGAAAATGTACTCGTTTCGCTTCGATTGATAAGAGAGTCGAAAACAAAAAATCTTGTGATTCTTTTTCTTCCTTTATCGTACTCACATCTAAGCTTCTGATTTCCATGTCAACGTTGAAAAAAATTCAGTGGTTGTGGTTCTCCAACAATGAAAAAAAGAAAGGAAGGGGAGTAGTGTAAGAGGAAATAATTAGAAGAGACTGAAAATTATCCAAATGTTGGACATCTTGGCTGGAGATTGAACAAATTGAGGTCAGAGGAATGTAATTGATTGAGCAGAGCGAAACAAGGTCTAGCTTATCTCAAAACTTCAGTTTTCTTAGCAGAAACATCAACTACTCATTGGACCCAACTTCCACAAACTTATGACAAACTAGCAATGCTTAAATTTTCAACTTCCGAGCAAAAACAGGTCATATTCCGCTATACCACCGTAGTTGAGAAACTTCTGACCAAACCCTTACCAAACACCTTCTACAAGTCACAGCATCCTGAAAAGAATACCAAGACGGTCAGAAAGTATTCTCTTTTTTCACTTTTTCTGTCTTCGAAGTTGTTTTTTATTTGCACCAGGGATGTTAAGAGAATAAGAAGGTTTAAAAGGAATGTCTAAAGTTCCGAGTTTCAATATTCCGGAGTTTTGTATTCCATTTTTGGAATTCGGAATTTCTTATTTTTCTGATTTCCAAAAATCCCATTTCAAATTTCCAAGTAGAAATTGGTTAGAGAGCCACAAGGAACCTTGTCGCGTTTGTCTTCACAAGCTCTAACTCCGAAAAAAAGTAGGAACCGTTGAAACCATTTCTAACCTCCCAGACCAAAACCATGTATCATGATTCTTAATATTCCGACTTCAGAAAACGTCCATTCCTGTGTCGGAATTCTCACTGTTTCTTGAATTTGATCACTATCTTTTTTCTGTTCCCTAATAGATATTTTCTTTCTCCCAATTTTGAAGAGTTTGCTCAAAAACGTCACACTTGTTATCCAAACCTAACAAGTCACACGAATATCACTGAACCGTAATGATGTAAACCTTGTGTCTTCTGTTTCTCACGTTTCCAAGCTAACACGCCTACAAGAAACATCTGAAATCACCACGCCTACTTTTTTTTTCATCAACATATTTACCTCATTTTCATCAAGCAGTCATTCTCATTTGTTTTCAGCGATGGATCCACCGGTGAAGGATCCCTCTCCAACAAAAACGGTCAATACAGCAAAGGCAAGGATGCGAACTCAATTGGTACTCTTTTCTCATATTCAGAATAGATCCATCAATTGTATTTCCAGGTGCTAGAACAAGAGAAATCAAACTGGCGTCAACTGTACATGTGGGATATTTCAGCCTTTGTTTTCTTTGTGATGCTTGCTTACCATGTCCCACAAAGCCATCCAAATATGGAGATCCAAATCAAATTCTCCACAGTTGTATCACTGGCAAGTCTGGCAACTAACGTATGGATAATGGAGGAAAAATACCAAGTTTATCAATGTCGCTTCTCGGTATCTACTTAGTTTAGAATACAATAACAATTGTTTCCTGATTTGAGATCTTCCAACTCTTCCTCAAATCCTACAGCCTTGCATCGCTTCCAGTCTTCTTCTCGTCAATCACAATGCTCAAAGGTCCGCAATGTGATAGTTATTACTACTTGTGTGTCCATGGAATCTATGACGACCTCCTCTTGACCAAGCTTATCAGTGGACTGTTGATTGTCATAATGACATTCGGACTGATTGTTGGTAAGTTTTTTGGTACATTGATATCATCCGAATAAACATAAATTACAGTCGAAGGAATGCGGTACTACACCCTCCAAAAGGTCATCAAGCTCTCGAGAAAGTTTGAAAGTTCCCGCTCTAAGGTCGTCATCGCAATTCCAGCAGTCAAATGGGGCAACGAGAAGGACACAGCCGAAATTGTTTTCGAGGCCTAATCAAATTTTTTTCTCCGTAAACTTTTACTGTTTCACAGAACTGAATTTTTCATTCTCAAACTTTATTTGAAGCTCGTCGATGTGAATAAACCATATACTCATATTGCCAGCTGAAACTCTGAGAAACAAAAGGTTAGACACAGAAAGATATACTTCCTCTGATTGGAAGAATCCATGCTAAGAAAAGAGTCGAAATTTTATTAACGAGAGCAAATGATCAGAAAAAGGCTTACTGTCAGGTGGAAATGAAAAGATTTGGCAGCGTTATAAGAGAAAATTGCGAGGCGATGGTGATTTTAAAACTTGAAGCAAGATTGAGAAATGGCGTTCAAAGAACTCAGTTTGACACGAAATGATATATACATATGGATAAGTCGAATGAAACGTGGTAAAACGGGAATTTTTTTGGTTTTTCTTGAAACCGTCTTGTTTGGAACAATTGAAGATCGACATGGGACAAATGAATAGAGACGAACGAGAAACAATTAAAAACACTAGATTCGACTAGTTACTTAATACGTCTTCTACACGTAGCGCTGATTAAGGACAACACAAAAGTGATTAAATGAGTGATTAGTTATCATGCAAGAAATTTCAAATTTAGTTGAGAGACTAGGCTCTCAGTTAAATAAATAGGTGAAACAATAATGAAAGCAGAATAAATTTTGTTTTGAGCAAATTGCAGCATTTCAGGGTAGTGCGGGCGATAGAAGAGAGCTTGGTGGATGACCAGTGAGCGATAATTGCGGTTTATTAGATGGTTGGAACCCACTCAGCAGACTCCCACTGAAAAATCGACAATTTTATTAGTAATTATCAGACTAGTAACTGGTCGAAATCATTATTTGATCAAACCAAGTAGCCGATAATGTTTTTTTTTTCGTTTTTTTCCATTGAAATTTTGAGATTCATACACAATAGTTAAGGCTCATTTGGCTAAACTAATTTTCATCAAAAAAGAAACAGTACTAAATTTTTTGGAATTTTCGAAAAAGGGCACACAGAGTGATGCCGAAATGTTCATTATGATAATAGTTATATATTTAGGTTCCAGTTTGATTATTCGCACATCCCGGAAAGAAATCCCGATCCACATTAATTTTTCTAATTTTCAGCGCTTGCTATCCTTTTTAAAGAGAAATGTAGCTACCTGGTTTCTGAATTCGGGCTACACGCCCAAATGATTAGAGCATATCACTTACTCGGGCATGGCTTGCTTTCAAACAGCGCTATTTTCTATTTAATGGATTTTTTATATTTAGACGGCCGGTTTTCACTATTCCGGTCGGGCTTATAGTGAAGAAGTTATCTCGTTCTGATCACAATCACTCGTCACTTACGGAAAACGAAGCTGATGCAGATGCACCGAAATCAGAAGTGGAGGCACCACCGAAAAGGTCCGGCGACGCACTTCTATCAGACGAATTGCTGCTTTGCTTCTCAGGCGTCGCAAACAGATCATCGAACGCGTCTTCAAATGGCACAACCATTGATGAACGATGATCGTTCATTAATTGAGCAGACGAAGGACGTTCGAGCAAGAACTCATCATCTTCTTTCACAGATGACAATAACGGATCATCACGAGAGAACGGCGAATGAATCGCTGGAAAATGATGATTCGCATATTTATTGATAAAACTGAGCTAATTAGTGAGCAACACGAAACACAATCACTGTTACAAACTACAAACATATTAATAATTAGAACTGAATGTTATCATAATCAATCATTCCGAACTGACTGTTGAACAAGTCGTTGTTGTCGAATCCCAATCCAGCGAGTCCGTGGCTCGGTGGCTGGCTGAACATATCCGGTTTTGGGATCACCTCATCGTGAATCGTGACAACTGGGACTGAGACGTATTGAGCACCTTCAACGGAAATTACAAGCTGTTGTTGAACTGTTTCTGAAAATTGAAATTTAGAGAAATTGTTCTAGGTTAAAATAATCGTTTACCATTCTCAGGCTCGTCTGAATAACCCAAAATAGGTTCTTCTTTCATTGGACGTTCAACGATTGGAAGGTATGGGTCGTTCTCGGACATCATGTATTGGAAGGGATCTTCAGCGAGTTCCTCAAAGTCCTGTGCAACGACGACTGGGGAAATTGCCGGTAATTGATTGGATTGTGACACATTATTAGTATTGGAGGCAAGTGAATGGAACGCTGGTTCCTGGTTTTCGGAATTCATTGGAGTGGTTACCGGTGTTTGAGCCAATAAGCTTTCCTGAGATGAGGGAGTGGCAGGAGTCATCAACTGAGAAGAGGTGGGTGTTGATGAGATCATCGAAGGATTTCCGGTAGTAATTGAGAGTGGGTTAATCAAGAGATCATTTTCTTTGGATTTAAAGTCGGTCATGATAGTGTGGGCCAATACAGCGGCTTTATCTGCATTCTCCTTTGCTTCCGAACTTTTCGTTCCTGCCGATGTCTTGATCGGTTCGGATTTCTTGGATGCAGCAGATTTTCTTGGTGCCACAGTTTTTTTAGCTGCCTGTTTTTTCAGGGCGTCTGCTTTTTTCTGCTCCTCAGTTTTCTTTACACGTTTGGTTGGTTTCGTTTGATCCGTTTTTCCGGTTCTCACTGAGTGCAAACGTTTGCGAAGACGTCCATGAAGTGCTGATTCCACTGAAAATGATAATTATTGCATTCAATTAAAAGTTTTGTAACAACTTACGAGATGGATCCGCAATTATATCATCTACATCAAGTTCGGCTGGGCAGGGATTCGTGTTGAATTCGAGCTCCACGTTGAGAAGAAACTCAAAATAGTCATCTTCGGTGACTGGTTGATCTTCTTCCTCATCAAAAATCTCTTCCACAGTCAACCGAGGCCAAGCAGCAACTTCAGCTACAGTCTCCCGAATGTGCTTCCAACGGGTCGTATTGGACACAACGGGTTGACCATTTTCGTCCAACTGTGGCGGTTTCGTAGCTCGATGACTTTTCTTTTTTGCAGTTTTTGGTGAATTGGCAGTTGGTTGAGCTGGAGATGGCGCATCTGCGAGTTGATTCGTTACTGGTGCTCCGTTGGTTGGAACGACGCCAGCAACACCGTCGAATCCCTGCTCAGGTTGTTGCTGGTTCTGTGACTGAAAAAACTGCTGCTCCTGGTTGTTCTGTCTCATTGGCATTTGCTGTTGACCCTGCATTTGCATTCCACCTTGAAAATCATTCGCCTGCTGCTGCTGCGACATCTGCATTTGAGCTTGAGGAGCACGAGGTGGCTGCTGATGCTGCATTTGTTGTTGGTACTGCATTTCTATTTCTTCCGGTGGAGCAATCTGTTGCAGCCAGTCTCGGAGTTTTGAATCCTCCATTTGTGGCGGCTTGTTGCGTGAGAGCGGTTCGGTGGTGACTGTGCTCAGACCTTGCTGTTGATTTCCTGATGGGGAGTACTGTAGAGCTTGCTCGTTGTTGGGCTCATTCTTCTTCTTTGGTGGAGCTCGTTTCTTTTTGGGAGGTGGAACTTCCTGTGGACCTGCCTGTGGAGTTGCCACTGAAGCCTGAGCCATCTGCGCAGCTGTAACTTCATTTGATCTTTCCACAAAAGCTTTGGTTCCCATGAAAAGCTCAGTTTGCGCTGGATTCATTCCTTCCAACTGTGGATTTCCCATGCTTGCAGAAGTTCCTTGGTCGGATGGTGGTGACGGATGGTGGTAATCCACACGACTTGGCTGAGTATCCACATATTGAATATGAGCATTCACTTGGAGCGGAAGAGGCATTGTGGCAGAATCCTTATTTTTCTTGGATCTTGACTTTGGAGCTGACTTTTGCATTTGCTGCTGCATCTGCATCAGTACCTGTTGTTGGATCTGAGCTTGCTGCTGATTAGCTTGATGAGTCGTGTATGGCTGATAGGCGGATAACTGATACATTGGTGGTGTACGTTGTCCTACCGGCTGTTTTCGGCTCCTTGAAGGTTTTGGCTTCTGCTGTGGATGTTGCTGAGTGGCTTGCTGACTGTCTGATGAGAATCCTTGCTGATTGCTCATCTGATGCTGTTGGGCAGAGTACTGCTGCTGGTTTGATGATCCAGTCTGCTGCGACGACTGCGTTGGCATTGGATTGTCAAGCTTTGGGGATAACATCATTGGTTGGCCGGGTTGTTGTGGCATCGGAGACTGAGGCATGGAGCCACGACGATTTTGCCCTTGATATTGTTGCCCTGATTGCTGCTGAGCCACTTGAGACTGCCGCATGGATCCCTGCCGATTCACCTGTTGGTGATTCTGCAAATGTTGCTGCTGGTTTGCCGGCGATTGATGCTGCTGCATTTGTACACATCCGTGTTGATTCATAGTCTGTGGAGTCGGCTGGCGATTGCTCATTGGCGAATGATACTGTACCGGAGAATCCATCTGACGTGGAGTTTGATTTGGCGGCACATGCACAGTCATTTGTTGGTTCACTGGCTGCTGAGTTTCTCGCTGCTGCATCTGACCAGATCCTTGACGAGACATCGGAGATCCCGAGTTGTGTTGAATTTGCACAGATCCTGGTCGTGAAGAGCGTGACTCGTTTCGCTGCATTTGGACAGATCCTCTGCGATCCTGTAGCTGCTGTTGCTGATGTGCCATTGGTGATTCCTGCTGCTGACGCATTTGCAATGATCTTGGCTGGCTCATCTGCTGTCCCACTGGGGAATGGTACCGCATTGGAGATTCCATCTGGTACTGAGTCTGATGGGAAGGCACTTTCACAGAGATTTGTTGATTCGTAGGTTGCTGAGACTGAGCTTGGTGGCGCTGTACCTGACCGAATTCTGGTTGATTCATGGGAGGCTGTCCAGATTGCTCCAGTTGATGCTGGTTATGGCTCATCGAATTTCGACGTGACATCTGAGACTCGTGATGGTGATGCATGTGAACAGATCCTTGGCGAGACACCTGTACTGATCCTGGTCGACTCATCGACTGTTGAATCTGATCCTGATGCTTCATTGGAGACTGATATTGCATAGGAGAATTCATTGGAAGTTGAGTTGGACGCTGAGGAATCTGCACCGACATTGGCTCGTTTGTTGGCTGCTGAGCATGCTGCTGCATCTGGCGCGGTTCTTGATGATCGGCATGATTTCTTTGCATCTGTGCCTGATGTTGTACATTTATCTCTTGCTGATAGGGCTGAGAATGATGCGTTGGCCGATGCTGCTGCTGATTTGGAGGCTGCTGCATTTCCATACGTCTCGGATCACTTGTCGATGGTCCCATGTGATAATTTTCCAACTGTTGCTGCTGCTTTGATCCCCGTTGGTTAACGGATTTCTTTTGGTTCCGGTTCTGTTGACCTTGGAGTTGTTGCGGCTGTATCAATTGCTTCCCATTCACCAACTGCTGACTATTTTGGTGCTGCATCAACGTGCCAAGCTCCTGCGTTTGCTGATAATCCTGCAAGGACTGTTCCATGCCAATTTGCATTTCAAGCTGCTGTGCCGTTTGCGCTGGTGCCGCTTGTGGAGGGTCACCGGCCATCCTTGAGCTCTGCACTGTGTAGGCCTCGGTCACTGTGTACTGCTGTCCTGGCTGCTGTTGCTGCATTTGGTTCTGCTGGTAATTCTGCATCTGTTGTTGTTTCAGCGCATTTTCCCGTTGCAACTTGGCCATAGCTTTCTCCCGTTGTGCCTTAGTTGGATTTTTTTGCCGGGCGGCCTTTTGCTGCTTCTGAATATCACCAATAAGTGCCGACCGGTGTTTCTCATGATCGAGCACTGCTTGATTGTAGTGTTTTTTAACAACTGAAGCATGGTCGACTTGTTGGAGCGATTGCTGATAGCGAACATAAGGCCGTGAATCGCTTTTTAGGGGTATGGCATTAACAGCAGCTACGACGGAATTAATGGATGTCGTGACGCGATCTTGTGGATACAGTTGACCGTCATCTCCATTTCTCGCCTTTTCCTTCGCCAGTTTCAGCTGCACCAATTCACCAACAGTTTCCGGTTGTCTTTGATTTTGTGTTGGCATTGCTGAAAAAGAAAAAATAATAATTTATCGATGTTTTCATAAAATGCTAATCAACAAACCTGGTGGAACTGGATTCATGTCGTTTGTTGCGATGCGTCTTCTCTTTGGTGGTGGTGGACGTGGTGGTGGTTGCATCTTAACTGGCGACTGTTGACCTTCCTTCTTAGTTTTGCTAAAAATGGCCATGAGATTAGGACAACTGTGATCGGACTGGGATTTCCTAGAGTTGTATCTCTCTGACGTCTCATGAGGGAGATAGTGCACCGAATAGAGTGACTGATTGTCGGATTTCTGCAGGCTCTCTCCAAATTGTTGGTTTGCAGGTACCATTGAATCGACAGTGATGTTTTGTGCAGGCACAGCGGCAGGGACCGTCTCCTCTGTCATTCTTCCTGTTCCATTCCAACGATTTCTGACGGAAATGCTTTTGGCCGTGTTTTCTCCAACAATGTGAGGGTTGGCAGCTTCTGACATCACTCGTTTGTTGGTAACTGATTGACTCCCATCGGATTGAATGTACTGCACACTGGCATAAGATTGGGCAGTTTCAGAGGATGGAGTTTGAACAACTCGATACGATTTGATGACGGTCTCGCCCGGCTGTTGAACGAGTGGAGACTTGCCAACTGGTGTATTTGGTTGTACGGCACATTCTGGAACAGCTGGAGACCCTTTACCACTGCTGATAATAACACAATCACTGGGAGTTGTGGCTGCTGACATCTGAGATTGAGATCCAGGTTCCGATTCATTCGATGCACTATTTCTCATTCCTTGTGCGACAAACGGAGTCAACTGATTCTGATCCTGTTGCTGAACCGATTGTGGCGTCTGAGGATGCTCATAGAATGCATTCTGTTGACTATGACCGTTGCTTTGCGAGAACTGGCTACTATTATTTGAAACCGGCATTGCATTGTATTGTGACCCATTGCTGGAGTGTTGAGCTGAAATGACAAACAAATTATGATTTCGATCAATTTTGAAACTTACAGATCGGAGTTTGTGGCATACTAGAATAATGAGAGTTGGGCGCGTGAGAATCCCGAGATGTACACGAAATGTGGCTTTCGACCGAGAGTGGATTGAAGTCAGTTGGTGGGAACGGATTGTTTGGCGACGTATCGTATCCCGACGACGAAGAAGAGCCACCAGTGTAGACGGCCGCTTGCTGATACTCGTTGTTTCCATACTGATTATATTGGTTGAGTTGGCTCATTTGACTGACACGAATAGAAGCTGGTCCATATTCCGAATCGCCACTGTGACGATAACCAGTAGACATGTTCTGTTGGTATCCATTTTGGGAATACCCCGAACTTCCAGCACCATTCTGAGAATACTCGAAATGGTTCATTCCATTCTGTTGATATCCGCCGTTTGCCTGTTCTTGTCCAGCATTCGGAAATTCGTAGGAATACATTGAGGACGACGAATTAGACGATGGTCCACCGTTCACTGAAAAAGATCGTGATTTTAAAGGAACAATCGGTGTTTCCAGGACAAAAACTGCACTCGAGAACTTTCTCTCAGGAAGCCTAACGACTACAAAAGTAAGTGTCCTCCTAAGATCATACTGTAGAAACTTATTTTGGAATCCTATCATACTTGACCTGGTTAAAGGCGGCTAGTTGTTTAAGACCCCCTTTTAGACTCAACTGATAAACAAGTTTGTTCGATAAGATTGTTAGTTTGAACGCAATAACTTTTTAGTTACCCTGTTACGCTTTTTAGCTCAAAACTTGTGAGAATGATTCAATCCATAGAAACATTCTGATTTTCTGATTTTCACCAAGGATACATCTACCGTTTTGAACAAGATTTTTCGCGACTCTATGCTTGTGATTTTCGCTTCTTTTACAAGCATATCTGAGCAAACAGCGTGCATTATCATAAATCCGCTCCTATCAGTTAGTACCGACCCTCAACAGACACCACCTAATGGTCAAAAACTACAATTTCTTGGTCATGTCCCCATTTACTACGTACCGTCTAAATATCCATAGCCATTCATAGCATTGTTGTTCATCGGTCCACCACCATTCTGCTGCTGAGGCGGTTGTTGTTGTTGTTGAGCCGGATGACTTTGACTGTGAGGATTGGTGAGTGGAGGCAGAAGATTAGTGACAGAAGGTAATGGCTGGTATTTGGCTGGAGCGACCGGTGGCAATGGCTGATACATAACCATGTCAGGGTACACTGGTTCCATCTGCATCGCTTGCTCTTCTGGAGGCACTACCGCCTGCTTCTTCTTCTTTGGCACTGCCTTCTTTCTCGGTGCTGCAAAACGACCCAATTTGTTGAGATTGAAAAGAAACCGAAAATGAGCTCGGGCTCTAGTCGAATGAAAGGGAATGGGACCTATTTGGTTGGATAATGATGCCTTATAAAAGAGGAAAAAAGTCATAAAACTAGGCATGTCTGAGCGATTATTTCATGTATAGTCATAATGTCCGACTATTCCTAAATTGAACCACTTACGTTTTTCTGCAGTCGGCAAGCCTTTTGCAGCGTTGGGCTCCTCTTTCGTTGGCCTCTTGCGCTTCGGTACCGCTTTTTTCGGTGGTTCGGCTGGTGCAAGAGCGGCCTCTGGAGTTGGCTCTGTCGGCTGTGTCAATGGCACCAATGGCGCTGGTCGCGCTGGCAATTGATCTGAAATAGGGAAATGTTACTTGAAGAAGGGTGATCGGAAATAGTGGCCACCCGATTTGTCTGTGCAGTTATGGGGGATGACGAACGTTATCTTTAATCTGATGAAGAAAAACTTCAATCAGGATCTCTGGAGCGTGTCAGTATCTTAAAATCTGAACCTGAAGGCTCGAACTAAAATTGGCCACCGAGACGCGTGTATCAGCTCTAGAATCTCTTTTTGAAGCTTTGATCTTAGATGTGGACCCTAGACAAATTTTCAGACTCCAGGATTTTTTTGGAAGTCCCGAGTTAAGGAAAGAATGCTGATTAAAAGAAGTACACCATGGCTCGCTTTCCTTCAGAATCCACACAAAAAAGTTAGAATTCACTTTGGGAAATTAGAACTGACTGGAGACGCTCTGAATACTTACGTTATTTAGAATTTAGTACTCACTCCATAAACGAACTCAGGGCGGTTCGTTTATGAGTTCAGACTCCTTTCAAGAAAATGAAAATATTTTTATGAAGCTTCGAGCTTACTGTATGAATTCAGAAATTTTCCTGGGAGCACAAGACAAACTCTGTTTTCTCTAGAAGGATTCAACTTGGACCAGGACCTCAGGACGACCAGGATTTAGTCCAGAAGGTGAGAAACAGTACCGAATCAAGTGCTCAGTGGTACAACAAGAGTCTTCTTAGATACTCTGATGTTACTCTAAATATCCGAGAGTCAATCTAGACTCACTAACATTCAATCTAGGAATTCATGATTTCCGAGAATTCATTTGCGAGTTCTCCCGAACTCTCGAACAACAAATTCTCGGAAACTGAATGTTATCCGCCGCCGCGAGAACAAATCTAATCTTGATTATATCAGACACTCCAAATGGAGCTCGTCAACTCCTTTTCAATATCCTGCTCGACGACTACAAAGCCATTTTCTATCCACCTGCCTACTCTACTCGCTACCCTGGATTATACTATTTCGGAGAGCTATACAACACGCAGGCCACCATGCGCATGGGTTCGAGACATATCGATCTGGTGCTCCGCTCGTTGCTACCCAGCACCCCTTCGTACCTGTGTTGGGACTCTGCCCGTCTGTGTGGAGATTATGTCCGTTGTGGTGGAAGACGTGTTCATCTGTAGGTCCGACGACTGCATGCCCGTTGGATCCTTCTCCCGATACGTTTCCATTCATCATGTCCATACCCTCGTATAATGCTGAAATTGAGATTTGTTTGAAGGTCATTTTGGCGTCTGAATCTCACATTTCTGAACCTGTAGTTGTTCGACGATGGCTCCTGCCGGTTTTTCCTGGATTGCTTGTCCAAGGGGCATATCAAGTCGGATGATACTCCGAATTGATTCTGACCCCTTCACCGGATATGGGTCCGTATGAAGTTTGTCTACTGAAAATAGAAGATATTTAGAGGCAATGAGCAAAAAAATCCCGGCAAAAATGAACGGAAAGCGTCATGCAAGGTTTCTATACCACTCAAATCTTATCGCAAAGTTGTCTAGAGCAACAGTTAACGCGACTACTATTCAAATCTGCCAACGAGCGCGCGCAATACAAACCGGCGACACCGAAAATCGATAGGTGCCAACGAACGGTTTTATTGCCAAACGAACTCGGCAAAATCGTATCAGATCTTCTATCTCAATCTATCTCACACGTCAGGTTGACGGAAAGAAAAAACCATTACCCGACGCAAAATTGGAACAAAAAAGGAGAAAGGAAAAATCAGGAAAGAGAAAACGTTCGGAGAAAGTGAACGCGTCTAATTTGAACAGGCACCCTCGAGTCGTCGCGAGGGAGGAGGAGGCCGACCGCGACGCGCGAACGCACGCGGGGAAAAGGGGCGGGGTGTTGTGTGGGGGGAGGACGGGGTTGCCGCCTCTCTATGGTCCCCTCCTCAAATCGCGCGGGGAGACGCAACGCGACCGCATCGCATACGATTTATCATATACAGAGCAGACTTACATAAGTGCAGGCGACGCGGAAAATTGATACATAGCCCTCCTTGGACTAATTGGGGGTTTGTACTAAAGGAAAGAAGGCTGGTAGAGTATTATTAATGTTTGCGACGGGGGTTAAAATAAGAAATCGTTATCTGAGAATTCCTATTTTTGTATATAAATCGGGTGAGAGGTTTTAGAAAAAAAATAGAAAAACGAGACGAAAAGCAACCATCATGCGAAATTAATCAGAACAAAAGCTACTCTTCGCGGGAAAAAAAGCAAATGATCACACGGAAAAAGAAACAGAAAAATACACCATTCCACACCAAACGTTTCGAAAATATGAAAATATTTCAATTTCCACCGATGAACTAACACAAATAGGGATCCAAATTGGATTCGAGAACCAAATTCAATGGCTTCTTCTCATGGGATTCTGCTTCATCAAGGAAATTAGAAGGTGTGGACATGGACCGATTGTTTTTGACTATTGGCTTCTCTTCTCGCTGAGCTGATGGTCCTGCTACTATCGCTGACGGACCGGTTGGTGGAGTTTTCCCGGTGAAAAAGTAATTGGGGACAATCTTAGAAGTGCGATTCGGCCTTAAACGCGGTTTTCGTTTGGGCTTCGACTTAGCTGGCGGATCAGTCAACTTTTTTCTCAACGCTTCCTCCTCCTGTTTTTTGGCAAGCGCCAAAGGCCCTCGAAGAAATGCGATTAGATCTTCGTCAAGTTTCGGTGGAGTACTCTTACTCCTTTGAACAGGTGACAATGGCGGAGATTGGTGACGCATTGGGAGTGTCGTCTGTTGTACAGGTCCCTCGACGACGACGGCCATCTGGTTGGGGTCATCTTTCTGCGGACCATCGAGACGAGGGGAGGCATCTGCTGTACTCGTTTGTAGGTTGGTAAGGTCTTCGAGGGCAGGGAGATTGACAGGTGTATCGTTGTTATTGGTAGATGACTCCGACGGATTAGCACCCTCTTGCATCATAAGAAAGTGTTTAGATTGACCTATGTGAGAGGTAGGAACGTAATTGTTTGCCAGTTGGCCATTGGATGTTGTAGGGACCGGGCTGGGTGATGAAGATTGTTCCGAAGAGCTCGTGTCCAAAAATCGAGACATTCCAAAGGTGTTTCTTCTGACATACGGTCTCATAACGGGCAGTTTTGGTTTGTTAGGTTCGGTTCTGATCATCATTGGAGAAAATGTTGTCGCTCTCGGTCGATAAACATAAGGTGCTGGGGTTGATGATCCGGAGACTGAGTTCACATTTGTTCTAGCTGGGGGTTTCTGATTTTTACGTTTCCGTGAACTGTTTCTATTGGCTCGAGCCCTGTTGGCACTTTCAACGGTTGCAGATTGTTCCAGAATTGCTGTTTGAAGAGGGTCCATTTGCTTTTTGAAGAGATTATCCTGGTACAGTTGCTGAATCCTTCCTTCATGAAACTGCTGCGTATCCTTTTCTTTTTGTTTCAGACCCATTTCCGTCATATACATCTTCCACAACTGTTTTTCTGCATCTGTTCGGTCTTCCTCCCTTTTGAAAGTTATTTTTCCAAGATCATCCATCCGTTTCGCTTCCAAATCTCTCAAGCAAAGCGAAGCCAACGCATCTTTTGTTGATTGATTGCTCGACACAACCACTGATTGTCCCGTTCGATCATTCCAAACACAAACTGCATTGTTTTGTATGAATTGAGCATTGATTGAGCTTCGTCTGCCTTCCTCAGTTGAGGCTGAAACAATAAAAAAGTTGTTAGTGGGGAAAAAATATGTCTCATAGTGATAAAAATCTAAAATTCCACAACTTACAAAAAGATTCCGATCGTATACGCGGCGAATTGGCTTCTTCGACCTTCACACTGCTAAATTGAGATGATGGAGAGTGTCGTGAATTTCCATCTGCAACTTTTTATCTTCAGTTTCAATCATAATTTGTAAAACTCACATTTTCCATCTTCCGAAGAGGTTTCCATCGGCTCAACCTTGACATTCATCAGATTGACAGGATAGCCGGCTTCAGGAACACCTGAAACATGCTGGCGGTTAGGACTCAGCAAACAACTGCTCATGATTTCTATCAGTTTCCTAAGACCCCTAGAGCTCAATTGTTATGAAACCGAGATGCTCTCACTAGAAGCTCCAGAGCTCTACAAATGTGTAAACACAAATAAAAACGAGACTCTTCTCTGTTCTGGAACTGAAAACTAAAATAAAAAGCACCACACGAACACAATGGAATCGATCTGTTGGTTCGGCTTGCCAGCGAATGAACGGTTCGATTTGCCAACGAATGTTCTCATGATTATCATCATCATCGTTGCATACATTCTTCATTCAACACTCTCCCTTTTCTTTCTTATATATACACCGACAGTAGCCCCCTGGTGTCTTGGTTGTTCAATCGGACGACAATGGTGGATCGAGATTTCGGGCAGAAAAAAACGAGCGAATGCAAAAAAGGAACACGAAAGCAAAGGAAAGCCGACACGTGACAACGTGGATTTACCTTCAGCCGGTTTTTCAGAAGAAACTGTTATGTCTGGATCGCTACTCATTCTAACAACGCTTGGCCCATTATCACTGGAAAGAATTTAGAAGTTCTCTGGGAAAAAAGATGAACATCGGCGAAAAATGATGAGAACAAAAAGAGATGAGAGAAAATCAATAGAGTAACCAGTAAACATTGGGGGATCGTATAAATATATTCAGTATCAATGGAGCACACTTTCTCATGACGTATGCGTGCGCAAAAAACAGAGAGGATAGGAATAACGAGGAGGGATAGAGGCAGTTTTTTTTTCGGGCGAATGGGACTAAGATGAATCGGAACAGAGAAATGACGTGGACAAGTTTTCTTCTTTTTCGTCCGTCGCGTTTTGTTTTTTTTTTCGCTCATTATAAAGAAAGATGAAAAATGAGAAATACCTGTATGGTTCATGGGAAAAGTGAGAATGAAATAAAATGTTTAATATGGAGTAGGAAATATTTGAAATATTGAAACAACACATGTTATATGAACTTTTGAAGCAAAAAAACGTGATTTGGTGCTGGGAAACTGAACTTCTCAAAAAGCAACCAAAATTCATTTTCCCTATTCGCCAGCTCACATCAGTTTTCTTCACACCACTCTTATTGTGATGTTAGGGGAGAAATGGAAAATGAAGGAATACCAATTATAACGATGTGTCTTGTTTCCCTAGATGGGAGGAAATAGAAGAAGGCGGGGTGGGGAGATGGAATTGAAAATGTTTTTCATCAAGAGCAAGAGCGGAGAAAAATGGGGCAAAAAGAAGAAGAAAAAGAGGAAGAGATGGGCGTAGGAGCCTTGGTGTGAGAGCCTATTCGTATAGGGGGGTAGCGGCGAGCATTGAAAAATAAAAGGGCGGGAGTAGAAGGAAGAAAAAAACCGAGAGGCATTGCATGAAAGAGAAGTTAGAAGGAAGAAAAAACGATTTGGACCAAAAAATAATGCTCTTTTTCAATGTGAAGGGTTCGCTTTGACAGATGTCTCATTCCGCGGATTGGCAGTTACCATGGATGTGTGTTTGTCTCGGATAGAAAAGGGATGAGTCTCAGCATGACGAAGACATAAGACGATGTATCCAACGACGACGACGAAGACGACGAAAGAGGATGCAAAATTTACGATGTATATCTTCTTGACATGCTATATGTGTATATCTAAATGCAGACGAGAGCTCCAGGTGAAAGATATATACGACTACTAAAAAAGAAGACAAGAAAAAAATGGATAGGAATATGAGGGGACCCAAAAAACGAAGGCAAGGATTTGAGTAATGATGATGCGATGCGGATACATGAATCTCGCGTTTTTCTTTTCGAAAAGGGCTTCTAGGAAAAATTTTGATTTCGATCTCAAAAATATTTTGATCCAACTAACCAAATATATCCTATTCCTTTGACGGCAGTGTCTTTTGAAGTAGTTGGAAAGATCGTGACCTTTTCAGAAAACAGAAATGAAAACGAGAGAACACTTTTGATGTATCACCGCAATATGATAGCATACGTGGCGCTCCGTTTGGCGCAGTTTTATTATTGCTTCACCAAAAACCGTTGTTGCATGATTTTAATGCGACACCGGAAAAACAAAACCTGGAGGTAGGAAGTGGAAAACTTTCGGGTGGAAAAGGTTTGAAAGTTTGGAGAAGTGATGTTAGTTTAGGGTTTGAAAACTTCTAATTTGGAAAATATCAAGCTACTATATTTTGTTATGAGGTGTGTTATTTTCTACTTGGCTTAGAGTGATAAAGCCCGTGGGGCTTATGCCGTGTGAGAAATTATATTTGAAATTGAAACAAATCGTAAATTTTGAAAGTTGGAAATTCTGAAATGAGATATATATTTTTAGCTGTATGTAGTGTCATTTTTCAAGAAGCATAAAACCGTGTTTTCAGTTTATTTTTGGCCATTTTGCACATTTTTAGGAAACTGGAGCGTGTCTGCCAAGTTTACATTCATTTCGAAACTTTAAGAAGGTGAAAGCAGATCAGAATTTGGTTTTTCAAACTTCCTTGATTTTCAGATAATTCCAATTCCTGAAACGCACCCGTATTTCACGTTTACAGTACGAAAACAGGCCGAAAAAAGGATGACTTTTAGAAATCGGTAAATACCTGAAAAACTACAAAATTTCAAAACGATTCTCCTGAAAACCGTCAAAATGACCGACAATTTACTGATCAGTACATTATGGTATAACTCACTAACCGGTACTGTTTCATTTACATAATTTCAGGAGTTTCAGAAAATTATATTTTTCAAAAGACAGTATTGTAAGTTTGAAACTTTAGAAATAATATTATTGTTAACTATGTATCTGCTTCTCCTGGAAAATTCTCTCATGCAAACAAATCCTGTAGTTAACAAAATATAATATCTTAACGGACAATACTGTGGCTATCATACCTTGGGAAATATCATATTGTGAACAGATATTCTGACAATACATTTAATTAGGTATATTCTACCTTGTTTTGCATAAGAAAAACGAACGAAGAATATAGCCAGCCTCAACGACGAGCCACCAAGGAACGCAATGAAGAAAAAGAAGAATGAATAGGGGGAAATGGAAGAGAAACAAAATATGAATGATATGTATGTGACACACTGAAAACAACTGGATCACAGCAAAAAAGACAAAAACGAACAGAAGAAAAAACTAGTGAAGAAGAACATGGAGCACATATTTTCAGTACACTGGTGTGATTCTATGTGCATGTGTATACGTGGAAAGAAGCGGAATGGAAAATGGAAGAGAAGAGGTTTTTCTGAACGGGTGAAGCGAAAAAATAGAGAAGAAAAGGTTTTGGGTTGGCTTTAGGCGCGAAATTGGAATCGCGATATACGCCTCCTTTTTTCGCCTCCGGGGAAAGAGAATGCTGCTTGAAAATGGGAAATGAAAAGAGGCGAAGTGGTGAAAATGCAAATTGGACAAATAGCGAATTTGTCAGTAAGCCGGCTCATTGGGACGTGGTGACTGAAAAACGGATAAGAGAGAAGATGAGCCCTACATATGTCGAATATGAGACAGCCACATACACACTGATCCGCTTTCATTAAGACTAACATATGGCTCGATGATGATGGTGGTTATTTGTGTATGCGTCGTACCGCTTTCCCCCGTGATTAGTTTTCACATTTAATAGCCTGTCCGGCGGAGGTCCACGTCGGGTTTTATTCGCCATCGTTTCCTTTCCGCACCCATCAACACACATCAAAACCCCAATTCATATGCAATGAGCCTTAGGCCTTAAAGATCCTGACCTTCAGCTCTCTCGTGCTCCATATTTAGATATAATTATCGCTCTTGCAGAAATAAAGTTGCTTTTGAATTACAGCTGAAAACGACTAACTCGAAAGAGTGTCCTCACGAGTGGGATTATATTCTTTATTATTCTATTTTTTCTTTTGGCGAAGGACTCCAAAAAGGAGTATAATAGAAAAAGAGGGATTTGGCTCTTGGGGCGTGGTAAACGGATTGGATTGTTGTCAGGGGTAACGAGTTGATAAGCAAGCAAGCAAGAAGAATTCTTTTTCAGATGTGCTCCATTCCCTATTTGCTTCATTGACTCTTTTCATTGGTCTCTCCAACAAAACCCGTAGACGGACACAAACAATGAATCCTCATCCACTTGAAGACGTTGAAGAAGGTGAGTGAAGGAAAAATAAGGAAAAAGGGAACCTCCCGTGTGAAAAACATCAGAGGGAAAGGGAAGTAAATAATGTTAACGTCTTTCTCATCATATCATGTTTCTTTTGCACTAAGGAGCCTCTGAGGAGAAAGGGTTTCAAATGGTTTAGGGTTTCTACTATTTCATTTCATTCTTCGGACTATCTCCCCTGGTCAGTTTTATTTTTAAATTCTTTTCAGAAGTACTTCGAGAAAAATTAGTTTTGAAAAGTAATAAAAGCAAAAAAAGGCTCATTGGGGACCCAGTAACATTCTTTATGGGGTCATTAGCAATTCTGAAAGCTAGTCGTTTTTCGTCTTTTTGCTCGTCATGTACTTTTCTACATTTTTTTAGTTTTCGAACCATGTTCTATTATCGTTTCCATCTCTTTTTTTCGCTTGCTTATAAATAGCTCTTATTTTGAATAATACAGTTATAAATTCATCTGAAATTTTGCGAGGGTAGAGTGACAACAAGGAGAGAGCGCCATTTTATTGTGCCACTGAGCCAAATTGAAAGAGTGCGTGACGACAGCCAATTTCAGAAGAAAATTCTAAGGAAATGGAGAAAGAAAGAGAAAACGGATGATGTGTCTTCCCCATCAAAACACCTCCACTTGTGACTGTTGGTTTTGAAAAGGAATAACAAAGAAGAAGAGGGGTACATTAGTTTTTTGAATGTAAAATAAGAAAGAGAAAAGTTTGCTAAGCATTAGCTCCACTTGAAAAACTTTTCTTGAACTTTCGGAAGCTGTCAGATCGAATATCGTTATACGGTAGAAAGGAGCTTGACGGAGTAATCGTCACTCTTACTACACAGGAATTAGATTCGTCGAGTGACAGCTAAATTATTCGTCTTCTTCTCGTTTTCCGACACGAGATGAAGATATTCAAGTCTCGATATTCAAGGACTCTTGCTGAATATCTCATTAGGGAGAGTGCAAGAGAGGAATAGTTTTTTTTCGAACAAGAAAAAAATAAGGAGAAAAACGAAGCTCTCTTCGTCATTTCCATTCAATCGGTTGAAGACATGCCTCACTTGTTATGCAGGAGGAGAGAACAATTGAGTGAAAAATAATGAATCTTCAAAGAGAAAGATTTTCGATAGATTTTCGGGGGGAAATAATAATTAATGAATTCGTTGGGACCATCGAGAGCCACCGTGTCAGCATTCATCAAACTGACTTGTTATTTCTTTCTCAAAATAAAGAATCTAGAATTCTTTCTAGAATTGTCAATTTTTAAAAACAAAAGGCGCCAGGATTTGCTGTATTGGATGTTTAGGTTTTGGGTTTCAAAATTGAAGTTCCCAAGGAAAAAAAAATAATGTTGTAGTTAAGTATTATCAAAAAAAAAATACTTTGGCATCCAGAATTTCAATTAACAGATTTCCCAAAGCTGTAATTTCCCTAAATTTTCAAAGAAAAAAAAATGTATACAAACATGTATTTTTCAGTAGAACTTCGGTCATTCTGGACCGTTTTCAGCAGTCTAGAGCTCGGCTGTCAAGTTTCCAAACACTTTAAAGCATTTGGAGGGTGTAAAACAGACCTAGATTGAAAACTTGCTATTTACAGAATATTTCAAAATTTTCCTATTTTCACGTTTTCCATACAAAATCTGGCCGAAAAAGGTGTTCATCAGAAAACGGCAAATGGCTGAAAAACTAGGAAATTTCAAAAATGCTGTGAATGATACATTTTTGATTAGGGTCTGTTTTCATCTATCAAAATTTCCCAAATGGTCGTAAACTTGACAGACGAGCTTCAGATTCCTGAAAATGGTCATAACCCAACCGGAACCTATTATGTTGTCTTATTGGCTGATATATTGGATGTTATTGTATATCTCTTGGGCTCTTTTTTTCCAATCAAACATTTTTCTTTTAATTTACAATTTCTTTCTGTTGCGGTTTCCAATGGTAATGGTTCGGATGTCTTCACATTAGCTGTAAATCATATTTCTTCACATTAGCCGTAAATCAGTCTTGTCCTGACAGCTCCGACAGGGGTCGGAAGAGTTGAAAACACAGAAACAACAAGGGTCCCTCAAAAATGCAACCATGGCGACAAGGCGACGTGGGGTCTTTTCCCACCTATATAAACCCCTTTTCTTCTTTTCATTTTTCAAAACTCTCTTTAGGAGAGCTGGTTCCGATTGTTCTCTCTTTCTCATCTGATTTCCAGCCCTAGACTTTTGTCTAAAAAGTACAAGTTCTTGGAGTCCAAAAAATTCTTTTTATCCTTTGGTGGTTCCAGTGACTCAAAATGATAGATTGCGAAGAGTTAACACATTTTTTCTTTGTTCCTCCTCTTCTTAAAAAACAGTGGGAGTCGGCGGAACAAAGAAAACTTTTTTCCCCAGGGGGATCCCAAAAAAAGGCGGATACCAGATACCAAAAATGTGAACAAGTTCGTCAGTTTTTACTCGCTTCTCACATCTTCTTTTTCTCAATTTATATCCCTTTTTTGATTCATCTTCCAGCCCATTTCCATCCTCAGTTCCAACGGAACCCCCTGTTTACTGTTTATTTAGGCTCTAGGCAGACCACCCCTTACCGGAATAAGATATATGCGAGACCTCGATATTAGGCTGAAAAAAACTGGAAGAAAAAAGAAAACAAAAGAAAATAAGGACAAACAGAAGGAGACGAAAAATGAGAATGTTGGGAGGAGCTGCTGGGTGGTAGTGAGCTTGCCAGTATATAACAACACAGGAAAAGGTCCTTAGTGCGCGGGAAAAATAACCGGGCAGTCCCAAATGCACATGGTGCTTTCTGTGCGATAACACTTGGCTTTTCGCTCTTCTCCGCGCGGAAATGCACCGTAGAGTCACACGTTTATCTACTACTCTCGAGTTAATCGCAGTATTTGTGTCTGTCTATATCCCTTATTTTCTTTTTCTTCTATTTCTTGCTCCTCGTTTTAGCCATGTATTCTGTTTTGATGAGACGAGAAGGAACGGAGGGGAAAGGGTTTTCCAAAATGGATCATCTGTTTAGTGCAAAATTGAGGAAGAAAGAAGACAGCAAGAGAAAGTGTGTCTCCTTGTTCTCAGAAGCCGTGTGTGAGTAAGGACTTCTGAGAAAAGGAGCTCTTCTGAATTCTAATCCTAATTTATTACTCTCCTTGTTTCTTTTTTGTCCTCTTTTGTCGGTCAGAAGACCTTTTTCATTTTCTAGAAACGTAGAAAGAATTTCGGTCGTTTTTTTGCCTTCAGGAAGTACTCACTTCAAAAATTCGGTATAGTAATTCAATTTGATTTTGCATTTAATCAAAAACGATGAAGTCGGAAAAGACTGAAGCTTTCTTACTGGTTCAGGAAGCTGTGGTCCAATTTCGAGAGAAATTCTTGATTTATGACTTTTCCTGTTTTTTTTTTTCAAATTGAAAAACCTATTGTTGTCTTCTTCTCACCACAATTTTGAATTAGTCTTTATATAGCCTTATTATTGAGCCTAGCGCACTACTCAAGTAGCCCCAGATTGGGCGGGTGGGAAATGAGTCCAGCCGCATTCATCGCAAGAAGCCGATAAAATAAACAAAAGCCGCTTTGACCTCACATCGTTCGCACAGCTTGTTGCCGAGTTCTCATTGGGACGACTCATCTTAGATTTTACACTACTTTTCTCTGTCATCAACTACTCGTTCTTCTCCTTCTCCTCCCTCTGATATCTACCACATTCCTCCAACAACTTTCCCATCACCATCATCAATAAATTGATGGGACCTGTTTCTAGCGCCACTGTCTGCATTGTTATTTATTCATTTTTTAAGTGTGCCTGAGAAATAGATTGTGGGAAAAAACGCATCACGTGGAGCTCACGGAAGATGAGAGCAAGAGCACCACAAAAATATTTGAACATGTAGTAGACGACATATTTTTCTTGCATGGCTCATTCTACTTTTCAAAATACCTACCTGGTTTTTGATGATTGGTTTTTTTCCTGAGATTTTAAGCTTTTGGGGAACCAGGAAACGCTCCAGACCATAGTAGAAAATATCCTAAGATTACAGAACATAATAAACTCATTCGATCTTGTTGCTCCTCCTAGGCTTATTGCTGCTATCTTTCTTTCTCATCAAAAAAAGAAGAAAAAGAAAAAGCGGGTGGAATAGAACCATAGTTTTTTGACAGAGTGGCTCACATAAAAGTTGTATGTTGAGCCATGCAGGTCAAGAAATATGCTATTCGAAAGTGGTCACATATGTTTCCTTTCTTCCACATGTTGCCATTTTTCCTTCTCTTCCTCCAAGAGGAAATATCCAAGTGCAATTGGTGTGAGAAAAAATAAGTGGATTTGTGTGTGTATCTAAAGTTTATTTGAGTTGGTTGTCCAAACAAATCAGACATTAGAAATCTTCAATTTTTGTATTTTTGTCAAGCTTAGACTTTACGATTTCCTGTCATCCTTGATTTATGTCTTTTTGGAAATTCAAACCTGTCTGTCCGCCAGAATTAGAATTTCAGATATTCTCCTTTTCTTTCAAAAAAATGTTCTATAAATTCATCATACAAAATTCTGAGCGTACATTTCGGTTTTCTTTGAACTAAGCTAGAAATTTGTTTAATTTTCCACAAAACTCGAGGAAAATTAATCACTTTTTTATATTGCACCTGTGTTCACATGATTTTCTGAATTATAATTTCTTCCTGATTTTTACCTAGAATAACACAGACTACGGAATTTCGAGAGAGTCCTAAGAAGCATAATTTTTCATGTTTTGGAGTCTCAGGAGACTTGACTAGTTGACAATGTTTTTGGAACATGTTTCATTACTGAACGCTCACATGACTGCTCTATTTTATTTTTCTTTTGTTCTAGAAACAATAATAAAAACACCACCCACGTGTTTCTGCATCCACTAGACTTTTAAAATCTCTAACTTCCCGACAATAAACTTCATATCTTTGTTTATTTGTCCCCCATCTAACCGCCCGAAGCATCTTCAGGAATATATCTTTTGCTTTCTCTTCCTGATTTTTTGCTCTTCCGATCGACGGGTCTGCACTAAGAATCCTGGAAGCAGATAGAGGGAGAAAAAGAGATTCAGAGATTTTAACTTTCTCTTCGGATGTAAAAATTCGAAACACTGTGTGTGGAGAGAAATAAAGATGTGATTGTTTTCAGGTGACGAGGCTGAAGCGATGGAGCTCATTGACAAGACAGTCGAGCTGCGAGGCAGCCAGGTTCTCAATATGCATTCGTATCATGCAATCATCTGGCAACGTCGGATCATGGCGTTCGCTACACTTCTAGCATGGGTAAGTCGAAATTTTTTTTGTTATTTTTTGTTATTTTCCCAAAGCCACGTACCATCAAAAATTTGCATTTTTTCTAGTTTTCTTATCTAGTATTCAACACTCCTTTCCTAGTAAATTTTCTATTCTTATTCCGGAAGCAAATACAATTAGAATGTTGGTTGTGTGTCGTCGGTTTCAATTAACTCGATTACAGATCGGTGTTGGATTATTGGTAGCGGCGTTGGCCACCACGCACTGGGCATCCATTGACTTCCATAACAAAGACTATCAGCCAGTTCATGTTGATCTGGGAGTCTGGGGAGAGTATCGCACTGTCAATGATTTCAAGAAGGTTTCGGGTTAGTTGGAAACTTGAGCCACTAGGGAAATCGATTATTTTTCAGTAGAATGGATCCCACATTTCCCAGCCCCACCAGAGAATATTCTCCGGCTTGCAGACACTGACCTGAAACGTAAATCTAATCTCAATTGAAAAATGAACAGTTTCTAATGTTTCAGACTACTACCGCTCGCAAGCTTTTATGGGATGTTTCGGAGCTGTGATTCTGCTTTGCACCAACTGCCTTGCTATTTACACCTTCTATCATCATCGTTATATGTACAAGAGAGCCGTGGCCGCTTTGTATCTTGTTGTTGGTGAGTGGAACCGAATCATATTGAAAGAATTCTTTAGTGGTAATTCTGAAAAAAGAATAATAGAAATGAATAGCTTATTGAAAACCACAAAGACTCATGTCTTCATTGTCCTCACTCGTCAACTTTCTATTTCTAATTTTCTCAAAGGTTTTGATGAATAAAGTTCATCAATGTCTTGTCACTATGGAGTCTCGTCAAATTTCTTGAGTGTCACCGAGACGGATTCCTTGCAACAAAAAGTTGATCGGAAGATATGAGGGGACTTAGTTGTAAAAAAGAGGAAAATGTACTCGGGAAGTCGTTTAATGAACAGTTGGCAAATGACTTTTGCTCCAGTGCATGCAGAGAGAAGTAATAAAAAGAAACGTTTGAAAAGACATAGCAGGAGGGGACTTTAACGCTTCCGGATAAGTACGAGTTGTTGTTTTTTTCTTACTTTTTTGTCTTCGAAGGGAACGAATAGCATGTCCCATGAGGTTTGGTTTCAAGAGACAAAGGAAGCGTGTATGTCAGGAACAGAAAAGATGGACATGTTGTTTTAAATGAAACTAAGAAGTTGTGAGAAAAAAAGTCGAGGGACTAATCGCTGGAGAGTAGATCATCTGAGTAACGTCAAAAATAGTACCGGACAAATATTGACTTTCTCAATAGAGTAGTTGACTTTGGAGGCATGGAAAATGGCTTCAGAATTTTGTGTTTTTCTCGGAAATTTAGAAGTATTCCGAACTAAATCATAACCTTTGTTTCCTAGTTGACAACTTATTTGAATAATTCCATTCTAATGAAATTTGATGTGTGTATCCGGTGAGTGTCGAAAGAGACCAAATTACCGCAAATTCTCTAACAGAAGCTTACCATATACTTTCACTTTTAGCTCAATTTTATTGGTTCCTATAAATGACATCAAAAACCTGTCAACTAATAAAGTATTAGTGATGTTATGATAAAAATGTGGTGAAAATTGAAACATTAACGTTCTCGATATCAGAAAAATTACCCTATATTACAAAACAATCTATTGCAATCTTTTTTTCCAGCTATGTGTATCTTTGGAGCCATCGAGATCCTCTCCAGCAGTATCAATGAATGGAACACCGCCGTCACTCAAGTTTGTACTTTCCTAAAAATCAGAACACTCTAACTACTTTCTTCTAGGACCGAGAATTTGACTACGAGCAAGCCAAGAAGATGGGGTTCTCGACACGTCTTGCTCAAGGAGCCATTCTTACAAGCATAATTGCTTGTTTAGCATTTGCCTTTGGATCCCACAAACAGAAAGGAGAGCACGCGGCCACCGCCGAGTTGGAGATTGAAGACCGCGAGTATCATATCGGACGATAATTGCTTCCCTATAACTTCTTCTCACCAAGTGATCTCTCTATCTTTCTATATTATCTGCTGCTTTCCAATTTGTTCTAATCTATGGTTCTGCTGGGGTATACTTAACAGTTTTGATTTGTTCATTCATTCATTCATTCAATCACCAACTTCATTGTCTTTTTGATTTTCTTCCAAATTTTCAGAAGACTGAATTCTTTCGAGCTTTGCGTCCACATTGAATTTGATGCGACCAAAATGTGCTTAACATGTATTCAAAAATAAAAAACCTAAAAATGATATAAAATTTTTTTGCATGAACATATTCCATGAAAAATGTTTTTGAAGGTCAATAGAATACGATTTCGAAAATTTGGAAAAAACTAGTTTTGAAGAAACAAAAACAGCGCGGGGTCAACCATCCACACTGTTTCTTTTAGTCTGCAGACAGAGTAATTACCCCACACAGCGTATTTCTGCCCAATGGACAGGTGAGAAAATCAATAAAGATTAATAATAGTGGTAGAGCAAGCGAGAGCGTTTTTTCTCCATAATCCAAAACTGTTTACCTATTATTTCGTTCATTGATACGTTGATAAAATGAATTTTGTAGCCATCTATTTCTAGAAAAATCATGTAAATAGAAAAACAGTTATCTTTAGCGTAGAGTTCATACGAACAAAACCTTGATTGATTTTTTTCACCTTGCCAACTGATAGTCTTATCATTTTTCTTGTCTTTGCACGTTTTCGTTTGTTTCCGTCTTATGAATTCCATATTTTCAGAAAGAAAAACAAGCAAACATGGGGTTTTGGACCGATGTATGGGATCGAATCAAAAGTTGGAAAATTACAGTGGAACCTTTAATGTTTGTGTTAGCAGCATGTAATACAGCAGTGTAAGTTTCGAAGAGAGAACTCATCAAACACCAGTAACAATTTTTCAGCGGAATTGTTTCTCCCGCTCTGAAAGAAGGAAAAATGAGAAGATACTACCCGGCTCCCCCAGACATCCACGGAAAGGATCTTGACAAATATTATAATAAAAAAATGGTGATGTGGGACAATTACTATGAATACATAAACTTGCCAATCGCTTGCATCTTTGGAATTATTTATGGTGAGGCTCGGAAATTCATTTCAACTCACACGTTTTTTGCAGGAGGATATAGTGATCATCGCGGAAGAAAATATCCGATGCTTATTGGAATTCTTAGTGTGCTGGTGTCGAATGCTAGTAAGATAAGGTTGATTTTCGATTTCTTAAGAATTACATATTCCAGTGAATCTTCTTATGTGGGATGAAAACACAGATTGGCCGCTGGCATGGACCTATCCGACAGCAGCAGTTACTGGATTTTTAGGAGATTTCTTATTGACAATGAGTTGCATCAATGCTTACATTGCTGATGAGTTTCCAGACAAGATTACGGTATGAATAGTTCGGCCAAGAACACAATGAAAGTTAAGTATTGCAGTTATCTTATCGAATGGTTGTTGTGTCAATTCTGTTCAGTTTGGGCTCATTTGCGGCGTCTCGGTTTGTGAAAGATTTGATTAAATGGACTTCAAAACCGTCCGTGATGATAATTGCTGAAGGTTTGTACAAATCTTGTTTCTAATGTAGGAATACCTTCATACAAGTCACAACAGGCCAATGGCCGGGACCATTTTTGAAAATAATATACTACAATTGACCGAAATAGACCATCGGCTCCCATTTAAAAATTCGGAACCTCACAAAAAATCAGAGACTAAAATTTGTTTCAAAGTCTTTCGAAATTAGAAAAAAAAACTTAATTTTCCAGAATGAATGTAGAATTTCACAAAACTGGGAAACTAGAAAATTTGTATTATAAGACTTTCATTTCCAAAATTTCCTGAATTGTTGAAATTTTAGCGAATACTATTCCACATACTGCTCAACGCCTATTTAATTTTTCTAATAAGAATCCGCCTCTAAAAGTTCAACTGTTTTCAGGAGGATATCTGCTAACTTTCATAATCTCCCTCTTCGTTTTGGAGCAAAAGAAGCCAAGATCTAAAGATAGTTTGCTCAAGGAAGATGAAACCATTTCCACCATCGAGAATGCAGAAAATTCGAGTCTCGCATCCATTCCGAATCCTGTTATCGAAGAAAAACAGTGAGTCACATCCATTTCAAGAAAATCTTTATCTTTGCACCCAATCTCCCTAACGAATTCCAGATCTGTCCTCGAAATAATCAAAATTTCTTTTGTTTCCCTCTACGATGCAGCCAAGATCTTCGTTCTCCCTCGAGCCGGCCACCGCCGATTGTTCTTGTATCTTTGTTTTGCCGCCAATTTCCTGGATCAGTTTGTATGGGGAGAAGAAAAAGGTACAATTGTTTTTCAAATTCAATTTTAGTCTGGAACAACAAGATATGTTCCCAAAGCTATGTGTCATGGTATATGCGAAATATGGTGTTATTGAACCTTCACATCATTTGAATGTCGGTGTCAGCTGAGAGAAAAAAGTTTCGTTCGGACTCGTATGCGTGGGCAAAGTTATTTCGATCCTTTTCCGGTCATTTACTGCTCCGTAACATCCAAACGAAGCTAATTTTCGTGTCGTGCTTAAAGCTAACATTGATAGACATGTAATGAAAATAGTTCTGGTAAACACACGTCGGATAGGAAATGATGATAATCACGTGTTTGGAAATTCTGAGAATATTTTACAGGTCTTCTGGGCACCTATGTACGATTGCCACCATTCAAATGGGATACCGACACTTATGCAGATTACAAGTCATGGAGACCAATAGTCCGTTAGTGAAAGAAACCCTTTGCAACCATCTGATACTATAATCCTTCAGAAATCGTCGGGATGGCTGTTGGAATGTTGTTTTTCAAGCGCATCTGTCATTTTCGTGACACCTTCATTATTTCTGTTGCTATTCTGAGCATGGCTGGTTGTGTGCTCATGATTGGATTGGCACAGGTTAGCCTTTGCCCTTTTTTCTTTTGATTCGAATCAACCCCACGCTAATCCGTATTCATGACAGGATTAGTAAAAGCAACCGGACGTGTGACCGGATGCGGGTCCTGATGCAACATTGATGAAAATCAGCAGCTTTTTTTCAGGCATCTTGGATGATATTCGCAAGTTTGGGACCAGGAAGTCTTCATGGATTGCTCAACCCAATGTCATACACATTCATGGCTTGTATAGTAGAGCCTGATGAGGTGATTGAAACTTTAGAGATTATGAATAAATACGAATTTTAGATTGGAAAAGCTTATGCAATCAGCTCAGTAGCACAAAAATTAGCTGGGATTGCTCAGAGTTTGGTTTTACAGAATATCTATATCGCCACTGTTGACTGGTATCAGGTAAACTACTATTCTGTTTTCTCACTACTTATTAATCATCAAATTTTAGGGTTTCGTTTGGCTTCTCATGGCGGCCATCAGTTTTGTCGCTGTGGCCATCTATCTCGTCGTACACATCATGGCAAAACGGGAGAATGTCGGGTCCTAACCTCGTCTACGCGTTCGTCCATTCATTCATTACCTCACAAACACACATTACATTAATAAACAAAGACGTTCAATGAGCGAGAGAGTACTCGACGCAGACACACTAACAAATTGTCCTCAGATCGCACGAGGGAGGACACACTGAGGAGGTCCTCTTTGTGTGTAAATTGTCGTAGCAGTGTTTGCGGAGGACCCGAAAATCCGGTATAGACACACGACGTGTGTGGTGGGGTCTGGCCTGTTTCATCGGTTTTTCCAACAGTCCATCGCGTTTTAATACGACTCAGCTTACTGGGTTTGGTTATTTTTTCGCTTGGCGACTCGTTTTGTCGAACTGTTTTTTTTTCCTTTTGCAGCGATAGCTATTTTAGTCTAGAATTAAATTTATACTAAAATTTTCCCCGTTCTAAGCGCGTTCTCATAATCTAATCCAATGTATCTCTCTTGTTCCCTTTTCTCTTCAATTCAAATTGAACGAGATTAGTATCAGAATAACGTATTGGCATTTGCAGCAGAGATGAAAAAGAAATGAGACACATGAGAAAATGATATGATACGAGGGTGCGCGTAAGGAAATTCTGTGTTCAAAACCGCAAATTGTACAGTGATCACTTAGACTCTAACTAACTTTAAAATAAGAAAAAAGAAAAAAAACTAGATTTGGGACAGGTACATGTAATTTTTTCGGTTTTTTTTTTACTTCACTAGGAATTTCGGCGAATCATTTTGACCAATCAGTCGATATCAGTTGTGGCGTGTGCTGGTATCAGTGTACTCACTGTTGTACTGCAAGAGCAAAGTCAATCGAATGATTCGGGAACTTTTCATTCTAGAGTGTTTGTATTTGCACGCCTTTTTCTCATTTCTACCCCCAAGCACACGCCGTTCCATTTCTCATTTTCTGCCTTAACCCCTCTTGGTTCGAAGCCATTTTTCACATAAGGAATGAGTAATCTCCCACATGAATTCTTTTGAAAAAGACCCCACTCACACTTTTTTTCTAACCCTGCCCACCCCCTCACCAAAAAACATACTTTCCAGAAGATCACTTTTTGAGGTCGCGTTTTGTAAATGGAGATTCTAAAGATCCGTTTCAAGCGGAGGGACACATTTCAAATGACGAATAGTTTTGGTTTCGGTTTGATTGTGTGTCGAAAATCATGCATAAATGGACGGCTACTACTGCGCGGCGAGGGAGAGGGCGCTGAATGAAAATAGACTAGTCGTTTTTGTCGCAGATGTTGCCATTTATGGGCATGCGTGACGAAACCTGATCGGTGTACTGAAAAAATACTTGAACAATGAAAATCTGAACATTTTGACCTACGTTCTAGCAAAACTTATCAAACTTATCAAACCAACGCGCACCCTTTAATAGTTATCGAAACGTTTTTTGATCATCTATCTCTCTAACTACTCATATGATTAGTGCGTGTGCATATTTAATGAAAACACATCGAAATAGTCATAATCAATGAACAGAAAACCGTATAGAAGAATAGCGCTCAGTTCCCCCACTGCCATCCCGAGGCCCTACTGCCAGAACACGTCTCTCGCGTCTCTCGGCGCCGCAGCCAGCAGCCAGGAAGACTGCTCCCCGAGCCCGCCCCCAAATCAAGCGCTCTTTCTTTTCATTCCCACCTCAAGGACTACATACCTTCATCTTCTTATTCCCCCATTCTTGAACCTCTTCTTATTCTACCTTGTGGGGTCTTCTGTAATAATGCCTAAACGTAAATTTCGGACCGTCTGCAGACGCGTTATCAATCGTATCGTGATAATCAAAAAACTAAAAGGTAACTTTAGAACCACTTGGGCTCGCTCAAATAATGACAGATTCTGGAGGTTCTCACAAACGACGTCAGAAGCTGAAAGGACGGTTGTCAGTGGATCGGTGTGCAATTCTGGAGCTGATTGTACAGGTATGTATGGGGGCAAAAAATGAAATTCGTTTAGAATCTTCTAGCTAAAACGTTCTAGGCTAGAAAATCTGTAGCTTTTGGCACATGTATCTCTGTAGTATTTCATGTTAACTTTTGTTTGCTCAAGTTCGAGAGCACCCGATATACAAGATTCAACAAAAAACCGTCGAAAAACCGTAGCCACGTGTAGTTTAGTGGTCAAATAAAGTGAAAATACGCTCGGATTTGTTGTCGCGACTACGTGCGTCACTGTAGTGTATATGCAAATGTACAATAACTTGTTTCGGTTACAGCTGTGTTCGGACAATGCGACGCATTTCGAAAAACTCGCACAATCGGGCGCCAACGGATACAACGAGCGGATGCCAGTCGTTCAGACTGTTCTGCAGACAGCTATTGAGACACTAAAAGGTGAATTTGAATTTCTTTTTTCGTTTGTTAAATTTGTGAATTTCAGGAAACATCAAAAAGCTTCAGGAAGTTGCGCCCAAGTACGATTACGACGAGAAAACTCCAGGAAATGGGTACAGGTGGGTAATTTTTGCTCTTTCCCCTCCCAACGTGACACATCTTTGTGGACTAATCACTGAAATTAGCGTGGACACATGGACTAATGAATGAAAAAGTGAAAAATGTTGCCTTCTTTGGCCTTTCGCAACGACCATCGTTCTTCTTTCAAAAAAGAATTTGCAAGAATAAAAAACCAAAAATGAAGTACACACCCTGCATATCCCAGTACTTTCTGGGTACATGTATATTCCCATGTTCTCTCCTTGCTTCCATTTCAATTGGTCACTTTAGTTCATACTTCCGTTTTTTTTTCTTCTTGAGCAGGTTCATATTTCTCACAATGCTCCAACGAGCTCTATTCAAGTGCCCGTCTCCTTTTCAAAAAGAAAAGACGAAGATGCATTGAGGGATTACTGTCGCCATGGAAATGGCAATTTTCATATACACATAAACTTGAAAGGGTTGAATAGAAGAAGAAAAAAGAAAAACGAAACAACATATGATTGTTTTTTCGGAAGAGGTTTCCCGAAAGAATATCGCTCATTGATGTTTGGAGCCTTCTCCCACATTATAATTTCAATGTCCTACTGTAGATGGGAAATCCCACAACCTCCATTTATTTTTCAGAAGTCTCATCTGCATCTGCGACACCACACTTCTCCATGTTGTCTCGCTGCAAAAGGCCGTGTTCGAGCAGAGAGGATATCTCATCTTCCGCATCTCCCACTTTTGCAAAGAACTCGAAGCGTATGCTACAGTAATCGACTACTTGAACAAATCAATCCCATTGTGTCTGGAAACCGAGAAGAACATGCGTGGATCCTTGTTCCCACCGCTCGACGGAAACTATGAGACCTATCAGGAAATCCTTCGTGTTATGGAAAAACTCGACTCGTCCGTCTTCTTTGGCCGTCCGATTGGTTTCCAATTCTCGCCATCAATCAACAAAATCTTCCGCATTATTGGAGTTGTTCTTGCCACCTACAGTCTATCATGGGAGAAGGGACACGGAGCCATCGGTTCACTTATCAACACTGGACGCTTCTTTTTGAGCCCAGAGCAGCGCGCCGAGCGTATTATCAAGGTAACCAAGGAAGCGGATATCGATTTCTGCAAAGGCTTCTGGAATCTGTCTGAATTGAGCAATGTGAGTAGTGTATCTAGAATGAGCTATATCAAATACGACAAAATTTTCAGAATATGCCAAAATTTTTCTGTCCAAACATGGCACTCAACGAACTTCGAGAAATTCCACTAGCAGGAGCAATTCCAATGGAGGGCAAGAATGGAGAGATGGTGATGGTTCCAGAACCATCAGCTCACACTGGACCACGTCCAGTTCAATATCGTATTCTCTCAACTGTCCATCGTCAGAACATGTCTTCATCTGCCTTGTCGACCACACATCCTCCGTCGAAATACCTCGTTCTTCACTGTCATGGTGGTGGCTACGTGGCAACATCTAGCAAGTCGCATGAGGTATCAATTATCAGAAGACAGTTTTTAAAAATATTTATGTTCCAGACATACCTCCGTCAATGGGCCAAAGCATTGAACTGCCCTGTGGTGTCTGTTGAATATTCGTTGGCTCCAGAAAATCCGTTCCCCAGACCAACAGAGGAAGTGCTGTTCGCCTACTCATGGATCATCAACAATCCAGCAGCAGTCGGCTGGACAGGAGAAAAAATTGTGATGGTTGGTGACTCGGCCGGTGGAAATTTGATTATGTCGGTCAATATTCGTCTTGTTCAACTGAACATCAAGCGACAGCCTGATGGACTCGTCCTCTGCTACACTCCATTCTTGTTCCAGGTTAGCCACTTAACGTACTTGAATTTTTAAAAAATTCTTAACTCTTTCAGTATTTGCCTTCACCGTCTAGAATGCTAAGTGTCATGGACCCACTTCTTCATATGGGTGTAGTGTTGCGATGTGTGGCTGCGTACACTGGAGCCTATGGAGCACAAATCAACAATAACAAATTGAGAAAAAGTAGAAATAGCATTGGAGGAACCGATATGTACGCTTCACATCGGTCTCTTCAAGAGTATGTCAATGAGGTTCAAAAGACTAGAGTTGATTTTTCGGTGAGTTTGTTTTTCGGATTCGAGCGTGTCTAATTGAATCTCCGATTTGCAGGGAGGATCTCAATCAATCGTATCACTTGTACAAAAGAGTCATGACAACGGCGGATTCGCTAAAACTAATGGAAATTCATATTATAAAAAGGAGACCAAGACAGAGATTGAAATTGTCAAGAAGACAGAAGAAGTAGAGAAGGATGGGTGTGAAAGTGAAGACGACGCTTTGGAAACCACCAGTATTGCTAGTGTTCAAGTCGATGCGGATCCGTTCCACATCCAACTCAACCACACTTTGCACGACGATGACCTCATCAGCTTCCTTAGTCATCATCCCATCACTAAAGAGTGAGTCTTCGTTTTTAACTCCAACAATAATATTTATTTTCTAGTGCGATGAGTCACACACCGGATATCAGTGAGGACGACATTGAACTTCTTGATAGTCCAATTGAGTTAGGTCTCGAAGCCACGTAAGAATTCTTTAAATGTTTTCCTCTTCGAAAATTTTCGGTTTTTACAGTGAGAACTTGGTTATCGAGGAAGAGCATGAGGAGAACAAGAGCGGGGACGAGGTGTCTACACCATCCACAGAGAGCATTCCAGAAGTTCACACCACTAAACGCCCACGTCTTCTCCAGATGCTAAGCAGTGTGACTTCTCGTGAAAGTCGTGACAACTCTCAAACCGCCCCATCTACACCGTCGCAACAGCCAAAGCCGCTCACTCATAGTAACTCGATGAACGGGTTTAATCCTCCAGTGGTAAATTGAAATTTTGTATTCAAAATTTCAAAGTTCATATTTAGCACAAACGATCTCTATCACAAAGTTTGGCGGACACAGCTGCGTCGACTGCTGCATACGCGCTCGATAACTTGCAAGATTGGTTTGAGCGGCCACCAAAGGAGAAGCAAAAGTTGGATCGGACTGTTTCGAGAAAAGACGAAGGGGATATTCTGGAAGAAGTGCTTGAGGAGGATGAGCAACCATCGCATCTTCTGGAGCTAGTATCCGCGGGAACTGTGCCTAGAGACCCACTCATTTCACCAATGTATGCTGATAATGATACAATCTGCCAGTTGCCACCTTGTTATTTCATGGTAAAATTTGAATTTCTACTTTCAGAATAAAACCTGGCTCATTTTTCAGGCATGTCACATGGATCCACTGCTTGACGACACTATTTCATTCGCCGGAAAGCTCCGCGACGCTGGTGGCAAAGTGATGTCAGTCGACTTGCTCTCATCCGTTCCTCATGGATTCCTCAACTTCACTCTCATCTCTCCTGAATGCAAAAAGAGTGGACAAGTGTGCATTGGCCGTCTCAAAGAAGCTCTTGGAATCATTGAGGAGTAATTTGGGGAATGTGTATTTATATAGGTGTTTCTGTATGTATTGCTTTTTTACACGGCTTTTTCCATTTTATGTGTTTAGTACAAGTAATTCATATTTGTTAGCTATAAGGGTCAGTATTATTAGTTCATCAATCTGTGAATCCTAGTAAGCTTTTTGGCGGGGTTCGCCATCGCAACACAACTCATACGAGTATTATTCTCCTTTTAGTCCGTAATCCTTTTCACCAGTCATCAAGAATTTTCTTGTAAATGTATTTATTCTTACCTCCAAAAGTCCTCCCTCATCGTTTAGCCATAGTTTGTGACTTTTATGTGTGTTCAAACCGATTATTTTTTTGTAAGGCAATATTTCATAATTTTTTATATCTTCTCTCCCCGTTTGCATTTTATCTTGGTGCGCTATTTTCAATAAATGAGTGATTTTGTAAAAATTTATATTTGGGTGAAAATAGGAGGAAAAGCTATATACTTTCAGTTTGAGCAGTTTTCCCAAAGCTATTTATAATGCCATCCGAGAATCTTTGAAAGTAGAATCTTCAAGTGCTGGACTGAAAACTGAAAACATCTTCTGAGCCGTGCCGTTTCAGAACCTCAACATTTCAAAACCGCAAAATTTCATTACTACGACGTCTTAGAGCAGACCATTTCATAATGGATTCGGAACTGATATAAAAGGTGAGAATCGATAACACCACTCTAATAGAAACCACTCAACAACCGAAGAATTGTGGTCTGTTCAACTGGATTTGTTCAAGAATCGAAATTTTGTACCATTTCGTAATGTTTATTCAACTTTCAAATCAATGTGATTCTATTTGAATTGCTGAAATCGAACACAGCTACCCGTCTTGATCACGATTCTCAGTTTTTCAAAACGTTTATTACTATAACACTCTCAAGGAAGCCAATCAAAACTATTTTGTAGTTTATAGCTGTTTTCTGTCTCTGTTCATCCAGGAAAACGCTCAAAGAAGGAACTCGTCGTCTTAATTCAAGCAGAATTAATAATCTGCTAGTAAATTTCCTTCAAAAAAGCGTTCACGTTCCACTGAGCATTACTGAAAAAAAAATAAGCAAGTAATTTCTGTCAAATTCCTTTTCCTCAAGTCCCAAAAATTTTTGGAAGGGGGCTATAAATGTTTTATCTCTGATTATTTGAGGTAACAAATATTAATATGTTATAGGTTAGAATGCATTTCACAGGGTGAACAAATAAATGATTATCAATTTGCAAATTAGTTTAGAAGATGTTTGGTTTGTCGATCAAGTTCTCGATGAGGACGGCCCACAATCCTCCGGTCAGAAGACCGATCATAAGGGTGCAGACAGAGAGTTGGGCGGCGAATCGAGAATAGTGGGATGGAACGACGCTGAAAAATATAAATAAGCAATTTCATAACAATTGTTCCTCACTTTGGAGTGTATCCCATTGCCAATGCACTCAAGTAACCATGTGAGAGAGACATCAGGATTCCAGCACCAACAAAAACGTCCGTATTGTCGAAGAAGACTGGATAGGCACGAGTCTCAACACGATAGTTGCAGAAGAAGAACACCGGAATGAAAAGAGCGCGAGCGATAATCGCAAGGGAGAGATATCTTGGAGTTGGCTGAAAAGAATTTAGTGTTAGTAATCAGAAAAAAGCACTGAATTAGACTTACCCAGTGGATTTTGGAAGCCACAATTGATCCAATAGTGGCGAACAAATTGAAGACAAGGAAACTGGTGAGCAACGTGTAGATTTCATCGTTCTCTGAGATAATCTTGTCAATGAAGCCATTCTTGCCACGAGTGGTGACTGTCATCATGACTGGGAAGATTGTAAGAGTCACGGCAAAGCAGAACCACACGTTGAACAGTTGTCCGTAGCACTGAAAATGACATTTTGCAATATTCTTAAGCATTAGAAGTTTTCCCTCCTACATTTTTAAACGTAGTCCAAAGAATGGATGGTGATGGTCTGTGAGTGTCAGCCTCCTCACGAACTTTCATTCCCTTCTGATGGTAATAGTGGTAGAAGTCTTGCTTCGTGATGAAGAACAAGGCCACAGCACAAATGATAAGAATACCTAGCGAGATACTGAAGTAGACAATGGCAACGAGTCTTGGCATGTTGAACAAACCTGAAAAAGATTTCATTGACACTGTACAAAAATTGCTAAACTTACAGTAGGTCACTGCAATCTTGACAAAAGTGATGAGAAGTCCACAGATGTTGTTTCCAATAAGCAACGCGCCGATGTAGGTGTGTGGAAAGTCGGCGAACACACCGTAGACGGAGTTCTCGTACAAGCCGTTGGAGAAGTTGATGGATGTGGCCATGAAAATGGTGAGCCAGAAGAACCATCTCATCGCGTCGTGGGTTGGCTCAACAGTCACAACAAAACACAGAATGATGGCGAGGTTGAAGATGTTGAAGCAGACTGGAGCGAAGACACGGTAGATCAGGGGACCACTGAAATTTTGAAATTTTTTACAAGCATGCAAAATTTGTACGGTTAAGGATAGGGTGGTCAAAATGAGATATAAATCCTGCTCGGTTGCACAAAACTAGGAGAGAAAAACCAAAAAACCAAACAAGCACATGACCTTCAACATAGTCAAGAAGCTAGAAGTCACTAAGAATTTTTCGTAAACCGTACTCACGCGATAATAAGAAACAAATTGAACACGTTGATAGCGGCGTTTGGAAGTTGCGAAGCAATGGTCAACGATCCCATGAACTCCTTCGAGTACCATGTCTCCTCTCCGTCCTGTTTGAACCAGTAGTTGACGTAGTACTGAAAAAGTTTTGCTTGATTTCTATTATTAGTCATTATCTGCAAAGATTTTACCTCCGGAGCAATGGTGATGAACATGTTCCACGGGAGAAGGACACCGAAGCCGACAAGGATGACGAGCCAGTAGACGATGTTGAATTTGTCCTCGGGTGCGACATCCGGGTCGACAAAGTAGGTGTTTCGGCGAGTGACAACCACCATTTCCCCTGAAAAAAAGATGATTTTTAGAAAGTAAAAATGGTGAATGGTTCAGACTGTCTTTGAAGAGAAAAAAGAGCAGAAAAAAAAGAATGTCTGTAGGAAAAAAACGTATTCATTACCATCAAAGAACAAGAAAACTCATAGAATGGCGGGGAAAGAGAAAAAAAACTAACAGAGCGAAAAAAGGATAAAAAACGACTGAATGAGCGCAGAGGGAGGACACCGAACCCCTTAAAACTCGCTAATTCGCCACGCCCTCTTTTTTTCGCGCCATTATAGATCAAAAACAGTTGTGTGTCTATGGTGACCTCCTCCCCTCTTGTCTTCCAAAAAAGGAGGACAAGAGGGTCCGCAGTGCGAAGCAAGGAAGAAGAGGAATAAGAGGGGAATTGAGTGCGCAAGGCGAAGACCGCATGGATTAGAACGGATTTTGATATAAAAGAAGCCCTGAGACTTAAAAAACATGTGCGAAAATTTGAGAAAATATCACATAGACTTTAAAGAGTGACTGTTGAAATTTGGAAGAGATGTATTTTTGAAGAAACATGGAAGCCATAATAGGGAAACCTTAAAAACAATGACTAAAGAACTCTGTTCATTTTTCTTCGAATTTTGTGAGTAGAAATCAGCCGATACAAGTTGTAATGACTGTAATGAAAAACGATAATAATTCAAATTTTCTATATTTATATTCTCATTCAAAAAAAAAACGTTTTGTTCAGCTCTGTCAGGCAATTTTAAACTAAGTTCTATCGGACTAATAGATCAAGAATCGTAGAAGCCTTATTATAAACTACGATAGTGCTAATAGGAAATCCTTCAATTCAATTCAATTTCCAAAACAACTTTTTTCTGAAAGAAAAAATGCCTTCAAAGAATTTCAAAGTCTAAAACTCGGAAGCGGATATAATTCTTCAAGGTGGCTCAATTTAAAACAACTTCAAAAATAATACGAATTGAAAAACTCGTTCTGCATGTGTTAGAACAACGATGTGCACCGAAAAAACAGGGAATGTAACGAAATTGATTCAGTGCAACTATATCCATCAAATATTTTGATGTGTGTTCATTGCATACCAAAATTAACATTTATAAATCTGTGAAAAACGTCTGTCTACGGTTCACTGTGAATATTTCGAGCCATCGATCTTCACTCCTACAAAATCCTGATTTATCTCAGGTTTGCTATTTTCATTGCTTTCATTTTTAAATAGTAGATTACCTCCTCAAAGTTTATGATAGGCTGCAACTCTCTTAATTTTTTGTTGTCATTAAGGATTTTCCTAGTCATAGAACCTGTGCATTGGAGAACGTTTCACTTGGATTTTTTGTCACTTTTGTTTTGATCAACTTTAGTTTGGTTCATGCATGATGTACCGAATATTTTTAACAGAAAAAGTGATTTTATCATTTTGATGATTTAGGATTGTTCAATTCTGCAAATTCAGTTCGATTCGAAGTGTAAAACAAACCCCGGACCAGATTTTTCGGTGTTCCACCATTCAATTTTCGAAATTTCGATGCAGATTAGGACTCACCAGAAATTTTCGAAATCATGGTAATTTGTTGCCAACTTGTTGTTTTTGCTTTTTCTCTGAAACCTGAAAAAGTATTTTAAGAGAGTTGGTTGATTCAAACCCCCATCTGAAAACCGATCGCTCAATAATTGTGTTTCTGTGTAAGTGTGTAATTCATTAGAGGCTCATCAAGAAGATCCACTTGTTCACACGAAGCAAACGCGCGTTGATAACAGATTGAGAGACGCAATGACAAATGCGAAGCCCTTCACAAATGTAATTGGTTGAAGGCTCATTTGTCACCCATCATTTACTTTGTGGTCGGGTGCCGATTCGACATAACTACTCCTGCTCCTGCTCGTCATCGGGCCCCGAAAAAACAATTCAAAACACCCATACGTCTCTTGTTAACCACCTCACTCACCGGGTGGAAACGAACACATTTTTTGCGGTTCACATTCAGAAAAAACTAGAGAAAGAGTTGTCAGTTTTGGTCCACAAATCATTGGGTATTGAGTGAGTGGCCAACATGTTTTAAGTGTGTGGAGGCCAATTCGTTGATTGTATCACAACAGCCGCTTTCTCAAGAAAACGTGAAGCAATTTGCCAATACCGCAAGAAAACATGACAGGGGATGAGCTGACAGGGTCTTTGATGTTTGATGGATCACACCAATTTTCAAGACATTGATTTGAGAAATCCCTTCATTGAATTTCAATCCATCAACCCGACTACTTTTTCAATAGGTCAATACTAAACCAATTTCAATGAAAAAATGCAGCTGTTAAAAGAAAAGGAAACCTTCCCAAAGTCGTTTATTCAAATGTTTGGTGGCGAAAGGCGAGGAAACACATCCGGAGATATTTGAATTTTATTTATTTCTTTATTTCAATAACGCCATCAATTCTTCACTTTTGATGTGAAGCCGAGAAACGAGAGAAAACGACCGGATGATGAGATGGGAGGTTTTTTTATTGGGTGGACTATTTTTGAACTTCATATTTTGGATACTGTAGGAGAATCGGTTATTTTTTATGGATCTGAAAATGATCTGTGTTTTAACCCATTCCCTACCCGAAGAGCCCCACGCAAGAAAATATTCTCATAACACTATTATCCTTCTTAATATGGCAAATGCGTAGCGACTTCTATTGTGCAAGATAAGTGCATTTCCTTATTCACATCTCATCAAAGCGCCTCTTCATAAAATCTGGCATATATTATTCCGAATAACCAATACGACTAATTGCAGTAAATATGTGTCGATTACTATTAAGAAGCGCGTTTGTGTCTTTTGAAGATCCCTGCTACAAAACTAAATAGCCGTGACGAGTCGAGTGTTGAAATGCACATGATTTAATTACCGAGAAGAATGCGGCTCTTCTGTTTCCAATCACCATGATCCAATGGGTCAAGTTTATTGAAGACGTTTCTTCGATCATGCGACAATATAATTTTCTTGGGGCTTAGTATAAAACGAAATGACAAAGATATGACGGATTCACGCACAGAGAGAAACCGGATGCTACTCACTAAAATTGTTTTCAAGAGGATGATGAGAGGGGGATGTTTTGGAAACTATGCTTGTTTCAAGCTCGGGTGGGAGGGATGAAATGGAATAAAATCGGGAGGAGAGATTAGGGTAGAATGAGAAACTCCTGACCCGTACTAGCAATCTTAGATTGGAAAAGAAAATTATACAATGATTCAGTTGTATCCAACGTTTTGCGGCATCAAAAGTTGGTTCAAATTGAAGAGCGTTAAAGGGAGAGGAGTACCATGAAGAACCGAGCCGTTTGATGGGGTAAGAATTGGTTGCAAGAGCTGAAAAAATAAGTTCTAAAATTTTGAACTCTCGGAAATATAGGATCTTACCATTGAATTGAAAGAAGTGACTGGCGGTGCTGGGATCACCGGTTGAATTGGAGCCTCATCGGAAGATGGTGGTGTCTGTGGAGTGTTGGCGTCTTGTCCCGGATTGTGCTTCTTCCATTTGGTTCGACGGTTTTGGAACCAGATTTTGACCTGAAAAAAGAGAAATAGTTGATTTGTTGACGAAAGCAAACAGATATTCCTAATAAATCAAGAGTACCTGAGTCTCGGAGAGTTGAAGTTGAATAGCCAAACTCAAACGCTCGCAAACGCTCAAATACCGAGAAGCCTGAAATTTGAAATGATAAATAGAAAAAAAGAACCTTCCAACCTTAAATTTGTTTTCCAACGCCACCAATTGCTCATAAGTGAATGCAGTTCTGGCTCGTCGCATCTTTAGCTTCCGACTCGATTTACCATCGCTTGGCGATTTCCGATGCGACGCCTCATCCGAGTTCGAATCCTTTTCGCGTTCCGAAAGCAAATCCTCGACACGAAATCCGTTCATTGTAGCTGCAATGTTAGTTTATAGACGAGAAATGAGAACTTCAATTTTGAAAAAGGCCTTTTCTAGAAAAGGGCAACGAAAACAGAGAGACCCCAGAATAAAGACTGGATGGGGTAGAATGAAAAAATTAGCGAACCGAATGCTCGCTTCAATTTGCTCCATAGGTTCTTCGAGTCATTTTGGAGCCAAATGGGCGGGAACTCGTTTTTTGAACCGTGAGGTCAGAAGGTGATCAAACTTTGTTGTTAAGAGGACTGACAAATAATTTTCGAAAATTTGATGTCAGAAGACAAAATTTTTGTAGTACAGAACGAGACAGAGATTATCTATGATGTACCTGATGACGTTTTTTAGATGTTTTTTGAGTGTTTTTCGAATTTTAGGCAGAAAGATAGGTAAAATAATCAGAATCATTTTTAAAAATTAGAGTCAAGTGATGGAATCATAAAAATCAGAAAAAAAAACAAATTAGACTTCAAAATGAATCATCATCTAGGTCGGCTATCATGAAAGCCCGAAAACTTGAAACTGAATCGGGAATCGGCTGAAATCCAAGAATCTCAGTTATGGAGTGTTTGTCTAATCTGATTTCAAGTCTACTATATCCCCAAAGAATGATAAAATATGCTACATATTTCAGCACGATTCTGTCACTCAATCAGCTAGCTTCAGTACAGATCGCTTAGATTTCGATATAAACAATATTAAACTAGAAACTATAACAACCCACCACCACCACCAAAAACCTATCCTCCCACTTTCAAAATCAAACTGACAGCCAGATGGGGTGGAGTCGGTGGGTAGCTTTGATTGGGCGACGAAATGTGCGGGGCTGGAGCAAGAGAACCAGCTTCAGGAGAGAGGGGGACCCCATTCTTCGCCTCGTTGCTCATCTCATTTACAATCTCCCAAACAACACTTGCGTAATAATTGCTTACTATATAAAATATGTCACGCCTTCACTATCTATTTATTCTATTCTTTTGCTCTCATATTCTAACTGGAGACCCCCGCCGCGCTGGGCGGTCCGCGTTTTCTTTCATAATCGGGGGCGCAGCAGCTAATGAGATGACCCATTGCACTTCTTATTGTTACAGAAAAAGTAGTCATCAGTTACCAGCATTGTTCTGAACGCGCAGCAAAAGTATGCCGCCCTACCGGAGCTTCTTTTTGAATAAACCGCAAATAGCAGGTATAAAATTATAAAGGAACAGATAAATATGAGAATGAAGTGGGAGAAAATGTTGAAAAATCGAATCGGAGACAATTTTTAATAGTTGAGGAATGATGAAGCTTTTATTATTATCATTTTTATTGTTAACAGAAGAAAATGAAAAAAAAATGAGGGGAGGCGGCTACCAAAAGTACAGCAAAAAAGTTTGGGGTTGCTGAATCATCGTAATACTGTAAGAATAGTTAGATGATTGCATAAATGTTACGAAGTTCTTGTTAGCTTTAAGTGAAATGTTTCGAAATAAAATTCATTTTAGAACTGATTTCAGTAGAATCTCAAAGCCACTCAACCTTTCGTTGCATTCAGAATCTTGAAATGGATTCTGAAAAAGTCCTGTTGCACTTTTCTCGAATTCTGAACACATTTTTTCTAATTAACAATGGTCTAATGAGCATTTATGAAATTGATAAGTCTCTTAACACACTTTCAGAACTTGAACTTTTAAAGACAAATTTAGAATTCATGTTTCAGACCTGCAAAATCTTGTCTGGAAATCAACCAAAAGTTCAAATAATGTCCCTCTTTTAGGATTTTTATAGGCGGGGGTTCCTTCTCTGACTATCTCACAATTACCTCCGCCTCGCGATAAGATAATTATACCTCGAGGTTTTATCTTATCACGAGTATCATAATTGCTGTATTGCTCACATGGGGATCTGTGAGAAAATGGTATGGGAAATAGTGAGATTTTGCAGTTCGAAAATTTTTCGATAAGATAATATTTTTTAGATTTCTCAATTCAACCGAAGTTAATTGCTCCAATTAAAATTTTCTCGAAGGCTATGGAGAAAGAAGAATGTTGATGACTAGCTAATCACCCAAGATTTTGTGAGTCAACTGCACCGACAAATATACCAGTGAAAATTGTGTACGATCGTTAGGTATGATTGCACGGAAAGCATCACGAGAATTTGGAAATTTTTCGTACGATTATAATAGAGATCTAGAGTTTCATGTAAACAATTTTTTCAATAAGAGTACCGGAAAAAATAATATAAACTTTTCCAGATAGCCCTTATATTAACAACCACAGAAATTAGAGAAATGATGTAATAATATGTTTAAACAGATTTCAGAAATTCAAAAGAAATCGGCTCTCCGTAGTGATATTGTATACCATAAAACCTGCAATAAAAGGCCTTACACTGCCAATTTTGACCTAATATTTCATGGCTACTATGGAAGATTTCAAAAATGTGTCAACTAACAAAACATTTAACAAGAAAAATTGGTTCAAAGTTAAAAGTTAGGAAGACGTTCTATTACAGGTTTCAAGGTACATATATTTTCTGAGACGAATATGCCAATTGAAGATGTGATTTGCCAAAACTTTTTTCTAACTTATGTCAGTTATTTTTCTGGATTGTTATGGCTACTTGAAAAAACAGTGTTAGCGTCACAATGAAGATTTAACTTTTGTTGGAATCTCTAAAAAAACACTTTCAACATCGAAAGTTTGTTTTGAATCTTAGAGTGAAAAAAAAATAACGAAATCGAATAAAACTCACATTCGCAGTGTCAATTTTCAACATTCAAAGATTTCCAAAATAGTCCAATAGTCTAATAAAAGTCTAATAGAGCCTACTCAAACCTGCTCGTACGAGCTCAATTATCTCGATTCCTGTAAGAGATATGAAAAATGTGTCAACTGATAAATTACTCATAGTATTATCTCCAATGTTTTATTAGCAACCAAATTTCTGATATCTCTCACAGAAGTTGAATTAATTCAGCTTAAATCGGACGATCTGGGTGGTCTTCTATTAGAGGAAATATGGAAATCTTATTATTTTTTCCAATTCTGAATCATCATTTATCTACAGAGCCGACTAGCTAAAGAGCAAACAAGAACTGTCGAACTCCCAGAGAAAACACTTTTCTGGTTAAAAATTAGAACCAATCATCTCGAAAAAAGACAGAAATTCTATTTTTTCAAATTAGTTTCAATTTTGCAAACTCTCCATCTGAAACGGAACAAAAAGTAAATAAGCAGCAATTTCTGAAATTTCTCACACTTTGGAGTCCCCTTGGAGCATTATTCGCCTTGTGATATAATTTCGGTGCCAGGTGTGCATTTAAATAAACAAAATTCTTATAATTTTGTTATTTTTGATTTCGGTGGGAACTCGATTGCTAATAGTGTGAGAAAAGTGTGACTGAAAGGTTTATGAAATTTGAAAAATATAATACATTTGGTTCAAAGGAAGAAATAAGACATACAGGAAGGCTGTGTTGATATTTGGTACGGAGGTGATGGGGGGTCTAAGCATTTAGAAGAAAAATAGAAACATATATCATTCAAAAAGACCTTGGGGTTTTGTTCAAAAACAAGTACAATATGTTGATTCCTATATACTACAAAAGTCAGAGTTGTAACTGGTGATGAGGTTCGGATATTGGAGCTTTTACAAAGAATTTTTGACTGACGAAGGCACATTAATACACATAAATTGAATGACTGGAAGTGGGGAGGAAAATATCAGTTGATTGGCTGATTTTTCAAAAGTTCTCTCAAGAGAGATTTTGAGAAAAGTGACACACAGAAAAAGTACAAGAGACTACCTAATTGACACAATGACAGGAGAGAGAGAAATTCAAGATCTAGACTGGGAAATCGGTGAGATCGCTGAAGAAGAAATCGTTCTTAAAGATGTTGAACGTCTTGGACACCTGACTATCTTCCCTCTTGCGTTCAGTGATCTCCTGCAAAAAAACATTGATTATCTCCAGAAGATTCGAGAATCAGCTCGTCAAAAACCAGTTTCGAAAATCAAAACTTACATCAACAGCCGAGGCGATGCTGCTCAATCTTGTTATTCTACCTGCGTAGTTTGGATTGTTGTTATCGTACTGCTCGGCATAATATGTATGTAGATCCTCTGCAAGTCGAAGCTCCACCTTTTCAGACATATCACGTGTGGCGTCGGTGATTCCCGGGAGATCTGAAATCAAGATTCTTTTGAGAGACTGGCTGGAACGACAAATATCTTACTAGAAACGCTCCACATAATGCTCATCATCATGTACATTAGCTCGTATTCAGTAGGTTGAAGTTTCTTGAATGGGTTGATGAAGATTAGTCGGAACTTGTCCATACTTCCTTTCAAAAAGCTGAAAAACAGAAAGATCAGTCTGAATGATCAGTATTAATCAAACGCACTTCTTCACTTGTGTAGCATCCATATCACTGATATTCTCCAACTTCACCACAGAGATTCCAAAGTTGATAATCTGCCCATTCAAAGTGAGCCCACGCTCGTCACTCAGATTATATCCGAGACGTTGGCAAGTGGCAAAGCACCGGTCCAATTCGTAGAAACGAGTCCAAAAGTGCTTGAAGATAATCCACTTTTGATCCTTTGGCAACTGCGCGAATACCCTGATGGACATGCAGAATCGTGCGATGTGCTCGATTTCAATGTAGTGATTGCGCATGAAGTTCTCCATGTCGAGTGGCACGTTTTCAATCATCTGTAATGTCAGGATTAAACTGAAAGGCATATGCGGAAGGGATTTTAAAAATAATTCCACCCAACACATCAACCCACCTTGTCCTGATCCGGCCACTGCTTGTTATGTTCCCGATAGGCCAACAAGGCTTGTTGGCACAGCGTCAGTGGAATATCCGGAAGCTGACAAAATGTATCTGGCGGCTGAAAAGTTTAAGCTCATTTTGAGAAATCCAAAAAAAGAAGCCCTACCTGTCCAAACAAGTTATCAATGGATGGCGTCAACACGTTTTGAACATTCACATGAAGATCCTGGGTGGCTTGTTGGGCAGCCATGGCAAACATGTTTTGATTTCCAGAATCTTGATTATTGTACTCGGGTTGTGGCACGACGTTATTGTAGTGTTGTGTGGATGATGATGGCATGTTGTGTTCATCAGTGCTCAACAGATCTGTGTAATGGTAATCGAATTGCGATGGAATATGTGGTTGCATTTGCATATGCTGTTGTTGCTGAGGAGCTGGCATGACTGCTCTTCCGACCTGAAAATTTATTAGAATGAATAAGAGAGAAAGAAAACGCCTAAAAACAATTGAATTTTTTCTTGAATTTCCTTTAAATTTCATTGCCCGAAAAAAGTGTGTCTATACTAAAAGCACGGTATGTGCCACGGAATGATAAGAAAATTGAACTCTACTCTGGTCAACTTACAGCAGAAGTCAGACTTTTTGGTATAAGATACCGCAAGTGGAGATTCTTCTTGTTACTAACAAGAAACATCATGGGCATTGTAAAAAACGCCACAAAAGTTGTAGAATGAGAAATAGATGGAAACGGAGCAGATGAATTTGGTCTACGTCTCCTACTGGTTGCTATGGGGAGTTTTAATCGAAGCAGTAGACCGGGGAGAGGCTACTTCTTCTGGACCTGAGAGAAAGGCGGCGTTACGCACTAACACCAGAGCAGATGAATAAAGTATGAGGGGAAGAAGCAGGCAGCGGACTATGTGATCTATCTATAACATCAGATTTCGTAAACTAATTCCGCCCCAACGACATCGCTCATGATCTATGGAAGATTTTGAGGACAATCCGAAAGAGGATTAGAGCCACTTCTTCTTTTTCATCACACTGATTTCTTGGACTATTTTTCCTTTTTGAAGGAGCTGCTGACTCATTTCAACTTTGATCGCTGCTCATATTTACCTAGCTCTTTATGATTTCAAACGCAAACAACAAACCATAAAATGTTTTACAAAGAAAAGAACAACAAATAGCTAACCTCTTCAATGACTGTTCTGTGAAATGGGAAGTTTGGCTGCTGATGCAAATCGCCATTTGGTTGATAGGCTTCCGATGACACTTCTTGCACAAAATTCCCGTTCATTAGTAAGGGCGGAGGGTCGGGATTCTGTATCTGTTTGTCAAAACTGGGCGGTCGATATGTATATGATTCTAGGGAGGAGTGTGGCGAGTGTCCTATGCTATCCGTCTCATTGCCCGAGGAGTCCTTTTCAGCTTCGGATTTGTTTTGAACCACTGAAACAGGGGATGTGAGATCTGCAATAGGGTGGGCATTGGCAAGAGGGGAGACGGGAAGCATGCTTGTGTTGATATATTGGTCAGCAGCTGGCAGTACTTGAGTACCTACTTGTGCAGCTATTTTTAGGTTGTTCGAAAATGTTAGGGTCAGGGTATAACTCAAAAAAATAACTCACTATCTTTCCGCATCCCTACTCGTACACATTTTTCATATCGACAACATCGGCAGGAATATCTTTTGTCTGAAATTTGATTATTGTTTTCTCATTATTCAGAATTTTTCATCATTTCCGGTGTCGTATTTCCCGTTGGCACAAAACGTAAACCATTGCGAAATAGACCAATGCCAATATGGGAATAGAAAAACTTACTAAACGAAACTTCGCATTTCCGATCGAATCGGCATTTGTACCTAAGATTCATTGTGAGGGTTCTTCTGAAAAATGCCGCACACGCCCGACAACATCGGATTCCGAAGTGTTGACCGTGTGCGTCGGTCTCACAGACCAGGCACGACATTTGGGTATTTCACCTTGGATCTGAAAATAATTCAAAATTAATTAACGACTTAAGGGAATGCTTTTTTTGAAAAACTCAAGATTTTGAAGCACAGAAAGTGAAAAACTGACATCTATCTTACTCAAAACACAACAAAGTATAGAATATAGTGTAAAAGATAGAGATGTACAAGTACAAGCACAGATACAAATACAAACTAAAACTAGAAGAAATATGCTTCTCTGATTGTATTCAAATCATCTTGAAGTCAGAAAGTTCTGGAAGTATGACTTGTGAGTCAAGTACAGGGTCAATAGTGGGAGAAAAGGAAACGACGTCAACGGAAAAGCTCATAATGTTCCAGTAATGGTCGTCGCGCCGACCATCTTTTATGCGTGTAGAACTTTCCTTATCGCTGGCTTCAAAAATTACTAATCATACGATATAATCGATAGACGGAGAGAGAAATGCGAATTTTTCAGCCAATAAATTGACATCATTTATTTTTTTTTAAGTTATCAAGTCAAGTGTGTCACAGTTCGTCTTCACAGTTCATTCTAGTCACAGTCTGAAGTTTTATGATTTACGTCAGGTCGCATGAAAGAGAAGATTGTACAAAAAAATTAAGTAACTTCACATCTTCTTGACTGACAGGTAAGCAAAACAATGGCAGTCAGATGGGTAGAGGAAATTGGATTTGCTGTCGTTTTCTATTTGGAATAACTTTTTTCTCTTGTTTTCAGACAAGACCTGTTTTTGGAGTCAGAAGTGTAATCATACTCTTTGTTTATATCAGAACGTAGAGAATTCGGGAGAACTGTCGATGAAAAAGTTTCAACTTTTTATGGAGTATTATCCCTCATAGAAGATCGCTAAGCCTGTGGTGTAAAACTGCGGGATTAAGGTCACTATATGAGTCAGCCCCAGACTTTGCTTCTGCAGTACGTCCAACAAAAAAGAAGGAATTGAAAAGCACCTGTTTCAAAGTCAATGCCATGGCGACGTAAGACTCTCTCCGGCTTCTGGACAATGAAATTTTCGGGAGGTTCGAGAAAAGGGTGCTCTATGAAAGTTAGCATAAGAGGGAAGGAAATGAATTCTTTGGAAGGAAATACGACAAAAGGTATGATGCATACTAAAAACTTGCAAGGATAAATAGGATTCAGTTTGATCCAAAAAGGAATTAAGATTGCAAAATCCTCAAAACAATTTGTCGTGGAATGTGTAGAGTGTGGTTCTCTTGACAGATCAAAAAAGGTAGATTAGATTTTGGATCAAGACTTGAAAGAGGTCAAAACTTCTAAAGAACGGAAAATTAAATTTGATAGATGGCTTTGAAAACTACGAAAATTTGAGTTTTTATTTCCCAAAATAGGTTCAAAATTGAAAAAAAAACAGTTAAATATTTTCATAAAATTTGGACTTTGGTGTGAGAAAACTAGAGAAAGTCCAGAACGTTATTTCTCGATGAAAAATATAACTAAAAAATGTAAACCCTGTGAGTAATATGAATCTTCAAAAAAAAAGAAGAAAAAAACGCGAGACGAACACAAATGGGATTTCCCCTCGAATAGAGAAAGAGAGGCGAGAGAAATGAGAAATATGGTGTTCTATATTATTATAGGTTTTCTTCCTCGTTCGAGACTACCTAGTTATTATGAGCATTTTGATTATAGGGTTGGAAATGTTTGTTCAAAAAAAAACACACATTTTGAAAGAGTTTCATACTTTGGAAGAGTGATCACAGACAAATTGTTCACTTTTAATCCGTTTCTGATTTAGATCAAAATGATGCTGCACCCATAAAAATGTATGCATAAGTTACAAATCAGACAATTACTAATTGTAGTGCAATAGAAAAAAGAACAAAAATATATATAGAAGAATGTGGACATCGATAAGACAAGAAACACTCTCACAAGTACCGTTTGGGGTTTTCCTTATCGTAAAACTCATGATGAATAGAACAAAAATCAATAAGAATCGACGACAAACATGACGTGGGGAAAGGTAAAGTACGATAAAAATTTTAGATCGCGGGGAAAACCTATTGCGAAATTCGGCCCGCTCTTCTCGTTTTTTTCAAAAAAAAAAATAGAAGAAGAGAGTGACGATAGGAAAAAAAGTTTTTTTTTCGGACGGACCGACCACCTCTTTACCTCCCCGTCTGTTCAGTGTATTTTCCAATCTATACCTCTTCTATTTCTCTAGTACCTTGTCTTTTCCTCCAAAATTTCCCCTTGTTGCCCCGGGCGAATCGGCACTGTCGATCGGGAGAGGTAGAAAGAGGGCTAGACAGTGCGCGCATACTTTCGGCAAATATTCAAGCGCTACACGTCCTTCGATCCTAGTTTCTCTTTCTCTTTTTCACTCTCTATTCGATCGGAAAAGTCCTCTCTTTGCTGTTTGCTGATGACACAGAGATAGAAAAATGGAACGAGACGAAAAGAAACGTAAAGTTAGTGCGATTGTTCGAAGTTTTTTCGCGGTGTCTCGAGTTCGCCGAATTGCTTTTTTCTGGGGTCAAGAAGACAAAAAATGAATTTAAAGGAGAACTGGTCAAAGAGTGATCAAAAATAAGGAAAAATGCATTTTCACGTGTCTTTCACTTGACCTTGCAATGCATTGCCAAAATAAATGGTCCGCAGAAAAGAAGAAAAGAGACACGTCACGAGGAATAATGTTTCAAGAGACGCAGAACGTGAAACACTGGTGTAAAAGAAGCGCTTCAACGTCTCTTCACTTCGTTCTTTCTGCACTTTTCATTATGGATGATTTTCGATCTCTTGTGGAATACCCTTTTAAGACCTCTCAAGTACATTCATTCTGATCAAGTTTTTTATCAAGTTTGAAGATTGTTAACTTTTATTGCAAAAAAATAGAAAAAAGATGAGAGAATATGCTCTTCTTGTCTACCCCCTTCTCAGACCGTCCTAGACAATCTAATCTTATCATTTGGAATGTGTCCCTCTTCGTCATTTTTTGGTTATTGTAGTGAACGGAAACAAACCTGTTTTTTTGAAAAAAGTATTATCACACATCTAGAATGAGAAGAAAAAAAACAGAGATAGGAAAATTGGATATCAATCGGATAGGAGGAAAAGATCAGTGCAAAACCTTCGGAAAGAAACGTCATGATTAATTACTTCAGGTATGAAATAGATCAAATTAGAGCGCAAAAAACGTGTTAATCGGCAATGAAACTGACATCTTGATTCTTGTTCGACGACTTTAGTCAAGTCTCTTAGATTCTGAACTAAACATCGGTTTTTGATCGGGAATAACATCATGAACTGGTTTAGTCTAAAAAGTGAGCCAAGGGGAAAGAAAGCAAATGTAATTCAAAACCTAGAACAATTTTTGATGAGTGGAGGGGAAGGGGGGTCCTGTAGAGTAAAATCTAGAAATCTCAGATTTCTCCAAGAGTACAACAAATGCCTTCATGTCTTCTTAATTTCATCAATTCTTTGTGGGGGAGCCAGCGGAATTACAAATTCTAGACATAAAGGAGACCACTCAAACATATTTGTTCATGCGAATGTAACTCGAGCTGCTTTTTCTCCCTATTTGACTATTAAAAATATGAATCTAGAGAAATTAAACATTTCCAAAACACAATATACAATATAACACGATAGAATTAGCTGCAAGGAAAACGGAAATCAATTCAATTAAATGAAAATGCGATCTCTATTCAGGTATTATCTACAGGCGAAGATCTTTGATCAAATGATTTGGCAAAAAGGACAAACGCAGAGATGGAAAATAAACGGCATAGAAGGCGGGAAAAAAGAGATTGCAATCAAAAATTCTACCAAAAAAAACTAGAGAATTGATGATGATAGAGATGTGGTGATGAACTGGTGGACTAATTGTCGAAGAGGAAAACGATTAGCGTACTCACGGTGGCGGCTTGATTCAAACGGACAGTTTTTTGTTCTTTTTTCCAAAAAAAGGAAAAACCGCCAGGTTTGGGACATTTCTGTGTTGTGTTCCTCTGAACTCTGATCGAAAAGTCGAAAAGTCGTTGAAAAATGTTGAACAATGGGGGAAAAAGAGATAATTTGCACTCAGAAATGCACGCCCCTTAGCGGTGCAAAGTTGTCCGGCCGCGCAGCTGACCGACCCATACATACATACCAAGAAGGAGCTGGAGCATGAGAGCAGAGTCCACTGAGAGAATATGAAAGCAAAACATAAAGGCGGAACTTGATGAAGGAATCATTCAGACTTATGCATGATCTCAAATCTAATTATTTGGTGTGAGCTAGTCTTGGAAGCATTTTGTTGAAAGAAATTTGCTTAGAAGTGCACTTCAGTGTCAGAATTGGTTATGGACTCACCTTTCAGACCAATTACATCATATTCGTATTCACAACGTGACCAAGCTGCTCAGAAGTGCTTCAAGGGGATCACGCCTGAAAAAAATAAGAAAAATAACATATGCGTCTTATCTCTATTTTTGTTATTTTAGGGAAAATCCCGTCTGAACATTCTTCATTTTTTTTTCGTTTTCTAAATAATTGTTCTGATTTAGAAGCCACTTATCTTTCGGTCTCCGTAGTCAATGTGTGTTTGTATACAGGAATCACGTGCTCCGGAGACAAAAAGAAAACGATTTTTCAAAGAAGCATTGCTCTTTTTCCGAAACAAAAGAATATCCTAATTGTTCAGCGACAACAGATTTTTCCACTTCTTTTTTGTCGGAGCAATAAAACAGTGCAGAAGATTGCCAGGATGTGCGAAGGGTGCAAAGAACAGCCAAGACCAAACCATGTCTTGTGCTCGCACGTTAGTAACACTGCTGATACTGAAACTACAAAAGAAAATTATCAAAGCAAAAATTAACAGACTTGTTTATCTGTAGCTTTCACAACAATTTTGGAATGCGAAAAAAACATATTTTTCACAAGGGTCCGTTCCGCAAATGAGTCTATCAGCCGAGTGGTCATAGCAATTATATAGAACCCACACCGAAAACACTGCGAGTGATAAATATTGAAAATTCCAGTAGGTTTCTAAAATCAATAAGGACAGCATGCGGATCAAGTGGTGTTACTATGGTAGCTAGAAACGTTTTGCTCATCAAATGCAGAGACATCGGGTTATATGTAGTTCGAGGAGAATGAGAAGAAAAGGGAAAAATGAAAATATTCACTTTTAAGCTTATGATTTGTGTCAAGACACAATTTTGGGAGACTGCATGTGTTGCCATGAGATATACCTCTTGGACAGAAACCTTCTTGTGATATCTAATTGTGTGCGGATTCGAATTCTTTTTTACTTTATCTCATCACTCATTTTTTGTCTGATTTGACACTTGACTTGTCATTCGATTTTTGTCCAATTCAGGACGTTTGAGTAAATCTACAAATTGCATTTGGATAAAAGATGGCCTCTTGTTTTAATCTTATGACGATTTTTGTATCAGATGTGGAATTGTTGTGATAATTGTAGTGAAAAATCAAAGGATCTCAAAGTTTACTGTCTCTATCAAGGATAATACATTTAAAAACAGTTCAATTTTGCAAAATCAAGAAAGTTGCTCAAAGATATCCACGGATCCACTGACGTCATATGGACTATAAAAAGCTTGTTACCTCTGAGTCATTTTCAAGAAGTCGGGAAAATTGGCCATTGTTTTTAAAAGAAAATTCAAGAATTTCTATTCGGGATAGAGGACGCATTTCCCAGAATTCGTCATGATCTGAGCAAGTTCTGAAGGTAAACTCATATTTCTACCAAAATATGGTTTTGAAGAGTGATTTCCTCTCCTGGGTTATTGGTCACTTCGAACAGCAATCATTCATCTTTAACAAGGTGAGGCACCGTCACATAGCTACAAACTCACCAAATCCGTGATTGAAGCTTATTTTACTAGAGACTCTTAGAATGAATTGTGTCTTCCATCGTCGCCGGATCTGAAACAGTTAGATTTTTTGGGTGGACTTGTAGAGCAAAATCATATCTCTCTTTCAACACACTTTCCACTTTCTCAAACGAGCACTTCTGAAGTTATAGATTGAAACTGAAGTTATAGGTTGAAAAATAAAAGAAATACGTTTCAAAAGAAGAAATCATTCTGAGGAAAGATTTCACAGATTTTTATAAATGTCTTTTTAAACGCATAAAAAGAAAAAATTCGGAAAAAATATTACAGATTTGAGAATATTTTATTTAATTATTCATTCATTTATTCACAAATTCGGTAATCGAGAGAAAAAGAGAGAATAATGATAAACAGCTTCCAAATAAAGAAAAGGTTAAGGTAGGGTGAATTATATTACGACAAAACGAAAAAAAATACGACAAAACGAAGAAAATTATAATAATTAATAAAAAATGAATGTTGTTTAGAGAAAGTCGGGAATATATGAAAATAATCGATGTCACGAACTGATCGTGATCTTTAACTTTATGGTTTTATTTCTATTGTATATTGTTATTTTATTTCTTTTCTTTATATTTTTTATGCCTTTTTTCTCCTATCTTTTGTGTATTTTATATTCCTTTTATATTTTTATATATTTTATTGACATGTTAGCTATTGATATGGTAATCTTGGTTTGTATATAAACCCGCGAAGGGTGTGTTGAAAATCATTCTATTATATGAAAAATTCTACTTCTATTATTGTTTTCTGAAGATCTTCAAATTCTGTTTATTTCTAAAGGAGATTTAAACAATTGGTGACCCAGGAGCAGTTCATCTGCAATGAGTGGACTAATCAGGACCCAGATCGGATTAGCTAAGCGGAGGATTAAGGATGCACTGGAGCGGATTGAAGAATTATCGACAGAAGCAGAGCTGATAGCTGATGAAACTACCGAAATATATAATGATTTGGTATCAATCTGCGATATCGCTGACATCCTTCGAGTCGAGAGAGATCGCATCTTGCAACTGGATGCACAATGGAGCCAACTGTGTGACACAGATCCAAAGGAAAGGACAATCATGCAGGACTACAAGAAACGGCTTGGGGATTATTTAGAGGAAATCAGACCAGTGGCGGAAAAACTCGTTCTATTGGAGAAATTGTACACTTCAGCTCGTACCATTCATCAAAACAAATCAAAGGAGCCTGAAGAGTATCCTGTTTTTCATCTGCCAACATCTACATCTATGAAAAAGGAACGATTATTGGAATCTTCCGACAACGTCTCAACGAATACAAGTGCATTGGGCCAAGATTCGAAAACTGAAAATTCAACGCTCGTCAGCAACGCAATGGGCACTGCTACGAATACTGCAATGGGCACAAACAGCGTCACTCCAGCCACGGATCTGGACCTTTCTCAACATTCGTTGAACCCTACTACTCCTCTACAACCACAGCTCCTGAACAACACTCCAATCGTGCACAACGTCACAACTACCATTCCCGCTTACAATCTGAATCCATTTCAAGTTACTTTGCCGAGTATCAAGCTGCCAATGTTCAACGGAGACCATCTACAATTCCACTCTTTCATGGATATCTTCAACACTCTCATCGGACAACAACCTATGGATGATATGGCGAAATTCCACTATCTCGTCTCATCTTTGGAAGGAGAAGCTCGTACATTGATTCAGTTTCTACCGATGACTGCAGCGAACTATCCACATGCTCTCAGCATTTTGAAGGATAACTACGGCAACACCTTCCGTACCAGACACCATCTCATCCGTCAACTTCAAGACTTGCATTCAGTAACACATTCGAAGAATACCAATGAGATTCTTGGATTTTGGACGAAGGCAACTGTCACTCTTAACCAACTGAAGAATATTGCTGCTGAATCTGACAATACGACAACTGCTGATATTATTCTCCGCAAACTGCCTCGATTCTATATTTCAAAACTGTTTGGAAGTGGACAACAGCCGCTGTATACTGCTTCACAATTATTGGATCAAATCCATCGTCTCATTCAAACTGATCAACTGATTTCTACTGTCTTCGATCATTCTACTCGAGAAGAAAGAACCACTACTATGGCTATACAATCAAAACATCCGTCTTCTCGACATCAACATCATCAAAACAAAGCTGGTGGCTTCAGAGGAGACGGAGTTCAATCAAACATTCCACCAAAGACTCCATGTGTTTTCTGTGCTTCACCAGAACATTATCATCGCCACCACGACTGCCCGACATATCGAACTGTAAATGAACGTCAGCAACGAGCACGACAACTTCGACTTTGCTTCAAGTGCTTGAAACAACATGATGACTATCGCTCATGTCCACGAGTTCCGAGATGCCGCAAATGCGATGGAAATCATCAAACCAGTTTTTGCAAACCACGAGAGAATGTACCTCATCATGGACCACCTCAAGCTGGGAATCAACGCAACCAAGAAGCACCTCGATTCCAACCACATCAAAACCGACCACAACATCTGACTGATCAATCAAGAAATGCAGGACAACCGTTCAATCAACAACAGAAATTCCAGCCAAAGCCAACAATGAATCAGACTGTCCCTAACAACTTTGCTAATCGACAACAACCCAATGGAACTTCATTCAATCCACGTGGCAGAGGAACAACTAATGCAATTCTCACTGATGCAACAACAGACTACACCTCAGAATCATTCACAGCTATGGTTACTGACTCTGTTCAGCTTTACGTGAACAACGAAGCATCCGAGGAAAGGCCGGATACTCCCAATGACGAAGTGATAAAGATCGATGAAGTTCAAGAGGAGAAAGTTGTTAAACCAGTTGCTATGATGACTGCACAAGTTCACATCGATGACAAGGAAGGAAATCCTGTACTTGCTACCGTTTTCTTCGACAGTGGATCAGATCGTAGTTTCATGTCTACAGAGATGGCGAAGAAATTGGATCTTCAAGCTGATTCGGATCAGCATTTGAACTTGAACACTTTTGCTAACGCCAGCAGTACTTCGATTGACACGCGAAACTTCATGGTCAACTTCAATTTCAATAACGAGAAGCTTTGTGTGCAGCTCACGGAGATTCCATTTATCACCACAAAGATCAACTTCGTAAATTTGACCGATTCCGTTGTACCACTACTTCTGGAATCCGAACAACTTCAGTTACCTCGACTGCAGAGTAAACCGGATATACTGATTGGAATGGATAATATGACTCGACTACTGGGAGAAACAACATCTCGACTTCTACCGAATGGAATGACAATGCACCACACCAATTTCGGAATTATTGTCACTGGCAGAGAAACCGAACCAAAGCTTTGGGGACCAGACATCGATCCTTTCCGAAGCACAGCTGAAATCTTCACGACTCAACAGAATGATTCTCCACTTGGCATTCTACAAATTTCACCGACGGAGGAACATCATGCTCTACGAGAACTTCTGGAGAAGTTTTGGACTCTCGACACTACTGGATTGGCCGAATCAACAATGAACAAAGATGAAGAGGAAGCTTACAAGTTTTTCGCCGATACTACAACCCGAGGACCAGATGGAAGATACATCGTGCGATGGCCATACAGAGATACGACTAATCATCTGGCAGACAATCGTTTTCTGGCCTCATTTCGTTTACAATCAACCATGAAGAGACTATCAAAAGATGAAAACTTGGGAAAGCAGTACAATGATATAATTTTGGATCAGCTTTCTCGAGATTTTGTGGAATTTGTGGAGGACGAAAAGGTTGCAGATGGAGATGTTGTTCATTACTTATCCCACCACCCCGTGATAAAAATGACGTCCAAGTCCACCAAAGTACGAATCGTGTTTGATGCGTCTGCTCATAGCAAGGATTCGAAAAGCTTGAACGATGTTTTACACACTGGCCAGTCTTTACTTCCGATGATACCAGGAGTACTGCTCAGAATTCGCTGTCCGCCAGTTTTGATTTCCGGAGATATCGAAAAAGCCTTCTTGCAGCTTGGATTGAATCTACAGGATAGAGATGCCTGTCGGTTCCTTTGGCAATTCCCCGAGGAAAGTCAACCTCGCTGTCTACGTTTTAAGAGAGTTCCATTTGGTGTCAAAACCAGTCCCTATCTTTTGAATGAGACCATCAAGCATCATCTGCAGCAAGACGGCACCGAGATTTCCAAGCGGATGCTCCGCAATGTGTACGTTGATAATATTTTTATCGGCGTTTCAACACAAGAAGAAGGCCAACGTTCTTACAAGGAATCGAAAGATGTTTTTCAAGAGGCTCAAATGCGACTCACTCAATACTTTTCGAATTCTCCCGAGTTGAATGACTACATGAACAAAGAAGAAGGAGTGAAAGCAGAAGAGGATGAACAGAAGATTCTTGGAGTCGAGTGGAATATCCAATCTGACCGCCTGCGGCTGAAACTTCCACAACCAATCAAGGAGCAGCTGACCAAAAGACGGATTCTCAAATCAATTGCCACCGCTTATGATCCAATTGGGTTATTGACTCCAGTAATCCTTCTCGGAAAACTGTTCTTTCAAAAGCTTTGGCTTCGGACAATGGATTGGGATTCGACGTTATCAGGTGCTGAGATGACTGAGTGGCTTTCTATCGAAAAGAAATGGTTTGGAAATCCTGTTTCGATTGCAAGAACGTATTTCACAACACCCATCATGCCAACAGATGTCTTCGAACTTCATATCTTCTCGGATGCCAGTGCTGCCGCTTATGGAGCAGTTGCTTATTTGCGACGACTCTCGAACAAAGGAAATGAGGCTGTTGTCATACTGTCAAAATCTCGTGTTGCACCGGTCAAGAAGAACTACTCGATACCTCAACTAGAGCTGCTGGGATTGGAGAAGGCTGCAAGTTTGGGAAAGTTTCTTCTTTCGGAGATGGATTTGAATATCACCAAAGTGTTTGTTTGGTCCGATTCATTGTGCTCGGTAGATCAATTATCAACCAACAAAGCAAATTCGACATTCAGCAGAAACCGTCTGCGGAAGATTAAAGAAGCTCTACCAGAAGGAACTTTTTCACATGTCCCTGGAAAGATTAATCCTGCCGATCTTGTAAGTCGAGGATGCAGTTTGGAAGAACTTCGATCGAGTGAAATTTGGTGGAAAGGACCGTCTTATCTTCAACAACAAGAGAAACTACCAATTCGTGAATCCAGTCTTCAACAAGCCATGTGTCATGTTGCAATAACACAACCAGATGTCATGGAACCAATCATAGATGTCAGCCGATTCAATTCATTCCACAAACTTTTGAATGTCATCATGACCATCCTTTTGTTCATCACAAGAATCCGAAAGACAACTTCAACTTTGGCAGAAGTTCGTGAGAAAGCAAAACTGGTTATCATTCGATTGGCCCAAAGCTTTTCACCACCATCAGATGAAATAATCCAAGGACTTCATCTCCAGCTTGATAACAACATTTGGTATTACGATGGACGTCAACCCAATCAACGAGTGCTATATCTCCCTCATGGAGAAATAGCCAAAATGTTCATTATGCACGTTCATATGAAATTCCATCACAGCAGCACTCTCTACACGCTGGCGAAATTGAGAGAAGAAGTTTGGATCACAAAAGGAGTTTCGACCATCAAGAAAACAATCAGAGAATGTCTACACTGCAAAAGAAATGCTGCTCGTCCGTTTTATCAACCAGATTTTCCACCTCTACCAGACATCCGACTAAATTGGTATAAACCTTTCACGAATGTGGGAATGGACTATTGTGGACCTTTCAAAGCTCGATGCTTCTCGGAAACTCGAAAATATTATATGCTGATATTTACCTGTTTGACAAGCCGATTCACAGCAGTTGAACTTGTTACTGACATGGAATGCCGATCACTTCTCAATGCTGTTCGACGAATTGCTGCTCAATTTGGATGCCCACAGTTAATCTACACCGACAATGCTCAACAGATCAAGTTACTTGAGAAGGTCGTTCAAGAAGCACGTAACCAACAACAACGACTACTTCTTCCTAGCAGTGATCTACCATCATTCAAATTCATCCCAGCTCTTTCTCCGTGGAGTGGAGGAATCTACGAACGAGTAGTAGGAATCTTGAAACGTTGTTTAGTCCAAGCTGGAACAACCCGCCGATTGTTGGAAGAAGATGATCTTCGAACACTACTCACCGAAGCTGTCAGCATCATCAATGATAGGCCATTAACAACCACTACTTCGGATATGGATGATTTGACTCCCTTGAAACCATCAGATTTGGTGTTCCCCAACAAGCAACGACGTTCAATTCTCAATGTTGAAGAAACTATGGATACACTCCCATTGCCGTCAACCCAAGCGTCAATTTTGGAAGATTGGATGAGACTGTCTTCACTATCTCAAGGTTTCATTGCTCGATGGAATACAGAATATCTTCAAATGTTGCGAGGACGTCCTCAGGTGGAACATAATCAAAACCATCTCAATCAACGGAACGTGCCTCAAGTTGGAGATATTGTTCTCATCGATGAATCTGGAAAATTTGGATTGAAACGAGTTCATTGGCCTCTGGCAAAAGTCGTTGAAGTCGATTCAAGGTCTGCGAAACTTTTCAATAGTCGAACGAAGAAAGTGGTGGAACGACCATTCCGATACATTGTTCCGTTGGAAATTTCGTCAAAAACTTCAATAACCAGTGCAGATGCTTCTAAGATGACTCCACAAGTGTCTCACATGAACAAATTGACACCGACAACCACTACCGCTGATATTGATGTTGTGGCCAATAGAACGAGAAGCAAAACAAGTGCACCTGGACTTTCATCAACTACAATCATCGCCATCTCATTATTTTGCATCATTTCCACTGTATCTTCTCTACCCATTCAAAATAGTACTTTGCCACCACCAAATCAGTCTCCAGGACCAACTGGTACTACTATTGAAGATGTTTTGGATAGCATCAACTCTTTTCTCAATGAAGTAGCTACAAGACTAGGATATACCATCATTCTACTTGGAATTGCCATCACACTCTACTGTGTCTCTATTTTACTGCACATTTCAAGCATGCTGTCTACAATATTCGGAATTCTTGGACGTCTCTTCAGACTCTTTCAAAAATGTGTTCAACGAGTGATCTACCAACCATTCTCCAGAACTAACCTTGCATCAAAGAAAACACTCTTCATGGTAGTGCTTGTACTATATCCTCACTTGATGTCTTGTTGTAATGAAGTCGCTCATATCAACAGCAAGGAAATCGTTTGCTACGACAAGGATGATTCCCACGAATGTGTGCTCAACACCGTCTCAATTGTCAACCTCCGGACAATGGGATCAACATCTTGCTTACAGTTTCAAATGCCACAAGACCAGAAAGAAGCTAACAACGAAGTTATTTTTTCTTTGAAAATTGAAGCAGAAGCAATCATCATGTCATGCAACAAACATGTGGTATTTTATGCTCGAGATCACAAGTTGGAATTCGAATTTTCGAGAAGATGTGATTCTGCCGGATCATGTTCAATCGACAAATGCACTCAAATTCAACCCGACGAAAACATTCCTGAACTTTCCAATCATGCAAAAGATAGTCCTGGGTACACTTCATGTACAGCAGGCTGTGGATGTATCAACTGTGGATGTTTCTATTGTGATCCATCTTGTCTATTTTACCGCTATTACGCCAAACCCACATCAACAGATCTTTATGAGATTAGTCGGTGTGCAACGTGGACACCGAGTCTACGAGTGAAGATTACTTTGAATGAGAATTCAACGATTGTGCAAGATCTACTTCCTGGAATCAAATTTCAACTGCCAGGAGCGAACATTTCAATAACCGCTATCAACTTGGATAATCCACCAATGCCAGTACATCATGCTACGTTTATTTCAGCGTATGATGGTGAATCATTGAAATGGCAATCGTTCACACAAATTCATCCTTCTGCCCCGGGAGTGCCGACTCGAGGACTTGTCGGTGAACTTCACTGCAATACAAAGTCAAATGCTGAATCGTTTGCCTGCAAATTCGATCCTGCTTTATGTCGATGTGTCGGATTCGGAACAAAAGTTTCTTGCAACTGTCAAGAAAGCACCATCTCTGATTTCAAGAAGAGTAATCTTCTTCCATTCAAAGGACAACATCATCGCATCGATTTCGATCAAAAAACGAAAAAGATTGCGATCGAGACCACACAAGATTCTCTGGTAGCTTTGCAAGTTGAAGCCATCAATGCTACGGTCAACCGACGAACTACATTCACCAAATGCATTGCAACTCAAGTGGAACCTTTGCATGGATGTCATTCTTGTCAGAAAGCAGCAACGACGATCATTTCCTGTCAATCAAAGATGCCAATGCAAGCTCAACTCATGTGCCCAGATTTCACAACTTCATTGGATTGTCAACCAACTGCACGAAGCAACGAAATTCGAGTGGCCATTTCATCTGCACCAAAGGAAGTCATGGAAGTTAACATGAACTGCAACGTTTCTTGTGGAATCATCACTATAGTATCAATCAAAGGCAAGTTGCAATACGAGGAAAGTTTCAGTAATGGTGGAAATTCAATGGCACAAGTCTATGAGAAAATTGCTGATCTTCCTTCAATCCTTGGTTCAATTTCACGATGGTTCTACGAAGCTGTATTCGAAAAAATATTGGTGGTGGGAGTGGTAGTAGCTGTCGTCTTTGGTATATTCTTCTGTGCACGGATCTACAGGTCAATGCTGATTCCAAGAGTCCGAGTGTTTCGCCACATCCAGAAGAAGTTCATTTGAAACAGCTTTCCTCCCCCCGGAGTGTCACGAACTGATCGTGATCTTTAACTTTATGGTTTTATTTCTATTGTATATTGTTATTTTATTTCTTTTCTTTATATTTTTTATGCCTTTTTTCTCCTATCTTTTGTGTATTTTATATTCCTTTTATATTTTTATATATTTTATTGACATGTTAGCTATTGATATGGTAATCTTGGTTTGTATATAAACCCGCGAAGGGTGTGTTGAAAATCATTCTATTATATGAAAAATTCTACTTCTATTATTGTTTTCTGAAGATCTTCAAATTCTGTTTATTTCTAAAGGAGATTTAAACAATCGATTCAATGAGTTTCAATAAGTATCACTCAAAACCAGGCATGGGGAGAGAACATTTTTCAAAGAATCGGAAAATTTATAGGATTCGAAAAGTCCGATCAAGAATGCTGGAAACCTTTTTGAAACTTGGAACTATTCTACCATTTTCAAAAACTCCTCCTCCGTTTTATCCCATACTCCGAATAGAAATGTGTTTTTCTGTATCAGAACTGACGCAACATGATTATCCGATGCTCTAACGACATATGCATGACTGGTGATTGGTTTTGTATTTCGTGTACCATCATAATCAGTATACCTGAAAGATAGAGGTTTACATTACTGGGTTAGCCCAGAAAAGAAACTACTCTTGAAAATATATAAAATGACCTACAATTTCGGTAAAATGTGCGTTGGTGGTTTCTTCGTTGGACCAATATATTTTGCTCCCGTAGAATTTAGAACATCGTCCTCGGGAATTTCAAAATTAGATATTTTAATTTGTATGAAGTCCAGCTTTTGATCTGTTTTTCCTGATTTCCATCTATTAATGAACTCGATCAAATCTGAAATTTTGCATGAGCGACATTTCAGAAATGCCAGTCTTCCTCGGAAATATCGTAGAACGGCAGGAGCCGTGTGATGAAATTGCTTCGCTGTTATAGATTCTGCCTGACGACTTAATTGTGTTCCTTTTGTGAAAGCCAATACTTCCATCCATTTCGAAACAGGAGATGAGGAGAAAAAGTTTTCAACGATGTCCATGTCTTTATTCCTTGGGTCACTATGTAACGATTTAGTAAATATTGATACGTTTTGAAGTTGCGGAATTGAATTCTTGTAACCGTATGCGAGCCACTGATACTTTACAGAATTGCCAAAAATATCAAGATAACAATTGTGAACATGTCTCATTGCATATTCTCTTTCGCGCGGATGAAAAGATGCCATTAGAGGGTATCCGTAGCAAAATCTGGAAAGACAATACTTCTACGATTCATTTTCAATTGTAACTCACCGGAAATCAATCAGCTTCCCAGAATCCTCAATGTCTCATTGCGCTCGTCGATCACCAAAAACCCTTCTTTCGTGCCGTTTTTGAATACAATGTGAACAAACGCTCGTTTTTCTTGAACGCAATCGTAAATAATGGAATTGATACTTTTGAATCTTTCACTTTGAGACGATTTGATCAATTGCCTCATTCTATTTGAAATAAACGAAAGTGATAATAGATTCTGATAATCCATCTCAAAGAAAATTTCTATCAGTACCAAACTAGGAAACTTGGACAGTTTCATTTTTTGTTCTTTTGAGAATATTGAACAGTTATAGAGAATTAAAAGTTATTAGGAAATAAGAGAACAAGCAACGAAGAAAAACGATAGATGCTCCGAATAGAAAATCGATGAGGAGAGGAGACGTGATATGGCATGCCATATGACCCAACAGATACGCAAGACGCACAGAATGTAGAAAATAAATGCACGTTGTGACCTTTACTCGTTAGAACACTCTCTTCTATCATAGAGAGAGCAACCTTCCTCTGCAGGGAGATTAGGTGGGAAGAGGCCGTGGACAAATCGCAGCGGAGGATAAAGATGTCGCACACGGAGAACACACAATTCGAGCATCATTTTGAGCCGAGTTATAGCCAAACTCCTGAACCATACCTTTTATACTCCAGCGAGCACATCTCAGGAGCAAGTGTTCCAAACCGCTTCAAATTTTTTCTGTATATATTTGATCTACACAAAACGTTTTTCATTACAAAGCCAATCTTTAAAAAAATTCTGACGGAAAAAAATTTTTTCATCTGGAGTCATCGTCACGTCTGTGAATATTCAGAAGACACAAAAAATTATTGATATCCAAAAAACTTATTCAACGATTTGTTGGAAACTCAGCTACATATAACAAAAAAGTTTTCAATGATTGGACAAGTTTGAGCAAAGTTATGAACAAAAGTATAGAGTGACACTCTCACTAACGTTCGCCACTGTACATATTTGCATTACAAGTCGTTTGAACCCATAAAATAGGAAAATTCGAAGAAAATTTGTTACAAATCTCCGTATATACGCATACTTTATTTAATCATTCATTCACTTGATTACAATTTTAAGAATCGCAAGAAAAAAAAACATGATGAGTATATTCCAATTCAAAAGTAGGTTCTGATCGAGAAAATTATGTTTAAGTATAAATGTACATTACAAACATGTGAAGAACATAAAGATCAAAAATTGATTATGGATAATACAGGCTGATAGCATATAATGAAAGAAATGGATACAAAATCCGACAAAACAAGGAAAGCAAGTTAATGAAAGACGAATGTGATTCGAAAAAAGTTGGAAATATAGGAGAATAAACGTTTTAATAAGTCAAAATCAGGCTTGGTGAAAGAACTTTTTTTAAGAATCGGAAAATTTTGAATTGATTGGAGACTAAGATCAAGATTGTCAATCTGTTGCAACTTTAAATCATTCTATCATTTTCAAAAATTCCTCCTCCGTTTTATCCCATACTCCGAATAGAAATGTGTTTGGCTGAAACTGAACAGACGCAACACGATTATCCGATGCTCTAACGACATATGCATGACTGGTGATTGGTTCTGTGTTCCGGTTCTGATCATAGTAATCGTACCTGAAGAAAAACACTTATTGCAGAGTTACCCCAGAAAAAAGAACTACTCTTAAAAGTATATATAATGACTTACAGTTTTGGTAAAATGTGCGTAGGTGGTTTCTTCGTTGAATCAATACGTTTCGCTCCGGTTGAACTCAGAATCTTGTTCTCGGGGAATTTTGCAATTTTGCATTCAAGATGAGATATTCTAAATTGCAAGTATTCCAGCTTCTGATATGCTTCTCCTGATTTCCATCTGTTTATAAACTCGATTAAATCTAAAGCTTTGCATGAGCAACATTTTAGAAATGCCAATCTCCCGTGAAAATATCGTAAAGCAGCGGGAGCAGTCTGATCGATTTTGTCCACTGTAACAGATTCTGCTTGATAGAACTTGGATTCCGGACTTAATTCTGTTTCTTCTGTGACATTCGTTACTTTCACCCATTTCGGAATAGGAGAAGAAGAGAAAAAAGTTTCAACCATGTCCATGTCATCATCTCTTAGGCCAATGTTCAACAATGTAATGAATGATGATACGTTTTGAAGTTGTGGAATAGGCGTCTTGTAACAGTTTTCAAACCACTGATACTTCACAGAATCGCCGAAAATATAAAGAAAACAATTGTGAAAACATCTGATTGCATATTCTTTGTTACGCGTGTGAAAAGATGCAAAGAGCGGGTGTCGAAAGGTGTGGGTATCGATATACCTGAAGTAATGATACTTTTACAATTCATTGTTAGTTCTTACTCACAAAAAGTCAATTAACTTTCCAGCTACGGTCGCAGAGCGCTCGTCGAGCACCAAAACGTCCTCCTCTTCGCCGTTTTTGAAAACAATTCCAACAATTGCTGTTTTTACTTGACTGCGTTTGTAGTTAATGAAACTGATACTTTTCAATCTTTCACTTTGGGTCGATTTGATCAACTGCCTCATTTTTTTCGAAATAAACGAAAACGAAAATGAATCCTGATTATTCATTTCAGCGAAAATTTCTTTCTGGACCAAATAAGGAAACTTGGACAGTTTCATTTTTTTGCTGTTCTGAAAATATTGAACAGTTTGTAGAGAAACAAAAGTTATCGGGAAATAAGAAATGATTTAAGGAAACATAACGACCGATGGTCCAAATAGAAAATCGATGAGGAAAGGAAGTGGTATGGCATGCCGGATGATCCACCAGACACGCAAGACGTGAAGAATATAGAAAAAAGTGCACATTATGACCATTACTCGTTAGCACACTCTCTCCTCTGTCATAGAGGTCAACTTCCCACTGCAGGGAGATTAGGGGATGAAGAGAGCGTAGACAATCCGCAGCGTAGGCTAAAGGTGTTCGAACAATATGGTATTTTTCGAGCAAGTTAGCCATGAAAAAAAATTGCCTAAAAAAGAGTCAAAATCGAGAAGAAATGCCCGAAGTATGAAAGTATGTTTGAACTATGTTAGTTTTGGTTTCTAACTTTTGTCCGGGGACATTATCAATTCTCTTTTTTTGCCATGAAACTGATAAAAATCAAGAAAAAAAGTTCCAAAAGAAACGGTTACCTGTTTACTATAGTTGCAAAGACAGCATTGGAAAAAAAAAGAAAATGAATGACCAAAAAGAAAGACGTTCGGCCACCTGGCAGATGACACAGTAGGCACTATGCAATACCCGTCGTGACCTCACTCTGGTTCGAAGATACTGTACATTGTGGCCTTTTTTTCTTCTGAGCAGAAATCGATTCCTAGTTGTTTGTCGCACTGTATTGCACTTATCGTACATGCGATTCAAAAACTTCTATTTTGAGAATGAAAAAAATTGGCTCTATGTTCTTATTATTGGTTACGAAATCAAAACATTTTCTTTGACTAATATTATCGGTTACTGCCGCCTTAACCATGCATCAGAATGAAGTTTCAATTAAAATTCTATTCCCAATTATGATTACCATGGCCCATGCGTTTCTCAAGATCACTTGTCAGATTTACCTATCAGAAAAATACTGGTCAGTGAGCCTTCTCATATTGCCTCTCGCTTAGCAGGAAACAATGACTGCTTAGCAGATGAAAGAAGACGAAAACGCATACCGACTATTATTTCTGAAAAGTTTGAGTTAGAGAATATATAATAAATAACCATATATATTTATGTTGCGAATACGAACGAGGACAATCAGACTTCCAAAACTTCTAGGGGTTTTCCTGGCAAAAGACGGGAATTCTTGTTGTTATTGGACACGTTGCACTTGGCTCAAGTGCACCATCTTTCTCAGAATGACGTTATTTTCTGAATCACAATTCTAATTGCAACAATACCATGTTTCAAAAATAGCAAATGAAGCAACTTGGATTCGATCACATTGTTTCTTAAAATCTGACTCTGTACAGCCATCGGATCCAAAATCCACCGGATTCAGATCAGTTGTGACCTGTCTGAAATGAACGTTTATTTGCTGATTTTCATTCTGTGGATATTTTTGATAATATGTCTAACTTATTACAGTATATCAGCGTACTATCGAAAACATCTGTCAACCATAATACGCCGCGTGATATGAACAATGTGTTGGGTTCCTGTGCTCATCATAAATCAAAGTGATAAAATCGACGGGGTCCATCAAAGAGAGTTCGCTCATTTTCTCGCCAGTCGTTTGGCTTTTTTACGATGCAATAAAAAATAGAACTGGGTGTCTTGAAGCTTCAGAAAACGTGAGTACTTTTGAATTTGTGCAAGACTTCTCAATCTGTGCAGTACTTCTGAAGTTGTGCAGTGTTTTAAAAAAATGCGCAGCACGTCCAAGAAAATTCGGTGGTGTTGAGTCATAACAAATCGGTAGTGTTGTGTCATGACAAATCAGTGGATTGCATCATTCAAATTTTGTTTTGAATCCAGTTCTCTCTTTTTTTGTCCATGATTATTTCGGGTTTTAACTTTTTCTTATTCTTTTAATTTTTTTGCTGTTCCTTCTAAACACGGAAGAAGCAAACTACCAACGGCTAAAGTTCAAGTTGCGTGTAATGGTTGTGAGAAAAGAGATGCATTTAGAAATTTCGTAATACAAATGTATTTTTTCGGCATCTCTTTTATGAAAAAGCCGTGAGAAAATGGTTAAGGCAACTTGCAAATCAGGCAACACCGTGGAAAACCTTGAGTGAGAAAAAGGAAACTTCAGAAAAAAGTTATTTTGTCCAAGTTGTCAGGTGACAACTTCCACCTCTCTCCATCGAAACATGAGAACATTAACTTGACAGAAAAAAGAGTCTGCTTTAAAGCAGTGCAGAGGAAAGGGACACGCGCTCACTCTTTCTGATGGACTCCATTGATTTTATGGCATCCTTTTTGATTTATGATGTGCACAGGAACCCGAAAAATCGTATACATTATTGATGTCGAGGCGTATTCATCTCAGGCGTCGCCGGTAACTTCTAGCCGGAGCTTGGTCAGATTCCGGCAAAGACATTGTGTGAAGCCGACCAAGATATGACAAACTACCGGCCAGCTTCCGACCTCTTATGAAGCAGCGCGTTCAAATTCCGGCCAAAATCTGACCATTGTCCGTCCCGCTGCTGCCAGGCTGACCAAAATCTGACCAAGATCCGTCCAAAAGCCGAACCCCCGTCAACTTCCATCCAGAAGTTGCAAGCCGACAGCCGAGATAGTAACAGATGTCGGCTGATTTGAGTTGCTCTCAAATCAAAAGATTATGTATCTGTGGAATTCTCGGAGTGTTCAGAGAGATAAGCCTGGGTTGGACACGATCATGTAGCTAATAATATTTCACGTATTGGTCAAATTTTCGTCAATCTTTGGAAATTTTAACCGAACATGATCCTGAGTGAGAAGAATCGGAAATCTATGGGAAAGTTAAGGGTATGACTGGGGCGGCTTTTATAGCGGTAAAGGTGATGTAAGGTATGTAGACATGGATTCCGAGCGTCCATGGTTTTCTGGGCTTTTTAGCGACTGTCGATTTATAGAATTGAGAATCGACATTATCAAAGAAAACCTCTATCTTGATAAAATTATGTTTGAAAAAACTGTTCAGAATTCGAATTATATTTCGCAGCTGGTGTATATTGAAGCATTCCTTGCGAAATTTCAAATTATACGTTTGTGATTCAGAGCTCTCCCATTTGGCCCGCTCATATTCTAATTAGGGAGTTCACCTTTTTCACTTTCCGCTCTTCAGATTTACTAGAGCAGCTAGAAGGAACTTACATTGGTGTGTTACGCATTGTGGGTGATACATCCACACTTCCCTCATTTCTTCTTCCTTCTTCTCTGTACATTGAGCCACGCCCCTTTTCACTTCTCTCACTGTCTGTCCACACTCTGCTGTTCCCAGTGTGCAAAGGATCGCTGTCCTCATTGTCGTCTTCAATATGAACGATGCAATGACGTATTGTTTTTTCCTTGCACTCTGTTGTTAGTGGATTTTCGAGCGTCCCCTCTCGTTCTTTTTTGTCATCGATTACTTGTTCATGTGTTAGATATCCAAAGCTGCTTTTGAGTTCTTTTAGTGTTTGCCCCTTATTTTCAATCGATATGATTACAGCGTAATAGATCAATCGAAATGTACTTTGATTTTTTTTCGTCATATTTCGTTTCTTTCTGTTTTCATAATAAAATTTTTCAGACCTAATCATGGACGTCAATTCTGGTGGAGGAGACGGTTACCATTATGATAACCGAAGCTGCTTCAATCGCCGCAATGAACACTGGGACGACCGAGATAACGGCGACAAGGAACCAAACAACGACAGCCGTTCAGAAAATGGCTGTGGAACCGGTGTTCAATCTCAAGCTCACGGAGCCCAGCAATTTCGAAATCACGGAGAAAGTAAATTCCAGGAACGTGCGCAAGATCGTGGACAGTTCCAGTACCAAGTTTATGATAGTCAACGTTTGAACGCCAACAGTTTCGAAAACTACAGTCGCCCAAACGATCGTCACGGGCATCCCCATGAACAGCAGTTTGGAAGATATGATTCAAGAGGTAGCGCGTATGGGAACCCTCAACGCAATGGTAATGTCCGCGAGGGGTATTCGGACATTCACGGAGACGCTCGTCCAAGCTACCAAGGATCCAGACAACATGATGAAAGAGATCGTCAACAATTTCGGTCTGGAAACAATGATCAGGGATACGGTGGCGGACAAATGAATCAATGTGAGTTTGAATAATGTGTTATCTAGGAGCAGAAGATTAGTACCAGGTCGAGGCACTTCACTTTGTTGAAACTGCAATTTTCACTTTTACACTATAGATTGGAAAAGAGTACATTCAATCGGGAGATTTTCTGAACCTTTCATAAGTGGACGTCAGTACCTTGTAAACCCAGAATTCAAGGAAAATTCATGGAAAAGTTACGAATAGCCTATAGACATTTCAAAAAATTTTGGAATTTACCCATTTCAGTACCAAAACTTGTGTTCTCAGTTAAAAACAGCGAGCTTAAATGAGGATTTTCACAACTTCATTTCGTCAGATTGACTAGAGCATTTGGGAGGAACATAATGTGTTACGCGGTGTGGGTGATACATCCTCAATTCTCTCATTTCTTCTTCCATCTTCACTGTACATTGAGCCACGCCCCTTTTCACTTCTCTCAATGTGTGTTCTTTTGAATTTTTTTAGAGTTTGTCCCTCATTTTCAAACGATATGATTACCGCGTAATCGATCGATCGAAACATATGTATGCTGATTTTGTTTGTCATGTTCCGTTTCTTTCGGTTTTAACAGAAACATTTCAGACGGAACCATGAACAAGGAATACGTTAATTCTGGTGGAAGAGACGGTTACCAAAATGATAACAAAAGCTGCTCCAATCGCCGCGATGAACGCTGGTACGACCGAGATAACGTCGGCCAGGATCCAAAAAACGACAGCCGTTCAGGAAATGGCAGTGGAACCGGTGTCCAATCTCAAGCTCACGGAGCCGAGCAATTTCGAAGTCACGGAGCAAGGGAACAAGGGCCAGAATATGGACAGTCCAAGTACCACGTTTATGATAGTCAACGCTTGAACGCGAACAGCTTCGGAAACTACGGTTGGCCAAACTATCAATACGGTCGCTCAGACAATTGTCACGGAGGTCCCGATGAACAACAACAGTTCAGAGGATACAATTCGAGAGGTAACGCATATGGAAACCCTCAACGCGATGATGATGTCCGAGAAAGGTATTCAGACAACCGCGGAGACGCTCGTCCAAGCTACCAAGGATCCAGACAACGTGATGAAAGAGATCATCGACAATATCGGTCTGGAAGCAATCATCAAGGATATGGTGGCGGACAAATGAATCGATGTGAGTTTGAATAATGTGTTATTTAGCAACATAAGATTATTAGCTAACTACTAGATCGAGGCGCGATCCATTTTGCTGAAACTGACTTTTTCACTTTTACACTGTAGATAAAAAAAGGAGACTTATTCGAGACATTTTGTGTACCCCTTGATAAGGGTATGTCAGCATGTTGTCAAATCAGGATTAGATAGAAATAGGTCCGAATAGAGTATCTAGAATTGTCTCAACTTTTGGAACGGTTTAGAACATGAAATATTGAGTATTATACTGAAAATAGAAAAAATGCAATATTCGGGGATTTTCTCAAAAAGGTGTTGACATATTCAAAGTTTTCTGCGATCTGAGATTTTCTGGGAATAGTTTTTTTTTTTAATTTTTTGTTCAAAATTTCAAAATTCGTTTTGTTCAAAAGAATCTGAAGCTTATATAACTCGGCTGAAACTGGTGGGCGGATTTCACAATTTTGAGAGGATTTTTCAGAGGTCAATATCAGCTATTTTAAATTTCTGAAATCTTAATCAAAATCTCGGTTTTCACTGTGTTGAGGTTGTTTCTTGTCTTGTCAGTGTAAAAAAGATTCATCGATTATCTTTCCAGACAGAAATCAAGATTCTCGACATGGTTGGGACAACGATGGACACGATTTTGGAAGAATTCGTGACAACAGAGGAAATGGCTACGATGGCCGATATGGCTCCAGCAGCAACCGCTTCGATAAATCCGAAGGATGTGATAATGTTGGCGGAGGACGTGGAAGTTTCCAAAATGACAACGGATTTGAGAATGGGTATAGAGACGGTTTTGAGAGACGCTTCTACGAAGACGGGAACGCTGGAAAGCATTTGGAGAACTACACACCGGAAGACCGCATTCCATCTCCTCGTGACATCGATGAACTGATGAGCGACACCATTGAACGGTATCGCGGGATATTCCAACTATCACAATATCAAGATGTCGAAGTTCTAAACTCGCCGATTGCTGATCTTCTTGCCTCTTGGGAAGACACTAATTTCCACTCGAAAATTCTGGACATTTTGCTAGGCATGAATTACACTGAAGTCCGGAAAATCCAAGCTGCAATGATTCCGCAGATACGGGCTGGATACGATGTTATTGGACAAGCAGAATCAGGCGCAGGTAAAACAGCTGCATTCGGACTCCCAATCCTGGACCATATTCTCAAGATGGAAAAAAATGACCGAAATGCAAGACTTGGAATTTCTCCAATTGCACTGGTTTTTGCACCGGAACGTGAAATTGCCCAACAAATTGCAGACTCACTTCGCCAATATGCACACAAAACTGACATCAAAATCTGTCTTGCTATAGGGCTAAAATCTCATTCTCAATGCCTCGCTGAGATCCGGAATGGCTGCGATGTTCTGGTCGGCACTACCAATCGATTAATGGATCTCATTGGAAAAGGCGAGATCAACTTGAATAGTCTCAAGTTCTTGGTCTTCGATGAAGCTGATCGACTCTTCAACGATTTACAAAAAGAGTCACTTTGTCTTCTCAGCGCCATCATCAATGAAAACTGTTTTATCAGAAAGAAAAACAAGCTACAAATTCTGTTGACGACCGCCACTTTTGACAACGCAGTAGAAAAAGTTGCTAATACGCTGATGAAAAAAGTTGATGGACATAACGATGTTGTCAAAATTGTTTTGGCCAGTGGAAGACTGAGCAATCGTGTTGATTACCGTTTCTATGAGGCGGGCCGTGCCAGGAAACACGAAATCCTTAAGACAATTCTCCGCGATACCAATGGTTAGTTTTTATCTGAAGGTTCACTGATAATGGCTTTTGTAGTTTTTTTTTCGGATTTCACTTCTTTCATGATTTTTTATTCCTTGCAGATCAGGGAGAAATACCCAAGACTTTGATCTTCGTCCTGGAGAAATCATCTTGCGACTTTCTCGCATCGAAAATTCAAATGATCGCGCAGAAACTGAAAGAGGATCAGAAACTGGAAGAGGATATCGGCGTTCAAACACTGCATGGGTGAACTCAAGAAAACCAAATTTTGATCTATTAAATTTTTTTCAGCGATCGTTCTCTGGAGGGTAGAGTCCGTATGATTTCCGCTTTCAAGAATGGATCGCTAAAAATTCTTGTGACTACTGATGAACTGATTCATTGTTTCGACGTCGTCGATTTGGAACGCGTCATCAACTTCGATCTTCCTGATGGATCGGCCGACACTGGAGCGGACACATTCAACCGTCGCTCTAGACTTACGGGGCGCATGCACAGAGGAATCTGTCATTCGTTCGTCAACCCGAGATTCGATAATGATGTTCGGTTGGTGCCAAAGTTGATCGAGCTTGTGGAATCAGTTGGGAACCCAGATGATGTTCGTGAGGTCCCACCCTTCATGTTGAATTTGGCCAGAAGAGGTAAGCGATTTCAGTCAGAATAAAATATTTTATTTCTATTGGTGGGAAAATTACGTTCCTAGAACAACCTTCTTTATAGTATTCCTAGCTGCATCGTTTTGGGGCAATGTAAGAAGTGCACATCGATGATGCACGGTAGAGTATCTTCTGTCTGTTTTCCATGATTCATTTATTTGCTCACTCTGAAGACATGAGAACTTATTGATAATCTCATCAACGATGGCTTCGTTCAGCCATTTCGGATACTTTGTTACAGAGAATTTCTCGTCTAATAGAATAATCTGGTAGACGTGGCCTTTTTGTTTCTGGCTAGGAAAGCATTTTTGCTTTTAGCAGAGGGTCCATCATTTAATTCTTATAAAGCTCGTCTAGTTTTCATTAAATACTATTTGATATACTTGTGTCCCTTACTTGAATATGGAACTATAGTCATGTCTCCTATTCTCAAAAATCATATTTCAATGTTAGAGTACAGAAATCATTCGTATTCAGAGAATTCAAAAAGTTCGAAGTGGCGTACACATCCAACTTTGAAGCGGCATTAAAAAGTCGACGATTATGACCTAAATCATTATTTTTTCCGAAATTAACTAATAACTAAAACACGGTGTTCCTATTTCTCCCGTTTACTACTAACTAGTACTAATTACATCATGCATTTTTCATGTTTCTCTAGGCTGATATACTGATATTCAATTGCTAAATCTTTCATCTCCCTTTGTTGAAAAATAAATGAATCATGAAACTACTGGTGAGGAAATTTTGTTCTTGGAACTACTTGCATTTTTGTATTGGTAGCTTCTTCGTTTTGGGAAAATGTATTATGATAAAACTTTTCTCAAAGCAAAGGGGGCTAGATCAATGCAAGTAATATCCATTAGCATCAATAACTGTCTGGCAACGCTTCGGTAATTTCTGGATTCTATTAACCCAGATCGAGAAAAGCCTCAATTGAAAAGGTGGGCCAACTCCTTTTTGATGTCATCCTTTCAGTTGAAATCCTTTTTATGAAAGACGACTTTAAAAAGCCCCAAACGACCATCTATCCGTAAGAGCAAAGTCTGAAAAATACGACAAGTACAAAAAAAAAGAATAGTTTAGCCAAGGAATAACAAAATAAAACAATTTTGGCTGATCTTTCTAATCACGGGCGATCTCGCATTATCGTGTTGGAAGCAAACCTCGGTCTTTTCTCCTTGTTTCGTATACACAGCCAAATTTGATTTTTTTGGTGAGTAACTTTGATTTTTTTGGTGAGTAACGAGGTGGCAGTTATAGTGGCATCTACATCTTAAAGTTCCGAGACTCCGTTCTTTCGAAAGACCACGAAATACATAGCATCCCCGTTTCAGAGGAAATTTAGGTTCTGGGGCGTTCATAGCTATGTAGCTCTTCTTTGTCAATCGACTGACCCTTTCACACATTGATAGAGTAACTTACACACATCTCATCTACAGTAATAAGACCATCCAGCCAATTGCACGTGCGAAGAAATGATAGGTGAAACATTCCCATGTAGGCATGGGGAAACTTGTAGTAGTCTTGAAAAACTTGATTTACGAATCAACCCAGTTTTTGACTTTGCTAAAAGACTTCGTTCCGTTCACAAAATTTAGTTGACTAGAGGACAATGTCTGTGACATTTCACAAATGGTTTGAAATGGATCTACCTCCCCGAATTTTGGCTATTGCGAATGATTCGACTCCCACCATTTTTTAAACAACACACCCCTGGGCGGAATTTTTCGATCTCAAAGCGAATTGTAGTCGATGACGGAACATGCCCCTTTTAATCATCCACAATTTACTTGCAAATTCCAAGTGTTCAAAGATCAGATAAAATTGAAACTAGAATCGTGTTGCAAATGTGCAGTCGGATGAGAACCGAAATAATCGTCGTTTCTCCAACATGGAGTGTGATAAGAAATAAAATATCTACAATCTAATAGACACTTAGCACAGCTCTCCAACAAAATGAATCTGGCCTAGTACACCTCTTTGAGAACCAGAAATTGAAGCTCAAAAACCCTGCCAAAAAGTAAGAAACTTTCTTACCAACCTAATCAGAAGTGGTGAACTTTGATGTTCATGTGAAACAATCTTCTATTCCGTTATAGATCATATTTTGTCCACTAGAAAAGTCTGTTAGACTTAACCTCATTGTTCCTGGCTAAAAAATTTTTTTTGTTTTTAGCGGAAAGACCCCCATTCAATTCTTAAAAACTTATATTGCAGAGTTTTCATTAAATGTTACAAGATATACGTGCGACCGTTACTTGAATATGAAACTATAGTAACGTCTCCTAATCTTAAAGATCATATTTTTCTGTTAGAATCAGTGCAGAAATCAATCGTAATCAGAGTATTTCATATCATCGTTGAACGTTCGTTCAGCCCCTTCGATTCCTTTGTTAGAGGTTTTTTTTCTTTGTCTAAGAAATATTTAGAAAAGTCTTAGCGGGGGACCCCATTAAATCTCTTCTCAGACGTTAGCTTCACGAATTGAGACTTACTCTTATAAATTTGCAGCAGCCGAGATGGAATTGGCCGCGGCTCGTCAAACAATGAGAATCAAAGATTTGGAAAGTACGGGATACTGTGTGGAGTTTGATGACGCAACGGCCAAGGTTGATTTGAGAAAATGATCTAGAATATCTGGAAATCTGAATATTTACAGTTCTATACTTTGGAGCACGGATTGGTAGTGATGGACGTAATGGAGAATCCTCCAAAACTCGGAGAATTCTATGAGTTGTTTGACAACGTGAGTTATATTTTTCTCATTTACGTTTTTCGAAATTTGTCATCTTGTGTAAGAAATTCAGTTTTTCCCATGAAAAAATCAAATAAAATTCGAAATTTTTAGAATTTTCAGACGTACTGGCGTTCGTCAATCGAATCGACTGATTGCGAGTTTTTGGTGGTTAATGATGTAGTGTTTGTGAAAACCTACGCCATTACTCCCAACGTCCAGGAACTGCCAAAAGATATGGCGAAAAGGTTCAGAAACAGGGTGTGGTCCCCTTTTTTGAAATACCTTCACGATCCCGAAGAGAAGTTCATCGATAACTTCGACGGAGGAGTTGTTGGTTTGGTAAGATTCTTTATTTTCTGATAGTTTTGAAACTGCTACGTTTTTTAGATCAAGGCGAAGTATTGCCCAAACGAGACCACTCTTTTCGAAGTAGTCGAGGTCTACGAGGAGAAAGTGCCGTCAATGGGCACCGGCTCTGTTCGTGCCACTGTGAGTATCCAGTTGACATCAGCAAAATTCATAAAATCGAAACTCGAACACATTCAGAATGTGAATTTTTCGAATTTTAATGAAGTTTTGAATAGAATTAGCACAAGAGTAGTGTATCGTAGCGAAGTTTCAGTGATCCAAAATTTCGGACTAGGAACTATTAATCAATGGGCACTGAGACCTCGCCGTCATAAAATCTCAAAAAATCACAACTCTTCGTGAACCGTTAATTGCGACAGTTTTTTGAACAGAACGAAATTGTGATCGTTGTGTACGTTGTGAACTGTTCATACATTTGTTACTTTTCTGATCATAAGTTTTATCCAATCAAGTTTTCCGATTTTTTTTTCTTGAAATGTAGAAAAATAGGTCAGGCCCTAAAAATATTCACAAATCTGAAAATGATTTTCATTTTTCAGCCATGGACTATGGAATGTGTGGGGAAAAACATGGAAGCAACATGTCTCCATGATAGAGAACACACTCTGGTAAGCTTATTTTCACGTATCTCCGGTTTTAATGTGTTTTGATATTTCAGGCTCTCAACCAATATGCCTTCGTTTCCGACCAGGAGCAGCAAATCGGCATTGTCTTCTTGGCGGAACATTTGAACATTGGTGGCAATGGGGAAGACAAGAAGCAGGGAATCAACAGCCATTGTTCTTATATTTTTAATAGAGAACTCGGCATCATTCGGTGGATGTACCCCGTTAATACTATCTCGGGCCAACCAAACCATACCGGGAAGGAGTCCGATGAGCTCAACGAGGGGATAGATCCCAAGCTTAGAGTGAGTGAACTGTATTAATTAATATCTAATGCAGTTTCATATTTCAGCTGGGGAAATGGGTCCGGTTCATTCCTAACGAGAAGAAAGAGAAAAATGAAAATGGGCCGCCAAAAGTACGAGGGATTTACCGAATCACAGCCGGTGGAGTGAGAATTGTCTCAGATCAGAAGCTGACAAGCACCACTTACGGTGTTCTGGAAGTGTGTTTTTTTTCAAAATTTATTTGAATTGATTAATTCAACGGTTTCTGTGAAAATGATATTCTCACGATAACATTGAATTTTCATACCACATTGTAGACCTCAAAAGTTATCACGTTTTCATATTACATATTCCGATTATACAACGTTTGAAGCAAAATATGATTATTCTCAACTAAATTACTATAATTATTGTTTCAGATTGAAGTCAGCTTCCTCTTTGATCACAAGGGTTTGGAGAACCCCGAAAACCAAAAGTTGGACTGGGTGCTAAGAGAACAACTTCTCTCAGAAAAAGCTCACTTTTGGGATTTGTCGTTGGGACGAGTGGAAATTTATCCACGCATTTCCAAAGTGATTCTGGAGGTAAGATGTTTTCGTTTGGACAGGCTAACTTTTGCCCTTTCGCTCCTCCTGGGTTCAAGAAACTCCGATTCAAATAATGCTAACCAAACAAAATAATTTCAGAACATCGAAAACCACCGCAAGAATCTCTCCAGAGCTGACCGCGATAAGTTAAAGGAAGAGGCGATTCTTGTCGTTGTCAGGGCTCGAGTGCACAAGAATTGGCTGGAAAATTTCGAGAAATATCCGGAGCATGGCGTATTTTTCGCTCATCGTGTGCGAAGAATTCATTATTTGGATGGTGGACGACTTATCTTCAAGCCCTGAACTATTATCTGACTTCCTTTGTTTTCTAATGTTATTTTAACCTCTCATTGACTCCATTTTCACTTTTGCCCATCACTTTTCAACATTGGCCGGTTTGACCCACATACATTTCTCAAATTGAATGAACAGTTATAAACAAAGCAATCAAGTGTTTGTTGAAATTTTTCAGAAAAAGTGGATGAAAATGAACACCCATTATGTTGGTCAATGGTACATAGTTCTTCTGAATTAAGATACTTTCAAACTGTGTTACTGTAGTTTTTCTGATATTTGAAGAAATTGTGTTTCTTCGGATCCTCACTAACCATTTTCTTCTTACAGAATCTCTTTTCAGGGTATTTGTCCGTCTAGTCCGTTTTGCCAGGTGGGCCTACACTACATTTTCTTCCCTAGAGGAAATTCGCACTCCTAAATCTATCTAATTATCTTAATCTCCATTGACCTATGACCCATTCTATTACGTCATGCATTTTTATCTGCACTCCATCTCCAAGAGACCCTCGCATTTGTCTACCACCCTCTCTCAAATGTACACTCTCTCGCCTTTGCAAACGCGACCCATTGGTCAATTTAGTAGCTGGGACCCCCGTTCTCTTTCCCACCCTTCCTCATTCGTATGCCAAAGATGCGCGAACGGTCCATTGTCTGGCTAGTTTTGACTGTTTGTGGTCCGCGAAATTTTTTGTTTCTCTGTTACCATAATGAAAATGCGAATTCTCCGCTATTTTTGGTTACTAATTTGCATTTGTTTCTTTTTTTCTTGAGCGGAGGGACCTCCTCTTTGTGTACCACCCACATTTTCTAGAATTTTTTCTGCGAACAATATTAGGCTTTCACTAAAACTTCATATTTTCCTTCATTAAATTCGGCAAATGACTCCAATTCGAAAAATAGTCATATTACTCAAAATTATTTCTAAAGATTTTCAGCAATCACCATGGATTTGTGCTCTGCTATTCAAGCTATGAGCATTGAAGATTTGAGCACCATCGGATGCTGTGTCGAGGTGGACGACACATCTGCAAAGGTTGATTTCAGAGAATCATCTAGAAAGTCTGGTAATCTGACTATTTACAGTTCTATACTTTGGACCACGGATTGGTGGAGATGGCTGTCGTTGATGATCCTCCAAATCTCGGACAAATGTATGATTTGTTTGAAGACGTGAGTTTTATATGTCTTTTTTTTTTATTTCAAATTTATTTTCTGTTCTCGTTTCTATTTCTCACAGAAACGGAAAACAATAAATCAAATTTGTAATTTTCAAATCTTCCAGCTATATGAGTATTCGTCATTCAAAACTGATCGATGCCAGATTTGGGTGGAAAATGGTGTGGTGTACGTGAAAACATACGCCATCAGTCCCAACGTTCTCAGTCTCCCAAAGGAGATGGCCAAAAGATTCCGTTACCGGGTATGGTCCCCGTTCTTGAAGTACCTCAACGACCCGGAGGACAAATTTATTGATTACTTCATCGGAGGACAAGTTGGACTAGTGAGATTTTTTAGATTCCGATTATTGTGAAAATGTTATGTTTTTTTAGATCAAGGCAAAGTATAGCCCCAACGGAACCACTCTCTTCGAAGTGGTCGACGTATACAAGGAGAAAGTTCCGCTGATGGGAACGGGCTTCGTCCGTTGCACTGTGAGTGTCTTCGAAAAGTTGAAACACCGAAATTCAAAAACTTTCAAAGTGCAAATGTCATAGGACAGCAAGCTGATTTCATTTTCAAAACTTTGAAACGTTTAAAATTTTTGTAATATTTTGAAAAATTTCGAAACTGTCATAGCAGTGTATTCCATTGTTTTTACTAAAATATAGAGCAGACTAAGTCGAAGTAAATCTGAAACCTTAACCAACCCTGTAAACATGATTCCGAATTTTCAGCCATGGACTGTCGAATTCATTGGAAGAAACATGAAAGCGACATGCCTCAAGGATAGAGAAAACAGTTTGGTGAGTAAATTTTCACATTTCTCCCTGTTTTAACGTGTTTTGATATTTCAGGCAACAAATCAATTGGCCACCGTGTCGGACCAGGACAGACAGATTGGTATCTGTTTTGTGGCTGATTACATTAACATTGCGGGACAGGGACCATTCAAGGCACCGGGAGTTCAGAGTCATTGCTCCTACATCTTCAACAGAAACTTGGGTGTCATCCGTTGGATTCACAAGAATCCAACGTTTTCGGACCACCCAGAAGGACACGCGAAGGGCGGCCAGAAGTCAAAAGAAGAGATGCAAGACGTCTCTCAAAACAAGTTTCGAGTAAGTTCAGTTTATTCATGAATATCGAATTTAGTCTCATATTTCAGCTCGGCAAATGGGTCGTGTTCAGCGCTAATGAGAAGCAACTGAAAAAAGGAGAAGTGAGAAAACCAGGAATTCACAGAATCACTGCCGGCAAAGTTGAAGAAGTGTCGGCTCAGAAGGAAACAAGGACTACCGACGGGATTCTGGAGGTATGTTGTCATATTTTTGAATAAATAAATTTAAAAAATTAATTCCAAATTTCATGAAATCTTTTGAAAATATGCAATTGCTACATTTCCTTATTACATTTTGAAGGATATTTTGGGTTTGAATCAGGTTATGGTCATTCTCTACTTAATTCTCTATGGTCATTCTCTACTTAATTCACAATTGTTTTTTCCAGATCGACGCTTGTTTCCTCTTCGACCACAAGGAGCTGGAAGATCCGGAAAACCAAAACTTGGGATGGGAACAAAGAAAGCCACTTCTCTCGAAGAGTGCTCATTTCTGGGATTTCGAATTGGGAAGAGTCGAAATATACCCAGATGTCTCCAAAGTGATACTGGAGGTAAGATTTCTAGGTTGAAATTGTCAAACTTTTGTCCTAAGCGTGACAAGTTGCTTTTTATCAGTCAAATCGTCTAAAATTTCGTAACTCGAACATAACTCTAACCAAATTTTTTCCAGAATATCGAAGCCCATCGCATGAATCTCTCAGAAGCGGACCGTGCCAAGTTGAAAGAAGATGCGATTGTGGTCGTGGTGGGAGCGAGAGTTCACCGCAATTGGATGGCCAATTTCAAAAAGTACCCGGATTCAGGCGTCTTCACTGCTCATCATGTGAAAAACATTTTCTACTTGGATGGCGGAAAGTGTATTTTCAAGCAATAATCTGTCCTGTTTTATGATTCCATTTGACCTCCATCCCCTCTCATATTCAACTTTTTGAACCTCGCCTTATTCCTGTCTCTTTTAGACATCATTCGTTTCCCCGACCATTTTCTTGTTTCACGTGTCTCAAGGCGAATAAATAAATACAAAAAAAACAATCAAGTGTTTATTATCTACGCATACTCAGATATTATACAACGATGGAATTTCTCATTGTGGGAATATAAAATTGATTTGAAGTTTCTTTTCAATTTCTTCATTTTTCCTAGTATTTTATGATTAATGTGGACTACACAAATTTCTGACTATGTTAACGAATCTCTAAGCTCCGGAAAGTACACATTTTCAATAATAAGTGTTTTTATTAGGATGTGCAGTGTCTCGTCAACGACTTCAATATGCAAATCTCCCTTCGTTTTTCTCAATGTCCGCAAGTGCAATAGTGTTTGCGGACCTCTGTTTAGGATTTCGTCCTAATCTCTTTTTTGATTCTTTTTTCTTCATATTTCCAGGTTTGCAGATTCATATGTCAAGATGTTGCAAAAAACTCCTTTTATCATTACGAACATAATGTTTCGATGCAGCTCCAATGATTTTTATATTCAAATTTCGTCTCTTTTTTCAATGTCCGCAAGTGCAATCGTGTTTGCGGACCTCCGTTTAGGATTTCGTCTTAATCTCTTTTTATATTTTTGAGTTGGCGGATTTTTATGTCAACATATTGGAAACAACATCTCTTCTCAAAGTAATGTTGATTTGTTAAAAATTAGGTGAAATAGCGTTATTTTCTTGAAAATGAACTTTTTAACGTTTTCATTAATTTCACTTATTTTTAAACACAAATTTTGCAAAAACTTGTTTTTTTTTCAGCGTTTCATCGTGTAACTTGGGAAAAATTGTTCAGTCAACTGCGATGATTTCTACCGCTTCGGAAGGAACAACAGAAGTGCGAGCACGTGAGTTTTGAAACAAAATTATCATCAAAAAAGTTTATATCCAATTTTTCAAATTTCCTTGATTCTTTCATTGTTTTGAAAACATATAAAAAACATAATTCTAATTATCTATAAAAACTAAATATTAAGAACATTTCAGAGAATGTTGATCGGCAACATGATTCAACATTTCATAATTTGCAAAAGTATCAGCAGCAACATCCACATGGAACCGAAGCTGGCAATTTACAACTGTTCCTCATGCAACAAGGTAAATATGATTAAAAAATTAATTTTTGTAATTAAAAATATATTACAGCCTTAGCTATCCAGCCATCAATGGTAAACAATCTACCAGGTAATGTTCAGCATCAAATTTCTCGATTGGAAAGAGTTGCAGCAGTTCTGGCAGCATCACAACGTCGTGCGCTCATTTCAGTAGCAGCTCCATCAACTGGAATAAAGAGACAAAGTGAGTGCTGAATATAATTTTCTCCCACAAAATTTAGATTTGAATCGGGAAATATCCAACTTAATTAATCTTCTTTACAGGTGAAGCCGAAAATGCTGAATTGGCTAACAAGAAAAAAAGAGCAGATGCCTCCCAACATGAGAGCGATACAAACGACGAGGAATCAGGTGACGACGAATCAGACGACGACGGCGCAAACGACGTCGGATCTGCCGACGGTAGAGTAAACGACAGCGGAGCAAATAACGACGGAGAAGGTGGCAACGGAGAAGGCTATGAGGGAGAAGCCGGCAGTGGAGAAGGCGGCGACGGCGTAGCCGGCAACGGTCTAACCGACGATGGAGCAGGCGATGACGGAGACAGCAACGACGAAGCAGCTCACGAAAATCTCCTGCCCGATGTTAGCTTTGTTCCATCCAAAAAGCTCTACTTCAATGCTCCCTACAGCAACAAACACGATTTCATTTGGGTTGAAAACGAATCGGACATCACTGTCAAGTTTAAGGCTCAAATGATCTCCTCAAACGATAAGGAACTCCCACGTCTGTCCGATCACGCAGGCTACATCCCCGCAAAAACTGCCCTCCGACTCGAGGTATCTTGCCCGGAAGGTACAAAATCGAGCGACGACCGCGTTGTAGTATTGGAAATAATGAATTGCTCAAGCGATGAGGAAATGATGGATCGTGAAGGATTGTATCAAAATTGGAGTCTCAATGAAGGAATAATGCTGCGAAAAGTGATTAAAATTGAATACAACGACTGAACTAATGGACTTTGGAAATATTTGCAATTTTTTTTCTTTATTCTTTTTTCTGAAATCACTATTAATGAAAAGTTGTCTTACTTACTTTTCGTCTTGTCTCTGTTTGCTGTTCACTACTAAAATGTGTCTGTCCTGACAACGTAATAGCCAGCTGAGAATTTGAGTGGCGACCGTTTTGTTCAGTGGAGCGGGGTTGCACGGTGGCAAAAAAGGAACAGGAGATCGAAATTTTAAAAATTTTTTTCAAAAAACAAAAACCACAATTTGTTTTGTGTTACAAACTACTCGTATTCAATGGTCGGAAGGAAACTAATTTTGAGTGTTTCAAGCTATTATTCGCTAAAAATCTCTCCCGAAATCTTTCAAAAAAAAGTTGGCGCCGTGTTCAGTATAAACAAGCCAGTGTTTTCGATAACTCTGCAACAAATATCCAGAGTTATCGAAAATCGGAATTCTAGAAATACTGAATTCTTCGAAATCCGGAGTTTTGAAACATCGAGTATAATTATCTGAAGTTCTTTAAATTCTAGTAACATAAAGAAGTGTGAAATTTTATGCGCAAGATTCTCAGATTGAAGGAAGAAACACAAGATAAGATATGAGTCATTATTGTTTTCCACAGCCAGAAACCTAGCAAATTCGACAAAATGTATATCTATGAGTAGTTCGTTCAAACACTGAGGAATAGGAAATAGGAAAGAAATGTCTAGTGAACCTAGAGACGAGAGGGATATAGGGCGCAGAATTAAACAACCGGATTTTTTTCATTGCGCGCAGGAAGAAAACGATGTGAATTTTTTTTTCCAATTGATTTCTCATCTTTGAATGCTTTCTTCCTCATCAGAGATTGATCGTATATAAACAACTGCTCAGTATTTTTTCTTCGTTATTTGCTCTGCATAAAAACAGGTGAGTATGGAAAAATACATTATTTTTTGGTTTGTTTCTTTTTCAGTTTCATTGTTTGATTTCTTTTTTTAGTGTATCAGTGTTTTTTTCCATTTATGATTGTGAAATGTAAAAGAGAAAATGCACCCGGTGTTCCACATAACAAACAGCGGATGGCATAGAATTTCGTCTTCTTTTTTCCGCTTTTACGGGCACTGAGTGCCTTCTCTCTCTCAACTCTTCACTACTGACTCACTAGGGATATGTGTTTACACAATTGATTTTGACCTGACCGCTATTTGAAATAGAGTTCAGTTTCAAACGACAATTGTTTATATTTCAAATGAAAAAAGTTTCATAACTTCTAATTTATATTCATTCGTTTGCAGAATGAGTGAGGAGGATGCAGATGTTGTTCAAGTCAGGCCCTGTGAAGATGTGAGTCGTTCAAGGTATTTTTGGTTAATTAATTATCATCAATTTCAGGTAGTTGTTCCTAGAAGAAATGTGCGCCCAGATCATGATATTAGTTTTGCCAGGAAAATAGCTTATGGTAAAAATTTTCATTTTTATAAAAATTTACAAAACTCAGAATCCTTTCAGGAGTTGGCCATTTTTATAATGATTTATGCGCCAGTATGTGGTTTACCTATCTTATGATCTATATGGAGAAAGTTTTAAAGATACAAAGCAGTCGAGCCGGAATGCTAATGCTCATAGGACAGGTATTTCTTTTTCCACTAAAAATAACTATTTCGCAATACTTTTAGGTGACAGATGCTATTTCCACTCCACTGGTGGGAATATTCAGTGATTCGAGTATCTTACCGGCATGTTTTGATAAAATTGGAAGGAGAATTTCATGGCATCTGATTGGAACCATATTGGTGTCCATCTCGTTTCCCATGATTTTCAATAAGTGCTTCTTATGTAAAAGTGACACGTCGGAGTGGTATGAAATGCTCTGGTTTGTTCCATTTATCATGGTGTTTCAATTTGGATGGGCTTCTGTGCAGGTTAGATTGTTAAAAACAATTTGAAAGTTGTATTTCTATTTTTCTAGATTTCTCATCTTGCTCTCATCCCAGAACTATCGTCTGTTCCATCCAGCAGATCTACAATGAACTCGTTAAGATACGCATTCACAGTTATTGCAAACCTATCCGTCTACTTTGTGTTAGCTTGGCTGCTGTCGGAGTCTACAGGACATTCAGGGATTGGTCCGTGGGATTTGGGACATTTTAGAGTGAGAAAACATTATTCAAAGACAAAAAATGAGTTCTCATTTTCAGTTATCCGGCTGGCTAGTGGTCATTCTTGGAATAACAGTTTCATTTGTGTTCTACGCATTTACCAGAGAGCCAACTAACCAAAGAAGGATAAGGTGAAGATTTTCCATTCTTAAAAACACTAATAAATATGTTTCAGTCGATTGAACTCATTTTCATCGGACGCTAGTGAGCTGGCGCGTATGCACTGGACCAGTTGGTTTGGTTATGTTCAATTCTATCAGGTATTATTTTTACAAATTGCAATCTGACCCAAATTAATTTCAGATTGCTCTTCTCTATATGCTCTCTCGTTTGTATATAAACATTTCTCAAGTTTATTTCCCGTTTTATATCACGATGACTCAAAACTACGAAAAAGTAAGTTCAAAAAGTGAATTGCAATTCTCTCTAAAATCAATTTTCGTTTAGAAATATGTCGCGATTCTTCCAATGGTTTCCTACCTCTCCTCATTTAGCGTTTCAATGATCAATAGTACTCCCCTTGTGAGCAAACTCTCCAAAAAGGTTTTGCCCCCCCCCCCTTTGTATTCAACAAAAAAATATGAGAAAAGTTACTTCAGGTTCTCTACTCATTCGGTTTAGTAGCTGGACTGATGTCATGTGCTACAATGTTGCTCGACCTACCAGGATGGCGAATTTACGGTTTGGCAGTAGGAATTGGAATAGCACAAGCCATTTTGCTGATAACCTCGCTGTCAATCACAGCTGATTTGATCAACAAAAATACAGTGGGTTTTTTATTATTTCGAAAGCGGAAGTGTTGGGCAATGGTGAATTAAAAATTTGAGACGAAAAAAACTGTGATTGCTAAAAATAAGACCAAATACATCAAGGACAGTTTTTGCACTGAATTATCTCAATTTCAGTGAGAGATATCGAAAAATCGCTAGAAGTTTTGTTAATGTTATGGCAAATATTGTATCAGTTAGCTCAAAGTAGGTTGAAAAAAATTGTTGAAAGAAAAACTTTGAGGTTTAGAAACCTAAAATCAATACAAATATTTTATCAATACCTCATGGAGTATAATGTTTTCGTTTAGCTATTTAGAAAATTGCGTATCAATTTTGGCTCCTCAAAACTTTGTTAGAAAACTGACATTTCAGGAAAGCGGTGCCTTCGTCTACGGTGCGATGAGCTTTTTCGACAAACTCTCAAACGGAATCGCTTATCAAATTATCCAATTGTGGGCCCCCGCCGACGAGTAAGTGTGTTGTTTGTGTTTGCCCTAATACCCAACATTTGAGGATTATGATTTATTACAGTGCTCTCAAACCACATCAAGCGAGTGCCATTTTTTATCGACGAGTGATGGTATTCGTACCCGGAACATGCTTGGTCCTCGCCTTTCTGGTTCTCTTATCACTGGCACCATTCAAGATTGGCGAGAGGAGGCGAGCACGTCCTGTTCGAGGTTTGAAATTTATTTCCCAGAATACCGTAGCTTAACATTCTTCGTTTCAGATGATGAACAAGCAATTCTTGATGACCAGGATGATTTGTATCCGGAAATCTCAGCTTAAATTGGTTCACGATGTATTTAATAATTTATTACTGTTCATAATAATTTTTGTCTCTTTCCTACGGTCATAATGTTTCTTGTGCCTTTTGTAAATCACTGTGATCTTTATTTCTCACCACTGTGATTATTCTCTGGTGTCTCACTCGCATTGTAATAAAACGGACAATTCACAACCACATAGTCTAGTTTGATTTTATGGGTTCTATCAATGAATTTATCACTTACCAGAATAATGGTGCCACTGATAAAACCATCCAGACAACTATAATATAATTGAGCACAGCTTCCTTGCCGATATACACTGTGGCCTTCGATATTTTGATGAGAGAGTAGGAAGCGCAGAAATGGGAAGAAGAAGGTCATGACGACTACATAGTTGCGTTAATTGGAGACGGAGACCGATAGACGCATCGTATGATAAGAAACGACGATATGAGCGTACACTGCACTACGTTTAAGTTTCTGCGTCGTTTAGGTTTCTATGCGTATGCTTGTTGGGAAGCTATTAATTTTTTCACACCTTGCCGTTCTTTGGCCATTGATTTTTTTATCACTAGCATTCTCCAAAATACAATAAAATAGTTGCGATTTCTTTTTCTTGAGTATGTGGTCTGATTATGGCATGATCTCTTCTTTTATTTCTCTGAACAGCTATTTGACCTCATACTTCTTTCTTGCGTTTTTTGTCCGTTCAAACTTCCGTTTCCATCTCGATCAGCTGAATTAACAGTCTTCAAAAGTTAATAAGCAAAAAACAGTCTCCGTCTGATAATTCCATAAATCATTTCTGATAAGAAACATAAACTGTGCTGGTCACATCATTCACTTTAGTTCTACGTTTACTACTCCATTACAGATGGGCGCTCTCTCAAAACTAGCCTATGCTTTGGGGCAGCCCGTATTAACAGCGAGCTGCTATGAAACAATTCATACGTGGAATCCAAACTGTTATGGTGCAGTATGGGTGAGTTTCATAGATTGGGTTGGGACTAAAAAGGGAACATCAACGCATTTGATGAAAATTCGTGGAGAAGTTGCGAATAGCCTATGGACATTTCTAAAATTTTTAGAATTTGCTCACCCATTTTAGTACCAATTCGAAAATCTTTTTTGAGTAAATGTTCGAAATATGCAATTTCCTTCTATTCTAGATACACAACAAATTTCGAATGCTCTGAGAACGTAATTTTTGGTACTGAAATTGATATAATTCGGCTGAAACTGGCGAGCGGAACCTGAAGTATTCAGAAATGTCGAAATAATATGCAATTTTTATCAGACAATTACTAAAAAACTAATTTTAAATCAAATTTCAGGACGCCATACCAACTGGACTGTACTTCTCTCTCAAAACCTATGCATCTTTCTATTTGGTAAAAAAATTTTATCAATTTTTCAGAAACTTCTTACATTTTCACAAATGTTACAGATCACAAATGTTGTTGGAAAACGCGGAAGACTAGATAAAATTAACTGGAAAAAGTTTGGAATCGACGTTTGCCAAAGTTCCCTTTTCCTGGTGACCAATATGTGCTTCTTTTTGATTCTTTTATGCAAATTTAGGTTTGAATTTCTGAACTATTTTTTTCAAAATCAACGTTTTTCAGACACTGGCTCGGGTTTTTTACTCCTGTGACAATGGGACTGTTTTCTAGCATATTAGCTTCCGCAATAGCAATAATGGTGGAGAAAAAGACAAGGAGGCCAGCTCTAGCCTTGTATTTAATTAATTTGGTGAGTTTTAGAAGTGTTTCTCTTCTCATATTTTTGATTTCCAGGCTTCTGAAACATGGTATCGCCATCTTGCTAACCATGGATACGTGAAAATGTACAAATATGGAGAATGCGTCCCTTTTGGAATCGGACTAATGCTTTTCACGTATCTTCAAAGCCGCGGAAGACTTCCCAAATCTTTTAACGGATTCATGAAGTGGGTGTTATTGAAAATTCTGCAAGCGAACTTTGCCCCTGCGGCACAATTCCCTATTTTTTCTTCTATAGTTTGCTCTTCCGAATATTGAAATCGGAGTAGGACACTTGAGAATTCCTTACGGCATAATTCATCTTTAACAGAAAAATACGCAATAAATTAGAGAATTTCCGGAAAGAACAAAAGCTTCAAACCTTTGGTCAACTTTAATATCGTTTTTTTTTGCAGTGCAGCTCTGAAGATAAATGTGTCGGATAATGTGATAAACGAGAAGAAGATTCCAGCCAATTTCCGGTCTTTCTTGGAAAAGTTAAGAAATGATTACGAGAAAACAGAACTGTGTCAGCATCCTCATTCATGTGTTAGCCATTCAACTGAGGTGACTAATTGAAATCTGGAACTTGAAAAAATGAAAGGGAAAACATTTCAGAGCTTCGTCAAAAACTTTTCCGTTGGATTAACAGCTAGTTCTGCTTTGACAGTCATGCGAAATTTCAGGACAATTTTGAAAAATCCATTTAAATTAGTCAATCTATTAATCTCGAAGCAGAATATGCAATTACCATTGTTTGCAGGATTTCTACCTTTCATCTTCAATGTGAGCATTCTGAGATGTGCGAAAGTTTACATTCTGAGATTGTTACAGGTTTCCCGCTGCTCCCTAAACCGACTACCAGGAGTTCCTCCCATGTTGAACAATATATTCTCTGCTGGCTTGGCATCCATAGCAATGGCCTTCTATCCAACCGTCAGTATTGCCATGTATTGTCTTTGGAAGGCCATAGAGGTAGGCTTTTTTTAGAACTCGGTGTGCATAGAAACAAAAATAAACACTTTCGAGACAATGGGAAGTGTGAATTCTTGTGTTCCGCAGAGGTGGAATTTTTGAAAGTGCCGAGGCGGGAGAGTCATGGAAACAAACCTTGGCTAAACTATGATCTGCATCAAAAATAATCTCGTATTTCAGACGGTGTATTTTGATCTCATGGAACGAGGATACCTGCCAAAGGTTAAAAATGCAGAAATTGTTCTCTACGCTATCACAACTGGTTATGTTCTTTGGAATTGCATCGTGGAGCCAAGAGCCATCCGAAGAGGTTACCTCAATTTCCTGTCAGGATTGGTTGGTGGAAAGTGAGTGGAGTTTTTTTTTGGAAAAAGTTATGTGTACCACTCGACCTTTTTGCAGAATTGGCTTGTTCAATAGACAACTTTACGACCATTTTGGGTATATCTCCCGTGATATCTACACCAAGATTCCCCCGTTTGATGCGAGGCACGCTATGATCAATCCTTTGCTCTACACACCGCTTGTGGAATGAAAGAAATAATTTTGTATGTATACAGTGACTGACTAGGAAAGACCCCAACTCGGGTGTGGCGATACGGGTGGTGACCTATATCATCTGAAAGCTGACATGTTCCTGATTCCAAATCTGTTTTCAAAAAGTGCTTTGTCGCGGTAGTTTTCGAGAAAATTGGGTCGAAAGATATTTTTCAGTTGATTTCTAAGCTGTGTTTGGCTTTTCAAATTTGAAATGAATATATCGCGTGTCTCGCGTCGATTTTCAATGCTAAATGCAGCCCAGAAATCAACTGAAAATTATCTTTCGACCCAATTTTCTCGATAACTACCGCGACAAAGCACTTTTTGAAAGCAGATTTAGAATCAGGAAAATGTCAGCTTTCAGACGATATAGGTCGCCACCCGTATCGCCACACCCGAGTTGGGGTCTTCCCTAGTGAATGAATTTGAATTCTGATACGCTGTAAGACAGGAAAACAAAAGTTTAATTAACAACGCCTTTATTGTTCATAGAGAGAGCATAGAATATCAGAAAAAAGTTGTTCGTGTTTTGATAGATACACCAAGAGAGAGGAGATCTGAGGATTATTTTCCTTTCGGAGTTTTAAGCGACACCAATCAAAAAACTAGACAGTCATAAGGAAAAAGAGAACGAGAGAGAAATTTTGGGGTGAGGGAAAGAAAAATGAGACAAATTAGAGTTGATGAATTCGCCTTAGCAATTGTTCGAGAAGAATACGGTCGTCGTCAGTCATTACTTGTTGCCGGCGTACTGAAGCTTCTGAAGAGTGGACAAAATGTCGTGCATGTGATCGATTTGACCAGATCGGCCGAAGCGAACTGCAAAGCAAAATCAAAATCACGACACATGAAGCCGTAGGCGGCGAAGCGAAATCAAAATTTGTGGATGCTTACCGAATGGTTGAGGAGCTCCGTTTCGTTTTCCTTGAAGCGAGCTCTCTGGAGCAAAGTCCTCCTCATCCATAGCGGATCTCTTTCCAAATCGAACAAGAGCATTTCTCATTCCACCACTTGCTCTTCCGAAACGAACCAAGGCGTTGCGCATGGCGCGCTTCTCCGCACTAAAAACCCCAAAATGTATAACTTTCTTCTTTTTACAAAAATGTAACTCACCTGACATCATCATACGATTGGGCAAAGCTGGCAGCGACAAAGATGACCAAAATAAGAGCCAATGCAGAGAATTTAGTCATGATTCAGTGTGAAACTGGAAAAAGTGAGACAAGCGTCCAAACGCAGTCTTTTATACCTGCAACGAGAGCGTATTATTAGTGGGCGTTACGATTCGGATGAGAAGGGTTGGAGGAGGGTAAATAGCCGCGAGCTACATCTTATTACTATTTCCGAAACGTTTTGATGAGTTTTCCTCAAATTTTGAAATGAAAGAATATTCGAGAAAAACAAAGTGATGTCAATGGAAGAATCTTGGGAAGATCCCAAAAATAGGAGGAGGAAAGGGAGCTTGACTCCGACAAGGAATGAAGAGGTCAAGCGCAGGTGTTCTGGCGCCGAAACTTTCTCCAAGCCACGCCCCTTTTTTTTGGGAGCGATGACGCATCGGAGAGCCGAGAAGAAGAGAAGGAAAGGGAATTCATTGTCGGGCAAAAGAGAATGCACAAAATTGGAAGCATCAGAAAAATGTGGGTGTACGATGAAGGTTCAAGACGGGTCAACATGTTAATAAAATCGCATTCTATATGATTTCAAGGTGACAGAGGATCATCCTACCTATTTAAATTTGATCTGAACAGCAAAGTATCAATACTTGGCTCTAAAAGAACGGAGAATTCGGTTTTTTCGGGTGGAAAAAATCGAAATTATTATTGTTTCTGTTGGAAATTCGACTATATTACGTTGGGAATTTTTGACAAGAAAAGTCTCTAACATTCAGAGGAGACAAAAAAGTAACAACCACACATTTTCGTGTTTCGGTCCTTCTTCCCAAAAAGTCAGTGGCTCAAAATTTGAAAAAAATGTTGTTGTTTCCTTTTTGTTTTGTCGAAGTTTCACTACTATCTTTTATACAGATCTATGCGCATTTTTGCACTTCTTCGATCTTCTCCACCCAATTTTTTATATTCGGAAGAATCTTCCTTTTGCAAAAGTACACGACGAGTGGGCCCAAAACTCAAAGAAACTTCCCCAGGCGGAACATGATAGAAATCTCAATGTGCAAACTAGTTACATTTTCCGGAAAAAAATTTCTGAGGTTCGATCATGATTAATTCATTCACAAAAACCCACGAAGGTAAAACGCGGAAACATTTTATTACTATGAGGACACGTCAGAGGACACCTCGTCACAGTTTTGCATCTTCTTTTTTTTTCGAAAAACTCTAGTCGCTAATCGTTTATTCTTGAGACCAAATGCAAAAAGTCAGAGAGTGTGGGTGTCCGATTTGTGCGTGGACTACTGTGGGTGGACTGATAAGGGAATACCTCAAAAATAGATTGGTGGAAACCGAAAAAAAATAACTGAAAAGCACGGCAACAGAATTGGAGGACATATAAGAGTGCGAAACTTTCGGTTGGGAACTTAACTGGAACTGATGGCTCGTAAAACCCACACATTGTGGCTCTCTCTCTCTCACCCGATTCATCAATTATATCGGTTGGGGGTTTTTCGAGATACTTGTTTTTGTTTTCTTCAGATTCAAACCCCATCTTGTTCTCAAAAGAGTGTTCATTTATCAAAGTTGAGGAGGGAGAAAAGGACAATGGCCCCCTAAAGAATCAGTTTCATATTGTGACAAGTTGAAAGAAAAGTGACGGGACTGGAACCTAGACTTTTTTGTTCCTCCAAAACATCATTTCCAGACAGAGGAGCACAGAATTCGATGTTTTCAAGTTTCAACAAGAGAACACTAATAATTCAGTGATATTGCTTTTTCAAAGAGATCAGTCATCACTAGAAATAAAAGTGAGGAAGAGAACTGATGTCTGCATTGTAAATTTCGGTAGAAGTTGAGCCTTGTTTTGTTGGAATTGGAAGTTGAAACAATAACATTCCGAAAAATGACGAATCATGATATTTGATAGGAATGAGAAAATGGTAGTCTTACGGTAGCTAATTTTTATATTGACGCGCTTACAAAATAACTTTTTAGGTTTCAAAAAACATTTTCTGAAAAACGGGTTCTGTATTACTCTGACGTTATTCACAGAAAAGCTGATTGGCGTGAACTCTGACGAAATTGACCTCAGTTGGTTACGAGGTATTCAGAAAAAATTGATTGACCTGATTTCTGTAGGAGCTAACAAAATTTGGTCAACTGCAAAAATTTTTGTCATAATATCTCAAACATTGTATCCGTTCACACATTTTTGAAATATCTTGAACAATTGAGATAATCAAGCTCAAGGTGTAAGTATAGCCCGTTCTTACAGGGCGTTTAGGGTATTTGAAATTATCAAGTGTTTTTTATCAGTTGGCACTAATTGCAATCTTTTACAAGAAATGCGAAAATTGGTAAAACTGAAATTTGGGAAACCCTTTTTTCACAGGATTTGCAAAATTCTTATTAGTTTGAAAATTTTTGCAAAAGTGTTCGAAAACTTTTGTTGTGAGCTAAATTTAAATTTTAGATGAGCCAATTTTACCAAAAAATGTCATTTTTCTATATATTTGCAAGGCCATAAATGCGTCAGAACCGAGACAAAAAACAAGGTCATAAATTGGATGAATTTTGAAAAAATTTCGAAAAATATAATTTCAAAAATTACCCCAGTAGATGAGCCTACTAGAGGGACCAATTCATTTTCTAATGCACTTCTAAGCATCTTTCCGGTTCCGCGATTTTTATCTTCTTCTTCTCTAGTTTTTTATCTTCTAAATCATAAAAAACGGACCCACATCATCAACCCGGGTTTGTTTTATGGGCCCCATAGGTCCTTCCAAAATGACGTGTTAAGAGAGATATCCATACCAAAAATGAGTAAAAAGCACAAGACTTCATTCATTTGAGTAATGGGCAAAAGTGGGATTAAAAGGGGAACCAGAACACAGTGTATTGGGGTGAGGGTAAAATGAGAAAAAAAAAATGAAGAATGAAATGGATAAATAAAGTGAAGAGTTAGGAAATTTGGGATTAAAGGAAGGAAGTCTTGCACAGAAGAAGAGCAAAAATGGAAATGAAACTGTGTGACCCTCGAGGGTCACTATAAATAGTAAAGTCAAAAAGAGCCGAAAGCGTGGGTGGGGTGAGAGGGAAGAAAAGGGAATGGACGAGTTTTGGTTGTAAAGTGATTGATAAAGCTGTGAAACGAAAGAAGAGGAATAAGTCATTGGGGGATATGGAAGGCTGTTGCTCTCTATACTCATATTCACAAACATTTGTTGAACTTTGACGCTCCTTTGTCAAATTTTGGTCTCCTCTATGTCACGCCAATTCCTGTGTGGCCATGATTCCTCCACTCGACATAGCCAATGGATCGTCCGAAGCGAGGGCGGACGAAGGAGTCCATTTGGGCGAGGATGTTGTCAACTCGGAATCCACCATCTCTGTAGTGACGTCGTCTTTTGTGTCTAGAAGAATATAAATGTATAGATTCAACATCATGAAGTCTCTTGACAATTTCTCGGATATATTTTTGAGGGTCCCATCTCAGAGAGCAAACACAATGATAAATGGTAGTAGTATAACTTTGAGTTGTGGGTCAAGTGATGCTTCAAAACAATCTTCCGAGTCAAAAATCGGGTTGTCCTCGGAAATGAGATTTTTCTAGATTTTTTTCCCACTGGATGAGAAGAATGAAGGAAAAAACCCTAATGAAAATTCCTAAAGTAATTATGAAATGGCCTAGATACATATATACTACTCTTTGATTGATAGAAACCATTAGTCATGCGTGATCTCTTAATTCACTTCCTTCTTTTCTATCCCCTTCTAATTCGAAAAAGTCATACTGTACCTGTGTCGTCGATGTCGATGTTTATGGACTGCGTTCTTCCAGTCATGTAACGTTCGCTTGTGCAGTCGATCCAGTCGGCCGCCTTTCCTCACCAAGAATCTGCAAAACTACACCATTTTACAACCGTTTTTTGATGATCAAGACACGGACACAGGACGAGAAGGAGAAGAGGGATGAGATGGGGCAATTTCATGAGTGCCGCTCGTAAAAATTTAGGCTTTTTTAGGCAAACGGAAGCGTCTCTTCTCCATTCCATCGACTCATAAACCCTTCTCTTTATCTACAGTTGTTTTATATTTTGGAGACAGAAAGTGTTTCTTGAGACAGAGTTTATTTCGAGAAGAGGTCAAACTCACTTTTCTCTCGCGAATGCAAAGTCCAGAAGGACAAGAATCAGTAGTAGAACTGCAATGTACCGTATCCTGAGCACCATTGTTTGTGAAGGGGTCTGTATGGAAAAAAAGCAAGTTATTGATAATCATCATAATGATAAGTGACAAGATTGACGAGGGCACAAAAAACGTTTATTGTTGTCTCGGGTGGGCAAGGAAAAATTTGGCCAAAAAAATGGGTGTGATATGAAGCAGAGACTGCAAGACAAAACACTGTGGACACTATCAATGGCGAAACGGTTCGTCTATTTTTATTGTTTCAAAACTTGCAGAAGCTTTTGCAGCCAGGGGAATTGCCAGGAGACGTGACGTGCCAATAGTTTGGAATAGGGGTGGGAGGGAAGGATGATGAGAGAGGTTAACGAACGGGAGACTGTGCAGAAAAACACTGGATTTTAATTGCCAGACTAACGAGAGCGAGGTGTTAATCGAATCAACGGAAAAGGTAAACAGAGATAAATAGCTTGTTTTTTCTGCAGTTAGGTGATAGACTAACTCGCATGCAAACTACGGTAAAATAGAGTTGGATTCTGACTCTCAGATTTGAGCTATCGTTTCTCGGTTTCTGTAAATGACATTGAAAAGTAGTCAGCTAACAAAGCGTTCATAATATGTTCAAATATAGTATGTATATTATTGATGGAAGTGATTAAAAACTATAGAGAAGGAGATGAAAATCGTAGACTTGCTCAACTAGCACTTCTACAGTAACCAGATTTTCCAATATCTCAGATTTCCCTCAGTCTCCTGGTTCAAATAGCGAGACTCGGTAATCCTAACTCCTGGAATGCCAAGACACAGAAAAAAGTAACGACATGCAGTTCTAAACTTCTAGACACTCTGTCAGGATTTCTCCTCCTTCCAAATAATAACTGGTCGGGGGACTGTGATGATGAAAAGAAGCAGCAGAATGGAAAATGGGAAGAGGGCACTGCATTTACATATGACGACGAAGTGGTGTCTTCTACAGTATGCTGCGCTTTTATGGGTGTGGCCGAGATGAAGACGTAGAAAAAAAGAAGAAGTAAAAGAAGAATAAGACAGTGGGACATACTGTGAATGATGGGAGAAGACAGCTGCTGGGACGCGCAGGTGAGTGAGTTATCGGCGGGTTATGAAATGAGTCGGTTCAAAGTGGTTTGTCAAATGACTCACTTCTTGCCCTCGATTTTTGACAAATCATCAGCATACTGTGCAGTTTCTTGGAATGGGTCACAACGGAAGCGCGAGAAAAAAAAGGCGCGGTTTCTATGGGGGAGGTGAGAAATAGTAGCAGGCTTCACCTTTTCTTTATTTCTTCGACAATAGTGTTCTACTCTTCACTTTCACCGCCTGGTTTTTTTTCTCGAACGTTGCAAGCTGATGAGAGGAATTAGTAAGAGAGGAGGAGAAAAGGGAAAAAAGGGTTCGGCGGCTTGGGATATAGAGATGATTCACATAAGTGATGAGTGACATCAGACAGTTCCTCTCCTAGTGAATCATAGATTGGAATTTAAGTTAGCTAGCAGCAAACCACCCTTAAGAATATATGCAGCTGTTGTTGCATTCCTCCTGTATTTCGAAATTTTCGAAACTGTAAGATTCAAATTCAAATCACACATCCCAGAAGAAAAAAGGAATAGTAGTAATTTAGGAGAGAGGATTCAGGAGAAAGTGTGGATAATAAAAGCTTTGAACGCGACGGGATGACGTCTGGGTTTGATGTTTCAAGTTGAGACTTCTAATTCAGCAAACTGTATATTCCAGTATTCGAAATGGTTGGTGTTCAAACTTTCGCTGAATTATGATGATGATGTGTGTTACAAATGACGTCTTGAATATGATTTGTGATGTGTCACCTCATCCCGGAGAGAGGAGTTCATTCGATTGTTTGTTCAAAATGTTTTTTCTATTACGCGTATCCAAACAGTCTACAGTTCCTTGCAAAAAAATTGAAAGATCAGCCACAGCGGGCAAAAAAAGACGATATGATTGATGTGGTGTGAAATGATATGTGATTTGTCCTTTCCCTTTTTTGTTGCTTCTCCGAAACATATCGAAAGTTTCGGAATAATAAGAAGAAGACATATGGCTAATATTCTGAATTCAAGCGTAAATACCCTTTTTTCATCTATATATTTTTTCTTGGTTATGCTTCCGTTTTATTAACCGGATTGGTGTTGCGTAACACTTATTGCCCTCAACAAAAGGAAAAAGGGCAGGATTTTCTAATGGGTGTGGTGGGGTAAAAAGAGGAAAAGTTGAGGAAAGCAGGTGAAAACGAATGCATTGTGTGTTAGGTTATCCACTAATTGTTCTAGTCTTAGGGAAAAGTGGTATAGTGTACAGTAGTTGTGATTTTTAGAGGGGTCAAGCTTCCAACCAAAAAATGGGGGAATAAATCACGCCGAGAAGAAGAATGGAAACCTATTGTTGAAACGTCAATGATAATTTGCTGGACACTCGGGTGGTGACGTTCATTATTCTCCTCCAAAACTTTTCTACAAAACTACTCACATGGGAGACTGAATCAAATCAAATCATATTCAGCGATCTGTCACGTTAACTTTGGAAAATCGCATCTTGAACCAACATCAGCGTACCTGATATGAGTAGATAGATCATGTTCAATGAGACTCACTTGAACAGACGTTTTCGTTTTCTATCTTCTATTTTTTATCGCCGAATTTGATCCAATACAAACTGTGACCACCACCCGACCCTAAACAACTTTTTTGGTTGGCAAATGACCTTTGCACAAAATTTAATTCAACCTTGGACTGTGTCAACACAGTTAAAGTGGTCTATTAAGCTTATTCTTCTCGAAATGCTTCTCGAAATTAACTTTCTCCGCAATTAGATCTTCGTCGAGATTGGTGTGTAATATTCTAATCCAACCAAAATGTGTAATAACTGTATGTAGGTAAAATGTTCGTTTATGTCATGCAGAAAGTGAAGAAGCTTAATTTGCAGATTGTGTAGTTGTAGCATTCCATAGTAACTGAATGGGGCAAAATACAGAATAGGAGAAGGGAAATTGAAATGGAACTCTTTCGGATTTCAAGGGCGAGAGGAAAATGAAACGAACGACCGCCGGAAACGGAAAAAAAAGAAAAATCGGCATGGGTGACTAATCTGGTATCGTTCCAAGTGAGCGGAAATCTAATTAGCCACCGGATTACTGTAGAGAAACAAAAACAGGGAAATTGAAACAAGAAACAAAAAGGAAATGGTTGTCTATCTGGAAAGAAAAGAAAGTTGATATATTTATAATAACTGTAAATTCTGATGATGATAATAATCCTCTCTATCCTAACATAAGACACAACATATGAAACGGTTGCGTTTGCAATATTTCTTGTGTCTTGAGTGATAATTGTTGGCTGAAAAGGAACCGAATGGAAGTGATATCACGACACGGATATGTGTGGTCGATGCTGGCGACAACTTTAGCGATTTACGACGCTACAGGTGTGACATTGGAATGAACCGTAGTCTTGAAACTATGCTGATAGAACATATAAGGTGATGACAATCACAAACTACGTAAAATATTTGGATAGGCAAGAATGTACAGTTTTCAAAATATTAAACTCAGCAGATAAAGAATGGCGAAAACTGAATTACTGGCAAAAACTGAATTACCATGAAAACTGTGATAGCGCCACAGGCTAGTTACACTTTGAGAACCATTATCCTGATTCTCATAACAGATATCAAAGCTTTGTCAACTGAAAAAAATTGTATCATAAACTCGCTAACATTTTAGCAGTTAGTAGAGTTTGATAACTCAAAAAAATTTGAGATAATTCAGCTCAAAACGCAAGTTGTGCTGAACATTATTATATAAGCTCATGATTGTGATTGAAACTTTAGATATCTAAAGATAGAGTAGATTTAGCTATCAGAGACTAAAAAGTTTCTGCCTATCAAACAAAAATAGAGCATCAAATTTTCATTTGGACACTTTCAAAAAAAAAATACATATGAATGAAATAAAATGTCTAATATCACCTTAACGTTGAACTGCTATTTCAGAAAAGGTCGGAACTTGATTGCTTCAAAACCGTCGGACATTGATTGGTCTTAAAACTCTCATTCAGAATACTTCCAAGGAAAAAATGTCAACTACAAAATTATAGCTCTATTCCTGTTTTGTATTCCTAAAAATATTCAATTTCATCGATAAAAACCTACTGCCGTGAAACCTGTAACAGTATGGCTCTTTACAATTTTGCTACTAACAAGTATGAGCTCTATTACCCTAGTTCCCTGTCAACAAAAAAAACTTTTCCGAAATTATAAGAAAAAATTATTCAGCTGACAATTTTTCCATATCTTCGACAGGAACCAAAGAAAATGAGATCAAAGTTTTTTGTTATGATGCCTTTCTATCACAACTTTTACTTGATATTTCTAGATATCAAAATTTGACTATTTCCAACTAAAAAAAGTGTAATAAATACGTTTTTGGCCGGTACTGTATAACTCAAAATCGGCTAAAATTAACCACTTTTCTTTTTTCGGATTCTAGGATAAATGACTCATCTGATAACTAAATAAGGACGGCAGAATAAGCTAATAGCAACGCAGTAAACATATTGAACCAGTTTTGTCATGCGAATGTTCAGATTTGCATGTCATTTAGTTATTTATCAGAAAGAATTTGGACAAATCTGCAATAATACATCCAGCTGCAAAACGAATCAATTGATAGGAATGGGAAAATCGAGGGAAAATTATGTCATCATATCTAATCTGCTTCGGATTTCGGAATTGTTCCCGACAAGAGGGATATTTCAAAACCGGCTTCACATCATTATTGGGGTTGCATAAGTCAAAATCAATTATGAATTGATAGAAAATGTCAAAATCGGTATGAAATCGGATTGAAAGATTGGAATCATTTGATGAAATTTTATTTCGAAATAAATTAAAAGAAATCAACCAAGAGTTTCTTGAAGAAATGAAAATATGTTCAAAAAATATCACAATACAAAAAAAACGAGATGACAGGAAAGGAAAAAAATGGTACAAAATATAATTTCTGGAAAATCAAAGTAATTTTAGAACCCGATTATTTAAAGACGAGTTTTGAAAGAGTTTTTTTGAGGAAAAATCCCGTGAACTGAAGATAAGGAACACATTGAATAACTGAAGAAGTAGAAGAAGACACACCACGACACAACAACTAGTACACCATAGTTTGGGGTGACAATCCGGTTGGCAGATTCTAAACATTCACACGGTTAGTTAGTAGATATGTTTCTTTTCTTCACAGTTGCACCTTTTCATACGACATCTTCACTGATTCGGAAGCGTCGGTGTCTAATGTGCGGCACGATTCTTTGCCACTTGGTTTGTCGGATTCTTTGTAGAAATAGGCGGCCGTAAACAGCAAAACGCCTCCGGTCAGCTTGACAGCAATAGCTGAACAGTTTTGGTCAGAAAGAAGAACTTTTTATTTTGAAACTTACTGAAAATGAAGAAAGCCCATCCCAAATTGGACGCGTTGTAGTATTGACACTTCTGTGATACACAATCTTTTTGCCAATACATGCAATTGACATCAATGATGTATCCAAAAACAATTGCTCCGGGAATACTTCCGAGAATTCTCATCCACAGCCATCCAAAACATGTGAAATGATCTCGATGTTTGTGGTTCACAACTCGGAGGGAAGAACTTTGCAAGACTGGTGCAGTGATGAAAATGCAGAAGGAGAGCGCGATAAACATGATTATGAATTGGTAGATCTGTTTCTGACAGGAAGCGTCACAGTATCCCTTTTTGACTATTGTGTTCTTTGAGCATCCACAATTTGTCCAGTTTTGAGCTCCAAACTTTATATCCTGCAAAGCAAAAAATTATTTTAAAAAGTCCGCTGACTGATTACCGGTGAATCTGCACAACCAGCATGACATGGAGAAAGGAATGTGAGCTTGCTGTCTTCAGAACACACAGGATTGAAAAACGGATCACAGTGACAGTTTTCGCTGCATGTCTCTAGTGCTCCAAACTTTGGAAGACTGAAAACTAGAAAGTTAGTCCGGATCGACACCTTAAAAGCTCACTCTGCGGATGGAACATTCACTCCAAAAACGTTCAGAGATTCACATCGGATCAAAAGGCAGCTACTGCATCCGGCAGCCAGTATTCCGAATGTAATCACAAAGTACATGGAAGGTTTGAACCGATTTTCGAATACTTTAGCAATTCTTCCACCGATATAACTTGCAACGATACCGACTGGAACAACTACTCCACCTGAAAAATGTTCTGGTTTCTTGAAATAGTCCGAGAAGACAGTACCAGTGATCAAACTAGCATTTCCAGATGAGAATCCAAGAAGTGTTTCAAGAAGTTTTGGAATGAAAGTGATGTATCCATTCATAAGCATAGCTTCAATGGTTTGCATGAGAATGACACACATGCAAGTTTTGTTTTTGAGAAGCATCTGGAAATTTGATGAGGGTCACAAGTTTAGAATCAGTTGACTCACAAGAATGATTTTGAAAAATTCATATTTGTGATCAGAAAAATCCTTGTCAAGTGAAGCATCAGTCCGGTGGACGTCGTTAGCTTTTCGGAGGCCGGTGTCTGGAAATTGGTTTTTTGGTAGGTCTTCATTAGACGATAAGCTTTTTTGAGTTTTGAAAGGTGAAAAAATTGGGAAATATATTAAAAATGTGTCAACTGACATTCTGCCATTGAGAGGAACAGTTTATCAGTTGGAAACTTGTCATATCTTTGACATGAACCAAGGAAGCTTTTAAATAAAAAGTATTGAGACCACTTTAAATAAAAAGTTTCAATGGATCCAAAAAATTGGTTAAGTGTTCGCGGGCTCTTTTAATTTAGGGTTTACGGTATTTCAAAATTTCTGCGAATACTAGATTTTTTAATTCAAAGAATTTCGCTTACAATCACCTACCCTTAAGTCTCTTTGGGAACATGAGCAATGGAAAAGCAGTGAAAAGAGCAATAACTCCACACAGCACAAAACCGATCCACCACATCCCAATGAACCGAGGATCTGCGGCGCCATCGATTCCCATGCTAAATTATTTATTCATATTATTTATTTATTCATACAATTCTTACTCGGCAGGCGAAGTTCTCCAGTCTCCCCACAATCGCAGCATAAATCCACATCCCACAAAAGCGAGAGCAGGTCCGACTGTTGAGGCGATCATGTAGAGGGCTGAAAAAATCGTTTTTTGGTCGAGTTAGGGGAAAAAATTCACCTAGATTTCTTCCAGTTCGTTTGTGAGAATCGAATTCATCCAAACAGGTGATACCATAAGTGAATAGTGGACTGGCTCCGATACCGACGAACGCTTGAGAAAGGAGCAATAGAAGGAGTTCACTGAAAAATAGATATGATTTTGAAAAATGGACAAGTCTCCTACCGATGAGCAGAAAAAGAATCGCTACTTCCTTCAGTACATTTCTTGTCTGGTCCGCCAGTGACACAAACATCTTTTCTAGCTTCACCGACCGAATATGGACCAGCTGTGTACTCCGGAATGATAACCAGAATACTTCCGATACCGACAATCATCATGCCAAGTCCAATGCATTTCACTTTGTTCACTGAAAATAAATAAGGAAATTTCGGACAGAAGAAAAATATACTGAACACCCGGACCGGGATTTAGAGATTCAGAAAAAAGGAACGATCGGCTCGTTGCAAAAATGGTTTAAACAAATGATCGAATCTCACCTTTTGTTGCGTAAAGTGCAAGTGGTATGAGCATGATTGTAACAAACACGTCATAGGTTGCGGCAAAGATTCCACTTTGTGTTGAGGTGAGTTTGAATCTAAAACACCATCTTGTCACAAAATAAAAAATAATCATACAAAACTTACCTTTTCTCAATAGAACTAATCGAAACAGACACTAATCCATTAACAATTGCTCCTTGTAAAAGTGCATTGCTCGATAAAATAATCATAAACGGAATGAAATTGGATAAGACTTGGAGACTTTTCGGCCGAAACCAGGAGAACCCGAACTGTGTTTCATCGGCTTCACCCATGCTGCAAATTTTGTACTTTTTTTTAAAGTTTTGAGATTAGCATAACAGACGTAGTCGGCAAGATTTCATAGAAGTTCTTATCGGGGTTCACCAGTTTCATCTACCCGTCAGTTTTACCAAACAAACACCTTCTCTATTCCCTAGTGGCCAGTTCTCTTTTTCAGATTATGTAAATGTCCTTAAACTCGACAATTGTTTGGGGGATTTTGTTACAGAGAACACCTAGTCAGGGAACGTAAAAAGGTTTATAAAAGGCAGGTTTATAAGTGAAACAGATTAGAAAGTCCGGAAAGAAGGTAATCAAAAGATTAACCGTCAATTTGCCAAGCGGAAGTGAAAGTTCACGAACGTTATATGATGATCGAAAATGAAGAAAATATCTTGACAAGTGACAGAAAGAGCGGAAAACTGACAGATGGCGCCCGCAAGGGACCAGTGGGAGGAAAGTGAATCAGAACTTTTGAAGAGCAGCTTGATGAACGGAGCAAAGCAGAAAGAAGCAAACGGATAAATGGTTCGGAAGAAAATGAAAAAGAAACTGGAAGGAAAAAATGGGAGAAAAGGGGGGAAAAGTTCAGCCGATCACGGATAATGAATGGATGTGGGAATGGGAATTTGTTCTTCTCTTTCTGCCTTAGATGGCTCATGCTAGTTAGCTCAACGGCGAACAAATACTTCTTTTTTTCTGTGTGTGTTCCTCTCATTTGACTCGGTCCTTCCAAAACATCTTTCTGTCTTTTTTTCTTTCTGCTGTTTTCATCCTTTGCATTTTTTCTTTGACTCTGACCATATATCTCAAGAAGAGCCACAAGAGAGATTCTAGATTTTCTTTTTTTTTCTAGATTTCAGAATGGCCAATTTGTTTACACATAGGGTCCCGCAGTCATGCTCGGTGTTCTTTTTTTTGGCAAATTGAAAATAAAGGAAAAAAAAGGAAAAGGCTCCTGAAGATTTCCAGACATTTCTAAACATTTTTCTCTTTGGAACGTGAAAACTAGGCAAGAATTTATGCATAAAATATATAGTGTTGCGGGTGGCATTATAAAATATTCTAAAAGGGTTGGCCAAGTTTTTGAAAGGAGACTAAAAAGCATATTTATATTTTTCGTCAAAAGTCGTGTGGTTTTTCAAAAAAAAAAGAAGAAGAAAAGAAGGAGAAAAAAAGTGAAAAGTCGGATTTGATGCCATAAATTACATCTCTCGGCGCCCCAATTTCCGGACTGAGCATAAAAAGAACTGACTTTTTTGCAAATATTTTCTTTGAAAGCGCGGTTTGTGAAAAAGAGAATGTCGAAACGAATACATTTCAGGAAAAAAAAAACATCCATTTAAATTTTACCGACCAGAAAATGTGAATTTTTGTCAAATTCAAGAAATCAGCAAACAAAATTCTACCGAATTCTGGGAAATGCCAAGCATGACTGGTAAAGCGTTTTCTCAGAGGACGAATTACATACTTTTAGTTTTGCAAAGGAAGATGGAAATCGGAGGAAAAGGAAATGTTTATTAATGTGTTGCTACTTTCTTTTTCTATTTCTTTTTTTCCATTTCGGATGGTGTAAAACATGTAAAACGTAGAGGTATGAGTATTTTAGAAACCAAGAAATTCTGATCGTCTTCTGAAAACTAGATTCTGTTGGAAATGATTCCTGAACAAGAGCCAAGATTGATTCTGAAAATGTATTCAAATACAAAATTTTTCGAAAATTTGTTGAAATATTCTTCACTGAAAAGAAAAACAAAATCTTTCTCTCTAAAATCGAAAAATCAGAGAATGAAGCTGATCAACAAATCACCTAACCAACACTGTTCACCCATTTGATAAGATATCAGTATCGCCAGAAGATGATCATTAAGCTTCTCTATCAGATTTTATCAGATTTCTAATAAAGGTACATTTCCTATAATGACTTTTTGAATTGCTGAGAATGACAGGAAGACAGGAGAGGCAGAAAAAAACGTCAAAACCGGAAAAATGACCAAACTAGTGAACCAGGACAAGAGACAGAAAATGGATTGAGGGTGAGGAGTGGAAAGTGGCTATAATTTGATTCCAATTGCAAAACCCGCCAGTGAAAAAAAAAGAAAAAATGATGTAATTTTATATATTTTATATTTTCACGAATTCTAGTACTACCGAAAAAGGATGCAAGTGTTGTTCTCTCTATGTCAAGTCTTGCAAACTAGAGCAATTGGCCCTGAAAAAAGAAGGATTCTCCGTTTTTTCAGCAAACGAGAAGAAAAAGTTGATTGAAATGAAGTGGAAGTAAATAATGCGCCTTCTCTCAAAATGCATGAAGAGCGGCGGCGTTTCAATTCGATACCTCCATGCATCAAGGTCAATCAGATAGAGAAGACGATGTTCGAAACATTGAAAAAGAGAGAAGACGATGTAACTATGTTCAGCTTTAGCCAGTTTCTGCGTGAAAAGTTGTATAGGGATAACCCGAAAAGTTCTCATTTTTCTTTTTTCCTTTTCTCCGCTTTTACTATTTTTTTTTGTTCGCCAAAACGTTAAAACAACGGGGAGAAGGATATGACCAAATTGCGAAAAGAAGAAGAAAAAAAAAACGAAATTGTCAGACAAGCTAGACCAAGCATTTTTCGACAGATGAGTGTGATATATATGCATATTCAAATACGAAACGCCTGGGATCCTGAGAACTGTGACCTAGATGAAGGGGCGATTTAGTTGCGTCGCATTCATTCTCGCATCTTCCTGAACAGCAACCAGAAGATGAGTGAGGGAAGAGAAGGAGGAGGCGCTCTTCTTTTCCTTATTCGGATGTGACTTCAAAACAACGCATATCGTTCAGAGAAGCAGTAGAAGCTGTGTTTGTTTCTTTTACAACTTTAGCTTCAGCATTCTCTCCTCTGATTCGACTGGTCACTGACAAGTTAGTAAATGAGGATAAGACGAATGTAGAAAGAACGAGATAAATACCAGACTAGCACGAACATTGAATGAAGAAAAAGGAATGAATAGCTAGCTAGCCAGCAAGATGGACTATTCTTTATGTAGACAACTTGGGCGAGGTGAACATGACTGATTAGATTAACTGCGTGTTTCTCTTTATAAGGAAATAGACTGGTCTTACTGATAGTAGGATTATTTGAATGCCCGAGTATATGGACCAATAGCTAACAGAGGTCAACGCAGATTGCAGAATCCTCAAAAAGAGTTACCGATAACTGCGGACGAATGTGATAATGACAATTGCACGTGTTTCTTGCTCTTATAAGAAGATACAGGTCGACCCAGATTGCAGATTTCGGGCACTCAAAAAATAACTATCGATAACAGTCGGAACGAAAATGAATTACTGAAATTCGAGAATCAGTCACTGGTGAATTGTGGAAAAAAATCTATTAAATAATTTGCACAACCTATGGTAATGATGTAAACAAAATCTGACACCCCAGTATTCTCATATTTCATACAAATTTAGAATTTGAAGAGGTTTTTGTTAGGAATCATGGACTTTCTGTGCACAATGATCAGCGATTTTTTGCAAAATTGTGAATGTGTGTGGGTCAAAATAATTAAACGAGAAAAATATGGAACATTGGTATTACCAGAACAAGAACTACCATAACCTGACATAGTTATCTTTTCCCGGATGGAAAAAATGTTTTACGGCAAGTTTATTCTTTCAAATTTTTTTGAAAGATCGAAAATCTAGGAAAATCGAGAGATCGAATTTTAGATATTATCAGGTTACGGCAATTCTTGTTTTGGGACTTTCGGCCATGGCTATAAGCGTTCTTCTTGTAGTCGGAAACTTGAAAAAAAAATAATTTTTCGAATGAGACTCAGAAATTAGACGAATCGATTTTCAACAATTTGCAGATCACAGCGTCATTTGTTTTGTATGTCTTTATACCAATTGGTATGAGTCAGACACATGGTGAATGTTTCCCCGCCTATCAAAAACCGCGAACCCTTGAATTGTGAATATTAGCAATGTATTCAAGTCTCAGAAACTACTATAAATAATCAAAAACTGACCATTTCATTAGACAATTTACCCCAGACAACAACAGGAAAAACGTAAAAGATCTGAAGTTGTTTTCGAGTAAATCTGTAGATTTCTTCTGAAAACAACAGTAATGGACAAATTACGAAATCTTTTTTGATGACCTCATATTATTGTTTTTTCGGAATCATTCTGAGTTTCAGTGATCAATGGCTAAGAAACTTGTCTTAAAATTTGAAACGGACAGAAACTAGTTATTCTTCAGAACTTTATCTTCAAAAAAAGCAAATCAACGAAAAAACACAAAAAGGCAAGAAGTACGGAACACTTATTTGGCACGCCGTTTCATAGCGATTAGGTGATTAGGTACTTTGGTTCTTATTCGATTCAGACAATAATGGTCCACAGTAGGCGTAAACAATCTGAGCAAATATGAGGTGGGAAGGGGAGGAGGGAGGAAACAAGCATTAAATTAAATTAGGGGTTGATTTCAAAAAAAAATTAAACAAATATATTAGAATGGTGAAGAAAGCATAAAAAGGAAAATGGGCAAATTCAGATGACAACTAATTAAACAATTTTAGACATGTACTAAGTGCACTTTCCGGAATGTGAATCTCTCGGGAGGGTCAGGAGGTTGTATTGAAGGTATGAATAAATATGAAAACAATAGAAACTTCCTAATGAACTAATCATCCTTGCTCTTTTCTTGATTCTTGGCCTTCTCACGGTTCACAGCAGAATTCTCATCAAAGTCTTCACGGACGTCGTCGACCACTCCGTATTTAACAGTGTCGTAGGCGATCTGAAACGAAATAAGAGTTCTAAAACGATAACTTCTTGTAGTCAGGTTCTCCAATATGAGCTTTCTGTATATTTTTCTAGCAAGTTCAGAAATCAGCATAATTTTAGAAACCAAAGACTTCATGAAATATTGAACGAGCACTTATAAATTTTTCATTCTTGCCTAAATTTTGATTAAAGCTTTAAAAAACGGTCTGAATGGTTTCAATTCAGATAAGAGACCACGTGCAATAAAGTGGAATTTTTCACTTTGTGCATGGGAAATAGTTTTTTTACGTCTGAAAATATTTTTCAGATGTGAGTTGATCCATTCTGGAATAAAAATAATCATGAGCTCAGTCAACGCCGGCAACTTCTAGTCGGAGGCAACTTTCAGCTTTCGGATAAGACCGGTACTAAAGCTTACCGAACTCCGTCGAAGCTTATGACCAGGTCCAACCTAGTAGTAAAAATTTTCGACCGAAATCTGACTATAGCCCGCTATTCAGTTTCTTGGAGCAAGTTCCGACTAGAATTTTGGCTGAAGTAGGTCAATTACCCAGCCCCTCCAATTTATGACAAAAATCTACAGGCCGACAGCCAAGACCACTTCAAAAATATTTCAGACTTAAAAAAAATTTTCCCAAACAGTGGATCGTATTTTTCTAATTTTTTACCTCGTCGTCAGTTTTTCATCGAATCAAAACCACTCAACAATCACTAACCTTGAAGAGAATATAAGCCCAGAAGATGTGAAGAACCAGAAGAGCCGTCAAAAGAAACATGATGAATCGTGGAGCCTGTGGTTGCTGGCTAAAGTTCAACCACTCGTAGTCGTCCTGAATCAAAGCCGGTGCATCGAACCAAACCGATCGAATGATCCAGAATGGGTAGTAGACGAGGCGAGTGGCGACCCACACGATGAGAACTCCAGCGAAGCAGATAGCCAAGGCGGTGTCGAGTTGCTCGTAACGCAAAATTTTCCCCACATCACTGAAAAAATCAGTTTTTGTATAAGGAACCTCTGGGAACTCAAAAACTCACATCAAGATATCAACAGCATCGTGGCTGACCAAGATGAGAGTACCCACGCGGGACATGTTCATGATCCATGAGATCCCAACCAACGCCAAAGTGATGAAATGGTGGACAAGCATTTGCCAGAAGTCACTTCGTTTGGCATCGAGGAAAAGGATTCTGCAAAATGGTATTGGATTTAGTATGTTCGAGATCCAACAAGAATCTTGAGCATAGTCTTCAGCATACTTGTCACATTTTGGGCCGATTCGGTGACCCGGCGAGCCGGGTGTTTAATTTCTTGAAAATTCTTGATAAAAACGAATTTAATTCTACTCAAACAGTCCGGCCCGTGACAAGTGTGGTATTCAGTATGTTATGACTCACCCGAAGACGAGCGAGATGTAGAATCCTCCTTGTATCCAGTAATACCAAGCGATGGCGGTTGGGATCGGATGGAACGGCCATTTCCTCCAGCATTCTGTGATGTCGTAGAAGTGCGACTCGTTGGACACAAGGTACAATCTGAAATCACACCATTTTCTCTATTTTTATGTGTCTTCTATTGTGATTGAAAGAAAAATTTACAACCGATAAGATAACTCAATTATCAATTGTGTAGTTATGATTTCTGAAACTGTGTACTAGTGTAGCCATCAGTTTATTTAATTGTTTTTCCAAAAAAGGACCGTAATTTTTCAAAGAAAATGTTGTATCCGGAAACAAGAACGTCTAGGTTGATAATAGTTCTAACAACCTTTGAGCGTGTATTTTACCATTTCAAAAAGGGCAAAAAATCACGCGATAAGAGGGAAACACCGCATGTTTCAAATCGGAATACCCACCCGGAGCAGAAGGATAGTGTGTAGTAGAGAGCTCGCATTGCACATTCCGCCATTCGAGTGTACTTCTTCTCACGATCAAGTGCTCCTTCTGAAAAATGAGTACATTGGAAAAATGATACTGTTGGGGTGGTTGTATTGGGACTTACGTCGAGTCTCTGGTGGATTTTTTCTGCTGAGGAAATATGCAAGTGGAACGAAGATGTAGTTTTCGAAGACGAGGCGATAGATCTGTAATTTTTTGTTCACAATTCGTTTTTTTCCAAGGTTTTGAAAATTTAAAAACTCACAATAAGTGAAATACCGGTAAGAACTGTCATCCATAAATGTGAATAGTGTGGATACATGAAACCCGGTTCCGTCGTTTTGTTGTACATATCTGCCCAAGAGACGCCACGTGGCAGCCAATACTCAGCATCCCACCACCAGAACATGGCTGAAAAATGATAGTTCAGAAAAACAAGAGGATAGTAAAAACGACGAGGTGGAATAATAAAAGTTGTGTTGGCAGTTTGCAAAAAAAGGAGAAAAGAGACATAGAACCGCCCAAAAGGTGATTCATTTTTTATTTAAAAGGAACACAATTGGTGACGGGAAGTGACAAAAAACAAACGCAAAACAAACGACGGGGTCCCCTCTCGCACCGCACCGTGTTTGCGCAGACAGACTGTCCTAAACTGCAAGCGATAAAAATTTGGCGGGAAAAGTGAGAAATTGCGTTGGGATAATTGGAGATGTTTCGTGGCCAGGTTATCAGTAGAGCAGTGTTGCATTGAGCGGTTGCAACGGCATCGCAAGGGTCAACCCGACAGACACACTCAATGTGTCCCGGCCCGACCCGCCTTTCCTCCTCGCCTCCCAATTCTTCTTTTTACTCGCCCCCCGTTGTTCTTCTCCACATTGTCGCTCGTGACCGCTGGGATGACGGACATGTCTGGTTAGAAATGACAATGAAGAAAAGATCTTCAAAGATATGAGAGGGCCAAATGCAAAGAGACCGTATCTCATAGTCCCGTTGGTTGCAAATGAGTAGGAATAGAATGAAATGAAGAAAAATGGAAATGAAAAACGAGAGAGAAATAGGGGGGAGATTACCAGTTAGTGTTTGGCGGTGGCGATTCGTTAATACATTTCTACACCACTCATTTCTTTCATTTCCGTTGGTTTTCCGTTTTCCGCTCCCATTTTTTTCATACTAAATGGGGTGAAAGTCGAATGTGTGGCAGAACAGACGGAAACGATAGTGTAAATGAGAAAAAGTGAAAAAGAAGGAGAGAGGAAAAAAACCAACTGTTGGCAAGAAGACAATTTTCTAGAGGTCTTATCAACTCAACACATACTGATAATGGGGGATACCTAGACGTGCACAATTTCTAAAATTACGATCGGAATCATGTGTTCTTTCGACTTGTTTCCTTTCTTCTCACTAACCTAGGAAATAGTTTCCAAGAAAAAAAAAACTTAAAAATCGAAGGAGCGCAAAAATAATCGAACGATAATTGTCGTGGAGAGCGTAAACGAGTATTGTAGAAGAAACGGGGCGAGCGCAGTGAGGAGAAAGACGAATAGAAGACGATGGACAAGAAGAAGATGTTGGGGAGGAAAGAAGTGTTCCGACGAGTGGAAGGAGGCGACAACGAGCCGCCCTTCCACTGCTGCGCATCTGTTGCACATTTGCAACGTTTCTTTGCCAGAAGGAAAGAAAACGGACCATTGCGCAAAATCTACAACCCCGGGGAAGGTCTTTTAGGCCAACAGAGGAAGACGAGTCTAGTGTAATCAAATTGGAGTGGTGAATGCCAGAAAATAAGTGAATTCGGTTGTGTTAGTGTTTTAACAACAGAACAAGTATAGAGGGGAATTCAAAACAATTCGATTTTGGTTTCATTTTTTGGTTTCAAAAAGGGAGGCGGAAACAATTTTTCAAATATTTCGTACCATAAATCAAAATTTAATCAAAATTTGGAAAATTTGGAAAATTCGACTTTTAGAATTAAGAAAACATGAGTTCAATTCAACCAGTGTTTCAAAAGCTAAAATCATGGGAAAACGTTTTGACTAATTACAAAACTGAATCAGAATGTTTAGACATTTAGTCTGAAAACATCATTCACCCTTGTTTGAGCAAAAACGAAATTCCAAACAAAAACATTCGATTATGATTTTTCAGAGTTCCGAAACGCATGATTATTGCGACAGCATTTTTTCAGGAAAAGTTCAGAATCAGCCACCGTAAAACTTTTACTAGAAGGGCAGCGAAAATATTAAATTTTAGCTTAACTATCTCATTTCCTTTCCAAGGTATCAGGAATATGTCAACTAACAAAACACTTATGATTTCATGTTAAAAATTTTTGAAGCGAATAACTTTTTATATCTTTGACAGAAATGGAAAAAATATTAGCCCAAAGTTAAAAATTAGGGGTCCTTATATCAGATGTGCTTTGGTATGTAAAAAAGTACATGCTCAGAGACTCTATGCAAAAAATAGTATAGAATAAATTTGTACATGATCCCTCAAAAATTCTGAACAGTTGTCTACATTTTGATAAAAATATAGAAGTTTTGTTGAAACGTTTTGACATAGACTAGAATATTTCATCAATCAAAATAAAATCCATTTGTCATTTTTGCACGAATAAATCACTCAAAAATCAGTCTTTTTGATTTTTTTCTATAAAGAATGAAAACCAGAAACCAGACAAAACTTTAAAAAAATGTTAGTAAAACTGGAGCGCGCGTTTTTTGAAATAAAGTACAGGTGAAAATAAATTTTGAAAACGGATTTTGCCAACCTTTCATTGTCAGCTTCTCCTATTTCGAAACCGGAAACCTATTGAAAAAGGTTTTCTTTCAAATGCTTCCGCCAAATCCTCTTATAACTACCAAACCAAAAACATATCAAAGTTCATACCAACATCATGTCGCTATTTTTGATAAAAATTCGTGAAACACATTGAAGTTCATATAAAGATCAGATAAGAATTGAACGTGAATTGAACATTAAGATAAATACCTAAAAGATAAGATGTTAAAGACACAAAGCAAGGCATTGAATGGAAAGTTCGTAAAAAGAAGGCACTTTTTTTGAAGAAGAAGACAATTGGGGTATAGTGTGTGGATCGGTGGGGTGGGGGAGCTGTGAAGGTGTCAAGAAAAACTAGACAACATCTGCATAAAAAGCAATATAGAGAAACAAAAAACAGGACGAACACTCTCTACTAATATCGACGATCGGCTGTTGTAATTTGCGTACGGCTAGATTCGAAAACCTGATAGCTGGGTGTGTATTGTCTTGGTGCTGCAATTTCTCCGCGGGCCCTTGAAACAAGAACACAAAAAGTGAGTGGTGGCTGGTAGTGGTCAAACTTGTTGGATCCACAAGTGGTTTGACACTAATGTATAATTATATTTCCGAGGGGAAGGATATATGTATTATAATAACAGTGTAGTCTACTTTTTTGTTGGAAAAATGATCTGAGAAACAGGGAAACTGAAGCGTTGGTCGGATCAAAGAAATTATAAAACAGGAGACAGATCAAATATCCTTTCCCCTTCAAGTATCAGTCTGCGTATCAAAACTGATCCTTGTACACGTCGCCCTCACCTCGACAAAGTGTTGTCGTATCCGATCAGGATGCCTTCCGAATTTCTCTGCATATCCTGCAATTTTATCTTCTTTTTTTTCGTTCTCTCTCTCTTTTTGCAACATGCTAGATTTGAAAATGAAAAATGCAAAACGTTATATGTACATCATTTATTATGCCGAAACCAATTTTGCGTGTTTCCATGTTTTCATGCAAAAATGCAAAGCCAATTGAAATGCATTGAATAAAATAATGAAAATATTGAATAACTTGATGTTAGTAGTCGGAACAAACAGAAAATGCATACCAAATTGTTAAAAACGAATAATAGTTGGCTCCCAAAGAGCCGGATTCTGAAAGGTTAAAGCAATCAATATATTCTTAATATCATTCCCAAAACAATTAATAACTGCTACTGCTAGTACTGCTGTATTCTCTATCAACCTTCACACTAACATTAAACCCCTTGGCTGGTTGGATATCAAGACTCTCGTTTGCTCCGTGAAGTCCGACGAAAATTTTGTAGATCCATGCTCCAATTACAGCTCCGATAAGAGCACCGACGATTGGAATCCAGAAATAATAATAATGAGCACTGAATACTTCCCAACCATATCCAGCACAGAGGCAAAAGACACGTGGTCCGAAATCACGGGCGGGGTTAATAGCGAATCCACCATTGGCTCCAAATGTCATAGCAACCTGAGAACGTCTAATTTTTTTCAGGAAGCCTTTCGAAATATACCATGCTCATGATACTTCCAGCAAGAACAGGAACAACACCGGTTGGGATCTGATGGCGTTTGTCAGTGATAAGACAGACCAATCCAGACAGCATGGCTGTTCCGATAATCTGCAAAAACAGAGGCAGGTGTACTTGATGTATCACTAAAACATTTTCTTCACAATTCTTGATTTATGATCAGTTGGTTGGGAGCGTGAAGTGTTCTCCTCTTCTATTCTCGAATATAATTTGATTACACAAGTATTCATTCTAGTTTCCTGATGATCAAACCAGCAGTACTGTAGTTTCTGTTTTAGCGTTGCCCCCTTCGCAAGAAAAGATAAACCAATTATCCATCTCATCAATCAAACTGCGAAACTACATTGATAACTTTATCAGAACTGATATAGAGTGTTCTATAAAGATATCGAGTTTCCAAAAATAGCACTGACCTGATCAAGAAGACTTCCCCACACCGACATGTGATCCGATGGGAACGTGGTGAACAATCCAGCCGTGGCTTGACCTCCCGTCACCTGCCGGATACCTCCATCCAGCTTCCACAAATCATCTGGAATAGCAGCACTGTACATTAATTACCTTAAAACCTGCAACAGATGGAACGGCTTAGCTATTATTCCAAGGTACCGCCGGAGGGACGTTCAACTGAAGTGACCCTTCTATTTTTTGCGGTCATTTCTCCAATAATGTACATTAATAAAAGATCGGCGAATTATCATTCCAAGTTCATAGAAGGCTATCAATTTCATCAAAACTGGCAAGTGTTTCAGCAAAATGGGATTTTTCTAATCTCCAATGCCTCTCTTGGAAGGCGCTTTTATTGGAAGTACCATTCTTAAACCGGCTTTACGGTATCACTTCATATCCAAACTAGAATCTCACTCACCATGGTGTCCAAAGTAGGCAACAGCGGCGCCTAGGAATGCTCCAATAACTTGAGCAATAGCATATGGAATGATCTTCCATGGAGGCAGATTTCCGAGAATGCTTTGAGCAATCGAAATAGCTGGGTTCAAATGTCCTCCGGATACACTAGCAGCCAAGTAGACTGCAAACATGAATCCGATTCCCCAGGCAATATGACACGAAGTAGAGTTTCCACCAACAGCGACTGCAGCTTGGATGTTAGCGGCGTTTCCGATAAGCTAAATTACTGTAGTTAACCCGTTTAGTTACAAATTTAAGCTCACCAAAAGGAAAAAGGTTCCGATGCATTCTGCAAGCAGTTCTCTAGTGAATTGCTGATCTTCAATTCGAAGTATGCTGGCTATTTTGTCTTGAAAGACACCCATATCTGAAAATAATTAGCAAAATTAAAACAAAGACATCATCGAAAAAAACAATAGTGGACGCAGAATGTCCTTATCTAGAAGGCGTGTCGCTCATTATATATAGGTAACCGGACACGGTCAAAATGGGCGGGAAGTTACGGTAGCCGGTGACACGAAAAATTTCGATGAGAAGATGCGAATGCGTTGGGTTGGAGGCGGGGAGTTTTACGTCGGTATGGGTTGGTAGAATTGAAAAACTGCTTAGTATGATAATCCGGACCGAATTTTCAATTCTATGCAAATTTCAGAGTTGTCAATGTTTTAACTTCAAGCGTGAATCATGTATGGCAATGTGTCACTGTCTAGGTATAGGGGCTGAAAAAAATTCTGGGCACACAAAACATGAATTCTGAAAAATCGTAAAGTCGGAAGTGTGACCTGAAACATTCGTACTTGACTATAACTCAATTAGATTCTAGTATGACTTTTCGTAATTTTCAAAGAGCGCAAAAGTATTCACATGATATAAAAATTGAATTAACGATGCAGGTTCTCCGGTTGAATTCCAATTTTGGATTTCTGAACTTTGCTGTGAAGCCCGTGCGTCATTGGATTCTCAGTATTGAGGCCCGAATGAATTCCATGTTGATTACGGTAGTTATGTTGTAGAAACGAGTAATTCCAAAATTTATGGGGTTTTCAGGAATGTCGAAAATTGACTCCTCGTGACTTCAATTCACAAGAAACCAATAGTACTTCATTATACGAGTACTCCACCCTTTTTTCTCTTCCTGGTCGCCCATTGAACATCGAAATACAAGGAACTATTCTTCTTCTTCTCGAAATCTTTTAAATTTGATCATGTGCAATGACTAAGGTCATACATTACTTCCCAAACCAAAACCGTATTTTGAAAAAGAAAAAAGACACAATTAGATGACATTGAAAAATCAGTTATCAAGTTTTGCAAAGAAAACGCAACTTTCAAAGATTTTTTCTCAATGGTTGCGCAAAAATAGATGTTATCTCTTCTTCTCAATTTTTTTTTGAGAAGTATCATAATGCGAGTGTGAATTTAACACGGCAAAGTGAGTGATGGGACAGATGGTGAATCGGTAAAACTTGATTAATTGAAAAGATAATAACTTTGTTTCACGAAATTAGCCAAAAATAGGCATGAAACCAATATCGAACTGGGGAGAAAAGTTCCAAATTATCATCTTAATGAGAGACGGTCAAGTTTTGTTTCTGAAATAATACTTAGTACCTGTCTATTTGCTCGATATCAGAAACCTGTAATATAACTCTATTTTAGTAGTTTAAAATGTATCGGTAACATATCACTTGGCAACGATTTGTAGAATCATTGTACCCATGTTTCAAACGAATTGTTTTCAGAGCTACTGTAGAACCTGTATCAGAAAAGCTGACACTTTCATTGATGCAAAATATCCGACTTCAAAAAACACAAATCGAAGGGGGCCTTTTCTATTACAAGGACTCCATTTTTAAATCTTTAAATCTAGTTTATATTCAGTTTTTCATTCCGGAAACTTTCCTGATAAACGGAAAAATGTTACCTAATTTTTCAGATGTTCAACGTTTTTAATCAACATCGTTCTTTGGAATGCTAATTCCGATCAGTACGGCGATTGAAACCTCTTACTCCAGTACACAAAAGTTGGGCATAAAACTCTAACTAAACAGATTCTGTAAAAAGTGCTGATTTCAATCGTCATCCGGATTCTAGCAACCATAGCTCTCGTTAGTGATCCACTGATAACCTCATAAATTTTCAATCTTCATGGTTGATTCAAATGATCTTCATGTCGGAAGTATTTCACCACCAACCACCCATATTTCATGTTCAAATGTGTATTTGATCTTCTCGTAAAAATAAAAGAAAGAAATGACCATTGAAGGTCACATGTGATAAGTTTCAAAGAACAAACCACCTCACTCAAAAAACACTAGGATACTTTTATTAGTATGGGTCTATAAAAGTTCTGAAAAAAATACAAAGAAAGATCAGAAACTTTTTTGTAGACAATTCAATTTGCACTTCAATTTGAGATAACGAATTTGACGAATCTTCATGACTAATTGAGGTTTCGAGGTTGCAGCAGCAGGGACAAATGTTGGTGACGCAGTAGATAAGGAACATCAAGTTCATCCGGATTCTGGAGACTTTTGTGATCTGATAATTGCCAGTTTGTGATCAGGAGAACTGGGCTTTTCTGTCAGGCAGGAAAAACTGAATTTGGTTTCCGGTAAAAGTGTCCGGTAAAAATTGAGTTGAAATAAAGCAATAATTAATTGATTTTAAAAAGTGTATTTGAGGAGAATCTTGACTTTCTGCTTGTTTCTGGTGTACCAAATGCAGAAATGAGGCCACTTTTCAGTTGAAATATGCACTTTCGTAGGTCTACATTGTTTTCAAAATCTTTCCGATATTCATTTATTCAAATTACAGTTTTTTAGTTCAAAACTGAAGTTCCGGAAAAGCTTTCATGGTACCTGTAATTTCGTAGAAACGGTCACCGTGTTTCCCTGAAAGTGTGACATAAATCATGACCGAAATCAAAGCATATTGAAAGCGAGGGTCTTGTAAAATGCGCATTTAAAGATACAAAAGCTAACTATTGTACTTTTTGAGCCTATTTTGAATACTTTTGATGTATATCTGAAAAAAATCACACCAATGTTGGAAATATTTAAAAATAAACGATAAATAGTCGAAAAATCAAGAAAATGAGAAAATATTATTTAAAATACATATCAAAAATACGATAGTTTGCTCTTGCGCCTTGAAAAAGTTTATCGAGATAATCGCTTTTAACATGCATTGATTTCAGACAAAAGTAAAACCTCTGTTTTTATAGTAACGGGTTTGAAACTACCGTATTCCGTTCAATAGCTTCTAGCACTTTCTCATTTCAACTTCCAGAAAAGAAATCTACGGTTTATCGATAACAAAGTGTTTGTCGTAATGCTATCAATGTTTTTTAAAGTTTGCAAGTTTGTGATATCTGAAATCCAATTCAAGATAATGAAGGGTGAGTTTGAAAAACAGGAATAGCGTTTGCTTAGAGAAAATAACGTATTTCTGATAAAATCGTATTGAGTTTCATATGAAATGAAATAATTGTTCATTTCCAATTTCTGAAGAACGTTCCGATATTTCTCGTTTACCAGATCGGCTATAGTTCATCCACATCGAAGGAATTCGAAGAACTATCTATGCGCTTTAACACTGAAACTTGACCAATCTCCAGCAACTGAATCCAAATCTGGCACTTTCTTCCCATATTTGATCTAGGACCTCTTGAACACGACGTCGTCATAATTCACTTCTTCCTCAATCCGTCATAATTTCCAATGCAATCGAGTCGTTGTGAGACGCCCTCCAGCACACACCCCGCGCTCGCTCACCCTTACACAAGACGAATGCCATCTGCCCATTGTGTGCTATTGGTGCAATATGCCGTGATGGTGTTTGCACCATCAGTGCAGAAACGATTGGTTTTTCTATGCATATTTACTTTACACTTCGGGATTCTTCCGTTTTCTTGCATTTTATAGTAGTGAATCATCATTAAGTTTTGTGATAAGAACGATCGAATTTCACTATTCTATATTGATTTCATTACACTGTTCTTCTTTTCAGGAAACACATGGGCTTGGCAATGGTTAACCAAAAATTAGCAATACTCGGAGAATTTCTAGTCAAATGGGGTGGAACTATGCTTGTGGTGAGTTCTTTTTATCACAAATTTCTCTAAAAAAACACGCATTTTCAGTCATTCGTTCTTATGAGCACCTACTACTCCTGTGTACATATAATTGCAGAAAACGTAAGTGTCCCTTTTCTTTTTCAAAAAATATATCTAATCTTCTAAACGACATTTACGACCTTGTAGATGTACGATAACCCAACGCAGATTTATTGGTTGACATTAATTGCAAGAGTCATCATTTTGGAAATCATCGTCAATTTGGCCTGTTTTGTTTATTATGCACGGTAAGACCATTAAAAAACAATGATTTACGATATATCGTTCAAAATCCCCATCTTCAGATATAACAGCGTGACCTATTGGCATCGGAAGTCGTGCGTAGCTGACCTGAGAGTGTACGCAGAAGACAATGAAGGTTCGAGAGATTACATCGGAATAGTTTTGTGAAAAACCAGTTTTTTTTAGCCCAGCCAGAAGTGGAATACGCAAGTGCTCAGCCAAGAGTTGACAGACATCTGAGTTGGGAGCCCGCTAATGAGGCCGGAAGTAAATTCTGTTTTACCTGCAATAAGGAAGCACCACAGAGGTGAGAAAGAAGATAAAATTTTGACCGCCAAATCGTATGAGGAATAGGTACAGATAGTGGAAAGGAAAACAAGAAATCAGTGAACTTTGGTGTTCAGTTGGTTGTTGGAGAAAATGTTGCCAGCTAGAAAATAAAGATATAAGATTAGCAAGTCCAACTATTTTTACAATAATACAATTTTTCAAGAAGCCAGCGAGTTTTGTAAAACATCGCGAAACCTCAAAGTAGTTAATATCCCCAGAACACCTGCAAAAAAACGGATGACCCAAAAAGCTGAAACTTTGCTCGAATGTGCTAATTTCTCATTTCAGAAGCCACCACTGTCCATTATGCAAAATGTGTGTTCTCCGTAAGGATCATCATTGTTTCATCACTGGCGCCTGTGTCGGATTGGGCAACCAGGTAAGCTTTTACTTCGATGACTGATTTCCACTGACCAGCATGCTCAACTAAAAATCTTTCAGCGATATTTCATGGTTTTCCTGTTCTGGTGCGCAATTGGTCTCGTCATTGCCATGCCACATCTGTTCTTCTATATGAATACGGAAATTGCCTATTGGTCAGTTTTAACTCCTTATCAGTCTGAATTTAACACTAAACACGCCAATTATAGGTACCCATTCGGCTGGTGCTACTATATCGGACCTGTCGCTGTGCTTCGCTGGATTCTCGGCTACACTCCATTCAGTCAGGCCTGCTTTTCAACACTTTTCTCATTTGCTGGTGCCTCACTCATCACTGCATGTGGATTTTTTGGGATGCAGGTGAGTCTCTTTTTCAGTACAAAATGTTTGCTAGAAGATCAGAGACATACCATGTTATCCTTACTTTTGCGCAAACAACATGACTCAAACATTTTCATTTCCGAACATTTTTTGTGTCGGCATTGCAAACAAGAAAATACCAACTTCGTTCACTGGGATTATATATGATTTTCAGGTATACTACACCACACAAGGCTACACAATGTATGAGTATAACAATTTGACAGTTCGAGCAACGTTCCAAGGCGATGGGTGAGCATTGAAATCATTTTTGACTCATTTTGAATTATTCAATCGTTGCAGCGAAAACATGGGAGAACGACTTCGACTAGTTTTCGGCAAGAATTGGGCGCTCAATTTCTTGGTCCCGCTTCCATGGAATCTACCCGTACTCACACCTGCAATCTCCGATAGTCTTTTCCGTGTGAGGAGCAAAGTTCTGTGACTTTTCAGTCGGAGAGGGAAAACCAGTTCATTCGTTTACGGGGTGTGTATAACTTATTCTCGCTTTTTTTTTTGTTTGTTACCGCTCACTCAAAAAGAAAAATTCTGAATCTCATATGGCATTTGCTTGAACAATGAAATGAAATAAAAATTTGCATATAAAATTCTTTTTAGGTGTTTCTTATCAACTTGAAAGAGAAGAAAAATGTATTTATCACGGTTGTAGCGGTGGAATTAACACATTATTCACAGTTGCTGGTATGATTTTTTGTTTGATTATGGGGGAAGAATGTCGGGAATGGGGGAGGAAGACTGGGAGCATTTATAGAAAGAAAACAATGAAGAACCGTTACTTGTCTTACAATACCATTTTATAGAAATTTAGCACATCTTAATTTTTGTCTCGTGGGGGAAATAAGTGAGAAGGTGCAAAGAATATGTATATGAATTCAAAACCAGTTGCGTAAATAGAAAAATCTAGTTTTGATTCATCAGCCATAATAACAAACGCTACAACAGAAAACATAGGGAAGGAAACTGGAACTGTGGACCATTGGATTTTTTTCAAAAAGGGGTTTTTTGTGGAATCGAAAATAAAACAGTGTGTTTTCCGGTAGTGGAAAACTCGGGAAGGAGAAAAGAAAACATTAGGGAAGAAGGTATACCAGACGACAACAATGAGACACGAACAATAATCTGGAGTCTTTCTACTCTCTGAAAAATTTCAAATTTAACAACTCAATCTCAAATATTGCTCTCAACGGAGCCATACTTTTGAGGAGGCGGTGGTGGCATGGCAATCACAATTGGTACACTTCTATCGGCACTTGGTGGATTTTCAATATCCGCTTGAGCTGTTGGCTGTTCTGTTATCACGTCTCCATCGGAATTCTCGTCTCCAAAATCATCTTCCGGCTTTGGCTTGTACTTCCCGCAACAGAAGTTACAGCAACATTGACAACAGCACATACAACCGCAACAACAGAAGAAGAATCCACATGTGAGGAGTGCGAAGGCGAAGAACGTCCACTTGAACCATGGTTTCAGCATCCATTGCAGAATCTTCTCGTCCTCTCCAAACTGTTCCATGAGTTTCAGTCCCGTCTCACCCATCTCATCGTAAACCTTTCGTTTATTCGGATTCGAGAGCACTGCGTTCGCATAGTTGATCTCTTTGAATTTTTCTGTTTTTTCAGGGTCGCCATCGAGATTTTTGTCCGGGTGGTAACGAAGCGCCAGTTTGCGGTACGCTCTGCAAAAAAAAGAATTAGTGTTCATTTTCGTTCTCAATTTGTTCCAATTAAAAAGACCATAAAAAGTTCATATGACTTAAAACTGCTGATCTACCCAGCCTCGTCACCTAGTTCAAACAAATTCGCCAAATTGTATTGCTATACAACAAAAATTGAAAGAACAACGAAGCACAATACCATATTGTTTTTGAAACAAACAAAAATTCCAAAAATAAAAATGTTTTCAGCAACAAAATCAGCTTTGTTGAACTTTTTTATCGGAAAACAAATCCATGAATGTTTTCTAAACATATTTCAAAATACTCACTTTTTAATTTCATCTTCAGTGGCATTCTTCTTTATACCAAGCACATTGTACAAATGCGTCCCTTTTTTAGCATCCATTTCGGGCCTTTCAGACGGTTGATCGGAGTTTGGAGGTGATTGCCCTCCTGTTCTTCCTTCCTCCGCTTCTCGCAGCCCGTCTGCGTTCATATTGCCTGGAAAATCATCAAATATTTTTGTATTTTGAAAAAAGAATGAACACAAAACGAATACGAAACAAAAAACTGCAACCGAAACACATTTAAACACCGAATGGCATATAATGATGGGGTGTGAAAACGAGTGAAAGTGGCGATTGAGAGAGAAGGACGAAAAAAAATTACAATTCGATGAACTGTTCAGATCACAAGTCAAAATCAATATGTAAAACACTTGTGAGCCATTGCGGTGGAGGAGAGCGCGAAAAATGCGACTCAGGGAGGAGAAAGACAACGGCAAAGAAAGAGGGTGTAAATAGAAGCGACCCCCATCCACCACACACACTATCCAACCACCGTGTGTTCTCGGTGACACATAGTAGGAAGGTCGATGCAATCGCGCCCCTTCGTCACGCGGCGGGTCTCGCCGCGCGCGACTCTGCCCCTCGACACACAGGAAAACGAGTGTTACCGTACCATCAACCCTGATGTTCCCTCTAGTTCCTAAAATTTTTGGCGTTTTTTTCGCTTTTTTTCACGTTTGACGGCGATTTTTTGCGTTTTTCTTCAAATTTTTTCAGTGATTATCAAAAAGTGCCAGTTTTTCAGAGATCGCGACACATGGAATGTTTCTCGGCACCAGATACTATGGAATTTTCACTCTGCCACTGGTCATTTGCCAATTCATTCCACCTCCAACACGTCCGGTAAACTTGTGGGATCCTTTCGAAACAACAACAACACCACGACCATCAGGATTAAATCAAGTAAGTTATTTTTAGCCGTCGTCACGTCAAAATTTTCGCTGATTTGAGGACAATTTCTGTCGAAATTCATGAAGCTCGTTCTGAAAAATCCTAAAAATGCCCAGGAAAGCTAGTTAACAAGCATGTTCTGATTCGTCTCTTGTCTTAATAGTCTGAGAAAATGTAGAAACATACATAGATGGGTCTATTTGCTTACACGTTTATCGATTCTTCTTGCACAACGTCTTCTTTGCTCTCACCTAATACTTGTTTGCATTGCAGGGGTTAAACCGTGATGAAGTGGTCGTTCGTCTTCCTCTTGGAGACATTGTTGGCAAGGAAGTACATCTCCGCAACCTGCCCTGGACCATTCACAAAGATCCAACGGAAGAACTGCCGAGGGATGGAACTCACTTCGATCCAAATCCTCTGAGAAAAAGTAACAACATCACAGTCTTCACTTTTCTAGGAGTGCCGTACGCGGAGCCGCCAACGTCTCAGAGGCGATTCAAGGTACAATTCTAGATTCCAGAAGGGCCAATCTAGCAATTCATAACTTTCAGCCGCCGCAACAATTGACAGTGTTCCCTGGAAAACAGCCATTCCTGGCATTCAACTATGCTGCTTCATGTGCCCAGGACGTTGAAAAGAGACCCAGTCCGTTTGTAGACCATCCGTATCCATTCACAGTTGACGAAGATTGTCTCTATCTCAACATTTTCTCCCCAGACGTAAGAATTCAAAGATTGACGCCAACCTCATACAAGCTTTTCAGATATCAAAGAATGCACCAACGACCTACCCAGTTATTGTATTCTTCCACGGAGGCAATTTTCAAACAGGATCCGCCAACGAATGGCCTGCCCATGGTTTGGCGTCTCGAGGGATGGTGGTCGTTACTGTTAACTACCGACTTGGAGCTTTCGGATTCATGAGCTTAGGAGACTCCGATACCGGAAACTATGGGCTCCAGGATCAACGGCTGGCTCTGGAATTTGTTCGGGATCACATTGCAACGTTCGGTGGAGATCCGCAGGCTGTCACCGTGATCGGCCATGATGCGGGAGCAGCATCCATTGGATTACACATGCAATCTCCCAAATCCAGACATCTCTTCCGATCCGCTGCGACAATGTCTGGAGCAGAAGTTTCTTACCATTCGTACATTGGAAAGCCAGCATTGGCATTCAACAATACCATAAAGCTCGGTCGCTACGTTGGTTGTTCGGAAACCGTTCCCCAGAATGTGTGGGATTGCCTTCTGACGAAAGCCACCAATGACATCGTCTACGCAACGCAGACCATTCCAATTGAGTAAGCCACCAAACATTTTTGACTAGTCTTAAACTCGAATTTTAGATATAACCGCTACCTGTTCATGCCGACTGTAGATGGAAATGAAGTTCCTGCAAATCCACTCTGGACACTGGTGAATGCTCCAAGTGGAGAGGTTTCTATCATGAGTCCAGTGCCGCTGCTGATCGGAATGAACGCTCAGGATGGAAGTGAGGTGGTCTTGGAGGACAGACGCTTGGGAGAGTTTAGTCAGTTCAACGATGTGGACCACGAGTACCTCAAGAGCTACGCATTGGAGTATTGCTACCGTCACAACTACTCGATGAACCGGGAAGCCACTGCTGATGCCATTGTCTCAAAGTACACCTTCTGGCCTGATAGAGCTGCTGTTTGGGCGATCAAGGAGAACTTCATCCAGTTTGCAACTGATGCTTACTACACAGCTCCAATGCAGCTCTCAGCGCATCTTCACAGTGCATCGGGATCTCGTGTGTTCCAATATGTGAACAACTACAACTTCAGCAAGCAACATCCAGACTTGTCGTTTATTCCTGATTGGATGGGAGTTTGTAGAGATTGTGACTTGTATCTGATGTTTGGTTATCCATTCCTACCTGACGAGTTGCGACCACTGGGGCTCCGAGGCATCAACTTCACAGACATGGATCGTAATGCTAGTCGGACGTTCTCCAACATCGTCCGTCGTTTCACCTACTATCAAAATCCAAACTTCTTGTATGATGGTAGTTGGGTGGCTTACGAACCAAGACGTCATTGGTACATGAACTTCAACTACTCACACGAAGAAGACTGGAAGGTTCCGGGAACCATTGCGAGGGACTACCGATACCAAGACGTAGCATTCTGGAATGAGTACATCCCGGCTTTGGTCAACTACATGACCACCACTTTCTCTCCGGAAAATGTTGCATACCGACGGGAAATTATCGTCTATAGATGGATCACTGGAGTCAATGCTATCATCATCATTCTGCTTGTAGTGTTGGCTGGAGCGTTTGGATACATGGTGTTTGGTCACAAGGAAGAAGAGAATGCCGAGTACAAGGGCGAAAGCCATCAACTCGTTGACTTTGGAATCCGCTCAGTATCCGATGGAACGGTATCCTCTAGAACAAGATCCCCTCATTCCAGAATCAGAGGAGGTGGAACTCAGTATCTGGAGCGAGAATCGAATATATAAATTGAATTGTAAATATTGTAAATTATTAACTTATTATCATTTATCATATTTAATACTAACATAATAGGATACTAACTCAATATTTATATTAGCATCTCATTTTCTAACCTAACTTGATCTCAAGTCTACCATTGATGCCTTATTGTTGTGAAAACTTTACTACTGTCATATCAAATCTCGTCCACTTGCATTTCAAAGAGAAACCAATATATCTTATTGCATTCTATATGTTGTGTCGTCCATTTATTTCTGCCATATTTTTTCCACCGGTTATCCATACCGCGAAGTACCTAAATCTAACTTTTATTATCTTATCTCCTTTTTTCACTCGAACCTCTTAATCGAATCAGTTCTTCAGGGTAAAATGGCTCCAAGCGCTCCAGCTAAGACTGCCAAGGCTCTCGACGCCAAGAAGAAGGTCGCCAAGGGACAACGCACCTCCCACAAGCGTCAAGTCCGCACCTCCGTCCACTTCCGTCGCCCAGTCACCTTGAAGACTGCCCGTCAGGCTCGGTGAGTATTGCTAGACCTTCTAGGCTTGCTGGGCTCGTTTGTACGGTTCATTCAATCATTCAATATTTTAGTTTCCCACGCAAGTCGGCTCCAAAGGCCTCCAAGATGGACCACTACCGCATCATCCAACACCCATTGACCACTGAGTCGGCCATGAAGAAGATCGAGGAGCACAACACCCTTGTCTTCATCGTCAACAACGACGCCAACAAGTACCAGATCAAGGATGCCGTCCACAAGCTCTACAACGTCCAGGCCCTCAAGGTTTGTGGCCAAATGCAAAAATATTGGAATACTAAACTGTCATTTTCAGGTCAACACTCTCATCACCCCACTCCAACAGAAGAAGGCCTACGTCCGTCTCACCGCTGACTACGATGCCCTCGACGTCGCCAACAAGATCGGAGTCATCTAAATTTGTTGTCTTGTTCGTTGTTTGTTCAATAAACACTTTGTTACAAAAAATTTATTTCGAAAACGGTGTCGGTTTTATCGGACAGCACCGTCATCTCTGTTCTAAACATGCTTAGTTCCTTTGAGGTTTTTCAGCTGCTCTTCAGCTAATCACACAGTTCGTTCTCCTCCCAACTTTTGGTTAGCTCTTCCAAAATAAAAACTTCATTCACAAATAAATATCAGATTTCAGACGAGGCAAAATAAAGCAAAGTGATAGCTAGGAAAGAGTTGAGATCAATGGTTGTACACATGACTGGGGGAAAAATGAGAATAGGCAAAATACGAGATATCAGCGAAGAATATCCAGTAAACTACAATATGCGCCTCACAAACCGTCTAAAAAAGGCAAAACTACATGAAGGAGGATTCTAACCGGGATTTCGTTACAAATTTTGGGGTTTTTAAACAGAAAATTATTCGGTGTATGGCGGTGGTGGGTCACGCATCAGCGCAATGATCAAGTCTTCTTCATGGTTCGTCCGTGGTCTGAAATCGCAATTCATTGATATTTATGGAAAAAAGATAATAATCATTCATAAAATAAACTAAAAAACTGCAATATTGGAAATGGTTAACTTTGATTATATCGTATTTCCTCTAATCAAAGCCTACTCCAACCGCCAACACGAGCTTGATTATCCCCATTCCTGTGACAGATATTTAAAATTTGTCAACTGATAAATTTTTAATCATAAGATTACCAGTACTTTATCAGTTGATAAAGTTTTTACATCTTTCACAAGAATTGAGATAATTGAGCTCAAAGTTGACGGTTTGCATGGGCTTTGATTTGAGGAAATGCGGTAAATTAATGTGGCCGTTGGAAAATGAAAATTATATGAAAAAATAGCAAGGAGTAAAGCTGTGAACTTGCGCCAAAGGCAAGACAGACCCAATACTTACCGTTTATTTCTCATTATTATTCTAGAGAGACTCCTTTCTAGCTGCCTGTCTCTTATGACTGCTATCAATGGATTTGCAACACAGTGTACAGAAAATGCGGCAACTTCAATACCCATAATAGAGTTGTATTGGTCCTGAAACATGTTAAATTCCAAAAAATTTACAGATTTCAATGTTCCCACTTTTTCCTTAGACTCCCATGCGACCATCATGAAGATGATAATAAATGACAAACTGTTGAGAAGCAACCAGAGTGACGCTGTCGCACAATCCTTTTTCAGCCGAACCGTATGACTGTTCTCCTGCAAATTCTGCTCCATAAATGTTAATCTTGATTATTTGATAATTCTTACCTCGGGATTTAATCTTTGTGAAATTATCAGTTGGATCAAATTGAGCGGATGGATAATCAGATTAAGCACGAGGAAGACTGATAGGAGAGCAAGATGAAATGGAACGGCTAAGACAAAAGAGCGGGATAGACGGATTAGGAAGAAGTCGGATAAAAGTAGCAACGTCACAAGGAGCCAAGTTGAACCGATCAGACGGGACAGTTGAGACCTGCAAATTTGGTTTTCAGCATGCTTGTCGATGGGCCAATTCAGGGGCCAGTACAGAAGACTCGCTTTTAAATTAAAATGCTGAATGTGAGCTAACATCATACCAAATGATAGAGAGGGCTATTGAATGTCGGGGCACCCGGTTACTGATTTAAATTCTGGTCGATTCTTATGAGATTTTGTAGGGCTCGCCGAGCTCTATCATCTCGTTTAATGTTTCAGGCTAAATTTTTATTTTCAAGAGAGTTATCAGCCAGCCAGTAGACAAATTTAAATTTGAGAACTTATTGAGCAGCGTCTTAACTGACTGAAGCGTTTTTTTTCATTAATTTGACAAACCAGAACTCTTATCTTGCTGAAACGCGGTTAGCCTTTCATTTCAAAGTGCAAGACCATAAATTTATCTCCGATCCCCATGAGATTCAAATGAAATTTATCTGTTGAGATAGAAAGAGATGAGATGTTCCACTCGGCTGATTCTTTTTGCACTTGATGAATTGAGTAAGCTATCGAGCCGTGACGAAATGGTTTGTTGTGGTCCTTGTAGTTTAATCGTCTTGGATTCTTAATAATCCCGCTTTTTCTAATTCCTTATTCATGGCTTCTCGGAAACTAAAAACCCGACTATCAACTCGGCAAAAACATCAGCATTTTTTTTCTTATTTTCCCCAGTTCCCCTGTCTAGTTCCTGCTCAACGAAGAGTGTTCATTAGTGAAACCCCTTGAAAAACAAAAGCGCTGTTTTTTGTTGTCTTCCCTGGCATCTCCTCTTACTTTGAATAAACGCAAAGTCAGCTAAAAAAGTTTCATGTTGCTCCTCTTCTTTCCATCGGACGACACTAATGAAAATCTCGAGAGACTCCTTTATGTGACGTTGGTAGAGGAAACAAGAATGCGATGTGACATTTGGTCCACATGCCCTTTCCATCAAGTTCATTGACTTCCGGGGGAGAGCAAAGTATTTTTCTAGAAACGGTGCACCTGATATGTTCCCCGGAATATCCTTTCGAAGAAGCGTCCATATATAAAACCAACCTCGATAGATGATAGTTGTGTCGAGCGAGCGCGTGTACAAATCCAATTGTCAGCAAGGTCAGCAAGCTAATCGTCGAGTTCAACAGAATCGCTGTCGTCAGCGCCGGAAACTTTTCCAATTCGGCGAACGAGCGAGACTTCATGTCGACAAGCTGCAAATGACAGAATGTATTGCTCATTTTTAAAAGATGTATCGTCTCCCAGACTTTGCAGAACTTATAGGTATAAGAATAAATTTTTGGACTCTCTACGTATTTTTTGAACTCAATTTCGAGAAACCACATGATTCATGATTTCCGCTTCCGTGTCCGGTTCATTCGTCAAAACTCGGTTGCATTTTTAGCGAAGTGATCGTTGACAGAGCTCCACTCACTTTTAAATTCATAATGTGCTGTGTGAGAAAAAAAAACCAATGCTAAAAATATTTGTGTATGTGTTTACAATTATCGGAAGACGGAACATAATTTTGTCCCCTACGCGGAGCCTAATGGAGCATGAAACATGCTCCACAGAATGTATATTTTTTTTTCGCTGGAAACAAAAAAAAGAAGAGAAAGAGAAAGAAGATGAGATTCTAACTAGCATTTCTTCTCATTCAATTAGCCATCATTAGGCAATTCTTTTTTACATTTTTACAGATTCATTTTGTATTGTTTTCCAGAGAGCCCAAGTGTAGTTTGAACACTACAAAAATACAAAAACAACAGCAATTTGACGTTTTTGCTCTACTGCTCAATACGCTCTACCATATTCCCCATCTAAATTCATTTTTGATCCCAAAGAAGCACTATCAAAAAGTGCGAGCCCTTTCTATTCCTCATAAAGAAATCTGGACAAAAAAGAGAGGCTTCTAAGGAATGCTGTTATTTTATGTGCATGGCTGAGTGGATGCAGAAAGTTCTTAAGAAAGCACATTCAATTTCCCATCGGCAGTTATGAGTCACGCGGGGCTCGTCTTCTTTTTTTTTCTCCGGCATTTTTATATATAGGCATTGTACACGCAACTTCCGGTAACTTTCGAGAGACAATTGTTCGAAAATGAGCGAGTTGAGTGTTCCATGGGATTACACTCACATCAAACATCGGGAGAGGCTTAGGGAGTTAAGAAGTCTAAGAAACAAAGGACAGACGTCATCTTTCTAGGTACAAACTTCTTACCTGTTTTGGAAGTTGTTGATGCTGGAAACATGGTACTTCTAGACATTGCGATGGATTCAGTGAGAAGAAGATGGTGACGATTGCAGTGATACTATTGCAAACCCATAGACTAGTGGAGAGAAGATGGATGTTTGTATGAAGACGACGATCCGAAGCAACAGCGATTAACACGAGTAGATTGAAACCCAGTTGAAGTATTGCCAAGACGAAGTTGAGAGACGATGTCCACAACCACATCATGGGAAGTACTAGAAAATCAAAAATTCGAAATTGTATTTCACAGATTCAAATAAAAGTTAGTAAACGTAACGAAATGTCTGGATGTGTGTCAAAATCATTCATGCGTTTTGGGAGGAAGTTCGGGATATTGCCACCAGGAACGTGAAAAATGTAGTGTGCTATGAGATCGAAAAGCTTGGAACCTCACAAAGACCTCACTCAAAAATGGGATGTGAATCAAGATGATAGTAGAGGTACGACGTTGGAGAGAAAAGGAGAAGGAAAAAGGAAAAGTGAAGATTGGAAAACTATTTCTTGAAGAGGTTGAGAGATTGGCCGGGAGAGAAGTGAATGGAAGAAAGAAAAAGCATCAAAGAAGAAAAAAAACAGGCAGGATAAGTCGTCGCGTCCTGAAAAAAAAAACGAAGAAGAAGAAGCGGTGAAGCGACGGTGGCACGCCGTCGGGAGCTTGGGGGCACACAAGCACTTTGACGGAGGATAATTGGAAGAAGTGCTCTGATTGAGAGCAAATGCGTGGAGCACACACATACACATCTTCCCTTTATGCTCCACCAACTTTTCAACCTTTTTTGAGGCGATAGAAGAAGAAAAAGAAGCAATAGAAAAAAGAAAACCGCCGCTCTCACTCGCCTCCTTTCTTTTGGGCCTAACTGAAAAACCGCGGGGCGCGTCGTCGGCCCTCTCCTGTCGACTCTACTGCCCGCCCCTCTCTTCGTTTTTCGACATCGATTATTCATCTATTGAGTTCCGCCCATTTCTTCATGTTTTTTCTTGCTCTTAGCGCACCGCGTGTCTATTTTTTTTCGCTACTCTCGTTCCCTATCCTCGCGGCCTCATCAGCTTCGGCCACTCTGTGTTCTTTTTTTCATGTTCAGACAAAGATGGCGTTCTAATAGGTAGACGACGATGGAAGTCTTTGGGAAGCGGGGATAATGTAAAGAGGGTAGAGAGCTCTCAGTCATAATCACTGAAATTCGGAATGCACATTTTCGCTAAAACCACTTCCAGGCAATTGAAGGAAAGGGAACACGTGAACCAGAAAGCAGGGGTAATATCGCAAACAGTGTTAGTAGCTGGGATCAAAGCAAAAATAAAAAATGTTTGGAGAAAACAATTTCGAAATTTGAATTGCTCACTGATTAGAAGAATTAAACAACAGATAAAAAAACTTAATCTCAAAATTAACCAAAACAAAATATGAAAAAAAAAACGTGGAAAATGTCGTTAACACTTTTTTTTGAACGCTTCTATATACATGGATGTTAAACTCAATTGTCTCCCATTCCGTAAGAGAAAACAAAAATCTGTCAACTGATATAATGTTTATCATACAATTACCAACACTTTATCAGTTCACTTATTTTTTGTATCTCATTTAGAAATTGAGATAACGGAGCCGTCTATAGCCGTCTATTAGGTTGTTAACGGTAGCCGCCTACTCTTTTAATGCTCAAAACCTTCTAGACTATTCGTAAACGTTCTTGAGACTATTCGGAAACCGCTCCCACAAAAGCAAAGTGATCGGTTGGAATGGAGTTAATTTTTTGATGGTGATTAAGCGGAAATCAGACTAATTTCACTTTATTCAATGAGATGACCTCTAACAAACTTTTAGTACTTTTTCTCAACGGAAAACTATTGGAAAGTTTGTTCCGGTTCACACGATGTATATGGACCCAGATTCAAAAGGAGTTGCACTGAAAATTCATTCAGAATATATTGAATTCTGATAAAATAGTCAAAAGTAATTTTTGAACCTTTCCCGATTGAAAAAAATCCAATAAAAGCACAAGCGTTGAGTCGTATTTGAAACACTTATCCAAGCTACTCCAGGCTTTTAGAATCTTATAAACTTGATATCACTTCAGAAAATCTGAACATTCCTATCACTGATCATGTGCAGATTTGTCATTTATTCATGACATGATGAGGTATGTCGTTTGTTCAGAAAACATCAATCTTTCTTTGAAATGAAACGAAAACCGAATGCTGTTTGGTTTCTTTTTTCCTGCCACCAAAAGCGCCGCGTCCAGCAAAGTTTTACACGCAGTGTCAGGATGGAATGAGACACTTCCGAGTACCCTAGTGTCATAGTGAACATGCATACACTCTTCCAACAACCAGCCCACTAAAAATGGTTGTTGTTGTTGTTGTTGACCAGAAAGCGGAAAAATGTCGCGTCTGTTTCTGTTTCAGAATATGAATGAATGAATAGAAATGCGACATTTCTCTCCGGGTTTTTTCTCCGATTATGCTCGTTTCCCAGATGAGCTTAGAAGAGTTTTTGTGAGCATTGCAATATGGAAATATTTCATGAGATACCAAAAAACAGATAGAAGAAAAAAAGAAAAAAGGATAGGAGAGGTGGATCAAAAAATACAGGCACGTATTTGAACATTTTTGTGGGAGAAAATAATGATGCAGAAAAACTTTTTTAAAATGATAGGAAAAAATGTTTAGGAAGACAAAATTATGACATGGTTGATTTCACATTCGGAGCACGAAAACATATGTATTCTCTGGTAACACAATTCGTCAATTGTTGACAGTGAGGTAATACGTCCAATAAATGATGTTGAACACGGTGAACAGTCCTGGGAACATGATCATCGACATTTGATCGATCTCCTCGGTGGTCCATTGCTGGAAATATTCCAAATTGACTAGGCTAACGGCAGTCGCTGTTCCAACCTTCTTCATCTTGATCGAGACCATTGAACTGTACTTGGCTTCCACCTGTGAGAACTGCGTCTCTTCCAATCCGTCGAGCAGGAGCACTTTCTCGGCTCGGTTTTCGTGTGGAGCGTGGGAAATTGCGGTATTTGAAGTAAGCATCAGTCGCTTTCTCATTCTTGGGTCTGAATAACAAAAGGGTGAGAATTTTTTGACAGCTGCTTACTTGAGCCTAGATTTTCAGGAAATAATTAAATTTAGGTGTCGTGGGAAAACTCAAAGTTATTAAGAACTTTCGATAAACCTAAATTACTGTGAAGTCTGGTTGGGGCACTAATCATTTGGAAAGAAGAATCTGGAGATTTACTCAATCAAAAATTGTTCTTGAACACTTTCATCACAAAAAAGTGTTTTATTGACAGTTTGATTTCAAATATCAATCGAACTTTTTCGAAATCTTGAAAGATTTTATAGGAACATTTACAGGGAAATTATAAGTATTTGAGGCAAACCGGGAATTCATTAAAACTCACCAAATTCGAATTGTAACATATCAATCTGGCAAGACTGGCGTATTTTTGCTTCATTTGGGAATGATTTTTATAGCATTCAGTTATTATACTTTCCATTCGATTAATTTTTTAGAAAATACAAGGGCAAATTAAAACTACATTTCATGAACTGGTTTTTAGGTTTTTAATTTTTCAGCAATCACTTATGAGGGAACATCTCTTTTGATGCAGGGTTTAAGGTATAGCATAATTTGATATGTATATATGCAAACATACAATGTATCGTAAATGCTGAAATAGCAGTGTTCTTAAAATTGCGCTATAGGCTCAGGTGTCAAGTTTTCCGTAGAGGATGTCAACAATTTGTGAGCTACAAAAGTATTGGTGGAGTATTGAGAAATAGTTTGATAATTAAAGGATTTTGATATCTTTCACAGAATATTTATACTTTCGGATACTTTACAAATATACTGTTGTATGATATATATATTTTTATACTAGTGATGTTTCCTGTTTTTTACCGTACCTGTTGACCCGTAGCTCTTAAAAGATTGTGGCACATCGTTCGGCACATGGTTCCTACATATCCTTGGACTACTCGGACATGAAGATGGAGACATCATATGAGAACACGTACTATTCTCACGACCTTTTTGTTGTCTTGTCGTCTCTTCTTCAAGCTGTTTTTGCTTTTGAGCCTGATTTTCCGAACGAGCACCCATTGAGCCAATGATTGCCAGCTCCAAAAGAGAGCAGAAAACAAAGGTGAGGCATACCAACATCCAAACATCTAGAATAAATCTAATTAAATATCCAAGACGTAGTTAAAAAACCAACCCAAAGCTTTCACATAGCTCACTCTTGGTAGGTTCCTCATAATATTTCCGAATTGGAATGTGAGAGCCAAAAGAGAGTTGACCCCCAACATTGTCCTTGCTGGTATCATTTTAGATCCCAGACAGAAACTGATCCAGCTGAAAGATTTTCGCCATAAAAGGAAAGAAAAATATTATGAAAACATGTTTTCGTTTTCAATAGTACCTTATGAATATTGTGAGATATGTAGGAATATAGGCTTGGAAAATATACCACCCGTAACGTCGACTGAAAACAAATGTCATTGTGAGCTCATTCCATACACCGGCTGGATAAATCTGGAAGAATTGAATAATGAAAAAAAAAATGAGAAAACAAGAGAATATTCGTGTACCTCATGTTTCAAAGAAGTAGAATAGTTAGACATTACGAAATCCGGTAGAACAATTTCCTTTTTCAGAAGTGACAGTGGTGTGGTCCAGTTCATCCATTGCATATCAACCTGAAAAATTTTAAGCATTTCACTGGATTAGAGTATCCTTATTCTCACTTCTTGATTGTTATAACTGAAAGACTCTAATGTGAGATGGCAAGATTGTTGATCCATTGGGAAGGCACTAAAGTCCATGGTACATGGCCCCTTGACTTGAACTCTATAGTTGACCCATACAGTTCCATTTGGGTAAATCATAAGAAACACGTTTTTGAATGGAGATTTGTGGATATTAGCTGATTTGCTGTTGATGAATACTGTATTTGGTTTCCAGATTTGGTCGAGGATCTGAAAATCAATCTTTGTCCATTCAAGCTTATATTACCTTTCTTTATAGGAAGTTAGTATATATCTTTTAATTCACGTCTTCGTCCCTTCATCAAATTTACGTGACCTTTGAGAACAAACTTTCAGAACGTTTTCAAGAGGGTGCAGATTCACTCACTTCAGAATTGAGAGATAGGTTGTACTTGCATGGATTCAAGTGTTCATAACGGAGCGCCGTGTCTATCCAAAGCTCAGTGACGTAAATGTCCATATCAAAGTCACTTGTGATCTCGTTCACTGAGTTCACTTCCTGCACCCATACCTGAAAAGTTGAATTTTTGAAAATGGCATATAAATTTCAGAACATTTGAAGCCTCCCAAAAAGATACAGCATGAAAAACTGTTACAATTCTGCATTACACGCTCTCTCACCGAAAAAATTCAAAATGCTAATCTTAATTTGATTAGCCATGAAAAAAATGCTGGTGGCAGGTCTGGAGCAGAATTCCAGCTTTTAAAATCTAATTTTATAGAAATTCAAGATGATTCAAGTGATTTTTTGAGAACTTAATAATAGTTTTAGAATTCAAATACTATCAGTAAAGTTCTGATGAGCTGCTTTAGACCTGCCACACCAAATCTGTTCATGGTAGACTAAAATTGAGCTTGAAGTTCAAATTTTTTCTATGGGGGAACGCGCATTATAATAAACAACCAGCAACATTAAATTTAAATTTTCTATCATAAACCCTCACTTCTATCCATACTATCACTCCAGTTTCTGACGGTGTCTTGAATGACTTATAGTTGCTCAACAACTTCTCAATAATTGTTTTGTCTGATGTGCACTGATCATCGTGATCCTCATCTGCTGCGGCCTGAAAAATTGCAACTTAGAAACTGAAACAACACATTGATCTACCACTGCATTGGTGGGTAACGGAGTTGTGGGCGGTAGAGGGAAAAACTTGTTCTCCTAAAAAATAATAAAAATGGGTTTGTTGGTAAAATAAATAAAAAATGGTAGGAGATGTTGATTAGAAGTTAGGGGGATTATATACACTCTTAAGAAAACCAGAAAACGTGCGTTGAGAAGTAGGAGTGTTGAATACAGTTTTATCATCATGATATCATCTATTATTTTGTTGAACATGCATAAAAAAAAAGAAGAAGAAGTGAGAAACACCCTATCATAACCACCTCTTTATATCGTTCTCTCAGTTCACTGAGTATCAGATTATTCTGAACGTAAAGTTTCCAATAGTAACTCTGAAACTTTCTTGAAGAATATTATCTAGTTGTTCTCTCATTCTTTACCTCCAATGATTGCTCCGCTGGTGGCGTCTCTGCTGGTGTCAAATTCTGTGAATCTGTCAACGCCAAGAGAACGGCAAACAGGAAGAGGTTCCGTGTTTGAATCATTCGAATACATTCGACGGTGACTGCAAAAAAGAGAAAATTAGATGACGAGATGAGGCATCTACAAATGTTTCTGCAAGCGAAACCTCCAGAAACGTGAATGCCAAAAAAAACAATGGGTGGCATCATTTTTCTTCTGTTCGAATTTGAACTAACGAAATAGAAAATTAGAAAATCGGATACCGATGTTATGAATGTGAGAAATTCATAATTTGAAACAACTTCAATTTTTCAATAACTGAGACCTCTAGGAGCTTGAGGGAATATAAAAATGTTTGAAATTGAAAAGGAAAAAGTTCTAACACTTCAATTTAGCAATTATTTTTTCGAAACATTTAAAGACAAAGATGGAAGTTCATGTGCGGGTGGATATGAAAATTTTTTCAATTAAGTGACCAAAATTCAATTTCCCGTTATGGGAACTGAGTTTCATAGTAGTTTCTGAGACAAACCCTACCAATTCCTTTTTCATCAAGTTCTCTTAAAATTCAGTTTTTAACACATGCGTACAGTATCGAAATGGTACAAGCGACACTGATCATACTGAAAAGTATCAGCAGTTGCGTTTTTTTTAGTTACAACTTTTCCTGCTGGACAGGAAAAAAGTACGGAGGTACTGAAAATAAACTATCCTACCTAACCAAAGAAGGGACACAATATGGAAATGTTGAGTTTCTGGAAACAACGAACTCGATTTTTTGAAAAATTCATCATTTTAAAATCATTAATCGGATCAGTTATTAAAGTCTTCTATATACAATCCTAGTCTGACTTACTGTAGCAAAATCTCTCTCCACGTGTATCTCCCAGTGCTTGACAACTCCTATCCAGTAGTTTCTGAAAGATCGAGAACGAAATTCGTACGAGGAAATGGGAGGCCGAAAAATTGCGAGATTCGATGTAGATTTAATTGGAGAGGACAAGAGGTGCCTGGGGCCATAGGTGCGCGTGAACATTTGATCCATAAGATTCAAGGAGAAAAAGAAGCAATTTTCGTCTTTTTGGACCCCATTCCTAGTTTTCAAAAACCCCTTCCTCACCTCAACCCTAACGACTTCACATTCTGTATTCAATAAACACATTTTTGAGCAAAAAGGAAGCAAATGGCAGTGGAAGGGTAAGGTGAGGTAAATGGAGCAACATGTAGTAGAAAGAAAGGAGGGAAATGCGAAAAATGTATGGGGATCAGACAATTGGTCGATTCATAATTCATGACACGTGATAAATAGGCTATTCTAACAATTGTGAACTGAGACGGGAAGAAGCGGTGAGAAAGAAAAAAGAAGTAAATTGCTATGCGGAAACATATGATCATAAGAAGAAACATTCTGGAGGTGTGTATACATTTAGAGTTCAGAACATAATTTTATATCTGCAGAGAATTTCCAACAGGAAGGGTCCATCGGAAGTATACCAATGAAGAAGCAAAATCGTCTAACGAGCTATTATGAAACGGCGATGAGATAAGAGGCAAATTGGCCCATAGACGTTCGGGTGATTTGTGGTAGTTTAACACCTCTCGGACCACCAGCTCTAACCGACCGAGCAATAAAAATGAGAGTCAAATGACGAGATGGGTCGGGGGCCACAAAAAATCTTTAGACCCTCCTCCTTCCTCTGTCAGAATAGACTACCGTATTGTTTTATGGGATGAAAGTCAATTTGGCAAATTGGATAAGATACATGAATCCCGCCATCATTGCAAATGGAATTAAAAAACACCCATCTTTGCAAATGGGGGCCTTGAAAATTCGATGACGAGATGCTCGAAAGAAAAGTGGAAGAGACGTGGGGGATAAAAAGTTGCCATCTTTTTTCATTTCCACTATCTATGCAGAATTAATCAGTAAGCAACAGATTTTCGAATGAACTTATCAAAGCACTTTTTTATGTAAATGTTTTTTTTAGATTAGCAGGAAATGTTGAAATTCAAGTCTAAATCAGACAATGGTTATTCGAAAATTGAGTCCAATGATGTTATTTCATTAATAAGTTTCAGAACCTCATTAATTTATTTCAAAAAATAAAGAAAATCAGAGAACAAAAAATTGTTGCTTTTTCAATTAAATTTTTTAGTCGCTCAATTTATTTTTTGTAAATCAAAAACTGTACTGAATTTTTATCCCTGAAATACATTAGAATTGAATTTCGGTTACAAACTAGATCTGATTTTTATGAGTGAAACTATGGACACTGTATTTACACTAATAGAAGCCCATGGGCTTTTTCTCAGTTTTAAAATGTCTCAATTTCTGATCTACAGAGTTCCTGAATATTGAATTTCGAGATTCTGGAAGCTCAGAATTTAATAAATTCGGAAATTTAGAGTTCAGAATTGCAGAATGAAAACTTCGCATTGAAAAAAAAACACCGAATTTCAGAATTCTTAACTTCCGAATCGTCAAATTTCTGATTTTTTGAACAACATTTCTTTTGAAAATTGATCATTGAAAAATAGAGGCCCACCCTCTAATTGAAGCCCATTTCTAATAGAAGCCCACCCTGAGAGAGAGGTTGAAAAATAGAGGCCCATGGGCTTCTATTAGAGGAAATACGGTAATTGAACAGTTCACAAGCTTTTAGTTAGTATTTTAGACAGAAAAAAACACTGGAGCACAAACATGACGGTTTCGTTGGGATTTATCATAGGAAACGCGGTATTTTTATTTTCTTGTTTTCTTGATGTTTCAAAAACAAACTTGATTTCAGAAAAAAGATACGCTTCAAAGAAATATCTTAATATCTAATAAATCCATAAAACGAAAAAAAGAAGTATCGGAACAAGTTTTTGCATTTTCACAATATATGAAGATCTCAAGTATTTGATGCAAATTGAATTGTACTTGAGAGGTGGTGGCATAGAGGTGAAAGAGCAAATAAAACAAAAAACGTCTCTGGGTCCCCACGATGATGACGACTACGACAAGACAAGATCGTTGTGCAATTTGAATGGAAGTTTTCTCTTTTCGAAAAAAAAATATGGCTCGCCCTTTTTCTTCCAAACCAGAATGGCATCTGTTCGGTTTCTTTCCGTTTCGCTGGTGCACTCGCTTTATATAGAACTAGTTCTCGATTTTCGAAAAAAAAAAACATAATCACGTTTTCATGTTAAATGGCCTACGTGTGCTACCTTGATTACGGGAAGCGGCCGAGCACCACTCACGCACACTTTTTTGGTGCTCCAAAAAGAGAAAATTATCCAATTCCTGGATGGAACTAAACGAGGCACAGAACCGGATGGGTGGACTTGTGGACAGGACACACTGTGTAGCGAAAAATCGAGGTGCAATGTACAAAAATAGAGGTGAATGATGTTTTGTTATATTTCTAAAGGTTTTTGGTGGTTTGGGAAGTTTTCTGTTTGGAACACGTACCATGAACGTTTTTGACGTACAGCAGGAAACTGGTGATTAGTAACATATGAGAACATGAGGGATATGAAAAAATAACACATATGAGATGTATTTCATTTTCTTGTTGGGGAGATGCGGAAATGTAAGAAATATGAAAAAGGGAGGAAGAAAAGGATCTGACTTTTTTCACGGCTCATGGAAGTTAAGTTCAAAAACAAGAAGAACAGGGAAACTGGGGGATCGTGTCTTGCTATGGACGAGAAGAACCCTCTTGTCTTTTTTCTATCTTTTCTTTATATTTCCAATAACATCATAAATGCTCTCTCCCTATATATCTCTCTCGGTTTCTTCGCACCTTTTCTGAAGCTTCACGTTGAAATATTGAGAAGATTGGATTGCACTCTGGAAAAGGGGAGAAACGGGAGGGTGAAAATAAACTAAAGAATTCTGATGTAATGTTGTTAAAATGACTGATGTCGTTCAGTTTTGAAAGGTGGACCAAGGGACTACCGTATTCGGAATATGTTGTCATTGGAAATAAATTAATAAAAATACACAGTGTTTTTCAGACAGTTTCCCTGATATTTATGAGAACTCACAATCAGTCTTGAAAATTCAAAAAAAAATCCGCCTAAACTTCACTTATCAAATCGCGGGCTGGAAAAGTTTTCTAGTCCACATGAAAAAGTTCTCCAAAACGTTGATCAAACTGAAAAGGAAGGCTCATAACCTTGTCAACCCAGATTTTGAAAACAAATTTCAAGCTAGGTTAGATTAGACTAAAATCAGCGAGCGAATTCTGAAATTTTCGGAACTTCCTAGATATACTTTCAAAATTTTTTTAAATTTTCACAAGTCCTCAATTTTACACAGGCTGGCACCGAAAATTGAAAGTTTGGTCCGACCCGTGACATGTATGGCTAGCCACAATTTATAGAACTTTATTAAATATTTTCCACCTTATTAGTTATTGACTTGAAATTCTGGAAAACTAGGCCAGTTTATGGAAAAAATAAAAATTCAAAACTAAAAAGTTACTTCTTCAGACAAGTTTTTTTAGAAACTCCAGGTCTTGAATTCTACTGATAACGCCATATATACATCGAGAAAGAATGTCAGTTAAGTTCTTTGGAGTATCGGAGGCTTTACAATGATTTGGTCTATACGTATAAAATTATTGTATCCAAAGAAAGTATCATGGAGGTTCCAATTTTCGAGATATTTAATCATGCTGGATCGTTGCGACGCCACAAATACTATCTCAAATCGCTCATGAAGAATTCAACTAAAATATCCTCTCAATTTCTCTCTAATAGAGTAATCAGATGTTGGAACTCTTTACCCGCCGAAGTGTTCCCGGTGAAGCCCTCGTCAGCGGCTTTCAAAAATCGACTATTATCCTGTGATCTAAACCATTTTCTTGTCTTAAATTCAACTAATTACTAACTCGGTTTTTTTCTCTCCATCCCCCAATTACTACAAATTTATGTCTCTGTCATATCTCTAGATTCATATACATTTCACGTGTTAGTGGTTTTCTTCCCTTCGTTGAAATAAATTAAATTAACAGAAAGGCGGAGATTGGTTTCATGAACCCATTTACATTTAGTTTTTTTTGGTTCCACCTCGTCCGATTATTTCGCCTCGAGTAAAATCATAGGTTACAAGTCAAATCAGTTTTTTTTTCAGAAATTTTCATTTTTCTGGGGAAAGGGAAAAGGTAATTAGAGAAGGATCAGAAAAAAACGATTGAGAGCTTCAGTAACTAAAGAAAACATCATTAAAAGAACTATGGAAAATAAAAATAGAAGAGGAAAATACCGCCAACAACATCTCACAACTCTATGGAACAGTCATAATTCAAACGATTGGTGCACTCGAGGCTCACGCTTCTCTTACTAACTACCTGACAGATTGAGGCGAATGAAATATGAAGGGACAATGATTGGGAGCATACGTATGTGTATGTGCTCCCACAACTCGGGAGCCAACGTAATGAAATTAGCTGACACGAGGTGAGAAGAAGATCATCATCCACACCACTCAAGAGTTTTTTTTTGCTCTGGTCCGGATCGTTTAACACATAACAAATTGCAAGCGAAGAACCGCAGAACAGATACGTAGGTTGTTGGGTTAGGGGTTTCTCGAAAATGTGAACATTTTTTTTGGGTGGTTTCATGCAGCTTCAAATTTTTTCTGCTAATATGCTTGGATTTAGTTGGTCAACTAAGAAATTTTGTCTCGCTTCAGTAGAAAACTGCTTGAAAACATATTTCCGGGCGGTATCCAGAAACAGCAAAAATAAGAAGAAGAGGAGAAGAAGAAGAAGAAACGTAGGCGATATAAACTCACGTAGATATATACATGAAACACCAATTGGCTCCTATTTTTTGGGGTGGGTCTGTTTTTGGAGAAGTGGGCGGGGTTACACGCAAAATTTGGTTGTATTTTATGTAATTGTCGGTATATTGGAGGAAACAGTAGAGATTTAGAGAAAATGAGAAGCCTAACAACAAAAATGGGACGAGTTTAATTTTCCTTTTTTGAAAGAGGCAACCTCTGGTTAGTTGAGAAATTACATTCTCATCAATTATCCTCCGGTGACAGCTCGCATCCCAATTTCGCGCGCACCCATTCCAGATTTGTCATTCCTAGCACCTTCCTCCCGTCCAACTGGTGGTGTATGCTCTTTTTCGATTAGGATCTCATAGGGGTATCGAGGGGTACAAGGAACAAATGGGGGAGAAGAAGAAATGAGTCTCAGGGAAACGAGAAGAAGAGTCAGTAAATGAATGCTTTGTGATGTCTCGATTACCCTAATCTCGGTTAAAAAAACGAAAATACGACCGGAGAGCAAGGACATTTGCTCAACATCTGCCATTCGGAGCAGCCAACGAAAACCACTCCAATTTCAATTTCATTGCACCGAGCGCAGTTTCGGAATGATGCGACTGACACTGAACCCTGGGCAAAGTAGGAAGGAAGTTGTGGTGCATATCAGAAAAAAGGAGAAACCATCGCTTTGTCAAACTAATCCCAAAGAAATGCCTTTTGCGCGGACAAAAATGTATCACGGGAACGCGCGTACCCACACGAGCGGTGTGTTTTAAATGATGAACTTTTTTATAGAGTCGAATGCTGGAAAATGACGTCATGAGATAAGAAACAAGGAAAAACTAATAATTGATAAAAGAGCAATTTTGAAAATTTTCAGAACCAGCTGTAACAAATTGAAGTATGTAATCGGTGTGATTTCTCAAGAAACAAAAACAATATTCAAGGCAAAATGCAGCTTGTAGAAATAGTTTGAAATTCCTGGGTTTTGTACAAAAGCGCTGGATGGGTGCAACAATTGCGCAGTACCGATCAAACAGTTTATTGATCTTACTTTATTTGAGTTGAAAATCACTGAAGTCTGAAAATATTAGGTTGGAAACTAAGTCTTTGTGCACTTTTGTTTTCCTCTTTTCTCTCAACTGAGCTTGAACAGTAACATGTGTGTAACCGAATATGGTATATAAGTTGATAAGGTTGTTCACAATAACCATCATTCGCCCTGATCTCATTTCGCTTGCTAACGGGATGCCCCTTTTGATACCCACTGGTTTTGGGTGAAATTTCTGTTTGATGACGTCTACTGGCTGTTTATCGAAGTCAAGGCATTGGGCTTTTCTGTGATGGTTAGTATATATGACCCTCTTCTTATCTAAGGTGTTACTATGAATCAGCCGCTCAAAGTTCCCGAGTAGAGTAAGAAGTTGCATGCTCATACCCACTCGCCGCTGAGCATCAAAACTGGTCAAAACGGTAAGGTATACGCCGTCCAAGTTTTTCTGTCTTTCCCAACTTTAACAATCCATTTTCAATAGTGGTATGGGTTGTCCCTGAAGTGATTGACATTTCCCGGGTAGATTGGTAAGGGTCCTGTTCTAATAGATCTCTCCGCTTGTCTGAATTTTGAAGAACTGGTTGCACGGGATAAGTTTTATTTTTCATTGAAAAGTCCTGCTTCTTGAACTTGCCAACCTAATTTGCAACGGTGATTCTTTGGGGACATTGTCTTCGTTAACTTCCACTAGGCGGTGATGAATATCGGATACTTTCAGGTAAGAAATAAATGTATACAATATACAGAAATTTCACCCAAAAACAGTGGGTACCAAAAGGGGCATCCCGTTAGCAAGCGGAATGAGAGCAGGGCGAATGATGGTTATTGTGAACAACCTTATCATCTTATATTCCATATTCTGTTACATACATGTTACTGTTCTAGCTCAGTTAAGAGAAACGAGGAAAACAAATATGCACAAAGACTTAGTTTCCAACCTAATAGATAATTTATATAGAACTTTTATGTTTACAGAACCAAAAGCTTTGACTTGGTTAAATTTTTTAGAGTTTTATACAAATGAGATATGCCGCTTCAAAGCAAACAGTTAACAGAAATTCAAACAATACCACTGACAAGAGTTTAGCGTCGTGAAGCTGTTAATTCATTTCGAATAATTTTCACAAAAAATCTCAACTACTAAATTGGAGTATTATCTTTGTTAATGCTTCTGAAAATTTCTCATCTTATTTAACATCATCCATTTCACTTGTTACACATCTAAAGTAGTGTTTCAAAACAGTGGTATATTCACCGTATTTCCTACAACAAAAACCCACTCCATACTTGTGCCATAAGCTCCATTACTTCCGTTCTTTCAAAAAACATTGAAAATTTTTAACAGATAAATTGTTCATCATAATAGAACCGAAGTTCTATTACTTAAAAAATGTTTCATAGGAAACTAGATAATTAAGGTCAAAGTTCACATACCGGACAAACATGTATTAGAGTTCAAACGGTGTTGCATTCTGAAAAAATTTTGAATTGCGGTGAAAAACACATTTTTACACTTCCTAATTTTTGCAGATAATCAATTTTAACATCTCAATTTAAAAACGCTACAACCCCACTTGTTGCGAAATGTGTGTCACGTCTGGAACTGGCTTTCAACCTCTGATCTTAGACCATTCATAGAAACTATAGTCCAGGCTTGGTCAATTCTAAACAATCCAAATGTTTACTTGACCAAATGAATGTTTATCAGGAACATGGTACACATTGATACGAATAACTTGATACTTTATACGGTATCAACTTACTAGCGTACCACTATAAAGGTGACTGCATGAAACACAATAAACACTTATCACTCTTATCGTTTGACCTTGGCTAGTGTCTCATTCTCCACTTTTTGCGTTCAAACTATCATTCAGCCACGATGGGTAAAATACCCATCTTTCTTCTATTCCTAATAAAATTTTTGTATGCTGAGGAAGCTCAAAAATGTGCATGGGATGTGAGTTGAAACATGACAACTTTTGAAAAAAGAGAAAAAAATTCAGAACTGTCATGCCACCGATCCGGATCCCAACGTCATCACAGCACATTTGATTCCACACACTCACGACGACCTCGGATGGATCAAAACTGTGGATCAGTATTTTTGGGGAGGTTGGTTTGTGCCTACTTTTTCAGGAAGTTCCTTGGCGCATTGCATCAGGCAATTCCTTGTTTTTATTTCTATATTTTAGCCAAGCCCGAACTAGTTCCTGTTGGTGTGCAATACATCTATAATACAGTTGTTGAAGAACTCATGAAGGATCCTGAGAGAAGGTATATTATTTGAGCGATAAGGGATTTTAAGGGAGGTTTTAGGTTTTCATTTGCTGAAACTGGATTCTTGTGGAGATGGTGGACAAGCACCACCGATAAAAATAGGGAGCAGTTCAAATATTTGATACAGAATGGACAAATTGAAATGATCGGTGGTGGATGGGTACAGAATGATGAGGCTACTTCTCATTATGTTGATATTATTGATCAAATGACACTGGGATTATCTGTGAGTTGAGAACGAATGGAAACCAAAAGCAATTTTTTTCAGAGATTGATCGACCTTTTCGGAAAATGCGGTAAACCAGTAACCGGATGGCAGATAGACCCATTCGGACATTCACGTGAAATGGCTAATATTTATGCGCAGGTATTCAGTTTCAGATTTCCACGTCATTAATTTGTTTTGGCTCCAGATGAATTACACATCTCTTTACTTTGCGCGTATTCACTATCTGGAAAAAGAGGTCAGATTGAAAAATAAAACTTTGGAATTCAACTGGAAGGCATCGGATGACATTAGTGAGTAACAACCAAGATAGAGACAAAGTTTGAAATCTACTTCAGAATCCAATATTTTCACGGGCGCATTTTTCAATGACAATTATGGACCACCAGAGGGTTTCTGCTGGGATTCTCTATGTGGTGATGACCCAATCATGGATAATGAAAAACTGGAAGAATATAATGTGAAAGAGAAGGTTGATTCATTTGTTGCACACGTCAGTAAACAAGTGAGGACCATTGTGAAACAATTTTTCACAACTCAAATTGATTTTTTCTCAGGCTGCTCATCAAACCACAAACCAGGTTATGCTTTTAATGGGAAGCGATTTCCAGTACACTAATTCGAATTCATGGTATGTCAATTTGGATAAGCTTATCAAATATGTCAATGCTGATGTGAGTCGAAAATTTTTTAAATTTAACTGAACACATTTGTCTTTTCTAGAAATCGAAAAAAGTCAAAGTTATCTATTCCACACCAGCATGTTACACCCAAGCTGTAAAGAGTAGATCTCCCAAACTGTCCACCAAAATTGACGATTTCTTCCCTTACGCATCTGGAAAACATTCTTATTGGACGGGATACTTCACAAGCCGTCCAGCTTTCAAGGGAATGATCCGACAAGCCAGCTCAATGCTGCAATTAGCAAAACAAATGGAAAGTATTATTAATGTGGATCCAACTCTCGATTCGCCAGTGACACGTCTGAAGGAAGCATGTGGTTTGGTTCAGCATCATGATGCGGTCACGTTAGTTGAATTTGATCACAGATCTGATTACAAATTGAAACGTTTATCATTTTGCAGAGGAACAGCAAAGGAGAATGTAACTCGAGATTATGAAAAACAATTGGCACAAGCCATGAGTGGAGTAGAGGTGATCTTTTGATTTCTGTAAACCCTTCTCCTTTCCATAAACATATTTTTAAAGAGTGTTATCAATGACTACATGGATACATTGAATCCAGATGCGCTTAAATCAAATTTGGTTTTGTGCCCATTACTGAATGAGACCATCTGTACACCAATAAGGTAAGTCGCCAAGTATATTTTTAAAATAAGAATTTTACCCATTTCAGTAACTCCGATGATTTTGCTGTAGTTATATTCAACTCACATGCTAGATATTATAACTATACAGTCAGAATTCCATATAAACACGAGTCCGCAGTAGTTAAGGATTTTAACAAAGAAGTAATAAAAAGTCAGGTAATTTTTTTTGTTCAAAGATGGGGGACATGAAAAATAACAATTTTCGAAAACCCGTTCATATGCGCCCCTCGAGGAGTTTAACTTGTAGACGCAACGCTGGAGGTGCTGCGCTGCTACCAGATGAGCTAGAGTGGCGCGAACTAACTGAACGGTGGGAATATTATTTTGGGATAAATAATATTAGAGCAGCACGGTAAACTAAACACTGTGAATCGTCCCCTCAGGATGCATATAAACTCCGAACCATTTCGAAAAATCTCCTGTATTACCTCGTGTCATTCCAAAAAGATATTTTGTTCCAGGTTGTTGAAACATTCAAGGTGGCTCAACTAAATTCGACGGACCAAATGCCATACGAAATCCATGCATTTGTGTTGATCCCACCATTAGGATACTCTACGGTTTTTGTCTCTAAGGGAGAGAAAAAAGTTCGGAAAATTAAGAAAAATCCAAGTGGAAATATAACAATCACAAATGAGCATCTGATTGCGACATTCGACAACAGAGGATATTTAACATCTCTTCAAAATAGGACAACTGGACTAGTCAAAAGTATCCGCCAGGAATTTTTCTATTATGAAGGCATTGACTCAAAAGATGACCAACCATCGGGAGCTTACATCTTTCGGCCAAAATCTCAGCAACCAATCGCATTCGATTCAAAAATTGAGTTGGAAGTTGTGAAGGGTTCTGTGACCAATGAAGTACGTCAGCGAATCAATCCATACGTTTCACAAATTGTTCGTCTTCCAAAAAACAAAAATTATATTGAATTTGAATGGATCGTTGGACCAATTCCTAAAGAGTTCAAAAACCCCGTAACAAAAGAATTTGTTACGAGATACACAACAGAGATCAATTCCAAGAACGTGTCGTATACTGATTCTAATGGACGTCAGGTCATGAAAAGATAGTGAGTTTAAAACAAGATTTCTGGGATAATTACTGTTTTTCTCTTTCAGTTTCGATGGAGCCACTTCTTTTGATTATGATGACACTGAACCAGTTGCCGGAAACTACTACCCAATCACTAGTTTTGGCTATATCAAAGATGATAAAAATCAGTTTAGTGTAATCACCGACAGAGCTCAAGGGATGATGGCTAATGATGGAGTTGTGGAGATTATGCTACATCGCCGTTGCTTCTATGATGATCATTTTGGAGTTGAAGAAGCATTGGACGAACCTGGAAAAGATGGTCGTGGTCTGGTAGCAAAAGGAAAGCATATTGTTCTGTTCACAGATCTAGAGGTTTTCATAATTTTTGAGATTTTCGATAAATTTGAAACTTCAGGAATCTGCCGCTCAACTCCGTCCACTTGTTATTGAAAATTTCCATCAGCCGGTGTTGGCGTTCTATAACAACAGAAACATGGAGAAGTTTGAATTTAATAGACATCTGGAGTCGCCTACTCGGCTTCGCGAGTTTCCTCTATGGCTTCATTTTCTGACTGTCGAGAAGGTCAAAAATCCAATGAACAACAGCACGTTCCTGTTTCGGTTTGAACACATTTACCACAATGATAGCGCCGAATCAGCAAAATATGCGGTGCCTCAAATACTTGACTTGGATGTGAGTCAACACTATATTCTTTGAAAATCCTTCTCATTCCAGAAATTATTCGGACCCAACAAGTTCGACTTGTCAGAAAAAATTGCATTGGGAGGAAATAAGAAACACTTGGAAACTGTCAAAAATCGTTTTGATCGTAAAAAGGGAAACATTTATGAGCTTCGTCCTTCCGAAATTCTCACGCTGTTGGTTTCTAAATGATTTTCAAATGGCTTTATCACAATTTTATAAAGTTGTTTATTCGTACATATTATATTATTAACTGAAAATCGCAATTTGAAATAAATCATTAAAAAACGGCCCTGGATTCATGGGCCAATTGTAAAACTGTGAAAGAGGTGAACCAGAATTTGAGGAAATAACATAAAACTGAGAGTGAATCCAACCCGAGCTAGATTCACGAATCGATAAAACCTGATGAACAGTTGAAGAGAGAAGAAAAAGGAGGAAGATGAATACCCATAAATCGTGGCGTAACTTTTTTTGGTCTGAGTGGGAGGGATGAGCAAAAAATGACGGAGAAAACAAGAGAATTGGGCACAGAGGAAAAGACCGGGATGGTACAGACTATCACTAACGGAAAATGGAGGACTAGAGGAGAAAAATTAGAACAATCGGATGATTGCAATGATGATAAGTGACGTGAGAGCAGATACAGTTGAAGATCCATCCGGCTGACTTCCTTGTTCGGTCACAATTACCGAAGGTCCTTTTGGATTCGTTGAGAGATCTATAAACGGAAGTTGTAAATTGTGTTTTCCCCCAAATTTCCTTCCTAAATTCCATTTTTCTATACTATACGGCCGGCTCGTAAAAATAGTGGCCGTGGCGCGAAAAAAGTGCGCAGGAAGGTAATTTTCAAGGATTGAAAGTGAGCGGAAAGAAATAGGGACGAATGAAATGGATCCCACTCACTTTCAAGAGACAGAAGTCATTGTTCAGGCATTTTATGACACCATAAGGAATTTCATTCACAAAATCATAACCTCACTACTCAATCTTCAATTAAAAAACTCACCAATATTCTTTGGGTGATCCTCTTGAATGACAGCCTTCACCGGATTCCTGTCAATGATGATTGGCGGCATTCCTGATCCGGATCCCTCAAAGCCGTCCGAGTCCTCGTCATCCCACAATGGACTTGCCGATCCTTCGACAGCGATTTTCTTCTCATTCTTCTTTTCGATCCAATCCATCTGCAATTAACCAATACAAAATAAGTCATTAAATCAACTGGCCACCCAATGAATTCCATGTATATATCACCTTGCGACCTCATTAAAAAAGGTGTTTTTCACTCTCCCCCTACTTCTCCTCAACGAACTGATGGCGCTGACAGATTTTTATCTCTACGAAGCGCCAAGTGTTTCTCAAGTGTCAAAATCAGCCTTTTTCTCAAAATAGCCAAAAAAAGGGAGAAATGTGCCATCCGAAATTACTAGTTTCGTCCGTGTCACCTTGGCATGGGAAGCAGTCGAAAAAAGAGCTTAAGTGTGTCAAGTGATCCCTCTTCTCCTAATGATGGATGGAGAAGGGTACCCATTTCGGAAAGGAGACCCTTTCTCTCTCTCCACAGAAAGATTTTGGTGGCACTGAGTCAATGTTTGCACTCTTCTCAATTGAGGTTCCCTCCCTATGGCTGGAAGCAATGAATAATTGCCTCAAATTGTTTCTGTGGGTCCGTAAATGTCAAGAATGTTACAAAAAGGTTAAAACAATGCATTCGTTTTCCACAGTGTAACTATTGGTAATCCTTCTGCACTTTTCATAAGCACCAAAATAAAAAATGGGGCCCAAAAAAGAGCAAGGGATTTCTTGAGACGGTGGCGCGCTTCTCATAAATTATAAACAACTATACGTTTATATATGAGACCACCACACTCATTTTTCTTTTCCCTTGTTCCTTGGAGCCTTTCCTTTGATTCTTTATTTTTTCTTTAAATGGGCGCCACAAGCACACAGCAATTATTTGTGCCCTCTTGTGGTTTGCTCCGAACTTGTTCTGTTTTTTGTTTGGCGGTGAATGTTCAAAGAAAAAAGGGACGCATTAAAATGATTCCCTAAAGTCAGTTTCTCTTGAAAAAAAGAAGACGAAGGGCGGAACAATACTAAGATGGGCAGATGAGAGGAGATGGGAACCGAATGGAGGGAAGGATACAACTAATTTATAATCGAAATGGGCAAGAAAACAAAGAATACGTTGGTTCTTGTCTTTTTTCGACTTTTTGCTGGGAGAGGAGGGATAAGAAATGCAAATGGATGTGGAGGAACAAACCAGTAAATCCCACAGTATGAAAAACAAAATGTAACAGTTCAAACACAATTTCAGTCCTAGATGACTATTTAAATACTGAAAATTGTTTTTTTTTGTGCCCAAGATTCCGAAGTCTCTCCGACACTCCGTATTAAGTACCTACCGGAGCTCCTCTGGATGTGGTCCACCCAAACCGTCAACTTCTAGCTGAATCATCACGATTCCTGTGAAACATATCAAAAAGTATTTCACTGGCACAATATTTCCGAGATTCTGATCAAAACTTTGTTAATTGACCATTTTCTCATATCTCAGACACTAAATTTAGGCTTGACATTGACGGTTTGTGTGGGCTATGAGAAGAAATACTCACTTTTTGAGAGGTTCATTGACTAGAAACTGATGGTACACCTAATTCAAAAAATCCTAAAAAGAGTAAATTACTTATTTTTCAATTAGATTTTTTTTGCAGATTTCACAATTTTCAAGTATTATTAGATTCCTAGTCCTCCTTTTTCGTCGAAAATCCGGCAAATTAGATATGCAATGGCAAACGTGCCCTTTTTTGCATGACCAATCCCAGAATTAATATCCAATTTCGCAATTTCCGGTCATCCTTCCCCTCCTTTCTTCTCGCTTTTCTCATCCCACCCGTTTATCCACCCCACGCTACACGGAGATGTACAAAATCATCATTCAACTTCTGACACATTGTCTTTGTACATAGAAGACACTCGTTTCTCTACGAATTATCAAACTCTTTCTCAAATGGAGAGAAGAGTACATAAAAGAGTTTTCCTAGTGAAGAAGTGCCGTCACCCGTCGCGGTGGGTCCAAACGATACTCTTGGGGATTTTGGGTGGTGACCAGTTTTGTGTGTATGTTGTCTACTTCTTTAGTTGGTGGCGACTCGCACCAGAAAAAAACTAAAAAAGAGTTGACCATTACAGAAATCGTAAAAATGGCTTGGGCGTTGACAACTTGGCACCCACACTTTCATGTGTCTCACAAAAAACGGCTCAAACATTTCTGCCGCCTCTTTTTATGTTCCTTGAGTCAATCAGACGCTCTTTTGTGTCATCCTCCAAATGCAACAGAAGAGTATTTGTAAGAAAAAGTGGAAAAAATAAAGAATCCATCTCCTGCTGTCTCGGTTGACAAATCACACAACCCTACTACCTATCTCAGACATTCACCAATTGCCTCTCTTTCTCTGTTTTTTTTTCACCCCACACCCCATTATCATATGTGAAAATGGGAAATGTTCAAGGTGAGACAAGGAGGAACGATAGGGGAAAAAAGGATGGATTCCCAACAAGAACCAAAAAAATCTTTTCCGCGTTGCGATATGATTCTAAAGCCCCCTAGGGCAGCCTCGCTACGGGAGCCACCCATTTATCAAGTTTGAGTTGTTTTACAAATGGATCCGCGCTTTTTAGCCTTCACCTCTCCGCTTTTGCTGCCTTCGTATGTGCAAATATGAAAAGCTCATAGAACCGTTTGGTGCCTTATTGAACATACATTAAGCAGAAGGTGTAAAGCAAACAGTACTAATTACTAGACTCCTATTCAGTGAGAAATAGTAATCAAAAGCTCATTTTAATAGAATAATCCATTTTGGACAACAAACGGATGAGTAAATTCTACGTTACAGAAGATTTCTAGTTTTCTAGAATTTTTCAGATGCACTTTACAAAATTGGAAAAAGAGGACAAAGTGTTAAAAAGAGGACAATTTCCCATCTTTCTGCTAGAAGGCTCTCAAAACAAAAAAACCATCTAACAAAATGCCCCTGTTGCCTCTTTCCCTCCTGTATTACACAAAAAAGTATGAAAGTTTTAAAAATAGGTTTAAAAGTTCTAAAAGATTAAAAATTCGACTCACCATTGGCCTTGGTCGTACATCTTTGGTTATCGGCAACAGTTCGTGTTCAACTCTGTAATTTTTGGCACTGACCATTGTGAATCCATGAAAAAATAAACATGGCGCCAGAATAATCAGTAGGGAGTGCATGGTGAAGGCCCTTTTCTTCGTATCCGAGACCGCGACTGAACATACCCGACCGCGCCGTCGTTGGTCTTCCTCTCTTTCCCCGGCGTCGCCCCGCCCACTTTTTCCCTCAATTCGTTTTCGACCGGCATGAGCCATTGTCTGTGTCTAGTATGTTTTGTATGCTATTTTGGAAACTACGGGCGCTGGATGGACATGCAAATTTTTTTCTGACCAAAACGAAAAAATGATAACACTGATAGGAATGAAGGGTTATTTTTAATGACATCTTCGGGACAAGAAATGAAAGTGAAAGTCATAAATTAACTGGAACTGCCAAATATGAATACGCCTATGAATACTCTCGGTTTCCCGAACTCTATTGAAAAGAGTCCCACGCAATTATCTTTCCTCTCCTTTCAAATTCTTTCTTTTATGACAATGAACAACGTGAGCTGCGTAATGAAATAGTTAATTACGGACCGATGGCGAAGAACAAGATGTGCTCTTGAGTGACATGCAATGGCTACTTTTGACCCTCATCTTTCCTATAATAAACTTCTAGTACTTGACCATCTCAACCTTGGTATATGTACAAAACCATCGTAAAATGCGAACACCTGATTCATATCTCAAGATTTATGCATATTTATATTTGCCTATTTCTATGGGAACATGCATTTTTATTTCCTTGATTACGAGAAATAAACAATGTCATATCTGTTTTGGCGAAAAAAATTACTTCAAAAAAGGGAATCTTTGTGTCCAAGAACAAAGAAATCTCAAAAACTCGTCCGAATCTTCAAATTTGTGTTTGGTCAGGTCAAATAGAAAAGTTTCAAAAAATTTATGTTTCAATCATACACAAATTGCAACAAATTGGAAAAGAGATCCAAAAAAGATGAATGAAAAAAGCAGTTCTACTGGCCCATAATGCAGTTGGTACAACAATTTGGGGGTACCAGAGGGTACAGAGTGATTGCGGGGTACAAAATTGACATCTGGGGAGCACGAAACTCAAATTTTTCAGGTATAGTGTTCCCGCAAATTGAGGATTTATTACCAATAAATTGCTTTGTATCCCAATGATCCCAAAATGTTTGTACCGTCCGAAATATGTGCCAGTTCGGCTGCTACTTCCATTTTAGATATAACAAGAACCCTCTAATCTTTTGACATATTAGATCTCTAGTAACTCAAGTATCTTTTGATATTTGATTTTTGATATTTTTCACAAGAACTAAGATTATTGAGCTCAGAATGCCAGTGGCGTTTTATTAGATGAACGGTATGAAATAAGAAAACCAAATTTCAATAACCTTCTGAAAAAATCATTTTTATAAATTAATGGTATTGCCGGAATTATAAAACTGCGACCTCGGTGTATGCAGACTCAGTACAAAAATTGAGTGTTCTGCACTGAGTCTGCATACACCGAGGTCGCAATTTTATAATTCCGACAATACCTAGCGTAATCTAATTTTTGCAAAAATTTTCAATAACATTGATCATTACCATGCTCTAATTTTTGAAACTAATTCAAATTGGGTATCTTTTGTTCAGAAAATTGGATTCAATAAAAAATTGAAATTCTTAAAAATAAGTTTTAGTTTTCTGATTTTTACAATCTACCGGTTCCGTAAGTCCCACGCTTCTAATTTCCTTGTTTATTTACTTTATCCGGTAAATGCGCGTCTACTCAAAAGGAGCTCGCCTTTCCCATTACCTAATTATACCAGATGTTCACCTGCACTCATCCCTATTTACCATGCACTCCCCAATTCTGGCTTTCCAAGAAACACATCACTCACTTGATTACTTTTGTACCGTCGTAGCACATTCCAGGATGTACAACCACACCAGTATGGTCACAGATTTTTCGTCCGAAACGGTCCCACGATTTCGCCGAGAGTTGAAGCTGTAAAAAGTTGGAAAGTTGGAGAGAGAACGATGAGTGATGAGTTCCATTACGTAACGGAAGAAGAGCGGGGTACAAAGGGCTTGCCGCCAAAAAAAAACCAACCTCTCTTACTGCACCGTCTGCTCGAGAAACAAACGGTCCTGGAGAGTGAATGCGCGCCACGTGTTTCGATGGATGTATTATCATTTCTCCAAGTGGACCACATGCTTTGTAAACGTGTGCAGCATATTCAAAAGATTTCCTTTCAATAAACAGTCGAATCACAGAAAATATTGTCTTTTTGAGCTGAAAAAACCAAGAAATGAAAATTTTTTAAGCCAAAAAGGTCAGTATACCGTCAGGAATTCATCCAAAAATGACTTCTTCGTACTTGTCATATTTCTCATCAAGTGTAATTTAGCAGCCCATTCACGAGAATACTTGCCAAAGCAGGTTTCCATGGAGGTAGCACAAGATGTTCTGCAAAAAATAGCTTGTAAATCCAGAAAACAAAGCAACAAAACTTACTGGCAGCGTACAATTCCAGAAAGTGTGCAATTGCAGGGCAACGAATGTACATACTGTTTCAGACATTCATCAGTTATAGTCAAAGATTGAGCATTCATAAGTTGCTGATGCATGTCAACCAAAAGAAATTCCACTTTTCGATAGCGATAAATGGCTTCGGCAATTCTGAAGTCGCATAATTAAAATGAAAAGGTGAAGAAAAACTCACGTTGCAGCCATTTTGTTTGGAGTGTTTCCAATGTAAACAGACCAGTGTTCGGTACTAGCCATCATGCAATTATGGTATTCCAGCGGTACCGTTCTACACTTTCCAACTGATAGGCACAAGAACATATCAGGAAGAAGACTTGTAAAAAACTTCTGAACAGCAGTAGTCACCTCGTACTTGATTCCACTCAGCGAAATATCCTAAATTAGAAGACCTCGTTCTAAAAGTCATGTGATTAAGTGACTTACGTTTTCAGTGGTAAGAATGTTTTTGAAGGTTTTGATGAGCTCATCAAATGAAGAGGCGTATTCTGTATAGTTCAAGAGAAGTGGATAGGTAGCTTTCGTATCACGAAGTACGACAAATTGGATATAGTCGAGGAGGTGTTGTTTTTCACCTGAAATGAAAGATTTTGATTACGATTATTGATCATCTATTTTTATTTTATTTGAAAAATTTGAATCAACGACGGAATAGTTGAAGTTCCCATTTTTCTGTGAAGTAAGAATACGCTGAATCCGGAAGCATCAGTTTGTTCAAACACTAAAAGCACAAAAGTGGCAGCAAAAATGAGGAGAAAACTCAAAATTTTGAATCGCGGTGGGATGAATCGCAAATGTATCATTCATTATATTCTTTAAGAAACAGTTTACTTTGGCAGAAAAGCTGGAAACACTAATAACATTTCCCTCTTTACTTTGAATCAATTTATCTCGGCTCTAGTGATAAATAAGAAACGTTGTCAACTAACAAAATATTTTTGATATTATAATAAATGTTCGGTCTGTTGACCACTTTATGATGCTTTTCACAGGACATAAAATGTACTAGCTAGGAGTTGAAAGTTGTGAGAACATTCTAACAGTGTTTACGGTTTCCGGGCAGATACGGTGGACCAAAATGATCGCAATTTCAACAAGTTACTTGAAATTTTAATCGAATATCATAAAATAATTTTATCTGCTTTCGAAATTTTTTTTGAATTGAAAAAAGTAAATACGACCTCAGCTCAGGTAAACGATAAAAGTTGGAGACTGCGTATTTTCAAGCTTTTTCGGAAAATTTTTTTTGAATTCAGGAAATCATTTTATGATTATTCACGAGAAACTCCTCTATGCCAACTCCAATTTTTAGCCATTGCTTACACATTTTGTTCAGACAGAACCCATTATTTAGTGGTATTGTACACAAACATAACGTGTTTCAATAATAAAAAAAAACCAAACCTCATTATTCAGAATAAATATTGCTTTTATTTCTTAACAAAATTAATCCAACTCGAAAATTTTTTAAAAATATCAAAACTCACTATTGATAAAAGCGATTGCATCACGGAAGGGTTCTACTAACCGCACTTGCATGTTTTTGACTTCAACTGTCAATGTGTAGTTGCCCTTCTCCAGAAGATCCTCGTCATTGCAGTCGCATGTGTATTCATCCTGAAAAATTATGCTCACTTTGAAATATTCTCTTATCCTAGTCCCTTTTTACGTTTTAAAATCATAAACCCTTTTTTGAATTCAGTTTCTCTTGATTTGTGACGCTTCAGATATTTTCTGATTTATAATTGTTCTGAATCACACCCAATCAACATGAACTAGTGTCACTTTCATTTTGGCTACTAGTAAATCAAATCCGTTTTTCTCGCTACTTCTCGCCTCTGATACCGCGGTTGCCGTTAATTATCACAGTCATATTTCACAACTTGTCGTTATCAATCAAGTCGCGGAAGCAATAGGAAAAGAAGCCGGCATGTGTAATTGAGATTTATGACTCTACAAAAATGGCTTGACATGTCAACGATTTATGTTCATTCCATAAGTTTCATCCCCAACTGTCTACAGTTTCCACATTCTTGAATGTCTTTTTTCCTAACACTGATTTCCGGTAGAATAGGAAAAATATATCTTTTCAAACCTCCCCTCCCATCCCAATTCAATTCAAAGTTGACACAGAACAAGTGAAAATGATGACTCAACGGATAGAAAGTGGTCCCTCCCCACCTAGCCTAGATAAACTTTGTTGATAAATTGCAGTCATTAGCTGACATAGATTTATCTATATTTTATTTTCCTACATGTGTCGAAAAAGCCTCGGGGAGGCACACGAGAAAAAAAAATACGAGGAAGATAAATAAAACTCACTGTGGGTTCTTCTAAAGCTGTGGAGTTGGTCAGAATGTCAACGATGACAACTTCTTCCGCGAGTGGTGATGCGGTTCGAAATAGGAACACCAGAAGAATGAGCCATCGGAAGTTCATGCTGAAAATTTAATTTAAATGGGTGGAGATAACATTTGTCAAACGAAATCGCAAAATTTTAAAATTATGGTAAAAGAAAAATATTCATAGAAGAGGTGTATGCAGAAAAAAAGTGTTTAGTCGACAAATAGAGTTATCAGTAGGTACGGAGCACAAGTTATGTCATAGTCTGTATCTGTCTTCTCCCCCACCAACACTCCATCACTTGTCACTGAACAACTGATTGCAAGTGTGGAATCGTAGAAAAAACGGGGGGCTCTCGGAAGTGGGCGGTCCTAATTTTTTGGAAGATGTAGGAACCCAAGTGAAAGACCCCCAACGGCGGTGTGGATGAAGGAGAGAGAGACAGAGAACAGACGTGACACATACTGTCCGTTTTCGTATGAGAAGAAGAAGGCGGGGAAGGTTCTGAAGAAGGGTGGAAGAAAAAGTGAAATCTTGAACCTTATGGGAAAATTCGTTTTTGCTTGCGTGCTTGCAAAATCACGCATTGCTTTGCTAATAAAATAGTTTATTTTCAACCTAAGCACATTTTAGATAAGGAATAGGAGAAATTGGACAAAACGTTTTCAGTGTTTGAGACCTGGAATTTCACTGTACGCTTTTGCCGCCAGAAGAAAAAAGGGCTATTTCAATAATGAGTTTTTTAGAAAACGTGAAATATTTTTAAACCATGCACACAGCTGGCGGGAGGAACAGCGGGTGGGAAGAGATTGATCGTTGTGGAAAGGACAGACAAAGTGTGGAAAAATGAGAAATTTTTTCTCAATACTCATTGAACACGAGACTCCTGTGCTAACTCTCTTTTTTCTGAGTTCGAAAATATTTGAAATCTTGATTGTCATACGACTGAACTCAGGTCTTAGCGCCGGAAGTGAACGACAAAAGGTTCTCAGGAGCCGCAAAAATAAGTTTTTTGAAATAGCTGAACTTTATTTGAAGGTCTAAAGTTCCGTTGGATTAAAATCATATTTATTCTATCTCGGCAGTTTTTTTTTTGAGTTTTGAAAAATCTTGATTGATTTCAGAAAGTGTAAATTTGAATTGTCCTGTATAGAAAACTTCAACTGCGATACTTAACTCCTATGTGAACTTTGAATATTCAAAATTCTTCTAATTTTCGCCTGGAACGGAGAATTCATGTTTAGGCCGGCATGATTTGAAAAAAAACTAAAATTTGTATATAACAAGACAAGAATTAGTTTTCTATAAGTAAATTTGGTAACAAATCAATTCGAAAGTTAGTTTTTCATACCGAATGTGACTAATATGGATGACAGAGCACAGTTATTGAAAAAAAAAGGAGGCAACTGGCCAAAAATTGTTTGGGGTTGACAGTAAGCAAAAATACAACAGAACTGTCTGGTCATCAAAACGGGTACACATACACAGAATGTTTTCTCAACCTTCACCCAATCCGGGGGCAAATTTACGAGCGGGACATTATAAAACAGAAGACGTTCTCCACATTCCTTGACACACACAAACAGACTGGTGGGCTCGTTTATGACTAGCAGACAGAGAGAATGACGAGGTGAACAGGGACTGTACACTGAACGCGGTGGGATCAAAGAGGCCCCGGGGGACCATCGATTGGGGGTATTGTTTGCGGATGGGTTACTAGCCATTCAAACTCTGGGTAGCCCCCTCTTGAGTAACTGTTAATCCACTCTCTTCAAAACCTATCATCTCCTATTATGGGGAGTTTGAGTAAATGAAACTAGGAAAGTTATGAAAAGCGAGAAAAAGTTACGATTCCAAACATGTCTAGCTCGAAATAAATAACAGTTCGATCATAGAAGAAACAAGGTATAGATATTGTAGATTAGGAAAAAACAGAATCGATCTGTGCTGACATGTTTTGCGTGGTTCGCTCAAATGAACGACGTGCGAAGTTGCACAATTCTCACCGATTAGATCTTTGGGACGATTATGAGCGATTATATAAACGGTTTTTAGGCCACAATATGGTCAAGAAAGAACTATGAGGTGACAACTTCGCTAGCAGGGAGGCCTATGAAAAACCAGAAAAATAATATGGGTTCCATTGGGCTTTATATACTACTTTCTGTCCAAACCCAACGCACATTGAGAGCGGATAATGGCAAATTCTTATTCGAAAATGCAAGAACTACCATGTTTTTCATTTTATTTTGAATACCATTTTTTATTTGCTCAATTTTTCGACAAAGATCACAGTTTATTTTACATTATTTAAAAAAATTAGGTTAAGATGACGAAAATCTTGGAAAACGATAAAAGTAGTCGAACAACTGAAAAACCAAGAAAGTATTATACAAAATAGGCTCAACAGATGGTAGTTTGTGCTTGTGCCTTCAAAAATTCAATGATATATCCTCTCACAATGTGCGTTAATTTAGGATAAAAGTAATATATTGAAAAGATGAAACAACGTAACTTGAAGGGTGAACAAACTAAAAACGGAGGTTGACATGGAACTTTTTAATGATTCACAGAAATAATGTTTTTAAGAAAAAGTACTCCTAGGATTCTATGCAGATCAGAAAATGTAACAGTAAGCAACAGAACTGGCAGAACAACAGGTACTGGATGAGGTTCCCATGAGGAAGATTGATGGTCCAGATAGTCCACTCCTTCTTAGAAGCCGACACACAGACGGATTGACCCCACCGCAGTAGCACAGATGTTTTCCAACGTTTGAGGGAGATTATCGTCTCACCAAGGTATTGTCTCTCTCTCTCTCTCTTTCTCTATTTGGGGTAATTAAGGTTGCGCTTGGTTTTGAACGGTTTGGGTTGTTGACAAGCGAGGGAAGATAATTTGGCTGTTTTGGGAATCGTTGAGCGGGAACATAGACAAGATTGTCAAAAAAGGTCTTCAAAATCAAGGCGCAACAGTTACTCGGAAACGGAAGTTCAGGTTTAGAAATTCTTATACGATATTGGGAAGAAAACATTTCCGAGAGAATTCCTAGAGGCATAGATATTAATTTTGCCACTAAAATTCTGAATTTTTCCACATGCTACACACCGGTTAAATAATTGGGCTGAGTTTGAAAAGATACAGCTGCGAAACCGCATTTTATGTATTATGAGTGCCATCAATCATTCTCTATTATGTTTGAGGAAAAAATTGGCCCTAGAAACATCTGGAAAATTTATTGACGAGAATTCAAAATGATTTTCAAATGAATCTGTCTGGGTAGTGAATGCTGGAAAATGAACAATAAAAATAATCGGAATGCAAAGTTTCAACAATTTCAAACACCAAACCTACGTGAATTAATTCTAGATAGTATGCCAATACAAAACAAATTGGAGCTCTGGACGAGTAACAGTTGTCAAAAATCCAACATCGAAATCTACAGTAACTTAATAATGTTTCGATTTTCAGATTTTTTTGTGTTTGTCTGTTTCTTTACAAAGCCAATAGTATCTATCCTTCAACTTTTCTGCGTAAAAATAACATCATAAAAGCATTAATCGGTAAAAACGAGCGAACGATATACTGAAGATGGAACGATTTTCAAATTGCGATAGTTGTCGTTGTGGGCCAAGGCATCGGCTTTTTTCTCGCATACAGTTACGAGTTTTTTGTTCCAAAATAATAATTGATTCGCTTTTTTTGCTGAATTAGCTATTCCGCAGAATTTTTGCGTGGATATCGTGAAACCTGTATTAGAAGGGTCACCACACTGCCCAGTTTGAGCTTAATTATCTCGGCTCCTACGAAAAATATTAAGAATATCTCAACACACGAAAAATGTATGATATCATGATAAAAAGTTTGGTAGTTGACAACTTTTTGATATATTTCACAGGAACCGAGATAAATTGGCTTGAAGATGAAAGTTAGCAGCCAGGCATGAATGATGCCTTCTGTCCGGTATGCTGTCAGTTTTTTTTTCGATCGTAACTTATTATCTTGATGAATGCCCAAAAGTTTTTGGTGATGTTCAGATCAGAACAGCACGCTGGACAATCGCGAACGGAGTTTTCTTGGTCAGCTATCAACTTGATAACTCTATGTACAGCATGTTCTGTTTTTTGGACTGTTCTCCGCACAACATAAACTTCTTTCTCAACTATATTTCTGTTTGCTTTACATTGGTAGTATTAATTTTCATTACTGTTCGCTAAGTTCATTCTCAAATTCAAACCAGCATCCCTCATTGGCAGACAAACAATTGGTCACAAATTATATTAGTTGTGAGTACCTGAAATTAGAGCTGTCGCAAGAACACTAATCGAGGATGTTCATACACTTCTAGATTTAGTGATGTGGCAAATGGCGGATAGAGGTAAATGACTACAGCCTTACGTGTTTCAATCGTTATTGTTTTATTTTCTGACTATTTCGATACATGCTTTGTTTTGGAATAGCTCCCATCTTGGTTCCAATTGAGCGAATGTCTATTCTAGACAGTTGATAAAAAATTCAATTTCACACTGCTACACCATTTTGATGGGTAGATCAGCTCTGTTGTTCATTTCGTCGGTCCACAAAACAATTATGCAGACCCTACAACTCGTTAAGACGAAAAATGGAGTTTAGGTTACTGTAGGTGTGAGTATGGCAATAAAGAGAGTCATCACATTGTGAGAACAATAATCGAGGATAGTGCCGCCCTCCCAGACTTGCTACGAGCATGAGGGTAATCAACATCTATATTGAGATGACTAGAATCAACCATAAAAAAATACAACAATGTAGTGTGACTTTCATTTGAGTCTGTAAAGATGTCTAATTCTGGGTAAAGCTATACACCAATGACCACGTGATTTGATTTGATGATCATTTTTTATTTTTTTCCGTTTTTTGTGGTGTCCCGTTTTTCTCTCCTTGTTTTCTCTCTGCCTGTGAAGAGTTCAGCAACTGTTCTAATTTTTTGAAATAATGCAATACAGATTTTCTTTCGCCTCTATTCTCCCTATTCTCTCTCCCCTTGTGGCGTCTACATCGTTTGGCTGATACTGAAGGCAAATTTTTCGTTCTCATTGCGCTCAAACTTCTCGTTTCTCCTAGTTGTTTTTATCGACTATTCTTCTTTTGAAATTCGTTAAAAATTATTCAGTCTATTTGGCATTTATCACCCCAAAGTGTATAGAATATGAAAGCCACATTTTGTTTCTACTCTCTCGTTTTTCCTTTTTTCATATTTCCTCTTACCCATCAGCTCCAAAATAAAGGAACCCGTCCATGACAACCTGTGTGTTTCACTCCTCCTTTTAAACTCTCTCTTTCGATTTCTTGATACATGCTTCCTTTTAACTTTGCAGCCACCTTATTTCCGAATCTTCATTATTATTGACGTGGGCTGACAAAAATAACGTTTTTTTTCTCGTAGTTCGTTGTTTGTTGTCGGTAGAAATGCTCAATTTCCATCGTTTATCAGACACATGGAATTTCAAATTCACGCTTCCTACGACAATTTAATGGTGGATGAGCTCCGTTTTCAATTATTCGCGTTGCAAGAAAAACGTCTACAGTCCGTACATCTCTGGTACAGACGAAAAATGGGATTTAGGTTATTGCATGTGGGTGTGAGTAGGCAATGGCAATAAACAGAGTCATCACGTTGTGAGAACTGTAATTGAGGATGGTCTTACAGTCCCAGATGTTGGTATGGGATGTTGGTATGATGGTAATATATTTTAAAGTGTGGAAATGTCATCTTGACGTGATTGTGGGAAGAGTCTAATTTTGGGTTAACCTGAACACCAGTGCCAGTCTGATTTCGTGTGGTGCTCTATTTTTCTCACTTTGTATTTTCCGTCTCCTTGTTGCTGAACTGTTTTGATTTCCCAGTGTATTTCTATCGATTAAAATGTTTGTTTTATATCTAGAACTGTGATTTGGAAAAACCCGTTCCTCGACCCCAACCGTGAACATCTGCATCTTTCTGTGAACAATACCTGGAAAACCTGAAGTCTAAGACAGAAATGTTTTAAACTTTATTCCCGGTCACTTGTTATAGCATCCGTGCAGTAATCCCTCGGAGCAATTACTGTTTTGTACAAATCTTCCTTGTAAGCATCTCAATTGCGCAATTTCCTTCTGTTGAGTGTATCAGTCCAGTTCGGTTGTCCACGATCCTTCTTCCAACTGCTCAGCTATATTGGGTTACATTGAATAGATGGGAGAGAACGGTCGATGGCAACTTGTGTGTGTGTCGCTCATCGCGTTACCTCTTCTCCTCCTGAACCACAAAAGAGAGGACATCCTTACTTGAGGTGGAAACATTGTGTCTGCTTCTCTGTCAGTTTTTCTCTCTCTGCGCTTTGCACTTTAACTTCTAATTTTTTATAATTGTTGGCCTCGACTTTTCATTTTCAGAAAATGTGGTAAAGTTTCTTTGTCTATTAAACATATCACTTGGTTTTATTACCCCGAAGGTAATCAAGCAGTCATTTTTTTAAACATATAATCCATTTTTCTTTTTCTTTCTTCTCCTTTTAAAACACTAGCTGCAAACAAGAACACCTTATGCGTTTCTTCCCTTATTGTCATGTTCTCTCATTTTTTGACACTCGCTCCATCTTGGTTTCGATTGAAAGTTTACGTTCTGTTTCGAGAGTTGACAAAAAATAAATTTTTTCCGTATTTAGCTGTTTATTGTCGGTTTTCCAATTTTCACGTGTCGGTCGTCCTTCTGAAGAATATAATGTTCAACATTACGACACTCCATTAGTGAGCTCCTTTATTTGTATAATCGCTATGCAAAAATCTTTCTAGATCGTACAACACATTTCTTTGTTATGCAGAAAATAAGTCTACAGTCCGTACATCGCTGGTGCAGACGCAAAATGAGGTTTAGGTTATTGCAGGCGTAAGTATGCTAATAATCAGAGTCATCACGTTGTGAGAACGGTAATCAAGGATGGTCATACAGTCCCAGAATCCCTCTTAGTATGAGGGTAATAAACATATGTATTGAGATGATGATTGTCATTATTAATAAGTGAACAATGAAAAGTGTACTGTAAACTCTGGGACTGCCACCTGAACATGACATGGTTGTGGGAGGAGTCTAATCCTAGGTTAACCTAAAACCAGTCCCAGAGTAACCTGGTTTTGTGGACCTAACATAGTTTTTTGGCTGTTGTGTGGTTTTTTTCTCATTCTATTTTCCTTCTTTTGAATGTGATGCAGTCAGGCAACTGTTTGAACTTTTCGGTAATTTCTCTCACAGTCTCCTTTCTTTTTCTGTTTCCCCATTGAATCTATTAAGTTATTTTCTCACTATCTACAACCATGATTTGGACGAAAAAAACTGCTTCTCGGCTTAACCATGAAAATGGTCAAATTTCTGATAACAACACCTGAAAAAATTCGCTAGATTACATCACGAATTCATAGACGGAAATGTCCCTCGTCCTTCGCTTTCACTTGTCGTGATATCCATACAGTAACTCCCCGAAGCGACCGCTGTCCTTCACAAATCTCTCTAATGAGCAGCTCGATTGCGCTGCTTCCTCCTGTTAAGCATATCTCGATTGTCCACGACACTTCCCACTGCTGAGCTATATTGGGTTACATTAGATACATTTGAAGGTGGTGATGAATACTTCGTGTTCGTCTCGTTGCGTGGTCTCTTTTCGTGGACCCCAGGAGAGAGGACAACCTTACTTGTGGCGACTGCACCGTCCGTCTGTTTCTTCAGGCATATCTTCTCCGTCTCTCAATTTTGCATATTATCTGCTCGTTATACAGCGACACAAAATTAGAAAGTGACGGAAGATTGAGTCGTCGCCTTGCTTATGCTTTCTACTTTTGTCGTTTGCGTCGTGTTGAGAGACTCTCAAAACTGTTAGTGTATGTTATATCGCCTAGCCTTGCTATCCGTCTTATTTCCATTTCTCACTTTTTTAAATGAGCACGGACAGCGATGACGTTCCAGAAGAAATAACCAAACAAGTAGAGTTGGAGGATATTTGAGTTTCTTCGTCGATTTTTTACGTATACTATCGTTTTCAACTATTCCAAAAGTTCAAAACGCAAACGTTTTGACATTCTTCGAAACCTCACAAATCTATGGCGGATTCAAAGCTTAACGATACTTTTGAATAGCTTTAAAAGCTATCAATCAACTATTCTTTCTTCTCATATCTCAAGTTGATTTTTCTTTCGAATTTTATTTCACAAATTTTCATTTTACAAGTTACAAGATATTCGACAACAATCAAGTAATCCTTCTGAAACGCTCCGTTTTTTGCTCTACGTCTTGGAGAAAAATGTTTTCTGAAGTATGCCAGATGCGACTGAGTTTTTTATATTGCCTGCTCTTTTCTGTTCCTTCTCTTACTGTATTATCACTGCTTATGTCTTTCAATTTGTGTTTCAGATTTTCTCACAACAAGTCACCCAAACAATAAGTATGCCTGGTGCCAATTCTGGGAAAATGAATCGTGGAAAAGCTTCTTCAATGGCTGCAAAAAACAGCTTTAGGCCTACTCAAGCTTCTAAAAAGCAACCTGTCATCCGTTCCGAAAAGGAGATTCAGGAGATCAGAACTAAGGCCAAGAAGAAAAGTGAGCGCGCTGAACAAGAGCTTGTACAGCTTAAGCTCAGTGGATTTGAAGACGCGATCAAACGGAGTCTTCATCTACTGGAAATCGTGCAAGTTAACCGAGGAGATTCTAAAAAGGAGCGTGAGGTGAGTTTATTGTTCAAATAACATCATTCTCGCAGTCAGAAAGTATATTATCCTCACAGAAAAAAAAAGTTTTTAAAAAATGTGAGTCTGAATCTTTTTTTACTATGTAACTGCCTTTGAAAAATCTGTTTGTATTCAGTTCCCCATCAAGCTGAAGTGCTTGCAATGCGATCATGAATTCGAAGGGAATGAAAACGAGAAGCCAACGGATCAGCTTACCAACCATATAGTTTTCGGGCATGGTACGGATGAAGAGAAAGAAGTTTATCGAAACATCACGATCCCTTCCATCCGTCTCTCTAAACTCATCGAAAAATGCGTCGCAGAGTTCGCCAAACATGCGGTGGTGAGAATGTAAGTAAAGACAACAAAAAAGAAATATTCTTCATCTGAATTTCATAGCAAATTCACCGGCGAACGAACTGAGGCTCTACGTGTTCCGGTGGACTGTCCCGCGTTCGAATATTTAGATTTGTTTGGATGTGAGCTCAGATTTGACGGGGTACAACAATCGAACCAATATTGGTTCAAATTCGGGCCACTTGTAAGTTATTATTTTGTGCTTTGATGAATACAACGTTTCATTGTTCAGGATAGAAATGGAGAGAACGTTGATGTCTTCATAGACTTCAGCCCATATATTAAAAAACAGAATAACCGCAGTGAGGAACAAGTCATGAAAAGGTATACTTTAGATATATTTTGCTAGAAAGTTCATAATTATCTTTTTTTTACAGACTCATCGCATGGAACTATGGAGAAAAAGAATTCGTGAAAAGCGAATACTCCGCGTTGGAGGAAATGGAAAAGCAGAAGATTGCTGAGACATTAAAAATCCGGGAAAGCTTCGACGAATTGTGGGCAGTTTTAGAAACGAACAAAGTGAACGGAGACTACCAATTGATAAAAAAGGAACTAAAGGAATCAAAACAAACTGATAAGAAAGCACCACAAACAACTTCTACCAAATAAACTTAATTTCTGAATATCAATTCTTTTCTATGTTTCCAATTGCACCAAGCTCCACTTGTACCTTATTTATATGCACATTTCATTCTGAGTTCGTTTCTAAAAGATCAATTATTCCTTTTAGAAACTTTGCAAATTTCATGTTTTCTTGTTCTCATTAAATTTTGAATATTTATTGAAGAACTTCGACGAAAAAGTTAACGAGTGGAGAAGTAGTCTGATTTCAGTTATTTACAAATGATATATTCATTACCGTTCAAAGAATCAACGGAAGAATACGCTTTGGTCTTATTCACCGGTCCTGTACATGAAAAATGAAAATAAAGAAAGAGTAGATTGGAATTCAATGAAAGCTGATGAGCAGCTGTAGATTAAATATGTGTCGAAGTTCTGAAATTGTTTTTGTTATTCTTTTGGTAGAAAAAAATCACTAACCTCCAGAACCATTTGTCTACTCCTCATTCTTCTTGTTTCCAACGACTTGTTCTCCCTCCTTCTCTTTCACCTCCTCTCCGTTTTCCTCTCCATCCTGTGATTCAACATCTCCCTCTGCTCCGGAATCGCTGATGTCTTCGTCGTTGAGCTCGGCAAGACGGGCCCAGTAATCATCATTTACTTCGTCGTTACGATCGAGAATCCACAAATCAGATACAAAGTCCTCAATCGAACCTCTCTGAGAAGATGGTTTGACCAATCCATCAACCACATCAATGTCGAACACTCCGTGTTGTTGTATGATGAAATCGACAATTCCTCCAACGAATTCTTCATCGGTACCAAAGTTTTCGTCAACGCTGGAGAAACTGTTATCCGTATAGACGCCTCTCTCGCTTCCAGGCGGAGAAGAGAACATGATCGATCCATCTGATGCAGAGTATCCCCGATCCGAGAAGATGAATTCGTCCCAGCGGGCACGAGCGTTTTCGATGCGAAGACGTTCGCGCATAATCTCCTGACCGTCTCGATAATTCATATTTCTTTCTGAGATCACCTGAAAATGAAGAATATGTCAATAACGACCAATAGGAAGGTGTTGTTCACTTAACACAAATAATAAAGAGAACACGGATCACATATTTTAGAAGTTTGGAATTTTGATTCAACGAATTTCCATAGAAAAACAGAGCAGCACTAATAGATCAATGACAAATAAATGAAACAAAATAAGTGAGATTCTCGAAATCTCGCCCTATTGAAAATTTAGGATGAAAAAACAAGTAAGGAGAACGATCATTGCAGAAACATCTTTCGGTTGAAAAAACATTGTATCTGAATCTGTATTGATTTCTGGAACATCTGGATGGCTGATGACTCATTCACGAATTTATTTTCTTTTAAAAAATGCCACGTCATAAGAAAGTTCGTTTTTCGAAAGATTCCTGTAAAAACCCGACTAATGGTGGAAGGAAAAAATAAAGATGCAAAATGAGGGATTAATGATTTTTGAGGCCCTATTGAATTGAAAATGTGAATAGGCGGTATATGTGTTTCGATTGTTTTTCACAAACTGTTTTGCTAGCTAAACAAAATTTTGAAATTTCTAAATAGATTTCAGATGATTCATAGAAACTATCACGCAAAATAAAGCTAGCAATAGAGCGCCGTTGTTGCAAGGAACATATGTTAATCATGTGATTCTGCAAAAACTATTCATTTCACAGTCGAAAAAATTGTCGATAGGGAAGCAGTGGATCAATTGGTATTTGTACAAAAATAATAGAACCTGAAGAATCTGCTCAATGTCAGATAATCTGATAAGGAAACCATAACGGACCCATTTGCTAGTTTAAACATACTAATTTAAACTAACAAAGATTGCGTTTTTAGCGCGAAAATTGGGCCTCTCAAGATAGTTCTCTCAAATTTTGAAATTTCCAGACATTCTCTCAAAAACTCCTTTTTATAGTTTTTGAATAAATATTTTTTGAAAAATGCAAAAAAATTGAAAGCAAAATATTCGAGAAAGTGTGTGAAATATAAAATTTAATGCAATTCTAAGTATGACACCACAAGTTTCATATATTGAAACGTCCTAGAAATTGAGAAAATCGTCTTTGAACGTCGCTGTTTTGCACTAAAACGCAATTTTTTGGTACTGAAACTCATGATGTATTCCAATTGTTTTTCACATACTGTTTTGCTAGCTAGTCAACATTTTGAAATTTTGTAAACAGATTCTCGGTGATTCATCGAAATCTTCACAAAAATAAGGCTATCGATGGAGCGCCGGACAAGTAGCATATGTTAATCATGTGATTCTGCAAGGACTATTTATTCACAGTGAAAAACTGTCAATCGGGAAGGTTTGGGCCATTTGATATTTATGATACAATATCCGAAAAATCTTTCAATAATTTTTCATTCTGATCAATTTAATTTTATAGTTACAATGCCAGTTCAAACTGCAAACTCTTCTACCACTAGATTCTGCCCAAACCTTTCGAATTCCGCCCGTTCCTTTCCATTCTCTAGCTCTACTTTCCCTTTCACTCATTTTCAAATTCAAAAAAGTTATACTTTTATAACAATCACGTCATCAATTAAATGCCGCCATTAACAACCGAGATGACAAACAAAGGCGAGCAAGTTTTGTTGCCACGCCCCTTATTGTAGCCACGCCCCTTAGTCTGACCGCTATCAGCCCTATAAAAGCCGTGACTGGAGTACAGAATTCATATCATTCGACAGTTCCTATCCCTCTAGCATTCCTATTTCAAACTGCTTCTCTCCGAGTAGAGTTCAGACCCTGGTGACCTACAGCAGTAGCAAGAGGTGACTAGAGTGCTGAACTCTCCTTGGTTTAGAGGCATCATATTTAAGCTATTTTCTCCTGGTGGTAATAAATTTTGGAAGTAGATATGAGGGAAAAAAAGACTGGGAACAGTGTGAAAACCACGCTTTTTATGTTTAGAGAAGTTAAAATTAGGCCGAAATAGATTTCCACTGGGATTGGATGAACTACGATCGGCCATATCAAATATGGGCCAAGAAAAATGAACTACGAAATGGGAAGATAGAAAAATCCTGAAATAAATCGAAAAATTACTCCGCTTTAAAAATCAAAGAGTAAAAAAGCTGGAATCGTTCTAAAGTATATTAAACATCACCCGAAAGAGGACTGAGAATACAAAAAAGCGTTTTTGAAAAAATAACACAAACACAATACGAACTTTACATAGTTTATTTCCTAGCGAAACAAAAAAAAATGCTAAGCAACGTTTCATTCCAGCTGAAACCGTATTTTTGTACAAAAAATATACCAAATAGATTTATTTTCGCGTTTTAGAACGAGAAATAAGAAGAAAAACATCAAGCTTTTATTCTAGATGAAGCAAACTTAGAAAAGAATTACAATAAGTGATCCACATTTCTCGATGTTCTGTCTGATTGTGAAGAGATAACTAAAAACTTCCACAAAATAAAACTTTTCATCTGAAAACTGGAAATTTGAGAGCAACCGAGTTTTCACAAGGAATCTGGAAAGGAATGATTGAATTCAACAAGATCCATCTCTTTAAGAAATAGGGAATTTTGTAGGAGGATAATTGAAAACCAAATATTCATGGGGATGACTGGAAACTAATCGTAGTATAATGCCGGAGGATCTTACTTTCACGTAACGGAAAATGCAAAAAATGTCAAATCTGTATAGTCATTTCACATTTTCGTTTATCCTTCTCCAAAAGTTCAAAATGATTTTGAACAGTTTTCTGAGTTGGTTCGCTCACGCGATCTTCCAGGTTAAAACTATTCGGGAATCCAGAATTTTTTTCGTATTTGAATCGATTTAACAACGGAACAGATTCTACCAAATTCAAATTTCCCAATGTTTGCCTACTTTTAAAATTGTCGGTAGGTTTTTCAATGATATCATCAAAGGCTCTGTTTAAAAGTGCAAGCCGGTAGATGAAAGAGAACGACGGAAAAGGGATGGGGGTAATAAAAGCAATTATCATGAGTCAAAAAAGGATAAGAAAGCCGCTTCGTGTGCACACATGAAACCAATTCAAATTTGGTCAATGGAACGAAGGGAAACGGGTTGGCTTGGGGAAAAAGGAAATCCGAGGGTTCGTGGAACTGAAAACGCAATATTATTGAGCAGAGGGCTCATTGAAAATACCGATAATCAGTCGTATAGTCTTTTTTTTTTTGAATTATTATATCAAATCTATGGAACATGGTTCAAAACCGGCAAGGATTGAAAAATGGGTGTCTGGTTGTTAGGGTTCTGCAATAAAATGAGAAAAATGAGAAAAATGAGGAACATTACAATTGTGGGGCTTGGCATTTCAAATTTTCATCTCACATGGATCTGACCCGAAGGAGCCAGGGTTAGCAAATGTTGAAAATCCTGGAAGAATTATCAGGTATTATTCTTATGTATATGGTAGTAATCAACCTTGCGTCAAAAATATATAAGAAAGTGTTTCTTTGGATCACAGGTAAAAATTTGGCATGTACCGTTAATTTTTCGAAGAATTTAAAGAGACTAGATTCTTTAAAAAAACTTCTTTTCGACCTAATATTCCCGATTTTTCCCCGATTTACGTATGTAGCTTCTTTTTCTACATTTCGCAATTTTCATGGAAAAAACAATGAAAAAATTTGACGAATCAAGAAAAATTGACAGCGCGTCGATTTTAGCGGAGCACGACCGCCAATGAGTCTTCAATAATTCAAAAATTGAGTTGAGAAAAATGCGAGAATTAATTTTCGAGTGAAAACACTGAAAATTTTGCAATTAGTTTCATTTTTTGCTGTAGTTATAGTGAGATGATCGAATACGTTCTATAGGACAAAACCATGCACTTTTTGTATATGTTCACCGGAAAATGTATTCCATTAGAAATAAACACTTATGAGTTCATGAAAGTTTATAACACTGACTTATATTTCATTACACTCCAAATTTTCGAATTTTACTTTGGTTGTCAAATCGCATTTTTCTTTGGTATTCTTGTAGATTCCATATTCTGAGTATTTTTTCAAAATAACATTTGTCAAGAAAGTTAATTTCAAAGAATGAGTAAGTGTTGCTTGGAGAAAAAAAGCTTGGACAAAAAAAGAACAAATTATGGATGTCTTTTACAATAAATAAAATGACACAAAATACAACATTTTCGGTTACCATCCATTCAAAAAATACAGTTTGGTTGCGTAAGGCAAGTGGAATCGATTATTAAAGGAAGAAAAAAAAGTTGAGATAATCGTTGATGAGGTGAAAATAAGGAATTTCAAATTGCACACGGGACAGAGATTCTAAGAAAACATTTTGATGAGAATTACATTATTGATTGGTTATAGAATTTTCGGTGACTTCACATATTTTGAGCTGGAGCTGCCATCATATTCTTATGTGATTGTACGGCGCCAAACGTGAACAGAAAACGGGCAGCAGCGGAAACATCCATTGGCGAAGACACCAAGTTTCGCATATCAACCCCAGCGGATGTAGTAGGAATGTTGAGAACTCTGGAAACAAATGGCGTACTGTATTTACTATTTAAAATTAGGTAACATACGGCGATGGAATTCCTTGACCGGTAGGAAGAGAGAAAACGTTTGCACGATGCATCTGGAGACAAGTGGCCGGGTCGTCTGTCTGAGCTTGTCGCTTAAACTTATTACGTCTGTTTTGGAACCAGATTTTCACTTGGGTCTCTGACAAATGTAATTTTTGTGCCAAACTCGACCGCTCCTGACTGCTCAAGTATCGTTTCACATCGAACATCATCTCCAACTGAGACACCTGGCTTCTGCTAAACACTGTTCGGGTTTTCTTCTTTCTCGCATGATTCGGATCACTGGAGTTTGCTTCATCGTCACTTCCACGGCCCGCTGAAACAGTAAAAAGTTCAATGCTACCTGAAATAGTCGAATTGGCTTACTGTCATCATCATCCTCTGCATCTGACTCCAATGGGCTGCCTCCAGTCGAATCCCGTGTCTCTCCATTCTGTCCCTCCAACTTCTCATCCTTCTCCTCCCCATTGTCTGATTGACCATTCATGTCTGTAACAACACCATGGAGGTCTAAGTAATTATTTTCATTTCTCGCCAGATTGTGAGACGTATTGCATTGCTATTCTTTTCAGTGACAGCACCCACAATTATAACACATCTTTCTTACACTACTCCCGTTAATTATGTTGATGGAGGGGGATTACCGCTACGCATGTCGGTCAAAACGGTACACTAAATATCTCTAAATGGACGTAATGGTCCTGTTTTGAAAAACAAAAACAAAACTTGTGCTTTGTCTCGTTAAGCAAATCTGAACGTCTCTTGTAGAGTTAATAACAAGAATTGTATAACTTTACGAATATTGACATAGCTAATAATGCGCGTTCAGGCGTGTTTGAAAATTTTGAAAACGCTCATTAAAATGGGCTATTTGTATCGTATAATATATTTTGTATGACAAACAAATTGTTAAAATGCGGCAGCTGATATCAACGTCACCAATGATGTATTCAACTAAAGATCTGAAGATCTACCAACTAATAGTCTAGACAAGTCATTCTCTGAAATTATTGGCGGTCACACCCCGTATCAAAACATTTGAGGACACGCGAGGCTGAGTATCTACGTATGTTCTCACGTTATTAACTTATAACGCTGATTGGTCACAAACAGTGCACGCGCATCATCCTTTCAAGAAAGACCGCTCGTGTGGTGTTACTCAACAAAAGGTAATTAGTCGAGTTCATCTTGATTTTTATCCTGAAGAAACGCACAACAGAAGAGAATACACACAACATCCGCCGACAAAAAATCGCCTCCTCTTTATGTCGTCTATCCCCCGTTGTTCAACTTGTTAATGAGTCCGGACTTGGCTAATTCGAGACCATACCATAACAAAGGGTTAAGAAGACGGTACAATAAGGAAGATTTCTCTAATAGTGCCGATCCGACCAGGAAATAAGAGAGTGGAACTTAGTTAGTGAACGGCCGGAATCTTTTCACACATTACTAATTACAAAGTGTTGGATTGCAAAGAAGTTATGTAATAAATACGCTGAAAACTGACCTCCGTTTGCGAAGTTTTTGAATTGCATCATCTGCGCGGCGGTCGCTTGCATGTTCATAAAGGGGAACATGTTGGCCATCATCTGATTTTGTGCGTTTCCAATATTCATGAACTGTTGTTGGAGTTGAAGGAAAGCCATTGGAATCATTTTGGGGTCAAAGTTCAGGTTGAATTGAGTCTGTTCATCTCCCACACTGTCTTCAGAAGATGCTGATGGGGAGGTTTGTGTGTTTCTGGAAAAAAAAAGAATACCGTAACCATGCACTTCACAAAATTCCACTTACAATTTACGATCTTCATCCAACAACTCATTAATGTTAAACTTCATTTTGTTCTCTGCACTTGGTTTTTGTTCATCCTCCTCGTCATCGAGCAACTCTTCAATTTTGGGAATTTGAGACATCTTCTCGAGACGCTCTTGAGTGCTCATCGTTGTCATATCGATAGGAAGATTCATAACTGAAGTCATCAAAATATAATGAGACAAACAAACAAATGAACGGAGGGACTAAATGAGAATTGCTAATGAGTTGACGCTCCGCCCACTTATTAAGGGGACACGGTAGGCGTTCGAGAAAAGATGAACGGGTGTTGGAAATGAAGAAAAATGGTAATGGGAGATAAAATAAAGAAATTGAAGCTGAGAAAGTGGTCAAAAAGATGGTTTTAAATGTAGAATCCCGAACCTCGCGGTTTTTTTCTGCAATCATGGTTTCTGCTAATGTGTTAAGTGATAAAGCAAAACAGAGATGTTTCTAGGCGATACGCCCCGGCGGCCAACTTGATGTCTAATTCGTTTAAGTGGATTACTACGTTTGACTAACACCATTAATCACAACAATTAACGCTTTTTTCTGTTTCTCATCTTCATCCGCTGATCTGACCATCAATTGTTTTGAAATCTATAAATGGACTGTTGCCTACATTTAGAACGCCTTCTAAATTCTCTTACAATCTGCACAATTAACATAAAATGCGAGCACTAAGTGAAATGCTGAAATCTGAGACAATTGTGGATCGGTGTTTCCTTATATGCGTGTCTCTCTGGAGAAAAGAGAGGTCAAGCAGCGACTTATCGAATTCAGGAACGCGCGCGTCAAGGTAATCGGAATAATGAGCTGCTCATTTGGGGTGCCTCCCCCATTTGTTCAATGAGCAACACTTGAGGAAACGAGATTCATGAGTTTTGGGTGGTAGAGTCAAACAGCAAGAGAAGCTGTTTGCTTTTGGAATACTGTAGGCGTGAGTTATCTAGAAAAAATAAGTAATCTAAAGGGGACTTGGTTTGTTTCGCAATGAACACTCTGATTTCTGAAAGCGGAAATCAGAAGACGTCAGTATCCTCAAGTCACATTTGAAGCCAATTGGAAACAATCCTGTCACATGGAGTACAGGTGCCATGACGATTCCAAAATGCACTCATATATTTTAAAAGTATATGCTACTCGAGAATTTGATTAAATTGTCTTCCAAGTGGAAAAAAGGAGGCGGAGTCTCTATGATTTATGACTCCAGAAAATGAAAGTTGTTTGTTTGAAAATAAAATAAAACACTTCTATTTGTAAAAGCTAAGAGAACGACAATAGAGCCAACCACCATTAATGAATGAACGAGAGATGGGTCGTCGGGCGACTCCACCCACTTCCTTGATATACGGTAATTCGAATCCTCTTTACCCACAACCTCTACCAAGAAACGAAGGGGTGGGATAACACGTCGCTCATTTGGTATCAAATAGAAAAATAATTCAACACAATCTCATTAAAACTGGTTCGTTTCGAGATGAAGACGTATTTGTATAGAAAAATATGGTTGGCAAAACATGCACACGTAATGAGAGAATGGTAATGGTTGGACGTTCACAGAAAAATGATGAGCTGATGATGAACAAGAATATAATGAAATTGGAAAATTAGAAAAAATTCTGTTTGATGTTATCCCTTACATTTTGTAATGGAAAAAATGAGAGGGTTCATCATCAACATGGATTTAATAACAAGACACTATGGAGAAAAGACTGGCAACATGTCTGACTGTAGGAGGAGGGTCCCATGATGTATTTCACACTCTCAACATGACATCTAAGGATAACGGTACCGGAAGTGTTTGTACAACAAATTTACCCATTAGCGCGCGCAATCTAGCCCCCATTGTTTTAGTACCTTTCGGATCACAGAGTCATATGATACAAAAACAGAGAGACAGATTGCGCAAACACTCTCGATGGTCCCTATCCATGGGAATTCACACTTCCGTAATGCAACAGACACCTAAGGATCTCAATGAGGAGAGGTGTCAAGGTGTGAGTAACTTGAATGAAGAGAAATTCAAAATGTTTCGATGAGAAGCTCCTCCCGACACAAAACCGTAAATCAATAAAAGTTTGGGTTTGCATCGTGAGGGCAGCCGTGGAATTTATGAGTTTTTGAATGAATGAAACTCAAAAAAGTTTCCGATAATTTGAATTTTCATGTTCGGCAAGCTTCCCAAGTTTCGCAATTCAGAAAAGAAAATCAAGAAGGATTTAGAAGCTTCAAGAAAATTTACTTCTCTAAAAATTCCGAAACGCAATGTTAATTGGTATCGAGGTTAGTGTAAAATTCAATCGAAATTTAATTTTCAAAAAAAATTAGATCATAAACCAAAAATTCTGAATTGCTGTATTGACTATAACCAGGCCTGCGGGCCTTGCCGGGCCAGAGTTTTTCAGAGACCGGCACGGGTTATCCAGATTCCATGAAAAGTTTGAAAATCCAGAGGTTAGCTTATCATTAAAAAGCTTATTGCTTATTTTAAGAAGGCTTATTAAAACCCAGACAGAAACGGGCCGGGCCCTGGTCAAGCCAATCCGGGCAGGGCCGAACCGGGTCTAGACATATCTGTAGTTTTCAACCAGCGTTTTGATCACGCTCATTTTGAAATCACCCATCAGAAGATGTACATCAACCCATCCAAATTTATTTAGTTTGCTAGGATGAGACTGACAAACTCTGAAATTAAAGCAAAAAGAAACACATTAATTCATACTTCAGCAGGTTGCTTTAAAGGTCAACAACACGAACATGAGTTGATTTCATTTAAGTTTGTTTTGAATAATTTGCACTATTAAGATGACATTAATACTGAAGCGATGATACACTTTGATGGAAAACAACAGTTTTCAGAAAACAAAAGTGATCAACTTTTCTTGGGACCACGAGTAATAGTTCATAAGTGTGAATGCTCTGCTCAAAAGGTTACCGATTAGCCGCCCGCTGAATTATTCACAGTCGGGGGTGTCAATGATGGTGTTGTCTGCCAAATGTTTTAGATACAATCTCTTAAAGAACAAAAACAAAATGTGGTAATGTTTCTTCGAGAAAGAGACACCTGTGGTCTGTCGGCATACTTCAGAAGCTATTTATAATTAAGCGTGCCTAATGGGTTAGATTCTGATGTGTCAATGTTTGAAGATTTATCTTCAAAAAAAAAAGGAATGCGAGTATTTGGTGTAGTCTTAAGTAATTCTGCTTCCGTGCAAAACTCCATCATCCAATAACTCCAATTTGCCATTAAAACATGTTTTTCCAATGTTTTCATAAACTCATTTGACTGCTTTCTTAGTGTGTCAAAAGGCGTCATCTCAGCAGCTCAATTACTTAAAAAGGGTCCGGTGTTATTGGAATGAGATGGTGCGTGGTAGTGTGGCATGATGCGCATACTGGATAAACGCGTCAAATTAGCAATATGGTTAACAATAATGGACTAAGTAAGAGACGTTTCCCTCCTTTCCTCAAACATCTCATTTTCGTTGATGAGCCTCCTCATTGAACAAAAACGGAGAAAAACGACGGGGGAAAAATGATTCGGTGGCAACACTGCCATTTTTGGCAACACCTGGGTGCTAATCCACAGCAACCGGAAAAAAGGGGCGAGAGTGGGATGCAATAACATACCTTTTAGGATTAACGGGACAGTGTGCAATTATGAGATATTGTTAAGATTGACGTTACGAAGAATCTGAAACTCTCCTTATGGTGATTAGTCACTCAAAAACGACATTTTGAATCGCTATTAGATAACTTAATGGTTTCTGAGGATTAAAACATTCTTGGGAGTGAGAGAGAAATGCAAAGGTTGGGTCAAAAAGGCAGCTATGTTAAAATTGGCGAGAAGAAGAAGACCGGGAAAGAAATCAATTTTCAAGCTGTACCGGAAATTGTATGCTTTGCGATCGGGTAGGGACCAAAATTAGCATAAAAAGATTTGAAAATCGTTTTCTGTTAAATTTTCTAAGTCGAACTGCTTTGTTCGATATTCAAAGGGTCGCACACAAAAATTTGGAATTTCTGAATTATAGAATTTTGAAAATCCATAAAAAATTATTTAACAAATAACGCGAGTAATATGGAATCGGTAGTATAATGAATTCGAATAGGGGTTTTTTTTAATCTGACTGGAAAAATATGTTTTTTATGAAACAAGGAAACCTCAACACAGTGTAAACCCAGATCTGAAAATTTCCGGATTTGTTAAAAATAGCCTAGCTAGACACTTCTAACAGTTTTATAGTCCGTTCACCAATTTGAGCAGAGCTAAATCAGTTTCGGTATCAAAAATCCTGTTTTCAGTGCAAAAAGAGAAAAGATTTTAACGACAATTCAAGGCAGATTTTGATGAAAAAAGTCGATTAAACTAAATTAACTCGAAAGTCTAGGTTTACAAGGTGTTCAGGTTTTCTTGTGAATATAACATTAAGTATACGACGTCGAAATGTTACCCCACTTTATTTTTCTAATAAAATTGTTATCCACCGTTTTAATGTTAATTGACGGTTCCCTCTCAGTTCTTGGTGTCTGAATTTTATCTTTTTTCTCCTTTTGGTCCCGGAAGTCCTTGATCTTTATTCAGAAATCATGAAAACTCCGACTCCCGCATTTTAGATGAAATCATTCGATTCAAAATTCCTGGTAATATCCCTTCCGTGAGAAAAATTATCCGAAAAATGGTTCTCTCACGATGGGCCCCGCGAACTTCATCATATTTTTTATTTCTATTGAAGCACTTCGGTTCATTTCCTTCTCTCTTTCTCTTGAAAACACGAGTCGATCCTTTAGCTTTTGAGATCACATATCATCAATTTCCACACACGGGGTGTACGTCATAAAAACACTTATTGAAATATGCGTCCTATACATTATTTATTCGAAAAGATCAGAAAAGTGACTATGTCAGCAGAAAACGGTTTTCAAGGAATGGTGATAGTCAAAGAATCAAGAATCATATGATATGTTATCACAAGACAAAAAAAATTTATTCTCAAACTAAGGTGTCGTTGACACTGAACTCAATCAATTCATCCGGATCGGCAGCAACTTTACTGAAAAAACAAAATTTTGTGTATTGAAATTTTCCCATTAGATGATTACCTAATTTCCGGACTAGAAACTTCTTGCAGTTGCACATCAGGAGTAGGCGTTCTCGTTTGCCCGTTTACCCGATAGCTCAAATTTTCTGAGCATGAGTTCAGCTCTCTTTCTTTGAGGCCACTATTCCCATTCTTCATTCGCCCATTTGAATTTTTCGCCTCATTCAACATCTTTTGCTTGTAAACCGACGTTTGATTGATGATTCTAAAACAATGGCGAAACATTTTGAAAACTAAGAAATCGCATTGCTAACCTGTCACTTTTGCGACGATCACCGAAATACGTTTTTATAACCAATTGACGGAAACTTGGGTTGAGCCAGGCGTAGAGTACAGGGTTTACGACGATATTTGACATCGCGATGCTAGAAAAAAGATTTTTGGTGTTTCAAAAAATCAAAATAAAAACCTGTGAGTGAACAGATTGAGCAAGTAACTGATGTCGTAGTCATCTCTGCCAAATAAACGGAAAAATGATTGAGTTTCATCATATTCAATGATTAATGAAACCACATTGTGTGGAAGCCAAGTGATGCCAAACCACACAACCATAGTCACAAGAATCGATGTCGTTCTGGAAATGAATTTCTGTTTAGTTTTTAAAATGATGTGTTGCAATTGAATACCTTCTATTTTGAAGTACAACCCTCTGTTTTTCTTTCTCCTGCTTGTCCAAAAACTCGTTGAGCTGGAAGATAAACATATAACTTCTCGTATTTTTTTTGTCTAGTACCTCATTTTCATACTGCTCAAGTCCATGCGATGGAAATGCGCAAGAACTCTCCAACGCACTTGTCCGCTCCACCATTTTACGTATCTTTGTCTGGGCCCGTTTGCTAAGCACGGAGAAAATATTAGAATAGCAGAAGGCCATGACAGCAAATGGTAGCACAAACTGAGCTAGCATAACAATCATTGTGTAGGCTCGTCTAGACTTTGCGGATTCCCACTTCTCAGTGCAAAAGTAACCACATATATGTTCTTCCTAAACTTTATTGGTAGATAAAAAATGACTTATCAAGCCTACCGTATACTCCATCATCTGCATGTTGAAAGCATATGGGAGTGTAACAACGAAGGAAAGTATCCAGAGAAGGATAGTGGTTAAAAATGCTCCACGTTGAGATAATGGAGTTGTATGAGGTCTTACAACAAGGATATACCTGTCGAGAGCAATTGCTCCCAGACTGAAAGTGCAGACGAATATACTGATTCCTGAAAATATTGAAAAATAACCTCTATTCAAAGTTCTTATGGGATAAACCTTGAATACATGGAATCAAATGGCACAGCAGATTCCCGAAATACCAATTCTTATAGACATTTGTGATTGGAGTGATTGGTAGTGATAAGATGCACATCATAATATCACTAGCTGCCAAATTGAGAATGAAGATGTTTTGGACGCTCTAAAATTCGTTTTGTACTCAATTTTTGAACTTGACATATCCACCCCCAGTTCTCAATAAAATGTTTCGAAGTTTTTTCACGCACTGGACTCATACCGGAAGTGACCTTTTTAACAAAAGTGAGTTTCTTCAGTTGCCTTGCTTGCGTACGTCATTTTTGAAATAAGAAACTAGACACGTCTCTGGGTACTCCTACGTATTTTTTCTTGTTAGCTACCCGTTCAAATAGTTTATTCAATTTTGGTAACAGAAAACCAAAAACGCGCCAAATTTAGCGCTTTGGGGTTCAAACTTTTTTTGGGAACTCACCAACAAAGCTTTGTAACTACAAGTCACATAAATTAGGGTCACATTTCCGAATAGACCCAAAAAGAAAAGAAATATGTAGACACAAAGAAACGGGACGATTGCATAGGTGCTCTGTGATGGATCCGGGTAGGCCTTCCAATAAACTTGGCAATCGGTAATGTTTCCATCTACCATCTGGCCTAGGAATGTGTTCTGGAAAATTAGTAGTGTTAATTTCAAATATCAAGAACGAGAGGTTTTGTGGGAAGAACTAGTAGCAAGATTAAAAACTAAGAATGAAGAATGAAGTCGCAAAATCCGAGATTATCTTCTTATCAAAAACGATAATTCAATTTTACAATCAGCTTATTTCAAGCTATTCTCTTAAACTAGGTCTTCCGGGATCAGCAGATGGAACAAAAACAAAGAAAAAAGAATAAGAGCAATAAATTAAGAAGTGAAGATTGACAATAGTGATGAAGAAAAACACAAGAAACGAAAAGAGCAGTCAAAATTCATAGTGGGCGAAATTCTGAAAACAAACAAGGACAAGTTGGGACAAAAGAAGAAGGGGAAGTTGAAGTGCCTCCTAGAACTGCCTAAGGAATTCTGATTAGAATTTAAAAAGGAAAAGAATTGGAACAAAAATTCGGGTTTGTTTGTTTATTTTGATCTATAAACCTTGAAAATAGATTTACATCTTTTGTTGTTTTTGAACTCTACCTTCCCGGTCAAGCTTTCTATGGATTTCAAATAATAGTGAGCAAAACATCAGATAAGATGACCCTGACCAAATGTTCGTCACCTCTCCAAAAAACGTGACGTCCTTCGCAGATGACCAAGGTTGGACCTACGTGTTAAGAATTCAATTTCTTAGAAACCTAGAAATAAGGAAATAAATAGTGTCTACTGAAATTTGTAAAATTGGAAAATGAAGAAAAAACACACACGAATGATGCTAAAAAGAGCTAGTTTCGGAGTATGCTTGTGATGTGGAAAATACTGGTTGACATGTTCCCGTTAATGAAAAAAAAAACGAGAGAGTCCCAAAAATCGGGTGTTGATACTGAGTAAGATCTAGGGAGAATAGGGTGGAGAGAAAAACTGATACATCCAGTTCAATTATTTTCGGATTCTGCTTGCGTCGTTAGTTTGTGCCCTTCAAAAAGGTGTAGGTCAGATTTGGTGAGGGCAAAAACAGGAAATTGGATTTTTGAAAAAGAGCCTGGGTGTGATCATACGTGGGCTGGGATTATTTAGGTGAGATTTTACTATATTGGGAAATCTAAACTCAAATGGAAGTCTCAACAGATTAAAAAAAATAATTATAAGATTATCGAAAAGTGTCTACATGGTAATACAGCTTTGTATGGATTTGGACAAAGACCTAAAGTACCGATCAATAAGGTATACAAATACTGTATTTTTCAGTAAATTTCCAGTCATTTTGACTATTTTCAGGAGTCTGGAGATTGGCTGCCAAGTTTCTAATAGTTTGGAAATTTCTGGAGAATGTAAAACATATCCAGATTAAAAACTTTGCATTCACAGAATTTGTTGAAAAATCTCAGGTTTTCAGCTATTTGCCGATTTCTGAAAGACACCCGTTTTGGTCCGTTTTTTTTCAGAAATTGGCAAACACCTGAAAAACTAGGAATTTTGGAAAAAGTTTTTAATCTAGGTTTGTTTCACACTCTCCAACATTTTCCAAGCAATCGGAACCTTGACACCAAGCTCCAGATACCGGAAAATAGTCGAAACAACCGAAATTCAACTGCAAAATACGTTTTTGTATACCAAACCGTGTTTTACATATTTTCTAAATAACTCAATTAAAGACTAATCAAAAATATTAACATTTGTCATCAATAGGTCGATTTGAGCTTTTGGGTTTTTAAGTTAAAAGCGATTTTTTACTATTGGTAACGAGAAGTGGTTTTATTTCAATATTCTAGTACTAGTTCCCAACTTATTACATAATTTAAAATCACGTCTCTGAATTGGAAAAAAAAACTTAATGTTCAAGACTACACTGTTTTCTGAAAAGCTCTAGTTTCAAACCTAGCCCATCTCCTCCCCCTTAAATTTTCATAGAACGTAGATCAAAATTTTTATTCCCATGAACAAGAATATAATAAATTTCACAACCTAGCAAAAGGTACATGTACCACCCAGTTTTCCGGTCAAACGTCCAGGATCGCATGTCTTGGAGCATTGAAATTTTATATATGTATACATGAGTCCGCCCCAAGAAAAAGTTCAAAGACGCGAAACTGGCTTTTTTGAGTACTTTAAAATTTGAAACATACATTTTTGAAATGGGAATGACTAACTGGTATTTGTCAGGGGAATAATAAGGAACACGAAAAGAAATGTAATGTTCAAAACTGGACGACGTGATATACATCAGTCACGAGAACACAGTAAGGCTTCCCACGCTATTTGAAATAATATTTTACGTCAAGTATGAGTAAAATCCATAACTTTAGAACATATTCTGTCTGGAATAATATTGAAATCTGAGAACAAATTTGTGAAATAATCAAGGAACAAAATGAAAGAAATACATGTTGCTACTGGTGGCGCTCCGTGACCAACTCCATATAATCCAATTAGAAGTCATCAAAAGAGAAAAAAGTGTCATTTATACTTATCATTTCTCAAGAAGCGATTTATCAAGTGTTCAGACACCAGTCTATATGTTTCATACTCCCACTAAAGTTTTCAGAGTCTCGTGCCATATTATAAATTAGACGGGCTGGACCAAGAGTACTTAAAGATGATTAGTAAAATTGGGGCGGAATAAAAAAGAAAATTATTCATTTTCAGTTTTGAGTGATTAATAGTCTCAATCTTTTGTGTTTCATTGAGCTTTTCGTGGGAATGGGTTGAACAAGAAAAAATTAGTTCCAGTCCAGTTTTCGAAAAGATTTGATCCAAGTCAAAGCATGAATGATTCATTTTGCATTCAGCTCGGAGAAAAAAAACAGAGAGAACAAAGACTTTTTTATTTATTAAAAATTCGTGCAAAATTCCTCAAAGGCACAGGAAATCTTAACACTACTGGTGGCTTATTTATAATCTTCTAATTTTCTCGGTCTTGTTTTTCTTCTTTTTTTCACACCCCTGTTTTTTTTCCGTTAAGATGTTTTTGCTCCTATTTCATGTTATACAGATTAGCTTTTTGTTAGGGGTTAGGTCAAAAATGGATATTTACCAAATATTGGAAAAACTCAATCACAGCAAAAGTTCCATATGAAAGGGTCGCATGTCCTACCGAAAAAAATACACCAAATCTAAAGAGACTTCAATCCTTTGAAGTTCTCTAAAAATTGCACTCTTTTTTCAATTGAAAACTTTTGATCAGCAATAGCGGAATAGATAGAAAACGCGCTGGTGTCTACCAAAATGCAAAAACGTTGCTCATGGACGATGGATCGGCTCGAGTGGGCATGAAAGGATATGTCAAAATGTTTGAATTACAACGAAATAACGAACTGACATCTCACAATCCCAGGGACAAACTGTGTTGGCCTCTACGCCTCCATTCATTTCTCATATTTAAAGAACCACAAAGAAAAAAACTATTTTTGAATTGTTCCGAACGCACACACACACTGGCACTTGATTGGTGGGGGTTCCAGTTGGTGGTTCCGGATGAGCGAGTACTCTTCTTGATTTGGTCTTGTTGTTTTTTGTTCCCCATTTTTGATTTCAACTCAACAATCAAGAATAAGAGTCAGCAACAGGAAAGAGAAATTTAATGGAAGTGGGAGAAAATATGAACAAGAAAAGAAATACGAGATTGGAACATGTTTTTGGTTACTTGATTTTTCGGTTTTCGAGCCTAGGTAGCCTTTGTTCTTCTCAAGATTATTTCCCTATTATTTTTCTACTCGAATCTCAAAGAGAAAACGTGTAAAACGTTTTTTTTTGAGACGAGATGAAAACGGAGAAGAAGAAGAAGTCCTTTTCGGTAAGGTGACGTCTCCAAAACGTGAGTAAAACAAACATCATATTACCATATATCGAGAAATAAGAAAGTATGGAAAAGTTGAGTGAGTTTGAGAAAAAAGAGTCAATAAGTTGAACACGGTCAGAAAATTGCTTTGCTTATAAAAGCTTATAAAAGTTAGACGGTTGTAAACGTCAGAAATGGCTGTAAAGGCCCATTGCAATTTTCCAATCGGAGTCGATAATAATTCCTTCTGGGAAATCAAAGAAAAAAAAGAACTAACTCGCATTTCAAAATTTTAGAAGAAAGTTCTAGAGGATGTTTCTTGCAACCCTGTCTGATTAAGAGGCTAGGATTTCGGGAACCTAGAACTCTTTCAGAATTTCAAGAAAAATCCTTCTTACTACGTTTTTTTTCGCATCCTGAGTTTCCTTCTTTACCAATTTAAACGAAATTGAATTTGGAACCAAGAAATGTGTGGGAGAGAGCAGTTTGGAAGAAACCTAAACCCCTACGGCTGTGAGAACGTGTGAAACAAGTGACAAACATCCGGTTACATTCTATATTCCGGAAGGCGTCAATGAAATAGAACACAAAAAAAGCGTAAGAAGCAAAAAGAGAGAAAGAAGAAGGTCATCAATGTATCGGGAGGACAATCGACGATCTTGGGTGAGCCAATGATCAGAATATGGAATGACCGAGGGAAAAAAGCTATGCATTCAAAAGAAAAAAAAAACTTTCGGGGCCTTTTCAATTCGTCTGTACCACTCAGTTTCGAATGTCCATCCCTCTGTCTCAAGTTCTATTTCTTTTCAATGGGACTCAACAAGTGATTTTTGAGAAGGCGGAGGCTCTCCGTCGGAGAGTTAAGACGGTATTCACTTATTATCTCTCTTGGAAATGTGTACGTGGGAAAAAATTGGAAAAGGGGATTTGGAGGGTGTATCAGGAGAATTTGGAAAGTATTCCCCGAATTCTGAAAGGATCTTGCTCGCACTATATTGTTTTGAACGAACGACGGCAGCAGAAGAGGATAAGTTTTTTTCTTCCGTGAAATCCCAAAAAAATTGAAATCCTAGAAAAAGGGATTACGTTATTTTTGGGAACAGAATTATATTTTGAAGTAGATCAAAAGTATGTCTGATGACGGCGCGTGTACAGGGAAAACTTGAAAATTTGTTTGTATGGTTTTTGCGGGGACTACCCATACTACTTTGGTCATTTTCAAGTGCGAAGAAAGGTCAAAATGTAACTAGGTTGGTGTCAGATCAGAGTATAAAGAATTGCTATGAACCTTTTTGAATGTTTCCTTATCTTATCAATCCAACATCATCTTATCAAAATGACTCACAGAAACTTCTTCCTCATTTCTTCCTCATTTCATTTCTAAAAATGGATTTCCACAACCTAGACTAGTTTTCCTCTCTTGAATATCACAGTATCTAAAAAAAATCAAAACGCGACTGAGATGATCATGAATTTTTCAAAGTTTTGCCTTCGAACATTTTTGAGTAGTATGATGTCGGCGAAAGAGAAAGGAATATGCATGTTTTTCAAGGAATACTGCAAACGAAAAAAAGGCAAAAGATTGCTATAAACATGAGCTAGTTTCTCTGAAAATGAGACGATCTGAATGGGTCCTAGGAGAGAATACGAGCCGTTTTTCAACACATGTAAAACGAGAAAGATGCTCATTTGCAAGTGGGTGGAGAGTTGTATGGGCAACATAACTATAAAACAATACAATAACATGGATTCTCTCCCTGCTACTTCATCAGAACCGACCAATTTGTATATGTCATGCAGTCATCATCTGTCGAGAGTCGGGAGAAAAACTTTCATTTTGGGATAGAAAGGATACATCAAACTGGAAGACGGGAGAAAGAAGAAAATTTTTTCTGTGGCGGCGTAGGACTTATTTAATTATTCATATTATGTGCTACAACTACACTTTTCTCGGTGAATGAAATTGGGATAGATGCTCTGGCTCGTCGTCCAGTTTCCACCAGATAACACTCTCCCGAGAAGCCGATCGCTTTGACTATCTCACCGGCACGCAGTATGACTCCACTTGACGGGTCTGGAATATAGAGGACGGATTAGGGGGAAGTGGGTGGAGTTTATTTTTAATTGAACTTTGATTAAATTTGGTTCGATTCGAGCAAAAATCAAAGGTCAAATTGCAAATTGGTAGCTTAGAAAAAAAAAAGGAATTAATTGAAGGTACCTTGAAAATCAATGACGACACTCCTTCGTTGTGGGAAATAATGTTTCCTGCCTTCTCGGATAGCATATTGTCTTTGGAATGTTGCTCCCGATGTTCCACTAGGTGATCTATCACAAATTGAGTTGACTCTGAAGGTAAATTATTGTATACAAAGGAATCCAATGGCAACTGTTTACATTTTTCTTATCTCTTATGAAAACCATCATTCCGTATACGCTCTGATAGAGTGAAACCCAAACCATCAAATTCGAACCTATTTATCTGATCCCTCGTGAAAAATATCACAGATTGGTCAACTGACAGAATGTTAATCATAATAACGAAAACAACATGCAAGTTAACCATGTTTCAATTTCTTTCGCAGTAATAGAGACTAATAGGCCAAAAGCTGTCGGTTTGGGTGTCATTCAATCAGAGTGCTCAAGGTAAATTTAAAGTGAAGAATATAAAGGTGGGGCTCTATTAGAACAATGTGTACTAAAACTAAAACAAATCTCGAATTCAAGCTTTTGAGAATTCTAGAACAAATCATGTGAAATCTTTGTTTTAAAAAATTCCCGCTTTAAAAATAAATTAAGACTTACCTGTTTGACAAAATACAGGAACTAGCCATGACACTTCTATATAAGTTCAACTGATAGCCCAACCCATTTTCATGCACTCTTGCATACTCCAGTGCGTCGTTCGACTGAAAACGATATTATTCAAAGAAAAAACTTCAGAATCGTTACGCACTTTTAAACAAATAATTTGTTGACAACTTGTTTCGGATATCTCTTTCTTGAACTTCTTTATTGACTCCATAACGTTCTGAATCACAGTTTTGCCATTGTTAGGCCAATTGATTGCACTTGGTAGATAGTTCTCGTCAATGATCATTGATTCAATGTCATGTGCAAAAAGATTCACAGCAAATGGAAAGGAGCATGTTCGGAAGTCGAACATATTAACCTGGAAGAATAAATTCTGAGATATTGTGACAATGCAATCATACCAATTCTCTAGAAACACAATTTGTGTTCCTTTCGATCATCAACCGCAAGTCATAGTGAATTTCAAAAGCATCGGTACAGTGTTTGATCATTTTTGGAGTTTTGCTGCAAAACCGAAATTTTAGTATCTACTGAACAGCGCATGTTTAACTTATCACTCCAATTGTCATTCGATCTTGTGGACAACTCCACATTTTTGAGCAACTCGTGAACCATATCTGAGTCTGTGCACTGGACTATATCATTCGTGGCATTCACTATCAGTTCGTTCAGCGAGTTTTGAGTTGATCGAACATATCCGGGAATATCGATAATGTGAACAGTATGATTGCTCTCGTTGATGGTCCCAACACTGATTCCAGAGTCGGTCACAACCGATGTGCGATCGTAGGAATCCGGAATAATGTCGAGAAGTAAATTTATTTTGTCAATGATGTATTTGACCATTCGAGAGTACAACGCGGTTACAAGACTATCACGCATCAGTCGGCTCTGAGGAAAAATGATATTTATTTTTTTTGCTTGATTTTGGATTAACATACATCAATCAAAGTGTCGGATACCATGAATCTATACATTGTCAATGCCGATACACCAAGTAAGCTAGATGCGTCTTCGAGATCTGGAATGTGCTTTATAGGACACAGAAGCTGGCCGCAAGCTTACCAGCAATGTTATCGATCTCCGAAGCTGTGCTTTCAGTTTTGAAATTGATATTGTTGAGTAGAATACAAGCGGATATCATCTGAACTCAGTATTTTGTTTTTAGCGAATTTTCAGAACAGGCACTCACTTTCAAAACGTCTGCGACATCAACCCCAATTGATCCTAACGCAATCCTGATCTCATCAAAACTTCCATAGTTATAACAGATTTCTCGTAATCGAAATCCAGAGATTTTGTATTTCTCTTTGTCTGCTTCAGTCAAATCATTGGCAACTACTGCGAAAATGTTTGCACGACAGCCACGACTCATAGATTCTATGGGAAAATGAGAAAGATGTATCCGGTTAAGACGGTTCTCCTTAGTTTGGAAAACATAATGAAGTGCCGCTTTTGAACATTGGTTGTTGTAAGGATTGTTGGCTGTCAAAAAGGGTCGGAGAATGATTAGAGAGGTTTTGAATAGTTGACTGAGTTGGCCATGGCTATCGAGTCGCTTCACAATATCCATGCATATTAGCTCAGCAACATGCGACTTTCCGGATCCGGATACTCCTCTGAATTGTATTTTGAAGATTGGAAAATCTTCTGGAATATGAAAATACCTCAAAAATAAAGTGGAACTTTTGGATTCGAATAATGACGAAGTGATTGTCGGAATTACAGAATAGAAATTACACCTTGGTGATGACACTGTGTTGAATGGATTTACAAAAAACAATTGACCTCCTCTTGAGAACTGAAAATTCGATTTTTGTGATATTAATGTTATTTTATTTACTAACCCAACATTGCCCTTGTGTAAACCTCTTATTTATAGCGTCCACAAACTCTCGGTGATTGCACATTGATAGAAACGCTACTGATGATGACATGAAGGAAGATGTTTGTGCTGAAAATGAAATGTTTCGTTTCGAAATAGTCCAGAAAAACTACACACTTTTATGTATCTCACTTTTAAATTTGTGACTTGTATTGAATCTACCCAGTGTTGTGGTTTGCAATTGGTCAACAGGTTTTCTAAGATGATCCTGGAATGTTCGTAATGGTTTCGGTGGAGGTACAGGAGGTCCTTGTTGTCGGTTTATTCCAATTGAGAGACTTTCTGTGAATCAGATTTATTAAACATCAGAGTGTAGGATATAATCAAACCTGTTCGTTTTACTTTCCCAATTCTCGCGTTAAGTTCTCTGGTAACCTCATCTACTTTTGAGAAAGTTTCTCGTCTTCTCAGGTTTGTTAAGAATCCACTATTTGAGGATGATGGCAGCACCATCGATAACCTGAATATAATAACCGTAAAACATGTATTAAAAATACCGGCATTTTGTAATAGTTCAGATGTGGTCTTTTCTATTAACTTTTTGAGCGAGACAAAAGTGTTTTCGAAATCGTGGAATTCCCATACTATTTTTCACTGAAAAGGTATAGAAATTTTCAACTAAACAACATTTTTTGAAAAGCTCTATTTTTCCAAGCGCCTTTGGACGTGCCCTCCTAATACAGGTTTTACAAAATATAGGATAGTGTTTTTGGTATTAAATAATACCTTTTGTTTGGCTCCTCGCATAGTGAATGAGTCAAATGCGACGTGGACATTGAAAGTGGCTTGTTCAATCTGGACAGATTGGACCCCGTACGTAAAGCTGCTGAAATTTGATTTTTTTTCTCATATTCATAATATAATCCTAAGTACCTATTGGATGCTCAGGCTGAGGTATCGGTGTATGTGCACAAGATTCTTGAGACCCCGTTGAAAACAACGATGTTGACAGACGAGAGTCTATTGAGTTGTCTCTGAAATAAATATAATAAGGTTTTCGAGTTCGGCTAGCTGAAAAAACCTCGATAACATTTTTTTCGAGCTCTTTTCCTGTTCGTCGTGTTCTTCCTGGTCGGCGAGTGCTGACTCAAGACGAGCTTTGACCATTTCAAGTTGTTGAGATAGCTGAGAAAGAAAACTTAATTTCGAGACAAAAATAATTGAAAATTACAATTTCAATATCTGATCTCAACCGGTTCACATCAACAGATTTTGCTGGATTTCTGAGCATTGTAGACGATTTGTTATGAGGCGGAGGTGGTGGTGGATCCATGGGTCTTTGGCGGGGCAAAGTGGTACTCGACCACATTTTTCATTGGAAAAAATTAGATTCGTGAGACAAAAAAATAGATTATAGTTTAATTAGAAAATTGGGAAAAGAAAATGCAGAATCTTGTTTTGTGAATCAAAAAGAGACAATATCAATAAGCAAACAGTGTGAGGCGAAAGAAATCGAGACCGGCGATTTGACAGTTCTGGTGACAGCTCTCCATGCTCTCCGCCAGCTATTTTCTAATGGACATTCGATCGTAAGCATGGGTGGCATTGAAACTTGGAAGCATTGATCTACGGAGATGGAAGCCAAGATGAGGGATTCAAGTTGGGGATCTGCAAATTACCGAATTGTTTTCTTTTGAAATGCTGCGACACCCAGTACCATCATGCTCATAATATTTCGAATGAATTGAACAAAAGTGCTTTATAATAAGTGAGAAAAATAATGATTTTGAAATACTGTAAAACTGAAACTGTGAAACCTAAATTAGAAAAAACACAAACACCCATCTTCAAGCTCAATGCAATTGTTCTCTGTGAAATATGTGGATTAAAATTGACGAAAAAATACAAAAGATAGGATGGGTAATTAGACCATCAATCAGGTGCAGGGGAGTGAAGGGGCCGAATAGCCTGAAACGGGGTGCCTTCACTCGCTACCGCGGCGGGAGTCGTACTCAAGACCGTCTGTTTGGTAGATGGGAGGCTATCCACTCAACCAACCCTGCACACTTGTTTTGGTGTGTGGTGGTAATTATAAACGTTCGGCCGTTGAGAGGGTGAAGAGGTCACCATTCACCAAAACGTTTCCCAGGAGGTAAGTAGTCGTATAATAACATTTCGGACGAAAAAAAAAACTGTCAAACGCAACTGTTTGGTTGTACAAGTTTCAATCGTTTCTTGCTGCTTCGGGAAATTTTAATGTAAAATAATTCCAAACGGTGTCGGATAAAATAAAGATAATGACAATTGTTATCAATGAGTTTCTGTTAACACCCCACAAAATGGTGAACTTTTTTTTCAAAACTGGTTTTTCTTCAAATGAATATAAACTAAACTTCATTGCTATAAAATACTGTTTATTTGTACATGCTCAATTCAAATCGAATCATCCAACATCAAGAAATCCTATTAGTTTTTTTTCTTCGTGTTCCACTTTCATTCAGTGATGACAATTCCTTGACCAAAAAACAACAACATCAACGTCTTCAAAATCCCGAATTTCGAAATTGAAGCTACTTACCCTCAACCACCATCAGACTCAACTCAACTCCCATCTCCACCAATCATTCCCTACTTTCAAATACAACGTTTTGTCTTTCTTACTCAATCCTTTTGGGTATTGGCTGCGTTTCGCAACGGTTACATTCCACTGATACCTCGTGTTTTTTTTTGAAATGTCCTCCCAAAAAGTTTTGAAATCCAAAAAAGAAAACTTGTATTTTATTTCGTTAAATAACTCACACTCCTGACTCACCTGTTCAAATTTAGTTTTCTAATTTGAGTCACTATGTCATCTGACCTTCTATTTTTCGTAACTATTTTTTCCTCACTGTCTTGGTTCATGACAACGGTTTGCGGTCTCCACTTTTTTACACCTTCGCGCCTCATTTTTTTGGTATTGTAAACCTGTTCTCAATTGGCCCTTTTAATCGAATCTTGAGTTGTTTCTATCAAAATTCTAGCGAAGTTTTGTTTCAGTGTTTTACATTTTTGCCTAGCGGACGTGTAATTTGGTTAGAAGAGAAAAAATGACGTCGCTCACTACTGATCGTAAGTTTTTTTTTGTTTTTTGAAAATATCCTAGATTTGATCCTAAATCTGATCTTTTAGTGTCTAAAAATGGAATCATTGTTTTATATTTTCTTTCAAAAGTTTGCAAACAAGAAAAAACTCTAGTGCTAACATAACCTTCTCTTCTTTGCTCTTTTCAAGGATTACTGAGCTGCACATTTGCAGATAATAGGCTACCATATTTCATACAAAGTATTTTTGCTTCATATGTTTTTTCCTTTTCACCCCCAAGCAATCTTTTGCCTGATGAGAAAAAATGCATAGAGAGAACGCAAGAATGCACTAATTCATCATTTCTTGATGGGAAAAATGGGAGGAAAGCGTGAGGACAGCAAATTTTTGTTTCGCCAACAGCTGTTGTCGCAAATTTTTTTTTCTTCCGGGCGTCATCCTGTTTCTTTTCTCTCTTCAGGGTCTTGTCAAGCTTTTTGTTGAATGTCAGCAAGGCGTTAGTATTCATGAAACAACACTGCAAAACATTTTGATAATGTCAACGGGAAGCAAATAAATGACACTTCATGTGTATATGATCCATAGGAAGGAGCGATGACAGTGAAAGAGTCATAGCTGTACAAAACAGGAGCACCGGGAGAACCATTTGGCGTTCAGCTGAAGAACTGTATGTACAGTATACCCATAAATCAAAGGTTTTTGTTGATTTCGGGTTATTTGATTTCGCGAAAATTTTTCGACTTTTAAGTTTTTATAAATTAGTTTCCGATTTGGTGTTTTTCGGGCTCAAAAATTTTCAGTTTTTTGCATATTCAAGGCACAAGTTGAAAAAAAAACAGCTCAAATCTTACAAATCACCTAATGAGAGTATAGCTTTCAAAAACTGTTTGTCATGGTTGAAAATAAATTGATACTTTCAAAAAAGGCGTTGTAGGTGGAATTGTTATTCTGATTTAAAATCGTAATGATAGCACCCGACGAGTCAAGTATTTCTGTTGACGTCCAATGCTTGCTGTGGGTTATTTAAATAATTCCTTTCAGCACCCACCAAAAATTAGAGCATTTTCTGTTTACTAAGAGTCCGAACTCGCTGATCTTTCCCGGAATCCAAACTTCGTTTAGAAGAAACTCTCCTTCTCTTCATTGGAAACGCCAAAAGCATATATTACCCTAGAATCGCCCTATATTTCACGCTAAGCTTCACATTCCACCATTCCACCCTCGCACTCATTCTAAGGAATTGCTAGTCACATTCAGAATGTGTCAATGAGCCAATAAATCCATGCATTTCTTTTCCCTTTTTATGGAACCGGGACCGGCACCCCTCCTCTAACGGGAGAGAGAGGAGCGCGCCTTCTCCTCCCGCCTATGATGTCTCCGCCCATTTTCACAGCTCGCTGAGCAAAACATAGGCACGACACATACTCAAAAGAGCATCTGCCCTCGGCTCCTCCTTCCAACTTTTCCTAGCCGTGAGCTTGCTTCCTGACTGAGATTATTATTATTACTCTTTCATTACTGAACTCACCAAAATGACTGCTATCGCCAGCCCAGTCAATCATGACATCATCTGTCAGCGATACGTGTTGGATGATCTCCGTAAGTCAGGGTTTCGAGTTTCGGGATTACTGTAGACTTTCAGAAAGCAGGGGTGAAGCTTTTTGTGTTGAAAAGATGCTATCATCCTAGAGAATAGGTTACTGTTACAAGTACTCCATTATCAAAATATCTAAAAATATTCCCTTCGCACATGAGAATATCATTTTCCAAGCTCTCGAATCATTTTTGATACTTCCGATTCAGCATCGCCTTCTTCTTATTCCTTTTTTCTATATAGTGCTTCGTAGTAGTTCTAGACGAACATCTAAAATAAACAAATTTGAGTTGAGCCCTCTCGTCTTGGTTTTCACATTTTGCGACGTGCCGTTTTATATAATGTGCTTTTCGCTCTTCAGAACATGTGGAAGTCATAAATCAGTAATAGTGTCAAGTTACTTTTCTGAAAAAAAACTTAGTGTCGTCATCCCAAACTTTTATCTTCATCCATGCATCTCTTCTCTCAACAAAGGGCAGGGTGTGTTACCCCAATCATCGCAAAGGATAGAATTTTTTGCACTGAGCTTTCTTCTATCCAAATTGGGAAACTTTTTTCGGGCTGTGCAACACACAAAATTGCTGTAATTTGGTCTGCAAATAACTCCCAAATAACCGCAGTGGAGGAGAGAGCAATTTTCGAAAGTCGTAATTCCACAATTCATGTTGGGGCAGATTTGGTTCAACCAGAAATCTCGTTGAACTTGCTCATGACGCCAAAGGAAGTGAAACAATCGGAAGAAACTTGACATGCTGTCTTTTAGAGGTGTGTTTGTACCTCAACAAGGAAGTATTATACCAGCCCAATTGAAAGCATTATTTCCAGAAGAGCAAACCAAATGAATTTCAGAAGAAATGCTCAACAAAAAATTTTTGTTTGGCACTTTCACCCTTTAATTAAAATTCTCAACAAGGAAAAAGCTCATTTCAGACAAGTGCTTCTGTACTTTGGTCGCTTGTTTTAATTAAGCCGTCAACCGTATATTTGTTTCCCATACTTTAGCTCTTTTTGAAAGCATACATCCGCACAAAAATGTAGGCGTAGTGTTTTGTTGGCTATTCCACAGGGGACACATTCTTCAGTGCGCTTCTCCTATCCCAAAGAGATAGGTGAAACAGAGAAGAGGTTCCAAAAGAGCAAAAGGACAAGAGCCTTTTCTTTTATGTGTTGGAAGAGATTTCTGGAAGTGATCACAGAAATCAGAATCTTTTGTGTGGAATTGAACATCAACCTTCGTCGTATCCAATTTGTGATCGTTGATGTCGCGTCCCGTCAAACAAAAAAAGGACCAATCCTTTGCTCTCGCTACGACTAACAAAACGTTTATTTTAATTGAATTGAGTCTCTCGCGCCCGGAAAGGTCTCGAATCAACCTTCTTAATCGAATTGGAATTTGGTGACTTCGTGACGCATCCTTTCTTCCTTTTTCTTCTTTTTTTGTTCATTTTGTAGGATACGTGATTCTCAAAACCGCAAGGGTTTTCAGGAGATGAGCAGAAAACATGGACAGAAAAAAGAAGATGAATTTATTCATTCATGTACAACGATGTGCTTTTACTGCACCCCTAGAGCAAAGATTTTAGCGGGTAGAGAGAGGGAAAAAAGAACAACATACTAACAAATGTTGTGGCGGGAGAAAATGGAGTTTTACAATTTTTAAACAAAAAAAAAGATAGATTTTCAGAACTCTCGGAGACATTCGACCTTCTTGACGTCGACAAAGACGGTCGTCTTTCACGTAACGAGATCGCTGCACTTTTGAGAACCATCAATGTTGAGCCCACCCGTGTCGAATTGGATTTCATCTTTGGAGAGATGGATACCGATAGTAAGTGGGGCACAGAACACACAAAAGTAGATAGGCATCTCTCCGCCTGTCGCTGCCTGCTGACTCATTTTTCCCACTGGAAAACATAGGCAAACACAATCAAGGGTACTCGGGGGCCTCCTTAGCTCAGTTGGTAGAGCGTGAGACTTTTAATCTTAAGTTCAGGGGTTCGAGTCCCCTAGGTGGCTTGATTCTTTTTTCTTGTTTTCTATACAAACCCACATCATTTTTGGCCGTTGAACCCGCTGCTAGAGGTAATGGGCCGTACAAATTGACCAAACATTAGCAATTTTCTTTGATTTCTGTTGTTGGACTGGGACAGAATAGAGTCAAGTTGTGTCATAAGAAACATTTGAGCTATTAAATTTCTTTTGGGATCTTTGTGCCAATAACGTGTGGGCGCCTAAAAATGACATAGAACAGAAGAGTATCAAATTTTGTTCATACTTTGATTTTCGTTCCATAAAGAAATTCGAATATCATGTTTTTTCAGAGACTGGAAAAATCAGCAAGGAGGAATTCGTCAACTACATGAAGTCTCCACCAATTCATCGAACCACTCTCCGTGAGCTTGAGGTTCAGTTCCGCAAGTTTGATTCGGATGGCGACGGAGCTATCACTGAAGGTTTGTTAGTTTCACTTTCAATCCTCCAGAGAGGAGACACACAATCATTTCTTGAAAGTTTTTTCTTCTTCTCCTTTCGTACCGACCACAGACTTGCTCCACAGAGCCAATCCACAAAGTTTGTGCTCTCCCAAAGTTCATTTATTTTCAGTGAGCCAAAAACGGACAACAAAAAAAGAGATAGAAAAGGGGAAGAAGGGTTTTTTTGCAAGATAGATGGATAGAACAGCGTATTCAATCTTGTCTTTTTCTTCTTCCACCTAAAAAAACCGTGTGTGCAGGAAGCTTTGGAAGAAGACAAATTATATGTGTTTCCTGCAGAAGAGAAAAATGATTCGTTTTTTTAGACGAGATGGCGGAAATCCTCAGAAGCACTGCCGACTTGGTAGATCGTGAAGCGATTCGGGACATGTTCAAAGCCACCGACTTGAATGGGGATGGAAAAATCACATTCTTCGAATTCGTCAGAATGATGCAAGAATAAATAATTACTGATTGTGAATAATCAAAATATAAAAATTGTAGAAAAAAAGCATGTTACTCGCCTTTCTCTCCTTCTTTTTCTTATTCTTCTTCCCTATTTCATTTCTGTCTATTCTCCTGTCGTGTTTAAGCTCATTTTCCGTGTTGTTAATTCATTCCCCCTGTCTTCCGCCTACACTTCTTCATACTACTTTTCCTTTCCTTTCTTCTCGCTGAATAAAATAGTAGCACTTTGAAAAAGTTTGTCAATTCCCAACAAGACACCACCCACAATCCACCCTCACCAACAGACAACAACAACAATAAAAGCACCACTACTCAAAAATACCCAGAAGCATCAGCTGGGTGACCACCGCCATGACCACGGTTTTTATTCGACGCTTCTCTTGTTGCCAAAAAAGGTTTTTCTCACATCCGTCTTTGTGATATTTTTGTCGGAAACCGACGAAAAATAGATAGGAAGACGATTGGGTGAAGCGAGAAAAGTTTCAAACACCACCAACAATATTATTCATGAAGTGAAGTGCTCTACGGATACGGTGGGGGCACGTTTTCGCAACTTCTTCCCCAAATCCCTTGGGTGAGATCCATCAAAATCTTGGAGGTGATACTGAGAAACAAAAAAAAGGGAGAAATGAAACATTGACATTTGGGAATACGTTTCAAAGGTGTTCTGTATAACTCACACCACTTGCGGCAAATACCAAAGATTTTCTGGAAAAAAGAAGAAAACACACACCTTTGGGAATACATTTTCTACCGGTATACGATATAAAAAGTGGACACCGTGAATGTCCAAAACATGAGGGATGCTCGGCTTCTAACTCCTATGCGGAAAAATAAAGAAATTTTCTGAAAATTCATTTATCACTATCACATAATCGTAAACGTACTATCATATTTATTTCGAAACGTTTCGTTGCCGCTGCTCCGCCATATTTATCAAAAACATTGAGCAGCCAAGAAGGAGCTTTTAAAGCTGTACATTGAAACAAGTAGAATTTTCTGATATCATGAGGTTATTATCATTGTTTTGATTGAAAAACAAAGATATCTCGGAACAAAGTAAGGCACCCAAAAAATTATCAGCAATACAAAATGAGAAGATTATGGACAAAAAAGCTAACGTGTGCTAGTGTCTTGGAGTTACGTGAACTATACAAAATAAGCAGAAAGTGAAACCATAAATTGTGAAAAATTCTGCAGAATCAACATTTACGTGCAGAAAATAGGTCATTGTAAGGATACTACAGTTTCTAGCTCGTCGGGCTCCAAAGTTACAAACAAACAAAGATATCGAGTGTTTTTGTCCTTTAATGTACAGTATCGGTCAATAATATATGCAAAAACATATTTTTCAAGTGCTTTTTTGGCCAATTCGACAATTTTCAAGACGCTTGAGCTTGGCTACATTTCCGATCGTTTTGAATACCTTGGAGGATGTAAAACAGACTTGGATGGTAATCCTTACATTCACAAAATTTTGTGATCAGTCCTAGCTTTTCAGATATTCTGTGGCTTCTGAAAGGCGATGTTTTTTCACGTTTTCCGGTACTGTATGGAGGCTCGGGCGTTGAGGATTATGAAAGGTTAAATTTTTCAAATATCGTTTTCAAGATGTTTTCAAACAAAATGGGAATATTACTCTCGTGCAAATATGATGCTTCATCTGATTCAATTGTGGAAAAAAATCATTGTTTGTATTTCGAAAAATAATCCGAAACGAGGTTTTTCAGAAAGCATATAAAAATCACTTTTTTCTTTTCAGTTTTTCCGATTCAAAATGTGAATAAAGCAAGTTCAGAGTTTGAAATTTTTGGGTTCGTGAGCAGTTCCCCTCCATCTCAAAATCGAGAGCATTCTGTACTTTCCAATAGCTAAAATCATGTGAATTCCCTATGAACACGTTCTTTTCTGAAATTATCGTTCCTGACTGACAGGGTATTCCGTACTTTTAACTTCCGTCAAGTCATCACCTCGCAAAGATCACCTCAGGTCTTTCCCCAACCTTTCTTCTCCTTGGAACTTTCACCTTATTTACCAACAATAATCACACATAGTACACCTGATTAAGTGATCGGTGAGCTCTCTCTCTCCGATGCTCTCTCACAAGTTTCACTCTTTAAGACGAAAATGAGGCGTGTTCTCAAGATGGCGTTTCGTTGAAATCGAAACAGCAAATGCAGCAGTATTTAGGCGGTGGGGGTGCAAAATATAAAAAGCTAGTGATAACATTGACCGACTTATTAGATAGTGAGTTCTCGTACGGGGAACGACCTTGATTAACATTTTCAAACTTTCTACAACTGTTTTCTAATTTTACCCAGCAGCTTCATTTTTGGTTAGAAACTGGTGAGTTGTGTTAAAGTCACATGCTTGTAACAGGCGGACTCCAGGAAGAAAATGTAAAATGTTTCAGTCATGTGAAAGTGCATTTCCAGCTGAATTTCTTACAATTATCATTTTCAGACAATGTCTTCGATTCACGACCTTCCATGTGAAATGCTCAGATCTGTATTCGAGAATGTCAATTCACAAGATGTCCCAATGCTCAGAACAGTCTGTTCAATGGTAATATTTTTCAAACGTATTTCTATATTCACAAACAACCTTGATTTTCAGTTCAACAGTGTTATCAAATCCAACTACTGCTTTTTGCCACGTGTCGCTTATCTCGTCAAAATCTTCTCGGAAAACGGACGAATCATGATTGCCAATATGAAATCCGGAGATCTGAACGAATGCACACAGGTGCGCAGTTTCAATCACTCCTATGTTAGTGTCCTGGGTTACGGTATTCCGAATTCTCCTAGAAAGAAACCCCCAGAAGACACAAAGTTATCAGGAATACCCCTTCTAGTGTCTCTTATCAGGTTCACCCACTCAATTCGCTTTCATCCAAATGAGTGAAGCGCGCTTTTCGTTTCGTTTTACTCGACAACAAAAAAAGTTATCAGCTTTCTTATCAGGATTGCCCCTTCGATTATCACTTTCTCTTTTTTCTGTCAACGAAACATGTACAATGACCATTCTCTGTCGTCGGCTCTCCTAGAAATCTGTGCTCTTTTTGTTCTGAAATGAAAGTGAGTGCGTACACGTGCCTTTCACAAAGTAGCACGGTGCTGATCGGCGGTCGACTGAAAGTGAAAGTACATGAGTGACCCCAGATTATGAATCGAAAGTTTTTTTCGTTTTTGGCAACTCAGTTTATGGAGTGATCATAATCGAAAAACGTGCGGTTTTTTCTTGAGGGGTTACGAGAAGAAAGATTAGAACCGAACGCGAAAATCGCTGACAGCAGCAAAACGTGCATCAAGCATGGCTGGCATAAAATCAAAATCAGAACCAAACTTCACGATAGTAAAAGCTGACGATTGCAGAATCTGTTCGAGTTTGATTTCAAACACTGGAGAGAGATTGGAATCGTTGAGCTAGAATTTGAAAATATCAGGGATTGTGAATCAGAGACTGTGGACCAGGCAATCACATTGGTCCTGAACGAGATGATCAAAACAAAACAGTGCCAATTGAGAAAATTGACTTTCACAAACGTCGAACTCTCTAATAAAGCTGCAGCTGTTACACAAGGACTATTAGATGCGGCTTTGAAACAGTGCGAGGTACAATCGTCAATTCTGGGACTCTGAATATAATCCGTCTTCTTTCAGAATGTAACAGTTGAAAATTCAATCCTCCCAATCTCCTTCCAACCCGAGTCTCTCAACTCAGCCAAGTTTGATCACTTCCGCTGGATTTCTTCCACTGGTTCTTCCCCACTTCCATCCACTCAGATCCTCAAAAAACTCCAGAATGATATGAAAGCCGCAGTTAACAAAAGATCATTTCTCGCCGAGATGGACTCAGTTACCGTAGAAGCTGCTTGTGATTTCCTTGAGGTATTTTGCTTTTCTTTCTCACATGATTTCTGATGTATCATTTTTTTCGTCTCTTCATTTGGCAACTTTCACTTTTGCCAGTGAAAATGAGAGTAGTGAGGTTAGAAAACATGTTATTTATTTGCTGATAGTCACTAAAAAGAGAGAAAGTGGACAGTTTTTTATCGGAGATAAGTCGTGTATGTCGACCTTGTACATTTTTCAGGAATGGCTTCGCTTGCCAATAGCATCATTCTTTAATCTGTCGTTCCACAATTGCGATGATACCTGGAAAACACGATTCTTGATGGAATGCGAGCGCCGCGGTTTAACCCACAACTACATGGAATTCCAGTCCAGAACACATACCAATGCACACGTCAAAGTTAGCTTTTCACAGGTAGAATATTCTGGATGGAGTTATATAGACTAGAGAAAATGTTTTTACAGGATGCCAGAACATGTTGCATTTGGCCCGTATTGGATGTTCCAGCACGTACCACCGGCCAATCCGTTTGCTATGCTCGTTACTTCAGAGATTTCTAGATTTAACTAGTTGTTTTTAAACTTAATCACTTCCTTTGTTTTAATTTATGCTCTAATTATTTTTGTTCCCACATTCCATATTCATTTTAGATTCGTAGGCGGGTTCCTATACCATATTTCTTACCGTTTTCTATTTTTATCCTATTTTCTCAGTTTTTCTCTTTTTGTTAAGTTTTCAAGTTCATATCATAATCATTTATTAGCTATATGAATAATAAAAGATGACAAGAAAAAGCATCAGAAGGCTAGAAAATATGTAGATCACGGAAAACATTTTGATTCAGTTACAACAGCATTGTATACAGTCCACATGTTGCATATGACAACCCAAATTGATACATAAAAACACGACTTAACCGGAAAGAATAAAAGATGACGGGACAACGGTGGGGGCACAAAGAGGGAAAGAGAATTACAAAGCTCAAAACAAGGGGCGTCAGGAAAAGACCACAACAGTATGCTCGAAAGAAACAACCCGACTACTAGGTACTAATTTTTTGGTTCGTTCAAAAATAAGAAATTTTGAAATTATGCTCGTTTCAGAGGAGATTGCGATGCACATCATTGCGTACGTAAGTGTAGTCTCCGTTGATATCGCTGTTGACACTGTAGTGGTTCTGATGACGGACAGAATGGAATCCACTGGTCTCGCTTGGAACCATTGGGCCTTCGCTGTAATGATAATGTTCATTGAAAGAAGTTATCAAGTTTTGAGCTTACAAGTGATGATGTAATCTTGGGGTGTAGCCACTGGCTGCTGATGGTGGTGGCATTTTTGGTGGCGATGGTGGATAGAATTGTGGTGGTTCCGGTTTGTACTCGCCGTTTGTGGTTGTGGTAGTAGTGGTATGAGATGCGGCACCTGGAATAAATTTTCAAATGACTTCAGAAATAAAGTCAAGTCCCATACCTTTAATGGGGATGCTACTCTTCAAGCATTTGCATAGACAGCAGACGAACATGATGAATCCGCAGAGTGACAGGATGATGGTGGCCGAGAACAACAATACGAAAACACCACTGACAGTTGTCAACGGGTCCAGTTCGATGTCTGCAACATTGTCGAGTTAATTGAGGACTCCCGGGCTCTCAATATGCATATGCTCCATTTCATATGCAAAATCCCCCTCCTTGTCCTTCAGATAAAAATCTGAGTGGGTTTGACTTACTCTGACAATTGGCTGCCATCTGACGCGAGTGGATTAGGTCTTCGCCGTTTGAGCAGTCAGCGAAACGGTCGCATGCGGATTCGATGGGAATGCACTCGCCGTTTCCGCAAGAGAACTCTCCAGTCACACAGTTACCTAAAACAAGTGGAATTTCGGGAATGAGAAGAACTTTGAAGAGTTAAGCTTTTGTGAGAAGTTCTTTTTTGACAAGTTGAGCTATCCTTATGGTCGAAGTGTTGCGAAATAGAGGAAACGGATTATGATTCAAAACTTTTTCCTTAGAATTTTTTCGTCATAGTGAAATAGAGATAAACTGACTTTTTCTTATATGAATACATATTATTATTCATTCAATGAGCACTTATGAATTCCAGAAACAGTGTTTTTAATGCAGTCATTTTGATACTTGGCAAATATCTCGAAAAGTACAAAATGCTTTTAAAACCAGCGTTTTTACCTTCTCATACCCCTCAATCACTATTTACCTCCTTGTATCACCGAATTATTGTTCTCTCCGAATTATGTGCCGTGGTTCTAGACTTTTTTAAATTCAAAACATGGTAAAATCAAATAAAGTTCGGTTTTTATTTCTTCTAACCAATATCAACTTAAAGTCTTACTAGATTACTGTATCAGTTACCCTTTTCTTATTTTTCTCTCAACTCACCAGTTCTGGAAACTCGAAACGCTCCCCAGTGCAACTTGAATCCTCTTGAATTCGATCCGTTCGGATTTGAGTGCCACCACAGGGTCAGCGCGTTGTGTGAGCTCATGTTCAGAATGCGATTCTCAAAGTGTCCACAAAATTGTCCTGTAATTACCCAAGTACACCCACTTGATCATCATCTTATCCCCTCCAGTCTCCTTGTCTTCTCAATCCCACTCAATCCGAAAAAGATACATCTGCCCATCTGGATTAGTGTCTCTTTTTGTTTCTTTTCTCATGCCAACCATTCTCACTCTTTTCTCCTTATGCGGTGGATGGGTTCAGATTAATTTGGGAATTATAACAAGAATGGGAACGTAGAAAGAAACCGGAAAAATTAAATCTAGTGATCATGGACCCGGAAACTGAGGTATATAGACAAGGAGAGCCAATTCGGAGTTGCGCAATAAAAGGCGGAAAATGTCAAAGAGAGCGCGGAAAACTGACCGATAATCGGGCCTGGCGAGGTTATGTCATCGATGCGAGCAGGTGCGTAGCTTTCCGGATCAAGTGTCGTCTCATGCTGAAAAAAGAATACCATTTGCCGCCGTCTCCGAAATTTCTGTCGGCTTACGTCAAAGACATGTAAGGTGTCTCTCTCACAGTTCCTAGCATTCTCGGTACTCGCAACATCAAATTCAATGGCTCGAACTCGGATATTATATCCGATTGGGGCGACCAACATAAGCACACAGTTTCTGCTGGTATTGTATGGCTCCTGTCCATATTTAGAATGCGAGTACAGTAATCCCGAGAATCCAGTCAACCTTCTATCCAGCCTCGCTTTACACTCGTTCCTGCTATCCAATCCGTCGAAAAAACCTACAAGATAAAATTGTGTCATCCCATCTTTCCCACAAGCCATATATCATGCAAATTTGGTGTCTTCGTAAGATGGGGGATGCGAGAAAGCCATACTACATAATGTGTATACTTTTATCTGATTTCACCATAAATTGACGGGAGAGTTTTCCAACTCTCATCCATCTCACTGATTCATATGGGAATACGAAAACGACATTTTTGGTTTCTACGTGATTTTCATCTCTCTCCTAGCCGGAACTTACTCGCTATTGGCTCAGATCGGCAACATATTCCAAGTGCAACTAGGATTAGAATTAGTTTTATCATTACCTGAAATTGTGAAATTAATGAGTGTTAAGATTAGAATGAGATGAGACGAAGCTGGAAGAGAAGAGAACGTATTATTACAACATTGACACTTTCAGTGTGATAACATAATCCATAAAGGGAATACAGAGTGATACCATGCACTCGAAAGTAAAATGGGAAGAAGGAAAAATATACCGGAAAAGGGACACGGAAAGGAGGAAAAAAATATTGTTCGAGGTGATTGTAAAAGAAGACGATCGGACAAAAGACCTCAGAAAAGGAAGAGATCATAAAAGCAAATTTGCATACGATGAAGTGCCGACGGTGCCACACTGACCTCTCCTTACTTAAGTAAACACACGTAAATCTATCCGGGCAGTTTATGAGAAGACTCAACGACTCGTAGTGGAGGTCGCAAGAATCAAAGTTCTTCAAAAAAAAGAAGATTTCGAAAAAATAAGGTGGCTCGAGAAAAATGGAGGCAATATTTCAAACCGGCACCTACTAAACATGTTGCGCGATTTATGACTCCCTTGGTAAGTGTAGCAGTTAAGATGAGAGATGAAGAGGAAGAAGAGGGGGTGTTTGGAAGTAGGGAGAAGAAGGAGTACAGTAGATAGAGGAGGAAAAGATGAACTGTAAGTTGGCAGCTCATTAGGCTCCGCCCACTTCCGTTTGAGAAAAAAGGGAACACTGAGAGTTTCGAAACTTATTGAGCAGGGGTAGACAAAGAATAAAAGTATTAATGGGTGAATGAATTAATAAACAAATTCCTATAAATTGATTGGAAACCAGTAAAATTACTACTTTCGGATAGATTCTCAAAAATTGAAATTTAAAAATTGGAAAAAAAATTAAAATTTAAAATTTCTCCAATTAAACAAACATTTTTTAAATTGAAAATGCAATAAATACGGATGATCTGAATCCACAATTTTTGGAAAACATTATTATTTTTTCTATTTTTCTGATTTCAATAAAGTTTGTATCAATCTGCGTTTGAATGGTTTTTGAAAATTCAACGGAGTTTGAGATACTGTATTTTCAATTTAGAAGCTCATTATTAAAATGTTGCAGTTCCAATTTCTAGCTTTTCAACTTATGTCCTATTTCTTCCGTCATTTCTAAAAACGTACTTTCCGATAGGAACAGCTTTTTTTGTTGCCACGAGTTCATCAATGTGGAACCAAAAGAAAACAAAAAGCTAATTTGTTTCTTTTGGAAAACAAAGAATAATTAACATACTGAATTGAGGAAAAAAAGAAACAAAGACCTCCTTTTTGGTATAAATTTCGTAATTTTATGCATACAGTAGAAACTAAAAAGAGAACATCTGCGCTTTGCAACCCCCGCGAAAGAAAGGACGCACCCAATTTGCACGATTTTTTTGCAAAAACAATAGCACTGCGGAAATAGACTAATAAAATATGTGAAATCAACCGATTTTTGGCAATAAATCATCAATAAAATGTTCTGTGATAAGAGCACTAAAACGCTGAAAACGAGAGAAATAGAGTGATAATCGGTGGGAACACTGCCTGCTTTCAGTTTACATAATGAGTATGGAGAAGAAAAAACCAATGAGAAGGTTTCAATGAGGTTGGGAAGTGCTCCAAACTGACGCCAAAACAGGGTGTGTGGCCACCATATAGAAAGAGAGAATAACCAAAAACACATCGATCATTCATTCGGTGATTGAACAGATGAGCCTTATATGAACCGGGAAGAAGAAAGAAGGAAAAGAAGAAAGAAGACATCACCCGCCTCGCGCATTCTGTATCAATCTCCATTGAATATTCCACCATTTTGCGGGATCCTTATTGAATCATTTGATCATAATTGTGTCAAGCAATATTAAAAGGAATTTGGAAAGTAAGTTTAAGCTTTGCACATATAATATCTGTAAAAAGTTGATTAATTTCACTTATTTTGAACTTTAAATGTCACCTTAATATAAAAAATTTTGTCTGATGAGACTGAAAGTGATCAGGTTTACTAAATAATATGGACCTTCAATTTGTACTTGACAACTTTTTTGTACAATTTCACCCAAAAGAAATAGGCCGCTTAAAACCAACCAAGGTCTTAAATTTTCAAAAATTAGACCCTTGCGGTCTATCTCATTTGGATACATTTTTACAAAAATGTTGTCCACTACAAAATTGGAGCATGATTTTTGTTCTGTAAACCTAAGTTTTTTCAGTCACATTTAACAATTTCTACCGTATTTATAGACATTTAACGTTTTCAACTAAAATTTCAACGAAAAATGAATAAAAATAGTGAGCTTCTGGACGTTGCTGTAGAGCAAAACTAGACACTCATTCCTGCTAGATATGGACAGGAGCCATACAACACTAAAATATATGGACAGGAGCCATACAACACTAAAACAGAGAAGCTTTAGTTCAATCGAAATTTGACAATAGAATCCGGAAACCCGATTGGTAGAAATCATCGGAAATAATTTAAATTTATGGGATCATAATGAGACAGGTGCCTCCTCCCCTTTCCTCTCCCACAACGCCAGCAGGTCATCTGTTAAGACAGTGTCTGTCATTACATCCTGCCACCCCATCCACCTTCCACACCTCATCATCACCACAACCGCCACCATCTTCTCCTCCGCCGCTCCCCATTAGCACTCTTCATCTATCTCAATTTTCGAGAGTCCATTAATCAGACAAATGTTCTTTCCATGTATGACACACCAATTCTGAATGTTGCGTTTCGAAAGCACATATTTCAACAAAATGAGCTGTTGGGGTTGGGAGGGGGAGCTGCCGTTGGTGGTGGGGGTCCCGCTCTTCCTCTCTTGTAACGTGTTTGTGTCGAGTGCATCGCCAGTGATTGATGAGGAAGAACGACCGAGGAGTCCGTCTTCTAAGAAGCAGCTCGCTCCTTTTTCCTCGCTCGATTGACAGTGTATCATTTTAGAGGGGATGAAAACGACGGAGACGGAAAAAAGCTCGTCGCAGAGACAGATCAGTGGTGGTGGTGGAGGTGTAGAACCAAACGAAAAATGGAAGAAAAATGAATCAATGAAGCCAAAAACGGAGCGCAATGCAATTTTGCAAAACGATTGTCTTCCGCAAACCATCCATTGATAGTATATGGTCGTTCGCAACACACAAACCCCTCAAAAGATAAAAAACCAAAACCATACATAAATATATCATGAATGCATAATAAATGAACACAATTGGGTGTCAGTGTCAAAGCAAACAGTTTGTTGGAAGATAGGAAAGAGATGGAGAGGAAGACACATGCGGACCGTTTTTCGACAGATGTAAGAACAACTTTTTTTGAGAGCAACGACGTGACGTTCGTTTCGGCAAGATTGTAAAAGTTTGATTAGGCCGTGAACAGACAGAACTTTGTGCCGGGGTACCGACTCCAGCTGTTTATGATGGTTTTACAGCTGCCACGACGTCGCTAAAAAAATCTGGCAGGCAGTTGTACAAGAGTTGAATGTTGCCGGGAGGGATGATGAGAAAAGGGATGAGAATTACTGTAGTCAATGATCGCTTTTGAAGATTGATGATCGTGTTATGGAGAGCAATGCTTCCGGAAAATGCTCAGATCAGAAACTAAGCTAGAATGAACTTTATTGACTTTAAAATTCAAAAAAGTTTTTTTAATCTGGCAGAATAATTCTAAAAATTTTTGAACAATTCAAGATCAAGATGAATTTATTACCGTTCTCTCTACGAAAAAACTCAATAATCCTCTAGATTATTGAGCTCAAGCTTGCTAGACTGTATTTTTGCGTCGTTCAAAAACAATGGCAGCTTAAAAAGTGGTGACTTCAGAAAAAATGTTTTCATCAAAAAATAATAAATTAAAAATAGTTCCCGGAAAGAATTAAATTGATTCCATAAAATTAGGATTTCGCCAAAAATAGAGATTCAGTCATAATTTTCATTTCTCTGATTCCGACCATGAGGGCACGAAAAGTTAAAAACTGAAAAAAACGAGTTTCTAGGGTACTGTAGAACCAGAACAAGCTAGCCAACACAAATCAACGGAAGGAGCAATAAAGCATCCAAGTTAATTGGGTCCAATAATCAACTTGCCGAAAAACACGTCGTGAATCAGTTAAATGAGTGTCATAAATTTTAACGCCGCGGAGCACACTCACTGCCGCTCCTGATGAAATGGGGCGAGAAGGGATGGGTCAGCTGTGGTGGAAATGGTGGAAAAAACGAAAAACTGCTACTGAGGCTTGTGTTGTTTTCTAAGCAGAAAAAAGAGACAGATAGGAAGGAAAATGCTCCTCCAAGGCACTGTGTCTATCATCTGGTTGCGTTGAAAACCATCGTTCAATCTTCCTGTCTCCCACTGCTGCCACCCTCTCTATCATCAATATTGTTTCGATTCATTCGCCATCCTCTCGTTCCGTGAGAAAAAAGAGAGAAGATGGAGCATAAACTTTTTCGACTAAACGTGTGCAGGTGTTGCTCGATGATAAAGTAGGACGAGATGATAGGATAACAAAAAATAACATTGAGAAGAAAATTGGAAGAATGAACTGAGAGAAGATACTACCGTAGGAAAACATGGATCAGTACTCCGATTCCCACGGATCAGGAAAATGATGGATTGGAGGTCAAGGGTACAGAAAGAGAACTTGACAAATTTGCGTAACGATAATCACTATTTGATCGGTTACGTAACGTACAGAACCACGAGTAATCACGCGTCGAGTGTTAGTTTTGATTGTTATCATGATTTATGATAATTGGGGACCCATGGATACTCTTATCTGTGCGCGCTCCTAATTCTATTATGAGAGTCTCATAAACTGGGGAACGACGAAGAACATAGGCAATATGTCATCTCTCTTGGTGGCTGTCCGGACAGAAGAAAAGTCATTTATCAGAAAGTTGCTTTTTCGGTGGAAGCATCTTCAGTTTTTTTTTTGAAAAGTGGAGCAGTACGTTTTTGCCTCCCCGAACTCTTCGAAAGTTCTTTGGAAACTAGGCGAGGAACAGGACAAAAACATCAAACAAAGGATTTGGTGTCCAGTATGGAACTTGGAATTGGTTATCGTTTCACAACAGGGGGTCGGGTCGGATAGGAAACTGGGGGGAGGCATTCATTGGAAAATTAATCAAGTGTGCTGAATGGTTGCGGGAAAAGTGACCGTTTGACTAGAAAGATTTCGAGAGTTTCAAAGTACAGTAACCAAAACAACTCATAAAACCGGAGATATCGTGAATGCTCCAATAGGACGCTACCGTAAATTTTCATTCTCAGCTCCATCGTTTCAATTTTGCAGGAGATATTGAAGACCTGTCAACAAAGAACTCTCAACATTTTGTAAACCCAGATATTGATGAAAAATCAGGTATAAGTTGAGAATAGCCTATCTAGAGGTCTCTGAACACTATTTAATCCGTTCCCCAGTTTCAGCTGAACTGTTGTGTTGTACCTACCATACCTCAGATCGTTTTTTAACTTTCGATTTTCCAGACTTGGATGGGAGATTTACTCGAAAATTGAAAAACAATAAATTTTCATTAAATTGTTAGGTATAACACAACACATGACATGTTCCGAAACTTCCTAGAAATGAAGATAATCGTCTTTGAAAATTGCTGTTTCTGTACTGTAATCACGATTTTTGGTACGGAAACTGATACAACTCGGCTGAAACTAGCGAGTGGATTCTAAATTTTCAGTATTGTCTTGAAAGGCTATTCTTAATCAAAACTAAAAGTTTCGTCATAAAACTTCGGGAATCCCAGAGTAAGTGGAATATAATTAAAGTTATAGGCAATCATTGGAACCAATTAGATTCTTTAAAAAATTTCTAGATGAAACCCGAGGCGAACTCCAGAATAGCACAAAATATCTGAACTGGCAGAAAGCAAAAGTGCACTCTTGGTCAGAGAAAAAACTTCAAGCCATAAATATAACTGTTATTTGGTAGTTGCTAATCTTTGCGCGCAAAAATATGTGATTCTCACTGCCACTGGGTGTCTCGAATTCTCTGCAAACACATTGTTGATGTGCATTTGAGTTCTTTCCTTTTTTGTTTCCCAGAAAGCCCCTCTGGGACACACCGACTCGTCTCGATGAACCGAATTGTCAGTAGTGAGCACACAACGACTCATAACCATATACACTGGGCCACTAGTGTCAATCACAGACTGCTTGCCAGCCAATAAATTCTTTTTCTGGCTCGCCATGACTTTTTTGGTTGGATGGTGCTTTCTTTGCATGCAAAAACAGCTTCTTATTTAGTTTCAACAACTTTTATTCTTGCGATGAGAAATGAAAGAAAAGGAAAATGATAAAATTACTATTCTAAGAAAGGAAAGAAATGTTTGGGCTGGGGGGGTTGGTCAGATATGACAGGCATGAGGGTGAGGGATAGTTGTCAAAAATAAAACAGTGAGTTGGGGAAATTCTAGGCATTCTGAATATCAGACATTCGATAAAATGCGGAGGAAGGATTGTACACAGAATTGATGTCATTTTGTGAAAGTCTAGAAGGGAAATGGGAAAATGGAGAAGAAAAAATACTAACAAAAATTACCTAATAGAGTGGATGTTTGAAAAATACAGATAGATAGGAAAGTATGTATACAGTGAATATAAAATATAAGTGGTGGGGGCAATTAAAAACTGGGATCGATAAGAAAAATTTAAGTGAGTTTCAGGATCACAAGTAGAACACAATATATATGGGGTTCGAGAACACTGGGAAAAAATACTTGGAGACATAAAGAGAGAGTTTTTTTCGAGAGAGCAGTTGAGAATCAGTGAGGAAAGAAGCAGAATCATTTGTTGTATTCCCTGTTTTGTGACGAAAAAGTGACAAATCGACGAAAGAAAGAAAAAACGAGGTAAAAAATGAAAAATTTGAATGAAATGAGTTAAAGAGGAGAGATGACGGGGTTCTGGAAAGAATCAGGGCGTTTTCTAGACTGGCAACTAACAACTGAAAGAGCAATGGGTATTTGGCATCATGGGAGGAATTCAGGCGGAATTCGTTGCCTGGGTACTATGATCGGCGAAGATGACATGAGTAGTGAACATGTACTTCTCTCCGCATTGTGTTCCGCACAGAGCACATTTGAATGGATCTCCCTCGGTGTGAAGGCTCTTGTGGAGCAAGTACATGGTGTTGTCAAAGAAGATCATTCCGCAGTGATTGCATTCCTGGAATTTTTTAATGTTTTTGTTTGTTCCCCCAATTCTGAGAAAAACAATTGTTTTTAGCATTTTTGGGATGTCATCCATCAAGATCAATTAAGTATCGAACTTGTGACATGAACACTAATTGCCGACAGGAACAAAAAACCGTTATCAAACTATACTTCGGAGTGTAATGTTCGTGTCTATCTTCTTTTTTTTTTCTAGGTTAGGAACGGTTCTCTATATTTGCAACATTCTTGATTTTGACATCCGATCAGTTTGATTAATGACTTTCAACCTTGTGTCCAGATCAAATTCTCAGTTTTGATTAGGAAATCGAAAATCCCCAAGAAAAAATTAGCCATGAGGAAAAAAATAATTTCATAAAAATTTTCCTCCGGAATTATATACTACACTGCACATAAAAGTTGTCCTTTTCAAGACTCTCGCACACTTACCACATTTTCCTCCTCGTCTTTCTCCGGAGTTGGAGACTGCTCCTTATCCATGGAAGAGATAGTAGAGTCGTTGGCAGGTGGTGAGTGCGACTGGTCACTTGGGCTTGGAGCACTCACACTAACGGAGCTCGATGTTTGCTCGGACCACAATTGGACCTGTTCCTGTTTCACGGCGGCTGGGATGTTACCGAGCTGAAAAATTCTTTGTTGTCAGATTTCTATTCACAAAATGTAATTATGTACCGGAAGTTGGACGGATGGGATGTTAATCAATCGTGGGATGTTTTCTCCGAACCCTCCGAACTGATTCATCTGGTTGAGGCACATCAACAAGATGTCTGGGTTGGCCATCGGGAAAGGTGATGGAGGCTGAAATGTGTAATAGTGACTAACTGATCAGAAACTACTTTTTTCTAAAAGGTTCTTGGAAAAAAAATGTCTCAATGACTCACAATTTTGTCAAACTCGGATGAGGTCGAGTTGTCTGAGGATTCTGTGTTTGGTGGGCTGAACTCGGTCTTCACCATTCTTTGCAATTGCTCCGAGATGCTGATGCTCTCAGGATCTGCTTCTGGTGACGCGTGGCCATTCGATAATTTCTTCCGCTTGGCGTTTTCTTTTTTCGGAGAACCCTGAAAAATTCGTTTTCAAGATGTCATCTAATTTCACGGAAAAGCGCACGCGTTGTCTCACGGGGCAACTAGGTCCGAGAAATGTGAAAAACATCATCTAATGATGTTCTGTTCCGATCTCTTTCGCCTAATAACATGTTACAATGAACGCCTCGTCTGGAATTATAGTAGTTACCTCATTCTCGTCATGTCTCGTCTGGAAATGAAGGAGTAGCCGTCTGGAATTGGCGAACATCAAATTACAGCGTTTGCATGACGCAGGATTCGTCGCTGATATCGTGTGTGTCTCCTCTAAGTGTGCTCGAAGTGCATTGTGCTGACTGAACTGCATTACGCATAATGACACTGGACATTCGAATCCGAAACCCGTTTTGATATGAGTCATCGAGTGCTCTTGCATCTGAAAAGCATAAACAAAACATATATGTTTCACATAAGCTAACTGTGTAAGCCTTCTTTGTCTTGCGCCTAATTGTTCCCGCTCCGGTTTTTATTTTGTGTATTGTCTTAAAAATCGGTTTTCGCTTTCGATCACATTACAACCTTCCGACCTTTCTTTAGCTAATTGTTTTATGGCTTGCGAGTGTGTGATGGCTTTCAACTTTTCTCGGAACCAAATCGAAACGTTACCCAACCTAGCTGGTTTTTTTCCCTTCTCATCATCTTCTTTCTTTTTTTCACTGATTGGGCCTGGGGGTGAGGAATGTAGAAAAAAAGGTTCTAGAGAGAAAAAGAAGATGCTAGAAGGTGGATCTTCCTTAAAAGAGAAATGCGCGTGCCATCGTCAAGGTCTTTTACTAGATCATCTATGTCGGAAGGCATGGAATCGGGAAGCAATATGCCTCTGTATAACCTGCGTCAAATTGGTTCTCATGTTTTCTGGAGGGGCTTACTCGACCTTCAAGAACGGTTCCGAGTAAACAGATATCATCAAGAGAAGGGGCGCGCCGCGTCTTCCAAATTTTTTCTTTTTTCTCAGGACGCCAACCCCGTCGTCGGTCTTCCTTTCTTTCCGGGAAAGCGAAAATCCAAATTGAAAACGACCTTCGGCGCGGGAAAAAGAGAGAGAGGGTGCCTTCTGATTTTCGCTTTCCTAGATCAGTTTCACTTTCGATTTGATTGCGTAAATTGGAAGATAAAACACGATTTTTGAGTTGCGGAAGACGTCGGCAGCTTCTCTTGCGCAACACACTCGCCGCGCGCCGCTAAATAGTGGAGGCCTAGGAAGTCGACTAGCCATAAAAATCAAAAAGAAACGCCAGACAGTGGGACATACCTGATCTTTCCTGAAAAATCGCTTCTTGCAAAAACGACACTCGTAAGGCTTGACACCGCTATGGCGCATCCGATGACGATGCATGTTAGCCTGAAAACGAAACATCGATAAACCAATGAGAGAAAGTGAAAATGAAGAGGAAATGAAAACACAGGAGATCAATCAGCAACGGTATCCATTATCGACGACTACAGTATCCCAGAAGTCTACTTGGTTTTAGTATCTAGGGATACCGTAATCTCCATCAAGTCGTATATTCTCTGTTGTTCTCTCCAAATGCTCACCTTCTGACTGAACTGCATTTTACAGATATCGCACTGGTACATTTGGCCTTGGTGTCGTTCATGCGCTTCCTGAAATGTTCAAGAATCTTTACTGGTATATTGGGTCATGTGATATTTCTAGGGTCATCACGTTTTTTGTACTGCCCCCGTATCTGGTCTTCCCGTTTTCCCAAAAAACGCCTATTTTTCCTATTTCCCATCTTCTCCTTCTTCTATACCCGTCTGCCATCCCATCCTATCAACCAAACCCATCTTGATGTCACTTTCCGAAAATACTCGGACCCGTTCGCAGCAGTGTCGCCTTAACCAATTAGGATGACACCGGCTCTCATGAAAGGAAACATCCTTAAGAGGAAAAGCCAATATGCGCGGTCCCTCTCCTTCCATATACCACTCTTATCCCTTACTCGACTCTTCCCGATGACCGTTCGGGAAGTCAAAAAACAGTATGGGGTAAGTGAGATGCGCAGTACATACTGGTCGAAAGTAAACAGTAGTTAGTGAGAAAAGCGGCAAGGAGCCGAGGATGGTGATGGGAGAATGGTAAAGGTAGTGGTTGTTGACTTACTGGACGTACAGTACTGCGAGTCTTGGAAGAAGGAGAAGAAGAAGAAGACCAAAATAAGTTGGGTGCCGAAATAGGAGTGAAGGGATACATTTACTAGACTGACTGAATGCTTTGTTTTTACATATTCATGCTCCATAACAATCTCGGATAGAGATACTAATGATAGTAAAGACTACTCGCCCCTTACTCTTGGGATTACCCCTTTTTTCGCTATTATCGTGTACTTAGCGCCAAGTTTATTCTCATTAACGTCAGAAGAAAGGAGAAGAATCATTTTTTCTGAACCTTGGCAGTCTGCTAATAAGATTCACCGTATTAGAAAATAACGAAAGCGAAATCCGTGAACTTACCAAGTGGCTTTTCATGTGTTGCGACATACAAGTGGTAAAATTACAATGAGGACAAACGTGAACTGTCTTCTGTCCTTTCGTACCTCCTCCTGAAAAAACGATGAATAAGAGAGAAGCAGACAAAACACTCTAGAGCAAACAAAAAACTGACATTTAACAATTACAAATTCTAGGGACGTAGTAAACAAAATGAAATGGAGGGAAATGGAGAAAAACTCACTTTTTCCCAATGTATTTGTGATTTCTGTAATTGATATCGGTTCACAAAGCTCTTCGGGGTCGGGACTGGGCGTGGGGTCTGACGGAGGTGTTGACCTGGGCGACGGTGTGGACGACTGAATTCCATCTCCCCACTCGATTGTCTGAAAAACGTTGATCTCAATGTTTCTAATGAATTGTATCCCTCTGGAGGCATGTCTGGAAGGAAGGACCTGTTACAACGTCACTTCTAGCTGAGAGAATCTCTGTTCCTTGTTCTACCTCCAGCATTAATTAGGCAAACAACAAGGCATTATGACGCAACCTTTTTCATTTTTCTCTCCGTTCTCATTCTCACTTCAGGAAGAAGAGTTTGCATAAATGACGTACCTGTGAATTGGACATTCCTCCACTAGACGATCGACTGTGCTCTGTTTCGTGTTTCTCTGAAAGAAACGAGTTCTATTCTGCCAATGGAAATCGAGTCGTTTAAAAGCAAACGGTTAATGGGATACCCGCTACAAATCCGAATTTTTACGGGTTTGATGTAAAAAAGACGGACAAAGAATTAAGGAAAAAGAGAGGAAGAGACGAATGTTTCGAAATGAATTGACATTCGTCTATCTCCGAACAGGTTGCTTACCAATATGTCCTTGAAACTCGGAAAATATAGTAGTCGTAAATCCGCATTCTGTGCAAGCGTTCAATTCATCCATTGTTGAGATCACTGAAATGATAAGGAATTGCAAAAACCGAAACCTAATGAGATGAAACCTCATAAACACGGAAGAAAAAAAAAGTGAGGAAAAGACAAAAAAATGTTGGAATACGGAGGGAACATGCACAAAAAACAGGTAATCAGTGAGATACGTGTTTACGGATGGGCAAAGATAAGAAAGGAAATGTATAGGAAATGGTAAAAGGGGCGGATATATATCGGAGAATGGGAAAAGTTAGATTGGGAGAAAAATATTTATTAGCCACAGCCAGCCAAAAAAATGCGGAGGAGGAGTCAGATCCGTAGGAAGGTGATAATCAGCCAAGGAATATAATCATTCAGCTGGCGGAATTTAGAGCCCCGGAGCAACATAATTATGGGCTTACGCCTCTGGATACGAGTGAGACGAGAGGGAGAAGGAGCCAAAACAAAATGGGGAGTTATGGATGAATGCCTATTTTCCCATTGAGATAGTGGTTGCTGTGGAAGTGTTTGACTTACTGAGCCTGGTCCACGGTTTTGAGAGCAGCAGCTAGTGACCCCTTCTTTACTTGTTTGTCGATCGGCGGCCAAAGGAGGGCCGAGATACGGTTTCCGGGTTTGGCCAAACAACTCGAATGCCCTCTACTCCATAAGCTGCTGCTTCTCCGGATTTGACTTACACTCATCGAGCTGCGGACTACTGTGTGCTTACCATATTGGCAAGGTGTGCACAGGAAGAAAAAGAAGAAGAGGAAAAATGTGAAGAGGTTCGGATCGGTTACGGTTGGTTCTCCTCTATGTGTCTTCCTCAGACCAGTTCATTTGAAAATCCAAATGCCACCATGTAAGGATGAGAAAAAATTTATGGATTGATTATCTCATCCAGACATGTTGTGTAAAATAGAGGAAACACCAAAACATAGGGATATTACACAATCGATTCATCATAGATCTATATGAAACACGAATCAGATAGCTACGGTAGTTCTAGATTTGTATTTAAAAACAAGGAATCGTCAAAGTAGTAAGAAGGAAGGAAGATGAAGAATCACAACTGCAGCTCTTCCTACAAAGAAAGAAAAACACGTATGTGTGATTTACCACTCATGGACTAATAGTGGATTGCGTAGCTAAGGATTAATGTCAATTACGCGCAACCAGTATAAGTTCGAGACTAAGAATATGGGCATATGGTGCAAACAGGTAATTGAGAGGAGGTCTGAAGAGTTGTGTGAGGCAAGCATGTTGTATTGTTGCGCAGTGTTATAATGAGAAAAAAACGACAGGTTGTCTCAGGAAAAGAGGTACTTCTTCGTTGGGGGTTGGACCAGAGGAGGAGCAGACTGTCTGGGGGTGGGATGATGAAAAAGGAGAGGACGAGTAGAGGAGAGGATTGTGGAAAAGTGAAAGAAGAAGCAGGAATTACTGTAGAACTAAAAGTGCAACAAACGCTGGTCTGAAGTGATACGACTGCGCGTACACCTGGGGGTGGCAGAAGGGCGGAAAAACGACTTTACGCGGATGGCAATGAAAAAAATGAGATTGAGGGATCGCGGGGGGTGACGGTTTCTGAATGGCATTTACAAGAAGAGAGGGATGAGAGATAGTGCGGGTGTCGCTAGGGTGCCAAACAAGCTTTTTTAGGAATACGATAGAAAAAAGTGGGGGTAGAAGACGAAGAAGAAGAAAAAGCGATATAGAAACTGTCGATGGCAGCGCGGTAGTGGCGGTGGCGTCGGCAACGGGCATCATCGCCTATCTGCCGGGGCGCAGAAAGATGTAAAGAAAAAATCGAGCTGCGTCGCACATCATCAGAAGACGCAGCTATCCTACCCCCCCACACACCGTTTAGTTCGGAAGAAAAAACGGCAACACAGAGAGAGAATGAAAAAAAATTGAAAGGAGAGGAAGAAGATACCTGGGGGAGGCGGAGGCTGCCGTTGCGGGTGGCCTACGGGTCGGGCAAGGTTAAAGTGAAGACGACGGGATCTTTTCAGACCATACTAGCTGTAGCAGCAGCAGAAACAGCCGAAACAGAGAGACTTCCTTCCCTCACTATGCCTTTTTTCCTTACGATGAAGAAAAAAAAACCCGGTTTTTTGCGGCAGTGAGAAGAGCGTCTGGAACATAGTAATGACCTTCCAAATAGATAAGGCATGTGGAATTACAATTGGATGAACATTTGGGAAAACGTCAAAAAAAGGAGATGGAAAAAAGCGGGAGGGAAAAGGGGAGAACAAGTGATTTCGTCGATCTCGTGGTTTCCGAAACAGCCCAAAAAAAGTTTGTGTACATCATCATCCCTGTATCATCTGTTCTTCTTTAGGAGAGGATGTTACAAAATTAGGCAACATGGATGTTCGAAAGGTGTTAGTAAGAGTGTTAATGTTGGCATAGCGTCCTTCCCTCCAGGGTTTTCTATCACATCCATGTGTATCTTTCACCTTCTCATCAAACAACTGTAGAAGGCAAATAGGAGAAGACAGAGAAGGTAAAATGGTTTTCAAACCATTCAGGAAGAGAACCAAATATCATCACTTGATAATGTTAAATTGGGATGACAAGTTAGTTATCAAACCGGTATGGCGTTTTGATTATCCCTAACCAATTTCAACGAATTTTGATGAAACTTCGGAAAACATCTCATCGATATCAATAGGCGGAGTCTCTCTCTTCAAGAGGTGTGACTGATTGAACGCGTTGTTCAGAACCTGATAAGATGTTCAAACGATTTTCGGATTGTTCCTTCAATCATTGATAATAGAGAAAAGTGCAGAATTGTGTAACACAGGAAGATGATGTTTCGATAACTTTGACCTTGGACTTGAAACAGGAGAAAATAGAATAGACTTTCTTTTTTTCACCTATCCTTCGGAAGATAACCAGAAAACAGGAATTGGAATTTTTGCCACTTTAGGAAGTGAGTGTCCTCACTTTATCAATTTTCTTGCCTTCTTATGAACCTTGGGTTCTAAAACTGAGTCATGTATAACAAAGTTTTCATTATTTTGAATCACTGCTCAGAGCAATCTGAGCCAGCAAAAAAGAAGAGTTTCAAAAAATTAGGAACGAAGATTCTGATCCGAGTTTTTACACCTCAAAAGGAAAAGAACTATGAAATTTTAAACCTTTGAAACATGATATCACTCAAGAATCTATAGAAAAAATATCCTGGAAAAAAAAATCATATCCTGAAGAACAAGTGAAAAAACCCCTGATCGAATTTAGCGCCGACAGAAATTAAAAAAGCAAAGAGCCGACAGATTTGATTAGTCGGTAAAAGCACAAACTCTTTCTCGAACTCATTCTGCAACAATCCAGAAAAATATTTCAGTCTCTCTGACAAAATTTTTTCTTTGATTGATAAGAAAAACGCATACTGACTTTGTATATGTTTTGGTGGATAACTAACTGAAGCAAGAAAAAAACTTTTAGGATAACACAAGACTCCCTCTCTCGTGGAATATTTGTATACAGAGAGGAAAGATAACGGTCGAATGAGCATCATGGAAAAAAAGCTCATTAGCGACTGGGAAAAAACAGGAGGAGGTATCTCGAATTCGACGAATATTTTTCAAGGTGGGCAATGAGTTGCCGTCGTCCACAGTAGGCGGTGGTGGGGAAAGAGCAGAGAAAAGAGAACATAGATGTATTCCTATATCTTCTTCTTCTTCGTCTTTCACAAACATTAGTGGCTAAAATTCTTTGAAGATACCGAACGTGAATCACGGAACATGAAAAAGATGACTCTGGAGTTTTGTATACCTTCAGAGGAGGCTACCGACAGGTGGCGCCAACATCAAAGGCACCCTTGAAACGTAGGAACGGGGGTTAAGTAAATTTTCAAATTCTTGTTGACAACGTACTTGTAAAAAGAAGTACGTAGCTTTTAATCATCCAATCATGTTCCGGAAGGAAGACGACAAATCATAAACATTATGAAATTCATTTCTCACATTTATTGAATCATTCATCCAGAATCAATAGCATAGCTCATCATGATTTCGATGACTCACCCCAAAAAAATATGATTTTTCCAAGACTTACTCGTTTTTGTAGAATGTACAAGTGTAGCGTCGCGCCAGACACAATTAGAGAGGTCCAAATTCAAAGAAGAGTGGGGGCGCGAAGGAGCTGCCTACAATAACATCACATGTTTTTGGGAATCGGACTGTTTGCCAAGCAGGCGAGTGGGGCTATAATTGGGAAAAAAAGAAAGGAAAAAGGATTTTTGAGGAGACAAAACACAATCTGGACTTGAATGAGGATCTATACGAACTGGAGAGAGATTCCACATCGAGGAACATGATCGTGTACCGTAATCCGTAGACGGTTATGGCTGGCCGAACAATCCGTGCCACAGGCAGGACGACATGGAGAAGAGCGTCTGTACAAGTCTCAAACACTACTTGTGCAGTTTGCGGTATGAGCGAGGGATTTTGAGGATTATCCGTCCTGTAGTGCGTCTCCTTCCACTCACTCACGTTTGGAAGAGAGACACTTAACAATCGGTCCGAATCCGAAATCCGACTGGAAACTGTTCGGCATACCAGTTATCCGAATCCGGCGGATTTTTGATGGTGAAAACGAAACCCCCTCTCTTTGTTTCAGTTTTCGTGTAAGCGTTCGAATATTGGTTTCTGGGATAGATGGGATACGGTATACTGAACGTTTGATAGAAAAAAACAATAAAAGAAAACAAGAAAAGTTGGTTAAAACAATAAATACAGACAGCAGCTGCCAGAAAATAAATCGCAACCGATACTTGGAAAAAAGTGGGTGGGATAGCACATCTGTCTCAAATTCGACTAACATAAGATCCCACCACGTCGTTGTGGCAGGAGACGCTACGATCCCAGGATAGACTTACGTTGCTCTCGCAGAAAAGCCAGAAAACTAGCTAGTCTCTGAATCAAACAATGACACTAATCTTGGGAGATTAGTATGATTATTGTACTGTCAGTAATACACAGAACAATAGTGAGTGGAAAATCCACTGCCCTCTGGGAAGGAAACACCAAGGCTCAACGACACTGCTCTCCTCGGATTGAAAATAATGGAGGGATGCGAGACGATGAACCAGAAACTGAAAGAGCTTGAGGTTTACCAAAATGACGAATCACCAGCTGCCACAAAAAGGGTCAACCTTTTTATGCTCAGATTTTTATCGTTTAGAAAAATGGGTCGGGGTGACGACCTGGAGTGCACTTTTAGAGTGATGGTTGTATAAAAATTTACGATCGACGAGTGAAAGATTAGCTGAAGACGGGGTTTCCTAGAAAAATTAGGTAGTATGGGAAAAGTAACAGCCGGAGAAAAAAAATCACCGTGAAACCTGTATTAGAAGTGCCGGCCCTTCTATTTTTCGTGGAGTCCCTAGGGGGGCACTTCAATTAGAGGAACCCTTCAATTTAAGGGGGCACATGTATTATTCGTGAAGTCTCTGAGCAGGAAATTTCTATTAAAATAACAACGTTTTTCGGAGAAAATTTTGTTTTATATACTTAAAATCCTTGAAAATTCTTTTATAACTATTTATACAAAAACACCCATATTTTAATGAAAACATAAAACAACAACAGAAAATCAATTTCTTCGATTGGTTCTTCGCAATTCGACTTCATAAGACTTCATCTTTGGGCGCGGACTAGAAACGCAAAAATTTTCTGCAATTTAGCAAAGGGGCACTTCAATTAGAGGGGGAACTTCAAATAGAAGGGCGCTTCGATTAAAGGGAGCACTTCTATTTTTCGTGAGGTCTCTAGGGGGGGGGGCACTTCAATTAGAGGGGCAATACAATTTCAGGTGCCCTTCTAATACATGTTTTACGGTAAGATAAGTTTGGATTGTTGGAAGCTTTGGAACTTTTTTTTCAAGACCAACAACCTTGACATAAACTGGAGATTGAATTGAAATCTTGAAAGCACAGATTTTTAATTCATTTTTGAGATAGAATACCTCTAAACTTTTTTGTCACATTTCCGCGGTCGGGCTATAACTTCTTGTTAGAACTTGTAAAGGGTTTGGCTTTGAAACACACATGGGCCGGGTACTGGACGGAGCTGGCCCAAAAACTTTTGTAGAAACTTGAAATAATATAATGCTGGTTTGAAAATATCGGACCTGTGGATGAGGAAACCTGGTGGTCGCGGCCGAATTTCCCTTGTTAGCAAGTAGTTTTTTTGCTCTCACCTATTTTTTTTCTCGATTTTCGTCCCTTCTCCGACAAATTCTTAGATTTCGAAACTTTAATTAAATTGTCGAAAAGCAGTAGTATTTGAAAAAAAGTACGGTGAATGTAAGGTTATAGTGATCTCGTTACAAAAATCATTGGCCTAAGCCACAAGCGTTGTTCTTCGACAGCACCAATTTTTTGTGCCAGAATACTACTAGGTCTGATAGTTTGTCGAAGTTCATTTAGTTTTGGTAGCGGTCTCATCTGACTAATCTGCGACCAGAAGTTGCCGGGAACGCCAATCGATCAAATCGCAAATAACACACCTTTTTTACGGGTGCTCTTTAAACCAAAATGATGAAGTGAAAAATGAAAATTCCAGAAAATTTATTTCCGACATTGTCGTCTGGAAACTTTTCATTGGTGATATAAGATTTCAATTTCTTTTCTATTCTCAGCTAATTAGAAACATTTTTCCTGAAAATTAGTTCCGATTTTTTACAGAATCGTATAATTTTTGGTAATTTAAAGACAGGACAACGATCCCAGTTTTAAAAGTTTTATTTTCAAAGAAAAAATATTTCGGTTCTGAAAATTGAAATTCAGTTTCTCAATTATTTCCTGATTTTTCAAGCTTCCCATTTTCATTTTGATTTGATAAAATTTTTTTTGAAAAAATTCAGTTCTCAACGCTTAATTTGTACTTCTTATCAATCATTTTCATTTTCCCTTCTACTTTCTCTTGCGAAAATTTTTTTCGGGCGACGCTTGTTCCGCTGTCAAACTAACTGGTATCGATTATTACACTTGATTTTTGAAACTTAGATTCTTCCATTCCCCAAAATTTCATCAACCGCCCATCTTTTCCCCCAACAACTGTCCTTTTACTTGTGTCTCCTTATTTTTCTGAGGGGTACGGTACGTAATTGTCGTCAACTTGCGCGCATTGTCCGCAGCGGGCGCTTTCACTTCCCGGCAAAATTTCTTCTCCGTTCCGAACGAATTCACTTTCATTTTGTTTCATTTTTGAATGTGGTTCTCTCATTTTTCTCTCAATTTTTTCTCTTTTTTTTCTAATTTTCTTTCAATTTTTCAGGGAAATTTCACCTGTGAGAAATGGAGGAGGCTGATGAGTTTATCAAGGAGGCTTGCGGACATCTCGAGTGGTATGTTGCCTATTTTCAATTTTTTAAAAGCAATCTTTATAATTTCAGTTCGTTTGCCGATAATGATGAAATCGAGTTCAGCACACCACAGATTTTTGAGTTTCTAGTCAGGTGTATTTGGAAAATAGATGCCAAGAGTAAGACAGTTATCCCATCATATGTGTATCCCAACGTTATCACCGCGCGTCTTCATCTTGGCAACACCATCTCTAATTATTTGCAAGTGAGTCGGAAACCCCGCCGATTATTTTCTAGAAAATTCTCTTCCCCTAATCTTTTTCATTCCAGAAATTTCACATTCGTGGGGACACCGCCCTTCACACAGTTTTGTACGGCAATATCAATAATCTACGCAATGCATTCATTGAACTGATAAGAAAGTTGCCCGTCGACACATCGGATGGCGCCTCTCAAGGTAAACACTGATCCTCTTAGAAGCAATAAGAACGTGCGAGTTTCAGATCAGGGTCAGCAGTTCCTGGAGAATGTCTTTGACAATTTGGAATCTCAACCAGAATGGGTTCCTGCATATTGTAGAGGATTGAACAAAACACAGAAGTGGATTCTCCCAAACGTCAGTTTTCAGATTGTATGTACAGTATCCAATGCGAAATTTTCAGAATGAGCCGGAGCTTTTGCCGCTTTTCAAATCACAAAAGTATCCCGCCGATCCTCGCAAGTGGATTTCTCAATATATCAACTCCAGCGGTGCGGACCAGATTCCAACTTCAAAACCTTCGAAGCCTGCACTTCCACCAAAACCAGTTTTCGGTGGAGAACAGATACAACAAGATAGCATTGAAGGTCAGACTCCTTTGTCTGAAGAAACTGATGAGAATGCCCATCTCCAGTCGATCTTCGACCAAAAACTGGATGAGTACAAAGAGGTGAGGTGCACTTTTGACGAGGACAAAAGACGAGATTTTATCTTTTCAGTTGCAAAGGAAACGCTTCAAAATTGAGGATGGGATCAGATCTCTGCAGAAGAAGCTCTCGGATATTGATCCTGAACTCATCGAGGCTATTGATAATCCAGATATCTATGTGGAGACTCTTGTGGTGGGTTGAACGATGTTAGGGGTTTTGTAAAATTTTGATTTTTAGGAGAAGATTTTGAAGTTGAATAAGCAAGTGGAAGATGACACAGAGCTGCTGGAGAACAGGAATCAGGAAGCTGCCAAGAAGAAGCTAGCCAGAGCCGCTGAGTTGAAGAAAATGGTTCGTTGACGAGACCGATCTTCGGTGTTATTGTGATTGGCTGAAATCTAAAAAAGCAAAATAGCTTTAGTTCTAATTCAGCACATGAGGAAACCTGTGATTTATTTTCAATTTTTAGGGGGCTCGTAGTGAAGAGTTGAAGAGAGTTGCCGAGATGCAGACTGCTTTGGGAGCCATCGATGAGCGCATTGAGGATAATTTAGCAATGGCTGAAAAGCTTGTGAGTCTGCCTACCCGCATTGTTTTCATTGTGAACTTTTTTCCAGAAGAAAAGAGTTGCGAGAATCGATGAAACTTCTTGGCGGAAGATTTATGACTTTGAGAAAAGAAGCAAGGATTTGGATGAGATGGTTCGTAAGCAGGAGGATGAGATGTTCAAAATGCAGGAGGAAAGAGCGACACTCCGTAAGCAGGAAGAACGTGACAATGAGACCGTCAACAGAGCGTTTGCTATCATCTACAACATTCTGCTCCAGGTTAGAACTTTCATGAAAATTACATCCAACTTTTGAAATCATTTCAGCATTGCGACCATTATCGTGGACGCTTGGCAATGGAGTCATTCACCAGAATTCACCTCTACTGCATGGAAATTCTGGAGATGTTGAGAAACAATGGCGCAATGAAACAAATCGTTTTGTTGTTACAGTCAGAGGTATCAAATCAGCTCGAACATCAAAAATAAAATTGTAATTCCAGATCGATGTTGAAGAACAGAAGCAGTACCAGAAGCAGTTTGAGCTGCTGACTCAGGACTTCCAAGAGATGAGCAACCTGAATGAAGAGCTCTTCTCTCAAATCAGACTCCAGAATCCAGACTTTGAAATGCCAATGGCTGAATAACTCACACCTAATGCTCCAACACCTGCACCGCCTCTCAGAAATCACCATTTCCTCACCAGATACCATCATTTAATCACTTATAGTTTTCTTCCGTATGATTAATCACATCTTTCTTAATTTTTCTTTTTTTTTTTGAAGTTGTCATTCAATTCTTTTTTGTTTTGTCATAACTTTGGATTGGCACAACCTTATGCTGTGATTGCTCTACACGGTCCGTCTAATAAGCATATTTTTGTCCCTCTCACTGCTCATGCTGTCATTTGCCACCCCCGTCAAATCAATATTCGTCCCGCTATTTCTTAGTGTTGATCATCATGATTCCCTATTTTTTCGAGTTAATGTTCTTTTTTTTTCCATTTTTTGACTTAATTGTTGACTATAGAATTTTGTTTTTGCCACGTAAACTCTGATATCAACGCAATAAATAGTTTCGAGATTTTTTTGAATGAACTGAAAAAGCAGAAAAAATTAAGCGTCTTATCTAATAAGTAGGGTAGCATGTTGACGTCATTTTTTGAATTTTTCAACTGTTTCTGGGCGTATCTCTCCGATTGTGCGAACGGAAGTGATCTCATGATCGGTGTTACCAGAAGAAGAGGGTTGATTAGAAACACTAAAATGAAAAGCTTCAAATTTTCGAACTACAGCAATAGGAAAAATCCAACCAGATGTCTGATTTTTGTTACTTGCCATGTATTTCAGCTCGTAAGCTGTTTCCGAAAGGCCGCTTTAACAGTCGAGTCCCTCTAATAGAAGGGCCCTCTCAGAAGTTAGGAGAAGTGAAAGGACCCCTGTAATGGAACATCCTTCCTCAAAATAAATTGCGTGAAATCAAAAAATTAAGTACGATTATTGTGAAAAAATATTCTAGAAATTCACCAATTTTTTAGAATGTTGTCAAAACACATTTTTGCTAAAAAAAATCAATTTAGAGATTTGAAAGGTTTTAATGAATTTTGAACGATAATCAAACAAATTTTTCTTTAAAAAATTTCTGCAAAAAAATTTCCGGTAAAGTAGAAAGGCCCCTGCAATAGGAGGTACCTTGAAACAATGGAAGGGCAGGCCCTTCGAATACATATTTTACTGATCATTACTATTTTTTCGTGTTTTTACTTGAAATATACTGTAACCAGATAACGGTTAGCTCGAAATTTGTCAGTTTCAGACCAAATGAAATCGAAAATTGCCCTAATCAAAAACTGAAAAGCTATAAAAACGGCTCTTCTCCTCCATTAGAAAAGAGCATTTCCCTGCAATTTGCGATAAGAGTGTTGGTTTATGACTGGACCGCTAGCGAGTATTAACTGGCAATATCATTTCAAAATGCCTTTTTCAGGGCGTGCCGTTTTTATACTTTTGGAGTTGAGTGTCATCGACTAAATTGATAAATTCTTTACACCGTTCTTACTTCAGTTTACCTTTCTTTTTTGAGTTTTTTCGACTTGTTGGAAGTTTCGTTTAGTACTGCCTTGTATTTGATTGTATGGAATTTTGAATTTTATGCAAAAGTTGTTACAAATTCATTATTTCGTTTCCAGTGATGAATCTCAAACTTCTTCTTGGTCTCCTCTTTATCGTTTGGAGATCAACGTCGGCAGAAGAATTCACAAATCACTGGAGGGCGACGGAAGACGTCGGTGAGACACTATTGAAGTAGTTTGAAACGTACAATGAGCTCAACGTTTTCAGCCAACGTTCAATTTTGCTCACATGACAGTTACAGCAAAGACGGTTCATGTGTATGCAATGTTGACTACACGGGTAACTTTTGTTTGAATCGAAAATGTCGAAACTTTGGATTCGATGGATACCTGCAAAACAATCCGGTAAAAGTGGATCGTTGTATTTGCCCACCAGGATTTCTAGGAAGAAATTGTGAACCAGGTTTTTTTCTACACTGATGATCCTTTCTCAGAGATATTTATTTCAGTGTCCTGTGTGTCTGGAAAAAACCAAGTTTACTCAAGTTTGCCAAGTGAAAGGACCGTTTCTCTTCTTGCTTCATACAATGTAAAAATGCAAAAAATCTGGAAAGATGGAGATATCGGACAATTGATTTGCAACAAAAAGGAATATGCAAGAAATTTCAATTACAACTATGACAATGCAGCTCTTTACACTGTAAGAAGTCTCATACTTTGAAAAGTTTCTGCAATGTTGAACATTTTCAGAAAACTGAAAACGAGACTGTTTGTGGTGGCAAACTCAAGACATATTTAGATCCTGATACTTGTACAGACGATGATGGAAACCCGATCGATTGTGTTCCATTGGATATCAACAATTTGAACACTCTTGTTCAATATTCGCCTCCAAACTCGATTGTTAGTTATTGACTTGTACGGGAAAAGTTTCTGCGACAATTTGCTCTAAAAATGTTTATTTTCTTGGGAAATCGGGTTCCAAAAATTTTTCGCAATTTTTTTTTTCGGAAATGTTTTGGGGAGTGGATAACATTCAAATCGTTTTTATAATGTTATTTCAATTGAATTCCCAGTATACAAATGTGGTAAAATATTGGCAAAAATCGGAAAAAAATTAGACAAAAAATTTTTGAAAATAAGGGTACGGTGATGTTTTCACATATTGTATGAATTTTTTCATTCAAAATTAACCAAAGAAACAGTCCACCAAAAAACTTTTTTGAATGAAAAACGGGATTTCCGATTTCCGACTCCAAAAAAATACGGTTTTCACCCTGCAAAAACACATCCAAACCGATTTTTTATAGGTTTTCGTTGTTACCAATATGAATGTCAGTTCTATAACCGACGATGTTGTTGAAGATATCATTGCTACTTCCATTGCCCGCAGAATTCAGGTGAATTTTTCCATGTTTCAGAATTCCAAACAAATTTTTGCAGATCAATGTTCTTGTCTACAACAACACCGGATTCCAAGCTAATGACCCGAGTCTGACAACTCTGAGTAACATTGCATCTGCCACTTTCGGGCAATATATCTTGCCAAGTATTGAAAATGGCAATGAGCAATATGCAGTAAGTAAAAAAAAGTTTATCACAAAATAATGATTTCGAATAGATTGTAAATGCCCTTTTGGAAAATTGGGATCAAGGCTATCAACCGACCAAAGTTTTCACAGGTGGAATCAAAACCTTACCTGTTGATACTTCAAGAGATATCTACGTGGCAGCTCAGCTGAACTATGGACAAGGTACGCATTTTTGCACTCCATATGAAAATAATTTACATTTTTGCAGACGCTTCTTTCAATCCGAATCTACTGCCAACTGTTGTTCAAAAAACCGATTTTTGGAAACTTTATAAGTTTGTCTTGTTGAAAGATATAATTAAAAACAAGGGGTTTTCAGGTTGACTGCCGGATCGTACCCTCCACAGCTTTCTGCATCTAACCAGATCTCTGACACACCAATTATTGTTTATACTTCCGGAGATCTCGTTGCTTATTCTGCTTTCACAAGTGATGACACAGGAAACTCAATGGTTGTGGATAGTGCATTCAGTGTTTCTGTCAATCGTGAGTTTCGAAAGAAAAGGTTATTTGTAATTGTGTTCATTTAGAAACATCTTACTCAATGGTGGTGAAGCTAGAATCTGAAAACGCTCCAGTAGACTACGCTGCAGGTTACAGAACAATTGGCAACCCGAGCTCGATTTCTCTAGACACAACTTTCTATAATCGAACCTCCTGTCAATTCAATTTCATCGTTAACGCGAATTGTAAATCTGTCGGCGCATCTGTTGTCACTGTAAGTTTCATTTCCCAAAAAATCAGATTTTTAAAACATTTCCTTTCAGATGATCACCGCGAACAATCGAAATTCAGTCTCCTTCCCAGTCTACTGTGCCAGTTTCAGCTATGCTAGTGAGTTATTTTAAAATTTTGTGTTTCGATATTTCATGTGTTCAGAAAAAATCTACAACAATTTTGCTGCTGAAACTCAAAAGATGAGACAATTAGAGTTTGAGCAGTCTTTCTCAAAAGGTTGGTTTTTAATTCAACACAATCTTTCGAAAGTATAGTGTTTTTAGATTTTGAATGTGGTTCTGACATAACTCCCGAAAAAACTGGAGGGCGTAGTTTCATCATTGTCGCTGAAAATAGCAATTACACTGACGCAACCAAGTGAGCTTTGAAACAACTGAAAAAGTTTAAAAAACTCATTTTAGATCTTCTGTTGACAACTTGTTCCGCAACAAAAACAGTTTCTTCTATCAGCTCATTGACCCAATAACGTTAATTCCGTCATCCCGATACTCCAATTTCCTTGCAGTACTGACAAATGGAGCAAGCTATCAAAACAAACAGGTTAGTTGAGGACGAAAATTGATTTCTCATTTTAAATCTACAGCATACTGATTACGGAAAATTCATGACCAAAGTTCTGAATTCTACTAACACTCCATCACCTCCGTCAGATATTTCTGCTCCAATTTCTGTAAAAGACATGCTAGTTGACACTATTCAAACTGGTTCACAATACTCGGGTGCGTGTTCTGTTTTCAGAGTTTTTAAATTCATTTTATTTATTTTCAGATATTCTGTTTGTTGTAAACTTCAATGTGAGCATGAGTGCTGATGATTCTCTTGCAATTAAGTCTGCATTAGCAACACAGAGATCTAAGGTAATAGCATGGGGAGACCATATATCTGAAAAAATGCTCTTCAGTTGTTCGTTTTATTCGTGCAAAGCTATACGCAATATGGATCAGATATTTATCAATACATGAACGACTTGGCACTGGCTAGTGGTGGTGTAGCTGTCAGATTAAATAACTATGATGAATTGAAAACGGTATTACTACAAATTAGTTAATTTTAAGAAGAATTGATTTTTTAGTTCTTCACGTTATATTTCCCCACGCTTATTGCCAATGATATTGTTGCAAAAGCATACTCGAGTGATACAAAACCTGGAATTGCTCTGAACAACGTTTATCTGCAAGAGCAAAAGTATTATCTTTTGTTGACAAACGAAGATTCAAGTGAAGATGGACCAGTAACAGGTGAGCTGATAACAGCTTAATAGAAGACATTACTGAAAATTCAGGCATTATACAAAACGGGAACATTGATGTAACATCCACCCAAACTATTGGAGAGCTCCAATTGCTCACTATCCAACCACAGTTTGCCGGTGTCTACAATATACCAATTCGATTTGCTTCGCCTGCAAAATTCGTGAGCTTCATTTTTGCTAAACAAATTTCAGCCAGCGTGTCTTTTTTCAGTCAAACGCTATTCTCTACGCAACCACAGATTCTACGGATATAATTAGTCTTTCGTTTGTCGATAAAGATGGTAAAAATAGGAACGATGTGGAATATCAATGTAAGTTAATTTTTTTGTTCTCTCAAGTTAATTGTTTTTTCGCAGATGGAGCATTCCGACCAGTGATTTACTCTACTACCCCTTTCGGCGACAATTCACAAATTTCAATCACCTACAGCGATCCGGCCAACCCAGCAAAAGTTTATAATTCACAATGAAAGGAAACTGAATATCGATTTTCAGCCTATTTACAACGGATCCATCATCTCTGTTGAAGGATGTAAATTCCAATTTTACAACTGGACGACAAATTACGATTGGATTTGTAGTGCTTCCGGAGGCCTGTATCATTTCAAAGTGAAATGTTGAAACTAGCTTCTCAAATTCTCCAACTATATTTTTCAGATCGACAGTCCCTCAACCAACGTTACTAGAACTTTCCCAGTCACTTGCCTCGGTCCCGACTCAGGTGGATGTTTGAATGGAGGAATTCTGAAGGTGATGAGAAATTGTAACTATGTGCAACTATTGCTCATTTTTAGGAAGGCGTGTGTTCTTGTCCACTAGAATGGAGCGGTAACAGCTGTCAAACTCCAAATTGTTTGAATGGAGGTGAGATTTTTTATGGATGATAATTTAATCGAGGAGCGAAAAGATAGACACTAAATTAAGATACATAAAGTAGAATTTCGAAAATGCGTTCATTTTTTGAATGTTCCTCGGATTTTATAAAAATTAAATTCGCTACTAAAAATAGAAAAAAAAACCTTCAGGAACTGTGACTACTGCCGACACTTGTTCTTGCATAGGAGCGTTCACTGGAAGCTTCTGTGAAAGTGGTTAGCTGACTTTTGTCTGTTTCAAAATGTTTATTATGCTATTTGAGCTATCGCTAACTGCACCAACATACCATCTCAACCTGACTACCGTTCCGATCTTTCTTCTTTGACCATCGTTGCCGACGTGAATGCTCTCGCTACTGGAGGTCTTACTGCAGATTTCGGAGTTTCTGGAGTTCCCATTACTGTAATTTTATGTAAGTTTTTATTCCCTTTTTGGCACTAATATTGTTTTTTATTTTTGAGATGGTGATGACATCGGTCCAAGGATCGTCGAATTAACTACAAACAGCTTGCATTTGTTGGATTCTTTGAAAACTCGTACTGCTACTACTGTCTCCCCTTCAACATCTCCAGCTGATAGCGATATGTATGCAGCTATGAAACTTGCACTGGATAACCAGGTATCATTGAACTATCAATTTTGATATGCAAAAGTTATTTCCAGCTTACAAACCGAGCACTCATCGTTGTCTACACTTCAAACGCTGATGTTCCTGTGAATAGTGACTTCCTCATCCGCTTAGCAACGAGAAGAGCTGAAGTCCGAGTTCTGTCGGTTACAGGAACTGAGTTTCAAAATTCGTTGACACTTTCATTGGTTGGAAATGGAATACCTTTTGCTGTCCAAGGGTCTACCAATTTTCAAAATGTAAGTTACAACTTATAGTATAGGTTTGAAAAACACTTTGTAGTATATGACGGTGTATGTGGGTCCATTGTTCCAAGCTCTCGGCTACACAAAAAACCAACCACAACGCGTGTTTAATGTCTTCAAAACTGATGTGTTGACTGGACCAACCACTGTGACGATTCCAAAGGATTCAACATTCGACAACGCTCAAGTAGAGGCATTTGTGCATGCATACAATGGACGAATCGATCCAGGTGTAATACATAGCAAAAAATTTATTTTATAAACATATTTCAGGCAGCCAAGTAGGAATCAATTATTACGTTTATCACATCAAGTATGATCCTAAAGGTAGTTTTTTTTAAAGTTAATTACATCATTACCTTTTTATAGAGGAACAAACAATTCCATTGAATGTGCTTACCCCCGGTACAACTGGATACTATGCAATTGAGCTCGTTGGATACTCAAAAGTATGCGATTCTATGATATGAAAATGAAAAACTTCCAAAATTGCAGACAGCTTACGGTTTCAACGATCCAAAAGACAATGCCAATGGAGCAAATGAAATGGTTAATTCGGGAGTAAGCTTCAACGAAGTCAATCTTCTCCACATTTATCCAACGCCATTCGCTGAGATTGCTCCATCGAATCCTGAAAACTTCCCTTACTTGTCTATCAGAGAAATTTTGGGAAATGGAACACTATCCGCGCCAACGACACTATTGTTCACTAGAAAAAATCCTACTGGTTGCTTTTTCAAGTATTTCACTACACTTGACGTTTGCTCTCAAAGTGGAACAATTGGTTATCAAGTACAGGTACAGAAAGATATAAAAAGTGTCCCCTAGGACACATAATGCATATTTTCTGCAATTTTCCGGTTGCTTTTTTTGTCAAGCCTCTGCTACTGGAATTTTGACACTGTTTTCCCTACGAATACAAAAGTACGGTCACGGGTTATTCTCATAATTTTTGCAGCTAACAACCCGAGCCAGTGACACCGAGAACCGCCAACAACAGTTTTCTTTGACCTGCTTCAAAACGAGTACGTATTTTTACTACATATTTAATTTAATAGTAAAACTTTCGAATTTTCTCCAGAGTATCAGGATGGAAGCACAGTCTGCCAAGGGCACGGCTCACCGTTACATGATTGTGCATGTGATTCCAATTGGGGAGGAATAGATTGCACTGAGCCAGTTTGTGCAAATGGTGCCAGAGATATGTCGGTTTGCCGCTGTCCGGTTGATTTTTATGGACTGAGATGTGAACAAAGTAGTTTTCCCGGGTTGAGAAACAGATTACAAGACATAAAGAAATTCCAGGCTTTGGCCTAACATCTACAACAACTGCCGGTCCTAGTACCACTGCAGCTTCTACATCTAGCCCCACACAGCCCACGAATTCGGCATCTTCATTCAGTTCATCACAGACGACAACGTCTTCAGTTCTCTCCACAGCAACTACACCTGCTCCACAAGAAGTCCGTGCTGTTGCATTCATCATTGATATGCTTGGAACCGATGACTATGCATTCAATCAAACATTTGTGAGTTAAAACTTACTAAAATACTTGACACTTTTCAATTTTCCATTCCAGATGTCTATGGCTCAATACTACAAACTATTCAAGTACACACATTACGTCATGATCATTGGAAATTTGAATGCCGCGAGTGATATATCTCTTGGATTTCAACAGTATCCGAATGAGACATCAATTTTGGCCAAGAATGATATTTTCTTCAATTATAGAAGTTCTGAAGATGGAGGATCAAATGTTTCTCTGTAAGTTGAACTGAGATGGTGAAAGTGAGCAAAGGGTAATTTTCCAGAGCTCTTACTAAAGTTCAACAATCCTATGCCGACACGAAAACTAAAATTCAATCACCAGTCAGTCTCAATATTTTCTATCTTACTCAAATCGGGTTTGTCGATACAGGAGGATGGAAAGTCATGAAACATTTTTTTATTCAGGCTAAAAAGTAATGACGATGTGACTACTGCATTTGCTGGGTTGGAAGATTTCCAAAAAGCGTAAGTTATCCGAATTTCATGAAACTCTAATATCGTGTTTTTCCAGTTCTATCGTTTACTCACCATTTGCGAAAGATGCAGATCCAGCAGTTTTGGTCAACCTGACACGTTTCAGTACGAACGTTACTAGCACAAGAGATTATTACGGAGGATTGGTTGCAATGAAGGATGAAACATCAGCCAATGCTAATGTTGTTCTTCCGGATAAACGTAAGAAAATGACAAAAAAGTTTTTGCAATGATAAGTTTTATTTTATAGCACCAACTGCTAGCTGCGTTTTCGCATTGCAAAGTAACGTCAGAGTTGCTATCGATCGTTCGTTGCCAAGTTCCGCTGACATTGAAGCTGCTGTAAGATGGTTTTTTTTGAAATGATTTCTAAATTTTGTTATATTTTAGTTAAGCTCGTTCTTAAGCAAATTCAAAGTTGGATTCAATTTCATTGAAAATGATGAAGCTCGTTGTGCCAGCGAAGATCCATTGCCAAACTTTTATAACGGTAGGCTTTTTTTCATAGCTAACGAAAGTTTTGGTTGTTAAACAAATTTGAAACTCGTATTTTGAAAAATAACTCAACAGGTCAAAGTTGAAAATGAAATTTAATGAATATTTCAAATCAATAGACTTCTTTGCAGGAAGAACCGCGATGACTGCTTTCCCGTACTACGACACATATGTGCAAAGCTCAAAATTCTGTCCTTCGCAATACGCAGCAATGCAATCATTTTCCATTACTGGAGCGAACCCCACACCTACATATAGCGATAAGTGAGACTCAGAATTTAGAAGCTTTTTTAATCTTGATTCTGGAAATATTCAGACTTGTTCAAACAATTGGCAAGCAAATCAACAGTGCTTCTTGTGTTTGCAACCGATATACTGATGCAAAAACGATCAAAATCGTTGTTTGGTTACCGAGATCTTCGTAAGTGATAAAAATCTGTAGATAAGCATTGTATTCTGATATTTTTTTTCAGAGGACCCGTCACTACTAACTATCTCGACTACTTGAAGTTGGGAACTGATAATGCTTATCACTTTGTGGTTCCATTCTACGATGTAACAGACAAGGTACGATTACAACTCATTATCAATAAAAAAACCTAATTGAACGCTCAGGATCACGATTTGTACTATCAAATCTTAGCTTCTCAACCAAACGGAGGTGACTATTATTTGCTGCCCAATGCTGCAACAGCCGCAGACATTCAAAAGGACGTTATTGACATTCTCTATGACAAAATTTGCCAGTAAGTACAGATTTTATACTCGAGATTTCAAAATTTTATACACAAACAATAATTCGCAAATCTTTTTTTCAGAACCGCAGGTGTTGACCCCACAGCTGTTCCTCCATTACTTTCTGGCATCAACACCGAGAATAGGAACTACGTTGATTACTAATGCATGTTTGCGTGTTTGTACGAATAAAGAAAAACATTTGTCTATTTTGAAAGTGTTAATGTTTTCTTCATAATTCAGTTAGGGGATGAATCTTGTGAGAATTTCTATTCCAACTTTTTTCTCTATCTACACTTATTTAAACGACAAAGAAAATGTCGTTTTTTTTCACGACTCAAAAATAACTAATTAAGAAAACGTTTTCTGATATTTCCAATTGTTCTGAAAATTAAAAAAAAAACATTCAATGATGGACCAATTCTAATTGAAGCAAATTGCATTGATTTCCTTCACAGTTTTTTAGTTTTTTTGTTTTTAAGCATTGACTAGATTCTGTTAAATGGAAGAATTCTGTGTGAATTGTGCGAATGTTCGGCCACGCTGTCGTGTACTACTCTTGGAGGAGGCTCAATTTTCGTACCACTTGTCAAGTTTCAATGAGACAACGAGAAAGTCGAGGAAAATCAATGCAATTTGTTCATGAAAAAATCGGTATGAATTTTCGTATGTGTGCTCCAGTTTTTTACGACAATGCTTTGAGCCAACAAGGAGATCAATTTTCGACAAACGGGCAAATTGTTCTTAGAAATGAGATTTTCAGAAGATAATCTCGATCATGTGTCAAATAAGATTGAAGTGTTGACTGGACAAAATTGAATCAAATCAATACTTGAAACAAATCATTAATTCGAAAAATTTCAATTAAAATAAGGTTTCAACAACCGTCTTCAACAAAAAACTTCATTTTCCGTAAACAATAAGTTTAGAAACAATTTTCAAACAATAGTCAACATAACAAACAAACAAGAAATATCCCATAATCAACTTAATTTGCAAAGACAGTAGTTGTCAAACATTTTTTACATTAGTGTGGGTAATTGGTTTTACAAATTATTGAAAAAATCAATATCCGGGTCCGGTAGATACTCTTCCTCGATATCTGCTTCAACGGCGCATTCCGGATTGCAAAGATGAGATTTCGCGCGCATGTTGGCAGAGAGAATCATGTGACGACGCAGTCTTCCCTTCAGATTCTTGGTCTGTTTGGATCTGAGGCATCTACAATCACATCCAGCAACCGGACAATACTTTTCAGTTTCAAACCACTCGGCAATGTGGTTGACGTGGCCTCCGTGATTGCACATCTGAAATTAGGAATAGTGTTTTGAAAAGAGTCCTCTCAGAAATACTTACATTACAGATACTGAATTGCGAGAATCTCTCGTTGTATTCTTTGAGAGAGTAATCCATATGATCGTTCAAATACGGAACCATACAGATACAACATCTTGGAAGTGAGAATCGACATTCGAAGCATCCGAAACGAGATGGCAATACTTGAACAGTGATGTCAGTCTTCTCTTCCTCAATATCTTTTGCCATCAACATTCTGTTCTCGACAGGATCCAAAGTTTCGATGTAATTCTCGTAGGTCAGGCGTGGTGACATAGTTTTGGCATTTGGCCATCTCTTCTTGTCCTTATCCTGTTCAATGAGAGGCATGGTTGAAACACAAAGTGTTCTCCCCAGTCTTCCCAGATTGCGAGCCTTGGCGACGTTCATTTTGCATCCAGTGCAGAGGATATCAAACTGAAAATTTCATATTAATTTCACACAAATTCGGTTCAATTGCTCACATAGAATCTGTGTGGGTAGGTGTTGAACTTTGGATTGTGGTCCAAATCTCCTTTTGTGATTGCTGCTCCCTTTGTGAGCTCCAAAATTGCCATGTAGCGAGTCACCTCACATTCCATCAGTTCAGCCAATTCTTCTCTGAAAAAATCTTGTATAATTTCTAGATATGTTTTCTAGACTACAAACGTGGTTTCTGTGACATCAGTTCCATCTGAATGACGAACATATCGAAACGGGAACATTTCATCCATAGTTGGAGCTCCGTATGGTCGTCTAGCCGTGTCATTGGTAAGAACTTTGGAGAAAACTGTAGAGAAGTCACGATTCTTGAGATGGTCGGAACCACAATCGGTCATCTGAAACATCATAATTTTTTTTTCAATTTTTGAAGATAAAACAAACCAAAGGCTCTCTTGATCGACGATCCAAACATCTTCCAACACGAACGATGTGTGCAATGAGTTGAGGATCACCACTCTCGACAGCTTCTTCGAAAAGAACTCGAAGAGGGTCAGCATGATAGCCTAATCCGACAAATGGGAGGCGATCAAGTCCTCGGACAGTATGGAACACTTTTACAATGTTTTCCACGATAAACTGTGGTGGTGTCAAGTTGATGATGAAAAGGAGTTTGTCACGAATTGGGAGCTTCTGAAAATTTGCAAATTTGAAACATTTCGCGAAAAAAAAACTAACCATCTGAACGAATCGATCGATTATGTCTTGTGAGTATCCACCAGTCAGAATCATGCGCATGAATAAAATCGATGCTTGACAATGAATCACCACATGCGCTTTGTTGGTCGCAAAACTGAGGAATTGGTCAGCAGCCTCAACCCAATCATCTCGTGTCCATGCTTTGGGACTACCATAGAGCATATGATCGTATGTGTCGATTTTGAAGTCGGCTCTTAGCTCTTCTCCTTCTTCTGCGTCGTCATCTTGGTTTTCAATTCCGATTTTGAAGAACTGGAATATTGCCAGCTTTTCCTCTCTGCCACTGTCTATATACAGCAATCTGCAAAGCGATTTTGAGGTACGAGTATGTTTTTTGTCTAAACTCACTTTTTGTACAACTTATAAACCACGTGAGCTTGGTAGGAGATGTCCATTTTATCGTATTTCTTGTTCGGCGGACCTTGACCAAGTGCAATTTTATCACAAATAAAGTGAACTAAATCTCCACGACCGTAGCAGAACATTCTGAACAGCTTTGGAAACCAATTCTCAAATGGCTCGTTGGTGCGCTTCAAAATATGAGATCCCTTCACACGATCCGGCATTCTCAATCCAAGAGAGTTCAACATGAGCCGACGAACGGGAGTCATGAAGACCACATGTTCATTAGTATCGATTCCAGGTCCACAAAATGGAATGTTCCTTTCGATGTCCTCTCCAACGCGTTCTTCAACCAAACGAGCCAAGTAGATAAGTCCAGGGAGACCTTTGACGTTGTAGGTGGACTCCAAACTTCGTCGGTCAAAGAATTTCCGTTTCTCTTTTGCGGTGGCATTCTCTAGCGTATAGTCGGAGAAATCACTGTCTGTGTTGCAAGGTGATGGTGAGGTATAGATGACTGGATCCACCATTTTCTTTTTGCCCGCATCGAATAGCTGGAACAAAATCGTTTGACGCAATTTTAGAAGCAAATAAAGTTACCTTTTTCGGAAGAAGTGTATTTCTGAACCGGTAAATCAGCTTGATTGGTGTTCCCACATCAATGTACTCGTCTAGGCATTGGAAGAATGTTTGAAGGTTAGTGCTAATCGTTTCCAAGTCGAAATGAGGCTCATTGACAATCACTTCCTTTGGTGTCGTAGTTCCCTGAAGGTTAGACATTTAGTTAGAGTCAGTTTTGAATTGTATACTCACATATTTCAATGTGTTACGAATCATGATGGGTAAACATCTCTTTCTGCTAGCTCTCTTTCGCTGTGAAACTTTTTTGCGTCGTTGAATTCTCTCCGATTGAATTCTCAAAGAATCCGAATGTTCCGCTTGGAGTTGCTCTCTCATCTGATCATCACGTCGGATATCCATGAATTGACGCATTCTAGCACGAATTTTACTGATGAATGCATAGAAGACGAAAGGTTTGGGCCCACCAACAGCGCGGCGAGCAATTTTTCTTGCCATTCTGACAGAGAACTGGAAGTATCTTCGAAGAAGTTTGTTCTTTTGATTTCTAAGCACCGAGACTGGTTTGTTTGCAGCTAGCCATTCTGGGATATCCTCATTGCCATCCTCATCAGTGTCACCGTCGTAGTCGGATTCGGATTTCTTATTTTCTTCAGTATCAGATAAAACATCTAGATCTTCGTTCCGCATTAGCTCAGTGGCTTCCTTCTCAACAACGACGGGTTCCGACTCTGTGGTCTTTTGGCTCTTCTTTTCGGCCTTCTTCTTGTTCTTCTTCTTGTCCTTCTTCTTGTTATTGTCCGCCTTTTTGTCCAACTTCTTGACAGTTTCCTTGTTCTTCTTCTGGTTTCCTTTCTGGCCCATATTCTTCAACATTTTTATTGCTTTCACAATCTTCTGTTTTTTCCTCATCATCCGCATCTTAGCACGCTTATTCAACTTCTTTTGTAACTCCAACTTCTTTCTAGCATCAGGTCCGAGAGTGATTTCCATTCTGAATTTGATGCAAGTCCTTTTGAATTTGTACAGTACTGGAATCTTCCTAGGTCTTCTCGCAGTTCTCTTGAAAAGCTCTCTATTTGGAAGTGGTTTGAGTTGTGATGCCAGTTTTGCCTTTTCGAGTCTCTCATGCGATTTTTTGATTTTTTGGACGATCATATCCGTTGCTTCCCTGCGTTCAATATCCGAACCACTGAAGACGGAGAACATATGAAAATCAGAGTTCTTGAAAGCGTCAACGTCCAAATCGGTACTCTTCTCATCAGACACGTCAGATAGAAGTAGTGAATAGGCCATACGGTATTCTTCATTTTCCGGGTCATGATGCATCAGATACTCCAGAATTTGTCGATGTTTCGATTGTTCTTTCAGCTCAGCAAATTGATCATAAAGACTGTAGTCCAAAATTTCTTTCTCCGTAAACATGGGTGATCCTTGTCGATGTGGGCCATAGATTGGTAAGAATCTCGGCGGACGAGGTGTGTCGGGTTTTTTGCTTTCTTCCATTTGCTCTAATGCATCCGGTTTATCTTGCATCAGTGCAAGAATATCCTCTGCTGAAGATCCTTGAGAGATAGCGGGAAACTCTTCACCGTTGTTCGCGTTTGCCTGTGAGGTTGAAGCTTCTCTGTCAAGTGATTCTAGCTGTTGTCGTGACGATGATCTGCTGAACAATCCTTTGAAGGTTCTTTCTGTTGTTGGCCGATTGTCCGCTTCTCTTGCGACTTCTGGTCCGCTTAATGCGTTGAATAGTGCACTGATTGGTCGAGTAAGTTGATCGAATCGTCTTTTGACGGGCTCAGCGGCAGTCTCCTCCTGTCCAACATATTCCAGAATCTCGGATCCATCTTGTGCCATCGTAGCAAAAGGTTCTAAACCGCTCCAATTGAGATTAGTGGTTGAAGCGGATGGCGAATCCTCTACTCTAGCTCCGACCTGTAGTAGTGGGGCAAGATTATTGGCATTCTCCGCAGCGTTTTCAGAAATCGATCGTTGCCGTTTGGGAACAGTTTCAGTAAATGTTGGAAGCAATTCTTGACTGGACGACAATTTTGATGTTTCTGCAAGCGGAATATCCACAGCGTTCAATGATTCCAGAAGATCATCTATTGAGTTGGTTGGCGAACAAGATTCTGAGGATAGTGATCTTGATGGTGGCAGGTATTCAGGCCTAGGAAGCTCAGCGAGCACGTCTTTTGGTTTTTTTCGGAGAACATCTTTGGCAACATCGGAAAGTTTGATTTTGTTCACATGTTGCAACCAATACCACATGTAGCCTTTTTGTTTTTTCTGCTTCTCAAACTTGTACTCCAGCTTCACTGACTTCTTCTTATCGTCTTGTTCCCTTTGCCACTCACTTGGTCCGAAGCTGTTCAAGTAGCGCTTGTTGCCGTCAGAATCGATTCGATAAAACCATGCAACAGGAGCCTTCGGTGGCTTTAAAATCGATTTCGGCTCGAAATCGCTCGGGAGGGGAGCCATCATCTTCTTTTTGTGAGTTTGGAAGAAACGAACTTTTCGTACTTGACGAACTGCATTCAAGGCTGACTGTCGCTTTGAGACCAATTGTACACCAGTTTCTTTGATTCTCATTCTCCGTTCTTTTGCCATCCGCCGCAATTTTCTTCGAGTTGTTTCATACTTTGGCTTGATGCTTGGAACACTTGGGTTTGTGATGACCGAGTTGTCAAAGTTGGTTTTGAAATCAACAGTTGCTGTGTATGCATCGTCGAACTCCGAAACGTTTGTCAGCTCATCTTTCAATCTTCTGTACTCCTTAGCACGTTCTTTCGGATTGAGAAGCTTCACCATTCCCAAATCTGGATGAGCAATCAGTGATTCAGTATCATCACAAGCGCGTGGTTCGCGACCTTCATTGAACTCGCGACGTAGAAGAGCCAAGTTTTCAGCAGTGAGCTCACTGAACTGATCCATACGATCGAGAACCACTGGTTCGACAGGCGTCGGTTGCTTCTTTCTCCGCGCCCGTGGCTTCTCCTGAACCAATGGAGGAGGCATGGCGGCTGGCAGTGGCTCCGGCTCAGGAATGGGTTCTGGCTCTGGTGGTGGTGGAGGTGTTGGTTCACGAATTTCCTCAGGTGGCACGGTTTTCTTCGGGATATACCTCTTTCCGCCTTTTGTGTAGTACTTCTTCCTGATTCTGGGCTCGCTTGGCTCGGTTGGTTCTAGAATTTCCATTTGAAGAGGGTTCTCAGGTGGTTGGATTTTCGCTGGTTTCGGCATTGCTCCATCTGTCGAAAGTTTTCGAAGAGTTGGACCAGTTGGTTTGGGCGGTCGTACTCTTTTTCTTTCTTCTTTTGGTTTCACTTCTTCTAGCTTCTCTGGCACCGTCTCTGGTATTGGGAACGGATTTTTCAAAATTGAAACAGGCGGTGTAGTCGGATCTCGTTTTGAAAGACCTGGAGTTGAAGGCTCTGGCGGTGTGGATGACGATGGACCCCACGGACCAGGTGAAGATGGAACTGATGTTGATGGTCCTGCTGTTGACGTAGAAGGCATTGATGTCGAAGGAGAGGATATTGATGGCGTTGAAGTGGAAAGTTCGTTAATCGCCGTTTCCAGAGTGCCAACATTTTTTTTCAAGGAAACTTTTCCAAACGGTGACAATCCGAAGAAAGTATGCTTGGAATTTGACTTGGTCTGAACAACATCCAGTGGTTTTGGAGAAGTTGGAGGTTTCGACGGAGAAACTTGTGCCAGTTTAGCAGCTTTTTCCGCTTCCCTCTCCATCTGTTCTCTCAACATCTCATCAGCCAAATCTTCAAACGAAATTTCTGGTCTTGGCTCTGGAGGTGGCTTGACAACTGGCTTCACTTCTGATTCATCTTCGATTTGCTTATAATGAGTTTGTCCAAAGCGAACTGATTTTCCAGACGTCTTTCCAGCACTATTTCCTTCTTCTGGCTCAGGAGTGGACTGCTTGAGGTTAGATTTTGAAGGTTGATCGGAGTCTTCATCAGATTTGGATTTTGATTGAGCTTCCTTCCTCTTACGACGTTCAGACATTGGAACTGCATACACGGGTACATTGAAAATCGGTTTCCCATCCACAATTTTGACCATTTTACCGGGCGGCGTCACTGGAGAAGAATCTTGACCATCTGATGTTGGAGACTTTTTCATCAACGATCCTGTCTCTGGTTTCTTGATTTTTGGACGAGCTGGAGGTGAAACGTTTGTCTCGTTGGTTTTGATTGTGAGCGGTTCCGTTGGTTTGATTGACACTGGTGCAGTTTCAGCTGGTTTGGGTGGCGGTGGTGGCACTCTTTTCTTTCCAAACAGAGCTCTGAAGAATTCCGGTTTCTCGGAAGTTGCTGGTGTAACAACCAGAGGCTTTGGGATTGGAGGACCAGTGATGCCAGGAGTATTTCTGGTGATTGGAACTTTGGAAATAAAGGAGGGTTTGTCTTCTTCCTTCTTCTCTGTAGATGTTGAAGGCTTGAGTTGCGGCTTCTCTTTCGAAATGTTCTTCCATGGACTTTCATCTCCAGAAGAATCCGATGCGAATTGCACTGGCGCAGGTTTTCCTTTTGTTGGTGGTGGTGCTGTTGCTTTTGGTACAGCAACCGGTGCCTGGTATCCTTTAGTCGTTGTGACTTTTGTTGCAATCATTCTTGTGAGTAGAGTAGGTGCCGTTGATGGTCCAGGTTGATTTGGTGACTTGATTGGCTGTTGCGTCGGTGACTTCACTGGCTGTTGTCCTGATGGTGACTTCAAAATTTGTTGAGCGTCTGTCTTTGCTGTCAGTTTAGGTTCGGACGTTGCTCCATCTTTCGATGAACGCTTGTCAGTTATAGCTGCAGCGGATGCTCCAGTTGGGTCCTTCTTTGTCTGGTCCTCTTCTTTTTTAGGCGTTTGCGCATACACCGGCCTGCTGGATCCCATAAACCGTCTTGCCATCATTGCTGCTCTCCATTGCTGGTCTGCAGGCATTTTTGGTGGTGGGGCTGGAGCAGCAGCCTCTTTCTGCGTCGGCATTTCCTCATCACTGCTATCACCAGGTCTTGAAGATTCTGGCGTGGTTGCCTGGGATCGAATAGTCACTGGCGATGATGGTGATCTTGATTCGGAACGCTCGTGGTCCGTGAGATTTGCCAATTCACTGATGGTGCTCAATTGTTGTTCCTTGAGTGCACGTTCCTTGGCTTTAATTCTCTCCTCTTTTTCTTTCGATATCGCATCGTTCAGCCATGGGTTTTTCATAAGTGAAGGTTTTGGTGTGTGAAGGAACGCCGTTGGTTCAGGCGACTCGCGTGCAGAACTGGGCTCCGATGGTGGTTTGACCAATGTGAGAGTTCCACCGAATCCGAAGAATGTTTCCTTGGTGTCCGTTGGTTCCGAAACAAACTGGAGTGTACGACGTCCAGCTCCACTTTGCTTGAGACATGATTTCAGATTAGTTACTGGCTCGACAACGATTTCCAGCAGTTGTGGAGGGCTATTCTCTTTATCATCAGTCGTATCACTTGAGTTCTTCGGCTTTCTCAAGTTGCACAATCGGACTCTTTTGATGTTGACATTAGATTTGTCCAGTTTCCGGAGCATTCGAGACCATGACATAACTTCGGGTTCTGCATACTTCCTGTGGCGGGGTGTTTCCTTATTGGAAGATTTCAGCGTATCTGTGTTCATCATTTTCCACATCGCCATTCTAGCTTTCATCATCGTGGCTCTTTTCATTTTTAGTTGCTCTGATATGGTCACTCTTCTTGTTACAGGCTTTGATGTCGTTTTCTGATCTTCAGGTCCAAGTATCTGTATCACACGTCCAGATTTGAGTTTCCTCAGCTTTCCTGCTAACTTTGGCCTCGACTTCGAAACTTTTTTCTGCTCTAATGAAGGCTTCGTCAAGGTTAGGTCTGTCTCTGAGCTTTTCTCTACTTCTGTAGTTTTCGATTTCGGTGCCACTTTTGATGTAGATGGTACAATGGTCTCAGCGCTCTTCTCATTTCCAGACAATTTCGTTTCCGAGTCCACTTCCACTTCCTCAACAGCTTCTTCAACTTTGTATGCGTTCTCCAGAACCCACTGCTCTCTCAGTTTTGCGTTTCTGAGTGCTTCCAAAACATATTCCGACAAGTTTCTCGATTTTGACCTTGAATCCCATTTCGAATTTGCGTTTAACTTCCATTCAGGTTTCGCCTTCCTCTCGGACGGCTTCGCTCTCGGTTTTGGAACAGTGAAACGGTCAACACATCGGAAGGTTGGCAAAGGATGCCATGGTTTCAAGAACAAATCAGTATACTGTGGTTTCATTTCTTCCTCGTGCATCATCATAAAGTTGTTGTATTTCGTTCCTTGAATTCTTCTAATGGCGTTCATAACTCTTGACCGAGTCGGTGCACGATGAAGAGGTTTGTGAGCGATCATGAGTTGTTTCGGTCGCATATGTTGATTTTTGAAGCCAGATTCGGAGTCCCGGTCAGACTTTCCGGTTTCGTGATCAGTCGGTAGCCAGCGAGGTAGGTGAGGACGTCTAGGTTGCGACGTGCTTGAGTAGGATATGTGACGCTCTTCAACTTGAATTTCATGCTCCAGTTTGTTCACAGACACTTCCAACTTTTCAACAGGCTGGACTTTCTTCACTTTCTTGTGATTCCGATCATACGTATTCAGATCCACAGCAGTGATAGTGCGATCCGAATTATCCAGACTTGACTCCGACTGGTTTTCTGAAGATGGATCAGCTCTCTGTTCAACGTGTTCCGCCAAATGTCTCTTTGATCTCTTGCTTTGCTTGCGAGCCAGTTCCTTGTGCATTTTAGCTAGTTTTTTCAACAGCTTTGGTTGGCGCAGAGCTGCATCCACAGAGAACGATCTTGGAACCGCAATCTTCACTTGTCTTTTTCTTGAATATGAAGCTGGTGTAGATTTGGTCCTTGAATATGGAGCTGGTGTCGGTTTGGTTGGAGCGGGTGTGGCTTTGGTAGAAGCTGGTGGGAGTTTGGTTGGAACTGGTGTGGATTTGGTGGAAGCCTGTGCCGATTTGGTTAGAGTTTGTAAGGATTTGGTTGGAGCTGGTGTGGATTTGACTTGAGATGACGGCAACGACACAGATTCCTCTTCAATACGACGCTTTTTCATCTTACAAACCTCTTGAGCAAATTCTTCGAGAGCTTTGGTGTTCATGGTTCTTTTCGGCTCTCTTTTCCGGCTTCTTCGAGGTTTTACCACAGAACCATTTTCCACAAGAGTGATCTTCGGTGTTACTTGTAAAAAGTCAGTGTATGAAGGGTTTTTGGAAGTGTCGAAAAGTGGCACATCCCTCGGGAATCTTCCATACTGATCAGTAACTTCTACGAATTCAGTGATCTTCCTGCCGTAATATCGACTCAGATAAGACAAGGGGATTTGTTGTCGAGCCTTCTGATTCTTCATCATTTTTCGTTGAATTTCAGGAACCGTGATGATGGTTACTTCCGGAGCAAAGTTTACTGATCGAGTTTCACTTTTCCTCGCGTCTCTTCTCTCCTTCTTTGAACGTTTCGGTTTCAAAATTGACTTCCCATGCCACTTCATTCTCCGCTTTTGTTCCCTTCTCATCTTTCTGTATTTCCTCCTTGTTGCCTGCGACAGTTTGATTACTGTATATGGTTCAGGTGAGCTGGGTGGTGACACTTGAGAGCGCATTCGAAGTCTTGGAATCAGTTTACGGCTGTATTCCCACTTTCGTTCAAATAGGGAAAAGATGTATCTTTCGGCATCAGGAATCTCTGGGAGAGTTGGAATACGTAGTTGACTGTCAGCAATTGGCAATCGACGAGCGGCGATCGTCCAAGCTTTTATATTTCTCGTTGGAAGTGTTTCATATCCGTAAAGTTTCTTACGGAATCTCAACTGACGCGCTTTCTTTGCCTTCTTCCTTGCATCAACAATTTTGGCTTTATTCTGTGAGAAATAAGCTTGTTCGACCTCCTTCATCTTTTTGTACTCCTGCTTGATACGGGATGGCGGTGATGGTGGGCGGAAAGCTCTAACTCTTGTCTCCTTGTCCGTGAGTCCTAACACTTTTGAACTGTAGAAGGGAACAGTCCATTTAAGCGGGTCAGTTTGAGTTGTTTGTTGTGGCGGTGGCACGAATTCCACAGTGAGAGCGTGGTTCATCCAGGTGAGATCAAGTGGAAGGCGTTGAACTTTGAATGGTGGAGGCTTTCGTTTTGCTGGCTTCTTTCTTGTGACAAGGACAATATCGTTCTTGAGAATAGGTCGCTTCTCGAAAAGTTTTCCATATGTTACTCGTGGACCAACGAAATTGATTGGTTTTTTAGCCATATGCACACGAATGGTAGCAATAAAGTGCTTCATCTCTCTGGTCAGAATACGAGATCGAATCGGTGGAAGCTCATCCTCAGATCCAGAAGACTCGAGCCAATCTTCCCTGTTCTTTGGAAGTTTGAAGTCTGGCATGATCTTTCTCGTATCTTCTGGGAATCTTGGAATCGGCTCTTTCTTCCACGCCAGGTACTGTCTACGTCTCTCTTCCGCCTTGGCTTGCTCATCAACCACGACGTCTTTAGTAGCAGCTTCCTCCTTGTCTTTGGCCTTTTTCTTCAGTTCATTGAATAGCGAAGGTTTGACAACAACCTCTCCGGCCAGGATGCGAGCCTCTTTCTCAGCGAGTCGTTTACGATAGCGAACTTTTTCCGCTTGTTTCTGAACACGAGTCGCCAGGGCTGCATAACTGATCCAACGTCGAACTCTCATTCCAGTACGCTGATCGTATGTGGTCATCATGTCCATCTCACCGTCTTGACTGATAGTGTTCATGGTGTCACGCATCATATCAATCTGAAAATATAAAAATTAGTTTTTTGAAGCATTATTCAAAGTAACTTACATCAGCGTCTCTATTGAACGCCTTGTCAAACTCTTCAGAAACCACAATTCTCTCCGCCTTGTCATCGTCCATACGCCAAGTCAGCCATTGGAACTCTCGATGGAAAATTTCAGACATCTGCTCCAGCTGGGACATTTGGAATTGCTCGTCGTTCGATTTCTGAGAAAAATAACTTGTATATAAGAATATTTTCAAGATTTTAAAAAACTTACAGATAGAAAAGTGTCCACTGCACATGTTCCCGGTTTGTAAAATTTTTGTGACCAAATGGCAGGAGTCTGTTCAAGCTCTACGGGTTCCCTTGGAACTGCAATCAACTCTAAAAGCTCTTGGTCCTCTGGCTCTTTTTCAAATTCTTCAAGAAGCGCATCAAGCGGATTGGTGTACTCATAATTGTGTTCGTAGTTATAGCACGAAAACTTGTAGATCATTTGACCACAGTTGTAGCATGGAACTTTCATGTTTTCAATCTTCGTGCATTTGTAGATTTTGACGTTTGGGAAACAATTGACACACTCCTCTCTGGTTGGCCATGGCTCATCGTAACAATATTTGCAAGCAGGTACGTTATAGGCGCGAGGGTAATCAATGCTTCTCTGTAATGAAAAATCTCATTATTTGTTGTTTTTTCAGTAGATTGAAATAAAACTCACTTTTCGAGATGACTTTTTGGGACGTACGGAAACAGATGCTTCACTGGTTCGGTGTATAGGCGATAGTTTCCCCTCCTCCTCTTCATCCTCTGAATTGTCAGCACTGGAGAGGCCGCTTGCTTGGTATTTGTAAAAGTCTAATAGAAAATCGGGTTCCACTTCAACATAGTGTTGACCATGAAGCTTGAACGGTCGAGGAGATATTGGATGCTCTGTGACCTCTCCCCATGTAACCTCTTTCGGCTCTTTCACAGGAGCTTCAATAGGCTCTACTGGATTGGTGGTTGTTTCTAGGTCGGATTCCTCGCTGTGCTCGTTGTGCTCGCTGTTTTCACCGCTATTGTCTTTAGTCGGAGTGCCTAACGGACAGCTTAAACTTTCTTGCTCGTCTAGAAGCTCTTCATCGACCACTTCATTAACCAACTGAGGCTGCTCAGGCTGCTCAGGCTGCTCATCTGTAACATCGACAACTTCGGTGACTTCGGTGACTTCCCCAGCCGCTTCTCGACGAGCCGCCTCTTTTGCTTCTTCGTAAGCTCTTCGTTCCTCCATTTCCTCCTTCAAGATGTTGCTACGAGTATGCGGATTGTAGCGCATGACGGGAACGTATGTACTTATTCTGACTCCAAGTTTTCTTTTGAGAGAAGGATCGTCGTCTTCGGGACTTGTTTCTCCGTTTTCTTTATTACCCTTCATGTTTCTGAACAAATGGGCAAAGCTGACAACTTCAACTTCTTGATCTTCATCAGAATCCGCATTTTGCTGTTTCTCCTCGGATACATCTGACTCGGTGTACTCTTCATCAGTATATTCGTCAGAGACAGTCTCACTCATAATTTCTTCATCGCTACTATTCCGAATCTCTATTGTACTCTCTTCTGAATCCGTTGACATCAAGTCATCTTCCTCCATATTCAACTCTTCCTCTGCCAATCTTAACTCGAGTTCCGTTTCTTCGGGAACTGGTTGACGGAGTAAAATCAGTCTTTCCTGAAGTATGGCCTCTTGCAATTCTATTCGATCTCTCGTTTTATCCTCTTCGGTTGTGGTGTACCGAGTCACATAGTTGCTTTCGAAGAGACCAAAGAAAGCGGGATTCATCATTTCGAGCAGACCTCTGGGAATGTTGATGCCTGGAAAAAACGAAAGTTACGTTAGTTAAGAAATTCTGAACTCACTATGTTCTTCAAAGATTGGAACTCGAGTTCTATTTTTGTTTTTGTCCTTGGAAAGAAGAATGGTCTCAGTGAAGAAGGTTTTGTACAGCTGGGATTTTTCGTCGGGCAATTGAAGCGGTGGCTCAAAGAGGTTGTGTTTGCAATCCCAAATCTTTTTGGGACGACTTCCGTTCAAAGCGAACATATCTTCCCGATTCCCATCCATGATTTGAAGACCGGGCCAGGTTCGGAGAATCGGATCATTGTAAATGTAAGAGATATGCAGATTTTTTGTTGCAGCCAACATGACGTCAATTGTGATGTAATCAAACAATGGATCCACTCCTTCCAGTTGTCGAGGTGGCTGTGGCTCTTTCAGAGGGACAACTCTTCTCATAAACTTCTCTCCCGTCTCACGATCAGTGTCAGCAATCATTGGCGAATCCCAGGTGGAGTATTCCGCAATACGAGACAGATTGGTGGAGATAGCTTTGTTGTTCTGAGACGTATTGAACCCGAACTGACGCAGAAGATCATCGGAGATATTTCTCTCGACAAACTCCGGTTCAAAATGATTCACAGTGTCATCATTCTTATCGGAAGCTTCCAGCAAAATTTCATTGATCAATCGATCAAGCAAATGAACTGGAAACTCATTGTCAGACTCCCAAAACTCCTTTTTGGTGATTTTTATGCGGAAGTTAGGACATGATTTCCATTTCCGAAGTCGAGAGTAATCGATTTTTGCAGTATCCGAAGGAAGTTTGTAATCTTCCAAGTAGAAAGATTTGTACTTTCTGGGTTCTTCTGCCACACGCCTTCTCTCGATTTCTTCCATGAAATTTGGAGGCTGAAAATTGTTTATGCGTTTTGATAGCGTCATATCACACTTACAATAGGGTATTCGCAGAATCTTATTTTCCCCATTGGGAACATAAACCTGTCCTCAGGATTGTACTGAGCTGTTGGCTTTTCTACTTCCTCTGGATTCCGACAATTCATTTGAAATGGAACATCTCCTTCGTAATTCTCGTCAAAGACGTAACCTTCGATTTCGAAGGATATGTGCGATTGGAGGTGGCCCATAAACTTATTGTACGTTCCGATAGTAGTCTCATCAATGCTAACAAAATCAGGATCAGAACCAAAACTTCTTAACTCCTCAATTTCCTCTATCGAGAGATCACTTATCGTAAGACACGGCATTGAGGAGTTTTCCAGCATTTTCGGCGTGACACCAAATAACTGAAAAATCAGAATTTTGTTTAGAAAACATTTTTTCAGAACTCACCGAGCGTTGATGTGTTACAAACGTTTCTTTGGTTGGCACACCCCAACCACCCATTCGATTGTAGAATTGCACTACTTTTCGAAGAATTTGGTTATAGGAACATTTGTTGGAGAAGAAAAAGTCCTTGTCGTAGAATGTCTGCCATCCAACCTTCTGGTGATTAGTAAGCGCAAGCTGAAAACCATTTGAATTAGAGTTGCTTGAAAAAATTTTGATTCTCAAACCTTCAAATCCAGCGTATTCCTCTCTTTCACGCTTGATAGCTTTCTATGGTTCTCCTTATACTTTCCGTACAGAATCTTACGTTCATGTTTCCGCTGACCCCAATACATCAAATGCTCGAGACGCGTGATGAAAGTGTGCTCTGACAGACGATCGGGCTTGTATCTTTTCAGAGCTAGTGGCTTTGTCGCTGGTTGATAGACAACGTACATTCTCTTCTTTTTGATTCCGAAATAGGCATCTTCCGCAGTTTCGTACTCAAAATCGTCCTTCTCATTTCTCAATGAATGCGCTTGAGGTGTTCGAGGCCTCTCTTGTGCTGGAGCAGTGGTTGGAGCTGGTGCAGGCTGTGTTGGTTTGGCTGGAGGCTCATCATCTGAACTTTCACCCAGTTGAATAGCAGCGCGGATTAGAAATCGAGCTTTTTCAGGGTCATCTTCTCCGCTGACATCAGGTACCACTTTTGGTTTTGACGATTTCGGAAAAGAAAGTCCGACTGGCGCATCAATCGGTTTAGCAGCTTTTTCTCGCATCTCTTTCTCTTTCTGCTCTCGTTCTTTGATGTATTCTGGTTTCATAAAAACTGATGAAGAGTCGGTGATCAGTTTCGGAGGAAGCACTCTTTTCTGGAACGAACGTGGTTTCCATCGCTGAAACTTGATGAGCTGTTTGATAGTTGGTCCTTTGTAGTTGTCGATGTCATATTCTACACGATGCTCGAGTATGTCCCTTTTGGTGAATTCCTGCCAGTTCACACCGAAGAACTTCTTCCGAATCCGTTTGCTTGCAGCTACCATGAATGTTTTCCCAATCGGGGCATACATGAATCTCCTATTCTTCTCCTTGCTGTTGTAATATCGCATTTTTGCATGACACTTGCACAGAGTTCTCATATCAAATGTTTCGTCTTCTGGGATGCACGGGATTCCAGTATTGTTCTCTTTCTCCTTCTCCTTATCTTTATCTTTCTCCTTGTCCTTCTCGAGATCCTTTTGCTGCTCAGTTTTCTCCTTCGGATCCTTCTTTTCTTTTCCGTCTTCATCTTCTTCCTCTTTTTCCTCATCTGGTTTATTGAACTTGGCTGAATCATCTAGCATCTCATCTTCCGAATCAGTTTCATCATCCATGTCAGGCCTAGGATCGGGAAGGAAAAGACGGAAGAACGGTGCGATCATTTGACAGACTTCTTCAGTAGCCACTTCGTCTTTACAAACTTCGTATGGCAATATTTCCGGTTCTGGCAATGGTCCATTGGGAAGGTCAACGAAATCTTCCCACTTCGCTCCTTTTCTACCAATAGGAGAAAACTCTGGAAAACAATAGTTACAGTAGTTTCTCCATTTCAAAAAAAGATACCTTTTCCACCGTACTGAATAACAACTGAATTGCGTAGCCAGTCTGCCCACATCGCACGAGAATCATCAGTGATTTTGAATGCCAATCTTTTCAAGCATCGCTCCGAGACTTGATAGGCATTCCAACCAGCTTCCAAGCGATTGCACATCATTGTTAGCGTCTGCGCTGGGATCATTTCTTGAATTTGAAGTCCACGATAGAAATGTACAGAATCGGAGCCAGAATACGGGTTTATACTACCTTCATAGTGTTTTGGAGACTAAAATTTGAACGAATCAGTAAAAATCATAAACGGAGAATGCTACTTACTCTAACAATCTTGTATGTATGATCACTGCGATTGAAACACATAATACCATTGACTCCGGGGAACACAAAATCAAATGTGTCGACTCCTTTGCACTGATACAGAATTTCTGGCTTTTTAAGCACATTGTCATAACTGGCAACAACACGCTCCACTGCTTTATACAGGTAACTTTCAAAGTCGATCTCGGCGAATTCGTTGACTCGGTCGATGACAGTCTCGTCCTGAAACAGAATTTCGTGAAAGCTTTCATATTGGGTTAGAAAAACTCACCACTCCATCTGGATACTTCCAGTGAGACGGAACCGGCACCTCCTCATCTGCCTTGGACGCATCGTACTGCTGGTAGTAGTCCAAAAGTGGAACTTCAGCGTCTTCAATTGGCATTCTGCAGAAAGAATATACTTTTCAGATCCTAGATTCTGAGCAAAAAATTATATTTCAACTCACAATTCCCGTCTTTTCTTTGAATGTCGTGTAGATGTGCATCCTCTGTCAATATGTTTGAACGTGATAACTTGCCACTTGTCATACGGTTTTTCTCCGAGAACTCGGCCTCCGAGCAATCGAGAAGGATTGATTTGCACAGCGAACACTCTATGCTGATTGGTATGTATGAATAACTCGTTAGCAATGTATGGATTGAACTTCATGTCAATAAGTCTCTCGTCTTCAATGAGTCCAATATCATACATGGCACATGGGACGTCTGGACGGCGAATATCATACAAAAGGACGTTGGTTCCGTCCCAGCAAGCAATCTCCAGGGGTCGAGTTGAAGACAATGCAGTTTTTTGAACTCCTCCTTGGAAATATACTGCATTGAAAGCTTTTGGACAACGAACATCCATGATGCGTAGTGCATGATCATCTCCGACGGCAAGGAGAAACGCGCTGTGCCTAAAAAATGAGAAAAATATGAAATTTGGATAGAAACGAATGTTGGACTTACCAGATCCAGTCAATTGTATTTACAGGAGTAAGTGAATCGTAAAAGGCAATATTGCGAGTTGGTTTGACAAGATCGAGGACGGTCACTGTGCTATTTCTGAAAACCAAATTTTCAATTTTTGATATTATTTTGAGGTTGCAAAGTTTCTGAGTAAGGGGGGCCATTAAGCAGTTTGGCGAAGTTTTCTAAAATGAAAGCACACCGTTTTTTGAAGCACATTGTTCGACAACCTGCTTCGCCACCTCGTAGTTCAGCCGGTAGGTCGACAGCCATCCCAGCCACTCTTATATTTTATCCAATAATTTAATTTTGACAAGACAAGTTGTTCTTGTGAACATAAAAACTCACACAGAAGGTCCGGTACGATGATTGATAGCGACCATTCCCTTATCGAGACGTCCGACGCGCAACCCGTAGACTGTTTCACCCGGCAACGCAAATAAATGTTGCCCACTGATTTTGGCGCTGAAAATTTCTGTTAATGATTCCATAGCTCTTTAGTTCACTTACAAATTTGTGTCATTGAAATTACTGATATACCGAGCAAGACAAACGTCACCGGTATTCTTTGCATATGGGAAATAAGTGATATGTTCATGAAAGTCGATAGCCGTCACATATTCATTTCTTGATTTGTCAGCTAACTCGTGTGTAAAATATGGCTCATAGCTCCGGAACGCATCCATTGGATGCATAATCTCTCGAACCTGCAAACACAGCGCATCATCGATTTTTTGTGTCAATGGAGGGGACTTACCGATAGATGGTCACTGGGGTCATATTCAACAATGATGCGTTCACTAATGAAACGCATTTCGCGTTTCAATCCAAACTCATTGTACCTGGAAAATTATAAAATTATTTTAATTCTATTTTTTGGGAAAATGCTTATTTTCGAGAAGAAAACCCGAAAAAAAGAAAAAAATTCAAAAAAACTCACTCATTTGGACAAACTTCTTTGAAAATTTCCTCAAATTCGAGATCGGGTTCAGTCATGATTGAGCAACTGAAAAGCCGTAACCGTTTTTCAGCAAAAATACTAGTAGAAAATTGGAATAATTACATAGAAACAGAAGGAAGAACCTAACAATACTAAGACGTTGTGTGTGTGCGCGCACACGCGATTTCTGGGGGACGCGCAGAGAATGATCGGCCACGGCCCTTGCCGTGCCGTCGCGCGGAGTGGCCGCGCGAAAAAGACAACGTTATGTATTGTATGTGTGTGTGCGTATCGGTCATTTGCACTCTCTTTCACTCTCTGTCCCTCAGTCGATTAGAGATAGGTCACTCCGGAGGATCGCAATGGCAACACAGAGGACTCGTCGTGGACACATATCTTCATTACTGCTCGACGCAATGTGTTATTGTTGGCATAATTTAGTCGCGTAAATGTTGCTAGTTTTTTGTTTGCAGTTTGCAGTTCAACGAAAAGAAAAGAAGAGTGAAAGCCTTCTTATCAGTGCCATTGGCGATAATAGATTTTGTTCGGAGACGAAGAGAAAAAAAAAGTTTTGTAGATTATCAGCACTTTTGCGATGATAAGATTTCGGTTTGACAGATAGGTTTTGCAGTTTTGAAATTCTAAGTAACTCTGGGATGCTAAATTTCGAGAAAAAACTGTAATTTGAATCAAAACATCTCCATTAAAAAGAATAATTTAGATATGTAAGCTAATCTATTAGGTTGAACAGAAAGTTTTTTCCTTTTTCAAAGGACTGTTTTTGTGGCTCGATTTCTGGTTCTAGAAGAGGTGTAGCGGGCCAAACTTTTTTTTGTTAAAGAGCTGTGTTCACTGTCTAGACATAAAGATTGTAAATTGGTTAGTTTTTATCTCACTCCGTGTTGAACGGATGGCGATTCTTTTTGCCCTTATCCGTCTGCACATAAGCTACGTGATTATGTTTTCGTTTTTATTTTATTTTCAAATACCTGCTATTCGCGTAAAAATGGTTTGAAAGATGCCAACGGCCCAGTTAGTTGGATCTCGATCCATTGCTGAAAGTCGTGAAGGCGGATTCATTTCAAACTATTCGTACAATGTCAAAGGCATTGTACGTTAGTCAAGCAAGTATTGTGAACGAATTGAAGTCTGTTGGCAAAGTCAAAAAATGGGTCGATTCGTAACCCGTGTTTTGAAGAACTATGATATGGATTTCCATGTGGACATGAGCATCTTTCACCTATCATTTCTTCATACGTTCAGTTGGGTGGACGATCTAATTACTGTAGATGATAGGTGGGTCAGCTGCTCTATCAATATGCCGAAGAGTCAGTCGATTGACAGAGGATAGCTAGCGCTGGACGTGCTGGAATCGAAATTTCTCGTGAAAATGGGTATGCTAACAAAGGGAACCTTTTAAGTGAAGGTAGGAGTTGGCTGAAACCACCTACTAGATCTAAAGAGCATGATTGAAAACCTATAAATCCGTTTTCAAAGTCTGCTTACGAGAGCTTTGAAGTGCTGAAATTTCAGTTTCAGTGCCAAAAATCTCATTTTCAGTAAAAAAAGGCTATTTTCAAATTTGAAATTCTCCACTTCAAGGAGGTTTTAGGACTTGAAACTGTTTGTGTAATACTCAAAACTAGGTGAAATTTCATATTTCGAACATTTTCTATTAAAAAAAAAGGTTTTTCGGAGAAGTCTTGGAAAATTTCGAAATTTGCCTAGATCTCCGGTGGGCCAAAAAAAATGTTTTTAGAAAATGTAGAAAATGTCTGAAATATGAAATTTCACATAGTTTTGAGTATAACACAAAAAATTTCAAGTCCTAAAATCTCATAGGAGTGGAGTAAATCAAGTTTATTAATTGCCGATTTTACACTGAAAATGAGATTTTTGGCACTGACAAGGGAACCTCTCCATATGTTACGCGGGGATTCTGATGAAACCTATCTTAAACAGTAGTACACAGGCTATCTAGAAAAACCTCAGAATTATAGCGGCCCTCGCGAAGGTCTCTTCAAATGACGAGGCATTTTATGATTTTTCGTGAATTAGGAGTCGGGACCCTTCGAGCAGCCATAACTTTGTCCATTTTTGTGGTAGACGTTCAAACTTTTTTTTATTTGAAAGGTGAATAATCGATAAGTATTTATGCTGATTGCACCTATGCTCGATCTTCAACAGGAAAGTCAGGAAAATGAAAAGTATCCAAATTTCGAGTTCCACCAAATTCAAAAAATGCCGATTTGTGAAAAAACGTATTCGGGGGACCATGTCTATCAGATTTCTCAGAACGAGTAACGTACATATACGTGTTCAAATATAAGTCGAGCCCTTGAGTTACGAGACTTATTTCAATTTTTTCCCAAAAAAATGTTAAATTCATGAACCCCTATACATGCATTTTTGTTGAAAAAAAAAGTTTTGAAAAATTATACGATTCAAGTGAAAATAAAAAGAAGCAACAAAATACTGTTCAGAAACAAAAAAGAAAACTTTCGAAAATTGAAAAAAAATTCAACAAAAATGCATGTATAGGGGTTCATGAATTTAACATTTTTTTGGGAAAAAATTGAAATAAGTCTCGTAACTCAAGGGCTCGACCTATATTTGAACACGTATGTGTACGTTACTCGTTCTGAGAAATCTGATAGACATGGTCCCCCGAATACTTTTTTTCACAAATCGGCATTTTTTGAATTTGGTGGAACTCGAAATTTGGATACTTTTCATTTTCCTGACTTTCCTGTTGAAGATCGAGAAGGTGCAATTAGCATAAATACTTATCAATTATTCACCTTTCAAATAAAAAAAAGTTTGAACGTCTACCACAAAAATGGACAAAGTTATGGCTGCTCGAAGGGTCCCGACTCCTAATTCACGAAAAATCATAAAATGCCTCGTCATTTGAAGAGACCTTCGCGAGGGCCGCTATAATTCTGAGGTTTTTCTAGATAGCCTGTGTACTACTGTTTAAGATAGGTTTCATCAGAATCCCCGCGTAACATATGGAGAGGTTCCCTTGTGAAACTGAAATTTCAGCACTTCAAAGGTCTCGTGCGCAGACTTTGAAAACGGATATATAGGTTTTCGATCATGCTCTTTCTATCTATGTAGGTGGTTTCAGCCAACTCCTACCTTCACTTAAAAGGTTCCCTTGTAAGTGTTTGATGGTCTGTCAAAGAAATGGAGACTGAGAACTTTTAAATGAAGGTATTTATATAATTGCCATCACGTACAGTGCGGTCAATATCTATACGACACCCCCCCTATTTTGAGCGCACAGAAAAAACTAGAAAAGATATCGAAAAACGGTTAACGCCATTCGATTCACAATTAAAAATAACCCCAGGAGACGAAGTTTCACATTTCTACCATTTTTCTTGGCCGAGTACCATCCGAAAAACCAAAATGCAAGCGGTCAATACACTGCGGGACATAATTATAGATCCACTTGACGTTTCGTTATTTTTCCAAAATCTCGAGAGACCTGATAAACGTTCCTGGTACTAGTATTTGAGGGATTCATTTTTCGTGTTACTGTACATATCCTTTCCTGTCTGTCGTTTTTGATTCAAGAAAAAATTTTGAAAAATGTCAAAAAATGAAAAGTGCAAATGGACATAATTATAGATCCACTCCTGAAAAAACATATTTCTGGCTGAATTCATGGGATAAAAAGTTTAAAAATGAGTACTACGCAAAAAACTCATCTAAATTCATGGAACCTTTTAAAAAAAGTGCCAGAAAAACTGTCGGAAAAAAAAGTTTTTTTGGTATTTTTCGACGAATTTTCCTATTGATCAAATTTTCGAGTCTAATTTTCGGAGCAAGCTTCCAGCATCTTCTAAATTAGGGTAATAAGGTTTTAAACATTGGTTTAAACCAATTCCAAACAATTTTAGTTTAGGTCCCTCCATTCATGTTGTACCAAAAACAGCGTTTCTCCTCATAAATCGGCACTAATGTCCGTGATCTTTGACAAAGTTTATCTCGGTTCGCAAAAGAGCAATGAAAACGTGGTTAACTACGAAAATGTGTAGCATAATCTCAATAACAATGTACCAATTGGTTTCGTTTTTCTATCTCTCTCAGGAACCGTGATAACTGTAGCCGAAAAGAGGGTAAATGACAGCTACGTTGGAATAAAAAAGTTCCCAAAAACCAGAGCCTTTGTCATCCAATATACAATGGTCCAAAAAATTTAAAATTATGTAGAAAAAACAAATAAAAATGAGAATTGGGAAGAAAAATAGCATTCAAAACTCCTCTACTGAACATCCTTTGTTAGCTTAACTGTCATTTACGCTCTTTTCGGCTACAGTTATCACGGTTCCTGAGAGAGATAGAAAAACGAAACCAATTGGTACATTGTTATTGAGATTATGCTACACATTTTCGTAGTTAACCACTTTTTCATTGCTCTTTTGCGAACCGAGATAAAGTTTGTCAAATATCACGGACATTAGTGCCGATTTATGAGGAGAAACGCTGTTTTTGGTACAACATGAATGGAGGAACCTAAACTAAAATTGTTCGGAATTGGTTTAAACCAATGTTTGAAACCTTATTACCCTAATTTAGAAGATGCTGGAAGCTTGCTCCGAAAATTAGACTTGAAAATTTGATCAATAGGAAAATTCGTCGAAAAATACCAAAAAAACCTTTTTTTCCGACAGTTTTTCTGGCACTTTTTTTAAAAGGTTCCATGAATTTAGATGAGTTTTTTGCGTAGTACTCATTTTTAAACTTTTTATCCCATGAATTCAGCCAGAAATATGTTTTTTCAGGAGTGGATCTATAATTATGTCCATTTGCACTTTTCATTTTTTGACATTTTTCAAAATTTTTTCTTGAATCAAAAACGACAGACAGGAAAGGATATGTACAGTAACACGAAAAATGAATCCCTCAAATACTAGTACCAGGAACGTTTATCAGGTCTCTCGAGATTTTGGAAAAATAACGAAACGTCAAGTGGATCTACAATTATGTCCCGCAGTGTATCTATACGACACCCTGGAAAAAACGAAAAATCTCATGTTTTTCAGAGGGCGAAACTAAACTTTTTTGGTTGCAAACTGCTAAAATAGTCCTAAAATAGTCGATTTTGACAGTTTATACAAAAATTGATTTCTCCAATCAAGTTTTAGAAAAAATTATTTTCAGACATTTTCATCATTTTTTGGGTTTTTAGAATAAATCTTGAATAGCTTGGCTCCTGGATAAGATTTCGAGCTGAAAATGATAGGAAATAATTAAGGTATGCTCGTGATCATGATGCCAGTGTTCAAACCTTTTTTGGCCTCTTTAAACTTGAAATTGAGCTCGAATTTTGAATTGAAAAAAATATACTCAATTGAAAAATTTTCAAAGCCGTCTAAAATGTTTGAAAATTTCTCTAAACGGTTAAAATTGTTAAAAATTTGTTATTTTGTGCTCAAAATTAAATTTCAATCGTTAAATCGAGTTTTTTTCTACAAAAATGAGAATCTCCGAATTTTAAGATCCATTTTTCAAATTTCAGTTCAGCTTCAATCCCAAACAACGACTCAGTATAGCATAACAACAATCAGTACATAATTTAGACTATTGGAAAAGTATTTTCTTTCATTTTCAGCTCGAAATCTTATCCAGGAGCCAAGCTATTCAAGATTTATTCTAAAAACCCAAAAAATGATGAAAATGTCTGAAAATAATTTTTTCTAAAACTTGATTGGAGAAATCAATTTTTGTATAAACTGTCAAAATCGACTATTTTAGGACTATTTTAGCAGTTTGCAACCAAAAAAGTTTAGTTTCGCCCTCTGAAAAACATGAGAATTTTCGTTTTTCCAGGGTGTCGTATAGATATTGACCGCTTGCATTTTGGTTTTTCGGATGGTACTCGGCCAAGAAAAATGGTAGAAATGTGAAACTTCGTCTCCTGGGGTTATTTTTAATTGTGAATCGAATGGCGTTAACCGTTTTTCGATATCTTTTCTAGTTTTTTCTGTGCGCTCAAAATAGGGGGGTGTCGTATAGATATTGACCGCACTGTATAGTTCTTTAGTAGAAAAACTAAGTTTGGCAATCAAAGCAAAAAAAGGAGAAAACCCCAAAGTTCACATCCAGCGTGACTTTGCGAGATCGCCAGTGATTAGAGGGATCAGCCAAAAATTCATATCGCTTGGCTGAATTATTCTTTTGCATTCGTCGTATTCTCTGGGCATTGCTCTTCTAGAAAAATGGTCTTTTGGGGCACTCAAACGTCATCTTGATAGCAAAGACTTCAATTAAAAAGATGACACCAAAAAGGAGTTGACCCACTTTTTCAATCGCTGCTCTCCTCGTTCTGGTCCTATGGAATTAAGTAATCACCGGAGCGTTAGCAGACAACTATCAATGCTTATGGACGTAACTTTCATTTATCTAGCCCTCTCCCCTTTGAGAAACATCTGAACAAAAAAGTTTCCAAAAAAGAAAGAAACTTTCTGTTCAACCTAATAAATGTGTAAATTATCTGTCGAACGTCATCAAAATCAGAGTCCGCAGGATTTCGTTTTGCATTTTCAGGGCAGGAGGATAGGGTTGGAACTTTGTTGGGAAAATTCTTCTTATCAAATCTAAAACTCTGTATTCTCGCTGTTTGGAAAATTTGCCAGATTTGTAATTCGAAATATTGTTCCGGATTAAATTGTGTTTTGCACCTCAAAGGATATTAAGGGGAACATCGTAAATTGTTCATATATCGATAGGGATTTGGCAGTCCGTTTTTCGTGCATTGTGGACATTCAACTTTGGTGTGAAGAATTTTCTTGGTGACCTTGGAGGCACGAATTTACTTAACAATTATTTCTTTCTCGACGTTTCGGCAACTTGCCAAATTATTAATGATTGTCGCATCCTACGCATATCTTGATAGTTACCGTATTTCCTCTAATAGAAGCCCATGGGCTTCTATTTTTCAACCTCTCTCTCAAGGTGGGCTTCTATTAGAGGTGGGCTTCAATTAGAGGGTGGGCTTCTATTTTTCAATGAATAATTTTCAAAAAAAATGTTGTTAAAAAATTAAAGATTTGACAATTCGGAAGTTAAGAATTCTGAATTTCGGTGTTTTTTTTTAAATTCGAAGTTTTCATTCTGCAATTTTATACACCGAAATTCCGAATTTATGAAATTCTGAGATTCCAGACCTCAGAAATTGGGAAATTTTTGGTTCAAAACTTGAGAAATAGAAGCCCATGGGCTTCTATTAGAGGGTGGGCTTCTATTTTTCGAAACACCTCGCGGGGTGGGCTTCTATTAGAGGAAATACGGTATATTTCGTTTGCTTGTTATAGTTATAACCTATCTTACTCTTTTCGTTTGTTGTTCTCCTGGATCAAAACCCCTTACTTAGGGGCTGACAGAACCTTCTAATTTGTCCTAGCTTCTCACCCAGCCTCCTCCTATTCCTGTTGTTCCTATCTGCTTCAGTACCCAAATATACCTCTTATTCCAACTCCGGCATCCCAGCTCCTTAGGACTTAACGATAATGATTTTTGTCAAATATGCTTGGAAAATTAAAATTGCTTTTCTGCTTTTTTCTATTCCTCGTTTTCCATCCTTTTGCTTCGCTTAAAATAGACAAATTTTTGAAAATTTTTATTTTCAGAACCTTCTCATTGAAAAACTCATCTTCAAACGCAGAATGTCGGACGTGGAGGATCAAGATGACTTGCAAACTGCAGCAACAGTGGTGCGCAAACCTAAGAAGGTCAGAGCTGAGGTTCTCGAAAACGCGTATCAGCGCAATCGATACACTGGGGAAGCTCTGAAAGAAATCAGAAAGGACACTGGTCTGTCTTCTGAACAGGTATCATTTTCCGAGTCCCTGCATCTAAAATTACAACAAAGTTCAGGTCAGACGCCGAATCCACTCAAAAAGAGAAAGGGACCATCTTGCCGGAAAGCATGTTCCTGAACGCAGTGACTCGAAACCGTCGATTCTCTGGTCGGAAGAGTTGCAGAGATGCTTTGCAAAGCACCCGTACATATTTAGGGACGAGGCAAAATATTTGATTGAGAAATTGAAGTTAAAGGACATAAATCCCGTACAGGTATGAACAGTTATACAATTGCACATTTTTGAAAACAAGTTTTAGCTCGCCCACAAATTCAAAACAAAGAGCAGCTCGCTGCAATCGCAGCCAGAATTCAAAAAGAAGCTCGCCGTCTACAAGGAAATGAAGTTTTCAATGAGAGACTATAAAAACCACAATTTATCGGTAGGTCGATTTTTTAGTCGAAAAAATAGGAAAATTTTTTCTTTTCAGAAACACGATGGGAAAGAACTTCAAAGAAAATATATTCTTCTCGAAGATTTCTTTGAAATTCACAAAGACAACAATGAGATCATTGAGTATGATGATTTGGTGAAGGAGATCGATTTGGATTCAGAACTGGTGAGTTTATTTAATTTTCACCAGATTTCTGTTGAACATAGTTTACAAAAAAATTTATGTACCAGCTAGCTGGGGCGCCTTTAGCGCGATTCAACCTAGTTTTTAATTGTTCGTCGCTCCGCTTCTAGCTTTTGATTAAAGGGTCACGACAATCTATATTCATTTTCAATATTTTTAAAAATTCACAGACTGGCACCCGGACAGACAAACGCTTCTAGGGTTTTTACATCATATACATATTCGCTGTTTTCAGGTGCTTGAATGGCTTGGAATAAGACGATACTTGGAGTCGAAAAAGCCACCGCCTTTCACTAGCGGAATAAATTATAGAGAAATAAGTGTAAGTTACGAATAGTCATTTTTTTCAGTTTGACGTATTTTTTATAGCCAAGATCAAAACTGACCGCGAGCTGCCTTCAAGATTTGGAAAAGTTTTGGGAAGAGGGGACTTATTCGATTGACAAAGAAGCCGTGTACGAAGAACTATCGGAGAAACATAAAATGGGAAGAAAAACAGTGAGTGCATCCTCCAAAATACAAAAAAAAGAATCTAACTGCAGGTTCAACAATGGTTCACCCAAAGGAAACGGTCCGACAAAATCGCAAAAAACAAGGCGAGAAGAAATGGTTAGTGTTGTCAACATTTTTTGAAAATAATTTTCTATCGATGTTTTCTAAGGAAAAAAACGCTTTTGTATAAAAAGGGCATAAACATATTCAAAGCATAATTTTTTCAGAGCCTGTGGTCAACAATGATGATTTTGACGACGATGTGAATGACAATATGGATGTCAATGGAGACAATACACCGGTCGGTGGAAGAAACGAAATGGAATCCAACGACAACAGCAATTCAGTTCAAGGAAACCGTAAGAAAACTTGCTGATAGTATATACTGAACTTTGCCTGATATTGCAGAAGTAATGAAAAGAAAACCAGTCACATCCGAACAAGACAATTCTAATGATGACGAAAAACCTTTGCGAAAAAGTGAGAAAACTGGCTAAAACTTATAAAATTAACCAATCCCCATATTTCAGAGGCCAACACAAAAGAAGACATACCGGATGATGAAAGTGATGATGAAAGTTCAACGCCGTATGATGGCCGATCAACACCAATCCGTAAATTGGCCATGATTCAATATGAGGACAAGTCCAAGATTTGCAGTTTTTGCGGCTACGGACACATCCCGGATAGGTGTCCAGTCTTCAGGACGGCAGATGCACGTTGGGAGTTGTTGAGAACGAACAGGATGTGCCAAGAATGCCTCGCCCGCGACTTCGGACTTGGAAGACACCAATGTCCTTCCGGTTTCCCAATCGATTTCGGATGCTACTACTGCAAGGAAGAGGTCCACAACTCAGCACTCTGCAGGGTCCCGAAGACCGTGGTCGATACAAAATACTTCATGCCAAGTGGACCCAAAGATGGATTTCAAAGACAACCATCTCCAGATCCAAGTCAGATGACAGAATTCAACCAATATTATGGATGGGATCGACGTCCCCAACAGGATCCAATTGATCCACGCCGCGATCAAGATTTGAGGGGTCAACGTCGCCATCGAGAAAGAGGCCAAGGACCTAATAGGCGTGAAATCTAAAACATGGGATCTTTTTCTTCTTTCACTTTTTTTTAATGGTTTCTTCTCCCTTATTTCTTTTTTTGAGAATAATTTTCATTCATTCTTCTTTTTTAAATCCTTTTTTCTTGATTTTCCTCCTTCCCCCAATCACTTCGCCCCGGAGTGTACTTGATTCATATAACGAGTACTGCTCTGCAGTCACCAAATGACAAATGACCATCGTCTATGATTCCATTTTGCCAGTTAGGGTCATTTTTGTTTCAACAGACAAGAGTCAATTCCCTGTCTGTATCTTTTAATGTTCTCTCATACCTCTCCTTCCTTGTCCCTCCTTGTCCCTCATAACTGTCATTACAGTCTCGAGAACGGACTCGCCTTCTGGCTGCTTCAGCCACACTCTTTAATTTTCATTTCCCCTCTTTTTTCAACTTTTCATGTTTCTCATTAAGGTTGTTACTCAAGTTTGAGTTATCTAATGAATCTTCATAACCTGCCAAATCTCGTGTTTTTGTGTCTTCTGATCAGTTTTCTACTTTGAAGGCAAGCACAAACCTTCAGCATCAACACCGTATTCACTATAAAGATGATGATGTGACTCTTGACGCTGGAAACAGAATATTTTCAGAAATTGAGTTTTGCAACTCTACATGCTTTTTCATTTGTTAGAAATGTTTATTGAAAAAGAATTTTATTAGAAATGTTTATTGAAAAAGAATTTTAAAAAAAGAAAAAGTTGAAAAAGTGAAAACGTTTTAGAAAATAAACGCTCTCTTTTTCAGAATGCAAAAAAGTCACAGTCCAAGCTCCTCCTCAAGCTTCTATGCTGCTCATCAAAACCAAATCGGACGTTTTGGTAACGAAAATCAAACAAGAAGCAGTCCAGAATCAGAAAGTGAGCCAATTTTTTCGCATTTTCATTGATACAGTAAAAAAATGATTTCGGTTCAGGTAAATTTGATACTAATCAAGAAGTAGACTACGCTGGTAGCTTTGGTGTCCCGAGAAAACGAAATGGAACATGCAACGCCACAATTGATGATAGGCTACTTGCCGCTGGTGATGACTCGAATAATGAGAATTTTGAAGCTGGAGAAGGTTTCGGAAACAAAGATAAAAGGAAAGGAGGTAAGCTCAAGTTTATTAATCTAGTTGAAGGGACACTTTGACGATAAATCAGTTTTCACAGAAGCTAGTCGAAATCAGAAAGAAAACTATAAGTTTTACTAAAAACGGCTGAAGGTATAAAAATGTGAAATAGTGTTGCAGTTTGTTCAAAGATTGGTTCCGGCAACAGTGAACTATTTTTACCCCCAATTGAAAAGTTTTTCCGGATGTTTGTTTGATGTTTTCAAAATCCTTTTCTGCACGGAGCTTTCATAAAAAAAATCAACATTCAAATTACCGCTATGTACAGAAAAATCTCCACCGACTTCTGATCCTTAAGTGTGCACATATTTGTTTTGCTATCCTCTAAATCTACTAATGTCACAGGAGGCAAGGACGTTATTGTCCTTTGAAGAGATCAACAGCTGTCATAGTCGGGTGATGATTGTTGGAATTCGATCAGAAAACTGTCTGAAACGCGAGATTTTCATCTGATTGTTTCAATTGTTAGGTCAAGTTGTTGATTTGCTTCACATCCACCAACTTTTCCAACAGTTTGAGTTGGAATTTTATTTGTTAATTTTGTAGTGACATTTTCTTGAGAAAAAAAAGTTTTTATGCGGAAAATTCACGTTCGTCTCCAAGTTTTGTAATTGAATTATGAAAATACGGCGTAAATTTGAGTGGAAGAGTTTCCAGATGTTTCTAGGCTAGCGGCCGTTGTCGATTTACAGAGACTTTTTTGTGTTTTCTCTCCATTTTCCTCGATTTCTAGACGATTTTCCTAAACTTTTGCAGATTTTTTTTTAATTTTCGGTTTCCCTTTGAAAGAGGTTTTTTAAAACGAAATCACATCCGATTTCAAACTATCACTCATGCTCACAATCCTGATAAACCACCATTTATTAGAAAGAGAATAGAAAAGTTCTTGAAAAAAGTGAATATTCAAAGAATATGCAAACAGAATGACATGGAGAAGTCAAAAAAAAAGAAAGCGTAGGAAATTCCATAATCCACAACCGGAGTGATTAAAAGAGCACGGGATAGAAAAAAGGGTCCAGGGAAACTAGACATATGTTTCTTGGCGGTAAACTGGACGCAACATCTCGGAGTCTGGAAATTGAGAAATCAAAAAATCTAGAAAAGGGAAGCAGAAAAATGGATAGGATTAAAATGGTAGATGTGTGTTGGTGTAAAACTGGTGTGAGTATTGTTGATTATTGATTCACTTTTCCTTTCTGCGCATGAATGAAAGTAGGCCTCTTTTCTTCTTCTTCTTCTCATCCTTTTTCTGAAAATTTCAGATTGTTTTCAGTACCGAAATGAATAAATGAACTCACCTCTTCTTCGGACGCAGTTGTGCAGGATCGCGATGTAGTAGTACCTAAAAAGGTTAATTAGCATGTTAATCAGAGTGAATTTAGAACAAGAAGTTTGTTGATTGGTATATATAGAGACCACAAATTTACAGTGTTACCTTCGCTGGTTCCTTGTGCTTCCAGACATTGCTTCTCGTTCTCAATTAGCACTGGTGACATTGACACGGGGAAAGACGGGTCACCTGTACATAGTGTTAGATAGATTGTGAGAGTTAGAAAGTTAGAAAAAGAAAGTACACGTGCATATAGAAAATGGAAAAGGTAACCTACAATCGAACACAACTGACTGGCTCATATACGACGTGTTGACGCTTTCTTCGGAGGTTTGAACTGGAAAATCAACTGAAATATGCATTCCGAAAGTAATCAAAAAATCACAAAGGGAGAAGGCGAAAGGATAGGTTTGAAAGCAGAAAAGAAAGAGAAGTGCGCACTGGGAAAATGAGAAGCATTTTGACATTTTCAGAAAGAAAATTTACCATTATTCTGACTTGTTGGAGAGATTCCAGCATTCAATCCATCGTCAGAAGCACTCAAGGCTGCTTGGGAGAGTTTGTGCTCTCTGATACCTTGCATCAGGGATACTGTATCTGAATAGAAAATTTTGAAATATTGATTATTTTTGAATAACTTACCAGCTTCCACGTCATCATATTGAGAATAGCTCATTGCACTTCTAGGGGAGGTTCCTTGGGCATTTTTCGCTTTTACCATAGCCACATACTTTCGAATATCTTCATCAGTCTCAATGGAGAATGGATTCGGTGCATAGATTTGATGATAAACTTGAGCGTGATGTTGATACTGTCGATCGATGATACCCTTGCTAGCGGTTCCGATGAGAATCGCGCGATCAGATGAAGAGCTTTGTCCGATGGTACCATCAGCGTCCGGCTGAAAAATTGGAAAAAATTGGAAACTTATTGATATCGAGGGAACACTACCTGAATAACAATAGAAATATCTTCATAGGTGACACCATCCAAAATCTGACTTTTTGGACCAGGAGTGACAGTTCCTAGTCGATTATTCTCTTTGATTGCCTGTTGCTTCTCCTTGAACTCTTTCGGGTTAGAAGAAGCAGGACTAAACTGGTGAACGCTATTGATTTTGACTGGAGTTCCGCTTGCAGATGGAACATTAATGTCATGGACCCACTGCAATTGACTTTAAAACTCAGAAACATCGGTCATTTTTACCTTGGTAATTTTCTTCGGGTTATCCGCTCCATACTCCATAATTTCCACTTTCTGATATGCATTCGGACTATTCAACCAACGGACTCGCTCCTGCTCCTTGCGCAGCAATGCGAGACGATGAGCCGAGACACTCTCCAAGTTTGTCTCATCAATTTGTCCGTATGCTGACGTAGTTGGTGGAAGTGCCACGTCGTTGTTGTTTACCATAGATGTAGACATTGCAGACTTTGGTCTAAGTTGGGGCTGACGATAGACATGTCCAGTGCGGAAGTTCTGTATTAATTTGATTTTTTTTTTCAAATTTTACGTGAAACTTACCGCATGATCCAGTACTCTCATCCATGATTCCCATTCCAGTTCTCCGACTCGCCATTCAACAGTTCCATTTCTTTTCAGAGAGTTGGCTGAAACGAAAATTACTTTTCGCTTATATCTACAGTAGCGGTTACTAAGAAATTCGAAAACACATATTTCCGTTTATTTTTGGTCATTTTGACCATTTTGACCATTTTCATGTATCGGGAATGCGGCTGGCAAATTTCCGGTCACTTTGAAAATCTTGGAGGATGTAAAACAGAGCTAGACTGAAAACTTTCAGTCGCAGAGTTTTTACAAAAATTCAGAATTTTTGGCAATTCGCTAAATTCTAAAAGACGCCTGTTTATTCACGTTTTCAGTGAGATCGGCGGATAGCTGCAAAACTAGGAGAGTTCAAAACATTTGTTTGAAAGAAAGTTTCCGATCTAGGTTAGCTTTACAACCTCCATGATTTTCATAGTGATTGGAAACTTGTCAGCCGAGCTTCAGACATCTACAAATGATCAAAATGGTCGAAAATCAACAAAAAAAACGTTTCTGTATATCGCATCGACCGATTCTTTATCTATCCAAACTTACTGTTTCTGGAATTCCGAAAAGCCCTCTGAATCGCTTTCTCATCCGGAATAATGAGATTATCAAGTCCAGCCCGAGCAGCTCGCACCTCAATAAGACCCCGGTTAGAAATGTTTCACATCCACCCACTCAGTTTTCTCTCCTCCCATTTCTATATCCCCTTCTGAGCAATGTGCGTGTGTGCAAAGTTCTCATGTCATTTTCTTTTCAATTTCAAAAACCTGGTGATCACACGCCGTGACCAAGTTGCGCATAATTATAGCTGTCTCCTCAACCGACTCTCCAACCACAAAACAGCCTTCGCCTCGGATTAGAAGAACCTTAAAATTTCAGAAAATGTCTCTATCAGATTTAAGAGAACACACAAATGGCAAGTAAAGATAGTGCGCGCGAGAGAGAAAGAAAGAAAGAGTATTTATATCATTTGAATAAGAATAGGCACCTGAGTTTCACATGCGATCACAGTATTGTTGGCTAGAAACATTGCATGCTCAATAGTGTCACCGACAACAAGAAATCCTTGGTTTCGGAGGAAAAGAACCTGAAAATAGCGATAGAAGCTTGAAAAAAGTAGATTCAAAGCTTTTTTTCAGAAGGAACGCACGTTTTTGTCACCAAGACTCTCTATCAATTGGTCGAATGGAATGTCATCATCACCAATGTCCTAAAACCCTTTTTTAAAGCCAATAACGAGTTGATTTCCAACCTGATAATCATGATATCCAACTGGTCCAATCACCATCGCCTCCTGACAAAGTGGCAAAAGCCCAAACTTCATACTTGCTACCGCGGCAACAATTGCAGTATGCATATGAAGAATGCATCTGACCATCGGACGAGCTTTGTAAATTGATGAGTGGAGGAGGAATGCAGGCTGAATTTGAAAAATTAGAATTTCTAGATAAAGTTTTTATTACCTGATTAACACCAGCTTTAACCAATCCGCAATCCAGGATCTTCCCATCCTCGTTGATTTTCACAATGGTTGCTGCGGTGATTTCATGGTAGAGAAGCCCATATGGATTCATCAAGAAACTGTTTTCTTCGTCATTGGTACGATACTAAACCATTTTCAGTAATTAAACTTTCAGATTTTCTGTATCTTACCGAAATCTCATTATGAATCCCTTGAGACCACTGGAACAGATCCGCTAGACGGAACAAGCACGCAAGTTTGTTGCGTTGGATGCGCTCGACTTTTGAGTAAGTATCATTGCCTCGTAGATCGGCAATGGCAATTGTGTTACCTCCTGTAATTAATTTTATCTTGAAAATGAATATAGCAAAACTCTACCAAGCTTCACTAGATTGAACGGCATGACCTTGGATAATGCCATAGTTCAGAGCAGACAGACTTTTTTCGACTGCAGACAGGAAATTTGAATGAACTAGGGAAGGAAAAAAATCAGCGAATGACCATAACAGGAAACAGGAAAAGGAGATGTGGGGTGGGAAACGAACAATGAATAAACTTTTGGAAAAAAAGAAAACTCTTTTTTCTCAGTTTTACTATGATTTGTCGTTTCTCGAAACACGAGACAGTGTGTATACGTGTGTGAAAATTGACACTAACCCATTCGCACGTTGATTAATGATAGGGTGTGGTGTTGTCCCCTGCTTCTGATTTCTCAAACTTTTTTCCCTAGATTTTTTCTTGTTGGTTCCCATAAAAGAAAGGAAGTAAAAAATAGATCAATTCCCTAGGCGATGCGCATAAATCATTTGGCACATTCTATATGGGAACACCCTGCGTGATCGTAAATCAATCTTTTTTCTCTAGTTTTGAAAGTACAAACCGTATGTGTGGAGATTGCCGAATGACATGTTTCCCTGAGGGACGGTAAGATCTGCTAGCTTCTGGAGAACTTGCAAATGGTCGGGATCAGTTTTAGCCGTGTCACACTCCTAGAAAATGAATTTCTTTAGAAGAGAGCTCTAGAAGAGCACCAACCTGACGAATAACCTCCTCCAACTCGTGGCAGAATGATTTTGATTCGAGTATCTGTTGCACCCTTTTCCGTCTCTCCATCTCTGACAAATCCTCCTGAAAATTGCGCATCTCTCATCCCATCTTTTAAGCTGATTAGAGAGCACTCGTCGTATTTTTCTTTTCTTCTTTCCACTTCCCTTCTATTCACTTTGACAGCTCTTTTCAAAAAAAAAAAATACATTGAGCAAGCGAGAGAGCCTTTCTCAATAATGAAGTTCTCCATTTAATTGGAGAAAAAAGTAGAGGAGAAAAGGTCGAGAAATTGCTCTCAAAATTCAATTCGTATAAATTGAAAATGGAATGGATTCACTTACTTTGATTACCGCTGGTCGTTGAAGCTCCTTGATATATTCTGGATCATCTGGGTCCCGAAGATAGGGGCGCTCCCTTTCTTTGCTTTTTTGGCCATACATCTGTAAACGATAATTTCAAAATTTCAAGATGCTTTCAGGAAAATCGAGTCAATTTAGAAGCTGAATGTTTTCAATTTCTGCATGAGATATCAGAAACTGCAAATGATAAAAACATCGGTGATAAAGTGATAGTCATTTTATCAGTTGACATATTTCAATATCTCTCAAGAAAACAGGATAATTGAGCTCGAAGGGCAAATATGTTAGATTTTCAACACTTCAAATGGAAAAACAAAACTGACAGACAACAAATTTGTGAAATCTCAAGTCTAAGAACTATGAGTTGTTAAGGAGAAATTTTGAAAAAAACTGATGATAGAGTTGGAACTTATAAAATGCTTGATTGTGGCTGATTTCCACAAGAAATCGTATTTTCTCTAATAGATGCCCACCTAAGCCATCAACTTTGAGCTCAATTATCCCGATTCCTGTCATAGATACAGAACTGATATTGGCTGATAAAATGTTGGTGATATTATGAAAAATATTTTGTTAGTTGACAGATGTTTGCTACCTCTAATAGAAATTCAGGTATTTGAGCTGAAAGTGCAAGTATTGGGTGGGCTTCTATCAGTGCATTTACGGTAAATGTAATTTTGAAAAACAGAAGTTTTTTGAACTATTTTGAGCCGTTCAAAATTTCCTACAAAAACGAGAAGTCAATGAAAAAGAGAAAAAACTCGAACCAGAAAGGTAAAAACGCGCTATGATACGAGCGGCCAGTGACGACACGATATTTGCACAACTTCTAACTTAAAAACGATTGGCAAAGAAAAGCAGGAATATCACCTGAGACAACGAAGTTCGTAGGACCGTTTGATGGGTACATATCCAGAAATTTGTATACACTTCCGAAGTGAAACGGACCTACACCACAACGGGAGACACACACTTCAACGTTATAAATTTAATTAGGAAAGAGAAGGTGATGCTTATGTTTATGCAGTGACGGTGGTGAGGAATATTGAACTTGACCCTCCTAAACAATTCGGGGTTAGCCGGTTGGTTTCCGATGCGGCAACTCCATAGAAGACGAAAGAGGGGCAAAAAAAAGATGGAACCGATAAACGGCAAACAAGATTGAGAACCTGAAGGTATCCGCCTGTTGCGATAAAGTTCTTCTTCATCTCTATTCTGTCAAATCTAATTTAAGGAATGAGGGGAAACGAAGGACGGACAAAAAAGGAGAAGGAGAAGAAACTCAAGTTTACTTGTACTCTCTTTTGAGAAGTTTGTGCTCTGGGCAAAGAAATAGGGAAGCAAAGGAAAGGCCTTGTTATTCAGGATGGTTAATCAAAATGAAAAGAAGGGACCAGTGAAAAAAAAGTATTGCACTTTTCCTGGAATTTTGGTTCGAAATTTTGTTTATTTGGTTTGGAAAATATTTTGAGAGTAGCACGTAGAACAATTTTAAGATTCAAATTTTTCAAAAAGTGGCACTTTCCTTGGTGAGAAAACCTTGCGATTAGATCTAAACAAGGTATGAAACATATGGCGACAATACTAAAACAAACTGTTTCTTTCAATCCGATCACAGGAAGATAAGAAAGAAAATGAGAAAACACGTAATTCCTATTCTCAATTTTACCACCTAGGCCGTATTTTTATTGAGGCGTAAAGGTGATGTGAAAAGGTTAGAACAACAGTTGTGAGAGAAGAAAAATGGAAAAGAAAAACACGTTGTCAATTTCGCGTTTCACATTTGAATAGAGAGACTCGAAGAAAAGTTCATCACCGAAAATTTCATGTTTGTTTGCGTTTCGTCTAAAATGATGAGGAAAGAATAACATAGGCTATGGTTCGTTGAAGAAACCTTCGAAATTCATGAAAATCAGATAACGTGTAAAATTAAAAAACACAAAAACAAAAAATCAATAAACTAAAACTATATAGTTCTTGCAGTTTGTCCCATCTCGTGGCTCCGTGAACAGGTATCATAAAAATTTGATGTGCCCGTAAGGCAAAGAAGGAAATAGCGGAACACAAAAAGAGAGTTGTGGCAGAGAAAACGACTTTGAAAACTAAGGAATACTGTTGATTTCTTTTCGGAACAATGCAATTTTTCTGCAACATTTTTGGGAGCATGACACGAACCGTGTTATCAGTTGCCGCTTTAAAGCACGCCGAGCGAGTTTATGTCATTTTGAGAAGAGTCAAAGTGTTGGGAATGACACAAACAATGGTATGAAGGCCTTGGAGATTGTAAGAAGGCACGGATGAACATTTGTCAGACTGTGCAGCCGCCCCTGGTCTGTCTTACACGCACTCAAATTTGCATTTCGTTTAAAGAACCTAACACGGGAGGAGAAGAGAGATAGAGTGCGTTTGAATAATTAGATAGGCCAACAATAACATTGGAAGAACAAAAAATATGAGCAAAAACGACAGAAAATGTGTAAATGAGGAAATGCGAGATTTGATATTGATTAATCAGAAAATTAAAATTGTGATACAGCATCAGAAAATAATTCATACTCATAGTTAAACTGCTTACTAGGAAAGTCAACTTTGATGTCCTAAAAAAGTAGTCCATAATTTTTCAAATTCTCCGAAAATTTCAGAGTCCACTAAACTGAAATAGAGCTTTAATTTTGTAGTTGACAACTTTTATATATTACTCCAATACAAAGAGATGAACGGTTCAAAATAAAACAACTGATTTACTCTGCATTTTTTGGTTACAAACAACATCTCATTACAATGCAATTTGGCTGAAAAGTTGGTTCTTAAAAAAGTGAGGCTCTAATTCTGATAAACCTATTTCGACATTTTCAGACCAATCGAAACATTTTGAACTAATTTTAAACACTTTCAACTTGATTATGATCCTAAAAAATGGCATTATATGAAATACAGTCTTGTACGGTACTGTAGAATGATCTTTGAAGTTCTAAAAAAATTTTTAAAGTTGATTCTGAAGTTCACAAAGAATGATTTGTGGTTTGCACTACGATTTCAATTGTTTCTCAAAATAGCTTCAACTAATTACACGATATTCCATCAAAAACTATACATTTCTCCTGATGAAAGAAGTCGTATCGAAAAGATAGCGAGTAACAAAAGAAGCCACCCCATGGATGCCATGAGATCGTTTCTAAAGTAGATAATTGCTTTCAGAAATATGATCCTGTCGGTGGTGTGGCGTCGTAGGGGACTAAAGCCAATAAGCGGAGAGTGAGAGGACCAAAAAATTCTTACGCGATGTGGAGGCTTCATCTATCTTTTTTCTTCTTCTTTTCTTGTAGAATATTTTGAAGAACAAAGCCAAATCTTCGAGAGCACAAAAAAAGGAAGAAGGGAGGAGCGCGGACGGACGGAGACAAATACATGCACAAATCGAGCGAAGGACCTCCGTAGAAGCACAAAAAACTCGAAAGAAGGTTGACATCGGAGGACACGGCGGTGGATTTTTCCTAGAAGTTGACACAAGGAGAAATGGAATGAAGATAGAATTCCCGCAACATTCTGCATGAAGTTTTCGAAATAGGTTCGCGCCAATGAAATTGGCTGGCGAGAGCCCCTATGTTGGTTAACAGACTATTAGTGTGTGGATTGCAAAGAAATGAAAAACCTATTTGTAGGAAAAAGTAACCGTGCCCCAGATGGGTCAGTTTGGCGATGTGGTCTAATGGAATTAGAACAATCTTGCAGTACTACTCAATTGGTCGTGTTAAAGTACGCATCTCTGTCTTTTGAGCAAAAATAGAGAACGAAATGCTCCGTGAGTAGTGGTGATTAGAGCCACAAGAAGGGACCCTCTTATGCCATTGCAATTGTTTTGGAACAAGGGGGAACTTGTGGATTAAGACAAAAAGAGAGAAGTGAAAAGAATAGTTCCTAATTTATTGGCGTGCTTTGCTTCTTCACTATTACTACACGACTACTACGCACGTGAAAATATGAGCGGTCCGAAGCATGGACACACAACAAAAACTGCCACCAGTAGCAGATTATGCCAGTTGACTCCAGATGACAAATCGTCGTTTTGGACGTCGGCAATCCCCTAGAGCAAGTGTCGCATCGTTTCAAACACTTAGACGTATCCACCAGTATTTGATGAATTAGGTCAAAAGCGGATAATTTTAAAACATGAAATTCTCGTTCGGCGACAAACAAAGATCGTTGTTTTTCAGAGATAATTCGTGACTCCTATAATCTGGTAAATCTTGAAAATATAATATGTATTTGTTGATTTTGTTTTTGGAATAATAGAAAATGTGAGGTGTACCATGTGTTACAGTTTTTGCGAAAGTTGAAATTGGCTTTTCATTAAATTGGTTTTTTTTTAAATTTATTTTGGTACAAAATAACCCGGAGGTTCCATTGAAACATTTACTGTAACCGAAGAATACTTTTATTTTCAGGATTTATTTTCTTGTTTCCTACTGCTTTTTATCGAGTTTTCTGATATTTTTCCCCAGACAAGTCGGAAAATGAGTTTTGTGACAGAGAAAAAATAATCTCACACTGTTGAGAGTATAAATAAATACAATTTTTCAACCAATTTTTTTCCAAAAATGTATTGAGCTGAAATTTTCGAACATTTTTTTCTGCATTTGAACAAAATTTTTTGACTGTTCCTGAACTGATCACGATTTGTCACATTTTTCACAAAACAAATACCGTAAAACCTGTTTTAGAATGTTCAATAGAACGGCCCCTCCTATGAAAGGGCCCTTGGTAGGGACTTGGAAAAATAAACGGGCCGTCTTTAATAGCAGGGCCCTCTATGAAAAAGGACTTCCCTTTAAAATGTTTTTTGAAATCTGAAAATTTCCGTACTTTTTCAGTGGAAAATACTCCGGGAACTCCCCATTTTAATCGAATTTTGTTACAACTCTATTTTTCGATAAAAACCTTGCTAAATTTTCAAAAATAGAAGGGCTCCCTCTATGTAATTGAAGGGCCCTGCAATAGGTGGGCCCTCCGGAGGAACCTTGAAACAATAGAAGTGCCGGGCTTTCTAATACAGGTTTTACAGTATATTTTTTGACCATTTTTCAAAAAAAATCATTCTCCTGAAAGTTGAAATCTCAGTTTTTCGACGATTTTCATACTTGAGTCAGTAAATATCATCATCAATTTATTCAAATAAGCCAAAACCCTTCCCTGAGTTGCGTTCCAAAATTAACAATGACTCGAAGTGACCAGAACTGTTCTGTGAGATACATGTCGTCATTTTGTCAACTTCTACAGTTTTTGGTACTAATTTTGATATACCCCAGATTTCAAATATTTTCAGCTGTTTCATACTGCATCAGTTGTTTCGAAGTCTGTTCACTAGACTATCCGGACCATTGAAAAAGGCTTTACATGCCATAAGTGATCTTTCATTATTTTAACTCAAACTGTTTTGTTTTTCTCTGAACTAGATCACCCTGTTCCCAGAAATGTCTTCTAATCTGACTTGACACATGATTCAACACCGGCTTATTAGACCCACATCTTGACTCGTTCCATATCCCTCCCCACTTGACATTTCCCAATAACTGTCATCAAATCCATATTTGAGAAAAAACACGAGCGAGTCATCTCATGTAAAATGGACGTGTAAGACGACTTATCGTCCGCCCCGCAAGCTGAGATCGAGTCGTAATAAAGCGGTTTAAATCGACGATTATCAGATGGGCGGAGCTTTCATCAAGCACAGAAGAGCCACCACCAGTTTTCAGTCACATCCTCACTTTCATTTTTCCCACCAGCAGCGACATGCGCTCGTTACCTGCCCACCTCTTTCTGGTGCTCATCATTTCGGTCGGCCTTGTCAATGCCTGCTTCCTGAACTCGTGTCCATACAGAAGATATGGGCGAACCATCCGTTGCTCCAGTTGTGGTATGTTATTCAATGTCATTCTCTAGAATTACTGTAGCAATTTCAGGCGTTGAGAATGAGGGTGTCTGCGTTGCCGAGGGCAAGTGCTGTACCAACGAAGAATGCTTCATGACCACCGAATGCGCCTACAACTCCGTCTGTCCTGAGCTCTTCTGCAAGGTACAGTAGTTCTGTTAATCCCACTTTCAACTATTGTTTTCAGATCGGAACCCACCCAGGATACTGCATGAAGAAAGGATACTGCTGCACGCAAGGTAAAATATTATAGGATTTCTCAATTTCGAATTTCAATTTTCAGGAGGATGTCAAACTAGTGCAATGTGCTGAGTTACCCGGAACCTGAAACGAAAGCGGCTGCGTCTATTTCTGATCTCAATTCCTAATCTATTTTCGTTTTACCACCTTCTAATCTGTCATCCTTGAACTTCCATCCCTCTTTGAATAAATTTCGTTTCAATGTTTGAAATGTTTTATTTACACAATCAAAAAATAGAATTAGAAGAAACAAAAATAGGAGAAAATCAAGCTATAGATATTGTAAATGTAAAGCGATGGCTAGAATTCCGGAAAAATGAAATAGGCAACTTGTTTGGCGACCCAAGAAGTGAAGAAAAAAAGACGATGTTCTGACCAAAATCAGTTGTTGCTCTCATGGCGAACAATTGAGCGAAGGGATTGATTGTGAGAAAAGAGAATGTGTGGGAGAAAGTGTGTGCGGGTACAAATCTCTACAGCACCAGATTTGTGTGTATGGCAAATTCGGAAAGTGATTTTGTTTCTAGGTAGATAGGTAGATAGGGAGATGATTTGAGGGACGTCGAAAGATAGTTGGGAACAGAAAATGGGCTAAAATAAGTTATCACCGCGTTCGAGAAGACAACGAAAAAGGAAAATAATTTGGTATTGATTTAACTGAAGTTTCTTTTTTTGAACCTTATGATTTGTTTTTCGATGGAACTAAATCAGATTGCTGAAGTACCCATTGATGCGTTCGATTTGCAGTAGTGGACTGTGGCGTTGGCGTTGGTCCTGCTGGGTTGACAGGTGGCGTTCTCGTTGCTGCAGGAGTCCTTTTTCGTCTAGCTGCAGCATTTTCGACGCCCGCAGACTTTGGTTTGCGGGTCGGTGAGCTACTTGTGTTTCGCGACTTTTTTCGTGGTACATGCTCGATTGGTGGTAGCGGAGGTGGAATATCCGGTGGCCTTGGTCGAGTCTGTAAACAATTTTATTTTATTTTTAGGACAGCTCATGATCTTCCAAACATCGTTCTTTTGTTTTTGTGATAGATTTGGTAGCGAGAATGTACTCTGACAAGCTCAGACTCATTCGCAATATGGCATAAACCTTATCCTAATGCTTCTGGAAGACAGCTTTTGGGGACCCCCGCGTAGCGATGATGCATTTGAATGACGTGAATGATCTCATTCTATTTACGAAGAGGATTGGAATCATCATTATTATCCAAATGCACAGTCTTGCAAAAACAAACTGATTTATTTTTTTTCAAAATTAAATTATCTGTTTTCGGATTTGTCGTATTTTTGATTTCTCAATAACATACTATATTATGCGGAACTAAATTTTCTAAATCTTCGAGCATAGTCCAAAAAAACAAGTGATTATTGAGTTAAACGTTCACGTATTTAGTTATATTAAGTAAAAATACACTCGTGTTATCCTTACAAAATCTGAAAACCAGTTAGTCCGGGACGTGACATTAGCCATTTCATAAGATCTTGTTTTTTGCAGCTCAAATGTGCAAAGTATACTAGCCCTGGCGCTCCAATCATCCTAATGGCTGGCAAAGTATTTTTCTACATCATTCTGAAAAAAGTTTTTTTTCAGACTTACAGCATTAGCAGCGTTGTTAAAATTCCCCTCTTCTAGAAGATCCAAAGAGTTCATTTGATCTCTATGATTATGGCCACGATCCCTCTTCCGCCGTCGTTCATTTCTACGAGCTTCTCGTTCTAGCAGATATCTTTGATGGTCGACTTGTTTCGCCAAAATGTTGGTGAGGCATACAGAAATGCACTGAAATCAAATGAGAATTCAAGAAGCTGAAGAACCTGATTATTTTCGTACCACTGGGACTATAAGAAGGGCCACGAATGCTCCAACATGAACTGCGTGAGATTCGAAAAGAGTCCTCAAAGGCTGAAGACATCCACGTGTATAGATATCATGCTCCAAATCTCCTGGTCTTTTCGTCAATGCATTCTGCCAGCATTCCAAGGATCTCATTGCTGGTAGCAGTGGGTTCGATGATCCAGCCTGAAAATTTCACAGATTATTTGTAACTTTCAATTGTTTTTGATAAGATTCTCTCTATTACTGTTAGCCGTGCAGCTAATCTGTCGAAAATCGCCTCATGACTCAATACGAGAAATTTCATTTTTCAAATCCTCTATTGAATGATGGCATTGTGAAAATACGAAAATGAATACGTCATAAAACTCAAAACACAACAACATACCGCTTCAGAAATTACGGATTTCCGGCAGCATGAAAACGGAACACCACATTTTTCAGGTTGGGGATTTGAGGTAGTACAATTGAACTGATAACTCATATTCCAATCTCGATACCCTTGAGCGATGGAAGACACTCCACAGCATTCGAGCTAAAATTTCAGAGTTATTATTCCATACTCCAAACTCTAGAGTCCCTTACATTTTCCTGAAGTGCGTCCATGATTTCAGCCAAGTTTCGATTGGTATGATAGTTTTTGACTGCATATAATAGTAACCAGTTTGCAGAAAGACCCTGAAAAAAGATTGTATCTAAAAAATGATCAAATGGTCTATTATTATTACCTCGGTGGTGTCCGTATAGAACAATGTAAAGAAGACTAGGGTAAGAGCGACGACTAGAATATACGATAGGAAGACGCAAGCGGCAAACTGTAAAAAAGTTTTTTGTATGGGAAACTCGTTTTCTCAAAAAACTTACACATTTGAGCAAGAAAATATTGTCACGCAATGCACCCATAAAACCGAAAAATGATACTACGCATATTGAAAAACCTGAAAAACTTTCAAATTTATACGTTTTACGCGGCTTCAAGTTACCGAATATACTGATAAGTATGGCTGGATTTAATATCACATCAACTAGTTTGACTTCTCTGAAATCTTTGATGAACAGGTATACTCCAAGTGCAAGGATCGCCACTCCAACGAGCTGAAAAATCACAGTATTGGGAATGCATTGATTTTAAATTTAATATCTCAAAAACTATGGGAGTGACTACAGTACTGTTCAATATGCAGGCCAAACATGCACTTTTGACCATTTTCAGAGGTCTGGAATCCTCCTGTCAAGTTTCTGATCACTATATTTCGAGAGGTGTAAATTGTCCTAGGTACTTTTGCATTCTCAGATTTTCTTGAAAATACCTAATTTTTTATATGGTTCCCGATTTCTGAAAGATAACTCTTTTCTTATGTTTCCATTACAAAACGGACCAAAAAGGATAACTTTGAGAAATCGGCAAATAGCTAAAAACAAGAAGTTTTCAAAAAACTCAATAAATGCAAAGTTTACAGTTATAAATATTCTGAAAGTTCTCTTTGACACACTCAAAATTTTTCGAAGTGATTGGAAACTTGACAGCTGAAATACTGACTCCCGAAAATGGTCAAAACGGTCAAAAATCAATTGAAGAATATTTTTATATCTCATTGAACGGCACTGTATATTCGAAAAATATCCTTTTTTATTTTGTATCATTGCGAAATTATTGAACCATTATCTTTCGCTTCCTTTGATTTCCTTGTACAAATCTCACCGCCGGTCAAAACCTAATAAATCAAATTGTCCTATTTTTTCTGAACCACCAGTTGCCGCCAAAGCCTTTCGAAATATCTCAATCATCCCCGAATCTCTCAAAGGCATGGCCGTTCCTGATGACTCTTTTCATGAGAACCCCCTAGGCTTAATGCAAATTAGGAGCTGGCGCAAAGAAAGGTCATCCTCAATTAACATTCAGCAGGAAATGCACAAACACCGAAAAGCCAATTTGGATGAGAGGGCGAAGAAAGAGGTGAAGCCCCCTTTCTTAACGTACTTATGAATTTGAGTGGTCTATTCCTGAGAACGCGCGAAGATGGTAATTGGCTTACAACTTGTGACTTATTCAACAATTCCCTCTTATCCATGAAAAGAGTTTAATTGAGTTCGAGAATATGGGATGTTGTCGAAGAAATGAGATGAAAACACCATTCTGAAAGCGAACTTCCCTGTTTCCCTATCCCTATTCCAAGAAAATTTTAAAAGTTCCTCTTTTGTTCCGATTTCAAAATCTAAGCCCTCCAATCCTATTAGAAAATTACCACATCTTCGGAACAACTTGTCCAAACTCACTGGGCTGTAACCGCGGCTTGGGTGGCGGCGGTGTCCGACAAATCGAGTGAATGACCCATCGCTAATGGCCCACCAGCGCGACTGTTGTTCAGAAACAAAAATCCCCCATTGAATTGATGAGAACCTCAGAAAGGACATCTGCCAGAAATCCGAATGAGGTTTCACTCTTCACTTTTTTGAAAAACCAATTCCTTTCGGCATTGTTTGGGTAAGGAATTTGGGCAGATGGTCACTTTCCTTACGATCTCATCTCATCAAACAGGTGCATATAAAATTCCTTTCTAGATTTCTGGTCGTTGGGATTTTACAATGAACTGCCTTTGTCTCTACGAACTCGGAATTACGCATGCAAAGTGGGGTGGAGGCGATTTGAAAATTGAAGTATTCATCCATTACTTCTTCTTCTCCTACTACTACTTTTCTAAATTCTTAGTTTCAATTCCGGATGCAACTCGGTTAAAAGGGAAGAGAAAGAGAGCGCAATTTTGACTTACGAAGACAATTGAGTTGAGACTGAAGACGAGCCATTTTAGACATGCCGATATCTCCTGTCGTGGTTTGCGTGGCTTCTGTGACGATGAGACCACCGCGCGAGCACGTATCGGCTCGCCGGAGCCCATCAGCAGACACTGTTCCCAGTCACAAGCGCCCTGTGCGCTGAAAATAAGACGAAAATTAGGATTTGATGATTGGTGTGATAAAAAGGGAAAAAGTGTGAATTTGATGAGAAGAAAGTCGTGATTCCGATTGGAATGCCTGATAAGGAGAGACGGTGGTGGGGAAAGAAAGCTAATTTTGATTTTCAAAGCTGGCTATCTCTTAGCCTATTCAAATTTGTTTGCGAAATCAGTGAACCGCAGAATAAAGATGCAAAACAAGTCTATAAAGAAGGATCTGTGGGAAGGAAATGAAGAAAATTAGGAATCAGGTGCAACTACCTGTGCGTGACAACGGCTTGCAACATCTGTCTACATTAGGATGAGCAGATGCGCGAAGAAAATGGGAAATATAAGACGACGAGCCCCTCAATTAGACCATGTCTTCACAATAGTGAAAGTTTGACGGACAAAAGAAATAGGTCCCATCTTTTCTCTTCTTTTCTCCCGTAAATTAAAGTTTTGGCATGTCTGAGGGTTGGTTGGTGCCACGAAAGTCTAATCAAGTAGAGTGAAAGGAATGGGAAGAAAAAACCTCTAGGATTGATGAATAGGCATCTCAAGTACCTCTTGTGAACAGGAGGAAATTAACTTCAAAAATTTCTCTGATTAGTTCTAGTTAGATTTTCCTCTTTGGAATATTTCTGTAAGTGTCGAAAGCCAGAAAAAAATACATAAAAAATACAGAAAGTCAATGAGACAGAGTATAATTAGGGAAAGTTGGTCATTCAGATCGGCTGGTATAACATGGCAACATGTAAGGAAAGGTAATTCAGCCCAAATGCCAAAAAAAGATAGCTGTACAAACTGACTACCAAAAGGCAAAAAGGACAAGACAAGGGACAGAGTAATGGGTATGGAAGGAAGCACAAGGAGATTGAATAAGACGATAGGAGTGAGGGACACGTCGTAGTCGTCCTTTTTCTCCGTATGCTATGCTGGTATCGTTTGGTTTAGGGGGTGTCGAGGAAGAAGACGTAGTAGAAGAGGACATTGTGTGAAACAAAGCCTTCCGCTTACTTTTGACACACTAAAAGTGTGTACTTCAAGAAATACATATAGCCTTGAAGAGGAAGAGTGAATTAAGCGAGAGAGAGAGAGAGAGTGAAGTACTATTTTTTTTTTTCGAAATTTTTTATGGTCACTAGGTTAGCCTATATCATGAACTACTGCAGCCAAGAGGAGGCAGACAACTTGGGGCATTCGTGTTGTAACAATCGAGAAATTAAGGGAAGAATATTTTTGGGAGACGTTTTTGTTTTGTTTTTGAATAGATCGAGGAGAATGGTTTTGAGAAGGATACGGTATCTTAATGGGGGAAAATTGATGAATGATTGATAGTTTCAGTTTTTGGGAAAAAGATGAGAAATTGGAAATCGAAAGACGCTTGATGGACTAGATGATAAATGAGTGTAGAAATAGTGGGGCAGCGATTGATACCTATCCATAAAAACGGTTTCACTTTCGTGTCTAAATAACCGATTTTTGAAAAGCCTGAAGGTTCGGTCATGTGATTATTTTTGATGGAAAAATGACGGTGGATTACACTTTTACTATTACCGTAGAACCTGTACACTGCCAAGTATGAGCTCAACTATCTGGACTCCTATGAAAGATAACTAAACTGTGTCAACTGTCAAAACGTTTCTGATATTATGATAAACAATTTCTCAGTTGAACTTTTTTTCAGAAAAATTGGCTCAAGGTTTAAAGTTAAGGGCTAGGAGTTTTTACGGTAAACGAGATTTGTCCATTTTTCTAGCAGTTGGAAAATACTTCAATCTGGATAAATCAAACTCAGGAACTCAGAATCACTTAAAAACATCTTGCTCTGGACACACAGGATATTTTATAGACATCTGCCGGAACTTAAAAGTGAAGAGAAGTCGTCCACAAGCGAAATGACTAAAAACAGATGGTCACTTTGCTTTCCTCTCATCCAAGTAACAAATCAAAAAAGAAATGTGTGATAAGAGATAAAAGTGGGTCAACCGAAAACAACACTTACTTCTTCAGAAACCGTCGCGATTGGGGCATTTCATGAGCTCGAGTAAGATATTTGTGTAAGATAGCAACTAGGAATAGTTGATGATGGCGATTTAATCCAAAAGAACACTTGAAAATGACGACGACGTCAAACTATGAGAGACTGGACATCAACTCTTTTCAAATAGAGGTCAGGACAGTGGATTGAGAGAAAATAGGGGGAAAAGAGAGATTGGCTATTGGCTAGCCAACCGCAGTCGAACCGCCACCAAGCCCCAATAAAATTTATTCGCTATTATATTCTGTTCGGAAAAGAGAATGGATGAGATAGGCAGGCAGCATGTTTCACGTGCTACGGACTTCTCACCTGTTTTCGATGAGAAACTAGACAATCGGTCCCCCCTTGTTGATCTTCCAGAGTACTTATGAAGATCGCCGAGGATGTGGATGTGCTGGATTTTTTCTTGTCTTTTTTTGCCAAAGTTCGAAAAAGCAAAAAACTAGTGTTTTGATACATACTGGTGTTGGACTACTTGTCCATCTATTGTCCCGAGACTACTAGGTACCAAACTTTTCGATTAAAAATAAACAAACCCAAAACTTGATCGAAAGAAACTTTCATTTTTTCGTCTTCATTCTTCCTTCCTCTTTTCTTTTGCGGGAGAATCTAATCTTATAAATTCATCAAGTGGACTTGAAGAAAGTTTGTGGAAGGAGAAGATGAAAAAAAAAACACACGTATATAAACACAGACACTTCTCGTTTCAATCTAAATATACGCTACTTTTCTAGAAAAATTGTCATCACTATGGAGAAAAAAAAGCAAATTGAAGAAAAACGGAAATAAATGAGACGTGATGTAACAGGTTGAAGAACCAGTCCAGAAATTCGCAACATGTTAGCTGGTCGTCGTATTGAAAGTGATAAAAAAGATCGGGTAAGTGACTGAATCAGCGTCCTTCTCATCTTCTTCTTTTCCTGTTCCATCTATTTCCATCATTTTTGAAATGAAAAAACCCATGTATAGAGAGACAAGTGGAATGAGAAATGAGGAGGTGAGGTTGAACGCTTGGCACCGACAGAGTAACCTCGAATAATACACGCGTTGAATAATTGGTCAGTCGAGAATCGGAACAAGCAGGTACCAAAAAAAGGCATTTCTTGCCTCCCTGACAGTGGAGTGAGGGAAATGGAATGGGAAATTGATGGAGGAGAATGGGTAATGGTTGCAAGAAGATGGGGTGGAGCTGCTCTTAGCCCCCATTTGAGTTCCCCCATTTGTGACTGGTGAAATATTCAGGAGCCGGAAAGTGCGACGGCGGGACTAATTTTTTCTCTCTGAGTTCTCGAGTTCATCTGGAGCATTTTATTCTGAGAAATGGCAAAGTTCCTGATGTTTTCAGAGTCACGCAAGAACATCGTGATGACATCAATCTAACTGGACTTACGAGAGCATTTGTGACGTAATTAGTTTTGAGTTCAAAATACAGTTACTTTAGAAAAGTCAAAATCAAGAATGAAAAGTTGAATGAAGCACGATAACCAATTAAGCAACTCTAGAGTAACGTGACTGTAAAAAACGGGTATACCGTAAGGACAGTAATATAATCAAATCCTTAACTTACAACTTTCAGCCAATTTATCTCATTTTCTTTGTTAAATATCAAAAAGTGACAAACTGACAGAATATTGTTGGCATTATACTTAACATTTTGTCAGTTGACCACTTTTTGATATTTTTACAAAAACTTAGTTATACCGTTTGAAAATTGACTATTATGGAAGTTAATTCGGTAACCCTTATTATTCTTCTGGAAACGGAGATATTCTTCTGGAAACGATTCAAGTAGCGAAATTTCCAGAATCTTCTTCAGATTCAGGGCACTTTCTAGCAACTAATCTCACTTGAATGAACAATGGAAAAAAGTCAACTTCAAAATGGAGCTTTATTTATATTTAGTAAGCCTGAATGTAAGCATTGTATGAACTCAAAACTCAAATTTTTGCCATTGTTATTTTCTTGAAATTCGAAATATGTAGAAACTGATAAGTAGCCTCAACTTCTCAAATTTCAGAATTTTTAATATCAAAATTCTAGGTTTTTATTGTTCTGTGAGATTGGACCTAGACATAATCTGAAATATCAAACTCAGTAAAACTATTAAAATCCTTTAGTCTCGGTTACTGTAGGTCTAAAAAATCGCGAAAAAAAGGGCTCACCTGATTGTCGTTAGAGTATACGAGAGATCATCATCCATAGCCCTAGGAGAATATGCCACAACGACAAAACGCGAAATGATAGGAATGACATCTGTCTAAGCGGATTCTCTAAAAACCTAAGATGAGAAAAAGAAAACGACAGACCCCCCTCTGAGTCAACGTTTTTGTCTTCGTCGTGCCCTGACATTCAAGCGACCTCCAGTTAAATTATGGGCCGGTTGTTCGGTGTTGGGTCGGAAATGAATCCGTCTCATCCCTCACACTCCTTTTCATATTGAGGAAGCGAGAAGATAAGTGGAATAGGGAAATCACGCTCCCTTGTTTCCTTTCTCTTTTGACTTTTCTTGGTATTTCCCCTAGTTTTCTTCCCTTTTTTTGCATTCCTTTTCTCGATTAGGATTTGAAAAAAAAACGGGAAGAAGTTTGTAAAAGAATAGGATTACAGTAAAGTACATATACATTAGTCGTAACAACAAGCGTGCTGTTTGCTAATGAAATGAGATGACCCAAAACGAGAAAAGAGAAAAGTAACGGACAAAAAAATGAAGAAGTGAAAGAAATCCGTAAAAAAACACACAATACATGGCGATCGCGTCGGCGAACTCAAATAGAGTGCGATTTTGAACGCCGAACATAAGATCAGAGGATGGATAAAGATGTGCACTTGACTTTTGGGATGAAACGGTTACTAATGAGTTTCTAAATTGAGCGAAAATGAATTGAGCAGAATAAAGTGAACTTATTCAATGCCCAGAATAATTTTTTCCGACTCCTAATTTAGTTGGAAACTTATTTTGCAAAAATGGAATCCAAAAATTTGTAAAATACAAAAAGTTTATACTGATTCATGAAAAAGTAGAAAATGTGACGCATCGTCCAGGTTGGAATTTTACAATTTCCTTTCCTCCAGCTCTCAAGATGCAAAGAACGAAAAAAAATGACCACTCAAAGGAGGAAAAAAGCAATTTCTGAGCTTCATCCTTTTGCGGAAGCGGCGTGAAAAACACTAGAAGCCTAGTAGCAGAAGCAGCACGAATCGCTGGACGATGAGATGACAGAAACAAATGGCTTTTTGTTCGTGTCCGTTTTTAGCGTTAGACGCATACAACCTCTTTTTATTGGTTTGGTGGGAAAGAGGCGAAAAAAAGTGAGGGACATTGAGAATATATTTTGAGAAAGGAGAAGTACGATTCCTTTGGGGAATCCGCGTATATCCATTTCTCTCTCCCTCTATAGCTTATTCTCTATCTAAAGGACGTTTTCTTATGTTGCCAACTGAAATTAATATCATATTTCTTCCGAAGCTTCTTGGTAAAAAACGTAAAACTCTCTGGGAGGCTAAAACCCACACACTTTGGCAAATGCTGCACATAAAGAAAAAGCAAATAAAAGTGGACAGCTCTGACGATGGGGGCAAAATAGAATCGGAAGCGTTTCGGAAGCGGAATGGGATGAAAGAGTCTTTGAAAGTAAGTTGTTGTAATGAAATTTCAACTTTTGGAATTTGTAATTTTTATGTTTTTGATGAATGCATATATCCGATTTGGAGATAATGTCAGTAATGCGGACAATAAATTTGCTAAATTTTGACAGTCAGTAGTCCGTTTTTTAATGACAATTTCAAGTCAAGAATTATTGTGTAACTCTGTTTTATGAACTAGAACAAAAATGGTTCAATATAATTTTTAAAAATTACCGTAACCCTGCAAGAGTAAAGTTCTTTATTTTAGAGGGGATTTGTTCTCAAAGAGAACATACTTGTTACTCAAATTTTTTTGAAATATTTCTCGAGAAAAGTTCAAACTGTAAAAAATCATCAATTTGAAATTCAAATAGGTTTTTCAGATTTGAAAAAAAATTGACTTTCTTGCAGTATCTGACTTCAATAAATGACTAATACAGTCTCATACCGACATTTTAGCATCTAGCATATCTTCATTGCGTGCTTAGAAATACCTAGAAAATTTTCCGGATGCGCAGCCAACATCAAAGAAAGCACAAGAAAAACATACGGTAAAATGAAGCGACAACAAGAGAAACAAAGTAATTTGCTGGATGAGGTGTAGATAATAATGTCGAGAAGAAAGAGACAGCAAAAAAACCGACAGGAAAGAAAAAAGAGATGGAGAAGTCAAAGAAGCAGAAAAAAGATCTTCACTTTTTGAAGGAATATTATACCTGCATCTCGTTTCTCTACTCATCTCGACACGGCTTCTTCTTTTTTCTTATTCCATCGAAACTTTAACGACGTCTTCAGTACTCATTTGATGAGGTGTCGTACTACTAGGACTACTCTCGGAAGGGTAGAGCCATTTGCTAGGAACTAATTGGAAACACGACATTTTGATATTTGACACGCGAAGAGGAAGAATTAGAACAATAAGGAACTGGGAGAAAAGCTTCAGTATTACTATTTTTGAAAGAGCATGCAATGACCACGGAAAAAAAGCTTTTTTCCTAGCCCATTTAAATTTATCGCTTCCTTTATAGACTTGGAAGAAGAAGAGAAAATTTTGAGTAACTTTATATTGGGGGACTCTAGAAATAGTCAAAAACTGGAAGTCATTTATTACATGTGACTCTTAGATAGTATCTAAAGAATTTACGTTTTTTGTCCTTAATGTCATTTGATTATTTTTCATTATTCCCATCGGGTCACTCTCAATGAAACCAGAATATCAGGTGAGGACAGAGGAAAGAAAAACAAAAATATAATGAAAGAATGAAAGACAGTGGGGTGTTTGCAGTTTTTATTATACGAGACAGTCTTTTCTCAGTGATTTTCCGAGACGATCTGTGTCGCATAATTAGCCGTTTCGCGCAGTTTACGGAAAAGTCTCAGGATGACAATGAAACAGAATGAAAAAGAAAAGTGGGAAAAGAAATAAAAAATGGGAATGGAAGAAGAAAGAATCATATTAATAACAATAATAATAATAAGGTAAAAAAGTCGAATGAGGAAGGGAAGAAGAAGGAAGAATTGATGGGTGTAATGAAGGAAGAGTAGGAGGAGGAGGAACAAAAATGTTTAGTTTGAAGAATTTGTTTGTTTGTGTCTCAGTGTCTCAGGAAAAAAGGAATATCAGCTAGAAGGAAAAGGAAGAGTGTCTAGGACTGGTACTTGACACATCGCATCATCCTTCCGCGCGGACCGATGAGCTTGCCATTACACAACCCAAAAAGACAGGACGTGTTCTCGGGGACAGCAGGCATAAAGGCTTTAGTCTCTGGATCTTTGACAACATTGACACACATTCAAGACATTGACGCTTGCCCCACGCGTGTCCGCGGGCGCGCACATGCGAGAAAATACAATGCGTCTCGGATGGAGTGATACGCCAAAATGCAAAAACTGAAGAAGCAGAAACACAGCGAGAAAAAATGAAACAATCAAAAAAAGAACTGAGTCGAGAACAAGGCCCTTGAATGGTTGGCCTACCTGAAGAGCTTCTCATGTGTCAGAATTCAAGTGTCGTTGAAAAACGATAAGAGAGTGAGAAATTGGAAATGAGATGGGCAAGGTGGTCTGGTGTATGTGTGTTGACGGAAATGGGAAATAAGTGGTTTGTCTGTGATCTTATATTCTTGACTTTTAAGGTGGTGTTCTTGACCATTGTTGGCAATGACACTTGGCTTACGAACAATGCAAAACTTTAGTTTTCCATGAGAGGTTGAAAATTTAGTGTTCATTGAAGGATGGGTGGGACAAACTTGAGATTGGAAACAAAACACAGTGCTTCGGACAACTTTTTATTACTCAAGTATCGTTGTTGAATTGGGAAGAATAAGAAAAAGAAGAAATGGAACGTTAATGGGACTGTTTTTTTTTCTAAAAATAGCAGATAAACAAGAAAATGAAGAAGAAACGAAGAAACGGAAAAGAAGGAAGTGATTGAAAAATTGCGTTGCTATGTGTTGTTGCCAAGATTTCAGGTTAGCTGGGAAAGTATTCTTGTAGGGAAATTGAATGAAAGTGTACCATAAGTTACAGTACCGAGCAAAAATATATGAGGTTGCCATTTTTCTTTCATTTCAGAACATTCAACTTTGTTTTTTTTAATTCCATAATGTTACTGCTGCTCTGAAAAATTTGGGTTATAATAAAAATAGAAAAATAAATGTATGTGGTCAAAAATTTTTGGCCGAACTCGATTCTTATAAGATTCGCCGAAAATGCCACAATTATGATTGGAATGAGAACCGTGCTACTTTAACAGTTGAATTTGTCCGAAAAGTTGTAAATCATATGTTAGAAGCACTAATATTATGCAGTGTACAGTTGTTGAATTTTTAGGCAAATTGGAAAATTCCAGACTTTCTAGACCTAAATTTTGTTAAAACGTCGAGGTATGAAATTTTCAGCTGGAATGGAACAGTGAATAATAATTCTTAGAAAAAAAAAAAGAAAAATGGTTAGAAATTATTGGAAAAATATAGATCATTTCAGATATTTTCAACACAAAACAGAATGAGAATTTTCTAAAAAACCGTCTTCCGGCATACTGGCTGTTTTCTATACCAGCTCAATCAATCATGTAAATTGCCTATTCATTGTTTATTGTCTTTGCAGATGAAAGCACACATTGATGACCGGTAAGCTTTCGGCGGAATCGAGTGGAAGAGACCATAATTTGACAGTAGAAGTGCCATACGCGTACCACCAACAACACCAACACCCAAATGAGCCGCTCAATAATTAGCAAACATAACCAGTCAGTTCCCGTTGGTGGGAAAAAGTGGAGGAAGTGGAAACGAACGGAGGTTTAACCTCTAAATATGTTGATTAGTGCACGGAGGGCGGGAATGTGACCGAAGACATCTTCTAACTCTAATTGACGCTTTCGCAGGAGAAGAATGTATGTGATGGTGGGGGCCAAACAATTAGCAGTTGTGTGGAAAAAAGAAAAGTATCAACACGTCGTCTCACGGTGTGCGCGACTATAATATTATGACGGTTGATTGATGGATATTCTTCTTTTTAAATAAAGCATCCGAACAACCTGTTGATGCCAACGGGCAAGCTCAGAGAATCCGAATCTTCCTGATCATACAGCTGTACAAAATAATTTGAATTGTTAGGAAGCAGAATTTATATATACAATCATAAATATTCTTCCTCTCAAATTGTAAGCCATCCCAACTACAAATAAGAACAGAATGGTCCAAATAAAATTTACATGCAAATTGGTGGTATTAGAAAGGGCACAAATACATATACAAAGATTAAATATGCAAATTGGAAGAGGAGAGAAGGGAAATCTGATGAAAAATGAAAGCATCTCCCTTATATCTTCCGAATGATCAGAAAACATCTTCCATTAGGCTTACGTAATCCGATGTTCAAAATTAGGCGATACATATTTATGGCGATAATTAAGATTGTAACTCAAAAGAACCGCCGGCGGGTCAAAAGATAGCATCCGAAAAAAGATTATATCATTATGGGTATAAGGATTGTAACAGTTGTGATTGATGTTCAGGCAATCATTCAAAAATAGCAATTTTATACTAGGTTTGATGAAACGTAAAGGTGTGTGGATGTGTTTGCTAAGGTTACAGCAGAAAACACTGGTAAATGAATGATGCGGTCGGTACCGAGACATCGTTAGTGTAAAGACTTCTGATGATAGGATAGTAGAAGAAAGAGGACCAACAGAAAAGAAAAACGAGCAGATGACTAATGATTAGGAGGAACCTCCCGCGCGGGAAAGGGTCAAATGGTGCGATCGCCATATGGTCGGAAAAAAGGAGGAGAATGAGAACGGGCCGAGGTAGAGATGCGAGTGTGGGATATATATGCAAAGCTGACCGTATATGAAGGGTACTAGAGGTCGAAAATGCGGACTACTACAAGAATGTCTCTCGGTGTGCGGATGAGTCGTTTTACAGTCAGTGTATAATGGACGGATTGGGGCGCGAGGATTTGAGGAATAGAACGAATCCGAATGGTGATCCGTTTTTGTATTCGTTTCTCAAAAGCGGATTGAGACATGTTCGTTTTGTGGCGAACGGGTAGGATATTCGCCAATTCGCACACCGGAGGGCGACGACTCGTTTTCTCGACGACGACGATCGTCCGAATTTTGATTGAAGCTTTCACGGGCATTCTCCTATTCAAAATCCGGTGACAACTGGCAGCGAACTGAGAACTGGTCATTTACTTTCGTCTCACGTTGAATTTCTCATTCTTCTCGCTTCTAAACTTGTCAAAGAACGTCTTTGAAAACTAACGCCAAGAAACAACACCTAATCCGGGGATCCTCAAAAAATATAGGGCGTTCACTCAACCATATGATATTAGTGGGAACGAACATCAAGACGAATGGAGGACGAACGAAAAAAAATACGCCCCGTTAAAGGAAATTGAGTGAATCCACAATCGATAATGTGATAAGAATGTCAGAATATAACGATCGTTTTTGTTGCCTACAGCTTTGTATGTCCTAATGATATGAAAAAAACTGGAGTCTCAGATGATGACGATCATGTTTTTTCCTAGGAAAAAAAAGAGGAAAGGATAAAGAAGAAGAACGACTTGATTAGAAACATTCAGATTGAAATATGACTTGACGTCCTCTCTCCACTAATCTTTGTTTCTGATGAAGCAGGTCCTTGTCTTCGAATGATGTTCTACCTTTTGACCGGACCCGATTATGAGTCACACATGGACGCTTGGCAAACAAAGGTGAACAAAAAAGCAGGTTCAGCAGTGTTCGCAAAAAACTCAGTGTGTTTGACCTGTGAGCTGTTTTGAGTGGTCTAAATTTGAGAGGAAACGTCATTTTTTGAAGTTCGAACAGTCTAGGCTCGTTGTGATTATCCAGAGAATCTTGGAATTTTTTTAATTGAAACAGTTTTATGAGGATTTTTAAATTAAAAAGTTTGCGTTGTGATACAGAACTCTAAGACATCAAAAGTCAGGAAACTCTATAAATCTGAAAATTGAGACTTGGAAATTGAACCTCAGCAAAATACCGTAAGCACTGGCCACCTTGGGACTCAGCTAATTATCTCAATTTCTTTGGGGGATATCGTATACAAGTCAATCGATAGTTTGTTGGTGATATTATTAGGTTGGAAGGAAAGTAACTGTCCATTTTTTAATTCGTGAATAACACAAAAACAAGAACTATCCATGATTGACAGTATGTACCGTCGTGGTCCACAACATGTTGCCAACATCCAGGTAACCAGTGGATACCATACCTCAAACAGCCAGCTAGCTGCGAATCAATATATTTTGCATTGCAGTTTTTTATCTCATCTTCAGTGTAAATTATTTTCCCTCCCGACTACGTTGCATATCTCCAAATAACCAGTAATAGAAGGGTCAAATCAGGAGTTTAAGGGACGCAAAGAAGAACCGTCCAGCTAAAGCGGTCCAGGTCTTACTTGACTTTCCGTGGAACATAGGATCTCGCTTCGTTTAAAGATAGTCAATTCAGTCCTAAGCCGCTTTGGATGGATGGCTGTCCACATTTATTAAACTTTAGACATGACCCTTTTATTATTGGATATTCGGAGATATGTAACGTCATCTGGAGGGAAAATAATTTACCACTGTCGATGAGATAAAAACTGCTTTTTAGGACTTCTTTGATTCACAGCTAGCTGGCTGCTGGAGGTATGGTATCCACAGGTTACCTGAATGTTGGCAACATGTTGTGGACCACGACGGTACATAGTGTCAATCTTGGATTAGTCTGGTTTTTGTGTTATTCACGAATCAAAAAATGGACAGTTACTTTCCTTCCAACCTAATACGACGAAAATTTTATCAGTTACCATATTCATGTTATATCTTATAGAAATTCAGATAATTGAGCTCACAGCTGACGGTTTGAGTGGGCTTCTTTTGAAGAAAATAGATATGCTCCATAATTGGCAGATTCCGAGAAAAACAACGGAACAAATTTTACGTTGTAAAGTTTGAAATCAAAAACAAAATAACCATTTTAAGACTGGCAAAGGTTATGGAAGAAACACTGAGCATTTCGAAGGTTCTCACTCAAAAAAATCCAAAAGGTGTAAGAAGACTAATGATGAAATACGAGAAGGTACGAGAAAAAAGAAGAAAAAACGACGTGTGCGGAAGTACTAGTTGCAAATTGAAGCGGAAAAGTAGGTCGTCTTCGTCTGACGCGTTCTAACCATCTAACCACATCCCCTGTTTGCACTTAAAACGATGTAAAAAGGTTGGAAAACGGGGAAGAGGTTGCATAATACAGTACGAGGGGAAAGTTGGAGATAAGGAAAAGAGAAAAGCTCTTAGAGAGGAACAGATTTGATTAGCGAATTAGGCAATCAGTAGACCGAAAAGCATGAAAGGAGACAGAAGGATTGACTGGGTGGTAGTAGAACAAAAAAAAGCTGAGTGAGATGCAACTTAAAAAGAGACAAAGACCGAAAAAAAGTGAAGATGATGGGATCAGATGAATTAGGAGTGTTGGTGCTACAGTCTCCCAGTGAGAGAGACAACAAGCTGAGCAAGATAATTGACGCACGGAGACGCCGGGGTTGTGCAAACAGGCCTTTTGGATAGATAAGCGGTGTAGGTGATGACCTCCCATCTTTCTGTCTCTCACACTCCATAAAAGACCTGAGGGAGCTTTTTGTCTGAGACCGCGCGGAAGAAAATTTAGCGAGAAAGCGGCTTGATATGGAATCAAACACTCGTGTGGTGGTGCGGGCGCGTTTCAAAAACTCTGTCGCCATCCAATCGACTTTTTCTCTCGCGATTTTCTGAAGTATGGTTTTTATTTGAGGGATAGAGTGGAAATCGAACCGTCGGAAATGCGAAGAAGTGACTACGAGCAAGGCCGTTCGGTGGAATGGAATTACTTAGTTCTCATAGTAATCGAAGAACACATGTAGTTGGTGAAAAAACCGAATAATCGGTTCGGTATATAATTCGATACCTAGTAGGAAAACTGTCAAACGAAGACAGAAAGTTTCATAGAAAATTTTGAAATTACTAATAATTTTCCAAATTCGATCAATAAAATTTCTCCGACGAGTTGAACTTGGGAGGCTGGAGGAGATCACGCCACTGTCGTCTAAGCTACGCAGTCGCAACCCACGTTGATCGGTAAGGTCTATGAAGTATCATAGCTATACGTAAAAAAAGAAAGAACACACCGAGTGCCATATACCGTTACCTAAAAATCCACACTCAAGAAAATCCCGACAATTTTCATATCCTCTTATTTTTAAAACCGTTATAGCAGACCGATCGTCTATTGTTTTGTCTTCCAATGATATTTAAAAATTAATGTAGATTTCTCATCACTTAAGATTTCTATATTTAGATAACGTTGTAAAAGAAAGTATGGCTTTAGTTTGATGCCTCTGATCCGAGAAAATATAGAATTTTTGAGTAAAATTCAATTTCAAAATTCTTAGTTATTAAATTAAATGTTTCATTTTGATTCATTAAAAAAATGATTTTCGAACTGAAAAATTCTATTGAAGCAGTTTTACGCAAATTTATTATTTGATATATTATTTTCTGTGAAAGATGTCAGAAATTATTCGACAGGTAAATTATTTATCAAAAGATTCAGGAATATATCTGTCGACTAATTTTTGATACCTTTTACAAAATCGAGATTTCAAAATTGACGGTATGGGTGGGCTCGCATTGGCGGTAATACGATGATTTTAACAATTCATCTAAATATTTTGATCGTTTTCGAAAGACCCACCTTCTTTTCCGCCACATTTCTGGAATTGTCTCATAAACCGGCTCCATTCGCACTTCCTGTCATTAACACTAAACACTTTAAAGTGCGTTCAGCTAGTTAGTTATCTTTATTACCAAAACCATCGCAGTGAACGGGCCATAAAAACTGGCAAACACGCCTCTTTGTTTGTTGTCTTGTTTAGTCCATGTTATCAGCCCCGTGTTTCTTACTACCAGAATGTCTATAATGGTTTTTATGACTGCCATACTCAGGACATTTTGCGGGTAATAAATGGGTCAAAAGTCCGCATCAATCAAGTCATTGGCTCATGCTCGAATGTCGAGACAGATATACAGAGTACAGGAAGTGTGATCATTGTGGTCCTCTGATCTCTCAACAAATATAATGTTATATTCAATACTTTCTGAATCAGTCATCTATTTCACAAGACTACCCGCTTCCGTTTTGGACCACACGAGCTGGACCGCGCTCCACGGCGGACCACATAATCACCGGAACTTATTTGTCACAAATCCATAGGTGCATGACACACAATACATTCGGGGGAGGAGTCCGAGAAAGGAGCTCTATTCATTTTTTGTTTCTCAATATTAGTCACATTCTCTTCTGACAGAAGTTTCCAGACATGCTACATACCGTGAGTTCTTTTTTTGAAGATGATATTGATAGTAAATCTTCTTCTTCTAGCCCCAGTTATCATGTGAGGAGAATCTTCTGGAATGTATGCTAGAACTAACCAAAAAGGACGCTTGTTACAGTTGGGGAGACACGATACAAGGAAAACTGAATCTGAAAATCTCCGAAGGTTCTATAGAGATCACGTCGCTACGCATCCTATTTCATGGTTATGGTAAAATTCATTGCAAGGGAAAAGTAACATACTACCTCTTATTTTTAATTCAAATGTATTTCCAGAAAGATGAACTTCTACAGGAAAACATGACGTATATGAAAAAGTACTCAAATGTGATTTCACATCCCCTAGTCGTTTCCCAGCCAGAGTATTCCATTTCTATCGAGGTATTCAGAAAAAGATTCTTGAATCGTATAGTCTTCTTCTTCAGGAAACGCTTCCGGACCAGCTCCCAACATCTGTTTACAGCTCGAAAGGACATATTCAATATGTGATTCAATGCACAATGGAGTATCGCTCAGCAGGTAATAGTATCTATGATCTATCTCTGTCTACCATCAAACTTATTCATCTAGCTGGAACACCCAATCTGGTAAAAGCGGTTCGCGGAATAACGGTAGTCGAGTCTCTGGACCTCAACAAAATATCCAAGACGTGGTTCGAACCAAAGACCGAGTTCGAGCAGCGGAAGTTCGGCTGGTTTGCTTGCACGGGCGGCCATATCAGACTTCACCTGACCTTTGAGAGAAGCGCATTTGTTTGTGGCGAGGCCATCCCGTTTATTGGTATTTATACATCCCTCTCTTTTGTCTCGATCTGTGTGGTCTCTGGTTCTTACAGGCAAGATTGAAAACAAGAGTGATCGAAGGATCGAGAAGGTATCGGTTTGTCTGATGAGAAACACCCGATTCGGCAATGATGTCGAGGAGGATGTGGAGGTGAGAAAATTTGGAAAAAAGTGTGTATGCCTTGAGGGACTGATGGGAAAGTTCGGATATTTACTGTATCCTCAAAATCTTTTTGACCTAACTTTCAGAATGCGACAGTTGACAATCATCTGATCCAAGAAGACTTGATGGCCATGTACATTGAGGAAGGTTGCGTCAACAAAATTGACAAGAAAGTTCACATTCCCTGCACAGCTCCATCGACACCGCTTCCGATTCTTTTCCGTTCTGGACAGCTGGACGGAAACAAGTTCCAACTTCGGCGCAAGTCGCAACTTGGCAGATTATCTCTTACAAGCCAAAAGTCACGACAATCAATATCCTCGTCATCAAACATGCAAAGAATTCTAGCGATCACATATACATTTGCGATCAAAGTGAGATCCAATGGAATGGACGTGATTGACCTGAGTATTCCGGTTGTTATCGGCACAGTGCCGTTGATTGATCACGTGAATTCCGGGGATCCGTGAGTGTATATTTATCGAGGTTTCGTTAAAGCCAAATAACTTTTTAGAAATGACCCATTGGATCGTCCAGTATTCAACTTGTGTCGTCAAGACAAGCCAATTCCATTGTTGGATGAAAAAGAAAGGAGCCTATGCAACAAAGCTCAGGTAAACAAATTTCAGGTGAAGTAAAGAACTGAAAACAACTATTTCAGCTCCAACATGTAAACAAGTATCCATTTTTCCCGACGCTTCCAACATCTTCAAAACAGAGCAAAAAACTGTGTGTAATTGCTCAGACAATCAAAACTGAAAATCGAATAATGAACACAATCCGCGGGGCCGTGGAAGAAGAAAAATATTGAATGGTTGAATGTGTTTTTTTGCTTTTGAATAAATAAAACGGCTTGATTTTCTAAAATAGTGATTTTTGAGTTAGCACATTGGATGATCAGGGATGTACGAACAGAATTTGAAGTTCCACAAATGTGGCCCATTCTTGGAATTAAATTCAGACCAGAATATTATAAATCTCTTTATGTAATCAGTGGTTTTTGGACTACGGTATGTCAATGGTGCAAGCGAAAAGCTTGTTAGCAGATCTCGAGCGGAATCAATATTTTTTTTTGCGTTTTCGAAATCGGTTTGTCAATTTTTGCCCTTTTGTGATTGGAGAGTGGAATTTATTTTAAAATTTGAATGTGACGAAATTCAGTAGATACTCCGAAATTCTAAATTTTCGAAACTTGGAATTTCTGATACTCCAAAACATATTCCGGACATCGTTGCACTCTATGAAGTTTTAGATAATGGAACATTTAAAAGCTTCTTCTAAAATCTATTGCTTTGGACGATTTATACCGCTTTGTTGAATAACTATTTTAAAATGTTTTGTGTAAATTAGCTAATTTGGAATAAAACTTTTCTGGGGTATTGTTTCCAGGTTTAGATTTCCCTTTTTCCAAAATAATTTTCTAAGCGTTGCATTCAATTTTTTTCCAGTATCTTCTGAAAATTGCGAGATTCTCCTCGTTTTGTAGTATTGTAATTGTGTTCTCTAAAAAAATTGCTTTGTACCCGCCACTCCCAATAATCTCATTTCTCAAGAATTCAATTTCATTCTCGTGGCTACATCTGATACATTTCTTGGTTGAAAACAAATCGTATCCGTTGGCAACGAGCGAACGCGCCTCTCTCGTTTCCTCCGCAAACGCAAGCAGATGGCAGTTGTGTGTAAAAGGTCGTGGCGGTGTTTACACCATTCCTTACGTTTTGCGTATTCTCAACGCATACTCACCCTCTTAACTACATCATTTTTGGCGAGTATGAAGCGTCGCGGGTGGCAAATGTTCGTATTATTGATATTTATCGGATTTATTGATGCCAAGATTCCAAAGGAGTACGAAGAAGTTGGTAAGTGTTCATCTAAATAAGAGAAATCGTTTGGATAATGTTTAAAAATTTGCAGAAGATCATAATAACATACTATTCACAGTCACCGAGCCGTACATGTTGGCCTACACGTATCAGATGAAACACGCGTTCATGCTTGGAACTCATTTCCCTGATGGAATCAACAAAACCATGAAGGTAATATTTGAATTCGAATGAGTTTTGATCAAGGATTCATGAAACATGCTCGGCATGGCAAAAATCAATAAATGATGACTAATCCGTCATCTCTCCGCTACTCTGGATGTAAAAAACGAGTAAATTAGACTCGATTTGGAAAAGATGCACTGTAAAGTATAAATTGTTTATTACAGCACATGGATATGGTCCTTGCTGACCCCATCAATGGATGCGAAACTCTTCGTAACATCATCTTTGTTCCAACAGTTATTCTCATGGAAAGAGGGCATGTTTTCTTATATGAAATGTTTCCAGTGAACAAATTAATCTTTTCAGAGGTTGCTCGTTCACTGAAAAAGCAATCCACGGACAGAAAGCCGGCGCTTCTGTCGTTATGGTCACAGATTCCGAGAACATAGGTAGTGTCTTGCTGGATGTGGATTGTTATGAAATTGATTTTTCAGAATATGGACCTCAGCAGTACTACGTCAACATGATTCCTGACGAGTCGTTGGATCGAGCCGATATCCCGTGTGTTTTCGTTGCTTCAATAACTGGGTGAGTATTTATGAGGTTCATTTTATTCGAATTGTTATTAGCTGAAACTGAAATTGAGCCAGGACAACGAAACGTCAACCGCAAAAAAACTAAAAATGATTTTTGCTGGGCATTTCAGTGTCTGTGAAAAAGTTCAGAGGTTTTTTAAATATCTTCTTCGTCTGTTGAATAGATGTTATGCTCTGTGAGCCTATGTGGTCACGTTTGTTCAAATAGGAAAATTTTTTATACAATGAGCATATCAAAAAACTCTACGTTGAACTCAAACGTTGAAAACTGAAAAATTGTTGCAATAACAGTTAAACAATTTTTGAATTCCAGACGCTACTTCCGTGATCATCTCGAAGAAGGTGGATCTATAACTTTGGATTTGCCCGTCGAGAAGAACCATGCTCCATGGGTCCACCACCAGAAACGTGCTCCTTGGGAAAACTGGACCGAGGATAGGCACTTTATTTAATTAATTTATTTTTCTCTCATTTGCCCATAATGTCACTTTCTCAACGAAATGTCATCGATTTTTTGTGATTCCCAAAGTTTTTCCTACGGTTGTTATTTATTTTTTCATAGTTTTCATAATCGTTTCATTCCACTTCTCCTTGGTTCTTCTAGTTTTTTTGGTTGCTCTTTTTTTGGTTGTTCAATTTTTACAAGGATTCTGAACCGACAGACACATTCACAGCGGGTAATTTTTTCATAGTGTCCTATCTTCGTTGCCACAATGTCATTTGAACGTGATGAATAAATGCTTCCATGTTTTTTCGTCGCTGAAATAATAGGGAACACCGGTGTCCTATGCGCCTCTTCACTATTTGTTATTTGTTGAAAGCGGTACGGTCTGTAGAGCACTAGAGAAAGTTTTTCGAATTCTTTCAGCAAACAAAACCCGGCCCTACCAACCGCCCTTTCTCTTTCCGTTTCCTCCTAATGCTTTATATATCCACCTGAACAATAAGAAGAGTTTGAAAAATCAAAAACATGAAATCATTCTGTCTCGTTTCTCAGGTCATTCTAATCCGAATTTTCGGAATTTAAAATTTCAAGATTCAGGAATTTGGTGTCTGAATTGGGGTTGCTATACACAATCGTTTTTGTTCCCACTCCAGAAATTTTCCTGACCAACGCATTAAATTACGTTTCGCTTGTTAAAGTTTTTTTTTCATTTTTGAATTCGCGACAATTCAGTTCCTGTTCCACGCCCCATTGTTCAAACAGCGAGGTCAAACCAATTTCTTCGCCTGTCTCACTTAAAAAAACATTCGGCAATATTTTCGCCTTTCAAATTTTATTACCTAGGTTTACTATGCTACTTTGTTACTGAGTACGTATTTCTTATCAGTATCGTGAAACGTTTTTTAATCGCAACGTCTTTTGGTTTGCATCGTCCATTGTTCCTGCGCTACTTTTCACGCTATTGATCGTCCTTGACATTTTTTTTGCTGTTTAGGTTCATTGTAATTTTCGTCGAATTCGACTTGTCGAAAACTTTTGGCACGCGATCCATTTTGAATTCAGGTGTCACAGAAAAGCGTCTCTTCAACCAACAGTACTATCTCTATCGTTTGCGCATCTCTTTCTCTTATTGTTTCTCTACTCATATTTTGCATTTTATTCCGCGTTTCACTTGGAATAACACATATTACATTCATATACACTTTTCACTGTGTTCGTATTTCCATTTCGTTCTTCTCATTCTAGTTTTGTTTCTACAGGTTGAATGCCGGAAAGAAGAGTATTCGTAATCCGACACGGTGAGCGGTGTGATTTCGCATTTGGAAAATCTGGTCTTTGGATCAACTCGTTCGATAGTAAAGGAAGGTAACATAGAGATCAGAAGAATCAAGAACAAAAAACAAAAGTTTTTGATTGCAGATACCGCCCATTGGACATCAATCTCCCACGTACGCTTCCAAAACGTCCAGATGGATGGCAAGGGTTTGCAGCAGACACTCCATTGACGGAAATTGGTTATCTACAATCAAAATTGACAGGTAGGGAAGATGAGATTACAATGCATTTACCTCAAAAGTTAAAAATAGGCTCAAATTTTTAAATTTAGGTGGTAGACCATTCATCTAAATATCACTGAAAACTTGGAATTTGGTCATTAGTTACGGCTGGAATATGTCGGTTTTAGTGTCAGCTCGAAAGTTCAGTACTAAATTTGGAAGCCGTCACATAGCTAAATTTTATGAAAACAAACAAACAATTGTATTAAGTTCATTTTTCGACGCGTTCTCGAGAAAAACTTGTTTTGTGGAAAAATGAAAATTCAACTAGAAAGTAATTTTAATTTAAATTCGTTTGATCTTTTTGGAAAACTGTCTGAGTAATTTTTATGCATTTCTAATAATTGCTGAAATTTAGCCAATAATCATAATACTTTGCTATTTTGATATTTCAAACCGTTCGATAATTGATGAAACTTGATTACGGTGGAAACTGTAAAACGTACACTTTCCTTCTGCTTTTTGAATATTTTCAAAGTTTCATTCAAATTATTACCTTAAAACCTGTAAAATACGGCCCCTTCAATAGAAGCTTTGATAGAAGGGCCTTTCGAAAAAAGATTGGAAAAGTAGAGGTGCCCCCTGTAATAGAACGGCACTTTTTAAAGTATGTTCAAAATATCACATTAATAGTTTTCCTACGTTTTCTGTAAAAAATATATTTTTTTCTTGAAAACTTGCTTAATTTTGAAGAAATCGATACGTTTTCATAAATTTTGAACGATAGTTCTTTATTTTTGAAATGAAAAATTTCCGGAAAAATTGTTGGAAGAATAGATGAGCCCTTACCCCCCCCCCCCCTCCCTCTAATTGAAGGGCCTCGGAGGTACCTTGGAACAATAGTAGGGTTGGCTTCTAAAACAGGTATTGCGAGTTGATTCATGATTTTTTCAATTCTAGTTCATCTGCGAGCCTCTAAGGCTTTCTGTTTATATTTTTTCAAACTTCCATTCTTATTTTCCTCCTCTCGTTACCTAATCTCTAATTACGTATTTTCAGGACGTGCTCTACGTGACAACGGCATTGAAATCAACCATGTTCTTTGTTCTCCAGCTCTCCGGTGTATCCAAACAACAGTTGGCCTTCTGAAAGGAATGGGTACGTTTCATGTTTCGAAATGTTCCAAGAACAACTGTCATTACTTAAAACAACTTTTGTCTTTCAGGACTCGATAAACGTCTCCAATTCTCCGTTGAGCCAGGATTATACGAATGGATGGTGTGGGCCAGATATGCGAGACCATGTTGGATTCCACCGAAGGATTTGAAAAAATTAGGATACCCAGTCAGAGAAGATTATGTACCGTGCTGGACAGATAAGGAACTGAAAATGAGTGAGAGTATGGTAGATTACTATCAACGATCATTTGGTTCTATGAACAAGATACTCGCCGAATTTCCAGAAGGTGAGCGAAATATTGTCGATGATCAAAAAGTGGTGTATTATGTTTAGTCAAATTCGTGTTTTTTTGTTGATGTATGACATATGAATCAAAGGATTCTCAGAAGGAAATATTGTGAAATAACATAAAAATATGATTTATCACTAGGACAATCCCCGTGATAAAAACACGAAAAAACAAAAGAATCTTCTAGTTTTGTGATGTCTTGTCATGACATGATGACATGTCATAAAATAAAATGACATTGATCGTTTCAGGTAACATTCTAATTGTGGCTCATGGTGCTTCACTCGAAACGTGCACACGTCAGTTGGTCGGCGGTGATATCAGATCAACAGACGACTTCTACTACCTACTCCAAAACACACCATACTTGTCGTGCGTCGAGTTGAGTTCTCGAGAAGGCTTATGGAGACTAGTGGGCAGTCCGATTCCGTCTTTTTCGCACACTTACAATCGTACTTTTGATCCATTGCAACTGGTTACAAAGGATTTGGCCGGGTTAAAACGGGAGAGAGAGGGCAAGGATAATATGCGGACAACGCAATGATGGATGAGACGTGGAAAACGGAATGATAGCATTTTTGGTCTCGGTGATTTTATCTTTTTGAGTTCTGGAGTATTAGTTTACTGTGTTTCAGTCTCTGCTTTTCAGTTTCATAGATATCAATGATCTCTTCGTTTTGTGAATAAAAAACTGTTTTAAATAAAAAATTTTATTGATAACATACATTCTTGGAATTTAAGAAAAGTAATTTTGAAACCATTTTTTTCCATTGTACCCGAAAGATTTTTTGCCTTATTTTTTGTAATAGTAATTTTTTCAGATAATTCTACACGATGAGATATGTAACAATAGTTAAGGTAAAATGTAATGTTTAACAAATTTGTTGGCTCCAACCAATCGCTTTGTCATAGAACTGTGTGGGTGTGCATCGTTGAGTGGTGTCGAGTTGAAGAAGCGATTGAATGATTCCGGACACCTCTTGACTCAATTCGACGGGAAGCTCGGGCGGATCGTAGGCGTCGAAATTGGCGCCCGCCGTATAAAGGAAGAGCTTGCACAGGCTGCACTCGTCGAATGGGACCTGGAATATATATGAGGTTATCTACGTCACATCCACTTGAACTAGAGAGCACTCCCAAGGGAGCAATGGAACATTTATGAAAAGAAAACGGCTAAAAAGAAGAATGAGAGTGAAATATCTAACCTCTCCAGTTACACATTGATATAGAAGACATCCGATGCTCCACATATCAACTTTGGAATCGTATTGGCAAGTCTTGAGAAGATTCGCACCGACTTCTGGAGCCATGTAGTAAAATGTCCCAGCCACATTACAGAGCTCTTCATTCTCATCGTCCAGAGTTCTGGCGATTCCTAAAAAAGTAAATTGCATTTTGCAACAACAGAGACAAACACAGATTTAGCCGCCTCAGGCCATTTAAAACACATTTCGAAAACACAAAACATACCAAAGTCAGTAATCCGAGCGCAGGCAATTTGTTTCGATGCATCCGTATAAGTGATCAAGATGTTTTGTGGTTTGATGTCTCGATGAACAATTTTCAGCTCATAAAGTGCTTTGTATCCACGAGCGATGTTATCCATGAGAAGTCTGAAAAGCTCGAGAGATGAGTGATTTCTGGTTTTCCGAAATATCTTTTGGGAGACGAAAACTAGAACTTTTTTGAACAACTTCCTTATTCTTTCTTTCCGAAGAATCAAAACATGTTTACTACCGCCACCCACGATTCCAAGCTTATCCCAATCTCTTATGCAAAGAATCTTAAACAGCCTATGAAGACTTGCCTGAAATTTGACTGATTCAATCTCCCTTTCTCCGAAATGTTACGCATATGATGGTCTAGATCACAATCGCAAAGTTCCATAATGAGACAACAGAATAACTCGTCATATTTGCAAATGTCTAGTACACCAACCAAATACTCCGAGTGGAGTTCTTTAATTAACTTCAACTCGCTCTCTTTTACGTGCACTTTGAGCATTCGTTTGATTGCAACCTGAAACGATGGGATTTCAGTCACACGACCAAAAACGGAAATGGTGTCAAATTTCCATACCGGATCGGTGGAATCTTTCACGTTTCCCTTGAAAACTGCACCAAATGCACCCATACCGATCATCGAGTCCATGGAATCATTATATTCGTATTTATCTTCCAATTTGATCAATTTATTTGAAAAATCTGGCATTAAAAATGCGCTAGCTGTTGAGGAGCGATGAGATGCACAGTGAATGACCATCTGGAAAAAATATACGGGAATAAAAATGAAAGAAAAATATCTGTTTTGTTGGAGTCTATTGTGTGGTGCAAAAAGAATTCACGTCATGGAATCCAATTAATCACAGAGAATAACGGAAAAAATGAAATTATTGAAAAGAAAAGAGATGCGAGTGACAGGACGGAAGAAGAATGTCTTGTGTGCCCAGAATGGAATTTTTTGGAGAAGAATGAGAATTCGGTTTCTAGGAATTCCCTTTGTGCAAAAAGAAAGGCTTCATATGAATTGGAAAATAGGGTTCATGACAGGAAGGAAGTATGAAGAAAATGAAATGAATGGGTCTTTGGCTTGGCATTACTCGATAGAACGTGAGTTATCCGTTATCCGTCGTCAAAAAAAATTCTTGCCCTCCCCAGAGGATCGTCTATCGTCACACTCATGAAAAATGCACAACTTTTCTGTGGAAATTCAGAAACGCATTTCAAATCCCCTCCCAGAAACTTCCGCTTTTTTTTTCTTACTATCGTTCTCTTTTTCTAGGAGGAAGAAACCAAAAAGTGAGTGGTGCAACTCACTGAAAAAAGTAAACATAAATGAGGTCAGCTTAACGTTTATAAATAAAGCAAGGGCACTAGAGACAAAAAATACAACTGGGACAAAACGTTTGCTTCTCGGGAAGGGGAGGACCGAAGAAAAGAAAGCAAAAGCACCGAAAAAATACGTCATTCCTGAAAATCGAGCAGGGGAGGGGAGGTGCCGCCGTAAGGACTGCCTAAAAACAATAGTAAGTATGAGTGTATGTCAACGAGAATGGAGTATGTGTGTCTATTGTTCTTTTTCCTTTTTTTGCAAACTAGAAAAAATTCGAAAAAAAAACCTGAACCCAGTCTTTGGGTTTCAAGTGTTTTTCCATTTCCCCATCATCAACTGAGACAAGGAAGTGGTCCCAAGGAAAAAAAGAAATTCAAGGATTAATGGGGCGGGAGAGTATGTAGAAAACAACAAAAAACACAACAAAAGAGATTCGGTCATCTGGAAATCCCTTATCGAGTAAATTGACAAAAACCAAAAAAAAACGAAGGAAAAGGAAATAGAAAGAAGGAGAAAAAGTCTATTCCGGGCGAAATTGAGTAATAGAGTACGTCCTGAGTGCTTCTGAGAATTTGAAAACAATTGGGTTACACAAAAAAGGCTAAAGAGCACTTTTAGTGGACTGACTAAGCTTCTGAGCTGCATGGGAAGGCAAAGGATAAATAAATATATGAATAACTGATGATGTGAAAATACGGAAGCCATTATAGTGTATCCGCCGAAATTTCTGGATCCATCTCCACGCCCATTAGAACAAACTGACTCATGGTCTTTCAAGACTAACAACCTCAGAGCATCTGGATAGAGAATTTCATCTGAACAGATGATCAGAACTTATGTGTGTGATGATATGGGAGTGAAGAGCAATCGAGAAGCAAGAAAAAAAATTGTGTCTCGTTTCTCCGCACTTTCAACATTCACCCCCACGATTCTCACTTTGAGCTGTGACGTAGTGAGAGCGGTCTGGGTCTACACTCTGCTGACGACCGGCGACCCCTCTTCTTCTTTCCTTTTCGTTGAGCTTTTTTCTTCGTTTTTTATTCAATTCATTTTCATTTTATTGCTGTTTCGGCTGCTCCTTTTCTTCAAAGTGGCGCTCAAGAAATTTGCGAAGGAAAAGGAAAATGCTCTTTTCTTTGAACTCACAGCAATTTTTTAGGACTAAAGACTGGGCTCCTTTTCCGGATAGGAAGTAAAAGTGAAATTGGAAGAAGACGTGACAGAATGCAGAGTTTTCTTTCCATCTTGGGAGCAGGAAATGAAAAAAAAAACGAAGTGGGTTCAAACTTTTGCTTCAGCTCAAAACACAGTTGACTTATGGGTATTTTTTGGGAATTTTTTCTTAATATTCTCCCTCTAGATATAGTAAAATGATGTCATCAAATGAAATATGAAGGTCTCAGACTACATAAAAAAAATATACGATGGATGTAAACGGAAAATAAGCATCGGAAAAAAAGAAAAATTTCACAAGATGGTAAATGAGAAAAACACGGAATCGGAAAAATTAGCAGAATTTTTCTCATACGTTTCCCACGTCATTTTTCTAGAATATTCTTTCCTTAGAACTCATAGATCTAGAAAAAAAGGAAAGGACCAAGACATTTTCAGGGAATGCAAACCAGAGTCAGTGAACTGAACCAATTGTGAGAATTAGAGAATTCCCATTGGGCAACGTGAAGGGAGGAATATCTTTTTGGTCAACAAAGACACCTACGTAAAAACTTTTTATGGATAATTTTAGAAACACACGGTGTAGTGGAAATTTCTGGAAACATTTCTGGAAAAAAATGAAATGTCTTTCCTTTTTTTCTGCTCTACTGTTTTTGCAGGACCCTCATGACCTTGCAGTATCAGGTTTCAAAAAGAGCTGGTTTAAAAAAAATATGAAGAAATTTTCAGATCTCTGAAATCAGTACCTTATCCATTTCCACCCTCACAGATTCGTCGTCATCATTGATGAGAAGCATCGAAGGAAGTTCAGCAGCCATTGAGAAAGCTAAAAATTACAAAACATTTTTTTCAGACACTATTAAAATCTGAAATCGTGGTAGTAAGAAAATGCGATTTAAGTAGACAATTGTTTTGAGTACGACAAACAAAACATAGAACGAAAATACGGTTGAGACATGGCAAACAAGGAACTCAATTCCAAGGAACAGGTTATCACCAAAGCAGCTCGAGCAGGAAGAAAAATATATTTTGAGAGAAACAAAAAAAAAAACCAAAGAATAGAAACGAAGAAGAGTGGAGCTCCATAAAGACCTACCACCTATGTAATTATAAATCGGGACTATGGGAAAAGGGAAAAGGTTATGATGTCATCCTAGGAGAAAAATAGCCTATAATGACTAACTCAATAAAAGCTAAAGAATATTTTCAGAAAATCTGAATATACACAAAAAGGTTCTTCTTTTCATTTTCCAAAAACGAAGTCCGATTTCGGATTCTTTGAAAACCTCTGTTTATCACGAACGCGTGTTTTTGAGTTTTGAATTTCTTATGCAAATCAATCACATATCCCCAAGAAGGAACTGTTGACAAGGAACTTTTTTGCTCCACCGGATGTTTGAATGTGTGAGTAAATCAAAGAAAAAAAACAGAGTAAAAGACAATGGAGAATGCGAATGAAACTGGAGATGTGTTTTTTGTGTGGTGCTCCACGGGATTCCTTTTTTCCATGACTACTGAATGGCAGGGAAAAAAGAAAGTCAAAGGTTGAAGTTTCCAGAACATGATCCAGTTTAGTTTAGTCAAGTTGTGTTTAGAGCACTTCGACACGCTGAGCTATCTAATTTCAAAAAAAACTGTGCCTCTCTTCGTTTTCTCTTCTCGTCGTTTTTTTCTCATTTGTCAAGTCATAAACTTGGTTGAGAGAAATTGAAGAAATGGCTCTGAAGAGTGGAGGAAACCCCTCCCCCTCTATCTGTAGTTTGACTTTGATGCTCAAAATGATCCTGGAGAAGGGCATGATACAAGTCGGAATAAGGAACGAAAAGAAGAAGACGTATCAGTAAACAGAAAAACAGAACGGAAACGTTTTTTGTGCTGCATTTCTTTTGCTATCCCGTCCTCGTCTGAAAACTTGAGCCGACAAGCATTTGTAGTATTGAGAACACAAAGAATATGTCATGTCAAAGAAAAAAAAACAAAACGAAAATGCTTAAAAGTGGTTTTCCTCCGGATTCTCAATCTCTCACTTCTCTCACACCATTTCCAAAAAAACTCTTGATAGTCGAGAAAATGGGATGTTCCTGGAAAAAAGCAAAACTAAGGAAGTAGATTGGATAGAAAAATAACTACGGAAGAGCTATACGACACGGAGAAGACTGACAAATTGGGTTACCGCCGTCAGCGAATCTGCTTCTGAACTAACTCGAATGGAGACCGAGAACTTTTTTCGAGAAGCGAATGGAGCAAATCGAATAAAGATAAAAAGAAAATTGATGAGAGTAAAGGAAACGAGGGCAGTTTTTGAATCGAGTAAAAAATATAGAGCTTCAAACGAATGGATAATAAGATTGATGTTTGAGAACTGCACTGGCACTCTCTCGTTATTCCCTTTCAATTGGATGTTCTTCTTCTTCTACTTGCCAATTGAGTCAAATTCATTTTGTAGGACAAGCAAAGAATCAGAGTTCACGTGTGATTTTCGATTTAGATGTGTAGATTTAGATTACGGTAGCAACTGGGTGTGAGTAGAATTGAATGACGGCATTGAAGCGGAAAACAAAAATGATCAGGCATTTACTGCCAGTTTTATTCATACCAAAGTTGATAAGTTCTTGAGAAACAATAACTGATAAATTGCCTATTTGAAAATAATCTGAAATTGATAAATCAAACTCCAAAAACGTTTGAGTTTCATTGAAAAGAGTTCACAATATTCACTAACTGTGTTTTCTTTAATAGCATCCGTGAAATTTGACCGTCATTATCTCCTTAGAACAAAATGAAACTTTTTGTGAACTAGAGGAATATTGGTAATATTATGATTTTCACTACGTGAACACTTTAATACGACGCCACCCAAACAGTCAATTTTGATCATATATATCTCGGTTCGTTTGCAATTTGTCATAAAGCGGTAAACAGCTAAAATGTTGCTGATTTCATGATGCACGTTTTTTCAAAAGACAGTTTGAAATATCTCGTTCAGAAATTGAGATACATTGGCTCAAAGTGGGCGGTTTGGGTGACGTTCTCATAAAGTGTTTACGGTCACAGGTGAATTTACATTATTTTTAACAGACAGAGAAATTAAGTGAGCTCAGAGTGCAAGTACTAAAGTTGCGTTCTAGAAACTACGGTAGTTGGTACTTCCGCATTATGATTAATTTTTATTTCTTATAAGCGATATGAAAATATGTCAAGGAATAAATTGATTGACAAGATATCACTAATATTTCTCAATATGCAATTTGTTGATTAATATCATATATAGGAATAAAGGTTATTGAACTCAAAGTTTCCGTAAAGACTGCTTTTCAGTCGACGAGGGAATATTGAAATTTGTAAAATAAAAAAAATTGTAAAATGACAACTATTGGAGAATTTCTAAATATTTTTAGGCCTTTGGATACTGGTAAACCTGTAATACACTTATCTTAATTCTTAACTTTGAGCCGATTTTTCTCAGTTTCTGTCTGAGATTTTGAAAGTTGGTCTACTGATGAAATAAGACTTATAAAATTATGAATTTTTGACGGTTCACAAATTTTTTTACCTCGCAAATTTTGGATACCTCGCAAAGAAGCCAGCAAAACCCAGGTCAATTAAGCAGTATGGAAGTCCTTCTATTATAGGTTCAGAATTCGAAAGTTTCAGTTCAAGATTTTTTCTATGAAGACTCGAATGTTTCCAAACCTTCGGATACGTTCAAACTTTCCAAAGAGCAATTTTCAGTTCAAAATAGCGAGCATAATCAAGATATTCCAAAAAAAAAATTTAAAAAATAATTTTCTGCTTTATTCATCTCCATAACTGTTGCATTCACTTTATCTCTAATTTTAATGCTTGGCTGAAAACTTTGAAGACAAAGTTTCAATTAGTTTTGAAATTTTTGAATTAAAAACAATTTTCGTCTTTTTCTCGATTAAAACTATTTGAAAAATGAATGTTAAACTTTCCGGCTGCATGTGAAAAGTTCAGAAGCTATGAAACAGTGTTCAATTTTCAGATTCCCGTTGCTAACTTCCAATTGATCCTTACCGCTCTCAAAATAATGAAAATTGTACTCAATTGTTATTCCATAACACATTATAATTAGCTAGTTCCAAATGTGTGTCCTCTTCAAATTGAATGCACTGTACTATTCAATCCACTATCCACTTCACCTCATCATTATGGATTACCCAAGCGGATCTTGCGCAACGTCCTCACACCATTTGCAGTAAATCACCCGTCTTTGTATCTTTTGTATATCTGTGTATCTCTTGGTGTACACACTCTCTCACACTGTCCGATGGGTCACCATATGCGGTGGTGAAGACGACGGAGAGAAGTGCGTTCCCACTGCCGTCTTTTCTTTTTTAGGTTAGCTCTCGCTCTTTTTTGCATCATCGATTTTCCAACGGCTTCTTCTAAAAACAAAAAAAAATTCGTTAGAAGAAAAAAACACTCAAAGTGTGTTTTAAACCAATTTTGAGTGGTCAGAGAGCCGTGAAGAGCACAGCTCAGCGAAACGAGTGCATCTTATCTCCTTCATCTCATTTGTCAGTTGTTTTTTTTTCCTGCACTATTGGTTGCTGTTCTATTTATCAAGTGTCCACTCCTCAGCATTTCTCTCTTTCCTTCTCATCAAAATTTTGCTTTTTCTCCTAAGGGCACTTTTATAAAGTAGCACATCTATTGCATTTGTATAGCAGATGCTTGGGGCTTCTTTATTCGAATAGTACTCGGGAGGTCGGCGCGAAAGAGTTCGCCGCGCGGAGTCTTTCATACTTTCCTATTTGTTCAACTAGAAACATTTCCCAATTGTGAGAGGTTGGTTGATCATCTTTGCTGCTCCCGGCTGCTCTCGTCAATTTGTTTATTGTGTTAGCTTAGAGATTTAATTTTGGCGAGAATTTGACAATTACTCTGGCTCTCCTCTTGAATAAATTTTGTTAGTAAGTGTTAGGTCCTTCTGGCTAGCACTCAAGTACGTCCGAATAGAACTTTGTCAGAACCAGAAAACGTTTGAATATTCTCATTGATTTTGGTCTTTTTTAAAATCAAACTGATATAACTCTTTACATTCTAAAAATTGAAATCCGCTAGAAATTTATTTCCTTCTTTCCGAAAATTTTGAGGCTAATTTTCTTGGTTGCTCTGAAAGACATTAAAGGTCGTTGAATAAAAACTCTATTCCTGTGGAAGTTATCAAAATCTCTAGTCTTGTGAAATATGTCAAAACTTGTCGATTAATAAAAATTGGTTACATTAAGATAAATAATTGATAAGTTGACACATTTCTAATAACTTGCATAGAAATTGAGATAATTCAACTCAAACCAGACAATGTGGGTTCTTTTTTTACAGATTTTACGATATATGAGCATCGGTTATTTGTTCTGTTAAAAAATAGAAACATGAGTCCAGTTTGAAATTTTTGTTCCGGAATTTTCTGCTGTTTTAAATTTACTTAACTATTTCCACATGTTCTTAGTTTTTGAAAAACATCAAACCTTTTTTTTTGCTTTTTTTTATGGAAAGTTACGCTCTATCACTCTCCCATTCCAGAAAGAAAGAATAACTAGGTCACAACAAGTTTGATTTTTTTTTTCTCACCCATCCTCGTTCACCTGTATCACTTTCACTTCTTCTTCCCGCTCCAAATATTTACCATTCGAATCATCGTTTTCAGCTCTTGCACAAACAAATACTATATAGTATTTCACACAATCAACCTTTCCTGCTTTCTTTTCTCCTCCTATGATACAGCTAAGCTCATTTTTCATTTCTCACTTCGAATTGTGTTGTCCTTCATGACAAGGTTCGAATTTCATGTATATAGGATCGGTGTGTAGAGTGTCTTTCATTCTCCTCGAGTAGTACGGATACGCTCTTTCGATGCAATTATCATCAACGACCTTTCATAACTTTTTTTGGATCGACAGGTCGTTCCATTTTTCTCTTCTCAAATGAACGACGTGTGTTCTTCGTAGTGTCATTTTTTGCGCGTAACGTCCGATCATGGCATGAGAACAAACAAAAGCAGGAGAACGAGGCTCGGATTTTTCTCGCACCCGATTACATTACAAATCGCAGGGCGCCCCTCCGTCCATTGTTCGTTTTTTGTGATGTGATGAATGGAAAATCCAAGGACAACCTTTACTACCTCGGAACAGGTAGAACAGGGATAGGGAAAAATCCCAAGTTGCGTCACACATACAAACACACATACATCCTGAATATAACATTCATTCATATATCTTCAATTCATTCTTTCCTACAGACATATGTACATATCGATAATAGCAACTTCCGATTGCATACCATAAATTTCTTCTCCTCTCCACATTTATGATTTCTAGAGGAAAATGAGATGCAATTATCACACGTTGCTTGCGTATGTTATCACTATCAGGTGTGCCGATGAAGCAATTGATTTTTTTCTCGCCTTTTTTTCACTTTCATTGTTTTTATTATCACTGGAAGACGTGTGGTGTCGTGACGTAATTAATTTGAATTTTGGGAATTTGAATATTTGGCGGGAGACGTCCAGCTGTGAAGGAATCGCAAAGTCGTCTAGTTTCTGTCAACATTTGAATCCAGAAACTAAGCGGGCACTATAAAATGTGTTTCTTCATCTGGGAAGAAAAAAGAAGTTTCCAATTAGATTTTGCATTTACTAGAATTACTAGAAATCTGAATATTTATTTGCATTATCGAAAATTTTCTGAATTATTAAAAAAATTTCTACAGTAGCAAAATCTGATCCCTAAAAAACCTCATACTTCCATGAAAAATTCCCATATTTCAAACGACGCATGTTTGGCGTTTTGGGTTGCCGTTTTATTTTCGCAACACAACGATTAAAAATGCTTCATCATCTTTAATCTTCTCCCACAATCGCACCTCCCGGCCCGATCTTTCCTTTTCCGTTTTCGCTTTTTCTTCCTCCCTTTCCCATTTTTGTCGTTTTTGCATAATCCTCATCTTGACCTTATTCCAGAAAGCATGGAGCTTAAAATCAATATTGATGGACTTGAACGAAGTGTATCTGGTGTGACAGAAAACACGACGTGCTCACAGATCATATATGCCCTCGCACATGCAACAAGTCAGCGAGGACGATTTGTGATGGTGGAAAAATATAGGAATGTGGTAAGTCTTTATGGTTTTTAGTTCTTTGAAAAAACGCTGAAAACAAGTTTCTTGGAGGAAGCTGGAAGGTCAACATCTTCTACAAAGAAGTCATGCTTATAAAAGAAATTTTACGGTTCAATTGGAATCGGAAACGTTTATGAATATATTACAATAGTGATTAAATTTAGTTGTTGAGGATTAACTGAAAATTGAGGTTACAAAAAATTGGGAACTGGTCTGAATGGAAACTCAAAAATGAAAACTGAAGAGTTTCAAATTATGAGAAGATGATTTTTTCAAACTTCAGTAAGTATCCAAAGTTTCCAGAAAAAAAGTATGCCCAAAGTATGGTAACAAATTTGATGTGATGTAACATTTCCAATAAGGTCCGCATCAACTGAGTATTTCGCGAAGCTTAAATTATCAAATTCGGACAAAAAACAATGCTTCAATGCAAAAACAACAATACAAAAACAATCCGAAGATCAGAAGCTTGCACGTAACTTATGTTACCATACTTTTGGCTCACTCTATATCTGTGAACTTTCAGTTTTCGGTTACCGACACAATATAAAAGTTTAAATTTCGCAACTAATCAAATTCAAAGCATCACTCTGCATAGTTAGAAGTCAATATTCTTCGTATTTTATAAATGAAATCGAGCGCAATGAAGTTTTTGAGCAAGTTTTCTCGGTTGAAAGGAATAGGTAAGGTTGTACAGATGAAATGCTTTTGATCTCATGTTGAACAATTTATCGATTTACCAGTCCAAAATCATTACCTGGAAACAAGAACAATAGGCTCAACTTTAACAATTAAGAGGCCTTTCTATCATGGAGTCAAACCTTGACTAACTCCATTCCTGTTTAATTGGTGACAATTATTCATTGCATCCTCTCCAGACAGTCTCTTAATCGAATAACCTTTCAATTTCACAATTCTTTACTCACAAATTGCCTCTAATTCAGGAACGCCGATTGGCACCAACTGATCGACCTCTAGAAACACTCCGAAAATGGAGGGAACACGCCGCAAACGTCACATTCCAAATGCTTCGAGTCGACCAAAACGACGCGATTTGTGGTGAGTTTTAATAATTATTTTTGATGAGTTCCACATTTTTTCAAAATTTTTTTGAAGCACATGTGTTTCTAATTACAGATCTGGTTGACGAGGCACTTCCTCCGGAGCCAAGTAAGCCGTACTTGCACCCAAAACAAATGTCAACTAGCAGCATGATTACTTCATTACCAGGTTTGTGTGTTGTCTTTTGTCTTTTTTGTTTCGGTTTTTCCAATGATCATTAGATGAGAAAACCGAACAGAGAGAAATTAATCTATCCTTTGTGTAATTATGGGGAAGGCATTCAGCCAAGTAGCCATTCACACTGAAAAAAAAACCGAAAAAACCATAATCCATTTTTCATTTTGTATCGTATGACCTTTACACAATTATTTGTTGTGGCCATCTTCCACTACTAACCTTGGGCCGACGTCGTCTCTGATTCTTTTTAGCTTCTCCCACAATTTCACCTTTCGCCTTTTGCTTCCTCTCCCAGTCACATACACACAAACACATTCACACACAACTGCAACATATTTTACACAACAAAAGCCAATTAAGGAAAAAGTGCGGCGGGCCAGCAGCAACAGCTTGAAAATGGACAAAGAAGCACTAGTTCGTTGCCAACTTACACGTCGACTGGTGTCACTGGTACTCTTGGACGAAGCAGCAACAACCGACGACCTCCGCCACCAGGTAAGCATTTTTCAAATTTTTCGAACAACAATTTTGGCTAAAATATTGACTGGTATTTTATTATATGTATGAGTTAAAGAAGCAATCATTCTTAATACAAAATATATCAAAAATCTTGTATACGAACAGTGAACTTCAGTAAACACAAAAGCTTGATTTTAGTGGTTTTCAGAAAAAGTTTACTAATTTAGTATTTCACTTTTTTTCTCGGCATCTCTGAGTTTGATTTTTCTATGATATTTTTTTTTAATTTCTAAATTAGTTTGTAATTTTCAATATTTTCGTATATTTTTACTTCGAAAAATGTATGAAGTTGTCATCCTAAAGTTGAAAATTGAACCGTTTTTAATACAGCTAACTTCAAACAAAACAAAAACATAACGTTTTCCTATAAATACACTGTAAAACCTGTAACAGAAGGGACCTCACACCATCAAGTTCGAGCTTAATTATTTCAGTTCTCATACAATGTATCGTGAAAGTGTCAACTAATAAAACAATTCGGACAATCTGATACACAATTTATTAGTTGAACATTTTTATATATCTTTAACAGAAATCGAGATAAATTGAGTCAAAGTTGAACTTAAAGGGGCTCTTTTATTAGATGTTGTTTTCGAAAATGTTGAATTCAAAATTTTCATGTTCTTTAGATTCTCAGTTTTTAGAGATTTTTGTATATGAAAGTAAACTCTGAAAATCTATGGCTCCCTGGAACTGATGGAACTAATGGTCTTGAAACCACGCTGTATTTTTTCCGATTCTCTGAGATCAGTTGCATTTGTTTTTTGATTCCCTTTGTTAGCCACAAAATCACAGGACATCAAATTGTGTCTTATGTAATACAAAAACGATTGCTTCACACCGAAGCCCTCATCCGAAATCCGATTACTTCTCTCCCCTTTTTTTCTGCCTATGATTGTCGCCGGTCTTGTAAAACTGAACCACACACAAACATGCAATTTTATACCGGTCGACACTTCTTTTTTTCTGACCGTATTGTTGAGGAAGTGAAGAAAATGTCGGCCAACTGAAGGAAGTGGATACTCATATCAGTTCTTAACCAATGATACAATTTTTATTCAGAATGATTCAATAGATGATTCATTGCTGATCTTTTAGAATAACATAGCCTCCGGAAATTGCTTTTACAATTTCAGTTTGTTTATGAAATCGGATCCTGTGATGGGAATACGTGAATCATTTCATTTTCATTTCTTTCTCGAAGATTCTCACATCGTCCATACGAATTTATAGCTGACCGAGGTTGACCGAACCCAGCACCAAAATGGTACGAGCAACAGCTGGGTCCTCCATCTATTTGGATCGTTCCTTCCATATAAAATGATCCTCTAACATCTTTCACCATTTCTTGTTTGACATTTCTGGTCTTTACATTTTTTGGTCAATTTCAAATGTTTCACGTGTAGCGGAAACGGCAGGACCCAAACAATAAGTTGGTCTCCTCCACTCGGAAAAGTGCAAATCAGTATCAACAATAGGGCTAAGTTCTTCTGATATAATTCTCTTGATAACCTCCCAGTATTGACCGCTTCTCTTTTTCTCTCTCGCCATGATTGATGGAAACACGTCTATGTTCGATCGTTCTTTATTTCTTCTTCTTCATTTTCTCTGAAAAGTCCCACCCTCATCATATTGGCTAAGGTCAAAATTCGATATTTATTGGATTCTGTTTTTTCTCTGAAAAAGGAGGATGGGCTACGAGAAATCCCACCCCCTTTTTCACCCTGTTTTTGGTGACACAACCCAATACCATTTTCTCAACCTCATAAAACCATCACTCGGTCCTGCCCTTCGCAATTCATTCGGTCAGAGTAGTTCGGTTTTTCGTCACTTTCTATTTCCACTACTGTGGGAGACTTGGGATGGTCGGTCATTTGAAAATCCGCCTAATTTTATCTTCTGCAAACTTATTTTTTAACATGACGCGAATGTTTTGGAAACTCACTATTTTCAACAATATACCGGTATATATCAATCAGAGACCACCACCACCAGATATTTTTTTCTGAAACATGAATAGAAATCAGAATTGACCGCCCTGTTTGACATACAGAAAATCACGCTCAAGACATGACCGGATAGTTCACTTTTTTTCTTACCTCCCTCCTCTTAGTATTTATTCGTATATTTTACGATTATTTTTCAATTCAGACTACATGTCAGTGATGGAGAACAAGAAAATCATGTTGGGCGCTGCTACGATTCCACAGAATGACGACTTTGATGACTTCCAAAGGCAAGTTCCTCATTTTCCAGAACGTTCTTTTTATTTTATGACTGATTTCAGAGCCGATGTGAATAAGCTTGCCGAAACAATGACTCCACAGGAAATTGCCGACTATCTTGTTCAGGAAGAAGAGCTCCGTCAGCTTCTCAAGCAACAGGTAACCAACTGACTACCGTAACCTGATAATCCAAAAAATTTTCTAGAAAAATCTTCGTGCTATTCTCAAGCCAATGATTGCTGCTAACTGGCCGCAACAATATCAGATTGAGTTGAAGAAATCTCACAAGCTGAAGGCTTCTCTGGCAGCTACTAAAGAAGCTATCAAGAAAACGCAAAGGTTGGTGAACATGTGACGTCGTTCCTAGAAGACGTGACTACTGTAGTGGCAGTGTTCGACTGATTTCGGCTGATTACCCCTTTTTACTATTTAGTTATCGAGGACGTCGTCACGTCTTCCAAATTCAAGTTTTCCAAAGACTTGCAAACTTTTGTTTTGCACTTTTTATAAGATCAACTGATTATTCTATTTTATTTTCAGTGACATCAAACGTGTTGAAGAGAGTGAGAGAGAATTGTTGAAGAAATTGGCCGAATTCAAGACGGAAGATATGGGCGATGAGAACTCGGAGCTTTCGGAGACCTCGTTCGATTTAGGATGCCCATCGACTGGAACATCCACTCCACAAACATTAATTGCATAAATTTAGAACTCACTTCATATTATCTGTGTATTTTTGTCGATCCACGTGTCAAGCTGTCGGCTTTATTCTCATTCAGTTAATTCCCGTCCCCCCAAAACACAAATCCTCCACTCAAGTAATAATTTTCATTCCTTTCCATCACTTTACCGTATTTCTTCTCCGCGATTTTTGATTGTAATTGACTCTGGAAAACTTGATCCTTTTCTTACGAAGCACTTTTTGTATTTTCTACTTCTTCTATGTCTGAATTTGACTTTTCCCTGTGCTACTTTTTTCACCTTGAAACCCAGTTTTTCCCAACAACACCCAAAATAACAAAAAATCCCGTATTTTTTTGTAAAGCAAACTTAACAAAACCGAAATAAAGATAAGCAGTTTATATGAACAAGAGTTAGAAAAATTTGGGGGTGAATTAAAAGAAAAAAAAACAAAAAAATGTGTTAAAAAAGAGAGGGTTAGCCAAAAATAGAACATCTTTTCGTCTGAAATTAACCGAAAATCTAGGGTTTCTGCTTTTGGCGGCAGTTTATCACGGGAAATAGGATTTTATTCAATGAAAAAAAAAAACGATTTGAGTTACAGGAATGGCTAATAATGAGAACATCTTGTGCCAAGATTTTAGAAGAAAAATATAATTGAAAATTTTTGAGGCAAGCGATTAGAATTCAGAGTCAGTTCACTGAATAACTTCAAAACATTAAACTTCAAAAAGTTAGGATTGCTCAATTGTGTGATGCGCGTTGACTGTGAGAAGCGCGTTCCTGAAATAATAAATCAAATGATTAAGCTTCAGATTCTCAATCAGTCCTCTTACCTCTCCCTCTTTGTTATAGAGAGTAGTAACGACGTCGTTTCCGGTTCCGAACGAGTCTTCGAGGTCGAACACAAGGCTATCTGGTGGCGAGTGAATTCCTTGACCGCGAGCAAAGATCTTCACATTCTTCTGAGCACGGAGCACGAATTCGCGAGGGAAGGTGTAGACGATTTCACGCTTTCCAGCTATCTTACGGCGCAACTTCCAGTCACCAATATTCTCGTCGCGTCTGGCAATGTTCTCCAGAATGATGAACTTTCCAGTTGGTTCAACCTCCTGAAATTTGGAAATTCTATGCTATCGAATTCCAAGAATCTCTTTAAACCTGAATAGACACATTTCCTTTGGCCGATCTGGAATAGGACGAGTGACTGGTAGTTTCTCCTTTGAGCACTCGAAGGCTCTCTGGAATTTGCATTTCTAATTTAAATTCCATCATTTTTGATTTGAAAGTTGGAATTATTTCCGGAAGTTTCTTTTTTTTTCAACTGTTGAAAAAATCAAAACACAAAAAAAACGGGTCTTGTGACTTTTTCGTGTAACTAATCTTACCGTATGGCTTTCTTCGAATTTTATCACCGACCAAGTAATGGGTATGGGGCACCTCATCAAAAGTAATTGTCTCGTACTGAGAACAATGAATCTCTGGCATTCTTAACTAGAGAAGGATAAGAAGAGAATAATGAGTGGTGTCCCAAAGTGAAACAGTTAAATGATTAAATAGGAAGTTTTTTAGAACCGGAGGGACACACCCAACCAAAAACTACCATCAGCAAATAACAATAAAGTTGAGTTACACTGTTTGACCGCATGACTTGAAACAAGTTATCGACCAACGGCCAGAACCAATTTGATTTTTGATGGTTTTTGAATGGGAAACAGAAAATTTAACATTTTTTGAGACTTACCGATTTCCTTAGTTTGGTGGATAGATGTAGTTTTGACGACTTGTTCAACCAATTGTCGGAGACCTGCACGATTCTCTTCTCCGTCCAGCATCTTACGGTAGATCACAATTTCAGCATCAAGGGTCTGTTTGGTATCAATCAACATTTGAAGTTCGACCATCAGAATCTTGCTCTCATCACGGAGTTTGTTGATCGACGAGTCCTTATCATTCAGAGATTGCTCATACGTTCTCATATCCTCTTCCATTTGGTAGTTGAGGTCTTCAACTTGTTTCTCGAGGAGTAGGTTCTGAAATCGGCCGTGTTATATTTGATTTTGTAACTTTTCACAAGAACTAACTCTTCCTTCCAAATCTGCCATCTTGCCACGCATGTCTCCAAGTGTTGTGCGAAGTCTTTTGACTTCTTCTCGAGCATAATTCTGCTCCAAGCTATTACGTGATGCTTGAGTATGAATCTCCTGAACCTTGAGTTTGTACCATGACTCGATGTCAGTGCGGTGGGTGTTGTTAACCTGAAAAGAAACTTTAATGAATTAAAAAGTGTTTTGGATTACTGTACATGATCATATTCACTTCTGATGTCACGAATGGCAGAAGATAGTTCGTTCTTGAAGTATTCGCGGTTTTCAACAGTGGTGTCACGAGACGCCATAGCAAGAAGGTCGTGGATTTCAGAATCATGAATGCGTTTGATAAAATCGCACTCTTCAAGGAGAGTTTGGACTTGGTTTTGGTAGTCAATACGGTTCAAAGTCTCTTGTTCAACAGCCTAAAAATAAAGGTTCTCGTTATTATCATTTGTTTTGCTCACATTTCTAGAATGGTGGAGGCTGTCCATCATTTTGTGATTCTCTCGCTTCAAGTATGCAATGGTATCCTCCATCAATGAGATTCTTCTCTTGAGCAACTCAATCTCAGCTTCCAAAGCTCCAAGCTTTCCAAGAACATTGTCCAACTCTTTGCGTGTGACATCAGCTCCTCTCTCAGCCTCGTGCATCTTGTTTCTATAGTTGTTAAGTTCCTCAGTAAGCTTACGGATCTGATCTTCCAGCTGGGCTCTCTCCTTGTCAGAGTCGGCAATCAATTCCTTGGCAGTCTAAAACAAAAAGTGTGAAAAAACTATAGTAGTTTTTCTATACCCGAAGCTCAGTTTCAAACATGACTTTGACACTGGTGGAGTCGTGTCCCCACTTTCCACGGAGGAGATCCAAGTCTTTTTCCATTTTGCGGTTTTGGGCTTCCAAGAAGCGGACTTTCTCTATGTAGCTAGCCAAACGATCGTTCAGTTCACTCATTTCCTTTTTCTCGCGAGTACGAGACTCACGGATAGCCGAAGCAGCATGACCACCAAATGGAGACATTCCAGATGTCAAAGTGGAGCCACCAATTTCAGTGATCTTCAGAGTGCGACTAGTTCCGGAAGCTGAAATTTCCAATAATTCATATAATTACCGTAAAACGTGAATTAGAAGGGTCTCTCTAATAGCGGGACCCTTCGAGAGGAGCTCAAAAAACTAGGAGGGCCCCATCAAATTAAAAGATTTCCGGAAGGAACCACAAAAAAGAGCCACCTCTAATTGGAGGGGCCCTGTAATAAAAAAAACCTTCCGATGGTACTTTGGAACAATTGAACGAGCAGTCCCCTAACACATGTTCAAGATTATTGCAAATTTATAAGATTTACTTTTTCAAAATGAGATATCCCACTTACAAATAGTACTTCCATAGGTGGCGGTCGACTGCGAATGTAGAGTTCTATTGAACGTTGGTCGCACCGAAATCGAGCTTCGGTATTCGCTCTCCGACATTTCCTGTAAAACGATATCGTTTAAAGCTATAATGTAACAAGTAGCACCACAATAAAAAACAACAAACATATCTGGATGAATGGCATTACCTCATAGTAAATTACGTTAAACATAGGTGACAAGATTGATACGATGAAATATGAATATGACACAGATTCTAGGGATAATAGATTGGCAAGTCTCTGACAAATGCACACGTGCGAGAAAAACTATTGGTTTCTCGAGAGCCCAACTCTTGACGCAACGAAAAAACCGTGTTGCAATTCGTGCGCACTGTTTATTTTGACGGGACTACGAGAGATGCATGCGTGGATGAGAAGAAAGCTTAGGAGAGAAGATCTTAATAGTCTATATAGTCAAATTATAGCTGCAAAAAGTGGAGGTAGGCAGCAAAAAAAGAGAGAGGAGATGAAGTTCGGAAAATGGAAAACCGCGCAGAAGCAGCAGTAACGGTTCATCGAGCTATTGACGAACGGCCGACACTGACCGCTATTCAAAACGGCGGACGGTTGGACGACGGCGATTGCTGGCCGATTACTAGAGATGCTAGTTAGCCGCCTGTCATGACGTGTTTATACGCTGCTACAGTTTTATTTTCGCAATATTTTGAAACAGTGAACTTGTTCGTGAAAATTCAGATAACAAACGGCTGAGGTTACAATAAGATACGGTAGGTTGTAGTAGGATACATTAAGTTACAAGCAAGGATACGGTGAGCATTAAATTATCACTATTGTTTGAAGTTCAAAAGGTAAAGATCCGGATGAAAATGTTCTGTCGATTACAACAATCTGCAGTATCCGCAAAAAAGTAAAAAAAAAACACTAAACCGAAGAGCTGAGAAGCGGCTACATACTGTCGAGTACTGTAGAATTTTGTTTAAACGAGAAAAGAGATGAAGGAGATTGAATACAAGGTATGACCGATATAAATGAATAGGAGCGATGAACGAGAAACGCCGGTAACCGTGGCTGAAGGTTCCACAACGATAAGTACCGTAACCCAGATATTTTTTCATGATATAATTTTTTAGCGTTTACAGTCAACTCCTACACTGTCAAAACTATCTATTTTGCAAATTTTCCAGATTAAAATAACAGCAAAACCGACAAAAATAGTAGAAAAATCCTGAAACAAAAGTGTTTCAAATTACGGTAGTTTTTGATGTGTGACCATTTTTTTTCTGTATCCGAATTATAAAAGTTCGAGTAATAGATTGAAAACATCAATCCAGAAGAAAAAAACTTTGACAGCAGGGCGTTACAGTATACCCACTCGCCTCCTACGCTCCAGAAAGAAACACTCTGGTATCAGAGACAAACAAACCGTTGGTGGTGCTTGAAATTTATATATGCAAAATATCAATGGTAGGCGGAGTCGCCTTTTTTGAGCGACATGTACACAAACGCTCAACTCGGACAGTAAAACTTGGGGAGAAAAAAATGGGAGAGGGAAAAAAGGCGAGCGTGGGGCGGATTGATATCAAAGCGGTATCAAAACAAACATTTGCATTTTCAAACTGTCTCTTTTTTACCTTTTTTTACTTTGACAACAATTGTGGAAGGGGACTGATAACTTTGAAGTGATAAAAGGAATGTTTATTAGTTTCAAAATAAGAAATTCGGAACATACCACATCAGATAGAATAGTGCAGAACATTGACTCCTAGAGCTCAGTGAAGGCTTGTTACTATTTACAAATTTATACCATTTTTAGATGCTTCAGAAGATTTCTAGCTGCATTTTTTTTCTAGATGCTTTAGAAGCGAGACACATTTCATAGAAAAGAAAAAAATACAGTCGTTAAACGAGTGAATAAGTTTTTGATCTGTATAGACAATAAGCCCTCGGATCAACCGGCCGTCTTTTGCGTTAAACACCCATAAATAAAACAACACGCTCTCCACTTTTTTCTTTCTCCGAATTTCGCACTGAAATTCTCATAAGAAATGCGAATCGACTTTCTATTCTCACACTGGATTACTGTATTATTTTGGCAACAAAAAAAAACAACAAAAAGAAGACGAGACTCACCTTTTTGGTTGTGGTCGTCGTCATGGTTTGATAATGTAGTGGTGTTTGAGTGAGTGGTGACTCTTGATATAGGTTTATCTACCTCCCGTTTTTATTCATATCTATTGGTTCGGAACGACTCAGAAACAGGTTTCATTTTGCATTTTGTATTCTGAATATTGTCCGTATAAGAACTACCTAAGCCGTTTCGGATTACAGTGTACATATTGTTATGTGACTCTCAGCGATCGGGCATTTCCTGCATAATTATTCATGGAACGTGTAGGTTGGTATGAGGGGAAAGGAAGCGATGATGATGTATCGTTTGTACCTTTTTTTGCGTAGGTAGGGTACAGCAATTTGACATGTTTCTATTCAATTTAGGACGTGAGTCATGTACAATCATCAAAAACGTTTATCAATTTGTTCCACCGCAATTTCAGACGTTTTTTTCAGGCGTTTTTTTGTGTTCAAAATGATTGGAATTTCATTTTCTCTGGTTTCCCTTATTTTCTATGCCTAGGCATACAAAGAGGAGAGTATTTATATTCAAATCAGTTTTTTTGGAAGACGAAAAGACGATTTATTCTATTTGCACAGAAAAAAAACCAAATTCAAAGTTTTGCCGAATGTCTCAAATAGTCTGGTAGAGGGATCGGCGCTCCGAGATGCTCTGAGAAGAAGCGAACAGTTCTCTCCCAAACTTCAAACTCGCTTTTTCCATGAAGACTTGTCTCGCCTCCGTAGGTTTGGAACAGTCCTGAAAATCAAGTACATACATTGTATCGGTCAATAAGGAATACAAAAACATTTTGTTCAGTTAATTGTCTGATATTTGGACCACTTTCAAAAGTCTGGAACTCGGCTCTTGAGTTCTAGATCTCTTTGTAATCTTTGGAAGGTGTAAAGCAGACCTAGATGGAAACACGCATTCTCATATATTTTTGAAAATGCCTAGTTTTTTAAGCTTTTATTTGCCGATTTCTGAAAATCCCTGTTTTTTTTCACGTTTTCAGAACAAAAACGAGCCAAGAAAGGTTTGTTTTTAGAAATCGCAATTAGCTGAAAAACTAGGAATTCAAAAGAAATTCTGTGATCGCAAAGTTTTCAATCTGGTTCTGTTCAACACTTTCCTATTATTTTTGAAATGATCGGAAACTTGAACGCAGAGCTACAGACTTTTGAAAGTGGTCAGAATGACCGAAAATCAACCGGAACACACGTTTGTATATATTTTTGACCGTTACTGTAGAATTAAATTTCAATGGCCAAAAATGCCCACCTGCAATGTTGGAATAAACCATTGGATGGTGTGGAAAACATGGAGGATCCAGTAAATGACCTCCTGGCACGAAATCTATCTCGAATTTCCTTCCAGCGTCACGCAGTCTAGCAGAAAGATAATTCGTGGCGTATACTGTAGGCGTGCTGAGATCATCTAGTGCAGACTGAAATACAGATTATGATTTTTGACAATTTATAAAAGTTTGTGCTCACCACAAATCGAAATGCTGTATCTGAACTTGATTCTTTGAATTTGAAATCAGCGCCGTCCTCCAATTTAATATTTCTAACCATGTCTGTGTAAACCATCAAGTCGTTCAGGAATTTCACATGATCGCCATCTGACTTGAATCTAAAATTGAAATCTAAAATCTAAAAGTGAACGAAATTCCATGGAACTCACAACCCTATCGGCGGGCATTTTCCATTTACCCGAACATGTGCAAACTGGTCCATTGCAAAACTTCCGTTAATAGAGCACACCGCCTTTATCTGAAAATCGCGTAATTTTCTCAAAAAAATATTTTTTGTGATCTCACTTTTGGGAATTTTGTAGCTAGAAACATAACAAGAGTGCCACCAAACGAAACTCCTTGGAATCCAATCCGGTCACTAGTGTATGGAAGCGAAGTAATGTAGTTGATAGCATCCTAAACTCAAAAATTGAAATTTCTCCCTCTCTTTAAAATATTCTCACTTCGAAATATTGCAGGTCCACTGATAACAAATCTTCCGGAAGACTTTTGTACTTGAAAAATGCCAAACACAACACCACGAATCCGCGACTAGCCAACGCTGCTCCCTGGAAACAATGAAAGTTGTTTGATAACAGGTCTGATAACAAACTAGCTCACTTTTTGCTCATTGAGTCCACCACCGGTCCCAGAAATGTCGATGATAGTCGGGAAAGGTCCAGAGCCAGGTGGTTTGAATATTGTTCCCGTTACTTTTGGTCTAGCTCCAGCATCTGGTGGAAAAGCTTCCTCGACTTCAATTCTTTCCACTGCAGGATGCATCAATCTCCGTCGGAACAGCTTTTCGCATATTTGTTTTTCTTTAGCATCTGTCACGCTGAAAATGAAGAGTTCTTATTGATTTTCACGGTTTTCTGCTTACATCAAGTGGTATTCAAGGTCCACGGGCGGTGTGCAATTGAAATATCCTCCAAATCTAACGGTATCTGTCGGCTCGACACTTTCAAACAGCCCTCGACCATTGAATCCAGAATATGTTCCACGAATCGGGGCGTCTTTCCCGACATCTATTGTTCCGGAAACACTTGATTTGTAAACACCAAACGAGCGATATGTGCCAACTTTGTGTATAAGCCTGAAAAAAAAAGTAAAATGTCAAGAATTTTTGTGTATAGTGTTTCCTTCTGATTAAAAATAATTTCAGGTCCGTATTTTCTCAAAACTAGTATCATTTATCAATGAATAATAGAGAAAAAGTAAAGAATTCAACTGCTTATTCATGTCCGCAATCGCCGAAACAGACGCCAAGTGTATTGCACACTGCTATCTAACCTTGTCCTATTTCCAGTTGTTTCTCTGTTTTCAAGAAAAATGTTCTGGTGAATGAACTGAGAAATATGAATTAAAAATTTATTTTAGTCTAAACCGTGGAATATTTTTTGAAAATAGGCCAATAAACGAGAAATTTGACGGGACGCCAAGAAACACCAGAATTGACGACAATTGAGAATTTGAAAAAAATTTTTCCGGTTAGTTATTGAAGAAAACTTTCAATTTATGGTTATTTTTGCAAGATTTTCTGCAGAAAATCAATATTTACCTCAATTCCAGTTTATAAATAGCATTGTACTCCAAACCGTCTACCACTATTGCCACATCTTCATGGACCAGCGAATCGGCAGGAAGAATTGTAATATTCGCCTTCATTGCCTGCTAGGAATGGTGTTATGAGTGCCCTATAGTTATGATAACCACAATCAAGTGTAGTTTTATCAGTTCCAGTCTAGTCAAGGACCATATAATTGATAACAACACACGTCGAAGACAGTGTAAGGATCTTCTGCAAATGTCGCCTAAAGTGAGATATTTTCGAAAAACTCGAGACATTCACATTCAGACTCTCAATGTGAACCAAAAACAAACATTTATGGACTGAATGCTGAAGTAAGAGCTACACTGTTGGGTACAGTGTAGTAATTACTTATCTGTGAAAATAAGAACAAAGCAACTTTATTATTTTACCAAATCATATCATAATTGAAACATTGAAACAGGGTAAAAGTGGGAAAAGCGGGAAAAAACAACCAAAATGCAATGTAAAACGGTGATGAGAAGAGGAAGCAGGGGACACAAAGAAGACACATTGGGAAAAACTGAGGAAGACCATATCAATTTTGCCTAAATACTTTTGAAGAAAAATTTCCAAAAAATGTCAAGAAATAACAACCAACGTGAAAAAATGAAGAGAGAAAAAAATCCATGAACGTACCCAAAATCGTTAGAAACGAAAAAGAATAAAGGTTTTTAGAATAGGCATGCGAACGCCAAAACACAGAAATATGAAAAGAAAAAGCATTGGATATGGAATAACGAACGTGAAATGAGGTAAAACGAACTGCTGAAGAAAAAAAAAAACGTTCTAACTAAACCAAAAACGTGTTAATTCGAGCAGTTGTTTGATCTTTTCTGAAGATTTTTAGGGTTAGAAATAATCACTTCAAGAATAAATTGAAAAAGTTAAAGATATATGATGCTGGTACCGAGAGATGGTTGCAGATGTTCGGCAATTCGAGTCTCGTGAGATGATGATGGAAGAATTGGGCAGAGAAGATGAAAGGGGGTCAAACAAAGTGAGTGAAGGCCAAAAAACCGTTATCCGTGATGAAAAGCGTTGTTGAGATTGTTCGATTAGCGACTATATGATCTATTGGTTATTCTTCAGTGTCTTGAGTGGGATCTAAAGTTAATAAAACATCAATTTATCATTTTCTTTATCAGATGAACATACTTGCTCATCATTTTCATCCTCCTCCTCGACGACTCCGTTGTTCAACTGTTTGCGCTTTTCCTCCTCGAGATCTGAAAAGTTTGAATTTTATTTCGGATCGAACTAGCTGAAAATAAAATCGAACTGAGGATTCTATTCACTTTGGAAATTCATTAGCGTGTTTTTTGGGGAAAATGAAATTCTTGAAACTTTTAGCTTCATGCGTTACAACAATCACAACACAAATTTCTAGTCACAAAACACAATTCACGATGACTAGGTCACCTTGTAACAACTGATGTTGTTGTTTTAAAGACTGAATGGTTCTCTGATAATCAGTCAATGCCTCTTCCGACCTTTCGGTCAAAACAGACAATTTGCCAGACATATTATCTTGGTCTTGCATTTGGAAAGCGGAATCTGGAAGGTTTGAATTGAGAATTTCAATTCAATAATTGACATTTCAATTTGATCGTTCTGCTAATACAAACCTTGAGCTGGTCCACGACGTTTGATAACAAATGGAATTGTGGCAGAAATGAGTCCGGCAACCAAGATGACCATTCCTCCGAAGTAGAAAGCGGCATCGTAACTTCCAGTAATATCGTAGACAAGTCCGGCGAATGGAGATCCAGCAAGAGCAGCAATACCTCTGGCAACGACAAGAAGCCCAAAGGAGTTAGTGAGCTTCTCGAGTCCCATCAGATCAGCAAGTACGATCGATGTCAAGCAGATGTAAGCGGCTAAAATATTTTGATATTATGAAGACATTCACTATTTGGGAAACTTACAGATGATAAATCCAAAGAAGAATGAGTAGAAGTATTGTCCTCCCATTGTGCGAAGAAGTGGGCATGCAAGAGTCAAGAATCCGCAAATGATGAGTGAGAGATTGTTGATGGTCAAAGCAGAGAGATATTTCTTGTCAGCAACCCATCCGAAGAAAACCCTGCCTACTGTGTTGGTGACTCCGATGATTGGGACGAGGAACTTGGCTTGCGAGGGGTCGAGTTTCATAGATTCAGAGAGATCTTTAAGGAACATAAATGGAATGTAGAATCCCATCATTCCGAGCAGGTTGGACAAGCAAAGAATGAGCATGATAGGGTCTTTCAATAGTTCGAGGTCGATCATTTCCGAGAAGGCGTTGCGAATCGAGAGTGGCAAAAATTTGCAGCATCTGAAAAAGAAACCAATAAAACTTTTTGTGGAGTAAATTCAGGAAGATAGTGTATGTTTTATACTATCGATTCAGTAGATCAAAACTGCGCGAAATGAATCAACGCTGCTCAAAAATGACGTTCGAATTTTCTAATCACTATATCACCCCTTTCCGTATCATGACCACTGGTAAGAATTTCCAAATTCACGGGCCTATAATTTTCGACGATTTTCAGTCTTTACAATGCTACGTTGTTCATACTACGCAAAAATGAATTGTATGTTCGTAATCCCTCAACGATTAAATTATATCTTCACACGCGGTTCGAAACACGATTATCAGTTCTTTGTGTGAAAAAGATATGATATCAGCTTATCTTCCTATATCCTCTACCAATTGCCCTTTTCTTTTCGTCTATGCTATCTATGCTATCAATTATCACGACATACCCGTCATCCACAAATGGTTCAATCATTTCGTCTTCCTCTTCTGGCACAGCTTGTCCTCCGATACGGCTTCCGGCGCGGCTCAAATTCATCTGAGAAGCGGCTTGTCCAACAACAGATTTTGGAATGGAGAGAGTCGATGAGCGATAGTTGGCCATGTTTCCTCCCTCTTGTTTGAATTCCTTCAAATTGCTGATTGATCCTCCGTAGAAGATATCCTGTCGGTTCAATGGACGAGCAAACTCATTTGGATCGACTCCGCTCATAGCAATACTAAGGTTGGAAGCACCTCCGGACTTGCTCAATTTGCTCAAAGATTGGGCATATGATCTGGCGGAGACGCGGCTCAAACGATTTTCAGCCAAGTTTCCACGGGATGATTTCAAGTCGTGCTGAGATCCAGAGTTGCTGGTCATGGTGTGCTTTCGGGAACGTGGAGCCGCGTGACGAATCTTGTGAACATCAGTTTTTGGTGTTTCCGATCCATCATCGATTTCATTGAGAACACTGCGAAGGCGTTGAACAGCTGGATCTTGGGACAAATCTTCTGCAAAACCAAAATTAATGCACTGAAGTTTGGTTTCTCGTTTCTTGCAAAAACGGAAACTACACATTTCACACTCGTAAAAATATTCGTAATAAGTGCTTTCTTATCATTTTCAGCGTTCATAATATTTTTTTAATGGCAACAGTATACAACTTTCACTCCTAATCTATATGTGCCTTTCTACACCTTACCTTCCTGATTGGCACCACTGGCGGCCAATGTCGAACGGTTGACATGCGGACTTTCAACTGTCTCTTCCTCTTGGTCTTCTCCATCGGACATCTTGGACAGGGCCTGACGAAGTGGTTCCATCTCTTGGTCACGGAGCTCATTGGGATCAATCATTGGGAGTGGGCGGTACAGGAATCCGAAAACAACGCAGCAGAAATTGAAAGCAGCCAAGATCCAAAGAGTTTTCTCCCATCCAAAGTCTGAAATTGTATTTTTACTTTCATAATTCTATTAAAAATCTTACTAGCAATAGCATATTGGCAGATCATTGGCATCACAAAAGTTCCGACTCCAGATCCAGCGACAGAAATTCCGGTAGCCATTGCTCTCTTGGACTCGAAGTAAAATCCGACAACAACGATAGCTGGCAAGTAGATCATACCAAAACCAATTCCTCCCACAACTCCGTAGATCAGCATGAAGATGTAGATGTTTGGGGAGGCAGGGGCGATCAGAAAAGCGACTCCAGAGATGAGAGATCCGAGGATGACAACATATCTTGGCTCGTATTTATTGCAAAGTCCTCCGACGATTGGTCCGACGAGCAAGTAACTTCCAATGATAAGAGATCCGATGAGTGAGGTCAAAGCGTCCGAAGACATATACCGATCCTTGTAAGATTGTTTGAATTCCGAAAACGCTGTAGAGATACCGTCCACCACGAAGTTTGACATAAAAGCGGCAATTACAATAACCCATCCATATCCGCCATCGGGCGCATGGGGTACCAATTGTGTTTCAACTGGAAAATCATTATTTTGAAAGAACTATGGTAAATCGACTTACCTTGTTGTGCACCCATGTTGATTGAATACTGAGAAGAATAGTTAGTGAGCTGTCCGTCGTTCAGAGAGCCAATATCCTGATCCTCTTCTTCAAATGGCGGTTCTCCTGAAAGTAGCAAGTGATAAGAGTCACTTTTCAGGAACAAAAGAAAGGAGGAAAAGCAATAAATCATTTCGTTTTGATGTCTTATCAAAATAAAATATCTCTGATTGTTGCAGTCACTGTTTCACGCCTCACACTCAAACACACATATATATGGTCGACACCTTCTCGCGTGTGTAGACATTAGCAGGAGAATAATGATCGAATGGATAGAGAGGTGACGATAAAAACCCAAAAAATTGTGAGAAAATATATGGCATTGAATAGGTGATGGATGGATTTTTCTCAACTTCGACGAATGAGATAGATTGATTGGTTTTCAATGATTTACTACCATGTTGAAAATTTGAAAAAAAAAACTTTTTGTTTCAAATTGAAAAATTTAAGATTTGAGATAAAAAAAGTGTGAATGAAACTATTTCAAACTATCAGTTTTTTCATTTTTCTCCTCCTACAGTTTTACAACACCTCCTCCCTCCTAGTTTTCAAAAGCTGATAAGTCGCGCCAAAGTGGCGCGGTGGTCCAGTACTTAAGAAAGTGCAAGTTTTGATAAGGGAGTACTAGAATTCAAAAAGCGAGGTTTTGACTGAAAAAAATGAAAAACGATTTTCAAAGAAAAGAGTGGGGCGACAACAGATAAACAATAACAAAAAACAAAGTGTCTAGAAGGGTCCCAATGGCAGAGAACGTTGTAAACCAACAATCATCCATGGCGGATATATGATCAGCTGATCACTTTGTTGATAGCCGCTGGACACGGCAGATAAGCGAATGAAGTCGAGAAGCCCCCTCCGAGAATAGAAGACAAAGCAGAAACGAAAGAAGGTGTGTTCGATATCACGCCGTATCTCTCTATCGCCTTCGGTACACATTATTAAAGCACTAATCCGCTTGAGGTGTTAGAAAATCAGTTGATTCTCACACTGAAACACTTTACATTTCTCCTATCACCTATCACTTTCTCCTAGAACAAAAAAGTAAGGAAAAAAGTTGATGATAGATCATTTTTCACTTGGGAAAGAATCTCAGAAAAAAAAATTAGAGAACAATGAAAGAAAAATGTTTTTAAAATAGAATAACTTGTTTTCTTTTTGGGAAACAGAAAAAATGTGACGTGTTCATTAAACGTGACAAGTTGAAAGTTACAATAATTGATCATTGAGTTATTCTCGAGTTTCAACGAAATTGAGAAGCAAAATTTGTTTATTTCAAAATGGAAAGTAATCAACACTGGTTTGATTCAGCAAAATAACATGTGAAAAGCTGTTGGAAATTTCAGAGAAAGATATTTTGAAATTTTCAAAGATACAGATTTTTCAATTTTTGAATAACCGAAGTTTCGTAGATCAGCTAAAATATTCTCAAATTTTGCTAATTTACTTTTATTTAACTTCTCAATTATTTAACTTCCCAAGTACTGTTCATTTAGAAATAATTCATCATCAAGCAGATTTTAGGTTTCTTCAAGAAACAAGTGAGAACAAGTTGCAGATACAAGATTAGCGTTCTACTATGTTGAATGCAATATATCATTTGGAAGAAATCTATGTAATACATTTTTGTCTTTTCAAAGTGAACTCCTGTTCTCAGAATGAAAGAAAAAAATGGTCTTGAAAACGTTTCAAAACTGAATCAACACTTTCTATTGTTCAATTTTTAGCATCTACAGCTGAATTCTAATCAATTAAAACCGAGCACAGTGCATAGTAGGCAACGAAATAGAGGATTATGAAGTAAAAAAAAGATTCTTCATTTTTTAGGACAACTGATAGCGCTAATTCCAAATATGCTATTGTCGTGCAGCTATCAATTTTCCAAGTCACGTAATGGACAGTAGAAGCGAGGGCGAGCTTATCACTACTATTTTATTGGATCATTATCATAAATGTTGCATTTTTGTCAGTCTAATTGGGCTGATGAGAACAAAAAAGAATATCAGGTGTTTGCTCGATTCGCAACAATTTTTTTTCCGAGAAATTAGATTTGAATCGGGGAGACAGAAGGAAGCTTTCTCCAGAAATGTTTGATAAGAATTAGTTCCTGTAGAAAAGGAGAGGGTAAAGTTTGAATGGACTGCAGCACGTGGTGTCACTTCTGTCCCTTGTATGGATTCTAATCATTTCAAAAGGAATCAAAAAGAAAATGTGGGTATTCTTACACTTACAATCGTCTTATTGTCACCAAAACCTGTGATTATAGGGAATTATTCACGAAATCAAGTGTTTCAGGGACAAAAATTCCTTAACATTATTTCAAGTGCAAAAATTCTGGTAGAGAAAAATCAAAAGATTGAGAGAAGTCAATCGAATTTTCAAAAGAACAATTTGCCTCGTACTCATACAATAAATTTTGATAGAACTACGAGTCTTTACTTGTACTGGTTACCTCAATTCCTGTGAAAGATATCTAGAATTAGCTACATAATAAAGTGTAAGCTATAATATTACCAGCATTTTATTTCTGTAAAATTTTTTCGGTATCTTCTAGAAACCGAAATAATTGAACTGAAAGCTGGAAGATAAGGATAGCATATCAGTGAAAATACTGTACTTCAGAAGATAAACACAAAATAATATGTTTCAGTGAATTTTGTTTTTAACAGATTTCAGTTGAAAATTGATTCAAAACATTTCGGTTGTTTAAACTTTTTCAGATAGAGTGTTGATCAGAATCAATATTGTACACTAGAAAAACTAGCCACACCTTGATATTTCTTACAATTCCCATTTTTGAAGAATCCAAAGCTGGTTGAAATCTAACAGAGCTTTGAAACTTTTCCGTCTTACCATTTTTGGCAGATTTCTCCGATTTCGTCGGCGACGTCGGTTGGTTCTCCTTTATAGTGTCGAGGCCGTCCGGCATGGTTGCCTGAAAATAGTAAGTATGATCAGCCTGAAAATCGTATAGACGGAACATTTGATAGAAAACGGAAGACAGAAGGATTGGAAAAATACGAGGAAAATCCAAAAGATGACTATCAGAAACTGAGCTGCATTTAGATTTTCAATTGAGATTGCATGCAAAATGTCTAGTCATTTTCAATTCTTAGATCCATCTTCTTTGATGTGCTCTTTTTGAATTCATAAGATATGACGTGTGTTCTCCAAGCTTTTTGGTCTTTTGCTCGGCCAGCTGTTCGTCATAAAAAAGAAACTGGAAAATATTTGGGGTCGTTGTTTTACCTCACTCAAAAAAGTGGAGAAAAGGAAAAAAAAACTCTGAATTAGAATTCAAAACTGCTCGATCCTGCTGAACAAACAGATAAAAGTGCGAGAATAGAGGTTTTGCTCTCTGAATCGAGACAGGGAAAGGGCTTCACCATGCTGAGGTGGTCATGATCAAATGTATACGAAGAGACCACCACCTCCGTCCGGCGAGAAAATTCCCAAGTAATTCGACACTTTCATAGAATAACATAACAGAGGAAAGGGGGTTGGGGGTGGTGGGTCAACGGTCAAAATTTTAGGGGGGGGGGAAGTTTAAGGGAAACTGATTCTAAAAAAGCTAGAAAACTTAAGATTTGGCAAAGATTCGAAGGATTTTTCTAGTTCATTTTTTTGTGATCCACAAAATTGGTCAAGACGATAAAAACTATTTTTTCAAACGTTCTATTTTAGGTATATTTTGTTCTCACACGTTTCATCAAAAGGATTTTGATTCCAAAAAAAAGAAACTCATTCTATAAACCCTTGTTTGGATTTGCTCACTGACCAGAGGAAATCTTCTAATCCTAAAATGCATGGAATATGTTTATATGGGACATCTCCTGATCTCTGGTTGCGCTTTTATCGAACAATTCTCCTAGAATCAAGTGAACTAACCTAGCAAATAATACTATTTGTATGCTTCAACAAACTGCTCAGAAATTTAAATTCATTTGTCTACTCATCCAAACAACAGCTGCTAAAAATGGGAAGAAATTGTATGGTATTTCATGGAACTCCATGTCCTGCGAGTTAAAAGATAATACCCCTGATTATATTGTTGAAAAATGCAGCGACTGAAATCTCTAGAGTCAATAAAAACAATATTAGCGCATCACGCATCAATTTTTCTTGACTCGCTTATCTCTTGGGTTAGCTATCGCCAAATTGTTTTTATCTCAAAATTTTGGATTACCTGTTTTTTTCGAGAGCTCAGTAAATCAAAAAAATGATAAAATGAATGATATATTTGTTGAGTGAAAGAGGTGAATACTGTTGTGATACCGATGTGTATTATCTGTCCAATAGCTCAAATTACCATACTGATGAATATTCTATTGATGCCAACACGGATAACAAAAGAGTGATGATGTGTAGATACAAATAAGAAACAAAGGGGTAGAGATAGAAAATTCTAGAGTCATGCAATTTTTTCTAATGGAAGTGACCTCTGGAGCACAACAGCGGTGGGGAAACGGACTATGAAAGTGACACATCTCGTCCCAAAAGCCTTGATTAGATTTCTTCTCAAATCTCAATGTCAGTGTACATCTACAAACCTAAAAATTCGAGATGGATACACGTCACTACTAGAAATGCCTGGAAAACAATATTGTGAATTGCATTGAACCCCATTGAACAACTACTGATTCAATACAAAAGAAACAAAAAGAGATGTTGCAGCTACACGGCACAAGCATGTAAAGACGCGCACCTGCACAAATTCTATGTGTATTTGTGTGTGATTCATTCGCGCCATGACCCTCGCCAACAATGTTGTGAAACTTTCCATTGTCTGCGCAAATGGGACAGCCATGACGTTTTTTGTTGCAAAAACACCATTGGAGAAAGCCATGTGCGTGACCAGCACCACTATTCAGTAGCTGTTTTTTTTTTCAGATGCACAACTAGAAAAAAGCAACACAAAAAAGTCGATAAAAAGAACAAGGAGAAGAAGGAAAACGGGACTCAGGCTTCCGACTCAAATTGAACCTCAAAACCTCTAAATTCTGTGCTCCAAAATCTCATTTGTAGGCAAGCCCGGAAAAAAGGACATGTTTTTCTTGTTTCTTTCTGGGATTCATCATCTACCAGCAAGACTAGCAGGAAGAATGAGAAGATTCGTTGTATTGTTTATTGTGTGAGTAGAAAAACACCATGAAAGTGGATGGAAAAGTGTGCAGTGGGTCCGTTTGGATGGGTAAACATGGAAATAACGGACGTGATGCTTGTTTTTGCAAGAAAAATGGATTTCGAGCTGGGAGACGAAGAAGAGAGACGGATGTTTTGGGATGAATATCAAATCATGGCTTATTTGTGAATAGGTGACATAAAATTGTGGATTGGAAACAATAAAAACACTTGGAAATATGGTAGATGTTATTTCAACCATAGTATCAACATATTGTGAGTTAGGCACTATAATTTTCTTTCAAAAATGTATGCCTAATGAATTAGAGAGACTTTGAATGTTTGAAAGATATAATTTTTCAATAAAATCATGAACGAATTTTCGAATATCCTGAACGATTTCGATAAAATACGGCAGTTTTGCAACTGTTCTCAGTGAAAACGGACGCAGATAGCTGTTCTTCTCATTCGCGCCATGAAAAAAAAAATTGAAAATATAAAAGAAATCCCAAAAACCCCGTAAAAACAGTATTCACCTAGAATCTAATTTTAACAACAAAATCTAATTACCACAGTTTTTATAACTAAATTTAAACATGAACACTTTCAAACCCTAAAATTATATTCTGCCAAAACTCTGATGTAATAATACCCTACCAAAAAATAAAAAAATATATTCTCTCGCTGCCACCTGTTTTCAAAAAAAGCTTCATCCTTCACACTAATACCTATTATTATTATTCGCCGAGGGTGTTATGGAGCATCAAAGCGAAAAATGAATGTGCGATTTGAAAATGAGAGAAAAGAGAGCCGAGTGGAGGAAATTAATTCGTTCATTTGTGAGCAGCATTTCGAAAATGCAAAGCTGAGAAGAGAACGAACGGGGGCACGTCTGGGTGTGTGACGCGAGCTTGAGGGTGAAGGGTGAAACTTGCAAGTTATAAACGCATTTCAAAACTCGCAATGACCAGTGTCCAGACTTCGAACGTCCTCCCCTTCTTTCTTTTCCTTCTTCTACTCTTTCTTCCTTCTTCCCGCGTTGCATGTCCTTTTCTCTTCTTCTTCCCACACCCGCTCCCGTTAGCTTCTTCTCTCTTTCTCCGCCCATTTCTCTTTTCTACACTAGCACATGAAACATTTGGACCGCGCGGGTGGGGCAGTAACGGAAAGATAGTAGAGGAATGAGAGCAAAAAGAGCCACCGCGTCTCCTCGCTTCGTGTCCCTCATCTAGCGCCATTATTCCCGTTGGCTCTCGTTTGCTTCCCATGTCTTTCTACTGCCAAGTCTCTCGCATTCTTCGACTATTTTCAGCTGGAACATCGATTGCCATTGACGCCTAAATACACTCCTTTCTCGAGCCATCACACTCATACAAAGCTTCTAGGCGGTTGTTTATTTCAAAACTGTAATTGAGAACAGACATGCGAGTGTGTTGTTGTAATGAGAAAACTAAAACGAACTCGGGGAAAAATGAACGCTTGTGAGGAAGTATAAAATAATTTGAAGCTGAATATTTAAATTTAAACGATTTTCCATAAACCGATCTCGTCGAAACAAACAAGAAAAAGGAACAGAAAGCTTATTTGGTGAACACTAAAGTTCGGACGATATCCTGAACAAAAAGTTATTTTTCGAGTTTAAACTTATCTATGAATAAAATATGAACAACTCAACTTCATCTTTTGGTTTTTTAATAAAATTTTTTGAAAAATGGGCAAAAGAGTGTCCCAGGCTGAATGCATAAGCACAGTCATTTCTGAAGAAAAGTCAAAATGGACGGAATTAATTTTCAGTAATTTTAATGTGGCGAAAAATTAGAGGAAACAATGTCTATCCAACTTGAAGAATTTCAGGAATTATTTAGGTTTTCAGTTGCAGTAATAAATTTTCATTCATAAAAAACATTGATTACTGTATGTATCTGAACCAACAAATTAGTTCAGGCTACAGTAGCTCATACATACTAGAGTATAGTTATTTTTCAGTTAACAAACAAATGTGAGTGATCCCAGAGATCTTTCACAGCATTTACACTAGTACCTCAATCTACCCAAACCGAAAAGACCAAACGCCAAAACTAATTTGGAGTCCCTAATCTTGTTAGAGTTCAGTTGAAATGGAAGGGTACTACCAGAGGTCACATGGTCCTTGGTTATCTTCCCAAAAAGCCTCGGAGTTTCTGGAAATGCTATGGAAGACAATTGCAAACACCATGCCTCGACTCCCATCACGTAATAATACAGATTTATCCCAGTGACCTTCATGGAGATAAAACATCATTCGAAAGGATTTCTAAGAATATCAATTCTTGTGGGGGGATGAGAAAGGATAAACAGCAGCTTTAGAATTCTTAAATTTTCCAAGCAACAGCCAAAAAAATCAAGAGCACTGCCATCAAAAAAAGGCATCAGGCATCAAATCCCATGTCGAATTTATACTGTTTCATCCCACTGGCATTGTGCAGACATGAGATAATAATGTCTGAAAGGTTCCCCAAAAATTCTCGTGGGCGGATAAGCTTTGATTTTTTGTCAGAATTCTGAGTCATGCTGAAATGCTCTTATCCTTCTTTTTGCAACCCATAAGATCAAAAAACCGTATAGATAAGCTACCGAAATTCCTTTAGAAAGAAGATTTTAGATCAAACATATTGTGCGAAATTGGATGTAGGCGGAGACTAGATTGAGCAACGAGAAGAGAGGAAAAACTGGGACTTAACTTTGTGTGCGATTTTAAGACAAGTTAGAACTGTATCATTTGCTTTTCTGAACATTAGACAGTTCCAAAAAAACTGGCATGAGTTGATGAGTTTAAATCAGATAAGTGTATGACGACTAAATATGCACATTCAACTGCTCATGTTTAACTAAATATGTTTGATTTTTTTTGAATCAAACATTTTTAAAAACAATCAAGCATAGCATATTGTGTTGAGAATACAGGATTGAGAACCGGGAAAAAAAGGAGTTGAGACAAGGAAAATTGGGAAAAATGATATCGGAGAAGGGGATGGATCAAGTAGCCGAGTATGTTTGTTGTTCAAAATTCGACAAGTCAACAAGAATGTGTTTTTCATTTCACACACTATAGCTCAACCCGACGGAACGGTCATTTACGAAAACTCTGAATATAAGACACCAACAAGTTTTGAGATCATGATCTGGGTTATACAAAAAAATCAAATTTAATTAACAGCGAGTGATGTTCATATAAAGAATATTTTAAAACCTGTATTAGTAGGGCCTTATTAATAGAAGTTGAAAAATAGAAGGGCTCCTGTGATAGAACGGTCCACGTTGAGTTGCATTGTTGGATTTAAAAAATTCATATGTTTTTACTGAAAATTATACCGAAAATTCCGGTTTCACAGAAATTGCATTACAGATAGATTTTTATGAAATTTGAACAAGAGTGGAACGAACGAATTTTTCGAAAAAAAAAATTATGAAAAAATTACCATTAAACATTAAGGATCTTGTAATGGAAAAGTCCTCTGGAGTACTTTGAACCAGTAGGATGATCAGTATTTTTTATAGAAGTTTTACAATATGCTAATTCTCCAAAAACATCAGTAGTAAAAGCATGTGGCATTGATCACTTCAAAAGAAACACCAAAAATTTTTTGTAGCAGGTGCAAGAGTTCGTCCAGATAAGATCAGATCGGGGAGTGTCTAGACATCTGTCGTTCTGAAATGAAAAGTTGGTAGCTGTCTGGAATATTGGCAAGTAGTTGAACCTGTGGGAAGTTTCGATAGAATCTGATGTTGCGAATGACCAGAAAAATTTCAAGTTGAAATTTACATGTCTCCTTCAAGAAAGTCTGAAAACCAAAGCAAGATTTTTGGTCATGTGGTTTGTGCCATCCAGGAAGAACAATACGTTTAAAAATCTAAAATAATTATAGAATTTCTATTTCCAGAATTGTAATGATCCATTATTCATGTATTCATCCCACTTTCGAAACCTCATAATAAATCATCAACCAAACAAACCACATTTTTAAACTCTGAGTCAGAAACTTTTATCCCTTCCGGAACATGTAACATCTTCGTCACACTCATTATTTGTCGGAATATTTGTCCGAGGTCGTCGCACCAATTATCCTCAGAATATAGTATGAAAACGGCGAGCCTTGAGGTGGGTTGAATGAGAGCAGACGATGTCTCACACATACACGAAATTAGTGGTTTCCGGCTCTGTCAGAATAAACAAGAGCTCTCACCCTGTAAAAACTCTTTTCAGTATTCTCTCATGATCTTGTGGTGAGTATGACCAAAGTTGAGTTTCAACTGGTTTTCATCCACGATGAAACAGTTACAGTAACCTTAAAAGTTGATAATTTTGAAAATTTCAGAGAATAACAAGAATACATATACTTTATTATTTCATTAGATTTAGAAATGCGGTTTCGTTGCCGTATTTGCGTTAATAGAAACCCATCATACACGCTGAGATCGAGTATCTTGATTCTTACGAAAGATATCAAAAACTTGTCAATTGATAACTTGTTTTCCCTAATATCCATAATATTTCCATAGTCGACAAATGTATATCTCATAAGGTAATTGGGCTGAAAGTGAACGAATTTAGTGAGTTTCTATTAGAGAAAATACGGTATTCATATTCCGTTGCTCCATGGTTTCATCGAAATACTTTTTAAAAAACAGTCTCCACACAATCAATTTTGGCTCATTTTAGGTTTTTGTAAAAAAAAACAGTGTATATGGGCAACTTATTCATTTTTATTTCAGAAATATTTTTACAGTTAAAAACATTTCAAGGATAGATCTTCTCATGGCAACCCATATGAATTAGGTTTAAATAATCAGTTTTTTTTCCAGTTTCTGAGTTTTGTTTTTTTTTTAGTTTCGTGTATTCCGCTTGAGTAATGTTTTTCACTATAAACAACTCTTTAATCATTTTATCTTGAATTATCCATTCATACGGAATATATTTCAAAACTAACATTTTTGACTCCTAAATGTCACGCGCATCCCTACGTAGTCACATTTTAGTCAAAGTTCCAATATAGAAGCAGTAAAAAACCGAGAAATTCTCATTAACCTCAAATGTTCTTTGGATAGACGATGGGTCGTGACCGCATCACTCTTTTGAAACCTCACTGCAACACTTTTTTTTTCATTTTGCTTCCTGAGAAGCTAAAAGGAAGAATGTGTGAAAAGAAGTTGCAATTATGCGACATTCGATGTCTGATCTCCCAAAATGTTCCCAAAACGTCCCACTCTGGTGGCCCTCCCAAAAAATTATTTGATCCTCCTCTCCTTCGCCACACATTCATGGTGTTGAGAAGAAAGAGAGCAGAAGGAAAAGAATAAAAAGGCGAAAAAACTTGGCAACTTTTCCTCTGTGTGTGCTTTTCTTTGGATTCACTGTGAATCAGTGAGAAATTGCGATGCGATGCGCCCCTCGCGACAAGAGGCCGATGTTTGAAAAAATAGGATAAAGAGTGTCTTTTGAACTCGACACTGACTGGAAAAATGAAATCTTCGACGAGAGATCCCATTAGTGGATAGAACACAATGTATGTAGACTTGACACTTTTTTTTGGTTGTCGTCGTCACAAAAGTTTTTGTCCTCTACTCCCGATTTCGTTTTTTCTTCTTCTTTGCTTTTTGTAATTTTTCATTCATTGAAAAATCTCTAGGAGCAGCCTATTTTCAGAGTCAGATCCTTGACGACAACCACGATTTTGACGTTTTTAAAAATAGGAAAAAAGGCTTCTATGATCCATTTCCCCCGTATTACAGATTAGTCTATTTTTGAGAAATTGCATTTGGATTTTCGAGGAAAGACGTCTTTAAAGGTGCACTTCCTAATAAGGATTAAGGAGATTTATTAGATTGTTAAAGAGTTAGAACACAGGATCAATGATAACAGTCAGAAGCATTTTCAGCTCAACATTAACATTTTTTCTGAGAAAAAGGCGGGTAATGAAATTCATAAGAATTTTCCCGTTTCCAGGCTTGTGGGAATGTTTTTTCGGAAACTTGGAATTTCTTCTTTATCAAGTATCGGTTACCACTAATAATTCACTTTCATCAAAAAGAGTAAAATTCATTCAGAGCTCTCTTGTCAGTTCTATGAAAATTCAAAAAAATCAAAAAGTGGTGAGAAATTTGGGTAATTTTTGCGTTTTTTTAATAACAGAATAAGGTTCTAGAAAGCAATAAATGTTTTATGTTTTTTGACTGATTAATAAACCTGAGACCTCTGTACTTTTGAAAAATCTTCCGGAAACCGTTAAAATTTTTTGTGTTTGCTCCTATCCTCACAAAATACGTATTCTACATTTATTCAATGTTTGTATTCAATTCTTGATTTTTTTCCAACATTCTGAGTACCAATAGTGCATGATATTATTTCATGCCCTAGCTTTAATATTTATCACTATAGTTTTTGTGAAACAAAAAATTATCGAATGCATAGTGCTAGAACACAGATTCCAAAAATTATTTTTTTCATTTCTAACCACTCGAGAAATTTCTGTTTAGAAATAATTTTTCTGTATAGAAAACCAAAAATATTCACATTTCAAATAGAGAACAATGTTCCGTACTTATTCCACGCCCATATTTCGTTTTTGGAAACAATTCTGTCGATTTTTGAGAGAAAGCAACTGCTAAAATGTATTCCCATTAACCGTTAAACCTGTTTATCTATTACAGTGGCTTTTCAGTTTGACCTCATTTATTCCTTTACTTTTCCGGTTAGTTTTTTCCAAAAGTTTGCATATAAAAAGTTGACGAAGTTTCTTTCCAACTTAATGAAAACCTGCCAATATTACTACAATTTAGAAAGATTTTCATTGAAAAGTATAGTTTCACCTAATTTCTATTAAATTTTGGAGTTCCCGGAATAAAAAAACACATTTTGAAGGAGGGGTTCTTTTTCACAAACAGCCCTTAAAGGGACCCTTCTATTGAAATTAAGGGGGCCCTTCTATTACAGGGGGCTCTTCTATTCTTCCAAGCTCCTATCGGAGCGCTCTTCTATTAGGGGGGGGGCTTCTATTTAAGGTGCTCTTCTAATACAGGTTTTACGGTATGTTTTGTTTTTCTAGTAACTCGATTTTTTAAAATTCAAGTAAGGGCACCGTTCATAATTTTGCAAGCGAAAAACGACTAGATTGTGGCTGAGGAAGTATGTAGTTTGTGCCTTGGAATCATTATATTTAATTAATTCATTGACGTCTGATAGTGAAAATTATTGGGTCCAGCTCCACACACTTATTTCTGCATTCACCCCATCCCTCATCTTTTGAAAAATATTCATTTGCTTGTCTCCACTTCTTATTCCTCCTCCTCTTCGTTTTTTTTTACAAAACTTCTTTCCAATTTAAACATCTTCGACCTACTTGAAAGCATTCCCGAGGTGCTCTTTCTCCCCGTTTTCTTTTTTGCTTTTCGAGAGCAGAGGGCACTAGATACAAGAAAAAAAACTCTCGGACACATATAAACTCGTCCTTACAAGGAGAAGAAGAAGGACCCTCCCGTGTCCTCCTGCAATTCCTTTTGCTCCCGAGATAGTTCGTAGTTTTTGAGAGGCATCCCAACTCTTCCTTTTCTGGTTTTCAAAAAATCTGTGTTCTTTTTTTCTATGTGCTCTGTTGAATGTAATTGGAAAAATGAAACATTTTCCTTTCGGCCCTCTTTTAGATGAGGAAACACTGGAATGATGTCTCCGGACCACACTGTCTCAGATTTCTTTTCATTTGCAATAGATCAAATGTTCTTCAGTGGAAACGAAAGTCAAAAAGCCTTCTTCCCTCTTGTCTTCCCTACATATCTCCGATCTACTCTAGTAAAACCCCATTTAAATCTAAATAAACCCTAGAAGATTGAGCTCAATGATAAGATTCACCTCAAAACGTCTCCAGGGACCAACTGCTATTCTACTCTTTTTATTTGTTCTTCTACCTTTTTTCCACTATCCTTCTCGCGTGTCAAGCACTCGGTTTCTGATTCCCGTTTGGTTTTTTCTCTCCTTTTTTGCAAGGAAAAAAACTTCCAATTAATTGGAAACGAATACAAAATGAAGGCGTTAGTAGTGAAGACGTTTCATTCCCCGAAACCATATACCCTTCGACGAAACATATTTGATGAATTTATTGAGCTCTCGAAAACGAGCATATCTGGGATGACATGCGTGTCATTGAAACACATTGTACCAAAACTGAATATATTTATTGCTTTCAGTGCGTGTTTGTCATTATTACGAGCAGTTGTTTCTTCTTTACTCACTCAATTAAGCATAATGCTGCGACCAAGAAACCCCCTTTTCTTTCATCTATCCTCTTAGTGTGGCACAACTACCTCATCTTTATTCAAAAAAATTCCGTTTTCTGCAAGAAAATGGGATGATAGTAAAGGATGATGGACTACTGGATAGACAAAGAAGCACTGGGAAGTACGTCGACTTCCTGGCTGTCGCTTTTTTTGTTGTTCCCATTTTTCAATTCTATCAATCAACTCAACAATAATGTACTTTTCTTTCTTGGATGTCTAGAATTGAGGAACTAGAACTTTACGGAAATCCTTGTGTTTCAGTTTATATAGCCTAACTATATTGAACCCGCAAGATGTGCAAAGAGTGCAAAATTTCCAAATTAAAAAAAATGATAAAAACTGTAAATGCACTTCCTGTTATTAAAAATAGCAAGCGTTTAGAGTCCAACCAAAATCTGATGGTTCGTTTTTCAGAAGTCTTTGTGTTTCTTAGTTGAATTTTTGGTGATAATAACTTTTTAAAAGCTTATCTTGATCTCCATTATCTTGAGATCGAAATGAAAATAAGAGAAAAAAAACTGTACGAAGGAACCTCGACATCTTGAAACCCCAGATTCTGATAAAAATGTCAAAATAAGTTAAAATATTTGGGACACTTTCTCGACTGTCGTTTTTTAATTTTTGATTTTTTCCATCACTTAAGGGTCAGATTCATTTGCAAACTTTTAAAAAAAATTGAAGAAGGTCTGAAGTATGCAATTCCGTTCAATTCTAAATAGAACAAAATACATTTCCTGTTCGAAAACTTACATAACCCGGGTGAAACTGGCGAAAGGGTAGAAAATTCCGATTTTCAAATTTTTGGGATTTTGGAATCTCGGAATTTCCATATTTTATAAAAACTTTGAATTTCCGACTTTGGGAATATTCCAATTTAAAAATGTTCGGAATATCGGAACTTTCAGAATTTTCACAATTCAAATATCAATGCAAAAACCGGTGGAAATTTACAGAAAGGTTTCGGCAGCGCAAAACGTGATTTTGTTCGAAACCCATAAGAATTTTTCCGCGTTGACCTACCGTAGGCCGAAAAACTCTAGATCCGAAAAAATCGGAGAAATTCCGATCAAAATTACATTCCGAAAGAAAACCTTCGGGAATATTCCGGTCGGAATTTCATTGGGTAAGATCAGAACTTTTGAAGTTTTCGGAATTCTTGTTTTTCAGCCATCCCAGTCTATATTTTCTACTGTCAAAGCCACCTTGACTGTTCTAAAATTCATGGGCAGATCAAAGTTTAGCACATTTGGACTTGGTTATTTGAGGAAGTTGGGTGTGTCTTTCTGGCAGTTATATGCTTCTCACTTATAGCAAACAATCCATTTCTCGTGAACTCCTTTCTTATCCCTCGGCACCATTTTTCTTATTAATGTTTTACGCACGCCAGCTCATTTTCCTTACGCGACAGGAGGTGGAGAGAGGTTACTCGAGACCTTTTTCTGTCTCTCAATGCCAAACCAAAAGTATCAAGTGGCCTTTCGAATCCAATTTGATTTCGGCACTTTTTTGTGCTCCACGTTTTCCCCCCGTTTTTGCTACGTACGACCTTCTTTTAGAATAGAATGAATTTTGTCTCTTTTGTCATTCATTTTTCTTCGTTTTGAAGATTTTTCGGAGTTATAAAAAGAAAGGAAGAGGATGGTTTTCCGATATAGAAAAAGTACAACTGGAAAAAGATATTTTTGAATCTTCACCGACGTTCCAGCAAATCAATGCTCACAAAAACTAGGGGTTCAGTTATTACTATTCGTTATGTGTAATCTGGTGTTTCATATAATGGACTCATTTATTTGTTGTTGGTTATATCTTACATGAAGGAGAAGAACAAAATCTTCAGCCGGAATCTCCATCTCTATTTTTTCTCCATTTTTGTGTCCTCGATGAGCCCACCGATCTATGAGACGCTATCTTTTGAAAAATATCCGGTCTTCGTTTATTCGATGAAGGGTTTTTATTTCGAAATTTCAAGATGCTCTACTTCAGTTAAGATAGTTGCACTCAATTTTGACCTCCGGAATCCCTAACTCTGGCGCGTGGGAATTCGTCGTAGTAAGATGACTAGAAAATGTTTCTGAAAAGCTTTAAGGTACTTAGACTTATTTTGAACCGGCGGCCAGACCGAGAAGTTGTTTTAACTCAAACAATGTGTTACTTTCAACTGTTACTCAGCATTTTATCAGTTACGCTTTCGTGGTTATTACATAGTTGCTTGAGCTCTTCTGAAAATAGGACCATTCTCTCACTCTCCCGCTTTTCTATTTTTATATAGGTCACACAGCCGGATTGGTCTCCTCCAGTTTCAAATATTCATTTTCTTATCCAGGAATAGCATAAATTGCTCCACATCGACCCACATTGTTAAAAACGTTTCACTGGCATTTGACCATTGGAAAAAACGTTAAGTTTAAACTTGGCTAAGTCCATCTGAACACTCTCTTTATACGGAAAAAGAGTTAATTACGGAACCGAAAAAATAGAGTCTTCCTGGTGGTGATGATGAAAAAGGAAAAGACGACGCGGCACAAAACGAAAGGGATCCCCTTTATTGCTTTCCTATTTTCTCTTGTCTTTTTCTGTGTTTTGTAACAAAACGAATTCCAGGCATTCGATTAAACCTGGGCTGAGGCAGTCGCTTCCCTGTTGCCTCGCCTTTGGTTTGTCACTCGTTTGCCTTGACCGTGTATACGTCAAAAATGAGAAGCGTTATTTGTAAGACACTCTAGAACAAGGTCCTTATTTCTTGGCCTTTAATTTTCCAGCTTTTTATGGCAGTATTCATTGTTTGGCAGATCGGAATTGTTTGGTGGATTGAATCAGTAGCGTGTTCTAAGTTATTGCGAGTCTGGAATAAGCTGATTTGTGAATCAAATAGCGTATTTCTTTATCGCAGTCCTAGAAGTAGAAAAAGTAAAATAAACATTTAATTTCATTGGCATTTCACAGATTTTCAGAAACTGAAAATGACGTTCTGTTCTAACTCCGATTCCAATTCTGATTGAATACCTTAGAACCGTGATAATACACTTTTGACATTCTCCTGGTCGTTGAGTTCCAAACCTTTTACAGGAAATATCCTATATTAGTCTCACAAAAATTTTTGATTCTATCTATTTTCCATTTTCACCTTTAACTGTAGCTATTCTGTTGATTTCCAGAAAAAAAAACAATCATTGATCTGCGTTTGACTTTCCTCAAACGTAACAGCGGTAAGACCATAGCTCTTCGCTTTAGGTTCTTACCGATTATATCAACTGATCCCGATATTTTTGAGGAAGTGATTCAGGTCTAGATAAATTCAAAAATCAAAAAATTTTAAGATTAAATTCTCATTAATTATCGCTTTGGAAGCTCTGACAAAGCCATTGGAACATAGAATTTAGCACAAACTCCAGACGTTTGGTTTTGGCATTATTGTGATTTTACTGATTTGACTGATTTTACTGATTTCACAGTTGAACATAAATCAGGAAACTTTGGTTTTCTGAACGGGTTCTGATATTAATGAACTAACAAATAAATTACTGATGTTCACATTGGTGTAAGCGATATGTTATCTTCAAAACAGATTATCCGTCTTGCAAGAAAAGAGAAAGGAATCCGGGAAGTGACACAGATGAGCTTATTCCATCTTTTGAATATTTTTTGCAATATCAGTTGTGGTCCTGTTTGGTTCTTCTTTTTCGTTTGCTCCTCTTTGCTCCTCCTCTTGAAATTAAACTCTACGGCTTCTACTTTTTCGCTGCTTCATCCATCTTCTCCTTCCAAATCTGCCTCCCACTCCATATCTCCACAAAAACTCGGACAGAGAGAATTTTGCTCTTTTTCGGCTCACTTCGTTCTCTTCTCAACTTGCCTTGTTCGTCGCTGAAAAAATTGCTTTTCTCTCCTGGAGACTGGGCGGCTTCCGCTTCCTCATATGCGTCATTTGTGAAGAAGAGACAATTTTCTGGAAGGCGTATCTCTCTCCATTTAGCTCCTTCCACTTCATTCCCTGCCTACTTCATTTATATCCGTTAGAGCTTCTTTCAGCATATCAATTTTTTCTAGTGCGACTTTTTGCACTTGTTTTTATCAGATCAACTTCAATTGCTTTGAACTAGCTTTTCCTAACGTCTTTCAATTCCATCAAAACGAATCAAACCCCGAAAAACCAAAAACGAGAAGAGAAAAGGACGAAAACGTTTGTAGGGACATTGCCAAATTATTTGCGTTTCAAGAAAAAAGAACCCATGGCATCCCTTGTCACTGACCCACGATGTCATGCACCCCGCCGAGAAACTTGTGTTGCAATTTGCGTAACTGAAGCTCACAACGTTTTTTTCTTGTCGTTGGCACACCAAATTAGCTCTTTCTGTGTGTTTCGGTCGCTTTCAAGTTTTTTGAGTGAGATGGGTGTCAGAAAACTAATACTTACACAAATAGGAAGAATGGGTCGAATTGGGTGGGAACTGATCCTTGATACTTTTGACTAGCAAGAAAACGAAAGATGGAGGACAAACTTCACAAATGTCCATTTTTTACAAGAACCAGTTCCCAGGCAGATATCGTGTTACAAAAACAATTTCTTCATCATTATTTTTTCAAAACATCCTTTATTGTGCATTTTATAGTGCGTAGTTTCAAAACATCGAAAAAAAATTTCGAAATTTCTAACACGTATCCTTAAGTTGATCAAAGTATTCGTAATTCGAAGTTTATAATTTTTTCTCAATGAACAGAAGGTAAATTAGAGGACAAGCCATTTAAAACTGAGGAAATTTCCGATCTCAGATTTTTCTTATTTCTTCAAACGTTGTGAATACTATTGAAAAACAACGAGACTCCTAGTTCAAGTTATAAGCGATACAGTTTTAAAAATTACGTTAAAGATTCAAGTTTAGCAAGACACTTCGCATTTTAAAGCCGACTTGTTCCAGATTAACATTCAAATTCAACATTGTGGGTGACAATTATTTTTTGAAAATATTCTTTCTTCCCGATTAACGAATTCTGTTGATTTCCAGCTATTGAAAATGTTACTATACTGTTAGAACAATAGTTCTCTGCTCAGAGAGGCTTCACAGATTTTTTCCTTGAAAAATCTTTTCTGTACTGTTTTTTGCAGAAGTTCATGGAATTCAGTGCAATTTTGAATACTAATAAAGAAGGTTTTTTTTTGTTATTTCAATTCGATTTGACTTTCAAACTATTGATCTAAAGACAATAGCATGTATGAATATTAAAGTTTAGTTCAATATCATATATACAAGACCTTGAAAAAATCGACAAAATTTGAAATCAATGTCGCATTTCCGTCAACCCCATCATCCAAAAAACATCTTTTTTTGTTATTGTTATTGAACTACTTTCAAATAGGTCCGTAGTTTTCTCGTAGCTTCCCCCTTCCAGCCTCTTCGCGTTCGGGATTAGGTTACTGAACACAGATAAACGTTGAGATGGGATGGCGAGTGCTTTTCCCCAGACAACTCTTTTTCTGGTTTCTTGCTCTCCACGACATTTTTGTCACTAGCATGAGCACAGCTTTTTTTCGCTCATCTGGTCAAGAAATCCGCTTGTCCGTTGTATTAGGAGCGTCCTCACAGGACGAGACAAGATTAGTAACACTCAAATAATTTGATCATCTTTCTCGTGTTGCGGCTACATGTACTTGATTCTCTGCACGAGATATGATGAAGAGAAATACCTTTATTTTTCGAGATTATTCCAAGGTTTTCTCACTTTTCTCACATAGCAGTAACGTCAAACGTGTTCTGCATAATCTTGCTTATTATGCAGTGAAGCTTCCATTTTCTCTTTTTCTTTCAACTTTCATTGGAATCCATCGCAGTATTCAGCAGCTACCTGATATCGTCATTTTTAGACATTCATGGAACCGTCTACCTATTTTTAGACATCTTTCTTGCACCAATTTTCCACGAACCACAAAAAATAGAAAAAAATCACATCGTTCCATTTTCCCTCACTAAAAAAGAAGAGAAACGAGGAATGACGAATGTCATTAAATGTAATCTGTGCTAAATGACTGGTAGGAAGTCTTAGATTTTTTTTCTTTCAGGCAGTTGATTGTCTTTAACTCACTTCTTTTTTTCCAATTCAGTACTAGAACCTAGACTTGATGACGATTGATATTTGAGCTCTTAGATCATCAACAAAAAAAAGGAGGATCGGCACCAATGGGTTTTTCGAAAAATCACATATTTCAAATTTTTCACACTTCACAAAGTTTTGAAATTTTTAGTCATTTCCAGCTTCCAATAGTTCTGAACTGATCTACACGACATCTCAAAATCTGTACTTCCACTCACATACATTCATGAAGTATATAAAAATGACCGACATTTGGGAGATACGACAAGATCATCAATTTAACTATGTACATTAATGCATTGGCCAACTTTTTCCGGTGCACTCAATGAGATTAAATTTTGTCTTTCTCATATCCTTCAGGTCGTATGCCAAGTTCTTCAATTCTTCTTATTCAACCAATTCTTCCCATTCACAGATTTTCTTTGTTCTTTATGAAAAATAAGAAGAAATCTTTTTTGCAAAGAAAAAGTTCGTTCGAAAAAATATCAAATAGTGAGAAGAGGTCTGTGCTCCTGCTTTCATTCCCCACTTCATCAAAAAACTTCGTTCTTTTCATCATGACAGATTTCTGCTCGTCTTCTTTTTTTCTGGATTTTCCATGCCACCACTCCTCTTCACAATCTCACATCTTCCAAACTTCCGCTCATCCAGAAGCTCATCTGCTCTTTTTTCTTTTTTGTCGTACTTGTTCTTCAGAAGAACTGTTAGGCGGAAAAGAGTGCTCACATTTATCATTTGACTGGTCACGCACTTTAGGAACCAGTCACGAAATGTTCTTTTTCCTTGTTTCTCGATTTTGTACGTTCCAGAAACGATTAGCTATTTTTTGACTCGATGTCATCAGTCAGGAAACTGTGATCTAAAAAACTAAAAAAAGTGCTGGAAATCTCAGAAATTCCTCTTTCATCGACCATCATTCATTCTTGCCGTTTTTTTGTAATTTTGATAAAACAGAACCGAGGGAAAAGGTTTTGTTCTTTCTCCTCTGAAAAAAAAACACTGTGACTCGTCATTCTTTTATTCTTTCGCTGTTTTTTGCTAGATTGTTCTATTGATTTTCATTTAATCCCCTTCACTTTTTTTCCTGTTCTCTTTTTCTTTTCATTATTTCTTCGAAGATTCACCTTGCTTATTATTTCCAATTCCAATATCATTCTATTCTACAGAATTATCACCATAACGGCGACTGCAAATAGCAGCAGTATTCTGAGAAATCTACACGGCGACAACTTTCTTATGGTAAGTGGAACCATTAGACTTTGAGCTTTGTTGAGAAGACGCTGAACACTTATTTTCCATTGGGAAGAAGAAAAAGAGAGGAAAACAAGTAATTAGATGCTCCCCTTATATCACAACACGCACTTTATAGAAAAAAACAACCTGCAGAGATTGTTGTTTCAGTTTGAAAATATGACGAAACCTGTTTGTTTTCCAGAATATTCTGGAGATGAGATTTTCGGAACCCTTTTGAAAACCGTCAAGATTGTGTTGATGCTGAAAAAACCTTACATTACTTTAGAAGTGGTGAAGCTGATACCACAAATAACTGAATTGATCGAAGATAAGGTTAAAAAGTCACTTTCACTGTTTTTTGTCCTAATTTATCTGGAAAACTGAGAAACATTCCAACTACCCGCATTTCCTTTGAAATCCGACCCAAGTCAAATTTGACTTCAATTTTCTCGGTTCCTGTTAAAGACATCACAAACTGGTCGATCAATAAAATATTGGTGATATCATGGTAATTTTTATCAGTAGACAAATTTTCAATACCTTTCACAGGAATTGAGATAATTAAGCTCAATGTTGACCGGTCGGGTAGGCTTCTACTGTAGGAAATACGGTTAAAAAATGGCTAACCTCATAGAATCCAAAATTTGTTTCAATTGAATATTCTCTAAAATTCTTACAAAAAGCCAAAAAAAAAGAAATGACTAAGAACAACGATGTGTCGAAGGCATTCTTGCCACTAGCTGAGTGAAATGTACTAAGTTTCAGAACTGATTTTGAAACTAGCGTAATATTGAGGTGTTGCCTCAGCTGCAACTCTCGTCTTTTGGGCGAAAATAAGGACTCCGCATCTTTTGGGCGAACATGGGTACCTTTTGGGCGAAATTAGAGCTCTGCCGCCTTTTGAGCGAGCTTTGGCGCCTTTTGGGCGAGAAAAAAAATTTTAGGCGAACCCCAGGCGACGGTAGAACTTCTCAGGCGAACCCAAGGCGAAGCCGGCCAGCTTTTGCACTTATTTTCGCCAGCTTTTGAGCACTATTTGGGCACCTTCTATGAAAATCCTTAGCGGAATCTGGCCAACCAGCGCCCAAAAGACGACAGCCGCAGCCGAGGTGTTTTATTTTGGTTAAATGACTGAAAACTTCTTCAAATCTCCAAATTCTTTTTAAACCTTTGCACTTTCCTGTTTTCCGATTCCTTTGCAGACCAGTTCGTTACCAATTCTGAATAGCTCTTTGTAAAACATTCATTATACAGAAAAAGTTATTCAAGGACCAAACCACTTTTCCCCTCAAAGTAACACCTCCGTATTTTCTCAGACAGCAGTAGTTTTTTGAATTCTCAGAAGTTTCAGATTTTTTTCTGGAATTTAGACAGGTGATACAGAATTCTAATTGGGCATAACATTGCCCATTCTCTTCCGTTTTTTAGTTCCTAAATTTGCATAAAAAATAGACAAAGCTTATTTATTAAAAAAATATTTACAAGCGTGCCTAGAAGTTCTAGACAATCGCCGGAGGTAGATATAAGACTCAGAACCGGATGTGTTTTTGTCAGTCGGCGTGGATTCAAATGATAGTCGTTGTCTTCTAAATCAACACAACGTCTCATCTCACATGATCCATTTTTTCATCATCTTTTTCTACTGCTCCTCCTTTCTTGCACTTTTTTCTCAATTTGCCCCACCACACCCGAAACAACTTGTCTATCTCTCTCTTACTCAGAGGATATTCCTCTTGTGGTTGGGGCTCCGCCTGAAAATGCGTGTTTTCCGTTTTTTCTCGCTTCATAAACACACACCATTCGGAAACCGTTTCCTCTTCATGACATTTCTTATACTTTTCAAAAAAAGAAAAAAAAAGATTGAGAAGGAGCATAAATATCGAAAATCCCTAAAAAACAATCAAGGAGTTGTTCAAAAGGAAATGAGAAAAGAAAAAATATTGGGTGAAAAAAAGCAATTTTTGACAACAGCCGGAAAAAAGAAGAGGGGGGACGCGCAGTTTATTTTGGAGTTTGCGTACATATATAAAATGTGTGATTGCAAGCGTAAAATATATTATAATGGGTTGAGCTGTGCTCTCTTTGCCTCTGAAAGCACATGCGGCGCCCCGCCCACTTAGTCGCAGCTCTTCGTGTAAGGCTTACGAGAGCGAGAATCACTCGAAGAGGCAGAGTTGTGTGAGATTCTCTCCTCCCTCGCGCCTTCTCTATCCCTTCTTAGTGCCTTCTCAATTATTGCAACTTGATAATCACACTGTTGATATTACTAATGACAACTTCCTGACGATTTGCTACATGGCTATTCGGTGGAAATCTGAAAGTTTGACTAGAGCAAAAGATTTTGAAAGTATCATGGCGTGGAGTGTTTTCATTTATATCCAGGTGAGATTCCAAATTCAAAGAACTTTTCTCTTTTTTTTTAATTCTTAAAGAAAGTGGAAACATTTGATTTCCGACCAGTCTGCGCTTTCTTGGAGTTCCGGTTTGAAAGTTGCAAGAATGTGATGTGGAAACTTCTGAAGTATACATAGCTTTTTGAGCAAGTCGTGCATCCAGGAAATGTCTCTTTTTTCCTAATTAGGAAAATTGAGACATATCATCTGATCTGTCTTGATTCAGGTTTCGCATTTCCTAGATTCCTGAACTTTGATGATTCCATTACTTTTAAAATTTATTTTTCGAATTTATTCCGAAGTATGTATACATCAATCGATTTCAAGCAGGAAGGAAAAACAATTGTTCATTTTGACAAAACTCAATTTTCATTTTGGTTTTTCTTGTTCTGTGCTTCTCGGAAACAATTAGTTTTTTTCTGAAATGACTTCAAAGTGCCTTATAGAACGCCCTCGGAAAACTTTCAAAAAAGAAGATGAGGTGTGACGCTAGTCGCCACTTCCTGTGTGCCACTGGAAACGATTTCGATTTCTGAATTTGTGTTGTGTGTGCCCTCTCGCGGCTTCCTCTAACATAGCCGACACCTCTAGAACTTTGTGTCCATTTCATATTTAGAGTTCTAGTTCTTGGAGACATCCCGTCTTCCTAATTAAAAGTGGGACTTTTTCCTGTGCGCGTGGGATAATAAGAGGTCCAATTAGAATGAGTTTTTCACGTGTGCAGCCCATCTCACACGTACCAGCAATTTGAGCCAACCGCTGTCACCCCATTCCTTCTCTAAATTCTTCTCATTATTTCAGGCGGCGCTCGGCGGCTCGCTTTGGACGAGTATAGCATCGCCAGAAGGGTCGGTCAGCGTACCGACGAGTACAGTCGGCACGATTACCTCAACGACTGTCAAACCACAATGGGAGCCATCTCCGGCTGGCAACGTTTTTGTGGATACCCTAGGTCCAAACTCTCCATTATCGGAATATCTGCCCGTCAAATTGTGTCTGGGTATACATGACGTGTTCATTGCGTTGTTTTTAGTAAGTTTTGTTTCAATCTCTTCAGTCTCGAAGAAAATTGTTTCCAGGTAATGTTGATTCTACTAACCATTTTTGGTAATATTCTTGTGGTTCTCTCGGTAGTTGTTTACAAACGAATGCGAACGTTCACAAATATCCTGCTCACTTCACTTGCCACCGCAGACTTGCTCGTAGGGCTTATAGTGATGCCAATGTCTTTGCTGGACCTTTTGCATAATCATCGATGGCCATTGGGTATGTTTTTAATAGACAAGGAAGACAGGATTAAACCTCGAAAACGGAAATGATGTGTTTGACGTTTTGGAATATGCTTTTGATGATCTCCAGGAATATAAAGTTGAAATAGAAAAAAACGGGCTTTGGTAGACGGAAGTACAGAATCAAAAGTTATTTGACGCATTTTTTTTGTTTCTTCGGAACAGAAATCTTGCGAAGATTATCGCAGAAAATCCATAGATTTTTTTTTCAATTTCAATTTGTCTGTGCATTTTTTCAGGTCGTTTCCTCTGCCGAATGTGGGCCACATCAGATGTTCTACTATGTACCGCTAGCATTCTCAATCTCTGTGTTATCAGCCTCGATCGCTATTTCGCCATTACATCACCCCTCAAATACCCAAGAACAAGGTAATCTTTTGTTTTTTTTTTTGCCTTTTTCGTTTTTTTTTCTGTTTTTATTCTTCTTCCTTCTGTTTCTTCTCCATCAAGCCCATCTTCTACTTCAGCTTCATCTTTTTCGTTTTTCTGCTTCTAAGAGCTCGGGTAAAAAAAAAATAGAAGACGAAGAAGGGGCGTGGAGACAAAGAAAACCGGGGGGAAATCAGAGAAAAAACAGATGGGGCGGACAGAGCCTCAATATCACGCTTCAGTGGTCCTGCCAATCTAAAATTAACTCGATAAACGGACTCTTTTTTTTCTTCCCACTCCTCTTATCCACTCGGCAACACTAAGAAAATACTAGAGTAGTAGTGGATCTTTTGTTGTTTCAGATGAACTTTAGGGAAGAAAAAGAAAAGGAAGAAGAAGAGAATAAAGAAGACAAAAACAGGAAGTAAATCATTTTTCCTCTATTTTTCAGGTCTCGGAAAATGGCAGCGGGTCTTCTAACAGGTGTATGGACGATATCGTTCGTCGTGTGTAGTCCTCCATGGGTAGTTCCAAGTTGGAATCTCTTCACCGACAATAACAATAACACGGGATCAAGTGAAGATTTCAAATGTGCCTATTCTCCATCAGTAGCATATCGAATCTATAGTGCGCTAGGAAGTTTCTATTTGCCACTTTTGGTCATGCTCTTTGTCTACTTCAAAATCTTCCGGGTCGCTTCTGAACGTGAAGCTCTCATGAGACAATCAGTTGGAACCTGTCGACTCAGCAATCGACTCACCAAGACTCAACAGAAAAACCAGAGGAATAATCTGAGGTGAGCTAGACATCGATTTGAAATGCATGACTCTTTTATCCCAACTTTGATTTCCGTTTTTTTTTTGCAGAACAGCTAGTGCACCTCACTCACGTACACGAGTTCAAGTCAATCACAACTGCGGTCGAGTGAATTACTCAGTACGACCGATGGAGTATGCAAAGTGAGATATTAGATCAGAAGCGCAGTATAAATACATAGTTCCAAGAAGTAAACGTTTGTTTTCAGTCGATTGGAGAATTCTCTGAAACCAAATCACGAACGATTCGACTCTACCGACTGCGAAGATTCTCCACCAAACGGTGATAGTTTAGAAGCTGGAACAACGTGCAATGTAAGACAACTTTCTTGATGACTCAGATTACATTTCCTCATGTACTCTTCCAGATTTCTATGTCACTGGTGACCAACTCTCCGCCAAACGGCTCCCAGAAAGAAGCGAAGAACTCGATGGAGCGAGAGTGTCATTCACTGGCTGACATTGTTAACAGCGCCGATACTCCAGTTAGGAAGAACACCGAAGTTGGAATTGCTCCGTCTTTGAGCAAGAGAGCAAGGCAGTGCAACGCTAGACTGCAGCCTAATAACTTACTTCAGAAGGTTAGTTCAAATGAGCCAAAGAAGAAGAGCACCACAAAACACAAAATTCATTTTTTAAAACCCATCTTTTGAACCATAACTGAAAATTTCCAGGCACACGAACACTATCAAATCAATGGCCCAGGAAAAACTGTTCGTGGATCCAAAGAAAAAATGGTGTACCTGAGAGAGCGAAAAGCGTTGAAAACCATTGGAATCGTGGTTCTAGGTATCAATTACTTATCAATTCACAAGTCAAAAAATGAGAAAATTTTAGGATTCATTATCTGCTGGATGCCATTTTTCATTATGTACCTAGTAGAAGTGTTCATCTCGGATCCAGTTGCCGAGTCTGCTGTTTACAGAATCACCTCGGAATTCTTTCTCTGGTTGGGTTACTCGAACTCGGTAATTTGTTTGAAGCTTGCTGAAAAAAAAATGGTTTTTTTTCAGGTTCTAAACCCAATTATTTATACAATGTACAATGGAGATTTCCGTCGATGCTTCCGTGATTTGCTCTCATTCGGATGCGTGCAACATCATCGGCGAACTATGAGTGTTAAGAAACTCCATCAACAATCAACCATCTTCTAAAATATCATGTATCAATTTTCTAGTTTCCAAAAAGACAAAATAGTGGGTTCCCCGCTGTTGATCTCACTGTGTTCTACTTCTCTACCCAAAAAAATCCTTTTCCTACTTGAACGGTTCAAATTGAACTTTACATGTTCCCCCCTTTTTCTTTCTCTTCTCTTTTTTCCCCGACAACTTCACCAAAATCCGATTGCGAGTTGATTCCCATTTTTTCCCGTATTTTATTATTTTCTCCGATTTCTTTCTACTAACACAAAAAATGTTTCAGCGCCACAATAATATCAAAAAATCACAATTATTTCGAAGAATTCAATCTGCCAGCTTCTGTTTTCTTCTCCCTCAATAAATCGTCGCTTTTTTGAAGCCTATTGTCTGTGAGTAAATGTGGAGACACTCATTTTCAGATTAATAGGCCAACCTAGGCGAAAACAAGAAAATGTTGCATATGACTGGGATTATTGTCTCGAGAAACTTCTGTGTTTTCTCTAAAAGAGAAAAAAAAACAAATTATGGCCAAAAACTTTTGTGACAATAAAAACAATGCTACAGATTTGCTAGCTTAAGGATTATCTCAACAAAACCTTGACTCAAGTCATAAAATATGAATTGGGTCAATACAAAACATCGCTGGGCGATACTCGATTTTGAAGCATACTTTGGAAGTTGAAAAGGTCATAAAATCAAAGCTATGCTTTGAAATTCATACAAGAATTGATAAAATTTCTGATGACGCGTGGGAAATGAATTTCAATAAACCGTATTCATGTTTTGTTTGCTGTTTCTTGGAAAAACTTTTTGCCGAATTTTCCTTTTCCGGTTTGTGTTCTTCTTTTGTTTTTCCCACGTGTCATCATCACAATTCGATGTTATATAAGTTGAAGTTCTTCAGAAGAACTGTGTTCGAAAACCAATAGAAATGAAATGGAGGAGATCAAAGAACTTGACCGCTTTTGAAATAAGAAGCTGAAATTCAGAAGTTAACTTCAGGAGAGAATGATGATTAATAAAAGGAATCACTGAAATTTCAAAAATCATTGTCAACCACAAAATGTAGTCTTCAATTTTCAGTATAATTATTACCGTAATTTCATATCCGAATACCGTAAATTTGCTAATAGCAGCCCACATTGTACGTGCAATTTGAACTCAATTATCTCGATTAGCGAGAGGGATATTGGAAACTGATCAACTGATGAAACATTGGTAATACTATGATTAACAATTTATCAGTTGACTATTTGTTCATATCTCTGGCAGCAGCCGAGATAAATTAGCTTGAAGTGCTCGTTTAGGCTTCCATGAGAGCATTAGCAGTATTCCGTAGAAACTGTTTCCAATATTCAAAAATTATAAAAAATGTTTTGGAAACTGATAAACGTTTTTTGTGAAATATCGATAACTGAAACAATTTTCGGTGAATCTCAAAAATTTATTTGATTTACTGAAAAAAGGCATCGCCGATCATCATCTCTTATATCAGATATATAATTTCCTTTTTTTTTAGATTTTTCTAATCAAAAGCTTCAGAATCACTTTCCCTCTCCCATTAACCCCTTTTGCATCTCTCAGAACCTCCAGAAATTGCCAATTTGCCAAAAACCTTTTTGTTTACTATTCCCTCGAAAACAGTCGTCATAAATGTGACATTTCAAGCGTCTGCATGATGGATCAATTGGAAGAAAGAGAGTGAGAGAGATGGCTGATCGTTTGATCGTTTCCAGGTGATGGCGTCCATGATAAACTTCTTCCGTTGTGCCAATTGCTCCCTCTGCTGATACAATGGAATGATTTTTTTTAAAAGAGACACATCTTGGACCCCTCCGAAACTCATTCATTCCCTCGATTTCTTTCTCCGAAGCGTTTACAACACCCACCACCGCCATCACTCTCCTATTTACTACCGTGGCCCCAGTGAAAAAGCAGGGAGATGTAATGAGGAAGCGAGTGTTAAAAGAGGAGCAGGCGATCCGTGGAGACGACGAAACATTCGTGGTGGCACAGTAAGAGAGAGAAAATAGGACGGCAGCAATGCGACAAGAGCATTACACATTGGCAAATAGGCACAAAATTCCGCGGGTTCTGAGGAGAAGATCGGAGAGGAGAGATAGATGTTGCTGCTACTGATCGGAGACGATTTCTTGGAATCCCCCCTCCTCCCCGCTTGAGAAGATGAAAAGAGAGATACTTTGTGATAGTGGATGGTGGCCAGACGACAAAAGACATACAAAAGATCAAGAAAGAAGAGCGAGAGCAGCTCTCCGACCAAGACCCCCCCCCCCTTTCCCGATTTTTCAAGTAACCCCTCGTTTCGAATCACATTTGAAGGAAAGAAAAAGAATGAACACCAGGAGCAAAAACGAATGAGTTCCAGAAACACCACATGGAAACGATCCCCAGAGCACATCAAAGAAGCAATTCTTCGATTCATCAAGTACTTTTGCAAGAATCGGAAGGCTAACGTCCTTGACCGTCTCGCTATCTTCGGTCTTTCTCGAAGTTGCGTGGGTTGAATAGATCGGAAACCTATAATTATGGTGTCAATTGCCGGTGCATCTTAGGAGGATGACTGTTTTTTATCTATCTCTGGGAATCAAGTCAACCGGGGAATGTGACCCCTTTCGTTCGATCGCACTTGTATGTCCCTCACTTATTTCCTGGTCTCATTCCTTCTTTTTCTTATGCGAGCCTGAGAAGTGCTTCGGATCAGTTACATATCTCTCCTCTGCTTTTCCTGATCAGAAAACTAGGGAACACACAGCAACAATCACATCAAAAATCATCAGGAATCAGTGGCACCTGATATAAAGATTCCCAGTGTAAAATTATATCATTGAAATTTTTCTCTATTGCGTTGTGCAATCCCAAGTGGTGGGAGCTTTGTTAACACAAAAAAAAATCGTTGCGTAAAAAAGCTAAGGTGGTCTCTAAACCGATACACAAATACAAAAAGGACATTATTACTGTAGTTAAGCTACAAAGTCAAACTCGGGAGAAGGGGAAGCAAAACTATTTGAGGTTAAAGGACAAAGTCCCTGGACCTTCACTTCTCCAGACAATAAATTCTCTACTTGACCTTGTTTCCGCCTCATGAATCTTCCAGGAAAAGAGAATGAAAAAAGAAAAGAAAGCGTGCACTCTTTAATGTCTCAGAAACATCTGGAATCTTGTACTCCTCGGCGAGGGTTGGTTAAAAATGAACTGTCAAGGAAAAAAAGCAAAGTGTGTCCACATGGTATTCGCAGAGACAACATATAGTGCAATGTGCTTTATGATGGTCATGAAGTGATGTCATCCGATCCTCAGGTCGCCCCCCCCCCTCCCATGAGAAAAAAGCTAGGAAAACGGAATATTCGTAAACAGCACCCCTTGCGGCCCCTCACATTCTGAATCATCATCGACATTTTCGTTCATTTCAAAACATTCATTTCTCTATTCCCCTTCTTCTTTTTTTTTTGGTTACCATCAGCGTCATTGTTTCTGATATTTTTCTATATAGCGATTAGTCATCAAACAGTCGAACGCTTCATGTTCCTATATTGAAAAACAATAAACATTCTTTTTTGATGCCTTTTTTTCAAACGGAAGGAGAAACATGGGGACAGGCGGAATATTCCAATAAAAATACAAACAATGCTTGTGGGCCGTAAATGGAAACTATCGAAAAAAGACGGATTCTCAAGGAACCAACATCTTCCCACAAACTAAAGAAAATGAAAGTCCTAGCAGGGCACAGAAGATTCTAATTAAATCGCGAACTCATTTAATCAAGTCCCTCTTGGATTTTTTTCCGTCGGCCCCTCGGCTCGCGCGCGCTTCCTCTGCTCCTCGCTCCGATAGAATTGCCAAGAGGTAACATCGTGTTGTTGATGGTTCCTGGTGATGATGATGATGATGATGATGCTACTCTTTTTCTCAGAGGGACCGCTGTCTCCCCCGCACTGCCGTTGAGCAGTTGGAAGCTCAGTGTAACAGCAAGAGAAAGCCAGGCACTGCTAATTCACTGGAAACAATTCGAACTTTTGAAGAAGAAAAACAAAGAGCTCAAAGATTGGGAGAGAGGTTTTCCGGGAACGAGAGAGATAATGGGGAATCTGAAAACAAGGAAATTGGAAGAATGTTTTCAGGTTCCGAACGTCTTCAAATTTCAGAATCATCTTACTGTAGCTACATCATATCTCAAGAAGCTTCTCAACCAAAAGTCGTCCAACAAAGGAGAGAAAGCCAACACTTTCCCATGCATCTTTTCTGAGAAATCACCAAAATTTCCATACCCACCGTATACTTCAACAATGATCAGCAACCACGACCCGCTATGCACACAAACACAGTTTCGCAATTCCTACTTTTTCCAAATTCGGTTCAATTTCGCCCCATCGCGCTTTGATTATTAAAGCGTAAACTTGAAGCGGTCCCCCTTATTAAATTTCCTCCATTCCACTCAAAAAAAATCTTTCGGGACGTCTCACCACACTGTTTTTTTCCGCGCTGGCCCCTCCTCCTGAGGAGTGTATGACGGATGGCACTCTCCGTTTTTCCCTCAATCCCTCGTTCGGTGGGCGGAGCCGGCCGACCAATGGCAGTATCGCGACGCGGACGCGTCGCGTGCTGCAGTATAAAAGGCCCGAGAGAGCGAGCCGTGCACCGCTTTACGGCGCTCGATTCAGTGATCCTACAAAAATGTGTGACGACGAGGTTGCAGCTCTCGTAGTGGACAATGGCTCCGGAATGTGCAAGGTTAGTATTGGGCGTTGATAAGAAGGGATAAGAGACATAGGGCAAAGGGATAAGTTTAGGATTAGGAAAATTTCATAATACTCATGCTTGGGCCTAAAAATTTCGAAAGCTACTTTTAAAATAGGAATAAATATGAAATTCCTAAGCATACTGAGGCAAAAAAATAGAAATAGTTCGCATAGGAAATTCCGATAGTTTCACTTTTGCAAACTTGCAACAACAAGCCAAACCAAACATGATTCCATCTCCGATTCCCTTGTTTCAAATTCTTCTCTCGCTCTCTTTTTAAATTTCGGGAATATTCCAATTTCCAAATTCCATTCTTCTTTCTCTTCAACCTTCCGATTTGCATTGTTTCGCAAATAATTATGGCAACAGTAGTAGTAGTAGTGATTCATATTGTCCTTTCAACACCTGCGCCCCACATCGGTCACTCTTAGATTCGGCCCCCGCTCCCCCCTGGTTTTTGAAAATCTGGCGCCCATTATCTGACGCTCCATTCATACCACACCATCCCAGTGGGAGGCAAAAAACGAAGGGCAGTATCGTCGCAAGGATATATGTGAGTGTGGAGTGCTGAGGGAACAAAAAAAGGAGTATTGTTGAGAGTGTTGGGGGCCAACCGACCCCCCGATGACTGCGCATTTGCAATGGTGTGTGTGAGAGGAAGAGAGAGGCCGAATTGAAGAAGGGAACGTTTTCTGCGGAGATCTTTCTACAATGGGATATATCACGACCAGCCGGGGTGGCGGGGGCCAACAGTGTAATGCACATTAACTGCGATGAGAGCGGCCGGACGGCATTGAGGATCCCAGATTGTGAACGCAGATTAGAGAAGCAGTCCCTGGGAACTTGTCTAGTGCAACCCGAACACAAGTGGTTTTCACTTTTTTGGAGAACACGAATCCACATTAAGTATAATTTGGGAACGAACCGAAACAACTGCGAACATCCAATTATCCCGCTTCCCTCTAGGACTACTTGGCTAATTTGCGGCCCCCTTCTAGGAACAAGACAGTCGCTTCTAAGAGGTGTGAGTGTGTGCGAGTGAGATTCCGATGGAACCCATCTTCATCCCGGATTTATTTATATATGTGTCAGAAAAAGAGAGGCAGCCGCTAATCGCTAATCTTGACAGTGTTGGTCAAGTGTGCCCTTGTATCCCCCCGGCGTCCTCCTATTCCTCGCATCACTGTATATATGCGAGGCGCGGTTTTTGCCTCCTTCGGTCCCTTCTTTTCTTTTCTGTTGAATGACCGGCCCGAACGGATGGATGGATAGTACGCACATAAAGAGAGAGGGACGTACGGAGGCGCGACGGACTGTCAAGGCCAAGAAATGCCACCTTTTGTCAACCCTCACTGTATTGATTGATAGGAATGCATATGCGCAATCGAGACATTCGGAAGAGTTCTCTATTGAGGCCAAGTAGTATAGGAGTGCGATTAGGATGGGAAGATGAAGGATATGAATCGGCGGGGGATAAGAAAGAGAGAGGGACCGATGGTGGTGGTGGGTCGTCAGCATTAATTTCGAATCCTCATTCAAATTCAATTCCCATTCAAATCTTTTCCCCTTCCATTTCCCATTGGAATCAAAAACTGACACTCTCACATCTGGTGCTCGTGATGTGATGACGATGACTCAATGCATTTCGAAATCTGTCCTAGTGTCCGAAGAAGTGTCCTGCTTCTTCTGATGGCCTTTCCCTCCCTCTGTTTCGTATCTCATTATTCAACTATGCAATTGGATTGCGAAATGGGTCGGAGTGGTTTAAAAAAACGCGGGGCCCCAGAGTGGCAGCTGCAGACCCGAGCAACCATAGAGGGGAATTGGGACAGCAGTGGGGCACACTCAGACACACAAAGCCCCACACAGAGTGTCGCCGCTCACCACGCACACACACATACACCAAAGCGTTCTTGGAAAAAGTACTTCATTCGATATCAACCGTGAACTAGAGAAGTAGGAAAAGAAGGCATCTAGAGAATAGGCGAATGGGTCTATTGTGTTTGCACTGCTCTCGCTCGCTTGCTGCGCTCTGCCAAATCTCAACCCCGAGGTTTCTTCTTCTCACCGCAACTTTCTCCTCACTCTTTGCAATGTAAATATATTAGACATTCTTGCTCCCACCCGACTAAAGAAAATAACGAACTCTTGAGCAACACTACTGGGGTCATCATGAGAAACAATGCAATGATTTTCAGGCCGGATTCGCCGGAGACGATGCTCCACGCGCCGTCTTCCCATCCATCGTTGGACGCCCAAGACATCAAGGAGTCATGGTCGGTATGGGACAGAAGGACTCGTACGTCGGAGACGAGGCTCAATCCAAGAGAGGTATCTTGACCCTCAAGTACCCAATCGAACACGGAATCGTCACCAACTGGGATGATATGGAGAAGATCTGGCACCACACCTTCTACAACGAGCTCCGCGTTGCCCCAGAAGAGCATCCAGTCCTCCTCACTGAAGCTCCACTCAATCCAAAGGCCAACAGAGAAAAGATGACCCAGATCATGTTCGAGACCTTCAACACCCCAGCCATGTACGTCGCCATCCAGGCTGTCCTCTCCCTCTACGCCTCCGGACGTACCACCGGAGTCGTTCTTGACTCTGGAGATGGTGTCACCCACACCGTCCCAATCTACGAAGGATATGCCCTCCCACACGCCATCCTCCGTCTCGACTTGGCCGGACGTGACTTGACTGACTACCTCATGAAGATCCTTACCGAGCGTGGTTACTCTTTCACCACCACCGCTGAGCGTGAGATCGTCCGTGACATCAAGGAGAAGCTCTGCTACGTCGCCCTCGACTTCGAGCAGGAGATGGCCACCGCCGCCTCTTCCTCTTCCCTCGAGAAGTCCTACGAGCTTCCTGACGGACAAGTCATCACCGTCGGAAACGAGCGCTTCCGTTGCCCAGAGGCTCTCTTCCAGGTAAGATGACACCAAGACTTTGGACTATTTTACTAATTCAACTTTTCTTTCAGCCATCCTTCTTGGGTATGGAGTCTGCCGGAATCCACGAGACTTCTTACAACTCCATCATGAAGTGCGATATTGATATCCGTAAGGACTTGTACGCCAACACCGTCCTTTCCGGAGGAACCACCATGTACCCAGGAATTGCTGATCGTATGCAGAAGGAGATCACCGCCCTTGCCCCATCGTAAGTTCCAAACGAATCGAATGCTGATTCTAATTTGTTCTCTTTTTTCAGCACCATGAAGATCAAGATCATCGCCCCACCAGAGCGCAAGTACTCCGTCTGGATCGGAGGATCCATCCTTGCTTCCCTCTCCACCTTCCAACAGATGTGGATCTCCAAGCAAGAGTACGACGAGTCCGGCCCATCCATTGTCCACCGCAAGTGCTTCTAAATTACTCTCCTTCTCCATCTCCAAGCTCAACAGAAAAAAATGTTTCGTATTATCTGCAAACCATCAAGCCCCCACACCACCGTTTTTTTGTCTTTTTTTATTTTCTCTTTTTTATATTTTCTTTTTTCACCGTGTACATTGTTAGTGATAGACATCTTCTCAAAACGTTTGCATTATCCCTCTGACCCTCTCCAGAATCTTCTATGGTAACTTTTATTGTATTTGTTCAATACTACTCCGGTAGTAAGCTAGGCATCTATAATTAGGTTCTCATTGTATCTTTTTGGCTGAAGTTTATGTATAATGCGATCATTTCTGAATGTTGACTTCTATCGCTGCCAATGACTCCAAACCCACCTGTCTCCCCCCAAACACAAAAATTGACACTTTACAAAATTTTCTCTCTGAATTATGCTCATTTACTGAGATACATTCTTAATAAAGCTTTTAATAAGACAATTTTTGACTTTTATTCTTTCGAAACTAAATAATAAAAACAAAAGTTAAAGAAAAAGTTTTAAAAATATATAAATTCAACCCGGAGAAGAGATGAAGACAAAATGAGTGGCATTATCAAAAAATCAGGTTTATTTTCCTCGTTGTTTATTTCCAAAGATGTCCCCGACGCGGTCGAGAATTGAGCCTATGCTGAGCGGATCATCTGGATTTGAGCAACGGACGCCGAGTAGTTGATCCTGTAAGATTTTGGAAGTTTTGGAAGTTTTTGGACCAGATTAGTACATATGGAAAACTATAGGGAAGAGGAAATTGAAAGCTGAGGAAAAGATTTGACGAAATTCACTTCGATTAGGAAGATGGGTCGTTTGTTATTGTACGAAAATCACAACGTATTAGTCATGATCCGAATTGACAGTCCTTTTTCTAACGTTAGTTTATTGGAACTGAGGAATTAGAAGATTTTCATTAAGGGGATCAGTGCCAAAAGAGGAAAAGCTTTGAAAATAAGAATGGATAGAATGGACATTTTGATAAATTCTCATCCTGATAGCGGGAATTTATAGAAACGATCACAGGGAGACCTGTAATAGTAGGGCCTTATTAACTCCAACCGTTTTTATCACCGTTCCTGTGGAAATGTTAACTGTACAAAATATTCATGATATCATGATAACTATTTTGTTCGTTGACCATCTTTCGATATCTTTCAAAAAAATCCAGAAAAACTGGCTCAAAAACATGACTGCCAGTTGGCCGTTCGAGGCTTTACGGTAAAAATTCGGCTTAAGAACAAAAAGTCGACACCAGAGTTTTTGCTTAAATCCTGGCTCAGAACATATTTCTTCAATCTCGAGCTAAATTTGTTTTTTGAATTTAAAATAAAGTAATGCAAAGAATAAAACATGTGTAAGACACTTTAATTTTTCAGGAACGCAATGTTCACATAAACTAATAGAGTACCACTCAATCCGTCTATTTTGAGCTCATATATCTCATTTTTTGTGAAAGATAACCAAAATTGGTCAACTGATGTAATATTCACTACAAAGTAAACAATATTTTATCAGTTAACCACTTCTTGATTTTCTCAGCAAGGAATGAGATGTATGAGCTCAAAGTTAAGCGTTTAGATGTCACTCTATTAGAGTGTTTATGGTAATAATTTCTGAAAGATGTGTAATAAGACCAGAAAAATAAGCATATTTTCACTTCTGAAAAAATATGATTTTAAACCCATTGGGTTTTGTGTTTTCTTTTTGTATATATCTTTGAGAAGCTGAAATTCTTTTCGTCCGCCTACTTACAGTAAAACTTCTTGTAAACGTGCACCCTAACCAACTTTAGCCAAATTCATCTCGGTTTCTGTGGGAATATTCCAGAAATATCAAACAGATAAAATATCAATCATGAAGAAAGTTTTGTTAATTAACTATTTTTCAATATTTCTCATAGGAACCAACGCGTATTCAACCAAAGTTGGTAATGAGAAAGTAATTCTACTCCAGGTTGATGTGGATACCAAAATATGGTCAACTAACAGCTTTCCTAACTTTCATCACTTTTTGACAGTTTCCACGAAAACCTACAAAAAGATCGGCTCAAAGTTTACGATTAGAGATACGATCAGAGGACTTGTTTAGAGGTTTTTATTTTTCATGGTCATAGCTTTCTTCTGCTACCAAAACTGCCCCATTGTTTCAGCGTATGCATCACTTAATTGGATTTTTGTGTGACTGACATGATGTGTCACCTTCAATATTAAAACAAAATCCGCTTCCGATTGAACTTATGAAAAAGTCCAATATGTTCCCCCCGTCTTGGTCTGGCTCGCTATTGTTTCTTGTTCGCTCTGATTCATCAACTATTCATAAATCTTTTCTTTCTGCCAGAAACCTTTTTTCCTCTTTGCGCCCGTCCTCGTCGAGCTCTTATTGTTGGCAAGAATCAATCATATCCTCCTACCGCTAGCGGCTCTTTCTATTGAAATGCATCAAAACGCGCGTCGAATGATTGATGATTCGAGAATTTTCGAGGAATTGTATGACAGAAGGTGATGCTTGATTGTTTCAAACACAATTGGAATCAGAGAAAACGACAATAAAATTGAGGGGTCTTTTGAGGAATGGTTAATTTTATAGACATCTCACCTTAACCTGCTTGTAACCACATCTGCATTGACAGGTTCCAAATCGACATTCCGCTGATGGAATGCACTGGTTATTTGAGTAGCAACGACTTCCAAGTTGTACCTGTAGTGATATCAACTTACGGAAATGAAAAATAGATGGTCTTACTTTTGCTAAACATCTATCATTACTGGCAACTTCTTCTAAAGTACAATCTTTCGTGCATGTTGGGAATCTTTCGTCGTTGTTCTGAAAATTTCAAAATTAAACCGGATTCGTTGAAATTTTAATTTGGTACCTCATGATATCCAAGCTTACATTGACAGCTTCCCAAACTGCAAGACATAGTGATTCCTCCTTCACACTGAAACAAATCTAGTCTGATTTTAGCTTATCAATATCCGAAATCCAGTACCTGCTGATCAATTTGGCATGGATCTCCACGATGGGCAATTGAAAGGCACTGTCCGTTAACATAAAGTGGTGTTGGGTCCCGACATGGTCTTGGACAGCACAACGATGATTTCCATCTACAAAACATTGATGATTCATTTCACACAACAACATTATCCGTACCCTGGCTCACTGACAGTGAAACAGAAATGAGTGAGTGGTCGACATTTGGAATCCGGTGAAGCGCCGGCGTCACAAGACTGACTCAAGTCTGGCTCTCCATATGGACACCGAAGCCGACAACAATGACCAACATATGGACTACCGTACGTGACACATCGATAGCCCAACGGACAGCTATCAGTGTTGGCGGCGTTTTCAAGCATGTCAATGTCGTTGATGAAGAGCCGACGACACGTTTGACGAGGATGCATCCCATCGGGACAGACTGAAAAAAGATTTAGTGAGTTGATAAGAAACGATAATAAGAACCGGCATAACAAAATCCGCGAACGGTGTCTCTGGTGGTGCCAGGGGCGCATTGACAGGTTCCAGCAATGCAAGAGTTGAAGGGGTCAACACATCTGAAAATTGATATTTTTTCAAGTAGAAGCTTGTGGTAGACAGGTGCTGTAAATGCTCTAATTGAAGCCCACTTTATACGTTTAATTTGAGCTCGGCCATCTTTGTTTCTCAGCGAGATATCAAAAGTTTGTCAACTAAGGAACTGCTTATCATACCCACATTTCATTAGTTGACAAAATGTTGACACCCTTCTTAGGACCAAAAAATGATAAATGCGTTTTCATGAGCCTGCAGAGTATCAGGCCACTTAATTTCTAATATTATGAAAAGTATATCGATACGTCTAACTCCAATTTATCGAGAGGTATTTCCCATTTTAAAAAACACTTGAAATTGTGGAAATTTCGTAACAGCACTAATGGAAACCAACCGTATATGAGCACTTCGAGCTTCATTATCTCCATTCTTAGGCGAGACATCAAAAATTTGTTAACTAATAAAAGTTTTACCATATTATCACCAACGCTTTAGTTGACAAAAAATGCGATATTAAAACCGGTATTATTAGGCTCAAATCGAACGTATAGAGTGACCTTCTATTAGAGCATTGAGGTATATCTGGAGGTTTCAAAAATCGAAAATAGCTGTCTATGAATCGGAGTAAAATTTGTTGATATTGTTTACCGGAAAAAAGCCTGGTTTTCTTCGGGCTCATAAAAACAATTGAAGTACCTTGTATTCTCAATAATCAAAACAATATAAATTTCAAAGTTTACGTTTCGTTCCAAGCGGAATTTCAAGTCTTGAGTACCTCCATTGTAAATTGTTCTACTTTCAATACAATAACTATCAAGCTTTCTTTGCTTTTCCTGAGTCAGAACATTAAAATTCTGAATTTCTCGAGATTTCGGTCGTACAATTCTCTTTCTTCTCTGCGCTTTCAATGACTCTTCTCAAAGTCTTCTTTTTAAAGAAAAAACTCACTGGCTGTCTTTTTCACACGGTTGCATATAATGAGCGACACGCGTACATTCGACACCATACAATTGTTGACCAGCCGGACACGCTGGAAAAAATCCACTCATCAAACTCATGTTTCTCCCTAAACCATCCACTTACGGACGACACACTTCCCATCGACAATACTTCCACCCCAACATTCGCATTTACCATCCCGGCACAACAAGGGTGGCTTACAATCGCGTTGACAGGAATCGCCGATTTTGGCGGGTGCTGAAAGCGAAATGCTAATTTAGTGTATTATTGGTGTGGGACCGGTTTGATGAATCATTTGGAACTGTAAGAGGGTTCTTCTAGAAGAAGCAACGAAAAACGAGAATACAAAAAAATATAATGATGATGTCACCTAATCGGCATATTGTCGTTCGTTCGTCAATGTCGAATTCCTCGAAATTGGTTGGACAGGTGCATCGGGAATTCCGGCATACTGAGTTCATTCCATAGCATTCTTCATCAAATAGGCAGTCACTACCAATAAGTTTTTCTGGAAATGAGAAATTTGGGTTAAAAATTTGACTTTGTGAAGTTTTCAGCAATTGAATACCGACAGTAGTTCCAAAATTGAAAAATAAGAACTTTTCTATAGTCACCACCCAAATTTGTGCTACTACAGTACTGTACTTTTGTTCTATCCTTCCATCATGCTCAATATTCTTCCCAAACTACCGCATGCCTACTTACGTGCGCATGGAACATCGAACGCTTCTGCTAATCGATCAATAATCAAGAACAAGAATAACAGTCGTCGGATGAATGGTCGATGCATCACTATGGCGTTGGAGAAATTGGGGCAGAGACTACTTCGAAGAAAATCCGGCGTCGCGCAGCAGAGAAATGAGACTATGAAAGGAAAATTATCGCCTCGGGGTCACCACTACCGTCGTCATCATCGTTCATCGCCACGTCCCGATGTGAAGACGCAAGATGTACAAACATTAGATCATTTTCATTATGAAATCATCTGAAATACATCTGGATTAATTTGAAAAATAGTCTCGAATAGTTGTTCCAAGAGCTTAGACAATTTATTGTTGACAAAAAGGAAAACCAGTTTAAGAAAAATCAGTAAAAATGCAGTTTGGAACTCTTGTGACAGAGAAAAACATCAAATAAGGCAAAACATGGTGAATACGCAAATTTGAAATAGAATTTAAAAAATCATAAAAAGTTAAGTAAAAATGAATGCAAGCGACCAGTGACACATATAATTATTATAATTATTAACAGATCTCTGAGAGGAGAAATTGTAATACTGCTGTCATAAAACAAAATCAACAATTTAGAGCTCGGCTGGGTCGTGCTTCTGGAGTTGCTCTCCGTAGTCGGTGGCCTGGGATCCGACGAAGGTGTCGTAGTGGGCGACGATCTCGTCAAGAGTCAACTTTCCGTCCTTGTTGTCGTCGGCGATTCCAACCAAATGGCGAGCCTCAGCCTCGGCGTGATCGAATCCAACTGGCATGATCCAGTCGCGCATCTCCTCCTAAATTTCATATAAATATTAATAACTGACGATTCTAAAAAAGATTCTCACCTGGTTGAGTTTTCCATCTCCGTCCTTGTCTCTGTGCTCCTTGAACATTTCGCGCTCAGATTGAACCCAGTCTGGTTCCTTTCCGGCCAACTCTGGATAGTCTTCTGGTCTGTACATATCTCCAATGTACTCCTCAAGATCGACAGATCCGTCCTTGTTCTTGTCAATATCATCGACAGTCTCGGCGACAACGATGTCTCTCATGTGATCGCAGTCCTCTGGATGCATGAAACATCCGTACTCGGTTCTGTCGAGAGCTCCGTTGGAATCGTAGTCAGCAACAGCCCATCTCTTCTCGTCACGAGCGATCATCTTGGCGTATTCTGGAGAGAGCTCTTGTCCGGCTCCGTCGGCGGATCCGTAGACCATCTCTCTGTAGTCTTCCCACTTGATCTTTCCATCGACGATCTTCTCAGCCTTGTAGTTCTTCCAGGTACGGTCAACGTCGTTGTTCACGTATCTCTTTTGCATGAAGTTGATGTGATCCTTGAGCTCGTTCTCCTCAATGAATCCATCGCTGTCAGCATCCATCTTTGGCACAAGCTTGCTGAAATCCGACTTTTCTTCTGAAAATACGACAGCTAAAATTCTTACGCAAGTTTCTCCTTGGACTTCTCTGGGGTCAACTCATCGAACTCAGCAGCGGTGTCCTTTCCAAGGAACTGTTCGTGATCGTACTTCTTGTCATGTTCCTTTCCCTGAGAATCCGTTCATTATGCATAACGTTTGAATAGGTTCTGACAGTTACCTTGAAGTGTTCTCCGTCCTTCGTTGGATCCGAAGAGTGATGAGATGCAAGCGTGGAAACGGCAAGGAGGCCGACGATGAGAAGGACCTTCATTCTGTGTTAGATTACACTACCTGAAAATTTGATTGATGAGAAGAAAGATGATTAAGAAGAGAGGAAGAAGAACAAAAGGCGACGAAGCAAATTGACAAATTACTTAATGCGCAGCTCGCTTAAAAGGATATACATAACTAGGTCAAGCAATCGGGGACACTTTTTTATGCACCGTCCTTAACGAGAAGGAGGTATATATAACAGAAAAACCGGGAAGAAGGAAGAAGAAGACAGGACAGCAGTCCAAAATTTACGCCCCGATTGGAAGTGGTGAGTTGGCCTGCTTGCGAACTGTCAACCTCAAAACCCCGCCAGTGTTGACAGTTCCTCGACGATAACTCTTGCCCAGCTCACTCTCACGCAAACAAATTCCCATATTCTTAGCTACTAATGAAAATATGTTTGAATGACCAGGACGCGCTTTTTTTATTTCAAATAGTCTTGGGTTTTCTTATAAAGAATTAGTACACGTGGACTTAGGAAAGATACATCAATCTCTCTTGATTCAGACTTCTGAACATCTAGGAGAACAGGGAAGTCGTTTGGAACGAAAGAGAAAAAAGAAAAAGATTGGATGATAAACCCGTTACTTCTTCTCCGTTACTTTTGCTGCGAGGCATCTACAGGTTCAATATAAAATGAGCGGGACACGTCAGATACTCTCTTGCGTTGAAGAAAAAGAAAGAGACAAGATGGTCATCGGGGTCAGTGCCTGCCGATTTCTTTTTGCGAGAGCAAAAAAGAGTGTGTCGTACTGGGAGACGCAGTCAGAGGTTAAGTTAAAACATTTGAGACACACTGTCGAGCGGGGAGAGTGCACCGACACTGGGGGTTAGAAGAATACTACGGAAGAGAACAGCCCCGCCAAACCGACGAGAGAAGACACATTCATCCTCAACAGTGAGTGTATCTTAGAGAGAGGATGAGGAGAAAAGACTACACACACAAACTGTGAGAGCCACGTGTACCAAAATCGACGACTCGAGGTAGGATAGGATAAGAGATAGGAAGAAGGTCTCTTCTTTCAAAACTTTCCTCGTACAATTTAAAGAAAGGTATTTTTGAAGCAACTGTCAAGTGCCTCCAGTTACACCTAAGAATACATACCTGAGAAAACTGGATGGTAATTGAAAATTGAAAGTGCGAATTTGAACTCAAATTCTGATTGACATTTTCAAATCAGATAACAAAAGTCTGCGATAGTCTGCAACCACCCAGACTCTCTCACATTTCTGAAAGGTCAAGATCCAAACAAACGATCTTCATAATAAACAATCAGACTTCGCTTACTTCAAATCTTCTACTTCACGTATAAACAAATGAGAAGAAGAAGTAATCGGTCAATCGGCGACGCGCGTCCACAACGCTTTTTATATAGGTGCGAGCCAGATAGCGACAGCTGAGAACCGTTTCGAGAACCTTCTTCCATCGTCGGTCGCTTCACAGATGTCGTCTCCGCCTGGAACACGTCACCTAAATCTTCTTTCACATCTCATCCTCTCCCGGCGACCCTGGAGTCGTGCTGGGCTGTGACCCCAAATCACTCCACCACAATACAACAACTTATCTGTTTAACCATATCTCGCATAAATCCCGTACGCGCGCGGCAATTCTCTGATTATCACTCAAGGGTACCCGTCTTCCTATCATCTATCGTTTTTTTCTTCCTACGGCGGCCCAGTTACCTAGTTAGGAGAAACGAAAACAAAGAAAGAGATAAAGGTTGAATGGATATATCGAACAGATATATAATTCGAATGGAACGACCGAAACGGATTGTTTGATCATGAGAAAATCGAAGAAAAAAGAAGAAAACAGTGATTTTCGTTGTAGAATCATTTCATTTACAATTGAGGGATCTGATGGAAAAGATTGGATAGTCACAACACAAATTTAATACAAACCTTGTTAGAAGAGATGATAGTCAGTGGGAAAAAGAGCTAGATAGGATAGAGGAAACAATAAATAAAGCTCAGCAGTTACTTGAAATACGCAATGACAATGTGTGACAGTAACCGAGTTCAAAAGCAATAGCAGATCAACTACTTGTAGTGAAATTGGGAGAAAGGAATCAAAACTCTGGAATTTTTTTTTGATTTGGGGGGGTTTTTGTCAGAAGGAAATGTTAAAAAGAGAAGTTTGAAAAAAGAAACAAAATGATAGATGTGAGAAAATGTGTATACATTGTAGATGGCAAGGGGATTTACCACCAACGGAAGAATGGAGTCTTCGTCTGCACTTTCTGCTCATAAGTCTCCTGCCACGACTTGGAGCCTACACTCGATGCGCCGCCCGCCTCGGATGAAGTCGACGGACCGGCACCACTAGCAGCTGCAGCAGTCGACGTGGAAGGTCCAGGCTGCTCAGTTTCCACATGGCCAGATGTGCTGTGCACACCAGAGACGTCCGCTGTAAACGTAGAAGAGTTGACGGATGATGGTTTTTACACAGCGGCGTAAGGAGGAAAGGGTGTTCTTTCTAGAGCAAATGAAAAAAAAAACCTACAATCATAGTTGGGGGCCTCCTCGTACTCAGCGTTGCGGGATCGTCTGGACTTCTTCTTCTTTTGCTTGACCTCGACCATCAGTTGTGGTGGCATCTGGATGAGTTGGTACGGGCTCTTCTTTTTCATCAGAGCTTCGCGCAAGTTGAAGATTTGTCCACGCATCACCGACATTTGCTTCTCAAAGATTTTCTTGTCGAATCCTTTGTCGTTCTGGAAATTAGAATTTTAATTATTTTTGAAGTTAAGACACTCGGCATAAATGAGAATGTTTGGAAATGTGAGAAGTTTGTAAAACTGAAAACTGCCTAATTCTTCAATAAAAACTATTCATCTCAATCTTAAAACATTCAAGTTTCCGAAAAAAATGTATGTAAAAAATTGAGTCCCTCTGGTCCCCTGAAACGGTGGAAGTTTTTGGGGCACAAAGTTTAATATCTATTACAAAAATAGTTTTTTTAGATATTCGAAAACTTTCATAATCCATCCTTATCTTTTGATAAGCTTTTCTTAATCAGGATTTGCTGATAAGTTCACACACTATTTTTGAATAGGACTATTATCTAGAATTGCGGATCAAGATTTATGCTCATCCTGACCAACGGATTACATACGGTAAATCCAGCGATAGTGTGCCCCCCTCGCTTAAATCTTGAGCCAATTACAATAACCAATTTTATATGAAATCTTCAAAAAAACGGATTCCAATTCCTACCTTGAAGACACGTCGAAGATCCTCACAAAGCTCCCTGACCCATTTCGTATCATCCAATTTTGGCAGAAGCAAGTCGACAATTTCATCCGAGAATGGAATACGAGCCTGTGGGAGAAGTGCCCATCCGAATGGATCTGGAAAATAAATTGTTTTTGTGTGTGTGGTTTCAGTTTTCAGTTTTCCCTTGTTTTCAATTTTTTCAAATTTATGAAACGAAGTGTTTTGTTAACAATTTCTTATCAAAAAAAACAATTGTGACAATAAATCACTTTCACACATTTTGCTATCACTGAAAAATACACGGTCGATTGATACCTAAAAAAAAGTTTTGTTCTATTGTTATCGAGAATTGTAAACAAATCATTTGAATTTCAAATTTTTCGCAACCAAACAGTTCCAACTTGGAAGTTTCACTCTCATGCTCTCTAGCGCTCAGTTCAAAAGTCGAATTTCATTGTCATTGTCTTGTCAGACCGCCTAAAACGATCATCGAAAAAGCGACAAAGTGGCGACCCATAAAAAATTGGCCGATGGATCGAACAATGATCAAAACAGCGTGCCAAACAAATTCTGCGCGTATTTTTCCTTCCACACAAAAACATCAAAAAAAAAAAACTATTTTGAGAGTTTGACGGTCAAAAATATGTCTGTGCGTGTATGTGTTGCCAAAAAATTTCAGAAGAAAACATCCTGAAAAGGTCACTGTATACTTTCTCGCTTTGTTCAAAATCTTGTGGTAAACAACTAGTGTTGGAACAGCTGTCGTCCGCCATAAAATAATCTAGAAGACATAAAATCAGTGGAAATCGTTAAATGAGTAAAACTTTGAAAATGTTTGAAATGTCGAAGGATGGTTGAAACATAAAATTCCCACCTGTTTCAAAACATGTTGACTTCAGTTTGATTTGAAAATTAAACTTTGTGCTCTGTTCTTTGGATAATAGAGGGCGAATTCGAAAACAAGACTATCAAAATTCGAATTTTGTTTTTAAGAAATGCAAAATCCTTGAAAAAATTTGTTTAACTGGAACTCCCAATTTAAGGGTACAAAAAGGTTCATCGAGATTTATATTTTGAGCAAAAGCAAAGAAGTATGTGAATAATAAGTTGTTTTATTTTTATCCTCTCCAAAGTATCAAAAATTCAATCTACCCTTGAAACCAATGTATCCTGAAATCCAAACTATTTTTAGATAAACCCTCGGATACTGAACTCGAAACAAGTCTTAATCAACGTTTGATCTTTCAACCCTTGCCACTCATATTTTCAGATACTATGATTGACATTTTCAGACCCCACAGGTGTCCCCTCTCCTCTCCACAAAATTCCACTGTCCAACTTCCTCGTCTGATCTCATCACAAAAAAAAACAACAACTTACACGCTCTCCACTCATCCGGATGTTTGAACGGGAACGCCAATCCGTTATCAATGGCAGCCACATCGACAGTTGGAATCGAAACATCGGCCCACTCCACCTCAGCTGGTGCTGGATCATGAAGATCGGGCGATCCGAATTGTGCTGAAATTGAGAAATATAGTGGGATTGAAGAGAGAAATCGAGAGACAGGGCTATCAATTAATTGCGAACGGCTGTTACATCAGATCTAGCTTTTTTACTGCCTGCATTGGTTCTGCTTTTAACAAAAACAAGAACAATATGTTTGGAGGGGATTCCGTGGTACCATAAATATTAGTGATTTATGGTACTCTTATGAAAACAGAACTATCATCCGTTGAAAGAAAAACATCAGAACACGATTATTCAGTTGATCGTCTGATCGAAATTCTCAAGAATTCCAACTGACTTGGGTTTACCTGATCACAGAAATCATAACAAATTAATTGACCAATTTTGGAAAATATTGATATTATTTTAATTTCTGAGGTTCCAGAATTTGTCCTTTTGGAACATCACTTTTTGTACAAGGAACACAAAAACTCTTAGAAAATCGTATCAGAAACAATTATCTTTGAGAACTATGAATATTCGGGTTGGTGAAATCAAGTTTTTGCTACTACTCTGGGAATAAAAAACCTTTTTCAAAAAATCGAATAATCGCAACAGTTTCGAAAGTTTAGGATTATCATGTATTTTTTAAGACATCGCTCCTCTCAATTTTGATTCCTTAGTACCAACATTCCAACATGTTTATGTTGATCGTAGTTCCTTTTTCTCTTTTGGCAACACTTTTACGACTCCCGAAGACAGTGTCCGAGGACGAAACTTAATTATCTAACTGCTTTTTACCACCCAGTCAACTACTGTACCATTTCTCTCTCTCTCCTATTTTTGAATTCTCAAATCAATAATCCCATTTCGTTCTACCGCTCTTCCAATCCGATCAAAAACAATGAGGCGTGGTTTTCAAGTTCGTTCTGAAAAACAGTCAACTCGCAGACCAAAACACCCTTCAACCCCAGATGTTGGAAAAGGGGGCGTGTCCAATAACAAGGAACATTTCACCCCTCCAGAGAGCGAAAACAACTGAAAACAGATACTGTAGCATTGATAGAGAGAGTGAGAAGTGGGAGGTGCTTCGGAGAGAGTCGGTGGTGGCAGACGTCGCAAAAACAACCTCAGAGGGAACGCTAGGAAGTAGAATCTGTAGAGAAACAGAATTGAGTTGTTTACTTTCTCCCCTTGTAGAAGGTCGGTTCTTGTTGCCGTCGAAACTCTCTCCGCCTTCCGAGCCACTCAGTACTGCCAGATGTTCCCCGTTTCAGATTCTTTTTTTCTATTCTCAACTCCCAGCGTTCTCTAATTTCAATATTATCACAATTTCAGAGATTTTCTCAAATCACTACAACAGTCTCAGCTGATAGCGCAACCATGAGCGATCCTCAGGCTGAGCAGGATGAGCGTGATCGTGCATTTTCGTTTATGAGCAGCGACTCGGGAGTGGACACGACACCTCATGGACGTCGTATCGAGAAGCCGCTCAAGTCTGTATCTACGTACGATAAATACCCACCGTCTGGAATTGTCTCCGAGTCGACCAAATCGATGAGCTTCTCGTCGCCAGGTACCTGAAATTTAGGATAGGATGAGCAAAAGGATTTGATTGAGATAGATCCTAGTAAGAGTGGTTTGAAATTCCTAATACGCCAAGCTGATACGCTATAGAGTAAATCAAAAAAAAAATTTCTGAGACACGGTGAAAAACCTTAAGAAATATAGTTAGATGAATACTGTAGAGCTAAATAGCGTGAATGCTTTGATAGAACCACTGCAGTTTCGAATATATCGGTTCCTATGAGTTATATCATAAAACTGTCAATCAAGAATCCAATTTCACTGGAATAACTAGAAAAGGCAAATTCGAAAAGTTTAGAATTTCGAAAATTTCGAAAATTCCAAATTGTGTTCTGCACATCCCTTAAGTTGATGCGAATACAAAAACTAGACAATCTGTAAAAAAATCGCAAGTTTTTCTTCAAACTAAATTTAGAAATATACGATATCTACATTATCTAGTCTTCAACTTTCGGAAGCTACTTTCAATTTAAAAAAATTTTGAATAGCATATAGCCCTAAAATTTTTGAAATTTGTTTTATTTCGATATTTTCAAGCTCGCTGTTGTTCTTTCCAAAATAAACCATATAAAGGCTGTTCAAACAAAATAGTAACTAGTCTCCAATGTTTTTATCCCTTCAAAAATTTTGATTTCATTCGTTTCTAGATTCAAACTTCAATCCTCTCTAATCCATCTAGTTAACATACGCCACAACGATAACATTAGCTTTGTGATTTAAAATAACATTGCAACAATCAAATCAGACGACACTCTAATGTCCTTCACTAATCGCTTTCAGAACGTCACTTTCGATTTCAATCTCTTTTTTCTTAGAACTGTAAACAACCACGGTATCATCAAAAAGAAACTGCTATAAGTAACCGCTCAAGTTTGCCATTTTCTTCCAAAACCAATTAGAACAATTATCTAACACCCCGATCTTTTCCACCTAGAACAACAACTACTTTCACTCATTCTACCAACATTTCATTGACTGTTCTAAAGTTCATCGAGTTCTTCGTCTGCATTTTAGAAGGTAAAGTGAAGTTTTAAAAGTAATACCTGAGGCTTAGCATTAGCTGGATCGCATGGAACCTCGTTGTTATGAACCGGTGCGCGATCAATCACATCGGCAAGGACATACTTGATAAGCCAGTTGTCACTTCCACGATCTAAACGTTTTGTTTGGTTTATGAACTCTTTTTTTCTTTCTCACCAGTGTTGCGAATAATATAATCCAGTGCGACGAGTTTCTCAAACAGGAACTGAAATTCTCTCTGAGTGATCGGCGGAGGTGCGGTCTCTGGCTGATTGACCCAGGTTCTCAGCCAATGTGCAGCATCTTGATATCCTTTGACAAACAATTGGAAGCTGCCAGTCTGTAAAAAGACATTAGATAAGTGTAATTACTCAGTGTGGGAATAATCTTGTTCCACAGGGCCCATAGTTCTCCCTAATGGACCACAATTAGCTATTCCACTTGTCTCTGTCCCCTCCTAAGATGGGTACATTGACCGAGTGCTTCCCGCATTCTCCCCCTTTTTCCATCATCAATGCACAATGAATTGGCTCCAGTTGTGAAATTCTATGAAATTCTACTGGCGGGCTCAGTATCTTCCAAATTTATCTTTTCGTGCATGACACTCGTTTTCGCGCAGATGGTGGTGGTCGCCTTGATGTCTTGGTTTCCTAAATCTATCTCGCCCTTCTCCTCCCCCATCAAATCCCCATCTCCATGCTTGTCAATCCATGAGGATTAGCATTTTCTCCTTTTTCTATCTATCCATGTGTTTTCATTTCCTCCGGAATAACTAAATATATAGAGTGTGTGCTCTTTCTCCTTTTATTGTTCCATGCTTCGTGTTTTTTCACGATGAAACAATAAGAACTTGTTTACACCAAAAACTCGAGTAGTTTAGTGTTTTTGTCTAGCGAGAAGATGTTTTCTTTATATAAAGGAACGCTAAAAAACAAGTTCTGACCTTCTCTACCAACAACACAAACAACGAAAATCCCGCGAAAAAATGGAAGCTAAATATTTTAAGATGAAAAAAAATGTGTTTATGAAAATAACACCATTTTCGCATGATAACTTCAAGAGACAAAAACAGAGGTTGCTCCAGGCACGGTGGAGAATTGAGCAAACAACAATTTCCTCTCTATACTGGAAACTAATAAAATTGGTTTTCTTATTTTGACCACTCTCCATCCCTTAAATAGAAAAATATATCCCTTTGACGAAAAAAAAGTGTTCCTTGTTTATCTCTCTGACCAGTCGGTACGTGTTGATGATTGCAGCAAAATGATCGGTTCATAAATCTTGTCTTAGTTTTTTTGCGTCTCTATTCTGTCTTCTGTGAACCATCGTTATCTTTTGTGTATGTGCCGAAAGTGTTCGGTTTAATCGTCTGCGGCAAGAACAAAAATGGCAAGTGTAATGAAAGAATCAGACACACGCAAACATTACAGTTTAAGAAATTTGATTAAAATGCGCGTGACTAATGTGGCAACAATTTTTCGAAAAAGAAAATTTCGAAAAAAAAAGTTTTCTCGAACGGTTCAATGACACCAACCTGACAAGCGGTAGATAAGGGCAACAGAAAGGGAATCAGAACCTCATTTTGTTTGTTTGTTCCGAAACATGATTCCCTTTCATCTAGTACTTATAAGGAATTCATATTTTTTAATATTTACCATTTTAAACCCTTCACTAACTTTCTCTGGTAATCCGATACGATGGAATCGGCGTCCAATATTTGGGTATCGTGACTGAATCCGTTCCTTGGTGCGAGCCTTGGCACGGTCGATACGATCGTAGTAGAATGTTGGCGCCGCCAATTCCACGACCCCAGTAGGTGGGACAATTCCCAACTTAAGTTTCTCATCCACCAACGACGCTCCGACTTCGGACAAGTATCCCTGAAAAAATACAAACATAGGTACTCGGTTATTCATTGGTTGTAAAGGACACACATAAACACACATTATTCGGGAAAAACCACCCGAAGCTGTCAATCCAGCATGTTTCCATCATTCTTCTCATTGTGAAACGTCCCCCTGCCGCCGCCAAAATACGCATTTTGCGCGAAATGGACTAGGATGACACATAATTATTTCAGTAGTAGTCCTAGTACGCTAAGCACTCATGCGGTCTCTAGGCAAAAAGGAGGGTTGGAATATTATTTCGTCTTTTTCTATATACCTCCCCTTGAAATCGTTGTGTTGTTCTTTCAAAGTTCATTGACCCGCAGAAAACCGGTAACAACGGCAACATAAATACATATATACATACGTATACATAGTGCCAAGAGGAGGATGAAACTCGTTACACTATTTCACCATTCGTTTTGTAAATCTCTAAAGTTTTCGATTTTTTGTCGCCCCTTCGTTCTTTGCCTCCACCAAACCCCCATTAAACACTAGGAGATAAATGTGCATCGTTACAAAATTTTTGAAACAGCGAGAAGCATCTTCTGCATTCTAATTCCATTTCCCCCATTCTCATTCTCGAGCGAGCTCAAAAAAAACCCTTCTTCATCAACAACATTTGGCTTTATTCTCCTTTTCACTTCATTTTTTCATTTTCCTCATCTGTTCTTCTCAACACCGATTGGCTGCCATTTGGGAATGAGATGAGGCAAAAAAAAGAAGAAGACGAGGAAGAAGTCATATTTTCTAGAAAGAATTGAAAATGAAATGTGCTGGACGACAAGAGAGAGAGCACCAGTGGTCAAAACCGGTCACACAATTGTAGCTCTTGCCACCACAAAGAGAATGGCAATTATATGAGGCGTTAGGAAATGGTTGGAAAGGCAAGGGTGGGGAATGTATTTAGCAATTCTATTAAAGTCATTGCTACTAACTACCTTCAGTCTTGACTCGTAGAACAACGGAGGCGTTGAATTCTTCTCGTTTGCTTTTTCTTTCACTGTGAATGTATGTAGGTGTTGAAAATTCAAGAAAAAATTACAAACAAATTTTTGTTTCTGAATGAGTCCAGATGTTTTTTGTACGATTTATGCGTTGTCATAAACAATTCAAAATCTAATTTTGCTTTTTACGACTTCCACAAGAAATTTTCAACCCCATCAACAAATATCGAAATCAGATGGTTTTTTGGTCTTTGCGTGTGTGCGCCTTGTCAATTTCTGGGACATGTCGGCTCTTCTTCTTTAGGACACAACGTGCCCATCAAACTTTCGCCCCGTCCTTTTTTGTCCCTTCTATCTTTTTTTTGCAACTATCCTCTCCCACCAAACAAACCAACAAACACCAACTAGCTCTTCTTTCTCCAGAAATCAATAGGTGCACACACACCCGAACTCTTTTTGCTCCTGTCAGCTAAAAAACGGCTAGAGGACAGAATTGAAGAGGTAGAAGAGAATAAAAAACACTTGCACACATACACGTGAATAACTTCGAAGAAGAAGCAAACGAGAAGAAGAACGGCATCCCGTTTACCAGAATTCTCCATCTTCCTGTGATTCTTTCTATCTACCTTCCCTTCTAAACTGAGAACTCGAATTCAAATCCAAATCCGGTAAGGTTTTGATCCATGGGTCCCCTTCTCCCTAGGAAATGACATATTCATATATCATGAGAACTACTTGGCAGCAGCTTATTTATGTAGAAACCGAAGGTCGTCGGTGCATTTTCTTTTCGTTCTCCATATATCAAGCAATTGGGTTCCCTTCGCTCCCCTTGTTTTTGGGGTGACATTCATAGTCCCTTGGGTCCAACCAATAATTCGTTTTTTTTTCTTGGGACGAAGACTAGCATTCCCTATTAAGAACTAAAAAATGGGTGGAGAGAGAGAGACAATGATAACAAAAGTGTTTTACAACCTTCCATCTTATCAACAAGAATAGCTTGTTGCGGAATGAGGAGGTTAGAATAACAGTTCGGCGCCTATCACCTTATTTTCTCCTTGTTTTTTTCTTGTGTGTTTCGAAAGTGTGAAGACAGAGCGGATTATGTGTGTGATATACACTTGTTATCAAGAAACTGCCTCGAACAAAAAAAGTAAAGTTTTTATTCTTGAGAAAACCTACAACTCTAGAACTAGTACTTTTTCCCAAGCCTCTTTTGCACATATACATATATTATATTCCGAAGTAGGTTTACCACCATTTTTCTCGCAACATTTCAAAGAGTCATCATTAGGGGCCTAGTTTCCAAGAAAAGAGCCCAGAGAGCAACCCTTTGCTCGTTCTTGGAGCGCGCGACTTCTCTTCTTCCTTCCCCGTTTGTTGTTGTCGTCGTCAACAACACAGAGCAAGGGCCGCGCCTCCCAGATCGATGGCTCACACCAACCACTCCAAAAGAAGGCGTGGCTCTGATGTCGTCGTCCGTGCTCCGAAAGCCCTCGTTGCTCTTTTTTTTCATCATCTCTTCTCTCATCGGCTCACACTATGTTTACTTGTTTACCTCGATGACCTAGTAAGGAGTGAAAAAAAGAGCAACTAGGAGGAGAGGAAAAAGAGCCACTGCGTGTGCGCGCGCCAAAGTCACAATTGTCCACCATCCCCAGTTTCCTTTTTTTTGAGCTTCAAAATTGGTGACTCTCTTGTGCTCTTTGTGTATGCCCATGTGTATTTCATATTATTGGTAAATAGCCAAAATCATAAAAATTGAAGAATGCCTTGTTTTCGTCAAAAACAAAAACAAATGAGACACATAATTTGAGGTGCTGATTGGGAGGAGAAATGTAGTATTATAACTATATAACTGTGTGGGAGGAGAAAAAATGACAAACGACATCTCATTTTCCTAACAAAACATTCTGGTACCCCCCTGGAGCAACATGGACACATGACCTGCTCTCCAGCATACCTATGCTCTTTTCGGTTGCCAAGCAATCCTCTTCCTCTCTCATTCCCATCCGCTCAGTTTGCTCTGCACGCGTTTCAGTTTTATTATTATGAATCTATGCGAATATACATGTATATTTGTGAAAAATGAATTACAAAAGAACCAACAACAGGCAAACAAACATGCCGACTTCCGACCTCCCCTGTCACTATCGAATGCTCAGTCTTCTTCGCGACTTTTTTGAAATTCGATCTACATCACAACAGCGCATCTTTTCTTTTTGCTCTTTCACTCTTTCTCTCTCTCTTTGGACCAAAACATGCAATCTCACTAGAGAAAAGATTTACACCGAGATTTGCTACTCTGATTTTGATTCTGATTCTGACTCTGATTTTAAATTCAAATTGGCCCGAATTGGGAAATAGTAAGTTCGGAGAAAAAGTGAAAATTTTTTGAGTGCCACCACCACCACTCAAAATACGTTGTTTTCTAAACATTGTCTCATCTCAAGGTTTTGCCATCCAGCATAGAACATATTTCAATGAGGTGGAATGAAAACAGACTAGTTTCGCGCTTTGGGCCTCCCCAATTGTTGCCATACTTCCACGGAAAATTGAGAAAAAGACGACCTCCGCCTAGTAAACAATTTCCAAAGCTGCTGCCAAGTATTCGCTCCTTATTTTCTACTTTCTAAAACCCTTCCACTACTCGCTCCCCCATTAATTGCCGGAGATAACTATTGCAGCATGCTGATGTGCTCCATTGGATGTTCTTCAGCTGTGGCGTAAATAGCAGCACTCCAGGTCGTCAGCTAGTTGTGAGCGAAGCATTACCGGAAAGTGCCCTACACGATCCACCATCTCAAGCGCTCAGAACTCTCTCACCGGTTTCACCGCCGACCGCTAATTCTAGTAGTTCAACTAGCAGATCTTGTTCACCAGTTGTACGTGCCGAAGCTATCGTTCCTGGCAAGTGGACGCACATTTCGGGAAAAGTCTCCGTTCGGCCTTTGACGCCTTCTGAAACCGAATCGGTTCTTGATCGGCAACGCCAGAAAGTTCAACGATCTTCTAGAAAAGGTTTCTGTGTGTGTGCTGTTTTTTCTAATTTCTTTGGTTTGCAGTTTGAATCAAAAATTTTCGAATCTTAGATTACTCGAATCGAAAATTGCACGCTAGTCTCTCTTTACAAATCCTTTTGCTCATCATTTCTTTTTCACCACTAGAAAATTAGACATCTCAAGTTTTCATTTCCTATCCTATTTTAGACAAGCTCAAAATGTCGAGCCACGACGATACTCGAAGCTCTGGAGGAGGTGATGGAACCATCCATATCCCGTCTAACGACTCAAAGGAGCCAACTCCGGAGAGCCCAGGCTCTCGTTCCAACTACGGAGAGTTCTACTGGTATGTGAAAGTTTGTCAAACGCTTCATGCATGCGCTTTCTCGGCTTGGTGCAAAATCTCTCACTCTCGAGATTTCGCACCAATGTCTTCTTTTTTAAGTATCTCTCTACCCCCAATTTACACGCCGCACATCTTTCCCCCCGTTGTCTGTCTCCAAAAATTTTGTTTTTTTCCCAAAAAACTAAAAAACCAAAACTCCCGAAAATCCCTCTGTCTCATAGAGAGCCTCGCTAGCTGGTTTAGAACATTTTTGGATTCACAAAAAATCTAATTTCTAATTTCTTAAGTCCAACAACGGACAGTTTGAAAACGTACTCGTACACTATTCATATGAAGAAAACGGAGGAGGAAACTTATGAGTATGACAGTGACATGTGGTAAGTTGAATCCGGAGGAAAATTGAAGGTTAGATTATTCTAGTTGAGGTTGAAATTAATAGTCCAAAAACCTCATAATACTGTCTTTATCTCTTTGCCTTATAACTCGCTTGGTGTTAAAACCAAACTCTAACATCACGCGTTGACAAAAAAGCTGCAAAAAATCAACTACAACATCCAACTCAATTAAATAAGTTGCCGTGTTGCATGCAATTAGCCACGTGTTTCCTTGTTAAGGGATGAGTACTCCAGGGATACATCTGGTGAGAACAACTATCACAACACATCTTCTTTCGATGATGATCTTCTTCTCGAGATCGATAGCTCTCGTGGAGCCGCCGTTGCTCGTCTTGACCGTACTCAGGTATTGAAATAGTTGGTTGGGACTATAATCCATAGAGTGAAAATTGCAGGACGACTTGAACAAATTCCGCCAACGTATTGACAACAACGTTGAGCAACAAAGAGAGTACAGCGAAATGATGGCTTCTCTCCAAAACAAGGTACCCATTATAGAACAATTTCAGATTCAAAAATGTTGATTTTCAGGTGCATGAGTACCGCAAACACATCGCTGAGCTTGAAGGAAGAATGGTGGGAGCTCGTAACCGTATGCTCGATGATCCAAGTTCCAACGTGATGATTTTTGACAACTACGACCCAGGAAACACCTACATGTAACGCTCAAATCAAGTTAAAGGTATATAAAATCAATTTTTCAGCACCAACCACAACGTGGAACTCTGGAGTCCAGCTCGCGGAAAGCGAGAGACCATTCTTGGTGGAGGTGGAGCCGGAGGGCTCACTACTGTCAACGTTCATACTGGCGCTGGACTCGGAGGATTCGGGTCAAGTGGAGTTGCTGGATACGGAAGAGGACAGGCTGGAGACCCAAATGCCAACTATGAGATGATCGCAAGATTGGATGAGGAGAGAAGACGTTCGGATGAGTACAGAATGCAATGGGAGAATGAGCGTCAGAAGTCGTTGGCTTTAGAGGATGAGAATGATCGCTTGAGACGCGAGTTTGAGCGTTATGCTAACGATAGCAAAGATAAGGAAAAGACTTTTGTCAATCGTGAGAGAGTAAGAATTTGAAAAAGATTTATAGGGACTAACCAGTGTTTTTCAGAATTTGGCCCAATATCTGAGTGATGAGCAACGCAAGATGTTGGACTTGTGGACTGAACTTCAACGCGTTCGCAAGCAATTTTCCGATTTGAAGGTCCAAACCGAGGAGGACCTCGACAAGCAGAAGACTGAGTTCACTCGTGCTCTTCGCAACGTCAGCAACATTTCTCGCAATGCTACTTTCACCGGAGGAGCTGGAGATTCACTTGGTCTCTTTGGATTGGATGATGGAAGTGATGTGAACAGAACCACCAACAACTACGAGAAGGTTCTGATTGAGACTGTCAAGAGAATGAATACTGGAAAGGCTGGAGGAGCATCGAGTGCTGAACTTCTTGAGGAATTGAGAAAGATTAGAGGAGGAGGCAGTTCGGAGGGAGATGCTGAATTGCACAAGGAATTGATGACCAAGTATGAGGAGTCGATTGAGAGAAATATCGAGTTGGAGTCTAAAGGAGATGATGCTCAAAGAAAGATTGCTGAGCTCGAGGCTGAGCTCCGTCGCAACCGCGAGAAACTCAATGAGCACCAGAGTGCACTCAAGAAGCTTCATGAAATGGCTCAGGACAGCGAGAAGAATGTTGATGGAACCGTTTCTATCAAGAGAACCAGATCTTTGTCTCCAGGAAAGACTCCACTTCCACCATCTGAGGCTCTTCGTGCCGTTCGTAACACCTTCCGCAACAAAGACAACGACATTCAACAATTGGAGAGAAAGCTAAAGATTGCTGAGAGTCAAGCCAAGGAGTTCTTGAACAAGTTCGAGAATGCTGATGAGGCTCGTCGTCGTCTCGACAAACAATTGGCTGACGCCAAACGAGAGATTAGCAATCTCCAGAAGAGTTTCGATGAAGCTGAGCGCACTTCTCGCCGCACTGAAGACAAGCTTAGAGCTTCTGAAGCTGAACGTGTTGCTGCTGAAAAAGCCAGAAAGTTCTTGGAGGAAGAGCTCGCCAAGTTGCAAGCTTCCTTCCAAAAGAGCACCACTGACGATGCTCGCAAGCTTCGTGATGAGATGGATGAGCACACCAATTCCATCCAGGAGGAGTTCAAGACTCGTATCGATGAACTCAATCGTCGTATTGAGAACCTTCTTCGCGAGAACAACCGGTTGAAGTCTGAAGTCAATCCATTGAAGGACAAGTATCGTGATCTCGAAAACGAGTACAACAGCACCCAACGTCGTATCGAGGAGCGTGAAACTCAACTTCGTTATGCTGATGATATTCGCAAGAACATCCAGAAGGACTTGGATGATTTGCGTGAGAAGTACGATCGCGTCCACAGTGACAACGAGAAGATCCTTGGAGAGTTGGAGCACGCCCAGAAGGCTGCTCACCTCGCTGAGCAACAGCTGAAGGAAATCAAGATTCAACGTGATGACTACCAGAAGCAGAAGGACGAGCATGCTCGTCATCTGTTCGACATCCGTCACAAGTTGGAGACTGAAATCAAGGGACGTCAAGATTTGGAGAAGAATGGAGCCCGCAGCAATGATGAGTTGGATAAGCTTCGCCAAACCATCAGCGACTATGAAAGTCAAATAAATCTTCTCCGTCGCCACAACGACGAATTAGACACCACCATTAAGGGTCATCAAGGAAAACTCACTCAATTGGAGAATGAGTTGCATTCTCGTTCCGGAGAGATTGAGAAGTTGAACGATTTGAACCAACGTCTTCAGAAGGAGAAGCAAGAGGTTCTCAACCAAAAACTCAAGTTGGATGGAGATGTTCAAGCTCTCAAGGAGACCATCAGAAAATTGGAGAACGAGTTGGAGAAACTCAGAACCGAGAACAAGGAACTTGTTGGAAAGGAAGCTCGAGCCAGAGATGCTGCCAACCAACACTTGTCTCGTGCCAATCTTCTCAATAAAGAGTTGGATGATACCAAGCAAGACCTTAAGCACTCTTCTGAAGTCAACAAGCAATTGGAGCAAGACATTCGTGATTTGAAGGAACGTTTGGCCAATATGGGAAGAGGAGGACGTGTTTCTCGTGATAGTACCACCACTGGAACTGATGGAGGAGCATTCGGAGATCGTAGCAGCGTTGCTGACGCCAACAGAAGCCGTGGAGCTGCTGGAACTGACGTCTATATTCCAGCTGCTGAGGATATTGAAAGCCGTGGAGGTGGTGAAATTAACATTCCATCTTCTACTGGAGATGTCATTCATGGCCGTGATGGACGTGACGGAAGAGATGCCACTGGACAACGTGGAACTCACACAATCACCAACACCAAGGAAAGAATCGAGAGAATTGAGAAGAACATTCTCGATCGTTATCATGATGATGAGCTCGCTGAGCACAAGATTCGTGAGATCAATGATCGCTGGAAGAGAGAATTGGAGCGTCTTGAGAACGACAAAGATGACTTGGAGCGCAGAATCCGTGAGCTCGAAGATGAGCTCTCTCAGATTGGTCGTGGAAACGACAAAACTGAGAATGACATCACTGAGCTTAAGAGAAAGCACGCTGCTGAAATCGACAAGCTCAAGAGTGACATTAGTGCTCTTCACGACAAGCACCTCAGTGATTTGGATGATGAGAAGGAGCAGTATGGAAAGGCTGTTGAGAATTTGAAGTCGGTCGAAGATGATCTTCGTGACAAGCTCAATAACTTGGAGAAGCAGTTGGCTGACTCTCTTAACCGTGAAAACGAGCTTGAAAGAGAGAAGAGAGACTATGATGAGAAGATCAACAGTCTCTACACTCAGAACCAGAAGATCAAGGATGAGTGGGATGATTTCCGCAATGATGCTGATAAGGAAATCCAAAAATGGAAGACTGATGCATACACCGTCCGTTCTGAAGCCAAGGCTCTTGAAACCACCAACACTGCTTTGAAGGCACAACTGCAAGCTGCCCAAGACAGAATTGATCATTTGACTAAGACAGTCAATGATCACACTTCCAAAGTCCGCGACTGTAAGTTTTCTATTTTCATATTATATTATCATCACCTAAAAAATGTCTTTCAGTGACTTCTCAAGTTCGCCGCTTGGAGGACGAACTCTCCGATAGCAAGGGCAACCTTGTTCAGAAGGAGATGGACCTCGAGAGCGCTCAAAATCGTCTTCGTTCTTTGGAGGATCAGTACAGTACTCTCCAAAGTGATTCCAACAAATGGAGAGGAGACTTGGACGCTGCACTTCGTGAAAACGACGTCCTTAAGAGCAACAACACCAACATGGAAGCCGATTTGACCCGTCTTAAGAACCGTCTCAAGTCTGCTGAAGATGCATTGAAGGAGTTGAAGAGCAGCTTGAGTCATGCCAAGACTGAGAAAGAACGCCTCCAGAATGCCTTCCGCGAGAAGACTAAACAAGCTGATCACCTCAATCAATTGGCTTCTCAATTCGACACCAAGTTGACCAAACTTCGCAATGAGCTCCAAGACACCAATGACAAACTCATCACTTCTGATACTGAGAGAACCGCTCTTCGTAACGAACTTCAGAAGCTCAGCCAAGAGTTAAAGTTCGGAAATGAGCAGATTCAACGCAAATCCGATGAGTACCAGACAACCATTGATGATTTGGCTCATTCTCATCGTGTTTCTGAAGACAGCCGCCTCAATGCTCTTCAGGAACTTGGTATGCTATTTTTTAGTTCCTTAAATGTTTTCAAAATGATTATTTTCAGAGGCCAGAAAGTATGAGATCAATGATTTGACCTCCCGTCTTGACAGCACTGAACAACGCTTGGCTACTCTCCAACAAGACTACATCAAGGCCGACTCGGAGAGAGACATTCTCTCAGATGCGCTTCGTCGTTTCCAATCATCCGCCGACCGTGTCATCAACTTCCACACCTTCGTCGATGGAGGAGCCGGATATGTTGATGGAGGAGCCAGTGTCATCGGTGGAGGACCATCCGCTCAACGCTCGGGAGCCTACGATCCAGTCAGTGGAGGTGGTGCTGGAACCGGAATCAGTGGAGGACCAGGCGGATCTGATTTCGGTCGTGAAATCGAAATAGGTCGCGGTGACTCGGACTTGTCCGATGTTGCTTATCCTCGTTCGGTTCCGTTCCCACCATCTGCTGATTATAGCAGTGGACGTCCAGGCGCAACATCTGGTGAGATATACAAACAATTGAAGCTAATTTTAAAAACTGTTTTTCAGCTGGTGGACGTGTGATCAACAACATCGATGGAACCACTACTGTCAACATGAACGGAGGATTCGACATTGCTAATCTTGAAGGAACTCTCCAATCGTTGCTCAACAAGATTGAGAAGCTCGAAATGGAACGCAACGAGCTCCGTGACACTTTGGCTAGAATGAAGAAGAAGACTACCGAGACTCATACCACCATCAACCAGAAGGAGACTCGCTACAGAAACATTGAAGATAACCTCCAAGATGCTGAGGAAGGTACGAATCTGAACACTTAAATTTGAAAATTAATCATATTTTTCATAATTTTCAGAGAGACGTGCTCTTGAATCTCGTCTTGCCTCTGCCAAGACTCTGCTCCGCTCCCAAGAGGAAGCTCTCAAGCAGAGAGATGAGGAGCGTCGCCAGATGAAGTCCAAAATGGTTGCTGCTGAGCTTCAAGCTCGCGGAAAGGAAGCTCAACTCCGCCACTTGAATGTAAGTCGTCATGTCTAGAGGGAATATTCTGAACTTTGCTTTTAGGAGCAACTCAAAAATCTGAGAACCGATTTGGACAACGCTCACACTGACATTCGCTCTCTCCGTGACAAAGAGGAGCAATGGGATTCTAGCCGTTTCCAATTGGAGACCAAGATGCGTGAAAGTGACTCGGACTCCAACAAACTCCAACTTCAAATTGCTTCATTTGAAAGTGAACGACAGATGCTTACCGAAAAGATTAAGGAATTGGATGGAGCTCTTCGTTTGAGTGACTCCAAGGTTCAGGACATGAAGGATGATACAGACAAACTCCGTCGTGATCTTACCAAGGCCGAAAGTGTTGAAAACGAGCTACGCAAAACCATTGATATTCAAAGCAAAACTTCACATGAATACCAACTTCTCAAAGACCAACTGGTCAATACCCAAAATGAATTGAATGGTGCCAACACTCGTAAACAGCAGTTGGAGAACGAGCTTCTCAATGCTCGCAGCGAAGTCCGCGACTACAAACAACGTGTCCATGATGTGAACAACCGTGTTGCTGAGCTTCAGCGTCAACTCCAAGACGCCAACTCCGAGAAGAACCGTGTCGAGGACAGATTCCTTTCTGTCGAGAAGGTTGTCAACACGATGAGAACCACCGAAACCGATCTTCGCCAACAGCTTGAGACCGCCAAGAACGAGAAGCGTGTTGCTCTCAAGGAACTCGAAGACATCAAGAGACGTCTTTCTCAATTGGAGAACGAGAGACGCAACTCTTCTCAACTCGCCGATGGATGGAAAAAGGAGAAGGCCACTCTCATGAAGAAGATTGAACTTGTAAGCCTGAAGAATTGCAGAATTAGATATTATTGAAATCATTTTCAGCTCGAAAATGAGAAACGCCGCACTGACGCCGCCATCCGTGAGACAGCTCTCCAACGTGAGGCTATCGAGAAGTCATTGAACGCTATGGAGCGTGAGAATAAGGAGCTCTACAAGAATTGTGCACAACTCCAACAACAGATTGCTCAACTTGAGATGGAGAACGGTAACAGAATTCTGGAGCTTACCAACAAGCAGCGTGAGGAGCAAGAGAGACAACTCATCCGAATGCGTCAGGAGAAGGGACAGGTACTAGATTAGGTGTAGTGCATGTGTGATATTAAGGATTTACAGATTGAGAAGGTCATTGAAAACCGTGAGCGCACTCATCGCAATCGCATCAAGCAACTCGAAGACCAGATTGCTATTCTTCGTGATCAACTCGATGGTGAACGCCGTCGTAGACGGGAGTATGTTGATCGCTCCATGGTCAACGATATCGGACGTCTTGGATCCAATGTTCTTGGAATTCGCAATAGCTACGGAGACAACAACATTGATGCCATCATCAATGGAGGAAGCCGTTCCGTTGGGTGAGTGTGATTGCTTTTGGATAATGTGTTATTTGTTGTCTTGCATCAAATTCTAACATTTCTTGATGACTTTTTAAAACTAGAAAATACAATTTCAGATTCTATCCACGCTCGACATTTGCTTCGAACCCGTTGACTCCACCACTTGGAACATCCACACCAACTCACCGTCCACACATCACCGACTTCAGAAGCGCCGTTGATGCCGGAAGCAGCTATCGCCGTCCAATCTCGACAATTGAAGATTCCGGTATGGAAGTGACATTCAACACTTATCCACCACAAGAAGTTTCTTTCTCACATCAACAAAATACACCAGTTATTCGTGTGCATAGAAGTAAAAGCCGTGAGGTGATGCATCAGGAGGTGTTCGAAACTCGTGAGATGCATCACCGTGAGACCAGAGAAGAGGGTCAACAAGTTCATGTTCCATCGAGTGCAGAAAATCAATAGATCCTAGAAATTTTTTACTTCCCAAAAACGTCTACCCTTTGTGTGAACGTCCATTTTTGAATCCAATTCGCCTTCTCTTTTTTACTGACACTCGCGTGATTAACCGAAAACTTCTCGACTCTTTTTTTGCTAAAGAAACTTCTCAGAATCCATTAACACTTAGAACATAGAGACGGAGCATGATAAATAATTCATTTCTCGTAGCACGAGAAACTAGTGTGTACACTTTTTCCAGTCCCTAATGTTTTTTCCTGATACACCGATTTCGAAGTGTACAGATGTACAGTAATTCTTATTTGTTTTTTCATGTCCGTCTCTATTTTCCTACAAAATACACGATACGACCCTAATGTGCCGATATACCCTATGTTTCCTGAAACCAATCAAAACCCTTTTCTAGGATCGGTGTACGGCGGCTCGATTAGAGATCGCGACTCGGTCTACGGTGGCGGCGGCGGACGCGACTCGTCGTTCGGTCAACGTGCCGGAGACTCGATCTCTCGCACTGGCGTCGAACCACGTGATCCGTCCATCGTAGAGATTCCATCCAACGAGCCGATTATGACGTCGTCCACCCATTCTCAAGGAGGATCTCGCTATGACACTCTGGCACCTAACCGCGACGACTTGTAGACGCAAAAACTACCACCGCTTGACAATTCAAATAAACGCTTGATCGCCATCTAACCAAGAGCAACTTCACACATTTAACCCCCTTCGAATCGCTTTTCCCATTGCTTCCATTGCTTCATTTCCTTCTCGAATTCGTCTCCGTTTCCATTGTTCATTAAAGCACAATTCCCCCGATTTTTTCCTTCTTCACACGAACAAAAGTTCCAATAATTTCCCCTGTCTCTGTCTCTTCTTTTTTTTTCTCATTTCCACGTGACTCCACTTCTCTACTTTCTTTTCTATCGTTTGACTACTGCCCGATCCGTTTGACACTAAGTCAAACGCCCATTTTCTTTTCTTAAATTGTAAAATCGCCACACACACTAGTTAGCAACAACACACTCCATTGATGTAATAAAGTTTGTATTTACCCCGGCAAAAAAGTCCAAGCTGAAAATTCTAGAAGAGTCCAATTAGAGATTAGAGTCCAGGAGACAACAGACAAAACATGGAAAAAAAGCGAAATACTCACTTGGTTTGGTGGCAAACAACTACGACCGAAGCAGCACGGCAGGAATACGCGATGAATCCATTTCAACCATTTTGGATTCAACGATCCGTACGGCTCCTCGTTTTTCGGCTTGAAGACTGCGATGATTTCCTGAAAAAATGGATCAAGTTTCAGAAAGGGAGAAGTATCATGTTCTTCCTGGTTTTCTTAATGCGATCCCTTATTTGGTTGGAGTCGTCGCGGTGAGAAAATTTTGAGAAAGAATTTTGAGAAGCTTTGATGTTTTTTTCAATGAGTCATCACGTCTAGATATGAAATTATTGAAAATAGAAATACTAAAGCAAAACAACAACGTGTTTTGTGCCATGTCTAGTGAGTTTTGATCCGATGGATGGAAACACGTCATAAAACGAGTAACTAACAAATACGGAATAGTCATTGAACGTTTTTAGTTGAAAAAAAGGTCATTTAAAATGCAGACCGCACTCACATCTGCCATATTCTTGACAAAATAGCTTCCACTGGATCCCTGAGCAATTCTCTGTGGGTAGTGTCCGTTGTGAATCGCACGGCACGCCTCGTTGAACTTCAATGAAATGGTAGCACCAACAGTCGATCCGTATGCATCGCTTCCTGGAATAATGACCTGGTTTGGATGCTCTCTTGTTCTCGAGACTACAACAAACCTGTGTGCAAGAGGTCGTCGTCAGAAGTGTACGGGTCTTGATAGTCGCTGCGTCCTCCAAACTCCACAGTTGCGTCGTCAGTGTTGCTTCCGAATGGTCTGGAAAGACACAATTCGAAAAGATATTGAAATTTAAAAAACTTTTAAAAACTTACCTATGAAGTGGTGCCGTTTGTTCGGATCTGGTGGATCTCTCGTGTCTCGTCTTCTTGCCCCTTGATCCCAACAATCCAACATTCTCATCACAAGTCTCGACCTCTGATTCGGACGCTCCGGATGATGACATTCTGGCGGTGCGACGGTTTGGAGAAATGGCCGACGTATCTGGAAAAATAGCATAGTTATGGACCTAGAACGTTAGTGATAAGATTGTATGAAGTGTTACATTGTGGCCTAACGAAAGAATCTAACAGAAACATTAGAGACAAAAACTTGATATACGTTTTTTTTCTGTCATATAATGTGGGAGGTTTCTAAAAGCTGTTCATCTGAGGGTCACAGTTTAATCGACATCTTTATGCAGATGTTACACATTTTTTTGTCGAAATAGAAACGAAAATCGAAATTTCTTGAATTCGACATGAGATTTGAAAAGAGAGATAGGTATCTCTCTCAGTCGCTGGATCGTTTGCGGCGTGTTTTTTATTCCTTTCAGTTGAACTAATCTGTCATAAGGAATATATCGGGAGTGGTTTTTCATTTTGATATGATAAGATTTGGTGTTTCAATGGAGTAAGATGTTCAGAAAGTGAGGTCGCTTTTGTTTTTTGATGAAAAACGAACGGTTGTGAGAAATACAGGCTAAAAAAAGCTCACAAAAATCGTATTTTTAGTCCTTTCTATAGAAAGCTGCGTTTGTTTCTCAAAATTTATGTTTTTCAAGAACGTTTAACACGAATTTTGGAAAAATATCTCAAAATTGCGACTCTTCTGTCTAGGCGTTGTAGCATTTTGGTGAAGTTTGAGAAATTGCCAAGGGCACCGAAACCAGCAATCCTCTGCTCGCTAGCCACATATCGATTTTGCACACCGCCGACCGTTCCTCAGCAGATCAGTTGTTTTTGTGTTCGTTTTTCGGAAATCAAATAAATAATACTCACCGGCCTCGGTTTGTCCGTGGTTCATGACGTGAAGCTCAATCTTGCTGAAAAATAAACAAATGAGCATCAAAACACTCGTATTCAAAACGGAAAAAGAAAAAAAGAGCGATTATAATTCAATTTTCCCTATTAAGAATGCCATAAAAAGCCTAAAAACGTCTTATTTGGCCGGAAAAGTTGCTCAAATAAAAAAGAAAAAAACATTTAGAAAAAATAACTATCTTCAAAACCCTAAATCTCAAGGAAATGAATCGCAAATCGCTAAAAAATGACTGCGATTGCATTAAAAACACATATCGAGAGGGGAGTCCAACGGGGCGCGTTTGCATCACCCGGGTCACTTGGCGGGGAGACGGTTGTAGTGCGTGTGTGCGCGCGCTATTGGGTGGAGTGATGGTGTGTTTTCCTGTTGTTCTCACCTGGGACCATCTGTCATCAGACCAAATTAACAATGTCGAAAAATATGACAGCAGGGGCAATTTGAAAATGCTACGGGCCAACGCTAAAAGAAATCAAGGTTGGAATCTGGATTTGAATAAAAATGTATTGTCTATTGGGAGTTCGAAATTCATAAAAGAAAAGGATTCAAAGGAAATTTTTTGTTTCAGATATTTTTTGCAATGATGAATCACCCTCCCAAATCGTATGTGTGTTTGTATACTCTCGTTCTCTTTTCTCCGTACAGCAGCAACAGACCTCATTTGGTTATACAGTCACACTCCCAGGGTCTTCCATCTTCATTCTTCGTTTCATAATAGTTCGTCTTCTCGCAATAGTGTCGACGAAAGATCTGCCGCTCCCCTAGAAACTTCACTTCGAATAAATCCGGACCCCGTTTATCTGTCTAGGCACCGCCACATCCATCCAACCGATCGTACGCCATTCGTCCCAAGCATTACACTGTTGGAAGGAAGGGCAAATACACACACAGACTCTCACATACACTCTCGGGAGCCCGTCCAATCGCCCCACTCTCATTTGTAGTCTCTTCCTTCTCTTTTTTCCTGCCCCTACACAAACAGCACCTACCTCCGCATATCCACTAAGATCCTCTTTGCATTTTTACTACTGAATCGTTTTTTTCTTGCTTTTCTAAAAATAACATTTTTCAAGACGCCGTCAAATGTCGTCTGGAGATGCTCCGCTAGATGTCGTGGGTGTGGAGAAGATTGGGTCTAAACCAAAAAGTAAAGAGTTCTATCCTTTCGCCTATTCCTTATTAGACTCGACCAAAAACCATTACTGTTGGACTTGTTTAGGAGAAACTGTAGATTTGTGAGTTCTTTAAAAATGATTGCTTGATTATAGGTGATAATGTTCAGAACATGCGACAAGTGTAAAGTAGCGAAATTTTGTTCCAAGCAGTGTCAAACTTCGGGAGCCTTTGACCACAAGGTATCCGCGATCTTTGGCGTTTGAAACCCACATGATATTTTACAGTACGAATGTGGAGCTTTACACAAATGCAAAGATCTCAACACAGACGAACGGATGCTTCTCAGAATTATTGGCAGATATAAGGTTCCAAAATTCGCCCTCAACTTTTCATAACAAATTTTTCCTAATTTTCAGGACATTCTCGATGGAAACGATAAGAAAATTGATGGGTTCTATACCAATCGAGAGAGTGGCCGAAGTGTCATGCAAATTTGGGAGCATTGTGCTGATATGAAAAAGGACGAGAATGCAATGAATGTTTTTAAGAGTGAGTCTACTAGAGCGACGACGGAATGAAGAGAAAAAAATTCTTATCACAAAAGTTTTTCAGAAATTTATGACCGTGTGAAGCAATACGGGGACAAAACGCACTTGGTTGACGAAGACACCGCTTTCCAACTTCATTCCAGAAACTTTATCAATCGACACAGCATTTCGAATGTGGACTATTTGAGGGAAATTGGAAAGGGATTGTATTTGGACCTCTGTCGGTATGATCACTCGTGCAGACCCAATGCGGTATAACTAAAATTGTGGTGAAATGATAAAAATCAATGTTTTTTTCAGATCTACAGTTGCAATGGCACGGTAGCTAAACTTCGAGCTCTACATGACAATGTGGATTTGGAAAATGTGGAAACCACTCACTATACATATATTGAACTTCCTCCGTTAGTCTTGAAGCTGAAAATAGAAAAGAGAATAGGAAAAATTGCAGGTGTAAAATCCAGCGGCGTCACATGCTCAAAGAAACGTGGTACTTCGAATGTCACTGTGAGCGATGTGATGATCCGGCGGATAACTGGCTTACAGCTGTTATTTGTCCGGTTTGTATTGCGAAGGTTAGATTTTGAAAAAGCGAAAAAAATACCGAACCTTTTTAGACCGAATTCCGCAAAACGATCAAACTACATGGCCAAGAAGCGTATTTCAATTCAGAAACGTTGGAGATCGTCTGCGATAGATGTCATACCACACTGGATAGGGTTAGTATTACTCACCTCTGTATTAGAAAAGTTATTTTAAAATTGCAGGAGTACATTTTCATGGCTCTGGATGGGATGAGAACAATTCGAAGAACAATCGAAGGAGCTGAAGATGTCTCGGTAAGTTTTCGTTATTCCAATTTCCTAAACTTCGTTTCCTTTTAATTCGACGTTTCAGCAAGACCCAGTAGAGCTGCTGAAAATCTTCCAAGGAGCACTTTTGAGTTACGAGCGTATTCTTCCAATGTCAAATGCCTATTTTTGTCAACTGATTGCCGCTATGATTCCACTGATTGCTCGAGTTCAAATGACTAAAAGAGAACGATTGGTGGCTTCGCTGGATCTCCATTTCAAATGTGAACCATTCGTGAGATACGTCTACCGTTATGCTCATCCTTCGAAGGCGATGCACTTTTTGTGAGTTCCAACCCTTTTTTTTTCATTGAAAAATTACAACAAATGTACGCGCGTTTTCAGGCAAATGGGACAACTTCACTTGGAACTTCACAACGACAAAGACGCGGCTAGATATCTCATCGAAGCGCATCGCATCATGGATTATCTCTTTGGATCCGACCATTTCCTGTCAAAACAAACCAAAGGATTTATGGATCACGCACTCTCGTCACTCATGCAATTCCAGAGAAGTTTTGTCAATGTTCTCGAAAAAGCACCGGAAGCTAAGAAAGCGTTAGAAGAGAAATTGATGACGAAGGACGAGAAGAAAGCGTTGAAGGATGCGGAGAAGAATAAAAAAAAGAGGAATAATAAGAAGAATAAGAAAAATGCTTCGAATGGAGCACCAACCAAACAATCCGTCGATGATGATCTTGGAGACCTTCCGGAACTTATTGCTGATATGTAGAACCAGAATGCTAGCCGTGTTTTAATTCAGTTGACTTTCTTTAATTTATCCTATTTTTTCTGTCCCACTAAATTTTAAATTTTTACTTCATTGTTTGAATATAAAACTTCCATTTCAAATGTGAACCTTTGGAATGTTTTTTGTTCAATTTCAGAAACTGTCAAACATCTCCAGACAGTAAGAAATGACTGTACGTCTGGTCTATTGTGCATCGATCAAGTATCGCATAGGCTATTGTTTCATTGTATTGTTTTCCTTTCTTTGAAGCAAAATGATTCAGCTCCCATCAAAAATCAAAAAGAGTGTGGCAAGAAATGAGAGAAGAATAAGGTCTGAAGATTATATAAGCTGTTTTAGCTGGAGTTTAGTTCCAAAACATCTGAAAAGATTACCAACGCTTTGATAGAAGCGAACCGATACTTGTAAATTAATCTCAATTCTCTCGATTGTATGACGTATCAAATATTGGTGAACTATGAAAGTATAGATGACATTATGACAATGATTTTATCTGTAGTCATATTTTGAATATTTCTTAGAGGCACCAAAATAATTGAGCTCAGAATGATAGCTCAGGTTGACATTCTATTGAAGTATTCTCGGTATTTTTGTTCTATAAAAGTACCAAAACATCGGAAATGATCTTTATGAAAATATTCGGAACTGTAAACTTTGCATTGGTATGCGTCCAAAGGCTGAATTGTGAGTACCTTTCACAAATAAAGTTTTTTGTATCGTTAATTTTTTTCAGGACCAATGTCGAAGTCATATCAAAATGTTCATCACAACCTGGTGTCAGTCAACCTCAAAAAAAATGCCAGCTGGGCCAAAAAAACCAGGAACTTCACCCTCTTATCTTTGGATCCCACACTGAAAAGTGATATTATGTCTGGTGAGTCGTTGTCATGAAGCCCTATAAGTTCTCATCACGTATGTGTCGTATACGCTAGTCTAGAAAACGAAAGCACCCCCAAAAACGGAAATTAGCCTTCGAAACGAGGATTTTCCGTTAGCAACCGATTTTCATAAAAGTTTCGGCTATTCTTCTTTTTATTTTCTTTTTTAGTCTTTGCTTCTTTTTCCCCCGATTTTCCCTTCCATTGTTTTTTTTTTTCGAGAAATTGAATAGAATGAACTGGCCGGAAGGCGTGTCATTCGCCGTTCCGATTTGAACACAGAAAGAAAACGTTTCATTTTCAGAGAAACGGTTTGAGAAACTTCTTCTGAAAATCGAATGGGACACTACGTGATCATTGGCGGCGGTGGATACCTCGGAGCAAATGTCATCCGAGCTCTGCAACGGAATGGCTACCAGGAACGGATAATTGTCGTGGATCCTACTCCAATGGAGTTCCCAACTGTGCAATTCAACAGACAGCGTGTAGATGTCGTCGAGGTTTGCGAAGTGTTTTTACCTGGATAATTCAAATTTTCAGAAGTCATTTCTTGATGCTCACGTTTTACAAGAAGTTTTGACAGGAGCAGAAGCTGTGATTCATTTAGCTGCTGTCGGACATATGGGAATGGTTGCTGTAAGTTTTAGAACCAATTATCTAACAAATGAAACTTTTCAGTGTGACCGGAAGTTCGTGTTTGACTTTAATGTTGCTGGAACCAAAAAACTGGTGGAAGCATGCAAAATACACGGTGTTTCTCGTTTTCTCTATGCTTCAAGCGTTGCCGTGGCATTTGTCGGCGTACCACTTCTTAACGCTTCCGAAAACGACCCACTTCCAAATCCAAAACTGGTGAGTCAGTGAAGAACAAAAATAATTCTAACTCTGATTACAGTACCTCGATCACTATTCCGCATCAAAAGCTGAAGCTGAAAAATTTGTTCTATCCCAATCGACGCCAACTTTCAAAACTGTCGCCCTTCGTTTCCGCGGGATTTATGGGGCAGAGGATCCCAACGTAACGAGAAAAGTTGCGGTGAGCACTATTTGACTTTTAAAAATCTAATATTTTTATGTTTTGTAGGATCTTATCAGAAAGAGGCTATTCCTCGCAAGAGTCTCGATCCATGATAGAGAGTCTAACTCGATGGCTAGCAGTGCTGCGAACTGTGCGCAGGCATTCTCTCTGGCTGACAACATGTTGAAGAAAACAGATGGTATCCACGCACAGGTGATAACTATTGCGATTATTCCACGTTTAAATTATCAATATTTTAAAGTCGTATTATATTATGGACAAAGAAATCACTGGTCAATACGAGTTCTGGACTCCACTAGTCCATGCCCTAGGACGCACACCGCCTTCCATATTTCTGAAAAACTACAAAATTGCCAAAGCTGTAGTTTATGTTCAACAACTATTCTGCTATCACGTACTTGGATTCGCACCAATACTAACGATGTTTGAATTGGCCATTCTTGCCATGGATAATACTTATTCCATTGAAAAAGCTCGCCGTGAGCTGGGATATGAACCTGAGCCTAACTCGATGGCCGAGGTACCATTTTCAAAAAACGTATTTAAGCCATGATATCAGTTCAGGTAGCTGCACATTACCGAATGTTGGCGACAAGAGAGAAGTCGAAGTGGAATTGGATAATCTGGACTATATCAGTTGCCGTGTTTGCAATGATTATCATATCACTAATGTCTTTCTTTTGAAAATTGATTGAATCTTTTTTTGCTATAATCATTGAATTTGCTGCCTTTTTTGCTGTACAAAGCGTAAATCTAATAATTCTACAAATAAATTTAATTGAAATTAGATTAGATTTTTTTCGAGTTTTCACATTTTTTTTGAGCTGAAACATGAGTTTAGTAACATTTTATCAGTTATATTAAAGACAAATAAAATGTCTATCAAAGTCTGTTCACCTGGAAAACTGACTGTTCTTATCAAAACAAAAAGTTGTAAAAAAAGCAAAAAAACCTGGCCAAGAGGCGTGTTACCGTTTTAGATGAAGCATATCACTTGATGTCAATCATAGTTTTCTTCCCTAGATTTTTATTGCCGGGAATAATTGATTTTTTTATAATCATAAACGATGCAAGTACTTTTTTTAAAAGAAAATAATGTGTTTGATTAAGTGCCAGATATTGATAAACTATTATCAGCCACAAAAAATTCAAAACTGAAAATTTTCTTATAGAGATCAATCGGATTTTTATAGAAACAATTATATATGCGAAATGAGTTTGGTAAATTTGATTTTCTGTAAAATTTTAAATTCAGTCTGAATAGTCAAAGGTAATTTTTTCTCGCAAAAAGTTAAGGCGGAATCTACTAATCAGTACAAGTAGTGCATTGATTTTGCAGCATAAAATCAGAGGGTACGGAAGATAACCAGCGAGTTCTACCATCAGTTTCACCTGTATTGTCAGAATGCTCTTATCTCGGATCATTTTTAGTTTGATGGATCTAAAAGACTTTTTGTGACATAAATGATAAGAGTAGCAGTAAATGAGAAAAAACCATGTGCCACATTTGTTCTGTCAAAAAACATTGATTTTCATGAAACCAATCTTAATATCATTGACCGCTTTCGCAACCTTACCTTTTGACATTTTCTCTCTAAGTCACTGAAAAAAAAGACCACCACTTTTGTATAGATGAATTGCAACATTGTCTATCATGGTCATTCGAAAGATCACAGCACGAAGATAAGACTTTGCACTTGGTGACCGCATTTTCGCCGTACGAGGTTAGATGCGTTCCGAAAGCTAAGAAGACAAGACATTCTTTTCCCAAGTGCTGAGCGAATTTTTTGGTTTTCAATTTGCTACAACTCTTTTAATAGAAACTTATTTCGAATATGACTTCTAGAAATTTCAAATTATCTTCAGACAGATCTGATTAGTGCGACCTTGAAAAAACGTCTGTGTCGAAAGAATATTCTAAAGTCTGTACAACTGTATTCAATTTTTTTTTGGTTAGTGTTTTCAAATTTTATTCGGCTCTGGTCAAGTCTCAAGAATGGTTCCAAAATTTTTTTGCACGGTTTTCTATCAAAACTAAGGGCTATATGAAATTCGTTTTAACACACATTCTCTGAGATTTTCGAGCAACTCACTGTACAAAAAAAAATCAAACTGTCTGAAATGAGTTGGTATTGCATACAGTTAGTACACTTGAACTTCTAAGAATTTTAAGGATAATTTTGATTAGCTCCGCCCACTTTGGTAGGATCTGCAAAATCGGTCGACCAAAAAATAATTTTTTTTTCTTTTTTGAGATAGAAACGAAATCTTTTCTGGAGTATACATATTTCGTTATTTCAAGCATTTTTTATGTTGGGTCCAAAAAATAAGGGTCTCATCTTCCAATAGAAAACATACGATTTTTGAAAATTTTTTGAATTTTCCAATTTTTCATTATCATGGGTATGTTTTTCCACTGATTTTTTTGCAGATTCGAGTTTCTCATGGAATTTTGATTTAGAAACTTATGTCCTGACCAAAGAATTCCAGGACCGGAACAACGAATTTCGACAAAATGTTGATATTTTTGACTACTGAAAAATTTCAAAACTTTTTTTTGGATTCCAGTTTTTTTGAAGTTCTGATTTCTTTGTGAATTTAAACATAACTAATAAGAAAACGTTATTTAAAAGCAAGTCCGGTGCACATTTCACTCTATTTTGAGATTTATTAAAGAAAATCACCGAAAAATCAAAATCTGGGTTCCGATGGCTACAACTTTTTTCAGAGAAGAGTTAGAGTTTTGAAAAATTAAAGAAAAATGAATGAACATATGAGCAACTCAAAAAACGCAAAATGTTGTAGTTTTAGTGAAAACCAAAAATTTTTAAAGACATTTTATGAACTCAACCTCCCGAAAACTTGGAACAGTTTTTCAAGGTTCTCTAGCATGCGAAGATTTGTTTTCAGAAAAACATTAGAGATGTAAAATTATTCACAGAGACTGATTTTTACAAAAAATGTATGTCTTTTAAAGCTGAAAGCCCAAAAATGTGATTAAGCTAAAGTCAAAATAACACAAAATTATCGCTCAAATCATTTTTCCTAGTACAAGTTTTTTTCAAAATTTTGGCGGTTTATTCATTTTTTGTGCCGATAATTAGCTAAATAGTAGTATTATATCAAAATACTTGGGAACAGAGCACAAACTTTCGTTAGAAATTGGTCCAATATAGATGCGTGTATAGACTGATGTTTTGAACTGAAACAAACCGTAAATCAGTCAAAAATGATATTAAAAAGTACAATTGTATTGATTTCCAAAGAAATTTTGAGAGAAACTTGTACTAGGAAAAAATTATGTGAGCGATAATTTTGTGTTATTTTGAGTTTAGCTGAATCACATTTTTGGGCTTTCAGCTTTAAAAGACATACATTTTTTGTAAAAATCAGTCTCTGTGAATAATTTTACATCTCTAATGTTTTTCTGAAAACAAATCTTCGCATGCTAGAGAACCTTGAAAAACTGTTCCAAGTTTTCGGGAGGTTGAGTTCATAAAATGTCTTTAAAAATTTTTGGTTTTCACTAAAACTACAACATTTTGCGTTTTTTGAGTTGCTCTACTCTGAAAAAAGTTGTCGGACTTGCTTTTAAATAACGTTTATTTAATAGTTATGTTTAAATTCACAAAGAAATCAGAACTTCAAAAAAACTGGAATCCAAAAAAAAGTTTTGAAATTTTTCAGTAGTCAAAAAAATCAACATTTTGTCGAAATTCGTTGTTCCGGTCCTGGAATTCTTTGGTCAGGACATAAGTTTCTAAACCAAAATTTTATGAGAAACTCGATTCTGCAAAAAAATCAGTGGAAAAACATACCCATGATAATGAAAAATTGGAAAATTCACAAAATTTTCAAAAATCGTATGTTTTCTATTGGAAGATGAGACCCTTATTTTATGGTCCCAACATAAAAAATGCTTGAAATAACAAAATATGTATACTCCAAAAAAGATTTCGTTTCTATCTCAAAAAAGAAAAAAATTTATTTTTTGGTCGACCGATTTTGTAGATCCTAACAAAGTGGGCGGAGCCAATCAAAAGTATCCTTAAAATTCTTAGAAGTTCAAGTGTACTAACTGTATGCAATACCAACTCATTTCAGACAGTTTGATTTTTTTTTGTACATAAGACAATGGGTCGATGCTCGAAAACTACAGAGAATGTGTGTTAAATATTCGGCCCAATGTGATTAACATTTCAGGAGACTCAATTATGAATCAACGTGATCATTATGTGATTACCGGAGGAGCTGGCTTCCTTGGCAGCCAACTTATCGCTGCTCTGCAGAAAAACGGAGATATGACGCAGTGCGTTGTAATCGATCCCAGCCCACCTCGTCACTATGATAACATCCAATTTGACCGAGCATTTGTGACATACGTACAGGTGAAATTTCTAATAACGTCTCGTTTAAAAATACATTTATCGATTATAGGAGAAATTCCAAGAAGATCATGTCTTGGATTCTGTTCTGCCCAACGCCTCCACAGTATTTCATTTGTGCTCAATTGGACACACCGGAAAATATGGGGTGAGTTTTTATAAACGAGAAAGAAAATGCCAAAAATAAAATTCAGGCTCGAAGATATCAAGATGAAGTGTATAAAATAAACGTGAAAGGAACCGAGAAACTCATCAGCAAATGTCGAAAATACAAGGTTCCCAGGTTTATCTACTCGTCGTCTATTGCAGTGGTTTTTGTCGGGAAACCACTGTTCGACGTGACAGAAGAAATGCCTTATCCCGAAGATCATGAGGTAATTCTTTTGTACTTTTTTTCGTGATACATTTAAATTTTAGTTTCTGGATATTTATTCTAAAACAAAAGCAGAGGCGGAAAAATGCATAATCTCCCAGTCTTGTCCGGAGTTCAAGACCACTTGCTTGCGGTTCCGGGCCATTTATGGCCCTCAAGATTCCGTTGTTGCCGAAAAAGTCGTGGTATGAAATTTGTAGGTGACTACATTAACTACATTAAATTTGATTTTAGAATATGGTTGGTATGAACTTCTTCCGGATGAAAATATGTCGTGAATCAGAAGAGACTAGCTCAAATATGAGCAGTGGTAGGAACTGTGGCCTTGCTCTTCACCTTGCAAATCAAGCTCTAATGGACGAGAGAAAACCCCACGGAAAAGTGAGCAGTTCTGCGAAAATTCAAAATCGTTAAATTCATTACAGGCCTACTTCATTCATGATGGAGAGGAAATTCAACAATATGCTGTGTGGACTCCTCTTATAAAAGCGTTGGGGAAGCAACCTCCAACATTCCGATGCCCCTATTTCCTGGTTTCTCCCTTTATCGCACTGATCTCCTTTTTCTGTCATGAAATATTGAAGATCAGTCCCCCAATGACTCGATTCGAACTCGAAGTACTCGTCACTACGAACACGTATTCCATCGAAGCAGCGAAGCGAGATCTGGATTATCGGCCAACAGGAAATCATTTTCAAGAGGTAGCATTTCTTCTCTAGATTAAAAATGATGTAATTTTTTCAGGCGGTTGATTACTACCGGGTCGATTCCAAAGACAAAATCGAGGCACATCAGCCAACTGCGTATTTGGACTACGACGACTTAATTTTCATTTTGATATTACTTTTGTGGACAGTTTCCCTCTTGTGGAGCTCTCATTGACTTTGATTGAAATAAATTCTCAGAAACGGCCATTTATCAAAATATTAGAAAACATAAACTTTTAAAGAAAATATCGTGACTCTTTTAAAGATGGGCCATGAAGAAAATCCCTTTAAAAATTGTAACTTGTGAACTCCATTCTGAAGGCGTCACGCTGCTACCAACAGAGCTACGGAGCGGAGAGCTGGAACGTCCAAACGATAGGAGGTACCGTAAGAACTGCAATATCGCGCCATTGCTTTTTATATCTCGGAAGGGTATTTTGGGATGATGCTTGGTAACAAAACTGAAGGTTTTACTTGATTAACAGTTTAGCGAAATGAGCAAGTGGTGCCTAGTCTTTAGATTCCATTGTTTCTCAGAAAGCGACGCGCTGTGTGAGAACTAAACTAGAAAAAATAGCGGAAAATATCCTATCTTCCATCCTTTAACGTGTTCAACAAACGTTGATCCCCCAGAACAATACAATCTCTGTGATATCAACGAATCCATTCACCAGAGAGCAACTTCCAAATGGTCATCCTCTCTCACTTCCAATCGAAATCTCTACTTTCTCCTCGAATGACATCTCCTTTCTTGCACAGACATTAGTATCTCTCGAGTCTCTGCATCGGCACGTGATATTTTTGTACTGAGGGCGCTTCGAATTTGGCAGATGTTGACCCGTCCCCTGTGTTCTTCATTCGCACTCATTTCAACTTTGCCATTGTCCCGAATTGTCTCTCCAGCTCTTTGTCATCGAAAAATGCTTTACCGGAAAGGCTTGCTCCTTTATCTATTGATTTGTATCCTGGCCATCTTATTCCTCCAGCTACCGAGTAAGCCAGACATACAGTAATAAAAACAAAATGATTATTTTTCAGTTTTGGCGCGTTACATTGGCTTCCATACTTCCACATACATGGAGTGCAACGATCTTTGCTTTATCGCTGTAAGTTTCAAATAAATTCTTTCTGTTTCAATAAATTGTGTTTCAGAATGTTGTTGTTGTCTGGGCTCATATCGTTTTCGTTAGTGTCAATGCTGCGGGGATCGTTGGCTGGCACCAAATCATCACCAAGGACCGAAAACAAGGATCTCCCGTTTTCACCAGAATCTTGGCTATCAAACTGACTTCTGTCGTGGTTTGTTTCGTGCTCAACATCACTGTGGAATCAGGTAAATTTCAATATTTATTTTTTAAAAATTTTTTGCATTTTACAGAATTCCTCCTCAGTCCGTACAAGTTTTGGGTGGCCAGCGTGCTTTTGGGCCGTGTGCATTTTGGAGTCGAGATTTTTGCCACCTTGTCTTTCCTCGGAATCCTGTACTTTGCCCACCAGAAAGAGATGAGAAACGTGTATCGCCATAGAATCACTGTAGGAGCATCCGTCGATATGGGATCCATGTTGGAACATTTTGAGTTTCTCGCACCACCAAGAGGTCAAGAAATCGCCCGCATTGGTCCATTGAATCCAACTGAAAGAGAAAGCTTCGGAGACGGAATGGATGAGATTTTGGATTACCTGTACTATCTCCAAACGTCCACCGAGGAGCATCACAAGAGATATCCATTGATCACTTTCCGCCCACCATTGGAACTTCTTCCGTTCCCATTGCCTAAATAATCGGTTTTTCATTCTCCTGCATTAATTTAAAATCTGGTTCCATGACTTGTATCGTTCTCCCAATTTCCCTAAATCTCGAGTTTTTGCCATTCTGCCTTCTGGCAGTTTCATTTTTTTCAATTTTGCAATTGAACCAACTGCCAGTCTTCACATCGCACAAGTTTCCCTCCTTTGTTTTGTCTTCACTCCTTTTTTTGTATTTGTAACAGTTCTCCCCAAAAATCTAACTGTAAGTTTCAAACCAAATACAGAGGTTCTTCTCATAGATCACACTTCATTCTAAATGAAATCTCGGCGCCTCGAATACTCGGCAGATGTTCGTACAAATCCTACATAACCTTTAGACTTTTTTTTCGATCGAGATCCGGGCGCCTCTAAAAAAAGAAAAAGAACACCTGTTCCGTACAAGGCCTCTCTTCACCCGCCCACCTGGTACCCACAAGTGTTTCTATTTGCTCTTCATTCTTCTTCTTCGTGTAGTTTTCAATTTCTTTTTTCTTTAGTTCAACATGTTTACAGCTTCGAATCTTGTGAACGAGTTTCACAGTTCTCTAATGTGACAGATGTTGTTCGGTGCTGGTTGGTGATGATACCAACAGAGACTCAACAGACAAAAAAAGATTGGAAAGGGCATCGGCTCGGTCGATCGAAATTTGGGAATGAGAAAAGACTATAGGATAGATATACAGGGCAGAGAAAGAGGGGTCGAAATGAATTAGGCATTTTACCTGCTCGGGTTTTTATTGCTCTCCACATATTCGTCTCTTTGTGAATTTGCTATCTCGCCTAATGAGAACTTTCTGGCTATTGGCAGTTCTTGTCTCCTCTCTCTCTCGTTTTCGATAGTTTCGAAAATACCTGTCTAATCCCACTATCCCGGGATAGTTCATTTTTTAAAATTTGCCATATAAAGTTTAGATAATTAGAATTCGAATTTCCACCTAAAGGAAACTTTCGGCTCTTTCTGACTTTTATGTTCCCATGATAATCCAAAAGTCCCAGGAAAAATTGAGGTCCGATTGAGAAACGTATAGTTCCATGAGTGAATTTACGGTCCCATTATTAAATTCACAATCGTATGAAAAAATAACGGCCCCATGAAAAACCTAGGTCCCGCGGAGCATTTGGCAGTTCATTGGAAAAAAGTGGTCCCATTTTACGATCTCAAAACGCTTATTCTGCCGATTTTTTCATGCGACCATAAAGCAGGGATGTTCGGAACGAAATCCGGAATTCCGAAAATTCCGAATACTCCGACCGGAATAATTCCGAGAAAAAAATTCGGAATGACATACCGGTCGGAATATTTCCGAAAGATTTTTTCGGAATGAAATTCAGACCGGAATTTTTCCGAATCATTTTTTCGGAATCAAATTTTTTCGAGTACAGTATGCCAGGTAAAATTTACATGCGGGTCTCGAACAGAAGTAATTTTAATATTTTTTCGCTGTCGAAATCTTTCTGTCAAATTTCGAAAAATTCTTGCGTTTTTGTGATGGGAAACTGAAATTTCCTCTGTAAAATTCGAATGTTGCAGAATTCCGAAAATTTTAAAATCTGAATATTCCGAAATTCCGACATTCCGAATTTTCGAAAATTGGAAAATACCGAGATTCCGAAATTCTGAAAAATGCCATTTCGAACAACCCTGCCATAAAGTTTTCATGGGGACAGCTATTTGTTCATGGGATCTCTTAGATCAGAACTTAGGATCCAAACAATCTACAATGCTCCGCCTATGTGCTAGTTGTTAAATTTAAATTTCTGAGTCGAATTATTTTTTTGAAAAAGGACATCGATGATTTTTACAATTCGTCTTCAGTTCCCGGAACTACCCCTGATTTTCACGAATTGAGCAAATCCGTGTCAAATTTATATTGCTTCCTTTTTTTCTCCAAAAACCAACGCCTGGCACAAATTTTTCATCTGGGGCTTGTTAAGATTGTATTTTTTGTAACCTCGTTCTGAGCTTGTAAAGCTACAAAAAAGTATGATTACAATTTTGGACGTAATATCAGAATCGGAAAAGGATATTAGCGTTTTTTGGGTGTCGCTAGGGGCTTGTCTACCCTGGAGAGCGCCACCTATACATGTCCCCAGTTTCATTTCCTCTTCACACTTCTTCTCTGGTTCCAGTGCGCGTTGGTTTTAATTTTTAATTTAAAAAATGAATAAATTACAGAAATGTGGATAATTGGACGGTCCGGTAAGGCTCTCCTATGCTACTACAACTGTTTCTACTGCTTGCTAATGACAATTCACACATCTTATGAGCATAGGTGGACACTAGCCCTCATCCTCGCTAAATGTATTTTTCTTGACAAAGAATGGGATCATGAGTTGGTCATAAGAATGGTGAGTGATAAAATTTTCACAAGGAACTGTTAAGTTGAATTCCAGATCAAAGTGCTCACTCTCATCTTCCGCTACGCGTTTCTATCGGCGGCAATTCCAAAGGTTCTCGAAGATCTGGACAACTGGTACAAAAAGTAAGACTACATTTGAGACCAAAAACTTTAGTATAGTTTTTAAATTTCAGATTGACGCATCTTGATATTTTGGCTCTCTTCATTGCCTACTCCACCCAAAAAAGACGATTGGGCGATCTGGTTGAATTTTTCGGAAAGTTCCCGCGTTGGCAAGGTGAGTCCGAAAGACATTCTTTGATAAAATGCATAGATTGCATGAAAAAGTCTTAGAACAGCAGAATTCCGGGAAGTCACAACCTCAGAATCGCACAGTCTCGAAATCAAAAACTCAAAATCGTAGTTGAAAGTTTTAATTATATTCTCATGTTTCTGAAAGTGATATATCGAATTTTGAAAACGATTTTTTGGGATATTGAGGTTCAGAGGTTCTGAGAATGTAGCGACTGGCTCTAAATCTTGCAATGTCTGAGAAATGATATTCCGAAATTATATGTTTTTGGGACTTTGCAAATCAGTGAACTCGGATATGTTGGATCTTTTGATTTTCAAATTCAGAGGTTTTGGGTATTCAGGTTTTAGATTAGGAAGTCAGTTTTAGAAATAAGCAGCAGTGTGCGGAACGGAATCAGGAGTAAAAGTTCTAAAAGTTCCGGCCTGAATATGTTTTCCGAGCTTTTTTCCAGAATCCAAAAGTTTCCCTAAGAGAGGGATTACTTAAAATTTTTAGCGTTCTCGAAGTTTGTTTGCGAATTTTTCAATTTTGTTTTCGCCCTTCTGTGATGCCATCTTGAGAAAAGTTAAGAAATTCTGAAATTCCGAAATTGGAATAGTCCAGAATTCCAAAATCCTGAGGTTTTGAAACTCGGACAATATGACATCCAAGAAGTTCTCGAAAAGACCCTCATAAACACCTGTGAAAATTAGGGGATTTCGGGTTTTGAAAATTCGTTCAATATTTTAGATTCTGAACTACAAAAAATTTTAGATTTGTCGATTTGAATCATCCAGCATGATGAATGTTGTATTTTCAACAAATGTGATACCCAATCCAAATTGATCATTCAACACTATACAATGATATTCTTTAGTCTCTTAAGACTTTATGATTTCCTCAAAAAAACTGTTTGATTTCCAGCGAACTACGCATTCCGAGCAGCTACCGAAGGCAGTTTTGATATGCACATTGGCGCGTGCATCTGCGTTCTCTACTTTCTGATCGGTTGCTTCATTTTCCTCCGCTACTCCAACGACTACTTGAACCACAGATTGTCTTATCTCGGCTTCATTTTCCTCGGATGCAACTGGCACGACACATTCGTTTTCTATCAACTCTTCTACATTAATGAGCCGGAGACTGTCATGGAGATCGACAGAATTCGGACTGTTATGAGAAGACTCCGTGATCGTATCTAAGGCTGTTTTATTGTTTATCTCATCATTTTTGTATTCTCAAACTATTTTTTTCTTCTGTCGGTGCAAGGTGTTTCTTCACACATATTTTTTCCTCTACCACTTCAATCTTTTTTGTCCCCCAAATCTCAAAATATGTGTTCTGTTTCCTCTCTGAAAGTGCAATAAATGTTCTTTGGCTCGTTTTTCTTTTCCTTTTCTCTTATTTCCATTAAACGGGAAGTACCATTTTCAACTATTAAATGGTACGACGTCCCAAAAACAATTATCCATTTTTGCTTTTGAACCTCACCCACTCCACTTTTCCAACTTCTTCCAATCCATCAGCGTTTTAATTTGCTGTACACACCCCTATTCTCTTTTTCTCGTGTTCAAAGCTTTTTTTCTTCCGAAAGTGCCGCCGTTTCTGACTTTCACCATGACTCTGAAATCCCCCGAGCACGAGTGTTGAATAATTTGTTATATATTGTGATGTTGGCATGGAGAGGCCGAATGAGTTTGCCTTCCTCAGCTTAGAAATTCAGCCGCCGAAAAATGTCTGCATTCTGTTTTCCGACTAGATTGGAAACCATGTGTCACGAGAAGCATTCTCTCTAGATTTCATTTTAGCCCTATGAAATTCTCATCGGCTTCCAAATACATTTGTATTTGGTTTCTGGAGAACAGAATCCAAAAGCTAATATTCTATAGATTAAGTTTCAGACAATATATTTTATCATAGTTCCTACCAATTTTGCCGTCTGAAATTCGACATAGTTGGGTTACTGTAGATTTTCAAGGGAATTATTTTTCATATTGTTTTATTCTTTTTCTCCAAAAGAACTCAATCAAGAGTATAAAAGAGTAGAAATAAAAAACCTAATGTGTCATGGGTATCCAATTTCCTGTCATAGAGTCTGAAGGCGGAGATTCTTGTCCTCTAATGAAAATATTAGACTCCTTTCCTCAGAATATTTTATTCGTTTTTTTTTGAGCATGATAACAGTTTTCTTGTTCGTTTCTCCAACAAATTATGGAAAATAACTTTCAATTTATAAAGGTAATAAGGAGATTTTTCATCAGTCCACCAGATTTTTTGGGGTTTCGTGACGTTTTCAACATTTCGCTTTTTTGTTTATTTCTTCTTTTTCTTCATTTCCCAAAAAAAAAGCTTGATTACTTTTTCTCAATCCCAGCTTAAAGTCATTCCAACAAAATTGGTTTCAAGAGTTCTAGTTTATTTCGAGCACGGAACTCAAATGAATCTTGAAGACTCTTCCCGTTCTTGTACATAAGCGTGGGTTCCATTAGAAGGTATGCAATAAACTCCGAACCACTCTGGCGCCATGAATTATAGGTTCGGGATCTACACTTACCTACCTCTATTATTTTGGGTGACCCATTACCAACATATGCTCCGAAAGATAATTATTTTTCCGATGGCTCTTTCCTTCTGCTCAAGAGTCGTCGGGCCGGTTCAGAATTTTATGACTGTTTTGGTTTTTCTCGCATGCTTTGAATGTATATTATCAAGGTTTACAGCATTGGACAATCAGAATTGTTTGTATTTTTCCGTCTATATTACCGTATTCGCTCTAACAGATGCCTACCCTACACATGCACATTAATCTCAATTACCTCGATTCCTATGAATGATATAAAAATTTTTTGAACAAATGAAATATTGGTGATACTATGAGAAATAATTCAGTTGATAAGTTTTTGAGAAGTTTTAAAGGTATCGAGATAATTGAGTTCAATGTTCACGTAAAGGCTGGGTAGTTAAAATAATGGCAACTTCACAATCGTTCATGTCGCATTGGATTTCCACAAAAAGGGCAGTTACAAAATGAAGCTCGCATTTTGTTAGTACATTCTGGAATTTTCTGAAAAATTATTAAATTCTCGACTGCTTTTGTAATTCGATATACACTGCGAGACATAATTATAGGTCCACTTGGCGTTTCGTTATTTTTCCATAATCTCGAGAGACCTGATAAACGTTCCTGGTACTAATATTTGAGGGATTCATTTTTCATGTTACTGTACGTATCCTTTCCTGTCTGTCGTTTTTGATTCAAGAAAAAATTTTGATTTTGTCAAAAAATGAAAAGTGCAAAATGACATAATTATAGGTCCACTCTGGAAAAAACTTGTTTCTGGCCAATTTCATGGGGTAAAAAGTTAAAAAATAAGATTTACGCAAAAAACTTATCTACACTCATGAAACTTTTTTTAAAAAGTACTAGAAAAATTGTTGGAAAAAATGGTTTTTTGGTGTTTTTTGACCTATTTTCCTAATGTTCAAATTTCCGAGTCTAAATTTCGAAGGAGGCTTCCGTCATATTCTGAATTGATGTAATAATAAACATCGGTTGAAACAAGATCCTGACAATTTTATTGTAGGTTTAGTCATCCAAAAACACCGATTCTCCTCGTAAATCGTTACTTATTACCGTGCTTTTCGACAATCTTTATCTCGGTTCGCAGGTGAGCAATGGAAAAGTGTTCAACTACAAAAATGTGTAGCATGATCTCAGTAACATTGTATTAGTTAACTTCGTTTTTCTATCTCTTTCAGGTACTGTGATAACTGCAGTCAAAAAGAGCATGAATGACAGCCCGTTGAAAGAAAAAAAGTTCCTAAAAACTAAAACCTTTCCGTCCGGTATACAATGGTACAAAATGTACAAAGTTATGGAGGAAAAACGGATAAAAATAAGAATTGGGAAAAAAAAACATACAACAACATCCGCTTACTAAAATCCTATGTTAGCTTAGCTGTCATTCATGCTCTTTTTGACTACAGTTATCATGGTACCTGAAGGAGATAGAAAAACAAAGTCAATTGGTACAATGTTATTGAGATTATGCTACACATTTTTGTAGTTGAATACTTTTATATTGCTCATCTGCGAACCGAGATAAAGTTTGTCAATAATGACGGAAATAAGTACCGATTTACGAGGAAAATCGCTGTTTTTGGATGGAGAAACCTACAATAAAATTGTCAGGATCTTATTTCAACCGATGTACGAGACATTATTACAACAATTTAGAATAGGATGAAAGCTTCCTTCGAAATTTAGACTCGAAATTTTGAACAATAGGAAAATGGGTCAAAAAACACCAAAAATACCTTTTTTCCCAACAATTTTTCTAGTACTTTTTTTAAAAAGTTCCATGAATTCAGATTAGTTTTTTGCGTAGAACTCATTTTTTAACTTTTTATCCAATGAAATTGGCCAGAAACAAGTTTTTTCTAGAGTGGACCTATAATTATGTCCCTTCGCACTTTTCATTTTTTGACATTTTCAAAAAATTTTCTTGAATCAAAAACGACAGACAAGAAAGGATACGTACAGTAACATGAAAAATGAATCCCTCAAATACTTGTACCAGGAACGTTTATCAGGTCTCTCGAGATTATGGAGAAATAACGAAACGCCAAGTGGACCTATAATTATGTCTCGCAGTGTATACTATCCCAATACTGTACCTGCTACACAAAAATTCATTTCAAATTTCAAAAAATGACTGATAAGGTGATGGTGAACAAAAGTGATTAAAAAGTAACTCTCACTATCGTTTTCACTTTTTTCGTTCCACAAACTTTAGTTCAAATCTTTGATACTAATTTGATAGAAGCGTTTGGTTGCCTTTTGTCTGTTCAAATCGTTTCTTTTTTCTCTTTCTTCGGGTCACTCTCTTTTTATCTGTGTGACAGTTTTTATCACTTCATCCCTAAATGTGTCTCCATTGACAGTCCGGCCTACTCATATCAGATTTTCATTTTCCACAGTTTTTGTGTCCTGGTTTTTCATCTCCATTCAGGGATGTCTGTGTGTATGCAGTGAATATGATTCTTTTTTCTCTATGATAATTCCCGAAAATTTAGCATGATTCGGGGCTTTAATGACTGCAAACGAACATGTTCGTGGAAGAGTGTACAACACGCCGCACACCCGTAACAATATTAGATTCAGTTTCCTTTTGCCTCGTGGAAAATTATCAGCGTTTGAAACCAGTTTCCTCGAATGTCGCGAACATGTCGACTACTTGTATGTACCGCTTGGTTTCCCTTTTTTATTAAGTCAAAAGTACTTATTACAATTTTTCCTCAAAACATGCATCATGGCACAAATGTTTTTTGTCATAAAACTTGGTTGAATTGAAAATCCAGGCAGGCCATTCTATGAAATTTATGCTCTCCCCGACTTTCGTTCCGTTTTTTTTTTCAATTTTATGCCTATTCAATTTCCCTTGTGGTTTTTTTTTTCAAACGAAGCAATAAAACTACAAAAATATTATTTTCGTTTGTTCTTGGTCAAAACTAGCAAACCTATTCGATGTGTTTTTTTCCCTTTTTTGTGGGGAAGGATGAAGCTTCCGATTAATTAAAGGAAATCGATTTTCAATGAAATTTTGTCATATTTACACGGTGGTTGTCAAAAAAGAAAATTCTTATCAGCTATTGTCTTTTGCCACATTCTCAGTTTCGGAGCAGACCAAGTCAACACATGAACTTTTTATCAGTCCCTTTTCGCTTTCTATCTACCTCACATAGTTGATAGCATTGTTGACATTTTTCGTTATATATTCCTTTTTGAAAGCATTTTTGGTTTCAGTTAACTCAATACACTTGGTGAAACTTGCTCGAAATGCAAAGCCTTTCTTCAATGCTCGCTCCGGTAAGATGAACAGCGTCGCTGTGGATTTTCAAAACTTTTCAAATGATTTAGCTCAACGGAAATGATGCCAACAACAGCCAGCAAGGGGAAACTGCTAACTTGCAGACTCCACTGAGCATCTCGATTCCACTCAACGAGTATGAGGTTCCAGGACTTCAGGTAAAAAATTGTTGCAAAACTCGTATTTTTCTATTACTCCGTCTATTTTCTATTACTCCATTTCAGCATGCCGCTGAGGATCCATTGCTTGGAAACCAGGTCAATCCAATGTGGCCAATTACCGTAAAAGATTGAGAGCATTAGTTGAGTTTACTAAAACAATTTCGGTTTCAGTACCAACAACAACCACTTCTTCGTTCCAAGAGTCCGGAGATTGACGCGTTGGCTGCATTGAACGCTGAAGTTGGAAATCAGTATACGTATCAAATGTTTGACTCAGAAGGAGCAAGCAATAGCAGCTATCACTTTGGAATGGAATCTGATCCGTGAGTTTCTTTTTTCGAAACAAACAACTACATTTGACATGAATAGGAATGGTATCTAAGTAGTTTAATCTAGCAAACATCTGACGATCCACCTGGTTTGAAAGTTCGAGACTATTCGGTTTCGAGCAACTCAAAGTTTCGGAAACCAAGAAAAATCTAATGAGAGTGTCATCCAAACGTCCACATTGGGCTACTTGTTCTTGTTTCCTGTGAAAGATATCTAAAAGTACTCAACAAACCAAATTTTTCATCATAATGCCACAAATATCATATCTGTTTAATATTAAATGATGCCCTTAACAAGAAACAAGAGAAACTTATTCAAAATTGATTGAGGGAGACACTTTCAGAGGTTTCACGGTGCAGTGATTTTTATATCCGAAAATGGGCTTCAGGCTCTTGGACGGGTGTATTCCAGATCTCCAAAAACCAGATTTCCAAAATTTGTGAAATTTCGAAGCTCAAAGAATCGAAAAAATTCTCATATCACTAACTAGGTAAAGTTGTAAACTGGGGTTGGAGTTTCGGGTCGAGACCTATATCATTCGAAAGTTGAGAACACGTCCTTTCCGATTCTGTTTTCCGTTTTTGCTGAGGAGCTACCAGATTCGAGAAAAATAGGTTCTAAAATTAGACCACTGAGCCATCCAATGGAAAATTTCTATTGTTTCAATTGTATTTAAGTATTTAGTCTTCACGCAATCCAAAATTCCAATTTCAATTAAAGAAATCAGTAGAAAATCCAGAAAAATCCAAATTTGAAACCTAGATTTCTCGAACCTGGTAGCTCCTCAGCAAAAACCGAAAACAGATTCGGAAAGGACGTATTCTCAGCTTTCGAATGATATAGGTCTCGACCCGAAACTACAACCCCAGTTTACAACCTTCCCTGGTAAGAGTGATTCTCTTCATGATTAGAATTCAACATCAGCTATCACTTGAATTTTTAATTTCGAATTCGTTATTCTGATTATTCTGCTTGCGAAATAGATTTTTTAAAACAAAAGTATACAATCACGATATTAGATGGTACATTTTCTTCTAATGAGCCGTCATTTGTCTAGCATGAAAATCGTTTCCCTGGTGACCGTCAACCCTAACTATAAAAACCTAGTTATTCACTCTATTCATTTCCAGACGCACCGGCTACGACAAGATCATGTTCGCGGCTGTCGACCCGGCCCCATACCAAGATCACTATTACCAATGCGCGTATGGCCAATCGCAAAGCCAGCGAGTGGCAATCCGTCACAAGCTCGACGACAACGACCAGGACGGTGGTCCGGACACGAAACGTCATTGTGTCGAGGCGCCGAGATTGGGGAATGAGTACAGCGTCATCGTGCCAAACACTAGCGTTTTTGGAAACGGAGCCAATAAAGGATAATTATAGCATTTTCCAGTCACTGTTCTTTCTTCTGCTTCTCTCCTGTCATCTCTGTCATCTCTGCCATCCCCAATCGTAGCAAACCGATTATTTTCCTCCTGTCTAGATTTTTGTAATTCTTAACGTTTTTTAAAATCATTCTTTCTCTCCAATTTCCATGAATTCCACGAATGATCTTTTTTTCTATTTTTTTTCTGCCATCATAATCGTTTTTGAAATATCTGCATTAATGCAGTGTGGAAAAAATTGCCTCTATTTCTCTCCCTCTTCTCCATTCTCCATTCTCCATTTCAATTCAATGTTTGATGTTGGTACAGGCATGCTGTTCTGTTCCAAAAATTCACAATTGATTTTGATAAAAAATTCTTTTCCATCCTTTAAGCGACTTTTCTTGCTTCGAAATCTAAACCCTCTTCTCCGGTACTAGTAAGCAGATTGATTAGACAAAAGAAAGTCAAACCTATAATTTACATCAGAAAACGGAGACGGCACAGAGATACACACGCTCACGCAACCTAGCTTTGTGCCTTCTAAGAGACAGAGAATAGGACGCTTTGTGCCTCTTTTTCACCCATTTTTATATATGCACTTAGAGCACACGAAACCCCTTCCCTCAATAAAACGGATAACTGACTTCTGGTCCTGGAGGTTTCCAAACCTCATTTAGAGTGTATAATCTAGGCGAGAGGAAGCGCCGAATCTCCGTTTTTGCGTTTTTTTAGTGAGATTTTTTCCAATAACCTTCCACTGAAGAAAGATGATCCCCACCCCAAAAAAAAACTAATTTAGTGCTAGATTTATAATGAGAATTTTTACCACTTCTTCCCTCGCTCTCTATTGCCCTAACCACGACCTCTTGGTGCTCTCCAAAAAAAATGGAACCCTTCCCTCTCAATTTCCTCATTTCTCATTCAGAACCGCTCCACATCGGCCCGACCTTCTCTATTCCCGAGCACTTTACTTCTAAGCCTTCAACTTCTTCAAATATGTCGCAAGAGGTGAGAACGCAGATTTTTAAATTAGTTTACATGTTCTGTTTTCAGAACAAGTCAAACAACTTGAAACGAGGCTACCCAGAGGAAAAGGACGGAGGTTTGTTTGCATAGATTTTCGTGTTTTTTCTTTCTCATGAAGTCATTTTCTAGAACAAGGAGACAAGGAGACTCATGAGGTCATCACCGACGTTATCTCGATTCTTCGCAATCAGGAAAACTCTGGTTTTGCAGTTCCACTGCCAGTCGTAAAGGTATTCGGTCTAGATATACCATAAAACCATAAAAGTGCCATATAACTGCCAACTTTGACCGAATTTGTATTGGTTTACGTGACAAGTACAAAAAAATGTGTGGCCAACAAACAATTTATGATTATATGATAAACAATTTGTGTGTTGACCACTTTTGGATATCTTCTATATAACACGAAAAAACTTGGTTCGAGGGTGTTGATTATAGAATTGTTTATTCAAAGGTTTCACGAAATTCAAAAATTTTAAAAAATTCGACAAATTTGATTCCATTGAATTCTTTGAATTTCAGGGATCCGTTCCACCACCAAACACTCCATGTTCCAAGGACTAACCTGCTGTCAATCAACTTTTCTAAGGAAGAAAATGTGATGAATTGTCAAGTGTTTATATTTTCTCATTTCTCGTTTTTTTCTTACATTTTTCTATTTTTTTCTTTTCCCAAAAATTTGAATTAAATTGCTTTTTCCCCCTAATCATCTCATCGGTCCTATTCGACACAATTTGTCTGTACTTGAGCCCAACAAGCAGGAATAAATTATTAATTGAAATGAAAATTCTTAAATTTCATCTATTTTTTCAATTTTCCAGTCGAACAATTTCCTCCAAGTCTCATGTGTCTCCTCACCCAGCATCTTTTTGTTTGTTCTCGTTTTCCTTCTCTCCCGGCGGTTGGTAAATGTAGGAGAAAAGAGTTTTCTCAAGGTTAGTCATGGGCTAGGTGAAACAGTTGAATTACCCTACTCATTTTTCCACTCATTTCGTTTTGTTTCAAAAGTCATGGAGCGGCGAAAGCGAAAGTAGGTTGTTGTTTTTTCTGTGGTTTTGAAATTATTTATAAGATTCAAAATTTTGCAATGAAAAGAAGAATGAGGAATAGATGCAAATACCATTACATTATTCGTCATCACCCTTCTCTTGCTAGGCAGCGTGGTGTCTCATCACACTGACTGTATGTGCGGGGAGGTCCGTCTGGGGGGTCTAATTGGCACTGTGCGCATTGTGCACAAACGGTCTAGAGGTCAGGCCGAGTAATATCGATTTTCTGCTCTCTTGCTCATCACAATGTCTTTGATAGTTTCAATGTCTCCAATCACCAAAATCAGCATAGAAAAATTCCAAGAATTTTTCCATCCAAAATTTTTGTCAATCACTCATCACTCAAACCACTTATCACCAAATTTCTTTCTCACAGGCCAAGTCCGCAAAATGTCGTCAAGTCGAGTGCATGCAAAGAGAGCGGCGTCACACAAAGGTAACCTACCTAGTTTAATGAAAACGGCAGTCAATAATGACGAAATCTTTCGGTTTTCTGCACCCACCCCGCCACACCACACCCGTGCACACTCGATAACCCAGCCCCGTCGGATATTACGAAACATTTTTTTGTGTTCTTTTCAGTAAGACGACCCGAAAACGACAACTGCCTCCGGCGATGCCGGACGGAAATGGGCAAACTTATGTAAGATTTGTTAATGAAACGTTGAATAGTGGTACAATATTTCAAAACAATTTCAGACCTTTGCTCCGCCCAGGAATCGCCACAATTTAGCAAAGCTCAACCTTAGTGAAATACAACCGCCCGTACAAGATTCGTCAAATGACGATAACATGAATAGCTTGTAAGTTTTTTAAATTTTGAACGGAAAATATCCGGCGAAATTTTTTCAGAGATTATGTGAAACAATACCTCTCTAACACGCTGATCATACCACCAAATGGCGAAGTCCACGAGTTCGAAAGACATCACTTGGAAGAGATGGAACTATTGGGGAATGGGAGTTTTGGTGTCGTTCGAAAAATGCTTCATATACCAACAGGAGTAGAAATGGCAGTTAAAGTAAGAATTGTGCTAAAAGATGTTGTCGAAAACCTTTCTTTTTCAGAAAATCACGCTGCTAACCAACGGACCTGACGACGCCTTCAACAAATCCATGCAGAGGTTCAGATTAGAAGTAGAAGCAACAAAAGCAGCCAGTAACTGCGATGAAATTGTTAGATACTATGGAATCACGTTTCATGAGGTGTTTTTGCCGTGAAAAAAAGGCTAATGACTGGAATTCGCAAGTTTCAGGGAGTAGCATGGATGTGTATGGAGTTGATGGATCTATCGCTGGACAAGTTGTACATGATTGCTCATGATATTCAGAGTGAGGATGTGCCGGAACAGATTCTAGGAGCTGTTGCCGTAGCTGTAAGTTTTTTACTTCAAATTGATACTTTCAATGAATAATTTCGACATTTTCTTGTTTTTTTTTCAGACCATCCGCGCTCTGGATCATCTTAAAACTTCCCATCACATCATTCATCGAGGTATGCCTCTCTAATCTCTTGAAACTATTTCACAAAATTAATTTTCAGACATCAAACCATCGAATATTCTGTTGAACAGGTCTGGTGGTGTCAAGTTGTGTGATTTTGGAATCTGTGGCTACCTACAAAATTCTGTTGCTCAATCGATTGATGTCGGTTGTCGGCCGTATATGGCGGTAAGTTTTACTTGAAAATTTTGATCTACGACCTTTGGTCTGGCTTTCGAGATTTCGAAATGTGAGGTGGTGGCGGTGCCAAGGTGAAAGAAGCAAACAAGTTTGGAATTTCGTAATATCTAGTGAAGGGATATATTTCTCACTTGATGGATGATGAAAAGGACCAGTCACCACACTACACACAATGAAACAAATTAATTTTCAGCCGGAACGCCTTGCCCCCAACGCCGACGGGTACGACATAAAGTCTGAAGTGTGGAGTCTTGGCATCACCATGGTTGAAGTGGCGAACGGAAAATATCCATATGATGGCTTCATGGATGCCCCAATTCTGGACCAAGTTCGAATGGTAGTCTATGGTGATCCACCCATACTCAACCCCGAGCGTGATACATCCATGCAGATGAAAATGTTCATCGCTCAATGGTAAATTTTTAATTTAATATATTTTACATTTAGCTTTGTTTATTTCAGTACAATCAAAGATCGGCGTTTACGAGCAAGTTTCGAAGACCTGAAGAGGACTAGCGTGTTCAAGGATTACACTCATAGTATTGAACACAAAGAAATCGTCGGTGACTTCGTACTCAGAATGTATCAACACCGTCTAAAACTTCCCTTTGCACAATTTTGACCCCTATTCACTTTTATCTCATTTTTCTATTGTTCTGCTTTTCCACAGTACGGTCTTCTTCATATCATTTTTTTTCTTGATTCCTCTCCAGCTCGTGTTGCCTATATCAATCTTTCTTCTTCTGAAAACTCAAATACAAACTACGTCTCAACCTCATCCATGTAATACATTTCATTTTTTGTACCTCCTTAAATCTGGTTTTTATTTCCAATGTATAAGTGATAACTTTCAAGCATATTCTAGTCATCACCCTACACTCAAATTGTGATTTTCCTACTGCTCACCATCACCTCTTCTAGGCTTTTCTCTCTTTTTTCTTTCCCTCTCTCTCTCTCGTTCGTTATCAATCTGTACACACATTTTTTTGGCTCTATCGCCTGACTCATTTGTTTGTCTTTACAACCTATCATCATTATTAGAATCTTCGTTTCAGTGATAATGAAATATTTGATGATCACTAAAAGTTCCTCGTTGTTTTGAAACATTCGGTTATTATTGTTATGATAACACCCCAAACCATCACCGGAGGATCGGGAAGGAGGTCAAGATAGTCTCGCGCAAAATAGTTGAAGAATGGAGAAAATGAAAAGAAAAGAAGAAAGAGAAAAGAAGCAAAGTTCTCGAATCGTATCCGTGAAACATTCGTTTAGGTTAGAATGCGATTTTCGTTTTTCTTATGTCTGGCCAATTGGCTAGTTATTGCTAACGCATCATGTGAGTTTTTATTGTAATGTTTTGTGACAAGTTCATCATGAAATTAACGAGAAACTCTTTTGTCCGAACGTTTGAACGAAATCGACATGAGAGACACTGTACAATTGGAGTTTCTAGAAACCTAATGGTCCAAGAGGTAGACCGAGTCTGAATTATTTAAAAAACCGAATATGTTACGTTCTGATGATATCTCTTTTTGTTGAGAATAGCCGATTTTAAAGCCTCAAAATTATCAGTCCTACTGAAAAATAATTGAACTTTGTTTCTGCAGTTGTCAGTTGTTTTTACATATTCGTTCGAGTGAGACAAACCGCTTAAATTAAACTAAAAACATTTTAAAACTGACAGAATTTTGTTATCTCTCATGAACATTGAAATATTTAAGCTCTATTTGACCTTCCGTTGATTTTATATCGGAGTGTTTTATTTTGACGAACTTGTAAAAAACTGTGAACAAAAAATTAAAGGTCAGTTTTTGTTCGGTAAATCTGAAAATTGTCAAAGTCCTTTATGAAAATTCCAAAATTCAAAAAAAACTTTTTTCCAGGGCAATGTTTTAATGTTCATCCCAGTCACGCGATTTCCAATTCCGACTCTATTGCTGAATTATTTCATGTAACAGCGGGAGAGTGCCTGAACTATTGTATCTCACAAGCCGCACAAAAAGGGGTTAGCTTTTTATTCATTAAAATCCAATAAAAAATGAATTATAGGACGGCTGTGTTTCAGTAGTGTTTCACAGAAAGTTCAGTACTTGCCAACTTTATGGTCATGATGGAAGTCATAATGGTAATTATAAGGTTCTGAGAACAAGTCATTGAAAGTTTTTACAGGCGCCGAGGTAGTGTACCTTGAGGACCATGACTTCTATATCCGAAGCAGTTGGGATGGACAGTGCCAGGACAAAATCGCTCCTAGTAGAGGATACAAACAGGATATCGAGAAACTTCAAAGTCCACAAATCGCAACTTTGCCACAGTCTCCTCCAACAATTACGGATCTGCCAAAAGTTATCTATTGGAAAAATGAAAATAAAAAATAATACTTTATTTCAGTTTGAAAACTCCGACTTTCCTAAAGATCCGAATCCTCAATCCATCCGTGAAAATGTGCGTAAAGCTCCAACCCATTTTGAAAACGAAATCCTTCAAGAAATCGAAAGGCAACAGATGGAAGATGAATTTGAAATGGAATACATGACCACAACACAAGCACCAAAAAAGAAGACTCATCCCGATATTGTCACCACTTTCCGTAACCCAGCTCACGGCTACAGTAAGTTATGATTTGATTTAAAAAAAACAAAAAGAGTTGCCTGCTGCTGGAATCGAACCAGCGTCGCCACGGCCACAACGTGGAGTACTAACCACTATACTAAGCAGGCCGAAAGAGAGCGTGCCTCATTGCGTTTATCTACTCGGCACACAGAGGAGACAGCGAATGTAACATATTGCAGAGTGCCAGAGAGACGAGACGCTGTCCTACTTCTTGGTGTACGGCAGCCGGCTTTCAACGAAAATGTTACCACAGAGATTGAATGGCGTAGACCAGAGCAGTTGCTTGATGTATTGTAGCCAAAATATTGTAAGCTAGAAAATAATTTTTATTTGAAAATATATTCATATATTTCAGAACGCCATTGGTCAAAATATTCCATGCTATTCCTTGAATTATGAACCAACAAACGAAATTTGCGAAATGTATGGAAAACAAGAACGCAATGAAACCGATTCTGCAGTGTTGGCTATTGATGATGAGCACACTTTTGGAGACAAATTCTGTATTAAAAGTATGTGCTAAAACTATTTAAAAACTACTGAAATCATTGTTTTTTTTTCAGCGAAAAATCATTGTGATGCTGAAACGTTATATTCCGTTCACTTGTACAAAAAACTCACCAAAAACATTATTGGAAAAGTTCCAGGGTTAGATTCCAAAGTTCAGTGTTTGATGGAATGTATTGAGAATCGGGAGTGCAAGGTATAACTATTTCCAAATGAGTTATAATTTTCACAAAATAATTTTTTAGGCAGTGACGTACAAAAAAGGTATGTGCGTACTTCACTCGATTAGCCCCACAGAAGATGAAACTCTACTCCAAGATGGAAACGGAAAAACCATGGTGATTGTGAATGGATGCCACGTGTCGAATCGAGTTGAAGCCGAGAACGCCAAGAGTGGCGATGGTAAAATTCGAAAATTTTCGAAATTTCTAAAATAAATGAAAATTATAGAAAACAAAGAATCTGAGTCGGAATGGCAGGAATGGAGTTTGTGCCAATATGGTGTGAAGGGAAGAAAAATGAGAGTTCGTCAGAGAGAGTGTGATGATTGTGACGAAGATATGCAAGTGGAAGAATGCTAAATACTGTTTGATCTTATTCTGTACATTTTGTGTTCTGATAATAATAAATGAAGTGAAATTTTGATTGGTGAAGTTTGAAAAATGATATATTCAAGTTTGATGTACAGTCTAATCAAAAAGAATTCTGAGTCATAAATTATTGAATTATAAATTATGATGAAATGAACCGACTAACATTAAGTATCTGAATGTTTTACAGCCTTTTTTACAACTCTGACCCAAACTCGGAATTATAGTATCATCACTATCCTCAGTCATAAATCATTCCAAGCGCATTTCACGTCCAATATCAACGTCGCCTTTTCATTTTCTTCCTGATAATCCCAACATGGTCTGAATGTTTTCTTCCTGATCCCCGCACACACGGCTATTGTCTTCACATTCTCACTTCTTTCAATAAATCAGGCAGCGCGTCAAATACCCGTTCTCCTCCCGATCTCACCTCTTCCGATTCAATCATTGTTTCATCTTTCGAGAAGCGTTTATTGACCTCAATTGGCTACCTAGCCTGGCTTCTCCCTCCTTTTTTCTCTCGAGGAATATTCGTTAGGCATCAATCAATTATTGCAATGAAGCGTCGAATGTTACTATTGCTAGCACTATTTGCACTTGGGAGTTGTGAAGATTGTGAGTTTTTTTTGTTTCAAACGGTATTCATTATGTGTACGGTTTTAAGATCGCGGATGTTTCAAGCGAGTTTCCCGAAGATCCATTGGAAACTATGCTCCAATAGCTGAATATCGAAGAACAGCCCTTACAATGTGCACCCAACACTGTATAATGGCTGCTGGTAATGGAGCCGATGGAGTAAGTCAGCTGAGAATATTTGAAACGTTTTATTCTGAAATTTAGGGTTCTATCTGCAAGGCATTCACCTATGAAGTCGAGAAGCAACTATGCAAACTTTATGATAATGATGGACATAAGGTACGAGAATAATTAGACATTGAAAACTTCTACTTTTGTCATTTTTCAGATTCCTGCTGTGATCCATCCAATCATTGGTATCGACATTTTCTATAGAACATCTGACATGGGAGAGTGTGCGGGACCAATGAGTGGTCAGCACATGAATCCAAATTTTGTCAAATTGAATCACGGAAAGAATGATTTGAAGCACAGTTTTGATAAGAACAAGATATCTGATCTCCCAAGTCCAATGTAAGTTATAATTCTCCTCTGATTTTGCTTAATGGTATTTATAGATCCGACCAATTCATGCAAAAAACCAAAGCGATGGCTGCACCGATGTAAGTTTTTCATCTGCTGAAAAATTCCCAAGACTCATGTTCTATTTATAGTGTCCGAATGGAAAATATGGATGAAGTTCTGAGATCAATGTTGAGAGGAGATGATGCGCTAGTCCCGATGTCACAAAAGGATACGGAAGAGAGGAAGGAGTTTGAAAAGACCGGTATGTTATCATTTTCGATCCCCAAATTGGGAAAGATGAACCCAGTGATGATGTCAGTTCTATTTTGAACATGGGATTTCCCAAAAACTCCCCTTACTTCCTCAAATCTACTAACTAGCATCTAATCCAAAACACAAGAGTCATCTTTTTTTGGTCTACAGACAGCCCATTGAAATGCAAAACATCCAGTGGATATTACGTCGTCGTCGGAAACGAGATTGTCTTGCCGATAAGCGGCGGCGATGTGCGAGTGTATAATGAAGTGGAGCAGGGAGATTGTGCCAAGTATTGCAGTGAGAACAAAGTGAGAACAACATCATTTGTCTTTTTGCCTTCTGCAGCGGCTTGTTTTAGGGTCCCGACGGATCTGCCATCAGTTGCCGCTCGTTGAACTATTTCCCGGTGGAGAAAAAGTGCGAGTTGTATGGAATTCTTGCCGAGCCACATGGGTCTGGAAAATTGCTGGAGAATGAGAAAGTGATTTATGCAGAGAAGTTCTGTTTGCCAGGTTGGTAGAATTTCAGTAAAAGGACCTATTGAATTGATTGATGTTTTTGAAAGAAATCGCGCCTCGGTTTTCAGACATGAAAATAACTCAAAAGTAAAAAGGATATCCTTCTATAGAAGCCCACTTTATACGTACACTTTGTGCTCGATTATCTCGACTGATAGAATGTTGGTAATTCTACGAAAAAACATTAGACTAGTTGACAAGTTGTTTATACATTTCGAAGGAAACAAGATAATTGAGCTCAAAATGCACGTATGGGTGGCTTCTATCAGAGCATTTCAGAAACCTCATTCAATGTGATATACTGTATCGAATCTTAATGCGAACCATTTTTTTACAAAATACCAGCTGGAACCCCGCAAATTTTGAAAAAATATTCCCGGAGTATAGAAGAACTTTTGTTTCCGTTTTAAGTGGATCTAGAATCCACAGGACGTTGACAAGTTCTTCTCGAAAACAAAACCTTCCCCTCTACTAGACCATGAATAATAGAACTATCTGTTTTTCCAGAATCTCCATTCGTCTGCCAAGAAGACGAGATTTTCATTCTCCACGTGCAAAAAACGCTCTCGAAGCGTCGACGTGTTGCAACAAAATCTGCAACATCAATTACCGACTGCCTACGCGTTTGCCTTGAGCACGAAGAATGCAGGGTAATAAGACCTTATCGCTCAAACATCCGTCCACACATTCTATAATTTCAGAGCTCTGTTTACACGTCGTCTTCGAAGAAATGCGACCTTCATAATGTTGACGTCTCTTCTGGAGACTATGCACGAGATTCTGATCGTGAAACTGTGCTTATTGAGAATGGATGCAGAAGGAAAGGTGTGAATCCAAAAAGAAGGAACAGCCCGTCGCTTTCGGTGAGACACCAGACCAAAACGACGGAAATACAAATTCATCCATCTCTTCTTGTTTTTCAGACAATTCTTGACACTTCCTCGTCTGCCGAGCGGTCGTCATCATCCACTGGAGGTTGGTCTGGATGCGATTATAAAGTAAACGGAGAAACGGTTCGAGTGAGTTTTTTAAAGAGCACTTATCGTGAAGAGCCCTTCATCCAATGCTAATTCGTTTGGTTATTTTTTTTCTGTTTGCAGGTCCGAACCAATGACGACGGCGATATGGAGACCGAAGTTTGCTGATGGAATTATTGCGTTGCAAATTTAATAATTTTTCTCTAATAAATAATAAGATTTTCAACATTTTCTTCTGGTCAACATGCTACTTTATTCTATTTTGCAGCAGAAAAATTACATTTTTTGGTGAAACAGTTGTGTGATGTTTGGTTTTACAGAGGAAATCAGAGGAAAAATAGGAAAGTACTGTTTCCTTAAAACTGATGGTGATGAGATTCGCTAAATCGTTGACAGCTGGATTTTTTTTGCTGTCAAAACCGGTAGAAAAGTAGGTTCAAACTACAATCGGGAGGAGAAGAAAACTTGGGGAAAGAAGAAAAAGATAGGGTCATCGGGAAAAAGAGATGATGAAGATATTTGTACTTGAACAACTGTGTCACTTCATGGAAGATTGACCGGTGCGAATGTGTTGATTGGCAAGCGTTCTTGAGCCTTTTCCTGAAATAAAAGTGTGTATGGGACCGAAATATACATAGTTTTTTCCTCTATTTCCAAAAAAGCTAGGGGTTTAGTTGCTCTCCCATTTGATCGATGGTGTCGGGAGTGACTTACGAGAAGCTCATCTTTTTTTTTGGAGAAGAGTGCGCTATGCATGAAAATACTATTCAAAAGAAAAAGAAGCAAAAAGGTCACTGGTGCCTTTTTTGCAGTGAAGTGTTCTGTGCTGTGAATCCCATTGTGAATCTCAAAACATGCCGGAAGTCACGTTCAAAAAGAAAACTCGACTTTTTGCTCCATAGAAGTTTCAAAAAAAGTTTCAAAAAGAAGTTTCAAAAAAGTCAAACCCCGGAAATTGAATTTGTAAGTTACAAATTGTAACAAACTTTTCCCAAAAGCCGGAAGAAAACTGACCTTCTTGATGTAGACCATTGAGCGGAAGACGAAGTAGATGACGACACCGAGAATCAGAAGGCACAAAAGTACAGCCAAAGCGAGAAGCTCATTGCGAAGAGCGCTAGCCTCTGGAATATCATCAGGTTGTACGGTAGCATTAACAGCTTTTTCCAGGGTCTCCATAGTCGTCGTGGTTATGAAACTTTGACGAGTTGTCAGTGGGACCGCATGAGTTGTGGGAATACGAGAGGTGGGAGATGAGAGACCCATCAGACTCTTCTGCGTTATGCGGACCCGGGCCATTGACGTGATTAAAGATGGAAGGGGTAGGTGAAAGATGAAGGAAAAGAGGACTCTATCTTCTTTTGAGCCAGTTAAAATTGAATGAAGATCATTGAGAGAAGATAATAGAGGGGAAAAAGAGAAGATTGGTTGTTTTTCGTTTCACCGCCTGTTGGCCCGGAAACATATGACGCCCGGATTGGATGAGTTCTGACGTGGAAAAAGAAAAGGGCTCACCGTTAGCGTTCTTCACAAAGTTGAAGTTCATCATTTCTTCCTGGGCGTCCGGGTGATCAACCATGTCGAAGAGCTGCAATTCAAATTGTTGTTTGTGAGTTTGGTAAAGGTTGCGAGATTTCTAATATTTGGAATTTCCTTAAAACCTAACATTATGTACGATATTGTGCCAAAGATTATGAAAATGGATATCATGTGGTATGTGGGTTGTCACTTACTCTAAAGTATTCAAACATAGCAGAAATGCACAAATCAGGAGTAATACAACGGATGACAACCATTTTTTAGGAGTTTTCGGGAATGAAATGAAGATGGAGAGAATCATTATTAGGACCGAACAGTCTAGGGGTCACGGATTGACCGGATAAAATGAAAATCTATCCCTGTTAAGCCCTTCACAGCGTCACCAAGTGGATTTTCAGATTACTCTAACTAACTCACCACGGGTGACTGCATCATCTTGAAATGGATATTTACGTGTTAGGAAAGGGATAATAAATACTTATAAGTGACCGAAACACGATGTTTACTGCCTCTTCAATATATGGTGTTGCTCCGAACAAAAAGAAGTTGTTGCCTCGCGCGGGGAGGAGCTGAGCCAAGAGCAGAAGGAGGAGAAAAATATGGAGAAGACGGCGAAAGACTCGAGGAGGCGGGACACCGGTTCCGAGCAATTTCAGAGCAATTTTAATGTGAATTCCAAGAAATAAAATTGATGGAAGGAGACTCGGAAATGAGGAAATCCAATATCGGATTCCAAAACCATACATCACTTTGATATAAGTTTCCTCTGATTTTGGATTCTCTTATTGAAGATTTTTAGAAATTTTCTATGAGCTCATGGAACTACAAGTTGATATCAACACTATCATAATCCTTTTCAACATTCTATCCATATTTTTATCAAATTCCACTTTTCCAATGTCACGAAACGCTTGGTGAATCTATTAGTCTCTTTCTGTGCTTACTATAAATAAGTTATAAGTGTATAGCTAGGTCCCCACACATGACCTCATGAACCACGACCAGGATGAACCTCTACAACGAAGGGTGAAACTGGGGCGAAAAATGGAAAATAAAAGAGAAGATGAAACAAAAGAAATGGGGAAGAAACTGTGCAAATAAAAGAGGTGCTGAAACTGTGCCTCGTGAAAAAGGGCTGTAAATTTTTTTTAGGGAATGGTTTCGAATTTTTTACATGTGCGTCATATTTTTAATGGGAGGCAAATAAGAGGAAACAAAAGAAGGAATGGAAATGTGGACGTTGAGATATTATTGCTGATAGAATTTGTTGCACTAAAACATGGATATTTGGAATGAGCTATTCGGAAATTCAATAAATGTCAAAAAATCCGAGTTTCCAAATTCTGGAATTTCTGATTCTCAGAATTTTTCGATTTCATTCCGACAACGATCGGAATTTTCAGAATTCCGAAATTCGTTCCAAGAAATACGTTTAAAAACGTCCTGCCACAAAAAGCTTAAGCTAAACGTTTTAGCTAGTGAAAGAAAATCCAGAGAACAAAATATGAAAAGATTTTGAAAAATTCTGGAATCAAAATTCAGGTATCAAGTGTGTCAAGTGTCACGTCCCGCTCACTAGCTGGTTTATTAAAATTTCCGAATAAACATGTTTCGAATTCCCGCTTTCAGAAAAATTCCAACGATATCTCAAAATTCTTTTTGTAATTTCGTGTTGATTTCAAAAAATGAATGCTAATTTTAGTAACCGGTCAACCGCACTACCGTAATTTCAAAAACGACATTCCATTGAAATGAAATTCGACAAAATATGAAAACTTCGGAAACATATTTTTATGTTAAAACTTGCTCGACAAGAATCACCACGATTAGTTTAAAACGAGCCACCGGGTACATCTGTTTGAATTACTTCTTTTTTCTTTCTAATGTTTATTTTTTCAACTTTTTTTTCAAACTGAAAGTAAGTATTTGCGGAAAGCAGCAGAAACATGTTGAGCGGACAAACAAAAATGTTTCGAATGTTTCTTTTTGGTGTCAGAAACTCATATGTTGCCAATAAAAATACGTAGATCTTCACGCATGGCAAGTCTCTTCTTCCTTTTTCTTCTCGTTTTTTTTCTAGTGGTTTTCGGACTCTTGTTTCTTGCTCAATTCACTTTTTGCTCATTTTGTTTTCTCACAGAACCTCTACTCGTCTTTCTTTGGAGATTACCACCATCTTGTATTCTAACCGTGATGTTCGGTTTCAGAGCTCTGAGCTCTGGCGTTCAATTTTAGAAGACCGCTTCCGTTGCGTGAACAAAGACAAAATGCATTTCAAAGAATATTTTAGCGGGTGGCTAGAGGACAAGCAAGCAGCGAAACATAAATCATGAATCAAACAAACTTGGAAAAACTTTGTGAACTACTTCTCAACGACTAAACAGACCAAGCGCATTGTGAACTTTTTTGGGAAAAAATGTGAAGACGTTTTTTGTCTATCGAATTGAGTTTTAGGATGACCACGAAGAGGATAAAACAAAAACAGAATACTCGAAGCAAAAAAGAAGGAAGCAAAAATAGAGATGCAATCCGAAGAAAGCCAAAAGAGGAAATTTGACATCTATGTAGCTCCTATTTCTCCTAGGAAGAGAACAAAAATGGTAATCCTATTTGCAACGTTTAGCAAATCAACTTTTGATCTTGCCACTCATCAGAGGAGCTCATTTTCAAATTGAAAAAAAAAACGAAACGACTTCACGAGTAAAGATTAGTAGAAGAGCAAAAGTGGATTTGAAACTGAAACAAGATAGAAATGGATGAGATGAACCACCAATGTGGCTGGATCACATGTAATTAGATATGCTTGGCGCATGGAATTTCAAATGAACGATGGCACACGTCCCTTTTTGGTGTTTTACAAGAGTATATATGGCCTACATAACGGAGAAATGAGAGCAGATTGAGTTTCAGTAGCAGAGGGTTCTAGATAAAGTTTCAATGGAACGGAAGAAGACGGAGAAGACGTTTTCTTGCTTGAAGACTCTTTTTATATGGACGGAGCCGATGGGAAAATAACCACCCAAAAGAAAAAAAAACACATCATGAAACAAAAAAATAGAATGAAAGAATGGACAGCAGCTACTCTTATTCCAGACAAAAAAGAAGAAAAGACAGAATAAATCGTGTCTCACAAAGAGAAAATGGGAGAAAAATAGAGTTGACTCAGCTCAGACATATCCTCTTTTCTAGCCATAAATATTTTTCTTCTTAGAATAGTCGCCATTGTGGTTCTTGGTCAGAACGTGTCAAAAACGTGCGATTAGCCTTCTCTCGGACATCCAAAGAAATAATTAAGTAAAATGAATTGTTAGAATTTTCGAGAAGCTGTGATTTTTGATAACTAACAAACCGAATTCGAAATATGGACCAGAAAAAGACGTTGAATAACAGCAAAAATGTTGCGTAACTCAGTATTTGAACTACACATTAACAAAGAATGGTCAGTTGCTAAAAAATATGGCACCATTTAAAATCAGCTGTTTCATTTCACATTAGATTGCTAGCCTCTTGATCATTTCCAGTTCATTAATTTCGATTTTGCCAAACTTGACACTTTTTCTTGAGTGGAAAAAAATGGATAAGGTTTCTATTATGCCGAAACCATTTACCAAAAAAAATCGCATACCGTGAATGATATGATTGAACTGAACGATACTTCAAGTTTATTAAATTTGAGCTCAATTATCCAAAAAACTTTATGAAACATTAAAATCGAATGAACTGAGAAAATTTATGTTCCTTATGGGGATGAAGATGATTGAGCTCAACGAGCAAGTAGCTAGTGCCCGAAATTCTCAAAAAAATTTCTGTTATTCAAATTTTTAGGACGCAATTACAGGTTTTCTTGGACATTTTTAATACTAGAAAAACTAAGTTCCGGGTTTCCCACAATTGAAAAAGGTCTGAAGTTTAAAAACTTTTTTTTAAATATTTATTTTCAAGAAAACTCTGTTCTTTGTAAATTTCTTGTTTGGCAGATTTTTTTTTCATTTGATTCAAATTTATTTTTTGAAATGACATGAAACATCACTGAATGTGAGCCGGCCCGGACTAGGAAAACCCAAAAGAAGAGTTGAAAGTATGATATTTTTCTAATAAAATTGGTACTTTTTTAAAAGTCAGTTTAATTAACTTTTTTTTCCACTGTAATGTTTTTTTTAGTCCAAAAAAGAGATTTTGTCTAAAACCTCACCCGCATTTCCATCTTGGTAGAAAAATATAATAAGTAGAGCGAATGAACACGTTTTTTCTCAGCGAAACCGTTTTATGTATATTTTATGGTTGAGTGAATCCGCGAGGTGAACAAATCGGTCAAAAAAACTTTTTTAGAGAAAAAAATATGGAAGAAAATTGACATGTAACCTTGAGTATTCCACTTGGAAAAATTTGAATTGGTTTTAGAAAAGTGGTTGAGTTTTACGTTTTCAAAAAAAAAACAACTCACGCTGAACTCCATATCGACGAAGTGAGCTGGATCGAAGGCATTCATAAACCGTGTGATTGAAACACCGAAAAAAGTTTTCGAAGGGTGTGAAGTGTTTCAATTGTACCGAAAAACTTTTTGGATTGTAAAAACCGAATGGGCGGGGTGTGAAAATATTGTAGAAATAAACAAATAGACCTAGCAATAATGCATTTGTTGTGAAGTGAGTGACAGAGAGAGTGAGACACACCGATTTGTAAATTTGGGTGCGAATACAATAGATGGCGTCGTGCGCGAATATATAGAGACTGAATATATAGCGGTCTGGTTTTTATTATGGTGAGGTGGAAAAAACAAGAAAGAGGATATATGAAAACGTTGTCGAAAATCACTTCATCAAAACCTTGGCGTTCTGCTGGCTCATAAAGATTCTTCTCCAATGAATGCCATTCAATCTGCAAGACAGAAATTGTATATAAACAAAAAAGCTGTGAGATGTTCGAAACGACAGGGGATTATGCGAGCGAACCCTGTGCCGAAGTAGCTCATTTGCCAAGTAAATATATCAAAACAAAATGTGTTTGTCTTTTCATTTGTTGTTCCACTTCGTTGCCTCTTCTCTCCTCCTACTGACCCTCCTGGATTATAATTTCGGTGGCCGACTTGGGGCACTTGTTCTTAGCGGAGTAATGCGAGACGGCTCATTAGAGGATTTGCCGGGGCGAGACGAGACAAGTAGGAAACGAGAAAACGAAACACACAGAGGACAAATTGGCCAGGAAATGAAGTGAACGGAGAAGTAGAAGCTGAACGAAGAGGAAGACGTTTTGAAGGGTCTGTTTGTCACCGAATTTTGTGTTTTATGAACACTTTTTGGGAAAAATGAAAAATATATGTTGACAAAAAATGTTCCAACCGAGAGTAAAGTAACAAAAACTGGGTTTTCAAGATTGGGAAATTGTTGATAATTCATACTTCGGATGCGAACATCTGGGGCGATGGCGTTCAAGAAATACATGTTGAGCTATGAGTAGCATGAATATTCAAAACGGTTCGAAGTCGAGAAGGTTAGATTTCTTTCAGTGGCAAATAGTCAACTTCGATATCTTCATTTCAAAATATTTCATGTCTGAAATTAAATAAGATCTCCAATTTGAGACTTTTTCGAATCGCAAACCACGTTTTCTCGGGTTTCCCAAAAAAATTTTCGCGATTTTTTCAGGGGTTTTTTACCTATTTGTGTGTTTTCATCAACATTTCAATTTTTTCTGAATCTTTGTAGTCTTTTTCTCGATCTCTGTTCATAATTTTTTAGATTCTTACTGATTTCAAATCATTTCCGCCGTTTCTGCTAATAGGGCGAAATCAACCGATTTACCGATTTTTTTCCGATTTATCCAGATTCTCACAAAAATAAAAAAAGTTGAGAAAAAACTTCCTTTCAAAAATTCTAACCAATTATGTTCAGTTTTGTAATTGAAAACTTTTTCAATACCCCCAAGTTGACTGTTTTCCATTGAAAAAGTCAAATTTTCAAAACTTATCTGGTGCTACACCCTAATTATCATGCTCAGGTAATCTTGATGTTGTGAGCTGGAAAATTAACGAAATTCTATCTGCAAGTCTTTTTTGTTCGTACGAGTTCGTACGCATTGAATAAAAAACTCACATTAAGAAATGAGATGGAGAAAAATCGATTCCGAAACTCTCAGGAAAGAAGACGTTCTCTTTTTTTTTTGTACCACAAAAAATCAATGAAGTTGTTATTTATTTATTCAATCAACCAAAACTCAATAAAGTGTTATCCGATCAATTATATCATCTTGGGTACAATCTCGAAATTATGAATCATGGGGAGAAAAGATAAATGAGAAACATACATTTTTTAAGAGCTTATTAAAAAATAATTCCCGCGATTTTACAACTGCATATCGAACGGAAATTACAGTATACCTATAACAGACAAAGCGAATGAGAGAGGAGAGAGGGGAAAATGACAGGGAAGATGAATAGTGTAAAACGGTTTCTACACGGAAAATGAGTAAGAATTTTATTATATTTTGTTGCTTTTATTTTATAACTGAAACATGTTTGATGGTTTTGAAACTTAAAAAATTGTAATTGAAAATGTGATGAGAGTGGGGTGAGGGAGAAAGAGAGGAAGAGAAAAGGAAACGAGACCGTAGTAGACAAAAACGAGGAACAACACCTAATGATGATTTGTTAATTGCATAATACCGCTCATTCGTCATCTTCCTTCTTCTCTTCTGGGCTTTCGTCGACTTCGGCGGACTGTTTCTGATCCTCAAGAAGAGGAGCAATAGTGGTCAGCTCTTTCTCATCAACCGCCGACGCATTCTCTCTTTCCGCATTTCTGAACCACACGGAATAATTATTTGATTACTTTTATCCGCACAAACCTTTTGTTGTACCAGTAAACTGCTCCTCCAACTCCGGCCGAGAAGCAGAATCCAAGAATGGCAAGTGGGATGAAGTTGAAGCTGCTCTCTGTCTTCTTGAGCTTCTGGAAAGAAACAGTTTGTAACGCAAATTCAATCTCTAGAGTTTACCTTGCTCTTGACAGCCATTGTGGTAGCTCTGGAAAGCTCGGCTGGTGCTTCAGTGACGGCATGTTTGCTCTCGGAGAAGAAGGCCTCGTCGGCTCCGGCTCCCTCGTCGTCGTCATCCTCGTCCGAGTCTGGTGGTCCTGAGAACAAGGTCTTCTTAGTTCCTCCGACAGATTTCTCCGATGAAGCTTCAGATGACGATTCAGAAGTAGACTCAGTCTTGGAATCAGATTCAAATGTGGATTTGCTGTCGTCCTCTTCCTTGGAGTCATCATCCTCCTCACTTTCTTCTTTCTTCTTCTTATCCTTCTTGTCATCCTTCTTATCAGCCTTCTTATCAGCCTTCTTTGGCTTTTCGGTAGACTGCTCAGTAGATTCCTCAGAGGTTGGAGTGGATTCAGAAGACTGTGGCTCTTCGCTTGTTTCTGGAGATTCTTCGGTGGATGGTTCTGGGGTGGTTGTAACCTTCTCCTTTTTGTGAGCCTTCTTGGATTCTTTCTTCGTGGAGGCTTCGGTTGTGGTAACCTTTGGAGCTTTGGTAGCCTTGGCTGGCTTGGTGGTGGTGGCTTCTTCCTCCTCGCTATCTTCAGTGGTTTCTGATGTTTCCGAGCTAGCAGTGGTAGCCTCATTCGATGCTTCAGTTGATTTCTCCTCCTCAGTGGAAGCCTCGGTAGTCTCCTCCTTCGAAGCTTCCGTGGATTTTGGCTCCTCCTCAGCCGAGACTTCAGTTGATGACGTGGCAGATACATTTCCAGATTCTTCTTCCGTCGTCTTATTCTCTTCAGACGATGGGGTTTCAGTCTCGGCACTCTCCACAGGAGCGGCTGTTGTAGTGGGTTTCACAGCCTTTTTGGTGTCAGCCTTCTTTTTATCAGCCTTCTTTGTGGTTTCTGGTTTTTCCGTGGTAGTTGGTGCGGCTTTTGTAGTAGTTTTCTTTTTGTGTGACGGTTTCACAGTGGTGGTTTCTTCTGCGGATACGGTTTCTTCAGATGCTGGCTCCTCTGATTCTTCTGGAGCTGGTGTTGTTCTGAAATAAATTTCTTTTGATAAATCTAATGGTTTTAACCAACTTTTTCAAGTGGCGTCTGGCACGTGTCAGCAAACAGTTTTTGTTCTCTAAGCAACAACAGCCTCCCTGGAATTCAAAGTTTCAAATTTTTTCAAATGTGATCCGAAGAACTTACGAGAACCGTATCGGAACATTGTGGCATGCTGGAGCATTCTGACTTTGTCAGACATTTTTCAATCAATCCAATCTGAAATTTCCTGTTGTTTATCCTTTTCTACAGTATCCCATTCACGTCGTTATGCATATAATTTTTGGTTTCACTAACTCTTTTGGTACTCAGTGAACCGAGAAACTGACTGACAAATTGTTTCGAAAGAAACACCCAGAATAATTACATAGCGCTTCGGTCTCTCTCTCCCAACTAAACCCATTTGTTGTTCTCAATTATCTTGATTGAGGTCGGAAGTGGTAAGGTGTTTGTATATAATACAATAGAAAACGGAAAAGAGCAATTGATGGTTTCCCGCGGGTAAAATTTTCAGATTAAAGGGGTTACCCTGCCCGACTTACCTCCGTAACCCTTCTGAGTCCGCTTTGACAGTGAAATTTCTGAAAATAACATTGTTTGGTTGGTTAATTGTTATAGGTTTTGCAAGTGTAATGCACCAACTGATAAAGAGTGACGCGGAACGTGTAATCAGGTTGAAGTAGGTACTCTGATCGGACCGGAAACTTTCACTGCAATTAAAAAAAAAACTCACGGCAGTCGCGGCGGTCGTCAAGACTACAAGAATAACTAGAAGTCTCATTTTTTCGATCGCTTAATGGGATGGCGTTCGACAGAAAAAGATGGAAATGATCTCCAAGTGGAGGCAAGCTGAAATTCAAAAAAAGGTATTAAAACACACAGAGTTTTTCGAAAAGTCGTAAGAAGAGGGAACTGATAAAAAAAAGAAAAGTGAAAAAGTGCTTGTAGTAAACGAAATTGTTTCAAATTACATGACGTACTTAGGAATTATGGAGCAACTACGTTTGGAGACAGTAAGAACTGTTATTTTCAACAACCAAAACGATGAGAGCGAGGTGGGAGGAGTGGTTGTAAAGTGTGGGGTCCACCGGGTAGATATCCCAATCCCTTTGTGTTTTTTTTCAATGACGATGAGGTAAGTCGAGCCGATGGGGGTGGTGGGATCGAAATAAATTGAACAGAGAGGTGGGCAAGAAAAGAGGGTCCATGAACAAAAACAACATGCACCCGTCAAAAATATCAAAGGGACTCATAGATTTCAGGTGGGCGGATTGAGAACAGAGATTAGATGATTGTCAGGATCAATTGCGAAATTTGAAGGAACTTTGTCATTGTAGGTCTTTAAGACCCACGTTGATGTCTAAAGTATGTATTAGATTCTCTTGCATCAGATGGAAAAGTTTCAGATCAACTGGACAAAAATAGAGTTTAAATTTTAAACTCGACACCGTTTTAGAAAAATTCTCTTAAATGAGAACAACCACTTGTAGAAGTCAAGACTGTGACCAAAGCTGCAATAGGAACATCCAATTTAAATGAATTTACACGGATCAATATTATTCAAAGAAATCTCTCATTACTTTCGAATTTAAAATTGGTTATTTTCAGCTAAAGCTGGGAAAAAAACTGAAAATTGTAGCAGTACTGTACTTCTGCTTGTTTTATGAGATGATTTGTTGAAACAGGCTAGCTACAGTAATCCTCGACCAGCCCCTTGACCGTCCCGGAAATTGACCATCCCGGAATAATGTATCAAAACACTGCGGCTAAGTTTAAACAAAACGGAACTACCACCACCACATCAAAGTGAGTGGCACAATTTGATGCATTCTGCCACACACCATAAAACTGAACGGACCACCTCCTAGCCGCCACCAGGGCAAATGTAGCATCTGCCGGTGAGGATCGGAATATTCTAAACTTCTTCAGCAGTTGGTCCCAAAGATACGCATAAACAATGCGACACACCCCTGGGTGGCTCCGAGAAGAAGACAAACTGCCGACACGTTACCAATGATTGACAAGCGGAACCTCTTTTGTGTTAGGAATTCGGATTGGATTGAAATTAGAGAACTGATTGAAATGTGATGAGAACGGCTCTTCGAACAAGATGTTACAACCTTTTCTTTTTGTGTTATTGGCAAAACAAATGAGATCAACACGCCAGGACACGGACCCGTTCAAAACTGAAATATCAGGGATTTATAATGTTTCTGGAATTGCAGAATTAAAATTAGCGATATATCAAACTGTAGGGAAAGATGATCAAATGAAGAGTTTGGTTGAAGTTGACAAACACAACGTTTGGCTCATTGAACCAATGAGAAGCCAAGGAATGGTCGAGAGTGTGCTCGTGAGTAGTAGTGGGTTTGAAAAAAAACTAACAGGAAACCGCATGGAAATTAGGTGGTCGAGTAGTTTTCACGTGTAATGGACCACCACTCACTAAATGAAAAATCATACTAGAGAATTGCACCTAGAGATCACGATCGACATTACGAGGGCACTGAGAGGTCAAGAGTCTCAAATATCTGTGGTAATCTCGAAAAATGTTTCGTTTGGAATGAAGGGAGCAAAAAAAGAGAAAACATTAGACATTTAAGGAAGGGCGTGTTTTACCTGAATTTTGAATCGAGGGACCAATAAAGGGATCAAGTTACTCCTATACGTGTGTTGAAAAAAAGTGAAAATAAAGAATGACTTCATGAATATTCCAGGAACAAGTATGGTTAGAATTACCTACTCTTTTCCTATTTTCGCTCGGTAGATCAAATGCAAAAAGTGTAGATCAAAGGAGGCAAAGACAAACTTCCTAATAGGGAATTGTCCGGTTAATGTTTGCAGGGAAAGTCCACAAAAGTGCACACATCGGAAGACGTGAACCTTTTCCCGAAAATAGAGGTGGGCGGAGACAGAAATGAATGAATAAGAGGAAGTGACCCACATTAACCCCTCTTTTTCCCTCACCGTTCCCTTTCTACCGTCATCACGTATTTACTTGCAACACATATTAATACAGTACGCTTGTAAAGAAATTGGCCATTTTGGAAATGCGCGCCGGACGACGACATGAACACAAAATGACAGTTAGGGAACCTAGACCATTGTACTTGGAGGGGGACATTAACTTTTCCGCAAATAAGACGACGAGTTGAGACGAAATACTAAAACTAGAGAGTAAATCGAAATCGGTCTCTTTCTTTTCTTTCTCTCCCGATTAAAAGTGTTCGCGAAAATGAGCGAGTTAGTTGAGAGTGAAATCTGGTGGGTACACACTAACCTCTTGGAACTAGATCAACGAGGATTACTCATGGTTTTCAAGTTTTATAAACACTCCTGAAATGGGGTTTTGAGTTTTATTGAGGGAAACGACTCACCAGAATTTAGTCAGCATACCCTAAACGATATTACACATTCAGTTCCACGAAAACAAAAGAAAAATGAACAGTTATGATTCCCATTCTGAAGTAGAACCAGATGTCTAGAGGATAAGTGGCTGAGTTTGCTAACTATCAATTTGCGGATAGTGCAATACTACCGAACACACATACTCGAGACGAGGGGAAAAATATGGATGAGACAAAAAATCAAGGGGAATACCTAGCATAGAGTCAATTTTTTATTGCACTAAGCAAACATTGCTCAGAATTCTAAGAGGAGGGTTGTTGATCAGAAAATCTGAATGGTCCGGACGTAAGGTTGGTGATGCATGCAAGACTAGCAACCTATAATTAATCGTGAGAATTTGCATATTCTAAGGTAGTGGTCCCGTACAAACATTGAGGTAATGAAGGTAGTTGGACGATTTTCAAAATGTCCTCAAGCCTTTTTCACCCAGAGCAATCAAACCAAAAAAGTCAGTTTTTTGAAATGCACTTATTGTTTAGTGTTTACAAAATGTTTACAAAAGGCTTAACGCTTGCAATACGCTATACAACTGGTCAGAAAGAGACCCTATACATGGACTACATAAATTTCCTGGTGGTACATGGAAATCAACAAAGTAATTGAATAAATCCGTCTTTGGACATGATTCTGTTCCGGGAGAAGAGATTGAGACGAACAACCACTTGAACAAGGCTCTAAATCTCCTCCTCCCAATAGCCCAGGCGGCTCATTAATAAACTCTCGCACTGGGAGGCCCCTATCGAAACAATACATATTGAAGACAAGGGTTTCCCGGAACGGACCCCAGGCTGCATTAATTTGGTGGTGGCTATGCATATAGAGAGTTCTTTGCGAAACCCGAAAACCATTTACATTCTGATACGCGAGAGTTCATGAATATCCAAGTTGAAGGGTATAAATTGGATGTATCCGGATGCCTCCGTGCTAGAATAAATTAAAGGAAAACGATAGCTGATTTGAACTTTGGGATGTTGGATACCAGAGTGAGATGGTGGCGGATAAGAAATGGGAAGTAGCGAATTTTTGCGTGGGTCCTCTATTTGCTCAACCAAGTGCGTCAGATCATCGACAAATTGGATGAAGGAGTAAAAAATAAGAAAAGGGGAATTTAGGGGCACTTTTCACTGCGGTCAAGTGTTCTATTTTTTAATTTATTTGAAATGTTATTGCTTCGAGTTTCAAAAAATGAGTGCAATATCATATTTTCACATATGCTAAGTCCGCTATATTTAATTCAAAGTTTTTGATATTTGAGAAATTATCATAAGGATGGATTTTCTGAGTAGTAATAAAGTTTTATTATGGTACAAGCATCAAATCGAAAAAATGAGTTTTGAAAGAAAATTAATTTCTGGACTACGGTAGTTATCGGACATGCAACTAAACTTCTACTAAAGAATTCGATGTGATTGAGCTTAATGTGAAAATATAGGAATGTTTTAAACACAGCAATCCAAAAATCACAGATTGAAATCACAGGAGGAAAAATAAAAGAAGGAAATCGAAGCAGTAAACATGAATTGAAATGAAATTGTTCTAAACTATGAGAAAAAAAAGGTGAAAATATACCAAATCTACAGTATGCTCTCCCCCATATCATAGAATTCAAAAATAGAACGGTAAAAATAGAACTAGTCGACCAAGTCACAACCTATATAGTGTCATACTGTTACTTTTCTAAGCACTGGAAATGTGCTCTGAGTAGTTGGGGGTGCCATCTCGACCCACCGAGAACACAGCGCAAATTGTACTAAAACACTTGACAGCTTGGAATCGAAACGAGCAAAGGATGGAGCCAATGGGGGAGGGGTATCGTACTAAAGTGAGTAGAAAATACAGCACAGACATCTAAGGGGAATAGTTTTTTCTCTTCTTTTTTTTCGTCTCTGAAAACTTTCAAGTGGTCATCTCTTGAGTAAGTCAAACATAGTTCGCTTCAGTGGAAACATCTCAAGATCGCCCTCCATCACTACTAAACTCTTTACTTGTGAACAAGTTGCTTGAACTTATCGTTTTTTTTGGTTTCTCTCTTCCACTGCTCCTCAAAATGAGAGATATGATGCTCGATGCACTGTGCGTTCATCTCTGCAAGGTCGACGGATCACCGAATGAGTGGTCGGGAAGGCAGATTTGAAGAGTGGTTGGATGGAAAGAAACTCTAGGACTGTAGTACAAAAAACGACAATTTTGTTCGCAATGAGAGTGTGTTTCGTTTCGGAAGGATATTTTGGATAGATTGCAATGGATAGAGCGAAAATCAGAGGACAAATTTCGAGAATGTACTGTGGATAGAATAGAATGTGATGTTTATGGAAACTGACGCGATAATTTGCCAACCAAATTTCAAGAAAAAAAATCGTGAATTATTCATTTTTTGTTGGTTCGGTACTGTTTTCGTTTGAAACAGAAAATACATATTTGAAATTGATTGTTTGAACTAAAGATATGAAATAAGGTCTAAATCGGTTTTTTTCAAAAGAACCAGAAGATTGAAAAATGAAAATTTTCAAGATCCGGGAATTTCTGGATATCCTCAATTCTCGAGAACTGAAATTTCAGAATAATTCGAATTTTAAAATAAATTTATTCGTCAGATAACTCTGAAATCAGTTAAATTCAACAAAATCCACAAAGTAAATCAATAATGAACACCCCGTACCAAAGTAAATTTGACAGTTGTACAAAGAAAATCTCAAGAACCGGAATGTTTTATAATCATAATAATCATACTTAAAAGAGAGACCCCCACTGTTAAAAGTTTTAAAATCATTCTATCACAGTTTTGGCGATATCGGTTGTCCGTATATTTTTGCTTCGTGTTCAATTATCTCATTTTCTACAAGACATATCAAAATTTACATAATAGAAAAAATGTTGATAATTTTAGGTCGAACATTTCATCAGTTGACAGTATGTCTCACATGGGAATTGTATGCGTGATATACTGGTAGACCGAATATGCTACACCAGTTTAAGGTCGAGAAAGTGAGAGCAAAGAAATAGCCCAAAATGAACCAATAACAAAATTAATTTCCGTAAAATTTGTAATAGATGGTCTCACCTAGATTCCAGTTTTAGAAAAAATTTTTGGCTCCTAAACAAAACATCAAGAATGTTTCAACTGATAAAATAATTGTGCGAACTCAGAATTGCATTTGAGATCATGTTCACCAGTGGTTTCCAAAACCAGTATATTTCAAATCAGAAACTAAACAACTAATGGATGTAAAAAAATATCAAGGCTTTATCAATTTTCAATCCTCTCCCCACTCTTTAGTTACTGGATCACAATTCTTCGTATCAACTTAAATGCAACATATCCATAATATCAACCCAAGTCACACGCTTTCTGGTTTATCCATACCCGTTTTTGCCATTAATGAACAAAATCTCCTTCCTTCATTAATCTGGTCAAAACAAGCATATATCAGTTTTTATTCTTTCTTCCTTCTATTAGATAAATTTTTATTCAAGGTCAGCTTGTTTTTTGTCGGTTTCTTCAATAAAAAAGACGATGTTGCTTCTTGTTTTTTGCAACTTTCCCTGTCCTTTTTCTCTCACCACTTTCCATTATCCATCAAATTAATCGGATTCAAAAAAAGGCGTGGCTTTTCACTCCTCAAATATCCTATATCTTCACCCTAGAAACTTTCATTTTGTCGTTAGAACAAGAGAAAAGACTACGTATTTTTGGGACAACCCTTCCACTCCACGACCCGGATTTGCTTCTTCTTGTCTTGAGAGAGAAAACGGTGACCAAAACCTTCTACAGTCGTTTCTTTTCGGGATCATGTCGTCGCGCACTCTATCAATTGCCGTCATTTTCATCATTGCAGGTCAGTGTGATTTCCCTTTTTTCTTTTTCGCTTAACTGTTATTGTTATTTTTCCTTTTTAGCGCTATTTGTGTCTGACATCGAAGCACGATTCAAACGCCAGACATACCAGTATGATCCATATCTCATGTCGTTCGCTCATCCACATCCAGGAACTAAAGTGACTCAAGGATATTTGGCTAGATATGCTCCACAAGATTGGCCAAAATGGTTTGTAGAAATTTTGTTTTGATGTCTGTAATGCGGTTCCTTGAACTGTGTAGATCAAAGACAAGATATGAAAATTCCTGAAAAATCGTTTTGCAGGTACTCCCGGAACATGATGAAGTGGACTGGACAATCCAGATTCTCGCCATATGACAAAACTGACGCCCGGTATCCAAACTGGCATAATGAGTTTGCCAACAGACGAGTGTAAACGTTTGGAAGTTTACATTTCAATTCTACATTTCACCTCTTTTCTTGCTGATATCACTAGTTTTCTTCCGGTATTCTGATATGCTTACCTATGAATTGTACAAAATAAAATAGTATTTATTTATCTTTTTCCCAAAAGGTATAATCTATAAATCTCTAAAAATCGTCGAATAATCAATTTTGCTTCATAGAATAACGTGAGAGTATTTTGTTTCCCTTTGAATGATATCATTCTCAGAATTTCTGCTTGTTGTATGGTCATGGAAGTATCATTTTCAGGAAGATTCTCACTTCCTGTTTAGGAAATCAGAAAATTTCAATCATTCACCAGTAGATCAACTTTCCGGAAATCTAGTACCAAAAATGTCATATTGGTAATTTCAACATTTTCTTTTTCCATTTTCAAAAACAAAAAAAATTTCAAACGCTCGCGAGCTCCATTCACAAATTTACCTGTCAATCAAATTCAGCTACTTTCACTAAATTTCACTTACATCTACTTTATCAGAACTTGTCATTACTAATCCAATCAAATGTCAAAAAATGATTTATAATTTCAGTTAACAAAAATCGAAAAAAAATGTTGTCATTCTTGATTGATATACAAATGACTACTGTAGAATCGAATTACTTTTCCGCTAATCATTTTTTGAGTTTTTTATTCTGTTTTTTATGATAGCCATTTTTTTCATGAATGAGCAAGCAGGATGGCTTCACACCAAAACAATCTATGCATCATTTTTCAAGGAACATCTGATCTATGGATTTATTTTTTATATGAACAGGAAAAAAAGCTTTGGCCGACATTTTATTGGATCAAGAATCTGTACAATGTGTTGTTTGGAATGAATAATTAATCTCCTGTAATGAAATCAATCAATATAATGAAATTAGAGAAAAGTAAAGTTTGAAAAGGGAGAAATGGTGAAATCGGTTTTGGAGTTTGTGGTTGGGTATATTTGAGAGAACAGGAGATCAATCTTCCTGAGTGCAGTTATTTTCCGGCAATTAAACAGATTTCATCGGTGCTTGAAGAGACGTAGAGCATTGCCTTCTCGACAATTCTGATGCTTTCCTGGAACAGAAAAAACAACACGCGTAATACTAAAAGAATGTGTGAATCTTGCCTGCACAACATCCGGCTCGAAGTGCTCGACCATGTTGTCGGCAAGAACGCGACGGTAGCTACGGAGATCACTAAGAACCGACGCCACCTGATGACGAACGACGTTATCAGTGATGACTTGAGCCGCGGACTCCTTAAAGGGATATGAATATTCGATTGGAAGCTGTCTATAAGTGGCTTACCAAACGACGTTGATCATCGATGCATCTCACGATGAGTCGAAAGATGTCGGTCTGAAAATGAGAAAAGAAGAAGTGAAAGGATTATTATGGATTCATACCTGAGCCGACGGCGAAAGAGATGAGCAATCGACCTTGAAAGTGGTGTAACCATTGGTATCCATGTCTTCCAACTAGAAAATCTCAATCCTTGGCCCAAGAAAACGAAAAAGAAGAAAGCGAAGAAGTAAAAAAACGAGAGGAAAGAGAATTAACCAAACAACTTTTGGTTTGTAAGAAAAGGAGGTATACATGTCCAACAAAGAAAAAAGGAGAAAAAGAATACGTTGTATCTCTGTTGGAGCCCTCAACATCAAAAAAAGGCCCATCTAGCATTCGTGCAAACGTTCTTTGTGACGACTGAATGATGAGCAGGAGGGAGGAAACCAACTCTCATTTCTTAGTCATTCCACAGAGAGCTGGAGGGAAAAACTTGATTAGAAAAACAGTATAAATGACAAATGGAGAAAATAAAGAAAGCTGATGGTTCTGTGAAGTGACAGGAGGATGAGGAAGAGAGGATGAGGAACGAATTCAAGTATAAATGACCAATTTGCATTCTCTTTTTCTTTTTTATGCCTTCTTCAGCTCTTTTCTGTGCGCTTCTTATAAAATGGGGCCACCAGGAAGTGAGAAAAAGAGAGCTCACACCGCTCGAAAGTTGGGACGAAGAAAAGAAGATGGTGCTCAATAAAGCAAAGTGGGTTTGATTTTTTTTTTCTTAGGACCCGCCGCGCTCAAAGAACAAACTTGCGCTGGGAAAGGAAAGGAAGACTGAATGGATACTTTGTAGAGCGGAGGCACTTTCTGAAATTTTTTTTTCTTCACTGAGTTCTCACTGTGAGAAAAAAGACCTATAATCCCTTGGGATTGAAAGTGGAGGGAAAGGAAGATGAAGGAGAAGACCAATAACGAAACGTTCTGAAAAGTTGATGTAACCTGAGAAAGAACTCTGCCTAAAAGTTTGCGCACCCAGGCACAAACACACGAATGGATTTCAAAAGAAGAGGTGAAATGAAAATGGGTGTGTTTTTTCTCTTCTTTTTAAAGCTAAACCTAACAACCTAGAGCTGAATAGGAGTGAGAGCTGAACACAGCAAAACACGAATGGAATGTATAATTATCTTGAAGAAAATAATACATCATTTTGTTGATTTGAAATCTCAAGTTTTCTTATAACCTAAAAGTGCATTATATATGAACGACAAGAACAATCAGATACCACTGCCTCATATTTGAATCTTGTGATATTGAATGCCGTGATGATTGGAAACCAGACAATGATATGTTATTATACGTGTACTTCTTAAGATAGTGATGTCTAGGATACTAGGAATTGAGTAGTCGAACAAAGGTGTCTAGAAAGAAGCGGTTCCGCTTTTTTCTTATTTTCACAATATCATCAAGAGATGAAAAGTACGTACATATACATAACTATATATTCTGAACCTGATTTTATAAGGACTCACAAAAAAAACGGTAAAACAGATATCAAAAATGGCTCTAATAGCAATTGTATGTAACAATTCAAAGGTGGAGGGACATGAAAAAGTTAAATATGTCCACATCAGGAGGTGCTGTACCTGCTGACCTACGTTGAACAGCGCATTAGCAACGGAATGTGCGAATACTAAGACTGTACACTGTCACGTCTGAATGCATACCGTAACTCCAAAAAATCTCCGAAGAATTTTCTGTCTTCCCTTCTTCAAAAGTAGTAATTTCATGACCTTTTTGGATTTTTTATAGCCACTCGGTTCTATAAAAAACAAAACAGTTCTGGAAGACGAAGAAAATAGTTTAGTGTTAGATGTGTCTCAAAGTTACGAATCAGAATACAAGTCTTGGGAGACATTTTCGACTTGATTCCTTTTTGATCTATTTTATAGTACCCGGGATAATAATTGGATTGACGCGTTCCAGAAAAACTCCACCGACCGGAAGAAAAAATAAAATGAAATTGTGATGTTTTCTTTTTTGAACTTATTGTCTGAAAAGGGGGCGTACACAATCTAACAAGAATTGGGGTTGAGAGCCAGACCAAGTTTTGTTGTCAGAAGTGTACTTGTCTAGTCATGTGGCGTCTTGGTTACTTGGAATCGAAAGGAATGTGGGCGGAGGCAAATGTTTCTGGAAGTATGAAAGAAAAACGGTTCCGCTCTCTTCTAGAAAACCAGTTTTCAAGATTTTATCGTATAACGGAGAAGAAGACATAACCAATTTTGTAGAACTTATGTATACCTGAAAGAACAATCAGTAAGTCTAACACAAGAATAGGTAGCAAACATCGTAAGATCAAAAGCACAGAATACGGGAAAATGTCTGAGAAAAATATCTGTTCTAGCATTATTCATTCAAAAGATACTTTGTGCCATTGAACTTTGATTGAAAAGATACACCTGACAGAGAACCGATATCGTTATCAACAATTTGTCATTTACAATATGTTCATATGTTTGACAGGAACCCAGAAAAAAGGCTCAAAGCTCGAAGTTTGTGAACTTCAATTACAGGTTTTGCAGTCACTATTGTTTCCAGTGATTGAAGAGTTTCACGGGTTTCAAACAAAAGAAATAAAAAAACCGGCCCAAATTTTTCTAATTATTCAAGAAACTGTAGTTTCTGAATCATCCGCCTCAAACAAGCAAAGTTCTGTTTCAGCTTCCTCGATTACTTCAATCGTTCAACTTTCATGAGACTTCTAGTTTCCCTTCTTTATCCGAACCTCCAACTTTTCACAAATCGTAAAAGACAGACATATTCTGATCGAATCAACGCTTTGAGAACGATGTTTAGTCTAATAAACGTCGTCTACCATTCAGATTACTAATCAACGAATTGCCATCGTTATAGGCGCCTGTTCTCACCGATAAATTATCGAATGAATCCAATTGCTTCGTTTTATTGTCAAATGTTCTCAGTTCTCGTCACCAAAAGATCTATTCTTGTAAAATGTAGATCGAATGTGTCTGTCAGGAGAAAAATGTCCTTGATAGTTCAGCATTCCGGCCTCCGTGTGTGAGAAGACCACCAGCACGGGAAAAGATACGATGTTCCTCCCGCCATCTCGAAACGTACTTAAATCTTTGTGAACTTAGATTCCACTTGTTTTTTTTTCAAAATTTGGAACTCTTTCCATTCAGTTTTTTTCGTTTTTTTGCAGAACTGTCATATTGCTGGAAAATTGTTATGAGTATCTACGACCGAGTTCCACTAGACATCGCTGCTTTGGTGAGTATCAATTCTTAAAATTTCAAAACCGTCATTCTAAACTTGCAGGATAGACTATTTGATATTCGCGATAAAGCCATCGATGTCAAAAACGCTTTGGTAAATGAACTAACGACTATACAGTAATCTTTATTATTTTTTCAGCTTGGATATAATAGCGATGATGCTTCCAAAATGAACACCCGGCAAGAAGGACTGAAAGCCGTGGAGACCGTGATGAAGATGGTCGACTATGTTTATAGCTATCGGCTCTGTTATGTGGGATTTGAGGTGAGCATACAAATTAGTTTTTATTCAGGAAAAATTGTTTTTATTTAGACTGACATTGTCAAGATCCAAACATGCTTATCGGATGCCGAGTACTATCTCAGTTTTCTTCCGCGGTGAGGAACAAATTCTTTCTTCCTCTAACTTTTTCTTCGTTTATTTTCGGTCAATTAATGCGGCTCTTATAAATTGGTATTTGAGTAATATAATTTTTGAGTAATAAGATTTGTAATGGGGTTTGGTGTAGAACTTGGAATGGAATTATATGGGAATGTAATTTGAAAATAATAAAATCAATTTTCTTTGCATTTTGATGTTGATCTTCAATTTTCGCGGGCATCTTCGAATTTGTCATGATCATCGTCCCCTTCTTCTTCATCTTCTTGACTGTCACCCGAAGTAAGTACCCCGCAGGTTTTGAGAAGTTCTTCGTTTGTCTCCCCATCGCTTTTGTGTTCTTCCTCAAGTTCACCGACAATTCTCTCCATCACGTCGAGTTTTGCTGTGATGTCTTTGATCTCTAACTGAAAATGAATGTATTGAAAAAATTCGTGGAAACTTGATCCCTTACATCATATTGAGGACACTGTGCGATGTGATAGATGAGAGATTGAAGACGGATCTCCAGATGGTTGCAAACTTTCAAGTAATCTCGGAGAGCAACCAGAACTTCTTGACACATGACCAACTTCATCTGAAATTATATTTCTTGAATTTTAGTTCAAAAACGTCTGGAAGTGTACTACCAAGCGTTTGATGAGATCGAAAGTGCGGTCTCTAGCAGTGTAGATGCTGAGGACAGCTCCTCCATCCAGTGGAACCCGGTTGAAGACGCTGGTCTACAAAAATTCAGATAACTATTGTTTAAATTGCATTGCCATACCTCCGATACCATTTTTGACTTGTACTCCTTGACCTGCCTCAGATTATCACGGTGTGTACGACGTTGAGCACGGCACATGAACTCTTTAAGGTCATCTTGTAAATCCTTAAAATTTATAGAAGGTACGAAAATATCTGGAATTAGTGCTTACCGAAACGTGCACAACTGAGTTTCCGGTCTCCATTTTTGAGCTACGTGTCACTGAAAACAAACAAAAAGTAATAATGTTTAAAGTTCTTAAAGGGCAGATCAAAGGAAAGCGGATAAAATAGAGTTTTGGAGGGGAGCAAAAATCTAAAGTGTGTCCATCTCTTGAAAACAAGCCAAAAATCTGCAATTGAGAGACGGATGTTGGTTTCGGTTTTCCCATCTCACGTCAGTCACTACCAAAAAATTATATGGTTGATGGTGGGAGAAAGAATTGAGGGGAAGACAATTTACGAAAAGAGCTTGTTGAAAGAATTGAAGAAATGAATCATTCGTGCAAGCGACACGGGGGGCAGCTGAAATACGGCTGGTCTTGGGTGAAAAAAGTATGGGGACGTCGCGCCTCTAATCAAGGCGCGAAAAAGGACGAAAGGATGAGAAGAACTTGAGCAAACAGAGGCACTTTTCAAATATCTCTCCAGATGATGTGGTGTTCAAAATGAGTTAGTTGACTATTTGACGAGACGAATCTCACGTATAAAGTTTTGAATGTCAAGTTCTGTGGGAATCATCTCGCACATGTTCAAATTTAAATATTAATTCTATCAAGTGAATTTCAGGATCACAGATAATGACATTGACTTTTTAAAAAAGATAGCTTCTTATCATTTACTCAGGGAGTATAAATTTGTTCAAATGATATTTTTCTTGTGGAATTTATTTTTTATTATCTGCGTACAATACAATTTTACACAGTCGACCTGAACCCTCCTAATTTACTAGGTAATGCAATTTTTTCGATAATTTTTAGTTATAGCTCAATAATACGAGCTGTTCAAAAAAAAAGCGCCACCTATTTTTATTCCCACGCTACTACTATTACCAATGAGCAACAAATGAAGATGCACTGGTGCTTCCTGGTTATAAATATATAGAGTGTGAGCAATTAATTCAAGGATATTATAGCGATTCCCCTCTTGGCAGAAGAAAAATGAGTGAGGAGACCCATTGAGCTCATGAACGCTCTAGAATAGTCATTCATCCGTCAAATGAAGATGTCAAGATTAATCGGAAGAATGGGAGCATGAATGGTAGTATCGTTTTCGCGTTAAAGAAATACATTAGAATGGCATAGGCACCATTATATCATGACTTTGTTATATGTCTGGAAATAGGCAATAAAGTTAATTAGGCCTATCAGTTTTATGGTTCAACTATTTTTATGTTCACTGGTTTTCTGGAATTTGAAACGACAATTACCATTCTCCACTTCTTCAGAATCATTCACTTCTAAAGTTTAAAACTTCCGTTTCTCATTTTCTACTCAGTTTCTTAATTTTCCAGATGTGTTCTTTAAAGTTTTTGTTATTCAGAAATGAGGATTCTCGGTCAGAAGCGTTTTCAATAATAGTCATTATTTACTGTTACCTGTTTTCAAGAGTTCTCTGTTTTCAGTTCTTATAACTGCTTCCATCCGGTTACTGTGTCCCAGAAACAAAACTGTCTTTCCTGAAATGAATGATTTAATGACAAAGTTGATGATTTCTGGTTATTCAAACGGTGTGCCCAGTTTTATGTTTCTCACATTCCTTTGTTGCCCATCGTTTTAAATTTCTTCCTCTTCCTTCTCCTCTTTCCCATAAATCGCTCGAAATAGATTTCAGACCCGTCTTTGTTCTCTCATTCCGTTGGGAAAATTAATAGATAACACTCAAAAACGTTATCGTTGTAGGATTTTCTCAAGCCACGTGTTCTGAAGATAGCCCAAACGAGAATCGATAGGAAGAAAAAACATCGCTTTCTATTTCTCTCCATTCCACACATACACACAGATAACCGTTTGGGCCGTCCAAAATGTGTGTCGCATGGCTTGGCCAAGAGGCACATGCTCCTCACCGCTGCTCTTCCTCACTTCAAATCGTTTTTTTCTTGCTCTTCTTCTTCTTTTTCTTTTTTTCTTCACAGGACACACATTGAGGCGCTCACACAAGACGGACGGCGGCCGCGCTCATTCACACTCACCATCTGTGCGCCCGCTCACACTCATTGGTTTTCTTACGCTCAAAAAAAAAAGGAAAGAAGAGGAGGAAACGACCCGCGCATTGTTCTATTGTAGGCAAATCTCAAACGTTCAGTTTCTCATCAAATGAAAAAAAAATCATTTTTGCTGCTTTATCAGCGGTACCATTGTTTTTAAATATTTTTTATTATGGCAATGGCCTAACAATAGATTTAGAATTGTTCAGATTGTGCGGAACTTACTATGGAAACAAAATCTTAAATATTCTATTTTTCTAGAGCCAATTTTTCTCTTGCACTTTCTCTTGGTACAACTACAATATAATCAATCTACTACTCTCCTTTCTTATCATACAATGTTGAAGATCTTTCTTCAGGGCTAGACACTTTTTCTTTTTTCTGAGCTCCGCCCACTTTAGAAAAACGTACTTAATGGCACCAGCTACCATTTTCCATCCCATTCATTCTTCTCCTTCTCCTCCTTCTCTTCCATTCTTTTTCCCGTAATTTATTCGTAACGACTGGCAGAGCTTGGCAGGAAATTTCGTTCAGTGCCAGGCCTCCGACGCCGTCTGCTCCTTCATTTAATGTCTTTTCCATCTCCTTCTTTTTCTTCAAACGAGAACACATACTCCTTTTTGAATACATTTTTTCTTGCTTTCAGGAACAGTTCATATAAAAGATTAGAAGCGCGCAAGAATCTATGAGCAACGAATCGACACCGCCCCCAACGGTGGGTGTAGCACAGGAATCTAAGGTAAGTTAAACGACGTGTCTAACTGTAGATATCTATGAATCTTGCTGCTGTTACGTCGAATCCTTTTGATGAATTTTAAAAATTCAAGCTTCGGAGAATGAACAGTTCTGAGTAATTAAATATAGTACCTGTGAATGAGACCAACATATTTTTGATTTTTAGTCATTCCGAATGTTTTCAGGAGTCTGCATCTTGGCGGTCAAGTTTTCGATCATTTTGAAAATTTTGAGGGAGGTGAAACAAACCTAGATTGAAAACTTTGCGTTTGCAGAATTTTTTCGGTATTCCTAATTTTCAGCTATTTCATGATTTCTGAAATACACTTCTTCAGGCCTCTTTTTGTATTGACATTATGGAAACGTCTTTGAGAAATCGAAAAATAGGTGGAAAATTAAGGATTTTCAAAGAATTCCGTGAATGCGAAGTTCTCAATCTAGGTTTTTTATATCCTCCAAAGTTTTCACGATTACCTGAAACTCGACATCCGAGCTACAGATTTCTGAAATGGTGATCACACTAAGTCGGTTCGGACATTTTTTTTGAAACGGGACTTCTCTTATTAGATTGCAAAATTTTTCGCATTCCCAGGTGTTCTCAATTGCTTTCTTTTCAGACCTGGACCTCTCCACTAATGGGTGATGCTGCTCGTGCTCGAATCGCCGCGAGAGAGGCTTTATTGGTAAGTTACCGTATCCAAATTTCAGCCCATCACACGGCTCCCACTCATTAAGTCGTCAGTCTTTCAAACTGACGGAATAATTTATATTGTCTTCCTTAAAAATCCCATCCGTTTCCTCGTTTCCTATTCTTAGAAAAGCAATGGCTCAATCTTAACTATCATCTTGGCGCCGCTGTCCCCCACCCAGATGGTCGTTTAAAAAAAAGCAATTGACTTAGAAACGGTTCTCTCTCTCTCTCTCTATTTGAAATAAGGACTGGGAAACAGATGGGAGGATTAGGACGAGAAAAAAACGCTTTCCAAAGATGCAGTCTTTTTGAGGACTAATTGAAACAGCCAAAAAATCTTGCTTCAGGAGTCGCGTATCGAAAAAAGCAAAACCCAACGATTAACGGCCCGTCGTTTCGACACTAACCGTGGCACTGCTCGTCTCTTTCTTGAAGCTCGAGATGTGGAGAACGCTCAAGGAAAAATGGAAGTGAAGATCACCATCAACATGGTATGCTATTTACCAGTGTGCTCTAGACATTCTAGTTTTTAGAAGCAACTCGAGAAACATCACCGTGAGATTGATTCCTATATCTCATCGTTCAATCCGCATCCGGACTCAAGATTTCTCCGTATTCCGCCAATGCCCATAGACTACGCACGGGTCGAGCTTGTTCGTGATATGCTGGACAATCTCTGCCGCAATCTTGTAAGTTTGCAAGAGGACTACGACCAGCAGAAATATCATCTTTTCAGCAACGCATGAGCGTATCCCAGATCAGTGACGACGATCTTAGGATGTGGCTGGAAAGACTCCGTAAACTCGACGTCCGCCTCACTGCCCTCTATCCAAGAACTCCTGCACCAGGAGACCCCAACAAGAAGAGCTTCCGTATGTGCCCCTGCTTCGAACCTGAAATGGATGACATCGAGAAGCTGATCTGTGAATATGCTATGGACTCCGGTGCCACGGCCTTCTACCTGAAAAGGAATCCTCCTCGACTCCCCGAACCTCCGAAAACCTCCGGGAACCTGATAAATAGGAATGCACGCTTCCGCCGTAGACATCCTCCTTAGCATCTGTTGAGTCTGATGAGTCGTACGACTCTGATGTAGACTCTTTAACCCTCCCTCCTTTCCCTCCTTTTTTCCACAAATTACCACTTCAATGATGATATTTGTTACGAGTCACTTTCTTCTTTACCGGTTTTTTTTCTTTTTGTATATTTCTAGCGGTCTCATTTTTCTTTCCGAGTAACCATTTGAGCCCAGTTTTTTCGAACCAAGCTCCAATAATTTACTTCACATTTCTATGAAACTGAGATAGTGCACAAAAATTAAGTCATAAAGTTTCTAGCTTTTTTGAAGTTATATGTTGCTTTCCAATGACTTTTAAAATTCTAGAAAACGTGTTCTTGAATTTTTTGCAAACGATCCCAGCTTCGCAATTTTTAAACTGGCTATTTCTACTCTGAAAATTTGCAAGCCAAAAATACACCCTACAGTACAATTAGAATCCAGGTAATTACCCTTTTTGTGCTCTCCGTCTAAATGACCCCTATTTTAACTTTCATGTTTACTAATTTCTATTTCTATTCTTTCATCCTCGAGTTCTTAATTAGAAGGCCTACTTCAAATCACAAAATCCACTAACCAGTACAACCTAGCAAAAACACTCTGAACACATCGCCACTGTAATCTTGAGTTTTGAGTTCATTTATCTCAAAAACTGTAGATATTCCAAAAGCTATGAGCGATGGCAAAAATTTCAGTAGCTGACTGATTTTAATATGTTTTATAAGAATTAAAACAATTCAATGTTCAAGAATAGAATGGCGTTCTATTAGAAACTTATAGTAATATTCTCCAGTACAACCATAATTCCCTCTCTGTTTCAAATTTGATAACCCTTTTTTCAATCCGAATTTTTCGCTCAATTTTTGGCAGTACACCCATCAGTGGAAATTATTGTCAACCCTTCATTTTGTATCATTTAACCTACTGCGCCTTTATCATTATTCATCTCTCTGTAACCAGTAATACAGTAACCAATAATACAACATTTTTCTTCCTCTAATCTCCACCGACATTCCAAAAAATTCTGGATGATGATCCTAACCAAAAAATATTTTCCTTGATTGTGCTCATGTTCATCTATTAATTCCAGTATTTTATCATTTTTCATCACTTCAGATGTTTTTTAACCCTTCATGTCTTGATATCTATAAAATCCTGGGATTTGATCCCAACCAAAACTAGAGTTCCTCTCCAAAATTGTATAACTGTCTTCACAAAAATCGCATTGTTTTTTGTCACCTTTTTTCAGTCATCAAATTACTCTATTTTTTCTTAACTTTTCTCAAATTCTCCTTCCTACAACTTCACTCATTTTCTATGTTTTCAGTGTTCTTGTCGATTTCTAAACCAAACGCGGTTACCAATCTTGTTATCCCCACTTTGAAACTCATTCAGAAACGAATTGTGTGGTGTGAAAAGTTCATTGAAGAAATCCACTTCCAATAATTATTCATCTTTCCTGATAATTTCCTGAAATTTCATCGATCTTGATTTTTATAAACTTCTCTTTTTTATTGTAACCGATAATATTTTTCTTGAATAAAGTCATTTACCCGGCAATATCATCAATACAGGAATAGGAAATGGGAACAAGATTACACCAGTACTTATATAAGTACAAAACCATCTGAAAAAAGTACAGCCCATTGCAAATAACATAAACCAACATCCGGAACACATTACACCACTCTCGGGACAACCCAAGTTTAGGGAACTCGCCAAACTGGGAGCCCTCGAACTCCTTTCTCTTTGCCGCTTCAGTAGTCACCATATTCAACATCCGGATGGGCAGAACTCTATTTCAAAAGCGTGCCCACTTCTGACACCTTACTGGTTCTCCAAAGAATTTTTTCTCTCCCTTTATGGTGTGGCAGGTTGTCAAAAAGAATATTCATCAGGGTGGAAGAATACGGAAATAACTTCTTTTTTTTCAACTTTTTTTTTGGAATAACTTATACCTCAAGACAAGAGCGTTTGTAAAATTTACAAACCATATTTTTCGGAAGGCGAATTGACTATCTGTCATACATAGCAAAAGAGGTCCCACATGCTCAAAACACTTCATCTTGTGCCTCTGCCAAGAGCCAATTTGGAGCAGCGATTACCTCCGTATTAAGCGTTTATGTTGCCATTTTCCTTCCCCTTCCCGTTGTTTAAAATATCGTTTACCTCTATTTTCATTTGAAACGTTATTTTTATATTCTATGTTAACAGAATGCCTTCTATTTTGCGATTCAACCAGTTCTACTCCACAAAAACGAATGAAGAGAATGGTAAGTTCCATCATAGTAGTTATAGATTTTTCACATGCTTTCATCAAAATTGAATTTTGAAAAATGCAAAAGATGTCCAAACAAAAGATACAGATTTTTCATTCAGCTTGCAAGAAGAAAGGTACATTTGAGTAATTGCGTAGATTCGCAGAAAACGTCATTGGATGTATAAGATCTTAGGGATAGATAGGACGAGAAACAGAGCCAACTTTTTGAAACACGCCTTTTTTGAGATCCGTTCAAACTATAAAAAAGGCATTGTAATCTTTTAGTATTTTCTGTTCACAACCCACGCGAAACAAATACCACCCACACAAAAATAGGTAGCAGAATGAGTTTAATCCGATCGAAAACGCGTTGTTCACTTTCAAAAGTACGGGTTTTGATTTTTTCGTTCATCCATTTACAGTTCTCTTCCCTTTCCCATAATAGAAATCCTTCTGTTCTTCCTTTCTCTTTTTTCTAATGACACCCGTTCATCCATAAAGACGTAATCTTTCATCCTCTTTTCTCCGTTCGACACCATCCTACTACTACTACCACCACCACCACCATTCGAAAAACCCATTTTCTCTTTTCTCTCATCACGCATTCCAATTCGCACACCTTATACATAATAGTAAACCACCACCGCCACCATCCGTATGAAGGGGTACAGTTGACCTGTCAGATCGATATCCCTTTTCCAAGGCCGTTTCGTCAATTCGCCATTTTCTTGTCTTCTTTCCGTTTTCGCCTCCCTGGGTGTTTTGTCATGTCCTCATTTTGTTGCTTTGCTGAAGACGACGGCTTCGTATTCAAATTTTTTTCTCCGCGACTTTAATCGATTCGCAGTTGATCCCGTTCTCAGCAGTTCATTTCTTTGTTTTTTATTCCGATTGAAGATTTTTTTTAGTTTCTCTTTTCTAATTTGATTGTGTTATTCCCAGATAGACTTGTTTTTGATTTAGGTCATTATTTTGTCAAGCTCGGATGGTCAGATAGGAAGTAATGAGATATTTTCAAAAATATTAGCTTAACGTGATTTCCGGAACCAAAATTTTCTCGAGTTTTCTTTATATATTTAGACGAAATATTAGAGATTATAAAAAATCATCGAATTTCCTGATTAATAACATCTGTTTGCACTTTTTCTTACTAGAATTGTGTAGTTTCTCTTAGAAAAACGTTACTTATACTTTTATTTCATTTGCTACATTCTCCGAATCCGTCAAAACAGAGAATACGGCAACACAGCCATTAAGTCTCGCCCTTCTCTCTTGGCTCGAAAACAATTAGGCGAGGTGAGCTTTCCCTAAAGCTTCCCGTGTCCTAATCCGGTTCTCACTGAGAACCTGACGAGGTTCTGTTCATTTCCACCGCACCTGCCAATTTTGATAATTCTTTCCTGGAGTTATAACTGACCTTACTTCTCTTCTCTCATATTTTTAATATATTCCTGATTTGAATTTTCTTTTCTTATCCTCCGCTACACATCCTTCAGTTAAAAGAGACAAGATGGAAAATAATTGTCATTTCATTTATGAATTATGAATAGAAACGGAGGAGGAACAGCCAACAATGGTCCACGGTGGCGGGGGCAGTAATAACTCGAGTGTTATTGTGATTCCAAAACAGACTGAATGAACATGCTGTATTCGTTCACTACCTCTCTGCGTCTCCAGCCAATCGCCGTTTTTGCTTTCTTCTCCTTATTTCTCCAGGAGATCTGTACTTCTGTTCGAAAAGTGTTCATCTTTTGTGACTAATCGACCTAGTTACCTCCGTTTTGAACGGCCTTCTTTGGCATCATCTTGTCCTCGTTTGAAACATTTTTCCATTCTAATTTGCTTCATTTTCTTCTGAGCTACTAGCCAAAAAAGATATACAATTTTATTTGAGGGCCCCCCGCCATCTAGTTCTTTTGTTCTGAAGACCTTCCCTCTCATCAATTCTTCTTATCCATTTTCACACGGATATAAAACAACACTGAACAAAAGCCTTTTTGGAGTTTTTGTCTTCAGCCTTTTTCATTTCATTTTTTCTATCACGTTAAAAATTTACAAGTATTCTTAACCTTCATCAGTTAAAATGGATTGGCATGTAATTGAAATTCTTGAAGGTAGATGAAAAACGTGGGGATGCATCCGTCAATTCCGGTTGAATAAATATTATCGTCTAATGTCTAGTTAGCAAGATAGCATCTTAAAAATTAATCATTCAGTTCGAATAACCTTTTCAAATTTCTAGGTAAAGTACCTACAAAAAACTCATAATATTCTGATTTTTCAGTGGAAAATATTTTATTGTGAGGTCCTGAAAAATATTCCAGATTTTCTTAAGTTGAAAAACATTACTCGAAAAACATTTCAATGAGAATTTTGACAATGTCAAATTGTGTTTCACGCTTTATTGAATTCGCACAATAATCTGTCAAATCTGAAAATAAATCTCCAATTTTGTTCAGTATTATTTTACAGTTCAAGAAAACCTCAAGAGTTATAGAAAATCGTCCACTAAAAAAACCAAGATATGATAAATATATCTTCGTCCAATACTGTATCTACAAACGTTTCACGGACAAAATTGAACAAATACTGTTTTTCAGACGCCACCACAATGTCGGAGCGGAAAACCACCAGTGCTCAAACCATCGTTATCATATCTTCCCTGATATTGCTCATCGTCGCATTAGGTCTTCAAGCCGGTGGTGTCATGTCACCGAGTTGGCAAGTTGTGGATATCAGAGAATTCAGAGCCACCCATCATGTGAGTTTTATGTTTTGGTAATGACTGAAACTTCACCTGCTCAAAGCCATTTCCGTTGAAACGACAGAATATGATTCTCAAAGTCAGAAATCGCTTTAAAACACCTTAGAGATCATAGAAACAGTTTATGAATTTCAGCACGGACTATGGTTAGATTGTACACGACCACAGCTTCATTTGGTGAAAACACAAAACAAGGACGACCTTCCATTGCACTGCACATATAAATTTGACATATCCGCCACACAGATTATTGACGAAAACATCGAAGACATTGATCAAAACAGCGCTGCCGGTGAAAGCGAGCATCATCAGTTCTTTGGTATGACCTTATCAACGTGATCTAACTTTTTCTTAACAAAACAAAAATAAGAATATCTAAATAATCAATAAAAATGGGAATAAAAATATCTGAAGAAAAGATAAGAAAGAAAAATAATTATTAAATAATCGACAAGATTCTTACTTCATTTTGAACTAATGATTTTTTTTTCAGGATGGCACAAGTTCACATTGGGATTCATGCTCTGCGCCATCATCCTTGCAGCTCTGTCCCTGCTTTGCGGAATCTGTGCACCATGCAGTTCGGGATTCGCAGTATTGTACGCTATTTTGGTAGCATTCACCGGTATTCAAATATTGTTAGAATTATTGAAAATGAACATTTTTAGCTTTTACTTCAACGTGTGGAGATGCCATTTTCTTCTTTGCTGCTCACCGTGTAGACAGTAGATTTGTGCAAGGACTAGTTGGAACATATGAGGTAAGGGAAATATATAATAATGGTTTGTGGGAAATTGGTAACTTCGAGAATTGTAGGAGAGAGAATTCAACAAATTATGCTAATGGTCTCCTAGAATTCTAAAAAAATTGAAAAAAAAACAATTCCGGAACCAAAAAAGCTGAGATATAACGGAATCCTATACTTGCCGTTTGAGCGCAACTAAATTGCTGTGTGAGATATTGAAAATCCGTCAACCGCCAAACTGTTGATAAAGGTATCACGAACATATTATCAGTTGATATAATTGTGATTCCTTCCACAGAAATCTAGATTTAGAATCTTGAAATATAAGCGTAGGTCGTTCTTGTCGATTGTTTGAAGGACTCTTCGAGCTAGAAAAGCTGAAAGTTTCAAGATTTACACATCTACGGTTGGCTGAGTCAGTCACATTATTTTTCACCTTTCAAAATGAATATAATTAGACGAAGATTTGGTTAGCTATCCTGAACAATACAAAAGTATTCTCATCTTCAAAAGTTCACAGAAGTTTTCGTATTGAAAACATTCGTTTTTGTTTTTTTTTTTAATATTTGATCTCATGGTCATAAAAATGTGTTGATCGCAGTATGTTTTTTTTTCATAGCCTATTCACTTATCAACTGAGTTTCAGCAAGTGATCGGCATGGCGTTCTACCTGCACGTCGCTGGAACTGTCATCTCTTGCTTGGCTCTCATCATGGCAGCAATCTCCGCCTATTCTCTACTCCAAAACAACGAATCAGAACGACATCTTCCAATGCGAGAAATGGCTCCACTTCATGAGCCACGATTTGCCAGAGTCTAAATCCAAGACATCTCCGTTGCCATTTTTGTGATCTCCGTTGTTCTGTTAGGTGGCACACTGTATCTAAATATATAAACCTTTTTGTTGTTCTTTATTGTCCTGTCATCTCCTTTTCTGTCATATATTGGTTACAGCAGTGAACTGAATTTTATTCTACAGCAAGATTATTTCGTTGTGACACGGAAAAATTCAGAATAATGGATCAAGAAGAGTAGGACGTATGGGGAAATATTAGAAGTTCGATCATTTTTAAGAAAAGGCACAAATAGTATCGTTGGGTGTTTTATTTTGACAAGAAAGAAAGGGATCAGTGGGAAATGAATAGCTGGTTGACAAGAACAGAAAGAAAAGAAAACGCATGCTCAAAGTGAGCCCAAATGACTATGTCTTATTCAGCAGGAATGGTTAGAAAAGAGATAGAGATAATTTTGATTTTTATCAGAAGTTTGGTATATGTCGAGTTTTTTGGGATAGGTTTTTTGGAATTTAGAAATGTGTAACACCGGGTGGATGTTGTAGGTATTCATCGTGTTCTTTGGACTGTGGTATTGGTCGGGAATAGTCACTTTACTTTCTCCGGGTCATCATCTCGCAGAATTCTGTAATAATGAACCCAAAACGTGTTTTCATGAGAAAAATTGCCTTACCTGAGAAATTGATTTTTCCGTCATTGTTTTGGTCGACGTGTCTGTAGATTGCCTTGATATCCTGATCCGATAGAGAGTGTCCCATTCTTTGGAAAGCAGTTCGAAGTTCAGATCTGGAAGATGTTCATCAATCTTCAGATTTTTTGTGTACGCCTCATTTAAGTTTGCCTGACGATGTCATTCAAAATGGATTTCAAAATCCCCATTAAGTGAGACTAACTACTAAACACTTTTGCGGCAGATGGCAAAACTAGTAGTCACACATCATCAAGTGTTGTAACTTCTCCTCTTCAATACCGACCTAGTGATGTAGCCATCTCCATCGACGTCCAACTCCTCGAACACTGCCTTCAGTGAAAGTGACAATGGATTCGCTTTGGCAATCACAAGGAACTCTAGAAAACGATATGAAGTGTTTGTGGTTCAGAATTGGTGGGTCTCACCTTGGAAATCAATATTTCCATCGTGGTCCTTGTCGGCGGCTTCGAACATGGCGTCAAGCTCGTCTTCCGTTGGAGACTGGCCCATTTTTTGCATCACCGCACGGAGTTCTTCCTGAAATAAGAGTTCATTTAATTTTTGGATATTTTCAGAAATGCGTTTAGGAATCTTTGAAGGTGATAAAGAGTATTTTTTTTAACTGTCGCAGAGTCCTAAAAATCTGTATAACGCTTTAGGTTTTTTTCCGAAAAAAAACCAAACCTGTGACTGATTTTTCGAAGTCTGTTTGTAAATGTCTATTTTTCAAATTAGCTATTTTAATCACCTTCAATTGCCGTATTAGAAAACCACTCTACACTTGCACTTTGAGCTCGATCATCTTGGTTCCTATTACAGATATTAAGAGCATTTCAACTTACAAAACATTTGTGATATTATGATGAATAACTTATCAAGTGAAGATATTTGTGTATCTTCCGAAAAAACCAAGCTAATTGATCTCAACGTTAAACTATTTTGAGGGCTTCTTATAGAGCAAATACTGTATATTGAAAGAGCCATCCCATACAGCTAGGAAACCTGGGATGGTCTAAAAATTTGCACAGAGCTTCAAGACTTCAAGCTTCTTTGAGCCAAATGTCTCGTTTAGTACAATAGAAAACATTTTTCGAAACTTGTTATGGCCCTCGTCGATTCCTTAAAAATCTAGCCGCAACCGGCCGAGCTACGCAGTTTCAGGCAACTTTTTTCGGTGTGAATTCAAATGGTATTCTTTTTTCAAACAGTACTTTCAGCTTAATTGCTCAATTTTCAACTCTTCAACGCATCTCCCTCCATACATACCCTCTGAATGAATCCATCGCCATTGAGATCGAACTCTCTGAATATTCCCTTCAAGTCATCCTCTCGGATTTCTCCAACTTCTCCCTGAAAAAAAGAAGAAGACGTTGTATGATGAAGAAAACTAGCCGCACATGTCATTTTTGCTTTAGTATTCATATTCTTATGTTTGTTTGCATAGCGAACTGCCAAACAGAAAAAAAATGAGCCAAGGTGTGTTTCTCAACTTTTTTTTTCAAGTTCTTTCTCACACTTTTCGAAAAAATAGTAATTGAAAATGGGAATGAAATGGAATGCACAAAACATTTGGGTCAGTGGGCAGTTTTAAAAACAATAGAATGAAGACTAGAGTCATCGGGAAATTCTATCAGATTCAAATTATTGGCGAGACTGAAAACACTAAAGGTCAATCATGAATACAATGATAAGAAGGCCGTCAAGTTTGTTGATTATTTTTTCTATTCTCTTCTTCGCACGAAAATAACCGGATTTCATATTTGTTTTGCAAAGTGATCTCTATATTGCTGTCAATTTCTCCTTGAAAATGTTTCTTAGTGTCTGTATCGTTGGCCACGAAGAATTAGCTCCTATTGTATGAGACGTGAGTAGTCAACAAGGAGAGAAAATATATTTTCAAAAACCAAGTATTATCTTTTCTCTCAATCTGCCTTCTTCCCCTAATTTAGATCTTGCCAAGTTCCGTTTTCGGTGATGATGGTTTTCAAACTTATTATCTCGTCAAAATGTGAAATGGCAGAATCATAATTTTCCCCCTTTTCCACTAGATCCGTTTCATTTTCCCGGATGCGTTGTTCTCGAACTATTCTATGATTTCATGCAGCACAATAAAATTTGATGAATCATCTCGAAATGTTGTGCTTTCTTGAAAATATAAGGAATATCAGGGAAAAAAACTGTGACGGCGTTTTATACCGTTTTATAAATGTTTTGGAATTTTTTATGCTCGAAAAGAAACCTCGTGAGTCAAAAAATGGTTAGATATGTTTGCGTTGCGATTATTTTCTCTTGCTCGTTTTTTGAAGAAAAAAAGTTTTCAAAACGAGGGCTCTGTTAACATGACATGCACATAAGAAGACAGAGATTTTTGGTGAAAAATGGGTTCCAAAAAGTTTTCTCCATTTTTCTTGACATCCGCAAGAGTTCTTCTTCCATTCAAAGTGTTCGAAAAAAGAAGACGGAGTGACGTATCAGTTAGTTTTGTCAAACAGAGAATTCGAAAAGTATGATAAGAGGCTTATCACTGTAGCTGGCCAAGAATGGCAACGACTGGGGAAGAGATACATATGAAGACACACAAGAAGAGGTGTCAGAACTGTTACAGCGTGTACATACCTGATTCTTCTTCTTTGAAGAGCAGCAAGCGCCCATGTTTGTCTTGGCACAGAATACAGGCAGAGAAAGAGTCAGTCAAGGCAATCGGTTGTCTCGGGGACTGTTGTGTGGGAGGAAGGAGTTGATGGCTGGTCGCACCGTGTGTGTATGTTGTATGAAAGTACGCGTGTTTGATTCGACGACGAGAATGCGGGCGGCGCGAAGAGAAGCGAGAAACAAACGACGACACTACCAGCAGGACCCCCTTGTTAGTCACAAAAAAAGGAGGAGGAGACGCACCGGGCAACCTTCGTTGTCGTCCCTTCAGTCACCGAGACCGAAATTGAGACACGCCCCTATTCTAGGGTCCCTACCGTTGGTTTTTTCTTTTGGCAAAAATACAGTTTTTGTTGATTGATGCGAACTTCTTTTTTCAATACACAAATGTTCGAATTGAGTTTTGACCAATTACAAGAAATGTAGTGATGTGAGATCAAGGATTGATATTGAAAAATGGAGAGGGGATAACAAAAATGCGAAAAGATAAGAAATGAGAGAAATGAAAACACGCTATAATTGCATGGCAACCGTCACCTTTAATTAGAAGTTTCGAAGAAAACAAAGTTTGTATACACGTTGCCAAACTGGAAAACCGTCGTGAAATTTAATGAATCAGTTCACGTCACTGATAATTGACTTAAAATGATCTGGAATTGTTCTGGATGTGATAAGAAAAGTTCCTGGAAATTTGATAATTTGATGATGAAGCAAAAATAAGAAAATTGTTCGAGAAGAAAAACCATACAATGAATAAATTCTACATCATGGAAATAATGAAAACCTTGTTCTTTGAAAAAGGAAATGATGTTGAAAAACTGATTTTTGAGTTTGGAAACATTGGTGGTGAAATTGAGAATTAAAATGAAAATTCACAGATATTGAAAACGTTTTGAAGATGTTTTTCCAGTTTTTAAAGAAAGGCAACTACCAACTGAAGGACTTACCGTAACCCCCTACTTGCACTTCAAGCTGTTACATCTTGTTTTCCGTGAAATATATCGAATGTTTGCCCACTGATAAAATGCTCGTTATACTTCCAGCAATATTTTAGCATTTGTCAGTTTTCTCATACCAACTACAGAACTTGAGTTAATTGAGATCAAAATACAAACACAGGGGTAATCTTATTAGAGTTTGTACGGTAATTCAACTTTGAGCCCACATATCTAATTTTTTGTAAAACATATGAAAGAAAAGTCCACTGACTACATCACCATAGGAAAAAAAATATTTTGGCAGTTAACTACGTTTCAATGTCATTCTATTAGAGTGTAGAATGTATGCCTTGACTATACGTCGTTACAGTAACCCTTACAGCCATTGCATACTGAATATTTCACAATACAATTTCCCAACACATCATTTTTTTGTTATTACGTGTTTCAACTCATTTCAAAACAAATATCGTCATCTTCTGACCCAACCGAACACGCAAGATGAAATTCGAGACTTTTCAACTCTGTCTGCGGTTACGTCTTCTGTCCCTTTGCCATCGGTCACACTGAATTCCTGACTCTAGAAAAAAAATACTGACCCTAATACAATGATTGTTTCTCTTCTTGAAAAACTAATTAGTTTGATAATTCGCGATATACGTGCGCAGTCGTTGCTGCCTTCTATTGGCTGGCTATCAATACGATCGGTCTTTATTCTTCCGACAAACTGTACCAATTCTTTATCACGTATATACGAGAATGGGCTACCCAATCTAACTGTCGAAACCAATTAAAGGTTGTGTGTGTAGATATTTTCTATCTATTTCCAAGGGCCAACCGGTTTTCATTCTACAATGTTCGAAACATTGAAAAATAGTTCTCTTCTCTTTTTTTTCCTTTTTTCGCAATCACAGTCAACAGTTTTGTTTTGCGAATAGAAGAAGAGATTGAGAAAGACAGAGAGAGAGAAGACACAATTATTATTTTTCATTCGCTCACAAAATTATTCGAAGATATATACGGAGGATCAGAAGAACACAAAAAAAAAGAAGTCAAAATTTTAAGAACAGTGGAAAGATTGTTGAACCGTGTTCAGTACGATGATGGCATTCCAGCATAGGATAGAGATGCTTGTGGAGTAGACCAGTACGTTGGAGCAGCAGTCTGAAATTAATTTCAAAAATTCTTTGATTACCAAGTGCTCTTCTCACTGATGGCGGTATTTGATTAGATGAGGAAGACGACGATGATGCCAGCACCGAGTTATAAGATCCCATAGACGCCGAAAGGCGATTGCTGACTTGAATTGGAAGAATATCTGAAACTGAAACCAAACTCGGTTAGGAATGTGGCACATATTCTGTTAGATGTTGTTAAAAAACTTTGAATTCAAAAAACCAACGCGTACGATTCGTGTATGGTGACAGAGATTGGACAGCCGATTGGATGTCACCGGTGGCACTTCCGCCATTCGTCAGTATCGCGTTCTGGCAAGCTTGGGCTAGTCCTTGGAAATCGAATTTGTATGCATATCGTTTGCCTTGAACCTATATGAAAGTAGTTTGAAAAGGAGGAAGCATTAAGAAAATAGGCAAAACCAAATGCGAAATACCGTAGTTGCCCTTATAAAAGCCCAATACGTGTACTTTGATCTTAATTATCTTTATTCCTCTGAAAGCTTTAACAATTTTGTCAACTGATTCATTATTCATAATATCATCACCAATTTTCATCAGTTGACAGATTTCTGATATTTCTAATAGAAACCGATACTAATAAGTTTAAAACGCACGTATAGAGTTAGATTCTATGCAAAAAAATACGGTAGACAGACTTTTCAAAAACAAAGCGGAAATCCACTAACCTTTGTCATGATGTTTTTGTCATAATAATAACGGAGTGCTCTGCTCAACTTATCGTAGTTCATATTTGGCTTACTGCAAAATACATTATTACATTATGAACATCAAAGCCTTTTCCCGCCGCCACTTTCTCACCTTTTCCGTTCACCCCATTTCCGGGCCACCTCGTCTGGATCGATCAATTTGAACTCTCCATTACTTCCCTCCCAAGCGATGCAAGTGGAATTAACGGCGTCGGCAAGAAGTTCTAACAGAAACTGCCAAAGCTGAATTTGACCAGTTCCAGAGGCGCTTAACGCAATCGCCATTGGCCCTTTGGATTGGTTGACAGCGGCTGATGGGATCCGCGAGAAAGCGCTAGCATATTGCATGCATCCTGGAAATGTTGATTTCAAGAAAGACATTTTGTTTAGATTTGAGGAGAGCAGTCTACACATATATTGTGAAAAAGGGAGAACAGAGCTAGTGAGAATAATAATAATAATCGGAAATGGGAAAATTTGAGTACTCATTAGTGAAGGTTGTTTATATTTTTTGGAATTGTACTTACCGTCTCTAATAGTCCAGACTCCTTCTAACGTATAACTCATTGATATTTCTAACTGGTTTGATGTTATCTACTAGTCTCAGTTTTACTTTAGAAGAAAAATATACTTTTCGAAAGTGGTTAAAAATTACTGAGGTAGTGCTTAATAGAAATAAACATAAAGTTTAGTTCGAAATTCTGATTCAACTCATGTGCATTTTCACATAGAGGCGTGAGCTCGGTTTCCAAATAACACCATACTTCTTGGCTCTCTAGGGAGAGTTTAAAATATGAAGGTTATAATTTTTTCTAGGTAATACATTTTAAGATTTCAATTTGAAAAAAAAAATTGGCGTTTTAAATATTTTAATTCGTCCGTTTGCGTTTAAAATCAAAACTTGCAAAAGTTATCAGTTTGTCAAAATTCAGGTTATTGGTCTGTCAAAATTAAACATTTGTAAAAATGACTATCAAATGAAAAATATTCAAATAAGATAGTCATTTGTATAATATTCTTCTGGAAGTGAAAGGGACCCACTGAGAAATAAAGAAGTCCATTATTTGATTTTTCCTACAAGAAGTGTTTTGATCGTTCAAAGTTGACAGTCAGGGAGCCGTTTTACCACAGATTATACGATTATTAAACTTCGTAAATTTTGTTTGGCCGAGCTCATCAATTCCTACATTTCAGACTGATTCGAAGTGACAAAATTGACAACATACCTGTTCTTTAACAGTTTACCTGACATATTTTCAATTGTGCGTTGCATTCTCAAGAACTTGCAACTTCCCGCTATTCTCTAGTGAGCAAGTTTCAACGTCATTTTCTCAAACTATTCTTCCTTCCCTTCTTCACCCAAAGTCATTGCTTTTTGTTCGTGATTTCTAAGAAAACCTGTGCTTTGCGAAGGCAACACAAGAGCTCCAAAAGGTATGCACACATAACTGCTCTATTCGAGCATGCTTCAATAGACGTCTCACACATCATTTAGCAATCCTGAGACATTTCTAGGGTGACTTGGGTCCCCACCGTTGAATGAAACCTCACAAGTCATTTTTTTCTAAAATGTATTAAAAAACATCTAGATAGCGATGATCATAAATATCACTGGGTGGAGAACAGAGGTCCGCTAAATTTGCATGTGTTAATAGGAAAAAGGGTGAAAAGGAAACTATTCATCAAACTGACCATCGGTTAGGCGAGCTGTGTCTTGTCCATTGGATAGCGAAGTATCCCACTGAGCTGAAGGAGCTGGCTGGCACACATTGTTGTAGTTATCTGAAAAATTGAAAATTCATATCGAAATCATGGATCCGGCTTTCAAAAAATCCTAGCTTGCTCACCAGCTTGCGGACGGAAAGATGGGGTATCATAGAAATAATCAAACGCATCATAATACTCCTCAGAATTCTGATGGGTGTACATTTCAAAACGTATACTCCGCGTGTAAAATGGAAAGAATAGGGTAATGGGCGGACCGGTATATGCTAATCTCATTATCAATGCTAGATCCATGGAAATTGGTTAATTTCCTGGAGGTAATGTTCGAAAAATCATGTGAGGGCACCGGAAGGAGACAAAGGATGAGCTGATAAAAATTGGATGTGTTCTGTTTGATAAAGGATGAAAGGATGGGGGTGAGCCAGGTGAGAAAAAATACTTTATTTTCTCAAAGTGGGCTAAAATGGCGTGGGCGATATGGGGGATACAGTTTGGATGACGAGCAAGTTTTTTTCCACAACGGAATGCTTTCAAGTCCTGATCCCAAAGAAGAGAACCGTAACACAGTGATGCTCACATGTTTTCCTGGTGAAGCTTGAAAAAACTCAATCTGATACAAGCTGGCAGCTTTCAACAACGCTACGACTTATCGAAAAACAGTAAGAAATTAAATTTCACAGAGATCATCTGAAATATCAACATATGCTCTTGTAGAAATTATCAAAATTTGTTAGGAGATAAATGACCATTCCGTTCTATTGTTTCCTTCAGAACAGATTTCTTAGCACTCTTTGCCAAAGAAAACTGAAAATCAAAAAAACGTTTCAGATTGAGAGATTTCTGAGAGGCTAGATTCGTATCCTAGAAAAAAAACATGCGATATGAAGAAAAGAATCGCTAGTGTTTCCGGAGATCTTGACTTCGGAAGAACTGAGGGCTCTATAAGACTTGGCATCGAGGCCAGGAAATAAGGTGCGGAAGCGCCTGTTTCCGTTCCTTTGTGCTCGTACCCCCAAAGACGCCAAATGCATCCTAACAATAATCACATCCTGTCAGACAAAACGACGTGGTGCCATAAAACACTTGGCAGACTCGCCTAATTCGCGCAACAAAAATAATACAACTTACTCAACGTGGCTGGATACATTGGTTGTGAGTGCAATGAAGAGCGAGAGCCTTCACACGACCATGGGACGAGAGGCCTCGAAGCTCGATTTGGAAGGGCGGAGGCTTTCTAAGACGAGGTGCGGTGCCCAAATGGCTCCATTCAGCAGCGAGCCAAGCGTCTCATTCACTACGGTAGTTGAGTTGTAAGAAGGCATGTGGCGGTTTGTCGGACCCTTGACTTCCGTTCAAATTTCCGGTATGATAAGTAAAAGCAATGATAAGGCGAATATCTAATGGAATATTCTGGTTATGAAGATGCGTGCCGATTATCGCATCATTCGGGACACTTCTTGAACGTGGAATTGTGCGTAGGCGGTTGATTTCTGGACAATTGTCAAGAATAGTTTCTATTCTGAAAAATTTTCTAGTATCATCATGATATCAATGTCAGGACATCAAAAAACGTGATAACTTCAAAAGTTTGAGGGCAAAATTTACAGGATGGGTGAAAAGTACACGAACATGGAACCATAGCCTGACTGTCTCGAAAGATGTGCGATGTTTGGTAGATTTCCGGAAACAAGCTCTTTGTATCTTGTGAAATTTTCGGCAAGGGGGAAAAGTCTTATCATGTTTATCAATTGTGTTTTTCCCACTGCACTTCATTGCTTTTTAATTTTTTTTTTGACATGAGCACTGAAAGGATAGGTATTTATTTGGCATTTCTTTCTAGAACTCTTGGATGTTGAGCCGGTTTTCCAAAAACAGCGACAATCAAAAATTGGGACAAATTCGACCCGTTCAGTTGGGAAACTGTGGATTTGAAAAAAAAAGCTGCAGTTCCTGAAACTGGCTGATTTATCTTACCTGCCACAAAAACTAATGGTTTAGACTGTTTCAAAAATTTTAATTGTCTCTGAAAACGATTTTTCTCGAAATATTTCATTTCGGTCAAAGTTCTGATGTTCAAGTGTATCATGTCGGAGTCATACATGATAAAAAACTATTTGTTTCTGATAAGACGTTTCTTCAATTTATGAGGTCGATGATTGTTATTCTACTTTTTTGGTTTCCCACTTCTCATTTTGTTTTCTATTGCTTATTTGTAGAGAAATATTTTATTTTTCTTGTAAAATTTTGCCACAACAAATATGAAGTTTTGTTCAAAAAAGCTATTCATCTCTCGCAATCCTAACCAGTCTTGAAAAAATCCAAAAAAGAATTTGCCGCCAGCAGGGGTCGAACCTGCGACCTTGGGCTTATTAGACCCACGCTCTAACCGACTGAGCTATGGCGGCCATGTTAACCTTAAGGGCGCCGCGTGATGACAAACTGACCGCGAACTGCGACGAGACGAGGAGCGAGAGCGAGAAGAATCGAAAAGGTCGGGAGAGAGCGAGAGAGAAAGTGGTTGTGTGTTGTCTCGTTCTCTTAACTATTCTGTCTGAAGAGAGAGTAAGAGAGAAGGAGGGAGAAAAAAGAAAACGGAAGCCGAATTGCAACAAACTGAATTGGTATGCTCTTATTTTCAGTGCAACATTCTTCTGGAGGAGTTGGACAAAAGTTTCCATTAGGCATGTCGTTCTTCTATCTAGAACTGGTGAATTCTATTCAAAGAAACCGAGTCTGATCAATAATACAAGTGAGAAAAAAGTGATATCTCTTTTTCTATTCTGGTCATCTTTGATAAGATAGACATAACATGTTAGGTCCGATTTTCCTTCTTCCGAAAACTTATTACTAACACGACAATATTGTATTTTCATGGAGAGAAACTGCTGCCGTGTTTGTTTCTTAATTATTATTTTGTTCTCACAACGTCTCCGTCTCTCACCCTCTCTTACTACTAATCATCTGACCTACTCCAGAAAAAAGAGACTTCTAGCAGCTCTCTTCTCTCCTTTTCTTGTCCATTACCACCCGTTATGAATGCGAATCACACAATTCCCTCTTTCTAGTTTTCTAAGAACACTAGCTGAGATGCGCCTGGTATTATAAGACGTGCAATCATGTCTGCACTCTCCATACTGAGCACACTCTCTCGTTTGGTGTCCTCAGTCGAGGGCTCACTTGTTTACCGGTGTGGTCGAACGTTTCGCGAGTGAGGTCAATCCTTTTTTCTCTGTTTTCTTGCCGTTTTTTGTCATATTTGAGCTGGAGTTTTGGAACTTTTCAACTAAGAACGTGATTTTAAATGAGAGAAATATTTTTGTCTGTTCCAACCTCTGTAATTCCGAAAAACAGATGTTCATTAGCTATTTGTTCGGTTCGAAATAGTTCTTTCCACGCTTTTTAGTGTTTTCACGATATCTCGTGTCCACATTTTTAAGGTTCATTGCATTTCTGCCAGAATACTAAACGAAAACTCTGGAAAATCCGTGTAATGTTTACTTTCTCTGCGGAATCCCGTTGAATTAGGACCATCGATGTTAATCTTGCTATTCATAGGCATTCTGCTCTTCTTCACTTCCTCATAAGCCCTAGCTGTCAGCCAATGACGATTTTTACTTATTTCTCAAGTCATCCCGATGTTTTTTTTCTTTTTTCTCACTGCTTATTGCGTTGAACCTACACAGCAGCTGTGTGGCAAATATACAAACAAGTTCCTCTTTGGAGCAGGATTTTTTTTCAATATATGCTGCTTATCCGGTTGCACGAGATAATTATTTCAAAAATTCAATTATCTTCATTTTTTCTCATTTAACGTTTCCTTTTTAGTTTAGCGAATCCCTCCTCTCTCCGATCCTTGTTCGTTCTTGATGAGAAAAAGTGGAGATGTTGTTCTCAGAGTTTGATTAGTTTTATTTGATGCTGCTTCGTGCATTTTTGCAACGAATAGAAACTTTTTTTGAAGTTTTCTTGAGAGATTGTGTTGAGAGATAGATGTTCAAACAAAGTCTTGAAAGCTTTTGTAAAGTTTGAAGGCAATTTTCGAGATTCGATCAAGGCCGTGTTCCATCGTCCCATGATCAATTTTCATTTCTACAATTTTCCACAGCTTTTCGTAATCTAAGATACACAGTTTCTCAAGTTTCTTATTCGAAAAGTTTGTTCGTCACCTAACTTGATATAATACCTCTTAAAACTATCTGAATACAATCGCAATTTACGATACCTACCGTAAAACATGTATTAGAAGAGTCCCTTCAATAGAAGGGCCCCCGTAATAGAAATACCCTCTGTAAAGAAAGAGCCCTTCTAAAATGTGTCTTGAAATTTGGAAAAATCTCTACTTTTTCGCTTAAAAAGATTCTTAGAATTTCACAATTTAATAAGGATTTGTAGAAACACTAATTTTTTTGCTATTTTTTTTTATGAAACACTTGCTCAATTCTGTTGAAACTGACGGATTAATACAGATTTTACGATACTCTGAAAAAGGATTTCATAATTTCATCAGAAAAAACACAAAAAAAAATCGGTCTTGAAACGAAAAGTCTTCTCCACGGACAGCTCGTATTTTAAAAAAGCATTGTTGAGTCACTACTCGGTTGGAGACCGTTACGAGGACAGGCGACACGTCGAAAATTGGCTAGGGACCAAATTTAAAATCGACGTCCCCATTCCGCAATGCCGTGCTTCTCTGTGTCATTTTTCCTCGAATCTATGCCATCCAAGTTGAGTCATCACAGACGGTCCAGCGGGTCTCGCCACGAAAAGAATATTCTCGTGGTAGAATGGGCGGTGCCTGTTATATGCATATGTTGAAAACCAAAATGTCCGCATTCGTTTTTGTTTCATTTCCGTGCGTTGAAACTAAAATAGTTTTGAATAAATGCATTTCCTTTGATATTCTTGAGGATACTTCTCCGAATCGCTATTCAAAACTGAAATACAGCCGCTTATTCTATCGTTTTGCGCCACTTTTCGAATCTCCACATTGTGACATTATCTCTATTTGCCTGCGTAGCGACTCACTATGCATTATGCGATTTGAGTGATACGGAGCAGGGAACTATCGTTACGCGTTTTAGGATACAAAGACTTTCTTCCCTACCCGCTCCTTCTTTTTTCACCTATTGATAGCTTGGATAAAAATGGTGTTAAAAATATACCTTTTTCGTATTGAAAAAAATCTCGAGATCAGCTCGGTGACCAATCAATTTTCTTTATAGGCGTTAATCCTCCTTCATTTTCGTGAGTATTCAAATCTATAAACTGAAAAAAAATACACGTTTGAACCGAGAAATACCTCTCTGTCCTCATAAATGTCGTGATTGATCAATCTTAAACAACATACCGCTTGTCAACATCATATATATCATCTCACATGACCCGATTTCCGCATATTGTTCAACGAAAATTTTGATTTTTTTTTTCAATTTTCCTCCCTCACCAACACTGTTTTGTTCCTCTCAAAAATCCCAACGTTTTTGCTATATGTTACATTTGACGAACAATGCGATTTCCCACCAGACGTTATACTATTCTATGGATAAGATAACAATGAAAAAAGACGCAGACATCAAATCGTTTTTGTCACATTTTTTGAATGGTTCAAAAAATCATGCTGAATGTATTTATGTTTTTCTCCCTCTTTCTCTCTCTCTATCCTTCGCTTTCAATTTTTTTCCGATTTGTGAAAGCATGTTTTTTTTCTTCTCATTCTCTCACGTCAGTTCCCATTCAATTTTTACGATTCCAGCTTCTCGATGGACACAGCTCAAAGAAACATCGACTTCCACCGACTGGTCAGAGATGCGCCGTTGATCAATCACATCTGCTTCGATGCGTGCTCCAAGACAGTCAAGATCATCTACTCATCAACGGTGCCACTTTCTCACACAACACTGGATCGTAAGGTTGGTTCAATATATCATTTTATTTTCAAACAAAACATTAAAGCTTCAGAGAGTTGACACAGAGAAATCAGAAGACCGAATCTATTGTATTCAAGTCCAGTATCCAGATTTCCCATTGATTCTACAGTTCTTCGGTGACACTTGCCCACTTCTGAAGGGAACGACCGTTGATTTCGTTGTAACTGCTAGTCAGAATGCTGAAATCGAGGAGGTGATCCGAAAGGCGTTGGATGTCAAGTAAGATTTTATCAGGATGAAAACAATAGTCAACACTGAAAAATATGTTATAGGTTGCGTCACGTCGAGGCCTTCACAGGACTTGTCAATGGAACTTCCTTCCTTCTCCGTAACATTGAAGCCGAGAGTTTCACCTACTCGTTCGATGAGTCCCAGAAGTACGAATTCCAAACGCTCAACACAGAATCCATCTATCCATATCTCCTCATCAACATTCGTACTGGAGTTTCCGTGGTGCTTGTCGACGGACCCAATAAGTTCCAAAGACTCGGAGGAAGCTCAATCGGAGGTGCCAGTTTCCTGGGTCTCTCGGAGTTGATCACTGGTGTCAATGATATTGAAGAGATGATGGATCGCGCTCTCAAAGGAAGTCCAGAAGAATTTGATATTTTCATCAGAGACATCTACGGAGATCGGTGAGCTGTAAGAACAAAAAGTTTGAAAAATAAAATTTCATTTCAGAGCTGCCAACTTCAATATGGATCCTCACTTGCTCGCTGCATCATTCGGTCGTGTCACTCGTGCACAGACTATTCGTAGAGCTGGAGAATTTGATGATCAGTCGAAGAACAATGCGATCCTCAGTCTTCTGAGAATGGTCCTCTACAATGTCTCTCAGGTACGTCATTTCCGCCTTGAGAACAATCAGGGTAGACAAATATTTCAGATTGCCTTCATGCTCTCCGAGATGTCCAATGTCAAACGAGTTTTCTTCAACGGGTTCCTAGTCAGAAATCGTCCAATCGTCATGAAAACTCTTTCATTCGCTTGCAATTACTGGTCTGGTGGTAAACTGAAGGCGTGCTTCCTCCGTCACGAGAACTACACCACTGGATTGGGAGCATTCTTGGAGGGATGCCCAAATGCTGACATGTACTGGAAGGAGTACTGCTCGGGATCCACTGCTCTTGGTCGTTTTGTTCCAGTTGAACCGTTGGAGACCGGATTCAAGACGCAGACGTTCGCATTGAAGTGTGCTCGATTCAAGGCTGCTCCGTTCTGCTTGCTTGTGGACAAAGATGGAAAACCGGATGCTATTGATTTCAACACGGACGATGAGGCGCGTGATTTTTGGATTCAAATCTTAGACAACACCATCGCACAACTCACCGAACTTGCCATTGCTTCTCAGAGTGGGTGCCCGGATCAAGAAGACGTGATCAGCAGAGCCAAAGATTTTGAGCACGATTTTGTTAAGACCATGGACACAATCAAGGAGCATCATGTGTATGTTTTCCTGTAAACTGAATCTATGAACTAACGATCAATTCCTATTTAGTGCTTACGGTAACTCGAACGCCAGAAACTTGCTCGAGGTCCGTGAGCAAATCCTGCAGGAGAAAGGATTCGATGACATTTATGTGCAGAAGAAACATGAGGAGAAACTTTCTGCAGTTTCGGAACTTCCGACTGTTCTCGCTTCCATTGACAAACTTAAAGAGGTAATACCCAGTTCATTTAGCAGCATAACTTTTTTAATTTTTCCAGGCAGGAGACGAGAAAGCCGTGGTGGAGTACGTGTCGCGTTGTCTTCTCGCTGGAAACGTGTTCGACTGGGGAGCCAAGGAGGTCGTGAAGTTGATGAGCAGCGAGGAAGGACTCAGCTTCCAGTCAGCAATCGAACGCGTTGAGAATCGACCGTGGTTGTTCGACGGATTCGACTCCTATTACAAGAAGCACAAGGAGTATAAATCCGTGCTGATCTTCGTTGATAATTCTGGATACGACTATATCCTTGGAGTGATTCCATTTGCAAGAGAACTTCTTCGAAACGGTGCCAAAGTTATCATCTGTGCCAACACTCTTCCAGCACTGAATGATCTCACGTACAGAGAAATGATCGAGTTGGCTCCAGAGCTCAAGAAGGCTGACGCGGACCTCGCCAAGTTCATCGATTCGGAGCAACTGATGTTTGTACAGTCGGGACAAGAGTCGCCATGTCTTGATGCCAGGTAGCCTGAAAATTTTGAACACTTTAATAAAATAGTACAATTTTAAGACGAGTTCACGAGGATCTCAACACTGTCGTTCAGAAGTACGAGACAGATTTGGTGATTATTGAAGGAATGGGACGTGCACTTCACACCAACTTCAATGTGAAGTTCAAGTGTGATACTCTCAAGGTGAGTGCTTTTTCATTGATACAAATTATATACAGAAATTGTCGAAATTCAATAAAAATAGTTGATAGTTACCTAAGAAAGATCGATTTTTCGTTTACGTTGTGAAATAAATTGCGCGTCACGCAGTGTGTTTGCAGATTTGGCCGTGTCTGTGATGGCCGTGGCATAAGTTGTTGTGAAACACATATGTGTTTCTAGTGTAATTTAATGTTTTTGAGAAGTAATTCTAAACCAAAAAGAGAGAAAATAAAACAAAAAAAATTCAGAAATCAAGAAAATTGAAAAGGAAAACTTCTGAAAACATATTAAAAAACACATAAACTTTAATAACTTTACGATGTGAACGAAACTCAGTATTTTCGTTTTTGAAATATAATTTCAATCGGCACATTCCCAAACCGAAGGCGCCCGAAAAATTTTCTTTGTGGGCATTGAGCGGACTAACTTGTATTTTTTTGTTTTTCAAAATCTGTCTGTCAATTTTCCACCATTTTTTGCGCCTTTGTAAGGAGAGTGATATTTCGAATGGAAACTCGTTGAAATCGAAAATCCATAAATTCAAAGTTTTCAAAATATCCGAATTTGGACTATTCCGAAGTTCCGGAAGGACCTTCTTGAACATCTCTTTCGGGTGAATTTATCCGAATATTCTCTTCAAATACTTTCTATGAAATCTCATATTCTGTGTTGCCACAGGGTACGCTGTTAAAAATTTTGGGTGTGGAAAAAATTATCGATACCTTAAAAAGTAACTTCAAATTTATTAAAGCTATGCACTTCGAAGTTTTCTAAAAAATTCTTCTTTCTGCTTTTCAGGCTGCCGTCATCAAAACCCAATGGCTCGCTGACCGTCTCCAAGGGAAGATGTTCAGTGTTGTGTTCAAGCATGAGCTTGGAACCAAGTAGGACACTTTAAACCTCATCTCATCAGTGATACTCGAATGGGTGATTTCTATTCAAAAAGTTGTGATTAAACACTCTTATATCACTTTCCTACATACCATCTTTAAACATTTTTATCCCAAGAATTCCCGTGTCCTTCCCAATCCTCCCATTGTTTCTCATTCCACAAAATTTTATCACGCTTGTAACATGCAACCGTATCCTCGAACATTTCTCCGAATTTGCTTTAAGCCTCGCCTCGAAACACGAAAATAATTTCTATTCATTTTTATTTCTTAATATGGCCAATGAATCATCAGACTGAAACTGATATGCTGTACAACTGAGACAGGTTTACTACTTAAAATAAATATAGGGGAACGTTTTTTGAGAAGACAGGGGAGTAAAATTCTGATAACCGTTTTTCATCAACAGCAACAAGAGGAAGAGATGAGGGACTAATGTAGCCTCGGGCCCGAAACTCGATAAAAATAATAAAAATTAATAAGAGATTTTCTAATATTATAATTATCATCATTGCAGCAAATTTTGTGGGGGAGAGAGAGAAGGTAAGAAAGTCAGAGATTTCAAGATCAAAACCTAAGGTTCTAAAGTTTTGTCGGAGAAAAAATTATAAAAGATAATAGAAAACAGGGAGAACAGTCAATAAGAAAGTTGGAAGAGCAGCCGACGCTCTCACTCGTGGGGGCATCTTTGTGCTGGTTACTGTAGTTGGTTCTGGTTCAGCAGCTGGCTCTGGTGTCGTGGCTTCGTTGTTGAAGAGCCCAATGACAAGTCCTCCCTGAAAGAAATGGAATTGATAAGATTGAAACTTGCTAAATACAATTTTACCTTTCCATCTCCAAATCCACTATCAGCTGGGTTTCCTGGCACACAGTTGAAAGTGTTTCCGATTTCCAAAGTGAAAAGACCCTCGTTACAGACACAGATGGTTCCGTTGCAGTGAGAATCCAGAAGACATTCTTGTCCGTTAACACATTCTCCTCCTGGGAAGGCAACTCTATCCTCACTTGGAAGTCCGTTTCCTCCATCTCCTGGTTGTCTGGTCTTTGGAATTTCCTCGCTGGAAAAATTACAAATCCATGCCAACGTCTATCAGAACAAAAACTTACACAGTGAATGGAGTTCCTTCTCCGTCCCATCCGATGACAACTTGATCAATCTCATTGGTGTTACGGAGCCAGTTGATGAGTGGCTCGTAGTACTCGAGAAGTGGTTGAGCATCGAGTTCTCCCTTCCCAGTGATCATTTCAAGAGCCTTCAACCAAGTGATCGACGATCCCAACTTCATGGTCTCGCGGAGTTTCTCGGTAGTGTCCTCGGACAAGATGCATCCTTCGCTCTAAAAATTATTTGTTGATAGAGTCATAACCTTTTCAGAAATCTTACCAAGATGGTTCCTTCTGGACACAAAGCCTTCAAGATTTGGAATTTGAGAACGTAGCTGATAAGAGAGCGAGTGGCTGGAGAGTTGACTTGAGACACAGAGTTGTGGATGAGAGCGTCCAAGTTGGATGTATTGTATGGTTGTGGGGAGCGAGTTCCCTCGTACTTGTTTCTAATCTCCCACCATCTGTCATTCAACTTGTTCTTTGGAACTTTGCCCTCGAACAACTCGTATCTCCAGTTGTCAGCGGCAATTGTGAATGGCAGTTTGGTGAAGCTTTCGAGCGACTCCCTGAAATAATAAACCAAATTATAGATAAGACACAATTTGCACTCTTACTTGTAAAGCTTGTTGATGATCACGGAATTCTTAATGTCCAAATGGTCGGATGGAACAAGTTTCTGGGAGTACAAGTAGTGTGGATTAGTAGCAAGATAGGCGAAGGCGTTGGCGATAGCGTCAGTGATAACTGGCGAGGCTGGCTCTCTGAAAAAAAGTTTATGGTTTCAAAATTACAGTCGTCGTGGAATACCTGAAAAGAAGAGATTGATCCTTGTACAGGTACTGGTAGTAAGTTTGGACGAGAAGAGAATGAGCTTGTTCGAAATCTGGCTCTCCGAGTTGAGCACAACTCTTGACACGGAAATCATTTGGTGCACGCATATCGAGAGCGGCGGCTGGGTGGCAGATCATATCCTTACTCCAGACACGAGCGAAAATAGAGCTGGTCCAGAAGTTCTTTGGAAGTTGTGGGAATCCAGCAGATTTGAAATAGCGGTAGGCCTGAAATTTTGATACTACATTTTTAGCAAAACTCGATGGTTACTTACAGTAACAAACATCTTTTTGGTAGTGTAATTCTGACTGGTGAAAGCGGCGAGCATAGCTTCTGGTGTCTCAGATTCTTCCTCATATGGCTTGGTTTGTTCATAATGAGCCGACCAGTCTCCTCCGTCCAGTGATCCAAAGAGATGTGCTGGAATTGGTCCGTCCTTGCTCAATCCAGCTGGGTTCGAGTAGATTCCTGCCAACTGGCGACGCATGTAAGCGTGAAGAAGTTGATAGAATGGCTGGATGGTAGAGTAGATCTTCTCGATTTGCTTGGTGAGGTCCGCCTTGTTTGAAGGCGTTTCGAAGGCGCTTCTCCACATGGCTCCTCCATTGGCAAATCCGTTGAGCTTAGCTCCTTCGTTGGAGATAGCAATGATGTTGTTGTAAGCTGGCTTGCTCTTAGCGATCGCGGTCACATAAGAAACCCACAAGTGTTGGAGTCTAGAAGCATCTTTCTCGTTGCGGAAGATGGAGTCCATGTCGATTTTTCTGAAACAAAGAAGGTGGGAAGCAGCATTCAGTATATTTTGAACTCACTGAAGAGCACATGGTGGTGGTACATCCTTATCACAGATGGTCGAGTCCTTGGAGTCTCTGTTGAGGGTGGATTGAGCTTGAGAGAACTCGGCGAATCGAGTTGGGGCAAGAGCAGACATTCCTTCGAAAGAGACATATCCGAGTTGTCTCTTGAGTCTCTCATCGGTCACCGATGCCCTATCGAATTGTTTGGCTTGCATAGACGTGCTCTTGACAAACATAGTCAGAACATTTTCAGCTTCATCAAGAGCTAGCTTGAGAGATGGAGAAGCATCGTTGAAGTAACGCCATCCGGAGAGGGCAACTTCACGAAGGACCTGAAATTAAATACGATTTTCAGTTAGTTCGTTTACTTTTTTTTTTGATCAGACATCACATTTTTCTGCCACTCCACTTTTCGGATTATCAGATATTATAATCTTTCCAATCTTGAAAAATCAAAATGATTTCATTTTGTATGAAATTCCATAATTTATTTTCAAGATCTTATATCTTATACGCATCCGAGAACATGCAACGTTTGTTAGTTTTTTGCCTATTTTACATTTCGTTCATCTTTTTATTCTCTTTTTTCTCTTTCGCTGGCTAGACGATGAAGACAACACGTTTTTGATTCGAAAGGGCCAATTATCCGTTCTTCATTTATTTGCCGCCGCGCGCAAATCCCATCACAACGAATCCAGTATTTCTCGATGCCACTACCACCACCGCACTCACTCACTCCCCGCTCACTCATTCAGCTTTTGCCCCCTCTCGGCTTGCTGTCTCTGTTGGACAGTGACGTTTTTATCATATCATCTTTACCTTAATGGCTTCTGCCTCGTATCCGGCCAGCCAGGAACGAAGTTTCTCCTCGTCTTTGATGGATCCTGGCGCCTGCAACAACACAATAAGAAAGAACAATTATGACAAAAAAGGGAATAAGGGGGAGGAAGAAAAGGAACTAATGGCACTTTACCTGAAGATTGTCGGCCTTCCAGTAATCGCTGCTGTTCACAAGTGCTTGAGCGACGGGGTTGGCATAAACTGGTCCCTTGTTGGTCTTGTTCTGTAACAATGCCAGTAACAAATGAATCGTTAGCTTGATATCTTACTGGGGCAATGGATCCGGTATTCAAGAAAGTGTCTACAAGTTGCTCGATAACCTCGGTGTTGAGCTCATCTGGTTGAGTAACGACAGCCTCAGCGACATCTCCATAGTCTTCAGACTCGATGTTGTCGAATTTGATGGCTGGTTCTGGCTCTGGAGTTGGTTCTGGTTCTGGCTCAGATTTTGGACTTGGTTCTGGCTCTGGCTCTGGTTTTGGCTCTGGCTCAGGGACCGGAACAGTGCCATTTTTTGGTGTATCTAGTGCATCAGTGAGTTCAAATGGTTCACCTTCGGCAAATGCGACTTCTGGATCTTTTGGTGCTTCGTCTCCTGGCAGAAGTTCCGGCTTTGGCTTGATCTCCTGGGAGAACGATGGCAAACAGGCCCCCACAAGCAATAGGAGAAGTATGTTGAACTTCATCTACAAAATTTCTGGAATTAGGTAGTTAAAATTGGATGGGAATACGATAAAGTAGGAGGAAAGAGAATATGAGGTGAATATGAGGGGATAAATCATCGAATGAAGAGAGGGGGATAATATGAAATAAGATTATTATCGCTTCTCCGTCAAAGTGGACACGATACACGGTGGAAATGAGAAACAATAACAAAAAGTATTAAGAGAGAGGAACGGTTGAATGTGTACGTTGCCTATTTATAATATGCGAATCAAAGTGTAAGAAGCGGCTATTACAATTATGGGAATGATGTCAGAGATTCAGCCTATGATATTATATAAAACTGTTGAGATATGATCAAAAATTGGTTCAATTTAAAAAGTGAAACCGAACAAAAAAGTTCAAGCTATGATTTTAAAAAACCAGAGTTGGAACTTTAGACTATTTGATGGAATTCATAGACGCAAACAAGTGAGAAACGTTGGCGGGTGCCCGAACGAAAACCGGCAGCGCTTCTTCTTTTTTGTCTTGCCTTTTCTTTGGGTGTGGGAAGAGGGAGAGAGGGCGGGTGTGGACAGTCACTGGATTTCTCTTTCTCTAATAACTTTTGAAGAAATTCTGGCCTTGCACTCGTCCACTCGACGGTATATTTTAGTGTGGAGGAGAGGTTTTTGACGACGGATGTTACGAACACGTTCAGACAACAAATTGTTGCACACTTAATGAATGGAGATTTCTAGCTAATTGGATTCGAAGAACAGAAAAAAAAAACAGACAGAAAACAAGAACCGTTTGATCAACATCAAAGTTACATTATTACAACAAAGATGCAAATAGCAATAAAATAAATAGTTACTTTGAAGAGTTCTAATTTTGGAAAGTTGCCAAAATAATGAAGAATTATCAAAATTAATTCTTAGATTGTTAAATTTCAATGTCAACATATTTTCGTTGCCTGGGAAACATATCGAAACAATGTGTACCATCCCCTCATATCGAACTCCAATAGTTTTGATTCGATCCTCTCTTTTGTATCTTCGAATAGTGTCTACGTTAAAACCACCCAGGTACTGACAGTTGTATTTTTATTTTGAAGAGTCAGAGGCTCCGGCTCTTCTTTAATATACTGATTTTGTTCGCAGTAAAAGAAGGTCATTTTAGCAATTAACTTTGAGCTAATATAATATATCTCGGCCCTTGTGGAAAATCTAAAAAAAAAAGTTGTCAACTTTTGAATTGTTTTCCAAAATATCAAAAACATTTCATCAATTGGCACATTTTTGATATCTTGCATAAAAGCTTAGAAAAATTAAGTCAAACTTGAAAAAAATCTATTACAAGGTTTACGGTAATAGCATTCACAAAATAACAAGCCCGCATGAAAAATGCCATCGACTAAATCCATTTGGTTCCAAGACACATTTCCTAATCAATGGCGTCACTTTTTTTTTTTCATCCATCCAAGAACATGTTTCTTGGATGAAAACGTGTTACTAAGGATGATTCATATGAAGAAAGTGTTAGAAGAAAAAACGAGACGGTATGCACTTTCTATTGGAAATAAAACCAATGGACCAACGGTAAGCAGACTGACTCCTCAGGGAACGCATGAATGGCGGGCGGCATCATTAACACACCGGTGAATACATCCTGTTAGAAAATCTTCTGGTCGGTGTCGTGTCCAAAAAAAGATTGAAAAAGTAGATTGTTGTGGAGCCCAATGAGGCGGCAGTAGAGAGGGTGTCCTGAAGACGGCCGGAAAGAATCGAAAACTGTATAAGTGAAGGTCACTCGGAACGGCTATCGCTTTGCAACCGATTAACTCAATTAGACACCCGATCCGACTTTTGGGTAAATGACAAGAATGCCGCGGGCCGTGAAAAGGACAAAATGATATATATTAGGTGTTCCGAGGAATCCACTGACTTCCGATTGTGTCAATGGAAAACGGATTTGGCAAGTTTCATCAATACCTAGAAATGGATCGGAAAAGGGAATGATGGAAGAATGAAAGTCTCGAGAATCGGACACAAGACGTCTGTCAAAACCATACATTCCGGATTAGATCAGGTCGCCATGCACAATTGGTTTTGGTTCACGAATTCCAATTCACCGCTTCTTCGCATCTCATAAAAATTCCCGGGGTGCTACTGGCGACAACGACGTTTGTGGAGGGGGTGGCTATCTATTTCTTGTATGTTTCGGATAATTTGACGAGACAACGACAATCCGATGGAACAAAAAAGTTGTGGAAGAAGATCAGATCAGAGACGAATGAGCGACAAGGATATTGGGGTCAGAGTGACGATAGCGAAATTTGAAAGGGATTACGAAACTGACGTGGGGGGTTGAAGATATTGAAAGGAGAGAGAAAGGAAATCCGAACTGGGTGAATCGGGAGAAAGTCAACGTCTAGGAGTGTTTCTTTTCTAATCCCGACAATTAACGGCGATATGGGCATTAGTGTTAAAAATAAGGGAGATGGGATTACGATAGAATACAAACAAACCGTCATAGATCAAAAAACTTGGATTTTCTGTAAAACTATGGCGAGAGTTTTTAGACTGATTCCTGTAATAAGATTTTCAGCTTTAAAAATTTTGTTTACAGTCTCCACATAATAAATTCAGTTTCAAAACTTCTTTTTTGTTTAAACGGTTCGTAAGAACACCAAAGTGAAAATATCTCAAATTAAAAAAAAAAAAAAAACTAACTGATAGTAAGAGGAACATCAGCCAATTAAATTCTCTGTACTTTATATAGCCACTTACTACAAATTTGAAGTTGAATTAGAAGTTGAGCAATAGGCTTTGAACGAACAGTGCATAATAGATGATCATAATAGATTTACTGACTAAATGATTGAAAAAGGCTGAAAACAGATGAAAGTTTTTCTGATAATTCCTAACGGAAACTAGAAACTCTTGAAAGTCTAGACAAATTAACAAATCGCAAACCATGATAAAATCGAATCGAAAGGTGTACGTAAGAAGTTAAAAAAATGATAGAACCCAAATGAGAGCAGAAAATTGGAATGAAAATCCCTGCTAATTCATATTATCAACTTAAAACTCTTAAAAGCCTAGATGAATTGATGAATCACAAAACATGATGGAACCATATTAGAAGGTGACGACCAGAAATCAGAAACTGTACAGTTCAAGCAATGAATTCAGAATCGGAGGTGTATATTGCGAAGATAAACCCTTCTCTTCCCGAGGAATGAAACTGAGACATTCTCGCCGCCTCATAACCACCGACGGATTGGATGTCAGTATCCTGACATCAACAAGTGTAGAATGATAACCGAAAGCGAATTACCCGAGAAAGGAAAGCGAAGGAAATAATAGGAAGAAAAGGGAGTGTTTTTGCGGAAAGGGCCCTCTCACTCGCCCACTGACTAAGGAGTACTGTCCTACATCCGAATTCCGACGGGGAGACGCCGCGATCGGGCTGTTTTGTGTTGTGCGCCAAACGCCGCCATTCCGTACGTCGTCGAAGGAGGGCTATATCCTTCCACGGACATTTCTGGGTCATTTGACTATCCAATCTTTTCTCCTCCTACCGTGTGTTGCGGATTCGCCAAGTGCGCACACACAGCCGATCATCGGACGGCGTTGTCAATTTCAACAACTAGCGTGATATCAGTTCTCGTGGCAGTGTGTACTTGAAGCAGCAGCCAAGAAACGAACCTGAACTAATTGTATGAAACAGGAAGTGATCGATAGAGGGGATGAAGCAAAAAAAAACTGGATGAAAAGCGAGCTACATTGTTTTGATAACACTGTAGGTGTTTGAGAAAAAAACCCATCATTTAGAAGGAAAAAATTTTAGTCGCGTATATTGATTTGCACATTGTATTCAAGAGAATTCCAGTGCATCAAAAATACAGAGAATTCCAGTGCATCAAAAAACACAACCCGAGGAAATCTGAACAAAGTAACAAAAAAAGAAAATAGGAAAACAGGACAGTAACAGCGCGCTCTCCTGAGTAGATCAAAACTATATTGGGGTAGATCACATTTGTGAATGATGAAAGACAAAAACATATTTTCAGTCGATTTTTGGCAAATTTGAGCATTTTCAGAAATCTAGCGATATGCTGTCAAGTTTAAGATTTTTTTGAACACTCTGAAAGTTTTTTAGGTACATGCTGATTTCTGAAAAACAAATTTTTTCACGTCTTCAGTACAACCAGTGTATAAGGGTAGATCAAATTTAAAACTCATGAATAATTTTATAGAATGCATCGTTATAAATTATTTCTGGGAAAAATGTTTCTTTTTCTAAGCTGATTGAGAATATGAAAAATTTTCAACTGAAAAATTGAAGCATCTTCAATTCTCCGACAGCGTTTGCAGAAATGTTTGTTCCAATGAACCCAAATGCTGAACTGAGATTCTAGACTCCAAAATAATAATTTTCAAATCTTCATGTTTTCTCTGAAACCCGGAACGGCGTTTCTTAATTCTCAAGTTTTCCATTAGCCATTGGTTTGAACACTCTAGTTTCTCATTTTTACCACTTTTTCCTTTCATTTCCAGAAATTTCATTACTTTTGTCGTTTCATTTCACCATATTAGCCACATCACCTCATCATAAAAGTCATGAGTATCAAAGTGCGATTTGACCAAACTGCATTACCTTATTTCGACATTTCAGGGACACGTTCAAAACCCCTTCAATCTGATTCGATGGACAGGGCTTTCCGAAAATGTTGCAATTTTCTGGTGATAAGAGTCACACTTTGAGCCGCCGGACGCGTGCAAGTGTCCATCACTGATCTTATCAGTGCGCTAAAACGATTTGGAATAAGGTAGAAGTCAATTTTGTAGATGTCAATTGCGACTCGTATATAAGGGAGCCGTAGAGACAGAGAAGGCAGGTTTCAGCCATGAGGTCGATCATCATCGCCTCCCTTGTGGCCTTGGCCCTTGCCTCCTCCCCAGCTTTCGAGCGTACCTTCGAGCCAAAGACTGACTACCACTACAAACTCGACGGACTTGTCCTCTCCGGACTCCCAACCGAGTCTTCTGAGCAATCCCAAACCCGTATTTCTGCCCGTGCCCGTATTCAATCTGACAATGACCGCTACATCCACCTCCAACTCGTCAACATCCGTCTTGCCGCTTCCCACCTCCCAGAGTCCGAGCAAATGCCAGCTTTGAACTCAATGGAGCCACGTGAGCTTTCCGAAGAGTACAAGCACATGCTTGAGCGCCCAATCCGTGCCCAACTTAGAAATGGACTCATCTCCGAGATCCAATTCGAGAAGGAAGACGCCGAGTGGTCCAAGAACATGAAGAGAGCCGTTCTCAACATGATCTCCTTCAACCCAGTTGCCCCAAGAGACGAGATGGAAGAGATGGAATCCTACAGAAAGGAGTCTTCTTCTTTGGAGGAGAACACCTCTTTCTTCACCAACGAGAAGACCCTTGAAGGAGACTGCCAAGTCGCCTACACCGTCGTCCGTGAGCAGAAGAAGACCATCATCACCAAGTCTGTCAACTTCGACAAGTGCACCGAGCGTTCCGAGATCGCCTACGGACTCCGTTTCTCTTCTGAGTGCCCAGAATGCGAGAAGGACACTGAAATGATCCGCCCACAAACCGTCTATACCTACGTTTTGGAGAACAACGAGCTCAAGGAGTCCGAGGTTCGCTCCCGCTACACCGTCAACGTCAACGGACAAGAAGTCATGAAGACCGAGACTCGCTCCAAGCTCGTTCTTGAGGAGAGCCACTCGATTAAGAGCCACATCAAGAAGGTAAACACTTTCACAAGGTATTAGTCAAATTTAAAAAAAAACATTCCAGGTCAACGGAGAGAAGGAAGACATCATCTACTCTTCCCGCTGGGAACAACTTGTTGAGGACTTCTACAAGAATGGAGACAAGGCTGAGTTCTCCCCATTCGAGAAGTTCCCAATTGACAAGAAGATCCAATTGATCAAGACCATCACCGAGCAAGTCCAAGAGGTCGAGAACAACATGCCAGAGACCGCTCACTTCCTCGCCCGTCTTGTCCGCATCTTCCGCACCACCTCGATCTCTCAACTCAAGGAGATCCACGAGAAGATCTACGCCAAGGCCGACAGAAAGGTAAGCTGTCTGAAAAATTAGTTATTTCAAATATATAATATTTCTAGATCCAATCCATGATTGAGTCTGCCCTCGCCATCTCCGGAACCAAGAACACCATCCAACACCTTCTCAACCACATTGAGAACGAGGACATCACCCCACTCGAGGCTGCCAAGCTTATCAAGTCCATCCAAGAGACTCCATTCCCATCCCAAAGCATTGCCGAGTCCCTTCTCAAGTTCGCCCAATCCCGTGTTGCCAAGACCAACCAAATCATCCGTCAATCCGTCTGGCTCGCCACTGGATCCGTTGTCCGTGGAGTCGTCGACATCAGAAGCCTCCGCCCACTCATCCGTGAGGACAAGCGTGAGATGAAGGATAAGTTCTTCCGCACCTTCATGAAGCAATTCCAAGATGCTGAGACCACCTACGAGAAAGTTCTTGCCCTCAAGACCATCGGAAACGCTGGACTCGATATCTCCGTAAACGAGCTCAACGACATCATCGTCGACAAGCGCCAACCACTTCCAGTCCGCAAGGAGGCTATTGATGCCCTCAGACTTCTCAAGGACTCCATGCCACGCAAGATCCAAAAGGTCCTTCTCCCAATCTTCAAGAACCGCCAATACGAGCCAGAAATCCGCATGCTTGCTCTCTGGAGAATGATGCACACCCGCCCAGAGGAGCCACTCCTCGTCCAAGTTGTCTCTCAAATGGAGAAGGAGTCCAACCAACAAGTTGCCGCTCTTACCTACCAAATGATCCGTCAATTCTCCCAATCCACCAACCCATGCTACCAACGTGTTGCCAACGAGTGCGCTAAGGTTCTCTCCTTCACCCGCTACCAACCACAAGAGCAGATGATCGCCTCCGCCTACGCTCAACTCCCACTCTTCATGCAAAATGCCTTCTCCGGAGCTCAATTCGACTTTGCCGCCATCTTCGAGAAGAACTCTGTCCTTCCAAAGGACCTCCACGCTTCCCTTGACGCCGTCTTCGGAGGAAACTGGAACAAGTACTTCGCTCAAGTTGGATTCTCTCAAGAGAACATGGACCAATACATCTACAAGACCCTTCAAAAGCTCGAGTCTCTCGAGAAGGAGTCCACCACTGTTGTCCGCGGACGTCGCATCCAAACCGGAATCAGAATGCTTAAGGAGCTTGCCCAAAAAATGAACATCCGTGCCCGTCCATCCACCCGCAACGAGAAGAACGCCTATGCCATGATCTATCTTCGCTACAAGGATATGGACTTCGCCGTCCTCCCAATCGACTCCCAACTTGTTGAGGATGTTGTTGAGAGATTCGTCAGCAGCGGAAAGATTGAGTTCTCTGAGATTCGCCGTGTCCTCAACAAGGACTCCGAATTCGAGGCCCACCACGCCGCCTTCTTCTACGAGGCCCTCCGCAAATTCCCAACCACCCTTGGACTTCCACTCACCATCTCCGGAAAGATCCCAACTGTCATGTCTGCTGAAGGACAAGTCTCCCTCGAAATGGACGGAACTGAGCTCCGTTTGACCGTCGAGGCCCGCCCATCGGTTGCTGCCACCCACGTTTACGAGATGAGAATGTTCACACCACTCTTCGAGCAAGGAGTCAAGAGCCTCCAATCCATCCGTGCCTACACTCCACTCAAGATCCAAGCTGTCGCTGGATTGAAGAAGAACTTCGAGCTCGTCTACAAGGTTATCGTTCCAGAGAGCCAAAAGTCGATCGTCTCCCTCTCCACCCGCCCAGTCGTCTTCCTCCGCCACCCAGGATTCTCCAAGTTCGAGTACATCGAGGCTGAGGAGAGAACCGTCGCTGTCCCACAATGGCAACAAAAGACCCAAGAGGTCGAGAGAACCGAAAACTACCTTGGACTCGAGATCTCCACCCGTGGAAACATTCTCCGCCAACACTCCGTCGAGAACTGGCTTCTTGCCGAGCAAGACTTCGAGGTCACCGTTGAGAACAAGAACCGCCCAGCTGAATTCGTCTTCCGCATGACCGCCTCCCCACTCGAGAAGACTCCACTCTCCGAGATCAAGATCAACAACGAGATCTTCGAGAAGGAGTTCGAGCTTGAGCAAGAGAGATCCGAGAACCGCCGTGAGTCTTTCTCCAAGATGATCAAGAACATCCAAAAGGAGCAAGGATACAAGAGCCTCATCACCCTCAAATTCGAGGCCCCACGTGACTACCAAATGAGATCCGAGCTTACCACTGTCTGCGACAAGCAAGTCCGCATGTGCCAATGGACCGTTGAGGTCAACCGCTCCCCAATCTTCGCTGAGGAAAAGAAGGACTGGACCCTCCGCTCCCAACTTCTTGCCATCCGCCCAGAAATGCCATCTTCCCTCCGTCAACTCCGTGAGCAACCACACCGTGAGGTTCAACTCTCTCTTACCTCCACCTGGGGATCCCAAAAGAAGAACGAGCTTAACATCAACGCCCAACTCCAACAATCCAAGGAACAGAAGAAATACGAGCGCAACATGGAGCGTGAAGTCAGAGGAATGCCAGAGTACGAGCTCTTGATCAAGGCTGCCCGTCTCAACCAAGTCAACGTGGTCGCCGAGTACAAGCTCACCAAGGAAAACGAGGAGACCATGAGCCGCCTTTTCGACCTCGTCAAGGCCTACAACTACTGGACCGTCTCGAGCCGCCCAGAGGACAACGAGGAAAACCGCGTCGTCCTTCAACTCACCGTCGAGCCAATTTCCCGTCAATACGTTAACGTCACCGTTCAAACCCCAGAAGGACGTGTCGAGATGAAGAACACCCAAATCCCACGTGTCCACCTTCCATCCATCGCTCAACGTGCCACCAAGTACCAATACACCGAGGCTTCCGGAGCTGTGTGCAAGGTCCAAAAGAACCAAATCCGCACTTTTGATGATGTTCTCTACAAGACCCCACTCACCACCTGCTACTCCCTCATCGCCAAGGACTGCTCTGAGGAGCCAACTTTCGCCGTTCTCTCCAAGAAGGTTGAGAAGAACTCCGAGGAGATGATGATCAAGGTTCTCCGTGGAGAGCAAGAGATTGTTGCCCAACTCCAAAACGAGGAAATCCGCGTCAAGGTCGACGGAAAGAAGATCCAATCTGAGGACTTCGCTGACTACCAAATCGAGAGACTCGGAGAGTCCGCCATCGTCATTGAGCTCCCAGAAGGAGAGGTTCGCTTCGACGGATACACCATCAAGACCCAACTCCCATCCTACAGCCGCCAACAACAACTTTGCGGACTTTGCGGAAACAACGACGACGAGGTAAGCAACAAAAAAACTTGCATTTGTCTTCCAAACTACAATTTTCAGTCCACCAACGAGTTCATGACCGCTGACAACACCGAGACCGAAGACATGGAGGAGTTCCACCGCTCTTACCTTCTCAAGAACGAGGAGTGCGAGACCGAGGAGGAGCGTCTTACCGAGAAGAACAACTACAGAAAGTACGAGAGAGACGAGGAGGAGTCCGACGAGTCCGACGAATCCTATGACAACGACGAGGAGCCACAATACACCAAGAAGAGCAACAAGAAGACCGAGAAGAAGAACCGTAAGTTTCCACACCAATTTCTGAACCATATCAAGTTCTTTGATATTGCAGAGATCGTCGAGAAGACCCAAATCAAGGAGTTCTCCCACCGCATCTGCTTCTCCGTTGAGCCAGTCGCCGAGTGCCGCCGTGGATACGAGGCCGAGCAATCTCAACAAAGAAAGATCCGCTTCACCTGCTTGCCACGTCACAACAGAGATGCCAGCCGTCTCTTGAAGGAGTCTCGCCAACAACCACTCGAGCTCAACGACTACCCAGTCTCGTTCGTCGAGGCCGTCAAGGTCCCAACCGCCTGCGTCGCTTATTAAGCTTTGACCGGCACTCTACTCTCTGTAAATTCATTCAAAACACTGTGTTTTGTTCTTAGTTTATGGCCTTTTACGAAATAAAAATTTCACATTCAAAAAACGTGTGTTTTTTATTTAAGGGGGATGAATGGAGATTGGGAACAAAAGAGATCAGAAATTGAAGAAAACTAAGAGCAGGAGATCAGAAAAAGTACTAAGGAAGAGTTTTGAAAAATTGAGAGAGATCGGAAAATGGTCAATTATTGGTGTTGTACTCAGCGTTGTTTCTTGCAAGCCTTCTCCATAGCCTCCGCTTGTTTGAACTCGTCGTGAACAATTTGAAAATCCTGAAATCAAATTATTTTGAAATTTTTTTTGTTAGTGGAATCCCATCCAAACTCACATCGCTAAGAGAACTGTCATCCGCTTCACCACCTTCCATGAGCTTGACCTGAGCCTGTCCTGGCTGAAGAGCAGCAACGACCATTGCTCCAACTCCTGGCGGAGCTCCCATCAGAGCTCCCATCGCTGGTGGAGCAGCAGCCAGTGCTCCGATGGTTGGCGATGTAACCATCGTGATGCTATCCGATGAATTGCGAGATGCCCAGCTTGAACGTGTATGTTGTTCAGAGTTGATGATTCTGTCGTCAGCAAAAACCGAAGTTGGACGAGTGATAGAGAGCTTCTCGAGTTCTTTGTCTAGCTGTGCCTCCTCGATTGATCCACGCTTCAAGCTGGCGATAGCAGCTTCGTGATAGGCAATTTGCGTAGCAATCTTCGCCAATCGTTCTTCCTCGGCAGCAGCAGCAGCCTTTGCTTCCTCCTCACGTTTTTTCAAAGTCGCTTTTGATGGAATGTAGGTGGCAATCGAATCCATCGACATCCCATCCTCACACTTTGCATTCTTCAACAAATCATCAATTTCCTGCTGCTTTTGGCGAATGGTGTTTGGTGAGAGTATCTTGCAATCCGGATCTGGTGGAAGCTCACAAAGTGGATCGGCAAGTTCAAAAGTGCTGCGAACACGAACACGAACAAACTCCTTTGGAGAATCGGACATTGCTGTTTTTTCTACTGCAAATTTGAAGATTGAGAAGATCAGGGGGAGAGCTCGAGAAGCTTAGAAAAGTACAATAATGAGACGAAAAAGGAAAAGAACAGCGTCTAAACCCAATCCCTATAATAGAACACGACTGGTCTCGCCCAGGCGGAGCAAGAAAGGGGCGGGGCTTGCGCGGTTTCGGGAAACAGCTAGAAGGTAGACGGCGAGAAATATTGACCTACAGAGGTAAGAGCAGAATCTGGAGGTCAAGAAGTAGGTTGAATGAACTTCTGGAAGTTTCAAATGAAAGATGACAGAAGAACATGAAAGAGTATAGGAAAACAAGAAGACGAAGTGAGAAAAGTTTCTAAAACTTCTCCGAGTGGAATAATTGATTAACGGGAAACAGTCAAGCAAAAGAGATTAATGAGAAGATGTACCTGCTGCCCTTTTTTCAGCTCTATCTCTTTCTTTCTAGAACTCTGCCTATGTCATAGAAACGTGTATGAGTCGAAAGTTCTTTTTTGCGACAAAAGAGAGGGATGAAAAATAATGCATGAGGAGATTATGAGAGGAAGAAAAAATAACCCGCTTCCAACCAGTTGCTCCTCCTTCCACCTACCAAGCAAACGTTCTAAGCAAGTACAAGTTCAATGTGCTCAAGTAAAAGCTACTTTTGCGCCGCTAAAAATAAAGAATTTGCAGATTCAATGCTTGTTCTAGAAGAATTAATCTTTTCCAGTATTTGATTGGATCTTTCGGTTGAGCCCGCTGGAAATAGAATGGGAATGGTGGGCGGATGTCGACGTCGAATTTTATTGGTTATTTTGGAGATTGAATTTCCGATATTGTCTTGAAAAGGGTATCAATGAAAAATTGCATGTATACGTGAGCTGAATAATACAAGGATGTTGAGAACGGAATTCGGAATTCCAAGCATTTTCGAAATGAAATTCCGCAAAGATCAATTCGGAATGAAAGTTTCCTCGCAGATCTTGAGTGAAATCACTTTAAGTACTTTTTGTGGTTTCGAAATCTGTTTTTGAATATTCCGCGCTTTTAAGATGGGAAAGCGGAATTCCAAAACTCAAAATTTTCAATATTCCAAAATTTTCGAAGTCGGAATATTTTGAAACTCCGAAAATTTAAAACTCGGAATTTTCAGTTTTTTTAATAAATTGATTCACCAAAAATATTTTTTTAAAACAATTTTTTGACGAAATATTCCAGCTACGTCACCATTCACGTTTTACCGTGACAATATGGCAAATCACAAGTTTTTAAATTTTATCACACTGATGAATATGTTCCGCTTCGCCGAAAAAAAACGGCTCAGAGCCACCACACACATGCTGACAACCCTTGGAGGGGTCTGAAAGAGAACCAGCTGAAATTCACGTTTTTTACTGTTTTCAGACTACCCTCTCAGCTCACATGACAGCTGGAAACACGGTTTTTCCTTTCAATTAACAAAAAACTAGTTAAACAAGAAATGCTATCAGAGGCTACCGTATTTTTTGAAATCAGATGGTGGAGTTTTACAACCAGAAACATCAACACAGTGAGCTAATCATTATACAAACATGGCCGTTTTTATTAACAAGGGGGCTACCAAATTATCGGTCATTAAAGAATCAATAAACGATAATAGTGCTGCAATATACAAGGGGAATTATAGAGATAAGAAACAGAACTTCTAATTCCTCCCTCTCAACAATCATATTGATTCAAAGTCAATTGACATCTGTCGCTTATTATGAAACTTTGCTGACTATATGTATTGAATTTTTCATTTCCTTCGAACTTGCATACTGCTTGCATTCATTAAATTTTTCAGGACCATGGCCTCCATGTACGGTAAGGACAAGGCTTACATTGAAAATGAACAGAGGTTCCGTCCGAGTCGAGACTATCTGAGCTCCCCCATGTACCAACAAACTGTCTATAAACCTGCACCGATTCTAACAACTTCTATCCAAAGACCTCCAATACAAGGTGTAAGTATATTTTTGGCGAATTTGTTCTCACAAAATCCAATCTTCTCATTTTTTCACCCGGCACCCGAGCACACCCAACCCAAATCGTGTACCCCGCGCGCCCAGTTTTTTATGGGGAGATTATAATCATATAGGTATTGGCAATTTCACCTGCACACGCGGCTCCGCTCCGTTTTGTTCGATTCCTGGAAAACAACTCCTCGTGAGCACACCCACACGTACATGTATAATTTTTTCGTCGAAACAAGGGACCATAATTTTTTTCGAAGTAAAACAAGAGCAAATTATTGGGGATGTGCATGGGAAGCTACTGTAGTGGGTTTAGAAACCGGATTTGATTTATTTCTGTTCTAGGAAAAGAAGCGTTGAAAAATAATTGCAGGCTGAGGTGATGGAGACCAAGCCGGTGGAGTGTACTCCGAACATGTGGGGACATCCGATGGGACTTCTTCGATGGTTTCAGTTGGTTGGGGAACTTCAATGAATTATTCAAAAAATCAGAAATTCCAGCTCATGTTCTTCGTGCTTCAGTGGCTGGTGCAAATCACATGTGGTGGAGATGCATGTACAATGATCATGAATGTCTTTGGTTATACTGCGATGGGACAGGTCCGATTCTAAAAACATTAAAACATCATCATCCTCAATTTTAGCTCTTTGTTCTTGTGATCTTCCTCGGACTCTCCATATTTTGTGCACTAATTCTTCTGGGATTCGCTTTGAACGCTCATCGCTGGATTCCTCATGTCATCATACCAATGGTGAGTTCTAGACTTCCTCCTTTTTCCTGAAAAAAGGATGATTACCCCGTTCTCTAATTGTTATGCATAGGAAAACGGAGGTTATGTGTAAATTGCCCCTGACTCAAAAAAACGTTTTTTTTTGTTAGAAAATGGCATTCAAATTATTGACTTCCTTCGCTTAACGTAGACTATCTCAATTCTGTGTCTTCAGGAAAAGGTATATGCGATTTTGGGGATTGTCTTCATGTTTATTGCCGGAGTCTTGGGCACTTGGATGGCAATTTTGACAAACGATCGAGAAGTGAATTATCAAGGACGAGGCCGGGGACATATTCGGGGACAGTGGATTGCTGCTGCGGTAAAATTAAAAAGAAAGAACTCGAATTTGACAAATTCGATGATTTCAGGTGCTTGAGTTCCTAATGGTCATTGTCTACGTGTTCGATTTCATTCTTCAGCGTCGAGAAGTATGGATTAAACCACAGAATTTGGGTAGTTTCGATGAAAACCAAAATTAGTGTCAATTAATTAGAGAAGAAAAAAGAAATGGTTGGTGGCTGTGAAATAAACTGTTTTCAGAACTATCCCTTCACTGGAAAGGAATACAAAACCGTCCCATCACAACAAACGGTAAGTATTTCCCAACCTTATGAGTCTAGAACCAGATGAACCTCGCCGATTTTTACAAGATTTGAAAACATGGTGGTGTTCAAAAAACGAAAATTGCGAAAAAAATTGTCTCGGATTTCCAGGGGCCGGGATCGATGCGTTCAACAACGACCAATACTAAACGTTCGATGGATTTTATTTTCTCTGAATCCGTTTAAAATATGATAACTTGTTTCTTGCTTTTTAATTTCTTTAAATTTTAAAGTTCTATACTGCCGTGTTATTTCCATTCAGTTTATGTGTTCTAGAACAATAAAAAATGTATTGATTTTTTTGCACATGACAATCACTCTTGAATAACCTGTCGAAAAATTTTCATGCTAAGTTTCAAAATCAGAAACCGCTAGCTCTGCTCAAATTATGTAAAATCAAAATCGCATAAAAAAAGTGAAAAAGTATTTTTTAGATCAAATATTCTCGATTTTTCAAAGAAATGTTTACCAAAATTAAAAATTTTCCATTTTCAATTCCGACATTTTTCTAGAGGAGAATCAAATTTTCCAGTTTTGGATAAAATCGAAAAATGCTTCGAAAACTTAGAAGCTTCCGGAAATAGACGACGTCTTAATTTTTTTTGCATTTTAAGCAGTTTTCAGAGGTTTCGAACTATCTATTATATTTTTGTAAAATTTTTTGTTGGTATCATTCAGATCGTTCCCTTTTTTGATTTCAGTTTCCGAGAAACAATTTAATCTCCTGAATTCTCCCAAGACACGTGCTGTTCAGTTTTGTATCAGATTAGCCCCATTAATTTTTTTATTTGTTTTTCTCAGTTTCGGTTTCCTGTTTAAAAGAGGCCAGACATGAAAGTCTACGGGGTTTTCTCGGGGCGAGCTCATCGCGCCGCGCTTATGAAGGCCATTGGTGGTCAGCCGCGTTTGCGCCCACGTAGCTCAGCCGGTAGCGGCGATGTACCCCTACGCTGCCTGTCATGAGTTCAACCCCTCATGGGGGTTCTCTATGCTAAATATCAGGAAAACTTTTTTTTGATGTCTGGCCTCCTTTAAACAAAAAAAAAATCGAAAAATCGCATTCTGAGAAATTTTTCGAATCGAATCATTTGCTAATTTTAACACGCCCTATAAGTTTTCTAAGTTTTGCTAGTTTCCAGGTTTTCTTTAGGTTCACTCCTAGAAAATTCGTTTCCGGAACCGTCCACGAAAGGTGTTGCTACAGGAAAGCATAGTTCGAACTGTCCTGGTCAGTATTTTCCAGATCTATCAAACAGCCGCGCGGTAAAAAAAACAGGAAAATAGCTCAAATTTCAAGAAAACTACACGAAGAAGTTCACGACATTTGAACGAGCAAGAAAAGTTTCTAGAAGCAATTTAGGAAGAAAAGAGGGAGATGAGTGAGGGATGCAACTGTTCTATTTTTTCCACGAACTTCTTTATTAATACAATTTTCCAATTTTTTTCTTTTCCATAATATAAAACTGAGAATTGAAGAAATTCGAAGACATAGAGAGACAGAGGGAGGGAAAAGAGAGAAGTGTGCATAATAAGACTATCACAAGAAATAGGGTGTATTTCAAGATCGGGGTGGTGTTGTGTGTTAGAAAGTGTTTTCATTAAAGAAAAAAAAGAAATGACAGAAGAGAAAAAAGATTAAAGTGGGAGAAAGAAGAAGAATAGAAGAAGTATAAAGAAGGTGTGTGATTGGTGTACAGAACGGGGAGGATGGTGCTTCCGAATGCTAAACACGTGAATCATATTCAATTTATATATAGTTCGTGTGAAACGGATAGATCGGTGTCCAAAAAAGCGAGCACAACCAATCAGAAGAATGTGCTCTTTTTTGGTGGTTTTATGACGATTCAACTACGGGGAGGACAGAGTTTTCTTTTTGATGATTACTTTTTGGTATGGGTAATGATTTTTTGTTTAACACTCACAACTTTTTATTTTTTGATGGATGGTTCGATAGAGAGAAAGAGAGGGGAATGAATTTTGGGATATTGCTCGAAAAAGAAAAAAAGTCAAATTTGTATCTGAGATTTGGAGAATGGATCAAGCTGGTTTTTGGGGGGTTTTTGTCAGTCCGGTAGAGTATATTTAGAGGTGTGTGTGAGATTTTGAGAGGGATCGGGGGCAATTAAGCCTTGGAGTCGAAGAACGAGTAGGTTGGATTCTCATATCCATTGACCTGCATTCCAGCGACATGACGCTCCTCTGGGGTGTAGACATCGACCTCGATGAATCCACGCATGGCGCGACGGCGACGAGCGTTGGTGATGGCGAAGGCGATGATGCAGATGGCGGTGATGAACATCGCTGAGGCAAGCACATATGGCTGGAAGATGGTGGAAGCGGAGCTCTCGTCGTCCGAATCCTGGATGAGCTTGTCGTGACGGTAGAACGAGGCTGGCTCGTCGATAATTGGCTCAATGTCAACACGAAGTTCCTTAATGTTCTTCTGAAACAAAATTGGTTAGAGGCAAATTCCAGAATACTAGTTGTACTCACGTCATCATCCTCATCAGATTCGGAAGAAGAGGAAGAAGAGGAATCCTCCTCGTCGTCGGTTTGAACGGAGGTCTCAACCAACTTTGGTGACTTCTTCTCCTGCTCAAGAGTGACCTTGATCTGAAATCATAACAATGAGATCAAGGATTCATACGCCTATTTTACCTCGGTGGGCTTCTTTGGAGTGATGTCAACAACCTGGACCCTCTTGATGTCAACAACCTTGATCTTCTTGTCAGTCTTCTTGACTTGCTCGTCATCCTCATCCTCGTAGTACTCATCGGCCTCCTCTTCAGAGTCAGATGATGAAGTAGCCTCGGTTGGGAGAATCTTGGCATTGTCGGCCTCAGCTGGCTTTGGCTTGGCGGTGGTTGGAGCTTTCACGTCAAGCTTGGCGCTGAAAATTAGAAATTATTGATTGTTATGACTACCTAACACCAACTTCTTGTTGAAGTCTTCCTCCTTGAGAAGAGATTCGATGTCGGTCTCCTCAATGTCGGTGTCTGGTGTGACCTCATCTCTGTAGTCCTTCCAGTAAGCAACAGCAATTGGGCGGACGTGTGTTTCGAGGTCTGGGAAGTCACGGAGCATGGCCAAAGTTCCGTTGATGCGGAGGTCGATGTAACGAAGTCTGTGGAGAACAGTTGGTTTGTATCCCTCGGCCTCCTTTGGATCGGTCTTTTGCAAGTGACGGTATCTGTTCAAAGTGTGCATACGATCCTTCTCCTCAGCGCGAATGTACGCCTTGAGGGATTGAAGAACAGAATGCTTGTTTGGCTTGTTCACATGAGTAGCAAGAGCCTGACGGTAGTCATGAGTGGCCTGAAACAATACAATTTGAAGAGATGTCTCCCTGGAAAATTAGATTTACATCTCTCTTCTTCTCGTTGAGCACAGCTTGAACACGCTCCTCGTGCACAGCCTCGATTTCCTTGCGCATTCTCTTGTGCTCCTCCTCCAATGAGGAAACGGTCTTCTGGAAACGTGCGTTCATTTGAGCCTTGAACTTCTCGGCTCCCTTTGGATCCTTGGTCTTTTGCTCGTTGTAACGGGTCTCCAAGTCTCCCCACTCCTTCATCACCTGAACAATTTAGGTGTTGATGTTTGTTGTTTCTTATCGAGTGTGGTTGACATTAATTTCTAGCGACAAGAGGATGACGTCGCCATTGGAATTATCATGGATCAAATCATCCCAATTTCACTAAGTGGTATTAAAAATCAGCTGACTTTATCCGTGGAACACTCTTCCAACAATCTTTCAAAGGATTACGAAAATCTGCAATAATCTTACCTTCTCAACTCTCTTTCTGTGCTTCTCATCCATACGAGTCTCAGCCTTCTTGAAGTCTTCATGCTCGTTGGTCCAATTGGCAATCTTGAAGTATGGGTCCTGGGCACTAGACTCCTCTCCCTCATCCTTCTCGTCAGCTGAAAATGAAATCAGTAGAGTGTAAACTTCCTCATGTGCCATTCAATCTTACATTCTTCTGAGTAATCATCCTCATAAGCATCATCGTCATCATCGTCGTCGTCTTCGTCCTCGGTCTTAGTTTTGTTCGTTTCTGCAAAAAAAAAAGATTGATGTTCTCATGTTTTCCGTTAATCCCCCAGTCCCTCTCAATTCTAGTCGGTTGTAGGTTGTCATGACATTAGTCTAGATGAATCATCTAATGACAGCCTGTCATAGATTTGATGGCCTTCCACTTACGATCGTTAGGGCAGCAGACGAATTCAACACCGGTGAACATGTCGAGGGCGCATGGCTCAAGAACGGCGAATGATCGAACAATCATTGGCTTGGTGTCCTTGGCCTTCTTCCCAGAACATTGCTTTCCGGCCTCATCCTTCCAGTGCTGGTAGTCGTTGCATTGGTCGCGAGAGTTGACGTGCGAGAATTGACAGTCATGTGGGACTTGAAGAGCTTCAGAGTGGAACTCTCCATCTACAAAACCATTAAAAGTTCGGTTTTGTGTCATTGGCGAGTCCCCAATGGATACTCTCGGTTTTCACTTTTTTTTTCTCCTTTTAAAACAAAACCGAAACGCATCAATTTTCTATTTTCCCCTTCACTGAAGATTGATTCGAACCGGAAATTCATTATTTATCGCGAGCTGAGCTGGCTTTCCTAAGAAGGGATGAAGAAAAGGCGATGAAAAAAACTAATCTACTCTCCCGTGCCATTTTCTCAAGCGCTGCCCCCAGATGGATTAAATGGGATACGTGATGGATCAGTGTTTGATGGATTAACAAACTCACCAATGCAATGATATGGTCGAACGCTGTGAGTCCACTTGCATGGCGATCCCTCCTCGCGACACCAATCGGAGATGCTCACTTCATGCGAGTACTCGACAATGTTGGTGATGTTCATGGTTGGATAAGCCTGAAAAGAGAGAAGAGATTTGTCACTTGTTCGCTGCTGACTTTCGTCCCCTCATAGTATTTTACAAACTGCGAAATATGTTGGTGTACGACGACTTCCGAAACTCGTGTGTGAGAATCGAGTCGCGTGTTCAAACTTTGTCTTCGTGTCCCCATGGGACTACCCGGACCGGAGGTCCTTACTCAAATTTACGCCTTTTCTGGAAGAAAAGACCACGAGGAAGACTATTTTGTGGACCCTCAGTCGTTTTGCTATATATGTCTTGTTTTGTTTCTTGCCATCCGGAACATTTTATGAGAAGCCGCCGAAAAAAAAATCCCTGTAGGATTAGCTGGAGACGCCAAAGAACGATTTGTTGTTTAAAATTTGATTGTGGGACTGCCTCTATGTTGCTTTTCTTGATTCTTCTGACTTTGTTTGGACCCCACCAATTTCAATTGAATTAGTAGGAAGAAGAAAAGAGAGAAAAACGGAAAGAAACTTTGAATTGGGAGCATTGGAAGCCCAACTTTTTGTTTCAATTTCACATCTTTTCCAGAAATCCTCAATCCCAGCCTTACCTTGCGACAGTACTTGAGGATGTCAAGTTTGCCAGAGAAACAGGTGGCGTAACGCTCATCATCGGTCTTCCATGTGCCATCCTCGGTCATGTATTGGTTACGGTAGCCGCACGAGAATGCGACCATTGGGATGAACTTTTCATGTCGTTTGATGCTTCCTGGGGAACTCTGCAAAAATCTTTTCGATGGTGCTCAATGGTACTCAAGAGGTGCTCTTGTGCTCTTGTGTGCAATCTGATTGAGTTTTGATTGGTTTTTGCAATTGCTAAGGAATCGGATTAACAACCCCATACTCTACTCCGCCCGAATACATATTATTAGTATACATACTAGAAAAGGAATAATTTTTCATACAAGTCTCTAGAGACCAGAGAGCCAAAAGGATCAACGGAAAAGGACAATCTATCAAAGTTATCCAATTTTGTGAACTTTTAGTTTGTTACGACCTATCTCTCCCTCTCTCCCCCAAAAATCCTTAACAATCATTAATCACAGCATATTAGAAATCACAAGGGCAGAACCAAAAGAATTTCCTTATCAAATACTTATCTCTAACTTTTCAGTTCTTTTTTTGGTTTTTTTCTTTGGTACTAATGCCACTCATATGACTTTTCAATCAATCAATGGTTTTCTCCGAGCGTTCCGAGTCATTGAGATTTGGCCGCTTGAATAAACATACCTCAGCGAAGACTGTGGCGACGAGAATCGGTATAAGTAAGCCAATCAATAGTTTACCCACCGTCATGGCTGAAAAAAAACGACTGTATTGGTGAGAATGTGGGTCAATGTGGAACGATTGAAAAGACGAATGAAGAAAAAGCAATTGAGGAAAATGTTCGGATAGTGAAATTGGAAGACGAGTGATATAGGCTTTTATGACCTACGTTTTGAACTGAACTGACATGAAAGAAGGGGGTTTCGGATCAGATCAGACCTTCGGAATTGGAATTAGTGGTAGAAAAGAGAAATGAGGAGAAAGAAGGAAATGAGAAAAGAGGCGAGAAAGTTTTTCATCATGCGGGAGAAGTTTGGAATGGGGGGAGAAGAAGCGCCAGGCGACTGACAGCGTCAAATTACGGGTGGAAGGAGAGATGATAAAAGCGAACGTAGAGAATGATGATGGGTACAATCGATAAATTACAATGCAAGATTGATAGAAACACAACGATGAAGATGGTGACGATGATGAAAAGGACTTTATGACGGAATGAAAACAGACTATGGTAGGTTGATACACAAGGGCAAACAAGAGTAGTTCTTATTTAAAACTTTTTTTTTCCTACCGCAAAGTCGAGTATGTACACATCATACTGCCAAAACGAGATGGAAATAGATGAAGAGAAGAGTTCTGAACTTTTTCTGCATAGGGCAGATTGATGGAAGTGTGAGATATGGATGGAGCAAGTAGAGCAAGTATGAGTAGAAGGAAGACACATTTTAGTGAGAAAAAAACGGATGAAGAGGAAAAAAATGAATTCAGAATTCTTTGGTGTTCTATTCTGTTTTCCCATCTTCCCATCCTCTCATTTATCTTGAGCTTCTTCTAAGAAAAATAGCTCAATGGTAGGAAGAAACCCATTCGGTTTGGATAAGGGATGAGGCAAAACGGGGGCTCTGGGAGCTCCCTGCGTCGACATTCAGGCACCTAAAACCCAATTATCGTTCAATGTCGAAATCGAGTCCGGAGTAGAGGGGAGAAGCGGTTTTGTTGCAGGAGCAGAAGAATAGAAGAAAGGATATACAAAGAAAAAGAGCAGCGGGGCACAAAAAACTAAACTAGGTTAGCTGGGAGGGGAGCTCTAAATAAGATTAGAGACTTAGAGACTTTGCCAGGACGAGATGGATGTGAGATGTGGAATGAAGATAGGAGAACAACATTGATACTGTACTTGCTCTCCGAGATCCCACAATCTCAATGTTCATCCTCGATATGAGAGAAATTTCGATGAAAATTGAAAAATTTTTCGAGGGAAGAGCACAGCTTACTCAAAACGCTATGTAAACAGTAGTGCCACTAGATATTTGATATTTTTCCCAATGTTGGAAAAAGTGGGACAAGAGAGAAGGGAGAGGGGCTTTCACTGCCAGCTCTGAAAAAACAGCGGCGTTGATAAGGGGAGAACATCAAGAGTGAAGTGAGCTCTGTCGGCCAAAGAAGGCAAGAGGCAAAAGGGGCGGAGCCATGAGCAGGAGGTGGAGCGTTCTGGTCGAGTTGCGAGAAAACTGCGAGAGCTTATCAGGAGATAAGAGAAAAAAGTGAGAACAACAACTGTTGAGAAGATGAGCCGTGATTGGTCGCATGGATTAGAGGAGAAAAAAAAACTGAGATAGTGAGAACGAAACTACAAAATGTTTTGCAGAGTGTTCATTGTATCTGTTTTCGAATATGAGAAATTGGGTTAAAGAACAAATAACATGCCCTAAGAAATCTTGGAAAGGTCATCTACACACCAGAAAAACACGAGAGTACTGTAGGATTACTCACTGGATTCATTAGCGACAATGGTTATGAAATCGGTAGTTCCAAATTCTCAAGAGGGACTTTCGACACTTCGTAAACCTGGATTTCAATGAAAAAATACAGAATCGTTAGATAGCACAGCTGAAATTTCAGAATCTGCTCGCCAGTTTCAGCCGACTTTTCTCAGTTTCGGGACTAAAATCGCATCTTCAGTGAGCAAAACTACTAGACAGGATTCTGTGCCTAACAACCCAACTCAAGGATCTAAAGGAGAATATTGAGAGCAGGATGCTGAAAGATTTTCTCCATTTCTAGGACGTTTCAAAACTTGAAATTATTGTTTTGGTCAAGAATTTGGTAAAATTTCATTTTCCAAGCGTTTTCTTCGAACAATTTTTTTCAATTGTTTTCTTTTCTAATTTCGTTGAATTCTAAGTGTAACACAGCAACTTTCTTGTTCAAAAACGTCCTAGAAGTCGAAATATTTTTTAGCTGAGACTGACCTGCGGATTCTACAATTTTAGAATTGTGTAGACTGAAAATTCTTAATCTATTCTGAAATTCCTATCAAAGCGTGGATTTCCAATGTGTTGAAGTTCCCTTGTTGGAGTTCTAGAACACCCACGTAACCTCAAAATGCCTAGAAGTCTAGCACTACCATATCCGGAGACAGTAGGTCAAACGGAAAGTATAAAAAAATGCACCATTTCCTGTCTAGCCTGTCTTTCGAAATGTTGAAATGCTCTGAACTTCAATTTCAAAGGAATACATGTGCTCTTTTACCGGAAACGTTTTATAACTTCCGCTTGACAGTCACTTCTCTCAACCTTAAAAACATAAAAACCTAGCATTTAAATCGAAAATGGTCAGTCACAAACATTTTCTTAATTATAGAGCAACATATTTTTTAGTCTTGAAATGCTTTTCAAAAAGGGTTTTGAAAGACCTTTCCAGACCGCAATATAAACTTATACTAATTAAAGGTAAAACATTGAGTTTCTGAGAAATGTTAAAGTTTCTGAGAAACTTTAACTTTTGATGTTGATGTTATTGAGCAAAACAAATTTTTTCTGATTACTGTAACTGGAAAATGAAATCTCTTCTGCCTGACTGATAGAACTGACTAAACCGGTTGACTTTTTGTAATTCAAAGGACAAATCAACCTACAGAAATAAGAACAGTCGGGAGAAAAAGTGAAGAAGATGAAAGTTAGTATTATCAAATTTAGATTGCGTGTTATCTATCGATCAATTGAACTGAACATGTTTGCAAATGTGTTTTTGGTATAATATTGACTGATGACAAGGTCTGGTGATGTGGTATGACACCAAATATTGGATGATTCCCAAAGTTGTCGGGTATTTTCGGAACTAACTTTTTTCTTTGAACAAGGAACTCAATGATTTCACAAAAAGTTGCTTCTTTGTCATGTTTTCTGAGCTCGTTATTTCTGAAGAGCCATCCATGCGTACTCTTTCAGAAGCAGCCCCCGGAGACATCTTGCAACCGACTTCAAACATCTATATTCTAAATTCAGAGCATCCAAACATCACAAAAATCATAACTAACTAAAAGCACGAGAAATGGATGAGAAAGATGTTTGGCTCATGTGGGGTAAAGAAGCTTGTTTTGAAGAATACGGTTCTCTTGGATCCGCTTGGTTTTGAGAAGATTACCATGACAACGAGGAAATTAGTGCAAGGAAAGTAAAAACACAACAACACGACACAATAGAAATGAAATCAATCACTTTAAAAAACACTACGATCGGGGACTGTGGTTGATGATGAGACCTATGAAGTGTGAGAAATGATGAGAGAGAAAGAAAAAAGTGTGTGTGGTGGAATTAGAGAGACCGATGCCTCCTCTCTCTTTCCATCATCGCTAATATACAGTACATAATCAAGAGAGGTGGAAAAAGAAATATAGAATGAAATGAGAGAGAGTGAGAGAGGTGCATTGGATTGGGGATGGGTCGTTTCTCAACTGTGGTCGGTGCGGAGAGGGCCGCCAAGGCCCCAACCGGTTCTGCGGTTGGTTGGACAACACTATGGTGATGCCCTCCATCTCTCACCCCCTCTAGCATACCGAACTTTTCCCTCGCTATGTGTATTTTTGCCTCAATGTGTATACCCGGGAGTTTTTACCTCCCGCTGTTTGGGTTTTCATCTTTCTTTCTTTTTTTGCTATCGAAACTGTTTCGTACTATTTCCCTAAAACTGTAACAGTCGAGAGGCAAATGGCAATATGTTTTTTTTTGTTCGGTTGACTGTACAAATTGAGGAAAATGGACCGAAAAAAAATCCCAAAAAATTGGCATTGGAGAGGAGTTGTGAGGGAAATGAGTCACCGTCTCTACGAAAAAAAAACTTTTCATTTGAATAGCGTCAAATGGATTGCCTTTTTTTTCGGTGACACTTATATAACCTTCTCGGAGGTTTTCACAATTTGCATAGTGTCAGTTTCACAGCCTCGACTTGCTCAAAAAAGTTCTGTTCTGTTACAGTAATTTCCAGAAATATACTGAAGCAGAAAAGCAAAAATATATAATAAATTGCAGATTTCGTTAATGACTTCCACTTCAGTGGATAAAAAGTACAAAAATATCATCAAAATGTAATGTGATGGAAATTTTCGAAGAGCCACATGAAATTCTGCACACAGAACAAGTCACAGACTCATTCAAGCACGAAATATGAGCCATCGAACAAATGTGACACCTCTCATTTTGTTCACACTCTTTCTCTCTCAAACAAAATTTGCCAAAGCAACACTGAACTTGACATTCGAGTGGGCAAGTGACAGATTAAACAGTCATCAAACAATGACATTTGGATAATTTGAGTAAAATCGGTAATTAGTTCCAATTTTTGGTGAAAAATCTCTTCAAAAGATTATTCTTCAAATACTTGTGTCCTGAGAGAAGAAATTAAAATTTTAACAAACTGGAAATCATGGTTGTGGACCGGGAAGTTCTCGTGATCTTGCCTGCTTCCTGAAATGATTGATAATAAATTGGAGTTGTAAAAACGAAAGACAAAACGGAAGGAAAGTTGCGAAAGCAAATCTCAAGGGAACCATTTTTCAGGAATGCAGAAAAGGAATAAAAAAATTCAAGGAAGAAAAAAGAGAAATCAGGAAGATAGATGAAAAGGTGCACTTTTGCTCTTTCCTAGAAATTACGCTTCATCGTTCTAAAATGCATGGTTATAGGGAAAATCATAAAAATAAAAAATTCAGTGAGAGTGAGAGGAGTTGAAGTTGGAATAGTTGGCGCCAGGGAATTACGCTATGTTTCGAAACAACTAGTCTTTCGGATCACTCCAATGGCTTTCCTCAGTACGGGGAACGTTACGAAATCATTGCACAGTATGCGAAGAAGGTGTACGATGACTCAACGCTTCCTTCCTTTTCAATACCAATTTCCTCCTTTCTAAACATTTGCGTGGCCCGCTTTTTTCAGTTGCATTTCTGTATGGTTACCGTACACCTGAAGTGAAACACTTGAAAATCTGATATATGGCTTCATTTAATTGATATTTCAATATTTTGAACTCCGTGAAAGTTCGAATGATGGGCAGAAAGAAGCCATTTTGGTGACGTGGAGAACAAAAATCAAGGAAGACCAAAAGCACGTAGGTAAGAAACAGGAGTAGGGCTTCCAGAAAATAAAAAGAAAGAACTAAGATTCTGATTCACAGCTACCAAATTAGAATTGACTTGGGAGATTAAAGTGTTTTGGACACCCTCGAAGTTCAAATGATGGACAAAAGGAAGCCATTTTTGTTACGTGTAGAACAAAAGGCATCAGAATAGGATATATGAAATGCAAAGTGATCCTTAAAGGAACTGAAAGATGAGCTGAGATGCGTCTGCTCATTTTTCTCGAACGCGCACACCCCCAGATATTGTTTTTTCATCTACTGGACTTCTCAGAAAATGATGAGAAATTCGAATGATATCTAAATAAAATGGACTTATTCTTCTCATTTCTAAGTATCATCTTTCCGTGTAGCTAACGATGAAAACAAACCTGAAAATATGAATGGAACGGGGAATCTATGTAACATTGAAGCTAGGCGGCGGCAGTCATATGCAAATCAAGCGAGTTTTGAAATAATTTATGTATGGAATTGGTTTCAAAAAGGGTTTAAAAAAGAGAGGAAGTGACGAAAAAACCGAAATTTCGAATAAATGAAAATGACAGATGGTAGATAATACATCTCGGGTTCAATTCAATTCATTCTGACAGTCGTTATGAAACCACTAACAATTCCAAGGCCTAGGTCTAACGCCATCTGCGCTTTCAAAGGCAAAAGGAAACAACAGAACCGAAGGTGGTGGCTAAATGAAAAAGGATGCGATGTAGCGAGTTTGAGCACCTGCTGTCGCGTAGCGGGGGCTCGTCTACAACACCACCACCCTTACCACCAAAAGCATGTCTCTTTTCTTGCTCTCTCCCGTTACATGGACACATTTTTATTGATTTCCCTCTCGTCCTTTTTCTCAACACTGCGCGGGGTGTGAGAGAAGCTTGAATAGTGCCAGCCGAAATACATGCATATATTACACACATCGTTTCAGATTATGAGCAAAATGTGTGCTGGCATTTTGAAACATCTTCTGGGAAGAAAGTATAAAGCCAAGATGTTTGAGTGAAGAAGAAGAAGAACATGGGAACATAACATGGTGACAAAAGAAAAAACAACATCAGCGTTACAGATGTTTGTTATGGAAAATGAAAATGCAAAAGCTCAATTTCAGCCTATAGTTTGTTTTTCAGCTGTCAGCAGTTTGTTCTTTGTCAAGTTGTCTGTCAAGTAGCCAATCAAGTCACTTGTTTTCAAAAAAGGAGGTATTAATTTAAACCATAGGCTCGGGGATTTGCATAGGCCGGGTCAAGTGGGGTAGCTGCAGAAACGATCCCGGCTAAGAAGGGTCACCTCATTAGTCATTGTGGTCCGTGGTCTCCTATTCCCGTAGAATAATAAAATATGACCTTATTATGGATACGGGCATTTTCTTACTTTCTTTGCCCATTACTAATCAAAAGACTTGATGGGTCTGAGATTTAATAAAAGGATGAGATATCAAAAAATGTTTGATAAGTTTGCCGAAAAGGGTATTTTGAAACATTGAATCCATTCGAAAATGGGGACACCAAGCGACCTTGGACAACTAAAAAAAGTTCTGATCTGAGAATAGATGTCCGCTCTTACCAGTCCTTTTGACGGAACTCCTTTCGATTTGAGAAGATAGATTAGAATTAATTTCAAACAATTCGAGCATTCCGCCCTCAGATGGGATTTCAAGAATCAAATAAGAAGATGATGATGAAAAAAAGAGTGAAAAATATCTAGAGATTTTCAAAAAGAGTATTATGAATGTATCCTCTTATATATTCAAAACTTCTTATGAATTATTCACCGAGCTCGTGGATGAAAAACGAAGAAGAAGAAGCTCATGAGGGATAGTGGGGAACAAATCAGGAAATGCGGGGAGATTCTTTGAAATATATGGATGAATGATTCATCTAATTGTGAGCTGGCTACTACTAGTATATAGTTGGACAAAAATCGATCAATAAAGTTATAGTATTTACAAAGGCGGCATCGAAGTCATAGGGGGAGAGTCAGGTTGAATGTTTGCTTTCCGTAGTGTGTGCAGCATTACCTCTGGTAGAGCTCTCTCACTCTCACAAAGGAACAAACAATATTGGTGGAAATAGAACAGTGTGGGAGAGGGAATGAGGATGTTGAGAAAAAAGGTAATGAAATAAGAGATGATGAAGGCAGAAAAGATGACGGAACGTTCTAGACAGCAGGGTTATGTATATGATAACGATCGGGTAGGACAGCAGGAACAAACTCAGATTGCGGTCATTGGCCCCGAATGACCTTTCATTGGTTGCCTTTTATTTGGATTACGCGTTGAGGATTTTCTAATATCTCGAGATTGCATAAATGAAACGCCGAAGAATTTCGAAAATTCAAATCGGAACATACTCAATCGTTCTAAAGTTTGCTAATGTCAGATCTTAGTTTCAAATTTCGCGGCATTCATTTGTCACAGATCGGATACAAGGATAACTAATTACCAAAACGGCGTTGAAACTTTTAAAAGGAAAGAGAGAATGACACGAGTTGAAAGGTCGTCCGTCTTTAGCTACCGAACAATAAGAATGAGGAAAAGGGATGGGTGATGTGCTGTGTTGAATTTCAGTGAATAAGGGGGTAATGGTGCGAGAAATGAGGTAGTTCAACAACACAACATTCATTGAAATATGTGGGTGGAATGAAGAGTGCGAGAACACTAAGAAGGATGGATGGATTACTTATTGGTAGAAGAGAGATGAATCAAATGAGCGGCTGGTCTGAAGGATAACAGTCGCGGGGAATTCTCGTCCAGCTGCTCCTGTTTGAAATGAGCAGATGTGAGGGGACATTGTGTGCGTACGTGGAATTTTGGAGTGTTTCTTTGTCGAGAATTGGGGTAGGTCCGGACAATAACACAGCTGAGCAGCTATTGTTTCGAGAGAAAATTACCGGAAATAATAAAAAACTCTAAGTGTTTTAGAATTTCAGCGAATTTTTTTTTATTCCGACTTCCTCATTTTTTAGACAGTTTTTACAGTTTTATTCAAAACATCTTACGGTCGATTGTTAGCTACTTGTTATCTTTTTGATTTATCTTATAATTGAACTCAAAATGCAAGTTGAAAGTGGTTTTTATTTCAGAGCTTTTTAAGTATTATTTTCATTTGTAAAATTTTCACAAGGATACTGTAACTGATGTCTGATTTTTGTTGTATTTTTTACCGTTTTAGGCTAACGATAGCTCAATAACTTTTGACTAAAAAACTTGAGATATCTAAATATTTTCTTAATGGCGTAAGTTTCTGGTTCAGTCTGATGGATTTCAATCGAACTTGTGATTTCAGGAAAAAATGAAGCCTATTTCTTATGAGTTTTCTCTGAAATATTACAAAAATCTCAATTTCATAGACTTTTGAATGTTTCAAATTTCGAAAACTTTAATGCCTTTTTGACCTGAACCATTATTGAATCTATTTTTAAAACTAACGTCATATCCGACTAGAGAATCTTTCAAAAGTAGGAATATTGTTGATTCGTTTTCTAGTTTTTCAAAACAAAATTTCAAAGTCCTGATTTCCTATTTATACTCAATTGTTTTACTTGATCATCTACAAAATGACAAATAACAAGATGCAACTTCAAAAGTACAACATCTCACGGATGTTGCTTCTTCTTTAAACGACATGATAGCGGTACCAACCAGAGCCAGGTACCAGCGAGCACTCCTTGGTCTCCGTTACGCTCTCACGTCATCTATTTTTCAGAGGAATTCGAAAAAATGATGTGACATTTTTTCTTCAAAATTATATGCTGTGGAAATCTCAGAAAGCTCCGTTTTGAAATGAATAATCACTTTTATGAAAGGCCAGTGGATACAAAATGTCAAAGGGTTTTGTTCTCAAAAAAAAGAATAAGGAGATGGCGATTCCTGTCAAAGTGAAATATGGTTGACGAATTAGTCTTCTCGAAAAAGTGAGACCTTGGGATACGAAAAGGACAAGCGGATGTAGATGTGAGAAGACGAATATTCGAAAGACGACATGTATGAAATATAGTCGCGTTCAAACTTTTTTACATGTACATTTTTGAATACTATATTGAAAACCTTGTAAATATTCTGCAGGGATTCCCAAAAACCATACTTGCTAAATCTCGGCCCGGCCCGGGTCAGCCCTGGCCCGGCCCGGGCCGGGCTGGAGAAAAATTATCCCGGCCCGGCCCGGCCCGCCGGCCCGGGTTCCGAAAATTTCAAATTTTTTCTGATAATTTTTGAAACATTTTTTTTCAAAATAATCATTTTAAAGCACGAAATTTATCCCATGACCCTTCTTGAACCTGAAAACAAAGAAATTTTTAAAAAATGTTTCAAAAAATCCAATTTTCTCTCAAAAAATGACTCCAGGGCCGGGCCGGTCCAGTGAAAATTCCTCCACCGGCCCGCGACATGTATGCCAAAAACAGTTCTGAGCAACTCGTGAAAATAATGTGTTAGTTATAGGTTTTAGACTGCGTCAAGACTCAGACTATTTTATCAAGTTAAGCTTGAAGTTCCGGGTTTTGCAAGATATTTTTGCAAAACAGAAAAACAATAAATTCTTTCTCTGAAAAATACCTGAATTTCTAATTATCCTACAATAGTTTCCAATTCCTTGCTTTGCTCGGTACTAACTCTGTATTTTATAATGTTGAACTTTGATTATCCAATCTTATCATTTCGTTAGATCTCTTCTTTCTGATGTTTAAAATAACTTTCATCGAAGCATTTCGAGTAAAGAAGATCAGAACAATCCTGCCATGATATCTTGTCACGGATTAATGACGGATATCCGGTGCCTGGCACCAAGTCGAAAACATGCTCTACGTATGAGATTTCAGTGCCAGGGCACGGATTCTGATTAGGGATCCTGTCAAAAAAGGGGATACAAATCTGAGATGATAACGTAAGCAGATCAGAACTATCTACCTCTTCTATCAGATTTCTTCCTGGTCCACATTTCTAACTGAAATAAAGGGGTTTGATGTTTCAAATATGCAAACACACCAAATGCAAAGTGTATGGCAAATGAAAAGCCGAGGGATGAACACATTTTTTTTTCAATAAATAATATATGACAAAACGAAGGATGGGTTTTTGAAAACGATAGAAGACGACCATTTCAGGACGAGTAATGGTTCAGCAATTTTCTTTCAGAAGAAAAAGAGCAAGACAAGGGACTGAATGGGAACTTTTTTGACGGAGCAAAAAAAGGGCATGCTAAGCGAAATCGCTTTGCTCTGGAATGGGGTCAGCTTTTGCGGTGACCTATGCATTGGAGAATGAATGACAGGAAAAAGAAAAAATAAATAGAAAAAATAGGAAACGCGTCAAGAAAAATGAAAGGATTTAGGGAGAACGGGCGTACCTGGGAATTTCAGATGAAAGATTTCGAAAAATATTCTGACGTAGGGAATTGGATTATAGAACGTGAAAATATGATTTGTCATTTTTCTCGCTTCTGAAGAATAACTTGAAAAATGAAACCAGTTAGACGGTTTCAGTATGCAATTTTATGTGTTTAGACAAGTTAGATTTTGAAAATCTACCTTGTTCAATCAGACTACAACTGAGAGCAAGAATCAAGAAAATTTGAAAACATGTTTTTGAAAAAAAAATTCGAATTGATTGATACAAAAAATCTAATTTACTGCAGTTAGGATCAATTTTAATCTTAAAACAGTGCAAACCGTTTAAAGTAAATTTAATGAAAATCTGAAAAGCTTCAGATATCATAAAAATACAAATGACAGATCAGAATTATCACAATGAATACCATAAAAACTTGACCTCACCATTTTGTGAAGAACAATTAAGGAAAAATGGATAGAAAAATAGAATTATCTCCCTCTAATTGAAGAGCTCCAGTAATAAAACGGCCTTTCGCAATTCTAATACAGGTTTTACGGTACCTGCTATTCGTTCGATTTAGATTAGTTTTCATATTCAATTGACTTTTTTAAATCAACAAATAAACAAACAGTTCACTATTTTTTGAAAACACTGTAAAAAATGATTTCAAGTAGGAAACTTCGAGTAAATCTATATCAATTCCTCTGTCAAAATATCAAAAACATTTTTATAGTTGTCAAATTTCTCATACTTTGTACTGGAACTCAGACAATTCAGTTCAAAGGTAATTCAATTGATTTCTCACAAACATTAATAATCTGTCAACGTTTACTTGATTTGTCAGCTCTTTTTCAGCTTTTTCATTTCTTTCTAACTGAGAATAGGTTAAGAAATCCTACTAAACATTTCTATAGCCGCATTACAGTATCATCCACTCAAACACTTCCAAAAAATAAAATAAACTCTTTAAAAACCTTTTAAAAAATGGAATTCGATGAGAATCGGGTAAAACTGAAAAAATTAAGAGAAATGATTACACTAGAAACGTATTGTTTCTGATCCAAAAAAAGTTGAAATCTCAAAATATGAGCTTGAAAAAAACTGAATAGTGAAAGCATATCTGAAAAGCAGATCCAAAATGACATTTTATGATAGCCTGAAATGAATCAAGTGATATCAGGATTAAAATGTCAGGCAGTCTTCGAAAAGGTTAGAAAAGTGCAAACTTGTTACAACTAGATATTTAGCTTTTTTTCGAAGATCTTCAAAAAGTGCATTCAGATAGGATTAAACTTTTAACAATTTTTAGACTAACAGAAAGTACAAACTGAGTAAGGTAAAATTAACTAAAATCTAAGACAATTTGAAAGGATCAACAACAGATTCATTCTCTTCTTGATGTTACAATTACCAGATTGAAAATATTATTTGTAATGTTACCGTTTTCTATGATAGAAAAAGGATCAAATAGTTTTTAGAGATAAATTCGATGATCTGGAAGCAAAATAAGCATCTGTGGTTTTGGACTCACGGTCCGTTTCCCAAATATAACTATAATTTTTTGAATGTTATCTACAAAACTGAATATGTATTAGAAAGTAGTCATGTGCCTCGTGTGTGGGAGAAAAGAAGAAAAAAAAAATGAAGGAAAGCGTCCCGAGACTCTGAAAATCAGAGTAAACAAGTAGTGGGGCTTGTATTCAGAAGAAGAATACGAAGTCTTCTACACACGACAGACACTCTTCAGTTTTTTTTTTGCCTCTTTTTTTCAAGGAAGTCAACTCGCCACCTATTTTCTCGCTTGTTTTTTTTTCTCTTGAGTAGAGCAGAAAATCGTTTTAGTATTTAGCGCAAAATTGCATAGGCATGACCTCAAGTGTCAAGAAATACGAAAATTATTTTCCCTGAAGTAGTGCTGAGAAGAGAAAAAAAAACGTATTCTGGCTAAGATTGATGTTCCCGTCTGCGAAAATGGAATGGATAATGGATTTTGTGCATTTTTTCTCATTTCATTCAATCTCCGTTTTTTTGTTGCTCAAGATTTATAGCAAGATAGCGGCTCACATTCGTACTCATCCTCGGATGTAATAAAACCCTCTGAAGCGGAATAGGAAAAAGCACGAAGCAGAAACAAATTGATCACACGGATATACTACAGAAAAACTGACACGTCCTCATTTTCCCTCTAACTTCTGGGGACGTCGGATGACATCCAACTGCCTTTGCTTCTATTCTGAGAACACGAAAAGAAAAAAAGCAACCGGGGGATGATCGTTGATTTCCCAACGAACCCTAATGGTTTGTATACCCTAATGGAAGTGAGGAAAAGGCAAAAAGAGGGGGTGAAATAGCAGGAGAAGAAGAAGACATATTAGCTGAATCAACGCAATTTCTCGGCAGCTGTAAATGTGTCATTTGCATTTGGAGACGGAAGCAGCAGTAGAATTGGTGGAAGGGGATAGAGAATATACGGATGAGTAGAGAGAAATGAAGGAATGTATCGTCGAGTGTCTGTGGCTAGAAACAAAAGTGATTCTAACAGTTTAAAAGGGACCAATAAATCGAGAAAAGAAAAATAATGGAAATGGAAAAGTAAAGTGTGACCTCTTTTTCCTGGAGGTTTTAGAGTATTCGACGAGAGAAAGATTGATGGTTTTTATAATAGTTGAGTAGGATTATGAATACGATGAAAGTATAGAGGAATGGGCATTGGGAGGAGAATAGAATGTGCTGAAATTCAACAATTTAAAACTTTTAGATAAAAATTTCGAGCTGGAATTGAAAAACAGTTCAAAACAAAGTTTAAAACAACAAAGATTTTGCATTTTTATATAATGGGCATTTTTGAATATCAATCTAGATGTATTACCATAATCTCAATATTCTCAAGACCACTTCCATTTTTAAATATGGCATTTTTCTGGTAGAGGCTCATGGAGTTCCAATAACTTATCCTCCTTCGCTGGATGGATTTCTATTAGAGGTAAAGGTTCGATCCGTGGGTTTTCGATCTTAACTGAACAGAAATATTTGAAAAACTACAAAAATCAACGGAAATTGTCAAATATTGAAAAAAACATAATACGCTGCCGGTCAATAAGATATTAAAAAGACGTTTTTAGTTTATTTTGAGCATTTTCAGGAGTTTGATGCTCGGCTGTCCCTTGTCGATCACTTATCACTTCGAAAACGTGAATGGGTGAAAAACTCCTATTTTTCAGCGATTGCTTGATTTCTGAAAAGCATCTCTTTTTGCCCATTTTTGTACTAAAAAGACAAGCTACACAGTCAGAATGGACTTCTATTAGAGATGCGCTCAAAATAGATGTGACCTTATTGTAGATAAAATACGGTAACTGGGTCTATTCTTCAGAGTTTCTTTGAGAACATTTCTGATCGATCTGAATTCACAAATCTAACGAGATCTTATGCTTATGAAGTCTGAAAACTTTCACCTGCTCTGACTATTTGATTTAGTTAAAAAATTCAAATCACAAGATTTTTCTCCAAAAAAAGATCTCAAATGTTCTTGTGTGTACCTATAAATAGCTCTATTCAGGTGATGGAAACTACTCTGAAACCCACAAATCCATTCCAATATCTACAAGAATCGAGGATCATTCTGATTTCGTTAAACAGATCTCCAACCAATTGAGATGTATACATACTTGCTAAATCTCGGCCCGGCCCGGGTCAGCCCTGGCCCGGCCCGGCCCGGGCTGGAGAAAAATTATCCCGGCCCGGCCCGGCCCGCCGGCCCGGGTTCCGAAAATTTCAAAAATTTTCTGATAATTTTTGATAAATTTTTGTCAAAATAATCATTTTAAAGCACGAAATTTATCCCATAACCCTTCTTTCACCTGAAAACGAAGAACTTTTGATAAAATGTTCCCAAAAATTCAGTTTTCTTTCAAAAAATGACTCATAAAAATTTTTGCCTCAAAAACCCGGGCCAGCCGGGCCGGGCCGGGCCGGGCCAGGGCCGGGCCGGGCCAGTGAAAATTCCTCTACCGGCCCGGCCCGGCCCGGCCCGGCCCGCGACATGTATGGATGTATACATTTATTGGGTTGGTTCACACTCACTTACACATCCACTCACACTATACTAGTCTTTCGGAAATTAGTTTTTCGTTTCTGTGGTAGTAGTAGAGAGTTGAGCTGATCATCTGCCATCAGATTCGGTCTCCAATGAATAGAAGAGTAAGGGGTTGGACCGAGGGTTCAAATGGAAACCGAAAAAAATGGGGAAGTGGCCCCTCGCCGAAAATAAATACATACATTGGAGTTGTACTGAAGAATAGATAGAAGAACAAGAAGATGGATTGGAGAACTTTGGAGACACAATAGATACTTGTGTGTTTCCGAAAAGAAAACATGTAGAAGGAAGAAAAAGGAAGGAAGAGGAGGACCCTTCTAAAATGAGAAAAAGTTTCCAATTTTCTTGTCGTCGTCGTCGGCGACCGCTTTTGAAGTTTTTTGGGTAGGCAAGTTGTGCCGAAAATAGGAGCGATGAGCACAAAAATGTCAGAAAGGAAAAGAACAAGAAAAAGTCTGAAACCAAATTGTGAGCTTTGAATTTCGAACAGAGCGAGTATAACAAAAAAAATTCGAAAAACATAAACAACGAAAATCATGTTAGAAAGAGCTTTTTAGAGCTTTTTCTCCAATTTATCTTTGGTGTTTTTGGTCCTAGTGTATAGTGTCAAACTTTTGACAAAAGCTAGCTCGAAAAAAAAAACAAAAAAGAAAAAAAAACGTACTAACGTTTTTTGCGCATAAATCAAAGTGAATGTCCCAGTTCAAATCGTAGTGACGTTCCCATGGAGATCATTGTTCTTGAGAAGAGTATAAAAACTTGGTGTCACATCAATATGAGAAAGTATTCCCAGCTTGTGATTGATGGAATTTGAATAAAGAGCGTCTAATGAATCCAATGGGTTGTGTGGCGATAAGTGCCCGAGGTGAAGAAGACGACGACGGAGGAAGAGAAGGGTGACAATGCGCGAAATCAGATAAATATTCCTCAATTCATCAGAGCGTGCACTAATGTAATTCCATCAATAAGATTTAAGAGGGGCAACACTTGTTTCACGGTTTTCAAGGAAACTTGACGAATTATTCTCGATCGCTCTAGGAGTATTTTGAATCTCTAAAATTGAACACCGGGCACTTGAGTAAATTGAATGCATTTATGATGAACATTCATCCCAGAAAAAAAGGAGGAAAGAAAACAACCTTGAAAAACTCAATTAAAATTTTGACATAAAGTTGTTTTTACAACCTAACAACATCCGAAACGTCGTTGCTGTCATTAACACAGGAAAACGTGGCCTTGGTCGTTCAGATGAAAAGTTGCCAAAAACGAAGTAAGTAAATTGGATGAAAGTTAGGAAAATGAAATACTAGGGGATTTTTTTTCTACATCTGCGTGTGGTTGCGCGTACTGTTGAGGATAACTAGGACAATTATAAAACGACGCTTTCGTTTCGTTTTGTCCTCATCTCTTCGCCAACCAATCCCACTCAACAACACTTATCCGAACGCCCTCGTTCAAATGTTCTATTTCGAGGTAACTACTTTGGATGCCATTACGTTTCAGGAAAGAAACCAAAACCGATCGGAAGTGATCCGCAAAACTGTTTTGGTTTGTTTTGTGACCGCGCACAGTAATTATGTCATGGGGGATGTGGAAAAAATTTGAGGGAGGATTTGTATTTATAGTTGATTGATTTCTGTGAAAAGAGAGTGTAAAATTATAAATAGATGAAATCAATTGAGTGGAAATACAGAGAACCGAATAAGATTCGGAATTTAAGTCACAAAAAAATTCCAGAAATCGGAACCAAATCGTATTAAGCCGTAGTTACCTAATTTAGAAATTAACTCCAAGACGAAAAACTTTTGCCAAACAAGAAATTGACGTGAAAAAATCTAGATAAGGAATGTTTTTGTTATATTTCTCCCTTAGACAAATTCAGCATCCCCAAGTGAAACACTTCTCAAAAAAAAAGAGTAAAACAAATGACAATGGGTTAGGAAGATTAAAAAGAAAACAAATCTTCTGAATTTTCAAAAAAACTCATATTCTTTTTTGATCTTTCACATTTTTGCTCACTTGTTCTTGTTAAGAAGAGTAACATTTTTTCTCTTAACACGCACCACCATTCCCGTTTTTCTCGAAGAACTGAATGAATAACAAGAACGAGAGATCGAAAATATATGCGAAGAGCTCATCTTCAGAATGCTCAACGCATGCATAACATATCAGACAAAACTACAATTTTCCCAAAATGTTTGTGGAGCAAAGATCCGGGAGATAAAATGTGCCAATTTGAAATGAGAGTTTTTTGAAACAGAAAAAATTGCAAGTTTTATAGTAACACAATATATCCATACTTCGTTTGCCAATTGAAGAGAAGAGGGAAAATGAGCCATATGCCATCCGAATGAGCGGCTCCTAAATTAGATTGGCCAAATTGCCTTCAAGAATTTCTCCGTATTCTAAGTGAATGAACGAAGACGTTCAGATGGTTAGTCAGGCAGATAGGATAGAGCAACGATGTTTGAAAAATTGGGAAACATGTTTATTAACATGTTTTAGTTCAAATTAAATGTATAAATAAAAAAAGGTATTTTTCCAATAATTCAAAATGTTGGAAACAAACATTTTCTGAAAATGCGGGAAACGTCAATAGTTTCAGGAAATGTCAATAGTTTTGTAAATAATTTTGATTCAATTACCACATTTCTGTCGGAAGTGGTGCTCATATCATTACAAACATTTATAGACAATTTTTATCAATTCTCACAAAAACCGAGATAACTGAAATTTCGTTATTCAGCATGATGCTGATTTTTTCTTTAAAGAATACATTTAGGATCATTCGGAATCTCTAACGGCCGCTAATAAGCCAAAAAAGTTTTAGAATAGTGTTTGTTGAACGAAATTGTACCGAAAGAAAACCTCGTTAGTATTTCTTGTATTCCAAATCTACGAAGCTGAGAAAACCATACAAAATTCACAGAAAACAGTGTTTCATTAAAACATTCAATTTGAAAACAAATTGCGAAAAAACTGTGCCTTCTAAAAATTCTTAGGGTAAAAATATACAAAAAAGATGATATCTGCACTAACCGTAAAGAAAAATGAACAGCCAGGGTTGGCTTCTATTGGAGGTAGGCTTCTATCAGAGGAAATACGGTATTCCGAGTTCGAGTCTTTCAAACTCAATTTAATATTTTCAGTGAATAATTTGAATTTTAGGTCGCTTTTAAATGGTCACTGCGTGAACAACTTCATTTTAACAAATTCGCACTGATCGATCTCGAGGTTTTGCATAAATGTGAACTGAAGAACATGAAGGAATTGGCCATACAGCGATCCGGATGAGAAAATTTGAATGGAAACTCAAATCGAACAGTGTGACGTTTTTCTCAACCTATTTAAAAAAAAATATCTAGAAAAAAAGGTCAGAAAAAGTTTTCGAGCTGAAGTAACTGAGCAGCTTAGATATTATTAGGTTGGTGCATAAGTTTCTTTCGATTTTGAACGGTCAACTTTGAAGATTCATATCTGACCAGTGGGACTATATTTCTCGGTGAATATTTTTTTGTTAGATAGAGTATCTCATGGACTTCCTTTGAAGACTGTGGCTCATTTCTCCTTCGTGTCGTTCGCGAGCATGCCGCTTTCTTTCGTACCTTACCGTCTAAATTTTCCAAACTTCGTTTTTTAAAAATTCCTCACTGGTTTACAAAAAATGATATTTGTAAGAAAGTGAAGGAATTAGATGAAGACGGATCTCTTACTGTCTATACCATCAAGAATTGGACGCATCGATTGGAAGCCAAAAATTTAGAACTGGAAGACGAAGCTCGGTCCGGATTTTGCACTTGGGCCTATTTAAGAATACTACTGAAACCGAATAGCTTCAAACCGCTTGTAAAATATCAAAGGCATTGTCAGTTAGTCAACCAAGTATTATGACCGGATTGAAGTCTTTTGCCAATTTCAAGAACTGGGTCGATTCATAACCTATGCTTCGAAGGACGACGATATAGATCGATGTGTAGACATGAGCATGTTTCTCGTATCACTTCTTTGCACGTACAGTTGGGTGGATGATCTAATTACCGTAGATGAGAAGTGGGTAAGTTACTCTAACAGTGTGCGTAAGGGTCAGTTGATTGACAAAGAATAGATAGCTCTGGACATCCCGAAACCTAAATTTCCCGTGAAAAAGGGTATGCTATGTGTTTGATGGTCTGTCAAAGGAATGGAGACGGGGAACTTTTAGATGGATGTATCAATATAATGACCGACATTTATTGTTCCTAGTTAGAGAAATTGAATTTGGCAGTCGAACCGAAACAAGGAGAAAAAACCAAGGTTTACTTCCAGCACGACGGTGCGGTGGCGCCTGTCACCAGAGGGATCAGCCAAAAGCTCATTTCGTTTTGCTGGACTATTCCAGTGCACCTATCGTGTTCTCCGGACCTTGCCCTCCCGGATGAATAGTTGTTTGGGTCTCTTAGACGTCATTTTGATAGAAAATACTGCAGTTGAAAAGACGACACAAAAAAGGAGTAGACCCACGTTTTCAATCGCAGACCTCCTTGTTCTGGGCCGATGGAACCAAGAAATTACCAGAGCGTTACCAGACAACTATTGATGCTTATGGACATTACTTTCATTAATCTAGCCCCTTCCGCTTTGAGAAAAATTCAATCAAAAAATTTGCCAAAATCGAAAGAAACTTATGCACCAACCTAATAGATATTGGAATTCAAATGAGGTGGGACAATTGTTTGGATATGCAGCAAGACGACATTCAACAATTCTTGATCAATTTCTTCATTCTTTAAATGGAGACGCAAAGAAGCAATAACATATTTCAACTAACTGGATCGGTCTCGGTACTTCCCGCTTAACAAAAAGAAGAAGTTTGGCAACGGAATTTCAAGGATCGCTGAACGTCAACATGGACAGAAGACTGATTATGATGACGAATTTGAAGAAACAAACCTCTGGATCAGAAAAGTTATATGCGATGAAACACAATTCAAGCAGACACCGAGGTGGCAAAAATGATCAAAATCAGACCCGCCAGCAAAAAAAAACAAGGTTGAGGGGATTGCCATCGTTTTCTGTTCCCGTTTAATAAGTTCAGAGAGGGGAGGAAATATGTTATTTTTCACTAGTTTTCAGTCTGATTTTTCCATGTGCACTGTAATTTTATCTCTGAAAAATCTTCTTTTTTAATCATGATCCCTTCAGGTATTGTCGTTTTTTGCATTCGAAAAATGTCATACTCTGAATACTAGATGTAGTATCCGCCCACGTCAACTAATCCAGCCTACGCACTCCAATTTCCCATCAAAAAATGTCAGAGAGCTCCTAGCATCCATGTTGAAACGAAGGAAGGAGGAACTAATCTTCTTCCGAGTGTCCATGACAACAATGTCCTGAAAGGGCTCTCGCGCCCATCTGTGCTCTCTATTCCCCTCCTTCCCGCGCCAACATAATCGCTTCAGAGAAATTTATCGAGCGAGACGTCTTGCTCTCAGCCTTTTTTATTTCTTCTTGCTCTCTCGTGTAGAGCTGCTTTGCTTGTTTCTCAGTTTCCTGGAAATACTACTCAAGATGGATGAAGATGCGCCTAACAAGCGCAACAAACTTTTTTCTCTCAAAGAATTAAGTGTGAGATCATTGGCGACAATTGTGGAAAATGGTGAGTGAACTTTTTGGTTTCTTAATTGAAGTTATTGACAGTAATTATAAGTTGAAGACCGTGACTAATTATACGTTGAAAACTTCTCTCATAAGGTATAATTTTTTTTATTGTTGATATTTTAGGAGCCTATGAAAACAAATCCACCCAAATTGATCTATTGGCGAGCCAACAATTACTTGCACATTTCCTTCGAGACACCTGCGATGCTGACCAGATGAACAGATTCACAAAGGCCATGACATCTTCATTAAATCTCACTGACTTGAAAATTACTCAAGAAAAGATAAATAAAGAAACGTGTGAAAAAATATTCGGTTTCAAAAAACTGTCTTCTCTTGAACTCGGCTCATTAGCCTCTTGGACCATGTTTCATTTGGACCAGAGTCTGTTCACAGGTAATAAAGTTTTTGCACCTCTCAAATACCGACAACACAATTTGAGATGTACCACGAGTGGATGTCATCGAAGCGTTGCGCAACATTTTGTGTGAAGATAGTCGGATTCCACTTCAGAGTCTTGCTATCACAGGCGAACCAGTGACGTTCCGAACTGGGTGGATGTGTGAGGTTTGTAAAAGAGATTATTTCAGAGATGGGGGTTTCTAAAACTCTAGTTTGTTGGGATATTAGTTGTTGTGCCGGGCGTTGAATACTAATCCTTCAGATAAAGAGGACTCTTCCGGCGCTCACAACTCTTAATCTGGGGAAGACACCAATTTCGGAGTCCGAATTCAATGGAATTTGCGAGTCGCTTCCACTTATCGAAGCATTGCATGTTTGTAAAATTGGAAATCTAACGGGAATTTCAAATCTGAAGAATCTGCTGGCTTTTCACTCGATTGATTCTCAGTTCCAGTGTGAGGAAGATGTAATTGAGATTTTCAAATTGAGACATCTGAATAAATTGGACTTTGGTGGAGAGCTGTGAGTCAAGTTTTATATTAGGCACATAAGTTTCTTCCTTTTTTGACAAAAATTTTGATCAAATTTTTCTCAAAACGGAGAGGGCTGGATCAATGAAAGTAATGTCCATGAGCATCAATAATTGTCAGGCAATGCTCAAGTAATTCCTTGATTTCATCGGCCCCGAACGACGAGGGCTGTGATTAAAAAAGTGGGTCAACTCCTTTTTTGTGTCATCTTTTCAATTGAAGTATTTTCTATCAAGATGACTTTTAAGAGCTCCAAACGATCATTTCCATCAAAGGGCAAGGTCCGGAAAACACGATGAGTGCAAAAGAATAGTTCATCCAAACGACATGAATTCTTGCCGGGGCCCTCTAATCACGGGTGATCTCGCATTGTCGCGCTGGAAGTGAACTTTGGTTTTTTCTCCTTTTTCTGCTTCGACTGCCAAACGTAGTTTATCTGATTAGGAGCTATACTAGACGGAAGTTACAGTGGCACCCACATCTAAAAGTTACCAGACTTTATTCCTTCGACAGACCATCAGAGACCTAGCATACCCTTTTTCACGGAAAATTCAGGTTTCCGGATGTCCAGAGCTATCTATTCTTTATCAATCAACCAATCCTTTTGCACATTGTTAGAGTAACTTACCCACTTCTCATTTACAGTAACTAGATCATCCACCCAACTGAATGTGCATTGAGGAGATAGGAGAAACATGCTCATGTCCAAATGGAAATTCATATCGTAGCCTCTCAAAAAAGGGATACGAACTATAAAATTTTTTGGCATTGCCAAGGGACTTCAATTTGTTCACTGTATTTGGTTGACTAACGGGCAATGCCTATAACATTTCACAAGTGGTTTGAAACGGATTGGTTTCAATAGGATCAATCAATAGGTCCAAGTGCAAATTTTGAACCGATCTCCGTCTTCCAATTCTAAATTGTTGGCTTTGAATTTACCGGTCTAATGCTTGATGGTATAGACAGTAGGATATCCTTCTTTGTCTATTTCTTTCCGTTTCTTGTGAATATCGTAGTTTTTTTTCAAACCAGAAAGGATTAAAAATAGAATGACATTTTGAAAGTTTAAACAGTAAGGGACGAAAGCAAGCGGCATGCTCGCGAACGACAATAAGTAGAAAACAGCCAAGGTGTGTGTACCAATTTCATAAGATGCTCTATCCAACAAAAAAACATCTGTCAAGGAAAAGTATCCCGCTGACCAGATATGAACTTCCAAAGTTGAGCATTCAAAATCGGAAGAAACTTATGTGCCAACCTAATATTTTCAGTTTGTAGAAAGTTCTTTTCAGAAGTTCCAACCTACCATGTGTCCGCTTGTATCTGGACTGCTCGATGAGTCTACCCTCTCTGGAATTTCTCAATTGTATGAAAAACGAAATATCTGCAGAGGATGTTAATCTGCTCGCTGTCTCCCATCCGCAGCTTAAAAGAATCTTTGTTCTAGGTGAGTATATCCAGCATAAGGCTTCAAAAAATTCGTCAACTCTTGAATTCAGATACAAGTTTGCAAGACGTTTCACAACTCGAAACTTCTCATGACCAACTGCATTTGATTTCGAAGGGATCTCTTTGGCAGTGTCTCGAATCATTAAAACTCTTGGATATCCGTACGCAGTCTGAACTGATGAATGAGGTTTGCGTCGAGATAATGGACTATTTGGCAAATTACGACATTTACTCAAAAACTATCATTCGCGACTGCTTCGGCGTCTTGACTCAGATTTTGAGAGGAGAGTTGAAGTTTTTCATTGGGAAGCAAATTCATGAAAATGTTTTGAAATGCTTGGAGATTTTGTGCCGGTGAGTCACTCAGATTTTACTCGAATTCCTTGTTAACACAACTTTTTTAGTGACGGCCGTATCGAGATGTTTGATGAACTCACAAAACTAAACTTTATTGATTTACTGCTCGAAACCATTACATGGTTCAACTCGCGCTCGGGTTCAGTAGTGTGGAATGTACACTCGTCATCGTGGAATATTCTCCACGATATTTCGATATCGAAACTTCCTGAGAAGAGCAGAGAGTTTCTATTCTGTCAAGGAATCGAACTATTGGAAAATGCGCAACACGTTTTGATTGCTCCAAAAAGTTGTCTGGATCTCATGACAAAATATCTTGAGAGCAGAACAGAGCAGCTGGAAGACTTTTTGATCTACTCAAAACTTGTTCGAAAAGTTGCCGGCAATGTAGCGGATCTTGCAAAGCTCAAGTTCACTCCTTTATTTATTGCAACCTGTAACTTCTTGGGCACCTTGCACAACCTCTGTGCGGTTGGACGAACTGAAATGACCAAATTCATCATTAATTCAATCATGTATGCGTTCAATGTTTTTCTGTCGGCGGATTGGTTGACACAGGCCTATGGATTCCGAATTGTTGAATCGATGTTGTTCTATACTGATCGTGAGACTGTGAAAATAGTGTTCATCAAACATCTGAAGGGTTTGTTCCTGTGAGTTTTCTCTTTCAGAAAATCAATTACCGTATCAAATTCTTCCAGAACACTGACACAAAATGAAGACCCGGAATATACTGCTGGACCTGTAATCTCTCTGTGTTTCACTGCTTTTCACCTTGTCGAGCAGACATATACAATCAATGAACTCAGAACGGCTGAGAATGTTACACAAATATCTAATCTCCTCCAATTTCTCAAACATAACAAATCAATTGAATATGCTGATGTCATGGCAGATTTCAATTCAAAATTGACCAGTCCCATGCTTCTTGCCTGGACAAAATTCATGACAACGTCTTGATACTTTTTTGAGATTCACCTCTATATTTGTCTTTTTCAAATTGAAAATAATTTTATTCTGTTTTTTTTTGATGATTTAATTGGTTAGTTTCTTAATTATCAATTAAATGTTATTATAATAAATTCCAATTTATTTCCGTTAGATTTAAATAAAATCAAAACATTGAAAATCATGATAATTTTTCGGTCGGGAACAGCCATGCCACAAATTATCACTGAAATCCAGAACCTGGTTAAGCTCCGACCGGGAGTTGCAAGCGATTCCCAAGACATTACCTCAAAAAACATAACCATGACAGTCTAATATTTGAAAATCTTTTCAACCCCCATCCTGAAAATTTTCGAAAACGACGAAATTCATATTTTGGCTGAAAATATGCAAAAACAACAACTGCGCCCCGTTGTACATAGAAAGTCGAAACTGCGAGCTTCCACGTTTCTTGAAACACGTAGTATTCCAAAACTGTTGTTGTTTTTTGTCGGGGTCTCTCCGTTTCACACCTCACTATCAATGTTTTATTTGCACTCTTTCTACGACATTCGTGTGTTCTATTTTCTTGGTTATGGTCTTAGTTTTTCTCTCATATATAGTGAATCTCCTACGATAATGCTTTGTTTGAATTTGTTTGAAAACTTTCAGTCTTTACCTAATAATTTTTTTCAGATACTGATCAGAATGTGGCGGCTTAAGTTACCACCGCCAATAAGTAAACGACTAGAACACGTACCGAAAAGAAAGAAAAGAAGTATGTTTTTTTTTCTATTGATAAAATTCGAAATCAGACGAAATAATTTTTTTAATGCAAAAAAAATTATGAATTAAAAAGGGATTCATTTATTATTTCTTCTTTAAATATTTTATTACAGATAACAAACGTCCATCAGATGATACAGATTCTCTAGAGAAAAGTCAACGTTTTGCCAAATTGTACAGCGTGGATGAAATGAGTCGTATAACTTTGTCTCCGCCTGATACAGAGAATGTTAACTTATCAAAGATACAGTTAAATTTGGCAGAACGGCATAATGACCTGTTGCAGTTTTTATCGACTCAAAAAAACATCGAATCCTTGGTTTTGAATGTTCACATGACCTATCCCCGTTATTTCAACATAATCGAATTCTTGAATCGGTCTCTTAATGCTGAAAGTCGAACAAATTTGAAAAGCTTGTTGCTGGGCGGAGATGCTGGTAGTTTTTTTCTAGGATGGGAACAGCAGGTAAGAAATGAAGCACATGCTTTTTCTCTATAAATGACCTTTTACAGATTATTCCAATTTTTCCCGCACTTATTTCCATCGACTTCGGACATCAGAGAATTCCCACTGAAACATTAATTCGAATTTCCGTGTCGCACCAAAATGTTGAGAGCTTGAAAATGATTATTTGGGGGTTTCCCTCGGGAGTACTTGAAAAATTCAAAAATATTACAACCCTCCATCTCATTGACACAACGTTTACATCGAAGGAACAAATAAGTGAACTTTTCCAACTCAAGAAGTTACAAAGTCTTTCGTTGGCAGGCAAAATGTGAGTTTACGAATGACTCAAATCTTACAATGTCACAATTTTCAGACATAGAAAAATAAAAAGTGTTCGTCTTTTTGTTGAATGCGGAGACACCCTTCCAGATTTGAAATACCTTGACGCAAGTTGTAATGATATCACAGAAGATATTGTGCAGAAGCTAGCTGACAGTCATCCCAATTTGAAGCATTTGTGTGTACTCGGTGGGTTCAGCATTTTTTGAATTCTTCGGCGGAAAAAAAACCTATTTAAGACACTCCTCTTATGAACACAGTGAGTATTCAAACATCAAGCACTGTTTTCAAGTTGTTATCGGTTGGAGACTTGAAAACTTGCATTCATTCATTAAAGTACGCGGAACAATCTGGTTATGATTGGAATGAAATTAAAGTTATAACTGCAATGAAAGAATTATTCCAAAGCTTGCCAATAGAAAAACAATTGGATGACATTGAAAACTGTTCGAAAACATTGGTCGACCTCTTGTATCGATGCGCACAATCAATCAGAAGATATTCACAGATGACACAAAACATCTTGGATTGTTTCCTCATCATCTGCAGGTGAGAGAAATTGTCACGACATGTGAAATGTTTTATTTTCAGCGATGCTCGAATTGACAATATTGCATTGGCAGATAGAATTCATCTTCTCGAGACTTTATTATCACTGCCACAAGGATTTCGTTACTTTTCACAAGGATTTCGTTACTTTTCAACAGGATTTCGTTACTTTTCACAAGCATTTATTTGTTCTCGACTAATTCATACTATTCCGGAGACAGTCAAAGAAAATAGACTTGCCAAAGCATTGCGTGAACTTGGGAAGAAACGGATGTATTGGACGCCAGCAGTCGACGTACAAATCGAACTGTCTATATTTTATTTGAAACACACCAAAAACCAGTTTACCGAATTCAAGGATTTTCGAAACCTGCTCGATTTAACACAAACATGGACTAAATGGACGGAAAATATTAACCATCCAAAGACTAAACTTGCTGATTTCATTGAAATCATATACAAGATAGATCAGAGATGTTTGAAAAAGAGCCTTTCTTTAGCTATGTCATATTGTGAGGTTCTTATTTTATTTGTGGAAGATAATCCTCGTGACAGCCATATCACTGAAGTGTTGTTTGTCGCACTGGAAGAATTTGCGAGGCAATCTGGTTACATCTATGCTTATCATCTTTTCGGTGGCTCCTGGACTAATATGTTTATGTAAGACTTCATTCATTTGATACATTGCTCTTTTGTATTATTTTTCAGACTGTCATTACGTCGGGAGAATTACATGGTAACAGATTTACTTCTGTTCTTGTACAATATGTGGATTTTTCTGGATGCTGATTTCGAAAGAACATCTTACAACACCGTTTCGTGTGCTGATCTGATTGAAATGCAACAAGTGTTCGCAGAAAGCATTTCGAAGTTTCTCAATTTTTGTCGTCAAGATCCACACCAAGATGAACAGCTTATCCCATTATTTTTCACACCAAACCTTTGCAAATTTGCCCATCCCTCTTACTATTTGTTCTCTGAATTCATGTTTCACTTATATAATGAGCATCACTATCATCGGAAACCTTTGTACCAATTCCTCTGAATAACCTTTTCGTGAAAATGATAGAATCAGTTCAAATTGCAGGATCGGATGTCTTGCTCGAATTCTTTTTTGTGGGAATTTTTTTGAGGGTTATATATGAATAAAATTGGATTTCAAAAAGAAACACACTGAATTATCAAACTTTACAGTCGATTTTTCAGTGAACATAGTGAACGTTGCCCGGCTTGACAACAAAACAGACAGTATGAAAATTTGTCCTTTTGATTGATTTTTTTTGATTACTCGATTGAAAAATTGATTTGCTGATTTCTTCCAACTAAAAACATAAATATCAGTTCTGTTTCAGATTTTAAGGAAAACAATTTTCAGATTCAGAAAACGGTAGTATTTTAACTGCTCCGGATTTGGTGAATTTATAGGGAAATTTTTTTTTCATTTTCTGGCTTGTTTGGAGAAAAATAACAAAAAATCGACGAAACCCAAATAAAAACGAAAAAATACGGAAAAAAAATATTTTGAGACTACTGTTAGTGTCGTTGTGAAACATTTGGTCATGGCCACCGTCGTTTTTCTTTTACAGTTTTGATTTGTTGTTACAGTTAAAGCTACGAAAACTCATAAAATAGTAAATTCAGGATTTACTGAAAATTGTGTTTTCTTCCAGGAAAAATTAAAACGACAAACAAAATTCCAGATTCCCAAGTTTATCACGACCTAACGCCCAAAAAACTCGCTTCACATGTTTTTCCGTTGTTGTAATACGGTCATGCCAACCACCGCCCATCATGATTATTCATGCAAATCCGTTTGTTCCGTACCTCTCGACCTATCCATTCCTCATTTTTTCCTTACTATCATTTTCAGTTACAGTTCCCACTAGTCGCGTGATGAAGTTACTGTATGACGGAACAAAATATATATCCGTTTGTTTTCAAACATTTATATATATTTATCTCATGATAACAAATAACACCAATCAACCATCAAACTTTTCTTCTATTTTCTTTCTATTTTTTGGAGGGCTATGACGCTTTCCTTCTTGGTCTTTCAACTTTTCTTAGTAGAGATCATCGACAACCCAAATACAGGTTATCCGACCGGAAATAGAAATTCATGACATTTATTGTTTGATAACATGCAAAGAATCAAAGAGGATCAGCTAGATGTTCTCAAAATAGATTCTTCTTGATTCTAATTCAATTATCACCATCAATAATTTCGTCAATATTCTGACATCTGTCGTTTTTTGTACCTCGTTGTACGTTCGGTGTTAGATCATGTCTAGAATATGAGTGTGTTTTATTGAACTGAAAATTGAAACCTAGAGATCGCAATTAAAAATATAAACATCAACTAATTGATGGGCGGAGGAAACAAGTAAAGTTATCAGTTGACAAGAGTGCCCAATTGGAAATCTGAAGAAAAAGAAGAATAGCGGTAAGATCGAACGTGAAAGACCAACATTTACATCGAAGGGGGCCTGTTGATTAGTCGGCCGTCGGTTTTTTCTTCTCCTTCTGTTTCAAATATTATGCATGAGAAGGTGGTGGTAGAGAGAAAGAGACAAAAGAAGTGGAGATGAAAATCTGTCCTCTAAATTTTTGAATCCAGCCACCCCGGGGTGGTAGCGGCGTAGCACTTTTGTTTTTACGCCTTCTTTTTTCTACATTTTGCTACCACTCCTTCTAGTCGCGACGTCTTCTGAAAATAGAATTCATGTTTTTTTCGTCGCTTCTTCTTCTGTAATTTTGGAATACACTGTAAGAAAAAGTAGTTGGCTTGAATTTTGACCCAAACACACTCACACTCACACCAACACAGTTAAACGAAACCTTGAGAATCAAGAAAAACCGTCAGAAAATAGAACAACACAAGTGAACCGCCCATATGGCTAGTTTTTTATTTCATATTTATCAAAAATACGTCATTTTTTATATACTTGTTAATTACGAGAAACCAGAAATCTAGAACATCAAAATAAGTTTCGAAAACCGTTCCCATTCTTATCATATATGTTCACCGTGGTTTACGTGATAATTTTTTCTGATGGGGCTGCTTGCACTTCAACAGTATATTCTCTATCAATCGAAGATAAAACAATCAAGGTCTGATCCTTTCCTCTTTCTATTTCTATCCTCTTCTTCCAAAAATGGACTTATTCAATTTTTAAATAAATGTTTATTTCAATTTTCGATTTTTCTATACTTCCAGGTGGAGGTACCATCTCAAAGCCAACACTGCAACCATGATATTATCAAAAATTATTCGGCCAGAAATGACATTCAATGGTGAGTTCTTGTTTGACTGGTTAATTGGCAATTAACCACTTGAAAATTGAAGATCAAAGCGACAGAGGAAGAGGACGCCTGATTATCATTACAAACCCAGAAAGTAGGTTCTTTTATTAGCTTTTAATCAAATCAACAACCATACTGTAATATTTGATCCATAGTGTTTTGAAAAGCCGCGCCGCTTTTCCAAATTTACGCCGGAAGCTGCGGCCGGCCGTTGCACATCTTTGACTCAAACCTAAAATTGTTCTGGAATGATTTTCAAAATTTTAAAACTTTTCAGAAATAGTTCCTTTTAGATATCTCGTATTACAGACATCACTCTCATGTTTTCTTCCTTTCTTCTCAAATTATTATCAAAAATATTGTTTCTCTCTTGTTTTTTTGTATGTCGCCATGCTTGAAAACAGTTCTCTCATCTTTCCATGCTCTTATCAGTTTCTTCATGTTCTTCTTATTTTTTTCTTCGTTTGAGACTTTCTGAAATGGAAGATAGTCCGCCTACTGATCTTCAGTTTGAAGGGGAGTCCCTGTTTTGTTTCTCACCATGAAAAAATAGGTCTTAGAGAGATAAAGAGACAATAGGTTGTGATAATAAAACAAAGCGGCTGCCGGACATCGTCGATGATGTAGTAGCACCCAGCACATAGATGCATGAAATCATTTTTGTTCTTCTTCTAGGAAATTTCTGGTGAATCGAACAGCGCCCACGTAAAAGAGAAAAAGTAGATAAGAAAAAAGGGATACATGTCATATGTTCTCTATTACCGTTCTCCTTTTTCTTTTCTCAAAAAGACCACGTCGACCGAAATAATAGTATAGAACTGTACAAGAGAGTTTAGTTCACGTTGCATCAAAAAGACACGTGAATTGAAGTGTATGGACGATTTCTGTCATTTCGGATAGCCCTCTCATCACGAGACGGCTTGTCTAATTCAAAGTGATAGAGGTGAAGGAGAGAAGGTACGATTCAATTGGAAAAACAAACGTTTCTTCAATTGGCTTCTGGTCCCGCTGCAAAATTTGGGCGAGGGATTGGCAGATGAGTCTTGGAGGGGTGGCTGTAATTTTCGGAGTTTCAAAAGTATAAAAAAATTTTGCTCGAACAATTTGCAATAGAGGTTTCAATTTTTTAAAAACTAAAACCACTGATGAATCGTAGCCATTGACGTCAATGCCACCAGGAACTAGAAGAACTAAAATTCCAACAAAAAAATAAAACATCAAATGTGACGATCCGTCAATTATACGTTTCCACATGGCTAGTCTATTAACTCGATACAACGATACACAGACAGGTCGGATCAGTTTTAGCACTAATGTTTCGTTTTTCAATGATTCCTCGACGTCAGATCTGGAAGCCAAGTATCAATACCATCACTATTGGTCTGAGTTTTGGTTTTTTGATTGACAATCAATGTAGCTCGCTGTCTCGTGATACCAACAAAAAATTTGCATATCAATTGATAAAAATATGTGAAGAACTTTGGTGATGGATTAAAAAGGAGAAGAGAGTTCAAAGAACCAAAACGGCTTAAAAATCAAAAACTCTGTTTTTATGAAAGCTGAAGATGTTTTTAAAATTCTAAAGATATTTTTGAAACTATCTTTGACTGACGTCAAGAGATGAGAAAAATAGAAGGAACGGAAAGATTCGAGATCTATCTTCTTCTTTTTTTTTTTATTTTAAAAGGGCATATCAACCATAATTCATCTTTTGCAAGTTACGAGTTCCAATTTTTGATTGTTCGAATTTTATACAAACGTTCACTTTATTATTGTTAGTCATAGTCTAAAATTCCAAAAAAATTGCATCACTGTTAGGTCAAAAGAACAACAAATGATGACTCATACGACTGAAAAAGAGAAAAAAAACAGTTTCAAAACAAATTTTTTCTTTGACTCAATATATTCCTTTCAATCTCTTTTCAAATTCGAATTCTTCTTTTTCTTCCTTCTGACTTCTTTTATGCTGTTTGTTCTCTGAGAAAACCTCTGTGCAAACTATACCTCGCAACTTTCTAACACTTGAGAGAAAACTGTAAAGTTTTGCTTGCTTGAAAATAGTAATATTTGCATTTGTACCTGTTTATTTTCAATAAATAAGCGACTCGAATAATTTAGTTGATTTAGTTGATTTTAAACTTTTATCTTTGGTTTTTTCAAAAAAATCGGAAATCATTGGAGTTATCAGTTAAGTCATAAGTTTCCAGCAAAAACTGATAAGAAATTTTAGTCATTAAAACAGTTCAAAATGTAACTAGTTCCTCAAATTGTATAATCTCATTTTCAAATCTTTAAAGACCAATATAAAATTTTAAGTTAGGCAGTGTCCTCGGGCAACCTCGAATTCGAGGTCTTCCTGTATAATTATTCTGTTGTTTGCTTCCGTCACCCGTACCGTTTTCTCCTAGAAGGTCGGAAAAGTGTGTGAGAACAATAGTCGAAAATTTCGGAAACCCCCCGCGAGAACAACTTTCAAAAGTGGAAAATTTAGGAATCGACCGGAGAGAAATAGTTGTGATGAGACACCAATTTTATTACTTCTCGCCGATTTATTTCTGAAATAAAATTAACTTCGCCGTGTCTACCCCGAAACCAGTATGTGTAAGTTCGTTTCTCCATGTTTACTATGTGTATTTTTCTTTTTTATTTCTGACTTTGATGACCCCAATGTATGTAGTAGTGAAAATGTAAAAATGCACTATAAAATGTGTTTAATATTTGTATTTTTACTACAAAGATTAATCAATGAATCGGAGAAACCTGTTTTAAATAACCGCTCTTGGCCTCCGAGAACAATTCTTTCGAATGAAAATATAGATAGAGAGATAGACGGATGCATATATTTTTCAATTATTAAAATTTCAATGTATTCAGAAGTCTGATTCTTCCTCAATGAGTTTATTATCAGTAATTTGTAGTGTTGAAATTGTGGTGCCACGAGCAGCAGACATTTTATTGATAACAAAACATACCATGCTCAAAGACATCAATTTTTGCAATTTTTGAAGCATGCGACAAAAATTGTACAATGTTTCCGCGACTTTAAATTGGAAAATAAAACGGTATCAGACCTCCTGCGTTTCTTTTTTTCTTTTTTCGCGTTTTGGTCTTTTGTGGTTTGGCTAATCTTGTTAATGTCCTTCATCTACAGTTTCAAATGTTTCTTTCTTACTTTTTCTCCTTTCTCAGGTTGTCCCTATGTCTATCTGTTTTCCCCTCATCTCATCTATCAAGTAGCTAAATCAACAGAAAGTTTAATTTTTTCTTTGGAAAACAACGTAGTTATCTTTCGTTTCTTTCTGCCGATCTCCAAAAAAGTTATGATGCGAGACATAAATAAAACTGTTTATTGTTTGATACTAAATCATAATTTTCGTACTTGATATGAACCCATAAACTGTTTTTTTTCAGAACCGGGTCTTATAAACCTGACAGCAATGTTCCAAGCTGGTGACGAGATGAGCGACGCTAGTGGGGATGAGGATGATGTGATTCCGGCACGAGTTGGGCAAGCAGTTGGCAGAACTGCCGATTCAGAAGTTGAGAATGATGAAGGGAACAACTTTTTCAGAGTGAGTCTTTGTTCATTTTCTTTTAAACTAACCCAGGACTTCAGTTCCAAAGAGCCGCTCCGGTTTATCCCAAAAATATGATCAACCACAATCTCGATGGAGCGGGAACTACGGGAATGCGTCGAACAACCAGCTCGATCGCGTATGTTTGAACGTTTTTCGCACACTTTATATGTTCATAAAATTTCAGGCGAATTTCCATGGCCATTCGTCGATCGCTTCGTCTTCCACGGCGTTCAGAGGCACGTATGGCACCGAGAGAAGAGCAGATTGTAATTGAAAGACCAGTAAGTTTGTGTTTTCGTCTTGATCAGCGTATCTTTTTATAGATATGAGAGCTAATGTGAATCGCCGCGCTATATTTGGTCTTTGAGAATAATTTTCTCAAATTTTCAGAAGATATCGAATGTCTCTGAGCAATAGAAGTCTTTGTGACAAAACGGCCAATATTTCACCAGTAGACAGATTTTCATATCTTCTAGACCAACCGAGTTAATTAAGCTCAAAGTTCGAGCATAGCGTGGCGTTCTACTAGAGCAGTGACGGTAGTGCTGGCTAAAATTATATAACTGAATGATCATTCTAATTAGAAATATTTAACTTTGGGTGTCTGAAAAAAGACTCCTTAAGTATAGATTTTCATTTTGTAATATTTATTTTATATAAAAGAACTTTTTTAATATAAAAGAACTTAGGAAATTAGATATCAGAATACTTCTCAAAAATCGAAGATAATACAATATAAATGTAAAAATATGTCGAATATTTATTTTTGACTATTTGGTCTCATTTGTGTTCAAATTGAACTCTGAACATGCCAGAAATTGGGAAGATAAATGTCTGTGCACCGAAACCAATTATAATATTACAAAAACTTTGAAAAGAAACCGAATGAACCGATGAGATTACACAAACACACGCAAAACGGAACCTATTTTCTCTCTACACCCGTTGAAAACAAAGACGCAGACGCATAAAAATTTCATGGGCGAACCACCACAAATTGCGTAGCGGCGGAGCGCACCCCCCGTCCACCCAACGCGGACTATTGACAGCTGTGAAACGGGAGAAAGCTCCACACCGCGTGTACTAGTGCCCAAAGACCTCCTCACCCGTTTCTCTACTGCTCACCATTGAAACGCTGCATAAATAGCCAGAGCGCACCCGTTTGTCCCTTCTCTTCCGCTCTTCTACGCGAGCCCTCATTTTGTCAATAGATGGAACAAAGGCTACACGTTTTGGAGCATTGAATTGCACCAAAACTTTCTTCTCTCACAATAACTAGCTTGTAGAGACCGTTTTTCGGTGAGTTATTTAATAGATTTTTCGACTATTGTACTTTTCTTTTGAATGGGAAAAAAGCGCAGACAATGAAACCTTTTTTCTATGTGGAAAAGCGCAAAAAAAAATTGTTTTGAAACAACAAACGTTTAAGCGAACAGTCAAAAATAAAAAGAAAATCATGAAAAATAAAATAATCATTATTCAGTCATGCCGGAACCCGCTGGTCCAACGGTAAGAAATATTAGAGTGTTGTTATTTTTTGGTATTGTGGAGAGCTCTCTTTTGTATTATTGTGTATTATTTATTGTTATGCGTGTGGTAGTGGACATTGACAATAGAATGACCATTGATTGAATAAAAATATTTGCAGCCAGAAGGACCACTATTCACGGAGAACACCAGAGACACCCGTATTGGCGAATCGCATGTGCCAAACCTTCTTCAAGAAATTATCGATAACAAGCGTTTGAATCGGTATGACAAGGTAAGCAAAATTCTTTTTTTTTTATTTAAAAACAAAAATTAAATCCTTTGTAAAAATTTGAATTATTCAAAAATAAAAAATAAACCTCTAGTAAGAATCTGAACAATTTGAAAAACAGTGAGAACTTAATAACATTGTAAAGGGTAAGACTTAAGAATTACTATTTGAAAGAATTTGGGTGATAAAAAAACCATGATTCAAACTAGCCGCACCTTCTTCCTCTTCCTGTTTTGCTTTAACTTTGCAAAAAGGAGCCAAAAACAAACGTGTACTCTTATGTTAATCTTTTCTATTCCTGAACTCTAAAGTTGACCGTCAGCGCGCGGCAAATCTGTCTGTTTGTCACTCGCCTTGAGAACTTTTTTGTGAGCAAAGGCGGAGCTCATTCCCTGCTCTCTGAGTTCCCGCATCGCTCCCGCCACAGACAGTTCGGATTCACACCCTCTTCCGACATATTATTTTTGTCACTTCGCAATTTTTTAAATCTAATTATTTCGAAAAATGGGATTCGATCCGATTAGGAATCCGTACTCTGATGAGGAGTACGTTGAAATTCCAAAAGTCGAAACTCTACGCGAACGTATCGAGGCAAAGCGACAAAAAATAGCTGAACTACTGTCGAAGTTTATTGCTTTATCTGATGATTCTGGTCTAGAAACTGATATTGACGACGGCTATCAGACGAAATACCAGCTTACTAATTTTTCGGTGAGTGAAACAGATTTAGAAAATAGGAAATAACTGATATATTGTAGATCAAAAATGAGCCATCCATTTAGAATAATTTTTATTTGTAGTCTAGAATCAAATTATAAATCATTTTTAAAGCAAGACTAAACTGTTACATTCAAAATTTTCGATTTAAAAAAATTTCCGTAGTTAATTTTCGTCTCAGAGCCCGCAACTCTAGACTAAGTACAGTTATCATAGTGCCTATAACAAAATTAAAAATTTGTCGACTCATAAAATGTTAGGCATGATATTGCTACTCTTAAATAGTTGAAATCTTTCTCAATTTTGAAACAGAAATTGGAATAGTTAAGCTTGATGTACAATTGAGTATTTCCGGTGATTGTTTGTGCCCCAATTTTTTATATTTCCACCTGAATAATTTAGCCATTTTCAATTGAGCTTTAAAAATGCTTTGTTCTTCCGCTCCCCAAGAAAAACAAAAACAACAACAACAACATGACCACGACCTTTCCTCTAATCCTTCCTTAATTTCTTTCAGGTCAAAAAACTAATACGACGAACGGATTGGCCAGTTTGTCACGAAATTCGTGCAAATCTCTGGAAAGAATTGTGTAACACAAAGGACTGGTCAAGCAGCAAACGTCTCTATTCCGATGAAGCCATCGAGTACGATAGAATCAATCAAGGTACTATATAACCATGCTACTTTCAAAAAATCAACCTAAAAACTTGAAGTAAAAGTAAAGGTAAAGTAAAAACCAGGCATGAGCCATCCAGCTGATCGAGAGTGCCAGTTGCAATGTTTTTCTTTGTCTTGTGGGAGGTGATGAAGAGTGTTAGGGGGGAGGAAGCAGAAAAAAGGAACTAAAAGTAGAAATTTGCGCATGCCGTTGCGTTGCAAATAAACTCTCTTTATCCACCCACTGTGTATATGTGTATTTATTCCGCATGATGATAATGCGGTGTCAAGGCTCATGTTGTTTACTCGACAATCAAAATTTCGAGGAAAACGGCGGGAAAATTTGTTGGGATCGAGAGATTGTGTGAGTTTTCGGCTCGAAAGCAACGCACATAATAACACAAAAACAAGAAAGGAAGTGCCTGTGTGTGACAGTCTGGCTGAAAAAAACTTAACGAGTGATATTTTTCCAGGAAAAAAACAATCGCCACAAATCCTAGCAGACGAAGGAGGTGTGCTCAATAATTTCGACTTGAAGGAAGTGGGTTCAGTCAAGCTCATTCGTCTTTTACTGATCATTGAAAGACTCCGTCCAGAAATTGTCTACGCACCGGTGAGTTTTTTTCGAAACTGTAAATTTCAATGATTCTAGACGCTGAAATTATTGAAATGATAATTTCCTGAATAATAAATCCATACGGAAGGGATACTAATTCGGAAACTATTAGGTTGTTTGGAAAGTTCCTCTCATTTTTAGCGTCAGATACATTCAACGTAAAAAATGTCAAAACGATGTTGGATAAATTGGAGGTAATAACCATTGTTATCCATGACTATCTGCCAATGTTCCACTAAATTGTGGATGGCTTCCTTCCAGAACTCCGGTGACAGCGAGTTGAAAATCAAGTCAACCCATTTTTTACATCCTGTTTTGAAGCCAATTTTTTTCAATCAAGATGACGTTAAAAATGACTGGACAGGTAGTAATCAGAAAGTAGAAAATTAGAACTATACAGTGAATAAAGCAGAATTGTCTAGCCATATCCACCGAGATCGGGCTGAGTCTTCCTTCTCGCATGATGTTGCCGATTTTAATTTTCGAAATAAATAATTGTGTTACTCCCCAATTGAGATCCACATGGAGTCTGAATTATGTTACCTGACAAGAATAGGTTTCGATCTGAAAAGTGACACTATCATCTGGCAGCTCCCAATACTCCATTACTTGGTAGACCACCATACCGACATCATCCCATTTTTAACACAAATTTCACATTACGGGACGTCTGGTGGTTGAGCGCCTTTGTCAAACCACTTGGCTTGGCGCTTATGATGATCATAAGACACCCCTTTATCAACACTAGTAATGATTTGATTCCAACATTCATGTGTGCAACACAGGATGAAAAGATTCAAACAGGTGCCCGCCCGGTAAAAAAGTTGCACTGAGCCAAAAGGTGTTGTTAATGTCTTTCACCATTTTTAGACTTTGCCGAGAGTTTCCAATTCATGGTTTCTTGACAAAAGGCTTGCCACTGATGTACTTGATATATCCCACAGAATTTTAGACGGGTCCCTTTTAACCCCGGCTTTTAATGCATCCAAACCTGAGCCCATTTGCATTTTTGGAGGGAGATTTTCGTCCAACGAGAATTCCTTTATTTCAAATTGGTGAAGCCAGGTTGTGGTGCTAGTTCGAAAGGATGAAGCTTTTTGTTCACCTCCACTAATTAGCAATCGATTGCAGCAATTTTCAGGTCAGATAGAAATGTAAACAAAAAGGCAGTCCAAACATGGAAATTGTTAGGGGCGAAAACGGTGAGCATATCTCACTACACGAGAAGAGGAGAATGATCTCCGTTTGGGTGTAGACACTATTAGACCCTACCAACATACTGATAAAACGACAGCTCTCTTGCTTTTACCCTCTTCATATAAACGAAGTTTGAAAACAGTATATCAAAAATGGGCGGAACTTTCCAAACAACCTAATAGTATTCAGAATTTTTTATTAAAATGTATTGTGATGAAAGCAAACATTTTTTACATCCGAAAAATATCAGTTATTCTTTGTTAAACATTTTAAACCTCAAGAATATTTGAATGAGAACAGAAAATACAAAAAACATTCAAATTTCAAACAATACGAACTCAGTTCTTCTAGTATCTTGATTTTTGATCCTGTTCAACTCCTGGCCACATGCTGGCTATAATGACTCAGTCCCATTCTCAAATATGGTTTTCAAACCCAAAAATTTTCCAGACTATTTACCCACTGTGCTCCTTACTTCTCCATTTTAACGATGATGACTCCGACTGTTTCGCCTGTATTAACTACTTGCTCAACACCAAGGTAATTATTTTTTCCCCTTCATGATTCCCAACTTTTCCTTCTTCAGGGCTTCATCATGACAGCTCCAGTTCAATGGGCCGCTTCTAGTCATACGATTTTGGCACTGGTCAAAAAGCACAAAGCCGCAGCGTACGTGCTGCTGAAGAGAAGACTCGGCACCACTGACGACAGTGTGCTCGTGAAATGCGTAAGTCGAGTGGTGGCATTTGGGAGGGGATCACCATAGTGAATTTCCCAAAAATTGAAAGAAAACGAATGAGGCAGGGAAGACGGACGGGCACACACAAAAATTTAATGGTCCATTCCTTAGTTTCTCTTTTTTCTAGATCGAGGATTGGCTGCTTTGGCTATTTCAATATCTTCCTCTTCCATACGTTTGCCGTATCGTCGACTGCTATTTTGCCGAAGGACACAAGTTCCTAATTCGTTCTGCTATTTCTATCGTTTACATTTGGTCCAAAGTGCATAAGGTAGGTATAGTACATGTACATAGGTGTAAAGTAATGCTGTCAATATTTGTAGAGAGGAATGGAGGACTTCAAAGGGAAATCATTGCAAGAAAAGATCGATGCGATCAAGAAGGAGTTCCAGGATGTGGCCACGAATATTTCGGTAAGCCTCCTTTTCTGGAATAATCTTATATTTAAAAAAAAACATATTGGCTTGAAAATCAAATTCCGAGCCTCAAAAGACGCTTACAGTATTTTCAATGAAAATTGTTAGAGCCAAAACAAGCATTGGTTTAAAACTACTGCTCAAATTGTCTGAACAGTTCAGTTTCCTGGGAGTAACACTAACAAGCAATCCATTTCCTTTAAAAGTTATTGACTTTCTCAAAATCAGCCGAGTTGAATTTTGATCGTTTCCTACTCAAACGTACTTTTGGACGGAACAAAACTATAAAATGTATCATTTGTACCGCTCTGCAAACAACTTTCAACATAACATGAGTAAGACTTCGTCCAATTTTCAAACAAAAAAGCAACCGAAAAATTTCTTGACGTTGCTTTGAAACAATTTAAAAACATGATATCATACTTTCTGAGGTACTTATTAGGACTCATTTCTTCATTTCGTTCCCATAAAGATCATGTTTCAGGTGAGCACCAGCACTTTCATCGCAACTGCTGTCAAAATTCGTAACTTGCAATCTGTCACAATTGCGAAACTTCAAACGCAATTCGAAGATGAGGTGGGTAGGGAATAGAAGGATTAGACCAACTGGACGAGTTCCTTCTTTAATAGTTTTATGACACCGTAATAGTTTTCCAGCTGCGTGAGGAAGTCACTTCTCGTCCTCGTCCGATCAAGAAAGTTCGTCGCACCATTTTCTGTGAAGCGTTCAAGTCGTGTCTCGTGGATAATGGTAGGTTCAAATACTGTAGAACTGGGGATGTCTTATTTTTTAGACACTGCCGTGGAGTTGATGTCATACATGCCGGAAAGACTTCAATTAGTCACACCAACTTTGGCTTATCAATTGAGCCAGGATGGTACCAGCTTCTATAATTTCTGGAACAAGTGAGCTAGTTTTACGGAGAAAATAAGCAACAATATATTGTTTTTCAGGGTTGATAAGCTTGATCAGACCATCATCATCATCAAGAGCACCTCTGGTGCCATTTTCGGAGCATACTGTAGCTCCACCTGGTCCGAAAGACATGATCGCAAGGAGAGAACTCGCTCAAAGTATGAATTTTAAAATATAAACCAATTTCAATTCTTCAACTTCCAGATACTGGGGAACTGGTGAGTCGTACGTGTTCCGTATGAACAAGGAGATGGAACTTCCTGAAATTTACACATGGGTTGGAAATGCTCCAGATGTGTCGTCTTCCGAGTGTCCGCAGTACTTCATGTCGGCTACTGACAAGTCATTTGTGGTGAGTGAGCAGTTAAAGAAGAGGAGACAATATTTTTTTGGAGTTTCCTTTTTGAGTTACTGTAGGCATACTGATGTGACCGTATACAGTGTTTAGAAAACTTGACAGCAAATTATTTTTTACTCCATTTTTAAAAGAGATTTTAACGATTTTCTAAATCCATCCCAAATCTTTTTAGATTGGCTCTGGAGGATGCGATGCAATCCGTATTGACGAGGAGCTGACCCACGGAATGACAGGACCAAGCACCACATTCAACAGCCCGCAGCTTTGCGAGGAAGGAGCATTTGATATTTATGAACTTGAAGTGTTCCATGTAACTTCTAGCGACTAAGGCCACATTGTTTATTTTCTCCTTCTACTTTCCACTCATTTGTTTACTTTTTCTCCCACCTTTCTCTCATTCGTAGGTATAGTAAGGGGTCCCCTCTCATTTGCAATAGGATCTTTGCCCCGGTCCATCCTTGATACATGTTCAATTGTATTATTTCTCTTTCCGCCTGTACTTTTTGTCTCTCCAGCCAGCAATATAATCTTAATTAACAAACTCTCCCCCTAAAAACTTAGTAGTTCACTTTTTTCCCAAACATTTTACATTCCAACTTCTAGTCAATTCCTCGTGTCTGAGAGTTTTAGTGCTACGGCAAGTTTCTATTGTCTTTTCCTTTTTTGCACAAAATTGTAATCAGAAGCTCATTCCAATCAATCGCCTCCCATGTTTGCTTTAATTAAAAAAGGTCAAAATAAAAAACTTTGTGTTGTGAACTCCAATTATTTCGTTCAGATTGTTTTCAGACCAGTAAGTCATGCGCTGAATCAAAATTAGCCAACATCTTTTTGCAAAAATTGTGACAACAAGATATTGGCTCCAATTCCATGACTATACGAAACGTGTATAAATTCTGGTACATTTTCAGTTTGGCTGATGTCATTTTATGTATCTTCTTACATACAAAAAGAAAACTTAGAAGACCGACATTTCCTGAACATATAAGAGAAGTGCCATCTCGTTTTTCTTATATTCACATCAACTGAAAATATATAGAAAATAAATCTAAATCTGCGAAGAGAAGTTTTGTTCTTTATTTTCTCTCCCCGTGACCAAGAAAATTTCAATTCGAAGCAACGGTCTCCATCCACTCCTTGTCTCGTCCCCATTCTTTTTTTTTCCAATAATTTTGTCTATCTGTTCTTCCCCCAAAAAAAATTCTCCCCCTTTTTTTCTTTTTTTTTTGTCTCCTGATTATTTTTTTTCAAACCTATCAATTTTGTAATAACTTTTCGTATTGTGCTCAATACGTATTGCAGCGTGACTTGTTCTGAACCACACATGAAGTTAGTTTGGGAAATCGAAAAAAACCCAATTTTCGCGACCTAAAATTTTTCCGGATTTTCGCGACCTGACGACCAAAAAAAAAAAAAAAAAAGGTCGTCAAATTTTGAAATTTTTCTTTGGTTTCGCGACCTGACGACCAAAAAAAAATAAAGGTCGTAAAAATTGATATATCAATTTTAATCAATTAATTATCATTAAATCATATAAATTATTCACAATTTCCTTTTCCTCGAACCGGCGACCTCCCATAACCAGCGGCACGCGTTATACACAACAGCGGCTCAGAAGAGACGCAGAGAAACGGTCGCCCGCACCACCATGAGGGAGCGCGCACCATCCTTCACGTTGCTATTACACACATGTCCCGCAACTTTTGAAATCTGTTTAAAACGGTCTCGTAATAAACAACCTGCGGGACACCATTTAAAACAAAATCGCGACCTAATTTCACACAAAAGTACGTTTGGGAGACGCTCGCCGGCCACAGTGCTTTTTTTGCGCTTTTCAGTTGGGAAATGGCTCTTTTTCCCAAATGTCGTTTCAGTGGAAAAATTTGCTCTTTTAGGTCGCGATTTTTTTTCATTCTGAGTATTTTTTCACGAGAAACACGAATATAACAGTCGCGACCTACTTTTTTTGCCTCCTTATACGAGTTTTGGCCACATTTCAGACCTGATTACTGTAGCGATTTCCCAAATGCCGTTTCAGTGGAAAAATTTGCTCTTTTAGGTCGCGATTTTTTTTCATTCTGAGTATTTTTTCACGAGAAACACGAATATAACAGTCGCGACCTACTTTTTTTGCCTCCTTATACGAGTTTTGGCCACATGTCAGACCTGATTACTGTAGCGATTTCCCAAATGCCGTTTCAGTGGAAAAATTTGCTCTTTTAGGTCGCGATTTTTTTTCATTCTGAGTATTTTTTCACGAGAAACACGAATATAACAGTCGCGACCTACTTTTTTTGCCTCCTTATACGAGTTTCAGACTAATTTTCGAACAGATTACAGTAGGTAATTTAACATTGGTTGATCTTCATTTCATGGTTTCCTTCGTGTTCATTTCCGGTCTTTCCCTTTCCCATTTAAACCAAGTTTTTCAAATTTAGCGAAAAAAAAATTTTCCCTTCGGGAAAATTTTTTTTTCGCGACCTCATTTTTCAGACCATTTTTCGCGACCTAAATTTCCCACATCTCTCCATGTGTGTTCTGAACTTTCTTTTGAATTTTCGAGATGTCGTTATTTTCAGATAATCCGACTCCCAAAGGTGACATCATGGTCCAAGACGAGTTCTTTAAAAAACAATCAAAACACGGTAAACCTATAGTTAATGTCTAGAAAAAATGACATTATTTTTAGCTGAGCCAACAGGAGAGCCGCCTGCCAAAAAGTTCTGTGTCAAGCTTGGAGGAACACAAAAGTTTTCCATCGCTTTCAATGGATCTAAAGATGCTCCAACCAAAAATGGAGCTTCTGAGCCTTCATGTGAAACTGAAAAGCCAAAAACTGTCAAACGAGTAGCTCCACAAGACAACCTCTCTGCTCAAGTTTATCCAAGACAATTTAGACTCTTCTGACTACGGCCACTCGTTCATGATATCATCAACAATCTTTTCATAAAAATGAACATTTTGGAAATTGGAAACTTTATCTATAATAACAATCGAATAAACAAAGTCTACTGTCTCTTCATCATGCGAAGTCTTCTCTGAAGAAGCTTTCTGCGCCACTTTCTCTCAAAGTCCTGGAAGTCGTGCATTCTGTTAGCGTAGGCGTCCGCGGCAGCAGTGTCGGTTCCAATTTCTGACTCAGCATAGTTATGAGAAGGAATGTGATGCTGTTTGTGGTGTGGCAAGTGGGATGGCGCGGCTCCGTCGGCGTATTCTGGAGCGTTGTGAGAGCGGCTAGCGTCAATAGAAGCTCTGGAAGATAGGAAATTAGTCACTAGGTTTTCAGAATTTTATAAGACGACTTACTGCTCTTCGGTGTGGTGAGATGGGCGGTGACGGTGACTCTTACGATGTTGTTGTGGAGCTGGTGCAGATCCGTAATCAGCAGCAGGGGCGTTAGCTGAACCAGTATGTGGAAGATGAGCTGGAGCAGATCCCTCAGTGGCATACTCTGGTTGAGCAACTGGTCGTGATGCAGCTGCAGGTCTTTGCATGTTAGAGTATCCAGCAACAGGGGTGAATGGTGTTGGGAACATCTCAGTGAGGATTGGCTGAACTCCACAGTCAGATGGACAATAAGAAGCTGGCATTCCTGGATCTCCTGGTGGTCCTGGTGGTCCTTCCATACCGTATCCTCCCATCTTTCCTGTCTTTCCGATTCCTCCAATCTCTCCCGGCTGTCCTGGTTGTCCTGGTTGGTTGGATCCCTTTCCACCTGGTCCTGGTGGTCCCTTCATTCCTTGTGGTCCTGGTGGCCCTGGTGGTCCCTTGATTCCAACTCCAGCAATTACAGTGTCTCCAGGTGCTCCATATGGTCCTAATGGTCCTCGTTCTCCCTTTGGTCCTGGTGGTCCCGGCAATCCTGGTCCTCCATCAACACCTTCCATTCCGATTGTTCCTTGCATTCCATTCATTCCTGGGTTTCCAGTCATTCCTCTCTCTCCTTGAGCACCACGTGGTCCTGGTGGTCCGGCTGGGCAGATGACACATGGAAGCTCTGGCTCAGATTCTGGTTGAATATCGAATCCATCATCTCCAGAACGTCCTTGTCTTCCAGCATCTCCTGGTTGTCCATCTGGTCCTGGAGCTCCCGGTGGTCCTGGTGGTCCTTGTGGGCAGGAGAGCATGAAACATCCCTTACAGAAGGCTCCACCCATCCAGTTACTTCTTGGTTTACGCGAGAAGAATTGAATTCCGGGTGCTGAGCCACCTTGTCTAATCTCCATCAATTCATTCCAAATCATATCGGACTTTGCCTAAAAGAGAAGTAATTAGAGGTATTCAAAAAGTAAAAAAGATGTTACCTTGATTCCATCAGACTGAATTGAAATTTCCTGGAGTACATTATCTGATTTGTGGAAGAGCATTGGTACCGAGAAAACAGCAAGGACTAGCGCAAACGTCGAAACGACGATTGACGCCACAGCAGCGTCATAGAAGTTATCCCGCATTGTGGGAAAATGTGTGTAGAAATGGGAAAGTCTTGAGAAGCTTCATTCCATCCAGATACTTATAAGCTTTTCCGCGGATATAGGTCACTGGGTAAAAACTCGATAAGGCGCCCGGATTAGGCTTCTCTTTCGTTTTTGAGGTCATTTCATCATGAACGATTTCTCCCGATCACTTTCGGTTTTTCCCGTTATCTCGCAAGTTTGACCGCGCAAAAATGAGACAACTACACCCAGCATTACTTTCCGTTTCGTTTTTTTTTTCTGTATGAGAGAAAGAGAGACTATGATAACAGATTTTCTTCTTCGCATGTTCTTTTCGGTGATTCAATCATTTATTTCCGAGTGAAACAATCAGCAGATCATGGAGAGAGGGGGAGACGGTTGGAACGGAAATTGAGAATTTGGTCGTGATGGGAACAGAAAAGCAATGGTGGGAGGATGTGATGTTTTGAAACACTCTGATTTTTTTGTATTGGAAGATGAGGAAAAAAATTTGTCAAAGGAAATTTTTGGGAAAGTTTGGAGAATGGAGGACAAAATTTTGTAATTTTTAAGATGACAAATAGATTTTTTGGTTCAAAAAACGGGAGATCGGGATTCTGATTGGAGAACAAAAGCGTGGGATACTTCCAGTTTTTTCGAATTTTTATAACTTTTTTGGTTTAGATTGATAAGAAATAACTGCTGGAAAAAGTAAGATGTGAGAATCGGGAGAAATTAGTGACAGGAAAAAAAAGGTTCAGGGGTTTTAAAAAGTTTGGAAAAATTAAAGGGGAGATGAGATTCAATGGCTGCAGCAAAAAGAAGGGACTTACGGTATTAACTAACGGTATTAACTAATTTTTGGAAAGGTTTGGTTTTACTATTGAAATATGTACTAATGGATGAATCACTTGAAAATGTAGGTGGTACGGTTCGATGGATAATATAGAAGCGAAAAAAACAAAACATGGTAAGAATTTGTTATTCACTTCTTGTTCTTCTTCTTATCCTTGACGTCATCGGTGGCGTTGTCGTCAGACTGGGAGTATATGAGAGACTGAAATATCTCATGTTAATCCTTTTTGAAAAAGATTAGCAATGAAGCGAGAAAGAAAAAGAAAGAAAATGTTCTACGTCAGCCGCTTACCTTTCCGAGCCCCTCAAAGCTGAGACAGAGATCTGCTACCCCGGTGTCCTGATCGTGTCCCACGTCTGAGTCCATGCTTGGCATTTTGATGATGTTGTCTTCTTGGAAAGTACGGAGAAGGCGTTTATCGTTGGTTTTGAACTCGACACAAGAGCGAGTTTTTCCGACATCTCCGAGTTTCATATGCTTCTTTACAGTTGGACGCTCACCAATGGTATCGAACATGGCTAAAAAATGCTATTGTGAGGGAAAACGTAAATTTTGAGAGCTAAAACTACTGCGAAATGGTCTTAATCATACTATCAAGTCTTACTCACCATTTTCAGGAATTGAAGAGACCGATGATTGACTTTGTGGACTAGAACCGTTGCTGCCCTTCTTTTTGCTGACTAAGCCATTGAATTTCTTGCGGAGATCGAACTCGCTTGCCGATTTTGGCATGCCTGAAACAAAAACACTAAATTGAAGAAGGAGAAGAAGCTCTACAATACGAAAGGGGCGTCAAACTGACATGTGTCTGAAACGCGAAAAAATAAGAAAAATTTTCTCGCTCATTCCCTTGACAGTTTTCACTAATGAAAAATAATCGCTCAATAACATGTGAGGGTGGAGTACTACTCTTGCTCATAATGAAGGTTTCCGCCTCGATTTCATTCTCATGGTGATGTCTCATATAGTGTTTTTAAAAACGGAAATGAAACAGGAAATTGAGTTTTACGATAGAAAGAGAAATCAAACTGAATAAACAAAAAACATCAGTTTTGACTCTCATTTGAAGGTTCCAACATTGTTTTTTTGAAATGATGTTTGAATAATGTGAAAGAGGTGTTATCAGTCAGAATTGAAAAACAAAAAAAGTTTTGGTAAAGGAGAAGAAGAAGCTAGTCGAGGCTCACAATACCCGAAAGCGGTAATTAGTATATGCATCGCGATATTTCGCGCGTGACATTTCGGGTATTCGAATAACAAAAATAAAATAGAAAACCTACACGGCCCCCACCTCCATTGTAGGTCGATCCGATGAGCACTTTACGGCTTTTCTCATTGAATCCACGGTGTGGAGCAATCGGACCCGGATTCAGATCTACGTCCATCCCCTTCGTTTGTCTGGATAACGGAACGATTTTTTTCGGCTTTTCGGGTGCAGAGACAGCTGAAATAAAATGTGTTATATCACAAACAGTATATTTAAAGGAGGCGAGACAGCAAAAATTTTGGGGGACAGTTTGGGGGACGAAATTCCACCGCACTTATGTAGTTTATCGGTCGGCAGCCGCGTTTGCGCCCCCGTAGCTCAGCCGGTAGCGGCGCTGTACCTCTGAGCTGCCGGTCATGAGTTCAACTCCTCATGGGGGTGCTCTAGGCAAAATATAAGGAAAACTTTTTTTTTGGTGTCTGGCCCCCTTTAAGAAACTGCTGAAAACGAGAGGAAATGTTATATAGAACGGTTTTTCTAGATACATAGTTTCCAGGCGCCCACTCACTAGACGAAAAGGTATCGCAAATGATATACATATTGCTAATGTGGTAACAGAAGGCCTATATGTGCACTTCAAGAAAATATTAGAATTATAATTCATATGCGACAAACTTATCATTAAAACAACATTCAGAATTATCAAAGGTGGAAAAAAGGACATTTAAAATTACATTTTAGAACACAAAAGATCTGTCAAGTGCCGTAATTTCTCAAACATCTGAAATGAAAGCTCAACATATTACTTCCTCCTTTACTAACATGAAAAACATTATTGAAACTTAAAAATGGAGTGAATCGAACTCGAAGGAAAGTTTTGAATGCCTCGTAATAACCAGTTTCCTCCTCATATTTATACGACATTCTTCGCTCGTCAGAGACTTCTTCTCGTGAGTTGGCTCACGAGGATTATGATTTTTGACAATAGCTTGTTATCAATTTTATTAGTCCTATTTTCAGATAACAATGCATTGCTCATTGCTCAGATTTAGACACGACAAAAGAAATTCGGATAAATACTGCGAAAAGTGAGATTCTAGAAAAGTGACATTTCCTGAAATATCTTGTGTATGTATACTAACCTTATATACTCTAAACATAGCACACCATGCTCTAAAGAATTGAAAATATCATATGATGTTATGAGTAATGCTTGAATTACTCATGAGGGCTTGGTGGGCGTAAATTAGTGTGGTTGAAGAAATCCAAGCAGCAAACAAGTACTAATTGTTTGCTCATGCCTCTACAGTAGTAAAAACAAAGACAGCTTCTAGAAATCTTTGATTGTGTAAATTACTGTATAGAGAAATTCGGAAGAATAAAAGGGGAAAATGTCTTCAAAATTTTCATTATGCCGCAAAATTGTATCTTTCAAAAGATTGTAAAGAAAACTAACAAAACTTACCGGTTATTTCTGATACAAAAAATCGAGGCTGTGGAAGAGAAGCGCCGCTGTCCGTGGCAAGGGTTCCTACAACGACAACTAACTTTTGATACTGTATCCACTATATGTTTTTCACGATTGAAGTTTTAATTTTATTCAATTTTTCTGAACTGAACAACCAGAAAGAAAAACATCATCCTCATTGAGTAACTATTTGAATTTTCTAGAAATACATTTTAGTTAACTCACCGTTGACACGGCTCGATCTGAGACTAGGATACTTTCGTCTGAACCAGTTGCAGCTTCTGCTCAAAATGTTTATAACGCACATCTGAAATATTGTTTTTTGACAAATTTAGCAAGTAATGCAGAAAGAAAAATCGAAGAAGTTCTGAGAGTAAAAGTTGGCATATGCACAAGTTGACTTTCCCACGGAACCCCCGTCAGATATTTTTCACTACAACCTGCCAGATAAAAGATCATGACTTCCGTGGGAAATTTTCTGGAAGGGAAACTTATGGAAACTTGTAACATTCATGTAGTTTAGAAAGCACTTGAGTGGGCGAATGGATCATGGAATGAAGTGGAATGAATCATGTAACTGTTTGATTGGGTTTCGTTTAGATGGAATGAGAGTTACAGAGAATTTGAATTTGATAAACAGAATTGAATATAAAAGAAACACTGGTAAACGATGACATGTGAGCTGAAATGAATAAATTTTAAAGTAACAAACTATATGATTGCTGTCACAGAAATAAGAAAAGTTAAAATCACGACGGTGGCGATGATTGGAGATTGCCCTTCAAAATCTACCGTAACCTAGAAATATTCAAATTCATTTTGAGGAATGAATTGAAAGCTTTGGGACGGTATCACCAGCAACAACTTCTTCAATCCGAAACTACTGGGACATTCATCCTCAGTTCACATCTCTCTGCACTTGTTCTATAACGTGTCCAGATTATTGAACAATATTTCGCAAGTTTGCAAACTACAGTAATCTAAGAATCACTGAAAATTACATGTATCGGGAAGCTAGTTTTCCCATTATTTTTTTAACTAGATTCATCCAACCCCTATCAAATATCTAAACGTCCTGGAGATGTTTATTATTACTAGTGTTGTTCTGAAAAATCCTAAAATGTCTGAGACTTCCACCATTCATTCAGATCTCAAAAGCAGACTTTAAGATACGATGTATCCCAATTCCTTTAGTCATCTTGTTCTTTGAAGATCAACTTCCTGCAAGCTTTAAGACATCGTTTTCAAAAAAAAGTGCATTGATTTGGGAATGTATGAGCTCTGATTGTCCAAAACACTAATCTTATGAGATAGAATACTTAACTTTTCAATACTTAACTTTTTTCTTAACTTAGCAGCAAATATTCTTGACCGGGTTACTGTAACTCTGAATTCAGTAATGAAAAAAGATAACAAAAAAAAATATTCGAAGAACATTTGACCGCAACAAAAACAATCATTGACCTGGTTCCTGTAACTATGGTTTTGAAACTGAAGGGAAAAAACCCTTTTTTTTTTTTGAAAAAATGTCCACAATAAAATAACAATTTCCGCGACAAAAAGTTGCGAATTTGTTGAGACTGAAATCGGAATAATATCTCTTTTGTTTCGAATTAAAATTTTGTGAGTAACACACCCTCAGCACCGGAAATTAAGGGATTTATGAAAGCATCCATAAACTATTTGTTCCTATTTTTTTGTTTTTCAAATTCCGGTAGTAATTTCACATTCAAAAAAGAATGATATCAATTTGGAAAAAAAAATTATGTTACTAAAAGTTCGGAAACGCCTGGCACCTAGCTACAACAGTTGGCTGAACTTCTTCTGACTTTTCTTTCGAAAAAATAAAATAAAAAATATGTTTCAGGTTCCATAAATTTTACTGATCGTTTGGGGCGTGATGAGTGACGGTTTGCAAAAATTCTAGAATACTACAGTAAGATGATTGATCTCTTATAATTGCAGAAATATAATGCAAAAGTTATAAAGATCGAGTGAGAAAGTATTGATTTAATGAACTTAAAATTTGAGATTTCCCACACAATGAGTTAAATTTAGTAAGTCGATTGTTTTGGAAGGGGAAGTTTTATATGAATAATCCTTACTGAAACTCCCAAGATTTGTGGGAACAACAGTTGCTTCAAGACAAAAATAGACTTACGCGTTGTACACCTATGACATCAGAGGCCGTGAGAAAACGGTAGCTAGGACATTGGCTAGAATGAGGCAATGGGTTAAATTAATCGAGATGTTATGGAAAGGTTTTCGGATATCAAATTTAAGAGATTCCGATAAAGCGCCGATACCGTCTGAGCTATGCGATAGGCGAAACGGTAATAAAGGATTTACAGTGACTTGTACATATTAAGTCAATTAGGATTCCTTTAGTCGGAACCATAAAGAATTTTTACAACACTCTTATTCAATTTTATGATCCTCATTATCATGATATACCGTAATCCTCATTCGGTGACAATGTCTCTAGTTGTCATTGTTTATGTTAATAAATTTTCCCCAAAAAGGATTATTGTCTTGGTATTGTGCATATTCCATTAATAGGAAATATCCGATAGTTTCAAACTACAGTATGCCGGTGCTGGATTATTAGGGAAAAATGAGGTTAGTACCACAAAAGCCAGGTCTCACAAAAGCTGAGAAAAGAAGAATGACATGTTTTAAAAACTATTTTCGAAATCTTACCAAAATGCTACCATAGGAAATTTGGTTAAATGGTTCTGACTTTTTTTCTTTTTTTGTTTAGTTCGGTTCATTTATTATCCATGTCTTCTTAGTGATTCTGTGACTAATTTTCATCTAATTTTATTTTTGAAGAGAACTGATCATTTTTGTCAAGATTGTAAAACATGAAGATACTCAAACTTTGCAGGAGTTGGAAGTCAATAGATCATTCAGAAATCAGAATTTTCCGGTTAAAAGGAAAAAATAAAACAAGAGAAACCAATGAAAAAGACGAACAGAGGAATATGCCCTCCTGGCCTAAAAATGACTACGGTAACAGAATGCAATGGATTAGTGATAATCCAATAAACGGAGGAATAGTTTTTTCTCTCAGGTAAGAAAAACACGCCAATAAAAGGGCTTATGCGAACTTTATTCTCTTTAATATGCTGCTGGTGGTATATCCCACACATAGAATTCTATTCAAAGATTACTTTCATAGTTTTGAGTTTTTGAACAGTTGGTAGCTGATGATGATTTCAAGAGAAGTTTTATAAGCAAATGAACAGATTAGTTTTGATAACACGAGTTCATTCCGGGTATCTTAACTAATACCCATAAGTACAAACGAAAATTGTTCAGAATAGCGTTCCTCGTTTTTCTTGTTCACGTTCCACTGCATCGAACAACGCCTTGAAATTTCCGGCACCAAAGCCCTGAAAGCAACAATAGGGATAAAGGAAATTGGTAGGGCTAACTCACCTTAAAGTTGGCTCTTTGGATGATCTCTATGAATAAGGTAGGCCGATCTTGCAAAGGCTTACTGAAGATTTGGAGAAGATATCCGTTCTCATCGAAGTCCATCAGTATGTTGAGCTTGCGGATCTGGAAGAAGATAAGGGTATTACTCCGGGAACTCAGGATATTGAAGCTATTCAACTAATTTAAAATTATTAATTTGGAATAATTCCGATCCAAGTTTTTGGAATTTTCGAAATTTAAATATACTAAAAACCCGTTGCATAAGGGGGCCCTCTAATAGAAAGTCCCTCCAATGAGGTGTTTGAAAGACACTCACATGGAATGACTCCCAAGTGTTGCCCTCGAAAAAAATTGAGACGTAAATGGTTGGAAAGAGCGTAAAAAGTTATTCAAGAATCCAAGAGGAATAGTTGATAAAAATTTTTTATAAGGAGTTATGGACCAAAACGTACCAAAAAATGGCACAATTTCCAAAAATTCATAACTTTGTCAGTTTATGTCCTTTCGCTTAAATTCAAAAAACAGTAAATAGACAATTAACGGAAATTTTAGAAAAAAATTTTTTTGATTTTTTTCCTATTGATTGGATTATTGATTTTTTGAAAAAATCAAAAAAATTTTCAATATCTCAAAAATCCTGAGTTAACTTTTTTTCTTATTCTTTGTCCTCAGCTGCCGGTATGGTGACGGGCATATAAGTTTTTGTGTTTTTACATGCGTGACCCATATTTTTGATGAGGTGTGACATGTAAACAAGCGTATCTATTGTTAAACTTGATGGAAACCGCGAAACTTTTGTTTTAACATAATTAAAATGACCAAATCTTGTGTTTGGCCTGAACAGAATTTTGAATTAGGCCCTAGAAATGAAAATATTGATGGATGATGGGACACATCTTGTTTTGGACCATAACTTGAGAACGAGACAAAATTTTGAAAAACTGTTAACGCCATTCAATTTGAAATCAAAAACTACTATTGGTAAAATAATAATAGTTTGTTTCGTCTGATGGAATCAGGTGTAACAGATAATGATCGAATTCGATAATCCAAAACTGAGAGGATACCTTTCGAAATTCGTTCATTTCACCCACTTTAACCATATGTAACAAACCGATAACAATTGTCTAACGGTGGTTTTTAATTTCAAATCGAATGGCGTTAACAGTTTTTCAAAATTTTGTCTCGTTCTCAAGTTATGGTCCAAAACAAGATGTGTCCCATCATCCATCAATATTTTCATTTCTAGGGCCTAATTCAAAATTCTGTTCAGGCCAAACACAAGATTTGGTCATTTTAATTATGTTAAAACAAAAGTTTCGCGGTTTCCATCAAGTTTAACAATAGATGCGCTTGTTTACATGTCACACCTCATCAAAAATATGGGTCAGGCTGTAATAATCGTAAATATTTCTGTTCCTAGGGCCTGATTCAAAATTCTGTTCAAGCCAAACACAAGATTTTGTCATCCTGATTACGTTGAGAAAAGAGTTCGGCTGATTCCATCAAGTCTAACTAAAGATATGATCGATGACATGTCAAAAATTTGATTTTTTTCAAAGTGATGGTTTCAAGAAATGGTTCGACATTTGAATAATTGGTGCTATATGTCGCAGAATTTTGTTTCATACGTTCCAGGCAAATGATACGCATGTAAAAACCACAAAAACTTATATGCCCGTCACCATACCGGCCGCTGAGGACAAAGAATTCAAATCAGCCAAGTGCCAAAAATCAATATTTTTCGGTATAACTTGTGGGAGCATGATTTCCCCCGGGGTATTAACATGTTTCTATAGTAAATTAACTGTGCTGAATCCAATGGTCATAATAAGAAAAAAAGTTAACCCAGGATTTTTGAGATATTGAAAATTTTTTTGATTTTTTCAAAAAATCAATAATCCAATCAATAGGAAAAAAATCAAAAATTTTTTTTTCTACAAGTTCCGTTAATTGTCTATCTACTGTTTTTTGAATTTAAGCGAAAGGACATAAACTGACAAAGTTACGAATTTTTGGAAATCGTGCCATTTTTTGGTACGTTTTGGTCCATAACTCCTTATAAAAAAATTTTATCAACTATTCCTTTTGGATTCTTAGATAACTTTTTACGCTCTTTCCAACCATATACGTCTCAATTTTTTTCGAGGGCAACACTTGGGAGTCATTCCATGTCAGTGTTTTTAATGTGTTTTTACAATTAAAAAGTTCAGTACGTTTTCAGTGAAACATATTTCAGAGATTCAACAAATTCACAGAAAATTATTTCAACTAATTTTTTGTCCAGTTTTTCTGAAACTGATAGATGAATTTCAAACAAAAATTCGTTCCAATTTTTCGACCAATATTCGGGAGAAAATAGCCAGGAAAATGAAAAGGCACACTCTGGTTAAAAGGTCTCTATAACTGTTTGCCCTTCTTACACCGCTTCTACAGTACCTACCATTTTCAAATCTTCCTTCACGTTCAAATTCGTTTTACTCAGTCTCTCTTCCAGAATGTTATAGTATTCATCTGGAATGGTGAGGAACTCCACACTCCTGAAACTGACAACATTATTAAGAACGCTCAAGTGCAGGTTTCACCTTGACTTCATCAATTGAACCGCTGAAATGATGTCATCAACGAGAAGGGCAAAGTGTTGAACGCCAGAACCACCATGAAAACTGATGTACTCCTCAAAGAAGTCTTTTGCAGATTTGCAATATTCAAAAAATGTATCTACCTCAATCTGACTTTTTCCTTTTCTCCCTTTTACCCCTTCGGCAAGTGTAATTTGTACCGTATGATCCTCATTAACCAAGAGCCATGCAGTCATCGCAGAGAATTCCGAAGTGGCAACTTTATCATCCACTGACCAGAACCTTTTCAATTTCATTGTCTTATAATACCAATCAGCCGCTGCCTCCATCTCTCCAATCGGGTAGTTTTGGACTACGTGGTCCATGAGAATTGCTGGCATCCGTTCTCTGAAACCAATATATTTTTCATCCCCGACTATTTGTTTTCTTTCTATGTTACATTCTGTCGAACAACTCAAAATTAGCTGTCGGCGTGAAATAAGGGAGAAAGTTTCCGGTGAATGATCCCAACTCATAAAGTGTGTGCGTCACGTCACTTCCCTACAATGAAATAAATTTTCTATATTTTTTCGAAACTCGTGTATTTCGTTACATCAGCAAGTAGTGTGGCCGTTCGAACTAATCCCTCTTTTGTCTTCATCTCTCCCTGTTGAATAACTTTGATGTCATTTTCCATCAAGTTCTGAAATAGAAATATTGGATTTCGAGTGAAATAATAGTGATGAACTTATGTATCGTGTCACCTGCAAATTTAAAAACAGATGTTTTTTGAGAAACAGTCATGCACTGAAAGTTCACTTCTAACTGGATAATTGGATTTTCCAGCGTCAGTCCAAAAAAAGTAACATTTCAGGCGTACGCAGCGAAATTCTATTAGCCAGGAAATGTAGCAGTGACTAAAACTCCAAAATCGCGCCTGGAGGATTGATGTACCTATAAAACTGCAAAATATAAATTTTGCAATTCCATAGAAATTGAGCTCAAGTTATGTGTCTAAAATTGGAAACACCTTTGTGATAAATATTTCTCTCAAAATCCTTTCAAGAGTCTAATCAAGAATTTTGAATTAAAGTTTTAGTTCCTGGTATTCCGAATAAATTGAAATGACTTCACTTTCTGCAAAATTTATGCAAGAACGTCCTTTTCATAATCCCACTAAAATCATAGTATGTGGGTTGGATTGCCTGAATTCTTCCTTATAAGGCATTTTTAAAACACATTTTTCTGTACTCCCAAACTGTGTTCTGCTCTTTCTATATGACATTCCCCTTCAAAAATTTCTCGATTTTAGACATATTAGAAAAAAATTCTCAGACATATTAGCGTGGGATTCCAGGTGGATTCCACTATTACCCCCAGCTTAATCACTTGTTGAAAGCAACAGAACGCATTTAATTTGAAAATAACCAATTAATCACATGTACCTAATTTCTTCTGTTCTGATTTAGCACATTCATGCAATATGAGAAATCACCTGTAAAACGCCATCTAGGAAGTCAACACGAAAAGCGACGTCTTTGATGAAATCCCCATGTTTGATAAGCTGTTCCGTGTAGACGTTCCCACAATTGTACGAAGTGATGATAACGCGAGCCTGAAAGGAACATTTTTTGTTTTTCTTCCTATGGTGACGCTAAACCACCCAGAAACAAATAAAGGATATATAGAAATTTTTTTAGACTGGGTAATGAGATTACGGATTGAATGAGGCCACCGGGTGTGGGCGAACAATAATAAGTAAGTCTTTCAGTCTGATCCATCTTTCAACCCTAAATTTCTTCAACACCCCCAACTGACTAACCGTTCCATTTTTCAATGCGTAGCTTGTCGAGACTTCCGTGTTTCGTTCTGCGAACTTTTGAAATCCAAAACTGCTACAATACCAATAAGCAGACTGTATTGCGTTGGAGACAATGAACTCTATGTGGTGAATTGCAGAAATTGAACCCATCTGCAAATTTGTAGTTTGTAGGGAATGAAAAAAAAATGCCAGATGATGCAATAGACAGGATGAGAAAAAGAATGAGGCTACGCTAATTGAGCTATAGAGGCGAATCTTATCTCCTGTTTTATGGCTCCGGTTTTGGGGGTCGTTCGATGCAACTGATAAGATAAGAAGTGTTTTCGGAGACTTGGGTTGTGTGGGTTCAAGAACTTCAAAGATAGAGAAATGCAATGATTTAATAATCGAATTTCTAAAAAAACACTATGATGCAATAGTTGTGAAAACTTTTCCCAGTCCTTTTGTTCCAAAATTCCACTTCCCTGTAAGCTTCCCGAGCCTGATTTTTCCCAGTCATGACCTTAAAAATTCATTCCTTTTTTCGGAAGATTTAGAAATATTTCTCACAACCTATTATTTTGAACTGCGTTCTTCCTAAACAAATAATTTATTCAAAAGGTCTCTGAGAACTTGTTTTCATCCGCAAATTTCCCCGCACACATAATTTTTATAAATGTCACTGCATAAAAAAAGACATAAAAAGTTTCTCTGAAGATTTTCGTTAAATATTCTGGAATGGATAATTGAAAAAGGTAAAAATACGTCATAGACGGTAATTTGTTCCGATGCAAAAGACAAAAAGAAAACAAAGAAAGACAAAATCAAAATAATCACTAAAGAAAAGAAACTTTGCGGCGAAACAGTTTTAATTTGCGGGGCAATTCCCCGTCTTATCAGATTGTGATGGTCTGCAGTATGTGTGGAGAATGATACGACGCTATAAAGAACACCCAGCGTCTTTTTTCCCTTCGAGAACCTGAATTGAGAAAATCACAAAATGTTACACTTTTTTATGTGAATTGCCGCCACAATTAGTATTCAAACGAAAAAATTCTGGGATTAAAAATTCTTGGTTCTTGAAGAAATGCCAGTGGTCTATGAGAGTTCTAGTATCATGAAAGTTTGACCTATATACCGTTTCATCATCTGAAATAAATAATAATGTCAATTTATAATCTTACAAAATGAGAGTCCTTAGAATTTCTCGAAATAACACCCTTTGAACTTATAATCTTTTTTCTTTCAAATTTATCATTTTTCTGCTTGAACATTGATGTGGAATTGCTTATCACTTCCCCCTCAGAATTCCCAAAAAAAAGCGTTGCAACATCGTACGATCCCAAATCTCATTTTGTCCTCTTAATTTCTAATTTGAGGCTTCAATTTCCATGATTTCGAGAAGCCAGTTCAGGATTAAAATCCTACGCAAAAACATCGAGCACTTCCAGTTTTAGCTCGTCTACTACGCCGCGTCAGGCTTAGGCCGAAGTACATAAACGCAAACGGATCTTGTTTTGAGTGGGCTTTAACGTGTCAACATTCACATAAAAACGTCTGGTTGGGCTAGACGATGTCACATTTTGTTTTGTTTTTCTTTTTGGTTTTACGTTGTTTCAAAAACGTGGATTTGAGGGAGGATGTCTATACAAACTTCCGATATAATTGTGTTTTGGTTTTTTTTCTTCATTTATCCGAGACACTGGAATCCAACGTTTTCAGCTCAGACATAATAACCCTATCTGGCATACCTCCAGAATCAAAATCCAGATGAAGATTTTTGTATTTCTGGAAGAGATAAATAATTTGATTGGTTTTGGCAGCCTACGTAAGCTTATTTTTCTTTTCGAATGGTCATATTAGAAAATAGCATATTCTTCATGGGAGTTTATCTACTCAAAAACACCCAAGTCATTTGAAAAGGGTTTTTCTAGATGAGCGAACTCATTGATGTTCTTAAAAGATGCAAAGTTCAGAGTTTTCTGCTCTCTCCACAATTTTTCTCTTTCAAAAGTATTTTTAGAGCCTCTTGGAAAACTTTCTGAACCTTGGAATTCCAAGAAGAAACGTCTGAACTTAAGGTCATAGATTACGGGACATGTTACATGTACATAAATAACCTCCGTGTCTCACTAGTACCCCACAGAGCCACTCCAATTATATTAATTTGAATCTCCTCCACTCAGCACTTTCTTCTCTGGAATTGAGTGTGAAATCAAACGTAGGCTTCCTTTTTGAAAACTATTTTTACTCTCTCACTTCTTTCCCTCTTTTTTTTCCATCCAGCACCAACAACTTGCCAAGGCTCCGACATCATGCAGTTTTGTAGTGTTTCTTCCCGATTTCGCAGAATTCAATCACACTACCGAACAGGTGAAAGTGCTGAAAACGAGAAGCTGTTTCAAATATAGATGCTGTCAAGATTTTCACGTCCAACCCCAAACTCCCACCTTTTTCTTTAACCCCACCCCTTTTCTTTCTCACTTTCGCTCCACCCTTCAGGTATATAAAGCGGCACTGATAAGAAATAGGATCAACTCGTTTCCCAGACACTTTTTGTGTTCAGATTCAGTTCATTGTGTCTGACATTCGTTAGGTAGCCAATAGGATTGAATAGGATTGAATTGTGAGCCAAGTTACCCATTGTCATCTTAAAACATATTTTTTATTCATCCTTATGTTGGTTCTGTTCTGGGTGTGAAATAGAACAGCCCCTATTTAAATATCCAGAATCTTGACTAGACTTTGTACTCTCAAGAATATTCAAGTGTTATTGTAAAAGCAATAAAAATATGGGGTAGAGGGTGGTCTGAATTTTATATTCAGAATTAAAGGAAATCTGATACATTGTCTGCATATTTTGCTCCAAGCCAAACCTTCTAGGTCCGCCTCCTATTATTTTAATTCAATTCACACCCTACGAATCTGCTGAATTCAGAATGAGCCCGTTCTTTTTTGTTAGCGAATTCAATCTAAATATTTTGATCGCATGATGAAAATTTGGAATTTCGTAAAATTGTTTTCAGCTCACAAATTCTGACGGCAACCCTGTCATTTGAAATACCAATATTTTCCATTTGTTTTCCGTTTCCCTGTATTCTGCCAAATTACACGATACTAAGACATTTCGAAATACTAATTGCCTATTTTCACCGGTATTGACGTCTCCATAGTTTCTGCTTTGATTCGAGACTCCGCCTCTTTTCTCCAATTTTCTTCCCGTTTCAGCTTTCTCGGTTATTCAGACAAATTTCAGATGTCGCCTAACATGTCAGTACTTGTGCTCATTCTGATCTTCGCCGTTGCTCAAGCAGCGCTGTTCATTGATGGCGACAATAAGATCGTTGCCAAGACCAACGATCAGTTCGGACCATATGTTTCCGAGTAAGTTCAATACAGATTTCATCAGATTTCGAAATTCTTCTGACGTTTCTGCAAGACTTTTGGAATATCTAACTCATGTCCTAATCTCCACATTTCCAGACTCGACAAGTTGAAGAGATCCTTCGGGCGCAACTGTATGTTCACCATCTCGGGTTGCTTCACGTCTTCACAGGCGGAACGCTATCGCAAATACATGGAAAACGTCAATTTCATTCCAAAGTGAATCCATCCCGTCTATGAACCAACAAAAAAAACCATTCCGATTGCAAAACAATGATCTCTCATGAAATAATTTATTTCTTCCTTTCTTATACTAAATAAGAATTTTCGTGTATCCTGCTAGCCTCTAGTATTGTACATTAATTCTTTTGACACGTTCTCTCTTCCCACAAAAACAATCTCTCTTTCTTCTCATCTCCCATTGTTTAAGACTTTTTGAAGACAACAAAATGAACTGATCACTCCTGTTAATCGAACAATATTTGTTTTCATCTCGGTCGCGAACACAATAGTTCTTGATATGCAAGATATCACTTGATTTTAAACATAAAAACAATAGATAATCTGCGCTTTATCTTGTTATGGGAGTTGATGATCAGAACAGACCGGCTATGGAGCACCAATTATCTGTAAGAAGATTTCGCGTCACAAAAACACAACAAAATACTAACATCATAACTGAGAAAATTTTGGTGTCTGATTTTTGATGTTCTTCCTCCTACTTCCTCCTTGCTGCAATTATGGTCAAGATCAGGACATTGCGTTTTATGACCGATGAAATTTTTTTGGGGACGCAGATGAAAACGAAAACTCTGGATGGAAAATCATATGGTAACCCTGCAAATTAATTGAGTCTGATTTCATACGACCACGCGATTGGTGTTTCAGATCAATTTGAGATCAAATATTTGGATAATTTTGGTGATGTTACACATTTGAAATATAGGCTCACAAAGAACTATCCTCTTAGGTTGGTGCTTCTCGGTCATCATCGGCAATTTCCAGTCGTCGTTTAGTCCGAATCCGGATAAGACCGATACTAAAGCTGCGAACTTTTTACAAAGCCAGTGGAATTTCATTCTTCAACGTCCCATCAGATGCAATGACTGTTCAAAAGCGCAATCCCTCTCAACTTATGACCAGAAGTTACAAGCCGACCGCCGAGCTGTTAATACAAACCTACTAGATGTTCTTGCAAACCTGATGCGAACGTGATGCGTTTCAAATGCAAAAACTTCGCTATTTTTGGTTTATTGGTGTTTTATATCGAACTGTTGTCAATACGTAGGGACAATTTTCTCGGAGCAATGTCTACTAAAAATTTGTTTTTCTAATTTATCCCGTAGAAGATACATTGTACTCAAATGAACTTCATCGCGGCGATATTAAATTCCAAAATTACTCAAAACAGAGTACTATTCTGTTAGCAGGTTTCGTGCTGCACGACAGCACTTATTAATGGCTTCACGCGTAACAAATTATATTGAACGGCTTCAAGGAATAAAAAAGGGCTTTCAGGAAAAGAGGAAACAATGGAATAGGGCAACAATCCTCATGCATTTATGATTATTAGGAAAAAGTTCCAAACAATCGTATCTACAACAGAAATTATTTGTTATGAAATGTATTTTCTTCTGATTATTGCAGAATCTAAAACTGTCTGAAAAATTTGATCATTCATTTTGTTCATAATTTTTTTCAAATCGTGATAATATTTTTACCGGCAATCATTAAACCGCAAAGCATTCGGTAGCGAAATGTTTAAATCCTAGGCGTCATCAGAAGCAGCCATCAGGGATGTTCGGAATGACCTTTCCGGAATTTTTCGGAATTTCGGAATATTCCGATTTTGAACTTTTCGGAATTCCGGAATCTCCGAATATTCCGATTTTTAAAAATTCGGAATTTCGGATTTTTCGGAATTTTTTTAAATGCAAGTTTTGAATCAGAAATGTCATTTTCACATCGCAAAAACGCCAAAAACTGGTGAAATTTGAAAGAAAATACTATCAAAAGTAATTCAGTTCGAGGACTGCAAACAATTTATCCTCCGACGGACCGTTGTCAGAAAATCTAGATTCCAAAAAAAGTTTTGGAAGGATGCCGAATTTTTTCTCAGAATTATTCCGGTAGGAGTATCATTTCGAAAATTGTCGGAATTTTCGGAATTCCGAATTCCGTTTCGAACATTCCTGGCAGCTATGCTCGGACAGTCAGTTAACTAACGAACAATTTGTCCAGACAATTTTCTGTCCGTCGTTTACTAGAATAACTAAAATCGCAACTTTCCGCATGAGGAGGCAGTTTTAAATGGTGGATGAGCCCCGTTATTTCTTTCAAACACATTTTTCCCTTGTTAATTGGCTAACTCCGTGTCTTTTTTTTGGGAGTTCTCGTTAAGTTTGGAAAATTTTGTCGATTGTTCGGTCATTTTGGGTGTCCGCTGTCCGATATTCGACGTTGAAACAAAAAATGCTGCCCAGTCATATTATCGCTTTGAAACTTGTTTTCTTTTTTCTATTTTAGACATTTTTTGCTGGTTCATTCAAACAATATGAAAAATTATGTACTCGGTCATCTGAAACGAATTATTCCCCAATTTCCAATTATCATCACCTCCCTCCCTGCACTATATTATATTTCATTTTCTCTCTCAATTTTATGTTCTTTAGTCTTTTATGAAACAATGGAAAAATACACTATATTTGCACAAAGGAAATGATATTCACCATCCTTTTTTTGTCGAGGTGTCCGTTTTCCGCGAGAAACTGGCAATTTTTTTTCCAAGAGGAGCCACTTACATATGATAAATACTTCTCTTCCTTTTTCCTGTCTTTCCTTATTTCCTTTTTTGTCTTCACTAGGTCAGCATGTGTTTGTATGTGCCCCCCGAACATATTGTCTCCTCCACGTATGCCTCTTTTTCTTCCTCCCCCTGCAATGCGCGTCAAGATCGAGAGATGCGCCAGTGGAAAACCAATGGCGCATTGTGCGTGCGCACTAATTTGCATATTAAATTTACCTCGAATCCCATCTTTCCTTTTTGTTTTCTTTGAATTTTCATTTTTTCTGTCTCACAAAAAATTCTACGTTCATTTTAATACCAAAACTTTGTATTTTCCCTTGTCTCTTCTCTAATTTACCCTTTCAAGCCTCAGAGAATCAACTTTTATAATAAATGTTTCTACATTTTCAGGGTTAATTGACTGAAATGCGGCTGTCACGGGACGATCCAGGCTTGCCGCTATACCATAATGAGAACAACCGCAACCAAACTCTTCGTCGGATCAGAACTCGAGCCAGATTCGTGAGTTTCAGCTCATTCACACTAATTTTCAACTTAAAATTGATGATTCTCTGAAATTTGCAGTGGTTTGCACAACGGAGCACCGGAGTGAAGATCGGATTGTTATTTTTGGTTGGTTTCCTGCTTTTTGGTCTTGTGAAAATCTGCAGTAGAGCAATTACCAAGGAAGATCATCAGATGGCAGTTCCAATTCAAGTGAGTAAATTATGAAAATTGGAATAGTTGTTTCTAAAACTATGTTTCAGAATCAAGAGCCAATCATTATCAACGAGCAAATTATTGGTGGGAAGCCGGAAAAGCCAAAAGAAGATGATGAACAGGTAAACGATGACATGGCAATTGAGATGGACAACCGTCAGAGTGATGCGGAAAACCATCCTGCACACAAAGCGGCACATAGGGCAACCGGCAAAAGTGTCAAGTTCAACGGTAAGTCATAATCCTATTATTGTAAAAATGATACATTTTCAGGACCGGACAATGAAAGACAAAAAGCTGTTGTGAAAGCATTCCAACACGCTTGGCTTGGATACAAGAAGTATGCATGGGGTCACGACACTCTCAAGCCTGTCAGCAAATCGTATTCCGATTGGTTTGACACCGGATTGACTATTGTTGATGGTTTGGATACAGCACTGATTATGGGTCTTGAAGAAGGTAAGACATTTTTCAGTTGAAATTCAATCCTGCAAATTTTCTAGAAGCCGCCGAAGCAACAGAATGGATTCAAAACAAGTTGACATTCGAGAAGGACAGAATGGTGAACTTCTTCGAGTGCACCATCCGTGTTCTTGGTGGAATGATGAGTGCCTTCTATCTCACTGGAAATGAAATGTTCCTGGAAAAATCTGTAGACCTTGGAGATCGATTGCTGTCGGCGTTCAAATCGCCATCTCCAATTCCGTTTAGTGATGTTAATTTGCTCAAGAGGTGAGAAAACATTGCCGGAGGATTGATAGCTGTCTGTCCTTGAATATAAATTACCATTCTCTCCGATCAATTTGTTCTCTGGCCTTGTCATTGACAAATGAGTCTTTGTGATGTTCGTTACGCTTTAGATTTGAAATTGGATTCTTAAGAAATTGTACACTTAAAAAGTCAATTGATGGCCCTACGCGATACAAACCAAATTTTGTTTTAGAACAGGCACCAATCCACAATGGGGATCCGATTCATCTCTCTCCGAAGTCACAACTGTCCAATTGGAATATCGAGCTCTCTCCCGAGCAAGTGGCAACTCGACCTATGAGGATCTATCATTCAACGTCTCGCAGCACATTCATAAAATTGGGTGTGATCATGAAGGATTGTGTGGAATGTTCATCAATGCGAATACAGGAACTTTCAAAAGTAAAAAATTATAGAGTGTAACACAACATCTGAAATTTTATTTTTCAGAGGGCGCCACTATCACCTTCGGAGCCAGATCAGACAGTTATTACGAGTACTTGTTCAAACAGTGGATTCAGACTGGAAAGACTATCGACTGGTTGAAAGAGGACTATGGAAAGGCGATGGCAGCCATGGAGAAGTATTTGTACAGAAACTCAGAGCCTAATAAAATGTTTTTCATTGGAGAACTACTGAGTGGAGAGACCTACTCTCCCAAGATGGTAAAAGCATACTCGAAAAGTTTGCATTCTAAGCTTAAAATCTTTCAGGACCATCTTGTCTGCTTCATCGCTGGAACGTTATCACAAGGAAGCCAAAATGGTTTTCCACGGAAGCATATGGATATGGCTGAGAAGATCGGAGAAACTTGTCACAACATGTACGATAATCCAACTGGCTTGGGTCCAGAGATTGCACATTTCAATATGATTCCTGGAAAAGAGGATTTGTATGTGAAACCGCTGGATGCGCATTGCTTGCTGCGACCGGAAGCGATTGAAGGATGGTTTTACTTGTACAGGTTCACAGGTAAGATTTCTGATTGTCCGATGTTGTAAGACACTTGAGGTGACGTATAATTGCTTCATGATGCATAGGTCAAAATTGTTGACAATTTCTTAGAAATTCCGACCAAAACATAAATTATGGTTTGAACAACTTTGTCACCCGATAACTACTTCCTCCTTTCACAAACTGAATTTTCAGGCGACAAGAAATATCAGGAATGGGGTTGGGCGGCATTCCAAGCTATCGAAAAGTTTGCTCGAATTTCTACTGGAGGATACTCTTCAATCTCCAATGTGAAAAAGATCAATGTACAGTATCGCGACTCGATGGAGTCGTTTTTGCTTGGAGAGACCTTCAAATACTTATATTTGCTTCTTGGAGATGACCAAACTGTTTTGCCACTTGATAAATGGGTTTTTACTACGGAAGGCCACCCGTTGCCTATCTACGACAACTGAGTCTTCGGTTTTTGTAAAATTAATTTGAGTGTGTTTCTAGTCTGTTTCATGGAAAAGTGTTTTTGGTGTTATTGTTGTCTTATGTTAAGGCTTGTTCAACTATCTGGGTCTATTTTATATTTGTAAACATTCCAACGACCTCATCTCTTAAAATATATCTGTTGATAAATTGTACTTTATTCATTGACCAAAGAAATAAAAATCAAAGAACTAAACGAGTGATAAGAAAAATGACAATCATAAATGAGACTTGATGAAAGATTGATGGATATGAGTTCACGAGAAGTTGAGATTTTTTTGAATTGTCCTGTGGCAGTGTTGAGTTATTGGAAGACGCGGAAGAAGTGGAAATTTCTAGTGCTGTCGTTGTTGTGTCCAACGCTGCAGTTGTGCCGGAAACAAGTGTGTGGAGACATTGTTGAGGACAATGCTTCACTTCACAATCACATGGATCGGCTTTTTCTATTTTCGACATTTCAATTTGTCGTGAGAAGACGTCAGAAAGCGCAGGAGAGATTGTAATTGGTGTGGAGGTGACTGCGGTCATTGTTGAGGTTGTGGTCACAATTGGTTTGTGATCAATTTCACCACGTTGTTTGTTGTAGTGATGACTTCGGTGATACATGTTACACCTGGAGTATTTTATCCTGTTTTTTGATTTGAAGACAGATAAACGAAATAATAAATAAACTTGCCGCACTTTCCAACTTGAACTCTAAACCCATTTACCTTAAATGCTCTAATAGAAGCTTACTCTATAGGTTCATTTTGAGTTTAATTATCTCGGTTCCATCATAAGTTATCAAACGTTTGTTAACAAATGAAATGTTGCTAATTTTACGGAAAACATTTCATCAGTTGGACAAATTTTGATATCTTCGAGAAGAGCCGAGATAATTGAGCTCAAATGGACGTTTAAGAAGATCTTCTACTGGAAAATTTCAGAGGCCTTATCCATGAACATTTTCATTGGAAAACCATTTTCCTTCCATAAATCAACTGAATTATTTCCAAACGGAAAGTGGAAGGGTGAAAATGTATTGAACATCATTCAAAAGATTTTCCTGCTTGCAATGTCAGAGAATGGTTTTTGAACTGAATGTTCTTGAAAACTATCGGATGAAAAATTCTCATTTTCGTTCCCAGTACTTGGAATTTTTAGCTCTACCTATTCATGTCGTTTTTGTAGAAAAACATCGTTTTTAAGTTGAAGAGCAGCAATTTGTGGGTTTAAAACTTAATAGTAATTTACTTAATACACAATTCTACCACAATACAACTTTTTAAAAATCAAAAAGTTCATGAAATTGAGAGTAAACATAAAACGAAGTTTGTATACCCATTTTATAAAAAAATAAGGATTCTCCAAAAAGAAAAGATTTTCCTTCAATTTTGACGTCTTTTCAGTTGATTTCTGAAAGGAAAATATACACGAATACGGATATCTCAGATATCTGGGTTCTCGTACGAGATACCACGTTAATGTGAAATGAAATAAAATTTGTATTTTTTTATATTTCAATTTTTTCAAATGACCACTTCATCATATTTTTGATAAGAACCAAATTGAGCTTAAAATTTGGTTGGTGGTCCAATAGAATACATATTACAAAACCTCTGCACACCAAACTATTTCTTACCTTTGAGGTAACCTTATCCGATTAGTTGCAAACTTCAAAACCTTTGCAAAACTATGCTGTATTGCGTCGTCTATCGCTTTCTTGACTAAAAATGCTTCATCTGAACAGCGGTGCATATATCTATCTGAGCAATCGCGATACTTTTCCAGCGATCTGAAATATTTTTAAAACGTTTAAAACCATAAGACCCCTCTGACAGAATTCAAAAACTCTACTCACTTGCAAAACACAGTAATCGTGAATGTAGTAGGCATATAGGCATCGCAATGCTTGCTCACTTCTTGTTGATGGTCCCTTTCACAGTTCAAATATTCGTTGGATGCTGAAAAAACGGAAATGATGGTTGTTTTTTGGTTGGTTCCCACACACCTCTTGTAGGTTTTCGCATCAGCGCACAAAATTTTTTCCACTGTTCCATAGATGAAAGAAGAATGGCTCGAGCACTGTCGCGTGAGCACGAACGAACGCATGTCTCCCAGCTTTTGACTCGTCTGGAATTAGGGAATTAATAAAAGTTCGAATTTTATAGGAGAGCTCACTGGCAAAGAGCGCGGATTTGCTTGTGAGCCGATCGATTGTCTTCTGTGTTAGCAATGATTTTGTGAAATGGAGCCAACATTGTTGTTGTTTCCGAGGAGCCTGAAATTGAAATCAAAAAATGATCAAAACAATTCAACTAGCAGGCCATGCAGATGTGTTAAAAAGCGAAAAAAACTTGATGCATGACCGAAAAAAGAACCTACCGATACCTGTTATGTCAGCAATCGAACGATGAAACTTTGTCATACACACAGCTGTGCAGTACTGTGCAGAAATCGATGAAACTGAAATAATTTCATTTCTCAAATAGGATAAAATCAAATCCAAACCTGTCAACAGCAAAATGCTGATGGTGGCGAATAGATTCATGTGTAGACCAAGATCATGTCGAAGTGGACCGAGTAATAACAACTCAAGTTCTTTATTCCGGTGTCGTGCTTCTTCTCATGGAGGCGTTGTTGTACTCTGTTATATAATATTCATTGCGCAGTTTTACACAATTAAAACAGGGGCACAAATTCAAGCGGAACAAAATGTACGGAGATCTGTCAAGAAGCTAGGAGAAAAAAAAGAGATGAAATAAACAATAGCGAAATGCGTGTTAGAATGACTAAATGAGTGTTTCGCAATTAGAAGCACTATCAAGATTTGGATTGCGAGTTAGAAAAAAAAACAGCAGGGAAAAGGAAAGATTTTTGAAGGAAAGGAGAAAAAAGTGTTTATGATATTTGCGGATAGACATTTTTTCAGCGGCAACATAGATTATCCGTATTAGAAATCTATACACTATTTTCTATTATTAAATAATAAAAAAAGCAATGACGTGGCAAAATTTCTAAGTAATAAACAGAATAATTTTGATGTAAAATAATTGGTATCAAAGAAAATCGTAGAGGAAGAAAAAGATGAGTGGAAGAAGAGAAGAAGAAACTAATGAAAGAAAAAATATTTCTCAGCAGGATTCTAAAAATTATGAAGTTCTTCTAAATGTTGAGTATGCGCGTAGGAATGTTCAAAAATCGAATGAGTCATTTTCGAGTAAAACGAAATTTTTATCTTTCCAAAATGTAGGAAACCGGAAAGTTTGTTCCAGGAAGTCACTTTTCGATTTTCTAATGGTCTATAATTTAGGCATCTGGAAAATTGGTTTCCGAATTTCTTGATTTCAAAATCAAGGGTTTCAGAATTTGTCAAGTTATATGATGGACTGTATTTTCAGGAAAGAACTAAAAACGACTTTCATATTTTTTGGCAAAACGAAATTTTTGAATCCTGCAGAAAAAAGTTCAGAAGAGTTGTGAACATTCTTTCTTTCCTAGATAACTAAATTAAAATTGTTTGACACATCATCCGCCTTAACCAAATTTGTGGGTGTGAAAAAAAAATATGGACCACCAAAAAAAACCGAGCTAACTAACCAGTCTCTTTTTCATGGCTGCTGACTTTCTCTTTCTTTCCAGAAGCGGATTTTATTTCTGCTGCTGGACTTGTGAAAAAAGCAGTCTACCACACACAAAACAACAAAAGATCCGCCTTTTTATTCGTTCAACACTACTCGCACTCACAATCATGTTACTCATTCTTTTCCTTTTTTCTGGATAAAAATATTCTAAAGAAAAAGTAAGAAGCAAGAAAAAAGAACATCATCTTTGATTATGGGAATTTTAACTGGATGTGTGATGTTTAGAAACAGAACACTGGATCACTGGTGGAATTAGGATTAAGGGGTGAAAAATGAGAATTGTGTATCAGAAAAAATGAAGAAGAAAAAAATGATATTATGAATAAATCTAGTTTAAAAAAACCAAGTAAATATGTGTATGCATTCAAATTTCTTTTTTTCTGAGGAATGAGAAAAAATGACTGAACGAACCTTCCGGAAGAAGCAACGGAAATGAATGTACATCATCTATGAAAGCTGGAATTCCAAAGAAAACAGAACATCTGACACACAGACAAAAATATGTTCCCTTCCTCACCGTGATTCCAAGTGCTACTTCATATTCACTCTTCTCTATTTTTCATCTTCTAAGAAGAAAGAAGAAATCTGAAATGGAAGAAGAATAAGAAAAAGCAAAAAAAAAACATAAACTTGGCAGTCAACTTGGGCGGCGAACTAGTTGTTATTGCTTGCATTCTGGATAATGAAACTTTTATGAACTATTTCACGTCAAAAAAATTTTTGTGGCCGCCTGTTGAATTCTAAAAACTCAAGTTTTTTCTCCGAAGTGTAGTGAGGAAACTTGTCGGGCAGAAAAAATTTTGAAAAAATTTTGCATTTCACACTGGCCAATTGAGAGAGAGAGAGGAGAAACCTCCGGGTTATTAGTTCAGCAGAAAATTGCAAGTTGGGATATTTGAGTCATTGAATAGAAAAAAATTGAGTGAGCGAAAAGACGCGAAAACCCAAAAGTAAGCAAAAACCACACTTAGTAGACTGAGGATTCATCTAATTCAGTGATCTTATAGAAATGTGCATTTACAGTGAGACAATTTCTAGATTTCATCAACTCATTCATACCTTCACATCCTTGATGAAACCCTTACAGTTGTGATTCCTCAAACATTTTTTTAATTTTCGGGAAGTTGATAGATTCTCTTGAATTGCTAACAAAAATTTGGCAAATCTTTTAAATGTTCAATTGACAAGCCCCTATAATAAGAAAGTATTCAGGAAGTACCTTGGAACAGTAAAAGAACCGGCTCTTATGATACAAATAATTTGAAGTTATGCTTTCGACTGAAAACTATTGGGATTGTCGGCTTCACCTTACTAGCACTTTCAGAAAATTTCATAGTCTCCGACTGGAACTCAATTAACTTATTCGTGCAAGAAATATATTAGTTTAGTTTTTAAGGCTGAAAATCAGATGAATACATGCACTACCGGATAGGTCCACTTTAGATTCTTTGTGGAGGGGGCAGAGTTTATTGAACAAAAAAATGTTAAAGTTGAACAATTTTTATTTGGCTGTTTCGTATCCTTTTCTAGTTACAGACAACTCATAACAAGTTCTATTGGATTTAGTCGGAAATATTCAGAAAAATAAGAAAACTCTTAAACGTTTTTTAGAACTCTGACTAATCCCCTCTAAAAAAACTGAAAATAATTATTGTTTGCGGTCGGTACTGTACATGGAACTCATTCAAATTCTTGGGAAATTACCGATTTTAAATATACTGAATTGATTTTTACAGTATATTAAGGTCCAATTCACAATGAAAACGGAAGTAGTCCTTCTCCATAATGTTCCAAAACGAGTCACCTGAATTTTTAAATGAACAAAGTCCAATGGTCATTTCGACACAGTTGGATCATATGTCCAAACAAACTTTTTTTTGAAAAACTCAGGGACTTGTAACTGAACCTTCCCAAGTATCAATTTCAGATCCCATCATTTTTTGTTCGATTGGTTTTTCATCTAATCCCAATCGGAAATGGATCTGATAAAAGTGCAACTTAAATTGGAATAATCTGAAAATGTTCTGAAACATCTGACTATTGAATCATCATGTACTATATTGTAATTGATTTGATAATAGTTTCGTAATCCTTTCTTCATTCTTTTTTGTGCCCAAAATTTCTTTTTTTTTCCTCTGCCCTATTCTTTGTCATTTCTCAAAAAGTGGCCCTTGACAACAGCATCTAGGTGAACTGCTAAAAAGAAGAGTGGTGCTCTCCACGAGCACTAGTTCAGTCGTGTGCCCCGTTTTCTTTCTCTTTCTCCAACTTTCGATGTGCATGCTCGCCAACAACAACCGCATAGCAACCATTCCTGCCTAGAAACAACGAGAAGCCCGGCCGTGTTTGTGACCACACAAGGGCTACTGCCGTTATTATTAGTGAGAGAAAGAAAGACCCCCTAAACGCAAGCTACACACTTGCTTCAATTCGTATTCTTCTTCTTTTGTTTCTTCTGACGAGATATTCAATATGGGTGGTTCGTCTTTTTTTTGTAGTCAGATGAGTTCTCATTTCCTGTTTTTCAGATAACGCAGACCCAAACGAGCCAGTCTATCCATGCCCAATCTGTGGTCGTAAATTTGTCAAATCTAGCTTGGTAAATAGTTGGGTCATTTTTAAAGAGACTTTTTCTGGAATTTTTTAGGAGAAACATGAATCCGCTTGCCGAAAACTCGCAACTCTGCACCGTAAACCATTTGATTCTGGAAAACAGCGTGCTAATGGAAGTGACTTAACGTATGCTGCCATCAAGAAAGCCCAAAATGAGAAAGCCAAGGTACAGTAACCCTAGTTTCAGGACTAGGCACACTTTTATGTGTTTCAGAACGGAGGAGTGTTTCCAAGACCACAAACCAATTGGAGAGAACGTCACGGTAACTTCATTGACGCTGTTTCCTCGTCGAAACGTGTAGACTATGCTCTGAAAACAGGAGCACCGCTCCCACCACCACCGAAAACTGCAGTTCCAAGTGGTGAGTTCCATGTTGCAAGTTGCTCAGAGAGCAGGTGACATGCCGCTAGTGGTCATATGATTTTCACTGCTAGTATGCATATTTTAATGTTCAAGTGTGTTTGAGAAAGAGGGAGAAAACAAGGAAGGGTGTTGTAATGGTCCTTGGGTTTCAATCAAGCGTGAATTGGATTCTTGGGAGTACTTTGCTTGGAAATAAACTCAGGTTTTGATGTAACCGTCACGATAAAATGAAAATACTCTTTGCAGTCATTTCTGAAAATATTAAAATCCGCTCGCCAGTTTCACCCGAGTGGTATCATTTTCACCCGAATTGTATCTCGAAAATGTGAAAATTTTCTAATAAATCTCCAGGTGTCGGAAATTTTTGAAAATTAAAAAGTTTGTTTTGCGCTGAAAGCGCAATTTTTGATGCTCTATTGATGTGAGACCAATTCTCATAAGATGAAAATCTTTAAAAACTTCACGTATTGTGTCAATGACTTCCTTTCTAGAATTATTCTCATTCTGACGCATGGCAGCTTCATAATTGGTGTTTTTGGTTTATTTTGAAATATTTTGCGTAACAAAAAACAAAGATCAACATCGAACAAACCTTCATTTTTCAGACTACGTTCAATGTGAGTACTGTAGCCGCAACTTCAATGCGGCTGCTGCTGAGAGACATATTCCTTTCTGCAGGTAGCACCACTTTCATTTATTTTCAAATAAAGAGCGTTTCAGAGAACAAGCAACACGAAAACAAGGTGGCAAGTCATCAGCCGGAAATCGCGGGCTCACAAGCAACAACTACAGAAGCCTACCATCGAAACATGAAGTGCGGAATCCTTCACCACAATTAGAAATTGATAGAAAAAGAATTCACGTAATTCATCTTTTCAGGGAAGAAAACAAGAATCATCGAGTCGAAACGGATCTGCCGAGCGGAAGACAACCACTAGAGGAAGGGACGGAAGCCTATCGCGAGCACGTAGAGACGACTCAAGCGACTTGACTAATAGAAGGAAGTATGTTGTGTATTGCTTTTTAATTGAGCTGATTTATGGTTCTTTTTTCAGATCTCTTGAGACACGATCTCAGCTAACTACGGGTCAGGCCAACAGCAGAACTACGTCGTTGTCAGCTGGAACTCGTCCAGCGCTTCCACCAATGACACCAACCAGCAAGTAAGGATAAATAGAATCTTGAGATTATGTTTAGTAGCTCTCACGAAGCAAATATAACTGTACTGATTGTTGTAAACATGGCAAAACGCGTACTCATATTGTGGATAGCTGCTAAATTATACTCGAGTGCTTAGAAGAGAGAAACTGAAACTGTTATATTCAAAAAGTGGAAACAATTGCACAAATAGAACCTTTAGGAGAAGCAGTTCTGCCAAACGAGATCTTCCACCAACTTCCACCACACACCAACGTCTAAAAACGCCGTAAGTTGGAAAAATATTTCTGATTATTATTTTGTGACGTGTGCATTCTTGGTTAACCTTATTCAGAATCTCCCTTGCCGAAAAAATGAGCCGATTGAACACCAATCAATAACCGCCTGCATTTTGTTCTCAATATCCGTCTTGGTTTCATTTTTTTGACTGCTATTTTATCCAAATCACATTGCTTATCTATCAGTTTTGAACCCCCTGCTTGTATTGGTATTGATTTTTATGTTTCAAACAAAAACTTTGCAGTTCGTCGAGTTGTAAGATTGCCAGCCGCAATTTTTCCTATATGCCGCTTTTCCAGAGCACCTAAAACCACCACCACCGCCAGTGCAAGCCGCAGTGGGTCGAGAAGTTCTTCAAGGACTCGTACTCGTGACGAATCTCGTGAATCTCGCTTATCCCAAGCCAAAAGCAACAGTCGCAATAACTCTCGCTCTAGAATCTTCTAAATGGTCCCTTTCTCATTTTTTCTTGCTTTTTTCTTTTAATTCCTTCTTGTCATCAAATAAACTTTCCGATTATGCAGACAACCTTTTTCAAACACTTCCTTGTCTGATGTTTACTGGCATCTAACAAACAGAGATATCTTCAGATCGACAAAGTTTTCATAAATATTAGACCGAAAGTTACAAAAAAAATATTCATAGCAGAAAATGCTTTGAGAAATGGTAACGAGTGAAATGTGATAAACCGACGAATCATTTGACACGAAAAATCAGAAAATACTGTATAAATATGAGATGAGTGACGAGGAGCAATTTTATAACTCCGTATGAGTTGCCGTCGGAGCTTGTGGTACCGGAATTGGATCTTCTGGAACTTCTGACACTTTTGGAGTGGCCTGAGCGGGAGTCGATTTTGGAGCAATTGGCTTCAGAAGGAACACGGCATCAGGAAGGTAGTAGGCAGACTGAAATAACCGATTTGAAAAAATTGTCTCGGGTGCAAGGCACATCAGGCACGCGTAGAGCCATCTCAGGTTTGCATCAATTTGTTCTATACTTTCACTGTAACCTCAGGAAAACAGCACTTCTTGACTTTGACTTTCCGCGCGCAGGTCCGGCTTGCAGCAAAGAGGTAACGATTATCAGTGAAACTGTTTTATTTGAACCGCGACGCACACGCAGCGCATCCATCTTTTGGAAACTTTTAGTCATCAAAATGGAAATTCGCATCTTGTGCTTCAAATTTCTCTTTGGACGATTTGAAACTGGGGATATTGCCTCCGCGATACCTAAATTTAAAAGGAAACATACATTGTTCATGTCTCCCTCGCACAAGTATGGGAGTCTCGTCCATCTGACCACTTCGAAGTTGGCAGCTTTGAAGACATTGACTATCATATGATGGACGTGATCTGCGTAGGTGCGTCCTTGCACGTTGAGATAGCTGTCTGAAAAATGGAATCATGCACATATTTTCTCATTTGAGATTTTCTTCAGGAAATAATGACTATCTTTAACATTTCATTCTCGAAACGTGCGAATTTTCGATTAAGGCTAAGCAGCTTCAACTAACACTACTCAGACGAGAGTAAAACTTCCGCCGACTCGAAAGGGGTTGGAAAACCGCTCTGGTAGTCCACAAGCAGTTCAAATCTGCATATCGCAGGTTCGGATTTTTGGGCTTATTCATGTCTGCGGTAGTTTTCGTATCGTCTCAGCAATGCGCAACTTCCAGCAGAAGCACTGAATGCCAACGAGTGCGCAAGCTACTGAGGCGAGATGAAATATCTTGCAGGCTTAAAAATGCCTGAAACAACTCGCATGCAAGAGACATCTTCACGATTCTTTTTGCCAATGAGGCTTGTTCACGCCGGCCGAGTTTTCATCTTGCCTGAGTACACAGCAATAGCCTGACATCTTTCCTGGCCCTTCAAGGCAGCTTTCAAGCCCAATAGAACTACTTTCCAATTCTTAACCGACTCACCTGGACGTGTACTACTTCCATTCGGATTGAACTCCACATAATGGCTCACTGGAAGCACAAGCGAGACGATGACGTGGCAGTTGGAGCGATGAGACACATTCCACAAATCCTGGAGCAACTTGCTTGGAGAGTAGTGCCTGCAAATTACTGTTGCTTGGCTTTCGATGTGTACAGATAACGAACCGGTCGAGGAGGTTGAAGGCGGTAATCAAATCGAACTTCACATCAGTGTTCGCCCACTCGAGTGCGTCCAGGACTGTGTAGCCTTTCGATGCGAGACGTTTGCGCATTTTCTGAAAGAACAATTTTGAGATTATCTATGACTAATTCTTCAAACATCGCTTACCGGAGAGAGTTCGGTTGCATAGACATCGTCGAAGAATGGTCGCATGTGCTCAGTAATGTCTCCGTTGCCCGCGCCGAGGTCAAGAACCTTAAAGCAATCGGAATTATTGCAGTGGAAGGCTTCAAAACTCACTTTCTTGCCGGACGACACCCACGAGGATCTCTCAATCGTTAGGAACTTGGAGAACTGATTTTCACTGAACAGAAACATGTTTCCGAAACCCGTCATTCCATTGATATCAGTTTTTGTGTAGACGGACGACAGAATCATCACTCCGATGTTGCGAACAGTCTGTAATTATGAGAAAAAAAAATCATTTTTTAACGAGATTTTCGGCGATACTCACCTGCCAGAAGAAATTGCTTGCAATCTTGTTCGAATTATCGAGAAACATTTGTGTCTGGTTGTCCGCCTCCGATGAAAAAAACTTCTGCTGGGCGAGCTGAGACAAATTCGTCTGAAAATTATTTATTTTTATTTTGAATCCTAAAAAAATGAAAAATTACCTCTGGACGATACCAGTTTTCAGCTCTCAAGCCATAAGTTCGCTCGAGTTGAAAAGTCATCTTCGTTACTATGCAAAAATCGATGAACGAGAGCGAACAGTAAGGACGACGCGCAGTGGACTGACTGTTTGTGCGAGGTCCCTCGTGTGCGTTGTGTTTGAGGTCAACAATGCAAACGCGCCCTGCTGGACTAGTGAATAATGAAGAGTGTTGGAGAATGAATATGATCGTTTATGCATAGCTTTCAGAATAAAATACACACTGTTGGAACAAAAATTACGATTTTAGGCTTCTTCTAATTGTATGGCATCTTCCTTTTCTACATTTTCCGGATTTTGAAGTATTGAAATACAAAATGGTATAAACAATATCCATCAGTAAGTTGTGAATTGATAAAAATGGAAAAAAATCGTTTGAGAAATAACTTTATCAGTTTTCTATCGTTGTACTTTTTTTGCTCAGCTTGAATTGAGTTGTTTTTCAGATCTGTCCACAACAAAACTCAAACAAACAATGGAATGTCTACAACGGATCGACAAAGCTGAGAGATGTGGAATGTTCATGCTTTATCCGTATCAACAACTCGATATTTCACAGTGGAAACGGAAGAAGGTCTAGCTGGCTACGTGGTAGTCAAACTTAGAGCTAAAATCACAGATAGGAATTGGCTTATGATGCAATCCTATGTTCAGCGAAGATTAATTCGCCAATCTTTTAACGATGAAGAGATAAGCGTGAGTTGTCTCTGGGAATATTCGTTTCGAGTTGAGAATAATCTCGATACAGGCAATTGAGCAGCCACTGAGCACATAGTTCAACTTTTTGGCATCCAGTGCTTGTCTAGGAAATCGCTCCGGAGGTCGATCAGCACTCAGATGAGAGGAAAACTCTTGGCGGCGTGAACGGGCCTAAGAAGAGTCTTCCAGAAGCAAATTTTATTCGCCACCGCAGTACGAGCAAGTCCTATTCAGGCTTTTTCACGCCTACTAGAATCTTCTGCTCTTCAAAGTGTTTTATTTTGGAACACCTAGTCTGAAGCAAACATTTCGGTCAAAATTCTATCTCAATAACCAGGAAACTCGCAATTGTGAAAAACTGAAAGTTACCCAAAATTTTCATGAAATCGTCCACAAATCAACGGATATGGTTATAACTCCATAAAGACTGTTTCCAGACACCCTGACTCCAACCACATCCACCACTAATCCCAGGCTTCCAGCTTCGAAGTGGACAGGTAGCCGAGACTCTCATATTCGCGCGACGGGGACATAAACAATGTGAGTTTTTTTTCAAATAGCCAATTTTCGAGATACAATAACGCCAGGAACATATAAATACCTGTTCCTGAAATGCCCGGAAGACGCGATAAGCAATTTTTGAAGTACTTCGATGCTCAATATCTTTGTGAACATCATTTCGCGAGAGTGTATCAATACAACTGACCGTTCTACGCGTCGCGTGGGTATCGCGGTTCAGTGACACAGATTCAAAGATAATAGAGCTTTTATGATATCGAAAACATGAAAAATTACTTCCAGGCTCAGCTCTTCAAGCAAACTGCTTCGGGATCTGTGGAATGTGTCACACCGCTCCAACTACTACGTCATCGTGTAGTTTGTGCTTCCAGTGAGCGATTACGTGGAGTTCAGTTTGAATAAGAAGGGTTCTCGTCTAGGCAAGCTTGTTATATTAGGTTGGCAAATAAGTTTCTTTCGATTTTGGTAAAATTTTCGATCTAATTTTTCTCATTGCGGAGGGGGCTAGATGAATGGAAGTAATGTCTATAAGCATCAATAGTTGTCTGCCAACGCTCCGGTGATTTCTCGGTTCCATCGGGCTAGAACAAGGACGGCTGCTATTGAAAAAGTGGGTCAACTCCTTTTTTAGGTCATCTTTTCAATTACAGTCTTTTCTATCAAGATGACGTTTAATAGTCCCAAACAATAATTTATTTGAAAGAGCAAGATTTGGAAAACACGACGGGTGCAAAAGAATAGTTCAAACAAGCGAGATTAATTTTTGGCAGATCCCTCTAGTCACGAGCGATTTTTCATTGTCGTTCTGGAAGTAAACCTAGGCACTTTCTACTAGTTTCGATTCGACTGTCAGATTCAAATTCTGTAATTAGGAACTACACAAGACGGCAGTCCTACTGGTACCTTCATCTAGAAGTTCCCAGTCTTCATTCCTTAAACAGGTCATCAAACACATGGCTTCCCCATTTTCACGGAAAATTTAGGTTTCGGGACCTCCAAAGCTGGCTCTTCTCCGTCAATCAACTGAACATTTCGTACGTTGATAGAGTAGCTTACCCACTTCCCATCTACGGTAATTAAATCATCAACCCAACTGAACGTGCGAAGAAATGATAGGAGAAACATGCTCATGTTCACATGGAAATCCAAAACATGGTCCTTCAAAAAATGGAGTACGAATCATTCAATTTTTTGACATTGCCAAGAGACTTCAATCCGTTCACAGTATTTGTCTGACTGATGGACAATGCCTATGACATCTTACAAGTGGTTTGAAACGAATCGGTTTTAATAGTATTCTTTCATAGACTGAAGTCCAACTTTTGGAGCGATCTTCGTCTTCCGATTCTAAATTTTTGGATTCAAGTTTATCGGTCCAACGTTCGGTGGTAGGGACAATAGGAGATCCTTCTTTATCTATTTCTTTTAATTTCTTTTGAATATCGTGTTTTTTCAAACCAGGAAGGAATAAAAGTTGAAGGCCATTTCCAAAATGTAGGCGGTAAGGGACGGAAGCAAGCGTCATGCTCGCGAATGACAAGGAGGAGAAATGAGGCAAAGTGTATATAACAAGTCCGTGAGATACTCTATCTAACAAAAACACATCCCCCAAGAAAAACAATCCCACTGATTAGATATGGTTTTTCAAAGTTGAGCATTGAAAATCGAAAGAAACTTATTTGCCAACCTAATAATTGGAAATTGTTACTGAAAAAAAAAAGATTTTCAGAATTTGAACGTTGATGGTTGTTGGATGAGATGAAAAACTGAAAATTCTGTTTGGCTTTACATGGACTTCGTCCGATCTGAAGAAAAGTTGCGAATGATCTACGTGCTGATTGGTCATCCTGCCAGCGATTGTTTAAAATTGAAGGGAAAAAGATGGATCCGGTGAGTAGTTTCATTATACAATTAGTACAATTTTGTGACCGTTGAGAACATCCCAATAGTTTAGAAACGGGGTCCGATAGCTGAAATCGGAAAAGTGTTGAATTAATTTCAAATTTCAGGCATATTCGACACACGGAATGTTTCCAAGGCCGTAAAAGCGTCTATTTTCACTGTCTTCCTTCATGTGGAAAGCTAGAAGATTGTTGAGCGTCATAATGATACAATGGCCCTGCCGCTGATCCAACAAGGCAGATATTGAAAGTGTGAAATTTTCAACAAAAGGAGACATAAAGAATTGGATGAAAGAATAGCTATTCGGCGATGGGAAGATATTGAGCAGAAGATCACCTTATTGAAGGAAGATATGGTCGTCAATACAGGCATTTTTGGGAAAATAACTATAATCATCCATTTTTCTTTTTTTTTTCTGAGTTTGTTGGTGAACTCCAAACACTAGTTTTGAATTCCATCTCATTTTTGCTTTGCTTCATTTCAGCTATTTGGAAGAAAAAACTGTCTATAAATAAATATGTCAAGGTTTACTCAATTTTGTTTGAATTTGAACAGATGAACCATAATTAGAGATATTATGGCTTGTAATTGTTATTTTTTGTAATTGTTGTTTCTGAATTTTGTATTTTACGTCTTTTTGTGTTTTTTACAGTACACTTCAACAGAATACTATCCTCTTGTTGGCCGATCTGTGTTCCATCAACCTTCATTAATCATCATCTGTCAGCAGTAGGTTCTCCGAAGGACGTCATTTAATGATGATTTGCATCTGGACTCTTGCACAACAGTCGACCGAGGAGAACGCGCTATAAGAAAATGGAGGCCGTGGGCAGTGGTCCGTCCATTGTCTTGCGTGCAATTATTGATCCAACCTCTGCCTGTCCTTGGTTGTCCGTGTGCCTCCCTTCGTCCTCGAATGATGATTTGTGCATTGAATGGTACACAACGTTGGGCGGACCAACGTATTATGTCTGGGTGTGCGCGCACAGCACAGTTGACCTTGTTGTCGCAAATGCGCTCTATCGAACAAGGATTGATTGTCGACAAATTGTCCTTTTCTCTTATCGAATTTCATTATTTCATATGAACATTTGAATCTGGTTCAGACTGCATATACTGAGAAGCATTTACTAAGTTATTAATGCTCCTTTTGTTGAACCATTTTCCACAAAATTATCTCTAAAAATAGAAAAATCAGAAATCCAAATGATGTTTTTTTTTTTCATTTCAATGTCAGTTGCCTTCTGTTCACCTTTACAACCTTTTTTGAATCGTATCATATTTTTGTTTTTTCAGGGGTTTCCACGCTCTTTGTCTATTCTCGTGTTTATAAAGCGGCACATTCGCAGCGTTTTAAAAATGGAGCATCGTGAGTTTTTTTTAAAGGTTTACCAGGAAAAATCTATTTGAAAGATTTGAATTCCCCTTGAGACCTACAAGCAAACTTTTCGCGTGCGCCTTTGACATACAATAATCCAAAAATCTAGAATTCTAAAAGAAACATTCCGACCACAGTTTCATTTCGAAAATTGTCGGATTTTCCGAGTTTTTGGAATTTCGTTCTGAAAATTCCTGATTTTCCACTGAATAGCAGTCGAAAACTATTAATCAAACCGATTTTCTCAAAAGCTGTGGCCAATTATTGGCAGTGATTTTTCTCTTTTCAATTTTTTTAATATTTAGACACGGCTCCTCATCACCTCCGAGAACTTTTTGAACGAGCTGGAAAACCGGATGGATCCGCACGACCTAACATTGGAAATATTGATCTGAAGTTTCTCGAAGACTCGTGTCAAATTATTGTCAACGACAATAAAACTCGTACGATTTTTTGGAGAGTAGTGGACGAAACAGTGGTTGTATATAAAGATTATTCTGACCAAATTGATGAACGAATTCAAACAATCATTGGAGAAGAAGAAAGGGACATCGACGGATCGTCCAATGTACACATCCCCACTGAACACAACGTGATCAAAAATGCTAGCAGAAGTGAAATGATAGAAAAAACAATTGAGGACATATATCATATGAAGGAGATGTTTGTGTTCAAAATTCAGCGCTTGCTAGATGATGATAGGCTTTTCCAGTTTGACGAAATTACAAATTTCTTCAAATCTCTAAATCAAAAACACATCGAACGCGTTGAACTGAATGGCTGGTCTACAGAACAACTTAAGAAACTATTTAAATGTTTTGAAAAAATCGGATGTCTGAAATTGGAGATGGCTTTTAACAATTATGTGTCTGTGCGGGAATTCGATCGTTCAGTCTCTGCATTCAAGAATAATGACAGTGACGACGAACAAGAAGATGACGATGACGCGATCGTTGAGGATGAAACAGATGACGACGACGATCGTTTTGATGGAATTTTGTTCGGTACCGAGGGTGCTGTTTCCCAAGTAGACGACATTCAATTGATTGGTTCTGGTTTTCTTGAATTGAAGCAATTGGAAAACCTGGACTTTGTTCGAGGAATCTTTTATATGAACATGACGACTTCCTGTATACGAACGTTTCTGCAAAATTGGAAAGAAGGAAAGTCACATCGCAGAATGAGAGCATGCAAGTTCGTTTTCGAAGGTGCTCGGCCGCCAGTTCTCCAAGATTTAGAAGAAGAAAACGGTCGAATCATTAATACAGAAGGAATGGCGGCAGAAGTGTCAATCAAAATCAGAATGGCTAAAATTGAAATGCATATTGTTGTTGTTCCTAACAATATCTAAACAATGGTTTTAATTTTTTGACTCTTATTCGGAGCTGAAAGATTGAATTTTTCCCCGCCCCCTCACCTTTTCTTAATTTCACACAGTAATTTCACACATTCCGAAAATTGAAATCTCTCACATCAATTGATCTTTTATATCATATATGTATGTACTCTCTCTTTCGAGCTTTATGTATCCCACACAACATTCAAATAATGAAAATGAAAATTATATTCCTTAAAGATTTCTTAAGATGGCTTCAAAATGGACTCTAAGGATGAAAACTGGAAATTATCAGGTAATATTCTCGTTAAAAAATTTTATAAAAGGAAGAGAAGCGTCGGTGGCCGAAGCCTGAAAATTTCAAAGGATTTATTTTCTCGTTTCGCTAATTAAAAAGTGATTGAAAATGTACGAAAATTGTTATTCAATAAATCCAAATATTCATAGCTACGGTAGTTCTTGTTTTGGGACCTTCGGCCACGGCAACCAGCATTTCTTTCCCACAGAACCGTTTTTTTTTCTGTCCCGGAAAGATAGTTTTGATCCAAATTTTAATTTGAAACAATGTTTCAAATTTATTCCAGCTTAAAAAACTTTGGATTCTCCGACTTCCAAGATTCCATTCCTCGCTTCCCTGACTCTTGTGAATTCTTATCATCAAAACCACAAATTCTATAGAAAAATTTCCCGAAGCAAAAAATTGAAGATCAAACGATTTCTAGGAATGTGGTTCTGATTTGTTTACCAGATAGCAAACTTTTCACCTCGTCTTGTCTACAATTATTTGGTCTTACTATGATATTAAAAAGGTATAATTTGAATTCGAGAATTGTCATTTAAGAAGAAAAATCTAGAAATAGACCTAAAATATCTGAAACCACTACACTTTTTTCGTATTCTCATAATTGCTATACGATTGGAAACTCGGAGATCTTCTCTATTAGCTTCTTGGTGTTTTACTTCTAACTACTATGAGTCTATCTCAAACTATCAAAGCTATCGCTATGACAACTGCAAATGCTTCGATTTTTTCTGATTCGCTACCAAAGATTGCAGGAGATATTCCAGATGAGTTTGGATGGAATGTCGCCTCGATTGTTGGAATTATTCTGATTCTTATTGAAGCTTGTTGTGAAATATTTTATGCTTTTAAAATATTTCAAATGATCTATAAGTATGTGATTTCTAATCAGAAAAATCTTCTTCATTTCTATTTTTTAGTCAGTATTGGATTGATGGGATCAGCGGTGAGAATCGCTCAAATTAAAATTAGCGTGTGACATTTTCAGAATTTCACTTACCTCGTTTTTGACATGATGGCTCTTCAGTTACCTGCAGCAAATGTTAGGTTCCTGGCTATTGAGATCATCAAAATAGCTCATTTCGTAACTGAATATTATTCTATTTTCTTCACATATCTTTTCTGCCTCCTTCGTTTCCTGTTGTATGCGTTTCCAGGAAATCCGCTAAAGGTGATAGTTTTTTTTTGTGAGCACACATCAATATTTTTTTCAGGTCAATACATGGATTCTTTTTATTTACTTTTTTCTTACCATTCCTCTTTCATGTATCCCATTTTTCTTTTTGGAATCGGAACAAGGATATTACGTATGGGATTTGGAGCAAATATATGATTCATTTGTTGATAGGAGTTACAATTATGGAGATCGAATTGTTATTTTTGTTTTATTTATCGCGTCGTTTTTGGTATTATCAACAAATGTCGTCTATGCAGTCTACGCAAATAAACGGAAAAACTCAAGGTATTGTCTATAATTTAAAAAATACAATTAATTGATCCCTAATTTCAGCCGACCATTCCAAAGAAAAGAAAAGCGTAGTTTATTCCTGACTACTTTATCGATGATTCTACCATTTATATTTAATGCCATTTATGGGGTAACTGATTTAAGTACTCTACCACTATTTTGATTTTTTTTAGATTCTATCTTCGTCAGATTCAATATTTGTCCAAAGTTTTCTCATTATTCGCACAGTGTTCATTGTTTCTGGAAATTTATTGGTCGTGGAAATTTTTTATGAAACTCATGGTATATTTCGAAAAAAGAAGCAGGCTAGTATAAGTACTGTAGGACCATCTCCCAACTTTTCTCCGAAAGTCTCAGTTACTCCCCGTACAGTGATTCGTCAACTGTAATTAACCTGTTTTTCTCGGTTCAATGAAAATTTTCAAATCACCCATTGAAAATTAAAATGAGCTTTTTGAAAGCGCTTCTGATCATTTTCCACTTCCTCGTTTCAAATCGTGATTTGAAAAATAGCCAAATTTCAATTCCCTGCTTATCTGCCAATTAGTGTCGATCTATAGTTTAGGAAATCATGTTTTGAAGTGTGCACTTTTTATTTATGAACAAAAATCTTGATACTGGTGTACGTGACTAATCTTCTTTGTTCGAGATCCCTTATGGGAATATTATTCTTCTTCTCCCGCTTGCTACGCATGTTGAGAGGTAATTAGAGTAGTGAGGGTTGTATTTAAGCACAGAAATTTGTGTTCCCATTGTCATTCTGTCTGATTCTGTCGTCCAATTGATACCCTTGATTCTAACTTCCTTCTCAACCTTCTACCTCTTCCTCTTCTTTCTCTTTTTTTTTGTTGAAATGCGCGGCTCTATCCATCAGCTCAAAGAATACGTTGATTGGGAGTTCACACCGGATGCCTTGACCTGGGCTGTTGGCATTGATAGTGTTATTATGTTTTCAACAACTTTTGTTCTTCTCCGGATGAAGAGCAAGTATGAAAGTCTAAAAGATCATTCGTTCCTTCATCCACGTCTTTTCAAAAGCATGATGCAGATGGGAGTAGCGGTAAGAATCCCAAAATAATATGCCCTTACAATAATGAAACTTGTAGAATTTGGCTTTTTTTGTATTCGATTTGCTCACTTTTCGTCTCCCATCAACTGGAGTCTTGACTAGCTTGTGTGCAAGATTTGAGCCTAACCGATTACTCATCATTGTATACATCGGCCAACTGGTCTCCACGTATTGGTCCATGCTTTTCACCCTCCAGTTTTGTCTGGTTCGTCTCATCATTTTTGCCCGTCCCACCGATCACGAGCAGGTTAGAAAACTTTTGAAAGATTTCCACAACACCAATTTTTTTCAGATCAACAAAAAGTTCACAAGCTTCTACACAAAATTAGCGTTTGTCTTGCCTTTTGCTGCTCCATATTTTATGTATCAAGGACTCGGATATTGCCGTCAATGGGATACAGTATTCCGTCATGGTGCTGTTTTCATTTCCTACACGGACACTTTGCTTGGAATTCGAAAGGACTACGGATACACCGTTACCACATTTCTTGCTCCATTTGCAATGACAGTAACTAATGGATTTTTTGCTTATTATGCTGGAAAACATGCTTCCAATACGAGGTAGTGCTGACGTATTCAGAATAAATCTTAAGGGAATATAGAAACAAAACACAAAAGATTGATTCTACAGAGATCATTGCTTGTCCAGTTCAAGAATCTTGTAGACAGTTTTCGAGTTTTTCTAGATTTGCTGCCAAAGCCGGCCTAGAAATAATTTTGTTTGGATTCCCCTTTTAATTAACCAATTTCAGATCCAAGAGCAATCTGTTCAACAAAAAAGCAAAGTTCTCTCTAGTTCTCACCAACTTGGCAATGACCGTTCCTTATCTGGCGCACTGTCTTCTCACGGTAATGTTTAATTTTTGCGATAGATCCCTCATTTTTCGTATTGCAGATGGTGTGCTCTTGGATTGTTCCAGAATGGTCGCCATATTCAATTCTTATCAGGACACCACTCACAGACATTGCTCATCTGGGAATGATTGTGTATTATTATGCAACTCATAGAGTTTTTAATGGAAAGTCAAACGCAATCAAACCAACGCCATCGGGTTCTCGTGCAGCTAAATGATTATGTGTTGCAGTTCGAAACTTGATTTTCTAACTTTATCTACCGTATTCCTCCGCCACTACCGAGACTTTCATTTTGAGCTCAATTTTTGATTTTTTGTAAAATACAATAAGAACCTGTACAGTAATAAAATGTTTGTGGTAGAATAACAACATTTTCATCAATTGACAAATTTAAAATATCTCTCATAAGAAACAAGATAACTGATCTCGGAGTGTAAAAATCTGATAATCAATATGCATGATGCTTTTGAAGTTGTTCGATTTGTTAATTGCATCAGAAGAGCTCCATTTTTGACTTGGATTGCGAGTTGAACTTTGATTCAGTATGCGAGAAATCGGACTTGGAATCAAAATATCCAATGGTTGTCGGAAGTTGAAAACCCCAAATTCGGAAGTCAAAAAACGGAAATTCGTCTAGTTCAAAAGTCTGGGAGCATCAGTTCCCATTCTGCTCATCCTTCCATTCTTTTCAGATTACCTTTTCAGTTTCGATCACCGAAAAAACCATACTACACATAGCTCCCCTTGTTCTCTATACTTGAATTTGAATTTTGACATTTTTTCCTAGAAGAAAAAGAATCAAGTTCTTATCATGTGATACTGAACTATAATTCGATGTTCTGAAACGTGTGATTATGGATACAAAAGAAAATTTTAACCTTCTTCGAATTCCAGGTGTACCGCCTACAAGATCTCTTATTATATATTTCAACCCAGTGTTTTATCAAATTTCCAATAATTTTTCGTAGTATTCATTTTTCATTATTATTGAGAAACATCAAGAAATGTAGAAATGGATTTGGAAATGGGAATTTCTATTTACAACCAATTGGAATACCTCGATTTCGAATTCTCTCATAATCCCATCGCATTCCTTGTGTTATTTGAGGGAATTGTAACAATCGTATTACCATTTTTTGGTCTTAATGTGTTTTGGAAAAATGCTATAAAGAAAAAAGAGTTCAGCTCGCATATTCATTGCAGCCTTGTACTGATGGCAATAACGGTTAGAGAAATTTGTTAACGGATTTAGGACCGATACTTTCAGAATGTTGTGTCCTCATTCTGTGATCTGCTTGTGGTCCGAATCCCACTCACTGGATTTTTCACTGACTGGATGGCTTCAACGAAACCAAATGTCATATTGGGTTGGCTCTATATTTTACGGCACTTTTCTTTCTGTTGGTCTCTTCTTTTTGTTATTCTATTCAGTAGCATGCGTCTAGCAATTTCGTTTGAACCTATGACTGATAAAAAGGTGAAACGAACTATTAATTCAAAAAAAATTAACTAATTTCAGATTTTCATGAGATGGATATATATCTACACTCCAGCTGCCTTTCTACTTCCTACAATTCCAGTTTGGTTCATGGAAGTGGGAGTTGGATATTTCCAGCAGAGAAAACAGCCTTTCTTTTTTGGTGTTATAGAGCTTAGCCTCACCGGCACTTTACTCAAGAAAGTGTTGTGTTTTGAACATTTTGGACTATTAATTTTGTCTCCGGTCTTGATTTTCGTCGCCAATGGAATAGTAGTTTGTCGTTCAAAAAAAGTTGAAATCAATGACCGGTGAGCAGTAAGAAGCTTGGATTCAAGTTAAAGGTTTTGATTACAGCGCTCGCAAACGATTTCGAAAATTGTTCTACTTGTCTACCTTTGGCATCACTTTCCCTTACATTTTTCGTATGATTCTGAAGGTGAGAAAACAAAATAGATTACAGTAGTACACATCTGAAATTCAGATCGCTTCCTGGATTTGGCCAAGTGTCTCCATTGTGTCAGATTTATCCGGTAGCTTGGTGTCGGATATTGGTTGCTTCTCAATCTTGATTGTTTTTTCAAAATTTCGTTTGAAACCCACCCAAATTCATGTTGCTCCCGTTTCGAAGCCCGTGGCAACGATATCCCAACTTCGGCATCTATAATTATTTTTATAACGTTGTTTCACTAACTACATCGATTGTTAATAGTGAATCTTTCACACACTTCATAAAACTATGAATTTTGTATGATGTGGAAACGATATTATAATTTTTTAAACTTCTAATTGGAATGAAGAACATTTTCGTACAGTGCGGTCAATATCTTTAAGATCCCCCTTGATTTTGGGCGCACAGGAAAAACTAGAAGAGATATCGAAAAACTGTAAACGCCATTCGATTCACAATCAAAAATAACCCCAGGATACAAAGTTTCATGAATTTAGCACTATCCCTGTCCGCGCACCATCCAAAAAACCGATATGCAAGCGGTCAATATCTTTAAGACCCCCCGGATTTTTCGATGTTCCAGTGATAATTTTCATGAGGAAAAATGTTGAAGGTATAAAATATCAGTCTAAAAAATGTTTTTAGATAGTTTCAAAGCAAATAAAAACGGTTTCTGGAAGTTTCCCGAACAGAAATTGGGTTCTGAAAATTCCCCTCACGACTTTTGCTATTTTTGAGAGAATTTCCGGGTTTATGGAGGAATACAGAGTTCTACTTGATGGAATTCTACGAAATTCATGTTATTGGAAAGCTCTCATCCCCGTTTTGATGTCTTCGTCATTTGGTAGAGATTCAGGCAGAATTCAGATGGGTACAGACACTTAAAGTCGGATCTGGGCGGTTTGATGAGTTCTGGGGCTAACATTGAGAAGATTTTTGGGACAGTTCAGTCAATTATTAATAATCAAGCAAGTTAATAACACAAAAGAGATAAGAGCTTTCTAAAAATATGCAATTTCATAAAATTCCATCAAGTAGAACTCTGTATTTTTCCATAAAACAAAAAATTCTCTCAAAAGCAGCAAAAATCGTGAGGTGAATTTTCAGAACCCAATTTTTGTTCGGGAATCTTCCAGAAACCGTTTTTATTTGCTTTAAAACTATTTTTTAAGATATTGACCGCTTGCATATCGGTTTTTTGGATAGTGCGCGGACAGGGATAGTGCTAAATTTATGAAACTTTGTATCCTGGGGTTATTTTTGATTGTGAATCGAATGGCATTTACAGTTTTTTGATATATCTTCTAGTTTTTCCTGTGCGCCCAAAATCAAGGGGGGTCTTAAAGATATTGACCGCACTGTATTTTGTGTTTTTCATGAAAAAGTTTCACATTTCGATCTCGTATTATCTGTTGTTTAGTGCTCGAGATGACTGAACGATTGAGATTAGTTCTGTAAAGAGATCATTGTATAATACTGCAAGAAAACATTTCAAAAATTTCGAGTTCAGAACTTGAACGTGAAGGAGCATAGATCAGGAACAATTTTTCTTCCAGATAATTCAAAACAAAAATTTTGCTTGCACTTTAATTTTTTTTTTTGTCATTGTCATCTTCAAAGGCTGAATGGCAAACTGACTCATTTTGTTCAAGAAGTTTCTGATTTTTTCGCTTTCATGAAGTTTTTTTGTGATCCCACTGGGAGGGATTCCCGTTGTTGTCAACACATTCGTTATGATTTATACGAGACATGAAATCAAGAACAAATTAATAGAAATTACGGGTCAGAAAGATATTTTGTAGGTATAGTTTGAAAATATCTAGTCAATGTTTCCAATCGGAAGATCCATCAGTTTCTTTGAAACTGAATTCCCCGTCGCTTACTGATTTTTGTTTCCTCAGTTTGCATGATTGTGTTACTTGAAAACAACACGGATACAAATTCGAAGGGCAAAAGTTAAAAACAATATTTATGCTTCATGCAGAATTAGATTTTGTTGTTCAGTAAAAAGGCAAAAACATGAATCATAATCGAGCCCAGACTATTTCGCATTTTTCAAATAATTTGCTCATGTCCATTCTCTCCATTTTACAGTAATTTTGAAAAGTTCCCTGTTGGCATACATTAATTATCCTGATTTCTCTATGTTCATCATGAGCTCAATCACTGCTACTTTCTACCCAGTGGTGTGCGGAATAATTAATTTCGGACCAATTTAAAATTTTGAAAGATACCTTTTTCGAATCCCGAGATGTCTTTAAAACTCAATACTTGTCTAATGTCCGTATTTCTTAAAATTAGTATGTTCAGTATGAAATTTTCAAAAAATTTTGAAGAGAACACTCACAGCAGGTACCTTTTTTTAAATTTTTGATAAAATTTCAATATCTTTTCATTTCCGGGTCATGTGATGATGCAATAAACTTTTTTATTCTGTTCCAACGATTCAAACTGTCGATTTATCACTTTACACAAAGTTTTTTTTCTTCATTCCATCGATTCGAACATTGATACGACAATCGCAGGAGACACAGTTTTGCGTTATCATTGTCAACATTCAGCCTTTTTTTTCTCATTAGTTTCAGTGATAACGCGACAAAACGCACGAAAACGAGTTTCTTATCCGTTTCGCCAATTTAGAGAACCTTTCCATATCATTCAAACTTTTCGTGCCCATTCGAGACGCCGCTCGTTTTACCGTCTCTTATTTTTCATCATTTTGTTATTTTACTTTGAATTCTAAGAACTAACAAAAAACATTAATGAAGTTTCAGACGAATCCAATGGATGAAAAACCAAAGATAAAGCTTCGGCCGACAGAAGGTGTTGTCGACTATGCTACGGAATACAAAAAAGCAATAACGGATAAAAATCAGCTTATAAGTAATATTCAATTGAAATGATTCGACAAATTTGAATTTTGAAAGTTCAGATTCCGCCAAATATTTTTTGAAGATGAGAACAAGTCATTTAACCGAGGTATTAGGAACATGGGAAGATATTGTGGACGATATGGACTTGGAAATTGCGGAGCTGGTACTCAACGAATTTCTGTCCCCCAAATGCACTCTTCTAGAATTTGAGTTCAAAAATCTGACAGTGTAAGTATACAAGAAGAGTCCAGTTCATAATTTTTTGTTTCTAGTGCTGGAAGAAAAATAGCTGCAACAATACCAGAGGAAGGAGCTCCCGAAAAAGCATTCAGTGAAGTCTGGCAACAACATATTCTGGGGAAAGTTCTTACAAAGTAATCATATTTACATATGAATGAAAATTTTTAATAAATTTTAGTGAGAACGTATCTACCGTCTCAATTCCCGAGATAGAAACAACAAAAGCTGGCGATAAAACTGACGTCACGAAGACGGCGGAGACTACTAGTGCAGAGAAAAAGGACACATCTGATAAGGACGAAGAGAAAAAAGAAGTGAAAGAAGAAGTAGATGGAAAGAAAGACGGTTTGACAGATTCAGATGATAACAAAGAAGAGAAAAAAGTTAATGCAGAGGTTTTTACCAAAATATACTGTTGGTTTATATGCAAAGTGCAAACGACAATAACAACTTTTCAGTGATCTACAAGCGCATCAGATGGTTTAGTAGAAATATTGCAATTGAGAAAGTTTGTAGTTCATAGTTCGCAATAAAAAACAATTCCAATTCAGCTAAAAGTCGAAAAGGATAAAAAACAAGAAATTGCAATGGGAATCTTAGTTTTTGATCGTGCATTTTCGATCACCTGGAAAGTGGTCAACTGCCTTGTCTACATGGAAATCCTTGAAAATGTTCGAAAAGATTGGGCAGGGCCCGTAGCAACAGTGTTCGGACGAGTGCACAAAATGCTAGTTGAAGAAAATATGGGTAAAAAGTGAAAACAAAAATCGTCAAAGTCGAAAATCAATTTCAGGGATATTCACCGAAGATTCTGCAGATTTGCTGAAATGTGCTCATCTTTTCATTTTGAGATATCGCGGCGAGCTGGATGAAGATTGTGAGCAAGCTTCACAAAATATAGAAAATGTTTTGAAATCATTTTTTTCAGTGTTGTTCCGTCTCGGATTCGGCTACTTGAGTAAAAAACTGAACATTCTTAAAAGAGATGTGAGTAAAAAAAAAAAGGAAAACCTTGAAATTTCGAAAATTTACAGAACACGAACGCCATGGCTATTCTGAATGTGGCATCACATATGGCGGATCAGGAATTGAAGATAACCGAGGTTCATAAACTTTTGGAGGAGGTGTTCAATTTCGATATTTTACAACTTTGAGATTTTTTTGTATATTTTGTCCTTTTGCTTTTACGATACAATGTAGTGCTTCGCAATTGGCCATAAAGGAGATTTCGATTTTTTAAAGAGAACAATCGACAAAGGAACATCAACACCCTGCAAATCCCGATTTCGAAGAAAATTACAGGATAGGTTAGGAATGGCCTAACAATTAAAAACTTGCTCGCCAGTTTCACCCTAGTCATATCCGTTTCAGTACCAAAAACGGGTTTTCAAAGTCAGAAACATGAAACTTGTTATGTTCTGTTTAGAAGTTTAAGGAGTTTTAGATTTCAAATATTTTTTCAAAAAAGTTGTTTTCGAAGCAAATTCGAATACATCCAAAAAAATAACGGGAAAAATTTAAAAAATTTGAGAAAAAATTATGGAGCAATGTTTAGACGGGAAAAAAACCAACAATTGTGCCTCTTCGAAACTAGAAGTATGATAGACGTCAAACAGACTTTGTGAAGTAAAAGATTACATCAATTGCATGGATATTAATGACCCAACACTTTGTCATTGTGGTGTAAAATTCAATGTGTTGGCGCTCATGCAGCAGATGATCAAGAAACGTCAAAAAGTCACTTATTGTATATCGGACGGGGCTCAATGGGCAACACTGATGGCGGTGAAGGTGCCCAATCCATTAGCCAAAAGGTAATTGGATTGGTATCCTGTGCGTTGGCAAATATCTCGAGCTCAGATCTGTTGTTTTTAGATGTTTTCAGCGTGCGCGTTCTCTTTTACTTTTTTTTCGACCGCCACCGCCCACCCACGACAATGGAATCCGAAACCCATTCCCCATTCCGACTCGGAAAACCAAACCCCATTCTCGATCTTCGATCATCCGAAATGCCCCTCTCTCCTCTTTCGAAACATGTCCTCTTTGTTGAGTTATATATTGCTGGAATTGTGTGACGTACTTACCTTGTTTTTTTTTTCTGGAACCCACTCAAAATTTTTTTGCTCCTCACTTTTGAATTTCTATTTGATTAAAGAAGTGCCGACTTTTCGCTATCTCTCGCTAAGATTATCAGTTCATCCCGATTTCATCCTCTCTGGAGATATATATTTTACAATCTTGGTGTCGGATTTGAAAAATGAGACCGATTCGCATTTCAATCGGCAGGTCCGATTTTTTTCCTTCTCCCTTCATCTCTTTTTCACTGAGCCAAAGTGCAATTATTGAGGGAATTGTCTCATCAAATCATTCCAGACGCTTCGTCTCGACTCAGCTCGTCATAGTGTGTCACTTTTTTCACACTTTTCATCTTTCGTTTTTACAACCCTTGAAAAGATGCTTGTCCTACCTGTCCTTCTGGTTTTTCACGTAGTTTGAGCGTTTTTTGTTCTTATTTCTGTCTGGAGACACTTTGGAATTACCTCTCTGATATCCTAGAGGACTAAAATTTCGGATTTATTCGAAGGAAGACACTTTTGTGTGAAATATGATATAGTCTCGAGCAAAAGCAACATGATATGATATATGAATGTGGATGATTCGGTACGTGATTCTTCAGACATGTGTTACTACATCTGAATTCCACAATACTCCACTTTTCGTCTTCTTGAACCCCCTTGTTTTATAGGCCACTAGGACATTTTTTTCTTCGTTAGCTCGTCCTTCTCGTTGAAAAGATTTTTATGTTCGAAATGCGTTGGCTCGTTTTCAAATTGTATACTCTGCTCTCAGTGGAGAATATATCCGTAACACCTGGTCCAAGTTGTGTGTGTGTATATGCAAGAGTGCGATTTACTTCCTCAATATTCTGGGATGAAGATTTTTTTCTGAAAAAAAAAGGGAATTGTATATGGCTAAAATTATCAAAATTTGGTAATATTTTTAGGTTGTCCAGCTTGTCTAGTATCCGTTGAACGTTAATAAAAAATCAGCAAAATTTAATAGCTAAAATTTACCTCAGTGTGACTAATTTTCATAGTGATAACTTTAGGACAACTGTATTATCCAGTTTTTGGAAATTTTCTACTCTATTTTTAAGAACATTCGTTCTAATTTAAGGGGACCTGAACACCGTGAAAACTCAAACTTTGATAAAAATGTGAGGATGAGTTAAAAATGGCCAATGTAGGCCCTTCTGAAAACTTTAGAAGCCGCTCTCCAGTTTCAGCCAAGTTATATAAGTTTAAGTACCAAAAGTTGCGATTTTAGTGATTTTAGTGCAGAATGGATATTTTCAAAGACGATTTTCTCAACTTCTAAGACGTTCTCAAATTTTGTCTTGAATTTTGTGTTATACTCACAACTCGATGAAATTCCACATTTTCCGACTTTTTCTCCAGAATGTTTTTTTTTCTAATTTTTCCATAAATTGGATAGGAGAAGCTTAATTTTTATACTAATTCTTCCTCCATTTTTAGACGAATTTTTAACAATCATATTTCTTTGAATATTAGAAAAACATTGGTCTAAGAAGAAAATCATTCGCAACTTCCGAACATATGAAAAATCCTACCAACACAATTTTTAAAATTTTTTTATGAAACCTTAATTCAAAAACCTTTGTTTATGTCTCTTTTTCTTTTCCCCTCTCTCCCTATTTTCCACAAATAATTTTTTGTGAAACTGTGAATTGGTTTCAAGTTTCATCATCTTCTTTCTTCCCGTGACAAATAGATCTTCCTGCTTTTTTCTACCTCACCTGATAAAGACGACTTTTGTTCTCTAACACTTGAATTTTCAGATTTGATTTTGTCGAGTACTGCTGATTTTTCACACCATCCAGACTACTCAGACCTATGGCTGTGTGATGAAATTTGATGGAAATTAGCTGTTGCCTTTGTCTTGAAGGTAATGTCAACTTCAGTTGTGAGCAATTTTGATAAATATTTCAATGAAATGTTATATAAAGACTGCAATAGTAAAAAATTACGTTTTTCAGGAACTCGAATCATTATCGAAGATGAAATTGGTGGCGAGGACGAGGGAAGCTCCTACAAGTGCTGTCGAGGTGATGTTCATGTTAAGGTAAACCTGAGAAATTGAACACAAAATATTCAAAAAGAATATTTCAGCGTGCCTGTTTCTATGTGTCGATCTCAGCTCTAGTCGTTTGTCTATTCTCTACAATATGCATGTTTTTTGGCGTTTACACTGTCAACTTATGGCTAGATATTTTTCTGATTGTTGCAAATACGGTATGGGCACATATCTGGATTGATTGACATCTTGAGAATTCGTTTTTTTAGGTTGTGGCCATTCTAATGATGATTGGACTCTATTATGACTGCGCTGCCCTACTAGTTCCTTTTATAATTTCCGAAGTGAGTAGTTCAAAATCCTAATCTGACTAAAAGAACAAATTTCAGATTGCACAATGTGCATGTTTCTTCATTTTAGCCAACTACGTTTTATACTATACCTTTGCTTTTCGGAGGCAGAAATTCTATCAAAAATTTGGTGAGTTTTTTAAAAACTAAGTTTAGCTCAATTATCAATTTCAGATCAAATGCTCATGGTGATATCAATATATTTGGGAATCGTTATTTGTATAGGTGCAATATGGGCAGCTACAAAATGCTATCATTATCTCCGACAGAAAGCTGAAGGAATCTATCCGGATTCTGGGGAACGATGTATGTGGGAGTGATAATGATGATGCAAACCGATTTTATGATGATGATGATACTCGTCTATTTTTTGTGGACCAATAAAATCAATTTTTCTCTCTTAGCGTCTAGAATATGCCGCAATACAAAGACAAAGGGAACGCGTGACGTGAAGCTGACCTGACCCATAGACGTCCTTGGGACAAGCCAAAACATATCGGCATGTGTTCCGTTTGTCAAAAACATTTCATAGCTTTCAATGCAATAATATTCATTCAACTTATAGTAATATAACAAATTAGTTGCTAGTAAAAAATTTGTTCTGAACATCTGTGCAGAAACTGTTGCACATTTGGTGGCAGGCAACGTAGTTCTTCTCGACAGTAGTTCCAAGAGTCACAGTTTTGGTATTGGAGGATCCGCTGCTGACGTGGAAGACCTGAAAAATGCTTATTCTTTTTCTCATCCTCTTTTCCCGTCTTTGATGTTTAATGAAACTAAAGTGAACCATTTCATGGTGCTTCACATTCGTTTTAAAACTAAACTTACGTTAAAAGGTGCAATCTTGTCTTTGCAGCTTTTTAATTCTAAATATTTATTATTTTCGCTGATTCCATAAACGAAATTTTCTAGCATATTGACGCAAGCTCCGTCAAACTATGTAGTCTATCATCCCTAGATTCTCCAATCCCCTACAAAACCACGTTATCTTACCTCGCATGTGTATTGCCCAGCGTCTTGCTCTGGCTGATAATTTTGAATTTCGAGAATGGCACCGCCTTTGTAGAATTTATGTTTTCCGCCTGAACCATTGTCTACCTTATTATTATTAGTATATTGTTTTTCCCACCTTCCAAGACTTGTTTTCCGTGACGGGTCCAATAAGTAATAACACTGTCTTTCTTGGCGGACACTTCGCAGGAAATGTTAACTGAAGCCGTGGCAAGAACCTGTCCAAGATGGAGCTGCTTGTCACTGAATACAATGTCCTCTGCAAATTTTCTGTCTTCAATTTTTTGATGAGTAAATTTCTGGGCTCACCGAAGACAATAACATCCATTTTGTTCATGTACTTCTTGCTTCCAACTTGAGCATGACAGTAGTAAACTCCACTGTCTTCTACGCTAGAGTTTCTGATGATGAGTCCTAGGTTATTCTCATCCAACTTCTTCACCTCGACGTTTCCAGTTCTGGAATTAAAATTCCATTAGGTCTTTTGCTTTCAACAATTTACCTATCAAGTCCTCCATGCTTCTTCCAGATCATTCCTGGCTTTTCATCTCCAGCTCCCTTAACCGAGCACACCAACGAGATCTGGTGGCCGATAGGTTTTTGAACTGGGTTTGCTTTTGGGCTGATCGAAATTGTTATCTCCTCTTCTGAAAATTGTTTTTTTAACCCTCTATTCTCATACAAATGGTTCACCTGTTGCTACCGCTACAGAAAATAGGAAGAAAATAAAGGCGAAAATTTTAGCCATCCTGTCTGGTGGAACCAGGTGAGAATGATACGGAGTAGCCACTAGGAATGAAAGGAGGAGTTGTGAAGAAGTGTTTTGTCTCGTCAGGTGTTAAGACGTCCTTCTCCCAGAAATGACTCCTACAAAATACTAGAGGCTTGGGTTACCACCATCACCACTCTCCTCGCCGCGCTCGCTCTTTTTTCAGATTAAAAGAACGCCGATGCCCATTAAACAGGCGGCAGCTCGTTGAAAAACGTGATTTCGAGTGATTGAGCAGGGACCATTTAGACGAGTTAATTGGTCGAGAAGACATGAGGGGAAAACTTTTTCGTTTGCACACTTGCTAGCACTTTAAGTGAAAAAAGGTCAACAAGATTGATTCATCAAACATCTAAAATAAGTTGAAGTCAGGAAGAAAACAGTTGAATTTAGGAGAAAATGTTTCAAATGGGCCTGTTTTGGGCCTGTCGTGCACAAGAATTCGGAATGAACTGTCAAATAGACGTTATTGCTTCGAAAAATCATCTGACTTTTGCAATCTATTTTGAGAATATTCAGATTTTACAGAAAACTCTGCAAGAAAATAGAAGAAACCAGAAAATGGTACTCCCGCATACTCTTTTTTTCTGATTTGATACGTTCCAAACAATCTGATATAAGGCTCCCTATCATTAGCAATAATTTTCAAAACAACTCATCTCGATCATTGTGATGAATATCAGAAAGTGGTTTTTGATGAAATGATAAGCGTTTTGTTAGTTTTATCTAAACTCTGGTTAAGACGAATTTTTGGTTAGACCATTTTTTGAAACCTTACACATGCACCCAGAAGTATTCTAGGAATACGTCACGTTTACGGTAATCAAAATTATTACATTTTTCCAGGAATAAAAAATTGGTTTTTAGACTCTCGGACATTTTTTTAGGTTTTGAACTCATGACTCATTGGCGGACTGAATTCCTTGACTAATTATTTTTTCTCAAGCCAATCAAAGATTTTTTCGAAGATTAATATACTTCTAGACTCTCAATGAACTTTCATGAGATTTTCCCTCTATAATCTCTGTGTGATTTTTTTCATTGAACTCGCGGCGATTCAATATTTCGAATATCTTTTTGTAAAATTTGTTGTGCTTAATTTTCTTGGCTCCTATAAGATATATCTGAATATCGTTCACTAAAAATGTATAGCATAATATCACCAAGATTTTCTGACTTCACAGTTTTTTACATCTATCACAGACATCAAGAGTAACGCTTTCAAAAGGCCAAAAGTACAGAGATTGTGTTCTACTAAAGAAAATACTGTATCTGAGTTGCGCCCACAAAACCGGACAATTTTTTATAAATAACCAGATAAATATTAACTCGTTTAGAGGAAATTTTATAAAGTCCCATGACCTTGCCATCTTTTTTTAAAATGCCCAATTCTGAAAATTTTAGTCATTATGTATTATTACTGATTTTTAATTTGGTCGGTTTCCAACAAAATCATTTGAAAATATAGATTCGTAGCGCTAATCCGATTAGACAAAAAAATTATCTGAAAAACTCAGGCAGATAGATTTTCTTTCCGGTCAAGGGTTACACTGAAATTATTTTTCGAACAATTATACAGAAATTATGATCAGTTGAAATTCGAATTACTTAAAACGGCATAAATATCTTTTTTTTCGAATTTATTAGTTATTTTGAAAATACGGAAATTCCTTAGTACAGCTCTAATTCTGAATTTGAAATTCGAAATTCAACTTGAGTAATGCGAAAAAAACTCGTTAAAAATGCGATAAATTAGTTATTGAAGTTTTTATGCATTCTACGCTGTTCTAATCTACATACATTAAAGCTTCTGCGTTCGCCGCCCATATTAAAAATTTTGAAACCTCCCTTCTTTCTAAATTCATTTCTAATTAGTTTCATGTGTCCTCATCATGCTCAATTTCATATGGCAAGAACATAGGATTGCGCCTTGTCTTTGGATTTAGGTAACATGTTACGTATAAACATCTGAAGGTGTTGCGTACTGTCACGCTAACACATAGCGGGTACCTTCTTTGTCTGAATTTGCCGCCAAGGACATTGTTGTTCCCCTCGGATTTGGAATTCAGCGGTACCGTATGTTTTTGAGTTGCTTTTTTCGTAGTTCCTCCACCTCTATGCCGTAGGAGCGAAGACTAAACTGTGAAAACGAGACAGGGAACCTCTCCAATTGACGAATGGTCTTCCAAAACAATGGGAGCTCTTTTGGGTCACACTTTCCCAGATTCTCCATAAATCTTCTTTTTCATCCCACACAATTGTCAAATTCGACACCTAATTTCACACGCGCAGTTGTTGATGAATGTTCAAAGAAAGTGAGAAATGGTTTTTTTTTGCACCCATCGTCCTCCTGTTCACTCGTTGACAAGCATACAACACTTGTCGGAAGTGTTTTCCTTGGGTAACTAATCTTTAGCCAACAACGTTGCATTAGAGCTTTTCACGTAAGCAACCTCCAGTTGACTCTTATCTCTTTTAGTGAATGGTTTTTTACACACATTCATTCATCATGACAGCCAAGGGGACGGGACGACGTCCCTCCTCTCCAATCCCGAAAGAACAACTGTCGACTGTCCGCATTCATTAATGAACGTCGTGCCATCGTCCGATGTTTACTACACATACCACATCCCTAAACCTTTTTTCTGTGAGCTTCTCCTCTTGGTTGACAACACAAAAGCACTTCAAGGTGTCACTTTTGAAGATGTGCATACTTTGCCGCGCCTGATAATGTGCTTTTGTTATCTCGAAGAGGAACTCTTTTTTCTTCCTTACTTCTATTTTTTCCACTGCTCTTCCCAACTTTCAAGAATTCGTACTAGGTGCAAGTCGGTCGCTGATCAACTATTAGAAGATCATCTTCAGGTAGTTGGGGAGAGAGAAGATTGGCAAATGAGATTTCATTTCGAAAATCGCAAAAATTTCCTCCCCTCTCGGGGCTGCTCTTCACTTTTGCTCACCAATTGCTTTTCTTTACAACCAGACGACGTATCAAACAGCGTTCATTCTTTTCACACCTGCCACTAAACTTTTGTGCAGAAAAAAGAACTAAAGAATGAGACGTGACGGTTTATTGGTTTCGAGTAAGCATTTTCGATTTTTTAATGATTCCGCTTTATTCTCTCGTATCCACATGCACATGCTAAAATCAAAAAGACGTACGAAGATATGCAGATGGAACACATCTGTTCTTGAGCAGCATCATCGTTTTGTTGTTTTTTTTTTCTTCAATTTTATCTCGTTTTTGTTTCTTCTGCACTTCTGCAAATGCATCAACCAGGTGGACGAGTACATTTGGTCTATGGGCCTGGTATTAACCGGTTTCCTATAATAATAGTTTTGCGTAATCGTTCAGATGAAGTTACCACTTTCGATTATACATTTCTATTTAGGTTATTTTCAATCTCTCCCACCATTTCCAATTTTCCGAATTTCATAACCTCTCCTACTCTCATTACTTGTGAGAGAATTACCCATTTTGATCTATTTTTGTCATGTTCTCAGATAATAATCTTTGGGAAAAACGCTTTTTTATGAGAGTATTTCTTTTTTTGATGGTCACTCTCACTTTCTTCTTTGTTTTCCCTGTCTTGAACACTTTTGCAGATAATATCTATTTTCCTTCTTTTCTTATTACGGTATGAACCTGAAGCGACCCTAATTACTGCTTGATATGTTCATTGCCAATTAATGGATTTTGTGGCAGATGCAAGCTGTCCGTTGCATCGAAAACACTTTTGTCGGTAGGCGATTATTACGAGCTAACCTGTAACTAAATGGGGATTTCGCTCTCTTTCTTTATCTCGTTTCCACCTGCTTCAATGTCGCGTGGAACAAAAATACCATTTGATTGAGCTCATTAGCAAGCTTGATAGGTATTTTGTTCATCATTTGAAGATGAATTGGGACGATATTTGCTAATTGACAAGTCAAAAGGAATTTTACCATCTTTCTGCGTCTTACTATAACGGACCGTGCCGGGCTTCTTTCAATTTTTGGACGCCCGGCAGATTTATCATTCTACAAGTATGGAAAATTGTGAAAAACATACAAAAGGGGACCCTTATGTGATTTTTTAGATCATGATTTTTTCTCAATTTTTTAAAATGTTTTCCCCCTAGACAAACAAACCTAAGAAAAACGAAAAATAAATTTAAAAAATTGAATTAAGATTTCCAAATATGGTTTAAAATTCCAGGATTTTTTATACTCAGCCCGGGTCTTGGCAGGCTGGCCCAGAATTTTACATGTCTTACTGTATCTGCTCTGACAGAAGCCCATCCTATGCGTACACTTTGCGTTTAATTATCACTGTCCCTTTCAAAGATATCAAAAAAGTTTCAACAAACAAATTATTTATCATAATATCACCAATCAGTTAACAGTTGAAAGATTTTTGATATCTTATAGGAACTAAGGTTGCTGAGTTCAAATGGCATGTGAGGCTTCTTTTAGATACAGTATTAGGGTAACCAATTTCAATAATGTTTTTCGAATTTTTTTTTCAAAAAATCTATAAACTAGTGATTGAAATCAGAGTTTCCTAAGAAATCCTCAAAATTTTCTGAAAATCTGTTTTCACAAAAATCGAAAAGTAGATAAAAATTCAATTTTTTGATCTTTTAGAAAATCCATCATTCAAAAAATACTTTTCAAAAAGTGCATAATCCTATTTCAAGCCAGACAAAAATCATTTCCGAAACAAATATCAATCACAGAACTTCCGTTCCCTTTTTCTCCCGGAAATTATTTCACTTTTAATTACCGTGCACTTTTCACACACTTCGAGAATAAAATATCTTTCAAAAAATCATTTTTTCGAGAATTGGAATTGCAGACTGGTTTTCGATCATAGTTCTAAAATATTCCCTAAAGTTCTTGGTAGGACCTAATAAAACTTCTTCTCGTAAATCTTTCACCCGAGAAAGCGATCGGTTTTTTGACCTACTGATCCGTGGGCTTTATTGGTTCCGTCACCCCCACGCTCCCATTCCCGAAGACGCCCCCACTAAAACAAAATTCCAAGCTTCAGAGGGGGGCATCATGAAAACAATGAATAAGTTTAATTGAGACCACAGATGTTCTTGGCGATGTTTCTTCTTATTCTTCGTCATGCCACGCCCCGAAAGATTCTCATATATATTTTTGCTCTCTGTGTTGTGTGTTGTTGTGTGTACCATGGATAGACGCGCTGGGGACGAAGAATAGGGGGAGGCGTATAAAATTCACATTTGCTTCCCGTTTCCCAATAAATTTTTAGCGGAAGCATCTGTACTTGAGTACTACCCATCTCTCTCTATTCCAAATCTCTCTGGAAACCATGTGATTCAATTTGAAACCACGTGGCTTTTTTCTGTTACTATCGTATTCTGTTTACTTTCCCTTCTTTTCTATTTCCTATCTTTTGGTTCCATCTTTTCCGACCGACCCTTTTTCATCATACGGTTGCTCTTTTAATTTCCCTAAGAGCGAGAACCGTGGAGATAAAAAAGAGCCACTTCCTGCGGCAGCGAGGCGCAACCACGCTTTATTGCTACTAAAAGTGTGTTCTTTTGCCCTCCAGTACGCTACTAGTGTCTTCTTTTGCGTTCCAGTAAACGGCGAAACTCTCGCCGATCTCCCAGATCCGTTTTTATCTGTTCTCACGGACTCCAAACGTGTTTCCGTTGTTATTTTCGTCTCCTCCCATTTTTCTTTTTTTCATGAGTTCGATTTTTGAAACCCTAGGCGAGTCCAGACGCCACGCGTCTCAAGCACCTTTGCTATGGCAAATTCCATGGATACTTCCAGACCAGCTGGAGACTCGCCCCGCATTTCGCAGTCATATACACCTAGAGAGCTCATTGTTCACATGTAGTCTAGATTCAAATTCCATAAAATACCGTAATCTTCATAGGTGACCTAGTTTAAATAAAGTATAATACATATTCATGGGGTGGTAATGCAATTGATTAAATAGTCAACTTGGAATTTCTTATCAGTTTTTTTCTGCTGATAATGAATGCCAGGCAAACAGTATACATTAGGCAGTATTAGTATTCTTACCAGCATTTGAGTTTGAATTCAAATGTGGTTTGATTCATTTGGGAGTTCTTTTTTGAGTAGTGCTTACTGTATAAAACTTCTTTTCTCCGTTTCAAGCGTTTCGTAATAGTTGGTATGTCTTTTTTGCTAAATTCCAAAATAATCTGTTAACAAAATGGTTAAAGCTTCAAATATTTGAATGTCTTTTCAAAAGCTGTATTTCAAAAAATTTGGTCTTGTTCAATGTCTTAAAAATACAATTTTTGTTTTCTTGAGCCAAAACAGCTCACTAAAAGATACAAAAAATATATAGATGTTTTTCTAAATATTATGGATTTTTGTTTTGTAAATCCACGTAATATTTCACTTTGTATTCCCTACTAATATTCTATTTTTAGAATGATTTATAGCCAAAACTCACCTGACAAGTCCTATCACGTGGTACAGTAACCACTCTCTCCGTATTTTATTTGTTGATATTTCAAACTCTTCTCTCCCATCCAGTTTCGAAAAAGGGCTTTCTAGAAACCCTGATTCATAAATAGTGCGAAAATGAAAAAAAGATTGAAAGTCAGACGGATGCGATCCGTAATAATGGATGATGATGGACTGGTGCAGCTCTTCCCCCGACACATTCCATTTCATGAGTTATAAATTGGCACAAAAAAGTCCTAAAAGCACAAATATTTTTTTTTCGAGAATTTTTTGAATAGTTTGCAGCTGGCGCAGTTTCACAATAGGCGCAACATAAAAAACTGGTAGGATTTCCAATTGCGCTAAAAGTGCACGTCACTATCCTTACGTGTGAGTCATGAATAAGTTTATAAAGACGTTCTGTTAGATCCTCGGAATAGATTTGTTTGTTTTTTGAAGCTCCTGTTTGTTGTAGACTTTTCCTGCACTTCCTCAGGATAGAAAATCTCTGATCTCGTCTTGACATCGATACCTTTTACTATACATTCTTTTTTCTAATGTGCTCTCGTCACAACTCGAATCGCATTGTCTCCGTTATGTCTGTCGTTTGCTTCTTCTTCTTCTTTTTCTTCTCATATCTTCTCTTGTAAATTTATGAGGTACTCATCAATTGCACCTCTGACTGATGATCATCGAACTAATCATGCGAGAGATAGATTGAATATTCGTTGGCGGTCTCCCCCCTTGAGCAACCTGACAAAACAACTGTGAGGTACTACGATGAGCTCAAGCGCGGACGCAAGAAGAAGAAGAAGATCAGCGGCACGATTGCGGCATATCCCATCGCAGAAGCAGGAAGAAACGTGGATGGCAGCCGTAGCGGCTGCCGGACGACTGCTATTTCAACTGAGACGATAAAAAGTGATCGGCTGAAGCGAAACCAAGGGGGGGGGATGCAAGAAAAACGGCGGGGATGCCACTGATCAAAGATTTTTGAGCATATGCCTGTTTGCCACTATACCTATCTTCATGCGTTTTTCCACGCCACCACTATTTTTTGCCCTCAGGTTTACTGCTGTTTTTTTCTGTGACGTTCTCCAGTTGTTTTTTGTTCCCCTCTGGATTCCGATTCTTACTCTTCTTTTTTCTCATGATTCATCAACATATCCACAGCTGTACGGGTGTTTCTCCATCTGTTTACAAACGAGGAACATCACACATTTTTCTTTCTTTTTTTGCTATCTTGTTTATTGTGTACTTCTGAGAGTACTTTTATATCTTCTTGAGAACTCTTAATTTATTTTTTTCAGAAAATATGGAGATGTTAAACCAATCCATATCGGTTCCCACAAACACCAACAGCAACACAGATATGAACTCCATCGGCAGCTACATAAAAGTTAGTGGGGGAATTCCTTTTCATTTTCGTTCAACGAAAAAAACGAACGCGTCCAGATGGCCTAAAAGCCAATTGAATTGAAGCTCTTTAGTCGCACGAGAAAAAAGTGCAAGAATTATTTGTCGTTAAACTACTAAACCACCGGGAAAATAATACTAGCTGTGAACTTTTTTCTAGATTTTTTGAGGGAAAATTTCCAGAATATTACTAACAAGGGAACCCCAGCACCTGGTAGACATTAAAATTTCTGGATTGGTTCAGAAAAACCAATCTAGACATTTTTAAATTTTTCGGAAAACGCTCGAAAGGACATGATTTTTGTTTTACTATACTTAGAACAACTTCAAATTTTTTATTTCAGAAATTACTCATCATGAAAAAAATTTTCTAGAGATAGATTATTATCAACCTATCTTGAATTTTGATCAAAATCCTAAATAGCTATTCTTCAAGAATTACGGTAGTAAACCAGTTGCTTATCTTGAAGAAACATCAGTTAGATTTTAAAGAAAATGACCGGAATTTTCTTAATTTTTTTAGGTTTTTTGTGACCTTGTCAGGTCAGGCGCACTCTGAAAAAAAAGACCCCGCCCACTTCCGAATTTGTGAAAGGTCGGGAATTCAGATTCGAACTTTTGAACAGTTTGTCGACTTCGTCGCAGTGAACTTGTGAGATCTTTTGGCAAGTCTTCTTTTGTAGTCAGAAATTGAAGAACAAATTTCAAGATGTTTTGAATGACTCTGAGAAGTGCAAATTGATTTTCTTGTGATTTGAAATGGTGTTTTGGTCGTTTCTAGAAATCGGGTTATTTTTAAGTCCTTTCTTTTTTCCCCTGTCTCTAGACTCATTGAATCTATTAACACCCAACCCATAACAACAAATTGATACTTGGTCTTAGTGTGATGGATATTTCTTGGCCACTCGCCACTCACGACTACTATTAATACACACACTCGAATTTCTCTTCCATGCTAACTTTTTATCAGTTGTTGTTTGTTTCAGCAGCAACAGCAACAGCATCATCATCAGCAACAGCCGTCTCAAATGAGTGGTCCCCATCAGCGGCTATCAAATGGAAGCAACAACTTTGAGCAACATGCCATGATTCCGGCAACAACAGGAGGCGACCCGGCGAATCGTGTTTTCAACGATCAGGTAACCCGATAGAATGAGAAAGATTGAGAGAGAGGAGCAGAGGAAATGAGTTAGAAGAGATATAGTGAGCTGGAAAGTTTTGAACTATTGTCTTTCTTTTCTGCGTCGCCTTCCTTCACCAACCCACTCAGTTCTCACTATTTTCTTACTTTACTTTACTTGATAAACAGCGTTCTTTTCATCTAACTAAACTCCCATGTTTCTTGTTCCAGAAACCGGCGATTAATGGCCACTTGCTGCAGACCAATAGTCTCCAGATGCCACATCAGAATATGATGGACACGCAACAGCCAAATCAAATGGTTTCGTACAACTTGGACTCTCGAAACACTTCGGGAGGACGTCTCCCGTCGCTCACATTGAACAATAGTGGATTCACAAACAATGTTCAAATGGGTAATGGAAATGATTGCCAAATGCAGTCACAGCAGCAAATGCATCAGTATGATCATCAGAATCCAATGAATCATAATGAAGCATCAATGAATTTTGTTCACCGACCTATGGATGTTCAAATGAACTCCAACTATGGGCAGGGTGGTCAGTGCCATTACAGCATGCAGCAGTCTGGAATGATGAGTGACTCACAATCGTCAACCAATCAGGTCAACCAATCAAAATTCCAACCCGGACTTCCAACAGGGAGCCAAATGATCTCATCTTTCCAAGTCAATCAAACTCAAGAGCAAGTATCTCATCTGAGCCATATGGACCAGGCGCAGCCGCCGCCACCCACTCAGCATTCCATGAACTCGGTAGGCGTTTTGTTGTTTTTTACTCTTTTTTTCTGTCTGTTGAGGTCATCATTTCACAACTTATTTTCGGGAATTGCAGATTTCTCAATCTCAACAACACCCGCTCGGTCAAATGAGCTGCAATTCTAGCCAGATGGGTGTAACAGGCCAATCTCCGACCGTTAGCTCAAATTCCATGACATCCACCCCCAACTCTTCAAATCATAACAGTTCCCAATCAATGCTGAATGCGCCCCATGCCTCCATATATTTGAATAACTCCCAGCCTAACAGTAACCCTTCTGATAACATGCAGGAGGTTAGTGTCACTACAGTAACTCCTCCTAAGGCCAACGAGGTAAGGATACCAAATATCCCGTCCGCACGCCGCACATTTCCTATTCACCAGATTTTAATTATGCAAGAGCCTCGACTAAAGCAATACGGATCTCTGAATGATTTGTCGACCAACGAGCTCAGAGCTGAAAGCAAAATGCGTGCAATATCCTCTACAGGTATTTTGTCTGCATTTTTGATTTTACTAACTTCAAGTTCTAGGAAACAAATCCAAATTGTGCGGTCGTTTGGAACCATTCGAGGCCGACATTCTTGCCGCAAAAAATGCATTCATGTTGGAGGATTACAATACCAAACGTCGATTGTATGAAACTCAGTCGGCCACCCTGAAAGACTTCCAAGACAAGAAAGCTCTAACTCAAGCTCAAAAGTAGGTCACACACACTTTTTCATTTCTCTCACTTAACAACAACTGTCGTATTGTTTCTGATCAGCTGCGAAGTGATCAGTTTGACGTCACAGGGGGGTCCCCTCCACCCTCGCAAATAAGCATGAGAACAGAAAGGTCTAAAATCAGAAATGTTTCAGCAGAAGCGCGGCGGCTCGGGCTAAACTCATTCGCGCATCCGTAGATGGACAGCCTCCAGAGAAGAAGAAGAGACCTTCGAGACCACGCAAACCTGCTCAGCCACGTGGCCAAAAGGTTAGTTGATTTTTTCATAATTTGCTCTCGGGCTATTTTTAATGCTTCCAAAACACTTTGGATTCTATTTGAGTGTAGTGTGATATTTTGTGTTATCACCCCATCATCTTCTTATCACCAGAAGCAAATCTTTGGCTTCTGTGTATTCGAGTTGTCAACACTTCCGCCAAGTATCCTGAACCTATAAATCACCGGTGGCCTCTGGCCATTGCCGTCGCAAGAGCTTTTTGATCCATATATCCGTTTTTCTTGAAACTACTTATTTTTCATCGCTCTATCTTCTTTTTTCCATTCACTTCTATCTCTAGTTGTGATTTGCTTCCTCCTTGAAAGCAGATCGGCATGTCACCGAGTTGACTTGTCATTTATCAATCAACATTGTGTTCTGAAACTTATGTTCTTGGAAAAAAGATACGAAAGGGAAAGGGAGAGGGAACACTTAGTTATCAAGGCTTCAGAAAACAACAAGAATTCTGTCTTGCAAAACGAAGACGCATTGTTGAAAGCGTGTTGTACGGAATTCCGACAACAGTTGTTACTTTTGAAAAAATTCTTGCGTTGAACGTACACCGATTATTACTTCAACTCAAAAACGAGGTGCCGTAGAAAAAATATCTGTCAGTTGGAAAGAAAACTGAGAAGGAATGAGAAAATGAAGATGGGAAAATGATCAAAATTATATTTAAAAACTCTGTGTTATTTTCAGACTGCTGAAGCTGCGCAGGAGGTTCCAGAAAGCGTTACCGAGGTTATCAATTCTTTGCCAGTAGAGTGCTCAAGCGTTCCAACTAACGCTGATGCTCTCCTTGGACGCAATAATGAGTAAGAATTAAAGCAGAAAAGCTGAAAACCTGGTAACTGTTGATTTTAGGCAATCTGCTACTGTCACCTACACGGTCACACAGGAAGTTCAGCAGAACCAACCGGTTCCGAACTCGATGCATGTCTTCGGAAATGTCTCTCAAAACAATGGCTCCGGATTCTTTATTAAGGATGATAGCTGCTTCTCACATTTGGGATCTGGGTGCAGGGTAAGAGAAAAAATTCAAAGCTACCATGAAACGCGAATTGTTGGTTTACAGGTTATTTCCCAATCTCCACCTGAGGACCCACAGATGTCGTCCGGAGCAGGGAGCAGTATCTCGAGAACATTCCAGGCTGCTGTTCCACCACCACCACAACAACTTCCAGTGTCACAGTCACCACCACAACCACAGCAACAGTCTCATCAATCAGGAAATCAACATGTTCAACAGTTCCAGCAACTAGACCATCAACAACAAATGTATGGAATGGCCGAGCAACAGCAGATCTCGCATGACCAAATTCAAATTCAAAATCACAATTCAACCCACAGCCATGATTCTCTCAACCAAGCACAATCTCAACCACAGTCTCAGCACAGCTCTCAACCACAATCGATTCAATCTCAATCCCGTCCAATGAGTCTAAATAACCGTAAGTACCTTAAAAGAGAATTATCAATTTATAGAAGAGCATTTTGCAGAGCAACTCCTTGGCAATCAAAACAACATGAACCAACCGATGCCAAACATGTTCAACAACATTCCAACTCCGGTTTCCATGCAACAACAAATGCAGCAACCGATGCAACAGCAAATTTTCACTCCAAATCATCAACCTGTCCTCATTGCATCCGCAGAAACTGGGTGGGTCGGAATGTACCCGTCACCAGGGCCACCGGAAGACTTTTTCATTTACGATAAATATAATCAGTTTTATCCTAACCCCAAGTACACTAACCAATACACTTACTAAAATAGTGATTTTGTGTGTATTTTTCAAAAGATAACGCTATGTGTGGATTCCCATTTCTCTAATTTGTCTCGAATCTCATTGTTCTTACTAACGGTCTATGTTGTTTGCTTCACCCCAGTAACTTTTTTTCGATAATAATTTTCCTCCCACGATATTTTTCTCTTGGTGTGAACTATAAACCTTTTATTTGGAATTATTGTTTGAGTGTGCGGTGTTGGGTTCAATGATGGGATAAATTTTTATGGAGACGCATTTACAGATTACAAGCGAGTCCTTGTGTTGCTGACCAGGCGGGTCCTTCGCCGAACATGCCAGTCAGCGACCCAACTGCTACCACTTCCGGTAGTCCGGTTGTAATGGGTACGCTCGTCGAAAACATGGACGCTGCTGCAGAGGCGATGGATCAAGAAACCATGCAAAAATTGTGAGTTCTGACCCAAACAGCTGCGGTCGCGTTGTTTTCTATTTTCGAATGCCAGACACATTCCACACGTCTCCCTTTGTTTATCACTAGGGCTGGAATTTCAGACTATCACCGGCGACGCTACGTGCGAGAGAGGATCTTCTCACTCAACAACAAGCCAAGATTAATGAGCTGGTCACTTTGATTCAAAAGCATCATGACACACTTCGGGAGCAACAGCATCAGATCAACTTTGCTAAAAAGCAACAAAAAGAAAGACAAAGGCAAAATCCCACTCAGCCAATTGCTCATGTTTTGGATCAACACGTCAGCAGTAGATGTCTTCAACACGCAATTAAAAGTCGTCAAAACATCCAGACACTAAGTGTACGTTCCCATGGTTACTGTACTGTTTCTATTGATTCTGTTTACAGGACTTAACAGCCCAACAAGATAGCATTCGCACTGCTGAAACCCGACTCATTGAACAATTGCATATCAACACTGCAACCGATGATATTGCCCGGTTGATCAAACAAGTAGGAAACGTGACATTCCTGAAAGAAGTTATCAAAACTCTGATATTTTGCAGGATGGTCGTACGGCACTTGTTATCGTTTCTCTCCTACATGACTATCGAACAACTCGCGAGCAGCAAACCCATCGAACTAGATCGGCATCAGTTGTTGGAGAATCTGATGATAAGAGTTCCATACTTGGAGTGACTCCTTCTGCATCTTCCTCTTCAATTTCTTCCGCCACGCCTACTGAGGATGCACCTAAAAAGGTATAATAGAGGAATGGTTTTTTGATCTTGTGCTTATTTGAATTTTGCAGAAAGCACCGGCTAGAAAACGTAACCCTGCTGGATCAGGAAAACCAAACTCAAGCCGAAAACCAGCACAAAGAAAGCGGAAGTTAGAAGTAGAAGAAATCGTGCAAGTAGCTCAGGAAGAAATTGTTTATGAAGATGAGGATGAAGAAGAAGTTGATCAATTTTTGGAATTCGTTCAACCAGACTCAGTCTACAAATCTGACGAGCAGTCTAATGTGGATATGGAAGAGATTTTCAAAACTGTAATTGACGCTTCTCGGGGTCCAATGGATGCAAAAACTGTTGAAATGCTGCTTCAAGGACCACCACAAACACCGTATGATACCGAAATAATGTCTCTTCCTTCCGATGGCTCATCACCAATTAGAACTCAAAGTCAGGATAGTGCGCAATCGGTTTTCTCAGAAATCTCGTACTCCAAAACGATGATGTATCAACAGGACAACTCTCCTCAACAATACAACATTGGAACAGAAACTGAGTCTAGCTGCTCACCAGTGGAAGTGTTTGTGTCACCAAATGAAATCCTGCAACAAAAAGCGGAAGAAATGAAATCCGCGAAACTTGAAAGTGCCGAAGTCCTTCCACAATTCGAGCAGGTCGTGCCAGATCAAGACCTTGGAAGCCAACAGTACCAAGAGACAATGATCTATGACAAGTGTGAAAATCAAGGCTACTTGAACAACGATCTAGACTTTGACTTCCCAGACATTGACCAGATGGTTGCCAGTTTCAAAGATTGTAAGAACAATATTCAGATTTAATGAATAATTTAATTTTTTCCAGCGGAACCATTGAATGCTTCTCTGGATGACGTTGACTTGACTGCTCTTCTGAATGGATGGAATGATGTTCCAGAAAATCAGAATTGTGGAAGCCAGGCACAAAATGTATAGTCACTGTTTGCAATTTCAAGTTATAATTAATTTGTTTTCAGATGAATAGTATCCACGATAACATGATGTACAGCTCTAATCAAATGGTACACCATCAAGATATGAATTGGTCCAACTACTCCAATCAAACCAACATTATCAACCAAGCTTTCGAGCAATCGGAAATCTAATTATTATGTGTGTGTGTGCTTTAATTTTATTATTCTCCCTTGTATTTAGTATAAATCTAGCTGTCTAAAACTTTGCAACCTGATAGATTCAGAATTAGATTATCATTATTAATTATTACTTATTATTGTTATTATTATTCAAATCCTTCCCTGTCCAATGTTCCAATTGTAAAAAACTTTCCAGAAACAAAAAAAAACATTCAAAACCTCTCCACCAACCCAAAAATATTTGATTCCTTCGTCCACAATTCCCAACTTATTCCGGTTATTTTATTGTATTCCATAGCTTATTTAGTTCCCATTTTTGTCACTCACAGCTAGAAAAAAGTCCTCCCTCTATCTAGTTTTCCATAATACTCCACATTCCCTATCCAACACAACATTCATTGTATCCCTCTTCCATTCTGTATTCAATGCTCTGGTCCCCAGTTGTCGGGCAGATCGGAACACACCATCAATCCGAAATAAAACACCTGTCATTTGCATATGAAGTTTTGTGAAGCGGAAATCCATCAAATGTCAACGACTACAACTACAAAACGTCGAGATAATTGAGAGTGAACAAAGTGGGGATGTGAGAGCCGAAGACGATTAGGAGGAGAAAAACATGTTTCTGCCTTTCCGCACTCACTCGAAGAACTCCAATTTCTGGCAAGAGGTGTAAACGTACTAGTCAAAGAAGAGCAGTCACACAGACACACACTGACGTCTCTTCAGATGGAGTGTAAATTGATGTAAATTGAGGGTTGTGTTGGTTCAGTCCCCGTTGGTGGTAAGAGCATGGGAAAAAAGACCTGACGATGGATCTTAAGGAGAGATTAGATAGGATCGTAAAAGATTACTGTATCTAGATTTTCCACAAGAAAGGACAATGGAGAATAAGTCCAAAGGAATATGAATTAGTTAAATACTTGTCAGGTGACGTTCCTAATCCATCGGAAATCCCTGAAGACTGTAGAAAAAGATCCCGCTGGCTGTTCAGGTTATATGAGTATGCGCACCAGCTGCAAGGGTCGTATTCTTGCATTCTCAATTGCCACTCACAGTCGGAATTTTATGACTCAAAGAAAAAGATATTTGAGACTGTAAAGAGAAAAAAGTTCAAATTATTATAAAAGATGGAGAAGTATTTTTTTTTCGAAAATTGCAGAAAGAAGAAACTGTGGACCTAAGAGCGCAACGTCGTAGTAATGCAAACAGTAAAGAGTCACGTAACAGGTCAATATTAAAACTGGGTCATGAGAAAGATGGGAGACTAGTTGTTTTTGTGAGAATTTGCACCAATAAATCAGTTTGTTACACCAAAAATCCGGAAAAAAACGTGACGAAACAAAACTTCAACCTTTGAAAATGTTATGCACATCACATCAAATTTAATTTTATTAGATTCAACCGTGCAAACAAATCGATTTTCACCGTTCCAGAATTCTAACTATTGAACCTGAACAGTTTTTTGTTGAATTTTCAAGAAAAATCAACGGCAAACGAAGAAAAATGATCGAGGATGCGACCATATGCCTAATGAGTTGTCTATCGTCACCCATAATCTATCTTTTCCTTGCGACCTTCATCGCATACACTGCGACCAACAAAGAAACGCAGTGCGAAGAGCGAAGAAACGATAGTAAACGCAGACACACCCACAAACCCTCTTCAACTGCAGCAGACTCTCCCCGTCCTCTTTTTGCTGGCTTACCAAACAATTCAGTATTCCCAACGGTCCGAGTCTAGTACAGTTCGATAAAGATGGAACGAACACTCAGCCAAGATTCTACACCTTCTGAAGGACTTGCAACTCCAAATCCCGAAAAGACTGCCGCTGAAAACAGAGCCATCGCTGAATATGAGACAATGATTGCCGCAAGAAACGTGGAAGCTGCAGCTCACAGAATAATGAACCCAATTGTCGATGATGGTCTTAATCAGTATGGGCTTCCAAGAAAAGGACCGAAGACACCAGAAGGAACGCCACCTGAAACTCCTCCTTTGAAAACACTGGCAAAAGCTCCTGTATTCGATGATGTTTCAGATGATAGCACAGAAGCTCCACCAATTGTACCACCACCGCCAATTAATAGGAAAAGAGTAAGTATTTCGATTTCTTAATATAATAAAAGGAAGTTAATTCAAAACATAGATGTTTTTTTTTTTTTCAAATAAAAACATATTCAGAAAACGTTTCGCAACAAGAAAACTTGATTGAAAAAAACCACTCAGTTTTTGTTCTAAAAAACTGTAATTTTCAAAAATTTTCAAAGAAAGTAATTGGAATCTTTTTATAATATGTAAGCAACAGTTTGCTGCTCTTTCGGCGCATCAAACGTGTGGCTGGTGTGCCTACGGCGCGATTTCGTTGCTCCGCTCATCACTTTTTGGAACAATCATGAAAATTGATCATGATCGCTAAAAATGGGATAAAAATTTTTCAAAATTGTAATTAAGACCTGCTAAAATTTGGTGTGGAAGACTTTTTTCTCTGGGAACAAAGATTGACATACAAAAAAGAAAATAGATACAATTCCACATTGTAAATAAAAAAATGGTGATAATTGGTTTGTCCCCTGGGAAACTGTATTATTACACATAATCCCGGGTCATAAAAAACGCTCCTTCACCTTTGATTGACATAAAATCAATAACGGGACCTTATTGCCTATTCAGTCATCAAAAACACCATTCATTATTCCTAGAATTCATTGCTAAATACACTCTGTAACACTTAAAATGTGCGTTGTTCAAACTGATTTTCATCAAGAAAACTCTGAAAATCAAATCTCTCAAGAAAACAGCAATAATGTAAATTACTCGGTAAGTGGAATTTTTTTTTGAAAACATTTCTACACAAAAATTGAGTATTCATAAAATAATCAAGCTAATTATTTACAGCAAGGCCCCGGAACTCCTCTAGAACCACATCCAGATGATATTGCAGCGATGGCAGCCGAAGAGGCTCAGAGAAACGCCGCGCTTCGGATACCAATAAGTGAGGGAGAGCTCAGTGGAGATGATTCGGTAAGAAAAAGTTATTATTTTCGAGATATGAATAAGCTCACTTTCAGGATTCAACAGTACCACCAACGACAACAACGTCTGGGAAACCGATTCACAAGAAGCGAAAGTGAGTGAAATTCTGAGACTTTTGTAATAAGGAAAAAAGCAAGAAATTTTTGTAAAAAACTCGACGAGTCTAACAAAATACTGATTTGTTTTTCAAATTCTCGTGTTTTGCCGTAAAAAAGCAAAACTAAAAACGTTTGGATTTTTTCTAGAATTAAACTTCCAAGAATAGTTTGATTATTTTTCAGTTGCCGTTACTAAAATGTAGAGAAAGAATATGAAAAGTAATTTCATGAAAACATCAAGTCTCTAGCTGATTTAGATGACTCAGCAGAAAAAAAAATATCCTTTTTGTTATGAATCATGTTATGAATAGGTCAACATTTGCATCATATTTCCCTCATTTTTGAATTCATTTCGAAAAATTCTCTATAATCCCCACATTCGAGTGTCTAAAATGCTCCCAAATAAGGTCGAGATTGAACGGTAAGAAACATTTTTTAGAAAACTCATGACGTACTCCCGAAAAATCAATCTAAACGAGCCACCACTTCTGACTCTCCGTGACTACAAATTGACTCGTGATAGTCTGAGCGCGAAAGTTGATATTTTGAATATCTAACTTTTCTTAGTATTATTCCAAAAAAGGTCCAAGTCCCTCACAAAGATTTTGAAGTGTCATTTTTCTTTGTTGTTGCGGTTCTGACCAATGATCTGATTTCCAAAATGTGTTTTTTATCCAAAAAAAAATAGAAAAAAAAAACACATCATGACTGATTAGCTATTCTTGTTCGTCCATGGAAAAAATTTCCATTCCGGCCCTCAAACCGCACATCCGTTCCTTTAGGCATTCGAACGACAAAGAAGTGTTCTTCTATTTCTAGAGTCTCCAAAACGTCTGAACCTATTAGCATCACTGAAAGTTTTTCTAAACTGACAAGATAAGTGACACTTTCAACTTTTAACATTTTCCCTTTCACTTATCACCGATTAAACTTTTGTTGACAGTGGTTGCAACAACTTTGACCCGTCGCGCAAAATAGGCGTGAAGAACAAACCCCGAGTTTCACAGTTAATTGTGTAACAGGTTCCATTGTTCTTTTAGTAATCATTGAGATCAATTCACAATGTTTTTCCTTTGGTTGAGAACATTGAAATCCAGCCCGACTTGCATTTTTCGTTACTAGTCGTCAACGGCATTCAATGGTTCAGTCGTTAACTATTCAACGTTTTTTTTTGGAATGTGAATGTCAGGTGACGCCATATTTTTATTTGTTCCTAGAATTCAATGATGGTGTTGTGACCTTTCATGTCTAATCTGTATTTTCGTTTCGGTGTGTTTCATCTTTGTGTTTCCGCCTCCGAATCTTATATTTCTTCTCAGCTTTGATCTAATTGATTTCAAGCCTATTTAACTCGATTGTGGCCAATTTAAAATTCATTCCTCTAATTTCCCTAGCTCTCCACAAGCGGTAATTGGTCCTTTTGCCACATTTTGTAGGTCCATCTCACTTTGATACATAAATTACCAAAGGAAGGGTGTAGAAAAAGAAGACGGGTCCCGATTATTGTCTAACAACAAACTGGGAAGAGGTCCCCCTGTCCAACACACCCCTCCTTTTCCGCTCTTCTCAATTTTTCGGGGCGACAATTTTCGGAGCAACGTTACTTTGCATACTCCTGAATATATTAGTCGTTGTTGCTTTTGTGGCGGGGTCCCGGAGCCGCCACCACCGCCGAAAGGGACTATTTCTCGGGAGCAAAAGTTTTGGAAGGCAGGTGCGGTTGCTGCGGTAGATCAAGTTTCAAGGAAAGAGATAGAATGTGGGGTCCTCCACGAGTTCATCCCGGAAAGCCTTCCATCATCTTTCGAGTATTCAGTTGCCGAAAGGACCTGCTTCTTGCCCTTTGAATATGTCGCTGGGATGTGGACTCTTGTCACTTGATATTTTGTTATTTAGGATGCTTCTCTCGGAAGTACACTTCTCGATTCCACTACACAGGAGAGTGTTGTATTTTTTCCTTCATCTTCCCCTTCCAAAAAATTTCCCAGCTTCTTATCGCTCGTTTTCTGTGCTCTTGCACAATGCGCTCATGACGTAAAACCAAAAGTTCAGCGGACTGACCCCCGCACAGTTTTTTCTCCTTTCGTTTTCAATTTTCTACTCTCTTTTTTTCTTTTTATCTATATTTCACTCAGAGAGATTATTACCCGATTTCACTGTTCGATGATAAACAACAGAGGTATGAAATTCCAAAATCATTCGAATCATACTACAAATTTAGCTGTATCGTTTTTTCCGATTTTTTCACAGAATTGATGGTCGAATCAATCATATCTCCTGTTATCTCAAGGGGAAAATAAGTACAGCGTGTAGAAAAGATGGATATGTGGCCTTCAAAACTATCTGTTTTTTCTCGGCTTCCATCCTAAAATTGTATTTGCAGTCTTATCTAAAATGTTCAATTTCAGTTTTTGATTCTTTCGAGCCCTCTGTCTGAAAAATGCTCCAAAAAAAAAAAGAAAAAATAGAGAAACCGACATAACAAAAACTTTGTTTGTTACCAGTCGTCCCATCTGAGCCGGATCCGTTTTTGGAAAAAAGATGTTCCAGATGCCTTAAAAAGGGTTGTTTGTAAATATAATATTTTTCGGAAGAGACACAACGGGGAGGATACATCTCGATCAACCTACGAATTCAAAGTAGCTTGCTCATCCCGTCCCTCTGACAAAAACAAGTGTCATGTTCGAGACGCAAGAGAGTTTACTGCGACAAGAAATGAATTATTGCCTGAAACTTTATCGTCATCATCTTCAACTCTCGATTCAATCGTTTTTTGTTCTTCTTCTCTTCGGTAGCGCCTCCGATCACTTCCCCGTTATTTTTTTGCCTCATGGAAAAACCTTCGAATCTGCACGTCAGCACAGCAGCAGCTCCTCACAGCTCTTTTCTTCCAATAGTTTGATGAGTGCGATGCCCCCGGTAGGTAGAAAGGGAAGAGAGAGTAAAAGATAAAGAGCAATTTTTGTGGCGATGGTGGCTTCTCATCATTTTTCGCTTCTTTTCTCTCTCGTTTTCCTTCGCCTTTCCACCTGTGGCACAGCTATCTTTAACAGCACATAAAGCACACAGCACATTGTACTCCGGAGGTCTCAGAACCTCAGAGTGAAGATCTCTCTTTTTGCGTCTACTCGTTATGATCTTAGTGTAAACCTTTAATTAGTTCTTTTTGATTGATTTGTGTAGGTCCATAAAGTGAGCTTCCCTACTTTCAAAAAGATCTTTTCGTTTTATTCTGTATTTTAGGCTCACATCACACTTATAAATGTTTCATGGACCACCCAGTAAGCCTTTCTATGCACATGTGGGGATTAGTTTTTGGCTCATGAATATTTTACAAGCGCTTTTGATGAATAGGACCATTTTGAATTCGATACTTTCCATTGGCATGAACTTTTGAGAATTCGTGAGTCTAAATTTTAGACTCTGACGTTTCAAAGAAAATAACGGGGCATTCAATTTTTCATCTAGATCTTGTGTATAGAACATATACACCGGAACTTCTTGTCAATGTTCTGTTGAGACGGAAATATATATATCCAGCTTCGTCCCCAGAACACATAGAATTAGCTCCAAAAACTTGTCAGCCTTTTTTTTCGGCTTTCCGGCAGCCAAAGCAATGTTTGAAGGTCAAATCTGCTTGCCGATTACGGTAACTATGTGTGTTCCAAATATGTACACAACCAGTTTATCATTCTCTTCTTCTTCTCTTTCTCCTTTTTATTCTTCTTCAACCCACAAACCCAAACTCCTCCTATACTCCAAATCCCCGGTGCTCCTTTTACTTATTCTTTTTCTTCTTCTTCTTTTTTCTTATTCTTCTCGTTCTTCACCCCCGAAGAAGCTCCCGCCCCATTTCCTCCACTCGAAGGAAGATGTTTTCCTTTGCGCACAGAACTCCTCGTACTCTGACCTCTCCTTCCTGTGTGCATAGGAGTCTTCGGAGAAAGGATTTCTGGGGTGAAAAAAATTTGAAGGTCCTCTTTTTATTAGATTAGAGTGTAAGGCTTTACTTTTTCACACTATAAAATATCAGTACAATTTTCAATTGGGTAATGGCAGTGGAATTACTTCTATCCTTCATTCTTCTCTTCTCATTTCCACCTTTCTCCTGTCATGCCTGTTGACATAAGGTGATTAATGAGATGAACGAACTGTGTCTATATCACGTCTAGATTTCCAATTTCCATCTTTTTCCAAAAGGGCTATTTCAGTTTCGATGACACTTCATCGTTTCATCTTTTTCCCGCCGTATGTCGTTTCACGGCTACTGTCCACTCGCGCTATCATCAATTTTTCCCCAAAAATTTTCCCCTCTCGCGTATGTTTTACACAATCCTCTTTGTTTCAGGCATCGTACATCGCCTGGAAAAACGACCCATATTTCGCCAACCAAACTTCGGAACACTTTATACTCGCCGCTTCGTGCCCTTCACAGGTTTGTTTAATTATTACGGTAGCTATCTTTCTGCCGACAAAGGTTCTTGCAAACGATTTTTTTGGTTAGGGTTGATCGTTTGATTAATTGGTCTGATGTCACCAGAGAGTAGCATTTTACAGTGTCACATGCGTTTTAACACATACACATTCACTTCACACAAAAATTTCGCGCCTATAATCTCATTTGCAGACAACATGTTCATGTTCAACCTCGTAAGCGTCGCAATTCCGAAGAAAGGAAGCCAGTGCCAAAGGTTGACAATTCAAAGGAGCTGACGTTCCCAGCACTTGCTAAGCAGAAATGTCTTCAACTTCTGGAGTTCACTGAGAAAAAGGTTAGTGTTGTTGTTTGTTGTGCATGCAAGTTGGTGGTGATAGATCGTGGGGGAGGGTGGGAGTGCTACTCGGTGCCTGTTCCGGAAATGCCAAAGCCATGAGGGTTCCATCGAGTTGTTCGGGAAGCTTATCAATCACAGACTGCTCTTGCTTGACTTTTTTCTCTATTTTCGTTTGCATCCACATCTCGTGGGATAAACGATTCATTTCTCAATGTCAGTATTATTCGTGAGCTAGGCGGTAAACTAGGAGACCAAGGTGGTAAACTAGGAGGATCTCTTCAAGACTTCCAGTTTCATCCAATTCAATTCAGACTCCTATTCTCTTGTAGCCTGATAGAAATTATTTTAAAAAAACGCACTTTTCTCTCGAATATCATTTTTCTTCGAAACTTTTTCTTTTCTCCATCCCTCATGTTGCCTCAACCCTTCAACTCACACGTCAGTGGCGGCCAAAAAGAAAAAAAAACGACGATGCATTCTTTCAAGCTTTTTATTGGATTTTTCAAGTTCACTTTACGTTTACTAGTAAATCATAAGAAAATTGCGTGTGGTTTGATGGTGTTGGAGGCGCCCTTCAATTTAGTTCGGTTTTCAAACTGAAGCTCTGAATACTGCTATTTTCGTTAAAAGGTTTTGAAAACTTTGAAAACTAAACCTGGCCTGTCACATCAGGAAACCCAGAATTTTGATCCTTTAGAAAAAAAAACGTCCCCAGACAAAAACAAAGTCAGATGTTCCGGCCAGTAGAAGAAACCTAAGAGCCCCCAAAAACACATACACAAACATTCGAAGACCCTAGAAAATCGGTAGATCGTCTCTCTGGTTATGGTATTAGTGACAAGAAGTAGAAGGAGCGTCTTGGAGAGTCCCGCGATCCTCGTTTGCTTGTTCGCTCATCACTTTTGCGAAAAGTCAAGAGCTATTGCAAACATACAGAAGCGGCTCAATTGTGAGAGTTGCGAGAACAAATTGTACTCTCCTAATTGTTCTAGAGCAAAAGGGTACGTTCACTGTTGATCGTAAAAGAGAGAAATCTGGGAAACGGGAGTGTAGGGAATGCAAACAATCTATGTTTTTTTGTTTTTGTAAAAATGACTCAAATGTCAGCGATCCATGTTTTTTGCAATCATTTTTTTTGCATCATCGGTGGTTCCGAAAATGAACTTTCGGCGGAAACTCATACTTTTCTTCTCGCGCTGACGTTATCTCCGATCTTCTAATTTTTTTGAAATTGCATCATTCCGTTTCTGCGCGAAACATTTTTTTCTTCTTTCACCGCTAACGTCATGTCACACAAATCAGCGGAACGACTACAGATAGAAACACAAAATACATATAACCTCTTGGTTGAAGCCTACTACGGTATGCAACTCTCTTGTTTGGGCGAACTCTTGAGATAACGAGTGATCATTTACACAAGGAGTGGTAGAAATAATTGGCAACAGCTCATCCAAACCGAAGTGTGCTCATTTTCTGAGTGGTCATACTCTCCTTCTACCTCGCGCGAATCGACTCGGTTTTGTTATCAGAAACTTTTCGGGATGCCTGGCGATTGATATGGTGGTTCGAGAACGACGGCAAATAACTTTTTGTCTCGCTCCAATCCACCCACCTCTTCTCCCAGTGTTGCCAGAATGATGCAAAAATGAATTTGTAACATTTGAGCTCTGTTATCAGTTTTTTCTCTCGTAAACCGACTCGAAAATTGATTAGACACACACAGATGGTCATAATCGGGCGACTGGCGCACATTTGCGTCCCGTTTTTCATATTCTTCACAGGGTTTCGAGATGGGTGATGTGTGTTCTTAGATCTTTTTCTTCTTCTACACTCGTGGGTATCAGGTATCCAGAGTGATATCACCTTGTGATGCAATTTATCATCTTTCGAAAATAAAACATGACCGATTGCTCTCCTTTCGACTGTCTTTTGAAAAATATTATCTCTTAACAAGTTACGGTAACTGGTTGCCCGTCGATTTCGAAGAACAAAATAGTTTTGAGTTTCTTTCCTCGAGCTCTGCACCTGGTGTCTTGGACAAATAGTGAAAAAAGTTTTTGAAAACCAACTATAATACGGCAACGCATTTGCCAACAATACTGTGCGCTTGTTGACGCTCTTTGACTTCTCCTTTGAAACGCATTCAACAATAGTCAGTTTTTGCTGCATCCCTCTCTCTATTGTAGACTCGACTGTATCTCTATTTTGTTAACATTGATATGATAATCAGCTTCTTTGCATATGGTCTATGATCAACACCCAAATCACTCTTCGATCTTCATTTGTTCATTTTTCAGGGTCTGACTATCACCGATGAGGAGCTCTACGAGGTCGTTCGCGAAGGAATCGCACTCGATCAAGCCTTGGAGAAAATATGTGATAAGAAGCAATTCATGAAGGAACATATGGAGGAGATGCATGAGCTGGAGTATGAGAGAATAAAGAAAATCCACGGCAACTTGCCTCGTCATATGCAGGATGTGCTCATTTTTGAGAACGGCACAGTGCGAATCGCAGAAGACAGTGAGTTTGAAATTTTTATTGGAAGAGTTGAAGAAGAAAGCCAGAAGTGCGACCCCATTTTCTTCTCCCATTCGCTTCACTTATCAAATCGGTTTTTTTCTTTCAGGAGCCGCTGCGCCAGCCGGCCAACCAATGCCGTACGGCACATCAACACTTATGTCGTTAAAGTAAGACACTTTACACCAGTTCTTCCCCGTGAAAACTTCTAATATTTTTTAGGTATGGACAACCTCCACAACACATGGGAGTTCCACCACCAGGATATCCTCAAACATTTGTGGGACCACCACCACCAATTGGAATGCCACCACCTTCTATTGGAGTTCCACCGCCAGTATTGGGCGCCTCTTCGTTTGCTGTGCCACCACCGGTCAGCCTCTTGGGACCACCACCATTCTCCATTCCTGTTCCACCACCGGCAATCAACACTTCTGTGTCTGTGAATGTTCCACCTCCAATTATTCAACCAATGGCACCGCCACCATCCATCGTGTCGGAGAATGAGAAGAGAAACATGGTCACCCATGGTCTCAATCCAATGGCGTTCTCAAATCCACCACCAGCCGGATTTGATCAAGCGACAGCTAAAAATTCAGCTTTGTCGCAAAATCCACAGATTGCCAGAGTTACAAACAATTTGTCTAACATGTTGACCAACGCCTTGAAAGCTCAAGTTTCAAAGGTAAACGCCTAACGAAATTCAGGTTGCCTCATCATTCAATATTTCCAGACGCAAAACACTTTCGGATCTGGAAGCCCAACAACTACACCGGCCAAAAAAGCAGTTCCATCACTCATGAGCATCAATATCCCAGGAGTCCCAAAATCCGGATCGTCTTCTTCCAAAAACCAATAGTTAGTCTAGCAGAAAAATCAGAACGCGAGAGATGTTTGTGAGCATACAAAGCGCTAAACCTATTAGAGCTAAAGTGGCACCCAAAGACCTCCCATACACCATGGTGCCCTCCTTTCCTTGGAAGTACTATGTCCCCAGGGGTCCACCTTCTTCTTCTAGTTTTGGTGCTCTGAAGAAGAAAAAAAAACTAGGGAATAGATGGATGTGTATACGAAAAGGGAGGGACCTCCTCCACCTCAATGCCAGGAGAAGTGGCGTAAGACTCCGCCCCGCTCAACTCGTCATTTTTCGTTTTTGAGAACTACATTTGTTTCGGGAGGGCCCTCCCTTCTCTTTTTTTCTTTTTGCCTCGCACATCGTAAAGCACCTTTCGAACTCCTCGGAGACCTTTTGCTAAAACTTTGCAAAAGATCATTTGCAAAAACGATGTGTTCTTTTTTCAAATAGCTCTATTTTTCAGAACTCCCGTCTTCAAAAGATCAACCTTGAATAATCATCATGTAACCCCTGATAAGAAAACACTCTGCATCTATTTCCCCATTATCTCAAATCACCTATCAAATATGAATTCTACTCTGTAATTTATTTTTCATTCATTGAAATCTCAATTTTCTAATCTCGCTTTCTTCCCTTTTATTGTTTTTAAGTAAAGAAACTTTTAATTATATTTAGTTTGTCCGTGATTCTATTTGAGTTTACCTGGTTTGTAACCAGCGCTTATATTTTCGATTTTTTTCATCTCATTTTTTTGTCTTAAACCCCTCATACTTCTCTTACTGTAAAATTTTCAAGCTGTTCGTTGCCGATCCGCATCATCAGACAATGTACGGACCATATCCGTACCCACCAGGTAAATTGAAATAAATTCTGGAGACTATTTATCAATTCTGAATATTTTAAGAGGTTGCTGAGATGCTGCAAGCTGGAAGTTATCCGTTTGCGATGATGAATCGCGGAATGCCACCACCACCACAATGGAACGGCTATCCAGTGATACATCCATACGAGCTGCATCAGATGCTTCGAGTAGGGTTTTAAAAAATTATTTTGAGCCATTTTCTTCTTTCTTTAAAATCACTCTGATCTTTCTGTTGTGTTTTTTCTATCGCGATTCGATCAGTGTGAAAGAAAAGAGAATAAGATGAAAAGTATTCGAGAAAGACGAGAGTGCAGGACCCGGAAACTACGGGGCTAGAGTGGTGTGTGTAAAAGAGCGGTAGAGCAGGTCAGTGTGCACAGTTTCGTTTATCTTGTCTGACCTGACCAATATTGCGTCATATCTGGACCACAGCAAACCTTGATACAGAAGTCATCGTTAATATCTACACATTCTCATTATTCTACAAACCTACATACAATATGCTTATCGCTGATGTTATTGCTCTTTTGAGAGCTCAATATTTTTTTGATGCGTTTCAAGTAAGATCACAAAATACATTAGCTTATGTAGTTTCACAATCAGCTTGACGAAAAGCACGATTCCTGTTTTCAGCAGTTTCAACAAATGGGAATGGGCCATTACCAACACGACAGCCCACCACAGCTTCGTAAATTGTTCATAGGAGGTCTGAGCCATGAGACAACAGATGAGCAGGTTTGTAAAAAGTGACATTGCGAGTCCAATGTCATGTTTTGCACTCTTCTAGCTCGGCAACTACTTCTCGCAATGGGGACATGTTGTCGACGCGATCGTCATTCGGGACCCAAACACCAAGACGTCCCGTGGCTTCGGATTTGTCACTTTTCATTCAATCTTCAGCGCGGAAGCCGCGATGAATGACAGACCTCATAAGCTTGGAGGAAAGACGGTAGCTCTAATTGAATCATGGATTCTGTCAATCTGATTATATTTTTAGGTAGACTCAAAGAGAGCCATTCCACGTGAGCAGATGTCCTCCATGATTCCACCACCATTCTTCGAGACAGATCCTTCTCCAGGATGCAAACTTCTTTTGAATGGAATCACCAGCGGAGTTCATTCTGTTGACTCTCTGCGCGTATATTTTGAGACTTTTGGAACCCTCGACCAAGTTGAAATCTTGGGACAACCACGTGGCCTCGGATTTGTGATCTACGAGGATAAGGAGTCAGCCGACCGTTGTCTACAACACAACGGTGGTCGTCATATTGTGAACGAGCGCAAAATTGAGGTGCGCGTTTTCACAAAGCATCCCAATGGCAGCACTTACTGGAAGCGCCCACAACAAGGTCATCATCATTCGTCTCGTGAGCTCTACGAGCAACTCTCAAATCTCAACTTGAAGGACGGTGATAGGAAAAGCACAGGAAACAGCAGCTCGGCTGCTGATACGCCGCAAAATTTTGATGAGGATAGCAATTACGGAGGAACCACCACTGAGGTAGTTGTGACGAGATTCTTCTGAGAAATTCAAACTAACTCTTGTCATTTCAGGATGATTGCAACACTTTTGAGCATGAGGAAGGATCTTCTGAAGATAGCTCCAATGAGCAAACCACAGGAGAAGATAAAGCCGAGAAGGCCAACTAAACTTCATTTTTCCAACCGCCATAAGTGCTGAATTGCTCAAAAACGGAATCCTCGTGTCTCTCATCACTAATACTTTACCACATGCATATTTATCCCCGTTCCTTCTCCACCATCACCATGCTCATATTGATAACAAATAAAATCTCCCTGTCATCTGTCCCAGTTCCCTCCTTTCCCCCCAAAAAATCATTTTCTCTCTTTGTCATATAGTCTAAACATGTAGTGTCTTCCCGCGAAAAATTGCTCATTTCATAAGTTGAAAACTTCTAAAAATTGTCCTCCCCATCCATCAACACCCCCGCTCATAACTTCTCGCCAAATTTTCAGATCACATAACCTTTTTTGACTCACCTCCAAAAAAATAATCAAATCACAAACTGCTGATATTTCGGTATTATTTTTCATAAAAATAATCAAAAGAACGTAGCAGTCTTATTGTAACCCCTAATCTGGTCATCATCTTGTATTGTAACAATTCAAAGTAGTTTTTTTTCTTCACCGCTAAATTGGATTACTGTACTTTTCTTCCATAACCAAATTTTCATTCTTGTCCAACCCATCTTAAATAGTCAACCACCACGTTTGCCTTATCTTCATTTTCACTCTTTCTCAATTCTTTCAGTCGCCCGAATACAAGTAGTGCCTTTTTCTTCATTGTCCCATTTAGTATGCTCATTGTGACCTGTTTCAAACCATTTACTGTTTTACACAAAAAAACCCATTTTATCGAGTGTCTATTGTACCCTGTCTCCGTTTGCTCCCAACCCATCCCATCTTATCCATGAACGTCTTCTCTATTCGTCATTATTTTCAGAAATGTATGTCGATTTTTCCCCAGAAAAATCCCGTCTGTCCCCAACTTACCCGCTTTTCTTTTCTCATCTCAGAAAAAATTTCTAAAACATTCAAAAATGATATTCATTTCAAAAACATTCACGAATTCTTCACATTTTTGTCTTTTTTCATTGAATGAAAAATCTTTTGATTCTCTGACAAAGCTTTATCAGGGCTCTCATGTTGGTTTTTCTTCAAAAAATAAAGATGATTTTAAAACATATTTCATTGTGTTTCAAAACGGTACTCGAATGTACTCAATTTTTTTCGAGTTTTCGGTGCATTCCGCTGTTCTCTACAATTCAGAATCTGAAAATTACCTGATTTTTGCAGTAAAACCATTTTTTAACTTCTTCCGGTCACGGACCCTCCGCGTTCGCGCGCAGTTGAAATAGGAAACATATACGTACCACGCGAACCGTTTTCAGAAAAGCACAATACATTATTTCGTTTATTCCATATTCTTATCGTGCAAATCCGGAAAACGAAAAAAAAAAGTCAAATTGAGGTTCCCAATGGCATCATCAAACTGCACAGTGAATCATTCTGCGAAAATTTAAAATTAAGATTCTAACAGCAGAAGTGTGAACTTCTGTCGAGCAACCGTACTCCAGATTCATGTTTTCTTTTCTTCATATAATCAAATATTTTCTGAATCATTCCATTCAACAAAAAATATTTTAAAACTGATTAAAAAGTGAAAAAGCATTCATTCTTATGAAATGACAATTTCAAAAGTTCAATTAAAACATTGACAGACGAAATTTTCAATAATACAATTATGTAAATTGAGAACGTTGATAGCAAATGAAAAAAAAATTAGAAAAAAAAATGGTATCATCTGTAAGAAATGATTAGGAAGAAGAAAAATAAAATTTGATAAAATACAAATTTTGTGTTTTGATGATTTTTGAATACACGAAACCACCCCGCAATAGACCATCATAAATTACAGCAATGAATAATTATCATACAATTCAAGATAGCAGCAACAAATCACTTCTTCTTGTTCTTTTTCTTGTTCTTGTTCTTCCAACCTCCACTTGTCTGCTCTTTCGGTTTTTCAGGTTCTTTTCCAGTAAGCCGTTGAATTTCTTTCTCCAATTTCTGGATCTCAATTTTCAGTTTCTCGTTCTCGTGGGCGTTCTTGTTGCTTTCAGTTCGAACCTTCTCGAGCTCATAGCAGGATGTATATATGAAACCGCTTGAAGGGTTTGGTGGACCTTGATAAAATTGGATGTTCTCAGAAGGAATGATAGGTGGACATGGATCCATGATCATGCCGAAGCTGATTTCTGAAAGTAATTGTTTTGAATAAGTATGGACGATCAAACTAACTATCCTGGCCCATATAGTGATTGTACGTCAAACAATACTGCTGCCAGGCAATTTTTCTAGCGAAATCCTCATTCAAGACAATTTCCTCCGCCGTTTGTGGAGCACCCAAAGCTTGACTCTCTTCAACACACTTTTCCACATTCAGTTTACTCTTTTCCATAGCTTCGCAACATTCAAAGATAGCATCGTACATTTCTGAAATAATAGTTTCATATGACAAAAAAGTCATTTAGTTCTACCTTTATTTCGTTGTATGAGTTCGTTGACGCTCAGTTTTTCACTAGTGCTGGGATCTTCATTGTTGGTTAGGTCTTCCACTTCTCTCCAATGTCCATCAATCCACTCCGCTGGTTCTCCACTGGTGCTCGGGTTCTTACTACCACTCGGTCCTCCATTAACGCTTGGACCTCCACTGGTGCTAGCTCCCATATTTGGATCAAATCCAAACTCAATCGTATGCCGTAAGTTGGCCAACTTTGGAAGAAGGTTGCCATCTGAAATTTAAGGTTCTGATAATCTCACCACTTCTCAAATAACCTACTTCGGCAATTGATTGGAAACGTGAGTGGTTCCGGAAGAGGAGAGAGTTCTCGAGAGCTTTCTGGAGACTTGACTGGATTATAATGCACACCCGGGAAGAGATCCATCGGATATCCTTGAGAGAAGTCATGCCTACGTTCAGGTGATTGTGGAACTGGTGAATCGGCACCTGCAAAAATTAGTTGTTTTCTGATTTTTTAAATTCAACATACCCTCAACATCATCTGTGTTGTCGATAACTCCGGCCAGTTCACTTGAACACTGCTCACCGTCACCGTCCAGAGGGCTTGATGGAGAGTAACATGGAGAGTTGCATTCGTAGTAAGATGGGGAGTGTCTTGGTGAATCCGGATCAGGCTCCGGTTCAGACTCATCTGGATCCGGAAAACGAAACTCTCCGTTTGCAGACTGTTCTTGCACTTGCCGTGTGAATTCATCAATACGAGCTGCAATCATTTCAAATTGTTTTTTTTTTCATGTAATAGGAAGACATACCATAGAGCCGATCATTAAAAGCACGTCTTGCATTTTCTTCCTCTTCTTTTTCTTTTTGTTCAGCAGATGAATTACCAAAAACCCGTTGCCAGTGTGGATTACCGTTGAACATAGTATTATGGTTTGGCCCAGTTTCAATTTCCTCTATCGATATAGAAATCGGATCTTCATTTATCATAACTGGAGCTTGAGCATTTCGCAAGGGTCCCAATACTCTGCGTGACCTCCGTGCAAGTACACCCGTTCCTCCATCGGTGAATACTGGTCTTGGAATTCGTCTTCTTAATCTGGATGGCACAGTTGGCGGTCGGCGTTCCATGGTCGAATTAAGAAGCCTCAAATTACCTGAAAACAAAGAGAATTAGAAAATTGGTTCTCGATGATACTAGAGTATTACGGAAAATGCAAATAAAAATCGAACAGTGCAAAAAAACCGCGTGGCAGGCAAACAGAGCGGAAAACATTGATTATCGGGAAAAGCAAGGTGTATGCGACCGGCAAAAGAGAATGAAGAGGGATGATGCGAACGACCTTGAGAGAAATAGTGAGAGAACAGAGGAGAGGCTAGAGAAAATAGCTAGGAGGAAGAGGAGAGGGCAGAAGGCCTTCTTCGGTTTTTGTGACCGCAACGCGTGCGACGGCACATACGCGTTAGCTGGTCTTGCCACGACAATGAGATTTGATAGGAAGATGAATGATTTTCAAAATTCAAAAAATGTTGGGGCATAGAAAACATTTCGGAAAAAAGATGATTTGCCGGAACATTTGATTGATTGTTCATAATTTAGAGTGAATAAAAGGTTCATTAAAAAAACAGTTTAAAAATCCACCAATACAGAAATCTAAAAACATGCCGGTCCGTTTTTGAACGAGAAAAGCGAGTGTTGGCTTCAACGACGTCAAGAAGGTTTTATAGTATCGCATATCCTGACAATGATTCTGGAATTTGACGACATTTGTCCAGAGTTATACGAACATTTCATTGGCACGACAATGGACATCTGTCAACTCTGCAGACTGTTCGTGCGTCGTTTTGTTAGTGTCATTAATTTTCTCGGAGCGATGGGTCATACCGTTGTTGTAATTAACATGACCTGAAACGACACTGATGGCGTTGTTCAATTTCAGAAGAAATCAGGAAAGAAAAGGAAACACTAAAATTTGTTTGATTAATCGAACTGATAATTTGTGTTTCTACAAAAAATCTTTGAATTTCCGATGATTTTAATTTTAATAAAAAAATTGTCTAATTTTGGCATGAATGTTTTCCAAGCAGAAGTTGATCCATATTTTTATTTACTGTTTTTTAGATTATTAATTTTTCTCTGCGATGACTCTCTGCCCGGATAATGACGATGATGATGAAATGTCGTGATAAAGAACTCTGGATGAATCAGCAAACTTGGCTTTTGAAAAATCAAGCTAAAGAAAAGTGAGGTCAGCACAGAAGCTGCTTAAATAATAAGAGTTTTCTATTTCATTCATCGACAAAACCTAAAAATCTTCATTAATTTCGTAACCGTCTAATTGGCTATTGTTCAACCCGTCGAATAGTTTGGCGGCAAAATACAATACATAGTAAAATGCAAAATGGCATACAATAGAATTTCGATTCAAAAACATCGTTGACTAGATTTTGGAACTGAGCATTGATTGGATAGGACAAGTTTGGATGTAAATTTGACACCGAGATGGGTTTGGAAATTGGAACATGATACAAAATAAGTCCGGGAAGGAGAATGGCTTCGGAGAAATATGAAAACAATAAACAAAATAATTGAAAGTAGAATGTGAGTAAATTTGAACAGCTTAACGGTGCCTATTCTCGAATCACTTGCTCGATGCAATCTTTCCAGCGAATAGCCTCATTCATGTTCTCCGAAAGAAGACGGTACGTTCGGTTTTTCATGTGAAGCTGAAATATAATGAAACTTTTCATAAAAATCATTCTATGAAGGGATTTACCTCCATGAATGCTCTTCTTCCGTTTTGCTCCAATAGACAGCTTTTAAATTCGGTGAGATCAATGGAGCCGGATGGTTTCTCTGCACTCTTCCAATTTTCCAAGTCTTCGTAGTAGTAGACTTTTGGCGTGTCTCGATACAAAACAAAGAATCGAGGAACCCAAAGCTTCAGTTTGGCACCTCGTTTGGACAAATATCCGCTACAAAGCGGTGGAAGACTGTTAGCAGGTGACATGGATTCTCTTGTTAGCGTCGTGTTTGGACTATACGCGATCTTTTCAGCTGAAACCATTTTTGTTATTTCAGCAACCAGTTTTCATCTAGTCTCACCTTGTGGTGTGCTGATCTGAATAGCCGCCGACGGCATCTTGATGTTTTCTAGTGGTTTGGCATCCCATGTGTGTACAATGTGATTAATTGTAATGTTCCGGTTGACACATCCCTCATGAACATGAATTCGACACTTTTTGCAGTAAACGGCTGAAAATTGTTTTTTATTTCGTTTTCAATCCAAATCAGAAACCCTCACCTTTACTCCATCTTGTTAGAATATTTGCACAGAAGTGACATGGTACTGGCCGCGCTCCAGCTACAAATGGCGATAGCTCATGGACAGTCTCTTTGCTGAAACGATTTCTTGAAAATACATCTCTCAAACTGATAATCTCACCCATTGGCCTCGGCTGCGTGTTTCTTTTCATACGAATCAAACAGATCAACTAGGAAACTCTTTTGCAACGTGGAGATAACATCCATGTTAGCAGGATCTCGTTGTGAATAGTTGTAAACTATCATACTGGGCTCTTGGTCATCACTATTGTTGAGGTTAGTCCAGTCTTCGTCATCTTCGAGGTCTGGATCCACTAGCTTCCTCTCGTGGTACGAAGAGTCTGTAATTTTTCATTTTTAGATTTCTACATTTTCTTTTTACTTGCTCACCAATGTCATATGGAGTTCCATACCGGGAATGGCATTCTATCAAGAATGGCCATATTCTCACTTTTGGAACTGAGCTGGATGGGACAAGAATGTCACTGAACGCCTCGTACATTTCGTTGAGGAATACTTTGCTGACGCGATTTCTCAACTTGATCGACTCCCACATGCTGATTGTAGTGAGATCATCAGGTAAATAGAATTCGTTAGCATCCGATTGAATTCTCTTTTCCTCACAATCATCTACAAATGTTCTGAAGTATCCAGCTGCAGAGTGGAAAGCCACAAAACTGATGTAGAACTCGGAGAACTCGAATGCCGACGGATATTGTTGCGTGATCTGAACAAATACTTGTTCACACATCAATCTTCTTTTGAATCTTACCTGGTAAACACAATCCATGAAGCACATGAAAGACGCTGAACACATTTCGGCATCTTTATGGAAATAGTGACCAAAGGAGAGCCACTCCTTCTCAATCAACACGCGGAATCCCTCACAAGTTCGATAGAATTGGTCGGAGAGGAGTTGCGACAAAGCGGAAAGAATGGTAGTGATGGATCGTCCCGATTCTAAGCAAATAGCCACCGAGGAGTTGTACAAGCTCATCAAAGCAACAATAGCATTCGATAGTTCCAACATACGCGAAACCTAAAGGAATATTTTTGAAATTGAGGGGTCGAACCGTTTTATCTCACCAAATGTGGCCAATTTGACGAGTCCCATGCTTCTAAATGAGAAGTCTTGGGATCATTTTGTGTTTCTTTGCTGAATATATGACGAGCCTTATGATATGCCCTTCTCAATTCCGACTCTTTAACCGATCGCACTTGGATTGCTTCTGCGTTAGAATCAGACGGAATCTTCACAGATTGACCTTTCTCCAGAATCACATACAACGCTTTTCGATGATATCGAGATGTTGGGAACCCGTTCGATGTAATGGTGACAGAGTTGCGATTGTGTACTTGATTTGAGAAACCATTATTATGAGATAACATGCATCCATCTGTGAAAATGTTGTTTTTGTCAGCGTATTGAGTTGGTAATGCGAACGTGAGAACTTTTTGAGAGGAATTGGCAAGCTTGTTGAAATAATTCAGCTGAAAATGAATATTATTCGATATTCATAATAATGTGAAGAGTATGGGATACCTGAACCTCAGCACTTTTAATCTCAGCGCCTGGCACCACATTTGATGTACTCTCCTCATTGCTGCTAGCCTTTGAATGTAACGTTTGCTGACTTCCTGTCATACTTCCAGTGAGTTTCGGTGCATTCCTTCTGTAGTTCACCACTTTTTTCAATTTCTTCACCATATCAGTTGATGTGAAGGCGCTAGCTCTGATTAGAAGGGCACCATTCCTGTGCATCCATACAACAATCGGCAGTCGGTGCTCCACAAATCCCTTTGCAACCTTTGCAATCTCAGATTCATTGGTTTCACTGGGAACAATGAAGTTTCCGGGATAACTCGGGCAGATCGTGTAGTCCAAGTTGGCAGCCGACATCCTTAACTTGACCACTTTCGTATTCAGGCCCAATCTTGGATAGTCGATGACAGCGTACCGGATGTAGGCGTTCTTCTTGAGATGATCACAATCTTCTGGAAAATGTTCCCAATATAAATGGACATATTAAATATTGTTAGGCTTACCTAGTTTGTCGAAACTAATATGAATAGATCCTCGATGCGAAGAATGACTTCTGATTCTCCTAGCATCCGTCTTCTTCTTGGTGAACCCTCGAAGCGCAGAATTCAATGTGGAGAATTTGAGACTGGTGTTGTCAGCGACCTTTACTTCTTTCCGAATGTTATAGAAAGCAAAGCTGTTGTGTGAGTTAGTCTCAATAAATTCCAAGAACTTCTCAATGCACATATTACTGACTTCTTCTTCATCAAAAGCAACAATGATTGTAGCTGCACACGATGAGCGAATTGCGATGATGTGCTCGATTTTAATACCCTGTAAGGATAGTTTTATATATTTGAGAGTTATACAAATGTTACCTTTTCGATGATTTGAGTTGGAATGAGCATCTTGCTGGAGGTCAACTTTTTCAAAGATTCCACAGAATACAAAGGAACAGTTTGGACAACGGTGCCGTTGCTTGCTGAAGTATAAAAACGATCAAAAATGCATTTCTATTATTCACTCACCATTGATATCAACAGACTTGCCCTTGAAAATCACACGATAATTGGTGAGGAACAACGAGCCAGATGCCGGAAGTAAGCTTTCCAGACAATCCATGGACATCGATGACTGTTCCATGTTAGCCAGCAAGTAGCAATCGATTGGATCGCAGAGCAAGAATTCACTTGGGCAGACTAGAATCGGATCAAAGTTGTCCTTCTTCAAATGATCACCAGTTGCCAGTTCCACGTACACATCACGCAGACTTTCGACATGCGCTTCTACATAATTTTGGATTTGCGACAGTGATAGACCATTGATTCTTCCAGTGACTCCTAAAATGGAGTCAAGTGTATATGCGATCCATTTAGATTTCTCCTTCTGGGTTTCAGCGTGACTGTCCTCATGGTCGAAAAACTCCTCGGTGAGTGGGATTTGAAGACAGATGATCAAGTTGAGAAAGTGTTTCGCTTGAGCTTGAATCATCTCGTTTTCTTGCCTAACTAGCTCCTCCTGGTCGGTATCATCAGTGTCAATCATCTCCATAGCACACGGGCGTAGAGTGTGGCACCATAAACTTTCAGTCTGAAAGATAAAGTTTTAGTAATTGATTTGTGACAATATTTCAACTCACCAGTTTTCTATCTTTTTTCAACATCTCAGAAAATAACATCTCGTGAACCTCATAATAGAAACATGACGTCCAGAATCGTTGGTTTTTCCACACCTTATGTTCTTGTAGCACCGTGTACATGTACTGCTGGATTCCTTGAGCAAGTTTTCTACTATAAACGCTTGATAGGTACATCAGGCTCCTCACAACTCCATCCTTGTCTTCCTCGCATTCTGTTTGAAGAGCTGCATTCATCAGAAGAGCAATGTCGTCGAATTGTTTGTCGGTCAGCACAAAGTGTGAGGTGGATCTTTGGTTTAGTAATCGGCAGAGCTCAATCCGAAGAGGTGCAAATCTCATAGAAGACCTGACAGCATCCAGTGACTTACTGGCAAATGAGGCTTTGCTATCGAATATGTCTCCGAGACAGTTACGAAGAGCTTCAATTCGATGGGCGTAGGTTTCAAACTGATTGGCATGATATTCAACATGAGTGTTCACAATTGGAAGCATTGCCTGGAGGATGACATTGCTTCTCATCTTTGGTTTGATGGTGTGGATGATGTTGTTTGTGTTCTGTGGTAACGGTTGTCCTGTTGTCCAATGGATTTTCGTGAAGACTTGGGGAACTTTGCTTTTGGAGCACTTATCCATGTACCGCTCCTTTTGGATAAGCTCACACGATATCTGCTCGATGATCTTTCTACTCTCATAACTGCTTGACTTTTGCTTGTAAATAAGTTGGTCAAGCTCTTTGAGGCATGAAATTTCGTCGAATAGATCATGTTTCCTCCGTGGCAGTGCTCGTGACTGAATGAAAGTTTGGAAGTAGACACTTTTCAGAAGGGAACTAGACATCATATCCGTAAGTTTCCGGAATCCACGAAATGCGCCGACGTGGAATGTCAGAGAAGTGGTGCGCTTCTTCTCGAAATTTCCTTTGATCCGAGTGTACAGAATATAGTATTGATATCCATACATTAGTTCGGAAAAGTAGAGAATGAAACACGCTCGAAGTTTCTTATCCAGTATGAACTCATTCACATCCACCCTTTCACTAGTTGGAACTGCAAGATCTTCTTCACTAGTTGTCTTGAACATCACATCATGTAGTCTACGTTGAAGTAAATCGTAATAGTACGCATCCGACTTGAAAATGTCAGTGTGATCGGGAATGTGTATTGTCCCATTGTCCAAGAAAACCACAATGTTTTCGTCGCCGAATGACTGCAAAAAATTGTAAATTGGCTGTGATTTGAACGTCAACTCAACGTACCGTGACGAATTCGGTAAGGACTCCTATCAAAAACGGCGTCGGTGATTCCAAAACTTCAGCCAGCGAATCAGGGAGAATCGTGACGCATGAGTGACTGACATGTGAAGTGTTTGGATAATTCAATTCAAATGTATTACTTACACATATACAAATGGGTAGAGAAGAGAAAGTATGGCATTTTGGCATCTAGATAACCGCATCAGGGAAGAACTGGCTAGCACTATCCGGCAATCGGATAAAAGTGCGTGAATAATCTGTACAACGTTTTGAAATCCTGCAAATATTTTATTTTGGAATTCAAAACTACTTGGTGTCTTACCTAGCATTTTAAATAACATGGCTACATCGCTGCCGGTCACTGGCGACACGGGGCTCAATTCGAATCCTAATTCGACATGTAAAGTTTTCGTTCGTATTTCGATAGTGGATCCTTCCTCCACAAGCTCAGTGGTCAGGAATCGGATAAGTTCAGATGAGGAAGAGAATTCCGGTGTGCGGAGGTCATTAGAAATCTCCAGAAGAATCTCCTTGAATGCATTGGGATGGAAGTTTTGACTGATGAACACAAGGGAAACTGCTTTGAAACTTGATGTCTTCTCGTCTTCTTCCCATGTCTGAAATTGTTAGACTAATTGAAAGGAATATACAAATGCGCTCTTTGGAACATCTCTTATAGACAATTTTTGTGTTCATCTCTCAACGTACGCAATCTAATAAAAATCCTCTTACCGATAGTACATATGCAATCCTCCTTTCGCCTTTCTCCGTGGTAAGTATCTGATAGAAAAACTCGGCTGGTGACGCTTCTGATTGATTGTACCATCCACGTGGCCGCACGAATTTCCTGATAGAAGACGTAGGGATGATGTCCGATGTGTGTGGTGATTGTACTTCGTGTAGAACATCGGGAAGGGCGTTTTCTGAAAATAACTCGTGTTTAATTCGAAATTTTAAGCTACCAAAACCCCCGCTTATATCGTTCTGATAACTTTTCTGTGATTACACCGTTGTTGCAAAGTAAGACTTACCATCGTCGCTCTCCTCCAACACAATGACGGCGAACGTGTCACAGATCGGCCCGCTTTTTACCTTATCCGGATCCCGCATGATCTTTCTGATGAGATCTGTAAAAGTCAGTATAGTCAACGAGAGGGAACCAGGCGGAGGGCAAGCAAAAAAAAAAGTAAAAGAAAAAAGTTCAAATAAACATCAAGCGAAACGGTTCAAACTGATAAGAAGGTCAACTATGCGTGAAACTGTTCACGGTGTCAAAAAGGAATCAGTCAGCTATGCAGAACAGTCGGAAGGCATTGTCATCGATTTGACCCTTGTCTATAGGGTCCGGCCAACCCCCGGGAAAACACAGAGGAGATATACCATATCGTGGAGAGAGTATTCAATGGGAAGAGACGCAGACACATAAAGGAAATCAACTTGGGGGATTAAAACCAAAAACGTCAAGCAGTCAAAGATAAAATAAAACTGCGATGGTGATGTGTAAAGCAAGAAGAAAGAAAAAAAAGCCGAGGTCACAGCCGTGCATTATGCACAAAGAGCATTAATTGAAGACATCTGCGTGGACATCTGTTGCGGTCAGCAAATTGGATTCGAAGGAAGACGTCCGAAAGAAAGCGAAATGAAATCTGGGATGCGACAAGGCAAGAATAACAAGAAAATAACCAGTTTGAAGTTACTTCTTTCACTCATTATTCACTGGAAAAGAATGGTGTGGCAAAAACATGTGAAACACACAAAAACTAATTTCCTTCATGAATATCGCTCACAAACTGAATTTTCCCAAAGTTTTTACCTTTTTTCACATTTGACTATTCATGAAGTAAAGAATATAAAAGTTTGGAGCAGCTGAAGGTGAATCGAAATGGGGGTAAAAGAAAAAAGGGAAAAATAAATACGGCGCGTCACCGAACACAACCGCAAATCATCACCACACTAGGTTGACCGATAAGTAGGAGGGAGGAGGCAAACGGCGGAGGACGGGGACACTTGTCTTAGACGTTGATGAGTATTGCGCCTTCTGCGCGCGTTATGCGTCAGTGAAAATTGTTGACGCGTTTCTTCTTCGCGTGTTTTTAAAGTTAAAATTAGTTATTTAAAGCTTAAAACTGAACGAATTTTTCCGAAATTTCAGAAGAAATCGGAATTATATGAGTAACATGTAAACACTGAGCAGTTTCAATGCCGCAGGGAATTCTCCACACGCCAAATGAGACCGTTTTTCACTTAAAGCAAGTTTTCGGACCTTTAAAAAATCATTACTCAGTGATTTCTTACAGAAAACCTCCGCGGACAATGTCAATGAAGACAAAACAATACTTTGCATTCATTTTCTCATTCTGCATATTGGTTTATCTTCTACTGGTGAGTTACTCAGCGGATTTCTACATTAAAAATCGATTTTCAGTATTTCTACGTACTCCCGTCGGAAGTTCTAGTTGACGAGCAGTATGGACGTGATCTCGATGAGAATCTGCTAAATCAAAAGTGAGTATTACTTTCAAAAATCAGAAAAATCAATAATAACTTGCAGAAAAGGGTTGGAAGAGTCAGTGATTACTCAAGAATGCTCGTTAGTTACTGAAAACTGTTATGTCGTGGTGGATCGTAAAGTTGAAACGGAGCTCGGGCAAATGGTGGAGCGTCATATGTTTGTGAAGGGATTCGAAGATGAGAGTGATACGATTGTGAGGCTGATTCCGCAAGGAGGTAAGATTTTTTGTCGATTATGGCTGAAAATGCAAGAAAAGAAGTCTCAATGAGATGCTGAATTGTGAAAAATACTGTAAAAAGCTATCATATTGTGGTTCGGGGGCTTCGTCTGTAAATAAGTCACGTAAATATACAGAAAAGCTTCCAGATATCGAAAATTGGTTGGAAGTAGGAATAAAAATATTTCCCTAGTTGGCTCTCGTTCTGAAACTTCTCGCTAAAAGTTGAGAGAGGTTTTAATTTCGAACGTATATTGACCAGGTTCTGGTCAGACCTTTCCCAAAAATGGCTTTACGGACCATGACCAGATTTTGGACGGAAGTCGAAATATAAGATACTGTCAGGTCACAACCTAGTCATAAGTTTGTTGAAACTTGGTCGGCTCTAGAAGAAATTTCATTTGAAATCTGACCAATCTTAAGATATGCCGGCTGCGTTTGATTATATTTTATACAACTAAAAAATCAGTTTCTAAGTCATAATTTTGATAAGTCGCCAAGTAAAAAATACAAAATTTTCTGTTTCTTTGTACTCAGAAAAAAAGACTGATTATCATTGCCATTAACGCTCTCAATATGTTTCAGATAGAACATTCGAATTTTCGGACACTCGAATGTGGAAAATCGACCATCTTTCGATAAGAGCTCAATACGTAAGTTTGTTTTTCATGCTCTTCACACACAAACTCAAAAATTGAACAAGATTCGCTCTCACTTATCAAATACGCATAATCCGACCCATCTTCTTCTTCTCAAATTTGCTGCTCTCATGTTTGTGCAAAATGAACAAACATGATACAACTCGCCATGTTTTCAAAGGCAACGTATCACTTTCATTACTTCACACATTGTGTTAGTCTTTTCTCCCAATCGGAGAGTGTACGAGATGTTCGTGATGTAAAGTCGTTGAGACATGTGATGAGCAGATGAAGAAGTTATAAGATATTGGATGATAAATGTCCCAGAAATTATTGAACAAGGGGGATGTTTTACAGATTGCTGCTCTGATCAGCGCTCCATTTATTGTGTCGGCTCTCTCACTGGTGGACTCGGACAATGATGGGAAAGCAATCCTGGAAATAGGACTGGGAGGCGGAAGTTTGGATATGTTTCTCCATTCGCTCAATCCGAAGGTAGTTCACTTAAGCAATATACAAATTTTGAAAGTTATTTTCAGCTTAACATCACTGCGGTTGAGCTCGATCCAACCGTCGTCAGCATGGCGCAGAAATGGTTTAACGTGGTGAACGATGGGACTCGAAGGACAATAATTGCAGATGGGTTGGAATTTGTGAAGCGTGCTGAACGGAGCCAAGAAAAATATGATGTAGTGTTTCTGGATGCGTGTGACAGCTCAAAAAGCATTCCTTGCCCCTCCAAATTGTTCAGAATGCCTGAAATGTATAGCTCCTTCTCTTCAATCGTAAAAACTACAGGTATGGATTCTTAGAACCAAGACCATCAGCTCATTAATTAGCATTCAGGTGCATTAGTTGTCAATATCCTATCACAAGAGGAAGATGGTCCAGAAGTTGACCAGGTTTGTTTGTCTAAACTTATTCCCCACTTATCAAACCTTCAGATCATCGAAGACTTGTCTCAACATTTTGGATCCTGCCTCAAAGTTTCCATCACCGATGAAGTCAACGTCATCGCGATTTGTACCAAGCAAGCAATAACGGATAGTACCTCAAACACCGATTTCCTTCGAAGACGAGCCAACGCTGTGACAATGCGCTTGGGCTTACAAGATGTTCTGAAAACTATCAAGATGAATTAGTCGCTGTGATCTCATGCTTGAATTTTGCCTTTTTTGCATAGCGGTTTATTTGTATTGTGTACATACTTAGAAAACGGATACTTAATTGAATTGATATGGTCAATTGCTTTAGTCTTGTTGATTTGCTCAAAAAACTTTCCGATCCTTTGTCTTTGTTCCAGCTTGCCTATTTTTCACTAATAAATAATCATTTTTCGTGTTAATGATTGATTGCAGTCTTGAAAAAGACTGAAAAAATTCATTTTACAGAATCTCAGAACACTGATTGTTGTCCGTTTTTGAGAAAGTTGGTTTACATAAAATTTCTCCTAACAAGGATTACTCAAACTCTAAATTTAGCAGAAAAACGACCCTCAAAAAATATATCGTGTAATAAGATCTCAAAAGTGTGGTAAAACAACTCAAATTTCTGTTTTCTGTATCCTTTCTCTGGATCTTAGCTCCTGTCATAACAGATTTAAAAACAGTCGCTGAATCGTAAAGAGATCTGTGCAAAAAATTATCATTTTTATTATCAGGTTTTTAAAAAATGTATTCGGTTTTTGTAATTTTTGAATTTTAGAAGATTCCAATTGTCAAATTTCAAATTTAAGACGCCCTTTCACAACACAATTGCTTGAAAAATATGGCTAAAACAAGATATATAGAATTCGAAAATCGAACGCAAAAATGAAATGAAATTGAATATTCAAAATGGAACTATTCGTGTGCGCTTTTGAACACCGAAGTCCAAAATCTTCATATACGAAAAAAAGTTTCTGAAGTATTCTGATCTGAATCTCAGCCCGAAAATGGTCGGAATATTCCGCATTCCGTTCCGAATTACCCCAGATGAGTTGTGCAGAAAGTCGAAAAAATTTACTTTGTTAAAACACGCTCTGATCCCCCAACGAATTATTTTTCTAATAATTGTTTTTTTGGAAAACTGGTAATCTTCCAACAAGTAGAATTGTGTTTTATCACGAGATATCCACCACTAAGCTTGTATTTCTTCCAGCTCCAATAAATTATTTTCTGTTTCTGTTTCTCGTCGGAATAAAAGAGTTTTTTATTATCACGAAGAGAAAAAATTGTATAGCCAGACCAGACAAAAACAAAAACTATAATTTATCGTTTATTGTCTGGAGTTTGTTTCTCAATGCATCGTGATACCCGAGCACAAATCTGTTTTTTTTTGTTATCCAGTTTGGCATGGGCTCTAAACTCCGCCTTCTTTTAGATTGTGTTAGCTTATATTTTTCACTCTGAATTTTATTGTTACTGCTCTCGTTCTCGATCTAGATATCTTTTTAAACATTACCCAAAAAATAATCCAATTAGCTCTCTTAACCAGCCACACATTAGCTGGCTAGCATCATCGTAAACTAATCACCTAAAAATAATTAGTCTTTCTCTTTTTCTTTTTTTATTCATTATCTAATCATTTTCATTATATTTCATTTCTCTAATCAGAATCCATCAGTAGATCCCGCTTCCGCTATCAGGGAAGAACTTCTCGGACAAAAAGACAAGAAGAGAGAAAAAAATACGGCATCCTTCCAGTTTTGCATGCCTCTAGTGTGGTGTGAAGGGCAACAGTATCCAAGGAGATGTTTCATGCTTCGGAGCCTTTCCTTTTTTATACCACATAATTTTGTTTTCCTGTCTAGTACGACTACGGTTTGTTACAGCTACACATCTTTTAAACTTGATTTGATTAGAGGCTTTGTTTGGTTGAACGGAGCGAAAAAGAAGGAAAAACCAATCTGAACGTTTTTCTTTTGTTTTTGGGTTCATGGGCTCAAGAAGGATTAGGAGGAGTTGGGCGAACTTTTCCTGCTTTTTTTCTGTGGGTTTTTTTCTGTGGTTTCTCCAGATCTCAAAGTTCAGCGTACATTCAAAAATAAATTTTTCTTTTTTCCTGGCATTACTTCTGTTTTTCTTCTGTTCTTTTTTTCTCCCCAAAAAAATTCTGGATTCTCACACTTCTTATCTTATATTTTTCCTTATCAGAATTGCGCAATCTATATCATACCAGGAAAAATCAAGTTCCTCGCTTTTTCTCACCTCCTTCTTTTCAACATTTTTTCGGAAACATCTCTCTTTGAACCATCTGTCTTTTTTGGGTGTGTGTGGCTTTTCCAACAAAAATGAGGGAGGGAAAAAATCTGGATTTTTGTGATGATGTGACGGAAAAAAAAGAAAGGGGGAGGAGGCTGTGGCGCAACATCAAGTTTCAGGAGACAGATCTTTTGACCGTGTTTATTCGTGGTGGTGCTTCTCATTCTGCTTCATCTCTCTCATCCCTCCTGATCTTCCAGTGTTGCACTAACACCACATCCCACCCCTCGGATACCGTAGCCGGTTTGACGTGTATGTTGCCTTACTCCGTTGGTCGGTTACGACAATGAGGATGACCAACAAAAAAAAGAGAAAAACTGCCAAAGTGATCCCGTTTGGAGGGAGGGATGGCCATTAGGCAATTCGACAATAGAATGAGACGCCATATCGAGATCCTCTCATCAGATATTTTTTGCCGCTTCTTGTCCTCCTCCTATCCTTTTGCCGCTCATCCGGAGAAAGGAACCGCAGACATTTAGTGTAGTTCGGTACTGTCACTTCTTCATCTTTTTTCTCTGTGTTTCAAAAACTTTCAATTGAAATCTCGAAAATCTCATGGGAATCTTGGACCGGGAGAAATGAAATGAAGTTGAATGGAATCTATTAACATACTTGTTCCCCTCTCTCTCCACTTTCACCCGCCCACTTGCAGATTTTCTGTAGGAAGAGGAAGAAGAAGTGAAATTGAAATTGCCAATTGTTTCTTTAAGATCGTTTTCTCTCTTCTCACATTACCCATCCATCCATCTGTCCCCATCTCTCTTTTTTTATTCCTTCCACCATTTTCTCCTCCGTCCCATTTAACAATTTCCCCCTTCTGGAATAAGCTTCCGCGTGCCGAGCGAGCATTCTGGTCTTTTTTATGACCTATCGAAGCTCGAGCTTCTCCCCTTTTCTTTGCTTTTCAATTTTTTCTTCTTCTCACTTCTCTTTTTAGTCAACACATTATTTTTTCAAGATACTGGTGGTCCGGAAGAGCAGTGTCCGATGTGGCTATCCGGTGTACTTCTCCTGATATGCCACTATCAGGTGGTCTTCGCCTCGAAGACCATCAAGACAAACGAGATTTCGATGCCATCGCTCGGTCATAAAGAGGTGATAAACGATACTATGAGGAAAAACGTGATTTTTGAACTGTTTAGGAAGTTGCAACATTCCACCGGCTTCAAACCAAGGATAGCCTTCCGCCGAGATTCCGATCGGCAAGATTCGAACGGTTGAGGGGTTGGTCTATAAAACTACTATAAAAAAGTTATTATGTCTAGACATCATTCACTATTTCCAAATAACATTTCTAAACGGCAGCGAAATTTGATTTCCAGGAGCTCCTGACCCGATCAAACCAGTCTTCGTCAACCCAGCATCGCTTGAGTCCGAAGAGCCATTGAACCCAACTCCCCCAGCTCCAATCGAAGTTGTTCCATCATCAGAATCTTTTACCGAAATTCCGTCAGACTTCGTTCAAACCTCGGAAACTCCATCGCCACTCAGTTTCACAGAATTCAATATCGAGTCACTTCCAATTTTCAAAGATACTGACGAACCGGTGCATGCGTTTGGTGTCCCCACTACTCAAGTGATACTAACAACTTCTGAGGAGCCGTTGCCGACTACAGACACAACAGTGTCACAGCCAGCAATTACTGAGGCTTCAACTGAGCCAACAACTCCAGAACCTTCCACGTTTGAATCTATTCCAACTGAACTGGTCGTGACTCCATCAGAAATCCCCTCCCCACCACCATCCTCTACTGAACAGACATCTGATGTTTCTCGAGGTACACCTGCTGTGCACGAGTACGCTCAAGAGAGAATCTTCCCAACAATGGTTTCAGTCAAACCGTCGATTGCTTCTATTGAAGTGTTGCCAAGTCACCAAATCGAAGTAGGATCCACGAATGCAGTGGAAGAAACTCTCCCAATCACCTCTACAAAGGCACCAAGAAAGCGTCGTCATAGAGTGAGTCGTTTTTATTTAGAAAAGTGAATAATGATATTTTTGAATTTCAGCGCAAACATCGCAAGTTGCGTAAAGTCACAAAAGCAACAGATGCTCCGACAGAGGCTCCGACAGAAATCACAACTGTCATCGAAACTGTAACCGAACCGTCGACTGAAACATCTACGGAGGCATCAACGACTCCCTCTACAACCACACCTCCACCAACACATTCCAACACGTTCCCAACAAGTGGTTCTACTGGTGCGAAAATCGGAGAATCCTATCTTGGAGGCTGGAATGAGGATGAAGGAGTCATTGTAACCACATCTGGGCCTTCTCTCGGATCTGCCATCAACCAATTCTCTGAAATTCCCGCATCGATTTCTATTGATGATGACAAAGCGATCAAGGAGTATTATGAAAAGTATTATGCCGAGTGGTACCAGTGAGTTTTAGAAACCAGAGTTGTATAGTAGTCGTGTTTTTGTCTAAGCAGTTGTGACTAGACAGATATCATTCTGTGAATATGTTTTTGTTGTTGTTTCTCGTTATCTTTTTTTATCATTACAGACAACACAATCAAGCGATCAACACTCCAGGAGGGATTCTTCCAACGACATCTGCAGCAGTTCCTCCTCGTGAAATAAAAATAGAACTGGCTAAGCCAACCTCGTCTCCATCATTCGTCGCCCCACAGCCAACCGTGAGTCATTTGTCTTTTTTTCAAGATTTTTTTGTGTCCCTATTTGAACATCACATCACTGTCAAACATCAGTTATTATCTCTGTGTGCCCGTGAAAACCATTAAATATTTTTCAAGCCACACTTTTTTTATAGGCTTACCCATCCGCGGCTGAACCGACAAAGGAGCAATTGGACAAGGTGTGCGATTATGTGGCCAAGATCTCTAAATCGTTTGGAATCAAGGACCTCGTTGGTTTTGCTAAAAACAACTGCGCGTTTGTTAAGAGTTTCCACCCAACGGTATAAGAGTTTTTTGAAATGAAGACAAAAACGTTTATTTTCAGGCCACCTGCGAGCAAATCCAACATCTCATGAGCTACTGTGTAACTGGGGTATATGTGCAACAATAGACGATCTCTTCTCTTCCACTGTGTAATATTTCATTCTTCGATGCCATCTTTTGATCTGTTTTCGATGTGAAAAGTCATCATTTCCCTGACATTCTGTTCCTGTCCTACCATCCCCCCAATTGACTTCCCATGACTTTTAATAAATCTTGGAACTGTTTGATGACTGGTTACATTTCAATTACCTATCGCTGCCACACCCTCAACACGTCGTCACATTAACACTGAAAAAAGTCAAGAGAGACGTTTTCGTCATTTTTCAGAGCCGCTCCCTCTCTCCTCTCCACTTCGCTCTTCACACCGAGAAAAAAAGTGATAATACAATTTGATGGCTATGACTATCATAATAAACGAAACGATAAACGTGCACATACAAGCTAGCGCTGAAAGAGGTGGAAAAGATAGGGAGGTAGGGAAGACGTTGGTTGGCAAACCCATTAAAGGCGAGCCGGCCCTTGAAAGGTGGAGAATCAGACAGAAGTGCCAGCGGCACAAGCGATAAGGGAAAGACACGACTTTGCACTACGCCTGCTCCCCTCTCTCGAAATGTGCTCAACCAATTATTGCCTGGCTATTTTTGTACTAGTCGGTAAGATCTTATCCGTTTTTTTATAACCCAGTGAAATCCCAACCTAGGTCTCCTTTTTTTGGTTGGAGAAATTCCGAGTATATCGAAACCTTCGTTTTCTATTGTCATATATACCTAATTTCTGTCTTAATCAATTGGTCCAGAAAAATTATCTGGTTAAAAACGGCATCTCACTTCCATTAGCATACTGTAGTGTTAGTATTGCCTACTTAGTTCTCTCCCTCAGTTTTCCATTTTGCTCCCAACCTACAGTATCTTTTCAAAAACGAACGTCTCTAGAAATTGCCATTCAAGGCGTTTCATTCATTTGCACTAACCGGATTGATTATCCTTATCAACCTCCACCCGAATTTGATAAGCCTCTTGTTTCCACGTGTATCATCGTGGTGACGCTTTCAAAAGATTATGACTAACTATATGACTTGGAAATGATCTGAGAACTTAATAACAGTGGAACGTGTTTTTGAATTTTTCATGTTGCATCACATAACAGTAGCAGATGGCAAAAAATTCTTTTCGGAAAATGTGGAGCAGAATGGGAGGGAAAAATTAAACTAAAAACGTTCTGAACTTTTAACATCAATTTTCGAAATTTAGTTACTCTCAGATTTTTCGGAACAAGATTCGGCTGCGGTTTTTACAGAAAAATCAACTTTACATTGAAAATAATTTTTTAGACACCTGGTACCTACAGGTTGCCGAGATCTGCAGATATCCACAACAAATCTTTAATTCCAGGTGTGGTTGCTGCTCAGGACCCGCGACTCACGGCGTGCAATGCTGGCAACAGTCTTAACACTTGCCAATGGCAGTTCAACAATAAAACTGGCTTCGACCGTAATAAAAAATCCAACTCGCGTACGCATACCTAAGATAACGTTTCTTTATAGAATCACTTGGCGTGACCAATTACCAAGGCTTGAGAAGTGCCATCGAGAAGTCGTTCGCTGACTACCAAGCTTTGGGACTTTTGAACATTTGCGAGGCATACAAGGAGTACCAGCAGTGCTAGTAAGAACATTTGTAACTGATAGTGCAAAATAATTTTTGTAAAATTTCAGTACAGATGGCCAATTCTTTGCATGCGCTCAGAATCCATTCGGTCTCCTCACAGCTACTAAGTGAGTTCCTTAGGTTGATTTATAATTTTCTGATGATTTCCATTTCCAGCAATGGTGGAGTCCAATTTACTCAAGACCAGGCCAATGGATACGTCAAAATCTGGAACCAACTTGATTTCGTTTGCGGAGCCGGTTTCTCTAGTAAGTATCCGTGGTAAACGTTTCAGTAAATGTTTCCTTTTCAGTCTTTGCCAATGCTGAAGACTGTGGATCCGCCGTTTTCAACAACCAAACCGCCGCCATGAGACAATGCGACAATGACTTCAATGTTAACGCCGCTGCCGATCCAAACGAGGCTTGCGCGTAAGCACTAATTTCAGATAGACAATTTAAAAATCCTACAATATTCAGATACGTTGAAATCGCCGCCAACTGCTACTTCCAATTGTTCTGGAACGCATGCAAGAAGCCAGAGGTTGCCTACTGGGGATGCAACTACGAGCGTACCGGTACCAACCTTCTCTACCCACAGTGCTCTCAAATTTTCTGCACATGTGAGTTTTTTTTTGAAAAAATTAAAAAATCCAAATATTTTCAGTCCACGAACGCGTCATCTAATCATCTTGTTTCAACAGCGCATATCGTAATGTTTTTGTTGAAAATTATTTGCTCATTAATTCATTTTTCTATTGGGAATAAACATTTGTAATTTTTGTTAAGGAAGATTTAATTGTTTGTTTTCATAATTGCTTGAAACGCATGTTATATTTTTGAACTTTTTATATTTATGCTCATTTTTGTTGTTCCTTTCATCATGATTTTCAGACATGTGGCGAGACCAGTTTTTGTCACTTCTGGTCTTCATCATTGGATTCTCCGGTAAGCCACACATAAATTCAAGCTCCTTCTGAAATTAGGCCCACGGACCATTTCAGTTTGTAGGTGTTTTATCCGGAGGTCTGGACTGCGACTCCACAGTCTACATGGAGTGCCAAGCTGATCTCAACAAAGCTTTGAGCATCGCCGACCCACAACCATGGTTCGATCCTGAGAATTTCAGAAAGGAGGCAAGTTTTTGAAATGCAATAATGCTTGCCATTGATAGCAATGATAACTAGAAAATGAGGTGATATGACGATTATTGAAGAGTGCGTGTAGTGAGTGTGTGTAAAGGAAATATCAAATTAGAACATGATAAGTTTTAAGTCAATAGGTTTAAAAGGTTTAAAAATGTCATCACGATTTGAAAAAGATCAAAACACATACATTTTCAGGTTGAGACATACTACCAGAACCAAGGAGAAACTGGAATCCGCAAAGTTTGCAAGTAATATAAACTTCTGAAATTTAAAAAAAAAACATAAAATCTTCCACAGAGCTTTCCGTGAATTCAAGGTCTGCATGGGAGATCAATATGCCAACTGTATGTCTCCGGTCCACTTCGTTTCGGTCTCAGCCAGTCCCTTCAATGCTTATCAATTCGTTGGTCTGTTCAACCAAATGCACTTCGTCTGTGGAGCTGGATTGCAAAGTGAATTTTTTTATTACCGTTGATTTCTTCAGTACACAACTAAGCTTTCACACGCCTTTTTTTGTTGAAATATGAGAAACGTGTCTGAACTTTTTTAATCAAAATAGTATGATGATAAGAAAACGAAAGCAGTGTTTCAGCATACCTCTCAAATGAGGGATGTATGTCCCAAACTTGGAAGGGAGACAGTGGACAAGCGCTCAGACAGTGCAGACTCGACTATGAAGTCACTAGCGATGTGGATGCTACTCAAGCTTGCACGTGAGGAACAAGCATCTGAAATGTCAAAAAATATTCGGTTTCAGATTGGCGAACAAATACTTGATTTGTTTTGAAACCCAATTCAAAAACAACTGTGGTGACAAATCGAACGACTCCCAATTCTGGGCTTGCGAATATTCCCGTGTCAATATTTTCACCCGATTCCCACAGTGTGCTGCTCGATGCGTCTGTAAGTTCAACCAGATCTCTTTCAGTATATTGATTTCTTGAATTTTCAGTGCCATACAGTGGAGGAATCATCGGATGAGAGAGGCTGTGTGGAACCAAAAAAATGATGTCGGAATCGAAACAAATTATATTATAATAATTGTCATTCTAAACTATGTATTATCATTTTTGATAAGAATAAACTTTTATTCCTGACTTTTATTGGATGACTGGTTGTGTGACAATGAGACATTTGGAAAAGGTTATGATATTGATGTATTGTTTTGAAAACATTTTCCATCAGTAGAGTCGTCAATAGAAAAAAAACTGATAATGCCTTATGGGAAATTTTAAAGTTCTTGTAATTAGAGAGAGAGAGTTGTTAAGATATTGTTGGTTTCCATTTTTCCAATGTTTGAAAAAATATTGTCGCATTATCAAAATTAGGAGGGAAACGGTATTTTAACACAGATGGATGACTTGATTTTTTTTCAGAAATGTTCTGGGACTGTTTAACTTTAATGTCAAATATTTTTTAACAATTTTATGGGCTCTTTTTTAAAGGATGTACAGTAAAAATTATAAGAAAACGCATAAAGACTTGTCCAAGCAAAAAAAGTAGTCATCTTTGAAATTCTGAAAAAGTAATCTAGAATTTCCCAAGATGTCCGAAAACATCGAAGTATACCAAACGAAATATGTGATTTATTTTTGCAATTCCCACTTTTTTGTACGAGTCCCACAAATCGAGATAGAATATTTCAATTTTATTTTCATGCTAATTTTGGCACTTGCGTCTACTTTTTTGATTACAACAGACACTATTCATAAAATGGAATTTATAATAACAATTTTTCCGGTACTGTACCTTAATAGTGCTGTAAATGCCAACTCAAACTTCTTCCGACTCATCGAGTTATTGCAATGAATTTCTGTTTTTAGCCATCTCTAATGCAATAATCAATGTCAGTTAAGCGTGCAGTATCAATGGTAATCTCCCGTTAACTGATAAGAAATTTCATTTCTTAATCCCATTGAAGAAACATTTTGTCGGCTTTTCCCGTTCCACGACATGAAGTTCCTAGCATTGATTGTCGTGTTGGCAAGTAAGTTAGACTTGGATTTTTGAAAAAAATGCTTAAAAAGTTGTTTTGAAAATTTTCAGTTGCTCCAAATGTTATCTCTGCTTGCACTCCGTCGACACATGGAATGTGCAACCCAGATCTGCTTCAATGTTGTGGTCTGCAATTGAAATCCGACTTGGGACTCTCTAATTGTAATGGTAAAATTAATCATTATATTCATTTCACAAAAATTCAGTAATTCAGGAATTCTTGCATTTGAACCCGAATGTCACCGACAAGAGATTGAGAATATGTACATCAATGGCATCAGTGGCTTGATGAAAGTTTGCGAGTAATATTTCATCATCTCCTGTTTCAGAATGAAATATCGATTTCAGCTCTTTCAATAAGTATTACGAATGCCTCGGAACTGCGAGACGAGATTGCACCAGCATCAGTTATCATGTCAAGGCCGGACTTCGACTACCGTAACTTTTTTTTAGAGAATCTATCGAGAGAATATGAAATTTTCAGTGACGCTGTGAAAGTTGTTTCCATGTACAAACAGTTTGGATTTGCATGTGGAGCTGGATTCGAAGGATTTGCCAACAACGACGCTTGCATGACCCAGATCTTCTCCACCAAACAAACTCAGATCAACAGCTGTCGCACCAAGTTCGCCAATAACATTTTGGCGGATTACAAAAATCATTGCATGTACTGTTTCTTTTTTCTTAAAGACGAATAATTTATCTTCGAAAATTAAGGTATTTCGAACAGTACACCGGATGTTTCAACGCCCTGTTCGATCACAGCACCTGCAACGCGGAGAGCACTTGGTGGGGATGTGAGTACGCCAGACAATCCGGAAGAGTTGTGTTACACGACTGCAATTTGCAATGCTCCAGTATGTTTTATCCAAAAAGGTGTTATTTAAAAAACAATCTTATTCAGCATTTTGATCGAAGTGTGTTTCAATTCGGCATCATCAAAGAATGTTATGGTTATCAGAATGTATCGTTATTGCTTATAAATATTATGATATCAAGTTAAAGTATCAAATACAAAAGAGACAAGAACCATCGAAAAATGAGAGGAGAAAATTTAAGTAAATATATTATGTAGCGTTTATTTATATGCCATAAATATGCGAGATGGGAAGTAGAAGGGTGTCCGAATCGAAGCGACTATAACTGACTGGTTATGTCGCTTGCCACTTTGACAAATCTGAAAGTCTCCGATCCGGTCCCACAGCTTCTTTGTAATTGAAAATCGTTGTCATAAGTTTTGCCAGAGCATCGTTTTATGTATAACTTTTTCTGGTGGCTCCCGCTAGCGCGTAGCTGATTACCGAATACATCACATCGCATAGACAATAGTCGGCCAGCTTCAAAACAGACATTTTTGGTTCTTGTTAGTCAGTGAAACTACCATTATTGTCTCAATTAAATTATTATTTTACTGTACGAAGGATCAGTCTGAAATCCGAATCTTTCTCAATTCCAGCAATAAAGCTGTCCAAAATCAGTTCTAGAATTTTCACACACGATGTGAGAGATGCTCGTTTTTCGATGTGGTATCCGAATTCTAACGGTGAAGAAAACATTAAGAATGTTAGACTCACCATATGTTTCTGTAAGGATTTGGAAAAAAAACAAAACTCGTTTGTCAGTGATTTACATGATGATTTCGGTTTGAAAATGAAATAGAAACTGCAAATTGCAAAACCGTCGATGTGTGTTTGTTACACCGATGACGAACAGTGTCGCGGTACTTGGGTGAGCTTTCATCAATCGACCTTCTATCCATGCTGTTCTTTGTTGTTCTTGTTTTCATCAGCCCAGCAATCTGCAGTGTACTTCAAAATTGACGTATCAATATGTGAATCTTCTATCCGTGTATGGCTGATCTGAAGAAAATTGTTATCATTTTTTGCTCATTTTTCTCATTCTCTTTTTACCTGAAAAAAATTATCTTTATCCAAGAAAAGATAAACCAGTATTGTCTACAAACGTTATAATTTTGCATGAGAACAAACCAAGTGCAAACACCGCTACGCAATAATGCACTGAAAAACGGAACACAACTCGGATATGGCAATATGATATGACAGAGGATGAAGCGAGACTGAGTAGCGAGTATCCTGTATTAAGTAAAACCATCAATTTCAGAAAACAGTCTAAAAATTATACTTATCGATTGCCGGCTTATGTGTTTAAAAAATAAACCTTGTTAAGATGAAAACAGACCAGGTTGAGATGATTTAGAAATTACTCAATTAATAAAAAGGAACACCTAGGGCTTGTCTGATTATATAGTTCAAAAATATATCGAAGTTCCACTTTGGCAATTGAACTGACAAATAATAAACATACTGCTTCAAGAATCCATAGGCTCTGAAACACACGATGTATGTTCCGAAATAATTATATTTCATTCCATAGATCATGATTTTCTCAAATTACCTTGCGGCATATTCTTGTGTAATGAAAAGATATGTCTTCCATCATTTTCCGAACACAAAAACCGATGACTTTTGTCCTGAGTGATGTATTAAACAAGGTATATCTCGGCACTCAAGGAAGAAGAAAAAACAAGCGTTGTAAACTGAGACTCTACTTTTTTGCATCAATCTCGCAGTTGCCGCTATCAGTTCAACACACGGATACGAGTCGAAACGACAACTGACAATCTTTTCCCAAGGTGCCGTCCTTCCGTATTTCATCTCAAACATACTCACTTCGAACTCGAAAAATGAACTTCTTGCTTTTGATTATTGCCCTATATTCGCTAGTTACGCTTACTGTAGCCTTTCCCATGTTAATGATATCCATATTTATTGCATTATTCGTCTACTACAATTCTGTCGCGCCAGAAGTTCATCAGGATGTGATGAATTTTGTCGAGAAGTCTATGGATGCCATCCGTCAAACTTGTTCCCCATCCACCCCAGTCGATGACACCATGACCAGGAGTGGGATCGAGAGAGCACGTCGTCAGTATATGGACCACTGCAATGGAATCAACCGGACCTCCTCGGAAGAAGAAAGAGATGCCAAATGGTTGTTGACCTACCAGGTTCCCATTCTTACAAGATACTATGAATCTATCATTCAGTTTTTCAAGGGCTAAACGTTTTGTTGTTTCTAGCTTTATTCTAGCTCGTTTATTATTTTCGTTTTGAGATACTTTTTTGAGATACTTTTTGAGATACTTTTTCCCGAGTTATTTTGGAACACTAGTCTCTAGAGAGTAGGCTCCCGTCACTTTTTTTCATGTGGTTACCCTGAATTTGGTGTCTAAACAATTTGCTATAATGTTTTATGTACAGAATGTTCCTTTTAAATGAATGCTTATTTAAATCTATTTTAAAATTGTTAGATTGTCCGTCTGAAAAAAGTTAAAGCAAGGAGAAAATGCTGACATCTTGGCGGATGATTCATTATGAGTAAACATTATGCGTGGAAGCGCAAAGGCGCCCCCACAGGACAACCTCCCGACAAAAATATCGTCGTGTTTGTGAATCCCTAGGAGGTACACTGCATTTCGAGTTCTCCCAATCTTTCCGGCACACCCACATTTCGTAAGCAATTTTCACAGAGAGAGCACCTTCTTTCCCACATTCATGTGTGTTTTTTTGCATCTTGCTCTCGTTCCCTCATCATTTGGTACTTTGGAGAGAAGACAACGCATCTGGTCAAGTTTAGACATCTGGCAAAGTCTATCAGACACCTCGAGACCCGATGATTCAATTGGTCCAGCCTACATTTGTATAGATCTTTCGAGAATTTTCCATCAATGTTGAACATTCGGATTACCTAATCCCACTCTAGCTCCCTCTGTTTCCAATTTTTTAGTCCACTAGTCATTTGACAATTCCCTTGAGTCCATCCACCCGCAACATCAAAAATGCCCATATTCTAGAGCCACATGCACAATTTTTCAAAGTGCAATTCCTTCAGACCTCCCATTTTCCCACATTTCCTTTCTTCACTTTGTCTTAGGCTAATGTTTTCATTTAATGGTTGGATAAACTTGAATGAGTCAATCATAATGAGTTAACCTTTCCAAATGGAATGTAAAATTGTGCATTTTACCTCTTGGAGCACAACCCAGAAGTCACCAACCACACCTATTTTTGTTGCTTTTTGAACTTGTCTGCTATTCCAATTATGCGAAGCTGATAACGACAAAAAATGGGTATTATGCTTTTTTTTCTGCTTTCACCTATTGTCATTGAGTCATTTCCTATATTTTTTCCTTGCCCTAAAAACTCATTGTTTGGACAACTGATTCATTTTTAAAGGAGAAAAAACTGGAAGAAGAACTGGAAACTTCTATTCGAACTTTTTTGTCTGTTGTTTGTCTTTTCTCAAGTTCTTCATTAGCCATTTGATTACTAATCATCTTATTTTTGCACTTTTTATACGTAAGTCAAGTTCAAGCCAAGTTTGCTCTTTTTCATCTATTTTTTCTCTCTGTTTGATAAGCAGTTAACGCTTGCCAAACGTTTCTTATCAATCACACTAAAAGTCAAACCCTGAATTCAAGTTCGAATTCAAGTTTCCAAATATATTTCCGGAATTTTTTTTTCAAAAAAATGTAACAAATTTGAAGGTTCTATACAAGAATGAAAAGTTAAACATTGTAGCCACGGAGCGCAACGAGGCAAAAAGTGTTGGCAAATAGTTTAGGTTAGCAAGGCAGCGCAAAGGAAAACATCGAGAGAGAAAAATAGGGTAACGACAGCAGCGTTAGGGTTAGACAGGCCCTACCGGTGCGCTCAAGAGACATAGGAAGAAGATGAGAAAAGGAAGATTGGCGAAAAAGCAAAAGCTTGCACGGAATAAGAGGGAACTGTTGCACCGCGCGAGTGTGTGGCCAGCAGTCACCACTCATTTACTCATTCGATCTATTTCGCGCATTTTCATTTTTGTTGGATATATATTTGAGATCAAGTCTGGATAGAGATTGTTTTATTGGTGTGGCTGATATTGTCAAATTTCGTCTTGAGGAGAAGTATAGAGAACTAAGGTCATATCCGTGAACCTCTAATAAATCCCCCCCTTGATTATAAAAAATTATAGTCTGTTTACATTGGTTCCTGTGAAAAATATGAAAAACTGTTCAATTCAAAACAATTTTTGGTATTGTAATAAACATTTTGCCAGTTGACCACTATTTGATATTTTTCACAGGAAAGGAGATATACGGGCTCAAAGTTAACGGCTTGGGGTTTTATATTAAATTCTTCACCCAATCAAGTCCTTCTTGTGAAAAAGTCATGAACAATTTAACTGAAAAATACTGTTCACAATATAGTACATATTTTTCAGTATTTTAGTTGCCAATATCTCTAACAGAAACTGAAAAAAACGGGTCAAATTATACAGTTGGACGTTGTCTTTTTGCATGCCTACGGTATTCAATTATTTCCGTTGTACTAATATTTCAGCTGATTTCTGTAGATTAACTTTATAGATTGAGTTTCTTCTTTATGGTATCTGAAAATTGTTTTTTTAGATTTGAAATAGCAAGATAAACATCTTTGTAAAACAGGATATGCAATAGATAACTTTAAAATCAAAGTTTACGGATGAACTCAATTACAAACGCCAGACCCAACGAGTACTACAAAATAATACTTTTTCGAAAATTTCATCATGTTTCCACAAACCATAACTTTACTAACCAGGTTTTATCCTATTTTTCGTTTCAGAATTTTCTGGATTACTGAATCTTTGAAAACAGCGTTATCAATTACCTAAATTCTTCTGGCCTGTAAAATTTTTCAATAAGGTTTATCCCGGCACATTTGTGGTTTCAAATATTACTTTATTCAATAATCCAACTGTGCATTCAAGTACACAATTGTTGCCACTCTAAACAACCAACAACAAATCCAAAAATGTGTACCACATATAGGATCACCTCTTGAAACGCGAGAGGTCACCACAGGATACCAAATTGTCACCCCTCCTCACACTATTTGTTCATGTAACCTCTTGTGTCGTCAAAAAAAATGTCCTATTGTCTGAAAAGCCCATGGGGTTGGTTGTTGCACTTTAGGACAAGCTCAGGAAATCGAACGGAAATTGAAGTATCCGTTGGTTGATGTGTTGCTGCTACTGAGCTACTCTTCATACAACGTATCGTCTCCACGTTGTTATTCCGAATACTTTTTTGTTTTCACTATGCTTGTCTTTTTGATCTTCAAAAATATATATGGACAAAAAAACTGTAAAAACAAAAAGGATTGCCCCTAGTTTTTTCATCTTGTTGTCATCGCCATCTTTATTAGCTTAATGTCGAGTCCACCATAATCATCACTTTTCTTCGTTTGCTTTTTATTTTTCTTTTTTTCCTCCTACTGTTTTGTCTGTTTGGATAGTCGATTTCGCAAACGGTACCACTACAACCAACTACGCAATTTTCCAATCTGTTCGTTCCTCTCCTTAGCATCATCTGGAGACTCTCGTGCCATCTGAACAGAATTAGATTACACCGCACTTTTGCTCCGAAATTTCTGAAATCCCAATGTCTCAGAAAATGTGTGTGGTGGTGTCCATCGTTTTCGAATATATACTTTTATATGTTTTGAAATCCAATTGCAATATTGGCTAGCATTTATATTTTTGTATTGGTTTTGTCCTAGATCTCACATTCGTTTTTTTTTCAACTTTCCTCTCCCTTGAGAACTAAAAAAAGTGAAGTTGGTCATCAGTAATTCATGCAACTTTTCTCTGTTCTCCCTTCTTATTCCTTTTCTCCTCATTCCAATTCTCGATTTCACTCGCCGCAACAAACAGTATTTCGATTCTAATTGCATTTTTCAGAGAAATGTCAAAAGAGATTGACATTTCCATACGATACTTGGAGAATGTCCTTTCAACCAACAATTCCACATTGATTCTCAGTGAGTTTAACACTTTCAAAACTATTCCCAATTTCAAATTAACTTTCTTAGGCAGCACTGCTGCACTTCTTGAAGCTGTATCGAAAAATTGTGACACTACTGACATAGATCTCAAGGTGAGTTGCTGAATTGAGTAAATTTGATTAATTCTAATTTTAGCGATCTATCATTTCCCTTCTCCGAATAATTGACAAAAAGTGCTTCTTGAACCAAGAAGTTGACACCAACCAAATTAAATTCTCTCTTCAAGAAGTTGGAAAGGTAGCGTCACTTTTACCATCACTCAGAAACGTTTTAAAATTATTTTCAGCTCGCTGTAAAATGTCCAAAATCGAATCAAAAACCAGTGGTCCCCGATGTGAAAGTGAAACCTAATGCCGAGTTCCGGGAGATGGAAAACGTGCCTAATCCAAATGAGGAGAACATTGACAATCTGTTGAATCAGTTGAATTTAAAGTTTGTTCACCTATCAATCATCAAATCTCAAACATCCCTATTTTTTTTTCTAGAAAAGTGCCCAGTTTTGCCCCGGCATTCCCGGATATCAAAGATGATTCTGATGATGAAAACGGAATTACCACTAAGAAAAAAGAAGAGGAACGAGCTGAACAACACGGCCAGAAGGTAGTGTGGGATAAGTAGGATAAAAACAGAATGATAGTATTCCAGGTATGCGAGGAGGAGGTGGTAAAGTTGCCAGACGGGCGAGAGATTCGTATGAAGAAGACTAAAACGGTAAATGTCACACAAACATCAAAACACGTCACAGTGTCCACTAAAAGTGCAAATATGCCGGAAGTCTCGAGAACGTTCATGAACACCAGAAGAGGATTTGATGAGGATGAGGAGGAGGAAAACACAAACTTCGGATCCAAAAATCTTCGTGGTGATCCGTTTGAACGTTTTCGTTCAATGCTCAAAGATAAAGATGAAAAGACGGAAACAATTGAAGGAGAAACATCAGAACCAGCAACACCTGGTTCCTCATCAAAATCAAAAACAATTGAAAGAACAAGTGAAGTGTCACAAAAAGTGTCCGAGAAAAAAGAAAAGGACGGGCGGCTGCTGGCAGAACATGAAGCATCGAAACTTGACAAGTCCAATTTGTTTGCCAAGCAAGTTGATACATACCAGGTGTGTTTTACAACTGGGAGAGAGGGGTTTATGGGGTTAAGAGCTAGTTGAATTTGAGATGAGAAACTTGTGCCGTTTTGTTCACAAGACATCAAAACTAACGGCTTTTTCTTCTCTTATTTCTTGAGATAGATTTCGAAAATGCTAGGATTCCAGGGTACCGCATTAATTGATCGTAAAGGAGAAGGTAGTTACGAAGAAAGTACATTGGTCCGAAACGCTCTCCCTCATGATTCCCAAGTGACAACACCTCCACGAATGCATGTTGTTGAGTACATGATGGTGAGTGAATCCTCTAGCAACAAAAAAGTTTGAAAAAAAAACTATACAGTCAAAAGTCGCAGCTTTGCATAATATTGTCTTTCTCACTTTCTCCGCTGCGCTATTGTTTTTTTTTCTACGTGTCGTTCCGTTTTCACATAGTGATAAAGTGTGCTCTCTCAACTTGAAAAATCACTCTTTCCACCTGTAACAGTACTATTTCTCTTTCCAGTTTCCAGAAATTTCCTCTATCCGTTTTTTTCCAGATGTTTGGCGATGACAAGAAAAACAATGAAAACGAGTATCTGAAAGGTACCACCATCTCGTCCTACGTTCGTCTTAATAATAATTTAACGTGAGTTTCCGGGAAATTTTCATTTTGAAATTAATATTTTTCTTTCAGAACTCACGAAGAGCAGTTCCGAAAGAAAATTCAATTTGAGTTTAGTACGGCAGGTAAGTGACGAGGAAGAAAATGACGTGACGGATCTCCTAAAAAACAATTTTAATCAGAAAAAGGTGTAGAGGGAATTATGAGTTATAAGAATTGGATATCATGATTTAAAGGGCCTCGTGATAATCTAGACTTTTATTTTTAGTATTTCAAAATGCTAAGGTGTTGGTATTCTGGAAGTAAGTTGAAAAAAGTCGACTCAAAGTTTTTTAAAACTACTTCTAGCTGGAAATTTTCCAGCTTGGCATGTTTGATAATGTACTAGATTTTGTCGTAGGAACAGAGAATGTTTGTGTCTATTGAGCAAGAATAGACTTTCAATTTTATAGTTCATGACTTTTTGTACAAATCCGTCTAAATGAGATAAACAGTAAGAACCTAAGGCTCCAGTGTTGAAAAATCCAGAAGTATCGCTGAATTAAGTCTCATGCACTTTCAAACAGTTTATCTCTCTTGAACGAAAAACAGAAAAGTGAACTATCGAATTGGAGTTCAATTTTTGTTTAAGTGATCTGAAATTGTTTTGCATTATTCAACAAAGCCTACTCTACTTTTTTGGATATTTATAATTGACTTTTTCCAAGTGAAATTAATGAAAATTAAACACTTTTGGACAACACTGTCTATCTTCGTACTTGTCAAATTTGCAAATTTCAATTTTAATCACTTTTTTGACAATTATCATTTTTATGCAGCATCCATATTGCCGAAAAACGTACGGTCGTATAAAATAAAAACTCTCGTTAAAATTAGAAATGCAAATTAGAGAAATGGAAAAAAGAAAAGGCGAAGAGAAAACGATCGTTACCTTTGCTAATAAGTTCCGACCGAGACGATGCCTATTCTCTCCCAAATCAATCCAGTTCTGATGAAAAAGGTCTTGCGTAAACAGCCTTGTCATCTCACTTCGCAATCTCTGCGCTAATATGGCAAAATGCTTCTCTGATAACGAAATTCGCATCAATAATCGTTTTTTTGTTCGTGTTGTCTACCAACATTCCGTTTTGGCGCTTAAAATAAGCAGTGATGATTGTCATGGAGCAGTTCGATAATCCAGTGGCGCATTATCTTCAAATCCTACCAGGTGTTTTGAATTTTTCATTCGTAAGCGATTTTCTATCTAAGAGATCAAAACAGTTCAGGATGATATCTACTTATAAATCAGAAAAAATTCTGAAAAACGAGATTCCCTTCCTCAGATCAAACATATTTTCGATAACATCATCTAGAAATTTTCAAAAATTCCCATAAATGAAAAAAGTAAAATTTTGTTGTACTGTAACTATCAGAATCAAACTTCGAAGTGTTTTGCCGGGTACATTTTAATTTCTATAAACTGTCTTAATTTCGAATTTCTAGGAACTTCATCAACAACTATCGATCTTGATAATCTGTCTGATTTGCTCAATCAGACAGATTTCAATTGCCTCCGGCCTCCAAACAAATTCTTGGAAGATACACCACATGTGAGTATGAAGTTAGTGTTTATTAGATATTCTGAAAATTTCAGATTGTCGAGCTCCCACCAAAAGCTATCGACTGGCAGAGAGAACCATCTAGTGTCCCTTCAGAGAAGGATCTGCTTTTAGAACACGACGCCGTAGATTATGTTATATTTCGAGAAAAGGAGGGGAAGGTTTTAGAAGTGAGTTTCAGAAAAATAGCTAACACAAAAGGTTTTACAATACATTTCAGGTTCGCGGAGGTCCAAAGGACGCCCTGGTTGTCTATGCCACACAATCCACGCATTCCAGTTTGCTTTACCAAGAGGCTTTTCTTATCACGTTCAGAACTTTTATCAGCGCTTTGGAGCTGGTGAATAAGCTTATCAAACGGTTGGTGTCTGAACAATTAACCAAAGTTGGGCGATAAATCAAAATTGAGAAAAGAAACCGCTAATTAGATTAACAATATACACGTTATGCATTCAGATATCTCTACATGTCACTTGCCAATGATTCTCAATCAGAGTCAATCGCTCGTCACACATTCTCAGTGATTGTCAGAATTATTGATGAGGTTACACAATACGAATTAGACTTTGACCTTATTACCTCGGTTACATCGTTTGTGTATCGCTTGATTCATGACGGAAACTTCACATATTCCCGGATTCTCAGGTACACTTTAGCTGGGCTTAACAAGTCTAAAAATAAAATTCAGAACTCGTTTATTGGACCGGCTGAAAGACTCATTTGGCATTAATACTGTTTTGGGAACCAATCTATGCAAACCAAAGAAGTAATTTCCCATTCGAATTCTTCGAAAATCTAAACATTTTCAGACCCCATGACCTATTTGATTTCAAATCCGCTGAAATTGCGTGCCAGCTAACATTCATCGACTCTCAGCTTTATCATAGAATTGAATCCGCCGAATTGCTCTGGTGGTCGCAGGAGCAGAATGAGAAAAAGAGCAAGAATCTTGTGAATTTCACAGAGCAGTTCAATAATGTATCTTGAGATATTTTTTATGAATTCAATTTTTTGAAATTTCAGCTCTCCTTCTGGGTTCGAACCTTGATCATCACACAGTCCACTCAAAAGGAGCGAGAGCGGCATATGATGAAATTTGTGAAAATTATGAAGGTAACTGATCGAAATACAGTACCGTTCAAAAAGATATACAGAGACCTATTTTTCAGTCGCTTTTCGTTCAGTTTTACTATTTTCGGCAGTCTGGAGATCGGTTGTCAAGTTTCCGACAATTTCGAAAACTTTGGAGAATGTAGAACATATTCTGATTGAAACCTTCGCATTCACAGAACTTTTTGAGAATGATCTGTTTTTCATCAATTGGCCAGTTTCAGAAATACATCTTTCTTTTTCACGTGTTACGCGCAAAAACGGCCGACTCGTAGAAATTTCGGTTCATAGCTGAAAAACTAGGAATTTTCAAACAATTCTGTAAATGCAAAGTTTGCGATCTAGGCTTGTTTTAGAACCTCCGATATTTTCAAAATGATCGGACACTAGACAGCCGAGCTCCAGACTCCTGGAAATGGTCAAAATGGGCAACAAATCAACAAAACATACGTTTTTGAATATCTTAAGGACCGGTATTGTAGAAACACCAATGAATCTTTTTTCAGCATCTCCGTGAAATGTGCAATTTCAACTCATACTTGGCGATACTCAGTGCAATCATGTCCACACCGCTGGCCAGATTAGATTGGAGCAAGAATATCAAAGACGCTCTAAAAGTATTACTCACTTAGTGTTCTGTTAGTTAATCATCCAATTGTTCAGGAGCATACAGCGGTAATGGACACTGCACAGTCTTATAAAAACTACAGGGCCTTGTTGCAAACTGCTAAACCACCATGTGTTCCATATATGTGAGTCTAGGATTATAATAATAAGCTTAGGATTTGTTTCGATTCACCCAGTTCTTTCACTTTTTCATGATCCAGTGGATTTTAATGAATTCAACTTCTAACCCTCAATTTTACAGCGGCATCATCCTGCAAGACTTGACATTCGTCCACGCCGGTAACCCAGACACAATTCCAACCGACCGATGCCACGGCGCCAAGAACATGATCAACTTCCTGAAGCGCTGGAACCAGTTTGCCATTCTTGACAGCATCCGCAAATTGAAGAAATGGTAAGAATAGGAAGAAGGTCGTTGACTTGAGTACTCTTTTTCCACTTACTCGTCATTCAAAACCGATCACATAAACTGAATGGTGTTTGCAGGAATTATGACATCAAGAAAAATGACATCGTCGTGCAGTACTTCAATGGCTTCAAAGATCGCGTTGATGAGGAGCGCACCTGGCAACTATCTCATCAGATCAAACCGTCGAATCGCAAATCCAAAATGCAGTCATAATAGATTTCAGCATAATTTTTAATTTTCATTCTCAACTTTCTCTTCTCCGTCTGACTCTCTTTCTCCCTTCTCTCGTCTCCATTTCCAGAAACAAAACCACTTTCTTCCAAATGATGATAATAATAATAATAAACACAGTCATACAGTTTCAAATACTTTATACCAGATGGATAAAAAAGGACATTTCCGAATGCTTACCGGAGAGAAAGTGACTTCAGGTGTGGAAAAGAAGAATTTCGTTGTTTGCATTTAGCTAAAAAATAACAATCCATATAAACTGAAATTTCGTAAGAGCAATTTTAGGAATGGTTTAAAAGGCGGACAAAAATTAGGGGAACTGAAAAAGTAACTAGTCTACACGAGAGAGAAAAAGTTAATGTAATCATACCGAGACTTGACAAAAAAAGGCATTCACACATAAAAAATGTCAGCAGTGACATTGAAAAATGTTAAAGATAGATGAAGAAAGTGTAGTACGGAAAAGTCTGTGAAGCAAGACAATTTAAGCACAAGTTCATACAGTAAGAACATTGCAATAGGTCAGAAGCCTATGAAAAAAGACAACACCGAGTTGAAGTGTCTTGAAGGAATTGGACTAGTCTTTGAATAAGCCAGAAAAAGGAAATGAAGCATTCTTGATAGGATAGGAAAATTATAAGCGGGAACTTTCGTTATTTCCAAGATCCTTCGGCTTGACTGGCAATGGTGGCTTTGGTTTGGTGGATTGCGGAGGGGGTTGAATGTTGCTTGGTACGGAAGAAGCAGCCGCAGAAGAAGTTGACGGCTCTCCGTCTAACGAAACCAAGGTTCTGAAAGCTTTTAATTATTGTACATGAGTCTTATGGAATAACTATCATACCGGTTGTCGCCACCATCCATAACCAGGGAACCAGATGACGACTCTTGAGAAGAAGACGATTGAGTGTTGTTGGTGGTGATAGGAGCCACACGATGAGCACTGCCCCCGATGGAAAGCATACTGAGACGCTTGCGTTCAGGAGCCACCGGCGTCTCGGTGATCATATCCTCCATACTGACAGTCATTGGGTTACGAGCCGATGATGATGAAGACGATGGCTCGTTGGGACGAGCGCCAACTGCGATGTTGTAGCTGATTGGACGCGACTTTGGTGTCTCGGTGAATGTGGCACGGAACGACTGTAATTTCTTGACATTTTTTTAGAAAGTCTTCTTGTAAAATATAACGTACCGGTGGTGGTGGCCGATTTGGGCGATGCTCCGTGTTGCTTCTGCTCAAGGACCCTCCATTAGAAGACGTTGGTCCTTCATCCGAAAAATCGTCTTCGTCCGCTAATTGGATCAAGTCACCACTGGTAGAGGGCATTTGGGATGACGATGTTGGTGCTGGTGGCGGTGGAGGAGCCTTCTCTTTGGGACGGAAAGATCGTGGACTGATTGAAGACTGAGCACGTGTGAAAGCAGAAGGAGGAGAAGTGTCACTGAAATCAAGGAATATTATGACAAATTTACGGTTTCTGAAAACTCACAGTTTGTCTAAAGTTCCAAAGCCAAAGATTCGGGTTCCATTGCTAATCATAAACTCGGTCAACTTGATTCCTGATGGGTTCAATCCATCCAAAATCATTCCAGTGATAGTTGGACCAAAAACAATGGCGAGGTTGGAGGCGTTCATTCTGAAAAAAATACTATATTTCCGATGAATCGAATTCTGAACTTACGAAGTCTCTTCCCTGCAAGTCTCCAAATCACACAGAAATTTCATCAAGTACGTGAGATTCTGGCGATGCCCTCGTGTCATTTTCTTGAGACATGTATCGATAGCAGCAAATCTCTCTTCACCTTCCAAACTGAAAAGTTTATTGAAATGTGATTGATCCTTTCTATTTTCAACTTACTCAACAGCGGCAACCCATTCATTTTGCAAAGAGTCCATTGTCAATGGATTCGGAAGTTCACGCAGGTACGCCTTGAGAGTGGAAGCAATTGCATGGGGATCGTTGTGGTAGTGTTTCTCGTCGATCTGTAAAGTTAATATTTTTGAAAATTTATAAATTGTATTCTCTTACATCAAATTGTCCACAGTCGAGTGCTGCTCGGATTCTCTTGACTTTCGAAGCATTTCCACTGACACGGAAGATCCCACGCTCTTGCATACCATGTTGTCTAAGGAATTCGCATGTCTTGGTAAGGACGATGGAGATTCTCTGTTGCTGTACAAGGAGATGTTCTTCCAGTGGAATACCAAACACTGGCCTTGGAATTGCGGTGGCTGAAAAATTCTCAAATTACAAAATGACTCACACTTCCTAGACGCTCACCAAGTGCATGTTCCGTTTTTGGTATCATCTGGTCGTACATCTCGAACATAAATTTGAAATAGTCGCGTTTCAAGACCATACTCGTCAATACGTGCTGCAATTATCAGAATTTGAGAGAGGAAGAATGAGTAACAACACTAACCTGAGTCAATTGCAATTCTCTAGACACGGAAGAATTGAAAATGTCGGTGACGAGAAGATCCTTCATTCCCTCGTATTTCATCTGAAGCGCGTCCATTTGCTCCTGTTTTGTCATCGTTGGCTCTTTGTCGTAATCTTTTTGAGCAATTTCGAGATCTAAATTTTTAATTTTTCAGCTATGAAAGGATATTTCGAATTCTACCTGTGCTAACTAAATTCATCTTATCCTTGAGCTTGTTCGCGTTTTTCTCATTGTCTACAAATGGTGCCAATTCTTCATACACTCGACGTTCCATCAACATTTCCATTTTGACTTTTTCGTCAACTTCATTATGTAGCACATCACCGTACATGTTGATCACGTCGTGAAGGCAACTGGTTTTGTAGTAGCTCAGATCCACAGACGCGTCTTTGAGTGTTTGAGACATCGAGAGCTCGTCGCACTTTTTCTGAAAAAAAGTTATTTGATTTTCCTATCAGTTCTATTACTTACCTTTCGTTTATCAACATTTTCCTCTTTGAACCCGGTTGTTAATGTGGCGGCAAGGTCCTTTCGAAACGCGGAGGCGAGATTCGAAACCTGTAAACAATAATTTTAAACTATCAAATATTGATTTTCGGTGTTTATTTTACCTTTGAATTGCGTTGCATAACATTTTCGAACTGTTTGAGCTCCTCATCGGTGGTTTTTTTGCTGAAAAATGGCAATGTTTGCATTAGAAAATCAAAAATTAGCAATAAAATCACTTATGTTTTAATTTTAAAACCGGAAAAGCAAAAAACTCACGTTTGAAAATTGTGTTTCATCCGTCTGAAACGGTGACCAACCTCCATTCTACCTGTAACAAGAAATAGCGGCAAATTAGAAAGCAAAAAATGAAGAGGCGAAACAAGTGTAGCACATCGAAAGCATGTCAATATACAACGAGAGGAGAGGAAGGGTCTCTCTCACTGCGCGTTAGTGTTCGCGTGCAATTGCAAGAGACTGCAACGCACGAAGAGACTCAGACAATTGTCTCAAAGGGCGCACTTGCACACCCTTTGCCTCTGCCATTGTGTGATGCGCTCGCACGGTTCTATTGATCGCTCCATTACTTGGTTTGAATGAGGAATCCAATGTTTTTCTTGTTTCAGATGCAATGAAATTGATGGGAATGTGCTCAATGCGAGGATGGAAAGGTGTTCAATGCAGGAAATTGTTTGTTTTTGCTACAATCCTCTTTGCCGCATCAATTGTTTATTTTTATATAAGTGAGAAGCGAGAAATCGTCGAGTTCACTGAAGGTCCTGTTACAGATTTTTCAATGAAATCGACGACGGAAATTGTGAACGATGATATTCAAAAAGAAGGGTATTATGCGTACGAGAGAGCAGCCCAGGAAACAGGCGGAGAGCGAGTAATAAGGTAATTCGAAAAAAAAAATTATGGAAAATCTAATTTTTTGGGTTTCAGATTCAACAAAACTTCCAACGATGTCATTGTATTTGTGCATATTCAAAAAACTGCGGGCACAACGTTCGAAAAGTTTCTAGTACGCTACCAACAGAATCTACCATGCAAGTGTCAGGCGCACAAAAAACGATGCAATTGTGGGCGTAATGCGTCAAATGAGGTAGGTAATAGGCAGGAATGCGAATCGACTTTTGCTACAGCTACCCCAAAAAGAGAAACTTTTTAAAACTAAAAGAGTGAGAAGGCGAAAACGATAATGGGTGTCATTGTTTCAGACGTGGCTGTTCTCTCGCTATTCAACTGGATGGGTGTGCGGGCTTCACGCGGATTTCACTGAACTCGTCGTCAACAGTTGTGTACAGCGAGTTTTGGATAAGCAAGCAGGTTGGTGGCGGCAGAAAAAAGGAGAAGATTCTTGATTGGCTTACTTGTAAACTGATAGAGAAGACACAGAAACTTAGGGGGACAGAGGACAATCACTTACGAAACGACATCCGTTCAGCCAATGCACGTCCTTCGGAGAAAAACCCTCGACGGGGTTCTCTTGAACTGCTTCTTTCTAAAAATTGGGATTTTTCAATTCGCTAGTAGTTTAACTTTTGAGTGGCTTATGAAAGTGAAAAATATTGAAATGGTTGGATGGCTTATCGCCGGGAAATCGGTCATTTCATTTTCACTGATCGCATTCTGATTTTGGCGACATTTGATGAGACGCGCTTGATGATAGAAAGGATGCGTCAAAATATCTTTGGATATCTGTTCATCGCTTCTCTCACTGTGGCTTTAGCTTTGCCGAATGGCCCTGAGGGTGGAATGGAAAAGAGACAAAATCCAATTTCCGCGGGCGGAAGGATATAAAAAACACGATGATGATGATGGTGGTGTTGATTTGCAGGTCATAAAAAGAAAAGAAACTACTTCTACACTACATTTCTGCGCAACCCAACTGATCGATTCATCTCGGAATTTCGGCATGTTCAAAGAGGCGCTACATGGATATCTTCCAAGTATGTAATAAGCCGCTTTGGGAACTGCTAACAACAATGTTTCAGACACGTTTGCAACGGACGGCCTGCGTCAGTTAACGATCTGCCGACATGCTTCGACCCGCGCATCGGCTGGGAAGGCGTTTCACTGGAAGAGTTCATCTCATGCCCTTACAATTTGGCATTTAACAGACAAACCAGAATGTTGTCAAATTTATCACTTGTTGGATGCTATGAACACCTACGTAGACCGTCTTATGAACAAGACAAAATCATGATGGAAAGTGCGAAAGAAAATCTAAGGCAAGTTTCAGTTTTTTGTAATGACTGAGAGAAAATGTCATTATTTGGCATGAGAAAACTGACACACAACATGTGATTTCAGAAATATGGCATTCTTCGGTATCAAAGAACGGATGGATGACAGTCAATATTTCTTCGAAGAAACATTTGACATGAAGTAAGACTTTTTTGCTCAGAACTGGTATAATAGTGAATTTCAGATTTTCTCGAAAAATGTCAGTATGGGGAAAAAGCAAGTCCAACGACACAGTGCTAACCGCATCACAACTCGCCTACATTCGAAACGTGAACAAGTTGGATTGGGAACTCTACGAATATGCTCTTCAACTTTTCGATGAGCGTCTTAGTCAGCTACACAGGAAGAAACGACGCCTTCGTTGAAGAGGCCTTCTTCAATTTCTTCGCTGCTCGAAGAGGAGCGAAAAAAGATGAAGAAGCATCAATTTCTCAAATTGCACCCGTCTGTCTGTTTGCTCTACTTATTAGATCTCTTCCTCAACACCACCGCACAATTATTATGATTCGAAACGGGTTAAACTCAATTGTCTTCTCACACACACACACATAACTTGTATTTCTCAATCAACGAAAAACTTTGCCATTTTGCTCAACTATAGGAATAAACAATTTCACACTCACGTCTTCGAAAACTGAACATCTTTGGAAGTTGAATACGGGACATATAGTTCTAGTTGACTATGATTTCAAGAGAAATGAGCAATTCTCTTGGAAATATTACGAAAAGTTATGGCAGTTTTGATTAAGACACTAACATACTTGTTGGCGGCTGGCTGCTATATCAATCAGAATTTTATCAAGACTTGGTTGCTCCACGAATATGGCTTCATCATGGGAAATGGGAAAACAAATTTTTTTCAGAGAAAACCACAAAGTGTAACTGCTCGAAGAAGTAAACCATGACAAACTATTGTTTTTCATTTTCGCTGAAAGTAAACATTTCATTTTTCCCAGTCTCTATCTTCAACCCGAGTTTCGCTTCTTCTTTGAAACTGATAAGACCGATTTACTATTCTAATACGAGATGCCCATTGAGAGTGGTTTTCTTTTCGACTCCTCTCCGATCGATTCTCTGCGTCATTTGCTCTCGACAGTCATTGTCCCAACGACACGTCCACGCACACAAACACAATGAAAACAACTGATTTTTCGCTGCGTCTCCACGTATCGCACACTGACTCACAGTTATCCGTCCCATGATGTGGATCTCGATTGGATGACCCCGCGTACAATAGAAAGACTCTCGGTGCGCGCACAATTATCCGCGCGGACACACCCTGTGCTCGCTCAATCGTCCGTCCTTGGCCTTCTCCCCGTTCTCTGCCAATGCCCCCTCCAAACGACACTCCACCATAACGGTGGCGCACGTTGTTTAGCGTAAATACTCTTTCCAGTTAGCAGCAATTTATTTCTATTGCTTTTTAATGTTGTGACTCGCTCATTTTGTGTTGTTTATTTTCTATTATTCCAATTAAATTTATATTTCGGCTGGCCGATGACTACAAAAAACACTAAGGTTGTGGATACTTCTTCTTTTGAGAGGTGAGAAGGTGTTTCTTGATGAATAATAAATGAGTGAATCAATTTTCAGACTCCAACAAGCTATCAAGGATGTGAAACAAAAAGAAACAAACCTCCAGACATTGAAAGAGTCGATAGATGATGAAGACGGGTTGATTGTTCAGTATCAGAGGTCGCAAGATTTGGTAATGTTTGATTTTTCCCTCAAAAAATATACGATTAGTGTTCCAGGAAGCAAAAATTGAAGAAAAAGAAGTTGCATGTAGGAAGTACAAGGCACAAATTGAAAGAGTTCAAAAATTGATATTGGCAAAGCGGCGGATGATGTACGAAGTGAAAGATAAGATAGACAAAAAGGTTTGTGGAATATTTGAGGCTCAAAAACAAAGGATTCGAGGTTTAGAATAACGACAAGCAGAAACTAATCGACAAAACGGAAGGACTGGTTGCACAGGTGGAAACAAATAAGGTTCTGAAGGAGAAGAAAAAGTGAGTTTTTGATTTTCTTTTTCCATTAAAATTGGATTTGTTCCAGGCGAATCACGCACGTTTTGACTTGTCTAGTATCCTACCGAAAGACATTTATGATTCAAGAAGTCATGGAAATTTTCAAAATAGATATCGATGGCGGTCCGGCATCAATGCAACCAAACCGAAACACCAGTGATTGCCGATGCGTGTTAGTGGACACTATCCGAGGATTACATTTACCTCATGTGGCTTCTGTTCAACGTGAGTTCAATTTCACGATCGACCCAAAAGCAAAATTACAGTATCCCCACACAACGAACGAGAAACGACCGCAGCTATCGGACTTCTGGTTCACTTTGTCAATCTCATCAGTCGAATTCTTGGCTACCCACTTCGATATCCAGTCATGCCGTATGCGTCGTTCTCAAGAGTGTACAATCCCGTTGAAAATAAATTGTGAGTTTTTGAAGAAGGACAAAAAGAATTTTGAAGAAGGACAAAAAGACTGTTAGGGAATTCAAGACAATCCGGAAATTGATCCTCTGTTTCGCAAAATTTTGCAGAATGAATTAAAATGCTAATTTCTCCATCAGAGCTGGTGAAAGAGGCGGAGTCAATGATAGATACTATCTGATAGGAAAGCTGTAAAACTTGCGTGCAAGGTGTCGTACAAGTGCAAAGCATTGTAAAAGAACGGTTTCCTATGAAACAGACACGTTAATTGATAACACGCGAACAAGAGAATAAGGAGAAAATTAATAATTGAGAACCAAACGTGGATGTCTATCTTTAAAAGGAAACACACACGGTCTTTTATTATTTTACAACTCGACGGTGGCTTCGAGAGAATTTAATATAGAATTTGAAACTTTAATAATGATTCATATGTATAGTAGTTCTTCGTAAGCCTCCCGTGATTCATTGCGTGCTCTTACTTCTCCTCAAAGCTCACACATTTGTTCTCACGGTTCTCAAAAAAGGGATTACAACTTTTCTCTTCCGAAGAAGCAACACGGCGAGCGCACACGGAAAAACAAAACGCAGAGGGACCGTCTGTCGGTCAACGTTTGAATATCATGTACAACTTTTTGGCGCGCAAAAGAAAATATGAGGTAGGGAGAAGAAATATTATATGTATCCTTTCGAGTGCAAGGTGAGATGAGAGAGTGGAGAGTGTTTATTATTCAAAAAGGAACGTTTTATAAATGTGGTAGTAGCATTGGCAAACATATGCGCGGCGCAAAAAGGTATGAGGATATCAGCACTGGTGTATGCACCTCGAGTGTCAAGTAAGTACGCTCTACTGATAGGTGATTAGTAATGGACGAAGGGAAGAGAGTTTGTGCTGGGCTTTTGGAAACATGCACATTTTGGGAGAGGGGGTTTGAGCAAATATACTTCTTTCTGTGGCAACATTTGGTTGAATATGCCGTAAAAGACACTTTTTTGATGGTAGCCTCTTGAGGCGTTCGTGACACTTTGTGCCAAAATAAATGTTTCGCTACAAAAATGGCGATCATCAAAACAATGACAAAAAAGTTTGAGTTCATCGAAATGGGAAAAATGTTCCTAATCTGAACGATTAGTCTAAGAAAGTCAGAACTGTTGAACAACTAGTTCTTTTTTTTCCAAAAACTACATAGTCTTTACATCTGCAACAAATCACAAAACTTGATTTAAAAAAAGCAAACGGATTCAATTTCAAACATAATATGTGGTAACTGAGAGTCACTGACAGAAAATAGAGAAACCACTTTTAAAAAAGCCATTACCGATATTGCCTAATCGTTCGACAAAGATTTATCCCTTCAGAATCATCTCTTCAAACCAACTATTCTTTTTTTCAGGGCAATTCTGTCAGGATGGAAAAAGCGGTCGGAACGAGAGAAATTTTTCGAAGGACTCGGATGGATTGGGAAGAATATTGCTCAGCTAAGAGCGGATTGTGGGATTCCGACTCCGGTGGCAGATAAAACGCTTTCGGTGCTCGCAGATTGGGTTCGAGCGGTGACAGAGGGGTAGGTAGAAATGTTTGGAAACATGATTTTCTACAGCACAGCAAGGGTTTTTATGCCCCACATAGGGTTTTGTGAAACAATAAAAATTTGCATATTTATCCTTTCCTTTGCAGAAAATACGTGTGCATCTACGATCGTCCAATCGACAGCTCAAGCAGCCCTGCCAGTCTTCTAATCAATTTCCAACCATCAACAGAAGGCCTAGCTGCCAGCTCGGATTGATTTTCTATGTTTTCCCTGTGCATTTTGAATTAATTTATTTTTTGATTATTTTCATCTGGTTGTCAAGAAAAAACATTTCCGTTGGAAGTCATATGTATATTTATAACCTGTGCTTGTTTTGTTTTTTTTTAAATATTTTTTATCAGGTTGAATCCCTGTCACATACTTTTTTCATCAGTTTTTTTTCTTCAGAGTTAATCTTGAATTTCAGACACAATGGATGAAAGCAATAACAAGGAGAATGAGTTTGACGATTCGGTTTTTGAAGACTCTGGAGATATCACACGTACCACTGAGGATGACGATGAGGTGAGAAATTCGAAAATATGAAGCTCGGAAATATTCAATACTGAGCGAGCGCCAATGACCCAATATTTGAAATTATCGAAACAAAGTTTTATTTCAGGCCCCACTAGAACCACGATTTAAATACGAACGGCTAGAAGGTGAAAGCACACTGCCCTTCATGAAAACCGCCACATTCACATCAATCGATCTACATGACAAATTCATTGCTATAGGAACTGCTAGTGGGCTTATCTATATTCTCGATCATCATGGATACGGAAATTTTGATAGTGTGCCGCCACTGAAACCACACAGATGCGCAGTTTCAAAGTTGAAATTCGATGAAACTGGATCCTACATTCTCAGTTGCGCCAATGACTCGAAATTGGTGGTCTCTGGAGTTGGAAATGACAAATTGTGTTGTGTAAGATTTTGCAGCTTTTGAAATATTTTTAAAATTTTCGATTTTATCAAATTTATTCAGACAGTAAACATCCAAGTGATGCCAAAATCGATTTGCTTCTCTCCAGACTTCATAAGACAGCAATCCGGCCACTGCTTCATTATGGGAGAGCGTAATCTGGTTTTATATGAAAAACGTTTATTCCAATATAAAGCTTCTGTAAGTTTTACTTCGAAAAACAAAACAAACATAAATTTTTCAGAATTTGTATTCTGGTTCTGAGCGAGATGGCTTCATTCATTGCTGCTCTTGGAACGATAATCTTATTGCATTCACCAATGACACTGGAACACGAGTTTATGAAAGGTAACCTAGAGTTGAAGAGTCAGATAACAAACGTCGTATCAGAGTTTGCAGAGGTACCGAAAAGATTTTGACAAGTGTACAACCAACGCATGACGTGGATCGTGTTCGCTCGTCGAGATGCCCTCCGAAGCATATGTGGATGTCGGAGAACACTTTGGTCATCGGATGGGCTGATACAGTAACTGTACTGAAAATCAAAGGAAACGAAGGGATGCGCAGAGGAGAGATTCATCACATTTTCCACGTCTCCATGTTCATTTCTGGCATTTCTTACCTGCCAAAAAACGGTTCCGATTACGAATTGTTCCTGGTTGGTCTTCAAATGGAAGGAGAGGATTTTGACGATTGCGCGGTACGAATTTCATATGGTAAACTCAAATTACAGCCATTTTTCAGTCTGTCATGTCCACAATGACCACGTTAACTGCTATGGAAAGTTCTGCTACTGCGATATTAAAGACATGCGTTATCCGACCACTTGGACTCAAGGACTATGAGCTACAATCTGAAGATGAGATAGTGAAGTTAGTTATTTTTTCAAGACATTTAAACAATAACAATATTTTCAGTATCCGACTATCAACACACACTCTACCATATATGATTCATGGACTTGGCATTCCATACCTTTCCACTTACTTCATTTTAACGACGAAACAAATCATCATGGCTGTTCCATATGGTCCAGAAGATGGAATCAAATGGCGGCTACAGTATAAATTGTACACGGAGGCATTCGAAATGGCAAAAGAACATGTTAGTGGTCTTTTGTTTGAAGATTACTAGACTCTAATGACGAATCATCTATACCAAAAAATTTCAGGCGGACATGCTGGCAAAAACAGACGTGAGCCCCAAAAAAGTGGGACGAAAGATCATCGAAGGGTACTTGGAAAGTAAAAAGGCTAGAGTAGCGGCTTCTTGGCTTCCGTCTATCTGTGGAGACTGCAAAGAAGAATGGGAGTGGGCAGTGGATAGATTTCACGACGCTAAGATGTCTACTTTGTTAGGTGATGTGAGTTTTCGTATCAAACAATCTGAAAATAGACTTCCAATTTTAAGGTTCTTCCTGATCGCAAGCCTAGACTTGATCCCAGTGCCTATGAGAAAGTGCTACTGGCCTCACTTTTCAATAACGTCAAACTGTTCCGTAAATTAGTGCAGACATGGAGCCCGGACTTGTACATGACCAGTACCATCATAGATCAAACTCAGTGGCGAATCCAACAAATCAGCAAATCAGAAGACATTGAGGATGTTGAAGAAGTCGAGAAGATATTGATGGATGCGCTGGCTCACCTGTATCTCTATGAGAGGAAATATGAAAGTGCTTTGAAAATATTGATGATCTGTCAGGATTTTCAAATTTTCAATGTTATCGACAAGCATCAATTGTTCGACCTTGTGAAGGATCAAATATCAGATCTGATGAATATCAATTCTGAACGTGCTCTTCGTCTTCTTTTAGACAATGCGGATTCTGTGGAGCCATCATTTGTGATGGCTAAGATCAATGGACAACCGAAACTTCAGCTCGCCTATCTCACAAAACTAATGAGTAGGAATGAGGGAATCGAGTTTGCCGACAAAGCTGTCCAGCTTTATGCTGATCATGAGAAGAAAAAGTTGCTGCCTTTCCTGAAGAAAAATGTCAACTACAATGTGACGAAGGCCAGAAAATTATGCTCGGATAGAGGATTTGTGGAAGAGACCATATTCCTCCTTGCCAAAAGTGGTAATCACTATGAAGCCGTCAAGATGATGGTTCGAGAATATAAGAATATCGAAAAAGTGATAGCCTACTGTAAAGGTATGTGAGAAAGCGAACTATTGTGATATACTATGTCTCATCCTAGCCGTATCTTCAGATCAAAACGATCGTGATCTCTGGATTCATCTTCTCGAGGTGGTAGCAGACTTCCCAACTCACTTTTCGCAGCTGATCATTGAAGCATCCAACTGTCTGGATCCAATTCTGATTATGGACAAGCTCCCAGACGACGTCGACATCCCGAATTTGAGTGAAGCGTTGGAGAAGCTTCTGACAGACTTTACGAATTATGTCGAACTTCAGCAGTGTGAGTTATTACTTTTTTATGATAATGAAATCTGATCGTACTATCCCAGGCTGCTACGATTCAACACTGAATGACCTGCACGTGCTCACCAACAACTTGATGATAGCGTCGGATAAATCAGTCTCTGTCAGTCTGATGACTAGATGTAGTTTGTGCTCTCAAGTGATCATGAATACGGGTCAGGATATGATTCCTCGAAAATTCAACGATATCAAAGTGTTCAAGTGCGGCCACATTTTTCATCTCACTTGCTCGGCGTCAGAGGTACAGTAACCAATATTTTTCTTTGAATTTTGATCTTTAATTTTTTAGATTGATCGCCGACAGATGATCGAGGACGGGATTTGTATTGCGTGCTCGGACAACTCGGACCATGTCAACGTATAACATTTATCGACGTGTACAGTAATCTTCAACAACAAAAAACCTCAACTACAGTTCATTTCATTACGGCTACTTATGTTTCTCTGTGATATAGATTCGTTCAAGGTAGAATGTCATTTTATGTGTATAAATCTGTTTTGCCAGCCAATAAGCTGAACAACGTTTGTTTGGAGTTCCTTGGTCCCTTTATTAGCAGTGTTAAAAACCATACTTTGTCGTTCACATTCGAAGAATCGACATTTTTCCTCAAAAACATTTGTTGTCCTCTCTTCTTGAAATTTCAGCTAATCAAAACCAAAAAAAAACATCGAAAAAGCCTTTATTTTATGCTAATTTATGACAGTATCGCTATGACGTCAATGGCATATGTTTTCTCAACGAAAATATTGCTCTGATTTTCTTATAAAAAAAATTTCCACGCGACAACGAAAAACGAATTTGAAAGAATTTAGAGAATTCAGAACCACGTGAAACCGATTATGCTTTTTCCAGAATTTGAAGACGTTTTTCACAAATTGTTTCGAAGCTTATTAGACTTTGTTCGTTATTTCACAACACGCACAAGACCATTTTGAGAATTTATTTTCAAAGAAAAAAGAGACAAGCTTAAAAATTCGCATCTTTCAATCTTTACACAATACACAGCATTTTTTACATTCTGTTCATACGTGTTCACATCTTTCCTAGCTCTCTGATGCTTCAAAATGTTATATTGGCGAAATGTGAGGGAAAAATAGGGAGAAAAGAATGGGGGAATTGGAAGTCCAAGCTTCATCTTAAATGGGGAAAAACGGAAAAAAAAGGAAGAATAGAGATAGCATCAGCTATTTTTCGGTGAGTTTTTTTTGGAATTGAAGGGAGGAAAAGTTCGGAAAGTTGTGACAGAGAAGAAGTTAAGAGGAAATGGGAGGAGATGATGAAAAAGGACAAAACTATGGAGCGCTGTGGCAGATAAGACACAAAGAAGGGGGAGATGACGAGATTTCACTTTGAAATGGCAATTATGTATAAAGCTCGTGGATCTTGATTCTTGACAAAGTGATATACAATAGATGGATCCTAGTTCTTGGATGTCGGAATGGTTGGCAGGTGAGCTCTTTGGTCCTCAAGGCGACCGGCTTGCATACGCATCACAATGGCGGTCACGTCTTCTTCTTTCTTTTTGTCGAGTTCTGGAACAATTATTTTTTAATTTGTTTCTTGTTCCATCAGAATCCCTTACCTTCCTGTCCTTCAGGTTTGATGGGTGGCAGCTCACTGCGTTGTTCGTCGAGTCGTTGGCTTTGCACACGCATCAGCCACTCAACCAAATGGTCGTCAAGCTCCTCGTTTCCTTGATCGCTGAAAAAGGGAGAAAATCGTTTAGAGCGGCAATTTGAAAAAGTGATCCTTACGTGTTGAGACGGCGAAGCATAATTTGTCCGTTGGGATTGAGACCTGGCAGGAATGGGGCCCTCTGGTCGTCCATTCTGCGTTCTTGAGCGTTCAGAATCAAGTCGATTAGCACTTCTGACCCGTCTGGAATAAAACAGAATTAGGAAAAAAAGTTTAAGGGAATTTCAGTAGGATAGGAAACATGTGTAATTCTTTTTAAAGTAGAGTAAATGCTTTCATTCTAGATCCTAATGCTAGATAGCCGCAGGCCAAAGACGAACCTAACATGTTTTTTGAAACATGGAGGCGTTTCCGGTATCCACGGACGTTAGAACTCACTCAAACGCTAGAAGTGTGTCACTTACAATCCGCAGAGTGCCGTGTGGAAGAATGGGAACAATAAGATGAAGTAGAAGGGGCGGGGTGAAGAAAGAAAAAGGTTCTGAGGGAGAGAAATTCCTCAGACTCGACCTCTCAAACACTTTTTTTAATCATCCTAGTGTCTTTTCATGCGAGAAAAAATGAAATAAGTGTATGTGTGTGAGTGCCTTTGCTTCTTCGACTTTTCACTCGACGTAGTTTTTTTCTTAACAAGACTAAAGTACAAAAGAATAAAATAGGGAACTTTGATGGTGGCACAGAAAGGCAAGCGACAACTCATAAAATCCTAGTAGTAGTCGTACTAGTCTACCTAAAGTGTTATGTGCCACATGCACTAATCTCATAAAAATGGAGTAGGAGAATTCTGAATAAAATCTCCCTGACGACAATTGAGAGCAAATTTGCCATCTTTTCAGATTCCCATGAAAAGGATGAGTTGTTGTCCACACACAGCACACTCATGCTCCGTCTATGGCGAGACTAGTCTCAGTGACAACAACTTGCATCAAGGGACAGGATTCTGGAATTGCTAATGTGTCCAGAATTCCTCTTCCTTTTCCTGTCTCTAACTCTCTCTCTTCAGATTTATCAACAAAGATGTTTTTTACCATCGTTGAGCGGCGCCGAGCTTTCACCCGTGGTTTCTGGCATAGGTGTGGATTTCATCTTTTGCGGATGATTTATGTGAATTTGCTTGACGAATGGAATGAGGAGTGATGATAGAAAAGTGGTGGCGACGAAAGCACTAATGGAAAAGAATGTCGAATGCGATATAGCAAAAAAGAGAAAGTCAAGTTGTAATAGCTCATAAATATTTAGTAGCTATGTCACAGAAACTATTCTTCACGCTCGATAATCTGATTCACGACTCGAGGAAGAACACATACTAATAAATCACGTTCTTGCTCTCGACGCGCGTACATACCTGTCGACGAGTTGTCGGGCTCTGTGTCGGTTTGGCGGACTCTGAAGTCGATGTTCGCGTTGAGAACCGATGCATCTACTCGTTGATCGTTCATCCTTTTTGACTGCAACTTTGCTAGCATATCAAAGAACTCCTCCTTCTCGTAACGATCCTCAGCGAGTGGATCCTCGGGCGTCTAGAAATAGATGAATGGTTCAATTGAATGGAAAATAGAGTGGGCAGCAAAAAATAAATGCACATATGTTTCTTTTTTTCGTCTCAAATCAAAAGCAGGAAGTTATGGAAAGATGGTGGAAAGAGGGGGACACTTGTCACATTTCCGGAAATTTCTAAACTCACATTAACTGGTCTGTCGTTGATATTTCGCTTCTGGAAGAATGTAAGACGAAGCTCGCGGTGCTCAATTTCGGCGGGAGCCGGATCGGCTGACTGGTCGATTATGAGCTGGAAATTGAGGGGAAAATTGAAGTGTAAAATGGAGACGGATGGAAGACAAAAGCCTAGTATGGAGTACTGGGGCGGAGTCAGATTTGATTCAGATTTGTTCTGACTTGTCATGACAAACAAATATTGTCTTTGGGTTCTGGTTAAAATCTTACTAAATTTCAATTCAAACTACAATAATTCTTCCCAGATCATGTGGAAAGGATTTTGAAATACAAACTAGTATAGAAGTGAGTCATTCACGGAATCAAAAACAGAAATTTTATGTCAGAAAATGAAAAATCTAGAAATCCTGACTCATCGGACTTACCTCGATATCGTCGATAAGCACGTCTTCTTGTCCAGCCTCCAGAATTTCGTGCAGCAAATTATCAATGTCAAGGATGGCACTCGTGTCGTTAACCTTCAATGAAAAAAACGTTTTGCACCACTCCCATCAAACTGATCCCTCTTCCCACCCTCTCACCTAATAATTTAAGTCTTTCGATGAATCAAAAAGAAAGAAAAAACTAATTAAAAAACGATTTCACTCTTCAAAACTATTTTTCTTCCAATTGACTACATGTTTTTTCTCATTTTCTCTCTAGAAAAGGGTTTACTCAGAAGTCATGGGTCTGGAAGAAGAATTAACAAGGAAATGGGTTTCCTCCCCTTGGTTCAATGGTTCGGAATGTCCGTAACTCTCGCACAAAATGAACTCGCTAGGGAAAAATAGGTTTTTATGAAATTGACAAGCGAACGTGACTATTCAGCAAAAAAGTTTTTTTTCGAAAAAAAACGAGTTGAAAACGAGTGAGAAGAATAGGGAGATAAAAGTTGCATGGGTTCTTCAACAGACGTTGTCTTTTTGTCGCAAAACGTTGTTCTTGTTACTCGACGGACTCAACACAGTTTTGAAGTGCTTTTTCGCAGAATTTCCAAAGAAAAAACAACACGAGATAGAAGACCGTGAGAATAGAGAATATGACATACCTGAAGTGAATTCCGTTTGGCAAGAACCAAGTAGTAGAGTGCCTTCCGACGTTCACACAAATTATTGAATGAAAGAGCAAGTGAGTAACACGATCGAAGTTGTCCGGAGATGTCCTCCAGACTTCTGGCGATTTTGAGATGACGTTGGAAGTATGTGATTGCTGGAAATAATAAAAATCGTATTCCGGAAAGTGAACTGGGATGATGAACAAGGAACAATGGAGATTGAAAGGAATATAAAAAATAGGAGAAGTGAATAAAAAGGCAAGAATGACGGAGACACCGACTATTTGCTTTTCTTCTCAAAAAACCCTGTGACGTGAGTGTATATAAATGTGATTGAAATCCGCAGATTCCACGAGTTCGTTTTTAAAAGGTTTTTTTCTTGTTCCAGCATCATCAGCCTCATCATCAATTGACAGTTGTCTCTATTTTCCCACAATTTGTCAGAGACAAGTGAATTCGAATAGCCCTCCTCTCTAGCCCATCCTCAATGGAAGGAACAAAACAAAAGCACATACATACATACCACGAGGGTCCCACATGAAGAAAAAGAAGAAGAAGAAGAAGAAGTAGAAGAGGAGGAGCAGCACCAAAAAAATAATTTGAAGCAAGAAAATATCTGCTCTGCCCCCATTTACAGAAACATGAAGTGGCGTGGGATTGGTTGTGAATGGAAATGATTCATCTCATTTTAATCGTTTCGTCGTTTTTGGATCCCAGGAATCTTCAAGTGTTTGCATTTCGGTGGTATTGTCGACGATCTGATGATGTGGTAGGAGAAGGCAGAAAAATTGAGGAGACAAAAAAAGAAGAACAAATGGACATAGCAAAAAATAGAATATGGCTGGAAATGGGAGGATAACAATTCCAGGAACCGCCACCACCGCAGCGGTTGTTTTTTAGTTATCTCTGACAGATACAAATTCAATTCTGGTATTAGTCCAGTTACACTTACTGATGGTGGTGCTTCGGAAAATTGAAAAATTAGAAATCATGAGGTGACTCGTGGAAAATCACACGCTTATGTACTAATTCAGGACTACTTTCTCACGCACGGATTCGGTAGCAGCCCTCCTAGTTAGATATTATATACTTACTCATCTAGAAAATATTAATGAGTGTATGGGAAACTTTAGTTACTAAGTTGCCGTCTGAAAAATCAAAACTCAAAAATCTCGTATATAACGCTGAAAGGAGAAGAGAAAAATAGGTTTTATGCATCGAAAGAGAAGAATAGGTGGAAAATTCCTATGTGTGTTTATCAAATGATGCGCGTGCGAAAGAAATCGTCACATAAGATTTCTATGTCAAATGTTCAGCTGACCAGCTGTTTGTGAACATAACATACAGCACAAGAAACGAGTGGAGTGAAAACGAGGACAAGTTGCCCAGCAAAAAAAATGCTATTTTCAACGACATAAACTGACTCCGGAACTTGGAAAAAAGAAGAACGAGTGAGAGAGAAAAAACGGATCGGACCAAAACGTCATCAAAGAGCAATCGAATATCTGAACTACCAACTGGGCACCCGACAAAAGAAAAAAGGTAGGACCACTGTCGAAATGGTGAAATTCAATACCTATTACCTGTTGTGGACCTTTTTTGCAGGATCTCATGTAGACCCTACTCCTCCTCCAAACCCTAGAATCCCTCGTGATGGTCACGTACCTTTCTGGACTTCTTTTCCAATGTAGAGAGCGTTGGCCAACGAATAGGCCATTTGAGCCTCCTCGGTTTTATTACCGATTTCGGTAGCCAGGTTGTAAGCGAGTCTGAAACAAAAAAAAATATAGAACAGAAACTTGATAACTAGGGAGGAAGTATGTTTTTGTCTAACACGAAACAAAGAAGAATTACTCATCCGGCTCTTCTCAGAGGCGTGACGCAGATTTCGGTATGTATTCGAGTGGTGGGGCGGTAACTCACTTATAATGCTGAATAGCCAGAGGCATGTTCGATTTCAACGCATGACAATTTGCGATATTCGCATGTGCCCGTCGCATTGATGCACGATCCCCGTATTGTTGTGACAATTCCAATCTCTGAAAAAACACAGAAAATTAGAGGTGCTGAGTCAGGCCCCGTGTATGTTTGCATCTTCAATTATTCAAAAGAAAAAAGGTTCAGGTTGTTTCTTTCTCTCTCGTTTTTTTTCCATTTGTTCTACTCTTTCCCTTCCACTCATTCTGACGTGTGTCTCAAGAGTTCCGTCTTCTTCACCTCATTTGGGCAAAAGAGAAAGAGTTTGTGGGAAAGGGAAAAATTTGACAAAGAAATTGAATCTGGCAGGATAAAAGAAGAAAAAGAAGAAGTGAGAGGAAGTGGATGATGATGACGATGCAAGAAGGGGGAGAACCCACTGTTCACGTTCCATTGGTTCTGCATTTTAGTAACCTCATTTTAGGAAACAACAAAAAAACAGAGTTTTCTTCTTTCTAGATCTCATATTCCTTCCTGATTGAGTCAAGGACCCGGAAGTTACAGATGAAATTTGATGACATCCCTCGGAGGACACATGTACCAAGTTGAAACTTGAACTTGGTTTTCCGTCTATTTTTTTCCTTTTTGGTTTGGTTTTTTGAATTCTAGACATTTATATGCTGTTTTCCTTGGTTTTTTTTTGCCTTCAGTTAACAATTCTACACCTGACAAGAACAAACATCATGTTTTGTCTGAAATGTGATCGGAAATGAGCGTTAGGTTTCGACGGCACGTGGAAATGGGAGGAATTGCGGCAAAAAATGACTGACAGGCAGAAAAAGAAAGGTTTTGAAATTTTTGAACTCTATGAGCAAAAAGGGCATGACACAAACAAGATTTCCGGTACGTCGCATGTCATGTCACACGTTTCACCCCGCGGAACTTACACGTTTGTGAAATTCAATGGATTGATCATAGTCTCCAAGACAATAGAATGTGTTTCCTAGACTTCCGTAGCATCGGCCCATCGTCAGTGGATCATCCAGAGCTTCAGCGACTTCGAGATTCAACCTGGAATATAAAATTGAAGAAATTCTACTTTAAGAAAATTTCCTTACTTAAAGTATTTTGCAGCATTCTCAAAATCCGACTGAGCCTCGTCGTTCTTGGCATCGTTGCGTTCTTCGGCGGCTTCCAACTTGGTGCATCGTCCTCGTTCAACATAGATGGTGGCAATGTTGTAATAGGCACGGGATTTGAGAACCTGGAAAAAATTATGAGATTTTCTATAGTTAGAAAAGATTAGACAAAGATAACTGACATTTGAGGATTTTTTCTAATATTTGGACTGCATTTAGAAGATTGATATAACAGAATTTCGAAATTTTTTAATGACTCTGTTCAAAAGTCTTCAGTAACTGTAGTAAAAATTGAACTAAAAATGTAACATATTTTCCGTTTTTTTCATACCAATTGGAATAAGAACAACTTGCACAACATCCTAATATATATGAGAAAAACTATAAAATTTTATTATTTTTTCGAAGTATTTACAAACGTAATGCTTTTTCTAGGAGTCACTCCACAGCTGTAATTTTGATACTATCGTGTTTTCCCGATTTTTCCACACTAAAACTAGCCATTAGCGCACTAAATGATGGGTAAAACTCATTTAGAAAAATTTCCGAAAACCCGAATGTTGTGGATTTACTGATTTCTGGTTTTCATTAAAAAAAGTTTCGATTTTTCATGCTTTAGTTTCCAGCTTCATTGTTTTCCCACCCAATCATAACTGTATAGCTAAAGCTTCCCTTTTCCAATCTACTGAATTCTCTCATGCGACTTCCGTAAATCATCAACAACAACGTTGTCATAGAAACAGAGGTAGACAACATATTGCCCTGGTGCATGAGAGAAATGGAGAAACAAAACGCCACTCACTTTATCCCCGAGCTCTTCGGCAAAATCCAGTTGCTTGAATGTGAAGGTGAGCGCGTCGTTGTAGGCTCCCTTCATTTTGAAGATGTTGCCCAGATTCGCACACGATTTCGCCTCTCCTGGCTTGTTTCCAATCAATCTGAAACAATTTTTTAGTTTTTTTTGTTGTTACTTGAAATCATTTTGAGTATTTTTCTTACCTTTCAACCAGAATGTCATATGTGTGAAACTTCAGAGCTTGCTCGTAGTCTTTGAGCATTGTGTGTGCATTTCCCAACTGACAGTAGATGGCAGATAGTAGCGAGAAATCATCTGTTCCTACTTCCAACGCCTTTTTCAGTAGATCAATTCCTGAAAATGATTCGTTATATAATTTTCATATTCGTTTTTTGCTCACCTTGCTCATACTTTTGCATACGAAAAAGACGTTCCCCTTCCTGAGTCAGTTTGTAGCAGGAGCGATCTTGCATTGCACCTTTCCCAACTGTAAAAATCGATAATTATTCTTGCCACGTTGCGTTTTGACAGAAAAATAGCGAAAAATAACACGAATTTTGACGGAAAATGAAGGAAACTTGCTGTAAAAAATGGACAGACTCAAGGAAAACGGGATTTGTCGGAGAGAAACAAGTGAAAAGTGTTCGAATGATTTATTGGAACGAGTACGGACCAACATAGTCTTTTGTTTGTCCGTTGCACGGCCCCTCTGTATGCGAAAAGAAACACTACTTTTGCGTCTGCGTCTCGCACTCTCTCTCCTCCCTTCACCCCAACAGCACACAAAAAATGTGCTAGAGGGGTGCGCGCTGACGTCATATCTGACCCAGACTTTCAATGTCGAAAGAGTGGAATCCTTTTAAAAACAAAAAAAAAAATGAGACCACTGAAAATTCTGAAATAAAAATTGATTGGGTTATGGTTCATCGTACTAAATGGCTCTATTCAAAGTGTATATTCTTTCGGCTGGTAGAGTTTTTTGGGCGAATTTCCATCCGGAACACAAAACAACACAAAAAAGCAGAAGAAATTGAATGCGACTGGCGACTGAGTCAAGGCATGCGAATGGCAGAAAAGCACCTGAAATAGCAATTAAAATACAAATCACCATGACTATGTATTCCATTTCCTTGACAACGTCCCCTTCTTTTTTTGTGCCACGCTCGCTTGTTCCCTCTTTTCTTTCTGAAACGTTGACTCACAGAGACAGCTGGAGAGCACATAGACACGCATAAGGGCGCATTCACGCTTGTGTATGTTGGGTCTCCCTGGTAACCGAACGCATTGGAGTTTTGGGAGGAACCAAATAAGTTATTTGTAAGCAGAAGAAGGAGTTCAAAATGACGAGCAATATGGCATCGTTCATTATGCATTTTCTGAATGATGAGCCATTCAATCTTAACTTATCAACACTCCAATTCGACAGTATGCAGCCACAACAACTGCTTCAGCTGCTGAGTAACGTACTCTGGTGAGTTAATTTGAAATTCATTGAGTTTTGAGAAAATTAGAACTGAAATAGCGATTTGTCGTCTTTCACGATAACAAGAAAATGAGAAATGTAGGTACAAGTTTTTTTTTCGGTTTTTTGATTTCAAAATTTTTTGAAGCCTGGAAATGTTTGAGGCAGAAGACCTTTCTTTCGAAAAAAATAACGTGGGCATCACTGTACTTAGGCGTTACTTAGAGTAGTCCTCTAATCTAGTTGAAAGTTTTGATTCTACAGTAACCCCGTCTTCTACAGTAACGAAGAACTAATGTTCCACAGTAACGAAGAAAAATAGTTGCTTTATGTTTTCTCAGTGATAGAAATTGAAGAAAATTTGGAATAAAACCAGTTTCCAAACAGAATTACTTCATAAAAATTTAGCGAAGTTCCCTTGGAATTTCAAAATGGTCTAAAAATTTCAAAACACTAAGAACTGGAGAGTTGAGAACTATAGAAAAGTTTCAGCTGGATCTTCGATCAAGAGCGAATTGATATAAAACGAGAAGCAGCCGAGGAAACAGCGATTCGCGTTTTGAATTCTCTCCGTATCCTTCGCTACCGTCCTCCACAAGACCAGGAAGAACAGTAAGGGGACAAATTGAAGGCAATAAAAGGGCCAATGTCAGCCAATAACAAAATTTTCAGAGAAGAATGGCGTGCCGGGATTGTCGAGGGTCGCAAGGGTAGTCTCTATCCGTTGCTCGTTTTTCTGTTTGAGAATTCGGAAGCGTTGAAAGAGCGAGCATATTTGGCAAAATATTTGATGAAGGTAATGAATTGCTGTGCTGGTGTTGGTGACTGACAGAGCTCTATGCTCTACCAACTTTTTTTTCTCTATTTTGTGGAAAAAAAAAGGAAAGGAAGAGAAAGAATGCCCAGTGTCATTATTTTTGAAAAATGAGAGAAAAGAATATGCTGGTAATTTGTCAGGAATGCAAGAAACCTGCAGAGCAAAACTAGGTTATGAGTCAGAAGGAAAAGTTGTTCTGAAATGTATTAGAATATTTCCAGACTGATGTTCCTGGGGAATTCTTCGACTACGACATTGAGGAGCTTCAGAATGATATTGCGGAATTGATGAACGAGTTCAAGGTGAATCATACGAACAGAAATCCGTCACGTAAGCTGTTGTTTTTCAGGAAATCCACGCGGAAACCAAGGATATTATGGCGGATGTACTTTTGTTGAATGATATCAAGGAAGATCTAAAGTCGATGGAGAAAGAGAAATTAATTTTAATCCGTAAAATTGAGAGAACAGAAGCAAAAGTTCAGACTATCCCATATTTTGAAAAGTGTGGAACCTAAACTGTCGGGTATGGGACTAAAGATAATTTTCAGGCAAATGCAATTAGCATCTCAACTTCGTGGAGAAAAATCTCGCTACGCTGAACTCATGCAACAGAAGCAGATAGAACGACAAAAGGTTCGGTTTCTGCGCTTTCACAAATGGGAAATAACAAATGGGGGAAAGGAAAAGGAAATAAATCAGGCAACGTTTTCTCGCTTTCTGAAAAAATGAGAAAAAAAGTACAAAAACAGGCCGAGCTCGATCTTTTTGTTCTCGAGTGTGCCGTTTCCGTTTTCCTTCAATTCTTCCTTTTTCACAATGCATCAAGAATCAGAAACAAAGTCTTTAGGTGCTGAACATTGAGTCTAGAATCAATCGCATGAAAATCAATTTGAGTGAGGCTCAAGCGGTCGCCGACACGTTGGACGAACAAGCACTAATGGAGAAATTAGAGGTATTTGGTCGTCGGTTCTGTTCTCTGATTAATTAGAGTTTTCCTAGGACGAAGTTGCAACAAATACGTTTCTGGCGAATGGAAAATTGTTTAATGAGATAGAATATAAGGAGAACAAGCTTCGAGAATTGATAAATATGGCAAATTCAAATTCAGTAACAGAGGAGGATTTACAGAAAATGACCGAAGACGTGAGTAGAATGTGAAGTAGTCTCTAACTGATTTTCAGATCTTATCCTTTATTTTTATATGTTTATGTCTTTATAATTTAACACATGTCCTTTATGTCCTTGTCTACAGCCTCGTCCATTGCATGAAATACCAGACGATTATTTTTTCAAAGTTTTTGATACGCATGATTTGAAAAGAAAAATACAAAGCTATGAAGAGCAGGTAATTTTGATTATTTGAAAACCAATACTACTTGTTTGGATTTGATTAGAAAGCGTAGAATAGAAACTAACACTGTATAGAGAATTAGAAAATCTGTTTTTTATGTGTTAAATGTTCTGTTAAGAATAAGATTTGGGGTGGGCACCAAAAAAATCTAACTTGTTCTTGAAACAATGGCTTCAGACGTCAGACAGACGTCATCGAAAGTTTTCTAATTTTCAACCACCCTCACATATTTTAATTGTTTACTTAAAGCTCTGACATTCATGTATTTCTGTTTATACTACTCTGAAAATTTTCAGATTGAAGAAATGAGGAAACGAATTCGCAAGTTAGAAGATGAGAGAGACCACAAGGAAGTGGATATAGATGAGAACATGAGGTCAGTAAATCGCTTATTTAGCATTTTCTTGTTGTGTTAGAGCACTCAATGATGTGTCACAGAGAAAAAGAGATGAGGGAAAAAATTGGAGAAGAGGATTTTTATCGTTGTTTTACATGCGCATAAATTTGCGCTCAAATCGTTGGTTGCTAATGAACAAGCCAAGACAAAAAAAAAGCGGAAGAGAAGAATCATGCGAGTCTTAAAAGAAAAGAGGAATGATGATGATGACGATGCTCAGGGGCACAATATGTGCTCTTCTTCTTCTTTTTTTCTGATTGAAAGTCGCATTGTCAAGTGCTTCTTGAATGCCGAGAAAGACGTCGTCGTCGGAGAAGACGAAGAAAAAGAATTGGATGGGAAGGAAATTTAGACATATTCTAGACAATCATGTTTCAAGACTAAGAATTGAAAGGAAATAGCAGATTTTTGAAATTTTAGAAAACAGAAAAGATTTTAAAAAACTGTTTTTCGCTTTTTTGAAAATTGAACCTGCTTGTTTGTCAGGCGGTTATCATTTTCAGCCTTTAAACAAATATAAAAACTCCACTATAAAACTTAACAATCTTAATGCACATAAACCTTTTTTGTCAGCTGATTGTGGTTTCTACAACATGCATTTGGAATAGAGAGATTGAAAAAACAGAAAATTCCAAGAAAAAAAAAACAAAAATCGAAAAAAAAACAAAAAAAAATACTGTTTTGAAAATAAACGGCTCCGGGAAATTTTTCTACTGGACGTTTCGACCTTTAAAGTTCAAGCTAGACATAGTTCAAAAGTTTCGAATATGCATTGTATGAATTTTCCCACCAAATACCATTTGAAATTCTAATAATTGAATTTTGGGTTGTTTCCGATCAGATTAAAAAACTTAACAACCTTTGTATCCTTGCGCCTAGAGAGAGATGTCCTGGAGCCACAAAGTTTCAAATCTACCAGTTATAGTGCTCTTCGCCTTTTTCGGTTTTCCGAGAAATTATGGAATACAGTAGTAGGGAAAACTTTACGGTTTGTCCAAGATGTGTTTTAATTCCATTTCGCTTCTACAATTCCGAAAAAAACGTCAAAACACAAAATACTAAACTAACCTTTCTTGGTGAAAACATACGACGTGTTTTCAGCGTGGTTCGTCATCAGGTCTCCACTCTCGAACGCAAGAAAGAGATAGCTGTGCAGAAATTGCAAGAGTTGAGGTGAGTGCTGAGTGAAGTCGTCTTCCACCCAAAGTCCTTTTTATTCCACTGGGAAAGGAAATTGAAATTGAAAAAAATGGAAGAAGAAAAAAGAAACGGGATGAGAAAACAGTGAAACGAGATGAAGCTGCTACTCAACTTTTGATTGCATCTGGGGGCACCCATTTTTCAATTTCCGAGATTGCCCCAAATGACGGGCGCAGAAACATCCAGATAATGAGAAAAGAGTGGAATTCCAAGAACTTCAGCGTAATCAAGGAAATTGGAAAATCTACAGTATGACAAAGTAAACTTGACTTTTAGGCAAGATCTTGCAAGAATCGAAAAAGACGTTGAAGACCGAAAGAACGATCTTAAGGACAAAATGGGCGGAGACGTGGTGTCGAATGTGCAAGTGAGTGGAAGAATGGGGTTGTGTGTGTACTGGCAAAGAAAGAGAAAAAAGTTTGATGGAACGACGTTTTTTTCAGTACCGCAAGTATTTGGAGCAGTACAGAGCAAAAAGTGAAGAGCAGAAAAGGAAGAGATTGGAAGAAGAACTGACTTATGCTGAGAAAGGCGTTCTCAGTGGTACTGTGGATATACTTTCAAAAAGATTCAAGGAACTAGAATCCCATATTGTAAGTTCAGATGGGAAAAAAAAACAAAGGTTTCAACTTTGAGCTCATTTGTCTCGGTTTCTGTGAAAGGTTTCAAAAACTGATTGACTAACAAAACATTTTTAAAATCATGATATAAATTTTGTTAGTTGACCACTTTTCGATATTTTTTACTGGGAACGCAAAATATGGGCTCAAATTTGACGAGTTGTGCTTCTATTAGACATAAACGATAGACCGTGAGTATTCAAAAAATGAAGATTGCGAAAATTTTATACGATTTCTACGAATTTTGAAATAAAGCTCACTGTAAATCAAGCGTTGTTTTGAATCTAGGATTTTTTTCGATTCGAAAGGGCACAAAATTATCGAGAACCTGTGAACCTCAATAATAAACTACCATAAACATTGCATCAAATAACATACTTCAAAAAATCCTAAGTTCAAACTACAAAGTACAAAAACTAAAAATACCGTAAGATCCGAATTTTTTCAGGAGAGCCTTGGCGGTGAAGTGGTGGAAGTATTGAATGTTCCAACGAAATACGATCGTCCAAAAACTGCAGCTCCGCAAACAAACGATGCAGAGGTGAGGGATTAAAAGTTTTGGATTTCGACAACTTAAGAGAAAAAACTTTTGAAAGACACTCTAAACGGTTTTCGAAAGTTAAAACCCAAGTTCAATTTAACAATCCACATGGGGATTATTTGTTATAGGGTTTATGAAGACTTTGACGGACTCAAAAAACGAGACGGGAGTGAAGGAGGAGCAGTTTTTCAAGAAAAGTTAAAGTTCTTTGTCAGGGTTAGCAAAACGAAAGATAATTAGGATATTCGCATTATTATCGGAAAGTATACATTGATACATTTATCCTTCAGGACATCAAATTCGAGATGCAAGACATGATGAGAGCGCTGGACGAGAGGAAAGAGAGAATAACGGATCAGCGGCAAGTCAGAGACGAAATGAGAAATGCTTTGATTGTATGTGACAACATATATAATTGACACCTTTTGATAGATTATTTTAGAAAATGACAGAAGAACTTGACGAACGGCAGAAACAACAAGCGGGGATAATGTCAGAAATTCAACTAAAGCACCGGATGAAAGTAGATGTAATTGAATACTTAATATTAAGATGATGATAATATTGTTGATTACAGAAAATCAAAGATCTCGAAGATTCGATTGCGAATTGCAAGGAAGATATTCCGATGCTGGCAAAGGAATTACAAGGGTTATTGGAGGATAAGAACAGTTTAGATGGAGTCGCTGGATCTAATTTGGAGGTTTGGCCTTTAGTTGAAAACTTCAGAAAAAAAGAAACATGGTTTTTAACCTCATCTTCTTTCCCACAAACATCCTCACAAACATAATTTAGCACGTCCGCATTAGCCATCTAATCTAGTACACATGTATTTCTTAACTTTAAATTTTTACAGGATCTTATTGCTGAAGCTACCGGAAAAGAGAATGAAATTGATGCTGTTGTTGGAGAAATTGGAGATGTGGATGAGCAGCGGTATCAAGCAGAAATGTGGAAAGATGTTCTGTCAATGTTCGAGCTCAAAATGGATTTCTTCTCTGGAAAACTGGATGGTCCTTCATACCCGTATTGACTTTGAAACAAATTTTTTTTGCTGGATCCATTTAAAATCACTTTTCAGAGAATAATATTTTCTGAAAACTTTATTGATAATAAATGTAAATACGTGACGAAAAAATTAATGGATGTTTTTTTTTTGAAAATTGTTATAGAAGAAAGTTATGATATTGATGAAAATGTAGTTGAAAATATACTTATTAATTACCGTAATTCACATAATAAAACGCCACCTTATACTCTGAACTCAATTATCTCGCTCCCTATAAGAGGTATCGATAACCTGTCAACTGATAATAAGCTTGGCCTAGTTCTACTTACATTTTATCAATTGACATATTTCATATAATATCTCTTATGAGCACCGAGATAAATGAGTGTCCTCTGATAAAGTCGATGCCGTTGTATTACAGAAATGACGGTAACTAAAAATTACGTGTATGGCATTTTAGATCAAAGTTCTAATAGAATATAATGTCACAATAGAATCAGTGAATCGATGAGAGACGAGATTGAAAGTAGAAAGAAATTTTGGGGCAAAAAACATGAAAAAATTAATAAAAACGGGCAAGCTTTGAAGAGATTATCATACTGCACTCGTATTTGTAGCATCGTTGATAGGTCGTCAGTTAATCAGATGCCTAACTAATTCCATCGGAAGTGGGAAGATGATTGTTGAATTTTTCTCCGCACTGCAAAACGAAAATATGTCATCAGTCTCAGAAAGATTTGTTTCAGTTAAATACACATCATTTCCTCTCCGGAAATGTTATCATTGACTTACGCGACACTATTCAATGTTTGCAGGTAACGCAGTTGAAGAGCTGCTGGGGACTGAGCAATGACAGATGCAGCTTCACGTAGAGAACGTGATGCTTTCTGTTCTCCTTCGGCAGCGATGACCTAGAATGATTAAACTAAAAATGTTTCAATAATAGGAAAAAAAATACTTTGGCCCGAGCTTCACGAGTGGCTTCAGCTTCTGCTGCCATTGCACGTTGGAGCTGAATTGGCAGGCGGACGTCTTTGCTGAAAATTAGATATGGAAGTTTGTGATGAAAAACTAGGAGATTCCGTAATGTAAACCTGGCACTATAACATCAATTACCGTGAAAACTGATTTTTTCATATTTCTCATACTATTCAGAATAATTGAGCTCAAATATAAGGTGGTGCTCTATTGAAGACATTTTCGGTAATCACTGCTCAGAAACGACTTTTTTCGAACAATATGATCCATTGAAATTCATAGCTACTAAACATCTGAAGTTAATATCCAAACTCACATCTCAACACGCTCCACTTTGATTCCCCAACTCTCGGTGGCTTCATCAAGAATTGTCTGCATAGATGAGGCAAGAGTTTCACGATCGGACAAAATTTCAGAAAGGCTTCTGGTACCAAGCATGTTTCGAAGAGTGGTTTGAGCTAGCAATCTAGTCGAGTGATGAGCATTCTCGACGTTTGCAACACTGACTGTTGCATTACAAATCCTATAGTAAATGACAGCGTCTACAGAAGTGGTCACCGAGTCCTTTGTCAGGATTTCTTGTGGTGGCACACTGAATGATACGGTTCTCAGGTCCACCTTGGTATATGATTCTATGCATGGCAGCACAAAAAAGATTCCTGAAAATATATTCCTCACGTTTGCTCACTAAACAGAAATCTTACCTGGTCCTTTTGCACCACCTCCAATAAGTCTACCAAGTCGAAAGATTACAGCACGCTCATATTCTTGTACTACTTTCATACAAAAATAAATAGATACTGGGAATGTTGAAATCACGATAATCCACGATAAGCCCATCAAGAACCATCCGCAAAATCCAAGACCGGTGTCATAGTGTTCAGCTGAAAAAAGTAAAACATTAGGATTTACACAACTGAATAAATGGAATATCTTTTTTTCAAACCAGGAAAATTTTTGTTTATCATGAATTCTATTTTTTCAAAATCCTAATGTGTTTTCAAAAAAAAAACGTGGATCAGAATAAACAAGCATCAATTAGCTGAGAGATGCAACACTCACGATTCATGTGTTTTGGATAATAGCTGAGCTTGAGTTGTGCTAAGGACTGTCGTCGTGCCTCTCGTTCTTCCTTTGCAAAAATCAACGGGTTGAGTGTGAACCTGAAAATGAAAATAGAAAATCTGAAAATGAATTTCAAAAAATCCAAAAAATGTCGAATCCCAGAATCTCAGAATCACATCTTTGAAAATTAAAACTTGAAATTCAGCTTTTTTAGAGTTTTTGGGACTCAGAATCGAATATCATCTCAAAATTCAAAAAGTTTGAAATCTCAGAATCGCAGAATTTCAAAAAACTCAGAATTGCAGACTTTCAGAATTGGAACTTTGCAAAAGCGGTTAAACTTTTGGAATCTGAAAATCTTTGAATTTCAGAGCATGTAAATCCCAAACTCCTACAAACTTATAACAAGGAATTGGAAACTATCAGAATTAGAGAATTCATGAATATCGGTATTTCAGAATCTCAGAACTTGAATATCTCACGTGCTCAAAACTCTGTACCAGAACCTCAGGATGACTATATCTAAGAACATCAAAATTTCTGAACTTTACCATTCCAAAACCTCAGAATTCAAGATAATTGAAATCTTTAAACCTCAGAATAACAGATTCAGAAATTCAGAATCAACATCTCAAAATCTTAGAATCGCAGAGATTTCGAATCTCAGAATATCAGATCATGAGAATCATGAAATTCAAAATCTTGGAATATCAGAAACTCAATTTTGGAATTAATCAATATAGGATCTGGAATTATTACTGATTTCTAAATTTCTCTACATACATTAGGTCACAATATCAGATCATTCATTGATGAAAATCAGAGTTTTGGATTATATTTCAATTTTTCATCGTCTGATTTTGCTTTTCTCACTTTTCGTGTAATTTCTAACAACGTCAGTTCTAGACCCTCAATTTTTTCTTCCAGTAGTAGGATGCTCAGCATTCGACCCTGTAATCTCCGATAATGAATCCCTGGAGACTTTCTCATGCCCGATTAGTAACTGAGTAACGCGTTCTCAAGTTTCATAAGTCATCCTTAAGTCGTCTAAATTGCACTAATTGAATAGTGCAAGATCATCCTCGAAAATCTAATATGTGCTTTTCTCCCGAACCCCACTTTGCCATGCTTAAGAACTGGTGTCCGTTAGAGAGACTCACAAAATAACCTGAACGAGAACCTGCGTCCTTCGAAAGCGTGTGTTGGTCAACAAGAGTCATCCACCCCATAATTATCTTAAGAAACTCTCGTGTCTTTCTGACTTCACGAACAAAACCTTTTGGTTTTATGTTTAGTACTTTTTGTGGAAGAATAGTTAAAAACGAAAGATTCCTTTTCGGTTGGTGATCTCTTCAAAAATGTACCCTATTTGTTGTAGGAAAGAAGTGCTTTGATGAATGAGTTCGGATTACTCAAAGTGTAATCTTCCGTGAACGAGCAAGAAGTGTGGCTCAACGATTTGAGAAGAAGCGCACTCGAAATGTTTCTGTCAACTATTTTTGGGAAAACAGAAGACGAAGAAGAAGAAAAGAATGAATGAAAATAATAGCGGAAGTTGGTCAGAGTTCAATCAAATGGTCCAGGTGAGATAAATGGGTGGACACGGGAAGTGAGACCGGATTTCACACAAGAAGAAATTGAAGGTGAAGGAAGGAGTTCGTTGAAAAGTACTTACCTGCGTCCCATGCGCCCACGAGGTTGTCCGGTGGGTACCGGAATTTGAATGTTTCCTTCATCATCCGATTCCATTAGTCTCTCACTTTCGTTTGATGAAGAGTCACCCGAATCACCGCCGTCTGTAAAACAAAGAAAAAATCGTTTTGTGCAATTTGAGAAACTTGGCTAATGGCTTAGTCCCCGCCAGTCTAGGTAATTGAGCTTCTCTCTGTCCTAGAGGCGGAGCATTCACTTTTCAGAAGAAAAGAGGAAACATGAACCGATGTGAGCGGATTATCCAATTAGGGACGAATGCACACCAATTGGTTTACTGTTAAAGATCAGTTTACAATAGTCGCATAATTTTCCGACTAGTGAGAAGGGGAAGAAGAAAGTTCTCGTCTCGTTTCGAGCGGAAAAGAAGAAAGAATGACCCATGTACATATTTCAAAACCAGGGCAGCTGGACTTATGAAACTAATCCAGTGGGGGCTTGTCATGGTCCTCAAAAAAACCTTTCCATCTTTCTACAAAACGACGCCCCCTTTTCTTCAAAAGACCTTCTTCATTCCATTTCTCTTATAACTTACGCGGTGATCCTTGACGCACTTCCAGAAATTCCATCTATAAAATAGGGCAGGTGGTAGAGGTGAATGTGTATATGGATGAAGATGAAAGGAAAACACAAGAAAGGGAAGAGCACGGAAACGGCGGGAAAGGGATGAAACCCGAAAAAAGGTTGTAAAGAAGGAATAGAAATGGGACAATGTGTCAGGAAAGAAGATGAATCTGTGCAGAAGACGAGGAATAAGAAAATGGAAGGAAAGGAAAACGTTTGTTGTCCTAGTAACGTTCTCTTTTTCGAATAATATCTTTATTTTACGATGAATCTACTACTATATATAATTTTTGTTTTGAATAAGACAAGGCTTTTCGAATCAATTTTTTTGGAAAGATTAAGAAGCAATGTCACGGAAAAGAAGGGGACATAAGCAGAAGACGACGACACACGCCGGATCAGTGGAATTTAGGGGAATTTCTCCTCTCGAATTTTACTTAAGAGTTTGTGTTTGATGTTAGTTCATCGACATCTCTCTTTCTAATTTTAAGAAAGAAAGCATCTAGGAAGTTAAACAGGAACTAACGTCTGGGTGGGTGTAGGTCAATGAGAAAATGTTTGAGGTTTTGCGCATTTTCATGGAGTGTGAACTTAACCAACAAAAATCAGATAAGACCTAGGAGAGTGAGAAAGAAGTTTGAAGATTTTTCTAGAGCCCAAAGAAAAGGAGAAAACCCTCACATACCGTTAATTGGCTTTATTTTAGCAACATCTTCTCATTTACCTCCTAATAATTATTTTTTGAAATCTTCGGTCCCTCCTCTCTATTTGTATATTGCTTTTTTGCGTGGGCTCGCTTTTTCTCGCAACTTTGTAGAAAAAGGAAACATTTTAGGTAGGTCAAACTACTTGATGAGCTTCCTAATTGCCCTTGTTTCGGAAAACCTTGCTACTCAACGCCATCTAATTGTTTCTAGTGCGAAAAAGCGAAAAGAAGAGGAGGGTTTTTCATAAAATAAAAAGTCAAGTTGTGAATTCATTCTCTGTCCGGCGACTATTTTTCTCACGAGATGTCCATCTTATTATTTCCCCTCGTTGTGTAGGTTTTAGTATTTTGAACGACTACATACCACGTTGTTTTAAAATTTCAGATTTCATTGTTCAAGGTTTTGGATTCATCAATAACAGGAATTCTTAATTGAAAACAATTAAACTTTCATCTCGTTTTTCACCCTCTCCTTTTCCAGATTGATACGAAAAAAAAAACTCGGGAACGTCTTCAGCCTAGCCGTTTTTTTTTGACATGACCTATTCGTATTTCCTTTTGGTCAAATGTTTTTTCGCGCCTTTACGCCTCTCTACAACGTCTCGTCAGGCCGAACCGAACCGAGAGCTAATTCCCAGAAGTACTTTGTGTTGATTTGTTGTTTTTCACGCTAAAAACAGACAGAACAACAATTTTTCAACGCCACCACGAGTAGATCATCCATCATCTACGGCGGGCTCCATTGAATTTAGCGCCTTGCTAGAGTTTGCGTAGTAGTACAAAAAATGCAAATTTTGTACCTGGAACGTGGAAAAAAAGGGGGGACCGAAAAAAGGAAGATGGAATGAAAGCAAGTTTTGGCCTAACAATGACTACAATGAGACGTTTATAGATGGCGCCGTCAAGCCCATCTCATGTTTTATTCTCTAACTGGCGTGAGTTGGTGTTGAAGCAACGATCTTATTGACTCTTTTTCTTCTTCTAAATGGAAAGATGAGACAGAATCAGAAGCCTAAATTTCTCAAAAGTCAAACTTTTATTACCCACACCACTGATTTTTTCATGAGAAGGAACTCGGAACCAACCGAATGAACTATTTCCTTACACATGAACTTCAAAGACATTTAGCTTCACTTCGTTTCATTGGTTCTAACCGGAAGGAAAAGAGAAAAATATCTAGGAAAAAAAAGTTTTCCAAAAAAGTAAAATGTTACCTATTTGGTCAGAAAACGAGATTCTGGTGCTCGATGTCCTTCGGTTTCCGGGATTTATTGGAGACGGAGTCGCCGGTTCATCGCTTGGTTGGCTTTTCATTGTTAGAAAATATTGGAAGAAAATATGAAGCTAATATCAGAAATCAGGGTACTATGATGATCCGTACTTTTCAATTTGAAAGATGGTGAAGACTCTCGATTCTCGCTCTCTTCACGAACGCCTCGAGAAAGGGAGCAAGAGGCGGAGCCCGGTGCGCCAGAGCACAACCATGTACAACTATACTCAACAACGAGCCGACGCAGATACCCTCCACTTGTTCTTCTTCAGAAAATGAAAATATTAAAATCTAACTCTCGACGAAAGATTTAGTTAAAATGATTTTCTTACGTTTGTTGAATATAGACATTCTGATTTCGTTGAGTTTCAAGTACAAAAAAAAAACAAAATTGACAATGGAATATCTTTTTGTGAACCTAGGTTTCCATGAAACTTTCGAAATTGGTTGAAAATATCATGTATAGATAACTCTGAAAATTCCAGAATCCGCTCTCCAGTTCCAGCAATATCTTATTAGTTTCAGTACGAAAAAATGCGTTTTCAGTTCAAAAACATTTTTAAGATGATTTTCTGAACTTTCAGGTATTTTTGAAAATTTGTTAAATTTAAAATTGAATCGAATTTCATTTTTGATATTTTTTCTATTTTCAGACATTTTTTTCAAATTTTGTTTTTCAATTTTCGCACAAATCTGGAAAATCGTGGAAAATTCCGAAATTAAAAATCAGTTTTTGAGAGAGCATCTGAAATACCAAATTTCATTCTTTTTGAAAATATACACCAGAAGATTCATAATCGCGAACCTCCTAGAAGTTGAGAAAATCGTTTTTCCCCCTAAAACCCCTATTTCTATAAGGGTGATTTCGATACTGAAACTGACTTAACTCGGTAGAAACTGGCGAGTGATTCTAAAATTTGATAGTTTCCAGATAAAGGATTTCAACATATCCTTGACTTTCATAAAAACGTGGGTTCATCGAACATTCGGTTCCCCAAAATTTCAAATAAGATCGGAAATGAAATTGAGTACAAAAAGGATTACAATAAAGAGGAGGAAGTCATCCATCACTCTGGCTTTTTCTTAATTTGGAGGGAATCCTGAAGATTGATGAATTATGACTACATAGTGGATGGACAATGTAATACTCAAAAATTTACATAAAATATCCTAGAAAGACAAGAACCATCAAAATAATCTTGTGTGGATTATCCGAAAAAGACTCCAAGAAGATGGAAAACCACGATTAGGCAAGAAATAGGATTTCAAAAAATACGACAAATTAGTTCACTTGACTTTAAGGTGTATGTTCCACTGTGAGAACCGAAAAAAAAGAGACAAATCCATTTAAAAAATGTTCTGACTGTTTTGTTTTTGTTTCAGCACTAACCCTTTATGAATCCTTTTTTCACCTCTAGACCACATTTGTTCCATTTTTCTGATTTATGAAAAACAATAAAATTCCTTTCCAGCTACATTTTTGTCAAGATAACAAAAAGAGAAACAAACATCAACATTATAATCCTCTACACCTAACCAAGAAAAGTTTAGGCAACCAAAGAAGACAAAAGATGAGCCAAAAGTTGAGTGACTCTGAGGAGAAGTCGCTCATCGTCGGCCGCTTTTTCTTCGTTGCAGGACTTTTCTTTATCTATGAATAATGTGTGTCTTCTGGATGGGCCCACCACGTTTTTCATATAAATTTTGAATGTGTTCATCAGTTTTTTTTTGTTTTTTGTTTGTTTCTGAGAAGCTGATTGATTACAAAACTGTTTTTGATTAAAAAACTTCTAGCTGGAAAAATTAGAAAAAAACGACGTCAGTCATTTTTGTTTCCGGGTTGAGACATTGGGTATTGTCTCAACTATGGAAACCTTTTCAAAAAATTCGGTGAAGCGAGAACTTCTGATTGTTGCACCTCACTTTTTTGGGTGCAAAAAAAGAAAGAAATCTAATTAAAAGTACAGAGCAAAGAAAAAAGTGAAAGGAAGTACTTGAAAGCGGGAAAAGTAAAGCTAAGAATTGGAAGGGACTGGAAAAGAAGACTTTTCTTCAAAACTGCCAAGATTCTCCAAAAAAAACTTAATTTCCTGTTTTCCCGGTGGAAGAAAACCCAAAAACAGTTGATGGAATCAGAAGACTTGGAGAACTTGAGTTCTCAAAAAACTTTCAAAGAAAAAAAAAGTAAAGATGAAAGTTGTATAGGTCAAATGAAATCGGTATACCTTCTGGATAGAAAAACTCCCTGCACTCATTGGACATCATCTCAGGCGTGTAAAGCTCGACGGGTCCCGGGGCGACGAGGTTTCAGGAAGCCAGTTGGAATGGAATGTACAATGTCTCTTTTTAGAAGGACTGGGGAGCTGAGGTTTCGAGGTTTTCCGTGTCGAATGTATAGTGGTGTTTGAAAATAGTTGCCGTTTCAACCAACAGACTGGTGGGAGTTGACTGCCAAACACAGAGAGAAAGAGAATTTTGACTGGTTATGAAAAATTGGAACAAGCAAAATAAATGAATGGTGGGAGATCTTGAGTAAAGATATGGAACGCACCCCACCACAGAGGAAGACGCACGAGGATGAAATGAACCCTAAACCTCTTTTTCTTTTTCTTTTTCTTTGATATGCGGTTTCCTTTTGACAGGCCTCCCGTCCACTTAAACACTCATTTTTCAAACATTTGTAGTGGTGAACTACGAAATTGGTATGAAATAGGGCGAGATGTACAAATTTTACTGTTTTTGTGCTGAAGGAACCGAAAAAACACAATATGTGTTATGATGGCTTGTCACAGTTGTTAGGATGACCAAGTACAGTAAGAAACTCCCTGAAAAAAAGTAGGATGTGAAGAATGGAATGCTTTCATTCTGATTTGTTAATTTAAAGAGGAGGCATGTTTTTGGAGAAAAAAAACGAAAAAAAATCAGATTTCCAATCAGGTTACCTACCTAAAAACGAAAGATTAAAATTTTTAGATTGTTGGAAACTTCAGAAATTCTGATTGTTCAATTTTGCTGAAGTTCAAAATTTGTGATAATTTCACATTTTGAAAACATCGATTAATTTAACATTTTGGAATTTTTGGTATATTCAGAATTTTTTAAAGTTTTCCGAAATTTTCAAAATTACCAATTTGAATCAGAGGACTAAATTGAGAAGAACAAAAAAAATAGAAAAAAACTAGTTAAGCAATTCTACCAAAGAGCAATAATTATTGCAAATTTCCGCTCTGAGAATTAACATAGCCGAAGTTTAGAATTTTATCATGAAAAATGATCTCGAACGTTATCAGTCACTTATTTTTAAAAACACAAAACACTTAAAATAATTTTAAAAAGAATACAAAAAAGAATTGCCCCAAACCAGGATCGAACTGGTGACCTTTAGATCTTCAGTCTAACGCTCTCCCAACTGAGCTATTGAGGCACACACTCCTCACAGGTAACTTTTCAATACACAACTGCGTGTTTTCTTGTCTCTCCCCCGCCGCTCTCACCACCGCCGCCCGCGACATTCGCATGTAGAAATAAACTCACGTTTTGATGAGGTTTATAAAATAACAGCGCCAGGTGGGAGCTACTTGTAAAGTGAATGTGAATTTTTTTGAGAAAGAAATTCGAAATTATATAGATATATACTCACTAAAAACATACTATCCCATTATTATTCATCGGCACTCTTTTTCGTTAGAAGAATGAAGAATACATATTCTGCTAGATGGGAGGAATTGTGAATGAAATATAGAACTATGCTATTTTTTCTGGGATTGAAGATGGAACAAAGAAATTGGGTTGAAAGATATAGTAAATAAAACTAGAACCACTAAAAATCCAACAAAGAACAACAACGAAGAAAAAAAGAGTCCATGCAAATAGAAAATAGCGCGAAACGATCCGGAAAGCGATGACAAAATTATTCTGGGACTCTCTTCTTTTCCAAGTTCTCGCCCCTATAATCATTTTAACTGGTCCCCACATCTTCAGACTTTGCCTATTGGTCCTAAGAATGCAATTTGTAACGGGGCACCCCAAAGCAAATGTCCACATTTTCTCGGACTTCCTGTTACGGAAGTTTGTCCCGAAAATTGAACTGGTTGATGAATAGTACACTTTTCAAATTTAGAACTGCGTAGTACTTCAATCGGGCAGTGGTTCAGTATCAAGGGAAATGAGTTCTTTAGTTTCGAAATTAGGTTTCGGGGAGGAGAGTAAGTGGGAGAAAGGTTAGTGGTTTTGCGGCGTGACAATGAAAATTTATGTGGCTTTTCGGTTATCACTCAAAGTGAATAGGTTTTCGAGGGTGGCCGCATTTTCAATCAAAGTGCCAGAAATTATCAGGGGCGATTCGAGAGAAAGGAGAGTTTTAGAAACAAATAAAAGTTTTACAAAAGTTCAAAGAAATGCTCGCCAATACTGGAAATTTTTGAAGAGTTCGATAGCTTTATTTGCAAAATCCACAAAAAACTGTTTTTTTAAATACAGATTCGGTTCAAAAGTTCTAGAATTTTCAGAAAATTTTTCATGGATCTAAAAAAAATATGAATCCTTTAATTTCCATTTTTAGAAAATTTCAAGATTTTTGGTCATTTTCTAAATCAAACCAAGTATGAAGGAGAAAATTGTAGTTATCTCTTTACTAAGACTGTAGAGAAACGAAAAATATAATTCTAAATTTGAAATTACAAATTTCTAGAGATTAAAAATGTTATACGAGTTGTATGTTTTGTTTAGTTTTGAAACGTTGTCTTTATTTTTATTTCAGCGATTTTTCATTTAAGTTTTATCAATTTTCAGATAGTTCAGCCAATTTATATCATCTCAAATACGACGTGATATTTCTCTCATTGAGAACAAAAATTACACAAAGTACTCAAAAAATGTTGCATCTCTCTTCAAGTTGCTCTATCGAAAACACTGACCCAAACAATAATTATGGGACCACAACATGGAAAACGGACTTACTGCTTCTCGGTGTTGAAGAATCAGAATACATGATGACAGCAATATATGATTTATTTCGCACCGATTGTTTTCTCTTCTTTTTCTCCACGCCCAACCTATCCTTTATCTATCTGCGAAATGATTGATACCACCACAACGTAAGAATGGGTTGGAGATAAATGAGCCGCTCTCTCTCAGAGCATGGGAGGGCCTCACCCGTCTTACGTTGAGATTGACACACTTTGTTCCACAACCCAGTTATTGCGACTAAATGAACTGATTCGAACTCTTTTACCCGCCCACCTCCTTATTTCAATTTAGTCCTCCTTCTTTTGCATTTGCACTGAATTAAATTACTGTGCCTTTTTTGGAAGCGAGAGGGAACTTTTTTTTGGGAAAAACTCCTTCTCATTTCCTATTCCAAGTTTCTCAGTATACATGTCACAAATCAAATCGGCATCATCAAATACTCTGTTCGAAAATCAGAAAGCTATACGAACATCCAACTCTCAAAGTAACTTGTCATCAAATTGGGTGTGCGTTGCTCATCTCTCGAGTTACGTTGTTATTATAATGAAGTTACGTCGTCCCTCGGGGATCAACAGTAGTCGTGGCACCACCCGTTCGTTTTGAGGGGGACCCGGCCGTTTATATAGTTGTTCTGATGGAGCAGACTAGAAGCTATGTGAATGGGGGTGCAGTGAGGCGTGACGGTGAGAATTTGATGGCGATAGTGGGTATCCCGATTGGAATGCCACGTAATAAAATGGTAGAGAAGCTTAGTGAGATTGGGTAGACACAGAAAACACAAAACAAGAAATGAATAGGAGGGAGGAACAAAAAATAATGAATTTAGGTTAATTCTGGTGCTGATAGAAAGTTAGCCATTCTTACTTTTTGACCAAGTTTATCTTGGCCCCTCTGACTATGGAAAAATGATCCACTGATAAAATGTTTTCCATAATACGAAGAAAAATCTACTTGTTGAAAACATTTTGCTAATATTCACAGGAACCGAGATGAATTCGATAAAAGTTGCCGTAAACACTCTAATAGAGCGCCACGCAAACTGACAACTTTGACCCCATATATACCATTCCTTGTGAAAATATCAAAAATAATTCTTGTGATTAAATGTTTAACATAGTATCAGAAACATTCCGTCAATTGACGTCTTGATACTTTTTTCAGGAAATGAAATATACGGGCTGAAAGTTGAAAGTTCGAACGCACACTATGAGGGTATTTACTGTAAAAATGTTTGGGACCTTCTGTAACAGAGTTTGCGTTTTCCAAATATAAAAATGCTATTTTGAAACACTGAATTAGAGAGATCTGATTAAAATAATTCTTCTGAAAAAGCGTTCAGAAAAGTAATTTTAGGAGAAAAAATAGGAGATCAAAATCTTCAGAGCACTAGAATGAGAATAGTAGGATTTCAAGTATTTTGCAGCTTATACTCTCGGATATAAAAAAAATCTCGAGCAGTAGTTTTTTCATGTTCTTTTTCATGCAAAATTTGCTTTTTTAAACCGGGATCTTTTACAGATAGTGATTTTTGACAGCCCATTAGAAAAGTACAACTCATTTCAAAATGTGTGAAAAAATGAAACACCTGACATGATTCATCATATTTTGTCCCACTTTTAAGACAGGTGTTTGCTCACCTGTCACTTAGTTGAAGAATATCTGGTAATCAGTATTTCAGCTCAAAAATGATCACTCTTAATGAAAAGAAACCCGCTATTTAAAGGAATTGAGAAGGATATAAAACCGAAAAGTATAGCTGAAAAGTTATAACTGGAACAACGTTCAATGAAACTATACGTTTTTAATGTTGCGGACGGATGACCATGAATGCAAATGAAAGGAAACAAAAAAAACTACTGAAAGTGACCACTACGATGTTGTATGACATTTTGTGGTCAATTTCGTATAGTATACTAATAAAAATTCTGTTAAGTATCAAAAATAGAATATCTCGTTTTTTATGCGTTGGTAGTCTTGATGATGATATGAAACAACAACTACAACTCACTTGAGGATGAAACTTCGCTTGAGGCAAAGCGCAGCTTCTGTTTCCGACTACCGCCTGATTTGCTCATCTGTAAAAAATCTTGTTTGACAAAACAACACAGGGTAGATAAAAAAAAGAAAGAAAGAAAGTAACAAAGAAAAAGTCTAACATCAACTCTAGAAAGTGCAAAATCCACAAGGAAGCAAAAGTTGGACCCACGTTCATCTCAATTTCTAAATAATTCAAGACGCGAGAACCGGAAAACAATAGAAAACGGCGGCAAAAGATGCGTCTAGTTGAAAAATCTCAAATAAGAATTGTATCGAATTGCAAAAAGAAGGATGAAAAGTCGTGTTGTGTTTGTTTCCAGTCTTACCCCTCACTTGTTTAGGGGTTCAAGACTAAGGTTGGGACACATGCTTGACCAAAACAACTCTGCGAAGTGTCAGAAGAAAGAAAAATGTTCGCAAAGCGAATTTACAAAAAAAAGTGTTGAGGGATAGTGTTTTGTGGAGAAGGATGTGCTTCTGGAGTGTGACTAATTTGAGTTTGATCGTGTCCCTGTTTTTTTGGTGATGTGAGTTGCAAGCAAAAGAATGTTCGAGAAGTTCTTGAAACCGAATGTTCACGTGACAGTGGCCACGAAATTAAGGTCTGTATTCAAATTGACAAGAAAAGTGAGAGAAAAACAGTTTTTGTAATTTTGCCTGTTTGCATATTTGTATAAACCCTCTTGAGAAACTGAACTTGTGGAAAAAAATTAGGGGTTCTGGATCACTATCAGTTAAGCTACTTGGCCAAAAATTTAAAGTCTCGGTAACCTACAGAACCAATAGCCTTAAACCGCATCCTAAAACTTATGAAAACTGTTAGAAGAAACAACCCAGTTTAACTTGCTTCAAATTTTTAAATCTTTTACAATAAGTTTTTTTTCGGATAACTCAGAAACCAAAACCATGACATCTTCCCAGAAGTTATTACGTCATACTCTTCCATGAATCGTAAGAATATGATACAAGATTCTAGACCTACATCGCACTCATCAAGGACGTTTTTACCCGCCTAGTGTACGCTCTGCTCCTAAAAAGCAGAAAACGCAAGCTACATACAGGATGGTCAAGATTTATCGGGGACCCAGCAATTATTGCCTAATTATTCATGGCAGAGCCGCTGGAAAAAAAACCACGAAAAAATAGGAGAAGGACAAGACAACATGTTTTTGAGTGTGATGCTGTTTCTGCAATCTTGAATGAAGGGAGAAAACGGGTAAAATGAAGAAATAGAAACAAGTGTTTTTGCTGTGGAGAGGACCAGAGGAGCCAATATTCGAATTGTATGGGGAATAGGGGCCAAAATCGTATGGGAAACACCTGTTTTATCGTGAGATTGAAAATTTCAGGATCAGAAGACAGGTGAAAAGATGCGCTCTGTAAGTGTGCATTCTGATTTTTGGAATCTATACTCAATACATGTATAAAGGTGATTCAGATTGAGAAGAAAAAACCAAAGTATAAATAAAAAGAAGGTTGACTTTTTGATTGAGACGGAAATGACTCTCGGACTTCTAGACTATTGAGGTCCGTGGCAGTAGTTTTTTGTATCAATAACTTGAATAAGAAAAAGGGAAATAAGCGTGGGAGATAGTTTGGCTTTGATTCCGTCTGTGACCCCCCCATGTGTCTCACGTCTGCAAATCTCATCTTTCAACATCGGAAGTAGTTGTTTATTTGATTCCTTCGCCAGAGAACATACAACGAGAAAAATTCTTTCGAGCAGTTTTTGAGCCACACGGAAGTTTGCCCAAATTTTCTTCAGCAGACAGAAGAAATCTCGGCGGCAATTCCAAGATAATTAGTGTGTTCCGATTGATCTTACTTTTAAATGTAAGAGCACGAGAAAATTGTACATGCACATGGAAAAAAAGGAACCTTTTTGTCTTCTCAAAAAAATAATTTTACACACCATTGAAGTTTGAGGAAAAAATATATTGGTCCTATACCAATGCGTTCAGTGGAAAATTGAAAAACTAAAAAACGCACGTTTTTTTCATCTGAAGCTGTTCGTTTTTTTTGTTGAGAATGAACTGCATGTTGGGAAAAAAAGAGATAGAAAAAAAAAACAATTTTTGGTAGAAAATCATAGAGTGAAAACTAAAATTATCAGTTATAACATATTCTCTATGCTATTTTCAAAGTGTTCTTTACAAATAGTTATTGAGCATTCGGTGGTCCGTTTGAAGTCCACAAACTATGAACAAAAAAACGCAAGTCTGGTCCTATCTCTCTCTCAGAAAAATTTGTTCTCTCATAATCGCCCACCACCAAGTACTTGAGCAGATGTCAAGATTTTCAACACTGAAAATAAACGAGAACAGATTTTTTCCACTAGAAATTCTATGAAAAAAAATCAAAAAGCTATGTAAAGTGCCAAGAGTTCTTTTCGTGGTCCTGTCCTTAGTAGTAGGTTCATCACTATGCAAATTGGCGCCTGCCGTGTATACAACGTTTTCGGCGGCACACCGCCACATACTTCCGGGATTTTTGAATGCGCGAACAAGTAGATAAGAAACTACTGTGACAGCAATAGAAAAGTAGTTCTGGGCTTTTTGGGTTGGTGCGTTCTCTGAATAGGATTATCATTTTTGGACCTAAGAGGGAGGAAAGAAGGGTTGGAAAAAACGAAGAAAAAGGAGAAAGATAATTTTGAGTGACTGATGAAGTGTCAGAGATTTTTGACGACTGCGATGGGTGGCGAGCAATTCAAAAACCTCATTTCAAGTAAAATAGAAAAATAATGAAATCAGAAGCCTTTGATTTTCGAATAAACCGTCGTGGAAAAATTCAGAAAAAATTCTAGAAAACGTCTGAAATTTGAAATTTCCAAGTTCAACGCAACAATTTTCATGTTCTGAAACGTCCTAGTTGTAGCTGTGATAATTATCTTTTCTGTTTTTTTCTGAAAACACGATATCTGATACTCAAACTGATATCACTCGGCTGAAACTGGCAAGTGGGATCCAAATTTGTTAGAAATGTCAAAACTTCTTATTTTTAACCTATCCTGAAATTTTCTCAAAATCTTGGGTCATAAGAAGTGGAAGCTTCCTCGTCCAGTCAGGCCATTGGAATTGCAATCAAAATTTTTCACAGAAAATCGAAAAAAGTTAAATAACAATTTTGTAAAACCAAAAAAAATGAGCTGAATCTTCCCGCATAATGGAATTTTTCTCAGAACCCACCGACAAACAATCTCCACTCATTGTTTTGTGGTCACTTTTGTTGTTCTCAACCATTTTCAAGATGTCATCATGTCACATATCCATCATCTTTTACCGCATCTGTTTATAACTAACAATTTGTTCCAACAAACTCGAACCAAAATTGTTTCTGTTACGAATCGAAAAGACTATTTAAATGATGACAAACCACCGACTCAATTCCCATTGCACTGCACATTTTTCTTCACTCTGTCATGATTTTTTTTGTCTTATCACTCCCGTTACATGTACAGACGAAATGATAAAGACGCTTTTTCTGCCAGAGGAGTAAGGTTGCTAGTTTTAGTCTCTTTTCCCTTTTTATGATGAAGTGTGGGAAATTATTACTAGTTTTTGGAGCATTGTTAGCTGGCTCCGAAGGAGCTAGGCATCCACATCTTCCTCCGTACCTCTTGGGTCGTCCAACATCACAGGGATTCGTGGCTCATGGTGACCGATTTTCTGAAAATGCTGATACTCCAATTGCCAACCTGACCAGAAAAACTGTTCCACAGAAAGTTGATAACTTTGACAACACTAACAATGCCATGTACGATCAGGTTGGTTTTTAGTTGTTTCGAATATTCTAATCGATGTTTCTCAGCATTACTGGTACAACTCAAACTACACTCAAGGAAAAGGAATTGTATTTTTGATGATCCAAGGAGAAGCACCAGCCACAGATCTGTGGATTCAAAATCCAAATTATCAATATTTGAAGTGGGCTAAGGAGTTTGGAGCCGATGTTTTCCAATTAGAGCACAGATGTTTTGGACAGAGTAGACCATACAAGTATTTTTTTTATTCCAAAGTTTTTCATGTAAGGCCGATTTTCAATTTCAGAGACCTGTCCTACCCCAACATCAAAGTTTGCACAATGAGTCAAGCCATCGCCGACATTCACAGCTTCATCGGCCAGATGAACATTAAGTACAACTTCAGAAATCCAAAGTGGATCACATTCGGAGGATCTTATCCAGGAACTCTCTCCGCTCTCTTCCGCCAGCAACACCCAGAAGACACTGTCGGAGCGGTTGCCAGTAGCGCTCCTCTTGATTGGACTCTCGACTTTTTTGGTTTGAAATCAGTCTAGAAATACTTTGTGAGATGTTCCTTTCTAGAGTACGCCATGGTCGTCGAAGATGTGTTGAAGCAAACAAGTACGGATTGCTGGCAAAATGTGAATGATGCGTTTTACAAAATGCAACAATTGAGTCTGACAAAGCAAGGCATCCAACAACTCAATGGTTACTTTGAGTAAATAATTCTCACAATTCATATCTGGTTCATACAAGTAATTCCAGCCTTTCTCCACCATTTGTTGATGGACAGTATACTCAACATGACATTGACAATTTCTTTGCCAACTTGTACGGCTTCTTCCAAGGAGTAGTTCAATATACTTATGACGGAAGAGTGAGTTTTTTCTCCACATTATCACCCTTTTATTATTGAGAAGTTCAGAATGCTGCCACATTGAACGGATTGAATGTTCAACAGTTGTGCAACAAAATGAACGACAAGAACGTCCCAGATGTCATTAATCGTGTCAATAACACTGTGAATTGGGTATGTGAAACAACGAAATATCCCTTCTTACACGATGTGGTTTATTTAGATCAACCAAATGAATGGGGATAAAGTGGGACCATTCCAAAACTCGTATAAAGATATGATGGCAGTTTTGGCTAATGTCACCTATGATAATTCTGGAGACCTTGGTAAAAATATTCTCTTTTCTTGTGAATACGATTACATTTCCAGCTGCAAATCGTGGTTGGATGTGGTTGTGCTGCAACGAACTTGGAGCTCTTCAAACTACTGACCAAGGAAGAAACATTTTCCAGCAAACTGTTCCCATGGGGTAGGTTGATGAAACTATAAATGTAAATGCATATATCTCAATTTCTATGAAAAATATCGAAACAAAAGAAATGATGGTAATAGTATGACAAAAACTTTTTCAGTTGAGAGAGTTTCAGTATCTGTCACAGAAATTAAGATAATTGAGCTTGAAGGGAAAGGGTCGTGTTTTAATAGAGCACACTTTTTAGTCTGTTGAAAATGTCTTCTAAATTTTAGATACTTCATCGACATGTGCACAGACATGTTTGGACCCGATGTCGGTATCAAGTTCATTCGCGACAACAACAAGCAGACTCTCTACAAGTATGGAGGTGCTGACAACTACCAAGCAACTAACGTCGTCCTTCCAAACGGAGCGTTTGATCCATGGCACGTTCTCGGAACGTATAACAACAACACCGGCAATCATATGACCCCACTTCTCATTCAAGGTACATTATCTAAGACTTAAATAATTGCATCATTTCATATCCCATTATTCCTTACAGGAGCTGCTCACTGTTCCGACATGTACCCAACCTATGCTGGAGAGCCAGCCGATCTTCAAAGAAATCGAGACATCATTCACAAAGAATTGAAGTATTTCCTTGGTCTTTGATTTTTTCCTCTTCTTTTTCTGTGAAGATCAATAAACTGTTGGAATATTGTTCGAGGGACAACGATAGAGAGATAGAGTATTGATGATACATAAGAGAATTTCCATATTCGTCGTCGCACAAGCCATAAAAGCCCGAGCGAGAGTTGTATTGAACCGACAGTCACTTTTTTTCTATTCTTACAAACCATGCACCTCTATTCGGTTCTATTTCTTGCTTTCTTCGGTGTCCCTGCACTTTGTGAACCGCATTGGGAGCGTCAAGACTGGATCGGAGGAATCCATGTTTTTTCGAATGAACCACTAAATTCTCCAAAGTTCCGAGGTAATGCACATGCTGCAGCAGCATTGGATCAGGCTCAACAAGTGGAGGTAGAGGCCGTAGAAGTGACTCATGAAAACATCTCTATTGACCTGGCTAGAATTGTCTTGTTTTATTCATTCATGATCCTGCTCGCCTATTGTATTTGGTCCCGAGGTAAGAAATACAAATCATTTGTTCATATTTGAAAAATAATACTATATTTCAGTCATGGACCAAGTTCTCGACGTCTTGGTGAAGTACCAACCACGATATGGCGAGAAGCGCGTTGAATTTATCCCGGACGAAATGATTTGATGGATTGATAGAATTTTTGAATGGAAGATGATATTATTCAAATTTCTGGTTTATTTTTTTGATTGAATAATGTGTTGAAACTTTTGAAAATTCAATAAACAAATATTATATTCATTATTCTACGTATATTCTATTGGAGACCATAAAATGGTTTGATACATAAATCACATTCATCGATATCTTCAGAGAATATTTTTGGATTTTACATGCGTAAAAATCAACAAAAAACTGAAGTGATTGTGAAAAATCTGACGTTTTAGTCTCAGAGAAAGAGAGCAGTGAGTTAACATGTTTTGTAGCGATTGACCCTGAATGAGAACTATACTTCAGATGTATCCTTCAGACAAAAAGTGAAATTTCAAACTGGAGATTTTTATTTTCCGTTGTCAAGTTTCATAAGCATGCATTTCAAGACCTTATTGTAGTTGTAGAGAATTGTTTCTGAAACTTTGAAGCAAAGATATTGACAAAAATACAACTTTAGTTATTGTTCAATCTATATTCCAGCTTGGTTGTTCTGTAGCAATTGGTCCTGAATGAGAAACTATACTTCAGCTGTATCCTTCACACAAAAAATTTAGAATTTTTAGTTGCTCGCTTTCATAAAAACGTATACTGTTCGTACATTCACCTAACCTGAACCAGAGAGTTTCTTCCTTGGTCTTTGATTTCCTTTTCTATTTTTCACGATCGATAGTCTGTTGGAATATCGTTTCTATTCATACATCAGACAAAAAGATAAAGTGATAGAGTGTTGGCTATACATGATAAAATTTCCATATTCAACGCCGCACAAAACCAATACAAAACGCCCTAGCAAATGTATTGTTGAATTACCAGTCACTTTTTATCTGTCCATCCATGCATCTCCCCCTATTTGTTCTTCTCATTTTCTTTGGAGCTCCTGGACTATGTGCACCTGATCGTCAATTCCATGAATGGGTCGGAGAAGAAAAGCTGCTCTCAAATGATCTTTCGACTTCTCCAATTCTGAACACTCCACCCCCTACAGAAGTAACCTTGGATCCAGATCAACAAGAAGAGGTGGAAGCCAAAAAAATGACACCACGAAATATTGCAATTGATCTGAGCAGAATTATCATTCTCTATGTATTCATCGTACTCATCATTTATGGCATCTGGATGCGTGGTGAGAATGATGTTTCAAATGTTTAAAAAAATAAGAGCATTTTTCAGCTATGGGCCCAGTCTTCCAAGTGATCGTCAAATACCAGCCACCTTCTGGCGAGAAACGCGCACGTTCAGCAGTGGAGGAAGTATGATGTGGACTTGAAGCAAGCTTCTGTTAACTTTGTAGACCTATATTTCTTTATCTGCGGAATAAACCTTACCACGTTGAAGAATATTTTCATTAAATGCTTCACAGTACATGTATCATTCAAATCTCAGTTTTCGCGCCACTCATATGGGCCCAGTCTTCTTTCCTCACGCTCTCTAACTCATATGGGCCCAGTCTTCATTCCTCACGCTCTCTAACTCAAGCCTTCTCCTGTCCACTTCTCACTCGCCGTTCTCGAATCATTGAATGTCTGTTCTTTTTTCTATTTGGAGCCACTACGGCATATTAATTGCAACTAACACAAATCACTCAAATTTTGAAACTTTGCATGCTATACATTTTCAAATTTTATATAATCATAGTTTTGATCGAAACATCTTCCACTTCCCATAGATCCTGCAATTACGATACCTAGGAACATACCGGTTCTTATTTTCCTAGATACTACTCATTTATAAATTAAAGGTTTTTTTTTCAATTTTTTCTCGTATTCATTTTTTCCATTTGTTGCGCTGCGAGATACATGGGTTCTTATTAGGCCTAATACACAAGTATTGTACCTGTACCATTCGAATGCACGCTCTTCCTTCCACACGCTCTCTCTCTCTCTCTCTGGCGCTTTCTGCTAAACATCTTCTCCTCTTGCAATTCTTAGTCCAACTGTACCCCCCCCCCCCCCAGCTGCAGGAAGTACTATTTTGAACGGCGCATATTGATTACCTCATATTGGTTTTGAAAATTTCAAGAGATATCCTGGATTTTAGGCCGCTAGAGCATTTTTCGTTCGTTTTCAAACTTTCTTCTTATTTTTGAATTTCAAAAAGCTCGCAATTTCCACAAGTTACCTGTTCCGACAAGTATTATTCGAATAATTTCTGCAATTTGAATCAATAACTTCTTATTGTACTTATTATCTGCTTTTAGTACTTGTGTCATTCAAATCTGAGTTTTCGCGGCATTCACGACACCCTCTTCCTTCCACATGCTATCTCGCTCAGATCACCTCTTTTCCATCTCCCACTTGCTCTTCTTTTATTGTCGAATGCATGTTCTTTTTTTTTAGTTATTTCGCCATTGATTGCAATTAACATGACATTGTGATATGATTCATTTTACTGTTTTTCTCAGTTTTCAAACCTTCACCATCAAAATGGAGCAAAACGTAAATGATGTGAGAGAAGAAGAAGTCGAAGTAGAAGTAGAAGAGGAAGAAGAAGAGGAGGAGGAGGAGAAATATGTTTGGATTTATTTCTGTCCAGACCTTCCAAGCTTCTGTTATTGGAAGGACCAGCCCTGTTACGAATTCCATCCTGATCTTCAAGATCATATTGAGGAGTCGTATCAGAGCAGAGCAAAAACTTGTAAGGTCAATGAGACGGGCAGCGTATGGATCATCAATTTTGTTACAAAGACAAGATCAGACGGAGAATGTGTTCCGCAAGAAATCGAGTGAGTTGAATTTTCAAAAAAAAAAGGAAATCAGTAAATCTTCGCTTTTATTAGAAGAATCTCGGTATCAGAACGCAAAGACTTTAACATCCTTGGTGTTGCTGGTGTCAAATATCGTAAGTTGAAAAGTAGAATGCTCGTATAACAACTGTATTTCAGCGAATCTCAACAATTTCCAGCAAACTGACAGCATGTGCTACATTTGCTATTGTGAGCAAACTATTCCGACACGGATTGATGCTTGTGGCCACTCATTTTGTTTTATGTGCCTGAAAAGTGAGTGATTTGGAAAGTTTTCTGTAGGTAACCAACCTGCCTGCCCCCCCCCCTCTTTTTTTTGGTTTCTCACTGGTTCCGCTTGAGGGATGTGCGTAAAACTTTTGTTTTACAAAATACAAGCTACTAAAATTGTATAAATCCGAAAAACCGAGCTTCTTATTCCAATGGATGAAAAAATCAGTTTTAATGAAGCAATTGAAAATTAATGCACAAATCTTGAAAAAAATGAAAATGAGATGTTAATCCGATCTGCTCGGAAATAGATCAAGAACATGAAAATGGATCTACGTACTAACAATTCTGGACAAATATACTGAAAAACCACTCACCCAGTTTTTACGAATTTTACGGATTTAATTTTACAACTCTCGTGACATTTTACGCGAACCCTAAACTCTTAAAATCCATAAGATTCGTAAAATTTGTGAACGAAAATTAAACCCTGATCCTTTTTCACCTCTTTTATCATGTCTTAGTTTCTTTATTGGTGCTTACATTTAGAGCATATAGTAAATCCGTCTAGCAGAAAGGCAATACGAAATTCCAAGATTTCATACTTTCGCTGACATTTTTGTGTTTATCCAGATACAAGTCAATGTGGTACTTGAAAAGTGAAACCGAAATCTGTACTATCTTGAGTAATCGAGACTTTTTAAGGCGTTCCCGTCAGAAAATGCCCGACATGCCGTGGAAATATGCCAGAGACCATGTTCAATAATCCACGTCGATACGATGTGGACGTGCACATGAAGTGTCCGCCCGAGGTCGCCGCCGACGTTTTTTCGTATATCAAAAGACAAGAGGGTAATACTTTCAGTCTATAGAATCTGAATATGAGAAACGGTGTATTTAGGCGGCACGATCTTCAAGAGCAAAAAGCCGGGCAATAGAAAATTCTACTGGATTTACCAAGTAAGTTTATCAACAACAAAAAAAATAAAATCATAGAATTTCTAATTTTTTCAGGCACGACTATTCTGGTATAGATACGATCCTCGCACAGAACTCGTGTTAGAGGACTGTTATCGAAAAAACAAAAAGAGATGTGAAGTGGAAATTTGCGGGAAAAAATTCACCATCGATATTGAGAAAAAAATTCAAGTTCGAGGTGAACGTCATTCGGAAAGACGATGTATCCAGTAAGATTATACTGTTTTGTTTCTATTTCAATGATAATCTTTTTTCAGACGAATCGAAGCGGAGGACATTTACCGCTATGATGTCAGAGGAATCGCTGGAATTCAGTGTCATTTCTTCCCAGTCACTAACCGTATGCTTTACTGAGTTCTTTTCCTCTGTTATACTCTCCCATCCTCCCAGTTTTCAATATCCTCCGTAATTCTTTGCTCTCGCATAGTTGACAACTTATTCGTATGATTTTTTGCCCGAATTCCCCTCTTCAATATTTTTCAATTTCTTGTTTTTAATCACGATATCGGCGATACCCGATTTTTTAAAAGTGGAATGCCCCATCACGAACAGACTCTCTCTGTGGAACTATCATTTTATCTGCTTCGTTTTTGAATTATTGTTTTTTCCACTTGTTGTTATGTTTTAGCTTGTTATGGTCACTGAACTGATTTTGTAGTAGTTTGATGTTAACCGATTCGATTTCACCTCAATCCTATTGTCTCATCTTTCCCGTATTTGAAACTCATTTTTGATGTCCTTGTTTCCTTGTTCGTTGCTTCTATGGGCAAATTTCGATCCCCGTTTTTATATGTCAATTTTCTGTTGAATAATCAGAGAATATCCTCTGCCAGTTGTTTTTCTGTTGAAACACTAATAAAGTAAACGTCTGTGAATTGATTTCCATACAGCTTACAGATCAGACTGTGCTGCAACAAGCTTGAAACTCTTCCAACAACAGAGAACAGATCAAGGGAGGAACATCTTCCAGCAAACTGTTCCAATGGGGTAGGTTAAGGAAAGTGTAAATGTAAATTCATGCACACTGCCACTTCTTGCTCAATCATCTCAATTTCTATGAGACATATTGAAATACTGGAAGTGTTGGTGACAGTATATATATATATCATATATGACATACACTTTGGCAGTTGAGAAATCATCAGTATCTAGCACAGAAATTTATATACTTGATCTCAATGTGCAGGTGTATGGTGGCATTTCATTAAAGCATTTAGGGATAATCAAGGTACATAATGAAGAACATCAAACAGTTTTATCATCCATCACTTTTTACAGGAGCTGCTCACTGTTCAGACATGTACCCAACCTATGCTGGAAAGCCAGGCGGCCTTCAAAGAAATCAAGACATCATGTACGAAGAATTTGAAGTATCTCCGTCGTCTTTGAATTTTTCTTCCTTCTTTTCCTGTGAAGATCAATAAACTGTTGGAATATCGTTCATACAAAAAGGACAGTGATAGAAAGATAGAGTATTGGTGATACATGAGAGAATTACCATATTCGTCGTCGCACAAACCATAAAAGCCCGAGCGAGGGTTGTATTGAACCGACAGTCACTTTTTTTCTATTCTTACAAACCATGCACCTCTATTCGGTTCTATTTCTTGCTTTCTTCGGTGTCCCTGCACTTTGTGCACCGCATTGGGAGCGTCAAGACTGGATCGGAGGGATACATGTATTCTCAAACGATCCACCAATTCGAGGTAGTGCACCGACTGCAGCACTATTGGATCAGGATCCGCAAGTTGAAGTAGAGGCCGTAGAAATGGCCCATGAAAACATGTCTGTTGACCTGGCCAGAATTGTCTTCTTTTACTCATTCATCATCTTCATTGCTTTCTGTATCTGGTCCCGAGGTGAGAAATACAAATATTTTGTTGATACTGAAAAATATATTTCAGTCATGGACCAAGTTCTCGACGTTTTAGTCAAGTACCAACCACGATATGGCGAGAAGCGCATCGAATTCATCCCGGACGAACTGATTTGATGTATTGATGAAATTGGAAGCTAATATTTTTGAAATATCTGGTTATTTTTTCGAATAAATGTGTTCAAATGTTAGAATTTTGTTAAAGAAAGTCAATAAAGATATCAAAACACTCGTTGAAATCTTCAGAAATATGATTTTCCAAATTTCGAATTTTATTTCAAGGTAAAGAGAGCATACAGAAATGATTAAGCGTACTAAGAACTATTATATAGGTTTAATTGTTGATTCGAACTATAGACTTGAAAAAATTGGTTGCTTAGTTGAGGGAACAGTAAAGTGTTATAAGAGGGACTTACATTTAGGGAGAAATTTTCAATTCTCATAGTACAAAACAAAATTTACTAGTATCTAGTGAGAATGTCTGAAAACTGAGAAGAGATCTTCGGCTTTCCAGAGCTAATTGTGGTTGTAGAGAAAAGTGCTTGAAACTTTCCATCAAAAATATTGAAAAGAATACAACTTTAGTCATTTTCCAATCTATATTCCAGTTCGGTTGTTCTGTAGCGATTGCTCTTTAATGAGAAACTATACTTCAGATGTATCCTTCAGACAAAGAGTGAATTTTCAGTTGCTCATTTTCCTAAAAACGTATACTGTTCGTATATTTACCTAACCTGAACCGGAGAGTCGAGCCAGCATCGTGAATAAATTCTTATTTGGTCTCTTTCCCACGATTCATGATTAATGGTCTCTTGGAATATCGTTCTTTTCACACACCGGTCACACAGATAAACTGATAGAGTGTTGGCTATATATTGGGAAATTTTCATATTCGACGTCGCACAAAACCAATACGAAACGCCCCCAGCGAATGTATTGCTGAATCGCCTGTCACTTTTTTATTTCTCCGACCATGCATTTACCCCTATTTCTTCTTCTCGTTTTCTTCGGTGCCCCTGCATTTTGTGCACCGGATCGTCAACTTCAAGAATGGATTGGAGAAGAAAAGCTGTTCTCAGATGATCTTCCGACTCCTCCCGTTCTAAACAGTCCAGTACCTACAGAAGTCACCTTGAATCCGGACCAACAAGCAGAAGTGGAAGCCAAGAAAATGACTCCAATTGACCTGAGGAGCATTATGGTCATTTGTGTATTCCTTGTTCTCATCGTGTACGACATCTGTATGCGTGGTGAGAATGATGTTCTTAAATGTTAAGAAAACCGATCAACCTTTTTCAGCTATGGGGCCAGGCTTCCGAGTAATTGTCAAATACCAGCCACCAGGCAAGAAGCGCGTTTGTTCAGCCGTGGAGGATGTATGATGTGGACTTGATGCAGGACAATTTGTAGACTTCTATTTTCTTATCTGCGGAATAAATATTTCTATGTTGAAGAATATTGTCAAACATTTATATAAGGGTCAGAAAAAGTTTTTTAGATATTTCAGAATTTACATCGTGATAAATTAGGTGCTAAGAAACACACGTGACAGAGAATAGGTTGCAGCTTGTAATGTTCAAATTCGGAAGTGTAGATTTCTGAAAAGTTCCGATTTATAAAATTCTGAGATTCGAGGATCTCAAAATTTAAAATTCAGAGAATCTGAAATTCCGGAAAATAATAGCAAATTCTAAAAATCTGAAATTTCGAAATTCCGAAGTTCAGAAACTAGAAATATCAGAATTTGAGAAATTGTCGAGTTCTAAAATGACAGTTTCGAAAGATCTGGGGGCATTTTGAATTATCGTATTTTCTCTAATAGAAAGCCATGGGCTTATTAGAGCGGGCTTCTACTATTTGAAGCACCTCGCGGGGTGGCCTTCTATGAGAGGTGGGATTCAAATAGATGAGCTTCTATCAAAAGGAATACGATGTACGTATGTGAATTGCGTTTCATACAGATAAGAGATAAAATTAGTACAATGTAAGCGCAAACGTTCATTCAGAAAAGTCCGTAGCTCATTGGTGGGCGAGATTGGTAGGAAAACTTTGACACTTTGCAAAATTTCGCGTCTCTTGTGCAAAACGTCGATTAAAAGCGCTGGCGATTATTTCAAAAGGTATAAAAACAGAAAGATATAAAAATCTGGAAATAGTCGTGAGTTTGATTATTTTGAAGCTATTTTGAAGCTATCGCATTTTTCTACTTTTGAAAAACAGCAAAAAAAAGAAACTTAATGAAACAAGAATCCAATAATCCAACATTGGTTTTGGAAAAAATCAATTTTATTTTCTATAAAATGACAGTGAAAAAATGATGTCGATTCAGAGGGAGAGGGGAAAAATGCAGTCTCAGTTTGGGGAGGGGCTTAGAAACCAATGAAACCTACATTTACAAATTTGAAGGGGATCGGGAGATTAGATTCCTTGCAATCAACTAAACCTACCATGACGAAAGCGACAATAAGCTGAGGCAAGAATGCTCAACCTGGCAACATGTAGTTGGGATTGGAACGGGACAAAAAAAGCTGGGAAGTTCTCTATCTAGAGCATAAAATGATATTTGTTGAAAAAAACATTTTTCTGGGAATGAATAACTTGAATTACGATTTACAATCTTGTTATGTCTCTCATAGAAACAAAGATTAATGATTTTCCGGGTTCCAACACTTTATGAAATTGGCTGGACAAGGAAACTGACTCCAGCAATGCCTCTAATTTTGAATTTGTGCATATCGGAAGCTGCGATTCTTCTGTAACGTGAATTTCTAGAATTAGTTTTTTAGATTCATAGTACTCACTTGATCTTTCTTTCTCGAGCGGCATTCCATTCATCTCCTTTCTGTGTGTGTTTCTTGAAATCTACTTGCATCTTAATACCGCAGATGAACAAGGTGCAGGAAGGTTTGTTTCTCAAAAAATGCTCCTCAAGGTACTTCTCATGCTTCGGGTCGTATCGATACCAGAAGCCACGAGCCTGAAAAAGAAAATTGATTTTGTTCACAAAAAATACAATATACCTCGTAGATCCAATAATGACGAAGTTTACTTTCTTTGCGCTTTGAGCTTGACTCACCAACTGAAAATAGAGTTTTTGTAAGGAGATGAACAATTTGAAAATCTTACCCTCTTCATTATCTGGTTTTTTGAACATGGCTGAGCAATCTTCGGCGAATTCTTCTGGACACTCCACATCAAAATCGACATCATATCGGATCGGATTAACGAACAATGAGATAGGGAGATCTCCACGACACATTGGGCAAGGCAGTCTCTTTTTGAAATTCGCTGAAAACCACTTGGATTTATTCAAAAAAAATAACAAATTTTGAGAAAATGGTTTCAATATGACATTTCAATTGATTCTGAGCATAACACAACAATCTTCATTTTTCACAACGTTCTCGAAATTGAGAACGCTATCGTTTTCTAAAATGATGAGTTTGCACTGAAACCGCAATTCTTAATATTTAGGTGAAGAGAAATTATTTTCCGAATTTTTTGAAGTTTTTGTTTTCTCATTATCTTCAATTTCTTCAACGATAAATCAACAATATATACACCACTATTGACTACAACTGTGAGCCCCCTATTGAGAAGTTACTCGATTCCAGTCTTCCAGAAATCGGACGTGGGAGTGTGAATAAAGACGCTCATTGTCACTTTGAGTTGGTTCATTGTTTTGAACTATTCGTCTTGGAGGAACTGCTTGAGCGGGTGAAACAGATGATAATCCAAAAGCGCATTCTTTTGCGAGTAATACAGAGGAAAAACGGCAGCCTCGCCCAGCCTCTGCAGTTTGGTCTGAGTGTTTTTAGTCAGAAGCGGGCGAGAAATATCGCGTAAAAGGCGAACGGTGGAGCGTCTTGGGCATTTCTCTCGGAGGGCAAGGGCGAGGGAACCTAACTGTAACCTGTGGGTGGAAGCTGTAATCGATGTTCCTTGTGAGATCAACTCGAAAAGCATCAATTCATTCTCATCCCAGAAGCACGAGAGCAAACACTTCTTCTCGTGGAATCCTGATTTCGATCACTCTTAAAAACCAAGCTTGTGAGGATGATTGTTGATGATGAGGTAGTCGCGGTGGAACATTGTATACAGTTCGTAAGTAGTCCCATCAGGCTGCTCCTTCACGGCTTCAACCAGCAGCTCGTCAAACTCAACAGATTTAGTATAATAAGAGGGTTGTCTTCGAGGATAGTGTCTCTTGACTCGAAAGAAGAAGCAAACCAAATGCGGATGGTGCAATTAGTGACAGTCTTCTCTCCGAGCACTTGGCATAGTTCCTTAGCGGTCTCCGTCGCCCAGGTGCCCTGAGATCATTTGTAAAAGATGAGGAACCGAACTTGAGGCCTCTAGAGATCGTTCATGGTTGTTTTACCAGCGGGAATGAGCGCCTTACCTGGGCATGAATGAGTAGCTTTCACGACGTTCTACACTAATCTACACTGGGAAAGTTCTAGAATCTCTGTAATTTTCGCTGGGATTTTTCGGAAAATAATTTCTCCCCACCCTAATATTAATACTGATAAAACTCGCTTGAAACTGGCGGGCGGATTCTAGCATGTTCCAAAATGTATAGGTGCAAAACCTATTTTAAAACTTTCAAAGAAATCTGGGTTTTCCAAGATGTGTAGATTTCCTTCTTCAATAACAAGTATTCGACTTACTCTTGATGCACGTATAGCAAAACGAGTGTCCACAAGCTGGAATTCGTGTTGGAACCATTTGTTTGTGGAAGCAAATGTTGCATTTCTCGTCTGTCTGTTGGTAACCCTTAGTAGATACTGAAAAACAAATATTCTTTGGAAATAGTGTATCGCCTTATAAACATACCATAGCTGGCTCCGGAAATACCTTTGCACTTTGACATGTGAAGTTTCGTGCTATGAACTCTCCTGAAATCATGTTTTTTCAAAAGTTTAAGCTCACATTATACTCACTTGATCTGTCGCTTATCTGAGCCAGACGAGTCGGACATCGAATCAAAACTGAGTGTCCGCTTTTCTCCGTGGAAGTTGATCATACACTTATCTTTATCATTCAAATATGCCTCCTCAATATGGCTCTGTACCGCTGGATGATACTCGTAGCAACCATCTCTCATCTGAAATAAAAGGCATTAATTTGTAAGGTTAGGATGTCGTCAGCCGTACTTTTGGATTTCCATATAGCCAGACAAATCTATCCGGAACGTCCGGGCGTTTGACACGTCTCGTTGATGGAGCCATTGTGACTGTTGCGAGCCAGATGGATGTCTGCAAAATAAAACAGTCTTGTGTATCGTGGTAGGACAAAAAATCAATATAGGACGTGGAAAACGAACGAGGGAGAAGAAAAAAGGTGGACAATGACGGAAACCGGGTGAGAGAGTGAGAGGCGATGCGTGTGACAGAGCAATTCTATGTGGATGATTGATAGGATGCCAATGCACATTGGGAGGGTCATAAATTAGAAGAGAGTGTTCAAGATAAGATCTGTACGGTGTTCGACAACTCTGGGAAATCGATGTGCAGAAGGAGGAGTATTATTTGGTCAACGCACAAATTGACATTAGATTAGTCTACTGCGGTAAAACGAATTCGGTTGCAGTGCACGTTAATCCTACAAAAATCAAATGAGAGATTATCCTCGAAAAAGCTTTTTACTAACAAAAATTATCACACGGGAATGGGCGAAACTCTAATATTGAATATTACTGGAAACGTCTTCAATTTTAGAAATGGAATTCGTAAATTTCCGGTTGTAAGAAGGCACATGACCCGCTTTTGTTGAATACCGCGTGAGGAATCGTTGGGTGGAAGAAAATGGCATCGGGGTGAAATTGAACAGTTTACCGAACAAAGGTTTTGGCAAGGAATGTTCTGGAATGGAGAGAGGAGACAGAGAGATGGGGAATGCGGTCAAAAAATGCCTGCTGGTCTTCAAAATGATTTGGTTTACAGCGACTATTGATTTGGGCGAGTGTAAGACGGATAAGAAAGGAGAAAAGTTCTGAACAAATGAGATGTTCTGGAATGGGGCAGAGAGAGAGAGGCGTTAGATGACATAATCAATAGATGACACAATCAATAGGGCGATGGAATGAACGATCGAAAAAAAGGTCTGATGGTTTTATTGCACTGCAAGGCCGTTTTTTGGAAGAATGATCTTCTATAGTTTGGAAGTGAATGAGAATTTTATGCTCATCAGGAAAGCAGTGAACAAAAAGATCGTCACAACTGCGACATGGTTTAGATATCTGTCTAATACAACTCATTTGGAATGTAAGACAGATCTCCTGGAATGGAGAAGAAGAACGGTAGATGACATAATCGATGATGAACACGATTAGATAACAACGCCAGTCTCTGATAGTTTTCAGAAAAAGACTGCGGTTTAGACTAAAGGAGCTTTCGAGCAAAAAAAGTCTTACAGTTCCAGTTAAAATTCCTTACACTCTGTATGAGCTAAACAACAACATGCTTCTCTAATTTATCTGTAATTAGGCTATAATCAAGATTATAGAGAAAGCGTACGATCTGAGAAAAACGAAGGGTGGTGTCAAATGTGTAATAATTCCGACGAACTCTCGTTCTCTCGTTGCCGCTCGCCTCCCGCATTCTCTTCACCGCACCAACCCAAATTTCCTCGTGCGCTCTTCGTACAACCTCTGCGTCTCTTCAATATAACCGCGTGATATTGGTGCTGCTAGTGTTGTATGAGAATGTGTATCGACCCGTTATTTTCTCGTTCCTCTTGAGTCCGCCGTTCTCTTTTTGTTTTGTATAGCGTTATTCGTCTCCAATCTTGATTGCGCGTCTGGTGTTTTGGAAGACGGCCAGTGCTGTAGCGCTGCCGCATCTTCGGGTTGGAGTTGAAAGTTTTGGAGAGTGTTAGACACGCAAACAAATGATTGGTTCAAGTTTGAAATGTGAGCACACGGATTTTGATGAAAAGAAAAACCGATATGGGCACTTCTGAGAGTACAGCGATGCATAGATTTACAATAATACAGTAATATTGACAAAAAAATTCATTTTTCAGGATTAAAAAAAAGAACGGGTTTTTACGAAAATACTGAATATTATTGAAGAGAATTTGACTTCAATTTTGTTTCTGATTCTGGAACTGCTCACGTAAACCTGATTCTTATTAAAAACAAATGACATTGTATTTCTTTTCTTTTTTGTATGTCATTCCATCTTCCCAGAGGAATAATCCGTCAGACCTAATTTGATCTGTCACAAGATTGTAGTGTCACTGCTCTAAATCACCATTATGAAACTATGTTCAAACTTTAAATATTAAAAAAGAGTTCTTAAATTAGCGTCAAAAAAGTGGGTAGCGGAACAACAATGCACCGAATGCCTACCAGCCAATTGTTTAAAGAGGAGTTAAAAACAGGCTGGTAATTTTCGAAAAAAGTTTTCGCTTTTTCACTTCTGCATATCCATGTTGTTTCCCGGAATAGTTTGTCTGATACTCCAATTCTAGACCTGCCATTGTTCTGGTTGATTCCAAGGAAGAAAGTCCCAAGGATTGATAAAACCAACAGTTAGTTTTCTTCTGGAATTCCCGCCAATTTCCAGGACATGGCCTAGAATTATAACCGTTTGTTCATAGGCGAGATGCTGAGTTGATTCCGGCTTGGGTAGTTAACGATTATCAGTTATTTTCAATTTACTGTGAAGAGTGGTGGGACACCTACAAAAAAACGTTTCACCGGTATGTTCATTTATGGATACCTCTATGTATGGAAATTGGACTCGTTGAAAAAACATGGCTCGTCTTATAGCTAAGTCATCAGCAACCCTGATTGGCGAGCAATATTCCTTTGATTTAAGATTGCAAAGTTCACATCAGAACTATTTGCATATGGTAGGCAACATGGAATTGATGAAAAAGCCAGGCGCTGAGTTGGCTAAGCAGTGAGAGTAAGTTGTGATTATCTGAAATGTGCAAAATTACTATAGAGAAGGTGATAAGACAATAATAACATTTTTGAGAGCTAATGAGCACTACAGGGCCGCTACAGGAAGAGGCAGGTTGAAAGTAAACTGAACTGCATGATGTTGAGCAAAACGTTTAGGGGTTCAATTATTGTCAAAATTAAAAGTCTACATTGACTTAACCTAATCGTACCATATTCCAAAAAGCCATAACGTTCTAAATAGTCATCACCTGTTGCGATTCTAAAATTATGTGTTTGAATCGAGATTTGCACCCCGCTATAAAGCAAATTTGTTCTTGAAAAACATACTTAATGCAGTTTTTGCTCATTTTTTTTCGAGAGAAACGTTTTCCAAAAATTTCATACTTTCAGAAGCAATCTTCGCATTCCATACGTCAAAAAATGAACGAAATTATCCATTAGTCGTTTTTAGAATCATTCCTTGTCTCTACTATGATTCCGATGTTGTAACCCTGCCGAACACTTATTCCAGATCGTCCTCATCTTCTCTTTTCACTACGGGATATCACTTTCACCATTAGTTCCAATCGCTAAATGCATGAAAACCATAGTTGTATCATCCGAAGGTGTATCGCTGTGTACACTCAGGACCAGAACGATGTCAGCCGTCGTCTTCGTCGCGCCGTCACTGGAGACGATCCGAAGACGGTATGATGTGTGTGTATGTGTGTATTGGGAAGGATAGAAAGGAAGAGAAAACGGCGAAATGAGAGAAGATAACGAAAAGTGAAACGAACTGGCATTTTCGGATCGTGTGAGAGAGTGAGATCGAGGAAGGGAAGAGAGGGCGCGGACGACGACAACACAGCCGATGGGTGATGCAGTCCGTCCGGTGTCCGACGCGCACCATACTGATCCACACTTTCTCCCAAAACATGCGGGTCTATTCGCTTATACTCCTCTGTTTCATTACTTCTGTTTATGGGCAAGAAAAAGCTGAAGTGGATATCCGAGTTTCAGGAGCCTGCTCCCCAAGTGAGTAATTTTGCGATGTTCTGATTTTGAGACACTTGCTCTTCAAATAGTTGGTGATTGTTTTAAAATATGAAATCTCTTGAAATTCAAGTTTCATGAGAAAAATCGTACGAATCGTTCATTTAATTTTGCTCGAGCTTCTGCTTCAAAAAAAAGCTATTCCTTTTCGAAATTTTGATTGACTAGAAAACTACAATCTCTTCTTGTTTCCTTCCTTTCACTGATCATATTGCAGTTTACTTATCAAGAAAGGGAATCGACATCAATAAGTACCGGCCGAGCATACGTTTCAACCCAGACAAGATTCAATTGATCCCAAAGAATCCAGTCATTCCAGGATGTATCAAGATCAAGGCTGAAGGTTCGGTGTTCTGATCCTCAAATCGCTCAAAATTTCCTAGTTCGATTCTCTAGAATTTCCATTTTCAGGTGTCGAGATCACGAAGCCAACCAAGAATCTGATTGCTGAAGTTGAGATGAGAATTGGAGGAACTCCAGACCCAAACAATCCATCTCTTCCATGCTCGAAAAAGATTGATGAGAAAGTTAACCAGTGTCCCTGTGCCAAATTGGAGGGATCTTGGTAATCTAGACTTTCCTATCATCAAAATCCTGCTCAATTTTACAGCGTCTTCTGCGATTTCTGCAAACAACTCAAGGCTCAATCATCCAAAATCACAGCCAGCAAATTAAGCAGACCCGAACACAAATTGATCGATGAGGATTGCAAGTATGTTGTGATGTGTTTTCACTTGTCCTCCTGCCAGTCAATTATGTCAAAAAGTACACGTTCCGCGCTATTTCCATTTTGCTAATTGCTACTGCAAAACGGGTTCGGATGTACTTGTATTCATCCTCTTTGATTTCTGATCTTGTTGGAGCGATTAGTATTTTGTCTCGTACAAAGATAGAAACGTTAAAAGGCAAGGTGTGACCGGGAAAAAAACAAGTTCGGTTTCAGATGTGGTGATATGCAACCAGGACTTTACGACATTGAAACCGAAATGTGCACACCAGAAATGGACGACTTTAAGGATTACATTCCACCTGAGATTCAAAACAATATTCTTGAGAAGAAACCTGTTAGTTTAAAAGCTATAGAGTTGGTTTTACAAAAATTATTTTCAGATTTCTATGTTCATCACTGTATACTTGATGGATATGGAGCCAAGATCTTCAAAAGAATCATATCTGTCCGCTTTCGGAAAAGCTATCCTCCAAAGAAGAATGGCTCAAAGTACTGTTGCTTGCTTCTTGCTCGGAATTGACGTCAAACTTGCTCTCCCGTCGTTTGATTAAAAAAACAAACGATGTACTTTCCCAATTGATTCAATTATTCATAACTTTCAAAACCTCATCATCATCAGTAGCTTGTAAATCAAAGAAATGACTGTGCCCTCCTCCTTCAACCAAATAAAAAACTGAAAATCAAATTGTTACAAGATATATCGAAAACATCAAATCCCAATCAGATCCTGTCTATCCTGTTTTTATCTGATCCTCAAAAAGTGAAAAGTGATAAGGATTTCTTTTCATCGAGAAGAAGAAGAAGAAAACCTGCAATCATCATTGTTTGAAATGGAACCCAGGTCGCTATTTTTATGTTTTTTGCTGATTAAAACTGTTCTAGCCGATACGAAAAGTTCAGATGACGATGGTTTCTACAAATTTCTCTCAGACTCTTTTCAGGTAGATAGTTTGGAAAACTAATAAGTTTTGTAGTAATAGAAAATTCAGAAAGATGAAGAAATCCGTCGAGCTCCACCTCCACTACCCAAAGAACGTAACAAACCGAAAGAATACGAGCCAGCTAAATTAGCAGATATCGTTCAACTCCCAGGTGATTTTCTCATTTCATCTTGTTACCAAGATATCTTCTAGGTGGCTATAACCCGCTTCCCGGTCGAACATCATTCGGTGACTACTGGCCACTTATGCCGATGTCCAACCAATATCACGCAGCGGTGACCTATGATACGTCAAAAGGAAGGGTATGGTGTCTGTGTCAATTAACGACATTACCGATGTGAGAGATAGATTTATATTCATGATGATTTTTCAAGCACGTCGGCGGTGACATCCTTGTTCCTGTTCCTTATTGGAACAATTTTTTGAACATCGGAGGGCATTACATCGAACGTTTTCAGGTATTTAGAAAATTTGACAAATTTTCAGAACTGAAATTTTAGGAAGAATGGGTCAAAGTCGGATATGTGAACAGTCCAGTGAACATGTTAGGACTAACCAAGGAACAAATCACTAGACTTCTTTCAGATCCATCACTTCATTATAACAGACGTAATATTACAATTGCGGAGGTTTCCATTAAATTTTAATTTCAGAAATTCATCCAAAGCTACCAGTTGGTGCTTTACCAAGAGAGTATGAGCCAATTTCTTGCAAACCACCGTTGTGTAACCCTTATCAAGGAACTCTAGGAGTAGGAGTAAGTTTTTTCCAAACGAATATGCTCTTAGTTTCATGTTTACATAACTTCAGGTCGAAGCAAATTACCATATTGAAGATGGAGTGGAAGGAGAGCTTGATCTTCCGATACCCGTTGGAAAAGATATTGCTTATCGTTTCCCACTTTCTGGAAACATTCATTATGGTATACTACTTTTAGATTTCTCACAAAATCGAAATTTGTTTCCAGACCACGATGACACTTCCTTCAACTATGGACAGAATCTGAGCCCTCTTGATCCGCTTGGTCCTGGATTTCCAAATGAAAAGAAAACGAATCCAAGAACTTTCAAGTTTCAGACGTCTCAATAATTATACTGTGTTAATAGTAATGTTAATTCTAATAAGTCTAATAAAACTCCATTTAATATTATGTGATATGTTCAGTCTGCTTAAAAAGAACAAAAGAAAAAAAACAAGAAAAAACTCGCTTTGAGATAAAACCAGATCCATATCAATTGTCACTTTTTGAGTGAACCTGGTGACTGAACAGGAATCGAAATCTCAGGATTTTAAAAGCGAAAAGCTATCGGTGATTTCTCAGCAGCACCTCATCATGATCAAGACTTTTGCAATAATTTTATTTTTGCTTTCTATCGCTTCTTCACAAATTTTCTTGAGTAATGATGTAATGTTTGATTATCCAGAGGAACCATCTTGTAAGCTAAAAACCTAATTTTGTGTGTTGAAACGAAGTATTTTTTCAGATGTCCCAGTATTCCAAAACTATCCTGATGTCCTTCCTGACTATCGAGTGATGCCATATCCTCCACAAACCTATTCTTACTCACAACAGGTTTGTGATTTCAGAATTTTTCTCAAAATAAAGAAATGTTTTAGATGTGGAATGGATGCGGATGCGCAACTGCTAAAACATACGGGGACTATGTTAAAGCAAAGCCAAATTCTAGAACTCGTCAAGTTTATTCTTATTATCAGTTGATGTAGAATAAGTTTGTTTTTACTATATCTTATGTAATATTTTGTAATAATTGTAATATCAATAATAAATAATAAGTATATTATTCAGCTTTCATGTGTACTAGGAAAACAAATTCTGGCACAAAGCATTCAAGCAATTTTTCACGGCGCGGCCCCATAATTAAACAACATATACACTTTCTCGTCCCTTTTTCAGGTTACTCTGCTCTCAACACTCAGAATTTCCCTTTTCATTCCTCCAAAAATTTTAAGTCTCAGAACAAGCCTAGATTATTACGCTTAAGACTACTCTTGTTGTCTTGACGTGCTTCCCATGAATATCACAATAGAATATGAAAAACTTCCTGCCTTCGAAACTTTTTTCCTAGAAAAAAATTTCTATTGTTCGAAAGACTGGCATTGTAGGAAACTGAAATTGTGTAATGGCACGTATACTGATGATGATCAAGTGACTACAATTTTTCAGAGTTTCATGGAATAGTAGTCGAGATGAGGAAATGAATGTTGACAAGGATAATGGGATTTCGGCTTCTGATTTGCTGGTAGAAATTTAGAAATCGGTTTTTAAATTCGTTGATGAGCTTTATTTTTAGCTTTAAAACTTCACATTATTGTAAAGATTTGTTCGGTAAAGTTGAAAGTCAACATTTTTAGCATAAAATTTAAACAAAATGAAGATCTCATGGTTTAGATCTGAAGTTTCTTGTATACCAAAACTTGCAATATAAGTTTCCAAATCCATTCCAAACATGAAACACTCTATTCATAGAATTCTCTATTTTGGTTAATCCCACGGTTAGAGAGAAAGAGAGATCAAACCAAGGTTTTCAGCTCTCAAGTTTTATGTAGCACATGTTGAGTCTCTATATTTAGGTTGTTTTGGCGGTTTTATCAGCATCATGAGTCATTCTTCTCAATCGTTTTACATTCAATTTTTATTTTTTGTTCGCTATTCAAAACTTTCAAAACCTATGAAAAGGATGAATGGAAGTCGGGGCTAAATCTAACACCTTATCGTACCATCCTGAAAGTAAATGGCGTTCCAATTCACTATCTTCCTTCTCTTCCGCCGTATCCCGATCAAACAACCACAACCGACCCCCGACGCGTCCGTACGCACTGTATTTGGGAAGAGACACGCAGAAACGGTCAGAGACACCAGTACCTTCTCCCAAAAGAGTCCTCCAAATCACACGGAATAGAGAGGTAGAGGACATTAGTGTGGTGCGCATAGAAACAAAAACATAGAGACCCTCTCTTGCGCACTCTCACCTTTTCCCTCCTTTTCTATATTTTTCTTTCAACTCAAGACAACAGCCAAATTCTCCTCCGAGTCGTTTTTTTTGGCTTTCCTAATTTTTATTTTTCGTTTCAGTCCGGTTTACTTACTTTCCTCGAGAGGCATATCACCGAAAACAATCTCTCTTATAGCGGAAAGGAGAAAGTTTTCTTTGAAGTGTCCGAAGTTTTTACTATTTAAGCGACGGCCGATGAACTTGCAATTACTTTGACACTTCCATCAGGTGACGTCTTGCGATCTTCATTTACCATCTCTAGACTAGCAAATGATTTATTTCTTCCCTTCTCGACACTAGATCATTTCATTTTGTTTTTGATACGCTATTTACTTTTCATTGCGGAACATATTTTCTTATTTGCTACTATTTCGAAATGATTTGAATTTCAGGCTTTGCTTCAATCTGGTGGAATGTCAACAATCGAACCTAATGAAAAGCCACCCAAAGGTTAGTTCAACTCAAAGGACACAAATGTGTGCATTGTTGCGTTGCGGTGTTTGCACCGTCTTCCTCTGTATTCCCTGCGGCCACCACCTAGAATTATATAATTACTGACACTTAAAAAAAAATTCTCTCTAATTTTGCTTGAAAAACTTTAAAAATAATATTTTTAACTTACAGAATGGGAAAAATTCGACGAATTGTCTTTGAATGGTGTGAAAATATCGATTGTCAATGAGGAATCGGCCAATAAGCCGAAATCTGAAGAGAAATTGATCGAAAAGACACCAGAGAAAGCTCTCGAAGTGGAAAAACCCGATGTGAAGCTGGAGGATGATGCCCCAGAAGCTGTGCAGAACACCGAAGTGAAAAAAGCGGATGACAAGGCTGAGGAGATCCATGTTCCACAGACGACGGAGGAAGAAATCCCGAATCCACTCCGTATGTAAATCAAAACACCGCTTAAATAATATATTTGCATTTACAGAATGGGAGAAATTCGACGAAGTGTCTTTGAACGGGGTCAACGTGGCGACCGTCGACGAAGAAACTACCAATGTGCCAAAGACTCCAGAAAAATTGCCAGAAACGACACCAGAAAAAGCTCCTGAAGTGGAAAAAACCGATGATAAGAAGAAGGATGATGTCGCTAAAACTGTGAAGAAAGAGATCCAGGATCCACTCCGTATGAAAATAACCTTTGAGTCGGATGATGATGAAGTCGTCGTTCCAATCGAGCCACCAAGGTCTGCTAGAGTAGGAGGGAGACCTCCTGCTGCGGTAGCATACGAGCCTAGGTGAGATTATCGATTTTTCATTGGCGGAGGAATTGGGATGGTTTTTAGAACTGCTCCAATTGCGCCTGTTCCATGTATGCCGATCCAGAAGAAGGGACCATCGCCGATTCCTTTGGGTGAGTTTCAAAAGTTTACTAACTTCGATCTATAGCGGTGCTTCTTTTCCCGGAAAAAAGCAATTTTGATTTTTGAAGTCTGCGAAAGCTAAAAACGCTCGAATTTCCCTCTCAACTGACCAAAATCTGATTCTTACTGACGATTGGGCTCGGAAAATTTGCGGTGACTGTGTCGAACAGCTCAGCAAGTTTTGTTTCTCCCTAGAATCGAAAACTAAATTCTGCCTCTTCGAATTCTAATGATTTTACAGATGTGAATCGCTTGGAAGAGGAAGAAGGTGCACCACGTTACGCAAAATCAAGTGTTCTCGTGAACCCAACTCATGTCAATGGAAAAGTTCTGGCCACCGTCTACCCGGATAACATCATCTGTGACTGGATTGTTCCACCACACTATGATGCTCTCAGCATGCCGTCGATTTTGGCTATCGATGTTCCAGCTGTGAGTTTTTCTAATTTTCGACAGGTTTTCAGTTTATCAGAATTCGTTTCATTCCCTTGCAATACATCCGTCAAATTTGAAGATCATAGTGATCAAAAGCGAAAACCAAATTTTCAAAAAAAAATTTCCAGTTGCCCGGTCCGGACTACATCTCTACTATCCAAACCATCGTCGAAAGCAGCCGTTTCAAATTGTAAGTTACTCAATATTCTTTTTTCAAAAGCTCATTATGCTTCTCAGGTACTCGACGATCTACTCTCGCATCATTGCCATCTGGATGACATTCTGGATCCTTTCGCTCACCGTCACTCTTCTTCTTCAATCGCATGGCGGATGGCCTGTCATGATTTGGTGTCTCGTATGGACGGTGCTTCTCTTTGTTGGCATCTACGGTTGTGCAATGATAAGACGACAGGTGAGTGGGGCAGTGATAAACATGCAACAAGAGAAAAAGCAAAACTCGATGCACAAAACCTTCAATTCTCTCTTTTTTGCAGATTCGGATCGGACTGAACCACGTTGTCGAGAAGGCAAACAAAATAATTGTTGATCGGCATTTTCTCACTGGAGTGGAGGACCGCGGCCAACTAAGTTGCCACAAAGTTGTGGTAAGAGATCAATAAGTACTGATTGTTCTCAACAAAACGAGTTTCAGATTCACTTCATTCGATTCAACGTTCTAGAATGCAGAGCCGATATCATTCGTCAACTGAAAATCATCAAATCTGGAGGATGTGTCTTCGGAGGAGGAAACCCACAAGAAGACCCAAATGAAGAGAGTATTGAGAGAGAAGCTGCCGCTTTGATCCTTCAATACAGCCAGGAATACGTCAAAAGTGTTGTGAAGGTGAGAATTATGAATTTTTAAAGATTTCAAGTTACACTTATTATGCCTATGTCGGGACAATACGGCTTCAGAAAAAGTTTTTACCATCCTTTTAGCTGGAACTTACACTGATTGTACAAATTAGCTAACTCCATTGTTAAAATGCTAAAAATTGACAGATGAAGCTTATCGGTATTTTCTCGGTCCATATTCCAACTGCCATACCCAAAGCTAGTTTCATAAGTTCGATTGAGTTAGAAAAATATCGAATCTTTCATTTCAGAAGCGTCTCATCTTCCCAAGCAAGCCAATACACGGAGTCTCAAACTACGCCCCAAAACACTGCAGAGCCATGTTGTGCATGTGTCAGTTCATCGATGAGGTAAGATTTCATTGCACAAATCCTTTGAAAAATCCTGTTGGTCCATGCCGGGATTCGGCGAATGCATAAGAGCTGAGTCCAGACACGAAAAATGTCATGCGTAAAAAAACAAATCCATAATCTTCAAAATAAGACCGGATTGGATAATTGCGTCTTTTTTGAGCAATATATCTGCCTTGAGTAGATTAGAAAAATAATCTGTGAACGACTTAAAATACAACCAATCATGTTTATTGCATGATTGAAAAATCACGGACTGGCCCGGCCACAATCGAAAATAGTACTTCAGCAATTTTCCCGTCATTCGCAAGCTTAAGTTGGCAGAAAGTCTGTTAATTTTTTTAATTCACCCGGACATTTTTTTGAAAGGACAGAAAAATATGTAGATGTTACTGAAACTCGTGTTGAAAAGGGCCAAGCCGTGAAACTTCTGAAAAAAAAGTCCGCCGGGCCCAACAGGCTGCAAGTATGATTTACTGTCTTATAATAATATTTTACAAATTGTAAAACTTTGTACTTTTTGTCAGAATACCGTAGTATAAGTCATTCTCCTATTCGGTCAGTCTTATGGCATCTTCACCCATCACCAGTTACCGTAACCCTACTTTTTTCGGTTTGAGAATTCTTTTCAGTTTAGATCGAACCGATAAAACTATTTTATATTGAAAACTGGTTTCTTTTCAGTTTCACTCGAAAATTCCTCGATTTTCAGTAATAGATAGCCATCTCCTTGTGATGACGGTTGCTTATCTTCTCATCTAAATTGGAAAATAAATATTTTTCAGCGTCACTTCAACCCGAAACCAAAGAAGTGGTATGCCAAGTATATCTAACTTGTGACAACAATGCTATCTTCTCCCGCAATCTGTGATTTTTTTCTTCGCACCTTCTTGTCAAAGCTGATGATCGACTACTACTTAAGGGCATCCATGATCACTTGTGAATTCAGTCTTGTATTTTTAAAAATATCCCAGTCCCTTTCCCACAATCCTCCTACAAAACCCGTAAATTCTTCTCTCTTGTACCATTTCAAAATCTGGTTTGTATTGCTTTTGCTGAGTAGATGTGCCCGTGCCTCCCAATTAGTACATGCCCGTCGTGCATGTTCTCTTCGTTTCGAATTGCCCACAATTTTCTACATTCTTCTCCATCCATTTCATTCTTCTTTTCTGTAGCTCATTTCTTTTTTGATGCCCTTTGAATGCCCCCAGTCTCTGCTCCATCCCTCTCTCACTGTCTCGTCCCATTTTTATCCATTCGTTAGTACGCATTCTTTTCTCTTATTTTCGGACATTGCCGCCCCCACCGAAATGAAAAATTTTTAAATTCACTGACACGTTTCGTTGCTTTTTATTTTTGTATAATTAATGGGTCATATTTAACCGATTCTACGACTATTTTTTCAATTTTTATTTTGTGTGATGCTGCATGCCAAATTGGTTCGAAGATAGGAAAAACCTGTGTTTGAAAACAAACAAACCAACATTTGTTGGAAAAAAAACCTTATTGTGTTGAGCGAGAGTCAAGCAGTATGCTCTTTTTACCTCCTCGTTTTCTCTGATTTCCTATCATTTTTTTTTACAGTGTTTGTTAGAGAAAAATAGTGTTTCACAATTCATTTTCTCGAATTTTCTTTGTGATATTCGAAGGATGGGCTGCTGTATATTTCTTATTTATCTCTCACAGCTGTTTCGTTTTCTCTCGTATTCTCTTCAGCCCACCCACACATGCTTCGTGTGTGTGATTTTTTGAATTTCGAACATTTTTTCTACGAGACAATTTCTCGCATTTTTGAGCCGATTATTATGATAGGCATTCGTAAGCTTCTAGGAATTTTATCAATGAAACAAACCGTTGTTTTTCCTCTCTCCAAACTCATCAGGAATTTTGTTGAAACTAAAAATAACTTTTTACAGGGCTTTACCGTAGTCAGTCATGCCTAAGGATAGATTAAAGGAATTGCAGGTGAGTGAAACGTTGATCATGATATCACAAATAAATTATGTTTCAGGAGCGGGCAGCCGCCAGTATGAATATATTCCAGCCACCGCCAGATACAGAAATAAAAGATCCTGCAATTCAACCGCTTATAGATAAACAAACTGATCTTAACATGGTGAGAAAATAATTCACACTGAAAAAGCTTGCAAATTTCTTGTTGCAGTTCCTAGAAAGATGTACAAACCTTCGAGAAAGTCTTTGCAGTTTGGAGGATGAGTATAACGCAATTGTAGACCTTCATGGAGCTTTATTATCGACCCCAGGAGCTGATGCTGAGAATTCTGAGAAGCTAAATGGTCACTCACAAATGTTCCTTACCAAGGCAGAATATATTCAGAAAAGTTTGAAAAGTGAGTTACATCGGTCAAGCGACTCATCTCAACCTTCAACATTTTCAGTGCTGACGGAGGAAACTAAGGATATACCAGCAAATTCATGTGGAACAGATCGTCTGAAAGCTGAGCAACCTCGAACGATCTACAAAACGTTTGAGACAATAATGCTCAAATTTAACAAAGAGCAACACGAGTATAAAGACAAAGCAAAAAGGAAAATTGCCGATTATCTAAAAATTAGTGAGTGCTAAATACATGAGCCACTAATTGTTCTCGAGTTTTCAGGAAACATGCAACTGAGCGACGAGGAGATTGAAGATGCGGTTTCTTCAGGAAACCTATCTGAGCTCACGAAAGGCGTCATGTTGGCGATGAATGAGAAGAAGGCGTTGTACGATGATGTGAAGTCTCGAGCAGATGAGTTGAAGAATTTAGAACGACAGATGGGAGAACTCGCACAGATGTTCCATGATTTGCATATTCTGGTTGTTAGTCAGGTGAGCATGAAATAAGTTTGAAAACACTGAACTCGAGTTGGACTCCTGGAAGTAGAAAACACTCAGAGCGGTTGATTCAACAAAAATCGGAAAACACTAACCATACGGATATCTGAAAAACATCTACACAGAGAACATAAAAAGGGTTTATACCAATATAAAAAACGGAATTTCAGAATAACGCTGATTTAAATTAGTTCCGATGATTTGTAAAAATCCGATCAAAAAAATTCGTGATGAAACAATTTTGACAGAATTTAGAAATTTTGAAATATTCCGAAGAAACATATTTGTCGGAACATTGGACAAAAAAATGCTAACTGGTCCTATCATCGCAATTTGACTCAAAAAAAACTTCAAACAGTAAATTTACGAAAACTTCTGCTGAAGTTGCATTCAAAAAACGTTCATATTTCTGTGATGTTGAAATTTTCAAAGTTTCAACATTTAATTGTAGACACCCCAGTGGTAAAACAGGCTTGAGAGGATTTCAAACATTAAATAAATTGTATAAAGCTTGAATGATTAAAAAAACCTCTGAAATGCGTTGATCTTAGGCATAAATACCGTAAACTTTAACAAATATTTTCTGATCACTAATCGAGTGCAATTTTCAGGGTGAATTTGTTGACAACATTGAGAACAGTGTACAAAACGCCACTGAATATGCGAAACGTGCTCGTGGAAATGTTGAAGAAGCGAGAACTCTTCAAAAACGTGCTCGCAAGATGAAGGTGTGCATCATCATTGGTGCTATCATTGCTGTACTCATCCTTCTTGTTTTCTTCCAAGCCGCAGTATGCCATTTTACTCCAATTTGCTAACTTTTTACGTTTTCCTGAAATTTCAACTTTTATGAACTCTTTACTGTACTTAATGAATAGCCTTTTCGTAAATCTTTTCCCTGCCCTTCTCACAACCTCACCTATAGCTTTTATTCAATTCTCTAATTCAAGTCAGTCACATTTTGATCGCTTTAAGATCTTTTGTCTCTCTATCGATTCGCCTTCTTTTTTACTTCCTCTCAAACAATGCTTGTGTTCACTTATCTGTTTTCTATGGTTCTATTCGCTTGTCCGCCAAATTTTCCTCCTAAAATGCGTGCCTTTATATTTTTGTAATTTTTGTATTTTTTGAAATATCAATGAATTTTTGAAAATTTATATTCATATACCTTTTCCGCTACGTGCCAAGCACCATTTTTTACTCTTTGATCTGCTAGTATTTTATTTCCCATCAAAATAGACCCATGAAAGGCAGAGCGATCGAGATGAATAAAAAGTCATATGCAGAATCGGGGAAAAGAGAGCGCATCGCTTTTCTCCCGATTTTTTTTTTTTCATTCTTCCCTTTGAATTTCATTCTTTCGTATTTTCTCTGTATTTTCTCAGAGTTGTGGTGAGTTGGCATTTTTGTTACAGTATTTTCATTTTTATAGCTCTTTTAGGAAATGTCACATCGAGTGGAAATCAATCTGAATAGTGCTACTGATCGTGCTGAGCAAGCTCGAGCCGACGTCGCCGAAGCTCACAAGTTGCAGCAACGTGCTCAAGCTCTGAAAGTGATTATTCTCGTTGGCACTATGCTGATTATTCTCTTTCTTCTTTACGCTCTCTTGGAATACGATATGTGCCAGTTTTTGTCGTTCTGCTGACTGTTCCAAATCAAAACGTTGGATAAATTTGTCATATTTTTTTTTGAGATTCCTTTTATATGCCAATCTGCTCTAACGAACAATTCGTATATATTTTAGATTGACTTCTTTTCTCTGAATGAATTTTTTTGGAATTGTGTTGTCGATAAATTCAAGCCTTATTTATGCATCAAAACCTTTATGAAAAAATAAATCCGTTTGAAGGAAACATCACATCAAAAATGAGTGAATATTTAGAGTGAGTGAATGGTAGCAATTCGGGAATGATTGACCGAAACCTCGAAAAAATTTAATTAAATATTAAAAAGTGAATGTAGAGACAGGAAGAGAAATCAGCAGACGCGGGTGTTTGTTACAAAACGGGCGAATAAGAAATGAAGCGGAGTTGGAAGGGTGGTGGCAGCTTGTACCAGTGGCGACCTGCAATTGTTTAATTGGCTATTTGATTATTTATGAAAACAAAAGATTCAGTTACCTCGAATGTAATCTAATATCCAGCGCTTTCCAGGTAAGAAGCGAGGTATTCAACTCCGGCACGCACTGCGGCCGATTGAGCGTTGTCTCCTTCGTACATAGCGATGACGATGGCTGGAAGTTTCAGATTTCAGGTTGAGAACGAGCTGAATTTAAGTTACCTTGATTTGTCTTGGCAGCGAAGAAGCCAGTCTGTTCCTTCTTTCCGAAAATCAGTTTCTCCTCGACGCGTGGAACAATGTAGTGGACGCCTTCCAAGTCAGCACCGGTACCTGGTACAGAGTTGATGTTGGCGAAGAGAGCAGCAAACTTTTTGAGCTCAGCGTCGGTAGCCTGGAATTTGACATTTAGATTCGACTTAATAAAATGTAGAATTTACTCTGAACGCGCCGCTGTCATTAGTTCTTGCCCAAATCGATCCATCAGTTCCGATGATTGCGGCTCTCTTAATGGCAGAGCTCTTCTGGAGAAGGATATTGATATAATCGTCCCAGCCAGCCATAGTTTCTTCTGAAAAAACTGTTTCTACAAGACGAATGAAACGAAACGATGAGAAAAATGAAAGATGAAAAGGTATATAGGAAAACATGAATCAGAAACAGGGCCAGCCGTTATGAATCACTTTGGGAATGGAGGAAAATGCTTTTCAGCCTCCCCCTCAAAAAAGATGCTTTTGATAGAATCTTGAAAGAAAATATGATATTTCGATGCATTCCACACACAAATAAAATACTTTCCAGTAAATAATAATGAACGAAAAGACAATGACAGGAGGTGACAGTCGCGAGGTTGTGTTGTTATCAAATGTGTGATTCTTAGGAGAAAGTGAGAACGCGCGCCTCGAAATGTTATGATAATACAGATTTTTTGAAAGAGAAGAGAAAATAAGAGTGAGAGAATCCAGAACAAAAAACAAGAATCGAGAAAAAAGAAAAAAAAAAGAAAAGCGTTACTGCAGACACGTGTCCCATTAATCGATAATGTGCTCTGTGGTGGGTCTGTTCCATACAGAACACACAGAGGTACTTTTCGTCGCTCTTCATTCGTCGAATATACACTCCACTAACCCGCGCACACACTCACACACACATACATACACAGGCAAAAGAAAATCTCTCTCTTTTTCACTCTCGCGCAGCGCTCACTCCCTCCGATACACTAACGCATCTCTCACGGACGGATGGACGGGACGGCGGACCGAACTGACCCCAACCGGACCGAGTGTTGGACACAGTGAGAAGATGGGAAGAAAAATGGACACAAAACGGCCGAGAATGAATAGAAAACGAAGGGTTGGTTTGGTGGAATAGAGAAAAAAAGAAAGAGAAACAAAAAAGTGAGAAAAAGGATGTTGCTGCAAAAACGCTCCTAGGCCATCTCTAACAGTCCGAATGAGTGAAGGCTTTTGCGACATACAGAAATATATCTTGACGCTTGGAATATAAGAGGCCTGAATGACATACCAACCATTCCTAAGACGATTGCCAATCGGAAAAGATAAAATCGTCATTTTTTGGTAACAAAATTTTAAAGAATTCAATGCAACATGAGAAAATGGAATATGAGAAAATAGGACCAAGAAGAGCTCTATATATGAAAATATTTGATTTAAAATTCTCTACATGTCCCAACTCTCACTACGTGATAAAGAGCAACATCCGGAACGTCGAGAAAACGAAGCGCAAGTCTGTGAATTGTGAAACAGTGCAAACTGTTGGTTTGGAAAAGAAAACTGGCGGAGCGCTCCTGTGCCGCCGCGCGACACTAAACGGCAAAAAACAGTCTTGCTGATGTGATGGAGCGGACGGAGCGATAGTGCAGGCGCCCAGCGACCGGTGGCACCCCCGTTGCAGAAAAAGACAAATGATCGGTCTGTGTATGCGTTGTAGGGAAATTTCTAGGGAACTCTGGGTGGTAGTTTAGAGATTTAAGTTTGGAGGAGTTTATTTGAAATTTTGATTAAATATAAAATGATTCCTTAAAACACACTTAGGCACAAGAAGCAGAACATTGATTTTCTTCTCAAAATTTTGCAGAAGACGTTGCTTTTCTTTGTTGGATTTTTCCATTACAAATTTAAAGAGCAATCAACCCATAGTTATAAAAACCAGAAACTGAAAATGAATCAACGTCATCAATCGATATACAGAAAACAGTGTTGTGATTTTTTTTTCGGACGTCACCAAAACAGCGCAAAGCAGTTGTTTGGTCACAAACACATCTTCGTTCGGAAAAGTTTGTTTTGTTCCTCTGTGAGGCGCGTTTCGCGTTCAGCATGACGATAAACACAGAAAAAAAGAACTGGAAAAAAGCGTTTTTAAGAAAAAAAAACTGTTTCATGTGTACACCAGGTGTTTCATGAGTGGACAACAATAAAAAAATAGTGATGACCAGATGATTGGGGTTGTGAGGGCGGGTGATAGCAAAATTTACAGAACATGACAGAAATGATAACAAAGATGAAATGTTGTGTTAGTGTGGGAGTTGTTAGTTCAAAAGGAAAAGAACCGTAATTCAAAATTCTACAAAGAATTGGTCATTCTACCTGTACACGTGCAAAAATATGTATCACGGGATAGATTGGGGGTGTAAAGAGATGATACAGAGTATAAGTTAGGGAAAAGAGAGATAAAACGGATTTTTGTCATGTAAAGCTGGCATTGGCACAGGGATTTTCGAAAAGAGATCATTTTGTGTGGAGAGGAATTTCGTTTTTGGTGCCAAGAATCTCCAGTAACTTCTGCGACATGAAGTAAGGGCGTTCAAGGCTTCCGTCGTTTTGTTCGCTGTCTTCCACTAGAAAAAAATGAGGAAAATTAGAACAAATTCGGATAAAAGTGGTTTGCACTTACGGAAACAAATGAAAGTAGTATCGACGGCCATTTCGTAGACATCAAAGAACAAGTCGGCCATGAAGTAACTTCCTGAAATAGGCAGATTGTTTGTTTTTTGGCACAAAAAAATGGTCTTACCAATGACAACAATGACGATTGGCACAAAGTAGTAGTAGAGATCGACTTTTGGCACTCCTTCGACAACCCAACGTCCCGAGAAGTAGTAGAAACTGAGGATGCCCATTCCAAGAGTGATCATCGCTTTTCCAAGGAACAGAAGAATTCCAGCCACTTTGTGGACGACCACAGTTCTCACTATATTACGAGTGATGAGCAGGAAGGAGTCTTTTGCCGACGAGAAGAAGTTCTTTCCATAAATCGCAATCTGAAACACGACCCATATTCATTGGCAACCGAAATACACTCACCATAATATATGCGTTTTTGGTCAGGAACTTGAAGAACATTTCAAGACACCAGAAGCAACATTTGAGACACATTAGGACCCACTTGACGGCCTTGTTCTCCGACTTGCCAAGCTTGTGATCGATATACTCCAGCATCACTCGAATTATCTTCACAATTGCAATGATGAGGGAACCAAACGCGATAGATCCAAGATTGTATCTCATGGCACGATTCAGAGCACGGATCACCGGGAACGTTGGCACATCATGACGTTTGTCGCGAGCCCAGTAGTACGATGCAAATGCTCCTGCTAAAGCGATATCTCCAAGAGCAGTAACGAAGCAAGAGAGCCAGAAGAAGGCGAATAGATTGTAGACTTGGAGCCAGAAGATTGTATCGCTCTCCTTCTCAATTCCAACGTAGGTGCATCCCGCGAGTTTTGCATTGCAATCACATTTGGTAGAGGTGTTGTAGACTTGTCCGTTTGTCTCCTTCATGCGACAGATCTCTTGTCCGGAAGAAGCTAACCAGATAGCAATGGATCCCCATAAGGCAAAAACTCCAATATGTAGAATGAACGGGAAGAGAGGGAAGACCAGTGTAGACATCATGCTTCCAATTGCTCTGAAAATATGTTTACTTGTAGTCGTTGAATATTGGTTTTGCGGTGGTATGGTCATCCTCCAGCCTCCGGCAGCTAGTTTGATTTCCCGGAAGGCTCAATTTTGACAAGCCAGTTTGGTTGACAGCCGTTTTAATTGTTAATTTTTGAGTAGAATCTGATGATGAAAGTAGCCAAGCTAGTAACCATAACAGAAAAAGCTCCTCAAGCCTCTATTTCAAGCATTCTGACTATTCATGTCGAGTAGGTCTTGAGTTGTGTAGGTCTGGCTTGCGCGGACTGAATATGACCATGGCATCATCCGTCTCAGATAGCAATGGCCACCAATTTTCTCAAATTTAAAACAAAACTCACTTGCTGGACTCTGAAATCAATGCACACGCAATGCTGATCCTCTGACGTATGAACAAAATGACCAATAAGAAGATGACAAGCAAGACGGATGTAGCGATAGCAACAACGAACCATGTCGTTGGCATCTCGAAATAAGCGTCGAATGCTGGATGGAATGAGTAGTCGTCAATCGCTCCAGTTGCCTTCAAATTATTCCATTTTATCCAACTGAAGCCTGCTCCGAATCCGAGTGCTCCAAGGACAAGAAAGATGGAGAGCCATATGAGAAGAGATCCGAGAAGTCTCATGATCACGGTCCAAATGAAGGACAGGATTCCAGCGGCGAAGATGAGGATGAGGGTTTGCCACCAAGTTTGAGACAAATCATGGATCACTTTATGTGTTACAGGTTGGTCCTCGACAACTGACTTCATCACTCTGAAATTATTATTTCATAGATTTTCAGATTTCTAGAGAAAAATCCTACTCTGAGCTCTGGCCAGTGATTTGAATGTCTTGGGGAATCAATGCGTCGTCTCCGAAAGTTCTTTTCAGATAATCCAACGAGTTGGAACTATTGAGGACAGTGTTAACATTATCGACGGCGTTGAAAATCGCCTCGGGGAAGCAGCGTTGGAGCACTGGAACTTTTTAATTTATGAGTACATGTCGCTTTAACACACTCGACTTACCAGGAACAGATTTGACCGTATAGGAAACACACTTTCCTCTCTGTACAAGACTTTGAAGAGCAACGAAAGTGGTGACCGTAGATTTATCAACATCGTCCGTGCAATAAACCACATTTTTCATCTTATTCTGAATCTCTGCGGCGGATGCGGTTCGAAGTTGGAGGTAGGAGAAGTACTGTGATGGACACTCTTCCACACAAATTTGAGTCGTTTGGCATCCACCGAGAGCAGTCGCATATGAGATACATTTGGTGAGATCGAAGTAGAACAAGTATGGCCGCTTGCTGTAAATAATTGTTTTGAACTGGACTCTAAATGGGAAACTGAAGAGACTGGTACCTGAAGTTATAGTATCCTCCTTGATCGACACCACATCGTCTGAATTCCGAGTCAGTTGGATAGATGAGTCGTTGCGGATCTCCCCACATGATTCCCAAGCTGGCAACGACAACCCATCCGCAAAGGAAGACAAAGAACAGGAAGCAGCAAAAGACATCCGTACAGCCTCTGAAATTAAAGAATTTAGGTTGGAAGCGGTTTAAAAGCAAAAACAAGCCGAGCAAGTGCAATTTTGTCTGTTAATTTTGCCAGTTACTTCTAGTTTCATACAAAAAACCTAAATTTTTGATTTTTTCTTTTTTTTCCAAACATCATGTTTGAACGCGGCGCTGTGCGCTTGAGCGCGTTTGTTTCACAACGTCGCATATTTCATTTTATACTTCCATTGAACGGCTAGAATTATGAAAAATGCAGCTGCCCTGGTCATTTCATTGTTTTTTTTCAGCTAAAATAGTAATTTTAAAATTGAATTAGTAAAAATTTGAAATTATTCCATTATTCTTTTCTGTCTTTGCACGATATTGAAATACAGTGCTTTGCGTACTGTATAGAATTCCACACCAAGTACATATAATTTTTTTTACCTTTTAGTATACAACTGTGGATTATGTCTTTTCGCCAACCGATCCGGCTTAATCACGTTGAAACGTGCAATCTGATCGGGTACATAGTTGGCACGTGCTGGCTGAACATGGTAAGCTTGATGAAGTGGCGGTGGTGATCCGTAACTGTCTGGATAGATATGGTCCATTCGATGTGGTGATATTGGTGGTGCCGACGGCATCTGCCCGAAACTGTCCGATTTCTCGTACACCTCGGCAGCAGGCATCGTACGCTTCTTGCGAGCCATCTTTGTCTACTGTCTAAATGTGAAACAGTTCTAGAAAGTTTAAAAAAAGACGAAAAAAGTACGGATACTGTAGAAAAAGGAAAAAATAACAGAATGTCAGCGGATTCCTAGTCAAGGCAATAACCATTATCTGTCTTGTGAAAACACTAGAAACACATGACCTTCAGAAAATTTCTAATTGGGTGGAAGTCAAAACCCACGGCAAAATAATTGCATTATTGGTTTCTGTTGGACAAGGTTGTGTCCCCAACGCAACGACAACAAAAATTCCACTGGAACAGTTGTTCTAAGACATTGAAAAGAAAAAAAACAAGACAGAAGGTCAAAGCTTACGTCACGTTTGGTCTCAAATTTCAAGTTTTTAGGGAGCGAAAGCAGTACTAACGGGAGGAGAAAAGTCGAGAATTGTAGTTGCGGATTGTGTTACTAATGCTGAGTAAAGAATGTCCGAAAGTTTACATTATGATAAAATCTAAAAGGTGTTGGAGATGTTGTTGAAAACAACCAAACGGGAGAGGAAAAATGAAGAAAATGAAGGGATCGAGAGAGAATAATGAGGAGGACAAAAAAATCTATAGCCCGCGCGCGCACACTCACACAATGGTCCGCTCAGCACGTACTGTCAAAGGCCGAGGTGAGAGAAAAGAGACGCAGACGGTGCAACAGAGGGTCCCAGACAGTAAATGAGTAGTGGTCACGGACGAGAGGGCACTCTCTCTCTCTCCTCCACCCATTGCATGTCAATCCGCCAGGAACAGTTTTTCCCGCGCAACCTCCGCCGTTGCAAACAATACGGTCGTCGGGTAGACGAATTTTGAGTGAGTGACCGCACCGCCTGTTTGAATTCGGTTCCAAATAAAGGAGTGAAAATGAGCGTGCTAGTGGTCAACATAAAGAGATGAGTCACAATACAATGAGAAAAGAGTTCGTAAAAAAGCAGGTGCAGATGCTGCCGATTCTAGGGAGGACGTGCTTAAGTTGTTTAAATGTGTTTATTTGTCCGGATTTTTTGGTTTGGAAACAGAGGAGAAGAAGAAGCCCTGAAGAGCGTGCTAATATGCGTGAAAACATCATTGAGAGGTTATGAAAACGAGAGCTTGATTGAGGAAATGCGAAAAGTGCGGAAGAACTTCTGGAAGCTAACGGATATGACGTTTTTGTCTAATTTATCGTTATCCATCTTCTTGTTATCCGACAAGGAAAGAAACATGTTTGGCAGAAGTTCATTGCAAGAGGAAAGTCGTTATAATAATAAGCGAATATCCAAAGAATAAGGATGTTTCTTGTGAATATTATTTTCTTGCAATTCTCTTTTTTGTATTGAACGGAAAGATACAAAATCAAACTTGAACTTGTGAATTGACATTTCAAATATGAGACCACAGTAACCGCCGATTCGGCATATAATTCGAAGGTACAAAAACTTCTGGGGTCATTGGGGTACAAAGCAATTTATTGGTACAGAATCCTCAATTCGTGTGTACAAAATATTGGAAAAAGGCTTAGTTTGTACCCTCATATTGTGAGTTTTGTACCCCGTTGTACCCCAGAATCGATTGTTGTACCCTCTGAATTATGTGCCCGCCAATTCGGAACTATTTTTTTACTATTCCAGAAAAATTTAACTCTGATATGTAGAGCAAGACTTTGCATTTTAAGCTCATTTATCTTAATTGTCGAAAAAGATATCAAAAATTTGTCAACTGATTAAATGTTCGTGATGTTATGAAAAAAAGTTATTAGTTGGCATATTCTTGGTATCTGGTACAAAAATTGAGATAATTGAGCTCACAGTGCAAGTAAAGGGCGGTCTCATCTAACAGAGTTTACGAGAAGCTCTTGTCCGTCATGCACTATCTCGCATTTTTCACAGGAAACAAGAAAATTGGCTCAATGATGATAAGGGGAGCATTTTTTTTCAGAATATTAACGGTATCTCAAAAGAGACTCAAAGTTAGTGCGAAAACTCAAAGAAAATATTTCATCCCGATTTTTGTTTTGATCCAAAATGTACTGTAATATTCTTTCGGATTTTATCAAAAACGTTATTTTTGTAATAACCACTTTATTCCAATCAGTTTTCACATTTTTCGAGTTCAAATAGTTTCTATACAACCTGAAGAAACCAGTTCTAACAGGGATTCTAATGCAACACTTGGAAATGTTAATGCTAATCTTCAGATATAAAAAAATTGGCGAACAAGTGAAAACGAACACCTGATCGGATGAAACAAAAAAAAAACTGAAACCTATACCCTCCGCTTGTTTCGAGAACGCCCCCCCCCCTGAAAAGTGTCGGATCTTTCGCCTGCACTCTCACTTAGTCCCGCTCATCTCATCCCACACCGTTCAGCATACACGATGAAAACCAGTTTCTCACGTAAATACATAGATAGTCATGATGAGGTCGAAGGTTGTGTGAGAAACTATCTTTTTGTCGCATCTAATATGGAAAACAGGGCTAATGTGTGGAAGTGAGGGTAGGTGAACAAAAAGGGAAAACTTGATCATGACGCATAGTGTTGGCTGGAAGCTGGGAAAAGTTTTTTCTTTTCTCCACTAGTGACAAAACCAGTAATAAAGTGGTAAAAGGGATGGGGAGAGTAAATTTGTTATAATACGACAGCTGGAAAGCTTTGATTTCAGGCGTAGAACCTCCTAGAAAACAGGTGAATCCGATTCTTATTTTTCAATTAAAAAATAGGGAAAAATACGTAAAATAAAACCTAGAATTCAATTCATGGTTTTACGCCGGGAGTCATTGCGGGGAGATTCGTAATACAACAAAGGAAAATTAAGAAAAGAAAAGTTTGAAAAAAACCTTGATTTTTGTGGTTTCCTGATGGAGGTAAGAAGAGGAAAAAATCTCAGAAATCTTTCTTTTTTCCCATGATGATTTTATGAGGCAAAAGAGATTCCAAAAAGGAAGGTCGTCATTTGATGGTATTGGGAGAAAACGAGTATGAACAAAAAGTAGTTTTTGTATTTCTAGCTCTACATGCTTTCCAGTGATAGTGTGTTTGTTGAACGGTTGACTAACAAAACGAGTACCAGGTGGTTATTTAAAGTTCGTAAAAACTTGTTAATTTATGTTTACGTTTTAACAGAGTGCTTTCTCGAATTGCTAATTCATTCAAAACAAGAATATTCAATTTCTAGAACAATCTGAAAATTGAACTTTTGAGAAAAATAAAAAGAAAAGCGAGAGCTATTTACGTCACATCACATCAAATCAGAACCAGGAAACGAAAAATTCAAGAAGATGTCGTGACTATTTCAAAATGATAACTTCCTGACTATTTTGAAAACAGAAAAAAAACAAAATAAAACAGACAAATTTTGAAAAAAAGCAAAAATTTGTAATTGCACCAGTATATATACGTTTTCACTTCGCGAACAACTTCTTTTGAATTGCACCTGCTCTTGTGTTGTGGCTTTTCAGTTTTTAGTCAAAGACTAGTACGAATCCATTATTCTTTTCAAATGGTTCGAACAAAAAAAATAATCTGACCTTTTCCCCAAATTGAAGTCGCTCATTGGATTATTGTCTCGTTGTTTGGATTCGGCGGTTCCTGCAACTCTTAACAGTAAAATTATATATTTAGAATGGATGCCCGGACATAAGACTCGGGCTCGGGCCAGGCAGTACTAAGCCCAAAAGACATGTTAAAGGCCCGGCACGTCTCGTAAACTCGGTCTGATCATCATGTATTTTGACGCAAACATTTCAGTTCATTGTTTCATATTATTTTCTGTCTGGTTTGTCTGATGGTCTGTTTCAATTTTATTGTGCTCCCGAAAGTTTCGATCAAAATTTACAAAAAAAACGAACTTTACCTCCTATAAAGATCATATTTGTAAAATTACTGTTGGACGCCGGGCGCTCAGGGTTTTCAAAAACTGGTAAAAATCCCACCACGGCCCGGCCCATTACAACTATGAAAAAACGAATATTTCAATATTTTATGATCTTCACACTCTTCGATTTGGTTGAATCTTACCTACTTTTCTTAAAACCTACATGAAGCTAAAAACACAATATTTGCTACATAGTTCAGAAATGTGTGTTTTGTTTGCTTGATGAAGTGCAAAAAATGTTAGCTTTTCACGTTTTTTGCTGCTTGTTCCATAGAGCTGTTGTATCTGTTGAACCTACTTCTTTGAAACTACTTCCGGTCATTTTTTACTATGATCTACATTTTTCTCTCATTATGTAATCAAGAAGCCATATGTTAAAGACATCTGAAAGGAAATCACCTGGAGCTGTTTGATTCGCCATTGCAGGATAACGCCAGTCTTGAGGAGCAGCTGAAAATGAGTTCAATTTGGAATACATACCTCCCAGAAATATACAAAACCTAAATGATAAAAATAAAGTTTTCGATACTAGACTTTCAAAGTTATATAACTGAAGCCTTTCATTCTTGCTGTCTCTCTCTTTCCGTTTCCATATCTCTATAGTAACCCGCATAACATTCAATTTTCATCAACCCTCTCTCAAAATCACACGCTATCCAAGTCCCTTGTTGATAAGTTTTTTGTCGGTTGTGCGAGACGAAACGGAACCCAATTAGGGGGTGTCTCTGTGCATCTCTACTTTTCACATAATCTCTCTTCAACATCAACATCATTTTTCTCTCTAACTTACGTGAGTAATGTCAAGCTCTTGACTTTCATTAAATCACATCAGATTGTGAAATTTGTCAAAAACTTTTCGTACATGAAAATTACTCCTTTCTTGGAATATTTTCAAGATATTTTTCGAAATGAACTTCAAATCAAAAGCTCACCTTCATACCTGTAGTTGTACTGTTTCATGGCTAAAGCCGTAGTATGCAACACAGAAACAAAGAAGAGAAAAAAAACCAAGCGGCACAATGAAAGCGAAACACAACTTGCCAGAGGTGGGCTAACCATGTATTTACCTTTGGCTCTTCCTTCCGAATGTTCAGAGATGAAAACAAATAGATCCCTACGCGGTTCGTAAGCAAACGTGTGAATTTTATTGTGGACTGTCAAGTTGGCTTTTGAGATGGGAAGGAAAAAAACAAAGGAAAAAAATGAAATGATGGGAAAAAAGATCACAATTGAAATTGAGTTTTGAGAAGCAGGAGCAGCGGCAACGGAGGGAAGCATCTCGATGATTATATGTTGAAACAAAACGAGCTGGAATTTCGTTCTTAAATTCTTATAAATGTTGTGGCTGTTTACCGTGAAACCGTGAAACCTGACAAAGTACCGTGAAACCTGACAGAAAACTTCCACAGTAACCGAGAGAAATTAATACAAAGAGCATGATGTGGCTTCTGAATAGACACCTTACGGAGTATTAAGTTTCAAAAGAAATTGTTGGAGCAGATATCCCAATTTGAAGGAAAAACTGACATTTGAAATCAAAAAATAATCAAGAACTGGAGAAACATTTATAACAGCCGATGAAAGAAGAAACGATCATTCTTGAAATCACTGAACATTCTACATAGTTTGTTATGTAACAAGTTCACTAACATATTCCAGATTTTCTGAATCAAAAATGAGAATACTGGACTATCTGAGGAACCTTTGTTCGCGGGATCCTCCGGAAAAATTAATCCATAAATTTTTTTTCTTTTTCAAAAGTTTGAACCATTTGATATTAAAAAAAGACAAGTTACCACATATTTAACATCATCAGGAACGCGTAATGGAAACAGATTCTCAGAAACATTAGATTGAAAAAAATTGCTCTACAATAGTAAAATTTCTGAGAAATCATGGTCCGTCCCATTAAATGTTCGCTCAGAATATTGTTTAACATTTTATCAGAATCAAATTTAGGATCTACGGTTTTCTAATATTCAGTAGTCGTTCTGAACCAAAAATCAATGAGATGACGGTTTTGTTGGTATTAGTGTCATTGTTTGGATAATAATGATAACAAAGGAGCGTGTCTTTCCATTTTGCTTCTCTTCGACAATTGAGATATCAGTAATACTGAATTATTTCTCAAGGTTTTTGGGTTGTCAGAAGGTGTGAAAATTATTTTTTATCTCAATTTTCTGCAGTACCATTCAAACAGTTTTTCGTTTTCACTAATAACTCAATTTTTACTTAATAAACTAAAACTTCTTATCATATCGAACATGTGATTTACGTCTGACCCGGTTGAACAGTATCTATCACTCCAATTACTTTTTCGTTTTTATATCAAAGCATGGTTTGTGCTGAAAGTCATGAATTGATTGTAGTCTAGTTCTTTTTTTTACTTCTCTCCCCACCGTTTTGCAGTACATATTTAGCAGCACATACGTCTTTCATTTGGCTTCTACCTGACTTCTTATCACTAACCATTCGATTGATAATGAGACACATAGTTTCATATTCTCAGACCATATTTGTTGTTGGTATTGACGTTTTTACTTGACTGAGCTTTTGTCTTTTTTTGATTTTTGACTCTATTTCTTTTTTTTTCCAGATGTTAGACCTATATCCTGTTCATAATTTCACCGTTGAACAGTTGGAGTATGAGAAGAACACAAGAGTTCTTCAGCCAGTCTGGGACTGGATTAAGGTATTGAGTATGGTTTTTCTTTTTTACATTTTTGAGTCCAGAACGGAAATGAGCACATTCTGAGTTCACCGCTCTTCCCACCATTCTACGCACTTTCTATCGATTATACGTGGGTTGCTGTATTCACATGTGAGAGCACTGTACCAGTCTCTGCTAGTTAACGAAATACTTCTTTACAGTTATCGATTTGTTTCTCTACGATGTTCCATTCTTCAAAAATGCTAAAATTCAAAAAGATCGCGTTGTTACATGGGATCTGATGAAGAAATCCTTGAAACTTCAAGGATGGAATCAACTTCTCTGGATTTATCCAATGGCTCTTGTTCAGTTGATTTGGGTTCCAGATACAGAACTGCCCATTCTTGCACCAACTGTTTTTGAAATGGTTTCGCAATTGGCAATATTCTTCCTGGCATTTGATTTCACCTACTTTTGGTTCCACTACTTCAATCACAAGGTTTGGGAAAAACTGAAACTGCCTATATGACTGGAGCATTTACAACAATTCAGAAAATTTTATGATAAGTGTGGGTCAAAAATGAATATCTCACAAAACTTGAGAATTTTTTTGTATATCTCATACCACTGATATAATTCTAACGTTTCTCATTTATACTTTCATATTCAGAAAAAAAATCTATCGTGTGAGAAATGAATAATTGATTTCACAACTCATCAAAAATTCCTAATAAAAATTGTTCTGGGTGATTCATCAGTGATAATGTCGTCATGCAATTACAGTTTTGACTCACAAAACTTTCATCAAAGGTACGAGAATGTCTGCGCTAATTTGAATTTTTGAAACTTTTTGTTGTGTCGAAAAAGTGAAAATTTCAATTCCACAAAATTGTCGTAACTGAAAGAATATGATTTTTTTGTAATAGTCTGTAATTTTTGAATATAGAATTTCAACATAGTTTCGCTGAAAAATGGTTGAAAAATTCAGACGAATCTAGCGAAATTGTTTGTACAGTGCGCGTCTTAATGATAGCACCACCCCATTTTTTGAGGTTTTCAGTAAAACAAAAGTTTTTGGAGAAAAACGGCATATGCGATTAGATTCAGCATTCCACAAAACCTATGTGACCACAATCAAGTGCCAGTCAAGTGTTTTAGGACTACAGTAATCAAAAGTCTTTGTGCACACAGGGTCATAATGATATCACGACCCTGGAAAACGGAAAATCTCATGTTTGTTTGAGAAATAAATTGAAAATGTTTTGTTTGAATTCGTTAAAATAGTCTTAAAACAGTCTATTTTGACAGTCTGCACAAAAATCGATGTCTCTATTCAAGTTTTAGAAAAAATTATTTTCAGACATTTTTGTCATTTTTTGGATTTCTTTAATAAATCTTGAATAACTTTGCTCCTGGATGAAATTTTGAGCTGATTAGCATAGTTCAATAGAGTCCTTGTATTTCAACTCAAAAATGGAAAACCGCCTAACTTTTCAACAAATTTCTAGTCTTCAAAATTTCCACCTTTTCAGATAAAGTGGCTCTACAGATGGTGCCATTCCGTTCATCACATGTACTCTTCTCCCTTTGCCGCCTCTGCACAACATCTTCATCCGTTTGAAGTAAGAGCTTCTCTTTGGCAAAACTCCCAATATCTCATGATCCTTGCGCATGATACTGGGAATCCTAGATCATTCAATCTGTTTAATCCCACGTTTCAGCTGTTCTTTGTTGCCACATTCATCACCACAGTCCCATGGATTTTTCCAACCCACTGCTTGACCTACTGGCTCTGGTTTTTCGTTGCTCAGAGTGTTTCCTATGAGGTGAGCAAAAAGAGAAAATGTAACCGAATAGTTTGGTTCTTTCGAAAGTTCATTGAGAAAGAACTTTGGAAAAAAGTGTTTGGTCTCAGGTTCACATCGGATACGACTTCCCCTTTGCTCTTCACCGCATTTTCTGGTTCTATTCCGGTGCACCAGCTCACGACATGCATCATTTGAGACCGTTGACGTGCTTCCAGCCATGGTTTAACTACCTTGATCGTCTTATGGGATACCATATCACGTATGAAGATTTGAAAAAGATGACAGAAGCGAAATTCAAAAAGTTTGGATTGTATTCTGTCGAGGACGAGAAAGGTCTTATTAAGATCAACTAATTTTCTGTTCATATGTTTCCCCAACACACGTTTTTTTTCCCTCAAATTCAGTAAACTTTTTTTCATGCATTGTTGATGACGAATTGCTCAAAGAAACCCTTGCTGCGCTGTAGACACACCGGAAGAAGTGGAGAGTTTCTGAATTAGGAAAAAAAGAGAAATGTCAAATGGAAATGTGAAACCATGTAAGAAGATCGGATCAGAGGATCAAGAGATCAACTAAGATTAGGACGTTTTGTATTGAGAAAAAACATATCGCTCATCTTCATACCTTGTAGGTTTAACTGCAAATTTTTGCTCCGAAGATCAGTTAATGAGATTTAGAACTTGAGGCCCCGCAAAAGAAAAAGGAAGACCTCTAGCTGGTCATGGGTTCTATTCAAATAGTCGATTAGCGTTTAGCTTCAGACTCACTGAAAGGAAGAAGCCGCAAAGATTCACCCCATCCCAAAAAGCGCCGAAAAGAGGATGAGGAGTACCAATTGGAAATGAGACATGACCCAAGAAGACGGGGAGGGGGTGCCAACGGAAGAAGAAAAGAAAAGCAGTCCTTTCCCGCATATTTTCACTAGTATGTGCTTGCATTTATAGCCTAGCCCTCTTCTTTTGCCATCTTTTTTCTTCTTTTTCTTCTTCCTACAGCTCGTCCTCCCACGTCGTGGATGATGAAAGAAGGAAGCAGAGAGGGTCCAGACGGGAGCCCCCCTCCGACCAGTTTCTGCGCGTCTTCAACTTCTATTGTGCATTCAGAATCGATAGGCAGCGTGTGTCTTTGCCATTGCCGTCTACTGCCATCTCAGCTGCCTGCGTGCATGCGAAGAACCTCGCATACATCTTCTTATTAAAATTTGGAACGAGCGCGACGACGGAGAGCCCCGGCCGACGGGTCATTTTCTGTCTTTCTGCCTGCCTGGACGACTCCACTCTTTTTGTTTTGTTGTCATTCACTCTTGGATTGCGTGTCGCCTATAAATGGATAATGTCTGCTTCCAGCAACGGCTACGAGGTAATATTCTTGGTTTATGGCAGTTTTTTATTACCTAGTTGCGTGCCAAACTTGCTATTAGAAAAGCTAATAACTAGTAAGGGATAGAAATAAAAAGCATATACAAAAAAGCTAATAATAGTTGGCATAGGGGTCAGAAATAACTACAAATTGGATAGATAGCGTGTTGCATTTCTACGGGTAGGTAGGAAAATGCTGCTTCTTGCTATTGCAATAAAAATGTATCAAGAGAGAGATAGAAAAGAGGACTTTGACCCTTGCACACTATGTTCTTTGTAGTCATGAATTGTTCTGATAAGATATAAAATAAAGATTGATGTGAGTTGAAAACACAACTTGGAAGTCTTCTTGGTCCATTGAGGGATCGACATGTCAAAGAAAACCTGAAATGGTTCCAAAAACCATGAAAACTTGTATTTGTTTATTGTTAACATAATATCTTATTTCTCGGTGAATGTCTTGGAGTTTATAGAGAATGTAAAAACACAACATCTCATTTTTCAGATTTGGAAACAAGAGTGCGAAAATGGAAGTTCCTGAAATTAGGATTAACCGAGGTCCGCCTCCGACCTCGAGACAGGAGATCCACTTCTGTCGATCAAAAGCATAAAGGTCAGTGGAAAATTTCGGAAAAAGTGTCTGGGTTACTGTACTTCTCATAAAAAATGAATTTCATTCATTGGCTCCAGTTTTCCAACATTAACCATTCAGTACAGTTCTCAAATTTCAGCTAGTTAGATTAAAGTGGGCGTTTTTTGACATCGAATCTCGGGCATACTGTAGACCAATTTCATACTAATCGATGTTAATTATCATTTTCAGAATGCTCCTCAACCTCATCCAGCCCACAACACCAGAGGCCGAATAATATTGGGTACTTAACAAGCCCGATGGAACGAAAATGTGAGTCTTGTTGTTTTTGTTTTTCTGGAATTTTCGAATATGAAATTATTCTATTTTCAGTCACCCCACTTTCCATGAAACCGTCACCGTCTAGGAGGGACACGGAAAAAGATGCGCTGGAGTTTGAGTTTCTGGAAGGATGTAAAAAGTCTGGTGTGTTGGATATAGATGGTTGGTTTTTGGATCATTTACGGATTGTATATTTTTAATTCCAGGATTGAAGCAAGCCGTAGATCCCAACGAAATCCACATAATTGGTTTGCTGGGAAGTGGCTCGTGTGGCGTAGTCGAATCGGCGATGGTGAAATCTAAATTGATGGCTGTGAAGGTGAGCATTACTGTCAAACGGGGGAGCCTTGTTGATTAATGGTCACGATTCATCACTCAAATAGAATATCCCCTGCAATTCTGTGTAGCTCTTGAGAATAAGGAAATGAGATTGACAGAATCGTTGCATACGAAATTTGACAAAAAAATGGAGAGGGACATTGTTGTTTTCAATGGGTTAAGGGGTTTTTCAATGGGAGCAAGTGGTAGTGAAGAGCATTAGTAATTCCATTGTTGTTTTCCGTGTTGATTCAATCGGCCAATCTGAAGAGTATTTGAAGAATGACGCAACTAGGAAGTGGGGATGCACAGTATACTTGAACTTTCTGAAAGACTAGTGAGAACATGAATTGATATATGACACCCAAGAGAATCACTTGACACGCATGCAAACTCATAGAGTCAGATATCTGTACAACTTCATATTTTTCTTCAACTTCAGACAATGTACAAAAACGACAATAAGGAAAATTTGAAACGAATACTTCGGGATGTGAGGATAATGTCGCTTTGTAACTCTCCGTTTATTGTGACGAGTTACGGTTACTTCATGTTCGACGTATGTGATCCTTGGCTCTATTACCCATAATAATGAATCTTCCAGTCATCCGTCAAAATTTGTATGCAAATCATGTCGGCGTGTTGTGAGAAGCTATTACGGCGAATTTATCATTCCAAATTGGAGTTCTTCCCGGAATACGTGGCCGGTCATATTGTCTACTCGGCGATTAGTGCATTAGATTATCTAAAAGAGAGACATGTGAGTTGTCTAATGCAAAAAAATCTCTATACATTTCCGGATTTGCAGTCGATTATACATCGCGATATCAAACCATCAAATATCCTCTTTGACGACAGTGGGAATATAAAATTGTGCGATTTTGGGATAAGTGGTTTTATGACTAATTCGATGGCACATTCCAAAAGTGAAGGATGTCCTCCGTATATGGCTCCGGAACGATTGACCATTGAGGTGAGGACAGAAATAAACATGAAATTATTTCAGAAAAAAAAACATTGAAAATAATACTTGAGAACCGGGTTCGGCCGTTGCGAAAACTGCATAGTTTCTTTCAAGATCAGTTTTTGGACAAATGCATTTAGATATGATAGGAATTGACGAGTATTACAAGGTGATACCTTTTGGAAAATTATACCCTGTCTATGGACACGGACAAAACGGACTGGAAAAAAACAGGCAGGGACAGGCCCGCCCCAAATCAAATATTCATAGCCTATAACCTTGTTCATAGACAAGATGCAGATTTCCAAAAAGTAAGAATACGTAGTACTTGTCGAGTTCTATTTTAACAAATTCTGTTGGTCTGCAAATGTTGATTCTAAAAGAAACTGTGACAGAACCCAGTTCAAAAGTATAGAGAACGAAACATTTTACATTAGAAATATTTTTCAGAGTATAGTACATTTATTTATTACTTGGATAGTTTGAAATTCCAGACTAATTCGAAATATGACGTGAGAAGCGATGTGTGGTCACTTGGAATTACGATATATCAATTGGTAACTGGTATTTATCCTTTTCCACTAAACGATATGGAGTTCACAACTCTCACTATTATAGCAAATTTGAATTTGCCATCTCCAAGTTTGAAAGGGGAGGTAAGGAAATGACAATCTGAATTTCAATTGAATTGACAGTTTCAGACAACTCGAAGTTTCTCACCTTTGTTTATTGAATTTTTGGATTTTTGTCTTCGGAAAGATGTTCGAGAGCGACCCGAATACAAGCAATTGATGAAACACGATTTCTTTTTAGATTATGACCCTTCCAGGGGAGATTTTTATAAATTGAAAACGGTAAGTGCTGAATGTGAAAACTCAAGTTCTCTTTAAAAAATTATTTTCAGATCAATGGAAATCCTAGTCATGTGGCAGAATGGTTCAACAGTGTAATAGCAAGATCGAGGTGCGAAGATGAGCTGAAACCGATTCCAAACACTCCTTGCGTTAATTAACTTTTGTTTTTTAGTATTTTATCATTTTATTTCTAGATTTCTAGATTTCTTTGAATCATTGTCATTTTTAGTACCATTTTTACGAGTCACATAACATACCACTGGTGCTTCAAACACAAACTCTGCTTAATAATTGTTATTTCGGTTGCTTTCACTTCCTCTCCTCACACACCCTTTTACGTGGAAATACCTCGATGACTCTTACTTTTCTGCCTTATCAATAAATATAATAATGCTCTCATGAATGGCGTTTATGAGCTCATGTGTACTGGTTCTTCCTCTTTTTTGCGGGTGTTGATCGGTCATTCCTCACTCCTCAACATTTTGAAGTACCCATTACAGATTCAAATGCCTGTTGTTGTCCCCAGACGAATTGCAAGACCAAAACTGGATCTTCCCGAGCTTAAAGAGCCGGAAATTGACTTTTTAAAAAATGGTCCGACTGGAAACATTTGTTTATCCGGTGTCACTCTTCCTGTTGTTGCTGATATGATTTACGGAGGAACTCGGATTGGTAGCGGCGAAGGACATGCTGCAGTTTATCGATTGGTGTATAATGGGATGGTTATTGCAAGAAAAGTAAGATTCAAATTTTTAAAAAAAGTTTGAAATTGAAATTTCCAGGATGTTAGAGTTCAACTAACAGCAGGTGGTGATAATGCCGATATCAACAAAATGTTGAATAAAAAACTGCGAGAAGTGGATGTTATCAAAGGATGTTCTCCATGTCCATTCATCGTTCATTTCTACGGTTACTACGTCCATAAAAGTGCTGGGGTGAGCTTAGAAACCTTGAAAAAGTGATGGATATTTTTTTTCAGATCGTGAACATTCACATTTTCATGGAAGAGTTGGCATTGAGCGCTTCATTCTTGAAAAAAGAGATCCTTAGAAGAAAAGAAAAAATTCCAGAGTTTGTGATCGGCCGAATCGTCTGCTCTGTTGTTCATGCGTTGTGGTTTTTGAAAGAAAAAATGGTGAGAACCACTTCTTGGTACCAAATGAGTAGTGAAATTACAGAACATCATCCATCGAGACATCAAGCCATCAAACATTCTAATTGACAACGATGGAAGAGTGAAAATCTGTGATTTTGGAATCAGTGGAATTCTCCAGGATTCTCTTGCAGTTTCAGCAGTTGGTTGCCAGCAATATACTGCTCCCGAAATTAACGCGGTTTGTTAGAATTCAGTATTTCAAATTCTGAGTGATAACTTCCAGCAAGCCCTCATCTTTTCGCCTGGTTACTCAATCAAAAGTGATATTTGGTCCCTTGGTATCACCATATTTGAGCTGGCTACGTTAACGTAAGTACTACGTTACTCATCACCTGATTGTTATCGTAAGCAAATATTAAAACAATAAACACGTTCAATAGTTGTGGGGCACATCAAACCAGAAGAAAGTATTATGTGTATTAAAAATAACAATTATTGTTTCCAAAAAATGAAGTCTTCGGATTCAGACTGCCATACCCAGCGGATCTTCAAGAGTTTGCTTTAACTGCCTGCATCAATTCTTCAGCACCACCTCGTCTTAAAAAAGTAAAAACGTTTGTGTACAACTTCAACAAAAATTAAACATTTCAGGGAGAACACAGCGACATTCTTGTTGATTTTGTTGAAAAACTGCTCCAGTTTGACATAGACAACAGACCAAATCTAACTGGAGTTCAGGTGAGAGCATAAGAGGTCTAATGCGTGTCGTAATTGGGAGTAATTTGCAGGAGTTGGCATTCTTCAGAGAGCATGACGTGCCATTTTCTTGCGTTGGTACCGGAATGGGAGTTACAGACGATAATGAAGCGAACAGACCGTCTGTTGGAGCATGGTTAGACGAAGTCCGTTTTTATTAACGCTATGTGTTAATTTCTTCCTATTATGTGATAAATATTGATGGGATTGAGGTACAATAAAACATTTCGAAGATTGCATCATTTTTTGGCACATGAATTTCAAAACTCTGCAACAATTGGATGACAAAAGAAAATACTCTTCGTAAACACATTTTAATGTCAGAAGTCGTGTTAGCTGAAGCTTTCAATACTACCTTTTCTCACAGTTTTCAAGCACATAATGATTCGCTGATCACATATACCGTAAAACCTGTATTAGAAGGGCCCCTGAAATTGAATTGCCCCTCTAATTGAAGCGCCCCCCTAGAGGGCTCACAAAAAATAGAAGTTCCAATCGAAGAAATTAACTTTTTGCTGTTGTTTTATGTTTTCATTAAAATATAGGTGTTTTGTTTAGTTATAAAAGGATTTTCAAGGATTTTATGAAGAGAAAACAAAATTTTCTCCAAAAAACGTTGTTATTATAATAAGAATTTCCTGCTGAGAGACCTCACGAAAAAATACAAGTGCCCAATTTAATTGAAGGGCCCCTCTAATTGAAGTGCCCCCCTAGGGACCCCACGAAAAATAGAAGGGCCGGCACTTCTAATACAGGTTTTACGGTAACCACCAATTTTATGACTATAGATTTTTGAAAAACTAAAAAGAACAACCAAATGCACCATTTTGGTCTAGACTGTTTGAAGTTTGAGAATCTGAGCTTTTCGAAAAAAAACACTTTTTTAAACCATACATCTCTGGAAATGTCTTTGAATCTGTGCACTTTGAAAAATGGGATGGATCTGTTTTTCATGAACATAGAATACAAACTATTTTTGGAAGAAGGTTTTGGCTGACTTCAAAATGTAATATTTTTATCATTTTCAGAAGCAAAATCTTCCATTAGTTTGTAATCATTAATCTTTTGATTAGGCTTCAAAATTCTGGAAAAAATCGCCTTTTTCTGTATTGTGTTTCGTATCAATAGTGTGAATCAGAATTTTCTCAGAAAAAGAGAAAATTCAATGATATGGAAATGATTTTCGGCTTCCGATGATTGTACAAATTTGTATTTTTGTTTGTCTTCTAGAAAAAAATATTGATTATAATCATGGCCACTTTTGGCGTTTCAAGCATTGTTACGGATAGACCCATATATGAAATTTGGATTGCTTCGGAAAACAATGGTTTCAAAACCCGTGGAGTAATGATGATAATTGAGAATAAGTCCTGTCGAGCTCAAAAATGATACACGGGTATTTTGAACTTTCGGAACAGAGAGGCCTTCGTGGACGGAAAAGTAAATAAAATTCCAATTAAAAATGTTTGTATACGTGAAAGGCTAAGATCTGAATTCGTTTTAATTCTCACAAAAAAATTATACTGACATATTTGTTGCATATACACCAAAAAAGAGCCCTTTTTCTTGGAAGGTCTAATCCTTGTCGTAATTGGAGCAAATTTGCAGGAGTTGACATTCTTCAGAAAGCATGCCGTACCATTTTGGTACGGGAACAGAAGACACAGACCATAATGAAAAAAAAAGACCGCCTCTTGGAGCATAGATTATTATTTTTTATCACTGTATTTATATTCTCATTTTCACGCTTAAATGAGGATATTGAAAAACTGACGAGAAGAATTCTGCCTTTTGCGTTTTTACGAAATTTACGAAATTCGAAGATGCTGTCGGGGGCTCACGTCTATCTCATGAAATGTTTGTGAGGAAAACTGTTTCTATATTCCTAAAAATTAGTAAATCTATTTATTCTGCAATAAAAAAAAATACAGAATACATTTCGAAGAAGTTTTGTGTCGACATTACAATTCACTTTTAGTTTTAGAAACGGAATCTTTGAATCCTTCATTTTGTAATCATAAATCTCTTGATGAGGCTCCAAAACTCTGAATATACAAGTAGGCGGTACTAGTGTATTGTGTCTCGTATCAATAGCGTAAATCAAAATTTTTTCTCACGAAAACAGAAAATCAATGATGTCATGGAAGAGATTTCTAGCTTCTCATAATTGTACACCCATTTGTATTTTTGTCTTGGAGACATCCATTGTTTTGTGCTCAATCACAACCCTCGCATTTTCCGAGGAGTGGTAGCTGCAACTGGTTAAAGATTCAAGTCTGACTCATTTATAAATACAACTGACACTGGTTTCTCTCATTTATTATCGACGCGGATGCTGCTTCCCCCGAATGGTTCCCTATTTTTTCGTAACCCTCTTTCTGTTGATCTAGTTTCTGCAGTTTATTAATAATTTCAACTTCTAGCTACTCAGATCTCAATTCAAAATTCATCACCTCACCAACTTTGATTTTTCAACTATATATTTTCCTCCAATCTCACTGGCGCTATTTATAGCGCCAAAAACCAAAAATGATCAGGATGTAATCGAAAAATCTGGATGGAAAAGGGGAGAAGAGGCAACGGCAGAAAAAAGAAAATAAATTAGCTCTTCCGGACTTTTATGCCCTCTGATTCTAGTCTCGCTTTTTTGATTGCATCAATTGTTGTTTTTTTCTGACGTTTCTGAAAACTAGGTTTTGATAGATATTTCTGGTTGAGGTTACAAACGAGGAAGTCCTTGTTTGACATCTAGTTTCCTGAGCGTTCTCATATCTTTGCTCTCATCTCAAAAATATCTCAAAAAGGTAATTTTTCTGTGTCACCCTTCGATGACAAATGGTTGACATCAAAATCGACTTGTCTGTGTGGAGTTATTTGTCTCCATTTTTTCTCCAGCTTTTAATCCTGCAAGGCATGCGTAGAAGGAATTGGAATGGAAATAAATATCCAGGAATATAGTTCATTTTGCTCGATGAGCCAGCTTTTTCTTCCTCTGTTCGTCTTCGTCCGTCCTCAGTTTAAGCACCCACTTTTCTACTATTTTATGAGTTGACTCTGGATGTGGAGCGACTAGAGACATTGCCTCCAACGGGACGACGGGAGATGCACTTTACCCGAAGTTTTCCCAGCTTCGCTTTTTGTCATCGCTGAGAAGTAGAGCGGTTTTTTAACGATTCAACATGTGTTTTAGTTGTTGTTTTTTTTTTGTTTCTGTTGTTCATTTCGACGTGTTTCTTCCTGAAAATGAATAGTGAAAAAAAAAGTATTTCTTCCCGGTCTCTAGTTATGATTTTTGAGACTTGTCGGGGCTTCCGTCAGGCAGGAAGCTAGGACCCCGAGCAGATAATGAAATAAATACATATCGCTGCTTCGAATCAAGAAGATGATTTTCTCACATTACTCATGGCTTCACATCCTCGGCCCTCGTTTCCTCTTATAAATCGCAACCAGTTCGTCTTTAAACTCCATGTTTTCTTTTTATTAAATAGAAATCTCTTATTCTGAATGCACTGATTCTCTTCTAAGATTACTACCACCATGTGGCAAATGATAAGAGCATACCAACTGATTACTTGTTTTCTTGTTTTTAAGAAAAATAGGATTATTTATGAATTGAGAAAGAGATATATCAGAAAGAAAAGCAAAGAAATAGACATAAAAAAGGAATCTATGATTTTACCGCCATCCCAAATCTTCAATTATTTTTGTTTTTTCTCCGGTAGTCATGGCGAAGAAATTTCTAGTCGTGCAGACTTTTTTTTCCGAAGATGGTGTGCGAATTTTTTTTCTTTTTTCCTAGAATTCTCAATCTGTACCCGGTAGAAAACCTTTTTCAGCAAAAGCAGGGTGTGAGAAACTCTGTTTTCCAAGTCATTCTTTGGTTTCTCTTACAGCAACTCTCTTGTGTCAGCAAAAAATTGTTAATTAGGAAGTGCATTTATAGTTTGTCATGTTGACCTTGTTGAGATGATGGTGATTTTTAAATGGAAAATCATTACTTTACCCTCATTAGCCCAGTCTCAACCAATCCTAACATCATTTTTTTAAAGATTTTCTAAATACTATAGTTTGTTATTGCAAGAAAGTAAAATAAATCTGTCTTATATCAAACTAAACCTTTGATAATCCCTGATAAGTTATTTTAGCAGAAAAGGTTTTAGAAGAAAAAAAACTATCATCAGCCGCCTAGAGCATCCGTTATAGGATTGCATAAATCTTATGAACTACGCTGAGCCACACACACATATATCCAATTTTATTTCTTAACATTAACGTTATCTGTGACGTTAGAAGGATTTTTTTGACAGGATGTTTCTCACAATCCTATTTTTATTTTGTTCAGGGGGCATGTAGACGGGATGAACTTTGTGATAATGAAATGACGCAAGCTCTTTTGATTCTTGTATTCTATAGGACACATAGTCATTTTCTAAACATCATTAGCGTTCGTGGTGGTGCTTATTATTATTTTGACAGTGCACTAATATCTTTCGGAAATAATAGAAAAAATATTATCTTTATCCATTTCACATTGTATTATTGATCCCTCCAAAAATGTGTCTGTTTTTCTGCGAACACACGTGTGTCATCATTATTGTTAAACGAGAACCAAATATTCGTGTTCATTTTCTTGTTTTTTTCAGTCTGTCCATCTCTTTTCCCTCATTTCTTTCTTCATTTCCGACCTCACTTGGATTACTGACGACACATCTTTACATTGAAATATTGTGTTAGCGAGATAAATCGCAAAATAAGAAAACTCCGGAAAATTGATAAAAAGTGTATATGTGAATGTGTCACATGGTGTTTTTAATCCGTAGACGTGATATTAAATAAAACATCTCTCCAACACCAAGAGTTTGTCTATCAAGATGTGCGTAATCGTTGTACCAGTAAAAGTTGATTGCCTTTTGCATCTTTTGGGACCAAGTTGATTTAGTAATTTATGGATTGGCATGTGAGGCATCTTGGGGCGAGAGAAAAAAGAAAAACCACCCTCCACTGCTAGCATATATTTGGAGTGGTTATCAGCTCTCGATGGAGCCATCCGGTGTTATTTATTCATCATTAGTTTTAGAATATTCAAAGTGTTTTTCTAGAAACGATTCTTATCAAAACGAAGTACTTTGGAAGATTTTATTGATTAATGAGAATCGGAAAAATTCCAGCAAAATTCTTTTGTAATATTTCTTCATGCTTACTTCAAATTGGAACTGTAAATTTTACATTTGTTAGCACATTGAAAACAGTATCCGTGTTTTATTAGATCTTTCTGAAAACTTGTTATCATGAATGTGACATTTGACTCCATCTGCAAAACCGGCAAAATTTGAAAAATTGAGAATCTGTTTTAATTTTTTTGAAAATTCAATGAATTCGAGATTTTATGGAGCCGGATATCCGCTGTACGATTTTATTTTTTCACATTTCTCAGCTCATTCAAAAAATATGTCGTTTCATTGATCACGGTAACGAATTGAAAAATTGCGAATTGCATACAACTTTTTTAGTGAAGTTCTATTTTTACGTTTAGCTTCGGTGTTCTTGTAAATCACAAATTGTACGATCAGAGAATATTCGAATGTTTTTTCAAACCTCAAAACCACTACAAGCGTATTTTTCTATTTTTTTGATGTACAGTCCACAAATGTTTACAGTAAAACCTGTAAAAGAAGAGCCCCCACACTGTCACATTTGAGCTAATTTATTTTATTTCCTGTAAGAATAACAGAATTTGTGTCAGCATGATCTACATGTTATCTTGGTAGCTTTTTTATATCTTTTACGGGAACCAAAATTAATTGGCGAAAAAATGACGGTATGGGGGCTTTTCGATTACAGGTTGAGGTATAATATTTTTTTTTCGAATTCGTTTTTCAAACATAATTCTCTTGCAGACTACATCTTCTGATATTTCGAACATCTAGTCTATCTTTTACAAAACCTCATCAATTCAAACTTCGCCAACAGGAAATTACCTGAATTTAATTTCCGAGCAATTCATTTTTTATTTGAAACCGGATATCCGTTTTACGATTTTCACTTTTTTGAGTTCCCCGCCTATTCAGAAGTTCCTATAAATTTCCTACTGTACATCCGCAATCCTCATTCTTGAACTCTTCCACCACCAAAACGGAATTCGTTCTCCTCCCCTGTTTTCAGTTCGTTTCTTTAGTGTGTCTTTGAAATGAAAAACACCTAGAACAACAGTGGAATTACATCTTTTCGACGGGAGCGAGCTGTAATTTTTAAATCCCCACGTTTCCACTTTCTTTCACGTTTTCACTCCATTTGATTCCTTTTTCATTTCGTTGTTTCCCCTTTCTTCTAAAAGAACACACTGATTTTCGATTTTCATTCTGTTCAATAGGAGAATGCTATTTTTGTGTTGCAACAATTTCAAAAAAATAGGTTTGGTCTTGGATTCGTTAGGACTACAACGTGCTTGATTTTCATTCAAAGTCCATGTTTGGATTTCTATAGAGAATGGTGGACCTCTTTTTTTGGGTGAGGGAAAATGACGCTATATAAGAACCGAAAAGCTTTTGAAGTGGAGTTGGCCCGTTTTGAATTACTTTCAGGTAGTTGTGTACATATTGATGACTCGGATATACCATCCAGTTCAATTTCTGGGTTATTGAAATTCCGAATGTTTTTATATTCTTTCTCGATTTTTGAGCAATTCAACGTATTCATAAAATATGAGCTGATGGAATCAAAGTTTTTTGATATTCCAGTTGTCGAATTTTTTACCTGGAACCTTAAAAGTCTGTTTTGAAAAACAGACTGATGATTTCGTGAGAAACACGTAGTACACTCGCTTGGGTCATCAGAAATCATGAATAGCGAACTTGAATAAAATACTAGTAATTTGTTCTACGTTATTATTATGTCATACAATTTGGCTCTCAAAAGTTAACCTCCTCCAACTTCCCGTTTCCAATAGTCATTGATTCCAAGTACTATTTCTCTCCGCCTCGTTTCTCAATAATCTCAACAACTCCGCAAAAAAGAACCTAACTTAATTTCGTTTCCAGAACTGATCGGGATAGAACAACACAAAGGACACGGCTCTCACAGCATAGACTTATCAACTATGCAAATGGAGGTAATCGTAATTTGATCACTTCTCCCCCTTTTTTTCCTCAACAATTCTCATTTCTGGCCAAAAGACGGAAAATCTCACTCTAACTCTCACACACTCACACTAGCATGGAGCAGCAGCAGGCAACTGAAGCCGTCGTGGAGCCCTTGAGTCCATACTCGAATCAGACTTTTGTCTCCACCACCAAAAATTTCCATTTTCTCGAGTTTCCTTGATTTGGCTCCCTGCCAGCTAATTTCTTATATGCCTTGTTCTTGTTTCGTTGTGGGCTTCGTTGTTTGAGCTTTGTTCTTTTCATTTTCTTCTCATTCCGTCCCTCTGAGAGAAGGTAGCTGGTGTAAGAATATATTCACGTTGAGAGAAAAAAACACTGAATCAGTTAGTGTCTCAAGTTTATCAACTCTCTCTCCGATCACATTTTTCTCACGCCCTCTAAGTCTGGTGTTTTTCATTTTCAGCCGGATCTCTCCTTCTCTGATGTTATCACTGGTAGCACGGACTTAGAAATGGAACGGCCCAATTCACGACTACATTGTCATCCGGAAATCACTTACAAGTGTACTGTACAACCATATTTCTCACTTCATACTCATACTCCGACCGCGTACAACAATAATACAACCAGACATCGACCGAGCCTTGGAAGTGAGTTTTAATATTATTTCATGTTCACCTAATTAGGAATGTTTTGAGTGAACAAACTGGCACACAAAACAAGACATTCGAAAATCTCATAATTTTACCTTTACCAGAATTATAGCCTTCCAAATTTCATTTTCAGTTCATTATTATCTCAGTTGATATAAGGGTTACTCATTCTTTGGTTAGCAAAAGTTCACTTAATTAGTTTTTTTTCTCGTCTAACTTTATCAGCTATATATTAACAATTTTCAACAGCTATCGAAAGAAATTGAGGTGTTCACTAGTCATTTGTACAAAAATTTACAATCAATAATGAAATTGTATACATTTTCCCAGTTTTCCCAAAGCAAAACAACAAGCAGTCTACTAAAAAAACCAAATAAACAAACACCTGATTCCGGGAATTTTAGTGCTATATTTTTTATCTTGTTTTGGACTGATCAAATCAGGAGATATGAATGTTGCCTTGTTCTTTAATCATTTCTGGGAAAAACTAATTTTACGCTGACATGAGTAACGTTTTCATGCAATTGCTCTCGGTAAAAACACTGGTTATCCAACAATTGGAAAGTCAAAAAATATAAAAATTCGTCATTTTCTTTTCCAGCACTTCAAACAGCTGATACACTCCATGCAAGGCGATTTCTCAGTGATAAACGACGGAGTTACAGGAATCGAAGTCTTGTGAGTACTTTACGATTATATTTGTTGACTACAATTGAGTGCATTCGAGTTGAAAATTCAAATTTCGAGAAATGAGCAAGAACCTAAAAATAGCGTGTTGAACCAGAGTGGCGTTTGTTTTTCTGTCTATGAAAACACAAAGTGGACGACGACAAAAACGTCTGTTTTTTAATGGATGATGTCGAAATGGAGTGGATGAACGTGCTGTAATGGCAAAAATAGATTCTGTAATTATAGCGAAAAAGGTGTGGCCAGACCAGAAAGAGGCTTGGCTTTTTCTTGTTGGTGTATGACCGAATCCTAACAATATTTTCTTTCGTTCTTAACTAATTTCATCCAAATCCAGTGGCTCGTGGAGCAAAGTTATTTCTTTCTTGTTACTACTAAAATTCACTTTCTCCATACATGAAGAAGATATGAATCAACGCTCCTTAGAATGCGCATCCCCGGTATATTAATAGTTTTTTTTGAAGTTTCACCTATAAACCTTTTAGGGTCCCACAATTGCATCGGCTCCATCTGTGGAGCAGGAGGATTATCGAACACCGCGACCTTCATTTGATAGCAATGGATACGCTGGAAAAAGTTTTGACTTTAGCAGCGCCCATGCAGGACTCACAACCAGCGACTCAAACCCGCTGGTTAAGGTAAGAGTTGTGTTTTTAAAAAAACCCCACTAGGTAATTTGATACGCTTATGAAGATGTGCAATGTTCTCAATTTCCCGTTCAAGTTGGTTGGAAGTAAAAAAAACTGAAAGTAGGCTCAAAAGGATTGGTTTACAACTCTTATGCAGAACTTTTTAGTTTTTTTTTCTGTTCTTCGAATGACCGCAAAACACAAAAGATCATCATTACAACTTCCAGGTATCTGCTGATTTTCTACGACTAAACGGAAGTCGTCAGCAGTTCAAAAATCTGCTATCTGCGCGGAAAAAATTGGGCTCCCTTCCGCCTGCGTACACGAGAATCGACTTCAGTCGAGAGTCACTGGATTCACACTCTGGTGAGTTTGGGATGGAATGAAACTACAATGTTTGGGGATGTGTTTATCAGGAAGAGCAAGATGGTACGAGTGATATAGATACAAATTTTGGAAAATATAAAAGATAGTGAAGTCTAGATATGATATCTTATTTGAAGCATTACTGAAAGAGATCACTAGAAAAAATATGTTGATTTTTGAAACTAGCTCTGATGATGATCAATACCGTAAGTTGGAATTTTAAGAAAAATTTTAATTTGTAATATAGACAACTGCCATCAAGAATGAAAATCGGAGAAATTTGGAAAGAGAATTCAGATTTCTCTGGAACACACATAAAATTTCAAAAGTTGTTCGAAGAATAACAAATTTTCGGAACAAAATGTTAAATTCCAAAAATTCAGACCATTCAGACCCGAAAATTCCCAAAAATTTTTTTTCGGAAGAGTTTCTTGAACTACGGTATGTCAATGGCGCACAAGAAAAAATTGCTTGCGAGTCTCAAGCAAAATTATTCAATAATTGCCTCTCCTTTTTCGATTTTTTTTATTATTATTTCTAAAAAGTTTTTTGCGCTTTTGTATTGGAAGAGTATGTAATTCCATAATTTCAAAACTTTAAAAATTTTTATAATGTCGGTGAAATCCGAAAAGACCATTTCAAATATCCCTGCTGGAAAATTATAATTATATATATTTTTCAGCTCGCGCCCTCTCAAATCATCATGGTCCGGTGATCACTGTAGAAGACACTGGATCTCAACTACGGATCAATAATATCAAGCCGAGTGTCAATCAGCACCTACTGGAAACGTCATGTTCGTTTGAGAAAAGTGAGTTTCCGATCAAAACTTGACTCTTTGGTTTTTGCTAGCAGTTTTCCCAGTACGTTGCTCTAATTTTCGAAAATAGATCAGGAAGTAAAAACCTAACAAAAATCCACACCCACACAACCACCTACGAATCAATTGGATTTTGTGCTGAAAATCGCGTTCTCTCTCGTATTTCCAAAAACAGCTTGTCGAGGAAATATGTTCTAAGCGAATTCACGTACGCCTCTTGTAAAAACAAATGAGGATCGAGATGTCTGCAAATGAGATTTCTTAAAACATTCGCCTCTGCTTCATTGCCGTCTGTTCTATTATACACACAATGACTCCATTCTGACCCCTTTTTCGTGATTTTGATGGTCCCTTCTTCTGATCTCCCAGTTGTTGCTCTTTCGCGAATTTTTACTAAACTCTGGAATTCACTCAAAAGTGCAAGCACAATTTCGTTCGACAAATTTGAAAAGGACGGCACTGACAATGATACGACAGCAGGTGACAACTACATTTTTGTTTTCATTATGATAGTGAATTATTCACAAGACATGGTGGTGTGAATTGTTAGTAGGTTATTAGTGGTCAAATTGACATCATAGAGACAAAGCAACGTTTTTTTTTCAATGGAAGCATACGGACTGGTTTCAAATTTCCGGTAGAAAGCCAGGTAGTTACACTTTTCTCATTTCCCACAACGCCCCCAAAATCTATCTTTTTATTTTTGATAAAACTTTTTGAATAACCCTATCATTTTGAATTATTCCATCATGAGACATGCGCGCTCTGATCCTACTGATTTCTGGAGAAAGAGAAAAATCTTGCAAGAAGGTAAATTATACACAGAGCTCGATGTGCTACCGTATGCCACGAATGAAACAATTTTCAGCTATGGTGACCCAATGCGAAAGCAATGGATCGGTGACGTCACACAATACGAGTTCCGCCTTTCAACGAAATAACAGCAGGTAATTTTCGATATCTTTCCAGATTTTTGTTTTCTTTCATTTTTCGATTTTCCCATGGGCTGCATATCCGGATCTCATTCTCTTTTTCTTCTTATGACATTTCTGAAAAATGTTCTGCAAAAATAAGCTCGATTCTGAGAGCTATTCTTCAGTGTCAAGTTACAGATATGGAGTCCCTATTGATAGTATTGCGGTTAAACAAGTCTACCGGGTTCGTTCGGAAAGATTAATCAATCGGTAAGTATATTTTTATTTTGTATTGATTGGTAGAGCTTTTGGTACTCCGTTTCGCTTATACAAGCTAGAAATGCTGCTTCCGACTTGTCACCGGAAATTTAACAGGAAATTATTTTCCACGAAAAAGTGAGATATTCAATTTCCGGGGGCTCGATCCAGAAGAAGGGCTTAGAGTTTTATCGCAAACCTTCCAACTCACTTCACTCTGAAAATGCCTCTAGTAGATGTATCATATAAACAACTTGCGTCCTCTTCAAATGTTCCTCTTCCCAATTCCAGAGTCCGAATTACGGATAGATCCCTATATTCGGCACTGTTCGGTGTCATTCTCATGCTGATAGAGTCCGAATTGACCGCTGAACGTGTCTATGGTGTCTCTAAGGATCACTGGATTTCTCAATCTCTCCGGGTTGGAGTCGCCTTTTCTACTATCATTTTGCTCTTCCATATTGTACTCTACCATTTGAATGATATCACGGTACGACATATCGAAAACGTAGAAAAATTTTAACTTTTGATATTCAGCTCGAATTAGTGGACTGTGGGGCAGATGATTGGCGGGTGGTGGTCACTACAGAAAGAGTCATTCAGTTTTGTGCGGAATTTGTGTGTTGTGCCATCTGTCCACTGCCAGGTAAAAACACATCCCTGCAGAAATAAAATGTTTATTGAACACTTTTCTCTTTTAGGAAGTGGAGAAATGAAATGGACATTTATCGAACCATCGCTTCACAAGGACGGGACCTCGGAAGGAAGAACTATCTCAACTCGAAGTGTAGAAGTGCCAGTTGATATCATTTTGTCTTGTCTGATGCTTTGTCGATCGTATTTGTTCGCAAGATTCATGGTTCTCCATAGCAAGCAATTCCAGGTTTTTATTTCATAATTTCGAAAAATTCAACTAGAAAAATGTTATTCAGGATGCTTCCACCAGAACTCTGGCCGCGTTGAATCGAATTCAAGTCAACTTTTCTTTTGTTATCAAAACCTCGCTTGACCAACAACCAGTCTTATTTCTCACATCTTTCACTTTCATTTTCTGGATCATCATGTCCTGGATGTTTGTTCAGTGTGAGAGATATGGATTCTCTGAAAAGAACCCTCAATCGATTTTGTATTCGAACTCCCTCTGGTTCATCGCTATCACATTCATGCTGAATGGATATGGTGATATTGTGCCACAAACCAATGCAGGCAGATTTATAGCGATTTTTGTTGGAGTAGTGGTGAGAAAATAATTTTTTGATCTTCCCACCCGGAAAAAAGCGCACTTTTAAAAATAACTAAAATTTAGGGAGCCGTGATTTCCTCAATTCTTATCGCGGTCATATCCAGAAATATCCTGCTTTCCCAAGGACAACGCAACGTGAACAATTTCATGTACGACAGCAAATTATCCAGAGAGCACAAGGAAGCGGCGGCGCGGGTTCTACAGCATACATGGCACATTCACAAGTGTTTACAAGGCGGCGAAGGCGGTAATCGCCGTCTGCGGACATATCAGAGGAAGTTTTTGAAAGCGATTCACAGGTCAGGCAATTCTTGAGAACTTTTTGTTTTAATAGGTGTTATTCAGGTTCCGTGCGGTCAAGAGTGAGATGCGAGAGTTTTCTGAGAACAATGCTCAAAACAATCCACAAATGACACGACTCGTGACAGATATGCACACTTCTATGCAGAGATTATTGAATGTTCAGGAAGAGATGAGAATGCAAATTGAGGTTTGCAATTAATGTTGGACCTCTTTTCTTTAAAATTGTTGCTTTAGGTTCTTCAACAAAGCGTCCGCAACCACTACCATCACTCGGCTCCAAACGTTCCCCAACTTCAAGGTACTACACAAAATTTCTGACTCATTTTTTTGTTGTTTTTTCTATCGATAATTTCAATTTTCAAGGTCTAACTTCTTCATCACACCCATCTGAGCGTCACGACAGTCGCTACTAACCAAATTGAATTTCTTTCAAATATTCTATTAACACAAATCCATATAATATCAAAAGCCACACACCCATCTCACATTGTATAATATTTCCCGATTGAAAACCAAAACAAAACATTTCGTGTATTTTTTTTTATTGAAAAGAAAAAAAAGAAAATTAAATAAATATAAATTAATGATGAGCTGTACTCAAGTTGCACTTTGCATGTATTGCTTCCTGAAATATTTTTTCCGATAATTAATTCGAATTTAAAACCAACCAAAGTTTAGTTAGTGTTGTTTGCCACTTTTTGAAATGTGGCATAAGTTTAGCAACTTCAGCTTCGTTTTGTGGTTGTTTCAGTACTTCGCTGACTCGTTTAGCGAATGAATTGACCACTGGGTGAATGTCCCCGGATAAATCTTGAAAACGAAACTTTTTGTGACACTCTATTAGTTATCATACCAGGCAACTCGATATAGTTTGTATTCTTCTTGATTTTCAACCCAAGCGGTGGTAAGTTTTCTTGAGTGTCAAAAATTCCATCTTCTGATGTTGATGGAGTTTCTTAAAATCAAATTTCTATGAACATAAAAAGCTTTTTCTGCTCACCAGCTGTTAAGTCAACTGTATAGAACATAGAAGTAGTCGTTGAATCAGAGCTCACAGTTGAAGCTTCAGGTTTTGGTGTAGTTTTCGTAGTTGGAGTCACCGTCGTATCTCTAATATAGTTTGAAGAGAGCGAGTTGGCGGAGGAGAATAAAGTTTCAGCAGGTTTTCGCACAACTTGCTCTAGAGAGTTTTCAAACTGTGGGAGACGCTCTGCCGCCTGTCCTTCTCCATTTGTTTCATATTTTGTAAAGCAATCCGCAGCGTTTTTCATGTCTTGTGTGATCCTGAAACTTGCTAGAATACCGTGAGAACTCTATGTTGTTCTTTGTACCGGAAAAGTTTCCCATGACCAGGAATCACATAGTCCGCATAACAGATCACTTTATTCCGACTAATCTTGCCAATAATTGGGTTCCATGCTTCTTGAAACCAGATACCCGCTGCCTCGTTGGCATCCTCTTCGTTGTAGAACAGGTCACATGAAAAAAAAACACATCATTTGTTTGTGAGAGAAATGGACAGCTTACCAGCGACTGCAATTATTCCGCAACATGAGACGTTGTGTACCATGACGGTCACATCCTGAGCAGTATGACCAGGGGTGTTCCAGAGTTGAACATTGGCTGTTAACTGCATTATGTCTTTCTGAAAAAGGAAGATATTTTATTCCGAACATTTCAGGAACACATGAAAAACCGCAGAATCATATAACTACCTGTCAGTGTATTAGAGGTTTTTTTTGAGCTTAATTGCCGTAAAATCTGAATTAGAAGAACCGACCTTTCTATTTATAGGGGTCCCTATTGGGGCATTTCAAAAAATGGGATGCTTCAATTAGAGGATACACGTGTTATTTTTTGAATTTCTCAACTTTTCATTGAAGTAAATTGAAAAACTACAATCAGAGGGGTACTTCAAATAAAAGGGCCTTCCGATTAGAAGGAACAATTTTATTGTTCATTGGATCTGAAGAATTGCACTTCAATTAGAGAAGCCCATCGTCTCCAGGGGCCTTCTATTAGGTTGGTAAGAAAGTTTCTTCCTTTTTCGAAGTGTTGTTTTTGAGCTTCGATTTCTGGATCTAAAAGAGGTGTACCAGACCAGATTTTTTTTTGTTGGAGAGCTGTGCTCAGTGCCTATTAGATCATAGATTTTCAAATTCTTATCTTATTTAGTGCTGGAGAAAAGACGATACTTCCGGTCCCTACCCGACTGCATATACGAGACATGGTTATATTTTAATTTATTTTTGGTTTTCAAGTACCCGACATTCACAAGCAATTAGTGAATTTATATAAGGGGCATGTTCGGCCATCGCCTACAATTTGCCTTTGGTTCTAAAAATTTTGCACAGAGGAGGTCCGATTGAAAGATGACAACAGCCCAATTAGTTGGATCTCGATCAATTGCTAAAAGTCTTGAAGGAGAATCCGTTTCAAACCAATCGAAAAATGTCAAAGGCATTGTCCGGTAGTAAACTAAATATTGTGAACGGATTGAAGTCTCTTTGCAACTTCAAGAACTGGGTCGATTCGTACTTTATGTTTTGAAGGACTACGATATGGATTTCCCTGTGGACACGAGCATGTTTCTCGTATCATTTCTTCGCACGTTCAGTTGGGTAGGTAATCTAATCACTGTAGATGAAAAGTGGGTAAGTTACTCTATCAACATCCGGAAGGTTCAGTTGATTGACAAAGAATAGCTAGCTCTGGACGTCCCGGAACCTAATTTTTTCGGGAAAAAGGGTATGCTATGTATTTGGTGGTCTTCCAAAGGAATGGAGTCTGGGAACTTTTGAATGTAGGTACCACTATAACTGCCACCTCCTATACTTTCTAATTACAATAGTTGAATTTGATAGTCGAATCAAAACGAAGAGAAAAAAACAAAGTTCGATTCCAGCGCGACAATGCGAGATCACCGGTGACTAGAGGGATCAGCCAAAAATTCATGTCGCCTGGCTGAACTATTATTTTGCACCCATCGTATTTTCCGGACCTTGCCCTTTTTGATAAATGGTCGTTTGAGGCTCTTAAACGCCATCTTGATAGAAAATAATTCAATCGAAAACATGACACAAAAAAGGAGTTGGATCAGTTTCTCAATCTCAGCGCTCCTCGTTCTAGGCCGATGGAATCAAAAAATTACCAGAGCATTGCCAGACATATATCGATAATTATGGGCGTTACTTTCATTGATCTTGCCCCCTCCGCTTCAAGAAAAATATGATTAAAAATTATGCCAAAAAAGGAAGAAACTTTCTTACCAACCTAATAATACAGGTTTTACGGTGTATCGGTTTTCATGAGTGATCTGTTAACTAATAAATCTATTCTCTGCCCTAATCAATTCATCCTAATCAGCACGTTGTTACTAACCGTGTGCAATTCTGTTGATATAAAATTGGTATCCGAATACTCATAACTGCCAAAAAAGTGTCTCGCATTAGGAAAGAAGTTTCCCTGCCCAAAGTGATCAGGATGACCATGTGTGGTCACCACGTATTGTATTTCTCCTGGAGCAATGTTCCTCGACGCGATGCCTTTCAACATAAGTTCCTTCGAATGCACATCCGTCGCGGACGGTGAATCAACAACAATGTAATGACCGCCATCGTATACCATGCTCACCGATGCCGTCAAGTTCATACCCTCAAACGGAAAACGTCAATTAGGAGATAAAAGAGGAAGTGTCTAACAAGTCGTCTAATTTTGGTTTGACTCACATGCTGAACTCGTTTCAGACTTCCTTCAACTAATTGCTGCACGTACGTTGGATTCTGTTTTTGTGCCGGCTCAATGTAGAACTGAAATTAATTATCAGAATTTGTGCTTTTTTCAGATTTCTATGGGGGTCGACTTCACATTTCCAGGATTCTGGTTGTTTGACACTATTTGACATTGCATACCAACTGATAAGAAATACACTGATAACTATATGTGGTATAGTAATAAATGTTATTACCTGAATTGTTCTACTGCTTACATAACCGATGCATAGTAGATAAAACGAAAGTATCATAATAAATAATTATCCGAACCAAAAAAAAGTGGGTCCGGTCGAAAAGTGTTGTTCGTTAAAAAGAGAAGTGAATGCCAACTAACGTAATCACACAAGCACAGGCGAGAGGCTGTGCCACTTTTCCAAGGTTAAAGCTTCTGCCGCCGGCCCCTCTTTGTCCCTCCAGCGACCGCATTAGTTTTGTCCGGAATACCGAACAAGCATTGTGTACGCGCATTGAGCATTGTCTTTCGCGTCTTCAAACAATACAACTGATACACACAAAATAGCCATGCTTCTGTCCAAACTCCGCCGTTTTTTATTCACTCTTCTCTCGCACCAATTTTTTTCTATCTTGTTTCTTCCGTGGCGCTGACCAACAACCTACTAAGCACCAAGAGCAGAAACCATAGTTTGTTGTAAATTTTTGAATCTGTTCATTGTGAAGTGGGGAAAGAAGAATTGATGATAAACTAGTAATTTGAAATAAAATGTGAAATAAATTATGAAGTTTTGTGATGTTCGTCTTGGAAACAACAGAAGGAGATAATAACCATAACAATTGCCAACGCAATCATACCACCTGAAATTCGATTAATTTTTCTTAAATCTAGTTGTTCTTATCTACTCACTTCCAACACCAACTGCTACCCAACAAATCGTATCCACAAGATTGACAGGGTCGAAAAGCTGTGAGTTCAATTGATCTATCGTGCCCTGATCCATATAGAAAGACTCATTCACCCAAGCCAATGGGTAGGCACCAGGTCTCATCACTGAATAAGATCTGATATGTTTGTATTGGTTGACAAGCATATTGATTTGAAGACGCTTTTGAGCTTGAAGAACTGTTCCGGTGTTCTGAATATTGATTTTTGGTCTATTATATATTTTTCGATTTCAAAGCTTACGGGTTCGATATCCAACATAGTCTCATCTTCATCGTAGGTTGGTTTGAATCTTGGAACAAATCTGGACACCATTCTGTCAGCTTGATAGAAATGTGGTTTAGACATGATAATCGGGCCACCGGTACATCCACTGATATCCAACAATCCGCTTGGCAGGCAAGCACTTTGTGGGGGATACTCGTAAGCTCCATATTTCAATGGTACGCAGAATCTTAAAAATTATTGTGAAACAAGATTCCAGTGTTCGTATTTCTCACCCGCAGTTCTCGTCCAAAGTGTAGTCAAATTGAGTCGGTGGCATAATGAAACGGTATCCTTTGAATCCTCGAACAGTCACTTCTCGGTCGAAAACAAAATTGATTGATCTACAGACATCAGATACAAAGGCGGGTAAGATATCGGTTTTGTCCACGAAGTTTTTAAAGAAGTCACCGTCTGAAATGTTTCTTTCGTTTTTTTAGAGTCATATTGTAAAACCGTCTTACTGGTTCCAACAATCTTCAACGCAGATGTGGGATCCTTGCAATAGGTTTTGTTTGCGTATGGCCACCACATCGGAGGTAATGTACTACCGATGCTGTTAAACATAGAATCATTTGAAATACTTCTGAATTCTGTGATAAAACCAGCTTTCAGTGGATCAGTTTTTCCAGTTAAAACTGTGTTGATAACATCACTTGTTCCATTCAATGGCTGAAAAATTGTCAATTAGCGTTTTTCTTCTAATTATCTATCTACATTTAATTGAATTGGTGGATTTGGAAGCGGGTTTGGCGGTGTTCCAAAAATAAAATGGAACATTCCCAGGGCAGTGTTCACAAACTTGTCAACAAATGGAGTCTTATAACCAGAGAACAACAACTCGTCAACCGTCTGAAAATCAATATGAGCGTGCAATAAAAACAGTACTATACTTTACCACAGTGACAAACGGAGAGACGCCGAATAGACTGATCAGAGTTCCGATTTCTCCTTCAATAGTTGCAGCTAGATTTTGACAGGCTACGGTAGAATTGGCTCTGTTCTATAGAAATTCTGTCTTTTTCAATTTATCAAAAATCAAGTTTACTTTCATAAGTGCATGACACAGCTGGACAGCGATTGGGTTTTTGAGAATAGCTTCGACTGTTGAGTCAATGGTGTCGATTCCCACTTGGAATCCCATATCAGGAATCAACACTTTATCTTTGTAGGGGTCACATCCTGTAAACCTCAATAATCAGACACCAAACAAAAGAGAAATCTAACCTGGACACGACTTGTTTGCATTGAAAACAAATGTCTGAATTTGACGGAATTCCATAAATTCTCCATTTGCACTGAAGTTCACTTTATCCATGGTGATGATCTCACTGAAATTTTTTTTACAATCCATCATTCATCTTCCAATTTCGACTCACTCATAAGCATAAGGTCCTTTCTCCCTAACATCAGGATAAAGTGCTCGGTTCATAATTCCAATTGTATTTGTGTAATCGTAAACCCAATATTGCATAGTAGAAATATATTTCGAATGTACCCAACTGTCAGTGAATGAGTTCAAAGTTCCATCGTCATTGGTTCCTAGCACTTTTCCCTAAAATTGTTCTCTCAAATCCAACAAGTCTGTCTTAGCAACTTACGTCATTGATTTGATTGTGAACAATGTTTGGGAAGACTCCAAGGACCATGACCAATCCAGCAACTAAAAGAAGGATACCGACCACCAAAATAATTGCCGCCGACACCCGACATATGCATGATCTGGAAGCCATTTAACCCAGTTATCTGAAAGTTGAGATTAAATTACCAGATTATTTAGATGCTCTAGAAAATTGTGAATCAAAACCTATAAAACAGAAACGCGAGAGCAAATTTCTCCTCCTAACCGTCAGGTTATCTATATGCTCGGTGGTGAAAAAGAGGGAGTTTATAGTTTTCAGTCGATAGACTGCAGTTTTCTGACCGAACAACAGATAAGGCTACGCTCGCGTTGGTTTCCCCCCTCTCATTATCAATTGCCAACTGGGACAGTGTTACGGGTGGAAGAAAAATGCCGGAATCACGATGTAATTGTGCTATGGCAGTTTCCTTCGATCACGAAACGGGTGGAAAAATTGAACACGAAAAATGTTTCGATTATTTCTTTTGAAAAAAATTTTTTTAATGATCCCGCTGATATGTCATTCACGAAAGAACTAAAATGCGTTGTCTGGTTGAGAACTTTCTGTAAGCTATAATTTAAAAAAAAACGAATTTTGTTAAAAAACAGTTTTCAACAACCGAATGAAAGATATTGATCACTTTTTCTTTAAGCATGTAATGGAGTAGACATTTAACCGTCCACTAAATTAATAACTATGGAAAGCTCAGAAAACTATCGAAAAAAATTTCAATGTCCCAGTTGGCAATTGATAATGAAAAGGAAAACATGGTTGGTAACTGACGACTTTTTCCACTTTTCTCACCTATTTGACAGAATTCCATTTTCTCGACACAAGTTGTTCACGACGTCTTCCACCAAACTGATTCAACTTATTGATGCAACTGTTGACATGAAAATTATTGAAAACTTTCAACGCTTTTTTACCATTATTAATTGTACTTTCTCATTTTCCGACGATTTTAAAAATTTGAAAAGGTGATTAGACTTCGTTTTGAGATTTCAGAGATGGTGTAGTTTTTTTTTTGAAAACTGGCTCGGTGGACCGTCATGATCTTTTGTGGGCTGGTAGGATTAAGAAAAATTGATAGTAGAATATTCGAATCTCCGAAATTTGAAATCTAAGAATCTTCGAACACAGTTATTTATTTAATTAAACTGAAGATGAATAAAATTGCAAATAACCGAGTTTGCCTAAACGTTTTTGAGGTGAGGGGGGGCTTCATTGATAGTGTAGGCAATTAGGCACCAAAAAAAAACGCCGGCGGGAGGCGGATATAAAGGAGGGTGGACTAGTGGTCCCACCCTCCTTCTTATCCAAAATGGAAACATAATTCGAGCATAAGTTTGAGGGGGGGGGGACTAACAAGGGAAGTATTTTCAGGTTGAGGCTGGGTTCTTCTACCTTATAGGCAATTAGATAGCTAAAACAAAAAAGAACAAAGGATACAATTCAAAGTTCTGAAAGTTCCTTCACAAATAATTAGACAGGGGGATGGGCATGAGCTAACAAGGGGAGTGGTTTCAGGGCAGCACAAAAACTTTACCGCCTGCGCCACGCCATGGGTGGCAGCGGACTTCCACCCATAGCAACTGGCGCGGAAGGCGAATATAAAGGAGGGTGCGACTGGGTAACAGTCCTTCTTATCCGCCTTCCAAAGACAGAAAATATTTCAAATTATCACTAGGGGAGAAGCTAACAAGAGAAGCTGTTTTAGGTTCGCACGAAAACCTGTGCGTTGCCGCCTACGCCGCAGCATGGGTGGGAGCAGACTTCCACCCATAGCAACTGGCATGCAAGGCGGATCAAAAGGAGGGTGGGCTCATGGTCCCACCTTTCTTTTTATCCGGCTCTATTAAAATTTTGAAAATCAGTTGGGGGGGGGGGGAGGAGCTAACAAGGGAAATGTTTTTAGGTTGCCTGAGAAATTTAATACAAAAAAGAGAGCGGTGGTCACAGAACATTCAGGACAACTGGGGAAAAATTTCATAGATAAACTCTGGGGGAGGGGATGAATGGAACGTGGAAGGGGGGAGGGAGGGGATACCTTCAAGATAGAATTCTCAAAAAATAGTGAGCAAAAATATAGAAATCAGTTAATTTTAATTTCAATAACTAGTGAGTTGAAGAAAATTGACTACCAGATTTCCATTTTCCTGCAGGAGCTCGCACAAACCAAGTGGATTCGACTTCGAAATGGGTAGAATCTCAGGAATTTTTCTGTTTCCCTCATTGAGAAGACGGCGCAGTAGATCGCAGTCGCTCATTCTTTTTTGTCCCAGAATATACGGGCTCTGCAAGTTAAAAACAGTTACGTCGATCTTATTGGTACTGTTTTACTTACCATTCCAAGTAGAGTGAAAGTAGCAAATGACTTGGCCAAAATTGACAGCTGGACGGCTTTCTGGCTCCTTTGAGTAGTTTCCTCTACCAGTTTCGATGATGTCAGTCGATCTTTCCTGTGAGGTTTTCGAACGGATGGGTCGAGATGGACGACTTCTTGGACTCATTGAGTGCTTTCCGCTTCCAGTGTCGTCGATCTTTTCCACAAGCTATCTTGACGACGGGTTCCAGATTGGAGACATCTAGGGCCCCTCGAATTATTTCCTTTTCCAATTTGGCCTGTGTTTGTTGATCTTTTCTAGAAGGTTTTCGAGCGTATGGGTAGATATGGACGACTTCTTGGACCCATTCATTCTCCTATCCCAGTTTCGACAATTTTTTTCAATATTGCCGTGAGCTATCTCGAACGACGAGCCAAAATGGAAGATGTTGAGCTGGGTGTAGATTTTCAGGTGTCCTCGACCAAATCCACTCACATCAGTCCAATGAAAACAGAAGAATCTTTGAATCTGGAAATTTAATGTTCAGCATCCTAGATCTTCTAGTTTCCAACCTTTTCGCGTTCTTGTTGTCATCAAGCATTTCGTTCTCCAATCTTCGAAGAAGTTAATGATTTTCGAACTCATTATTGTCCAGACGACGTTCAGCTTCTGTCTCTCGTGAATGAGCTTTTTTTTGATTACTTCTTCTGTGACAAGTTTTCTGAAAGAAAACAATTTAGAACAAGATATATTCAGCCAGGACAAGAGGAAAGAGAGGAAGACGGAAAAAAAAGAGAAAAAAGATAGAAATGACAAAAAAGGAATATTCATGAAATATAGAAGGTTTTTGAGAATAAATGACGGAAGTCAACAAACCACTTACTTTGCTTTGTACGGAGAATTCAAAACTTTATCAAAAAGATCGAGTTTCGTTAAGAACAATTGTAGGAAATCAATGCGAACCAGTAACTCTTCAAAAAGTGCTTTTGACCGGCTGAGGGCCACAAACGCGCGCGCAAAAACGGCGAGGACACGCAAGGCCGCTCACACACTGTGCGGAGAGAAGAGTGATCCTTTCACAAGAGGAGATGAAAAAGGCGGGAAATGAGAGGCGAGGGGAGAGGCAAGGGCGCTCTATTGAGAAGAACCAATAACCCTCCTAATTTTTCACTTCTCTTTTTCATTATTGTTTTTCTTTTTGCATTTTTCCACATTTTTGTCCAACTCATGTTGATTTGAAGGTGAAAATGCTAGCAAATCGTTTGTGATAGGTTTCACCATAAACTTTTCAAACTTTTGCTAATGTTTTGAATTCCGTTTATTGTTTTAGTTGTCTCTATAGAGTGTCTTTCCATTCATGCTTTGCTCGTTTCGTGTTTTGAAAAAAGTATACCGAAATGTTTGTTTTCCAGATAGCGTCCTCCCGAACAATTTTTGGAATTGGACCTGAAGACCGAAGCATTGGTGGGATGTTACAATATGGCGGCAGCTCGTCAACGTAAGATTTTCCGCATAAATTTGTATTAGTGAGAATTTTGTTTCAGCGCTCTTCTGGATGCCCTAGTACGACAAATTTGGAAAAGGGATCAATCCATCTGCAAATCATCCAAGAAGATCCAAAAGCTGCGGGCTTTTGGATCTTTCTTTAGAAAAATGATAATCATAGGTAAATTAATACCTAAAACTTTGAAGTTATTCTTCTTTATTTTTCAGTGTTTTGGATATCTTCGGCTGACAGTAAATTCCGCAGCCTTTATTCTATCAGGTTCCGGATGAAAACAACGCGAAGTCCGACGAGGAGTAAATTGATCCGCAAAGCATCCCAAAGGATCTAGGAGCTGCGGAAGTACATTGAATGGAAACGATAAAATTTGCCAAACACACACACAAGAGGATGATAGGTAAACCAGTAGCTGGAAATTTGAAATCAAATTTTCCCTAATTTTCAGAGATTCTCTCCTGGGCCAACAAAAAATTCCTGAGCCACGGTCTGGATTCTACAAAGCAACTTCATGGAGAGAGAGAGAGAGAGAGAGAGAGAGAGAGAGAGAGAGAGAGAGAGAGAGAGAGAGAGAGAGAGAGAGAGAGAGAGAGACAACACAAAGTTTTTAGAGGAAAACCACCGTTATTCTAAGTAGGAGAATCAAGAAGCTGCAAAAGTACAATGGATGGGAAGATCAAAGTGGATGGATCCAGAAGCTGCGAAAGTACAATGGATGGAAAGACCACATTCGAAATATACAAACATGCAAGAGGTAAAATAGTTCCTGGAAATTTGATTCCAATGTTGCTAGTTTTCAGAGGGCTGTCTATCCTGTGCCGATAAGAAGTTGCTGAGCCTCACTTCCCTTGTTAGCCAACCGCTTCCTTCTTGACTGATACTGGTTTTTTTAGGAGAATGCTACTGATTTTGAGGAAAAAATTCAAAAATTAGGTTTCCTTCCCCCATAGCTGCCTATAATATTCTTTTGCTTTTTTAACTCACTACATGGAAACACTTTTCTTGTTATTTTCGTTTAGTGTTACTTATCCCTATCAGTTGTGACTTTATTCATCCTTGATTTTATTTGTTTCGAAAATTTGTTTCAATTTTTGTTCTTTTTCATATGAATTTTGAAAATGAAAAATAAAAGAATACAATTTTTTGATAATGCAGAATGAAAAACATCAGAAGTTTTGACAAGAGATTGTATGCGTATCATTTCTCAGTCCTTCTTTTGTTGGCCATGTCGGCTCATTTCTGATAATAAATTCTTAATTTTGGTACAATTTTCTAGTATTTTCTCTGTGTAGTCTATAAACCGTGAAGTTTCAGAAGTTCTTCTCGATGGTTTTTTGAATGATTCCAAATAACGTGTACTTTATTGGTAGTTGTACTAATATTACAGAAAATCATATTATTACATGACAAATGACAGAATGAACCGAATAACTAAATGTAATCACAATTCCACAGAAGAAGGAACCGTTTTACAACTTCATGTGGTCTAACAGTTGGGAAATCAAATATGTACAGTATACTCTCCTGGCATTCTAGTCTGCAATAGCCAAGCTTCAGACATGTTGTACGATGATTTTCCTCTACAGCTTTGAATATAAGAAATTGTATCAGTGGTGCTGAGGTGATTGAGCATATGTTGCGCGATTCCCAGGTATCCTTCTCTCAGAATCATCTCGACACGAGTGACATCGTAGTGCGCCATCAGCTGAAATTGATTACTGTGTTTTCGAATTTTTTCTCTTGAAACTCACCTCATCGAAGAGCCACAATTTGTCTCTAACATAATGTATCGCATTTACGATTTGTTCTGAAAAAATATACATTTGAAAAAAAATAAAAAACGTGAATTTTCGATACCTTCTTCTGATATATTTTTCAGGGCGACTTCCACAAAGAAGCAGAATCTACGGTAAACTTCCGATTTGGACGTCTCCGGATTCTCTAAAAAATTATAAATATATTTTTGAACTATGTCAAATTATCATTACCCTCAGTTCCAATAAAAAAGTATTGAAGGAGCAAAGCTTCAAAATCGGAATATCCATATGATCTCTCATCCAGAACTGCTAAGAACATTAAATACTGACAGACGCGTAGACCTCGTGCAACAATTTTGTAATAGTCGGTTACTACGTGCATTTTGGAACTGAGTTCTGACCCGTAGTAGTCCTGCAATGTACAAATAAACAGTGAAAATTGATATAATAAGATACCCGTTGGATTTCATTGACTCTTTGCTCGAAGAACAAATTTCGTAACGTAATCTTGTGCTCAAACTTCACAGAATTGACGTAGTAGTCCATGAATCCTTCGACTTCTTGAACTTCCACTGGCAACGGGTCACCTTGAGCTCTCATCTCAAGCGCAGTATTCACCAATTGTCGATAGCATTTCTGACGGTGCATCAGTTCAACTTGATTCATATGGGCACGTCTCTCCCCTTCAATTCTCTCGAACTCTTTATCAGCTTCAGCTTTTTTCTGCTTCTTTATTGCTTCAATTTCCTCTTGTGTGACTTTTGGACCTTTATTGCATTTTTTGGCCTTCTTTCCCTTCTTTCCTTTTTTCTTCCTATGATTATTGGATGCTCGGATTCCATTGGATGTTCTGAAAAGAGTATTTTAGTTTCTTACTATTAGTTTCCTATCTGCACTCACTGTTGATGGTTATCCGAATTCACACCAGCTGATGTATTCTGTTGCTCAGAATTATCCGAATCTCTTTCTTCCTCATCTACTCCAGATTCTGTCTGTTCCGCCGTCTTCTCATCCCTGAAATGTCAAAAATCAGTAATTTCTTCAAATGCAGTCGTTTCCAACTCACCGAGTTCCGCTGGAGCTACAACACTGCTGGGGCTCGTCTCCTTCCTCTTGCTCTTTTATGCTTTTTGCATTGAATTTCAAGTCTATTAACCGCCGGAGTCGATTTCTCGTTTTCTCTAGAGCATCTCGATCGCGACGGTTTCTGGATTTGACAGCAGCATTCAATTCACGTACTAATCCAATGAGAACTTCTTTCTTTCTGTAAAAGGAGAAAAATTTAGGGGTTTGTGGAAGTTTAAAATATGAGGAGATACTGAACTTCTCGCACACATATGATTGCACTTCAAATTTAGTTATCTTGGCTCCTTTCAGAAGTTTCAAAAAGATATTAATTTGAAAATCTCTGTTGAAAACATAATACAAACATTTGGTCAATTGAAAGTTGCTTGATGTCTTTTCTAGTGACCAGTGTCAAAGTTCAATTTTTTCACTTCAACTAACCTTTTCTCAACTCGCGGATTCAAAACCACGTATTCGACAATAGCATTGTCATTATGACTACGCATAAGCTCTTCACACAACTCTTCATTCATGGAAACTGGCGATGAGCTGACTCCACTATCCGTGCCAGACGATACTTCTCCATCAGTCGACGTCTCGCTCACAATCGGACGACTTCCGTCTTCCTGCTCCCCTTCTTGTCTATAATTATCATTTTCAGACGCAATAGGAAGTTTGTTTTTATTACGTTTGTCCTGTACTACCGTTTCCACCGGGTTCATCCTCTTTTCCTCCACTTTGTTTGGTTGTTTGATCTCTGAAATCTCAATAATTAGACGACTGCATTTCGACTAATCACTCACTTTGAATTCGCGTTAGTTTCTTTCTTGCGTAGGTCATCGCCTATTACATTCTTGGCATGGTCGCGTTGGCCGTCGTCTTCCGTTGGTTTTGATGTCTTCGTATCTACTCCATCAACTTGCGCAACTGGTTCTAATGCAATTGTACTCTCACTACCACGGACAGCATTTCGTGGCGGCGTAACTCTCGCATTTCTCGCATCGATTTGTTCGAAACGAGAAATCGGTCTGCCGTCGGCGGTGACTCGCTCGCGAATAGATAAAATATTTCGGAAGGCCGCTGGGTTACTTGCCGTTTTGATGCGTGTCCACCTGGAAACGGAAAATTGAATGAATGAAAAACAACAATAAGAAACAAAACTTACTCATGGTCGCACCAAAAGTTTTCCAACTCAAATTGACGAATCAATTCTGGGCCTGCAGCAAGAAGTCTGGTCAGAAGATTTCTCGGAAAACCGCCAGTGAGAGTCTTATTCGATGTCCAATAGATATTTGTTCTGATAAACTGAAAAAAAAACATTTTAAAGATAACTCCATTGGAAAATTTGACGGCGTTACCCTGTTCAAACGGTCTGAAGCGGTTTTCATATCCTTGCCCGACATTCGCTCCCGCATTTTGTCTTTGAGATCTGATATTTCCTTTTTGTGCAATTCAATGATATTTTGTACATCTTCCAAGTATGTTTCTGGTGTTGGTCCATTATCTCTGCCTACAGCGATCGTCGAAAGTCGAACACGGTATTCTCGATATTGAATTTTTGGAATGTGGACAGGCCCGAAGAATTGTATAAACACATTCTGAGAATTATTTTACTGTTTTGAAAACAATTAATAAAATCAGTAACTTACCTGACTCACTGTCTCGCCAGGCATCGCTTGATGTAATTCTTGACGCAAGATTTATTGCTGCAAATGTCGCAAAGTGTTGAGAAATGAAAAAAGAAAGAAAACGAAGAAAACGACAGATAGATAGACGAAAGAAGAAGGAAATGAAACGAAAATGCGAGAAAAGAGAAAGAGAGTGAGCGAATAAGAAAGAGATATCAAGCGGGGTCAATAAATCACCCGTTCCAATAAAATTTCGTCGAAAAATGAAAAAGAAATGAAACCGACTCTGAAAAAAAGTTCATTTGGGAGGGAAGATCGGTTTTTGGGGCGAGACAACGGGTTTGGTATAGGATTTTAAAGTGAAAGAAGAACAAAGTGCAATTAAGAAAAAATCAAAGAAAAAATTGATAAAAGATGAAAAAAATATATTTTGAGCAGTTGTATAAATATAGATAGTTGAGTATGCTTTTCCAGAGTAGAGAATCGAAAGAGAAAAAAAATATTATAATCAATCTTCCCGTGGCAAAAACGAAGCGGCTCTCAAATCGCAGGGTTCTCCGTCAGTCTGACAAGACATGTCCTGTACCTCTGGTTGTTCATAATCTTCATCGCACTCATCAGACACGATTTCCGGCTCCTCTTTGACACAACACTTCTGAGACTCACAGTTCTCCATTGGCTCAGTGGCGACCATCAGCGAGTCCTCCTCACACAAAAAGAACTCTGTCTCAGTCCGTGTGCGTAGATAGGAAGTGATACCGATGAATGTGAAGACCTCATCGAAAAGATGTTTGTATTCGGACAGAGTCTTTTCGCATTGTAGAATCTCTGGGGTTCGTTTATCACCCATCTGAAGGCAATGTTAATGGAAATTGGATAAGAATTGATTTATAGCGTACCTCTGAGAATTCTTTCAGGATTTTTGTGAAGAACTTTGATGATATCTCCATGGCATCTAGAAAAATTATTCTTCTCTTCTAAACCCGAATTATTATTCAAACCTGAAGTATTCAGCTTTTTCTCCTTTTGAAACGCATCAAATGATTTTTGTATGGCTTCATGTTCTGGGGATTTTGGCTCTGTAAAATAAATAATTGTGAAAATTAAACAGATACCTAAAATTCAAAACGGATGAAAGGTAGGTAACATCATCGGAAACAAAAACAACAAAACGACATCGAAATTTTGAACCGGTTCTTCTTTTCTCGTGGGTTTTTTTCGTCTCAATGCCAATCCTCACTAACTTATGTTAGAAAACTAAGAGGAGATAAAAATTGATGGTTTTGTTAGTAACGTATTGACGACTGGGCGAACTATGAAGTGATTGATGAAAATTTAGAGGATCGTGACAGTAATGGGAACATTTTTATACCGAAGAGAACTAATTGTCGGTAACAAACGACGGAATAATTGAGAGGGAGGACTGAACAAAAACAGGGAAAATGGGAGTTTTTGGAATTTTGTGATTTCTCGAAAAATGAAATTTGGAATGGATGTATTGAAAATTTAAAAGAAAATTGAAAAAAAAAGATGGGATTGAGAACATCATTCACATTCTAAACCATCATTGTACTCAAATCTGAAAAATAATCCGGTTGTCATACAGTAATCCCCACTATCCCGCATTGAAAAAAGGAATTTTTCACAGCTACACGCATTTCCACAGATGAAATACAAACTGCAAATTTAATTCAGATTTACTAAAAGGTTGGTGGACAGATCGGGAGCAATGTTTCAACACTTTTCATCTGATTTTGTAAACATTTAAGATTATTCGAAAATTCATTCGAAAAGTTAGTTTTAGAATCGTTCCAGGTCCTTTTCCGGAAGAAAATATTTTGAAAAATGCCCATAATAAAGTTTGTTGCAAAAAATGTATATCCTCTTTCAATTGTTAACGTTACTAGAAGTTCTATGACTCTGAAAACCATAATATTTGTTCTGTATAAAATGGATTCAGAATCACAAAATACTGTAAAAAAGCGATGTCGTGAGATTTTTTTCATTCTAAAAACAGCTTAATCACACGAATTCGAAAATCGCTAAATTCAAAACCGATAACAAATGTTGCGGTTCTTGTAAGCGGTTCTTAAAACTGCTACAACTTCAAATCTTGTGAGAAATCAAAATAAAATAGATTTTTCGTATTACTTATGTGGAGGAACGTGAGCTTCTATGTATTCTCTTTCCAGAACTTACTTCCACGGAAACTTGAACTTGTCATGTAGTCCAAAAGCTCCTTTAACTGGAACTTTCTCTCTTTTTCTTCAAGCGTGTGGCTCGTAAACGCAAGGAATAAATCAGTTATCTCCGAAGCTGCTATGCGCTTTTGGAACTTTTCCAACATTTCAAACTTGGTTTTGTTGATGTGCTGCTGGTTTGCAACAATCAGTTCAGTTAAACGCAAATCGATGTAAATCTTTGAGCTGATGACACGATCTGGAAAACAGGTAGAAATTGACAAAACCAGTTGCTTCAGTAAACTCACAAGCAACATTTTTCTCCTGAAGATGCTGCTCGAGCCGTTCTTTGGTGGCCAATATCATTTTTACACGCTCATCTGAAAAAGTTTAATATTGCTTGCTACCTATCACCAACCACTTACTATTTCCCGTGTTGTTTCGATCCATACGATCCATGCTTTTCCGATGTTCCATCCTCTCTCGTTCTTGTCTAATTTTTTTCATTTCCAATTGTTTCTGCTTGAACTCTCTTTCGTGACGGTCTTCTTTTTCCTTTTTCTGCTTTTGAAGATTTGTTTCATATTCGATACGCTTCAGCTCTTTGACTTTTTTCTCTTCCTCCTTATTCTGTTTTATTTTATCTTGCTTTCTTTGACGGCGTTTGGCTCTTTTTTCTGCTTTGATATCTTCATCTCTGTAAAATATTCTAAATTCATCTGGAATCTGTTTGTTCAACCACTCACTGAGTTTTTGTAATTTCATTAGTTGGAGCCACTTTTTCACATTTTTCTGTTTTTACGGGCTCAGAGCTCATGGAAGTAGTTCCTTTTGGTGTGCCGTTTGACTGTGGCGGATCTGTTGGACGATTAGAAAGATCATCCAGTTGGCTCCGGGAAATTATTACTGTATTATCTGTTCTCTCCACATCAGGTGAAAATAATCCGTTGTTTTTCCCCTTTTTATTAGCGAAAGTGATCCATCCCCCATTTTCAGCAGGCTTTGGAGTTTCTTTCTTATTTTGTTCTTTCTTTTGCGAAGAGGTCTTAGCCACAGGGATCTTTGGTGGTGGTCCTTGTGGTTTTGTAGTTCTGAAATACATACTGATCAGGGTATAATCAGTTCTTTGTCGAAGAAACAGGAAGTGGGACAAACATCAAAAGGCATTATCATAAAACTGTTATACCAAGTTCTTTAATCACCGGAAGTGGCCCACTCAAGTTTTTTCTGATCAAAACTCCTAAACGTTAAATTAAAAAACGAGATCAAAGTTCGGAAAAACCGTGTCATGTCCCACGAAAAACAATCAAATGTCCTTCTCTCGACTCACCTTAATTTTTCAACTGCTCCATTGTTGTTGGAAATCTTCACATCTGCCCTCGGAGTGACTGGTGCTGCTGGTGGGGGCTGTTGCTGCAGTTGTCTCTCAGCAACAAGTTTCTCTTTACGCTCTTGAGCTCTCTGCTCCCAAATGTTGCCCGAAGTTTTTGGCTGTGGAGATGTAGCAGGTGGTATTGGTTGCTTAGAAGCTCTGGCCGACGTCAATCTGCAAATCGGAAATTGGGAAATTCCGCTTCCATTTTTTGCATACCTCAATTTTGAATATCCAGAAGAATCTGCAGATGGATTCTTTGAGGGAGGAGATGGGGTCTCCGTGACAACTGTTTCAGTAGGTGGATTAGTCGCACTTGGGAGAGATGGTTCCTCCGAACTTGGCTTGGTAGGAGTGAGTACTTCTGAAGATGACAATTCAAGAGATTGAGTAGCCGTGTCGCTTGAAGAATCAGTCTTAACGGTGACTTCCAACTTTTTCTGATCATCTGCAGCCTTGATTCTGACTTCGTCTTCTACCTGTACAGCAGATGGATGCTGTCCAGCCAATAAAGATTCCTGCGCTAATAATGAAGACGAGGCAATTTTGACGGGGCCGGAACCAACATAAACTTCAGAACAGGTATCATTCTTTTGGGATAATTGGTTTTCATCATTTTCTTCTTCTCCGTCTTTCTTTTCTTCCACTTCCGAATTGTTCACAACGTTATCAGAATGGCATTCTTCACTTGCGGTCGTTCTTTTCTTAAGTTCTCCGTTGAATTTCTTCTCTTCAAATGCATCCTTTTCTTCATCTAATTCCTCTACGACGGCAGCCCTATCACTTTTTTCGACTAATTGTTTAGGTGAAATGATTTCTTGAATAATTGGTTTGACGAGATCTTGATCACTTAATGGAGTCGGTTTACTTCCTTTGCTGATTGCGTTGTCTGTTTGCAAAATTGAGGATGGAGGAACTTCAGTATTCGGTTCCAAGACTGGTGAATCTTCGTCGGCAAGAGATACATCTTTTGAAGTTTTGTCTTCTATTGGAGCTTTGGCTGGAATCTCTGCTTGCACTTCTGTTGACACTGGAGTGGTTTCCGGATTCCCCAGACTGAAAATGAAGCACTCATAGAGTCAGTTCTCTGATTTGATAACACTCAAAAAATTATCAGAAAAACGAGGAAAACAAAATATTTCGAATTTTGTAACAGGCATATCAACTATTGAACACTTATTTTTGACATTTCCGTTTTTACAGTTAAAAATGCATATATCGCCAAGAAGATGTTCGAATTCAACAGTAAATCTTAATTTATCATAATCTACCGTAATATAACAATAGCTTATTTTCATTTATCCTCACTTAAATTACCATGAACACTCTATAGTAGAGGTCTTCAAACTACTATAAACTATCGTAATCTAATATACATCTGTAACACAATAACAGATATCAAGAAGTTTTCTAATGTCTGTGATAAACTTTTTGCCGGTAATTGGGAAAGCTCTTCTAAATATTCTCAATTATTAAATGAATTTCGAAAAATGTTTTATAATTTGCCTGAATATGTCACAATCCTCTCCTCAAAAATAATGTAGTCAGTGTTCATATTCACGTTCTTGGGACTTCTTCTTGAAAGTGAAAGTGGCTTTTGATCTGATCAAAGTTCATCAACCTCTTGAAAACACTAACAAAACAAGAAGGTGTGTCTGTCTACAATTTGGTGATATCTTGCAAGATAAATTTTGTTGTTGCTTATACATTTCGTAATCTTCTAAACTACATATTTTGTAGTGAGTAAGAAAACAATACACTTATATACACGAAAATTGCGTTTCGGAATCGCAGAGGAATCAAAGTTAAAAGTTCATACAATTTTCAGATATTATCATGGACAACAAACACAAACATTGAGTTATAATGGGCTTATTTCCTTGAACCACTCATTCATAGTAAGGCCTGGAAAAGTTTATGATATTTCTGATTTAGAGGGAGCACATTTTTTGAAACATTTTCTGAAAATTTTCTGAAAACATTAAATGTTCTGTAAACAAGAAAATTCACAAAAATTCTTGAATCTAAAGCCGGGTCGCTGAAAGTGAAAATGGCTTTGGATCCGATCACAGTTCATAACAACTATAAACTCTTGAAAACACACACAAAACAAAAAAAAATGTGTCTGTCTACAATTTTCGGAAATCTTGCAATATGAACTTCGTTTTTGCTTATACATTCAGTAATCTCTTAAACTACATATTTTATAGTACTCATTCAATCATATTATCTTCACGAAATAAATGAAAAACTACTTGTCTGGATTCAAAGCCACACCCTAGCACACTACCGTAGTCTTATCTGTCTCTAATAGCGCTCGCACTAAATTCATTTTAACTTCTGTCTCCAGACTCAAAACAAGAAAAAAATACATTCATATGTAAATCTACCGTAATCCACCAAACTACATTTTTTTGTGTTAATCGCGTTTGACCTCCAAGAAAACAAACTTTTTTCTCTGAAAAGAGACAGAGGTGCGCGAGACGTATATAAATCTGCCCCCTTAAAAAGTGACAGCTTCTTGGAGTTGTTTAGTTGAGCAGGGCGGCGGTAGAGGAATGGAAAAAAAGAAAGATAACAAATTATGGAAATGAATTAGGCGAAGAGACATCTACACAGGAAACCACAAAAAAGAAGACAGGAAATTGAAAAAGTGCTGAAAGAGAAAAATAACTTTAGCGGAAATTGATTCTAGTGAAAAACCTCACTTTTCCAGCAACTGGAGTAAACCAGACTCCATAAAAAAGAACCACCAGTGAAAAAATTGTTAGAAAAAATTTCACAGTTTTTTGTACTTCCAAAAACGGATTAAAAAGAGGGATTAGTCAAAAAACATACATACCTGCATTGTTCATCATTGACACCTTCCGAATACGAACTTGTTAACACTGAAAGTAGTCGACAGATCCAATCATAGTGTTCACCATTCTCTTCTGAATAATATAAGTGATAATCTAATATGTATCAAACATCTCAGTTCACTTACTGGACTTTTCGTTTTCATCGCTCTCGGATGAGAGCAGCTCTTGGATCTCCTCCTCATTTAGTTCTGACACGTCTCGATGTTTGGCCCAGCTGTAAATCTCAATTTATCACCCAGGGATGAGCGGCGGCGGATCACCTGCGTTTGGATCCAAAGTTCTCCTTCTCAAACTTTGCGATTTCCTCTGGCGATGCTGATACAACGTCCAGGAAAAAGTTTTCATTGTTTCTATTCACAACCTTTGCTATTAATACCCAGTCAAGTAGATACTGAAAAAAGATTGGACTCAATTATAATTTTCAAAACTACCTCTTCTAATAATTTTAGCCTGCGCTTCAGCTCGTGGATCTCTGATTTTCTGCTTTTAAGAATTTCAGCTATAAGCTCTCCGACCTCGTCTGAAACGTTTCATATGGAATTCAATAAAAAAGAATTTTCGTTGATTGGATAACCTTATAGAACAAAAACATGTTGAAAGTGATCAAACGAAAAAAGGGGGAGGAACCCATAAGAAGAAGATAAGAAAAGATTGAAAAGTGGAAAAAAAGATAGAATAATGAAAAGTGTGCTACTTTTTCTGAGCGGATAGAATATATATGAGAGGATTTGTGGGGCTGGGGCGGAAGAAATTTTCATGCCCCGCCCTCTTTTCTGATTCTAAGCCTGACAACTATTGGTGGTTTAAGGATTCTGAACCAGAGAATAATAAACTAGAGAATAACTAAAGAGTTTATGTTATAGGATAATGAACTGCTGCTGCTTCTCAAACACTAATTTATGCGGGAAAATAAACATATTAGGATGCATTGAGAGAGAAAAATGAAGACACTACACTTACGTTTCGACGGCCAAAGTGGAGACCTATCCGTGAACAAGTGGTTTGCAAGACGGTACTCGCGATACTTTCCATGCCCAACAATCACCCTCTGCACAACGTTCCTTTCTTCATTGCTCGTCATGATACCGGTTTGTTAGTATAGAATTACCTGAAGATACATTTTTTGTAGAAGTTTTTTAACACATGGAAGTGCTGAAGTAAAAAATGAGGGGATCATTGGAAGAAAAATTTGAGAGTAGGTGTACGTAATATTGGGGCGGAGTGAAGCAGAATCAAAATAGACTGAACTTTGAACGCCCTATTCCTCTCTGAATTCTTCTGAAAAGAGAAACAACTGTCGTCGAAGTTTTCTTCTCAAAGCTGCTGTGTCCAGGCTGAGATCTCACAAAAAGTTTGGCATTGAGGAAAGAGATAGGTGGCGAAGCAGAGAGACGGAAGACAGAAAACGAAGGAAAGGAAAAACTGAGAGCAAGCGAGTCGCTTAAGTTTCGGGATGAGGAGGGGAGGGCAGGAAGGAGAAGAAGAAGAAGAAGCAGGCTTGGTGAGCAACCAATACAACAGATGTTCTTTCTCTCCACTCATGCTCCCCTTTTAATTGATTGATGTCCCCCAGATAAAACCTCCATTTCGTCCTCCTCATCACACCTAAACGTTGGTTCTCTTATTCTTTCACTTGTTCTTCCTCAACGAGAAGAAGTGGAAGAAAAAAGGAAAAGAAGAGAGAGGAGTAGATTTGAAGCAACCAAAAAAAAAGAAGAAATTGTGGAAAAAAAGAATTGGAAGAAGAACAAAAATGCGTGAGACAAAAAGATATATAATTAGAATTTAGCGTTGGCGGTTTGAGCATGCTCAAATGAAAAAATGCTTTGTATAATTATTCAGTGTGCCGCGGCGAAACAGAAGAAGATAGAGGAAAAACGACGTGCGGCAGGAAAAGGCGAAAGACCCAGTTCCCAAATTTTATCTATTCTTTGTTCCTTTTTTTGAGCCCTTTTTGCCAGAATGCGACAGATTGAGATGGAGACAACAAAGAATGAATTTTGAAACTGTGCTGAATGAACAGAAAAAGAAGAAGGAAAAATAAGAGAAAAAAACGGAATCGCTGGAGAAAACTTGATAAATGAAGAAAGATGTTACACTATTCGTTCGTTTCGACGTATGGGCACTGTCCTATTTTTTCTTGTGTACAGTCAAAATTTTACACTTCAAGATTTGTTTTAAAGTGCAAGACGTGTCTAAATTGTCCAGAGGGGTTGGAGAATCGAGAAAAGTGAAAGCTCTGCCGTACGTAGCCTGCAGAGTTCCATATTCTCACAGGACCTTTAAATATGGGAAAGACGATGTTTTGTAATGCCAGAATCCAGAAACCAACAGTGACAAACATTGGGTGAGAAACATTGAAGTTCATGGGAAAGTTTTTCAGACTCGCGTATTTTCTCGAATCTCAAAAATTAATTCAAAAACATTCTCACCCTACTTGAATTAAAGTTCAGAAAAAATTTTTGAAAGTTTGATTAGTTATATTATGCCGAAGCATGAAGAACGAGTAATGTTTATATCATGAAGAGGGAACGAAAAATTAAAAAATTAAACAAAACCAAGTGTGTGAAAATTGACAGTCAGTCAAACTCCAAAAAAAAAAGGGAATCTCAACACCTTGAAATTTAGATTTTCATGCAATTTCCAAGATAGGTTCAGAGTAGCCTATCTAGACACCTATGAAAATTTTAAAAGGGTTTCAGTAGAGTTATATCAATTTTAAAACCAAAGTTGCAGTTTTAATGTAAACCCAGTAACTTTGAAATATGATTTCCCAACTTCTAAGACGCTTTAGAACATAAAACATATCGTATTGGGATAAATATTTAACAAAATTTCAATTTTTCTGCCGTTATCTAAAAACGTTTTAGACCTGAACTAAAACTGATACAACTCGGCTAAAAATGACAGACGGATTCTCAAAATAATTCAGAAGTGCTAGATTGGTTGTGCCTAATCTTGAAATTTTCATCAAAATATGGTGTTTAGAAAGTGTTGAGGTTCCCTTGTAACAATCTACTTCTGTTCTCTAAATGTAAATGTAAGATGTCCTTGTTTTCCAAAGTGTTCATTTGTTTCGAAAAAACGATCGACATTCTCGACCAAAGAAACAGCGGACTTAAAGCGCATTTTCAGTACTTCCTTTCATCCTGTTATTTTGAAAACCGGAAACTGTGTGGGACTGCAAAAATATATCAGATTCACATAAAAGTGCTACAATTTCCGGAGTATCACATGCCAGCTACAATTATTGGCTCAAATTGCTCCATTCGTCATCTGTACTAATAAGTGTAGAAATACAATTTCTTCTAATTGGAAATGAGATACAAATTTTTTTTTCTGCTCCGCACACGGCTACGTATGCGCGGCTCACATAGACGCCAGCCATTATTCTGTTCGGGGCTAGTGTTGCCGAGAAAAAAGGTCGTTATGGCAGGGATTTGTGTGGAAACGAATAAAAAAGGTCTTGGAAGACAGCCAAATACGTTTTATGAGCGTTGGAGAAACTAACGGAACATCAGAAAGCACCCGTCTTTTAAGCACTTTTCGACTACTTGTGAATAATGAATCCATAAGACTCTGAATTGAACTAACATCGTCTGTCTCACACAGCACTCGTCATATTTTAGTTTTCTTCAAATATATACATTTACATGATTTTGAGGAAGACATGAAAAGGATCTTATGTGTTTCTGAGTCTTCAATATTGTTGCTAATTAGATGAAATGCGAATAGGGCCTCAGTGTGAAAACATGGGCTCAATCCATTTATGTTTATTGAAGCCATAGAAAAACGTACATGTATGTGCGTCAAGCTGTCTTAAAATACATTTCAATTTTTTCCGAAGCCGGATATGGAAACACGACAAACGGAAAAAGAGCAAGGACACATGGCTAGTTTCAGAAAAAAAAACATTTCAGAAGACTAAGAAAAAGTGCAAGTGCTTCAAAAAAAGCCTTACATCTATATGAAATAGCTCTCTCGTGGCGAGTGACGACCGAATAGGGAATGAGAAAGAAACTGAAAAAATGAGAAGAAAAAATTTGCCGTAAAAGCTGAAAGCTGCAAAAAAAAAACCAAGGGTGCACATTATGAGAGTGAAGGGAAACGAAGGGGGTGCTGAAAAATTAATAAGCTAAAAAGAATGGGATACGTGTGGAATGGATAGATGGATGGATGAAAGGAGAGAGATGAAATTGAACCAATACCACGTTGAGGTGGGAAAAAAGAGAAAATGGGGAGGTTAAGGGCCATAAATTTTGGAGGTGCCGTCAAGGCCTCTTATTAGGCGTAATGGAGTATGGAGAAAAAAAAAGAGGAGAAGGAGGGTTGTGACGATTATTCAACTTAATTGGGTCCTATTGTACTTTTGGGATAAAAACAACTTTTTATGCTCCCTAAAATTGATATAAAAGGGACGGTGACAGAACGGGAAAACATCAGAGTTTCTCTTTACGAGAATCATGATGCCGTTTATTGCCGTCCCCCAATCCCGAGGTGAACAGAAAAAAGAAGAGGATTGTTATTTCATAAGACACTATGGCAAATTAGTTGGTGTTATATGGGGGAACTGTCAATAACAAGAGCTAAATTGGCTCTAGTTTTGTGTATATAACAAAATGATGATGACACTTCGCCTTTATTTTGCCATGAGCCCGTGTCATACTGTATCCCGTATTTTCTGAACTGGAGGTTCTTCCAGATTCGGAGAAGATGAGCGTGTGCCTAGTGGGAAGCTGGGCAAAAATACCGAATGGAGAGGATGGACATGAAATGGCGGAGAACATTTTTCTCAACAGGTAAGCAATCATTTTTGATTTTCATTTAATTTTGATTTTCATTTTCAGAGATAACATCGTCCCTATTCCAAGTGATAAAGCTTATCTATCGGATTTTCGTGAGAAGCATCCAGATGTCAAAGCTGCGCTCGTCAATGGTATCGAGCATTTCGATGACCAGTATTTCGGGGTGAGAATACCTATTTTTTAGGTTGATGACGTTACATTAGTTAACTTTTTGATATTGTTACTGTTGTCCAAAATCAGTGTAACTTGAGAACGGAAATCTGGTTAAATTTTTCTTACAAGCGAATGAGTGAACCACCATATTATTTGAGCACATTCTAAATATTATATTCATATTTTCTCAGTTTTTGTAGATTTTCTTGATTTTTTCTAATTTTCGCCTTCTTATTCCTTCCTTTCCGACTTCCATTTAAAACAGTGGAAATCTTCAAAAAATTGATGAAAATAGAAGAAGAAAAATCAAATTAGCTTCAAAGACAACGGTCGTTCGCTCATGGGCTTCAAAAACATCTACCGAAATATATCTGAATTTAACGCGTGCATTGATTTTGAGAAAGAGTACTATACAGTTGAAATCCCCTTTTCAAATTTTAAATGAATTCCTATTCAGACTGGTGAGTCCGAAGCAATTTGTATGGATCCCCAACAGCGTATGCTGATGAAAGGAGTGATTCAAGCGTTGGAAAACGCTGGAATCTCTATCGAAATGGCTTCTGAAGCGCGTGTGGCCGTTTACACTGCTGCCTGGTGCTATGACTACAAGGATCTTCTTCCGCCAGATCAGTATATGGCTACTGGAAACTCGGCTAGTGTCATGTGTGGAAGGTGAGAGAACGAATGTGTTTGTTATGATAGAAAAAGTGAACTAGATGGAACATCAGATTCGTGGTTATTTGTTTATTTATCTCTCTGGTGTCACATTCTCTCACATTATCTGACACTATTATATACCAAATGATTTTAGAATCACCTATTTCCTAAACTCTCGTGGAGCAGCTGTTGGAATTGAAACTGCTTGCTCCTCGTCGCTTGTGGCTTTCCATCTTGCACGCCAGGCAATTTTATCGGGAGAAACCAAACTTGCTCTGGTCTGTGGAGCCAATCATGTTGGATCCAGGTGAGGCACATTTTTAAGGGATTCAAGCTCAAATGTATTTTTAGATCTTTCCATTCTCTTTACAACTCTCATATGGTTTCTCCGAATGGACGTCTTGCTGCTTTCGACCGTTCTGCTAATGGATTTGTTCGAGCTGAATCGTTCGCTGTCGCTGTTTTATGCTCGAAAGAGTTTGCTACGGAAAACAATTTGAACATCCACTGTGAATGTATTGGGTCAGCATTCAACAGTGACGGAAAAACGCCATCGCTTACTGCGCCAAATCCAATTTCTCAATACGAGGTAATTTTACTACCAAACAAATTGAAACAACCAAAATTCAGGTTCAACTGGAAGCTTTGAAAGACATTGACGTCAATACTGTTCAACTTGTCACGTGTCATGGAACTGGAACTAAACTTGGAGACCAAGTGGAACTAACAGCCATCAAGAAATCATTCAAACCGGATATCCGAGTAATGAGCCCGAAAAGGTGAGGAGTCTCACTTGCAATGCATGAAATCTTCTCTATTCTAGCTCGATGGGACACGGAGAAGGCGCGGCTGGTCTAATCGGTGTGCTTCAATCTCTCTATGCCATGCAACAGGGTATAATTCCACATCAACTCCATCTTCAACTGCCCTCCGAAGATTTGGGGGAAGAGAAGTCTATGGGATTCGTAAACGAAGAAATGGACTTGACTAAAGTGGCGATTAGCTCATATGGCTTTGGAGGAACCAATGCATGTGCTATAATTACAAAACCAAAGCAAAGTACAATTCGGCAAGATGTATATGCTGAGTCAAAAGTTCTGTTTCTCTCTGCCAAGAGTCAAGAGTCTTTGAAGCTTCAAATCGATGAAGTCACTACATTTTTGGATCAGTCAAATGCTGACTTCGAGGATATTTTGTACACTTTCAACGAGAGAAAAACAAAATACGACGTGCGAGCAGCAGTATTCGGAAAAAATCGAGAGGAAATGGTTAGAAAACTTCGAAGTGGCGATTTCACGCTAACAAATTCTCAAGAAGGCACTTTCGAAGTGGAGTTCGGAGAGGGAAACGAGAAATTGTGGTTGCTGAGAATGCTTTATGAGACGAATGAAACATTCCACGCCGCCGTGGATAAATATTGTAAGCTGGCTGAAACATGTGGCTTCCCAGAAGCAAGAACAGCTTTGTTCTTTCCCTTCAAGCTCACCTTGACACCTCTCACTTACAATGTCTCGCGTCTTATATCAAGTATGGCCACTTTTGAACTTCTCGTGAAGTATAACACTCTACCAGCCAAGCTTCGAGGAAAAGGACTTGGCCAGATTTTCTGCCTTGCCGCGGCCAAAGTAATCAGCTTTGAGAGCGCCGTGCTACTAATCAAAGGAGTGGTGGCAGAAGCGAATCTCAGTGACATCATCAGCCACATTGAGATAAAAGCATCGAAAATTCCGATTGAGATTCAGCACTTGAAGAGCACTGTGAAGAAAATACTTCCGATTCACATTTCGGGCGAGCTTAAGGAAACTGCTATCCCTAATCTGATGTCATTTGTGGTGAATGGAGAGGAAGTGGCCGAGTTGGATCCCATTAAAAAAGTCCAAAAACTCAACTGCCAGCTTTTCGCATCCGGCTTCGATCCAGCTCTTCAGTTTCGAGGAAAAATCGTCAAAACTCCGGGATACTCATTTCTCAAGAGAAAGTTTTGGGCAGAGCCACTGAGCAATGGAATTGCTGAAACTCTTGAAGAGGAAACAACCACAGGAATATCTGCTGCTGAAATAGAAACAACTGTGAAAACAATTGTCAAACAATTCTTGGATATCGATGAGGATGATATTAATCTCCTGGAAACAGGCGCAGTCGATTCCTTGACATCCATTGAAATGATCGAAGCATTCGGAACTGCTGTCAATCAAACAATGCCTTTTGATTTGTTGGAGAGTTATCCAACTACAAAAGATATCATTGAATTTTTGAAAACTCTTGTTTCTTCTAACCCAGTACAAAAAACTACAAGGGCGGTGGTCAAAAAATCTTCAGGAGCTGTTTCTACTGATACCGATGTAAATGTGATTGCTGCTGACTTCATGTTCGCTGGAGTTGATGGAGAGAAAGAACTTTGGGATACTCTTCTCACTTCTAAACTTGTGACCAACAAAATTTCGGAAACCAGGAAGAGACAATGTGAAGGAGATGCTGGTCTAGAAGTTGGATTGCTCAAACAAGACATTTCGTTATTCGATAACTCTTTCTTCTCTGTTGCGAAGGATGAAGCCGAATTCGTCGATCCTCAACATCGTCTGCTTCTACATTCAGCCTACAACGCACTAGAAAAATCTGGGCTCTCTACGATCCCAGATGCAGATCTATTCCTAGCTATTAGCGCCCACTCTGAGTACCGTGCTCTCGCTGAAAAGCTCGTTTATGACCTCGACGAGAGACTTTGGATGGGAACTGTACACAGTATGGCAGCTGGACGATTAGCGGCATTAATGGGCATTCGAGGTCGTGCGGTAATTGTTGACACGACGTGCTCGTCAATTGCCACTGCCCTTGAAATGGCGGTTAACTCGATCAGAGAAGGTGAATCGCTGTTTAAGAAAAAAAAACAATTTTATGATTTCAGGCAAACAATACGCTGTTGTTGCTACAAGTCAACTAATCCAATCATCCAAATGGTTGTATTCCTTAAGAACTTTGCTGGACCACCATAACACAAAATCATTCTCAGTTGATGGTACCGGATTCTGTCGATCAGATGGTGTCGGTGTGATCATTCTCAAAGCTGCGGAAGCTGGAGACTCAGCACAAATTCGAATTTCCGACGCTAAAAGTCATCACTGCGGTGCTGTTATCACTCCGGTGGTGAGCTCGATTTCTCAGCTTTTGGCGGATGTCGGCGATGTTTCATATGTTGAAGGTGGAGGGAAAACTTGAGAAAAAATAAAACCGTTCTAATTTTAGGACATGGAACAGCAACTTCTGCTGGTGACAGTGCCGAGTCAATGGCCTATAAAACGTTGGGAAAGGAGTTGATCATGTCTTCGGTTAAAGTAATTATCAACCGTAAATGGAAAAACACCGATTTAAAATAAATTTCAGGCTCAATTTGGTCATTGTGAAGTTGCATCCGGATTGATTCAGCTAATGAAAGTGACATCATTAAGCAAGCATGGAATGGTTCCCGCCATTGTTCATAATTTCCTACCAAATGAACATATCAGGTGATTCCAATTCATATTCAAGATCAAATTCTGAACTTTGTTCTCCAGAAACAATGAAGATATTCGTCTTCCATTTGTCTCTGAAGAAAGTGAAGTTGAGGATTCAGCTATTGTTTCGTTTGGAATCACTGGAACCAAAACATTGGTAACCACCAAGAAAGTCATTGAGGCTGAACAGGAAAATTCACCAAACTGTTTCCTACTACCAATTAGTGCAAAAACCAAGGAAGCCTTGAAAAAAGCCACTGCTGATTTGATTGAAATGATTGAAAATTCTTCTGAAAGCCTTCATGACATTTCAACTACTCTACAAAAGCAGAAAACGAATTTCAAGTGGCGTAGTGCAGTCGTTGGAAGTAATCACTCAGAAGTTGTCAAGAGTTTGAAGAAGTAAGATTGATTTTGAAAACTCTATCTTATAGTTCACTTTGTTCAAGGTTGCTCACCAGCGATAAAGTCAGTTTTGCCTCCAACTGGCACATTTCCACCACTGCCTTCTCAATCGGATGTTCATCATTTTTCAACAATGTTCCAGAATTTGAAGAGCATTATACAATGTTCTGTCATCGCCTCCGATTCCAACCACACTCCAATGAAAGATCGGTTTATCATATGCTCTCTGTTACATTTGCGCTGATTAAAATTATCCTTCAACACAAACTATCGTCTTCATTTGCCGTTGGTGGATTCAACAGTTTAGTGGTGTTGGCTGCAATTGACGCTGCGCCATCCCACTATATCAATGATCTTCTTCACGCATTTGCTAACAATGATATCCGGCAAATGAAGAGAATCGCTAGGGATGTTACAATTTCTGTGGAGAATGTGGAACTTCTCACTTTGAAGGGAGAGTCAATCACGACTGCTCGGCAAGCGGTTGATGCTACAATCGACACTGAACCAACTACTGTTAGGCTACCTGAAAATACTCTGATTTTGTCTCCAAATGACAAGTACCCCTTCACCGAGCAGCTTCAGAATATCAAGGACTATTTCAACTTTATTGGAGAAAAGTTCATCAGAGGATCGACAATTGAATTTTCCAGTATCTTTGGAAAACCATCGAAGCTGATCAGTTTACCCGAATATCCATTCAATCGAAAATCCTTCTGGCTACCAATTCCTGAGAACCGTACAATCAATGCAACTCCAACTGTTGTTCCAACCGAATATGAGTTTCTTTTGAAATCTGAAAAATGGAATCACGTCAAGAACCACGTAGTTGATTCAAAAATTGTGCTTCCTGGAGCTACATCCATCCGATTGGTCCACCAACTTCATGGAAAACCATCTGTTGGATTATCCAACATCGACTTTTTAACCAAGATCACTCCTGCTGAAACACCAACTACTGTAAAACTGAAAGAGCAAGACGGAGTGACAACACTCTGCTTTGGAGAACAGGATGCTATCAGTTTTAACTTCATGGATTCGCAAAACTTTGATTTAGTTCCAAATGAACGATTGAATGCTGAAACACATCATAGCGATGATATCTACGAGCGATTCGCTAAAAGTCATCTGACCTATCGAAATGAGTTCCAAATGCTCAATTCGTTGAAGTACACAATGGGACGAGGAGAAGCGAGATTTGTGGAAATGAAGGATCTTGATATTCTCATTGACGGAACACTTCAAGCCCTCGTTGGCTGTTATTTCTTTGAGAATCCCACCGACTACAGCCCATTTGTTCCGTTCACAGTTGAAAAATTGTTCATTGCAAATGGAGCCATTTCTCAGAAGCAGTTGCATACAATTCTTACCTATGACTCGTTAGATAATTTTATCACTGGCAGTGCTACAGTGTATGATGTATTGGGAAATGTACGTTCAAAATGTAAGTTCAAACTAATTCCTCGTTTACAGGTCATCCTTCACATTTCCAACGTTACATTTAAACGACTCGATAAGCAATCAGCACCTTCGACGACATCAAAAACAGTCGACACATCAAAAATAACCAAGAGAGTGGAGAATGAGAATTTGAAACGGGAATCGAAAAATATGCTTCATTTATGGTTTGAAGAAAACTTTGGATGGACTGATATTGACAACACAACAGGATTCTTCGATCTTGGATTGACTTCTATTCAAGCAGTGAAATTGAGAAATGCGATTAAGTCGAACTATCCAAATGCTTCATCCACCTGTGTGTTTGACTATCCCAGTATTGAACTTCTCTCGGGATATCTTTCAACACTGAATGATCCACCAATTACTGAGAAAGAAGATGAAGACGTAGAAGATGATCGAAAAGAATTGGAAGATGATAATCCACCTACACGTTTGGCGCAAAGCCCAATTGGAGTAATGTCCGCCGCTTGTCGTTTACCAGGAGGAGTATCTTCTCCTGCCGAGCTCTGGGAGCTTCTGAAAATTGGTAAAAATGCGTCATCAAGAATTCCAGCGACCCGAGTTCCCACAAGGAACACACTGATATCAGGTATGATAACACTTTAAATTTTATGAAATCACTAGCACGATTTTTGCAATTACTTTGCTAATTCGTCGTTCTAATTATTCCTCTAATTTTGGTTCTAATTTTTTTGATACTAATGATTGAAATTGAAAAACTAACGTTAATCTTCACAAAATCAAATTTGAAACCTTCAACATGCGCTTCAGGTGAGAAAATTAGTGGTAGATCAAAAATTAATAGTAGATCGAAAGATATAGTTAGAACAAAAATTATTATACATATGTAGATCAAATCCCAAAATATTTTCGTTAGATCAAATTTTGTTGCGGATTGTTAAGAGGGAAAACGGAATTACAAGAATGAGCGGAAAAAAGAAAAGACGCATTTCTATTTTTTTATTATAAGAATAATTTATAGGATCCAAATACGGAAACCCGGTGGAAGGTGGAAACTTCATTACGCAGGACGTCACCCAGTTCGATCCTGCATTCTTTAAGATTTCAAAGAGTGAAGCTGAATTAATTGATCCTCAACAGAGAATCCTGTTGGAATGTGTACAGGAATGTCTGGAGAACAGTGGTGTCACAGAGACAAGCAATGTTGGAGTTTTTGTTGGTTTGATGGAGAAAGAGTATCAAGATATGATGGAGTCCTCCTCGATTCTTGCTATGCTCGGATCTATGGCAGCTGTGATTGCTGGACGTGTCAATTACGTCTTTGGATGCTACGGTAGTTTCAGTTTTGGGTTGACGAAGTTTATGGATATTTTCAGGCCCCTCTGTGACTATTGACACTGCATGCAGTTCCTCTCTTGTTGCTCTGGAAATGGCTGTCAATGCCTTGTTGGATAACAGATGCTCCAAAGTCATCGTAGCCGGAGTCAATCTCATTCTAAATGAGAAAGGTTTTCATTAGACTCTGAAAGTTTTCTTTCAAGTTCTGTATTTCAGGACAAGGACTGCGAACCAACGGAAAAATGCTTTCCCAGCACGGAATGTCTTTGAGTTTCGACTCTAGAGCATCCGGATACGGTAGATCTGATGGATGTGTTGTTTTGATGCTGGAGCTCGCCAAACCTAACTTCCACTACATGTCAACTATCCAAGCCGTAAACGTGAACCATGGAGGTAGAAGTGTGTCACTGACAGCTCCAAATGGAACTGCTCACAAAATGCTGCTAACTTCGGTTATCAAGCAGAGTCCATCTCTCGCAATTGATTATTGGGAGGCTCATGGAACAGGTACACCGTTGGGAGATCCAATCGAGTTCAATACGCTTTCTTCAATTCTACAAAATATAATAATTGGCTCCGTCAAAGCGTCGTTGGGACACGGAGAGGCATCTGCTGGAACATGTGGATTATTGAAACTTTTCATGATGCTCACTTTCCAATATGTTCCTACTCTTATCCATTTCCACGTCCTAAACAAAGACATCAATGCTGGAAGCATCCGACTTCCTATCATTGGAGAAGAAGCTGAATTAGTTTCAGCTGGAATCAGTTCCTTCGGAGTCAGCGGAACAAACGCTGCAGCCATTGCATTCAACGATAACAACAAGTTAGAGCCGTACACTCCAATTCACAAGTACTACATTCTGCCGATATCTGCAAAGAATCAGACTTCTCTCGACCAACTAGAGAAGCAAATTCTATCTGTCATCCCTATGACCGATGTTCCTATCAGCAGTATTGCTAGTGCTTTGGCAAATAACCGAAATCATTTCAACATTCGAAATGCTCTCATGATTTCTCACTCTGGTACAGTAATTTCAAAAGTAGCTGGAAAACCACATAGAGTTGCAAAGAAGGATCGGTTCCATGTGAAACTTGGAGAAAACATCGTCGATCCTAACCTTCTACAGTATGATGTCATTAATGAAATGTATACTGTAGCTGCATTAAAAAATCCACAATCATTTGCAATGAAGTTTGCGATTATCAAGTTCCTGGTATCATTATCAGAGTTCATCGAAGTGGTCGCTTCAGACACTGAAGAACTTCTAGCGATTCTTCTTGCAGATGGTTCACTGAAATGGGAGAAACTGAATAAGAAACTGTTTGATTTGCCTGTTGGCAGTTTATTGAATGAGTTGGCAGATCTCAATTTGAATGGAACCACGTCATCGGCTATCAAGTCTCATCAGAATCAGCCAGAATCGTTAACATTGAACAGTCCATCGGATGTTATGGAAAGGATAATGAGCCTTTACGTGGCTGGATATGACTTAGATTGGAGTACTGTATACTCTCCTGTGGAGCGGTTTGTCGCTCTTCCAAATTATCCATTCAACAAGCAGACACTGTGGTTCGAAGAACGAGGAGAAATAGTGGACCACTACTTGATTGGAACTGTTGATGAGGAAACGGAAGATACCTTGATTCTCAAGAATCAAATTTCGGAACTCCGTCATCCTCAATTCTTCAAGGGAAAACCACTCGACGTTGGAACAATGACCGAGATCGCAATTGACGCTTTGAAAATCAGAAATGAGATTCCATTCTCTATTCAAAATTTGAAAACCGAACAAATCACACTGACAAAACCTGCATGGCTCAAGACAGTTGTGAAGAAAGAGGAAGATGATGAAGGATTCACCGTTACTGCTTTTATTGATGACAGGAAACTTTTCTCGTTGACTGCTTCTTCAGTGGAGATCGACAATATTGAGCTGCCAGCCGTCGAGGTTCAAATTCCAGACAAAGTTGTTTACTTGAAAGAGTGCCCGAATGCAGTAATCAGAAGACAGAGAAATATGATCTACGTAGACTCACGATCAGAGGTATCACCATTCCGAACTGCCAATATTGTTCTGAATGAGATTATTGGATTCGCTCCAACACCTTCCGATATGTTTGTGGAAATTTTGGGAACACTTCCACCAGTTTATTATATGGTTCAAGTCGACGACGGTGCTTTATGGCAATTCCAGGTGGGAAAATTTTGCATAGCATTATCATTATAATAAGAATTTCAGATGATATCTCAAGAAAAACAAGTGTTATCCAACATCTACGTGCTCAAAGATGCTAAGGGTTTGGAAGTTCCAACAATCAGAATGCATAAGAAATCTACGCTGTTGTCATCACAAGAAGCCAGTCTGGTGGCTGCAAAAACACTTCAAATGGCTGTTAGAAACAAGGTATGTTAAATTTTGAAAAGTTCTCATCAATGTTTCGCTTCTAGGTTTGCCTCGCGGTTGGTGATGTCATCGATTCTGGTCTGGAAATTGATGAGAGTCAAATGAGCACAGGCTTCTCGGAGCTTGGTATGGATTCCCTGGCAACGTTAGACCTATTGAATCGATTGAACCAAAAGTATTTCCCAGGTAATTTTTTTTTGCTTTTTTTTTGTTAATATCAGTTTCATTTTTTCAGAAATCGAGTTGACCACCAGCGACTTGTTTGACAATCCAAACATTATCGATTTGTCTATTATGATTGAGCAGCTACTTAATGAGAAAGGAATCACAGAGCCAGAAACCCCAAAGATTTCTCTTCGTGAACGCAAACTTTCCATTCCAGCTGTCAGGGCCCAGGAACTTGCCCAGATTGAATTTGTAAAAAACTACAATGCACAGCAGGAGCAGGAAGAAGAAGAAGAAAGTGAGAAGAAACTCGAAAATGGTGCGGAATCCCAGTCCCAGACAGAAACTGAAGTGGATAGAAGCGATATCCGTCGGAAAATTTCGTCTGCAGTATTTGATTTGGCTACTGACACCTTGACTATGGAAGATTTGGACTCCAAAGGATTCACTGATCTCGGAATGGATTCCCTTTCAATTGTTGACTTTGTGAATCGATTGAATGAGAAATACTTCCCGGGAGATGATATCACCGCCAGTGATGTGTTCGATTATCCAACAGTTGATGAATTGGCTGATCATATTGTGAGGAAGAAAAGCGTTTCTTTCCCAGTTCATCCTACATCTGGAAAAACCGAGAACGAAGTGGAGACTCCTACTCAAAACGAGCCAAAAGTGGAGCAACTCACACAATCTTACATTCTGCAAAATATCTCGACTGGCTTCAAACCCGATTACATTTTAACCTGGTCTGGAACAGAATTACAATTGTCAAACCCATTAAACTCGAATGCTATCCTTGCTCTCCATACAGGTGGTGGACAGGACAAGGAACTTCAGAAGATTCTTGCTGAGAAACAAAACGTATTCATTAACATCGAGAGCAAACTACAAGACAGTTCCATTGAGACTATGTACATGAGTCTGCTGAATCTTGTGAGAACTTTATCGAAAAGCAAGATCAAGTGCAAATTTGGAGTATCCGGAGAGTTCAGTCTTGGAAATTCAATCGCCAGAGCGTTCATGAAGACCATCTCATCTGAAAAGTATCCACTCATCAGTTTTGAATGGAATCAGAAAATCCAACAAGTCAGTTTCACCGACTCAAACTCTTCGATTCCTGGAAATTGGTTGATCACCGGAGGATTGAGTGGAATAGGATTCGAGATTGGAAAATTCTTGTGCAACAGTGGAGCTGAGAACGTTATTCTGATCAGTCGAAGACAGCCAAGTGACGATGTGCTGAAAGAGATCAAAACCTGGAAAGCTAAGGTATCAAATTATTTAAAATGATTGCCAAAAGATTGTTTTCAGGTTCACACAGTAGCAGCTGATGTCAATGATAAGCAGAAGTTGATTGAAGAGCTGTCCCGTGTTAACGTCAATGTTACTGGAATCATCCACTCTGCTGGAGTATTGAAAGACTCTAAAATTGAGAGGCAGACCAAGGACTCCTTCAATCAAGTTTTCAAGCCAAAGGCAGATGGTGTAAAGGTTTTAGAAGAAATTGAGAAGCATTTCAATTATAAGGTTTGTTTATTTTTTATTTAGTTATCTTCTAAGTTTGCAACAACCGCATATTTTTCTAGATCGAAAATTTCATTATGATGTCTTCATTTACTGCTGCCTGTGGAAATGAAGGTCAGCTGAACTACGGAGTTGCTAATGCTTTCTTGGAATATCAAGTCCAACGCCGTCGCCGTGAGGGAAAATCAGGATGTGCTATCCAATGGGGAAACTGGATTGACACCGGGATGGCTACCAACCCACAAGTACGGAAGTTCCTAGCGGATCTGGGATTTTTGGGTCAACACAACAAGGATGCATTGAAATATTTGAAGGCTTGTATTGAAACAAAGCCAGAAATCGTCATGGTCGCTAATATTGCCTGGGATGTTATATTGAAGAATCGCAGAGATTTGCCAGGAGATCTTATCATCGATGGAATTCTTCCCTTCTCGACAGTCACAATTGAAATGAATGAAAAAGAACAATCTCCCACTTTCTCCGATAGTTTTGAAGAAGTTTCAATTAATGTGGCAGTGGAAGATGCAGATGAGGTTTTGGAACTGCTGAAGGAGAAGGTGTCTGAAATTGTGAAATGTGCTCCAAGTAAAATGAAAAGCAATAAGAACATTATGGATTTGGGAATGGACTCGAGACTGCTGGTGGAGTTTTTGAATTATATCAACTCAACTTTCAAAATCAAATTGAACCTGTCTGATGCTTACAATTACTCCACTTTGGAGAAATTGGCAGCTCACATTTTCGACAAGCTGAACAACACTGTTGAAGACGCTCCAGTGGCTCAAGAAGAGGCTCAAGTAGAGAGACTCGAGGAGAAAAGAGAAACAAAATCCACAGATTTCTGTCCATATTTCGGTGTAAATGTTTTCTTTGACAAGAAAGAAAATTTGGAAAAAGCAAAATCTGAAGCTGTCAAATGTCTGGAGTCTGGAAAAACGTTACCGGCGACTGGAAACTTTGCAATTCCAGCAATTGGAACTTCCATGGCTGATGTTATCAGCAAGATCAAGGCTGCAACTGCCACTCAAGTGAAGACATGCCAACCAAAATCGAAATGCGTCTTGATGCTTACTGGTCAAGGATCGCAATATCCACTGATGGGAAGACAGCTAGTCGAGAACTATGAAGTTTTCAAAACCACTTTGCAATCTTGTTTAGCTAAATGTGATGAATACTTGCAAGGAGAAGTCAGTCTATGGGAGATTCTCTTTAACACGGAACATTATAAACTTCTCCAACTCACAAAACATATGCAACCGATTATGTTTAGTTTTGGAATTGCAACTGCTCAGCTTTGGCTGTCATTCGGGCTCGTACCGGATTATTATCTCGGCCACAGTGTTGGAGAACTTGCTGCTGGAGTTCTTGCCGGAATCATGTCTCTTGAAGATGGTCTTCGTCTTATTGTGGAACGCGGAAAAGCAATGGAGAACATCGCTGGACTTGGAGCTCTTCTAGCTGTTCAACGAGAAATCGCAGACGACGTGCTTCGCAAATTCAAAGTCTCAGTTGCCACCATTAACAGCCCTAAACAAGTTGTTTTCGCAGGAACAAAGCCCGAGCTAGATTCGGCATTGGCCTTTGTAAAGGGGCAGGGTGAGTAGTCATTGTAAATGGGCAGGGGGACGTATCAAACCGACTAATCCTCTCTTTACAGGCAAACAAGGCACATTTGTGAACCAACGCTACCCCTTCCACTCTAGTCTAATCGAAGAGACGCATCTGGTCGCCCTGCGCAAATGTCTCGCAGACATACGATTCCGGCAGGGGACGACGCGTTTGGTTAGCAATGTGACGGGGCAGATAATTAATACGTTTTCGGAGGCCTACATCATCAAACACACCATCTCCGCCGTGAAGTGAGGCTTGCCTATATGCGCTTATCGCAAAGAAACATTTTCAGGTTCGTGGATTGTGTAGAGACTTTGCGAAACGACGGAGTGGCAGTATGGATAGACGCGGGACCGGCTGCGGTTCTGGCGACTTTCGTCAAACGGATCATTGTTCCAGCAGAGCTCTCAAAGCATCGAATTGTGCAAACATGCAAAGAAAAAGACTCTGATGTGGAAACTCTTGTTCAAGCTTGTTTGGAATTACAGCAGTCTGGTTTTGAGATTTCATGGCCAAAAGTCTACGGATGTGATACCAACACTGATGAACCGCTTGCTCATTTTCCTGTAGTTCAAAATGATACAATTCAAAATGATGAATTCGAAATTTTGGAAGGTCATCGCCTGAACGGAAAAATAATTGTTGCTGGAGCATACCAAATGTTCAAAATGAATCAACTCGTCAAATCCAGAGCTCCAGGATTGGACTTAGTTTTGAAAAATGTGAAATTTGTGAAGCCGTGGTACATTGAGGACTGCAAAGATTTCCTGATCCGCTGGAACTCGGATATGTCAATTGAGCTGGTTGTAAATACAGTGACCGTTTGTTCTGCAAAAGTTGAGATGAAGGAAGGAACACTGGAGATTCAAGTCATAGGAAAGAACGAGAAGTCTTTCGACGTTCATGAGTTCTACGAGACACTTTATCATAACGGATTACAATATGAGAGTGGATTCAGAAGAATGGATGTTGCAAAACGATCCGATAAACGTTGCTTCTCAAGTCTGAAACCATCTCCGTTTGCTTGGCCACTCATCGACTCAGCTATGCATTCCATAACTGCCAGTGTTGTTCCACGTCGTCCAGATAGCTACTTCCTACCAGTTGCTATGGGGCAAGTCACTTTGAAACAAGAAGCGGATTTCAAATTGGCAAACCTTAATGCACAAACCGTGATTACTTCGGAAACTGACAAATTCATTCAAGTTAATGTTGTTCTGATGGCTGGAGACCGGACCATTTGCGAGGTGCGGAACATGACAATCGTGGTACTCAAATTGGTCCCAGCCGCAACTCCAACACCAACTCCAACGATTGCCGAAGGATCAACGAAATCGGAAATTGAAATCGTAGGCTTTGATATTACGCTTCCTTACAACCAGCTTTCAAGCAATAGCGAAAACTGGAACTTTCTAAAAACCAATCGAGTCAAACAACCGCTTCAAACCCGCAATGCTAAAACTGAAGAACGAGTTGCTTTGCTTGATGTTGATCCCCGTTACTGGGATCCAGAGTATTTTGGGATCCGTCCAAGTGAAGCTGGATACCTAGATTCTCAACAACGCTTGCTTCTCACCAGTGTTGCCAAGCTTCTTGACTCATTGTCTATTGCTAGTCTTCCAAGTAGAACCGGAGTGTTCATTGGATGTTCAACCTATGAGTTTTCTCAAATTGTTTATGCTCATAGTCATGAAAATCCAAGAGCAGAATGGGGTGGAGGTACTTCGAATTCTGCTCTTGCTGGCCGAATCGCTCACTGGCTGAAACTAAAAGGACCCGTTCTGACGATGGATACTGCTTGCTCATCTTCATTTTACGCTTTATCATCTGCTTGCGAAGCTATCCGTTCAGGTCAATGCGAATGTGCAATCGTTGGTACAGTCAATTTAGCTTTGCATGAAATGACATCCAATGTGCTTCAAAATGCTCAAATGACGGTTCAAGACTTTTGCAAACCTTTTGATGTTGGTGCAAATGGATACAAGAGGTCAGAAGCAGTTTGCACAATGCTGATAGCAAAATCTGGAAAGCTTAATAGTATCGCCAGTATTTTGGATTGGGCAGTTGGCCATAACGGAAACAGTTCATCTTTGTTCACACCTAATGGAATATCCCAACTGGAAGTTATGAAAAAAGCGATAAGCAATGCCCGTGATATCATTTGTGTTGAAACTCATTGTACTGGCACAAAACTAGGTGACCCGATTGAGCTGAGTGCAATCTCTAAGTTGATTTCAACGGATTGCTCAACAAGCAGTATCAAGTCAAACGTCGGGCATGCTGAAGGTGCAAGTGGGCTTGTTTCCTTATGCACTTTGCTAATGTCTCTACAGGCAAAGTACAAAATGGCACAATTACATTTGAAATGCCCCACTGAAGTGATAAGAAAAGGTGCACTACAATGTCAGTTTGTCGGTGAAGATCTATTAGCTGACGAGCACTCCGCATTCCTTATCAATAATTTTGGTTTTACGGGTTCTAACTGTTCTTTGGTCATCAAACCAAAACAAAATGACTTGGAAGTTCATGAATCTGGAGATTTGTTCTATCCGATGCTTTTCTCGGCGCACACTGTAAAATCTTTAGAAAGCTATATCAGTGCATTCAAGGAATTCGTGACATCTTCCTGTGCATCCCTGCGTGATATCATGATTTCTCTTCTCCAAAAAAAGATTCACGTACACCGACAGTTTTTGATCTACAGCTTCAAAAGAAAACTTGTTTTGGATCAATTTGATGATGAGAGATGGAACTCAATAAGACAGCGTTGCATGATTTTTGTTAAAGAAGGAACAATTGTATTCGAGAAAACAACTGATTTTCAAAGAGTTCAATTACCACCGATTGTTTTCAATAACAGTCTTCATTGGAAATTGAACCCATTCCATGACGAAATCGGACAACATCCCAAGATATCTCTCCGTGATATATTCTTCGAGAAAGTTTTAGTAGAGAAGACAGAGAATGATGAACCTCCAATGAGAAATGTCGCTTGCGTTGGGCGACTAACTCTCATCCCAAAAATTGAAATGGAAGAAGTTTCGTGTTTTTTAAACGGAATAATCGTGTTTCATCCACTCTCAAACAGTATTGAAGAGTTTATGAAATTGACGGAACTTTGGAGTCTAGTCAGTCCGGATCAGAACAGCGTTATCATAGTGGCCTGTTTCAAAAATGGAACTTCTCATACCGAATGGACAGGAGTCCTGCGATCTTTGGCATCAGAAAAGCCCATTCTTTACAAATTTGTGTCAATTGACCACGTTGATCATTTGAAAAAAGAGTTCAACTACCAAGATGTCTTCGAATCCATTTTCTACTCCAATGGTTTTCGCTATGTCGAAAGATTGAAAAGGCTCAAACCAACTCGACAAAAGATAAAAGAAATCGGAAACTGCCTAATTTCTGGAGGCACTGGAGGAATCGGAAAAGCTGTTTTGAACGAGATCAAACCCAGAAAGTCAGTAATCATCACAAGAAAAGAACCAAAAGAAGAGGAAACCAAATCTTACCTGTCATCGGATGTCGCTGATTTTATAAGTCATTCCGAATATGACCACGTGTTCCATTTTGCTGGAATAGTCAAAAATGCATCACATCTGAATATCAAAAAGGATGTTCTAGAGGAAATGGTGCTAACAAAGCTTCAAGGAGCAAAAAATCTAAACCGATGTTGCTCGAAATCGGGAACGTTCTACTTTTCCTCGTCGATCGCTTGTATTCTCGGATCATTTGGGCAATCCAATTACACATTTGCAAATGGTTTGGTGAATTCATTTTTGGAGAATTCTTCTCGAAACACGAGAACAATACATTGGGGGCCTTGGAAAGAAGTTGGGATGCTGGCCAAATCAGAGTGTGACGATATCAAAAAGCAAATCGAGATGAACGGATGGATTCCGCTTACAAATTCAGATGCTTTATCGGTATTCTCGACAGATTTGATAGACTCAAAACAACAAGTGATTGTTTTTGATGGAAACTTCGAAGAAATCGTTTCCCGACAACCCCATCTACAGAAATTGTTGTCCGAAATTGTTCTGAAATCACCCAGTCAACCTCAAAAGAAACAGTTTTCGGACTTCGAATCCATTTTCTACGATGTCGTTGGAATTAAAGATATGAACGACAAGAAAAATATTCCATTCATGGATCTTGGAATCGATTCTTTGTGTATGGAAAACCTCCGACACACTCTGAATGTACAATTCGAATTGGAATTGAATGTTTCTGAAATTTTCGAAAATGCGACACACGAAAAGTTGAAAAATTATGTGAACAGTATTCTGAAATCAAAATTCACTCAGAAAGCAAACCTGAAAGAAAACGATAACATCCCTAATTCCAAAGAAAATGATAATCGTGTAGCTGTGATTGGATGGAGTGCCGAATTCTCTGGAGCCGGGAATATCGAAGAATTCTGGCAAAACCTGCTAGATGGTGTTGTATCCACTGGCAAAGAAAACAATCTACGGAAATCTCCTTTCGGTTTCGATAACAAATTCTTCAACATCACCGATGAAGATGCCAAAATGCTGGATCCTCAAGTAAGGAAGTTCATCCAACACTCGTATTTGGCTCTGGAAAATTCTGGATACATCGACAAGCGACAAGATCTGAAATGTGCAATTTTCGCCGGTGCAGAACCATCTGACTATGGAAGACCAGAATCGCAAAATGATGCAATGAAAAAACTATTTGTTATGAACATGAACAATTATCTCGCCAGCTACGCATCCTACTGTCTCGATCTGAAAGGAGAAACAGTTTCTGTGTACAGTGCGTGCTCGACAACTTTGGTGGCTGTGGCAAATGCAGTGAAAACGATTCAAAGTGGTTCTGTGGATTACGCATTAGTGGGTGCAGCGTCGATTGCTGAAGTTTCCGAATGTCTCTCTGGGAATAGTGATGAGAAGAAAACGATATTCTCAAAATCTGGAATATGTCGACCATTCGATAGAAGCTCGGAAGGAATCGTGAGAGGATCTGGTGTTGGATGTCTGGTATTGAAGAAATATTCAAAAGCAATTGAAGACAATGATATCATTAACTTTGTAATTAAAGATTTTGCAATCAGTAATGATGGAATTTCTCGTGCTAGCTTCATGGCGCCAAGTCCAGCGGGACAACTGAAGTGTATGACTGAAGTTTTGGACAAGTTAACACAAGAAGACAAGAGCAGAATCGAATATGTAGAATGCCATGCCACTGGTACAACACTCGGTGACACCATTGAGATGAATGCACTTCAAACGGCTTACGGTTTCAAGAAAAAACTACAAATCGGTTCATGCAAGGCTAACATTGGACATGCTTATGCAGCATCTGGCCTGGCATCTTTGATCAAGTGCGCAAAGATGCTACAAACCGGAAAAATCCCTCCACAAGTGAATTTCTCCGAGTTTCGAGATGGTTTTGGATCCTTTTTCAATGTTTATACTCAAAAGTCAATTATCAAAAATGATAGCCTTATTGCAATCGACTCATTTGGAATCGGTGGTACCAATGTTCATATGATCATTGAGAGGCCAAGGATTAGAAAAGGAAAACATGACGATGACGTGGAAAATGTAGTTCTACCAGTTTCGGCCAACTCGAAAGCTTCTCTAGTAGCAGCTGTTAAAGCAATGGAAACTCATTTGAAAAAATCCAACCTTACTGAACTTGCCTCAACCCTTCTTCATCATCGAAATCAAATGGACTTCCGAGCATTTATCATCGCTTCAAGAATCAATGGAAAACTTCAAATCAAAAGTTTCTCTAAAATAAAAACATCTATGAAATCTCCAAAAGTTGCATTATTCTTCGCTCCACAAGGAATTCAATTTGCCAACATCTTGCCACATGAGTATGTACATAATTTTCATTTCAAATCGTCATTGGAGAGACACTGCAAAACTGCCGAACATCTTGGGGTGTCCAATCTGCTAAAAGTTTTGTACCCTGAAAGCTCTAAAAAGAATGATATTATCCAAGACACTCTGTACTCTCAAATATCACTTTTCGTTCAATGCATGGCAATTTTCGAATGTTTGAAAACTATTATCAAACCGCATCTTCTCATCGGTCACAGTGTGGGAGAATATGCAGCGGCGGTAATCTCTCAATGCATGTCAGAAGTAGAAATGATGGAACTCTTGATAGAAAGATCAAATTTAATCAGTCAAACCCAAAAAGCTCGAATGTTGATGGTATGGAATTATGACGAAGAACTTCCAAAAGATGTGGAAATGTCCGCCATAATTGATCCGATCACAAAATGCATTGTTGGTCCAACCGAAGCAATTGACGAACTTGAGAAAACTCTCAAATTCTGCCAAATCAAGTATCGCAACATCAAAACAAATCACGGATTCCATTCTAACATGCTTCAACCTATCTCCCAAAAATTCAAGAACCTGTGCTTGTCTTTGCCTTCCGAACCTCCACGAATTCCAATTATTTCAAGTATCACTGGTCAGCGGATAAAACGATTTGACGCTGAATACTGCAGGAAACATCTTACTACTGCTGTAAATCTAGATCTTGTTGTGGATAACATCATCAAGTCAGGCGTCGATGTTGTTGTAGAAATCGGACCTACTGGAGTTTTTTCAAATTTATTGGCAAAGAAAAACTCAAAGATTGTTGTGATCCCAACATGTGGGACGAAGAAACATCCTAAAGCGTCATTATCTGAGTGTCTCGGAGAGATTTGGAATTGCGGAATCGATATTCGTCCGTTGTTTCCAAAATTGAAGATTGATGGCAATGCACCCGGATATTGTTTTGACGAAGTACAGTTCGGTGGCCCCAAAAAGTTTGAAGAGAACTCTCCTCTCTCGCAATTCAATTTTTATTTGGAAAATTGGAGCAAATTAAACAATTCTTTGTATACTACTGTTCCTCCAGATTTTCAAGTGTATGACAAGAATATTGGATCAACTCAAAGCTCGGAAATCCTGGTTTATTTTCTGGAAGATTGTTCAGATCCTCATCAAAACTATTTTGAGGTGGAGAAATTTCTGAAACACTGTCAATATGAAACGATTCTATTCATCACGTCCACGGATTCTGCAAATGTTCACATGATTTTGGGACTGTTACGCTGTCATCAAATCGTTTCAAGAATCAAAATCAAGTTTGTGGAGAACTTTGAAAACTTGGAGCTCGAAGAAGTTGTCAGCAATGTTATCAGCTCAGATGGGTTGTATCTTCGTGTCACTTCGAAAGGAGTATTCGAACACGGCTTCTTGCAAATCTCTCCAAACACGGCTTCTGTGAAAAACAAGTCGAAAAGGAATGCGTTGGTTTTTGGAGCGAGTGGATATCTTGGGCAGTCTGCGTCTAGGCTTCTGCAATCTGTTGGGGTGAACGTTATAGAAGTGTCAAGAAGCTCGAAAATTTCCTGTGACATTCGAAACTTAGAAAGTGTTCAGGAGATATTGAGAAGTGTGCATTTGAAGAATTTTGATTTTGTTCTAAACTGCGTCGGAAAAGAATCCTCTTCAAAGATCAACAAAACTTCTGAAGAACAAGAAGAAATTCTGCGAACGAAAACATACGGAAATTCAAATATTCTAAAAGCTCTCTCAGAGAACAACATCAAAGTGGACAAGTTTATCACTTTCTCATCATTGAGCTCAGTTATTCCTCTGCTAGGAAATGCAGACTATGCCAGTGCGAATTGTTATGTGGAAGCTCTCAAATCAAGTCTCGTCCAAAAGCTATTGGTCCTATCTTTGCCTCCACTGGAAGGTAGTAGAATGTATGAAGAATCCACAGAATCCACAAAAGATATGTTGTCCAACTTGTCAATGAGCCCCGAAGAGCTGGATAATGTTCTGAACTTTGCGTTTCTAACTGAAACTGAAGGAACTTTATTCATTTCACCGGAAGACCCTGCTAGAATCGCCAGAAGGAGTTTGAGCTATCATAGGAAAGATGAAATAGAATCGGTGCAGGAAAATGAACAATACGAATGTCTTATAACCTCAATCCGCAACATCTGGAAGGAGACACTTGGACAATCTTTAGAGATTGACATCTCATCAAACTTTTTCTCCCTTGGTGGAGATTCACTGAGTGCTCTTCAAGTTGTTTGGCAAGTTCAGAAAAGAACTGGGAAAAATGTTGAAATCAACGATTTGTTCGATAATCCAACACTTCAGCAGTTCACAGATTTTGTTGAAAAGTCAATTTCCAAGTTTGAAAAGTCCTCTCATCAAGATGACAAAATAATTATTGACTTTAAAAATATTCCATTGACGCATTCTCAAACTCAAATGTTCATGCTACGACAAGTTGATGTCACATCCAGGTACAATGTGATTTTCGAAATCGTCGTGAAATACGATAAATCATTTTGCTGGAAGAGCTTGAAACACTCTATCCTCTCTTTGATTGCCTATCAAACCAGTTACCGGAGTATTTTTGAAAACTCCAGTCCACCCATTCAAAAAGTTTGCTCCCTCACTGAAAGTTTTCATAATCTGGATCACAGATGTGACTTGATGGCTGCGATTTCTCAAGAACATGATCATTCATTTGAAATTGGGCAAAAGACACCATTAAGAGTACGAATTGCTGAGGATAGTGATAACAATCAAATTCACATTGTTTTCAATCAACATCACATTCTCACCGACGGCTGGTCTATGACAGTTCTTGCTTACACTATTAGCAAGCTGTATACTTCGTTTAAACTGAAAACTGATTTCCCATTGAAACCAAATCAATCGGTTGCTAAACTTGCAATCAAACAATGTGTGGAGGATCTTTCTGAAGCGGTGGATAACGCATCCAAGTACTTTGTGAATGAGAATCACACTATTATCCCACACGATGTTTCTGGTGTGAAAGAAGAAAACCACAAGCGTTTCATGAAGAGAATTCCAACGAGGATCTGGTCAAAAATCGTGGATATGTCGAAGAAATATAGCACGACCACGCACAACATTTGTTTGGCAGTTTTTTGTGAATGCGTGCGTTCTTTTACTGGACAAACAGATTTGATGTTTGCATTTGCGAATTCTGGAAGGAATTCAGAGAACAAGGATCTTGTTGGATATTTTATGAACAATGTCTTGCTAAAAATTTCAATTGCTGAGGAAGTTGAAGAATTCGAAAAAACAGTTGAAATTGTTTCCAAGTCACTTGAAGATTGCCGAAAGTTTTCAAATGTTCCATTTCACAAACTGGTTGAACAAAATCGAAAACTGAATGCGATTTCAATTTACTTCAACTTCCGTCAAAAATTGGACTATCCCAGTGTGAGCATCCCCGGAGCCACATGTGAAGTCAAACATCTATCCTTGAATAACGCCTTCAGTTTCTCATTCACAATTGATGAAACCCCAACCGGCTCACTTATTTCCATAGACTACGATAGCTCGAAATACTTCGAGTCCACGGTCAATTTGTTTTCGGAAACGTTTTTGAAAAAGGCAAACTTTTCGTTTTCAAAAGCGCAAAATAACAAAATTATACGCGTTCGTCGGCGAGCCGACTTCCCCTCATTTCTCCTCCAAATTGACTTGTTGACCTCTTGGAAGCTATTTTCGGAAGAGTCGCCTGCACTTTTGCTCTCATCAAACACCATAATGTACTCTGAACTGGCTGAGAGAATTGAGAAAGTGGCAAAGTGCATTCAAAAACAGTATCAAATCAAGAGAGCTGCTTTAGTCAGAGAGGATGATATGATTGGATTGTATTCCAGTGAAACCCCAATTGCTATTTTGGCTTGTTCAATATTGGGAGCTTCATATGCTCCAATGGACCCCTCATGGCCTGAAGAACGACAATTGTATGTGAAAAGCAAAGTGAATATGATGTTTGATGACAACCATGATGTCAATTTCAAAGTTTTGAATTTGCGAAATTTCAAAACCAGAACTCAATACGGTGGAATATACACAATATTCACGAGTGGCTCAACTGGTGTTCCAAAAGGTGTCTTTATGGCCGAACAATCGGTCTCCTCATTTCTGACATCAGCCACAAAACAATGCATGTTCCGTGAGAAAGTGCGTGTTCTCGATTCGGTCAAACAAGTGTTTGATGTCAGTGTTTCAAACATCTTTGGCACGATGCTCAATGGTGGGTGTCTCATTTCTGCTGACCACTCCACAACAATAACCGACGAACTTCAAAAGTGTCAATACGCGTTCTTACCCGCCGCCGTGTTCAATGGATTTACCAGCAAAACAATGAGAAGGCTAAGAACCGTCGAGACATTGACCATCGGTGGAGAGACTGTCTCTGATGTTGCACTGAAATGTGCATTGAGAATGTATCCCAAAATGAGAATCATCCAAATTTATGGACCCACAGAAACTTGTGTGTGGTCCCTAACGAATCGATGTAAAATATCAAAGTCAGAAAATGTTGGAGCAAATTTAGGAGATCCGATGGAAAATGAAACTTATAAAATTGGTTTTGATTTTATTCGAGGAATCCTCAACGTTCAAGGAATTTCACTGGCTCGCGGATACATTTCTTCTAATCCAAAATGTTTTGATAAAAATTACTCAACTGGCGATGTGGTTGAGAAGCGATCAGGAAGTGTTCAATATATCGGACGAATTGACAATCAAGTGAAATGGAAAGGCATTCGAGTGGATTTGGCTGAGCTTGAAAAGGAACTCCTCCTATGCTTAGGCTTGCTTCAGGTTGCAATTGTTCATTCGAACCAAATGCTTATTGCTTTTCTGGCTGGAACTTCGTCAGCAATACTTCAATATTCTGAATTGCTTTCAAAATTGAGAAACAAGACTCATCTTCCGGACCATTTTGTGCAAATCGATAAAATGCCATTGAATTCCAGTGGGAAAATTGAAAAGTCAACTTTATTGCAGGCTTTTGAAAGTGTTCGGAAATCATACAAGCGAGAAATGGTCCCGATGGAAAACTCATTGGAAGAAAAGGTAAGCAAGGGAGATACATTTTTGAAAATGAAAGTAAAGTTTAAGATTGTCAAAGCAAGTGGTGCCGTCTTGGGCCACAGAGCAGAACTCGCCGATAAGTTTTCTGATGTTGGTGGAAATTCGTTGACTGCTATCCAGCTTGCTCATCGGTTGACTGAAGAGTTAAAATTCGAAGTTAAAGCTCATGAAGTGCTACAGTCTAACAATTTCCGAGATTTGAGCCAAAACTTGGCAAATTCTGTAGCCAAACCTGAATCAAAAGTGCCGAATGTTATTACCAAATTGAGAGAGGTAAACTTCTTTGTCGAACTTTTATTACATCATATTTAAATTCAGGTGCCCAACTCAAAACTCAGCATCTACTTGGTTCATGCGATTGGTGGAACCATCTATCCATACTACTCGTTCCTGCAAATCTTTCCCAAAAACATTTCCCTTTATGGAATCGAGTTTGACTTGAAATATCCAAGTGGTGATTTGAGAGAGCTCGCTCACTTCTATGCACAGGAGGTTGAAATACTTGAAAATAATGCGCTAATTTTTGAATTTCAGATCGCGGCTCATGCTGGCCAGAAGCAAATCTTTGTCATGGGCCACTCAATGGGAGGAATCATGAGTCGTGAAATTGTAGCAGAATTGAAGATCTGGGGGTACCAAATTCCATTCGTGATGCTTTTTGATTCTTGGGTGCTCCGAACGAACGAGCTTGATATCGAGAACATCAAGCAGTTCATCACTGTGAGTCTAAAAGTTGTCGACTAAGTAAAATATTTCATATTTTCAGTACGTTTTCTCCGGTCTTTCAGATAGTGAGCATCGAATTGATAGAGCGGTTTGATTTTCGAATTTTTAATGAAACTACAATTTTGATTTTCAGATCAAACTCGCACAACTTCTCCGAGAATACAAGACTTCTGTGTCTGCTACCAAACTATACTTGTTTAAAAGCAAACAACTTGGAGATGCTGCTTTCAAGAAAGCTGTTAGGTACATTACTCATTTTTTGGAATCTTCTTATTCTTCGTCCATTTTTTCAGAGTGGATCTAAACGAGGAACTGTCCAGATCAATGACTTGCAATGGTTTCGATGAGCTCTCTTTGCAACCAATTGAAACTTATTTGGTAATATTTTCAGTTTTTACTTCCCACAGTTTGTAGTTTAAAATTTTTTTTAGATTGATGGTGACCACGAATCGTGCTTGAAAGTGGAGAACTTGAAGAAGGTGAAGGATTTCATTCTGGCTCCATTCAAACCATATTTTGACCAAGTTTAACATTCTGATGCAGCTATAACATAATATAATCTTTATTTTGTTTATATTTATCAAATGAAATGCATCATTTCACAAAAAATTTACAATCTATTCAAACATTTTCCCATGCCCACCCCGCTCTATTCATTCAGTTGAAGCACATCGTTCAAGTCGTTTTCTCTATTGAAGAAGAACGAAAAAGAGTCTGTTTACAACTTCCTATACCTCCGGAAGTATACCCATTCCTTCCGTCGTCAGTTCAAGTGGTCGTGGATTCAGACTCAAGTTCCCCTTTGACCTCAGCAGAGGAAAACTATTCTGCATAAATGGTCACGAATTTTGTTTCAGGGCATCACCTGCAGCCTTTGATCATTTTTTGTTCCTGGTTTTTCGCATTTTGCTTCAGATGCCCACTTTAGATAAACGTTGGAAAATTAGTAGTTTAAGTTCACAATTTCTTTTCAACGTTTAAAAAAATCAAAAATTTAATTTTTCCGCAACCTGCTCATGAAAGGCAACCTATAGGATTTCAGAGCCATCGTGAATACTTGTTTTGTAATTAAAAGTTCACTTTTTCCTTTCTCATTCATCCGGATATATCCACCCCATTAAAAAAGCCACTGGTTCACTTCTATCTCTTTCTCGCTTTCATCATTGTATTCATTGCTAAGAGAAAATGAGAAAATGCGAGGAGATATATAAAAAGGTCATCTGTTTGATTGTGAACCGAATGAGGAGCGAAGAAAAGAGAAAGAGAGATGGAGCCAGTCGCGCCACCACTACCCGAGATGGATAGAAAAGGAGGGCGAAGCGATGGACGAAGAAAAAAAAACCGAAAAAGCCGTGAGGCTCTTGTCCTTTTTTTCCGAAAAACAAGGAGGATGCAACTAGCCGTCCGCACCGGGGGCCGGTGTCCGAGACGACTTGGCCTGCTTCTGCTGCGGCGGTCCCCGCATCCATTGCCCTCCTGTTTGTTCTCGTGACCATTCCCAATACTCTATCCGCAATGCACAATATCGAAAAAGGTTATTTGGTCACGATCGTTTTTGTGTCTTCACTCTCTGTCTCTGACCATTCTCTTAGTTTTCTCTGATTATGGTCAGAACCATTACAGTTAAGCCGACGAGCCCCCCTTTCAACTGTCCACGCCGCAAAAGTTTCGGTAAACACTTCGTCTGCGATGTCACTTGTTGTTTTTCAAGACTGACGTGTTCCACTTTTTTCTTAACTTGACTCATAATGGTCAAAGTAAATAATACCCAAAGTGCAATTTCTTTTCTAATTTTAGACAATACAGGGGACACTGGAAATAATTCTAAAACATTTTGAAATCTTCTAAAATAACTCAGGCATCTCAAGAAGGAAAGATAAAGCTATACGAAAGTGCTCATAAATGTTCCAACATCACTTTTCCTTTTCTGAATTCTTTTCTGAATGTTTGATGATATGAGTTTCTTCCTCCAAAAGCTTTTTCTAATGGAATTAATTAATCGAATATAGAGAAAAAGGCCAAAGTCTTTTTTCTCATTTTTCCCATTTAGTGAAGAAGTGCAAAGGGTTCGACATCTTCTGAGTTTTATGATATTTCTTCTTGAATCACTTTCCCGTTTTTGTTCTTTTTTTGGAACGTAAGCCCTCTCATCAATTGGAAGCTTACCAATTTTTTTTCTCTCTATTTTTGAAAATTGATAGCTAGTTTTTAAAAGATAATCTTACTCCATTACTCATTTACTTTTTTTCTGGAGTCGCTGTCGAAATTGATAGTTGGGGTTTAAACTAGGTTAAAGTTAGCTAATCGAGATTACTTTGTTTTGGTATACTGTAGTAATTGATAGTTTGTTCTAATGTTCAGAATAAGAACAGAAAATCAGTAACTTGGATCTCTTCTGCTTTTTTTCTGGGAAGAGTTTATTGATTATTGAATTAGTGAATTATTGATTAGTAATTATTGAACCTTGTTACCAGTTTCTAACTTTTGGCTCAGGGTCCACGGGTACCTTGAAAAATACATCAAGTTCTGAAGATACATAGTTTCAAAGGTACTCTGATCTAGAGTTATAGGGCATTTTAGCTATAGCTTATAATTTCGAACAAAAAGAGAAACAGTCTGTAAATTTAATTTTTTTCGGCCTCCTACATGTATCATATACCCTTGGAACCAATGCATCCTTAGATTTAGATGTATCTGTTTCAATGTTCTCTTGGATACGGTTCCCTGACTTTCCCATCATTTTCTTTTTTGGGTACAGTAGGTTCAACTCGGCCACCCTAATCCCATAATCCCATTGGAACGCATCACACCTGCTGCTGCTCATTAGAACTCTCACAATTCCGAAAACAGTATGCACATACTGAAAGGGTGACAAGACGCACGGTAAACACTTTCCCTCTTACTGTTTTCCGGCGTCCCCAACCTTGTATTCTTCGCCTCTATTCTCTCAATACTATTTACGTGTATTGCGCGTACTTCCGCCTCCGAATGACCCGGGAAAGGGAGCTACCAAGCTGTTCGTAAAAGGGGAGAGATAGCGACCACCCTCTTCAACCTCCTTTCTCGAATCCCGCCCCTTTTTTGAGTAAATCAACCACTTATGGCCAGCATGTCAGTTCACTGATAATCGAGGTTGATTGGATAGTCGCTAAAGCTTCTTCATTTTGATTTCCGAGACCAGCACACACACTTCGCTTGTCTTCTTCGTGTCTGTTTGTGGTCAACTCTATTGTATTGTAGTGCCTGGTGAATACTACTGACAACAAAAGTAGTCGTACAATGCCAGTACGATTTTGCGTGGTGCGCCGTGGTCGCCCTAGCCAATAAGAAAAATAAGAAGAAGAACTTTTTATTGTTTTCATCACACATCTCTCCTGTTTCCTGTTTCCTCTCTCTTCTTTTCTCACCTTTTTTCTAAAGCTCAGGTTCTTCTCCTCCAATGCAGTAAGATTACACAGCATTCTGTGTCAATGCGGTCTAGTTCTTCTATTGTTCCGCTTTGATTAACCTTGATGGAAAACTTGGATTGAAAAAACGCTTTGGCTCTTCTTCCCACTAAAAAATTTAATCAACTCGAATTGCCTTTTTTATGGCCATTCAAAAAAAAACTTTTAATCTATTCGAAAACCCTTTTGGAGGGCACAATAAACATTTTCGAAACGCTTTTTTTCTTTTTTCTCTCTCTTTCCCAAACCAAAAACATTTTATGTTCGCAGAACTCATCTAGCTAATGATTCTGTTGCTCCGTCCGTTTTTTTTTTGGGTTTTTTTTTTACTTCTCCGGGATTTTAATTTGGTCAAGTGCCCCTTTCTCCCCAGCCATTTGACTGACACTCGTCCCTACCATTATTTTTTCTCTAGTGGTTTCTATTTTTGAAAATAACCTGGAGTACATCTAGTGCCTGTTCCAACAGAACCGTGTCCTGACTCCTAAATATAACAAATTGTATTACGATTTTCCACCCCATTGACTGTTTGTTTTATGCTCTTGCCTCCTGCCTGGTCACTCTTCCACACCCCATGAACAGGCGTATACAACATTCATTTCGTGATTTGTTTTTCATAAACAACCCATCCCCTCATTTTCAGATGACGATCTTCACCAAGACCGAAACCGACACCGAGAAGAAAAATGCCGAAGGAGTCAAGGAGGACACCCCAAAGGTAGGTTTGCTCAAAGTGTTCAGCTTACTGTTAAGTTTTGAGTTATTAAGTTCATTTTCTGAGTGAAGCCTAAAATAAGACACATGGGTTTAGCAGGTAGTCGTCTGCGAAGCTGATGAGGAGAAGCACATCAGCAACTGTGGATGGGTTCCAATGGAGGGAGGCAACTTTGACAGGTATTTCGAAGTATTAGAAATTAATTGCATCCAGATGTTTTAAGGCCAAAGGAGAAGAGAAGCTCATCATTCGGCCCACTCTCTATCATTCGTCTTTCTCCATCACCATTGGCACGTACTCCATCCCCATCACCACCGGACTACGAGAACGCTGTCAATGCTCGCAGGTATAATTTTATGGCCCAGATAATAGGTTTCAAAATAAAAATTCAGAATGCGCCGTTGCACCAAACTCACTTTCACACTCATCGCCATCTTCAGTTTTGTCATCTTGGTTTCTTTCTTCCTCTACCAACAAGGACTTATCAGGTAAAAACGATATAAAAATTCAGAAAGTCTAAGAAAATACTGGAAGGTCTCGAAAAAATGTTTGTTTTGGTAATTTTTAATTACTCTAGCTTCAATTTCAGATTACTGTAGTTTCAATTTAAGATTACTGTAGTTGTCTCACAACTTCACCTCTACCTTTTTCCAGCGTTGCCTACCAAAAGGGTGTATACCATGGATGGAACGCGGCCACCTTCTCGAACCGTGGAACGACCGAGCGTCTGGTTCAAAACGTCGAAATCAACGCCAACGATTCGTACGAGAAGATTGATGTCCCAAAGTTTGGGTCTAACCGACCTGCGATCTTCTTGCACGATTTCAAACAGGTATCCTGGAATTCATTTATTACTCGAAAGCTAATTTTGCTTCCCAGAACCTCACCGCTATCGTTGATACAGTTGGAAACCGTTGCTTTGTCAAGGATTTGGACAGAACCAAGATCCGAAGCCCCAGAATGCTTATTGAGATGCTTAGAAACATTGATGTAAGGAGTAAAAGCTTCAGGAAAACCAAAGAAACCACATTTTTTTCAGATCATGGCTCCAGAAGTAGCCTACGCTCAAACTCGCATGGTCCGAGAAACATACAACGTTGGGGATGAGCTCACCAAAGCTGATATCAGCACATTCAACAGTACCATTCTTTCCCGTCACTGTGCTTTCCGTCAAACATACAAACTTAGAAAGCAAGAAGCTCAGACACGCTCCCGACGAGGTACATTTCAAAAACCTGAATTTCGATAAATAATTTTCAACAAATAATTAATTTTCCAGCCGCTGGAATGGGACCCGCATTATCGTTTGCTTCGATGGCTGGTGATTCGGTGCAATTGGAAGAGATCAGCTTTTAAATTCTCCTAAATTAATCCCTCTTTTAGAGATCACACGTTTTTGCCAAATTTTCTAAATCTGTATGCATATATATTTTATTCTCTTACTTAAAAGGTACCAATCGAATAATGAGTTCTATTATACCAGAGGTACGGTGAATTCTGAAATATATGCTTTTAACAAAAAAATCTATTATTTATTATGCTGACCTCATCTTCCACTCTCCATTTTTCCATTATTATTCTTTTTTCTGTATGTAGATGTGCACCCGTTTCTCTTCTCTCTCATTTTTATTGTATTGCTTAAAAACTGAACAAAAAAAACAACTTCCAAAATGTTTGTAAGAAAATCCATAACACGTTCCCACAGTATGTATGGAGTGAGTTTTGTTTTCCTTGATTAAAAAAATGGTACTAACCTGCAAATGTTTCTCTGTCAGTAATCACCACGTGATGATTAACACCCACCCCAAACCCCCAAACTGTTCCACACACTCTTTTTTTTTTACTTTTCAAATAAAAAAATTCCACTTGATTTTTCGAACTTCTGTTCGTGCTTGTGAGAGTGCGAATCACGTAGAACTGATAGCCGGAAATCAAGCGTCTACAAAACATGATGACGACAATTAAGTGGGGATAGAGAAGAGAAAATTAATAGAGAGACTACGGAAAAACAAATACGGAAATGTGTCAAAACTGGGCGGTAGTTGTGCCACCATGCCTTTGGCGCCGATTTCATAAAAGGCGATTGCTCATTAGATTTTAACTCCGGTTTCTGATCATTTACGGTTTTTCCCAAAGATGTTGTATTCCTTTTTCATTTTAGCTCTGTTTTCTCCATTAGGTAAGTTTTGTTACAGATTAACTTTTAAAGGGTGTGTGGAAATTTTCAATTCAATTTTTCTAGTGATATCGTACACCACAAAACCGCCATGCTGTCGTGACCATTTGGGAACTGCTGCTTGTTCAAAGCTAATGCATCAAAATACACGACTATTTGCAAAGAGATGTAATTCAGATGCGGAATTCAGGTGAGTAGTGAAAGCAATGAAGAAAAAGTAAAGAAAAGTGAAAAGTTGATTGTTTTCAGATTTTTTAGATTACTTTAAAATACCGTATTTCTTTTAATACAAACCTAACCAACCGTCAACTTTGAACGCAATTATTTTGGTCGGTGTGAAAGATATCAAAACTTTGTCAACGGATAAAATGTTTATCAAAATATCACCAAGATTTCATTAGTTGGCAATTTTTTGATATCTTTTACGAAAATTGAGATAATTCAGCTCAAAATTCTAGTAAGCTTCTATTAGAGGAAATGCGATGTTTTGTTAAAGTTCAGACAACAACTTGCTCAATGTCAAAATTTCCAATCATTCCCAAGCATATCTAAGCTGAAAAGATACAATCAATATTTTTCCTTTTTTCCAGACTTATCCAGTGCTGCTCTTCGTGCAATACTGATGGTATCGGTATGGCATATGACTTGATTGCTCGTTCTCTTGTCTCTGAACATTGTTTTGACCGATACGGTCCTGGATTCTGTGACAGGTTGAGTCGATCCCCCTCCCCCTCTCTCAAATATTGTTATTTTTTCAAATGTCCAGATATGTCAACAAAACGGACGTTTTTGAGCCGCATAACACGTGGTCGTGTGACGGCGAAAATCCTCAAATTGCTTTCCGTACATGTCGTAAATCGTGTGGCTACTGCAATTTTAGCGTCGTTCAGTACACATTGGATAATGCGCTTCAGGTGCTTTTTTCAAAAGAATTTTTGCGAAAACTTCAAATTATAGGCGTGTCGTGTTCAACCGGTGGCCGAGGAGAAGCGAAGATGGAGAGTAAAATTTTATAGTACAACTACAACAACAACGTCATCACCGTCACCAATGGAGGTCATAAACTCGACCTATCAATTTTGGAACCATAATTAGGAACAATAAAAACAATAATAACTTATAATTAATAAATTATGATTTAATAGAATATTCTAAAGACATTTCAAAGGTTCTGGAGCATTGATCCAGTCAAGACCACAAAATCCACATGTCGATCTACAAACTCGGAAGCCAAGTCTGAAGTGAGAAGTGTCACATGACCAGCGCCGATTGTTCCAAGCATCATCTCCCGTCTCGAATCTGCTACAGTATGCTGGACTCATACGATCAAAGCAGTTGGTGGAGTTGGCTTTTCCGACGAAGAAGCTGAAAAAGAATTCTCTATCTTTGAATCTAGGATGGAACTTGCTTTTGGGCTCTTTTCCGATAAGAAATTCCAGCTTCACTGCAAGAATTACAGCATACCACAAGTGAGAAATCTGGTTCTGTTTGGCACTTCTGTGTGAAAAGTTTAATATCCGTTCTTCTCAAATTTTTACAAATGGATCCTCCAGATTCATCTTTACAGCATGGAAGGGCTCGATTCGGATTCAACTGGATAGCTTTTTGAATTGTCTGGCTCACTAAACAGATTTATTTTTTTTAATCTCAAATTGAAATACTCACTTTTGAATTCTGGATTCTGAAACATTCTTGGTCGTATAATGGACATGACTCGCTCACTTGGAGTTCTCCTTCTTGAATACATTGAAGTGCTTGCTGAAATTTTACTAATTCTAAAATTGTTTTTTTTTCAACATAGGCTTACCATCAGTAACTCCTAGAACTCCAATCAAAATAGATATGATACAAACTTTCAGTAGAAATTTCGGAATCATAATTTCAAATGAATGAAGAGTGTCTGGTCGAAGGTGACCGATTATTTTGCGGTTCTATTGCCGAAGAAATTTGTTTATCTATCATTGACAGGATTGGCGTCGCCTAAGAAAAAGAGAGATTGGAGCTCGTGATTCAAACAGATAAATGTCCTCACCCCGGGGGGTTAGATACACTGTGGATAAATTTGGAAGTCTAGATAAATGAGCGCAGACGTTTTTTGATTTTTGATAAGTGGAGAAAAAAGTGGAGTTTGATGAGTTAAGAGTTTGAAACTGCCTGAAAGTTGTTCGGTCAATATGTGAAATAATGTAGTTGGAATTCTGAATAATTTTTGTTTATCGTATAACCAGTATTAAATGAGATCCTTTCTCAATTTTTAAATGTTTCGATTTCTGATCTACAAAGTTCGTGAATATTGAATTTTGAAATTCTGAAATCTCAGAATTGCAAAAATTGAGAAATGTGGAGTTTAGGATTGCAGAATGAAAACTTCAAATTCAAAAAAACACCGAATTTCAGAGTTCTTATCTTCCAAATTGTCTTTATGAAAATTAATCATTGAAAAATGAGGCCCATCCTCTAATTGAAGCCCACCTCTAATAGAAGCCCACCCTGAGAGGGAAGTTGAAAAATAGAAGCCCAAGGGCTTCTATTAGAGGAAATACGATATGTGTCCACTGATTAAATGTTGGTGATATTATGAAAAACAATTATATAAGTTGACAAATTTGTGTGACCTCTTATAAAAATTGAAATGAATAAACTCAAAGTGTAAGTATAATGATTTTTTCTATTAGTGTATTCACCGTACCTTGCATATTATTTTCTCTCCCGTGTAGGATAGGATCTTCCGGTTTTTCCATAGGTTCATTTCGTTTTTTGAAAAACTCCCGAATGCCCAAAATATTATTGGTGTAACTCATGGAATTCCAGTAGTCACAACAAAATACGCGCTCATGCCCATTCAAATATATATCTGTGGTTTTTCTTTTTTCTTTCAAGAAGATTCGTATCATCCATAGTACGTAATAAACATAATAATACGAGTGGGGACCTCCATACACAGACCACTCTCTTGGACCACACTCTCGAAAAACTGGGGTCTGCAACATTTTAACGCATATAGACCCCACCGTCTCGGGAGTCCCCGGAGAATGTTGAGGAGGCCTTGTCAATCAGATTGTTTCGGCTTTTGTCCTAACGCGTTGTGAGCTATTGACGCGCACTCAAAAAGCGTAGGCATTTTAGGAATCTTCAACTTTTTGAACTTCTTTTTCTTGGTCTTTTTCTTCTCACTCGGTTTTCTCTCTCATGGTATAAATGATGGGTTTGGTGTTTGAAGTGACAGCAACAACCAGAGAATTGTTGGCGATTTGCCCCCTCGTTTTCTTTTTTCGGGACTTGTCTTCCAGAAAAACGACACCCTCTATTTTTACCAAGTGCATCATTCCCGGGCGGCTCTTTAGCGTTTAAGGAGGGCTGCTGTATATCTTGCACTTTTTTCCAAAGAAACAAAATTACAACTTGGGAATACTTATAGCTCCATAGTCAAAATCCATGTGGTGACGTATATCTTCAACCATTGGCAGTCTTCATCTGATCTCTAAAAATCAAGAACCTATTTTTTTGGGTGTCAACCAGAAACTGACAGCAATAAGGAATGCAAACCTTCGGAACAATTTCTCATTTTCTATCCATTTTCCGCTTTTTCCCGCTTTTTCATCTTGGTCACATTTCACACATTTGCCATTTATTGCATATTTGTCGAATGCCAAAACACTTTTTCTCTCCTCCCCTTCTCTTTTTCAGCCATTTGCTTTTCATACCCGTTGAAAATTAGCCTCATTCTTCGTGCCCCTTTTCGTTCGTGAAATCCATTATTCTTCGTTTTCGAATGTGTCGTTTTCTTCGGGTTTTTTCTTTTTATTCATTCCTCTTCTCCTTGTTCACCAACTATTTCTAGTCGTCATGCATTTTTCATTCATAATACCTAGAATGCGTATCCCAGTTTATCGTCGATTTATGAATTTCTTGGTCATCGTTGTATTTTGATCAACAACACTACGAATTGGAAAGTGAGGTGTCGCTGTGAGATGAATATTTTATGTAAAAACATGCAACTATTAATTTCAAGAGCCGTCTAATTTCCGGAATATGAATTAGATGAGACGAAACGGGTGAGAGAAGGGGGATGCATATTTTTGTGAGCATCTTTGAGCATCGTATTAGTTTTTTTTTAATCTCGTGATCGAATATCTTCTAGATAAGCTAAGACCGAGTGTGACATATGTTGATTACTGTAGCACTTTTTTCAAATTTCAGAGTTTTGATTGGAACTTCAAGAAAGTCGAAAATTGAGGTTCTTAAACTTTGGATGCCCGTCTCATCCAACAATGATTCATGGGTTCCGCGATTGTTCATCAAATCCTTACTTTAAATTCACCCCTTTTTGAAAAATTTCAGATACACATGTTTATTTTTTGTTCGGTATTGGATTTAAATAATATTACAAGGTCTTTATTCAATTGAGATATATGATGAGATTCGGTCAATACAAGGTTTTGGTAAATCCTTTTGTGGAATTTTTGAAGATCTATGAGTCACATCGTAGTCGACAATCCTGATTTAAAACTTTCTAGCTAATTTCCGGAAAGTTTTTTTTTTCACCTAAAACATTCAAAACCATTTGATTCGAAAAAAGCTTTTCACACAACACAATTTATTCAATTCAAATTAAAATACTGTTTCTCGAATAAATCCTGAACACGGCATTACAACACAGTTTCGCGAAATTCAGAAAAAAAATCATGTTATTTTTTCAACCCAAAAAAGGATTAGTATTTTACCGTTAGTATTTTCAACTTTGTACCCCAATTCTAACACTTCATGAGGGACTAAGTCAAAATTTAATCCCCTTTCTCTCCATTATGTCTGCCACCCCGCCATCCACACCAAAACCCATTCCTAAATTCGGTGAAACATGTACTAAACCGTATTATACAAATGACGAGTAGCGGAAGACTGCCTAAAAACCTTGTTTCGATATTCCTATAAAGCTTTTCCTCTTATTGTTAAATTGAATTGTTGGAAAGAGAAAGAATATAAAAATTTTATTGACTTAACACCGTCTCCTATTGTCAACTGTTTTTATTTGTTTTATTCACACATTTCGGCGGCCCGGGAGGGCCTTATTCCTCAAATGCTGCTCTTCATACCGACAACATTAGGAAGGCGTATTAATTTGGATTAAATACTTCATTTCCTGCCTTGCGGGTTTTTCTCGCTTCTCAAGATGCTTCCGTTTCCTGTTGCCATTGACTGACCTCCTCCTGTGTGCATTGAACATACAGTTTTATGAAAAAAAGAAACAGATATGATCTGCAGCATCCCCTACTATTTGGACAAATAGAACTTGACAGTTTTTGCGTGTTTTTTGTAGATTATACACTCGAAATGCCTGTTGTATCTCAAAACTAATCGTGGAAACTGATCTCATTGCTTCCTCCTCAATTCCCGGTTTTCTTGTCGAGCTTAAGCATCTGTGGGAGTGATGAATGAACAAGAATGTCGCAGAGAAACCCAACTCAATTTTTCAAAATAAAAGAGACACGAATAGTTAATTCATTCCTTCTCAACCCGTTTTTTTTTTCTTCTTTTTTTCTTCTTATTCTTTTACTTCTTCCTAACCTTCCATTTCTTCAACCTCTTCCGTTTGTCTTCCTCCCTGTTTCCGACATTCTTTTGTTTTTGTGCCACCAGTCAGATTGTTGATGACACCTCTTTCCCTCTACCTATGGACCGATTTCTACCGCGCGTGCCAACACACGTCCCCTCTCTCTTGTTCTATTGTAAGCAGATTGTAAATCAATTTGCTCAATGCTGCAGACCACTACCATCTCCCCATCCCTCATTGTTCATATTTACACAGAATGAGGGGGGTGATATGTTCCCTTTTCTCCTCTAAGTACCTTATTATGTACGATGAGACCCGTTTTTCTTATCTTGGAACAAGACTGTTGGACATGAGCTCGTCTGTAAATACATTATCTTTTTATTGCCCACCTATTATTTCAAAATGAGTGTGCTTTTGTTTGAGTGTCCATGTGTTTACCTATGGTTTCGTATGAGTTTTGATTACCCTCCCAGAACATGAGTATAAGAATAAACGTATACTTTTTTTGGATCAAAAACTACTAATCGTCAAACTAATCCGACCTCGTTTCACGACGTCCGGTGACTTGGTCGTTTTTTCTTGAAATGACCACTATGGAGCTCTTTTTTTTATTTCTCGATTAGTAGGAAACGACTATACATATCTTTAACTTGAACTGAGAAATGTGAATTCTAACATCAATATCAGCTCCAAAAGTTAGATAAACATATTTTCTGATTTTTCTTAATATTTGGAAAAATTAATCTTGACCAAATTCAATGCACGTTGAGAGCTGATCTCTTTTGAACTTTTCTAAAAGGCGTATGAGCGAAATACCGTATCTTTTGAGACGTTTTTCTACCTATTCTCTCAAGTTTTCAACAATTTCAACCGTTTTGTAATGTAAATCGGAGAGGAAGCAAAAATTGAAATGATGAAAATCGTTGGAATATTCAGAAAACAGGTGATTCATTTTCAATATTAGCTCAAAAGATACCATATTTTGCTCTTGCGCTTTTGAGGAAAAGTTGACAATATTTTTCATTTTACAGTATTTGTGATAATTGTTGAAATCTAAACGCTCTCAAAATAAGCAAGATCCTTTTTTGAACTAACAATACTCCGATATTACTCACTTTTCTGCAAAAATCTTAATCAGACTTGTTTTTGATACAATAGCGGTGGCTCATAATATTCTTTTTTCCTGAATATTATTCCACTATAATTTTTCAAACTTCTAACAAAGATCAGTTACTCTATCACGTGAGTTGACTGATTTTTGACACATTGCTAATGAATTTCACACATTGCTAATGAATCTTCCGGTGACTCTTTCCCCAAAATAATTTCTGACTTGTGGACTCTGCCTGATTAATTAGGTTCGATGTTAGAACTTTCCTTCATTAACTATGCTCTTACGCATTCTCGGTTCTTTTTTTACGAATGCCCCTCTCCCTCGCTCTATTTCTCGGTCCAATGAAAATAAATAGAGGGAAAAAATGAGAGTGCCGAAGTATTTCGGAACCCTTCATCATTTTTGAATTGTTCATATAGATTCATGAATACTCGAAAACTTTTGCTCTTAGCTCAAAAGACTTGAGGCCTGTCACTCGTATTGTCTTCACCACTACTCAAATTTCAGCCAGCAATAGACTAAAGCACCAACAAAATGTATGAAAAATAGGATTGACGCTTCAGAACAAGAGGACCGACTCATTCTTTTTGGAAACTTTTTCTTCTTTTGGAGAAAGTCCTAAACTTCTTGGGGCATTCTAAAATTATGCATGTAGTTGAAGGAAACACGAAACGAGTAAAGTCGTTTCGAACGGAACAGGACCTCGCCGTCACAGAAAACCGCACCTTATTATGCATGTATGTGTGGCGGATGCACAATGGGTCCCTCCTTTCCTTATTTCCAACTTGGAAAATCAGCACATGAGCAATTGAGCAGAATAGAACACTGACACACGTCGTTCAGATGTCACCACTAATCCTTGAACCGAACGGTTGCATGTCATTCTTAATTGAATCATATTTTTATGCTGATCCCTTCCGCGGTGTCGTCCGCCTCACACTTCAATGGCAACACATACACGAAATTCCGTGTCGTGACATTTCATCTTCTCGTCTTATGGTAGTAGTTCAATGTCTCCTTATTTTCTCCTAGCCTTTCCCTTCTCCCCCCGCTTTGCAACTTCCGTTCATTCACAACAATTCGTCCGACACATCGGTCGCAAACTATTTTCTCGGTTATACACTTTTCTTTTCTATCATCTTCTCACATTCTTTTATCCCATCTCTATCCTCCCCTCTTTTTTTAATCCAATATAGTAGATCTGAACTTTTTTTGTTGCCGCATGTCTTTTTTTCAATATGTTTGCCATGGGCTCACAGGTGTTCTAATGCCATCGAAACCCACTCTCATAAAACCAGTCATTCTTGTTCAAACTCGACTACTATTTTCTATTTCGATTCTCTTTCTACCCCATCAGATACTTTTTCCGCTTTTTTATTTTTTGAAACAAAAAAAAAACAAGTAGGCAAAAAATGTCTGCTGTCAGAATTTGTCCATCAAAATCACTTTCTGGCCAACTGTGTGATAGATAGTGACATAAAATTGGTCGGGGTGTTCAGAGTTTTTTTTGTTAAGAAAGTGGGAGGAAAATGCTAGAAAAAGTATTATGACTCAACGCACTGATACTATCCGAACACAGAAAAACTAGAGGAAATACGTTTTTCCTGTTTTTCGCCGTGTTCCTTTTTAGGATACATGTATTTTTTGAGGAAAGCTGACAGAGTAGCTATTTTTTGTATATCATTTTCACATGAAGAAATATAATGCTCGCTAGTGAGTTAAATAAGTCTAAAATTTAAAAATTTGATTAAATTTCCAAATTTAAAAATTTGATTAATTTATAAATTTTCGAAAAATCTAGAGCACTCATGGAATCCATATATTTTTGCCGGTTTCAATTTCAAACAAAAGTGTGAAACAAACTTGTAAGTATATTTTTATTGCTTCTTACAGAATACAGTACACCCGAAAAACTTTATGCCCCAGAAATATGAATTTTGTATCCTTAAATCACTTGGTATCCGATTAAGAATTTTTGATAGAAAGTTTTCCTCATTTTGATATTTTGAAAAATCTAAAAAATTTCATTTTCTACAGTAACCCATTATGGAATTTTTTTTTGTTTCCTGTCAAGCTGGAATTTTCTCGAACTCCCACGGGAAATAAGTCGGAACTAATTTCAACATACTGTTTCTTCCCTTTCACCTCTCACCGGGTGCTGCCCTTTCAATTTCAATTCTCATTTTATAATCCTGTCGGCAGCACTGATAACGTCCCACACATACCACCACCATACATTCTCTAACTGTTCGCTTCTCTCTTTCTCTCTCCCTCTTTTGCTTTTCAAAAACTTTTGCTGTTTTTAAATTGAAATTTTTTATTTGGAAAAAAATAGCAATCCAGTGCCACCATTTTGTTTTCATTCCGCACCCACACACATTGCTCCACGCTTTTTGCATCGCACTGCTCCGGAGCATTCAGAATACATTAGCTCCTCCTCATCCAATTCACTTTTTGCTGTCCACGCGTTTTCTTACAACCACTTCATTTTTTTTCTGTTGCAGCAGCCTCATGGAGGAAGCAAGTGTATTATGATTCCACAGTATACTTTTTTTTATTTCTAAAATGCATCGCTTGCTTCTCACTGAGTGAATGTTTGTGTCTCACTCCGATTTTCTACATATAATTGTCTCTGATAATTGTCTGTGTTCCCGCGGGAACGATTGGAAACAGAAATACTGAGTTTGACTGTCAGCTTTTCAACACTGTCAACAAAACCTTTAATGATGATGACGAGGTAAAAAATGTTCAAACAATTAGGCAGGCAAAACGAGGCGAGATGTCAATTCGGTTTCAATTCAACCCATTTTTCTCCTCGTTTCCGAATTGGGTACAGATGTTTCGAATACCCATCAATCATGCTTAAATGAGAAGTTGAACATTCTCACCTGTTCGATGTCGTTTACGCAATTGGCTGGTGGTGGTAGGGATCGTCACTTTAATCTCTTTTTCGAATCGTTGAAACCACTTTATTTTGAATTCCTCATTATGGAATACACAAATCGAAAACTGTCTCCGCTCGATCCTCCTTTTTTACTATGCCTATTCCCTCTCTTGACTAAATCACAATATCCGTTCCGAATCCTCTCTATCAAATCCCGCAATCTCTACAGTACTACTAATCATAAGTTATCATAAATTACCATCACCACCGGTTGCCAACGCCCCCGCGCGGTTAATACTATATTATCATTACTTCTATTATTTTGATTTCCTGCAGTAATAACCGTTAAATGGTTGGGAGGCGTTCGGGGGAAGAGGTGGAGAGGGGTGCTACATGTACATAGTTAATAGTATAATTGTCCATTGTTTTCGATTGGGTCCTTCTGTCGGCGACGGCAACCGACGACTTTTTCTCTTGGGTGGAATCTTCCTCTTTCACACTCTTTTTCCTGCCAATCGCAATAGTACAAAACAACTGTTCGTTTGTACAAGAGTACTTCACTCAAACAATAGAGGAGTGATTAGGAAAGCTTGCCTGGCTAATGAGTAAGAGGGTTAACTTGGCTAATGGGTGATTTTTGGAGACTATTGTTCTTCTTTTTTCGAAATTTAGAGTTTTCTTGTTTGATTTGTTTGACACCGTCATTGACAATTTCAATTTATGATTTCATTGAAACTCAGAAATTCTAATTTAAATTTTAAATTTTCAAAATAATATAAAAGCAGTTCCTGTCACTCTTGTTTAGATCATGTTCAAATCTTCCTTTACCATTTGCTCGATCCTCTTCCCCAACCTACTTCTCTAGCGCCACCACCTGCGCATAAATCCTCACTTGGCAGATGTCTTTGCATAATAGAATCCCGGATTCCAACAAGGAAAAAAAACCACGCGCAGCCGGCACCATATAAAATCTCATTTCCTTAGTCGTTCTGCACTATCCCAGCCAGAACCACCTCGCCCTTGCGTTTTTCACCCTTTTCCCATTGGTTCATATCCTCTTTATTGCTCACAATGATTTCTATTATGAACAGATGTCTTTGATTTACATATAGTAAGTATTCCGTCACATTGCTCTGAAGAGTCCTTGTGGTCTATGCCGCAATGTACAACGTGTGCGCACGAATTTGTGATTCATTTGATCCTTCCGTTTCTTTTATGCTCATTCTTTAGGATAATTCTTTTCTTCGGCATTGAACTTTTGAATATAATCATATTAATAATTTATGATCAGTCATTCATGTTCTTCATTTGTTCTATATTATCTGAATTGTAGATTCAAACTTTCTTGCAGAACTTATATTTTCAAAGCTAGAATTGGAATTTTTCCGACTAATCTATATCTTCGAATTTTCTGTACATTCACTCCTTCATATATTATACATTTCCTGCCCCACCACGAAGAACTTTTTCCAGGATTGCTATTCAGATGAGATGCAAATTGTACTCGTCCTCCTAGCAATTTATGGGACGACAACAAATGCTCTGCGAATTGGTGAGTTCCCTCCCGTCAAATATATTTTAATTAAAACCATAAGAGTGTCACATAAATGTTATAACTTACCTCCTGAATCTCATTCTCATAGATCAATTTGTGGAGCGACCGATTGGTATGCAAAATGGTGATGTACTCGATGCACAAATAACCGCGAGCAGTAGTTTCGACAAGCAAAGTGTGGGACCTCAGAATGCTCGATTACACAGTGAACTGGCGTCGGGAGCGTGGTGTCCTAAACCGCAAATCAACTCCAAGAGCTACGAGTTTTTGCAGGTACTTTGACAAGGAAACTGACCGAATTTTCTCAAATAGAACGGCACTAGCACTTAGATCGCATGAATCTCGATAAATCGTGAATGCGTACACTGAATACTCTGACACTGCACTTCCAGCTCAACTATTTCGGTTCCTTCAAAAGATATAAAAAAATTGTCAACTAAAGAAACGTTGGTACTATTACAAGCAATATTTTATCAGTTGAAAAATTCATGATACCTTCTGAAAGAACCGAGATAATTATGCGCAAAATGTATGCGTAGGTTGAGTTTCTAGGTATTTGAGTATACAAATGTGTAGGTTGGGGTTTTCTATTAGAGTATCAGTGGCCATAAATTGACACAAAGTTTGTAATAAAATGCCAGAAACTTTAATGAAAGGGTAATTTTTGACATCTTACAGAAAACGAGATGCCAGAATTCGAACTGAAAAAGTTGATAGTTTCTCAAATTTTAAAATTAGTGTATTGGATAGTCTCAGTTCTCGTGAAAACATTCTGTAATATATTTCTTCATAAGGGTTACCGTAAAAACGAACGTAATAATTACAGAAACTCATAAATTTCCTAGTAGAGTACACATGTGTGACACCTACAAATTTCAGGTTACTCTCAACGACACCTTCTTGATCACTTCTGTTGAAACTCAAGGAAGATACGGAAATGGGACCGGAAGGGAGTTTGCAAGTCACTACATGATTGACTACATGAGACCCGGTAGTCAGTGGATTCGATACCGAAATAGATCTGGTCATGTATATATGGATGGCAACTTTGACACCACCACCCCTGTCATCAGAGCCTTGGACCCTCCAATAGTGGCTTCACGAATTCGAATAGTTCCATCATCAAAGAACACAAGAACTGTCTGTATGAGAGCAGAACTTCATGGATGGAAACATGAAGGTATTTATTCATATTGCAAATTGTTTCAAACATCACATAAATCTTATCCAGGTGTCATCTATTACTCAACGGTGCCAGATGGTTCTCGTCTCGACACTTTAGACTTCAAAGACAATATGTTTGAGAATAGTCAAATGTACACTGAATCGGGTATCACAAGGTTCGTTCTGGTTTTTTTTTTGGATCGTTACTTTATTTGAAAGGGCATCAGAAACCATTACTATAAAAAGAAAGGAGGAGTAGGACGACAAAAACATTTCGAGAATAAAACGATTGATAACAGTTAACTTGATTGATGAATGTGATCGACAGGTTTTACAAAAACCGATTATTTCCAGGGGTCTCGGACTGCTGACGGATGGTTATGTGGCGCAGACGTCACCGTTTGAGAAGAACCAAATGAATAATAGTTGGATCGGCTGGAATAGGGACACTACTGGTATGAGGATGAAGGGGAAAGAAAAATGAATTCAAAATTTTTCAGATGGACGTGTGACTATTCTGTTTGAGTTCGAGGAGATTCACAACTTCACTGATGTCGTTCTAGCCACGTTTGGAAATCGAATCGATGGAATTGATGTCATATTCAGGTGTGGTTTGGAAGAAATTGAAGATTAGAATAGTACCGTAAAACCTGTAGTAGAAGAGCCCCACTCTATCAAGCTGAATTGCCTCAATTCCTATGCTTGTTATCGAAAACATGTCAACGGATGAAACACTCCGAATATTATGATGCAGCATTCATCAATTGACAACTTTCTATATCTTTAACAGGAAACAAAAGAAATTGGCTCAAATGTTCAGTTTTAGAGGGTGTGATATAGATTTTGCGGTTTTTTAGAGCTCGTCACAATTCGTTTTTTTTAAATCAACAGTCTATTGCTCGTTACAGTATCTTGCTCTAAACTCAAACATAACTTTATCTTTTTCAGCCAAGATGGTAAGACGTTCCCACTTTTTTCTCAAATCAGTTCGAGTGAAAGACAAACGCTGAACAACACCAGTAGACGGTAAATTCACTATTATTCTGGAATTTCCACATATTATTTCATTCTCAGATATGATTTCCGCGTACCTCTTCACAATCGAGCTGGGCGTAAAGTTCGAATTTCAATCAAATTCTCATCAGATTGGATGTTTCTGACAGAAGTTCACTTCACTTCAGGTACTTTGTAACATACTTATTCTCACTAAACAGTTTACTTTTCAGCTGCAAACCTCACACTCATGACTGAAAAAGTTCCGACTCCAGAATCAGCAACAACCCAAAAACTGTCAGTAATCGGTGGCATCATCTTCTTACTGATCTTCGTTGGTAGCATCTATTGCATCTCGGTTTGTCTGAAACGACGGCAAAAGAACAAGAGTGTAGACTCAAATGTCAAAAAGGACCTAATAATCACGCATATGGGAAACAAACCATCGTGTCACGTGTTTCCATCAAATGGAAAATTGTCAAATGGTCATTACGAGGTTGCCAATGACATTTTGTACGCGAGATCTCAAAAGTCAACGCTATTGAGGTGAGAAACCTTGTTAGGAATGTGTCTACTCGGTTATTTCCAGCGTTTCCTCAAAATCCAGCTCATCTTGCCGGGCGATACCACCAACGTGGAGTGATTTCAACTTCCCACCCCCGCCAGAGATGAATAGAGAAGAACACACATATTCCCAACCAGTATCTCCTGAAAATAGCAGCAATGGCTCTTATAGAAGTGTCAAGAAAGTTCCAGCCCTGTTAGTTTACGTAGTCGGTATAATTTCGAAACATGAATATTCCAGAAAGAAATACCCAACTAGCGCGCTTCTCATCGGGAAAGCCATTGGCGAGGGAAAGTTCACCATGATCAAGGAGTGTATTATTTTTGGAGGATTGAAGTGTGCTCACAAATCGTCGAAGGAAGAAGATTGCGTGCATGGGACACGAGCGATGGGCGATGAGATAGCATGTCTATTGGAATGCGGAAGGCATCCACGGATTGTCGAGCTCTACGGAGTCGATGAGTCATACAATTTGCTGTTAGAGCCTGTGGAGTATGGATGCATTAGAAATTTCTGGCTAGCGTCGGAAACTTCGTTGGAGTGAGTTATCGGGCAGAACAGTAAAATAAACTACAGGCTAAAGGGAGCTACGTAACTGGAAATGAATTCGGATGAATCACAATAGAACAAAAATTAAAGAGAAATAGCTTTCTTCGTTTTATTAGGAAAAACTATGATCGCCAAATAAATCAACAATGATGTTTTTTTTCCATTCTTCAGAAACTAAATAACGTGATATCGTAGTATTTGAAAAATCAATGAAACAATGGTACCAGACAGAAAGAATACGTATTTTCACTTTTCTAGTGAATAGAGTAGTGGAAAACAGTCCTGAAAAACTGTCCAGATTTTTTCGATTTATCTGAAAATTTCCAAGTATTTTCAACAAAATCGGAGCTTCCTGTTTGTAGTAATTTGTCAAAATTCAAGAAACCGAGATTAGCAGTTTCAAAGTAACCCAACTTTAAATCTGCATCTCAAACGTAGATAATTCATTTTTAACCAGCTGAAATGATTCCATGATTTGAAAAACCTCAATTGAACTGTAGAATAAGGCTATGAATTAGCATGATTTCTTATTTTTCAGCACCGAGTTCCTTACAAGGATATGTAAAGACGTCTTTTCTGCAATGGCCTACTTGGAGAGCATTCGAATAGTTCACGGCCACTTTACTCCCAACAACATTCTTCTTGATGGCGAATTCCATGCAAAAATCTGCTCACCACGCGGACCATCCCATCATGCTCAACTCCGTTATTCTGCTCCAGAATCAATTGTGAACGTTAGTTTTGAACTTTTTGAAGACTTTCTATTTATTCTCAACTTGCAGAACGAATTCACACACAAATCAGACGCTTGGGCAGTTGCGACAACGGTTTACGAGATGGCTTATCAATGCAGGCAGCGACCATACGAGGAACTAACCAATGAGCAGATCGTTGATAATGCCCGTGCTCTTTTGGATCATCAACCACATGCGGTGAGAGGAAAAATTGAACTTTCAGTCATAATGATTTTTTTCAGCATGTTCCATTGATTCCAACAGTGTTTCCCTATGAGATTATGCAACTTTTAACACGAAGCTTCAGGATAGAGCAAACCGATCGGCCGACGTTCGAGAGATTCTGGAAGGCCTTCTCTGAAATCAATTGACTCCTATAGAAACATATTCCACAAATGACCCCCATTGATCTCTAATTTTCTCTCCATTTCTTCTCTACTTATTCAGGAATTATCGCATTGAGATTTCCCCTCCTCTCCTCATCTGCAATCCATTCGCTTTGAAAATGACACCCCATTCACAAAATCTTTCCCAAAGTTAGAAACTACGAGTATACATCATTTTATTGAGACAAAAAAAAAGAAGAATTCGAAAGTGCCGAAAAAAATAGCGATCGCATTGTCAAACAGAGAACTGTTTCGGCGATGTAACAAAAAAACTAACCGACAGCAGAGAAGTGAAATAAACCTGATCTTTTGATTTGTGATCGACCTTTTTTTTTGTCAATGCCCTTCGCTATTTGCAACGGTATTAAACCTATCAGACTAGATGTTGTAAATTTGAATCTTTCCTAAGAGCACAGTGAGCCTCACCCAAGACACATACACATCACGTGACCTCTCGGACCAACGCAATCGTTTGGTTACCTCTTCTGCGCACTTTCCCCTCTCTTCTCTCTTACTTTCCAATCGCTTTATTGACCCGGGCTCTCTATCTCGTTTGTTGACTGTAGTTATTTGATTGTCTCTGCAGTTTTTCTCAGTTTTAGAGATCAAAAAAGTATTCTCTTTGGTCTTTATCCTTATCCTATCTTTTTTCCCTGATTTTTTGTTAGTAGTAGACAACTACTGTGGTGTACTCTGTTTAATTGGTTTTTACGCGTATTGAATTTTTATTTTTTCACACTGAAAATAAAGTTTTATCTTCTTCGTTTTCTTAATCACGCGACCTTAATCAGTTTTCTCATTTTCACTTCTTCTTCATCAGAAAAATATCAAAAAGAGAATGAGTCGAAGAATATCTCTTGCATGAAACAATGAACCTGCTTTGAAAATATATAGAAGAAAGATAAAATGAGATAGGACACAAATCTATCAAAACGGAGTGACAATCAGAGACTTGATAACCTGAACACGTGGCGCTGATGACTTGCAGTATATTAAGAAAATCGGCTGTAATCTTATCAGTTCTGTTCGGTTGATACGATCTCGGCATTCTCATTACCTCTCTCACTCTTCTCTTCACCTTTTTTGCCTATATTATCAGTTCTCATTTTTCTTTTCAATATAGTCCCCTCGTCCTCTCTCTATCTTTTTCTCTGTCATTTGGTCAGGCAGCGCAGGTTGCTGCCTGTATCGTGTCGTGAATTTTTTGTCTCTTTTTTGACTGATGTTGATGGAAAAGGTTCATTCTGTACGGTAGCATGAGTATTTTATGTTTCAAGTCACATTTTCCCGATTAATAGGTGTTGTTTTCTCCAAATTCTGACCATTTTTCACTTCTCTTCGAAATAATTTCATATTCCAGATATGACTCCGAAACCTAACACGTCCAACCCAAACGCCGCACTTCCACTTCTCAGCAAGGATTCTCCAGATATTGAGGTATACATCTCGTAAATCTTCAGAAACCATTTTTTGGCCCTATTCAGAGCCCCTTAATCAAAATTGGATACTAAAACAAAGTTCCGTGGCAAGCGCCTTTCCTCCGTTTCTCAATTTTTGATAAGAGACAGTACCTGATAACTGTCGCACGTGCGACGTACACGTGCAGCCCGATAGCAGCGTTTTCGAGAAACCTTTGATCTCTCGTAGACGGTCACGTTTGAGAGTTTCCCTCTAAAAGTGGTTGTGAACTTTTTGGAATATTGAGAATATGAGCAGAAAAATGAAAAGTCATAGTTTATTATACGAGTGCAGACTCATTGCATTTCGACACATCAAATTGAATTATAACAAAAAAACTTATCCAGGTGTTCCCAGAGAAAAAAAACTTGTATAAAAAATGGGCACTTGATTAAAACATATGACAAAGGATATTGAAAAATGGCAAAAATTTTACTAATTTCCTCTAGTTTTACTGTAAGATTGCCAACTTTGATCGAATGGAAAATATAATGGATTTTATCAAACAAACCGGAACATCCTCAGAACTACAAACAAAAGTAGAGATTCATTTTTTCAATTGACATCTTTTTCGTCCAAAATCATCCAATAAAGTTACATAGTTGGAAACCAACCGATGGTCAAAACTGCCAAACAGAAACAGGGATGAGTTTAGATTTGGGACACTTTTAATCTTGTTCGGATGAATTCGGGTGAAAAAGTTGTCAACTACAAGTTTGAAACTCTATTTGTGTTCGGTCGTTCTGAAAAATTTCAGTTGTATCCAACAAAATTCACTATACATTTGAGAAATTCAGTTCTTGAAAAGAAACCCAAACCGTCAACGACCTGAAATACCTAGGATAATTCTGAATGTTGAATATAACACAAACTGCAATTTCCAGAGTCTCCTCATTCTTAACCCAAAAGTCCAAAGCAAGGCCAACGCGGTTCCAAGTGCTGTCACCAAGAAGAATAAGCACAACTGGAAAAGAAATGAGGAGAAAGGATGCGGAGCGGTAATTTAGTTCATTCTTGGAACATTTTGTTGAATTTTACGTTTCAGTCTTGTGGAGAATCCAAATTGAAAAATGACTTCCGTGACATCAAGCACACAACTCTCAGTGAACGCGGAGCTCTGAAAGAGGCTATGAGGTGTGTAATGATTCTAGTTTCTCGTAAATCGATGTTTCTGCAAAATCGGATTTTTGAACTATTTCCCTTTTTGTTGATACCTGTGACGTAGTGATCTTTGTGAAAAATCAGTTCTTATAATGTGATAAGGAACAGTTTTTTGTTCCCCAAAAACCTAAAAGAAAAAATCTAAAATTAATTTCAGATGTCTCAAGTGTGCCGATGCACCATGCCAAAAAAGTTGCCCAACTCAACTGGACATCAAGAGCTTCATCACTAGCATCTCCAACAAAAATTACTATGGAGCCGCTCGTGCTATTCTCTCTGATAACCCACTTGGACTCACTTGTGGAATGATCTGCCCAACTTCTGATCTTTGTGTTGGATCCTGTAACTTGCAAGCCAGTGAAGAAGGTGCCATCAACATTGGAGGACTTCAACAATACGCTTGTGATGTTTTCAAACAAATGAATGTTCGTCAAATCGTGTCTAAGGAAGTTCGTGAGAATCGCAACGCTTCCCACAAAGAGCAAATCGCCCTTATCGGATGTGGACCAGCCAGTATCTCCTGTGCCTCGTTCTTGGCTCGCCTCGGATACACTGACATCACCATTTACGAGAAGAGAGCCTACATTGGAGGACTCTCATCAGCTGAAATCCCACAATTCCGTCTTCCATACGATGTTGTTGACTTTGAAATTCAATTGGCTAGAGATGTTGGAGTCAAGATTGAAACTAACAGATCTCTCTGCAAAGAAGACATCACTCTTGACAAATTGAAGGAGCAAGGAGCTGCGGCCGTTTTCATCGGAATCGGAAATCCAGAGCCAAAGATTGACCCACTTTTCGAAGGATTGACTATTGAAAATGGTTTCTACACTTCTAAGAATTATCTTCCAGCTGTGGCTGCTGCCAGTAAACCAGGTATGAATTTCTCAGAGCTAGATTTTCATCAACATTCTTGTTTTACAGGAATGTGCGGATGCAAGCGTACTCCACTTCCAACAATGAGAGGACGTGTCGTTGTCCTTGGAGCTGGAGACACTGCTATGGATTGTGCCACGTCTGCCCTTCGTTGTGGAGCTTCTCGTGTCACCATCGCTTTCCGTAAAGGATTCACCGGAATTCGTGCTGTTCCAGAAGAGGTGAGTCAACACTACCCAATTTTCTTCTAATTACCCTTTACGCTCCAATTAACAGATGGAAGCCGCTAAGGAAGAAAAGTGCGAGTTCCTTCCGTTCTCAGCACCACGCAAGATCAACGTTAAAGATGGCCGTATTGTCTCAATCGAATTCAACAAAACCGAACAGGACGACAACGGCAAATGGTGAGTAGTGTCGAATGAGGGCACTGAAAGGGAAAGAAAGAATTTTAGCGAAAATTCGCTTTCGTTTCAGGTACGAGGATGAGGAACAGATTGTTATCTTGAAATGCGACTACGTGATTTCCGCGTTTGGATCCACGTTGAAAGAAGACACAGGTTAGTGCGCGGGTGTTTTTTCTTTCGTTTGGAAAAACTCTAAGATCTGTGACTGAGATTCACTTTTCTGATCTATGATTACTCTAAACGACCATAAAGTTGTGTTTCAGTCCTCTCCGCTCTTCAACCATGCAAATTGAACAAGTGGGGTGGAATTGAAGTTGACTCGACTACTCAACAAACATCCGAAGCTTGGGTGTTCGCTGGTGGAGATGTCGCTGGGGTCGCTGAAACTACTGTAGAGTCTGTCAATGACGGAAAGGTACTCATCTGACCAAAAAGATCTTGCTAACATTAAAAGTTTAGATCGCTGCTTGGAACATGCATCGTTACATTCAAGCCAAACACGGAAACGTTTTGGGAGAGACACCGGAGCTTCCAAAGTTCTTCACTCCAATCGACGAAGTTGACATCTCCGTTGATATGTGCGGTGTGAAGTTTGAGAATCCATTCGGACTCGCTTCTGCTCCACCAACCACTTCCGGACCAATGTGTCGTCGTGCTTTTGAGCAAGGATGGGGATTCATTCTTACCAAGACCTACGGATTGGACAAGGATCTCGTCACCAACGTCTCTCCACGTATCGTCCGCGGATCCACCAGTGGACCACTGTACGGACCAAATCAAGGATCCTTCATGAACATTGAATTGATTTCTGAAAAGTCCTGCGAATACTGGCTTCAGTGCATCCGTGAGCTTAAGCGTGACCACCCAACAAAGATTGTTGTTGCTTCTATTATGTGCGTTTACAACAAGGAAGACTGGATTGAGCTTGCCACTAAGAGTGAGGCTGCTGGAGCTGATATCCTTGAGCTCAATCTCTCATGTCCTCACGGTATGGGAGAGAAGGGTATGGGACTGGCTTGTGGACAGAGTCCGGAAATCGTCAAGGAGATTTGTAGATGGGTCAGAGCTTGTGTCAAGGTATTTCATAAATATCAAAAGTGTATGAACTCAAATGTAATCAATTTCTAGATTCCATTCTTCCCAAAAATGACTCCAAACATCACCGACGTTCGTGAAATTGCTCGTGCCGCTAGAGATGGAGGAGCTTCTGGAGTCACCGCCACCAACACGGTTTCCTCTTTGATGCATATGAAGGCTGATGGAAATGCTTGGCCAGCAATTGGAAGCACCAAGAGAACCACCTACGGAGGAATGTCCGGATCTGCTATCCGCCCTATCGCTATGAAGGCTGTGTCTTCAATTGCCAACGAGCTTGACGGATTCCCAATCATGGCTACCGGAGGAATTGAAAGTGCAGAGACTGGACTTGGATTCTTGATGGCTGGAGCATCGGTACTCCAAGTGTGCTCAGCAGTTCAGAATCAAGACTTCACCGTCGTCGAAGATTATTGCACCGGACTCAAGGCACTTCTCTATTTGTCTGGAGCTGAGTCTCTTAAAGAATGGGATGGACAATCTCCACCAGTCGAGAAGCACCAAAAGGGAAAACCAATCCTTCTCCAAGGACAAAAGAATATGCCATTCTTCGGAAAATTCAGAGACGAGCGTGAAAAGCTTGAGGCTCTCAAACTTTCGGAGTCTAACCTTCTTGACACTGACAACTATCACTTTGCTTCAAGACCTGATACTCAAGTCGCTAAAGTTCCAACGGTTGAGGATGTTATCGGAAAGGCTCTTCCAAGAATTGGTCCATATGTTACTCTCGATAATCAAGAACAGAAGGTTGCCATTATTGATGATGTGAGTTTATAGAAATCAGGATCTTTTCAAAATAGAAGTTCTAGGATATGTGCATTAACTGTGGAAAGTGCTACATGACTTGCAACGATTCTGGATACCAAGCCATCACCTTTGACGCCGTCACCCATCAACCTCACGTTACTGAAGATGATTGTACTGGATGCACTCTTTGCTACAGGTAAGGTTTACTAAACCGGAGGCAACTAAAAACTTTTTGCTTTTAGTGTGTGCCCAATTCCGGAATGTATTCAAATGGTGCCAAGAAAGGGTCCATGGAAGGCACCAAAACGTGGAGTCAAGCCAACTGTTGAGCCAGGAACTCCAAAGGTCGTTAAGGTGGATCAACGCGGAAGAGTCATTCTTGAATCTACTGGTGGTATGCAGTAAACTGGAAAAACATAATTAGTAGTTATTTTGTTTACTATTCATATTTTTCTCACACACTTATATGTTCTTGTTTCATGATTTTAGTCTTCACTTATCTTCAACTTCCCGAATTTCTGAATAAATTACTCTTTGAATCAAGAATGTACAGTTCGGAGATTGAACTTCTTGGCGCTTTCTGTGTTATTGACAGTTAGGCTATTGTCTTTCAACTCATTCGTTTGCTCAAAGCTCCACACTAACTGTTTGTATGTGTGACCGAGAGATTGAAGGAGAAAAGAACTTTTTGAAATTTTTCTTTCTTGCCACTGAACTATGGTGTGATGAGTAACTTTCTGGCAGGATTAGATACAAAAGCTTACCAATAACATACAATGACACCATGTGCAAAGAGAAATCGGAAGCCTAACAGTTTTGGCAGATGGCGGTAAATAATAGTGTACCTGGCAGCAAAACAACTATTCATAATGAACGGAACGACCCTTCATCTCTAGACAAAGCCCATAATATCTGCGGAACTGACGTCATTTAATATTAGAAATTTGAATAATCTACAAACTGTCAGTGTTTCATTTCAATTTTCAAAACTATACATAATCCTTTTTTCCAATTTTTGAAGCTACCGTATTTCCTCTATTTTCTACAAGAATAGTCAACTTTGAGTTCAATTATCTCGATTCCTGTGAAAGATATCAATAATTTGCCAACTTAAAAAAATATTTAACATAATATGGCCAATATTTTAACATTGCACGATTTTTGACATCTATCACAGGAATGGAGATAACTGAGCTCGAAGTTCACGGTTTGGGTGAGCTTTTGCTTTAAACGGTATGTATATATTCGCCGAATTTCTAATTTTTTACAATATCTTTCCATCATCTATCAAAAATCCATTGTTCAGAATGAGCTGAGATTTTTAATCGCTATAAAATAAAACTTTAAAAAAAATCTAAACCCTTTTTTGCGTTATACACGAAAAAAAATGTCACAGTTTACTATTCTCTCTGAGAAAATTTGCATATCATACGTCGGCTAAGAGAATAGCTTTTCATTCATGCAAATATCTAAATCATTCTGGCTATCTAACTTTCAGTTTTATCCTCATATTCTGTTTGTTTTTTTGTACTTCAAACCTGACTGCAAAGTATAAACAATGTTTACTACAGTGAGCATTGAAACTGCTCTTGCTCAGTGGCAAACAAGAAATAGTTTTATAATCTAACTTTATAGTTTTCAGAATATTTTAAATTCAATAAACTCAGCTTCTCTAGTCTTACAAACTCTGAAAATCCTCGATCTGTGCTACAATTTTTTATTCCCACTACTCATTCGTATCCAATCTCAAATCTCCATACTTCTTTTGTACCCGTTATCCAGATTCATTCTGTCTCCAGCCTACCGAAATCCGCTCATCCCTCCTAGATCTCTTCTCTAAACCACTTATTCTTCATCCGACACTTCCAAGGCCACATTTTTTGGCCCACCTTTGCCGATACGGTACTGCCAAAATGTTGCATTTCTCAACACTTGGGAGTGGCGGCGGCGCATTCCACTCATGCCGAACGGTGTTCATCCGTTTTGGGGGGTGGTTAAAAGACATCGGCAAGGTCAACCTCAGGAGAGAGTCCGATAAGTATGACCTCTTTCATTGAGAGAGCAGCCAGAAGGTAAATGAGGGGAGAGCGGCAGACAGGTAGAGTCAAACACGTCACTTGACGATGTGTTGTGTACGTCTCTGGTGGTGGAAGGTGAGTGAGTCTCTGTGTGTGTCTGTGTGCCCCCCTTCGCTAGCGTTTGGGTGTCTGTTTGTCTCCGAAGCGTCCAATATCTACATCCGATGGGAATCAGCGTCTCCGCACACCTGACATGGTCCCATCGCATCTCTCGTTCATCTTGAATGACCGCTGGTTCATTTTCCACCCATCTCTCTCCACCGCCCCTCATCACCGGCAAAACCGTTCTGCTGCAACGCGGAAAGTAAGTGAAGAGTGAAGGAGGAGGAGAAGGAGGGCCACGGTTCGTTGTAAGAGAGGGGAACGTTTGTCCAAAGATGGGTTTGACCTCTATACACCTCGTCCCTTCCTATTGCACCTTGTTTTTCCTGCATTGTCGTTAGGAAGGACGCGCATTTAATCCGAGCTGCTGCGGCCCATTACCTTTGCTACAGGAAGATTCTACAGAAACAATTTCTCACTTTTTCTATCTCTGTTTTTCCAATTTTACCACAACTCTGAATATTTTCAAGTCACTGAAGTCCACTTGGAGGTCGAAAATATATTTAGCAATGCTGAGCAATAAGGAAGTCCAATTTTTATGGTCCATTTGTTTCTTATATAGATTTACTCTACTCCAGTGTTGCTCTATCCTTAAAAATCGCAAGATTCTTGTTTTCATATTTTTTGAACCCAGTTCTTCTGAAATTAAAAAACTGTCAAGTGATTTACCTATTAGTAGTTTATACAATTTTATAAGAAAATATTATCTTACTTCTTAAAAAAACTTCAAGACACTGTTTTTTCAACTTTTTAGACAAGCTTCACTTTTTGGGACACAAAATCCTCAAATTGTTCCAAAAACTCAAATTGTTCTTTTCTTTTCTCACTTTTACCCAACAAAAAATAGACGGGTCATCTTGCTGACAGAGAACAATAATTGATTAGCAAGCATTGATGTCTCGGAGCAAGTGAACACATGAGGTCCCACTCAAATTTTTTTTGCCTCCTATCTTCTTAATTTTTACATCTAGTTTGCTTTTTCACATTTTATTCGTTTCCAGATGTTGTTCTCAAAAAAACTAATTATGTATTTCATAGTTTTTAGTGCCGAGCCAAACCCTCTCATGATTTTCTTTCTTTCCTACAAAATTCAGTTTTCCTCGTAACATCTAGGCTATTTTTGGCTGCTCTAATCTTAATGACCGCATTAACTTTTTTCAACCGTTTTTTCTGGAAACGATAAGGTTTTTCGGTTATTTTTAGTGGCTTACTGATACCAAAGACTCATTAAGTTCGGATTCAAAAGTAACCTGAACTCTGTGCCCTGTTGATATTTCAAACTTTTTGATGATGATAAATGTTTCTTCCAATCAAAAAAATCTTCCCTCTTTCCTGTTAGTTATCCAATTCTTCTCTTTTTGCCACCAATGTTTCTCTCATGTTTTAATGATTTGCCCTCGGTGCCCGGCATCCACAGACAAACAGATAAGAGGTGATTGTAAGTTGTCGGAGAAGCTCTTTCGAAAAAAAAGCAAATGGCGGGACAACTTAGTGTCCGGTCTATGTTTTATTCAAATAGAGAAAAGGAAGGCACCTTGACCATTCCATAATCTCAGTGTTTTCCGTCCGTCCAACCAAAAATTTGCCTGCATACTGTTCCGACTTTTCTGGCGCAATGCTTCCAACCCTCTCTTCTACCATGATGTTTGTTGGGAGGGAAAAAGAGTGAGTGGTGAACAGAAGAGGCGCCTCCTTAGTGATCACAAAAACCATGTCCTCCAAACATCTTCGCATTATCCACAGTCTCACGCTCATTCAAATTTGTTCTCATCTTCTTCTTTTCCTTTTTTGTTTCTATAGAAACTTTTTTCACAATTATTACAGTTAATTTCTAGCTTCCACTCGACTTTATATGCATAACCGTTAATTTGAAGGTGTGAATGATTAGGACAAGTCGTTACCTCCCGCTGTGCGGGGTTTCTAAATTCGGCGATGAAAGGAGAATACGCAAAACTATTTGTCAGGGCTTGGAAAGTCCCCCGTAGAGAGAAAGATTGGAAGAAAGATGCGTAAGCATTTTCTCAACTATACGCACCAATGCCTTTGACTGTCAATACCCCTCATTCTATCTCGCATCTTACTCCCATATTTTCACACGTTTCACATCTTATCAATAGCTATTTCAATTCATGCACCATCGTTTACTTTTCTATGCCTATGCACACACAATTTTCAAAAATTCAAAACCTTAAATGGCTCATCGGAATAGGAAGCGGTTGACTCATTTCCGTTTCTACTAATGACACTTGATCTCCAACACAGTGTCGCCATTTTCATCGTACCGATTGTTTGTCATGATAATATTTGTTGAGAAACTATTATCTTGGGGCAGCAAAACCAGCACCCCCTCTCTTTCTCCTTGCTTCTCCTCGCTTTTCTTCGACTTCTTTCTTAGGGGCCTCCGATTTTATGGCCATCAAAAGCGACCATAACCACCGCCCGATCAACACATTCGCATATAAACAGTTTCGGTTCCCGCTCCACGACACATTCTGGGAAACCGATCGATTCGTTTTGATGATTCCCTATCGCTTTTTTCTTTTTTTTCCTACCTCCCCTGCTCTTCCCTTTTGTGTCTCATCCTTTCTATCTCTATTCTTCCACCCATCTAACCCATGATCGAATGTGTTGATTCCATTTGATTTGATTCGATGTTTGCCATTTTCGCTCTCGTCTCTCTGTTCTAACATTCTAGTTAGTGAGTAACTTGTGCGTTCCATTTCAGGCAATAGACATGTTTCATAGAAAAACACATGTTTATACCTTGTTTGTAGTTCGTGAGACTATTCAGACTTGATACTCTAGTTTTGAAAATGGCTTCGAGTGCAAAGATCGAGCAGTTCTGAAAAATTGGAGGTTCTGAGAAATTCGGATTTAGTTGGAAAATCGGTATCATGTCAGTTCTGCAGTAGACCTCAGAATCGTTCCAAGCTTGACGGTTCACGATTTTGATGTCGTTGATTTTTGGTTTGAAACTCATTTGGAGCTATTTAGAACGAAAGTTCCAAAGTATTGATCTTTTTTGAGCTATGAAATTAGCCTCTGAATAACCATGTGGTGGGATATTGTAGATGTTTTTTAAACATTTTCTTATGCTTTCATCTTGAGATATTTCTAAGGTTAAGGATCCCCCATTCTGGAATTCCTAATTTTAGTAGAGGTATTCGGATCGGAAGTTCTTTCATGCTTCTAGAAATTTTCTGGAATATCCAACTTTTTGGTGTTCCTCCAATTCTCGATTTCGAAACACTTTATTGACCACACATGGTTTTTTAGCGTTCTCCACACTTTTTCTCTCATACTCTTTCCCTCTCCATACTTTCCAATTCCTTACATGTTTTCGTACAATAGATGTTCTTCTCTTGAAGTTTTTTTTCTACCATCTCATCTAGACCCATACACTACTATCCTCTCTCTCTCTCTCTCACTTTCCCGCATGTCATGACTAATGTTCCGTTGGCTTGTACATGTTGAATATAATTTCACACAGACCGTGACTCATCCGGGAAGAGTGAGATGAAGAAGAATAAGACAGTGTTGTTTTTTTTTTTTGCTGTGCTGGGGTGTCCTCCTTTTCTGACCACTCATGTATCATTTCACGGTCCCTCAAGTTTCAATATGTGTACGTACGATCCGGATGGTCAGTTCTCTGGATCGGACTTTCCAGCGCAAGATGGACTCATTGGAGTTTTTAGAAAGCTAAGATCTTCCTTGTTCTGTCTGCTGATTTCTCAGTTTTAAGTGAGAAGCAATACTGAGTAAGCTAACTGACAAAATTTGAAAATTAAACCGTCCAATTTTTATCTGTGGACCGATAAAAACACCCCATCCCTTCATACATCACCGTTTCTTTGGATTAAATTCATCTGCGGTTCCTCCGTACCCTCCCACCCACACCTATAATAAAAACCATCGGCATAGCGGAGGGTTTGGTGTCCAATAAACGCCAAAAAGACCCCTCTCTTCCTCACCTTACCTATACGCAGACCCTTTTTTACTTCTTCCTCTTCCAACACCACCACTCAAGCATATCTATCAGATCTTTTGCCTTCTCTGTTTCGCCTCCAGTCACCTCCAATATAGATACTATCTTGGAGTAAGATCCGACCCGCCCGGAATACAACAACGAGGATAATTTTCCACATCCAAAACCCACAAATCCTAGATGACTATAGCTCAAAAAAGAGGGGAAATTATATGTTACAAAATTCTGAGAATTGAAATTCGACACCCCACAATTTTTTTGGTCGGTTTCCTTCTCTGGGAATTTCAACCTATTTCCCTTTTTTTTCCACGATGGATTTATGAATTCTCATGAATCTTTTCCTCCTCTTCCCCTGTTGAAATTTCAATCCCTTCGATTCTTCCCTTCGTCTTGCTCTCGGCATCTCCTTGTCCTCTTATTTACATCAAGTTTCGCTAAAACAAACTCACTGTCGGCTTGGGGCCCTGTGTATGTGTATGTGTGTGCGTGTGTTTGCGGTAAATTCTTGTTTCTTTCTGATAAGTTATGTCTTATCACCGCCACAGTTTTTCCTTTTTGTCTCCATCGTCTCTATGCTCTGTTTTTCGAAATGTAGTAAAATGGAGTCTTTTTTTCGTTTTCTTCTGGTTTTTACTCTCTTAAACCTTCCTCCTTGCCAACCGTCTTAAACTTATAACTATTTTATTTTCTTTTTTTCAGCGACAAGCATCGAAAAAATAGCAGTGGGAGTGGAAACACAACACCGACAGAAACATGTCTCTCGAGTCATCGGAAAGTGAGTTTCTGGGCCAAGTTATTAGTTCCAATTATGGATAAAGAAAGGGGAATTTATAAGCCTGCCGATCATTCATTTTCGGTTATTGGCGCCTTTAAAACAATTATCATAAAACCACCATCTCCCGTCGCCGTGTGGTCGTTAAACTCAATGTCACAATGACCAGAATTAGCCAAACAAAATTCTTTCGTCGGTTTTTCCATTAAACCCTCTCATGACTCTACTGATATTGTCTCAATCGTCTTATCGCCTCCTAAAAACTGCCAAATACGGCCACCCCCATTCGTCTCCTTTTTCTTTCTTCTCGATTTTGTACCTCATGCCGTTTTCGGTGTGTGTTGACATATACACCCGCATCTTCTCTTCCGATACACATAGATAGCAAAGGTATACGTAATAATTTCTGTATACGTTTTTCGAAAAGTTCACACTAGACGGAGCCCTCCCTCTCGATGCTTTCTGTGGCGCGCGCATGGTGGTGATGGTGGAAGAAGAAGGGGGTGAGGATGCGTCTCTCTGAATGTGCAAACATTATATTTGTATAAGAAGAAGAAGAATACGAAGAAGATGCAGTGAAGGTAGAAGATGGAGGACAAAAAGAAAACAATCTGTTTGTGATGGTGCGCGCATACGTGTCCGACAGTCCTCCTCCGACCGGGGTGTCTCCTCCTTTCCATTCCGATGGCTTTCCGGGGGGCCAGTCTTGTACATTCCGAAAGGAAAACGAGGGAATTGAGGTGCGCTGCGCATCCCTGGATGACTCATTGCTGTTTGTTGCAAGATGGAGAAGAGAAATGTCGACAGTGCTGCGCATGATAACTTTTTTGTTGACCATGTTTTGCCGCAAAATGAATCATCCGGCGGGAAAAAGGGAAACATTGTACTCCAGGAGAAAAATTTGTGTCTAATTGGAAATGGAGATGGGTCTAAAGATGAAAAATGGGACTAAAAATATAAATCAAGTACTTACTTACAGGAGCGCATCAGTCGATAGAGCTTCTGGAAGAGTACCATCTTGCACTCAGCAGACACACAGATGAGGAGCTCCGGACGACTATCGAAACACTCATCACGCGATTCAAGTCAAACTTGATGAACACACTTCTCGACATTCATGACTTGTACGAACAAACTTTGCTCAACGATCGAAAAGGGTACGCACAGAAGGTTGCCGAAGTGAAGCGACTGATTGAACGACTGGAAGCTCATCCACTTCTTCACAACAGCCGCGCCCCAATCACAACGACTTCCACATCCAATTATAATCTTTCAAGCACCACGCCACTTGCTTCAGATGTAAGTTTTAATTTCTGAGAGCTTACCTATCAAAGTCTTGCGAAATTTCAGCTCAGAGATCGTGGAGGATTCTCTTATCTGAACGGAGGAGGTCTTGGATCTGTTGGACTTGGAAACGGAGTTGCTGTCAATGGACTCTCATCCTCTCCATACAACTCATCTAGCACATCTTATCTCCATGAGCGTCAACGTCAAACTAGCCATGATGGAACTTGGAAGGAAGTCACGACTAGAACAGTTGACACGCCAAGTGGTCCTGAGCGGCGTACTATTGAGGTTAGCCTTTTATCTTTACTAGTGCCACAAATTCTAATCGAGAAATTTTACAGCACAACGGAGTCATCGACGAGTATGGCCGTAGATGGGAGATTGAGACAGTTTATCTTGAGAAAGGTCACACTGGCCTTGGATTCTCAATCACTGGAGGTATCGCACAGAATGACAATTATTGTATAATCGAAAATCTGATTATAGGTACGGACCAGCCAACAGAAGACGGAGATACCTCGATCTATGTCACCAATATTATTGAAGGAGGTGCCGCACTTGCTGATGGCCATATGAGGTATATCATAACTAATAATTAGGAAGTATATTGATAGTTCATGTTGCAGAAAGAATGATATCATCACAAAAGTGAACAACATCAGCTGTGAAAATGTGAGACACGAAGTAGCTGTCAATGCACTCAAGAGCTCTGGAAACCTAGTCACCCTTCATCTCAAACGTCGTCGTGATGATGCTCCAATTGCCATCGGAGGAAACTTCGGAGGATCCACTTCTTATCTGCGCAGCGGAATTACACCTTCTGTAAGCGCCGGCAACTTACAGCACGCAATCCACTCTCCATCTACTCCATTGCATCCACCACCACCTCCACCTGTTCATCACGGATCATTGAGCCAATTATCCGTCCAACAATATCGTGCCGTACGACCAAACACGACTGTCATTGATTTGATCAAAGTGAGTAGTGACATACCTTTTTCAAAAAACAGGAATGAAATAACGAATATTTTCAGGGAGCTCGCGGACTCGGATTCTCGATCGCTGGAGGACGCGGAAATGAGCATGTTAAGGGAGACACTGATATCTATGTGACCAAGGTGATCCCAGACGGAGCTGCTGATACTGACGGAAGACTCAGAGAGGGAGATAAGATATTGGAAGTCGATCATCACTCATTGATCGATGTCACTCACGATTACGCAGTTGATGTTCTTAAGAACACTGGAAATCGTGTTCGTCTTGTGGTTGAGAAAGGAAACGGACCAGTTTATGTCTCTCAAACACCAATACTCAGACGTAAGCTTTCCAAAACTCTTACATTATTCTCATAAAGCACAATTTTCAGCGAGCTCAGTCCAAGACTACAATCGCTCGATGGGATCTCAAAGCCACATCTCCTACGGAGCACCAGTGAACACCAGCTACAGCTCCCAAACTCCAGTTGGAATTCCTGTTGAGCCACGCCCAGTTCAACTTGTCAAGGGACAGAACGGACTCGGATTCAACATTGTTGGAGGAGAAGACAACGAGCCAATTTACATCAGTTTTGTTCTCCCTGGAGGTGTTGCCGATCTTAGTGGAAACGTCAAAACCGGAGATGTTCTTCTGGAGGTCAATGGTGTTGACTTGAGAAGTGCAACGCATAAGGAAGCAGCTGAGGCTTTGAGAAACGTCGGAAACCCAGTGTTCCTTACTCTTCAATACAGACCAAGTGAATATCAAATTTTCGAGTCCAAGATTGAGAAGCTGAGAAACGACGTCATATCTCAGTCCAGAATGGGAACTTTGAATAGAAAATCGGAATATGTCAGAGCCCTTTTCGATTTTGATCCATCTCGTGAAAACTCAGTCCCACCACACAGAACCATGGGTTTCAACTATGGAGACATCCTCCACATTATCAACTCGTCTGATGATGAGTGGTGGACCGCCAGAAAGGTTTTGGAAAACGGAGAGGAAACAACAGAGCAAGTGATTCCATCCAGAAAGCGTGTCGAGAAACGAGAACGACTCCGTAGAAAGCAAGTAAACTTCAACTCGGGATCTCAATCCCTTGGAAGAAACTCAAGTAGCACCGGATTGGAGCATCGCCGTGGAAGCCGTAGTCAGCTGTCTTTCTCGAGAAAGTTCCCATTCGTCAAGAGTACCGACAGACTCAACGATCTCGCTGAAGAGACAGCCAACATCGTCGAGGAACCAGTGTTCTCTTATCAAACTGTTGATAGAGAGAACATCAACTACGTTCGTCCAGTAATCATTCTCGGAGCACTAAAGGACAGAATCAACGATGAGCTCGTCAACCGTGACCCAGCCAGATTTAGCAGCTGTGTTCCACGTGAGTCGCTAAAATTCGTAATTTCTGAATTCTAACTTTTCCATTTTCAGATACATCTCGCCAACCACGTGAAGGAGAGTTGAACGGACGAGACTACTACTTTGTCAACAAGCACATCATGGAGGAAGATGTCAAGAACAACTTGTTCATTGAAGCCGGACAATTCCAGAACAATCTCTACGGAACCAGCATTCAGAGTGTTCGCGACGTTGCCAATCAAGGAAGGCACTGTATCCTGGATGTCAGTGGAAACGCTATCCGTAGACTCCAGACCAACGCTAACATTCAACCAATCTCCATTTTCGTTAAGCTCGCCTCTCCAAAACAGATCATGTAAGTTTTCACGTATTATCACGGAAATTATCTCTGAATTTTCAGGGATTTGGACAACCAACTTGCCTCCAACAGACAAGAAGACCGTGCAATGAGTGAAGACGAGGCTCAAGCACAGTATGCCAGATGCCAGAGAATCGAGCAAAGCTTCGGAGACTTGTTCACTCGTAAGTTGCCAGCTAAAAATTGCTGATTCTCAATTTTGTTCATTTCAGATGAAATCTCCAACGTGCATAGCGCCAATGATGTTCTCGCCAGAGTGTACGCCCTTATCAGCAAGGAATCCACAAATCCAATCTGGGTGCCACGTCACTAGATGCCGTTTCATTTGCCTCCTACGTTGTCATACCCAGAGAATTAACCGCCTTACCGATATATCTTAATCATTGGAAAAAATTATTTTTCGCTTCATCTAGGTTTCAAAATGTGTTGTGATATCTGCTAAGAAATGTCATTTGCTTTATCCCCCGTTTTTCATTTATTCTCAAGTATCCCCAAACAGCCTTCATTTTCAAAAAGTTATGCATTAGTTCACATGACCTTTCACTGTTCTCAATTGTTTGAACTCAGAAATACGAAAGGCAAATTCTTGGTGAAATTTTTTTTTTCGGAATATTTCTGACACGCTGCTTCCCTTCTATTGCTCACCAATTTATTTTGTTTTATCCTTAAATCACTGCCAGAAAACGGTGACCCCCCTTATCCTATCACTGACCCCAAATTTTATCATCGTTTGATTTAAAAAATCAAAATTACTTTCCCCACTGTATCTTTTTCTACAAAATCATGCATTTTATCCATACTTTCTTTCCTCCACACCCCCAATCAAATTCACTTCTCACTAAAAATTGTGACAGTTTGTGATATGTTTCATGGATTCTTTTTGTTTATGTTATATTTACCATGTATCTTACTCACCAAAATTCCAAGCTCTTCTGATGAAATACTCTCTCAGCTCATTTATTTATCGTGGGATTCATTCTTACACATTTTGAGCGCATTTTTATTTTCATCCATTGGTTTCAAACTTTTCTTCTTTCATTATTCGATTTAAAAAAAACACATAACTTTCGGTTCTATTTGCCTTAAAATAAAGACTATGAGTAATATATCCTTGTTCACATTTGCACAAGAAATCTGCTTATTCGACGTCGCCACAGCTCCATTAAATCCACACATGGCCCAATGCCTCGTCTATTCACCTCATTGCTTCCTCGCTTTTTTTCTCGCGTTTCTCTGATATTTGTGGGCGCAACACCCTGTGGTTACTCGCCTGCTTCCGTAGCGCAGTAGGCAGCGCGTCAGTCTCATAATCTGAAGGTCGTGAGTTCGAGCCTCACCGGGAGCAATCTTTTTTCTTATTTTTTTTCTTGTTCTCTTGTTGCTAATTTATCAGTTTGTTCAGTTAAGTTCCAAACTTGTTTTTTTACTTTTGAGAAATTCTCGCGCAAACAATATTATGGGAAATTGAGGATAATAAGCACTTCGTTTTGTTTCTGTCTGAAAAAGTAAGTTACCAAAAATTCAATTTGAAATTTTTAATTAACAGTGTAAATAAATTTAAAAAGTTGGTTTTTTCTTTTTTTTTAAACCTTCACTAAAATTTAAATTTGCTGTTTTTCCCTCCACCATCTCCTCAATAACCACCCAATTTGTGTCCCGATCTGCGCCCACTGTGACGCGCCATGTAATTCCGTTGTGCCGCTAGAGACTTCATGGCTTCCGTAGCGCAGTAGGCAGCGCGTCAGTCTCATAATCTGAAGGTCGTGAGTTCGAGCCTCACCGGGAGCAATTTTTTTTTTCTCTCTAATTATTTTTCACTTTCTCTTGTTTTTTTTTGGCCGAATTCTAGTTAAAATTTTTTTCGGTTTGACAAATTTTAAAAAATAGTATTTCTCAATTTTTTCTTTATTCATATTATCCTGATTCAATGAAATGTTTATTATTTTATATTCCCCCGTTTTTTCTATTTTTCTCATTTTCGTTTAGTGAAAAATTAATAAGTTTTTCAACTTTAGCGTTATGAAACACAAACCCATGCATGTTTGGTCTCAAAAAATCGGTAATTTTTTCAATTCTATGAAAATACAAAAAATTATCTTTTTTCATTTTAGTCTTCAAACTTTAGAACTGATAATATGTAAAAACGATATCAATTGAACGAATTGCGTCATTCCCCCGTTTCCCCCGTTTTTTCTATTCCCCCGTTTTTTCTATTTTTCTCATTTTCGTTTAGTGAAAAATTAATAAGTTTTTCAACTTTAGCGTTATGAAACACAAACCCATGCATGTTTGGTCTCAAAAAATCGGTAATTTTTTCAATTCTATGAAAATACAAAAAATTATCTTTTTTCATTTTAGTCTTCAAACTTTAGAACTGATAATATGTAAAAACGATATCAATTGAACGAATTGCGTCAGAGTGTTTGTTGGCGCATTTCTTGTGTTTTGACGCGTTTGTCGCCCACGTTCCTCGCGTTCGAATACAATTATGGCGTTATTGATTTATTATCCACGTATTTTTTTTGTTTTTTCTAGAGAGTCAATGAGTGAAACAAGAATTAATCTTTCATAGTTTGTTGCAGCTATGATTTCCAGTGTATTTTTGATGAAAGACGTAGTTTTCGCGAATTCACACAATGAAAATCGTTGTTTCTTTCCTCTATTGAATTTTAACAAAAAACACTTTTTCAGCGGTATCCATGGCGTCTGTACCACTGTCACAAGAAGAGTTGGTCTCTGCATTCAATAAGTACATGCCAAAGCGACCAGTTTACCCACCACTCGTCGATGATGGAGATATCCTGGAGAATTCAGCGACCGAGTCGGAAGGAAGCGATGATGAGTGTGAAATGAAGTAGGTATTTATTTTGAGAAGAAGATTCAAACTTCCAAATATGAAATCGCAACGATGCTGGAACTATAGGCTTGTGCGTTGCCGTCAAATTCTGGGCGTGGGTTGGATAAGACCGCTACTACGTTATTCCAGAGCCAACAAGAGCAAGTGATTCCATCAAGAAATCGTGTCGAAAAACTAATGACAAGGTTCCGACCTAGTTGTTTTCCAACTTTTAACTCTCAATCAAAATCTTATCATTACCTGTTAGACAGCCGTTTTCGGGCAATTTCCGACCAAAATCTGGTCACTGCTCGTCTGAAAGTCGAGCTCCCTTAACATCTGATCCGAAGTTGCAAGTCGGTAGACAAAAAGACTATAACTATCTTAAATTTTCCACAGTAATGAGATATTCTGTTTTTCAAAAAATGCGATGAAGAGATGAAAGATTTTAAACAGTTTGTCCGCAAACTTAGCTCCTTGACGGGGCTCTGGTCACACCTTGTTCACAAAATTTCTCACACCCAACCACTGAAGCACGCAAAAAATTAACAAAACAATGTTATTTCCAAAAGTTGCAGCCATCTTTTCAAAGCCAATAACACAAAAAACAACAGAAATCTCGTCATTCACATGAAGATTATTTTTTTTCCAGGAAGAAAATGAAAGTCGCAATCACACTCTCCGCTGTAATGACTCCAGAGTGCCAGAAATCATGGATGAGCGCTTCTTGCAAACTTCCAAAAACCTATCTCGAGCATAATATCAAGACTGATCTGGAATTCGTAAGTTTTCTTTATTCCATAACTTTCTCTCATGGAACAAATTTCAGGTTCTCGCAAAACTCGTCAATTTAAAAGTGAAACCTGCAAATCCAATCGAATGGTTAGGATATGCTCTGCTCAACCGCAAGATAATGAAACCAGGACTGAAAACCGAGGACCATAAAGTAAAGCCAGTCGGAGCTCAACTTGATTTCAAAATGGAAGCTGATTTCAATCCGTATTACATTTGGCGTGAGGTTTCACTGGACTCCTACGAAAGCGAGATGAACTATTCGGTGGCAGGTAGGAAGCGTAAGCGCTCCACTGAGCCACAATAGAAACATAGTGTCTTGAATTGACCCACTTTTGTCCTTGCTTCATCCACAGTTTGTCTTATGCTCAATACGTCTCTTAGCTTATTTTGCTCATTGTTTTATTCATTTTCTACTGTAAATTATGAAACTCCCACATTTTCTTGTCTCTTGATAGCAAATCTTCCCATCCTTCAGCTCCAAACCTGTAGATATACATTCCTATAGTCTTTTCTCCTAATCTTGTGTATTCTTGTCCGCACCAGTATCATTTTTTAAAACCATATTCTAGTTTTCCATGTTTCATTCCTGTGTCTATGTGTGCATTTAATGATCCGATGAGCTCTCAACATTTAGAATAATACTTAACAGTGTACTGCCCTGAGTTTTTTTTTCTTGTAATTCATATCCTTTGATATTCCAGAATGAAAAAAATTGTTTCCCTTATTCCACTCAAATAGAAAAAAAACACGGATTGGCCTGAACTTTGAATTAGAGAAAAGTGAAAATGCGGGTTAGTGTAATGAGTGCTTGGCTATTTCTTCTTCACCGCTACCTGTCGGAAAAAAACACCGATAGCCAACGATTATTCCGGATTGCCCCTTCACCGGTAAAAGAAGAAGAAGACGTCGTCCATTGACCGTGAATCGATGCTTATCGCGGCTCTGAGAGCGAATTTGTCGCTGTCGCTTTCATCCTCTCACTCTCGTCAAACTCTTGCTTTCAAATTGGCCCCGTTTTTCAATGTAATCTGCCCTTTCACCCCCACCGATTCATATCAGATTTTGGAGATACAGGCGGTACGCGGGCGGTGTCTGACAAAAGTTCAGAAAAGGTCGGAGAATTTTGCAAGCAAGCGATAATGAAAGTAAAATTCAGACCTGTGTGGGCGACAGACAAACGAGATTAGATGGTACTAGTGAGTTAGATATCCGAGAAGTGCATGGGTAGAACATAAGATCAAGGATCGGAAGAAAAAATCTGTAAAAAACCAGAGTAAAGATTCTTGCTCTCCAACTTGTGCTTATAAACAAAAATTCTAATAATATTTTTCACCGGGAAGTTCTACATTCATTTTCTCAAATTTCCCAAATTACTTTTGATGGGGAGACAGAAGATTTTCGGAGTTTTTCAGAATTTAGTCATTCTGACGTACATAACGTTCAGTATTACCTTTAATGAAACTTCTGTGTTTGCTTTTAGGTATACGCTTTATCTTTCTTGCTCTTCTTTCAGAAACATGAAAGTTCAGATGCCAACTCCAAAATAATAGCAAATAAGCCCGATGTAATATTCACGGCTTCAGAAAACTGGATCATTCAAAAAAAACAAGCTAACTGACGAAAAAACACAAATTTTGTTGTCAACTTCAGGAAGAGATTTTCCAAACATGTTCTTGACGCATTTCAAATAAAAAACGGAACCAGCTAAAATCCTGCCATCTCTCTGCGAATCAATTCAAAAATCGTTTATAGTTTTGCCGGGGAAATAATAGGAATTTGCTTGCGTGTGTCTGTTGAACGCTTGCTTGCAATTTTATCAGATCCAAAGATCGTCTTCTTCTCCTTCTCTTGCCGAGCTTCTCCTTCCTCGTTTTTTCCTGGGCAAATTAAGCGTCACAAACTGGAATCTCAACCGCCCCACACATTCATGTAGGTGAATGTAGATTGATGAAAAATTGTCCACGATCTGGGAGGTAGATTGCCAGCAGATGCTGAAAAATCAAACTCCGCAGAGAAGGAGGAGAGGAATAACGAGTCCATCAAGTGTCGAATCGGCTAGTTCGGTTCTCTGTGAACATTCGATCTTTCTTAATGTGAAATGCATATCCAGAAGACTAGTCAGTTTCAGGAAACTATAAAAAATCTGAAACTTGGAATTTTGGAGTCAAATATAATATTTTGTGCTTGAAATATAGCAGCATACAATATTTTTTCTCTCGAGTTACAATTTACAAAACTTGATGTAGACTCAAAGTTTCATTTTTTCTGCATCATGATAGAGTTTTTCAAACCGAACAGTAATACGAATTTTTTGAATATACTGTTAGTCCTATAGGTTAAACTATTTAATTATCTAAAATTTTATGATACATAACGTAGATTCTCTACTAGAAGCCCACCTCATACGTGCACTTCGATCTCAATTATCTCGGCTCTTTCGGAAGGCATGGAAAATTGGCCAACTGATAAAATCTTGACAACTTTACGAGATAGAGTTCATCAGTTGACAGTTTTTTGATATCTTATGAAAGATCCGAGATAATTGAGCTCAAAGTGTACATATACGTGAGGTGGGTTCCTAGAAAGCCATTCACGGAGTAGATCAAAAAATTAACAAAACACTTATACAGGGTGCGGCAAAAGTATGGTAACAAAACTTTGACGCAAGCTGGCGCGCGCTGACGCGCTTCTCATGGGTTGATTTTATATTTATAATCTTCCCCATCTTTTCAATAGTGAACTTGCAAAGTTTCATTTTTATATCTCAATTTTTACAAATATGGCACAACTTTCTGTACGCCTTACTTCATTATTTTCCTATTTTGGCGGGATCTAGACGGTCGTGAAAGTGTATCAAGAATACTACTTATTGGGAAAACCATGATGTCATAGTCACGGTGCCTAAAAGGTCTTGATATTAAACCACTCAAAAATATCTAGAATTGGCTCATATCGAAAAACGTCTTCAGCAGGAAGTGCCAAAACTAAATGTTCCAACTCGACTCTCGAAAAAGGATCGCCTGCCTTGAGTCAGATCACAATCCGATGGAGATTTCCGTGCTTGAAATTTTTAAGCATATGATCAAGTTCATTTTCACATATTTTTGGGTGCTCTCAAAAAATTTTTCCGCTCAGAACGAGGCAATTTGCCTGCAGACCACCCCCGTGCCGCGATAAACGCTAACCGTTGGTGTTGAGCCCGACCATCAGACACATAGCTGCCAGAAACAAACAACTATGATCTAATTTTGTTACAAATTTCTTTGATAGAGTCCTGTTAAAATTTGAAGCTGATTCGACTATTTTCCGAAAAGTTATGACTGGTTCTTTTTGTTACCATACTTTTGCCGCACCCTGTAAAATAAATATTTCATTCAATTTTTAAAAAAACTGCTCTTATCGGAAACATGATTACTGGCGATTAATGAACCCAGAGGTCAGGCAAAGAGGCGACTTGCTACAAGAGGAAAGCAGGGGAACTGTGTCTACTGAAACTTCATGAAAAATACGTGAAGGTGAAAATTTTGTTAATTGTCAAGAACATTATTCTTATCGATTACTCACATATCTGTCAGAAACGTGGAAAATCTAGTGGAAAACTATTCAAAATCTGAATTCCTGCGACTTAGCAGAAAACGAGCAGATTTGAAAAAATCACCGTGAGATGAAAAAAACCGAAAATATCCATATCCAACGGTCAATCTTCAAGCTATATTACATTCCTGTTTCTGCCATTGCGCGACTAGAACACATAATACATCAAACGACAGGAAGGATTCACCGGTTAGGAATTTCAAGATGTGCATCACAAACCAGATGCAAGAGGAGCACATTCAAGGTTTCTCAAAAAAAACGAGACAAATTCGAATAGCTGCCAGTGAATATTTGAATAATAAAAGGCGGTTTGAAACTGACAAGTATTCTTGTATCTTCTTTCCCTGTAGCAGTCTGAGTTTCTGGAAAAGGCTATAAAAAATATGCAAATGACAAAGATGTTCGTGAAATCATGACTAACACTTTATAAACTCAAAATGTTTTGCTTTCTTCTATACGAACCGAGATAACTAACATAAGTTCAGAATGCAATTATAGGATGGCATTCTACGAAAACATTTTCACTTTAACTTCACGAAAAAAGGATGTAAAAAAATATCATTTACTGTATCCACATTTATTTCGAAAAAAAGTTTTGTGTGAGTCTATCCAGCCGGGGTGGTACTTTTTTCGGTTGATGGAGCCGGGCCGTCAGTCGCTACACAATGAGCCAAACTGAGCAGGTCCTGGTTTATACTTCAATTATGTTCAGATTTTCCAGTTCACCTATATCTTTTCTTCTGGTATAGTCCAAAACTTTCCCTTCAGTTATCGGCTCATCAGCATAGCCGTCTACACTTATGCCCCGTAGCCTACATGTCTTCAAAAAGTTTTCTCCTTTTGCCCTATTCGGAAAAACGTGCGGAATCCGTACGATTTGCACTTCTTTCAAGACAATGTCATGTCGCACACACATGGATGTATACCGAATCTCAAAATTCGATCGTGTTTTTAATCTGTAGCCTCCTCAAATTCTCCATCAGGTTCGCTTCTTCTCCTTTTTCTTTTTCGCTCCCCAGCCATCACGGACCAGAAGAAGGCTTGGGAGACGGAGAGAAAGCAGTGGGGATGACTTTCGTTGAGGGCGGAGTGAAAACTCTGTTTAAAACAAGATTTTCGGTATTGTCCGACAATTCAGGGGCGGAGTTTCATTTTCCGAGAGAAAAGAAGGACTCGAATTGCGCCTCATCCCGTCGTCCCCTTCATTTCATACAGTGTTCGATATCGAATAGACGGTCTATTGTCGCATCTAGAGCGCAGTCCGACTGTGTGCTTTATCTTCAATTCATCTGCCGGCTGCTTTCATCGCTCTCTCACTCTTTTTCCTTGGGAACACAGTGTCACTTATCCCTTCATGTTCACCGAGCTAAAGCGCTACTCGATTTTGTCTCTTTACACCTGCGCTCTTTTCTTCTCCGTCCCACTCTCCCTTTTCATCTGGTTCGTTCGTCGTGAGCTCTGTACCGAAACCTCTGTCGCTGGCGAGAAGCAGGTAAGAATCTTGATTTGGGCTCTTTTGGTATTTTGAAAATAGTTTTCTCAGCTCGGAGGAGTCGAAAACAAGAAGAAGCTTAACTCAACCCACGACTCTTGCCCAGATGTCCAGCTCCACATTGAATAACAACATCGCCACCAAAAAGGTAAGCTCATTCTCTTTAATAAATTTTTGCAACAGTTTTTTTTTCATACCTTACACCTCTAGTGTCAATCAATACATCCTCATTTTCTATCCGTGACTTTCCGTGACTTTCACCTCTTCCTCATCCTGCCTCATCTCCTTTCGCCATCTCAAAATTGTTCCCATTTCCTCCTTTTCCTTTTATAGGGGCTTTTTGTCGGCCCGCTACTCTGGATGCTTTCGAAATTGCACTAGTGATCCTATCTATGCGCATCCGATTTTTCTTTATGACCATCCCTAGCAACAGAGGTTTCTCCATTCACGGGATTTCATAATTAGTGCAGAGAGATTGCCAAAAAACAGGTGCTTTTTGAATTCCTTCAATTTTCAGATGCACGTTGTCATTGTTCATCCAGAACAGTGGAACGGTGGCTCCGATCGGTGTACGGTGGCACTGATCAGACATTTTGTCTCACAAGGACATCGTGTCACTTGGCTCACAACCATGATTGATGAATATTGGAAGAACCACACATTTGATGGAGTTGGTAAGTTGGATCAATCAATTTTTGAAGATATTTTTCTGTATTTTTAGAAATCCGCGAAGTCGGCCTGAAACTGCATCCAGGAGATTGGTGGTCCCAAAATGTCGCCCTTGGTTGGCATATGGTCTTCAGCAACTTGAACCCAGATGTTGCTATCATTGATCACTCTGCCAGGTAGGAATCTTTGAACTCTTCCAAAATACTTATCTTTCAAAAATTCCAGTTGCGTTCCAATGATCAAATGGCGCTTCCCACAGTGCAAGATCCTATTCTACTGTCATTTCCCACAACAATTGGTCACTCCGTCCCGTTTCTTCTTGTACAGATGGTACGCCAAGTTGATCGGAATCGTCGAGGAAGAGCTCTTCGGACAAATTGATCAGATTTTCGTCAACAGCAACTTTACAGGTACTAGATTAATTTGAAATTCAGTTATTTAACTTTTTTTCAGCCACCCAATTCTGCAAAGTGATGCCTAATATTGAGAAAAGCAAAGTTCGAGTTGTCTACCCACCATGTGATATTGACTTTATTGTCACCGCGGTAAGAATTTTAATATTTGTTGTTTGAATCTATTTTCGAGTATTTTGCAGTCCGAAAAACCGGTGAGCAGAGCTGAGCGTGCCAAGAACAACGCCTACACTTTCCTCTCAATGAACAGATTCTGGCCAGAGAAGCGACTAGATATCATTGTGGAAGCTGCAGCAATCCTCAAACGACGAGGATACACAAATCTGCACGTTCAGTTGGCAGGATCAGTCATGCCACACATTCCAGAGAGTAGAATTTATTATGATCTTCTGCAGGATATGACCAAGGTATGATTTATTCTCACTATATTCATTAGATGATCTGTGTTATTCTAGGAGCTCGATGTCACTGAGATGGTCACTTTCATTCCGTCGCCAACAGATAAGGTTAAATTCCAACTCTATCAGCAATGCGATACAGCTCTATACACACCGCCAAACGAGCATTTTGGAATCGTCCCTATCGAAGCTCTCGATCAACGGAGGCCGGTTATCGTTTGTGACAGTGGTGGTCCCGCCGAGACTGTTTTGGAGGATATAACTGGAACAAAGGTTTGTGAAATTGATCATTAGTGTATGAAGAATGTTCCCCTCAACCACCAGACGAAATGATTACCATCTTGCATGTTTACAGATTGCCAAGCCATGCGGCGAGCTTTTGGCGGACGCCATGCTTCACCACATGAACAAGACCGACTGGCCAGAACTGGATACAGAGGAGGGATATGCTAAACAGGTTCGTGAGTCGGATCAGATAACTGAAAATCTTAGGATGAGAGGGGGAGATGATGTTTCAAAAAAGAACAATAGCTTAGTTATCGACTCTCGGATCAGAATGATCGAAATGTATGGGCGAAATTTATCGTGTTGTTCTTTACAGCGGCAACGTCTTGAAACCGAATTTTCCACACGCGGATTCTGTGGGAACATTGATCGGGCCATTGCTGAAATGATGGGAGATTTGGATATCAACTCCGAGGAGTCCAGTTTGGAACCAGTGGAGACTATAGTCCATCAGCCAGTGGCTACAGAAACGTTCGCCAAACCATACCAACAGAAAAATGCGGCACATATCAGGCGTGCTCAAGCCTAATACATCCAGTTTGATTCCTTTAGTAAAGCAATTGTCATCCTTCTCAGTTGTTCCTTCAAATTTCCTTTTAAATTTCTTCTACACATTTCATATTCGTTCATTTTGAAATTTGAATTTCCGCCTTTACTCTCCTCCCCCATCTCCTATATTCTCTTGTATTCCGTCCCTAGATCGAATCTAACATATCTATCCTTCCATAGTATTAACCATTTTTGAAAATATTGATTCTTTTATGATTCTATTCTTCTGATGATTTTTCGAATTTCTGTTTTCACGGGATGTTACCTTTTTTTATTGCTCTTTTCTACTTCTTCGTCTCTTTTCCCTGTTCTCGTCCTGCTCATTTTTGTCTCATTTCGAAAATTCTTCTGTTTCTTTTTTGACAATTCAACTTTTTGTTTAGCATACCCGAGATCTTTCTGCTCAATTTTCTGATTCTTTCATTTCTTGTACCCCGATATTTATTATATACTCAAATTCTTATAATTCTTTATTTATTTATTTTATATAATACATAAACAATTTTAAATTTAAAAAAGAAACAGTGAGGTGGTTGAAACAAAGAAACTTTAAAGAAAACGAAAAAATGCCGAAAATAATTATCCCAGTTGATAAAAGAAAAACTTTAGAACGCAGTTTTTACAAAGCACCCGATACAGAAATAAAACAACAAAGTTAAGGCATCAGTTTCAATGAAATATGAGAAAATATAAAAAATTAAACAATTCATACTACTCTTAAAGCTCAATAACAATTTGGAATGGTGTGTTCATGCAGAACAATGTGAAGGGCGATTGGGAGAGCAATTTAGTTTGATCTACCACCTTTTCGATTGGCGATTTCGGACTTTTGAGCAGCGGTGAAACCGAGAATTGTCATCATAACCTGAAAATTTAGCTAATAACGAAAGTTTTAATTATTATGCTGGTATGAAAAAATCGGGGATGTGGAAGAGAGAATCTGGTGGGCAGCCAATGCTGAACTACCAAAATTAATAGGTTTTTTTTTAAACTTTTATATTGTTCTCCCAATTTTCGCCCTGTTCAGACAATGTATCAGATTTGAATAAGTTCGTTTTCCGACATGTTTGGAGGTTTTCAGAACAGAAGTTCTCAAAAAGCAATAGTGATCGAGTAAAAATGACCGAAAATTTCAGTTTGCGGTGGTTTTTAATGCAGGGGCCGTTGGCCACGCCCACAGGGTTTTCTCTCCAATGGCTCTGATTCTATTTATAGGCATGAGGCAATACTCACTGATAAATGTTCCTGGGAATCTCCACGGTTCAACAAGTAGTAATAAAATGCATCATGTAAAAACTTGAGAGTAACTCTGTCTTCCGTCATTGCATCCATCATTTTGTCCTCCGTAATTTCCATATTAGCTGCTTGCTGTCCTTTTTTGAACATCACCAAGTACATTTCTTTCCGTTCTTCCTCGATTTCAGTTAACTTTTTCTCATACATTGCACTTTCTTGACGTCGAATGTCTAGCTCATCTTGGAGAAGTTTGATTTGTCGGTCATAGTTCGGAGTAGCCTGTGAAACCCGTTGGAGCAATTCTTTCACGGTTGATTTCAGTTCCTCGGTCTCCTGCTCAAGCTCCAGCATTTTCGAAGAATCTGGTTGAGAAGCAGTGAAATAAGTCAGTTTGGCTTGGAGATCCTTGTTTTCTCGAGAGAGTTTTCCAACTTTTTCACGTAGAGATATCACCTAAAAATTATGATTTTGATGATTTCTCAAACTAATTCCAGTATTTCATTCTTCTTTCCATTATTTCCAAAATCATATGATCAAAACCCCTTCTCACCCGGATATTTCTCCTGTCGTAATCTGTGTCGCCATCTAGCAATTCGTTTTCCAACGCTTTTTCATGCCAAGAAGCGGACATCAATGGCAACTTTCTGCAAAAGTATTTCCAATCTTCTCTAGGGATCGTTTTCAAAATATTATGTTTCTTTTTGCAATTTCAAAGGAGACACTCACTGTTGTTCCTTTGAAGTGAAATAAATGGAAGTGACTGATGAAGATCGCGATACGCCTTTCGGGAGCTGAAATGACATGACTCATTAGGTCCGGATTCTTGGAATTCGGCTGTTAAAAAATGACTCACTCTCATTTCTCTTCGTTTTTCCCGCTTCGAAAGTTCGTCTTTCGAAATTGGGGGTCTACGATTCGCACTTCGACTTCTTTGTCGACTTCTATCTCTTGGCTGACTCTTTCTATCGAGGCTATTACTCCGAATCATAATGCTACAAGACAGACTAGCCTTTGAAGATCCCAATTGAAATGGCTCTTGAGGTTCATGAACAATAATATCATCCTTTCGTTGACCCTCATGCGCAGTATGGTAGCTCAAAGACGGGGAAATTGGATATTGTGTATCTCTGAAATTGGAATATTAAAATGTAAGTTGAACAAAACCAACAATTATTACTTTTCAATACAGTACGACAACTCTCTTTCGCCTCTCGCTAATGCTAGTTGATATCGGAGTTCATTGTTTTGCTCGAGTGCTTCTGCCAAGTTTTGTCGGATTCTGTTCACTTCTCGGAATAGTGTTCCAGATTTTTCTTTCCATTTTTGTGTGTCGTTTTCCACTTTCGCATGATTGAATGAGGAGAAACTCGAGCTACGTTCCAAAATCTTTGGCTCATCTTCTTTGTGTGGTTTTTCAGATCTATACACATTCAACTCCGCCATCGCTACTTGAAGATCCTTCGACATTCTATTGTTCTTGTTCTGAAAGTTTCGAAGGGAAAATTCCGGCTATCCAAGAGTACTGTACCTTGAGAATCGTTCGCTCCTCCTGAGATCGCTTTAATTGCCGCTCCAAAGTTTTTCGTTCATCTTCAGCCCATTCGCTCAACACATCGTTCAGAATACTCTGCAATTTACATTCAAATTTTCAAATAGAAATTTTTTGAAAACTATGGAACTTCAAAGTTGTCAGCAGTTTTGAAATTTTTTGAGAAAAAAGAAACTTGCACGGCACGTCGTTAAAGGAAAGGGAATAGTAATATGAAATCTATTTGAGACCATGCGTGGTGATTTAAGTTCTATGATGACATATTATTTCAAACTTCAGATTGATTTCACCTTATTACTCACTTTTATTTATCAAATTTTTGATTTGAAATATTTGATTTTATTCAAATTTGGTCCGGAAACTCTACGAGTAGAATATTTTTCTATTCGAAAAAAAAAATGTAGAGGAATGTAAAAAAAAATCGGAAGAAAAAACTCACCGTCGATTTTTCAAGAGAAATTTGCGGCTCATCTGTTTTTGCAGCTTCTGGCTCTTCGATCTCAGTAAGCACTTGCTCCAGATCAGACCTTACTAGATTTAAAACATCAGCAAGTTGTGAAAACGGCTGCTCTGAATGGAGACTGATCACCGGAGCTGTGACACTCTCCGTCATAAAGCTGGAAGTTCTTTTTTTTCCAAACATCAATTAATTGGTTCTTACTCTGCACTATCATTCGTCGAGGCTGCATCTCCTTCAACACTCATATTGTCACCGAAATCTGGTTCTGACACTGTTTTACGCAAGTTTGTCCGATTCAGAGACTCCTGAGACTTCTCAATACTTGGCTGAATTTGTTTCTGAAGCTCCGAATTATCCTTCTCTAAATTTGAAATCCTCCACTGAAGCCATTGTTTCTCCTTACTGTAGTTGCTCATGTCATTGTCGAGTTTTTGTTTCAGATTGTCGAATTCGCTGACCAACTTTTGTATGCGACTCTTTTCGATCGAACTGGCAACAAATCTTTCAGCTTCCAAGGAATTTATCTGAGGATCAGGAATTCTATTAATTTCGAATTTTCAAAAACTTACTCTTTCAAGCAACTCGGTATTCTTCAATTCCACTTCTCTCAACTTGGTGTCCATATCATCAGAGGCTACAGTGTTTTTATTTGTGTCTTCCACGACTGCTATCCTCTTTTTGATTTTCTGTGAGCCTTGCTGTTGAATGATAGAAACAAGCTTCTGTTGGAGTACTGTAACCTGGCGGCGTGTAGTGTCCAACTCAGCTTTACAGATTCTCAGTCGTTCTTCATTTTCATCAAATAAAGCACCCTAGAAAAAGGACTGTTGAAAAATATACAAATGTTTCTTCCTCACCTTCTCGATAATCGTTTCCTTGTTTTTCACATTCGGCTTACATCCCACGTACTTGTTGATTTGGCGTGGAATAGCTTGACATTCTACATCACGCTGTGAAGGAGCGGCCTAAAAATTGAAGATTCAGCTGATGAATTTCTAAACAAACTCACCTTGCTCTTGAGCTGCTCGACGTGATCGATGGTACTTGACAGTTTTTTCTCGAGCTCTGCTTTTTGAAGATGTGCTTGCATTTTCTGGTCTTCCAGATTTTTCTTCAATCCAGTAATTTCCAATTTGAGCCGTTCGATCATGGCCTCGTTAGCGCGTATATGCTCAGTCAAGTAGTCATCTCGCTCCTTTTTGATGTTCATCGAATCGTTGAGAAGTTTGGCCAACTCATCTTCGAAATACTCTTGATCATGTTTCAATCTAGCTGATATCTCATTTTTGTCTTTGGAAAGCTGCATTATTTCCGCTTCCAGGACCGGCACTTTTTCAGCGATCAAAGTCATCTCTTCTAGTGATTTTTTGTATTGATCTCGTTCGGATTGTTTCAATGAAAGCTCTTTGGTCTGCTCTTTTCTGATATCTTCCAATTGTTTTGTCAAAGCATCCACTAGCTCCGTTTTCGCCAGTAATATTTCCTCGACTTCCTTGAACTTGTCCACCAGTGTTGTATTTTTGGCGCTGTACTCTTTTTGGAGTTCCTGAAATTTTTTTTTGATTTCCCACTATTTTGAATCTGATACTCACGTGCAAGGTTTGTTGAGTGCTCAAGAAGTCCGATTCATGTTCAGAGAGCTGTTGAGATGTTAATGTTGTTTGAACCACTTTAGAATGCATGACTTGGTACCTTAAATGAAAAATTGGTAATGAATATCCAGTTTTGTTACTTATTGCAGTTTCACCAACCTAGGATCAGATATTGTTTTCCTCCAGTCTTCCATTTTCTCATCACTCACTACCAAATGATGATCTTGAATTGTGTTTCGATACACTTGCATTCGCTCCTCCATATAGGAAATTGCATGTTGCATTTGGTCTTTTTCGTGCTGAAAACTTTTCAAAATACCTTTTTCCAGAAGTTGAAATAAGAAAAAAGAAAATCAAAAACATGACGCAACGAGCAGGAATCGAACCTACGCGGGCAAAGCCCAATGGATTTCAAGTCCATCTCCTTAACCACTCGGACATCGTTGCACGAGGGGCGAGGAGTGCGTGTGTGTGTTTTATGACTGCCGGGAAAAAGAGGGACAGAAAGAGAGAAAGAGAAGAACGGAGGGAGGGGAAAGTGTTAGGAAACTAGACCAAAGCAGTAAACAACTATTAGTGAGGAAATGCATGGAAGAGGAAAAAATAATTATTACCTGTAGTCGATTGGCTGTATTCAGAGAAGCAACAATTTCAGCGGCTTTCGAGTCATTGTCCTCATTTGCTTCTTTCAAAGCGGCTTCCAATTTCAGTCTATCGTCATCTGCTTTTTCAAGATCTCGCCGGAAAATACTTGCATCTTCCTCCATCTCCTCTATTCTAAATTTGGCTTCCGAGAACACTTGTCGAAGATTCTCAATTTCATTTTTCATCAAATTTTTAGTCTCCAGACAGGCTGCGAAATTACAATCAGTGATGATAATAGGGTCCTGGAAAAAGTTTGAAAGTAGAAATTCAATTTATGTATATAATTCAGGAAACTCACATTATGAGAGTCTTCTTCCTTGTTAGTATTCGAAACGTCTTCCACAATAAACGCGGTCGGTGTCATTGTGATATGGCTCTGGAAATTCAGTCTTTTCAAAGTTGAGTACTCTTCAAAAAACCTCTGGTGGTGGTTCCATGGCTTTCTGGAGCACTTCTTCGAGCTGCTGAATTTTCATTAGTTGATCTTTAGCAACAATTTCCAATTGTGCAGCTTTGTTTCTCCAAATGAAGGCTTCGTTTTGGCAAGCCTAAAATAACTTGTCTCAATATTCAAAAAGTGTTGTAAATTTACCTGAATGTGATTCAACGCTTCCTGACTGCAATAAATCGTCTGATTCTTGTTATCTCCGGTCACTAAAGGAATCATCATTGGGCTGGGACTGTGAAGGTCTGGTTGGGTGGCAATGATGGATAATGGGGTCGAAGGGTCGGCTTGAATTGTTTGGGAAACTAAATAGGAATTTTTTTGAGGTGAGAAGAATTTGGGATTACCTAAAGTTCCATTCTGATTAGGATCAGATGAATCTGGCGGGTTTTGACGTAGATAGAATTCTCGTTCCACTTCGTCGGTTTGTGTTTCACCGTCGGATCTTGGTGGATTCAGTTGTTCTTCTAGGTAAGCAACACGTGACGTTAATTTCACAGCTTCTTCCCTAAATATGTTTTTATATAAAATAGATACAAATAAAAAACAATTACCTGGCAGTCATAGTTTCTTGAATCAGCTGATTCACTCTCACTGCATGCTTCTTTTCCAGTAGCTTCTTTTCTCTTTCGATAGCTTCTTTTTCCAATTGCTCTTTCCTCATCATTTTCTGACCTTCTGCTAATGTGTGTTGAGTTTCGTTGAATATTTCTATCTGGAAGTTTGAATAAAAAAGTTTTGAACTGTTTTAGCTAGGTTACGTTTTCAAAAATAAACTCACCTCTTTCACTTTATCTCGCAAATCTGAAAGATGTTTGTCCTTCTCATCTCTTTCTGACAACGCTTGCCGGAGCTCCTGAAAATTTCAAAAACTAGTTGCACATCAAGATATCCCCCATGTCACTCACCTTTTTCAACTCTGCCAACTCCTTATTCCTCCTTTGCGTTGGCGTGATGTATTCTCCCTGAAGATCATGGTGCTTATGATTGCACCCCTTCTTCTGACAATGAGGGACGTATCGGGTATCTTTTCCATTCCACCACCGTCCGACAATTGCCGATGCTGAACTACATGTGGAACTAGTTACGCTCATGGCGTCGTCTATGTCGGGCGTCTGGAATTGGGCGATCATATCTGACTCGTTGAAATCTGAATCTTCAGAATCTAGAATTGCAGTTTGTCTGAAATTGGGAAATTGGTTATTGAGACGGAAAAGTTAGTGCAAACCGTATTTGTAAAGCTCTCGGATTTTTCTCTTCTTCTCGTCGACCATTGCCAAGATCTCGCATTAGATGTTCAGAATCCGTGTTGTTCTCGTCACTTGTTTCACCAATGAATGCAACTGAAATAGGAAAATTTATGTTTCAGAAAGATCAAATACATTTTCGGAGATTCTGACTCGTAAATTATTATTCTTTCTTTGTCATTTTGTTTTTTCTCAGGAAAAATACCGCAAAATCGAATTTGATCTACTATTGAAATCTTTGGATTCTGTAAGACTCAATTAAAACTTGAGATTCTCAAAATTAATTCTGTAATTATTAAAATACGTTTTCCAAGTATAATTATTTGCAATTTAGACCCACTAGCTAAACGTTCAAAGAGCCGGATCATGATGGAATTTTTTTGAAAATATTCCAAACGAGTTTTCAATTTCTAGCCAGGTTTTTCAAAGCACCAAACAGACTGGTATCTTTTGAACAATGTTTGCAATTTATTCTAACCTGCATTCTTTTCCCACCATGTAACTTGTAGTTTGGGTATTCGTGTTGTTCCCTTCTCAGGAAATCTATCCGGTGATGATCGAAATCCAGGTAGTGGAAAGAGTTTGTCTCTTTTTTCATCGCTTACTACCGATGGTCGCTTCAAGATACCTTTCTTTGGTGGTGGATCCCCGTTCATTTGACTGAAATCTCAATTTTTCAAACTTTCAAAATTTTTTAGATTGATCTCTAAACTTTCTCGTAACGCTTGTAAGCACTTACCTCGTAGATGTAGTCGCCAGCTCGTCATCTGCCGACGTTGATAGTTCCTCACGCATCATTATTTGGAGGGAGCGGTGTGGCTCGTCGGGAGCAAAAACACATGAACCTATTAAATCGTATGTCCCGCCACTTTGCGTTCTGCAACAATTGGGAAATAAAAAGAGAGAAGGATGTTGCAACAGCTAGTAGTAATAAAAACTAGCGAAGAAACAGAAAAAAAGTGATGAAGATGATTGTGTAGTGAATGAGAGTAAAGAAATGAGAGAATGAAGAAAAAGAAGTCTATGGCGAAAGAGGAAAAACTTGTATTAAAAAGAAAGGGGAAAATGAAAACGCAGTTTGTAACACCTCTAATGGAGGAGATCTGGTAGACTAGAAAGGAGAATAGGAGAAGGGTTAATGAGCAGGTGCATTTGGGCAAGAAAACAATGCGGGAACATCTGCAGAGGGCAGAAAAAGAGGAAAATGTGGAAGCCTGTCTTCGAAACGAAATCAAGCATCTCCATTTTCAAACAGCTTGAAACTTGATTCCTATATCAAATCCAGATTTCACTATTGTCCCCATTAAAAAAAAGTCCAACTCGTCTATTGCGTATATACATCAAATTGTAAATTAAACAGAAACATGTGCAAAAAGTGTGGTCCCCGCGTCGGGACGCGATTTTTGCCGCCCCAGATATACGTCTGTCCGAGATTAGCACACGATGACGGAGAGTGCTCACTCTTTCATTTTCCGGACACGCGGAATTGAAGAAGCGATAGATAAATGTTGAGAATGGCGGGAGAAGTGAGTTAGTTGATCCTGGACGGGAGAAGCAAGATGAAAAGTAACCTCCCGAGACACACGGGAGGAAGTAGAAAAGAGAATAATCGAATGTGGCTAGTAGTGGGGGCACCGGGGTGGGAGATTTTCGAGTCTTGTTGAATGTGTGTGCGGGTGTGAGTACGTTGTGTGGACCTCTATCTGTTCGTTTCACACATTTCAAATGTAAAGACACCAAATGATGTGTATTGCACCGGAAGATTTATGTTATCACATGTTTTTTTTGGTTAAAAAATACAGATATTGAATAAAAGCAGAATAACAAACATTTGAAAAAGGTGAAAAACATCTTTCATTCAGTAGAGTAAGTAACTTTGAAGATTAGTTAAAACCATCAATTTACTATTTTGATGAAATTTAAATAGAACTTAAATGTTTTGAAAGACAAATCTGTGAAAAAGTTGCTTTTCGAAAAACTAAACTTTTTACGGAAAAAAGTTTTTGGAAGATTTTTAAACTAGAAATTTCACGAAAATTTTTTAAAAAAGAAAACTAACATTTCTATTTTAGAAAACTAAAAATTATACGAAACAAAAAATACAATTTTTACTTTAAAAAATGGAAGTTCGTTTCTGTTGTTCAATCATTAAAATCAATATGAAAATATTTTGAAAAGCCACAAAAAACTTTTGAAAAAACGGAAGGCTCAGAACACTCATAAATAATGCGTTCCCCCATTTTTTGCTTGCTCTCAAGATTCATCCCTCTAAACCAGAGCAAAAACAAAAAAAACACTCTGAAAAAATTTCTGCGAAAGTTATAATTCTGATTAAAATTCCAGTTTTTTTACTCAAAATTCTCTTTTCGTTTTCAAGCCTAAAAAAACACTGAAAACGACGTCACGTGAAAAAACATACATATTTGGGATGTGGAAAGAGAACAGAAAAAAAGAAAAAGAGAAAAAAAACAACACAGGAGTAAAAAATAAGGGAGAAAAAAATGTAAAAAAAAGATGTGCATTAAGGGAAAATGTAGAAGCGTGTGAGAATACACAAATTGTAAGAATTTCGGGTCAACAACAACTCCATGAATAGAAGAAAGAGAATAAGACATAAGAGCCAATTTCAATGAAGGAATTGCGGGGTGGTGGATGTCAGTTGGCATGTTGCCAATTTGTTTTCGCAGTTTGCCAACTGAACACACCAAATATGAGAAACGAAATGCCGTGAGCTCCCCCTCTCGCCCTCTCACGTCGTATCGATTTTCGGTGGCACTTTGCCATTTTTCATTTTCACGTCTGGATTCCGGTTTTTTTCAACCACCATCTAGCGTACTCCCGCAAAAGACTTCAAATAAAACAGAACAACAGCGATCTCTTATTATTTGGCTGTCAATGCCGTTCTAGTTATACCAGAGAACAAAAAATACTGAGAAAGGAGATATTCAGGTTTCAAAGTGGGAAATTAGCTGTAGAGATAGTTTTCGTGAAGTGGTATGAAGTAGGCATTCCTCATAGCTTATAATTCAGAATCTTTTTTTTTATTCTCGGGAAATAACAAACAAAAAAACAAATTTATATCGAAAATTCCTGTTAATGCTATAAAATCCAACAAAAACGTGCATTTTGACCTCAATTATTTTAATTCCTAAAAATATAAATAATTTGTCAACTAATAAAATACTTTTCATAACAACAGTAACATTTTATTAAAAATTGTTTTTTATTAAAACATTTTTTATTATAACAAGGTATTGTGCTTTATCCTTTCTCATTTATGAAAAACTTCAAAATCTAATGTAATTCGGATTTTTCAATAATTTTTTCACAGTAGCTCTTTTTCAAAACATGTGGATTACGGAAGTGGTATCAATTTGTAAATACACTCGAAATAGCTTGAAATAAAGCGAAATAATTTTTTTTATTTTCTATCAAGATCTCTTAGAATTTCAAAAGCATTCAAATTTCCAGAAAAATACTTTTTTGATTTTTCAACAAAAACGTATTTAGTTTCGAAAAAATACTTACAAATCAACTAACAAGATTCGTTATTGCCAAAAAAAGTGAGACAAAACGCGCCACCGCCAGGTTCAGACGCAACAATAATGACAGATTGATAAACTCCGTAATGGGTGTTTTTCGAAAATAGTGCCTATACCACTACACAGTTCTTTTCAAAAACAGTAACTTTTTGGTAAACAAGAAACTGGAAAACACTGGAAAAAGGGAGGGTGAAAGTGAATTGAAAGATACACACAGAAGAAAAGTCGTCAAAAGTTATGATGTGCATATAAGGGGAGAGCGAATGTATTTTTTCCGAGACGTTCTAGAAATGCAGAGAAAAAATGACGAGCGACGTCACTCAACAAAAGAGCAAAATGATATTTTCAAAAAACCGACGGGACAGTTCAAAGCACGACGACAGTTTGACTAGTAATTCGAGCACTAATCGTAGTGACATGTCGATCGGGAGTAGCACAGTGTTGTGCCCCGTGGCTAATGCCGTGACAACTGGTGCAACGCGGAGAAAAACGAGACATGTACGTGGCGGTCCTTTCTTCTTCTTCTTCTTCTTCATCAGAGCACAGAGCTTCTGTGAGAAACCCCGAGGCACCAGCCACCCCGAAACATGCTTTAAACATTGGGACGGATCACCCAGACTCTCCTCATTCGCTAAAGCGAGATGAGGCCTCAACTCGTGTGTGACTTTTTTATGACGAGCGGATAGTGGGTTCGAAGAGAGAAATGAAAAGAATGGACTGTTGCAGTTTCGGGTGGTTTTTTGACAAATGTGAATTCTGCGTCTACAACTGGGGTATAGTGACACCGCAGAAAAGCGAAAATATGATAGATCGGTTGTCCGACCACCCGATGGCAATTCTAATAGGTTTTGTCCAAAAAACCGCAAAAAACTTGACAAAAAAGATTACCAGTGTAATTTAACTTTTGGGAGTATTTTGCGTCAAAGAGCAAGATTTCGGAAGTTATTTCGACTAATGTTTGAGAATTTAAACTTCTGTTTTTCTTTGGCCCAGAGTCATCAGCTCTGTGGAATCTGTGAATTTAGAGTACAGTTTGTACTGATTCGAGGCCTTCTCAATTATCAAAAAATAAGCGTCATGGTTTCATCAGAAACTCTGAAAATGGAGTAATAAGTATTTTGAGCAAAATCGTTCTGAGAAAAAAGATACGCTGCACAATAAACGAAATTCTCAATACATCTTGACTGGTTTTTAATAATTTTAGTCGAACATTTTGAACTTGATTACATTAGATCACAGAGAAAGCAATGCAAAACAGTTTATAGGAAGAAGGTAGCGGAGAAGTACCTAAATGCGTGAAGAATTGAAGAAATCGATCAAAATATCGCCTGATTTTGAGAGTTCGCTTGAAAGTCAACTGAAATTGTTGTGACCAGTGATCGAGGATGAAAAAGTTAGGGATGGTCGAAAAGATCGAGAACCCGTCAGAACAGTTGTCAGTTGAGAGTGGACATGTTTTCAAGATGAGTTATTGGGTAATAATGTCTGATGAGTTTGCACAGAGAGTCGCTTCACGATAAAAGATGAGATGTCAATTTTGCCTGATTCGAGAATAATAAAATTGAGCAAACAAATGATTATTCGACACTTTGAGACTTAAGATTTGAAAAATTAGCCTATATAATGAGTGCCTACAACAGAAAATCTTCATTAAGGCTGTTCAGAAGTTTCTCATAATTTTTGAAAGTTTCTTTTGTGAAAGTGTTGGGAAACCCTTTCATTTCGTTTTTTTTTCGAAGACAATGATTTTTGATGGGAGTTTTTGAAAGTAAATTCACCATAGCAAAAAATTTCGGCTCTGTTTATTAACAGGAGAACGTCAACAACTTGTGAATAGATTTTAATAAAACACTTACAGCCATATAGACACTTCTAACATTTTTTGAATCCGCTAGCAAATTTCAGCCAAGAGACGTCAGCTACCGTACCAAAAATCGTAATTTAATTGTAAAAGCAGCGATTTTCAAAAATTATTTTCTTGATTTTAACAACACAAAATTTGTTCTGTTATACTCAGAATTCCAGGAAATGTTATATTTCAGACATTTCTCAAAAGATAGATTCTCGAAGAATCCAAGTGGTGGGAAATTTGAAAACAATTTTGATTTATTCAAGTTTGACCATCATTCAGGTACAATTTTCAGGAAACATTTTTCCTAATTCTGATTTTTTATTCCGATTCTCTGAAATTGAGAAAATTATATATTCATCCCAAGGTTTATTGATTGAAAAGTATATTATACATGGAAAGCAGTGTTCAGAAATCAATTATGACAGAAAAGCTTGTGTTTCATCGTTTAATAGGCGAGGATGACGTAGCAAGCGTAGATGATTCCTGGAATGTATCCGAGAATGGTGAGAAGGATGCAGATGGCAAGATGGTAGTCGCATCCTTTCTCCAAGAAGACACCAACAGGCTGAAAAAACAAAGTATAAATTTGTTATAAGTTTCATGATGACTATAAATAAATTAAACTAAAACTTACTGGAAGAAGAACAGCGCAGATGAACTTTGGAATGTCGGTGCAGGTAAGAGCCATGGCAAACAGTCGTTGTCAGAAGTTTTAGGAAACTGGAAAATTTTAATTTGGAAAAAATTTCATTAGAAAATTTAGTATATTCCACAGAGAAAGATGCGAAAGTGAAGGGAATTGGGAGAAATGAAAGTGGAGGACTAAGCCAGGCGGAGAATATGTATCCATGGAAATGTCTCGAAAACAAAATCACTATGGGTTACTGTGCATCAAGCGGAAAAAAGTCATGCGAATTTTTGTGACATGTGACCGAGATGACTGAAGGATGTTTCTAGAAGGATAGAGTTTTGAAGTTTGTCGCATGAGCTTTTACAGAACACATCCGGACCTAACATATAGTTCGTGTTTTTTCTGTGACTTTGAAAGTTAGATTACGAAAAAAGAGAAATGTTCGAAACCCGAGTGTCATTGAAATATGAGTCAATAATACTCATTTTTCAAATAGGTTTTTGAAAGGGAAAATGCGTTTGGATCAGTGAGAAGAGAGGAAATCTATGAAAGAGGAACAAAAACCACCGACAGGTCGAGTGGAGACTGACTGGTTCGAAAATGGGTGGAGTATGCCGAAAAGAGGACGACAATGTTTGCGGGAAAACATTGAAAGTGAGGAAACAATGAGAGGAAGTAGTGGTGAAGAGGACATAATGTTTCCATAGAAATGCATGACGGTTGGCAGTGGTTACCGTTAAATGGGAAATGGTAGTACGTATTTTTATGTAACAGAGAAATGGAGTTATACGATTTATAAAGACAAGATATTTTTTATGAGAGAGGGTGTATTTTGATAAAATTGTGATCCTCCTACAGAGATAAAGGCTAAAGTCGTGGATCACAGGTCATGCAGGAAACTTTTCATGTATGGAATGTTGCAAAAGTCAGGATTACTGTAGACGAAAGTCTGTAGTGTTTCAGACTCAAATACATATTGTCATATTTCCTCTAATGACAGCCCACTCAAACCGATCCGTCAGTTTTGAGCTCAACTATCTCGGTTTTTGTGAAAGATACGAAAAATGTTCCAACTGATAAATTTTTTTACAAGAAAATGTCATCGGTCTATGAAGTGTTCATATCATTTACAGGAATCGAAATAATTGAGTTCAAAGTAGACGGTTTGAGATCACTTCTACTGGAGGAAATACGGTAGTTGTGTGAACGAAACTATCAGAAAAAAAATCAGAGATCTTGAAAAATAAATCATAAATAATTTGATATTAGTTCTTTAAGATTAGAGAAATCCCGAAGTTAAACTTATTGAGAAACTATTCTGTGCATTATATCTTTTTTCGTATTTTTTATTTATGATTTATCGTATTTTCTGCTCAGACTCAAGTTCCTTATTGTCTATTCTGTCAGAGCCATTTTTTAAATTTCCTATTCGCTTTGTTGTCTGACACAAAACAGAAGCTTCTCGGAGTTAATTTTCTAGGAATACATTCTACCACGCTAACAGCCCTTGAATTATTCACAACAACCACCAAAAAAGAAGAAGATCGAAAAGTCAAATGTTGAAAATAGAAAACGAGGAAGAAAAAAATTTTCTCTTGGGTCTTGAGGACCGAAGAATGAGAACTTTCCTTGAAACTTCCCATCGAATCCTATTTATATGTTTGTGACAGGAGAAAAATCGCTGGCATTAGGATGGAAAAGAGAGAAAAGAAAACAGAGAGTCAGAAGGCACCATTTCTTTTCTCATATGTGCGCTCAGCAAACACTTCTACTGTTTTTTCTAACACTGAGTAATACCTTGAAAGTAGCCGTAATTTCACAATATGTGTAGCCTCTTCTGACTGACTCATGGCTGGTTTACTGGTTTTGAAATTTTTGTTAAGAATGCAAACGACATGGCAAGGCTGATGGGAAACGGAAAACAATTACTGGGTACATGGACAACGCAGTTAAGATGAATGTCAACCCGGCCCTAAAAATGAAAATTTGGGAGTTGGAAGGAAGAAAAACGACAAATGGGCGGAGAAGAAGACAACAATAAATAAAAGACCATCGGTCAAGTGACTGGTTGTGGGAAAAGGGGCGGACTTTCTGTCCTCAGGGTCCTACGGAGTAATCTTTGATGCATGAGTTGTCACTGGTGCATAGAAGTATCACGGAGTAGACATCAATAATTTCATTTCGCTGGGAAAAAACGGACCAACAAGAAAGCATACTGGTGTCTGAAACAAAAATTTGTTGTTTTCCAGAGAAAAACAAACAGTAGAAAAACGTATTTTGTTGAGTGGTTTTGGGGGTCCGCATTCATTTTTAGCAATTTGTGAGCCATACTTGAGTAGATTGAAACCTTAAAACCGGGTAAAAGGGGTTTGGCGGCAATACAAGTAATTTTGTGATCAAGGATTATAAAATAATTATCAATGTAGTACCTTGTACCCAACTAATCTAACCAGTCCCGTTGCGAACACTTCCCTTTTTTCAGATGTAAACAAAATTTTGAACTTTGTTCAGTAGAAGAAATATCGATCTGAAATTTCGAATTTGATGATATTTTTCTGATTTTTATGTTTGATAATCACTCTTCAAATATCAAACACACTTTTCCTAAAAATAATTTTTTTCAAGAGCCAATTCATTTACTTTGTTGTAAGATGCCAATCGATGATTTGTTTGAAAAAATACGGGGTCTTTTGGAAAATTCTAAACCCCGCAATGTTTATGAAATTCTTCAAACTTATGATAGTTCAAGAAAAAACTAATTTGGTCAAGTTTTCTATCAATTACCGTAAGTTTTGAATAATATCCGTTGTTTTCTTTTTCAGATTTTTTTCAACAGAGTAAAACTTTCGAACCCTTCCAGAATTCGACTATTTCTCAATCCTCGAAAATTTACGTCTAAACTAAACAGTCAGAAGCAAACACTTTTTCATTCTACCCCATTCATCTTCACAAAACCATTCCATTTTCACGGTTCATTTCTTGACACCTCATCTTCTTTTCTGAATCACTTTGTGGTTTCTTTTTGCTCCTTTATTCATACAAAACTGTTCACATCAACATAAAAGTGAAAAAATCACATCGAGAAGGTTTGAAGATGCCAATACTATGAAATATTGGAAACGGGAGATGATTTTTGTGGAAAAGTATTTTAAATAGAAAAAGGTGTGTGGTTATGGCGTCATTATGTCGAGAATTTTAGAGTTCCGAAGCAGATTTAGTAGGCGAGGATGACGTAGCAAGCGTGGATGATTCCTGGGATGTATCCAAGAATGGTGAGGAGGATGTTGATGGCCAAGTGGTAGGTGCATCCCTTCTCCATCCAGACTCCAATTGGCTGAAACATCAGAAATTTCGGATCAGATAACTTTTTTAAAATGACTTACTGGAAGGAGCAGAGCGCAGAGGAACTTTGGAATGTCGGTGCAAGTAAGAGCCATAGTTGTCGAGTTGAGTTGTTCTGGAAAATTCGAAACTGGTTTTGGATGGGGTTGAGAATAACAATATAATGAGGAGGATCCAATGAGATTAGAACCGAATGCATTATTCGGTGTCGAACGGAAGGATTTATGAGAGTGAGTGGATTGGGTATCTATTATTCTGGTGGAGGGCCAGCCAGATGGGCAAAGGGAAAAATATATATACAGAACAGATACATGAAGAATGGGAACGCTTCTTCTCCTTTTCAAATCACAACACTGACTCACTTTTCCTAAACGAAATGTTCAGAAAGTTTTCGCAGAGTTTTGAATCCTATGATTCAGCAAAAGTGTAAAGTTTCAAGAAATTTCGTAACTCTGAATGTAATAACAACTACAACATCGCTGCTGGAAGAAAACTTACTAAAGTCGGCTGGTTTTATATTTAAAATCCTAGAAAAAAAACAAGTGGGCGTTTCAATTCTTAAACGTTCTGCAAAACAATTTTTTTTTAAATGATCTGTGACTTAAAGGCTCATGTTTGAATCCTTAGAAATCACAATTATGTCACATCTTGTATATTTATATTTGTCATGAGAAAGAGCGAGAGATGTCGCGCAAACAATCACTCAACAAATGGTTCATGTTTGTATTTGAAATTTACTACCAGCAGTAGCAGCAGCAGAAATAAAGCTCCACACATACTAGACAATCGCTTGGTAATACTGCAAACAGAACGGGTAGCAAGAGGTCTCAAGAAGATACTTGAATTTTGAGAAAACCATTATGGGAAAATAGGTTGGGCTTAACCTATCAGCGCCAAAAAATAGATGGCAGAATATGTATCAAGAAATCGATGAGCGGTAGGAGACAAAAGGTCGAAATCTGCCAATGATGAGAGAAAGACGAGAAATCGGGTAGCAAAGATGCCAAAAAAATTGTTTACAACGACCACGACAGAGGAGTACTTGACAATTTGACCTTCTTGCAAACTTGAATTTTAAAGAAAGTTGAAACAATGAATCAGCATGATTGATTGGCATATAAGGTCCAAAAGTCTAAAGTTGCAGTCTCTATTGGTGAGGTTAAAGACGCTTCAGTTTTCGGGGGGTTGGTGCAATTAATGATTTCCCTAGAGAGTTTTTGTTTAAAACTCAAACTAGTCGTCTACCCGGTTTCTGGAAACTCCTAAATGTTAGGAACCTAACCATCATATCGCTCTGAGGTATTCAACAATGTGAATATGCCCGATTTCTCACTGAATTGCTTTGCTTGAATAGTAACACTAATCCATACATTTATTAAGGAAATTGACAATTTGAACTACTGAAGTCTCCGATAATGCCGAAAGGAAATTGTATTTCTATTCTAAGAAATGAAGTCTGCTAGCCAATGTGCGCGTGATGGGAAATGGATAATCCATCAAATGCATACTAATGAAAATCGAACGAGAGAGCAAAAGGACACGAGACGCCAGACATCTATAAGAGAACCGAACAACATAGAAGCGAACGGTGGGAAAGATGGTGTATAGTGCCTCAAAGACCGACCAGGGGTCACCCAAAACCGAGGTCAACACAAATCCGTCCGTCACGTGGTGTGTGTGTCTAGTGGGCCCAACACAAGTAGGCCTGTGGGATAGAGGAGAGAGAGAAGAATCATCTTGTTTTTCACGCCAAATGGTGTGCTCGTCCTTCTCTCCCTCTTTTTCTTCTTGTTCAATTGCGAAATTCGATCATCTCTAAGACATCAGAGCTCAAATTTAGAAGAAGAAGATGCCTTTTTTGGAAAGCTGTTTTTGAAGGGTGGAAGAATGAAGAAAGTGGAAAATGAGGAACACAAAAATAATCTGAAAACAAGAAAATGAAAGACAAAGCGATGAACTTTTTCAGATATCAAAGATTAGGGATTAGGAATATCTGACATTCTCAGGGTCTTCAAATTTCCTTGACATGTACCGAAATATAATACAACAGGGTCGTGGCAGCCACTTCAGTGGCTCTATTCATTATTCATTAATTTATACATTACAATTGTTTCAATGACTCAGTTTGTGTATTTCTGAGACCTACCAATTTAAACAGAAATTTTTTTGTTAATAAGTTCCAAGGAATACTATCACATAAATTTTTTATTCCAAAATAAAACCAAATAGTTTATTCAGCAGGAAAAGGGACTGTAATGTACAATAATTCATCAGAAACTGCATATTGTGTGGATTTCTTTCACCGACACTTTTACACGTTTCAGATGGATGGCGGGGAACAAAAAAAGCGAAATAGTATAACAAAACGTATAGATATAACGTTGGATACCGGTCAACAAACGAAAAAGAAATAAGAAGGTGTATGAAACCTGCTTTGCAAAAATTATGATTTATTCCTGCTTGAGTGGCTTGTCAGAGATGATCTCCTCCTTTTTGTCAGTAGCTGGTACTGGCTTTTTGAGTGGTTTGAAAAACTTTGGCAGGGCAAAAATGACGGCAAAAGCGACGATGTGTGGAATGAAGTAGACTCTCCACAGAACATCATAAGCTGGATACAAATGCATTGTGACAAAGGAGTAGGTAGCGTAGGCCAGAGCAATCTTGCTGATGATGAACGAGAAGATGTCGTAGGCGAACTTTTTGTTGGCATCGTCCAAGAATCGCCAGCGCATGCATCGGCGGAACTGAAAACAGAACTCAATAATCAGTTAGAAAAACAGGTTGAAAACTCACAGTTTGAGCAGCAACAGTGAACAATCCACAGGTGAAGAAAGCCATGTAATATCCAATAGAAACTCCATGCCAGACGGCGGACAAAGTGTACGTGGCAACAGTGCGAATGGATTTTGGAGCACGCTCATATCCAACTTTTCTAAGCCAGAATCCGGTTTGAATGTTCCATCCGTCAAGGGTTTCCTTCAAACTTTGAGCCATTTCGACTTGGTATGGGAGTACATTAGTGCACAGCTTCCATTCAGCATTTCCTTCTTTGTCGTATCCACTGAAACCAAATCCAGACATGTTGCAGATGGCGTCAGCTGAAATACAGGTTTTGCGGAGAAAATCAGTGTGTTTTGAAGAAGTGATGACTACTTTTAGCTTCAATGATCGATAAAACACTTACCAAACACCCATGCAAAGTAGTAAGCACAACGAATGAAGAAAATGGTGATGAACCACCAGAAGAACCATTGCCACATTGGAAGTTTGAAGTATTCTGGAGTTCCGACGTCTTCTACCTTGTAGCTAGCTCCAAGGGTCACAACAATGGCAAGGAATCCAAGAGCTTGATAGAATTTCTTCATAGCGACTCCGGTAGAAGATGGAAGTTTTCCTTGTTTGTTAGCTACGAGGTGCTTCTCATCCAAGAAATTGATGTAGTCGTAGTAGTTGTTGGCTGGTCCGGTCAGAACAGTCTGAAAAAAGTTTCGCCTTAGGATTAGCTGCTTAAGGTCGCTTTTCACCTGGAAGTTGAACATGAATGACATGTACTCAAGAAGCGATGGAATCTCTTTCAATGACTCTTTCTTCTGCTCATCGGTAAGTTTTGATTGGTCCTTAGCTTTTCCATCCTTCAAATTGAAGGCCATCATTGTCACTTTCTCAACAGCAACCATAATCGGTCCAGTGACGTCTAAACTGTAGGTGTCGAGGATGACCCAGCGATAGGAATGAATGAAGAATAGGTATCCCATGGAGAACAGCAAGACTAGCCTGAAACAAATTTAAATTTCTGAATATTTGAAGAAAAAGCTTACTTATGAACCTGAGTAGGTGGTGCGAAGTACATGATGGCATAACTTCCGAGAGCATTGGCAAGCAGATGTTTGATGGCTCTGGAATTGTTGATTTCTAGCATCTAACTAGTTTTTTGAGATCTTACCTTCCAAAACAGAAAAACAGCAATGTGATTCCAACTACTGCAGGTATCACTGTCCTCACTTGCCGATTCACTTGTTTCAGTGAACATGTCTTTTTGTAGATGTATGAAATTCCAAAACTGGCGAACAAGCTGAGCACGAAGTTGACCTAAAAATCCAAATGTGTTGCTGACACTTAAAAAGGGAACTCACTCGATCCACTTCCAAGCCGATTGATTCCGCGAGAGGTTCCAAGACTTTGGATCCATCGTAAAATGTGTGTATTCCCGGCATTTGAAAGCTGAAAAATATAACATTAGCAAAGGGTAGACTATCTAGCAAGTAAGAGAGAGAGAGAGAGAGAAGATAGTAAATCAAAACACATTGCCAAGAGAAAAATACATAAATTTCGATGTCCTTTCCCATGATTGATGGTGATAATAAAAAGAAATTTATCGCAAATCAGGATAAAAAACGTTTCGTCAAAGATGAGCTACTTCTGATAAGAAACAGATAGGGATGCGAATGTCGAGAAAGAGTGGAAAAGAAAAAAAAAGACAATTGGTTGGCCTGCGAGGAGTATCACGCCACCAGCAGCGCGTTTGTGTCGTGCCTTTGGAAAAAAAACTCGCACTGCCGGTCAAGGTCTAATTTGAAGTCATCGACTCCTCTTCCGGAGACAACTACACACTCTAGTTATTCTACAGCCTGGTTTTTCTTGTATTCGACACGCAACAACAACAATAGCACGTGGCAAAACTGTCGCGAGAAATGTTAGAGAAAGAGAGAAGAAGAGACATGAACTCCGCAGTTTTTCGACTGTTTACTTTTTCGAGCTGAAGGGTCACGCGGTATAATTTTGGCTAAACTATCAGCTAAACTGTTTTCATTGTGCGAAGAAGAGAAACAGAGTGAAAATGAAGAAGAAGAAGGACCACAACGCAACAATCAATAACGCAACTAAACAATAACAATGGGTGATCCCCCTCGTTGTGTATTCAAACAGTCCCCGTGACAATAGAGCGCATTTACTTCGCCTCGTACTGTTTTCCTTTGGGAAAGTTGCCCATTCAACCGTTCCCGGATTCTTCACTAAATCTAACTGCAACTGATAAGGTTTGTAATGCGGGTAAAGTACACTCACGCCGATAATTATCAGTAGAAAAAGAATTCCACGAGGTTTTTCTTGTGTTTCTCTCATTGAGAAAAATGTTGCGAGACCAAAAAAGACACACTTTGCAAAAAAGGTCATGACGCAAAAAATTGAATATGCCACAAAAAAGAAAGAGACTGCTTTTCCCTTCTTCTTGAAAATGTTGAGTGGGTCAAAAATTTCAAAAAAAAGAAGAAACGAAAAAAATGCATAATGTTCATTTCATAAATAATAAGGTATCTGGAACAAAATAAACAAAAAAAACTAGTTAAGGTTTTAAAACTACTTTTAAGTAGACGGAGGTTTCAATTCCAGTAGTATACATACACGTGAAAGACATGGTTATTATGATTTTTTTTGAGGGAAACGAAAAATAGGTATATGAAGAAATGAATAAATAAGAGAAAAATATATTAGAATTAAAATTATTATATTATTAAATAATTAAACGATACCACCGGCTGGGTTTTCTAGCCAAGGATACATCGTTGGACATGGCAAGCATGTTAAGAACTGATGCTCCTGGCTGGATAACGACGGCGTACTGTAGAGACATTTGTTAGGTTTGTCGCAAGTGGATAATGATGGATTGCGGTTGAAGGACAGAGTGATTGGGCAACCAACTGCTTTGGACTGAAATTAAAAGTTAATGAAATCCTAAAATTCTTGGTAACTTACAGCTTTCATTTGGTTGATTGGAACTGGACGTTTCATCCAGTCAATAAGCTGCTTGATAGTCACAATGTACACATCCTTATTAGCTGACATCTTATTCAGGAATCTCTGCACAGCCTTCATTCCCTTATTTTGTCCACCAAGTTGCAGGAAGTCAGCATTCAATGACAACACATATGGCGCTCGGTTTGCGGAGTAGCTTCGTTCGAAATTTCGCATTATGATCTCTTCCTGAAACCCTTATTATATTCTTTCACTATTTTTCCACCGATTTTTTACCAATTCATCAACAGTATTATTCAAATCAACAGCGGCGCGAAGCATACTAGATCTTCTGAAGCTGTCGATTTGTCTCATATAGGAACCGTAGAACTGGTTCAAAGGAACAGTCCAAATTCCGGGGAATGAGCTCTTTGGGCATGATTCCTCATGACAATCCCATGCCACTTGGTAGTCCATGGTTTGAGGCCAGAATGGCTCTCCATGGATTCCCGGGTTTGCTGACATTGAGTTGTCCCAGAGGAATTCAGCTCCAGACATCATCTGAAATTCGGAAAATGCAATCAAAATTGAAAACAAAAAAAATACCTCAAACTGATTATCACCACCAAGTGCTAGCTGTGGGGAGCGAATGCCGACAATTTGCTCTTCTGGAGCACCACCAAACTTAGCCAAAATTCTTCGCTGTCCATCCATCTCGTTCAACCATCTATTAGTGTTTTCATGTTCCAAGGACTCGTGGCTGAAAAAAATTAAGTTGTGAGATGTAGTTCCTAGTTTATACTCACGAAATGGAGTTAGAAGCGATTTCCATATTTTTTTGAACGAGCCAGTTAACGGCGTCATAGTTGGTCCATTCATGGGAGATGAAGAATGTTGCTTTGACATCACAGCCATTAGGATTTTTTAAAACATCATTCTCAAACAATTTCTTGTAATCTGGGAACGTTTTTCCGTTCACAGCATCATCAAACGTCAAAACCACAAACTGTGGGGTCTCATCAGGACGGAGGCCTCCGGGAGCTTGTCTTCCTGAAAATTACTCCTTTTGTTGTTTTTTTCAATACTTCATGGTCCCCACCATCATCACTGCAGAAGCAGTTTGGAAGTTTACACTCTGCTGTATTACACGGCTGGGCTCTCTGTCTGTTTGGTACTTGCATTGATGAGAACCTCAATCCGGCTCCATTCACGAACTGCACTTTCGAACTGCGCGCTTCTGTAAACAACCGAAGGCTATTTTGGAAGTGATGTCAGGAATTACTCACCAATCGGTCTACAGTAACCGTCTTCAGCAAAATGATGATCATCGCATTGGCACATTCCTTCAACACATGTTGCTCCGCCGGTACACTTCTCACGCATGCTGCAAGTGTCTCCTGGAGCGGCGAAAGCGGGAGCAGCTGGAATAATTATTTACGCTAAATAGAAAGCATATAATATTTTACATTTTTGTTTACAAATTCCTCGGATTGCCACATGCTGTGCAGCACAGATGCATCGTTTTCTGTCATAATCACAAATCGAACCGCCAGCACAGATTTCTCCATTCTTGCATGTTTCTCCAACCTTGGCAACTTTGTGTTTGCTCTCAGCTGTAAAAATACACCTACAGAATTGTTCTCTGGCCTTTTCTAGTCTTACTAGAAATACATTGACCATTCTGACGGATGTAACCTTTTGGGCAATGACAGAATCCGTTTGTGCAAACGCTCTCTCCAAGACAAATGTCAATCGGTCGACAAGCTGATCCGACAGCAGCAACTTTTGGAACTGGTTTAGTTGTTCTTCTGTCAGGGAATCCGAAAATGTTGGATGGGGGAGTTGGGAAAGAATTCTCTGTGACAACTTGTTGTTGAACTGGAGCTCTTGTAGTAGTTGTGGTAATCACTGAAACTTTTAAAGATAGCTGAAAGGTCACTCAACGCTTTTAAAATCTGTACCATTTTGCTTCTTGGTCTGAATAATGCGGTTAGCCTTTGTTGGCGGTGCTGTTTCAACTGATTGCTTATTCATTTCGATTGCCTTTGCCAAATCAAAACCTTCACACCATCCATTTGGCGCCAAAAGGAATCCTGGCGAGCACTTGCAAATCTTATCGATACACTTTGCTCCATTGATACATTTGTCTTGATAGCGATCGCAAGCTTGACCGTATTTCAACGATCTTCCTCGAATACCTTTGAACATATTTATTTATATAAATTAAAACATATAAAAAACAAACAAACGTTTTAGTGAGAAAATTCTGTGACAGAATACATGAATCCACACGTGTAATACAATTAGTGATGTGGTGGTGGTTGGGAAAAACGGATGGAAATAAATGGGCAAAATAGGGGAAGACATTTTGGGTAGAATAAGTTCAAAACATGGAATTATTTATATATCAAATTACAGTTAAGGTTTTGTTTGAAAATCACCAGTCAGATTTTGAAGAAAATGAAAATAGTTGGAAAACGAAAGGGTTGGGGGAGGGATGAAAGACGAAGAGTATCATCATATGGGTATTTTTCAATAAATTAGTGACACTCTGACACTCTCTCTGTGGGTGGGAAGATAGAGAACATTTCTATTACCAGAAAATGCTCATTTAAAAAATCTGGTCATGAATAACTTGTTAACTATACACAAATATCTACCACGACTTGCAGCAGTTATATTCTTCTGTGGCAAAACCTCCAGACGTGATATAACAGTAGGATCTAGGCGGGCAGTTGGGTTCAAGACCATTGCAGATGATTAGTTTTCCACTGTCATCTCTGGTTGGCTCATTGCCAGGCGGACAGTTTGCATTTCCGCTTCCAGTCTTGTAGCTTCTCGATCCTCCACTTCCACCACCGCCGCCTCCGGATCCTCCACTGTTCTTATTCTTTGGTCTTGGCCGCCGGATCGGTGGTCCCACAATTCTCGGCTTCTGCGTGACGGTCTCTTGTCTCGCTGGTGTTGCAACTGCGACAGGTTCAATGTTAGAAATTTCAATCTGCTCTCTGGGTAACATTCTTTCAGACAGAGTGGCAACCTTGTGTTTAGCATACGAGACAGGAATGGGTCGCTCGATGACGTCGATGTCTGAAATGCTCAGTTAGTACACACGGGTAGGTTGAACAACAACAACAACACTTCACAAAAAAAACGTGGTTGGTTTTGATAATTTTTTGGGAAAGAAAGATAAAAAACCACACACAAGTTGCTAGGTTTGGCTTTTCTCACCTTCCAATGGTTCACAAGTTCCAGAATTGTCAACAAATCCTGGTCTACACTTGCACTTTCCAGAGACACAAATCTTATTTTCTCCACAGTTGGCATCTTGTTCACAGTCAGCTGGAAAACGATATTTTCATCAAAAAAAATTTCAAGAATTGAAAATCTCACTAGAATGCAATGGTCTTGGTGTAACTACTGGAGCAGCTTTGGTTGGTACAGTAACCCGGGTGGTCAATTGTGGCTGTGTTGGTGGTGGCATACATTGCACATTGAATACAATTTGTCCTGGTGGGCACATACAAATTCCAGTGTCATAATCACAACTGGATCCTCCTTCACAAACTTCTCCACTCTCGCAACTCTCCAATGGTTTGGCCATCACTTTCATTTTTGGCGTGGTTGACATTGGAAGGGCAACACAGTTTCCAGAAACTGCGATGTATCCAGGTTGGCAACGGCACAGTCCACTTTCACAGCTGAAATTCGAAGTTTTCAGGTTAGTAAGATTATTCTGAAAGATTTTGAAATTGTCTAACTCACGTGCTTCCTTTAGTACATTGAGTGTTGGCATTGCAGGATGCTCCTGGCACGGCTTCAACCTTCTTCGGGGTTACACATTGTCCTTGAGAAATTTCAGACTTGTCTTGAGGGCATTCACAGAGCTAGAATAACAAATAAATTATGAATTACGACTTTGAAATCATATAAAACCTTTCTGAACGAGCAAGTACTTCCACCTACACACGTTTGTCCTTGTGTGCAAGCCTCTCCTGGTTTCGAGTATACTCTAGCGGTTGTGGCTGAAAACAATGCAGTCTAATATGGTCATTCAAATGATGAATGGTTTGAAAAGTGCGAGTAAATAATCGGGCTCTTTGTGCTGTAAGCAGCAAGTGGAGGTGTACTTTTTGAGACAGTTTGATCTTATTGAACTTTCTAAGAGCACTGCAAATTCAAGCACGCAAATACACACCAAGCAGTTATAAGAAGAAAAATCATCATTCATGTTTTTTATGTTGTCAATTTTCAAACCTTCATGTCGTGCTTTCCCACGAGCTTTTCGCCGTGCCGCCTCTTCAGGTGAGACGCATCCGTCGTGATGTAGTACATAGTTCTCGGGACACTGGCAGGATTTGTTTAGACACACAGTGTTACCCTTGCAAATCAGACCAATCGCCGTGCACTCATCGTCGGTCTGTATAGCAGTGGTGGTTAGAGGAACATGCGTTGGAATTTCGATGAATGCGGGCTGTCGGCGAGTGCTCAACAAGTCGGCAATGGTAAATGAGAACACGCTGGTTGTTGGTGGTGGCGGTGCTGGCGTTGTGGTGTACGTGGTACCTTGGGTGGTCATGGTGGTCGACGGCAAAGTGGTCTGTCTTGAGGTGGACGTGGTTGTGAACTTTTCACAACGTCCGTTGTTGCTGGGCTGTTGACCCGCTGGACACAGACAGAACCCTTCTATGCAGTTACTCCCACCCACACAAACATCAATAGGTCCTAGAAACAAAGGAAAGTTAATGATAGAACAGAGAAGAGACACTTCAAACCACATCTTCCTCCAGGCACGATTTTCTTGCCTTGTGGTGGAGCTTCGGTGACGAATGGTTGCGCTTTTGTGATGGTAACCTGTGGAACATGGACAGAAATTGGAAGCTGTGGAGGCAACGGAACATGGGGAATGGATGTCTGTAAAAATTTGGGTTACAATAAACACAAAAAACTGTTAATACTCTTGGCGGCAATGTTGGTTTTGGTCCCGACTGGATGCAAATTCCACGGTTGACAATCATAGATGAATCTGGGCAAATGCACCATCCTAGAATATTTTGGTAAATTTAGTCAATGTTGTCTTGTTTTGTTACCTTCTCTACAAACAGATCCTCCAGTGCACTCACGAAGATTAGAGCAAGAACCTCCTGGTGGAGATGTAATCGGCTCATTGGCTGAAATAGACTGGTTATTTAAAAGCAAAATTTTGAAGACTTCCTCAATCATTATGTACAGTTAAAGGGATTCATGCTAGTAGGTAGGGAGAAAAAGGGGAAACCACTTACGATTACATTTCAAATCACCAAACTTGCACATGCAAATTCCACCAAGACATGTTAGATCTTCACGACACCTTGTCACATTACTACACTGAGAACCAAATCCGATATGCCAGTCACGCGAAACACATTGATCATTTTCAGGTAAATCTTCGTAACTGCACACACAATAGTTTTTGTAGCAAATCGAATCGTTTCCACATTTGCGATTCTTGTCACATCCACTTCCCGGAGTGACTGATTCCCGGAGATCTACTATAGATTCCAGGCAGTTTTCAGTGTTTCCGTCACAGACGCAAACGTAGTCAAGACACTTGAAATTCGGTTGGCACTCGGAATCATTAGCACAGTCGATAGAAGCAAGTTCTCGTCTGACTAGACTTCGCAAACTGGGCTCGTCGTCATTACTTTGTTCTTCTTCTAGATTCACAAAGTTTTGACTTTCTTCTTCTTCCTCCTCATTTAAGAATTTTTTAGAAGCTGACGCCACACAATTTCCATTATCATTTCTTGTGCCATCCGGACACTCGCAATTCGAATCCCCACAAATGGAGCCGTTTATGCACACCTCTCCATTTTCACAAGAAGTCTCTGGAAGGGCCACAATGACGCAGATCCCAAGTATCAGGCGCTTATCATCTCCACATTCACACTTTCCAGACACACACTCGCTACCAGAAAGACACATGGAGTCTTGGTCACAGGATCCATCAATTGGAATCAAAGAATACGAGTCTTCACTTGCCAAACATTCCCCATTCCAAAGTACGGTATCTTCGACGCACTGGCAAATGAGTCCTAGGCCAAGAATACTTTGACAAGTGGAATTGTTTTCACATGTCTCCTCATTCTGACAGTTTTCCAATGGTAGAGAACTAGTTCTTCTCATTTCGATTTTCTTTCCTTGACTAAATCGAAATTCTCTGCCTAGAGGTTGTAGTCCGAGTACTCGGAGATCATCCACTTGTGGTGGACAGATACCATTTTCAGCTGCGACATCTTGAAGGCATCTACAGAAATGGTTCTCACAAATTGAGTTTCCTAAACACACTTCTCCATTTCCACAATATTCTCCAGGAAACGCAATTTTGTACTTCATAGTGCTATTGTTTTCTTCTTCGGCAACAGTTTTGGCACCGTAGGCAATGGGAAAACTGGAAAAGATTTGAGGGAAATTGGAGTTAGGTTGGTTAGTCTCGGGTGGAGGAGGGATCATTGTAAAAGAGAGAATCTCTGGAAATTTGGTGGTTGTGTGGAATAATCCTTCGTTGCTCACTTCTTGCAGTCCTCGAAATTCGTTTTTCAGAGAGTTTTGGAGCGGAGTATTCTCACCGATATTCTTGTCAAAAGGGAGAATACTGAAACTTTTGTATTCCGGGGGACTATTAAAACACATGTTGTCAGCAATCTTGTGACCGTTTTTGCAGACACAATAACCATTGTCACAGTAACTGGACTTTTGACAATTTCTTGATGTGACGCAGTCTTTTCCAATTGACTCAAACGTGTTCTCACATTTTTTCCCTTTTGTTGCCATGCCAGATGGACATTCACAAACGCCACTCATCAAACTACAGTAGCTGTTATAACTGCAAACTGTTTTCACAGATGTGCAGTCTTCTCCAGGATGAGCCATTTTGGTATCCTTGCAATTGGCACCGGTACAAGTGCAGATTCCAAAAACACATTCTGAGTCATCAAAGCATTGATTGGAAGTGACACAAGGCTCTCCGACAGCGATCGCTGGCTCGCAGATACCAGACGTTGCTCGGAATCCTGCCATACAGTTGCATGAGTTGGCAAAGCAAAATGAGAAGGATGGACATTCAGAGTTTTGAGTGCATTGATGACCAGCAAGAATTGAGGTAGATGGCCTGTGAACCGCTGGAGGTGTTAAATCGGTTGGTATGGAGTTTTTGAATTCCATTTCCATTTTCTCGAGCTCATCAATTTTTCGTTGCACATAACTATTATCCAGTGTTGTTGTGTAGACTGTGGTTGTTGTCATTGGTGGAGCTGTTGTGGCGATCGGCTTGATTTTATTGAAAACAGAGATAACTGAATGTTTCTTAACACACTTCTTATTCACATCTGCCACCTCGTCATTTGGACAACGACAAATTCCATCTTTAGCACAATAGGATCCTCCACCACAAGGTTCACCGTTTGCACATGATTTTCCAGGGATGACTAGAAGTGCCAAATGGATCGGAACACATTTTTGCCCGTCACTCACAAGTCTTCGTTGACACTTACAAACTCCGTACTGACAAATGGATTCTCCTACACAGTCGTATCCATTCGAAGGATCACATGTCAATCCTGGTAGGACATGATGTATTGCTGATCGACAGGTGGATTCGATGATGGTCTCTCCTCTCTTGCATCGGCATACTCCATCAATACATTTCGTACGGAAGGAACATTCAGAAGTCGATGTGCATTGAGATCCTGGAATGGCTTTTCCGGGATGAGAGGAAAAGGAAATTTTGTCTTTCTGACAGATATCATTGTTGAGTTTGAAGCCAGGGAGACAAATGCATTGACCATCAATGCATTTTCCGTTTACTGGACAGAAGTCATCCGATGAGCAATCATTGTTTTTTGGAAGCGTTTCAATGCTACCGGTGGATGAAGTGGATTCTTGAGTTGTGAGAATTAGGCATCTGTCATTTTCTAGTACCAAGTCCGCATCACAAAGGCAAACTCCATCTTGGCATGTTGATCCTGCCAGACAAGTGTCTTCCGGTAAACATGGCATTCCTGGTTTTTTATCCTCTCCAATAATTTTGTTATCCGATACACTTGTTGCAACTGCATCATCTCCATTCACGCATCGACCAAGTACTGCGACGGTTTTTGATACACACATGCACATCCCAAACCGACAAGCGGCTCCATTCACACATGTCTGTCCCCGACGACAAGTTGATCCGATTGGCACCGCTGTTTGAACGCATCTTTGGTTGTCGAGTGTACGCGAGGGATCACATCGGCATTTGCCTAGATAGCAGCTACTGCCACCGGAACACATCTCGCCGTTCGAACAATGACCGCCTGGGAACTGTTTGCATTTGCCGGTGATCTCGACAGCTCCGTCGACACATTGGCATAGAGCGTCTTTGCACTTTGATCCGCCGGCACATCGATCTTTTGACGTGCACTGATTGTTGATGTTTTTGAAAGCGCCATAGAAATGCAATGGTTGGCAGTTATCATTCTGTAACAGTTCACTGTTGAAATTTAGACTGTGAAAAATTCAACTCACGATGTCAAACTCTTCTGATTCACATCGACATTTTCCATTCTCACAGGAATAATGAACTGGACAGTTAGAGGAACTAGTGCAATTTGAGTCTCTTAATCTGACATCTAATTTTTCAGGGACACAAATCCCATTCTTTTCTTGAAAGCTTGGTGGGCACTGGCAAATCCCATCTATGCAGATTGCATTTCTACTTTTACATATTTCTTGATTCTCCAAACATCCATCAGCTTGTCTCTTGGTTCTTTTTGATTGTGGCCATTCCTTTGTAATGAGGTTCACACAGTCAATATTATCAGGGCAGACACAAACGTCATTAACACAAGCATATGGGTAGAAACATGCTTTGGAGCATTCGGTAGGCTCGGGGAAGAAGATGTCACAAGACTGGGAAGACAAGTTATAAGTATAACGATCAGGACAAATACACAGGTTTTGGTAGCACACACTTTGGTTGGAGCAAGGATTAGACGATGAGAATCCGCAGGGTTGATTAGGGGATGAAGTACCTGGAGTTTAATTGGGAAGGTGTTATTTTATACAATCACAAGGTGGACAGAATTGAAATAAAAGAAGTAACCTGAGACACAAGTCTGATCAACCGCCTTTTGTCCCTCCGGGCATACACAAATCCGATCGATACAGTGGGTACCGCTGTGGGCGGCATGACATTGCAAATCACTACGGCAACCAACTTGTCCCGGATAGATAACTAGAAGGAGAAGAGAACAGAAGAATAGAGAAATAGAGGTGGCCCAATAACTTACCCTTTTCACATCTTCCTTCGATGTTCACATGGGTTGAGAGGCATTGGCAGGATGGTGGATTGGTATTTCCGTTACAGTATGCTCCAATCATACAATCAGTGTTAAGAGAGCAACGGACACCAACTCCGGCTTGCTTGCTTCCTCCTAAAAGTTTAAATAGTTACCAAAAAATTATATTGTTGATTTACCAATCTTCAATGGGTTGATCTTAATGGAGCTCTTTGGAATCTGTGGTGGAGCTGTGTAGATTTGCTTTGGAATGAATGGAGTAGTTGGCTGAGTGGTCATGTATGTTGGTCTTGGTGGTTGTGTGGTTTGGAAGAACACTGGCTTAGCTGCGGTCTGGATTGGTGGCTGAAAGAAGTTTTTCGAAAGTGATCGGTGTCTGGAGGAATTACCTGAGTTTGTTGAACTGGCGGTGGTGGTGGACGAGTTTGTGGGGGCAGAGTTTGAACTGGAACTTGGACTGGTGGGAGGGTTGGTGGTGGTGTCATAATTTGGACTGAAAAAGAAGAGGTTAGTTTTTAATTGAAAATGAACTTGAATCATATTTTTGAGCAGTTTTTGACAGACAGGATTGGCAAACCACGCTTTGCATGAATATTGGAAAACTGGATTACAACATTTTGGAGCAATTGCAAATGGAAGAAAAAACTTGTACAAACCAGGTTGTGTTGTTTGGGCGGAAGACACAGAAATGCATTCTCCGTTACTGAGATCAGTATGAGCTGGGCACACGCAAACGGGAATCATCACGTCACAAACGCTCCCTTTTCCACAAATCTCGCCGTTATCGCAAAGCTCGCCAGGTCCTAAAATTGTTAAAAAAGGCATTCCAAAATGCATTCAAAATGTGAATATGAAGATCATTACAACTTTCAGAGATGGACTCACCGACAAACTTTTGTTGCTGACGGAGCACACATTTTCCTTCATGCTGGACAAGTGGGGAAACGCATGTACATCTTCCCATAACACACGAACTTCCATGATCACATTCGGCAAGATCGGAGCAAAGAGCACCGATTCCGACTGGAATAGGTTTGGTTTATAAATGATCAGTTAGTGGAATGAAAGACACGCGAAAAATTTGAATTCATGGCTCTGGGGAACCGAGTTTTTGAAGTTACCGTATATTTTTTAATAGAAACTTATCAAAACCGTGCATTTTGAGCTCAATTATCTTGATATCTGTGAAAGATATTGAAAATTGGTCAACCTTCACCATAGTATCACCAATAATTCATCAATTGACAATTTTGATACCTTTTACAGGAACAGGAATGATTGTTTTCAGACTTGACCGTTGGGATAAGCTCATATTAGAAAAAGTACGGTATTTGAGTTAACATAGGCTTGAAAACTTAGAAAGAACGAAATAGTTGTAAAATAGAAGAACCCAGAAAAAAAAGAGAACAAAGTTTTGAAAATGAGAAAAAGTAAAAGAGACCCTTTTGAACAGAGATAGTCGAAGCCGCAGGCAAAACACATTCTCCATCACGAGCTTCAAGATCACCAGGACAGAGGCAGATGCCGATTGGAAGTGTGCAAATCGAACCACCAACACAAATCTCGTTGGACTTACACGAAGCACCAGGAATAGCTAGAAAATTGAGAAGGAAACCAAAAGATACCAAAAAAGAGAGAAATCATAGAAAATAAGGAGTGCAAGAGAAAATGGAAACAGTGGGACTTACCGAGTGTGGCAACTTTTGGTTTGACTTCAGGGACTTGAACATTTTGGTTGTTGTTGTTATTCATGTTGTTCATATTATTATTGTTCATGTTTCCTCCTTGGTTCTTGTTGAAATTGAAGACAAACTTTTGGTTTGGATTTGGCTGGAATGGGTTGAATTCTGATGATCCTCCGTTGTTGTTATTGTTATTATTCATGTTGTTCATCGGGGCTTGTTTGTTATTGTTCCAGTTGAAATTTGGATTCCAGTTAAAATCGGAGTTCCTGTTATTCTGATTATTTCCAAAGTTGTTGTTGTTCGGCTGATTGTTTCCAAACTTGAAGTTATTATTTGGTTGAAAATCTGGAACCTCTGGCTGCTGTGGGAATGGAACGAATCCATTGTTGTTTCTCTGAAAAATTTTGATTGATTAATTTGAGTTAAAACCAGCTACTAACATTTCCTTGGGCGCCATTGAACGAGTTGAAAAATTGCGCTGGCGGTCCGTCAACAGTGGCAGAGACAAATGGTGGTTGCGATGATTCACAAGACAGCGTATCCAGTTTTGGAGTCGTCCCGTATGGACACATGCATCGGAGGGTGTCCAAGTCGCACACAGAACCTCCGATACAAGTTTCTCCGTTTGCACAACTGTTGTTGAGGATGGCTGGAACATTTTTCTTGAATAGAAATGCCTTAGATAGACTACCCACCAATACTCAATGTTTGTTGTTTACGTGCTTTTTTCTTCTGCTCCTTGCATTGTTGGTTGATGAAGTCAAATACCATGTTGTTCGGACACAATTTTCGCTCCCAGAAACCAATTGTTCTGAAAAAAAGGCCATGAAATCAAAAGATCATTTTTTAAAAAGCACTCACCCTACACCAACACCCTGACAACTCATGAAAGCACGCTCGTCGCCATCTGGATCAGCTGTGAGTAGTCCGTCTAGTTCTTTATTGCATGGAACGTTGATTCCCACTTGTTGAGCTACAGTAATCCAAACTTATTATTGAAAAAAAGAAATAGTGCTAACCTATAGTTATGTGATAGATAACTGAAATAGCGAGAAGCACTCGCATCGTGTATTGTTGAAGCTGATTGTTCCCGCTAGATCTTCTGTCGTTGGCGAGCCTTAAAATTTTGAAAAAAATATGAATTTCAAAAAGGTCAAAATCAAATGAGTTGAATACGGAAGTGAACACAGAGCACAAAGTTGAGAGTGGTGCATGGAATATCAAGTACTATTGAAGTCAATTTACGGTGGTGGGGGGTACTCAACATGTTTACAAATCTCGGTTTGAGGTCTCAAGACTTGTACTTGTGTGGAAATTTAGTGCGGATGGATTCACATTAAAAATGAAAGTGCTGGTCAGGTGACTGTCCGAGAGCTGTGAATCATTTCAGAGGAATTTCAAAGAACGCGGTGTTGAAATAAATATTTACAATAATAGATAAGATGGTGACAGCAAAAAAAAAAGAGTATCTACCCTCTCTCTCAGACTCTGAGATCTACCGAAAAAATGTTCAAAGTCCACTTGGACCAAAACCAAATTTGTCTGAACAAGTAACACGAAAAGAGCTTTGACCACTTCAAAAATCGGTGTCATCATTTGTCCAGTCTCCGCAGACCCCCCGAGTGGTATCAATAGAGTGGATAAGAGGAACGCGAACAGAAAGAGGTGTTCTTAGTTTTTTCGTCCATCTCCCCGATGGGTTATCGGTTTTTTTTTCACTAGTCTCGGATTTTAGCACCTAGTGGGGTTGGTCAAACTCGGAGGAGAGCTGTTGACTCAGCGTAGACTCTTTTCCACAATGTCGCTGACCATATACCGGGCGACGACAAAAGTTTTAGGAGAAGTGAGATAGAATGTGGGAGGGAGGAGGGTGCGTGATGTTATGACAAGGAGATTCGGGTTGAGTCTCACTCATTCAATCTGAAGAAATGGGTGGGCTCGGTTTCGACTCGGGTTTTCTTTTTTGGAAGCCGACAACAAGTGTTGAACTAAAGGATTAGGAACCTATACAGGTGGTTTTTCGAAACGAGGTGTGAATTTCATAGTGCAAGAGCATTCGCGGAACGATTGCTTAGAATAAAAAACAATGGAATGAACATGACTGCATTCCGAAGAAGGTTCCGGAAACCTTAGAAGGAACAACAATCCAAGAAAAATCACGATGATGACTTCAGAGGGATCGGGATCGACTTCCAAACAAACTACACGAATTAGGATTCATAGATCAGCACAAAACATGCAATGGGATGCGGATGTAAAAACTATATAGTCGCCTCAAAAGATTTGGAACATCCAGTCGGAAGGCTTGTTGAACATCTCAATTACAGGAAAACGAACGCCGACCGGTGGTCAAATAGAGAGCACACAAAACGAGTTACCCGGAGGATTTCTAAAAAGAGACAAGGAGGAAAATAAGGGGAAATCGGTAGGGCATCAAAATGCTCGAGTCGTCTCGAATTTCCAACCGATTGAACACAGGCTGCGGTTTGTCTACAAAAATTCACGCGTCTAGCATATAAGCTGCTTTTGATGATGACCGCACGCCGCGGTTATATTAATCAGCGATATAATTCGCACACGATTGGAGAGAAAAATCATAATGAGCAAAGAGTGAAGGAGAAAACTAGAGATGAGGAAAGTTTTTTTGGGTTTCAAAATGATATAGGGAAAGGTATCAGCGCTTTTCAAAAAAATTTTCCTAAGTATCAAAGCATGGAAAGTGTAACTATCTGGCTATGAGAAGAAAAATAGAGTTTCAAAAAGTGATGTTAAGATATATCGTTATCTAGCTAGGGCTCACCGCAACCCCTTCTAAAGCCATAAATATAAACACAGACCGTTTTGGGGGGCGAGCACACGGCCATGGTGAGCCACTTCCAAAAAGACTTGTTTGATTGTGTATATACCCGAAATTCTTTATCTTATCCACCTCTTTGCTGACCAGCTCTCGTCGAGAGCCTGCCCTCTCCATCGGAGGTGGAGCTCGGGGAAAGCCTGTATCGGAGGCCGAAAAGCATGAGGACAAAAAAAAAGACTAAATTTAGTGTGCGGGGGGAAACAATGTGAATGAGGAAGATCAAGGAGGATATAGATATCGGAGAAATCAACTCTTTACTATATGTTTGTCAGGAGCTGCTTGCCCGAACTTGGAATGGTCAAATGATCTTCTGGCAAACATGAAAATGGGATTGGCACGCGTCAAAAAAGGTTATTAAGATCGAATACAAACAAAGACAATGCCCATATTTTGACATGTGTCAAAAGACAACTGCACCCCTTTTATCCGGGTAGGTGGTGGCAAAAATGCAGAATGTCTCATTTTGAGATTAATGAGCTCAGACGAATTTGAATTGAGTTTGAGGGAAAATTTAGAACCAGCGTGGTAAAAAATGTACAATTCAGTTTTTACCACCGTCTACATGAATTGGTACGTAGCTGTCTTTGTAATTGGAATAAAAAATGACTACGTTATAAATAAATGAACATATGAATTTACAACCTGAAATTTACAACAGTCAGTCTCTCAACCTACAACCAAAATTCTCTGCAGATGAGTAGCAAGAGACTTCCTACTTTCCGAAAGACTATATAATATAGATAACGTTTGATTGTTGCTCTTTGTCAAAGAACTGGTCAGAACTAGTCCACTCGCGGCGTGGAAAAGTGCTCTTCTAATTTTTTTTTCCGTCAAAACCATGACACTTGAGATAATCATGTATTTTTCTTTTATCCATGTTCCCCGTTTACATGTCTTTTTTCATATTCCACCGCCACGACTCTTCCAGTTTTTTTGCACTGCCCTGGTCAAGCCAAAATATAAGCGTGATAAGCATACAAGTGGATATGGCGGGAAAGGGAGGAGTAGCCCCTCTCGGCGGCTCGTCACTGAAGAGAGACGAGTAGTGTGCGGAAGATCTGGATGGAGACATATGTTGAATTGTCGTGAGCGCGCAACACTTGTTGGTGAACAGTCCGTGCTCGAGCCTATGCCCTTCTGCAACGGGATAAAGCTGTGTTTCGAAACAAAAACAAGCGCGACTGTCTGAACAAGTCTTCTTCTCCTTCTTCATTTTTCTTCTTGTTAGAATTTGAAGGATGGATTTCGAAAATGAAGTTGACACATAACAAATGACGGAGGAAAAGCAAGTGGGGGTAAGATTTGCACTGAAAATAGAAACGAAACGAACGCACACTTGAGTGGCATAGCTCGGGTTTCAATATTGAACTATTCACAATGGTTTTGGCGGATATATGGATAAGGGTTCTATTGAGTTCTGGCAAGGAATGGTCTGACACAAGGGAATGATATTCAAAAAAGTTCCTGTTGAAAAATTCGATGCATCAAAAGACTACATCATTGCTGTTTGTATATCAATTGATAAAATGAAAAATACACATTTATGGCTCATGAAAATTGAAAAAAAAAACTCCATGTTGATTTTTTTTTTGAAAAAAATTTCCGTAACTCAACTCAAGCTCATTCGAACATGTTTTGGCACTCTTTGAAACAGTAGGTTTTTATATTCCGGTATTCTAAAATGCTATGGCTTAGGGTGTATATTGGTTTTGAAACAAGAAAATTATATCCGTTTAAATTTAAAAAAAAACTACAGAAATTCTTGTCATTCGACACTTTCAAACATTATGCGATATGAACTTTAGTAATTTTATAGCTTTTCAATGATCTTCACTTTGAGACTAAAGTACTTTCAAAAACTCAATGAGATGACTTTCTGAATAATTGTTATTATCAGTCTCATAAGACTTTCAAATTCTTACTTTCCATTTTCATTTTTCAGATTCACTCTCCCTCCTAATTTGAATGATATTTAGGAGTTCTCCGTCAGTCACCACTTCATTATAAACGACAGCATATACTGAATTGAAAAAAAAAAATGTTTCAAGAATTTGATACTGAATTGAGCTGACATCTCGGTATATTCGGTATATAGCATTTTTCTAACAAAACCTTTTTTAAGATTCAAAAGACTTTATTTGAGATTTTACTCAAATTAGTTTCAGAAAACCATATTTCTGGTAAATTTTTGAGTTTTCGAAATGATGAATCTTATTTTTTTCTCTTGAAAAGCTTGTCGTTCATGAATCTTGAAAAACAACTTGTTACTTTTTGTACGAAATATAATAGTTCATCAAAATTAGCTTTTCCTAGTGTGCCTAATTGTAATCATTCCTTCGGCTATTCTTCTAATTGTGCCAATAATTCTTATTTTGCCTTCCATCTGGAAATAACGAATGGAACTTGTTGTTCAGTTGTTTATATCCGGAACGAGTTGCTGCTCGGCTATGTTCTTCTCTGTTTTATCCTTTCCACGACCTCTTCCTACCCAGCTCTGACCATGCAATTAATTTGAATATTCAGTCGGTTTTTCCGGGAAGCGAAGACATCGCTGAGTGAGTGACAGGTCTCGACCCCGAAAACTTGACTAATTTTACTTTCTTCTTGTGCTGTGATGTTCTGTGCCTCACCTTCAAGCTCTGGACACCACTGACTTCTCTTTTTTTTTCCTTTCTTCACACTCTCCAACCCCTTCCATCTTCCCTTCCTCATTCATTTTTTTGGGATGGAGCAGCACTCACCACCATCACCAACCCCACCCCAAATACGCCCAATGCTTTCGACTTTTTGACTTCAACCATATATTACCCAAGATTTTGGGGAGCACAGGGTTGCGTGTGATAAATTATCAAGGATCTCGTTTCCGGACTGACCACTGCCAAATACTATTTATGGATACGTGTTTTTGGGGATAGAATGCAATGTGCATCTGTGTCTTCTTCTTCTGTTTATGTGTTGGGTCTGCGGTGCTTCAAAGTTTTTTTCCACACTACTCGTCCTAACCCGGGGTGGCTCGACCCCTTGAGCGTGCTCCCTAAAACTTCAAGTTCCCGCTAATTGTTCCCCTGAGCATCAGATTCAATTGTGCTCCTCATGCTTATTCACAACATTCTATTCTTTCCACTTCTTCTTCTTTCCTCTATATTTTTTTCAACTTTGTGTTCAATTTTCAGTTTTGTTCATAATGCTTTTTTCAAGACGTTATTTTCATTTATCTTCTGGGTTGTCCCAAACAGTCAACAAACCGATTAACTTTATTACTTGTATTCATCCGTTCCGAATACGTGCTTCTCAAACCGAACATTTTCGAAAACACCTTTTTTGGTTCCAGAGTATGAAATTGGAACTGGGTATATCTGTGATTCTCTCGATCCTCAATCTCAGTAATGAGCTCCAAGAACCCTGCTTCCTCAAGTGCAAAGACAATTATGTGAGTGCTTCTAAGAACTCTAGGAAATAAGATATTCTTTTTTGATTTATTAGAGCAACTTCAAAATGTCGAAATTTCAGATGAATGGAATGCAGTTCGACATGGGAGATTATCACGAGTGGTCAGTCGATATGGTCACACCTATGAACAGTCTATTGAAGTGAGTTGTATATTATTTCTGTTGTTATATTCTCATTTAAAATTCATTCATTATACACTTTTACTTTTGTCGTGCGTTTTTTCGTTCACTTCACTTTTTTATTGTTTTCCAGATTTGCACAAGGAAAAATGGCACTACGATTGACGCGAGCTTGCAAGAGAAATGACGAGTATCATAGTTGTCTACAGAGGTGTCCCAATGTTCCAGCGAAAGAAATCTTGATCAAGGGACAGAATGTGTGGATGATTTTGTGTCATGATTTTAGAAACGATACCGGTTAGATATAGGACAACAACACATCAATCAATCAATATTATTTAGATTTCCGTGTGAATATTGTGCCATGTTGGTCAGACTACGGTCATCAAATATCTAGCAGATGTGAAAACCTTGCCACATTTTTGCAATCCGAAGTTCTCCAGCTCCTTCAAGGTGGTCCCACTGGAATTCAAGAGTCACTGGATAGTTTATGCAAGTAGGCCGAAAAAAAACTCAAAAGGTTCCTTCTGTTTTGCATATTCTTATTTCAGAAGCGTTTACGACTACGACAAATGCTTTGTCAATGAGAACTACGACTTTTGTGGGTCTTCAGCGGCTCGGTTCCTTGTCAAACTCAATCATCAAACATCACAGTGAGTTTTCGAGCCTTATTTCTTTTGAACCAACTTCATATTTTTATTTCAGTACAATTTTGGAACTATTGGATCAGACGAATACTATTGGTAAATTGCCAAGAAGTTGTAAAGATTGGCTGAACCAAAAGGGAATGACTGGATGGCAGAAAACAAAAACCGTTCAACGAAAATTACGAAATTGTGCGCAACTTCCATTTTTCGCTTTTTCACTGATAGCCGCATTTTTCGTAAGGACTTGATATTTTTTTTTTAAATTTCTCTTTTGGAATTTTTTTCGAAACTCAATTCTTGAGATTGAACAAAAACTGTGCTTTCATTGTTTACGTGTATAATTTTATTTTTTCCTCACAAATAAAGTAAAATTTTTTGAGTCTCTAGTTTGATTTAAACGATTCGGTATCATGACACAACGGACAGTAGTTGTATTTCATTATTTCATGCTGATGGGCGCGGTGTTTGCATCTTGGACACAGCCAAAAGACATGATCCAGAATCAGTCTTCCTGAAGCGATGCAAACCGGGAACTGAAAAATTTCTGGTGGGATTAAAATGCAAAATTATTGCCCTACCTTTGTATGACAATCTGGGCACTGTAAATCGTATGGGTCGATTCTTGCTTCACAAGCTGTGCAGGTAATTTTTGCGCCATTGGGATTCACTGGTGGAAATCTGGAAATTCAATGCATCCTACAAAACCTTCATGATGTTTTTCTTACTCTGAGAATAATCTGAAAGATAAATTCTGCATCTCTGTCTTCTCTTCTTCATCGAACTCTTCAAACGCCTCCAAACGCATCATTGCTTTGGAACAAATTCCAAACTGGTGAACGTTGGCAGCAGCCAGTGCTAAAATACTGAGAAATGTTAAGTACTAAAGAAACAAAACTCACCGATCATTGAATAAACTTCAGCGGGATCGAGAAATTCTTCATAGTCGGATAGAATGACAGATGTCTGAAGTGCATCCTCAATTCGATCTGAAAGAAGTTTGTGAGCATTAAAACACAAATTTCAAAGTACTAACTATCAAAAAAGTGTCCCTGTGCAAGCATCATGAAATGGAAAGCCTCCGCTCCACGCCAAGTGTTCTCCATAATTCTAGATTGTTCTGCAGTTAGCCCAGATTCATCATCTAACGCGTCTTCCAGAATGTTGTGCTTCTGAATTTTTTCTTTTCAATTTTTCACTACCAATCCAGAGACTCACATCAATTTTCTTCAATTCCTTAATTGTCTGGCGATGATTCTCCACCAGAATAGCTCCAAGCACATAGCACTGCTTCAACTCTTCATACGGCACGTACTTGTCTTTTCTGTCGTTTGCAATCTGAAAGGAAATTCATTCAGGGAGAACTCTATAAAAAATTGAGTGCAGAAACTTGCATCGAACGCAATTTTCGCGGCGTCCAAGTATCTTCCGGCGCGCATGTAGAGGGAAAGAGCGTTGATAGACTTTTCATCGCTTTCTGAAAACATGTATTCAAAAGTCATCAAGAGATGAAGAAAAATGTATGCCTGCTTTCATCTCAACCGCATATCTTCCCAACAATCCTTCAACATTCTCCATGTGGTTTGCATCAGCAATGAATTGTGCCTTGTGCCATTGGTTCAATTGCATACAAGTATTCAGAGCTTTCTTCGGATTATTTTGTCTCAGAAAGCATTCCACGGCTTGGTCGCACATACCGCGAGTAGTGAATGCGTCTCCAATGATCTGAAATTGATGAATAATCAAATTGAAAAGTATTGGATGTCTAACCTCCATAAATTCACTGTCATCTTCGAGAGATCTTGCCAGCACTTCAAGCTCACCGAAATTGTTTCCCCTGATCAGGCAATCGATATGAAGAGCCATTTCGTTGCACAAAGAAAACCATTTTCCAGCTTCATCCCATTCCATATTCTCGTAGTTATGTTGTCCGATCTCTTTGTACACTTCATGTTGCAACTCCTCATCAACGGTCTCATCGTGTCTTATCATCTCATAGATTGCGTTGTAGTCCCCTAGTTTCCGATACATTTCGATAGCCAGATCCCTGAAGGGATGATAGTCTAATTAAATTACAATAATAATGATAACTAACTTTCTGTCACATTGCATAAAAAGCGCTTTCGCTTCTTCTAATTGATCTCTCCATGCGAAAATCTCGGCGTTTCTCAAATCGTTTGAGGGAATAGCTCTAACTTTTTTAACGAATTGCACTCCAGCATAGTCGCCAAGTTTCACAAACGCGTGCTCGGCACAGTCGAATTTATGCTTGAAAACGGCATATGCGGAAATCATGGCCCACAGTTCTGCATGCGGACTTCTCTCCGCATAATCAATAGCCTCATCCAATTTCATAGCATTCAAAAGATTAGTGACTTCCTGTTTGGCTCTAATCATCACTTCTTGTACACAAGATTTTAATGGATTTTCTGGTGTGATAAGCATTCTCTCCAGGTTTACTGTAGTGACAACCAAATTTCGGAAACAAACGATACCACCAGTAATTGTTGATTGCTCGAAGATTGAACTACCATCACAAATGAACAGTTTATGCTTGTCTTTGAATGCGAGAAGGGCCGGGTCGTTCTGAATATATTTTTATGGGAACTAAAATCCTAAAAAACATACCTGATCCCAGTTATAGTCCCAGACATCTTTCTTCTCACAGGAATATGTTTTTCTGAGCTCATCACCAGCGAAATCGAATATGATCATGGAGAATGGAGTTTCTGAAAACCATTTTTTTACAGAACAACAGGTTTCACAACTCACGTTCTACAAGCTTCACAACTGCTAGTCGCGTATAATCACAATTTATTTTCATAGAATCGACACTTGCAGAGACCGGATAACTTGTAGTGATGACACCATCCGACAAGTTCACTCTATAGATGCCACCAGCTTCAAGAGCCTGAAACCCAGTGATTATCTTACTTCTGTTTAGTTTAAGATCACTCACCATCAAGAAAAACGTGTCGCCAATACAAATTGCACAAATCGTATCACTGCTACCCAACTGAAAAAATAATATTTTAAAAAATTAAAAGTGATTTTAAAGACATACCAAACGTTTAGTTCCATACTCAATTGCTCTTTGTTGTTCTTCAAGAAGATACTCGGCTGAAAACACATATTTGACAGTGATAGTTTCTAATAAGCTCACCAGATTTTCCTGGAATATGAATTCCTGCTTGAACCGTGTTGGTTTTAGGAAGTACAAAATGCCAAATGAAGTAACGATCTTCACAGGCAATTACTGCACACATTCCGTTGACACATACAAACATTGGTTTGATAGTTGTCACACTGTAGTCGAGTGAAGTGCCAATGTTGTTGCAGAGTTGGCAGAAGTACTAGAAAATGAATTTATGGGGATTGAAAAAAGAAACAGTGTACCGTTGGTATTCCTGGTTCTTCTTGACGGTTTATCAAAACACAGTGGTCTTTGAAGAATGCCATATGTTCGAAATAAGTGACAGTTTTGATTGTTCGTTCGTCAATCTGTATTCAAATGTTTGGAAATATATTTTATTAATATGCATATCTTACCGCGTAATCATAGAACATGATTCCATACTGATACAGCTCTTCCTTCTGATATGCGTAGACGATTGTCTCTTCCATGGCGCCCCACTGGAAATATTGCTGATAATTGTCTAGGTACCTTGAACTCTGATAATTGTCTAGGTACCTTGAACTCTGGTCGGATATGGCCGATGAATAGATTTCCATCAGCAGCAATTGACATTCTAAGGCCTGTAGACTCCCAGGAGATTCCGGTAATTCTAGTTTCAAAGTGTTGGAAAAATCCAACTTTCTGAAAGATTTAATTGAACTATTTTTCGACTTCAAATAGTATTTTTACGTGTCCATAAGCAGATAAGAAGTGAATATTCGAATGACGTGGGTCGTCTTTATCAGCTTCTGATCCACAAATTGCAATGAAAGCTCCGTTGGGTGACCATTTAGCGCCGGTTATGCGCACATTCGTGAGACGAACAACGATCGGTTCTGAAAATTTGAGAATAGAACAGGTGGTTCGAATTTTTAAATGCTAATAGTTACATAGCAATGCATTGCTATAGCGATTTGAGCAGAACAGCTCATCGCCACTATACAAAAACATTGAAGCCCTTCGTAAAATTGTATCTTATCCTTCCCAAACGGCAAGCCCTTGTCACCACCCTTTCAAAAACAAATTGGTCAGAATAATTATATAACTGTGAAGATTATACCTGGATCAGCTAGGTTTCTCATCAATTGAATCATTCCTCTTGCATACGCAACCATAAATCTCGGACGATCCGGTGGTACTGGCTGGTAAGGCTCCGGGCTTCGTTCCGGCTCCACATACTCCTTGGCTGGTTTTCTGGGATAATTAGTGAATACATCAGTGCCAGTGACCTCCTTCTCTTTTTCCAATTCTCTCTCCCATTCTCTCTCCAGCTCATCCATAATTGCCTTAGATTTCAGTGTTGGACTCCAATACTTCATGCAAACGATTTCCTCTTTTTGGTTTTCTTCTGGAATTTCAAATTCGATATTTAAAAAAAAATGAAACTCCTCACTTTTAGCCAATGCTTGCTCCAAATCCTCACTTTCCAAACAGTGCATCGTGATATCCAACTCAAATTCATATTGTTAAACTAGAGAAAAAGTGAAACACCACTTACATAGTGATTTCCATTCTCGTCAAACACGCACACTTTTCCTTCTGCCGTGCCAAATATGAGCATATCGCCATCGGGCGCCCACTGAAAGTTGATTAAAATTGTTTCTCTCTTTTCTGTGCCACACTATCTCACCTCACAAGACGCCAAAGTTATCTCCAACTCTTTGTTCCATATGCGGTTGCCCTCCAGTGTGCCAACTATCACATTTCCGTCGGCATATGCTATCGCGATTTTGGTTCCGTCGCAATTCCAGCATATTCCAACCACAACACTTTTATTTCTACAATATTCTTACGTTGTCATCGAAATTTTCAAGAATTTTAGAACCTATTATTGATCATTTCCTCGACCCATTGCTCATTGAACAATCCCCAAACAATTATTAGCCCCGAGGTGTCGCTCGTGGTGAGTTTTTGGTTATTTTCGTTCCATGTTGCATTCATGACAGTAGCTGAGAAAAAGAAATTGTCTATTGGTAGAAGTTCACATTGAAAAACTTTTTTCTAACTAGTTCACGTTACTGTTTTACAACACTAGCACCCACCATTACCTTGGTGTCCTTCCAAGGTCTGATTGACGTTCAACACTGTGCTACTAGGATGTTGTTTTGGCTCCGTGGCATCCAAACTTATTTTCACGACCCTCAACGTGCCCAACGCCCCTCCGCACGCAATATAATTACTGTTGTGATTCCATTCCGAAAAATGAAGTTGTGCGTTTTCGGGAAGACCCATATTGAACTGAATAGAAAACAATTTTGAAAAGCAGATGATTAATAAAACATACCTTCCGAAAAACACACATGTACAATTTGGATATTGTCTTTTCATTATAGTTTGCCATTGCATTCAAAAGCAGAGCCATTTTTAAGCGATAGAAAACCGGCAACCGCCGATAAACAAGACAGAGATGTGTGGGTGGAAGAGCACTTGCTTAATAAGCGACGCAGTGCGCTGTTGTCATAGTGACGTGAGAGACACTCATTGGAAGAACAGATGAGAGAGAAGGGGGAAGATGGAGAAACAGAGAAAAAGAGGTAAACCATATGGAGACACATCTAAACAAATTATTGATTCGAAGAGCAGGTGGTTGATTAAAGCGAGCGTTTATTGGAAGAAAAAGAACAAAATAAAACATGAATAAATAGAAAATATGTTCATTCACAAAAAAATTATTGAAAAGTATATAATCCCAATCAAGAAAATAACCCAAGAATGTATTAAAATAAGAAAAGATTTTTTTTCAGATAATGGGGAATTGCTGAATAAAAAATAATTGGAGAAAAGATGGGAATTGGCAGTTTTTCATGTGATTAATCAAAATATGTTAACAGAAAACTATTCTATCATCTGATAATGACAAAAAACTGTTGAAATTACAGAAAAAAATTAACTTTGTCAAAAAATAACGAGGTATGGTAAATTTACATTTTGTTAAAGGGAGCCCATGAAAAATAATTTTCTCGAAATTTTGTTGATCTCGAACAATTGACTTGTGGGCCTACCATTGGAGTACCACTATTGCGTTACGGTGGAGCAAGCTGGGCTGTCAAACGATGTCATATAAAAATCATCACGACAGCTTCTCTGAACACTAATCACTGTACACTGCTACGTCGAAATTCATACCGTAGCATAAAAACACAGATAGAAAATCTCCTGTCTTCAATCTTTTAAATATTGTTTCTTTCCCATTCCCGAAATTAGAAAAATTTAGCTTATTGTGTTTTACATTTTAATGGATATAGTTTTTTTTTCAATCTAGTAAAAATACAACATGTTTGGTGTGAATCAAAAATACAGGTTTTCAGTTCATGTCTACAGTATCCGTTTGATTTTAACACAAAATGAGGAAGAGAGTCTCGATTACTATCTCTGATAAAATTTATCGTTTTCCTGAAAATAGTATTTTCTGTTTGTTGATAAAGGTTATGAACATCTATTCTCAATTTTATCACAGTAGATTGCCCGAAAACCACAGGTTGAGCCGGAAACGAACAACTTTTTTTTTGCAGTTCAGCCGGAAATTAATGGACACAGTTCCAAGCTTCACAGGTACCATTTCCGCACAATTTCAGCTCTAAATTTCACTGGTTAGGAAAAAATGTCTCAGGGTTAGATGCAGAAAAAAAATGAGCCAAATAAATGAAAGACGCTCGGAAAACAAAGAAACGGCGTTGAACGAAAAATCCGGTAGCAACAAAAAATGTGGTTTGGCCGTTTTTTTCTTCTCTAAAGTTTTTTTGCTTTTGTGTCTCAGTCAATGAGTGTTTTTCTAGTTGGTTTTTTACATTAGCAGGGCAGGTTTAAGAATATAGTGTTCTTTCGAAAAAACATGTTTTGGGCATTAGGTTTTTACGAATTCGCCAAAATTGTTCCGTGTGTAATTGGATTATACTGTTACTGTTGTGAAATGTATTCCGTAAATTTCATGAATAATATTTCTAGCTTTCAGTTTCAACTCTTAATGCTCGAAAAGAAAACGAATTATGCATGCAGAATCATTTTCCAGCTTGGTTCAAGACGGTGATTTTTCCGAGAAATTTTTTGAATTCAGTTTTACCCGCGTTTTCATGGCACCGCTAAATAGCGCCGCAGTAGTCCATTCTTCAGCATTTTCAGCTTTTTCAATTGTGACCAACACGTTCTTTTACGGTGGTCGGTTTTTTTTGGGTCTGAACACATTCACTTCACGTTCTGGAAAATTCAACTTGTTTCAACTAGGATTTCCTCTGTTCCTACAATTGTGTCGCTTGATGAAACTTATCAAGTACTTGAGTCTACAGAAACCATCTACTTGTAGAAAGTTTTCAAAAATTCCACAATTCAACAGAAGTTTGCATTCCCAATATCTTCAATAAAAATGCAATCAAAGCCGACAATGTTGAATTTTGATCCAAAAAATAGTAGAGCATCGTATTACCAACAGGCTCATCAAAATTTCTCATTATTCCAGATGAAACCGAATAGCAGGAAATTGGAATCAAGTTCGAAGCAATTTCTAACATAATTAGTTTTTTTTTCTGTTTTGTGACATTCATTATTTTCTCCAAACCTAGCAGACATAATTTGCAGTTTTACTCTTTCATTGTTCTTTCATTCCATTTCCTACTCTCATTCAAACTCATGAACCTAATGTACATTTGGCTCTTCCGAAGCCTTCCGACGCATGTGCCGCAGATGTTGCACTTTTTGTCGGGCGGCGGCAGTTTGCCAAAACACACGTTTCTCCTCAATCGGAAGGATAAATGTACTCAATTTGCTTAAGCTCTTCCGCGCCAAAACTTTTTCAAGAGAAAAGAAGATTTAGTGGAGCCGGATTGGAACAAAACACACTTTATTCATGTTTTTATCAGATTAACTCATTTTTCTTAGCATGACCTCGAGAACCTAACTAATAACTATAATCTGTTATTTTCTTCTATTTCTCATCTTTTAGACAACTCTTCCGAATCTTCTTCTCTTCTTAATCTGACATCAGCTGATAGCCGATTGCCCATCCGGCGCTTTCATCTTTCTTGAAAATTTATTTAGCTTTTTAGATATAAATCTTTATCAATCCTAGAAAAATACGAGATTTGTGCAAAGAATCTCGACAACTCAAAAGCGTTTAGTGTTTTCTGTCTCTGTATATCACGATTTTGGTTTTCCAAATTCTACAAGCCATTTCAAATGATAATTCTGCTATGTAAAAGTGGATAAAAGATCAGACTGGAGAAGAAGATACACTTGAAGATTATGTTTTACATCTTCTGGCTTTTCGATGAATCACAACGATAAATCTTTCGCATTTTTATTTTTAAAGCCTATCAAGGACACCCCTCGATTGCTTATCGAGTGAAAAGAGACGCTTCTAATTCTCGTTGCTCCGCTATCAGCGCTTCTATTATCATATCACAAGATCATAGGAAATAAGCCAATTCCGGTAGGATAGAAATCCCGAAAATCCGTTTGGCACATACACACAAATTTGTAGTTTTCTCTGACTGATGACGTTTATGAGGTAGTGTTGAGTTGAAATTTGAGAAACATTAGATGAACGTACATGACGAAAGTTTTTTGGTTTTTTCATTCTTTGTGTTTCACCAATTTTGTGTTCTTCGCGCTTCTCGACTCGCTAATTGTAGATGAGCATGCTATCCTCCAAAAAAACCTGAATTCTCTTCACTTCACATAATCAATGTCTATTCAGTTTTTCGAGATTTTTTGAAAACTCCTTATCTTACATTCAGAAAATAAAGTTTTTTCCTCCAATCCCAACACTTCCGAAAGAAATTAACGAGTGCTTGTGTGATGTGCGACGTGTGAGAGTGAGATAGAGAGCGAGTGAGGATTAATCTTGCCTGGAATCGATATGGCAACGGCGACACTGGTCTGTTTTTAAAGCATCCTGCCCACTCTTCGGAAATGCCATAACTTCTCATTTGACACTTTTTCCGCCATCTCGCAATGTTTTTCTTCGGATTAGAAGCTTTACTGATGTTTCTATCAATCTTAGTCTTGAAATAAAAACTCGACCTTACCTACGACTACAGTAATTTGAATTGAAATGAACTGAGATTTTAGTAGTACCTTTAAAATGGACCAAAAAACAAATTCTCATTCCCATTCTTTCTCCTCCCACTTTTTTTCTATTTTTTCTTCTTCATTTTCCCATTTCTTCCATCCCATCGTCTTCCCATACGCTACTTGGCTTTCTGAAAAAAAAGACAACACAAAACAAAAAAAACGAATTGAAATCCCAGAATGACTTCACCACCGAGCTCACCGTCTCATTTGCATGTTCGCAAGTTGAGCACGACGAATGAGGATGAGGCGAAAACGACTACGGCTTGCCCGCGAAAACCCGGTCGAAAGGTATTGTTATTTGTCTTGAGGTTTTTTTGTAAGTGAATTTGTGAAAAGGTGTGGTTTGGATGACGTCGTACTTACACCATCGTATTCTTTCTTTTTTCATCAATATCTTCTATTCTTTTCTATACCGATATAATCCTTTTTCGCGGTCTTCGTCGATATCAGCCGAGTTCTGACAATGTGCACTTACTGCGACAACAAGGATTTGCTCCGAGACTGAAAACATAATGCTTCATTCGATTATAAAATTCAAATCCAGAATGGAACACTGGGAAAAATTTGCTACGAAGTTCTAGGAATTTTTGATAAGCTTTTTTTCAGTTTCGATGGATTTTGTATTTGTCTTGAGAATGTTGTTAGATCGTTGGTCATGCAATTGTGAAATTGACAATTTGTATTATCAAGAATATTGTACTATGTTGTGCTCCATATTTTACCTTTTCAAACAAACATCACACCTTGGTTCCTTCTCTCCTTCTTAGAATTTTTATTTTTTCCTTTTCTTTCACTTGCTACAGTAACCCAAACTTTTCAGCTCGTCGCTCTCTCTGGCGAAGAAGACATTATGAGTGGAGGACCACCACCTGTTCAACAACCGAAACGTTTTCGCAATGGTCACGCGTCATTCCGTCTTCGTATGCTCCAAGAGCAACATGGTCCGGCTGGAGGACCTCCTGCGGCACAGTCGGGGTCAGGATTTGAGCCGGTGAGAAAAATTGAATTCCATGAAAAGACATTTTATAATGTAAATAATCATTGAATTCGTTATTATTCTATTTTGGACCCGTATTTTGAATTATTATCGAGTTTTAATATATTCAAGATTTTTCCTTGTTTTCTTATTTGTATTACACATGTTTTTTCTACTGACCATTACTACAATTGTATCGCACTTGTTCGCACATTAATTTGTGTTCAGGACCACATTATATTGTTGTTGGAAAACAGCGACTACTGGAATTTCAAAATTCTATTCTTCTCTCGTTCTCATTAATGAGTACAAACACACCGGTCCGCGGGGCTCCAGTTTGTTCTATCGCTCAAAATAGGAAGCCTTCTTTGTATCGGTTATTTTTTTCTTTTATTATATTATTCTTTCCCAAAACACACACTCACTTGTCTTGGATTTTGACGACGTCTTCAACTAGACATATTTGTGTACAAATTTCCACAAATTTTGTGATTTCGGGATGGAATTCGACGTCGTCTGTGAATCGAAGTGTGATCCTTATCACGCGTCGTTGTCGTCGTCGGCAACGGATTAACACATTCTATTGGCGAGTGAGACGAGAGTGCGGCTCGTGTGTGTGCTTCTTGTTGTATCAAATCTGGATTATCACCCCTGAATCCGAAAGAATAGAATGGCAGAAGAAGAGAGAGGGATAGATATAGATGTGGCGGCATTAGCAGAAATGGATGTCGTTTTTCTAGAGACCGATAATCTTCACCATGCGCGGCATAGTTCATTTTTCTTATTTTCTAGAAAGACTACGGTGTTTGAGGCTACAATTATTGATTTGGGTAGTCACTAGGTTGATAGCACTTTGCTTCATTTCTCTTTCCTATGTATATCATGTATAATTTCCGATTGTGTAGGACTGATAATATAATTCACCTCTCTATAGAAATTTCTAGAATTCATTTCCTCCCCATAATCTCTTTTGTAGTTTTTTTTCCAAAACGCGCTTCCGATTTATAGCGGATATCACCCGACCGCCGCCACTAACAGCTCACTAAATTTAAGTCCAGTTTTGTTTGCGATCGTATTGCACTAGTCCAATTGTAATCCGACCAAATCCAGGGGAGAAGAGGAGCCTATTCGGAAATCTTCCCGCTGCCTCATATTCTCCTTTTCGAAATCTTCATATTTGTCTGTTTTCACCCCTTCTTTCTATTCTTAATTTTTCCTTTCCTCTAGACGTTTCACAAAAAATGTCATGGACAGCAGCAGGAGACAGCTCTTCATGGGTGTCTTCCAAAATAAAGGTACAAGATTAAGCGACTCTTTGAATAGTCTCCTAATTTCGAGACATTCAGGCGGAAAAGCATAAGCTCAAACCTCAATCTGTTCCCACATCGCCAGCGGCTTCCGGACGAGGAGAATCAACGTTATCACCACTTGATTCGGCACTCCAAGGGTTGGTAGTTTATCATGTGCCTGCTACTAAAACATTCTTTGGAAACGCCGAGAAGCCTTAAAAAAGATTTTCGAATCGAGATTCGTGCCCTCGGCATATTTCCATTTAACTAATTTGATTTGCAAACCATTGCTTATTTGAATCTTCCACATTTAGACTAAGAATGAAAAAGCCGTCCACCTCAAAAAGTTCATCACCGCCTGGAACACCAGTCTCCAAAGACCATCGAGACTCATTTAGAGATTCTTTCAAAAAAACTCTATTCCGGTAAGGTTACAATTTCACCAATTCGGTATTTTTCGATTATCAACATGTCAGCTCGTTCAGTACAAGTTCGGACAAACGAAAACCAACGACTTCAGCAGCGGGAGACATCGAACTAGGACATGGCAGTCATGAACACGCAGAGAATCCCGCGATTCGAGCAGTTAGACAGTTCAAATCGGCGCATGAATCCTTCCGTCTCCGCATGTTCCAGGAGCAGCACGGATTTGAGCCGGTAGTATGTGCCTGATGCAGATCTGTCCTATCTTAATAAAAAATACTTCTCCACTAACGGATTAGAGAAAACCCCTTTTCCCTTTTTGATAACCATCTTAACTCACCTTTCTCAAAGTTCATTGTCCGGTTGGTGGTACACAGTTATAGTAGCAGTTTTAGCACTTTCTGAACATATAAATAATTTTAAATTGCATTAAATTCCACAATCCCAAAAACACCCTGTTCATGTTACAGCAGAATAGTTTATGATTGCTGGAATAGTTCTAACTTTGCATTTTTCAGGTCTTCATGACCAAGAAGCGGACTCGTGACAACAAATCGGTTATGAGCGAGTTCAAGGGTGGCGATTTGAACAAGTACACCGCGAAGACTTATGCCATTCAAAATGGAAACGAGGTTTTTGGAGGTTAGTTTTGATTGTGGGATACGGTAGAAGTTATGTATCTGGAAGTATCGATCAGAACACGAAAAGGTGAACGTGCAGGTTCAAAATTAGTTCACGAGCAAATTGAGCATAAATAATGGGAAGGAAATATTATTTGGTAGGAAGTGTTTTACCACACGGGGGTAGGAAAAATTGAACTTTTGATTTTTTCTCAATGTTCAGTTAGAGTTTTTAATAATAATTCAAAACTACCGTACACACTCCAATAGAAGATTACCCTATGCCTTCACTTTGAGCTCAATTATTGTAGTTTCTATGAGAGATATTGAAAATATGTCAACCGATAAAATATGTGTCATAATATCACAAATTTTTTATCAGGTGACACGTTCTTGATATCTCCTACATAAGTTGAGATGATTGAGCTCAAAATGCAGGTATACAGTAGCCTTTGATTAGAGTGTTTACGGTATTTGATTTGTAGAATTTCGAAAAAAATATTTCTCAGTTTGAAAAATACACACGTTGCATTTAGAGGGCAAACGTTTTGTGGTCTGGATTTTATGATTTTTACGGGGGATATAAAAAGTGAAACACTTTGGAACATTCTTTTTGCTCTGAAGACACACCTGGAAACTGGAACATTTTCTTTGAAATCTCTATTTTTTATTATTTTTTTTCTAAACAGAGCAAAACGATGGAAAGTCCCTCACTGGTTGTTTTTTTTTCAACATATATAGTCAAATGTTTTATATCTGTACTAATTTGTTCTATTTCATTTCTCATTTCACATCTAGAATTCTTTTTTGTCTTCCGCACGTCATTGGACAATAGATGGACACCAGCCGCCACCACCTTCGCTTCGTTTTTTCTCCATTGTATTTGCTAACTCCCGTATGCGATTCATTAGATGAATAATTCAAAAAGGACCAATCGGATTTTTATGCCTCATGTAAAGATAGTTGGATTTTTGTCTTGAGGATGTATGAAAAGAAGACAAATGGAGAAAATATTGAGAAATCTGATAGTGTCGGAACGGAAATGTTGTCTTCCGCAGGAGAGACTTCTGAAGGTCCACCGCTTGTTTGCATTTGTTCCCTACTTTTATTGAATTTGCTTTCTTCAGAAATTTATTCCTTAATTTTTTTTAGTTCTTGATTCCTCATGTGTCAGTCATTGCTCATCTTTGCACTTTTTTCTTTTTCTCAAACGAACTTTCTTCTCTTTTTTCTCAAGAATATCATACATTGATGGATATGCCAACCAGAAATGACAACTCCATGTCAAAAGTCGGGGTCGCGAAACTCATGGAGCAGCCAAAAAATTTCTTCAAAAAAATTTGTTGCCATTTTTTGATGATTTCGGGGTCAAAAAAGTGTGAGTCGAGGAGGAGCAAGCGACGCCCGATGATTGAATTTGTGGTGTTTCTAGTGTCTGTGTGTGAAGAGTCCTGTTGAAACTGAATCAGGGGAGAAAATGTTGGAAGGGGTCACACATCCACTCCGAAAAATGTTTCCATTTCCATGTTATGGATTGACTTCTTTTCTCCACTTGCTTATTTTTTTTTCTCACAATTCCAGTTTCCCGTAGACCCTTCATGTCCCAATTGTACCTTGTTATTGGTTGCGTTCATATCTTCTAGAACTTACTGGCCGTCAGTCAGTCGTCTGCAGTCATCAACCAAAGTCAACCAACCAAAGAACCCCCTGTGCTGTCCAAATATCCTTCTTAAGTCTCATTTTTTCCTCATAATGATTCTTTTCTAAAGAGGCCCTGACACTTCTTTCACTTCCTCCGAACTGAGGTGTCCACCACCCACCACCTTGTGCTAAGAAAATGGCAGGAAATAGATAAGTGAGCACCAATGACCATTAGGTGCTCAAGAAAAAGGTGTGTAGCACTTTTTAGGAACATTTTTCTTGTGAAACCCTTAAATTAGGATTGAATGATTAACTAGCATTCGAAGTATCTTATAATTTTTCAACTTTCGAATAATTCTCAATTATTTAGGTTTAGAGTCATCATAAGTGCTCATTGCTCACTAAATAACTTTTCTTGTTACCTGTCTAATGAGCCTCTTTAAAAGCAAGTAAGTGAACAAATTGGCCTTACGAAGTAAATTACAACTATGCGTAAAAGCCAAAATGATGTTTAGGATTCTTGCTCTAGAACAAGAATAACCGAGTGTTCATCCTCCACTTTGAACTGCCGAAGCGTAAAGGATTTGATCGTTGTCTCTGGGTTGGACCTCCTCTCGCTCTCATCCTTCCACCCATTCTGTCCTTTTTGGAGTATTCATCTGTTTTTTTTATTCAAGACTGGGTTGTTTAGTTTTTTCTCTATATATTTTTTTCAAACTGTTCTAACACCGGTGTGGTCCAAAATTTTGAGAGGATGCTTCTTTCTTCTTTCTACTTTTCTACTTTGCTTTCTTCACTACCAGAAAAAGCATAAGTGAATTAAGTCAGTGTACAGATTCGATTACTTTCCTTTCTACCACCACCCCAACCACACTCACTTCCATTTCCACTACGCTCATTTCTACGAAACCAAACACAAATCCACTTCATTTTTCCTCTCAGTCCACCACACCATCAACACCAACTTTTGCAATTTGTTCACCCTGGGTCCAGTGGGCAGCATCATCACACATGGAACATGGCTGATTCGGCCAGCTACTTACCCTCTCATAATCTTTGTTTCTTGTTTTCCGTTTCCTTCTTTTTTGGGCGCCAACAATGCTTGGTTTTCAACATGCGCTTCGGTTTTTTTTCCTGATATGAGAGAGGATTTAGGAGCGGGTGATTCGGAGCGCCACCCAACATGGAAAATGATGTATTTCTGCTTGAGAGACATTTGATAAAAAAATGTAGTTCTTCTTTAGAAGCTTATTGAAAACTTCTCCTATCGTTCAGATTACTATTCTAGTTGTTTCTTGTTCCAATTTCAAAAAATTACAGATCTGAAGAAAAACGATAATATAGTTAATATTTAAAAAAAATTTTAAGAAAAAATTCGGTTTCCCAGAATTTTCCTAACAACCCAAAATTATACAGTTGAAATCCTGGAACACTGAAACTTATCCTTCCTACTTTCTCCATTTTAACCTGCTTTTTTAGGGTCAAAACAGTTGTTTTGGGCCCGAAAAAACTTAAACAAGGTTATCTTCTCAGAATAGCATTATTTTTTGCTCCTGACCTTCGGAACTTTTCCATTTACGGATTTCTTTCAAAAGCCTTTCACGTTTTCAAAATCTATACACTTTCTTTTTTCTTTCCCAAAATTTTCAATTTCATCTTCCATCATCTATCTCATGTGTCAGATTTTGAGACCTCAAAAGGTGACTTGACTATTTTTCATATCCCATCCTCTCCTCCCCAAATAGGGCATCCTGCTCATAAATATGTAGATTTTCTTCATTTCCGGTGGAAGGAGACCGGAGAAAAAGCAGATGGAATTCAGTAGAGCACGATGAACTGTGATTCTTTCCTGGATGTCCCCCAACAGTGTCTCAAACATATGTTTTGCGTGTTCCGGAAAACGAGACAACGACACCATGTGTTTCAAGACTCATCAGAAGAAACGACTCTTTTCAAAATGCGCTGATTTATGTCAAATTAATTTTGTTTTGTTTTGTTTCTAAGCCGGTGCAATACCAGTCTCTGTTTTTCCTGACGCGTTCTGAGCAACAAAAACAGGCTACTTGATAATGTTATTTTCTGGAAGCGCTTCACTTATCGTAATTTTTTGGAGGGGAAGTGTGGCAAAAGAATCTCACGAGCTCATGATTTATTCAATCAGTACCACACTTCCCTTTTGCTTTTGAGATGTGGACGAAAAAATAAGGAAACATGATAAGAATCGGCAGTACCCATCCCACTAAATTTTCCTTTCCTCCTCTTTTCTCATCAGTGCGGAGCAATTTGTCACAGCAGTCACGGAACACCTTCAAGTATCCGTAACCATTTGAAATAATTAATGTCGGAGAAGATCAGATTTCCGGATAGCGTCTTCGGAGGCGGTAGGCCCTACGAGCCATCGGTGCCGTGTGTATAAGTGTTGTGTGTAAAGTGAAGAAGCACTTCTTCATCCCTACTCATTTTTATCAGGTTAACTCATCAAACATTTTTCGGTGCGTCGGAAGGATGTGTAGAGGACAGACGCTACTCACTTTTTTCTCCTAGATTTAGCACATCGAATCGTAGTGTGTTTACAATTTTTCATATGTTAGAGGGCTCTTCTTTTCACTATGCTGATCCAGTTATCTTTTTTTTTTCCTCAGTGACTGTGAAACGAGTCGTCTTGGTGTAAATTCTATTATCAACACAAAACGCACAAATTTCTTCAGATGATTTTTGTTATGCATTTTTTTCGAAATCAAGATAGGCCGAAAAATTTGAAATTTCTCAGAAATATCATTTTGATACTCTTCAATTCTCAGAACTCAGAAAAGTTAAAATTTCGAAGATCCAAATTAGAGCAAAAAATTCGTTGTATTTGAAAACTTGAAACCTGTTTGTGTTTGAATTCAACCTTCCGTCAGACGATAAATGAAATATCGAACACTGTAAAACTTGTATTAGAAGGGCCCCAAACCTCAATTCCTATGCAAGATATCAAAAATGTGTCAACTGAAAGATATTTTTTGTATTATGATAACCAATTCATCAGTTGGCAGCTTTTCAATGTCTTTCACAGGAACCAAGAAGAATTTTTTTAACCTAACAGTTAGAAGGCTCTTCTATTACAGGTTTTACTTCTATTTTCGTTTTTCCTTCTATTGTTTTTTGAAAAGTACTAGAAATATTGTCAAATAGTCTAATTACCGATTCTCGTCTTTCAAGACGCTATTCGAGAATTTTCAAAACAATTTAACTCTAGACAATCGTTCATTCATGAACTTTTTTTCTCGAAAATAACAACAGCCAAAAAGAACAATAGAGAGAAAAAAGTGGACCTATACCTGACATAGATTTAGCTCAAAATCTCACCTCTTCAAATCCGTCTCCAAAGGAATTTCTTTGTCATCCACTTAGAAAAAGTTAGTCCACACTCGAATTGCTCTCTTACTTCATGATGTGTCCTTATTTTTGCCCGCAGTGGATGAGGGTGTCGAGTTTTGTCATAGAGTGGAAGACAAGCCGACTCGAGGGTCTGTGACTGAATGACAAGAATGTTTCCTTTTTTGCCGATGCTCCTTTTCTCTTTCTCCTTTTTTCAACGACGTGATAGTGTGGTGCACTGACTGTGGAGCCCTCGAGCCCTGAGCCTCTTCACGACCGGAGAGGGCCGCTCCCCGGGGACGATCCGGAAATAAGCGCAAGCAATGTGTCAATTCTTTTCTTTTATGCCTTACCACAAAAAGTCTTGGGCTCCTCATCTCGGTTCGATTCTCACCACACACATCCTAATATTCTGACTGTCATCGTCTGATTCCTAACCATGAGGCAGCTAATAGAACCAAATGCTGCGGCTTCACGAAGACCGTCAACATTTGATCCGGAGGTATTGGCTCATCACAACTCACCTCCACACTGGGCACCAAGTAGTAGCGTACCCGGGGAGCAGACGACGTCAACTACTACCGGTACGAGAACTTCTTTCTCGGGACCATCTCCATTCTCTTCACTGTGTCTTTCCGTACTAGCAGCCACTCCACAACCCAGGATGGTATGTTTATATTCGTTAATTCTGCTTTGTGTCTTTGTGTCCATTTTATGGTCTCTTTTCCTTTCAAACTTTACTCTTTTGTTCCTTGATTCGCCATTTCCGTTCTCGAAGCATTCTCTTGAAAAACTATAACTATACACATATCAGATCAATGCGAGAATTGCGATGACAGTAGACGCTCCAAGTATTCGAACAGAGAATATCCGATATTTTCCGAAAAAGGGAAAAGCTCCCAAAAAACGTAAGTCGTTTTGATACTTTGAAAAAAAGAAATCCCTGTTATGTTGGTTTAAATCTCAAATGGTTCAATTTTTTACCTATGAGTGGAAACCATTAATCTGCCCCGCGTTTGGGAAGTGGGTGCTTTGGTAGAGCAGGGAGTGAAAAATGGGATTCATGGCAAGAAATAGGTTTTGTGTTCACAAGAGTTAAAACTGGAAAACAAACATTCAGAAAACAATGAAAACCTGAAAAGGAAACGGCAAGAAAAAGAATAATAATAGTCTTCTCTTGAAAATGTATAACTCAATTGCTCACTCAACCTTTTCCGAAATTCACGTCATATGTTGGGATGAGAATCCATGATGGGACTCTTCTTTTCGTGTGTTTTGTTTTTTTCTCCTAACTCACACTTCCGTTTTATTTTTACTTTGTGCTTATTTTTGTTGTTTTTGACGCGTGCGCGTACTTGTTATGCAAGAAGACAATACTGACAAGCGATCACAAAATGGAGGACTAGTGCAAAATGGGAGTCAATGTGTAACAATTTGAAGAAATTAGGGAATTTGAATTTATTTCCGTAGAACTGGGATAGGTGATCTTAAAGTCGAGATTTTTCACTTCCGAAAATTTTTACCATATCTAAAATTTATGAATAAACTGACGTGTGAGAAAAGGGTTTCCATACAGTCAAAGTTGAAATAACTTCTTTTTATTCCCATAAAAGATATCAAAAAATGTGTCAACTGACAAAAAATTTTAAAAACTTATCTTTGACAAGAACCGAGAAAATTTTCCTCAAAGTTGAAAGTCATGGGCCCTTCTATTACAGGTTCCAGGCTAATTGAAAATTATTATTCTATTTGTTCTCTGTTTCTTTGTCAACAGCCACCATGACCTCATTTTTTGAAGGAAATCTTCTAAATTTGACAAGAATGAACTTTGATTGCATCTACCACTGTAGCTCCAAAACACTAAAAAACAACGGCAATATTTAGAATTATTGAAAAAATTAGTTTCTTAAAGATCCAAAAATTTTGTTTTTCTAAAAATTAAGGGGGACCTACAGTAACCAAAAATAACTTTGGAACTTTTTTCATTCAAACCCTTCATCTCAGTAAATTAAAGGTTTTTGATAGTTCCATAATTACTTCCGCCGTTTTAGAACGTTTGCCACAATCATGTTTTTTTAAACAATGCCACATGTTACAAATGGCATGTCACTTTTAAAAACAGGGTCATTTTCACAACAATCAAAAATTGAAAAATTCACTGCTCCCTTGAACTTTTAGAATATGTACCTAGAAAAACCTGAAAAGATTTTTTCACCTGGAAAAAGTCGGGAAAAAGCCACCTCTTTATTTTTCAACAAAAAAAAAGAATTCTTACTGAACGAGTTGTAACAAGAGCCCGTTTATCTTATTGATGGAATAATTGGAATGTAATCGTCGGTTCCATTCCAACAAAAAGCGGATTCCCGTACTTTTCTCTTTTTTTTGGAAAAGTACCCGTTCTGTTTGAAACATCAATCTCCTCTAGGAAAGCTCTTCAGAAGTCTTCTGATTTTTTTCTTGCTTAGTTCCACTCTGCAAGGATTCCTTGAACTCATTCCTTTAAGAGAGCTGTGAATTATTGCCTCTTTTTTGCCAGTTTATTGTTTTACCACGGGACACTGCTCATTCTTTCTTTTGGAGGGGCATAAGTCATTATCTTAAAACCCTCTATCCATCAGATTTTTTTCTAGAAACAATGTCAGCGGTTTCCTTCCCAAAAAAAAATTTTTCCTCAAAATTTTGGCTAATTAATGAGAAAAATGTGTCAATTCCACTCTGAAAATATATTTTGTTGCTTTCCTTTTTTGGAGCTTTTCTAATATTTTCTCAAAGTTTATAATAGCGCTCTTCGCTCTCTCCACAAACTAATTCCTTGGGTCCACAAAGTCGCCCAGATTGGAAATGAGACGAAGAATCATCACATGTTGCATTGTTTCTTTTTGGAGAAGAATTTTAAGGAAGTTGCAACTTCTTTTTGGTCTAAATCAGCGTCATTTAAGAGAGAAGACTTTTGTAAAAAATATTTACCCGGATTTAACTTTTTTCCAGACTTGGAAATTGTTTTTTCCGTCTCTTTATTTTTGTGTCTTTTGTCTTTTTGCCCCAAGTATTCGAAACGATTTTGAGAAGAAAAAGAAGACACTTCTCTTTCATTCAATCCTTGACTTTCATTTTGGTAATTTAATTCTATTGGAACTTGGAAATAGTTCACTCTCAATTTATCCGAATTTCCGGTATGAGGAACTATTTCAAGTGCATCCTACTCCTCAAAATTTTGAACTTGACTGTCCAACGTTTTGCTTATTTTCCTTTTCCCTCGTTTTTTTTTGAGAACAGAAAACAGAGAGATTTGAGACGGGTGAGTTAGAGACATTTGAGATCTAGAAATAAGCCAAAAATGGGTCCGATTTCCATTCGAAATGCGTTTTTCCTGTGTGTTACACTAAACCAGAAATGTATATGTGTTTGATCTGAAAGAAGAAGATTCAAAATGGGAACATTTCGACATCAGAAAAAGCAATTCAAAAACAAAGAAGCACCCTCATTTTGATATAATGGTTCCCCTTTTTTCCTGGATGCTCTTATTTCTTTTTTTTCCCGGGGTACCTACAATTGCTAACAACAAACAATTTCGAAAGAGAAAGTTTTTTCTTCAAGAATTTTCAATCAGTTCACATAAAATTTCAAACGATTCAATCCACCATGTCATGTGCGTTGCGGTGATGCGAATTTCTAATTTCAGTGAGAACATTTGCGAGAAATACTTCTTTCGTTTTCTTCGCTGCAATATAAAATGAGAGTAGTTCGCGGGTTGGTGCTCTAGAAAACATTGGGAAGTGCTGGACTCAAAAAGGTCCATTTTGTTGATTAGAATGTGTAGTATCAACCGGTAGTATTTGGGAAGAAAAGAGTGCACAATTCGGAAATTGGAACCAAAGGAAGGACAGGTGGATTAAAACTTTTGAAGCTCAGGATCTTTTCTATGTGAACATTTTCAAAGAGCACAGCTATTTCCTAACTATCCCAGATTTCTTGAAATTAGCAATTCAGATCTACCCAGGCTGTCACTAAAAAGATCAGACCATCTGCCGCCAGTGAGGCAGAATATAGCAGAATATGGCAGAATATGAAATTTTGTCACTTATAGGATTAAGATTATAAGAATAACAACAAGCATGTTATTATCTTATAAATCAAAATATCATGTTTTTCTTTTGTTTTTCTCTGTTTTCAAAAAAAAACGAAAAGGGTCAAAGAGAAAATGATCGAAAAGTTGAGATGTTTCCGTTCAGATTTGGCACTCAAAAGTCCCAATGGGATCACTAGGAAATATCATCTCCTTTTTATCTTCCTTGCTTTTTTTTTTCTGAACACCGTTTCAAAACTCATTGATGTTCCTCTGAATCCTCCCCGTTCGCGCTAGAAGTGAGAAATGCCGCCGCGGCAGAAAATTCAACAAATTAATTAATTAGTCGGAGTGAGAGGCCTATGTCCCCCTAGTCAGTCAACTGCCCCGAAAAACAGCTTCCTATACATCCGTTCTTGTCTTTTTGCGGCACAAGCGCCAATTGCTCTCGGGGTGCGAATTGAGCCATTAGCCGATTCGGCTCCACCCCTCAGCGCTAAGAAACGTGTGCTCGCGCGAGAGTGTCGCACAGCGCAGGGCGGAGAGGCCTCAATAACTCATCTTTAGACACCTTCTGTTCAACAACTCTCACCCCACGCAGAAAGTATTGCACATCCCTAGATATTCATACTTCTTACTGTATTCTACTATTATCTATACTAATCTATCATCATCAAGCTCTTCTGTTTCTACTCGTACCTTCCTCTAATCCTATATAATTATGGAGTCGAATCTTGACGTTGGGAGTTGTCTTCTCGACGAGTGTTCCAGTGCCGGATCCTTCCGAAAACTTTCGGCACTATCAGCAACATCAAGTCTGCACGCACCATCAGAATCCTCGATGAGTCGAAAACGAAGTATAAGAGAACGTATGGCCGATCTGGCTGAAAGTAGGAGGAATCCCAAAAAGCCAACACCACCAAGCATATTTGAAGCAGCACAGTTGATTGGCAAATTTTCAGGCCAACGTATAGATTTATTATCAGGTTAGTCAATTTTCTTATTTTATTATTACTCTTTCTCTCTTATGATCCAATACACAATCCTAGCCAGATGTTACAGCTGTTTTTTCTAAGACAGCAATAACATATCAAGTTCATTATGTGTTGATTAGCTTGGTGGCCACTCTGAAGCCACACAAAAATCTGTAACTCTTATTTTTTGTCTCGGGCACTAGTGAGCCGCTGTATAATTGCGTGGATGGAATCTAGGCTTCTCGGAAAAACAACACTAACCGATAATCACTGCTACCTTTTTGAAACCATTAATTAGGTACGGTGCCCTCAATTAGTTGTCGAGAATTGAAGCTAAACTCACCGAACTCATAACTGGGCAAATGATTTTTTTTTCACAATGTTTTGTTCCAATTCACAATGTTTTGTTCCAATGTCGTCACCGGCATCCGTAATAGAACTTTCCTCTTTTGAAACAAGAAAAAAAGAAAAACGACGGCACAAAAAATAAGGGTACGTTTCTTTTCCGCTGTCAAGAAGAAAGTCTGTTTTATTCATCAAATCCGTCGAGGAGTTACTTTTCTCTTCTATTTTTCCTGCTTTTCTTGAGATGTGATAGCGTGATGGGATAACAATTTTGAGGCATGTTGTAGGAGTGTCCTTTTAGGAGAAAAATCTGTGTTGCTGACTCTGAAGAAGACGGGAAATAGGATGAGAAGAAGAGAATAAGTTAATGAGGCTAAGAAGAAGCAACTCAAGAGGATAAGGGTACTTTCTTTCTGTGCATGTAAAATCCAGAAGAAGAAGAAGAAGTTCACGTGAAAAAACATTCTGCAAAACGTCATTATCCATTTCCTCTTCAGTCATTTGAAAATAGTACATATTTTATTCTCCTCAACTCTTCCAACTTTTCTGGAGCTCCCCCGCAAGGTTGATTCAATTGGTGTACATCCTTTTTTTCCATAACGTACAACTAACCAACACATGAAACACATCCTTCACACGTTATGTGTTTTTGCAACTCGCGCCCCGTAAGTTTTCATCCTTCGCACATCTTCTCTTTCCACGCGTTTTCCAACCGGAACGGCCCGTTTCCGCACTCTCAGGTAGCAAAAACAAGAGCATGTTGGGATGTTTACCAAGAGGAAGAAAAAAAAATAGAAAAAAATACAAAATTGCTCAGTTGATTTTCAAGAATTGCCGGGAAGAAAATTAGCTCGGGTTTCGTTAAATCCCACTTGGCACTTCTTCTTCTTCTTCGTTTTTCTTTAAAAGTTATTCTGGAGACAGAGGCGTGGGAAAGACATAAACAATACGACAAAGTAGGAAGTCTTAGAGAGTGGAAATGAGAGAGCACAATTGATGAAAGTTCAATGAATCGAAAGAGACAAGGGAGTGTTTCAAAACAACTGGCTTGATGTCTATCGAACAAAAACGCAATTGTTATAAAATGATGAAGAAACGTCATTGTCATCTGAGGAAGAAAAAAAAATAGTGGGATTGGAAAATTTCTAAAAAATTATAGTACTGTGAAACCTGTTTTAGGAGGACTCTCACACTGTTCAGTTTGAGTCTTATCTCAATTCCTATGCAAGATATCAGAAATCTGTACTCTGATAAAAAACGTGTGATATCATGAAAAGTCAGTTGAGTGTTTCAAAGTGATATCTCCGACAGGAATCGAGAAAAATCGGCTCGAAGTTGAAAGTTAGGGATCCTTTCGATTACAGGTTTTGCGGTTATTGAAGGTAATAGCTTTTAGTATAACACAAAGTCAATTAAAAAAAGCGTTTCGAATTGAATTTCAGGCAGAATTGAAGGCTAAATTACAATTCAAAATTTACTGAAAAAACATTAGATTGTATGTCGGTCAAGTTTTCTATTCCGACTTATCTATTTATACTCAGAATTAATTTCCGATGAATGTTTCTAGTAAGAAATATATTACCAGGAATAATGATCAATATAAAATATAGGGTTGGGATTATTTTGAATATCTCTCAGTAAGCCATAATTTTCTATTTTTCATACAATCAGCCGTGTCCATTTACAGGTTTCACAGTATCGCGTCTCTATTTCAGTAAAACTGATATATTTTATGAACAGGAGCTCAAAAATTATTTCGTTTTTTGAATACCCTAAACCTGTAATTTGAAAACACTCTCGGTTTTAAGCTGGTTGCTATAAGAGATGACGAATACTTCCACTAAAAATAGGCTTTTGGTGCTTTTCTGTCTTTGTGAACTCAACATTTCGATATCTTTCTTAGGAAACGAGAAAACTGGGCTCTATTTGACAGAGATTGAGACTTTATATTCCGTGAAAATTCTGGTATGGCTTCTATCCTATGCGTGCACTTTGAACTCAATTATCTTGGTTCCTTCAAAATGATATCTACATTTTGTCAACTGAAAAAACTTTTTTTGATAAATTTGTCAACATTTTTTTAGTTGGCAGATTTTTTATGTCTCGAAGAAACCGAGATAATCGAATCTGGCTCGTTATCAAGTTGATCATCTTCCCCTTTCTTAAGGCGTGCATCACTTATTTCTCAAAGAACCTAAAAACAGAAAGTCCCCTTTTCTCTCCATTGCACATATACTATTCTACCCCAAAAGTATCATTGACCTTTTTCCAAGAAACTACTCTACTCCAAAGACCGTCCTAGTCTATGCATAAAAGTTTCAAGCTCTCTTTCCTAAAAATGGAAATTGCATTTTCTCATCCGAATGGAAAACTCTTGCATTCCAACCGAGAGCATCCTCATCCAGTCAGTCAACAGACCAGTTCTTCTTCTGCAATATGTGTCTGCCACTATGCACTGTAACCGTTTTCCTTTGCATTTCTAATCAGGGACGTCATTAAACGAGGCATGGGAGATGGGATATCGTTTTCTTCGCTTTTCTCGGCCACTAGCCAACTCGACCAAAAAATCCTATACATTCGAGAGTACATCCCACTATTTTGCCAAGTTTTTATGTGTCATTCGCGAATCGTGTGTCCGCTCGTGGTAGTGGTTCTGTAGCGCTGAATGGTCACACATTCAATCTATGAGCACCACAATGTCGTCGGCTCGCAATTCGGTCGTTTCGTTGTCTTCCAACGGTTCAGTCAAAGTTGAGACACGTCTTGTTAGCAACGAACGGCAGTCTAGTATTCAACAAGAAGGCGCTATGCTTCCTTCATCAAGTTCTAAAGACGATGACCTATTGTCAACGTCTTCAGATGAAGTTGAGAATATGGCAACACGGACGTTACAACAACTAGAAGAGGTGTGTGCGATTTTTTGATTAGTTTTTTATCGTTTCATTGGTTTCCGGATTAACCGTTTCCGCTTTCTTAGAGTACATCAATCATCTCGGCCAACAGCGATGATGATTCGGTTAAAAAGGAAAAACAAGACGAGAAGGATGTGGAGAAGGGCGAAGGAAATGGCGACGATGAAAAAGGTTTACACTTTGACACTTATTGGTTTCTCACTAATCGTAAATCATGACTAACACTTGTAAGAGCTATATGGTCTTAAAGGAAGTTTTGTTCCTGTGGTTATCCTAAATTGTTTCTAAATTTGTAGTCTTGGTTAAGTTGTATTCATTCAAGAAATCAATTTGTTTTAATGTTTTGTCTGATTCAAATTTCGCTGTGTGAAACTAAATCGATTTTAATAGGATTGAAATTTTGGCTCTAGTTGGTTTTATTGAATTTGAAAAAAATGGGTTCATATTTTTTTAAAAAACTTTTAAAACATTAAAATCTAAAGTTTCCTTATAAACCCATTTTTGATTCCAATAACTTTTAATTATTCCAAGTTCCTTTAAATCCAGAAATTTCTTTAAAATTCAAAATAACCAACTAGAGTCTAAATTTCTATATTTTTGAAATCATTATAAGGTTTTAGTTTGCTTCGGAGCCACTTCGAAAAATATATCAAAAAATTGAGTCGAATTTAATATTTCTAGTTACTAATTTCTGCATGTGATACCGTACCAAACCATCAATACCAAATTATAAGAGTAATTTTATAGTCTACAAACCAATTTCACGTACAGTACCCTCTTATAACCTCCGTGCCTCATTTTGATTTATTGCCTTTCGGAAGGTCCAATATTTTGACACACAATAAGAAGAATGTGTCAGAAAAAGCTGAATAATGTATGTTTTAATTTGTCAATGTATTTCGGGGTTTCTGAATTCCTAATGTCATTTGTACCCCATTGGTTGAATATCTTCAAACATATTTTCTTACGATCTCTTCTCGGTGACAACCATTTTCAAAATACTTGCTGTCAATTTTTCAACGATCACTGAACATGTTAAATTTTTGCTTCACTGATTACAGTTTGTGACGAAGCATTTCAAGGCTCTAAATTATTATACGCTCTTTTTTGAGTTCTCTGTTCTGTTTAACAAAACCTGTCTTCTGATATTTTACTCTGCCTGTAGTGTTCCCAGAGCTACATAATTAATATCTTCATTACAACAAAAAATTCCCTAAAGACATTCCAACACTGAAAAACAAGAATCGCAGTTTATTAAATGGGTGGCCATACTCCATTTCCTCAGTTCTTCTATTCACTTTGTGTGTTGCGGAAGGAAATAATTTTATTTTTTTGGTTAGAACACTGAAGCACCTAGTAGTCGTCCCATCGAAACGTCAGAAGGCGTGTGGCTTATGTAAGCGTTAGGTGAATTAAGTTGAATCCGTTTGGAAGCAATGATGAAAAGGAGAAAAAAGCGTGAAGGAACTCATGAATAGTAATTGAATATTAGTACGATTGTTTACCACTTATCTAGGGAACAACGATTGAGCGTTCCTTTTTTTTTATGCCGCTTTTGAATTTTTACAAAGAACTTTGCTTGCTAGATTTTCCATTTTGTCATGCTTTTCTTTTTCTAGCACTGTGTTTTTCATGCAGCGTTCCATGAACCTAATCTGGAGTTAACTGGCTTGGAAAAATATTAGAAATATTTGACGGGATAAGCAAGTATCCAAGTAATGAGAATTTCACTTGTTTTTTTTTTCGTTTTTTTTTCTCTTGCTTTCCCAGAAGAATCCTAGTTAATGTCTGGAAAAAAATAGTTTACTCACCTCTCCTTTTCATAAGCCTCATGTAAAGCGCCTCTGGAAAAAGAGCTTCTTCTTTTTTTAGGGGGTGAGCCCGGTTATTTGTATGTTTTTCAACTTAGTTGTTTTTTTCCGGGACCTCTTCCTTTTTTTTGGCTGTAAGTGAGATAGGAAAAAATTCAAAAAAATAGGATGTGTTTTAGACGTATCTTTCGGAATATCTAGACTCGAACGCTTTATTCTTGTTTTGTTTTGTCTTGACACAGGAGTGTCAAATTTTCATTTTCAGAAAGCTCCTGAATTGATGAGTGATCACTTCTAGATAAAACTTTTCTCCGAATTTCCAAAATAGGGACTATCTGTTGCTATCGTAGTCTGAGACAAATGTTTGAAAGTAGTCATCTGTATGAAATTTTTCTGAAGGCGCAATAGCGAACTACTGTATTATTTTTTATTATTTTTCAATTTTTGATAATTTTCAAGTTTTTGCGGTGTAAATTGGTAAAAAAAAAAAGTTTTTTGGCATTAAAAGTAAAAAAAATAACGGAAGTTGTCCAACAATAGAAACAATAATACCATTACTCTAAATAGACTCAAAGAATACGGTAGTTTGCTCCTGCGATTTGAAAAATTTAACAAGATATCCGCACTCCATTTTTGGCCTAAATATTTTTCGAATTTCCGCTAATCTTACAGTAGCCAAATTGCACCAGAAAAAATTCTACAGTAACTCCAAAGCTCAAAAACGAGAGCATAACAAGAATTTCATTTTGGAAACGATGTTTTCGCGTTTCTTTTCCTGTCTCTGAGAAAAGTAATTTTCCAAAGTGAAAAAGTTTATCACTGCTCAGCAAAAACCGAACGCTGGTTGCAACAAAAACATAGTTGGAAGAAGTTAGTCACACTGAGAACTCGTTTCAATTCTTTTTTCCAAAAACAAGATTTGGTAGTAAAATACTGAAAAAAATTCTTGTTCTGTTTCCATTTCCACTTTTTTAATATCCTTATAGTATTTACTTTAATGTAGACAGCAAACACGAAAAAAATCTTTAATTAGAGCTAATAGTGCCAATGTCCTTTGTGTGTTTTCGATTCCAGATTCTACAAGATAAAACTTTTGAGTTGAGAAAAAGGGCATTGTGCTCCATAGCAAACCCACATTTGCAACATTAAAAGACGTGGTCCAAGAATAGGCGACACCCAACGCCTCTAGTTTTTAATAGACGTCACGCATCGGTGGCAAATTTCGAACCGAAATGAAAATTTTGAAGTGAAGAAAATAGAAAAGGAAGAGATGAGCAATGAGGAAAATGAAATGAATTCCATTCTTTTTTCTCCTTCGCCCTTATTTGTCTTACTTATCCTCAAATAGTTTGTTCTTTTTTGTTTTGTTGACGAAAAAAACCTTCCAGAAGAGTCACCTCATTGATCATGGCTTAACAGTTAACCCCTGCGATTTTTTTTCCGAAACTCTTTTGAAAACTTCATTACCCCATTCCCTTTTCCGGAAGACAAGACAACAAACAAGTTATAAATCAAGCCACTTCGTGTTATTCGTTTGAATCCAACTAGGCCTTGATGCATTTGTTTATAAAAGTCAGAGGATCTCATTTGAAGCTTTTCTGATTGGAAATTTGTTTTGTTTTTCGTTTCGCTTAAGATTGAGCTCACGATTCTCCACGAGATCTGAGTTTTGGATTTCTTGAAATTGAATTCGGTTTTTTTTTATTTGTTCTGAATTACAAATGAGGAAAACATAAATGCGAAACGGTTTAAGAGACAAACATTAACACTTGGTGTAACACACTTATATGATTGTTATTAGGTTTTTTAAATGAGGATGATTCACATCTTATTTAGTGTCTTATTTGCCATTTTTACGCTTCTTCTATCTCTTTTTTGTTTATGCAGCAAAAACACCGTTCACGGTTCTTACGACTTAATATAACTAATATATCTTTCCATGTTTATGAATCCAACAACAACTCGACATACCTAAAAAGCTATGTATGACGATCCGGTGGAACGCAAGTTCTCCGTTCCGCCACCACGAGAATTCAAATTCTCACCGTACATTCCACGAATCACTACTGATGTGAAAAGGCCACCAATCGAGCCGCTTGGAGGTAAGAAACAACATACTTGAAGACAGGACTATGAGAGAAATTATTTTTCCTATTTTTCCATTGTTTCAAGTTGCCCTCTTACAAAGAAACCAACTCCCAAAGGTCCCTTAAAAGGACTTCCCACCCACTGTGTTATGTTTTTTCTCTTCTTTTGTCTTTGACTGACATGTTTTCATAACTATATTTTGGTTGTGCAATTCAATTTGGTCCCATAAGAAAGTTTCAAAACCTTCCGCCATATATATGATTGCACCATTCTCGTTAGTCCCAAAAATATTCCAAAAATGCTCTACCAAGAGATTTTCTTTACCCCTATTATTCACATGCGACGCAGAGATGATCAAAAGATGGAAAGAAAAGCTGGTAATAGTTTGTGGGCAGGAGAAAAATGTTCTTAATTCGAGAGAAAGTGAGAAGAAAAAAACGTTAAATTCAAACAAGACGCGTAAAAACCAAAACCAAAACATGTGTGGATTTGTGGGTGTGTGGACCTACTCAATGAGCAGACAATGACTGCCATTATATGCTGAGTTGGTTTTTATGTGCTTTGAAAACTTGCAGAAATGCAGAAAAGTGAGTTTGACAAGCTGGGTAACGCTCTGGCTGAGGTTTCGAACTTTGTTTTTCTCTCTTGCTTGGTCTTTTAGAATCTTCAATTTTAGAATTTTGTCACTAATAACTGTTCGCTGCTATTCGTAACATTTTTTTAGTTTCGATTTTCTTACCAAGAAAATTTCGAGACTGCGAATTGTGAATTTTATTTCTTCAATGTTTTAAAAATTATAATGCCTGACTGAACTTTTTCTTGAATCATGAAACCCGCCTACCGTGAACACAAGGCCATCCTATTTTTATGTTTTCAACCTATAAATCTCGGTTCCTGTAAGAGATATCAAAAAGTGCTCAACTGACAAAATATTTCTCATATTATCAGTAACATTTCGTTCATTGACCACTTTTTGATATCTTTTACAGAGAATGAGATATATAGTCTCTATTATTTTTCTATTGGAGTATTTACGGTAACTATTGTTAATACTGTAATAGAAAGGCCCCAAACTGCTAAAATTTGGTTGAATTCTTCTTGGTTCTGAAAATGACGAAATAATTTTGATAGATAAGTTTTCTATCAACTGACCGATTTTTGATATCTTCCACCGGAAATGAAAAAATTCTTCCACAGGAAGTGAGGAAATTTTTTAGTTCAATTTCCTCCCAGCTTTATTAATCTTCGAAAATATTTCAAAAGCCATTATATCTGAAATAACGACTTACGTTACTCATCTGGATTATCTCTTCTCTCCTTCGCCCTGTTTTTTGTTTTTCCTCCCTCCATCTTCAATGGAACCGCAAATCTATAATATCACCATGGCACGAATGGGCTGTTTTTCCAAAATTCATGTGTTCAATTTTTCTCTCTCATCACGTTCGCCCCGTTTATTCATTCATGAGTCGTGTAGCCTGACCATCTGTACTAAATTGAGCAAGAATCACCAAAAGTGTTGGCGACAGCCAGCTAGCATCGCATTTGTTTTGAAGAAAAATTTAAAAGCTTTTGACAAAAGACAAAAACTCCACAGCCCTTTTAAAACCGAAAACGCGAAAACCAAACCTTTCTGCCTAATAATCCATTCTTTTTCTCATGAGTACCCAATCAACGCCCCAAAACGACGAACCCATAAAAAAGTCAGGAAACTCAGACCCAAAAAAAAGAAGGGTCCCACCGCCAAATTTTTTCAATTTTACTTTCGTTTCTTTTTCAAAGTCTGCTCGTTGTTGCACTTTTTCAAATTTCTTTCAAATTTGCTTTCAACCAGACCTGGACACAAAATTACCTCAAAGTTTCCTCGTTCCATAAGTTTTTTAGCTTATAATTTCTGGAACTTCACAAAAAATTTCATAAAGAACCCACTCAGTTTGCTTTTCTTTTCTTCTGTCGTTAGACCAGGAGCACAAAGAAAAGAGATATATCTACCGAGAAAAAACTATATATTTATCCTCATAAATTTCCGTTCCAATGCCACTGGCACTCTATTTTATTACATTTGAAAGTTTTTATCGGCGAAAAAAACTGAACGAAGTATTTTTTTTCTCTCATTTAATTTGAAATTGTTGAAACCTATCTCTTTTTCTCATTTCGACCCCTCCATTCGGTATTCAACTAGTCATTCATACTTTAACTACACTCATAAAAGCTTCCCGAAATACACAAAGTCTGAATTCATTCAGTGAAGCGTAGATGAAGTATAAAACGAATTTTTAGACCCGGAAAGTCCCACAAATTACTGGTCATATATCTCGGACCGACACATTTTGAATTTTAGCTTTGTATTCTTCCTTTTTCTCTTATTTTTGTTTCGATTGGCAAAATAACTACAAAAACTAGGCAATAGTCATTTTCTAGTTTCTTGAGTTCTTTGGTCATATTGTTAAGAGATAATCAAGTTTTTATCATGTCAGCTGTTTTTTTGGCCAACTGATGAAAGTACTTTTTTTGAGGAGGAACAAGTGTTCTTCAGATTTCTTGGTTTCAGAGCAAATATTTGAAAGACGTATACAGAATTCTTTCGCTTGGTTTCTAAAGGTAAAGAAACTCTGGAATAATTTGAAACTTTGAAATTTCCTTTTGAAAAAATTCAAAAAGATTTCATATTGAGAAATTTGAAGATTCCCAATTTCGAGATTTTTGAAAATTTGGAAAGAAATAATGGAAACTCCAAAAGATCGGATGGTTCATTTTTCAAATTATCCAAAAATTTTCCCTCTTGTCTTAATGAAAACTCCACATTTTCCACATAAATTGTATTGGGAAGAAATCCTGAAAATTCAAAATTTTGAATTTCCTGCTAATTTTGCTTAAATCTCAAAACGTTCAAATTGTTCTATCAACAAAATGCCTTTACCAAGAAAACTAGTTTTCAGAAATTTTTTTGTTTCACTAGCTCTTCTCTATATTGACATGAAATTCGAACTAATTTTAAAAAAAAAAATCAATTTCCTGGTACAAATTCTGAGCTTTTTGCCGCTAATTCTTAATTCTGAGCGTCATATATTGATCTCTAGTTTTTTTTTCCTTTCAAGAACTAATCTGTCTGCTGATGGTTAAAATATTATTTGTTTGATATTCGTTTTTCCTTTCAATTTTCTATCACTCATTCCTGATCCCTTCTTGCTTTTTGCTTCTTCTCGGACACGTGTTCTGGATGTCATGTCCAATTTGAACAACTGGAAAAAAAACACTGACACAGAAATATAGGTGCAACAAAACCTAGGTGCCTGTCATTTGATATCAACGTCGCTTTATGCCCGCTGGCGGCTCTTCGGAAGCTAAGAAAAAGAAGAAAGCAGAAAAAAGCAGAAGCTGTGTTGCCTTCTTCTTCTTTTACAAATCCATTGCATCCGGTCTATTCTTCTCGCGGGTCGAGTTCATATTTCGAACTGAATGAAAACACGAGAAACGGTGACCACGACAAGTGGTTCTGAGTCGTCGCCAAAGACAACGATATTGCCAGCAAAAAAGGACTATTTCCATGTTGAAGGTTTGATGGTTGTAAAAAACTGTTAATGCTGTGAAGAATTATTTTGGGGCTCACTAAAACTAAATTGTGTTCAAAGATCAATACTTCCTAGGGTTTCGGGAATCTATAGTATTTTTTATGACTAATAATCTCTTTTTTCAGCCAATATCCAAAATGAATTTGGAGTCTGTGGATGGATCCTCACCATTCTCTCCTATCTCCTCATCTTCTTCACACTCCCAATTTCGGCATGCATGTGTATCAAGGTAAATAGGAAAATGCATATTAAACATACCGATACTTTAAATTTCAGGTAGTCCAAGAGTATGAAAGAGCTGTTATCTTCCGTCTTGGTCGTCTCATGCCAGGTGGCGCCAAAGGACCAGGTGAGTTGGGAAGTCGCTAATGCACTTCCTGTAACGGGAAATTGAAAGACTTTTTGAAGGATCAAGGTGTAATTGAATCATCCGGGGAAATATGGAAATGAAAATCCGTTTGGGATTTAGATCGAAAAAAGTGCAAAAATATTAATATCAAAAAATAAATATCAAAAATCACATTCTAGGAATCTTCTTCATCGTCCCATGCATTGATACGTACCGGAAAGTTGATCTTCGTGTCTTGTCGTTCGAAGTCCCACCCCAAGAAATTCTCTCCAAGGATTCTGTGACTGTCGCTGTCGACGCCGTTGTCTATTTCCGTATCTCCAATGCTACAATCTCGGTGAGAACTACTTTTAGAAAAATAACTTCATTTTGACATCTTGTAAACATTATTCTTTCATAAAAAACCGCGGTATTTTCACATTCCTTGGTCAATTCCTTCAACTCATTTTTTACAAGAAATAAAAAAGAGAAGCCAAAAAACTTCCACACTCAACTCATCGCCTTTCTTTCAGGTCACCAATGTCGAAGACGCCGCTCGCTCCACGAAACTTCTCGCTCAAACCACTCTCCGTAACATTCTCGGAACCAAGACTCTCGCTGAAATGTTGTCCGACAGAGAAGCCATCTCTCATCAGATGCAGGTAACAACGTTTTCTAGGTACAGTACCTCGTAACCTCACCTCAATACTTTTCAGACAACTTTGGACGAGGCTACAGAGCCATGGGGAGTGAAAGTCGAGAGAGTCGAAGTCAAGGATGTTCGTTTGCCAGTTCAACTCCAAAGAGCTATGGCTGCCGAAGCTGAAGCCGCTCGTGAAGCTAGAGCCAAGGTTATCGTCGCCGAAGGAGAACAGAAAGCCTCTAGAGCTTTGAAGGAAGCTGCTGAAGTTATTGCTGAAAGCCCATCTGCTCTTCAACTGCGCTATCTGCAAACCTTGAACAGTATCTCGTAAGAATATATTTGAATCTTGACCTTCTTAAATTTTAAAAATATTTCAGTGCTGAGAAAAACTCAACGATCATCTTCCCATTCCCAATTGACCTTCTTAGTGCCTTCCTTCAACGTACACCGCCAAAAGTGTAAGTTTACAATTTTTTTCATTTTTTGAGTGATTATTTGCTTTTTATTCTGTCTTCAAAAAAATATCCAATTGCAGTGATAACAATTTCGCATTTCCAACACAAAAATCTGGGGGAATCCCGTCCACTTCCTGAACACTTCACCTGCTTCACACACGTGTGATCAATTGATGCTTTCATTCTTGTACTTTTTACAAATTTCCGTTTTCCATCTCAACTCTTCCACATCGCTTTGAACCTCAATTCTCACCTCCATCCAGCATTTTGAGTGTTTCAAAGACGCACTGGTATCAAAAACAACCTACAAACTCATCCTTTCCTCTTAAAACACATAGTCAATATCTTTTACTGAGTAATCTCGGTGAATTCATCCTACCATCCTGTATAATTTTTTCCTGTCCTGTCCATTTTATATTCCCTTTTCCTGACAGTAACATTTCATGTTTTTTAAATGTGATATGAGTTTTCGATCAAAAAAAAAAAAACAATAATCTGCTTTCAAACGACATTTAGCTTGCTTTATACAATCCACCGAATCTCACCATAGTCTCAATATGTTCTGTTCATTTATTTAAAAACATTTTTCAATAATCCCTTTCGCCACCCCTTTTTTTTCCAATGAACAGTCTCATATCATTTTGCACTGAATCACTGTTTTGGATTGGCTTACAACTTGAAATTTGACACCAACACGGAGTACTACATGCAGCGTTTGAAGTCATGTGTTGTCTTTGGCGATTCAAAACCACTGGTGCTTCCTTGAATATACACAAAAATCAGAAAATGGGATGAAAAAAAAGATATGACGATTATGTTCGAAAAAATAAAATCAAATATCGTAAATCCTGTAATAGAATGTGGTCCCATACCGTTTACTTTGGAATATATTTTTAACTTCCTATAAAAGATATGAAATAGAGGTCGAATGTCAAAACACCCGTCATTTGATCACAAACAACTTTCAGTTCAAAATTTTTGATTCGTCTTATGGGAACCGTCACAAAATTTAACAGAATCGACAGCTAGAAAGTAATTCGTTTCCTTTTTTCGGTAGTTTATGATTGCCAAAAGATGCTCATGCATTTGTAGTACCAATTTTGATTGATTTGTTTGTAATACAGAAATTGAGCTTACAACCAATGAACATTGTCAAACATTTTTAAATGTCAACAGTTTCGCTTAGGATTAATCAACATTCGAGTAAATAAACAAAGTATAAAACCATAGCCAGTAAGATACTTTGGCGAAAATCGTTTTGAATTTTGCAAACGTTCGCTTTTCAAAACAAAATTCCAAATATTTTTGAATTATTGTAAAATCTGTCATAGTAGGGCCAATAAATTGCTTCTATTAATATCCGAAGTAGCGTGTTAGCTAACACATTTTTACTATCCTGGTAGGAATTGAGATAACGGAACTCGAACATGATAGTGTGGGAGCTCCCACAGATTTTACGGTACCTCACGATGGTTCTAGAAAACGAATTTCCTCCAAACAGTGTTTCCAAACATCAACATTTATAGAGAAGAACCTCCAGCACTCCCAAAGAAAATTCGATCCTGCTGCCTATACAAATACCCCGATTGGGTCCAAGGAATGGTTGGCGGTGAAGGTGGAGGAGGTGGTCATGGGCACTCTCATGGTGGTGGTGGTGGTCTTGGATCTTCTCAGGTGAGGGCGAAAGGTACGCATATATTATCTAGCTGATCACAACCAGGTTTGGTCATAGTCGGATGATCGGGAATCCGATTCACCAAAAAACTTCTTTAGACCAAGCCTTAGCACAACCTGTCTCACATTCACCTCAATTTAAAATTGCAGGGTCAATTCCATCCATCTCAAGCCGGTTCCGGCCCGAGCACCACAACCACCAGTGGCCGTCCGCTGCTCCGCAGGTAAGCAATGTGTGAGAAAGTTGGGATATCACAACAGAAAATAGTACAATTCGTTTTATAAACATGCACCAGATGCTTTTGAACATTTGCCGCATACTTTTTCAATCGGTTTATTGTATGCAAAAGACGTTATGTGTTTTCAATGGCACATACAAACGAGCGCGGGGCCGTTTAGATCTGAGGATGCCCGTTACATAATATCTCTATAAAAACAAATGAGAGAAAAGAGTGCGGGGAAAAGAACAAGGAGCAGGAGTTAGTCTATTTGAAATATTCACAATCACTTTTGCCATGCCTCTGTGATTTTTCTGCTTCTTTTTCTTTTCTTCCATCCCGATCAACAGCTGACACGGAAGAGAGTGCGAAAAAGAACACGGCGTCAGACGATTTTGTGCTATTTTTCAAATCTTTTCACACACACATACACAAATATCTATGATATAGTGTATCACCTGTGGTAGAGACAATTATTTTAATCTCCAAGAAAAACCGACTAGATGAATTTGTGCTGCAAATTAGTTGCTGGGGTCTATACACCCACTATTCGAAACATTCCTATTAGTAAAGATGAACAGTGGTGGTGGGTTTTCAATTCAATTTCAGAAATAGAAAATATTTAATGTTTGGAATTATCAACTCAGAAGTTCAGAAAAAAAAATGAGGAAATTTAGAAAATTCGAGAAATCTCCCAAATATCAACATCCCGCAAATTCTCTGGTAGGCTTTCTGTGGAAGACTTTGAATAGTTGAAAATAATGTTGAGCAACAATGAAATTAAGTTCAGAACTTATACTAAACTTGTCCTATACCACCCGTCCTCCTACAGAAGAAAGACAAAGTGCAAATTTAATTTTGATCTATCATGAGAATTTTTAATCTGAATAACTAGATTTTTCTGTAAAAAAAAACGTAGAAACTAGTATTTTTCGGAGTAAGAAGAAAAACCATACATAATCAACTAAGTAATTTCATATAACTCATTTGGATAATCTGGAACCTCTTCAACGTTCAAATAAAAATTCTAAACTTTGCTCCTGTCATACGAATTTTTTCAAGGTAGAAAACTAAATTTGAAAAAAGTAGAAATCAACTTTGCAGTTCGTGCTCCATCTGTGGGAAACTGTATATTTTTCATCACAAAAACCAAAAACATTAATAAATTCTAACGATAGGAACTCATTACTTAAGAGGTCTAAAATCCTCTATCGGAATATCCGGAAAAATTACAAGTCTTTCGAATTCTCTAGGGGGTATGTCACAGCATCATTTGAAAAATTCGAAAATTTGACGTTTGAACTTTATAATCAAATCCAATCAAAACCACTTATACGAATTTGCATATATATTTTTTCAGCATGCGAGAAGCGCAGTTTCACTCCGCAGCACCGCCGATCTCAGCTCCAAGTCAGTCCCAAACATCAGCGAGTCAGCCGCTGGACCCAGGTGAGAATTACGACCTTTTTACAATTGTTCGTACACTGTATAGTTTGGTGATATTGAGCACTCGGCTTCCGAAGCATCGCATCTTTTTTTATACAACGAGTTGTCATAAATCAAGCACTCGCACCCATCACTTTTTTCCTCAAAGTTGTCTTCCCTTCGACAGAGCATGTGTTCAGGTTCGCGCTCTGGTCAACAATCTCGTCGAAGCAGCAAAGCGGCCGGCGTCGGAGCTAATTCGTTGCTCAAACAGGCGATTGCCAACAGAATGATGCCGCATACAATGCCAGAGTCGTCCTCAACAAATGTTCCCTCGTCTTCTGCCACATCCCCAACCACAGCAGATCCTACTGGAATTCACAAAACTGATTCGAGTGAAATGACAAAGAGTGTGCTTTTGAACCCCGCTTGGTATCGTGATGATCAGGGACGAACTGGCTACAAAACTTCGGATTGGGAGAAGATGGGAAATCAACAGAAGAACGTGGTGAAGGAAAAGAAGCACAAACGGAAAGAATCAGAAGCTGGAGTCATCAAAGAACTGGATTCGGATCTCCTCAGCCAATCGAGTAATGAAAAAGCTGATAGTGAGAAGGACAATAAATCTGTGACCTCTGTACAATCGGATCAGAAGGACCCCAAGGACATTAAGTTGGACAAAAAAGCTGCCAAGGCTCTTGAGAAAGAAAAAAAGAAACTGGAAAAAGAGCAAAAGAAGCTGGAAAAGGCACAAAAGAAGAAGGAAGCAGAAGAGGAGAAAAAACTGAAAAAGAAGAAAGGAAGTTCAACCAATGTTTCGGAGGTTGTGGAACAAGAATCCGTGGAGATGAAAGCTATAGAGAAAAAGAAGGAGAAGGCAGAAGCTACAATAAAGCTGACGATGGTCTCCAAGAACAAAAAGGATAAGTCTCATGATCCAGAGAGAACAAAGCAGCAGAGGTTAGAAGAGTCAAAACTTCGCGAGTCCACAGAAAGTGACAGTTCCAAAGAAACGATGAGAAAGTCGTCATCATCCAAAGAAAGTTCGAAGGGAGTTATGAAGCAATCATCACAAGAGTCGGCCAAAGAATCCTCCAAAGAAAAAATCCGAAAACAGTCATCCAAAGATGAAGCTCCAGAAAAAAGCTCTATAGTTGAAGGCCGTCCTCCGTCAGGAACCACGCATTCTTCTGTCAGAAAGTTGAAAGCTGAATCAACATCGAAAAAATCTGGACAAGGAGAGCCGAGGAAGAAGAATATTGGAGACAGAAGAGACTCGAGTATGTCCGAACTTTCACGCGGATCCTTCAAATCGGTGACATTCAACGATCGAGTTCAAACTCACGAAATTGAAAGAAACAGCAGTGTTTACACTTCCAGTGAGGACGATGCTGCAATCATGAGTGATGATGAGATGTCAAAACCAAGCCAAGCAAAAATGAAAAAGAAGTTGACACTGTTGCAACAGCAGAATCCGTATGAGCAGATGGACCCGAGAAATCAGCAACAAGAGCAGACTGACATTTATGATGATGATGACCTAGATGATTTTGAAGAGCAGGAACGACTGGCATTGTTGGCTGCACAAGGTTATGATTTTCGAATGGAGATGCAGTACAGAGAAGGCGGTGATTATGAAGATGAAGAATCCGTAGAGGAAGAAGCAGAAGACAATGAAGATGGAGAAGACACTCTCTCCCAAAATAGCTACTACGCTGAAGATGTTGAAGGTGCTGATATCTACTTGCGGAATGAGCATACCTTCCTGGGCACTGATGTAGATCGGCGTAGTCAGGGCAACCCGAATCTTGGAGGTTACGATGCGTTTGATAGAACCATGATGGGTTCCATGAGCAAACTTCATGGAGAGGATTCTGCTTCGAATAGCTTGCTATTCGGATACAATCTTCCAAGATCTGCAAGTGGATACTTCGAACCACCACCAGAAGCGGGACATATGAACTTCTCTTATGAAGAGGCAATTCTCAATCGACAAGTTCAGGCTATGCAACAACAGCAACTTCTTCAACAGCTTCAGAAACTTCCTCTCCAGCAATCACCCCAAGAGACTCCAGGAGTTCATAAGCTCAGTCCCTCTGGTGGTTCGCTCCGACAAACTGCCACTCAGAGAAGTATTTATGAGAATGTAACACCAGGAGACAATGCACCACCTTCCCAACCGCAATCATTAATCATTCCCCAGTCGCCTTCTCAACGGAGTATACAACAAGCGCGACACGAATTCTTCACTCAAACCCCATCCAACGTGGTTTCGAAGACTATAATGGCGGCGTCGAGTGACGGACAGAGTATACAAAGTCTCGGAAGTACTGATTCAAATGCAACAATTCGGGTGGAAGATGAGATGCGCAAGAAGTTTGTTGCAAGATTTGGAGTGCGAAAAGCGCCGATCGCCCGTGAAGAAGACCCGGCTGATCCGCAGCATGTGAACGTGATGGGAAGTCAGGAAAGCATGAATTCGACTGATTCGCGTGAATCCGTCGTTTCCGCGGCGTCCATCAAAGCGGAAGCGCTGGCACGTCGCAATTTCAACTACTAGTTATTCTTCTTATTGCATTTTCTTCTTCTCCTTCTTCTCTTCAATTCGCTTTCTGCTTCTTTCTGCACATCACAGTGAGTTTGAGCACTTTTTATATTTTTGACAACATAGGAAGTTTGGAATATTGTTCGTTTTAGAAGTTTTCGAAAATATAAACACAGAAATATTTCAAGCTTTCAATGCATATAATATTTCTATGACTACTGTAATCCATATTCTTTTTTTACAGCACTTCTGATCCGATAGGAAAGACGATCAACGAACGGTACAACTTCAACGAGATGGACCGCAACCTCTCAGCACTGGTTAAACCACTTTGGGCCGGCACTGAAAAAGAAGAACGCGCGGCCGAAAAAGACGAGAGCACCTCTTCCTGATGCTACCTTTCAGTTTTTTGTGTGATTCATTCAATTGTATTTTTAAATCTTCTTATCCGAACGCTGATGCATTATTGTTTTTTTTTATTAATCCTCCTTTGCCCCGTTTCCATAACACTTTGATACATTGAAAAATTTTCTGTTTGATCTCACTTCTTTTTTTGCCATTCAGAGTGAAAATAAATAAGAAAAATTGTTTCGTAATTGTACCAACCAGATGTTTCACAGGTTTCATTTAGAGAACACTTTTAAAAAAGGGGTGGCCTCTTTTTACACCAGCTGGGAAACAGGTGGTGATGGTCCCCCACCGAGTGATGTGCTTCTCAAATTGTCATCATTTTCAACAAATTGTCATTGTTATTCAGATGACGAATTCTGGATCTGGACCCTTGTGACGCGATATATGATACTGGATGACAAGAGATGGATATAAAAGAAATGGGGAGAGGTGAAGGACGAATACCTTTGAATTTATTTCCGAATCCTTACCATGGGAATCTTTTAATTTTCTTCCTGTCTATAAACATGTGTTAGAAAAAGCTTTGTCTCCTCCGGACAGAAACAGAGAGAAAGGCCTGTTCCGAGTATCAACGAGCAGCAATTCTTAGCTATTAATGTGACCTCTCTACGCACGCAACCCATCTCTATGTCTCTCCGAATCGCTACCTCTTTTCGTGGTTGTTACGTCTGCGGCTATATAGTCTGTTGTGACCCGCACTCCCCTCCGCTTGGCTGTCGGCCAACCCGCCTTACGCGCGCGCTCGCTCGCGTTGCCTCTCGCTTTCTTCACTCTCTTTTTAGTTGTACATTTTCTGCGCACTTTCCTTTTTTCGAAGAAGATGGCCCCCTCTTTTTCTCCTCCTCCCAACAATAAATGCCCATATCAGTGTGTATGTTTTGTTGGGTTCCTAACGTTTTCTCACGCTAGTTCTCCCAAATTTTATATTAAATCACAAACTGAGTCATAGGTCGGATTGGACTGTTTGTTTTGTAATAATTCAAAATATTGTTATACGTAAATTGTTACAATTGACGTATCGTCAGATGATTCAAAAGTAGTGCCTTTTTTTGGAAGAGATATATGTATTGCATGACTGCATCATTCACTGGTTTCAAAATAACCAGTCGTTGATTTTTCCCGCCAAAAACATTTTTGTTTGGCATTGAACACCGCATTTTCCCACCCCATTCAAAAATGACGTGAAGTGTGAAGAAGTGTATCTCATTTCTTTCTCAAAATATCCCTTCCATCTCTCTCTCAATCGATATCTGATCATCATCAACACTTCGAGATCCATCTCGTCCTGCTCTAAAATCTTTCTCCGAGTGCTCTTTCTTTTTTCCTCTGCATCGTTTCTCGGATGTTGTGCACACGTCGTGTTGTTCGCTTATATCTCTAACTCTGCCGGTTCGCTTTCATTCTTTTTTTTTACACAAAATCGCAATGCCAATGTGCTCTCTTCCACAACGGCACCGCCTCCCCCGATTTCTGTCTTACACATATGTCAAACGTCTCGTCTCAATCTCCTGAATACCTTTGGCACATTTGCTCTTTCTCTTTCTCTTTCTTGGATCTTCTCTTCTTCTTCGATTTCTCGCTGTTGTTGTGGATTTTATGTATTTCATATCGGTATACAATTTTATGATTTCGACCTTATTACCATATCCATGTCATGTTCGCGTGTCCGCTCGAAATTAACACAACAATGCCTATGTTCTTTCGCATCGACTATTGATTTCGAAATACCTCCACCAATACACTCACTATGCTTTCTTCGGCTTTCACCTTGTTTGTACATATATTTGTCTTCATATTACCCAGACCCCCAACCCCTTTTTCTTCCCTATTCGCGTCTTTTCTTTGCTTCTACCTCACCATCGCTGTATGCTTAAGTTTTCAGGGGTCCAACAATAGATGGTGTGTGGCGGAATGGAGCCCGACCACCACCATATCAACGGCGACCTCGCCCATGGCTTTGAAAATATGGTATGCGTGCGATGCCGCGACGGATTCTCAATGCAAGACCAGATGGTGAACTCGTCCGGAGAAGTCTGGCATTCTGACTGTTTTGTGTAAGTCTCTCTAAGAATTGAGAATTTTCATGAATTTCTAATTTTCCAGATGCGCCCAGTGTTTCGAACCATTCCCCGACGGCATCTATTTCGAATACGAGGGACGGAAGTACTGCGAGCACGATTTTCATGTGCTCTTCTCGCCATGCTGTGGAAAATGCAGTGAGTATCTTGTTCTAGAGAAGAGCGAGTGGAAAATAAAGCCATAAATGTTTTAGATGAATTCATTGTTGGACGAGTGATCAAAGCGATGAATGCCAGCTGGCATCCGGCATGCTTCTGTTGTGAGCTTTGCAATAAACAGTTGGCAGACGTGGGGTTCTTGCGAAACGCCGGAAGGTGAGTAGACAAAGGTTCAGAAAGAAAATGCTAGTAATTTCTTTTCAGAGCTCTTTGCCGAGAATGTAACGAACGCGAGAAGGCTGCTGGACACGGACGATACGTGTGCCACAAATGCCACGCTATGATCGATGATGGACAGCATATCAAATTCCGCGGTGACTCATTCCATCCGTATCATTTCAAGTGCAAGCGTTGCAAGTGAGAAAATTCCTGCTAGAAGATTTTAAAAATTCATTTTTCCAGTGTTGAACTGACCACCGCATCCCGCGAAGTGAACGGAGAACTCTACTGTCTCAGATGCCACGACACCATGGGAATCCCAATTTGCGGAGCATGTCACAGACCGATTGAGGAGCGTGTTATTGCTGCTCTCGGCAAGCACTGGCACGTCGAGCACTTTGTCTGCTCGGTGTGTGAAAAGCCATTCTTGGGACATCGTCACTACGAGAGAAAAGGACTCGCCTACTGTGAACAGCACTTCCATAAGGTACTTGAAAAACGTTGAAAGAACCAGTAATAACCCCTCTGTTTGCAGCTCTACGGAAATCTCTGCTTCCGATGCGGCGACCCATGTTGCGGAGAAGTGTTCCAAGCTCTTCAGAAGACGTGGTGTGTCAAATGCTTCGCTTGCAGTTTCTGTGATAAGAAGCTCGATCAGAAGTGAGTTTTTTGCAAGGGGGTCCGATATTAATGGAAATGATATACATTTCAGAACGAAATTCTATGAATTCGATATGAAGCCAACGTGCAAACGATGCTACGACCGTTTCCCAACCGAACTCAAGAAGCGTATCTCAGAAAGTTTGAAGGATCGTGATGTGGAGAATCAGAGAAGATCGATGAGTCCTGCACCAAAGTAAAAACGTTCACAAATTTATCAAGAAATACATCCCAATGCCATTTGCTCATTTCATGTCCCCTTGTTTTTTTCTATTCCCTCTTGGTGCTTCATTTTTTTTTCAAAAGTCTACTAGTAATCAAAACCGCGACTGCCTTATTTTTGGTCACAAATCAAAATTGTCATTTCTGCTATAACAAAAATTAATACCCATTTCTAGTTCCCCTTTCCTATCCTGCTATTCCCTCCACATCTATCTACTTCAGAATCTTTCTGAAAACTGTCTATGGAACATCACATAATTCGACCAAACTTTTTGTGCCTACAAAAACTTTGAAACGCTCACCGGGTCCTATTCTGCATAACTTTTTTTCTTCATTTGAACCGTTTTAACTTGATAAAAATTATTACATACAAGTGGATGTGAGAAATTATGTTGTAGACCCAACCCAAAAATTATTTGGCAGAAATTTGATTATCTTCTATATTGATCCGCTTAAAACTTGTGATCCGTGGATTTGTTGATATCAAAAAAATGATGCTCCTCTTTTACTAACATGTGGGCAGAGATCACGGCGTCGTTAATCGACGGGTAAAATTGAATTGGTGAGATTTTCACCGGCTGGACCACGCCTTTGTTTCTGTTTTGTTGAGCAAGTTGCTTTTTCTGCCGTGCGAGCTCCTTTTTTGCAGCAGACAATTCTTTCTCGGCTTCATTGAGCTCCTTCTCATCATAACACAACTTGATCTCGACTTGAGTGTTACCGTCCTCGCCACTTTCCATAGCATCTACGACACATCTTTTCTTGTCTTTTTTCATCGAAACTTTGATAGCAGAAAATTTCCTTTTCTCTTCTTGAATCCGTGCTTCCTCTTCTAGAATTCTCGCCTCCTCCTTTGCCAATTTCGCTTCATCCAAATCCGGTTGTTCTAGAATCTCAGCAAGACAATATTGTCGACGAATCGATGCTGAAAAAAAATCAGAATTTGCAACATTCCCAAATAAGTATGTACCTTTAAGGTTCACAAAAAGCGGCAAAATTTGGATTTTCCGCAAGTCCTTATTGACCTCCTGCACTGCTTGAATTCCCATGTGGTCTGTCCGAGTCCAAGTTGTGCAGTCCAAAATAATAGCGGTCCAATGTTTATTCCCTTGAGAATCAATGCTTCCGCTCCTCGTTTTCCGGATGATGTTTGTTGCATCCATAACGACGTCTTCAAAAGATTGGCAATTTTCCGAAACTGGCCCGCCAACAAAATGAATGATACGGAACGATGTTTCCTGTAAAACTTTAGAAATCAGAAGCGGTTTTTGGTGATTTTTGGTTTACCGTCGCACTGTCATACATGTCAATTGGCCGGAAATCGTTGTCTTTCACTTGTCCGAGGATTTTCACGGATGCTCTGAAAAATAGAGTATTATGTAACTGTGAATAATGTATGCAAAACTTACTGTTGGGATTGGATGGCGATATTGAGAATAACCAGTGAAATTCCGACAGCCACACCTGGAGCGATATCAGTACAAAGAGTTGCAGTAGCGGTACCAATCCAGATGAACTGAAATCGTTGAGCATTTTGAAATATTATAAATGTGAAAAAAAAACTTACGAAATCGGCTTTGGAGCATCTCCACAGCATTGGCAGCTCGGTACATTTTCTCAAAAGTGGTTCCACAACAACCAGAACGATTGCAGCAAGCACACAACTTGGAAGTGATTCCAATAATGGTCCAATGAACATGATGACGATCAAAATGCAGAGAGCAGCGATGAATCCAGAGAGCTGACTTCTAGCACCACATTTTTCATTTACCAATGTTCTGGACAAAGAGCAGGAAGTTGGGAATACCGGGAAAAATGAGGATCCGACGTTAACTAGACCAAGTGCCAGAAGTTCTTGATTAGAATCAAGTCTGTATTTGTATTTTTTCGCAAAAATCTGTCCCATTGCCATAGTCACAGCGTATGAAACAACAGCTGAAAAAATTATTATTACTGTATTGAAAACTAAGAGGAGCTCTCACCGATTCCGATGGCACTGGAATAAATTTCGCTCCAGATGTCGATTCTGGGAAGACTGGGTGATGGGAATCTAAAAGTTCAGACTGTCATTAGGTAATATTTTTTAAATTTACCCTGTAGGAACGTGCTTAAGAATTTTGACTCCATACTTTTTTTCGAAATCCATAAAGTGAGAAGCAAGAATGGCCACAACGATCTGGAAAGAAATCTCTAGCATTTGATAATTCTCCAATGGCTTACAGTAATGAGCTCTTTAGGAAACGGGATCCCTTTGATTATGCCTTTCTGTCTGTTGAAAACAGGCTCGATGAAATTTTTAGCAAAGATCAAAAACACCAAAGTACACACTGAAATGCAAACAGTGGCTATATTTGATTTGTGAATGTTTTCAGCAATGTCAGCAATTGCCTAAAAATATATAATGATAACAGTCGAGACTACACTGATAAAAACTCACATAAAACAGGTGGAAATACGGCTCATTTCTTGAGGGCACTGAGAACCCGCACAATTTTGGAATTTGATTCACAACTCCGTAGAAACAAGCGGAGAAGGTAACTCTGAAATTGATCCATCTTTTCTCTGAATTTGAAATGTTTTGAATTACGCTGAAATCGCCGTTTCCGAAAGAAAGTTCATAAGTTTGTTGCATCGAACAAGTGCCATGACCAACTGAATAAGTCCAGTGAGAATGCACAAGCTGCTAATGACATCCGTTTTTGTGATACCCGGAAATCCTGAAACAAAAATAATAAGTCTGACTCCAGAAGATCTGCTCACTCTCAGAATTATCCTGGTGAAGCAGTTCTTCAACACATTTATTGACCATGAGACAAGTGATCGAGAAGACACCAATACTGGAATGAGTGGCTGAACCAAAGATGGCATATAGAATCGGTGGGAAGAAACTGGCATAGAGTCCATAGACGGGTGAGAGACCAGCCAGAGTAGCATAAGACATAGCTGAAAAAATATGTTCAAATGCATTTCAAGAATCGGTTGACTACCTTGTGGGACGTTGTAAATTCCAACAGTCACTCCGGCAATAATGTCAGCAGCAAGGTAACTCCACTGGTAGCTGCAAGATTTAATAGTAAGACTACTAAATAAAATTTACCAACTTCCTCTAATAGAAGTTCATGTGCCGCTATTCAACAACTTCTTTTTCATAACCAGGGTTAGCTTCTATTAGATAGTGAGCTACACAATCAGAGAGTGAGGCCCCATTTTTCAACACTTCTTTTCGAAATTTTATAACTAGTCAATTTACGGGAAATTACCAGAAAGTCAGGAAAACAGAATATGACTGCAACAGCCAAGAAGACCAACTGCACAGCCAGGGTGGGTTCTTATTAGTGTGACCTTTAATAGAAGATGGAATTCTCTTTCGAGCTTCTATCAGAAAAATACAATTATTTTGAAAATGGTCTTTTGTGACCTTTTGAGCTCTAACAATTTTTTGACCATGGGTAGTAATTCTACTTTATTACCCCGCACATTTTCAAAAAAAAAAAACTGACCGAGACATCCACCCAATTAGTGGGACTCGACGTTTGACTGCCTTCTCAAGTCCATCTCTGCTTACAACCGCTCGAATTCCGTCTGCCTTTCTTTTGACCCAGCTGACTTTTCTTCTTCTTCTGAATTGATACTTTTTATCATAATCGTCCTGAAAATATTAGATATATCAATCGCCACGCAGCTCTTATTTGTTACCTGATTCATGGCAGCTGGAATATATGTTGTTCAACCTGTCGATGAAGATGTCTTTTTATACCCGATTGAGGATTAGCTGAAAAAAGTTCATTACTCAACCGGAAAGTTACAACTGCGGAGAAGAGTAGTGATAAGCATCGGTCAAAGCTAAGCATGTGGAAAAACTGGTGGAAAATACACCCACTGTTTCATCAGAAAAAACATTGAATCGGGTTAAAACTGATAACGAACTCCACAACAATAAGGGTTGTCCTGTGATCGGAAACGATTTTAAAAATGGTTTTTGACCGAAGAAAACAGGTATGGAAAAATAATTGTTCTGATTGTCCATCGTGATCTTTGTATGAATATTGACAAAGAAATTACTCAAAATAGTGGGAATAGTTCAGAGGATGTGGTTCAAAGAATTGGGTGTATTGTACAAATCTCACAAAAACATCTTGTATTGAATGTGGAACGAACAATAAGCTTTGAAGTTACCGACCGTGGGAAGTACTTTTCCTTGATAAAATCTGACACATTCATAACAGAAAAATTACTAACACGGAAGACTCCTAACTGTTACGTCGGGATTGCGATGGAATCTATGAAAAATCTAGTTTTCTAGAGAAAAAAAAATTTGAGTTTTTTGTTGGAATTGTTGAATTTCCGGGCTTTCTCTAATAGGAGCCCATATGAAAAATAAGAAAAACAGCCTATTAATTGGACAGTTTATACATATATTAATTCCACTTCTCAGTTTGAAAAGAAAAAAGAAAGATATAGTTAGCTTTCCTTATGGCTTTAATGACTAATCACTGATTTCTTGTGGATGCTGCATAATTGCCAATGTAAGAACCTGCGATAGGTGCCCGTTGGTGATAATGTCGTCCACAGGATGCGCCAAAAATATTTCAAAACAAGAAACCCAACCGCAGAAACTCATAAACGTTGCGCGCAGAAATCATTTTGCAAAAGTTAGAGCACTTTGGCTGTATTGCAATAAATTTGGCGCACCCTGAACAAAAAATAAATGGTTATGTTATTGGTTTACAAAGAAGATTTCGAACAAGCGGGCCGGCCCGGCCATCACCATGTATGCTAAAAAGTGCAAAAAAAAACACCAAATACCTATTAAAACCAATTTCTCAAACGTCAAGTGAATGAGTCACTTAAAACAAGGATAACGCATGTTTCGAGAAAAGAATGAGAATGAGAAGAAATAGACGGTAGAAGAAAAAAAGAGACCAAAGCATTATTTTGCATCCTTCTCCAGACAAAATGGAGACGGAAGTTGTTAAAACGTGTGGTGCCACGTTTAAATAGACCCATGTATGCCTAATTTCATTTTAATAGTTCTTGTACTAACGGGTGAAGTAATGGAACTTTGGTGGAAAAGATAATCATACGATACAGTGGTGTTTTGGTTGAATATATGTCATTCTTTGTCTAAAGTTGTCAGGTCACATCTGATAGACTTTTTGATTTGTGTGTGTGTTGGAGGAAAGATGAAAATTTTGACGAATTTGAGGTCAACGAATACAAAGTGAAAAACTGAAAACCTTGGCAAAAATTTCAGATAGCTTACTGACCAGAAAAAATGAAACAGTGTGAATAGAAAAAATTTTTCAAAGCGAATTTCTATTATTCAGTCAGATTTTTTTTTCGAAAACTGAAAATTTTAACAATTATGAATCACGCTTCAGAAACAATTGGAACAATTATGAATCACCGCCTGCAAAATTGACTTATGTAAACAACTAAAGTGCATGGGTATCGAAAGGGAAAATTCTGAAAATTATTTTTGAATTTTAAGATCAGAGAGAACGAATGAGGTTGTAGTTCAGTGTTCTGAAAATGTGCCAATTTTATTTTTTTTAGAAGAGGTCAATTTAAATGAAGTTTAAAGAGTATCGGATTCTTGTGGTCTGCTGAAACTTTTTTAATATTTAGACAAATGTATAAAGACATCAAGAAAATTTTTCACATAGCAGTGGAATATGGAAATTGAGAATAGCAAGTATAAAACTAGCTTGAAGGAATATATCTCTTATTTTAGAGGTCACACTCGGAATAAAATATTGGGTTTGTACAGAAAAAGAAGTTACAAAATTCTGAGATTTTTCAGAAGTTTTATCAAAATTCGAAAAATACGAAATATTATCAATGAAAAGGAGATTTTAAATCAATTTTGAAAATAAGTTCAACCTTCTTAGAACAAACTCATTCAAATAAAAATTTAATTGTTTGATTTTTTTTGAATATTTTAACTCTCAAAAACATGTCGATTTATATTGCGAGGGAACTTTTCCAACGAACGACTCCAATAAGAGTCAAAGTTTGAATCAAAGTTGAAACACTGTGAATTCTTTGAATGCCAAAAATTCCAGGTTACTATCAAAAGTGTAACTGGTTGAATACCAGTGATCAGATGAGATAACAATTAGAATCATTCATCAATAATGTTTTTTATTAAGAAAGGTGTGATTTCAATTGATGTATTAGAGTACTTTTGACCGAAGTTTATATAAAGAAGTTACAAAAGATTGAATAAACATGAAAGCTGAAAATTAAGGTAGTCACAGTATACTTCGAAATTCTGGAGAGCTTTGTGAAGTTTGATAGCTACGGTTTTGAGATTTTGGAACATGAAAAAAATAAGCGGTCATTCACTAACTGTAAAAAATAAGATCAGAAGATTACTAAATTTTCAAGAAATGATATTAGAGGTCATCAGGTCGAGGTGTGTTATGTTGACAGTTCGTTGAGGAGAGGTAATCCTATAATCCTTTCGTCATCCTGTCATGTTGTTTTTTTTTTCCTGCTGCGTTCCATGTCATTTATTTGTTTCTGATCGCGTCTGTTCCTCTGTCGGCGCCTGTCAGCGCCGCCGTCTGATAAATTTTCACGCTTCTAGAAAGGCCTATAAACACTCGAAATAGATCCGCATTTGATAAGTCGGCGGCGACGGCGGCATTTCTTAGTACTGACAGCCGAACCTGAGAAATTGAGAAACGACGTTGATTTTAATGTAATACCGGTCTATGGCGTCGTCACGTCGTCGATGGTGGTGCCTCTTCGACGGGGGCTTAGCCAATAACACTATATCCTCTCTCTCCCGTCCGCCGGTCATTATCACTGACTGTTTATCGATTTCCACCTCCTAATTCCCCCTCCTCACTCTAACACTATCTTTATTCGGTCGTCGTCTCTCTGTGGGGTCCCCTCATGCGCATAGTAAGTGTTGTGATAAATGTGTATGTCGGCGTTTTTGTATGTGTGGTGCCGGTTTTTCCGATCCTTCCTCTCTTTTTTCAATCATCTCTGTCTCTCTCACTCTCCCTCCTATCTGCGCAATAACGTGTTCAACCGTTTTTTTTTCTCGCCTTGATTTACAACCATTTTTCTCAAACTTTTATTGCCCTCTGCTATCAATGCGTGTCCATTAATTTTGTCCGTTCGCTTTTTGCAGATGATACCATGAAGGAAAGAGTCGAACTGAACAACAATGGAAGATCTATCGAATCACATTGCAAAGTGTTCCAAAACAATAAGGTAATCTTAGGGTATAGAATTGTTTGTCGAGTGGTTTAGTGAAATTCCCAAAGGAGTGAGTCATTTATCAACTGACCACCGCCATAAATCTATTTAATGTCTGTTAAATGTCTGTCAGCGGATATAGTCCCATTCCTTCGATTTTCAAATTCTCTTCCCAGATCTCTTTTTCTAGATTGGTGTAACTAAGAACGTAGAAGATGATATAGGAACGGCTGAAGGCACGAAAATGATAAATTGCTTCTCTCCTCTCCTTCCACGAATGGAGATAATGGCGAACCCCCATTAATCACTCTATTCCTTCTGTGTTCTGATACCTTCTACAAAACAAAGAGTGGAGATTATAATTGATACTGTGTCCTCTCCCTTTCCCTCTAATTTACAATTATAATTTGATCAATCTATCCGATTTGATCAGTTGTCATGAAAGCAGAATTAACAAAAACAGAACCCAGATATTCATTTTTGTTTTTCAGTGGGAGCCTCGATACATTGTCTGCAAATTGCAGTCGGATCTGGAAGATTCCTTGTTGACAGTCTACAAAAATCGTAAAGATCGACAGAAGAACAAAGCGAAACAGTCCATTCTCCTTCAAAACTACATCGGGTTTGAGAAAAGTGAACTTTAAAAGCGCCGTTAAACCCCACACGCGCATCCTTTTTCAGGTTTCCCGTTGAAGAATAAGAATCAGACGATAACAGTTATCACGAAAGAGTATAATGTGGTTCTTGCATTCCATCTGCCTGAAACCCTTCTACAATGGGAAACTTGGTTCAAAAACGTTGGTGGTCAGAGTGAGTATGATTGATGTTGATGTTATCACCTGTAAATGACTCTTAACAGGCACGACACATTACATGCAGTTACTGAAATTCCCCAATCAAGAACTAGATCCGTCGTTTGTCAACAAAGAAGTCAGATGTCACATTCACGTGAGACCACCGGAAATTGAAATTGAAAACTTATTTTTGAAATTTTTTCAGGATTCACGGCTTGCTGTAGTTTATGGATATCCAGCAGAAACATTGTTATATTGTGAAGTAACATCAGTGGACATTTCCTGTGACCATATGAACCATCGTGTAACAGTAACACCTCACGATGGAAGTAGCGAGTTTGTATTCTGTTGTCCTTCAATAGAAACATTTTCGAAGTTCTTGAAAAAAGCAAATGAAGATGAGGGTTCTTTAAGTTTGTACTTGAACAAGAAAAGTGCAGAAGGAGTTTGGCTACAAAATGTAAGTATTTCGAAATCTATACAGATGGAAATAATATTGATAGAAAATTAGTAAGCCTCAGTGCTTGTAAATAAGATACAAAAAGGTAGTTTCCAGTAGACTTTCGGCAAGTTTGACCATTTTCAAGACTCTCGAGCTTAGCTGGACCTCATGAAGTATTTAAAATGTGTGGTATTTTGAAAACACATTTGATTTTTTAAGCTCTTTCGGAGATTGACGTAAAGCAAAAAAAAACGAGAAATAAAAAAAACTGTGTGAATGCAAAGTTTTCAATCTAGGCCTGTTTTACACCCTCCACAATTTTTAAAGTGAACGGAAACTTGACAACCAAGCTCCAGACTCGAGAAAATGGTTGCAATGGCTTAAAATTCACAAAACTGTTTTTGTATCTCATCGTCCGGTACTGTATGTAACTTTCTATTTTGTTACGATACTTGAAAGTCATCGGAAAAAAAAGTTTTGAAACCTGAAAAGGGCTTTCATGGAAATAAATTATCAGAACACTTCACTTTTCTGGATAATACCACATTCCTTTTTTATATTTTCGCAAAATTTTTGCACTTTCGGAACGTTTTCCCAGCCCTAAAAGTCAACGATATTTTGGATCGGAAGCTAATGAACTTTTACTCGATCATAGAAAAATCCACACGCATTAGTTTCGATTTCCCATCAATAAAAATTCTGTCATGGATGCCTACAGCAGAGTCAATGTTTTTCCGCATTGTTTAGATTGGAAACCGTACACGGAAGCATCAAGATTCCATCTCGGGACTGTCCGGCACCTTCAGCGGATGGTTTAATCTTATGAGTCCAGCGACGCCATCAATCAACCAAAGCGAGATTTTTTCTTCACGGTGAGAAAATATTATCCATACATATATGTTTGATATGGTTTTCTCCACTTTTTTCCGTTGTTCCCCCATATCTCTCCTAATCACACATTTATATCTTTTTCCTTTTGTCAGCGCCGCTATCAACACTGTCGGCCTCGGAAAGCCTAAAGAGAAGACGCCGGTGGGAAGTTTGAAATTCCTTAACGGACTACTTCCCGAAGTGACATCACTCACACCTCCACCGCTTCCACCGCCACCAACTAGGAAGTTTCCAAGAACGGCAGAGTTTCCATCAATAGAAAAGAAAACAACCGAATCCGAAGTGCTGTCAACATCAGACAATGCTCCTTATCTAGGTTAGATAATTCACTTTTTAATTGGAAAACAAAACATGAACAGTTCACAATGATCATTAATTTCATTATCTGTTCCAAGGAACATGTTCACAAAGATAATAAATATTTGTGATCACTTGTTGAATTTCAGGTCCAGATGCCAAACAACGAAGTACAAGTTTACCAGACTATGTCAATGTGTCCCTCGTGATAACTTCATCACCACCACTGCCGCCACTGCCGTCGATCCAACACACACCGGAGTTACCGCCAAAAGAAGAACCTACGCCAGTTATCGAATCTCAAAGTAATATTTATTGTTTTGTGATTCATCAACTGTCTTGTTTTTCAGGTCATCATGAAGTCGTACATCGAAAGGCTTCAACAATGACCACACCTCCTCGGGAAACCCCAAGATTTTCGAATTGTGGAGAACACAAAGATTTCTTACCTAGTCGACCTCCGTCGTAAGATTTCAGAAAACAAGTAAACATTAAAACAAATAAATTTTCAGAAAAGGAAGATCAATGATGGACTTCACCACTCTTCCATATGAAGAATCAGGATCTCGCTTTGAAAGTTGGCGGAAAGCCAAAAAATTCATATCCTCATTTAGTCAAAAGTCACACCAAGATCTCCTCTACAGAAGTGTTCCGAAGATTGGACAACGAAAAGCGTCAAGTACAAGCGCATTAATGTATCAACCAGTTGAGATGAGAAACAATTCATTTTTCCGAAAAAGTTTGAATCCATTCAATCAGTCACAAACGTTGAAATCAAAAACAAGCTTGGTTTCAAGTTCGTCGAGTAGTGGTGAAATTGATGCATCGGCTCCTCCAGCACTGAATCTCGCTATAACCAGTCCGCCGCCTTCATTGACTCCAAGAAAGGATAATAAGGTATTTGTACTGAATATGGATTAATTAGAAAGTTATTGATTTACAGCCAGATGAACCTGAAAATATACCCGCGGGTTTAGTCCGTCTCCGTGAAGAGGGTTCATTGAAGATGAGAGGGGGTGTGAATATTGCTCTGGCCCGACGTCTAGCTGCTGGTATCAACGGATCGTTTTCGGTAAAAAATTGGTATTGAACAATTTGAAACTAGACAATTGTTTACAGAAATATGACGGCGACCGTGGCCTAACACATTTCTACCCCCAAACTCCTGAAGAAAAAGAACGGAAAATCGAAGAGTTTCTCGAAGAAAAGAGACGAACTGCACAACAAAAACGATTGGAATCTCTCGAGAACCCACCAGATTATTCAGATGATCGTTAGTTGGACTGTGCTCTAGGGTTGACCCATATTTGAATATTTTAGCGTTGGCCGGAGTGGTATCTAAAGAAAGGGAGAGGATGCGGTTGATGGAGAGGAGGGCTTCTTCGGTGTCATTCAATAAATCGAATACAGTTCAAGTAACAAGCCTGAATGATGTTCAGAAGAAAGCGTTGGCGTCTGTTACCATTATCAGGAGACATCGGTCAAATTCTGAAAGGTTTCTGATTTTTCAGAGACAAAGAATCTAAAAAATTCAAATTATCATAATTTTAGAGAATCGAAACTTTTTTGAGAGCCTCAGAATATTTTTATTAGAATCTCAGAATTTTCAAATTTAAATATTTCAGCTCTGGATCTTCCTCCTCCTCCCAATCTATGTCTTCTGGTGCTCGATCGAAAATCTCTATCAAAAAACGAAGCAACTCCCCACCCCAAATTCAAGCGCCTACTATCATTCAACGACCTCCCAGCTTGCGAACACTGACCGTTTGTTTTTCTTTTTTTCTTCAGGAAAGAACATAATTATATTAGTCTATTGAAAAGAAGCTTCCTCTGAAAGAAAAAAAAAAAAAAGAATTCGTTCCGGTCTCTGGACCTTCTGGTTTCATTTTCATTAGCATTAAAACGAAATAGTGACTCAGAAAACGCAAGAGAACCTTATTTCAGCTCCAAAAACGATCGTCGTCGTCAATTGATTCACTCAATTCAACACAAACAACACGAACCACGTCATCTGTCAGATTGCCGACTCGTATTCTTGTAAATCAGTCGTCCAGTGAAGAGTCTCGATGTAGATAAAAATGAATACCTTGTTCCTTAAACATATAGAAGTTTCAGGTAGCGAAGAAAGTTCCGGAAAATCTCCACACTATTTCGAGAGCAACGTGAGTTTTCTGGCCCTCGTCATTCTTTGCTCCCATACTTCCTTAATTCATCCTTCTTGGGGCACACAGCTCATCTAAGTTTATCCCCCGAGTTTCCCAGCACTTCCTCATCACTTTTTCTTCGAATCATTTGAAGAAGGAAGCAAGAAAAGCACAAAGTTTTCATATTTAGATTGGTCCCAAAACGGCTGCGACGGCGACAACCCCACCACCACTGGAAGCCGTACCGCACCAGAGTCTAGCCAGACAGGAGGAATCGCGACGAATGTCCGAGGTTGTTTGAGCATATTGGGGTAAACAACAATTATTTTTGTGGTCATCCAGGGTCAAGGAAGTAATTCCTCAGAAGCGATGGGCCAAGTGCGGAAAGGATATTTTCGGAAAAATAATAAGACGCGGAGGAGTAATCGACATCTGGACGAGACGTCGTCCGCATCGCCGTAGTAGTTTGTTGTGACATTTGAAATTGAAGAAAACACGTCTACGAATTCTTGACTCTCCTCAACTTGATGGCCGAACTCATCATAACCTCACTTTTTGCATCACTGTCATAACTTATATCCATTGTTGATTTTTTTTTTCCTTCTTTCGATACGGGTACTTGTTTTTCCTTATTTGACACTGTAATTGATCTACTTGATTTTGAACCGATTCGATTTTTTTCCAATCACCATAAACACGACAATATTTTTTTATATTAACGTATATCAAAAAAATAATCTTATTTATTGATTATGTTTTGAACAGAGAGAGGGCTTTCAACAGGGAAAATTTTAAAGTTTAGGACGACCCGATAATGGCAAAATGGCAAAAATACTTTAATATTGAAAGCTATAAATATGAGGCAGTTCGATTACTTGTAAAATTCCATCAGTGGATGAATGAATCGCTCAAATTTGTGCAATTGTTTGCAGAGACCCCGTTTGAATTCCCGATTGAATACTGTATAGATAACTGGGTTGATTCCAGAGTTGCCTGAAAGTTATAAAATTTATCATTCAGAAGACTTTACAAATATATACTTACAATAGCCTAACCAGAAGAAAAATTTGAATACAAGGGGAGGAGCCTCGTGTCCGAAAGCACCAATTACATAGATCATCTGAAAATTGATAAATTGGCAACTTTTCTAAAAATGATCAAACTTACAAAAAATGGAAGCCAACTTAAAATGAAAGCTGAAAGGATGATTCCGAGCAACAGAGTTGCCTGTCGCTCCTTGGCCTTCAGCTTTCGCTTTCTCTTCTCGCAAAACTTTTTCTCTTCCAGTTTCCGTGCCAGATCAGATGATGGAGGACTGTTGTGATTGGTATCTAGGGCAATCTAAAAATAAAAAAAAATTTGAATTGGTAAAAAAAAAATTTGTCAACTTACACTAACCTTGACCCCTTGTCTTGGAAGTTCTTCAGAGATTTTACGAAGTTGCCAGCACACTTTGTTTATCATGTCCCGATTGGATGCGGGCTTCTCTTTTTCATCATCAGCTGGGTCGGAGTTTTCTTCAAGTTCATATTCCATGTTATATCTCTCTGCAAGCCCTATCATCAGTAATTTTTTCTTTATCTGATAATTACCGTTGGTGCTACTTCTGATAGTCAACATGTTCAATGTATGATCTCGTCGTTCAGTCTCCTTCAGTCTCTGCCTGCTATGACGAATGGTAATACTGTAGATTTTAGCATAAACGATGATGAGGATAACAACTGGAATGTAGAAGGACCCTAGGGACGAGTAGAGCACATATCCTGCAAAAAGTTCCGGTGTCAATTCTTTGGCCTTTTTTGTTGCAAAAAGAAAGATGCATACCGAGATCGGTGCTGACGGAGCATTCTCCCTCTGCCCTTTCCGGCCGCCATCCGAAAATTGGTGGGAGACAAATGAGAAGGGACACAATCCACGACACTCCTGAAAATAGTTCTTTAGAATTTTCTGAAGTAGAATCTCTAATGAATTCTATGAAACTGAGTGAGAAAATATATATCCCTAAAAAGAAGATGCCAAGAATCGAGAGTCTAATAATAGTGCGTATACTCACCAATATAAATGAACATTCTGAGTGGAGTCCTCGTGGCCGGATACGTGAGTGGAGATGTGACCGAGAAGTAGCGATCCAAAGAAATCGCACAAATGTGCAGAATGGATGCTGTTACAAACAGAACATCTAGTGCCAGCCACATTTCGCAAAGCACGGTCCCTGAAATTTCAGCTCATATTTTTCAGGTTTTTTGTTGTTATAGTTACCCATTGTCCATTCACCCACGATTTCGTAAGTAAGGGTAAGTGGCATGACCAATAAACCGACAAGCATATCCGCGACTGCCAGACTCACGATTAGCCAGTTCTGTCTCTGCATTCGCAACTTCCGATCCCGGTACACGGTGACGACAACAAGCAAGTTGCCGAATATGATAATCTGCAAAGTTCAGGATTAGGGTGTAACAGCGTTAGTATGCGCAATAAAGCTCTTTACTTTTTTCCCACGTCACCGAACACCTAAATGAACAACTGTACTTCCTGCTTTGAATGTGCGTTTTCGCGCTCTTCTTCTTCTATTCGTGTAATAAGCTTAGAGAGACGCTACAAAATAAAGAATTTTGAGTTGTATCCCAAACAATTAAAATAAGGAGAAAAAGAAGAAGCTCCACACACCGCATGACTCAGATTTTTATAATTGGTATCCTAAGGATCATAAAACTCGATTCTCACTCACCAACATGACTGTGAGCATCGACGATATCGTGAGCACCGCTTCGCCTAGATTCAGGCAAGCGACTTTGGTGTCGCTTTCACTGCAGTTCAGATTCCACATGGTTTCTTACTAGTTCATGGATGTTTCTGAAAAGTTTTAGAGTTGTGGAACAGGAAAAAAAAGAGAAAATGGAGAAAACGGGAAAAAATGGGGAAGATGAGCTGAAGGTGGAAGATGAAGGATGAGCTGAGGGAATAACGAGCAAAATCTGGTCTTCTGGGATTACAGTTGAAAGATTGGACCAAAGTTAGAAGAAAGGAAAAAAACAAATATGGAAAATCTGATGAAATGGATGTGTTATATGTATTAACGTAGCCACCGTCTAAGAAAATCTAGAAGGGCACTGAAACCTTAAAGTATTATTCGGTCTCTTTTTTTAAAGGGAGGAGTGGGAATTCCCAATTCTGGAATGTCATTCATTGGAAGGTTCGTTTTTTTCCTTATTTTCTCAATGCAACGGTTTTTCACTAATTGCCACCGCCCGGTTTTCAAAGAACAAAAAGGAGAAAATAAAAAATATCCGTATGTGCAATTGGGTAGAGACGAACGGAACTGAAACCCTGTGACACTGATGATTCTACTTTTCGATAACGGAAAAACGACCGGAAATTAGCCGGGGGGTGGGGCACAATGGAAAATATTATTGTCTATAGAGTGGACAGAGAAACGAAAGATAAAGCAGATGTAGACGTGTAAAAAGTAGATAGATCGAAAAAAGGAGATTCGTAAGGGGAGGGGAAAAAACGAACGTGTCTCAGGCCACGTCAGAAGCTTATCCAGAGATTACATGTGCCGAAGACGGGGACCTCTCAACCATTTTTTGTGTGAGGCTTCTTGCTTTAAAAATCTGACGAAGGCGTCGAGTTATGAACTCTTGTGTGAATACTTTAACGGTTTGATATCTGACTCCGTCGTTTTTAACTGAATTTTTCAAAACTGACCATTCACTTCCACGAAAAAACAGATTTGTAAAGTGAAAGAGAGACCATTGAAACTATTCAAAAAGAGATATATGCAAAAAAAAAGATTTTCAATAGATACATACAATATATTATATAATTTTACACTACGTGACGTTTCATGGTGGTCATAATAACAGCAGCAAAGTTCGAAAACTAAATTTTGTTAGGATTTTGAACGGACTCAGAGGTTTACTCGAACGAATAATCTTCAAAGATCATCTGCGTAAGGCCGTCTCATCTCCGGATGGGGTTTTTGAACTGTGAGAGTGGGGGGACCGAAGCAAGGGCAAGCAAATATCCGGTCGGTGAAAAACTTGTGTTTAAATTAAATGAATTCGTTTCTGATTCGTGAGCATTGGATCTTATCTGTCTCTCACTTTTTTTGCCTAAATAATTCTGAGCGATGAACATGTTTTTCGAAGTGAACGCCCAATATCAGACTTCCCGGAGAAAATTAAACTTTCAAAATATTCTTCCTGCTATTTTTTGATTAACGCTTGAAAACAACTAAAATAAAAATTTCGCCTTTTTTGAAAATTCAAAAGTAGGTCATGTTTTATTACTGTTTTAGCGTTCTAAAATTTGATTACTTTTGGGTGTTCTGCACAACAAATTAAAATTAGAAGACGTCTGGGTCAGAAAGTGAACCTTGTTCCTGGAAGAACATATAAAAAATAATCATAAAGAAAAGTGCGCACATTTCGAGGAACTAAAAATAATAGGCTCAAAATTTGAATGCGAATTCTCGTCGCAAGTGCCAAAACAACAGGAGAAAAAAAAGAAAAAGCACACATAGAATCAGAATTAATTAGGGGATTAATTGAGGCAATGTTTCTTTCCACGACGTGTTTTTTTTTGTTCACAGACTTGTTCAAAATGTCTAGAATATGAATGGAAACATATGAAAACAAATATTCAACATGTCTGCAGAATTAGTTTCAGACAAAAAAATCCGGAGAAAAAAGAAGGAATGCATCTTGGTGGTCATTAGAGTTAAGAACGCTCGAATTATCAAGAAAAGAAGAAAAAAACACAATGTTTTGATTTGCATGAGAGAATCAGAGTAACAATGTTCCGGAATTGGGCGGCGAGGGGGCGGACAGACTCTCCTCTTCCAACTCCAGATGCTCCAGATGCGAGAGCAGCCTTCTCCTGGACTCCGCCCATTCTTTCTCTTCGTGACAAATGTTTCTTCTTGATTTTTTCAGGATAAAACAAGAGGAATAAGACGAAAGTGAACTGCTAGAAATAAGTGAAAAATTAAGAGGGATTTTTGATCGAAAAGAAAAACTCTAATACACTCAAAAATGAATCATGACCTGTCCAGCCGTGCATGAGCAAAGCTGATGTGATAAAGAAAAGGGGAAACGCCGAGTTGGTCTTTTGTATTCAAAAACGATTCTGTTTTGTGATCAACGAGACAGAAGATAAAACAACGGAACAAGCTTTTCCGATGTTCACATAGACATTCTAAGAAAATGAATGAGACATCTTTTTGATAGGTATTACAAGAATAGGGAAGTTTGCAATAAAAAAACGGTACTGAAAATTGAGCTCTCGCTTGTTGAACTACTACACAACATTTTTCGAAAAGTGAAGTCGAATGTGTTCCTTGGAAAAAAAAACTAATTATGTTTTCTTGAAAAGAAATGGGGAAAAATAGGAACACCCTGACTGCAATTGAGACTTTCTTTCTCTCATGCCCTTCCCCAGAAAGAGTCATTTTCCATGTTAGTGACTCAGGACCACATTCAGAAAAAAAACGTGAAGGAGTTGAAGAAAAAAGTAGGAGAAGAGAAAATAGTTTTCACATTTGAGACCATACTCTATAATTTACAAAGAGTGTTTTTGTTTTTCCACACCTTTTCAAATTATGAACTACCTTTTTTCATTTACCGCTAAATGTGGGCCAGCAAAAGAACTTGTGATCTACACACCCTGTGACTGATTCAGATTTATTTTCTCCTTTTTTCATGGTAAAGCTCGGTGCACCGGAAATTATATTTTTGTGGAATTGGTTTTATGGAAAAGTACTAAAAGTCTTGAAAAACACGTCAATGTTTCTATTAGACGTGATAAATCTGAACCGGATGTCCAAGAATGATGTAAATCAGGAAACTTTTTTTCGCCCCTCATTTTAGAAAAGGGAACCACTTTTCAGAGCCGATTTACAAACTTAACACATCGCCTATGAGCAAAAGCATACCAAAAATATTCAGTGCTAACGTTTTTCGCCCTTGGCTATTTTCTCAGATTCGAGAAAAAATTTTCTCCCAGGGAAATCTTCTAGGGCAAAATGGTTAAAACGTCCTGACTACATTTTTTCAGATTGGGAAAGATTTTTCCAGAAACCTTGTTTTCCGAAATAGTGGCCTCGGTACCAATCACTCTGATTACCTCTGAGCAATCGTTTAGAAAATTAGATGAATCCATTTCCAGACACCCTTCTGGCCATATTATTCTAATGATTCACTCATTTTATACCATTTCAGGAAATTGGATGGCCCACACCAGAACACCATAGACAGAAAAAAATCGCAAAAAAAAACACAATGTGAGTTTCAGAGAATATATGAAGCGAAACGAATTAAATCACAGTCACAGAGTAATCCGAAATGGGTAGAAAAAAAATTCTGATGGTTAAGGAACATTGCCCTAGTTGGATTAGTAAATTTCGAAGAACCAAAGAACCGGATGGTCAGGTCCCTCAGACAGAAAAACAGAAAAAGTTGAATTTCTTAGTAGCGCAGCTCAATCTAAAATTGAAAATATACAGACTAGAAGCAAAAAACTAACTTCGCAAAATATTTATAAGGTGGAAGAGGAGAAGGAAGAGGTGGGTTGTAAGTGACGATCAGTGGGAAAAGTCTGTGGCAAGAGAATCAAAACATGCTCAAAGATTCATTGTAATGGTGACTAACGGCGGAAGCGGAAAGTTATTTTCAGTTTGGGTGGGGGCAAGGAATAAAGTATAGATCTTACATTTGGGAAGTTTCTATTTCAGATCTATTTTTGACCAGGCTGACAACTTTGATCCGGATGGGATTACGGTATTCTGTGCCAAAGAGCCTTTGATTTCAGTTCACGTCATTCTGAAAGATGAGGATCTTGAAAATCCACACCCTCTCTACACACATCTATATGTTATTCGAAAATACCCGTTTCTTGTTCTGCACGGTGCAAATGAAATCCGTGGAAGAAAGCGGAAAACATACGTCAATTGTGTATGGAAAAAAAATTCGTCTTTGAAATAGGTTTTGAAATGAACGGAATGGAGGAAAATATGAGGAAAAATTCAAGAATGGAAAAAGTTGGAAGTTATTTTCCATTCCGAAAATTGAGGCTTTGGAAGTTTATGTTGTCATTTGTTTTTTTTTCTTTTCATTCTGTACTACACAATTATTCTCGCAACATATTGTGCTCGTTGAATAAAAGCACATAGATCGCACGATTTTCAGTTTTGGATAATCGCTGTTTTCAATTTTTCATGCTCGATGAAAAAAAACCTTCACAGAAGCTTTCAGTAGAATTGAAAACAAACAAGCGAAGAGAAGCCCAAGATGATGATTTCTAGACTCATGGTTTGCAATTCAAATTGGATTTTTGAGACGATGAAAAAACAATGAAATATGAATAATGACCATAACCAGACCAGACTGTAAATTCGAGACACTTCCCCTGAAAACAAAAGGAAACGAGAGAGGAAACGGTGTCTAGAACAGGTTGTCTGAAAGTTGAGAAACAAATGGGGGATACTACTCCAACGGAATTGCTGTCAGAGAAAAGGATGCATCCGCCATGCCGTTGATATATGTGTTTTTGCCGGTTCGAGCCTTGACTCGAAAAAAAAGTGAGCTCTTCTAAAATATACTGCCGCGCGGTGTTTATATTTTGCAAACAAAAAACGGGTGGAGAAGCTTGAACGAGGAAAAGAAGGGTCCCCGACGCATCTCATTGTCAAATGAGGGAATTTAGCGTTCGTTTTTTGAAAAAAGTGTCTAGTCTGTAGAAGAAAAAACATATGAACAAAGATAAATAATGTAATTTGATCTATCTAAAAGCAAATTTGAAAGACTAAAGATAAGATTCGTTCCAAATTAAACAACCTCGTGGTTCCAATAAATAGAATAATTTAAAACATTAAAGCTGAAAAAGGAAATCGAGAAGGAGAAAAAAGACACCAGAATTAGAATCAAGGAATCGAAAATCGAAATGACAATGAAAATAGAGCGAGAGAGAAGAAACCAGCAGATTCCAGCAGAATACCACCGCGGCAAGGATGAATAACATAAGGAGGATTCCGCGCTGGCTTGGTTTATGGTTTCCTGCTCATCCGAGCGTTTTCAATAGTCATAGTGTATATGTACAAATTTTCTCTCTCTCTCTCTCTTTCTCAAAAAAAGTTAGTTAGTCATTGTAAATGAGAATTGAAACAATACGGAGAAGGAAAATTCATAAGGATCATTCATCAAACACGTGGTGAAAGAAGAAGAATGTATATATTCTTTTTGGGAAAAATCACGAAAAGCGCAACGCAAACAAGATGTGATTTAGTAGGAAGAGTTTTATTAGAGGATACTATATACTACGTAGTATACAAAATTCACTTCAGTACACAAGAATGAGCAGCGTCAGAAATTCTTTCCTCGTGGGTTGTGATGAACCTAAAGACCTAAACACAAAGAATTATAATTCATTTTTTGGGTGTAATTTATTCATCTAGAATATAATCAAAATAGGAACCAAAAATAACAAATTCTTCGTCATCGAATGGTGTGGTCCAAATGTGTGATAAAGGAACTAGAAACAAGGAAAAAGAAAGTAATGCCGGAACTTTTCGAGATTGAGTTTGAGTACGCTTTATTTAACAGAGAAAAAGTTGCAAAAGGGATATTTTGAGGATGTGGAGACAGATCGGAGAATCCCATTTGTTTCTTTCTCTACCCTCCTTGTTTTCAAAGTGGCACATCAAAACAATTGTCTATCAGAATGATAGAGAGAAATCAAATATTGAGTCTCGAGTTTTTGAAATTTGAAGATTTGAATTGTAAAATAGATTATAATCATAGAAAGAATAGAATATTAAATATATTTTACATAGGCGAAAAAAAAACAAAACAAATTTCAGCTCAAAAAATTCATTTCTCTTTTCATTCTGAAAAAAATAGATTGTTTTTCTTACTCCCGCCCGCTCATCATTTCTTACCACCCTCTCATCGTGTGGCAGAAATTAGGTTTCTTTTTTTAAGGATTGTTGTCTTTTCTTTTCGATTCCGTCTCATTAAGTGTGAACAAATAAATCAGATTGAAAAATACTGGAAAACAGGATGGTCCCTGGTGAAAAATAAAAAAGTATAGCCACATGACGTATAATTGGTCTGGTTAGGAGGAAAAAAAATCAAAACGGACTTTTTTTCCTCGGATGGTGACCAAATGAGCAAAAAAAGAATCACGAAGAAAAGGGTAGACAGGAGAAAAAAAGCAATATTTTTGTGACATTTAGAATATTGCAACACACCGCCACATGTTCATAAAGGCTAATGAAAAAAGTGTATAAGAAGCGACGGAAAAAAAAGAAACAGAAGGAAAAAGTGGAGGTGTTGTTCTTTGAGATCAAGTCACTCATGATGACAGGGACCTCGCAGGCAGGCAGGAAATGGTGTTGTTAAGAAGATGTCGAAGGAAGTAAGGGGGCCATCGAAGAAAATGAAAACGACGACGACAACTTTCTAATTATATTACCAATTTCAAGACGACTAGAAAAAACCTCTTCTCCTTTTTGCTGTTTTTTCGAAAATTTCGGGTATTTTCGCTGGCTGGGAAATGGGGATGCGAAAAAGAATATACTTGAAAAAATGCAAGAGTTTGCAGTTTCCAAATTTTAGAAGGACGCTTACAATTTTGGAAGATATATTAGATTGTGACGAAACATGTATACTTTATAAGGAACATAAAATTGGGTTCTGAAAGCTATAGAAAAATGTAATCCTTAAAACGTTTTCAGTATTTATCAAAAGATGATTCGACGAGAAAAAATGACTGACTCACAATTCAGAGCACAAACTATTTTCCTGCTTCTTGGTTCTTCAAAAAACAAAAGGAGATTTTTTTCCTTTCGGATTACGAATCCAATATCCAAAACAGTGTTAAAATGTGGTTTGAGTTTTGGATAAGATTTGAGTCTTGAATAAAAAAGATGAGGAAGGATCTGTGAATAACTCATATCTTCAAAGTTTGATCCTATAGGCCAAACTTAAGTTCAAAAACATTTATTCATGAATTTCTTTTGAATGCTGAATGAGTTATCCAGCCTCCGTCTGTCTGTTACATTAGAACCAAATTCGTCTTCCTCATAATTTTTCATGCCGGAATTTCAGCTGCATTTTCGAGTTTTCAGCAGGCAATTAGCAGGAGTTCTGTCTTGAGTTCTATTTGTTCCGGAAAGATCTGGACAAATTAACGGAGTACAGTAAACAATAAATGAGAAAAATCTGAGAACGCCAATTGTTCCTGATAGGGTCGTTTTCAGCTTCTTTAGTCTTCTTCGAATACCTGGGTTCAAAATAAGCTTTGTTCTCAAAATTCCCTATTTCTTATGGAACACAATAATTATTTCTACTTTTGAATTCTGGGAATCCGGTCACATCATTGGTCGTGGGACCTTAATTGGCTTCTGGATTTTGAATCTCGTAAATAATAAAAAACAAACGTTCTATTTATTTATTTTTTCACTCGTAAAAGTCATAACATTTCTAATTGAGCGCGTAAAAGAATAAGCTTTTGTTTTCGTGCACTCAACTGTAAATAAATGAGTTGGATTATTGTGGAAGATTAGGAAAAGAAGGAGGAGAAGAAAGAAGAAAGAGTTTTTTTTTCGCTGACAAAAATCAGTGTTCCTTGAAAAACAAATAAAAGCTTTAGATTACGCGGAATGGATGAACAAATGTTCATTTTTCAGAGGGAATGGATATTCTGCAACGTGAACTGGCAAACCTACAGAAAAGACTAGAATGACGTCAAAAACTTCCTAGTCTCTTTTTTTGACTTGGTCACATACATTATGAATTATAAATCGTAATCTAGAAAATTGAAAAGAATATACATGTTTGTGAAAGAATCGTATAATCCAACACTGTTCCGGGTTTGACAAATCCCTTCTGTTTTCCTTTTTGACCTTTGCGTGACATCAAACAAAAAATCTAAGAAGTCAAGAATGACCTTGTTGATTCTGGGGAATGATTTCGTAAAAAAAAGAAGGAGGAAACAACAAGAGGACAAGAAACAAGAAAAATGCATGAGCCAATTTGAACGCCATGCATACAATGATCAGCGCACACATTTTGGACACTTGGACTTGCGGAAATTTTTCATGATTGACAATTGGAAAAATGAAAATTTAAATTTGTGATCTTTAGTTTTTATGAGGTGTTCGAGAAACTGTTATCTCGGCTTTTAAACTTGTTGAAACAAAGAGGAAGCTAATTTTTCAAAATGTCTAAGCCAGCATTCCTGCAAAGCAAAATATTTAAAAACAATTTTACGTAATACAGAAGAAGTATATCCTAAAAAAGCGATTATAATGACTTTTCAAGAAAGTTGAGAAAATATAAAAATGTATAACTTATTGGCAAAAAACACTCAAGTTCGTACTTCCCAAAAATGTTATGGATTTCCTGTCTGAAGACTTTTCACATCCTGTAAAATGAATTTCAGATCTTCAAAAAAGCTGTTAAATGTTCAGGAAGTGTTTTTGATAGCGCTGAAATAGGATGTTCAAACTTTTCGATACTACTTCGATATGAGAGTTTTCGCTGAGGCTTTGCTTTAGTCGCATATATTTCTAGCCGTCGGACACGTGAGGTACATGTTTCTAAGTCCTAGATGTCTCTAGCTCTAATTTACATACCTTCTGCCCAATAAAAAAAAACATTACAAATCATATGCAATGGAAAAAGATGAAAGAGGAACCAAATAAGAAAATCCCTGCAATAGTTCCTGAATTCAAACTGAAACTTTCACAAAACGGATGAATGTATAGATTTTGGCTTGGTCAGTTCTAAGCCATTTCAAAACTTCTGGAACTGATTTCAGTTGTAGCTGAAACATATGGTAACTATCTTGCTGAAATTCTCTGTTTTATCCATTCAATTAGTAACTGAAATTGAAATTTCAAATTTTCATAATCGAAGTCCACAGTGAAACGGGAACTTCAAGCTCAATTATCTTAGTTCTTTGGAAAAATATCAAAAAGTTGTCAACTGACATGTCAGTATTCCTAGATGTCAGTATTCCTAGATGCAAAAATACTTTTCAAAAATTGAACTCTTACTTTACAAAACCTCAAAATTTCTTGAAACGATATCGAGAACTTTGATAAGCTGGGAAGATAATCAGCATGCTCTAACGGCAAAGAATTTCTCGAATTCCAATTTACCAAAAAATTGTTTAAAAATTATTCCCAAGGTTTTTACGAGTTTTTAAACATCGATTTAGTTAAATTTAACAAAAATGTTAATCAGAAGTTCTAATCAAAAATTACTTAAAGCACTGAAATGTTAAGAAGAACTGGAAAATACTAGAAAGTGCAAAAGTCCGAAAACCTCAAAATCTCTGGCAGCAATTTCGAGGACTTTGAGGAGGTGGAAAGATAATGAGTATGCTCCACCGACACTGAACCTCTCCTGGAAAACAGGAAAATCGGAGAGTTATAGTTTTTGGTCCGTTTTGAGTATCGCCGTGTCGTTTAGCCACCCACTTGAGAATCAGAGTTACTCCTCTTGCTGCGGTTTCTGGGTATGGCTATCAATACTTGAAGAAGGCTATACACATCTATTTCGAATGCTTCTGGGGTGATGAAAATAGACACGCAGTGTGAAATCCCTCATTGCACTCTTCTCTTGTAGGTTTAATTGAGTTTCGAACGTTGAAATGACATGTCACTCAAACTCGACGAACTTTGGGCAGATAAATGGATAAACAAAACGGTGACAGAAAAATAAAGTAAAGAGATAGAAAGGGGTGCAAGGAATGAGGCAAAAAACCGAAATTTCAGGCTCCGGATAGATGACATTTTATTTTCCTGAGTAGGAGGACAGATAGACAGACGGAATGGATGGATAGATATTTTGGAGCAAAGTGAAAAGAGAAAAGGAAGAGAAACTTGAAACTCGAAGATGGCATCATTCGAATTCGCGCAAATCTCCCGGATTCATTTTCAGCTAAGCGGATTCTCTGGGTTTCAGAGCTTCAGACTGTTAGTTCAGTGAGCAAAGAATGAGAATACGGGTTCAAGTCATGTGATCATTGTCTGAATACTTTTCTTGATTGAATACTTAGGTTAACAAGTCATACGTTGTCTGGAACGTTTTTAAGATGTTCGAAAACGGGAAAAAATATGACATGAGTTGGTTCCACTCGATGATGGCAAAAACATTTAATTTTTCATGTATGAGAGATCAAAAATGTATGTTTTTTTGTGATGGGAGAGATCCATCAAAGATTATCTATATAAGAAGAATCAGTTAGTGAGCTTTGAGGAATTATGGGGGATTCTCATTGGGTGGTGAAAAATTATTGTTCAGTTGAAAAGTTTTACATTAAAACACAAAATTCGATGAAGATTTTGATAGAGATATTGTCACAAACTTTTAAAAATAACATCCACTTTCTAGACAGAAATGAAAAATGTAAAAATTTTGAAAAATGTAAAAACAGGAAATTTCTGAACTTCACAGAGTTGTGATTTATGTTCTTTTTCAGAAGTGTTACTCATACTTATTTTTTATGAATCTGGAAGTCACAAGAATGTTTCAGATCTATGCCTTCGTTATTCAATTAAATTAGAAAACGGAAATTGCATTTTGAGGTTTAAGGTATGATTATCAAAAGCGATTCCGGGGAAAACGAGGTTAGTTGAGATTTTCAAATGTCATGGGAGAAAGGGTTGAATTTCAGACAATTTTCAATCCGACACTTGGAATGAGTGGCAGCTGGGCTGAAAGCAAAACCCCAAGAAATACCCAGGAGTTTTGGTGTTTTTTTTTTCGGGATCTCTTTTTCAGCAGAGACAATGTTTTCAGAGATCCTCTAGCTCTCCGGTTTTCCATCCTTTCGGTTTTTTTCTCTCGAGGTATCAATCAGTTTTTTTTTGGGAAAAGAGATGAGAACCAGACAGCACCGAGTACATGACTCACTCAATTTGCACCTACCACTTGCTGTTCGGTCGTTCATATCTCTCACGGTTCTAGCTCTCAAATAACACGTGTAATATCAGTCATTCGATATGTTCGGAGCACCAAAAAATAGCGAAACGATATTTCATATGACTGTGTTTTCTTTTGTTATTTTTCTTGGCTCCTTCAAACTGAATAATTTCTTGTTTTTCTTGAGAAAAAAACTCGAAATTCGAAGAAAACTTTAGACCGACTTTAACACAAACACTAACACTTGAAAAACCAAAAGCAAAAATATTTTAAAAAATAGATGAGTCCCATGAGGAAGTTAGAGAAATCTGGCGGAATGAGAAAAACACGTATAATTTAAATTCCCTAAGTTCTGAGAAAGTGGCAAATGTTGACACTAGGATAATTGGCACTTGAATGAAGCGGAATAAAACAAGTCAGAAATTTAAAAGTGATAATTTGTCTAGAAGTGACGAGAGAAAATATTTTTCATCGGGAAATACTAGTGGCGACTGGAACAAATAGATGTGTTTGAACAGCTCTTGAGTACAGAGAACATAATTTCGTTGTCTAAAGGGTAGATGGATATAGATTACACTTAGGAACATATAGCAGATGGTTTCAAAGAGAAATGTCGCTTGAGTTTTACGTATTTAACAAACGGTGGGAGTCAAGAACAGACTGAAATAAAAATGAACGCTACTTTTCGAACAACAAAACACAAAAACAGATCTTATCAAAGTTTATGAAGGTTCTTTTATTGCTCCGAGTTGAATGGTTAACCGTAATTGGTTGAACCAGATGGCCTTTCACGTACCGCTGCCCTACACAAGTTTGAAACTTATGTGCTTCAAAATCCTTGCGATTTTTGTTAAGTTCCAAATGTTTTCCTTATTGGAGGCATTAAAAGAGATTAGAGTACACCATAATCCAAGTACAACAAATATGTATCAAAGGTTTTAGAATAACGGCTAAAATTTCATTATGAAAAATATAATGAAATTTCCCAAAATCGAATATTAAATGTCTCTGCATAATGTGGATTAATTCAAAAAATCACGTTTTTTGAAAACAATGAAAAAATGGGATAGAGGACCGCCAATTTTTTTAAGATGGATAATTTATGGTTTATGGGTTCCGGGTTCTAAAGAAAAAGTGTTAGATTTCGAGAATCACAGATATTCTAAGAGCATATAATGTCAATACTGCTCTCCATTCAATATGCTATAAAAAATTGCAAATTTTGCAATAAAGTAATCGTATCATTTATTGATATTACCGTGCTTTTATCTAATAGAAGACTTCAACCATCAATTTTGAGCTCAATTAACTCGTTTTTGTGAAAGATTTCGAAAAGTTGTCAACTGATAAAATATTGTTGGCCTTATGATAGATATTTTTTCAGATGGTCATTTTCCAATATTTTGCACAGTGGTTAAGATAATTGAGGTCAAAGTTGATGATTGCGGTATGGTTCTATTAAAAACATGTAGTATACTTGTGTTTATTAGACAATCATTATTTTCCAACTGTAAAGCTGAAAAAAATCTTTAAAAAAATAACATCACAAAATTCAATTTCTCTATTTCTCAGGATTTCGAAGTTCATGATCTGAATTGTTTTTATCGAGCTGCTTCTGCAATGATTTACAAAATACCAATGCAAAATTTGAGAAACAAACTTTAGCAATCTAGGAAGAACAAAAAAATGAATCTTGTGGCACCAGTGAAAAAAGGAAAAGAAAACTTTCTAGTTCATCAGAAGATATTCTTCACCGGAAAGCGGATTTGTCCAAGACGTCGACGTCGTCAAAGAGCATGATCATGAACACACTTTTTTTGCAAGCACACTTTTTTGAAGAAACAAAATTGAAACATTTTGGTAGGAAAACAAAAAATTGGAGAAACGAGTGGAGGGACAGATTTCAATGGAGATATGCAGAAATTGAATATCCCATATTTGCTTCCGTTTTTTCCCATCATGTGACATAGATGGATTTCAAATCGTGAGCGATGAGTTCATTATTTTTGTTGCACCAGACAAGGACTGACTAATGACTTTTAGTGGAAAAAATTTGTGCGTAGGAGAGATAGAAATTGAAATAGCTTGGCGTGTACGTGTATTCTGAATAGTGACTCCACAAAATCCAATGATTTATTGATGAATTTTGTAGTGGAATCATTGTGTGAACGGCATTTTCTGACGATGCTATCTTCATTTCCATTCGGGTTCATCGAGTTTCAACATTCCAAAAAAGTGCACCAACCATTTCCGGATATATCATCCTTCCTGGTTCGTTCTTTTGCTTTTAAGTTGAGTATGAAAAAAAGCTTGGAACTGGAGAGATGTGTGAATGAAAATAGCATGTCGGTTTTGCTGGAACTCTGTTCGACCCGTTACTTTCAAAGAGACAATACATATATAAATAGGGAAGAACACGAAGACCACCACCACTCGGAAAAATAAGTAACCTGATAGTTTTATTTTGAATCTCGTTTCCATTGCGCGACACTATTTTTCTTCAATTAAGACATTTGGAAAGAAGAAGCGAAAAACAAAAGGATTGGGTACGTTGTCTGTCTGTGTGGGACTACCAGATGTTTTCTGGAAATACATACATGAATAATATTAGGCTAGAAAAACGGAATGGAAATGTGCTTATACAGGGTGGCTAATAAGTATGTGGTTTTTTTTGTGCGAGCCCCTGGCACCGTGCCAAGTGCGATTTTTGAAAACTTTCGACGAATTCCGAAAATATGAGACGTATATAAGAGGTCTCCAGAACCAATTGCCATCACTTTTTGTTTCTGCGTTTTCTATGCAAGCTTATTCACACCGTACTGAAATTTTCAAGCTTTAACACTGAAAATACGATGATGTTGGGCACTCAGCGTCGGTCAGACGTTAGCTAAGGGAATCACCAAACAGTTTAAAACAGAAGAAAATTTCAATGAGTAACTAAAAAAACAAAAATCTCGTTTATTAAACATTTGTGTTATCTGTGGGATCCTCCAGAAGAGAACGATATGTAGGTGCGCCGCCTCTACAACGTCATATGGACCTGTGAGGAGATTTCCACCACTGAGTCGCTTCCAGGAAGCAGAAAAAATTGGCAAACGATGTTAAAAGATGACTCGAGATCCCCTAAACGTTTTTTGGTATAAAAAGGACTTTTCCCAAATCTGTCATGGTCTGACAAGGGAACCTCAACACCTTGCAAACCCAGAATTTGATGAAAATTTCAGGGTAGGTTATGGATAGCCTATCTAGACACCTCTGAAAATTTTAGAATCCGCTGGTGAGTTTCAGCCGAGTTACATCAGTTTCAGTACCAAAAATCGCATTTTCAGTGCAAAAATAGCGATTTTCAAAGACGATTTTCTCGACTTCTAGGGTGTTTTATAACATAGGACTGATTGTGTTATACTTAGAATTAAATGGAGTTTCATATTGTTGAAATTTTTGCAAAAAACAATTTTTGAAATTTTTTGAGAATTTTGTCCACCACTTGGGTGGGAGATTTTGTGGAACTTTGATTTGTGGGAAAATTTCCTCGAAAAAGTAGTGATTATCGTCTGAAAATATTATGAGAAAACCAATAGATAACTTAATTCTTGATTTTACACTTCTCATTATTTAACCATGCTCCTTGTAGGCCCCAAGAAAGCGCCTGAGAACTGCTATATTCCAGTGATCGAGGACTTCAAAAATTTTCGTGAAATTTTTGGAAAAAAATTTTTCTAAATTTTGTATCTACTCTCTTGAGTCGATAAAAACTGGAAACATATACCAGAAGGATCCTATACCATTGCAAAACCACGAAAAAAGAAAAAAAAAGAAGAAAAACACAAGAGGGTACGAACCAACACCTTGTGCACACTGGCGCAACTCACATCCCCGACACCACGCCGCCGACATCTCCATTATTTTCAAAAGGCGGTTAGATGTAAGGCGCTTTCTAAACTAATTTCGTCGGGGATTTAGCGAGGGATCGTGTGGTAAAGCATGCAAATCAACTGAATTCAGTACAAAAACTTTGAACTGAAATATCTCGGCTGAAACTGGCGGGCGGATTCTGAAAATTTTCAGGGGTGTCTAGATAGGCCAGTCTTTACCTATCCTGAAATTTTCATCAAATTCTGGGTTTGCAAGGTGTTGAGGTTCCCTTGTGAGCACGGCTGACAACTGAAGGTAAAGCTTTACTGGTCTTCATTGACAAACACGTGAAGATCAACTCGGATACCTACCAAAATATGGTTTTGAAGGGGGTTCAATTTCCCTGAGCTGCTATTCATGTTGGCGAGAAACAATTTACTATGAAACAATATTCGACACCGCCTCGAAGCTCCAAATTCCCGAAATCGGGGGTCGAAGCTTATTTTACGTAATATTGGGAGAAGGAGGTGAAGCTTATCTCGTCGCCCGACCTCAACCCTCTGAATTTTCATTTTTGGGGTACATGGAGAACAAGATCATGACTTGCCCTTGCCCAATTTTCGACTTGCTCAAGCGAGCACTTCTCAAGTTATGAGATAAAACAGACGACAACTACCTGCGGCGCACGGGGACTTTTTTCGCGGAGCTTCTGATGGCCTGCATCAAAGCCGAAGCATTCAACTCCGATTATGTACTCAAATAATTATTCAACTGGTCCTATATTATCAGAAAATGAACTTTGTTCGAATGTCATGAGCCAATTTTTTTCCAGGGCGCTCGAAAACAAAAAACCACATACTTATTAGCCACCCTGTAGTCATGTTTAATGGCTAGTTCATTTTGGGACAAGGAACCTTCAAAATGGGAACATGGAAATTTGAAATTTAAATTCCAGAAGAGTAACAATGCCTCAAATTGTATGGTTAATTAGGCAATTTTATCAGGAGTGATTTCAAAAAATGACGACGTGGCAAAAAGTTAGAAAACTGCTGGAATATCATCAGAAACGATTATGTTGGTACAAAAACCGTAGAGGTAGCCAAAGGTCCCGCAAGGACAGCTATGTATCCTAATAATAAGTTATTTTCTTGAATTTGCTATCTTTAATTCGTACTTTTTCAGCCAAATTTTTTGCCTAAAAAGTATATTTTTAAATTTTTGAGAAAAATGACCGAAAACTCGACGAAAATCATTGAAAAATAAAAAATGACCGCAAAAAAAAAACATTTTTGCAGGTTACGGTAGCTATCGTTGTGGGATTTCTGGCAACAGCAAAAAAAAGAACAAAGTTTTCTACACTGGTAAAATTGACTAAAAATTCAAAAATTTTTGAGATAATACATCCGGTTTTGAGTTTATGGTAGTTATAGCTGTGGGACCTTCTCAGTTCCCTTGAAACATACCACGGCCACCGGCGTTTCTCTTCCACAGCTCCATTTTTTGGTACCAGAATTATAGTCAAAATCATCTTTATCTGCCTTGCTAGTAATGTAACCCAAATGAATAGTTTTCAATTCATTTTTAGAAATTCCAAAATAGTTTTCGAAATTCAGGTTCATCTTTATATCATATTATATTATTTCAAATTAATTGTTTCCCAAGTTTTTCTTTGCAAGATCAATCAAAACACAACATTTTACTTCTTTTTTTTCTAGGAACCCAACAAACCATATCCAAAACCTCATAACTCTAATCAGATTTATCGTAAACTCTACATGACGAAATATCATCATATCACTCGTCACGCCGGTTCATAAGACTGCGACGAAACAAAGAATTTACGAGAGAGGGGGATTCCCCCTCTCTTTGAGAGTCATACCGGATCGAGATCTCCAACGACTGATAGTGATAGGCAAGGCAGATTTACGGCGGGGGATTTCCCCATACGTCACGTGGTGTCGGTTGAATGTCAACGACAAGAAAGGGATCGTTTGATTTTTAGTTCCAATGCTATGTTTCGTCGACAAACGTCGTCGTTGTCGTCGAAAAGACTGTTCTGAGAAGAAATGATTACGAACCGCACCCAACATCTGATTGGGTTCAAAATGCTCTACTTTTGGGGAAAACAGTTTGATCTTTTGAACTCCTGGTTTGTAAAAGATGATTATTGATCATTAGAAAAATAATAGAACCGGAAAAACTGGTTGAGAAAGTGTGAATACACTTTGGATGTCGAAGATGGTTAAGTGATCATGATCTTTTATTTTTAGTTTCAGCGTCTACTGTAATTATCAAAAAACCATTTCTGGAAATGACTGATAAGGCAAAGGAGTGGAGGGGTATAATGCAAACATAAATAGAAGAATATGATGAAATTTCGGAAAACGTTTGAATTGCGTCATGGAATGGGAGTAAAAGTACTTTCTCCGAAAAAATTTTTTTTTTGGCAAACTTCGTTATCAGTTCACAAGAAATGGTCAATTTGAAGGCTGTGGGATTGTCAAATTTCGAATTTCTTAGTTCTTTCATCAAGTTTCGATTCAGAAAAATTTCCTAAAATCGAATTGCTTTACAAACTTCCAATTAGCGAAATCTATGAAGCAGCTTTAAAAAATTGCTGCTTATTATTTTTTTTTACGTTTTCAAAATTTCCTTTTGTTTCTGGATTATTTTTGTAAAAGGAATGATGTTTTCACAAACCAAAAATTTGAGAATCATGAGTTCCTTTGCACGACATTCGTTAAACTTTTAGAGATGATCAAAACTCAGAACTTTTGCATAACTACAGTATATACAGGTATTTGTCTGAAAATAGGCCTGATCACATTTGTCTTTATTTATTTTAATTTTCTCACTTGGAGTTTTTCGAAAATCGCCACCGTATCAGTTATCAGCTGTGCCCAAGTGCAACCACGTGCTTTGTACATTTGCCTCCTATAATCATTCCGAGAAGTCTCTGCTATCACCTCACGATAATCATCACGTGGTTCGTCTCCGAGAGAATATTCTGACAATCGACACGTTACATATCGTTCAACATCATCGCATCTCGTCTCTCGGACGCTCCGCCCATTTTTGACAATCTCCACACGTGTGGGAGGTTGAGGCATTTCCTTCAATCATTCGTTGATCCCTCAGACCTTGGGGATAGCCCTATTTCTTTTATTCTATATACTATCTTTATCAATCTTCCACAATTTTCAGAATGAAGAAGACCGCACAACTCGCCAGACAAATGATCAAAGCCATCGGCTGTGCAAACGGATTGGCAGGCAGACAACTCGGATGTGAGAATGCAGTAGAAGTCATCAAAGCCTCTCCATATTTCACAAATGTTCAACAGAGAATCCCACTGGAATGGGGAAAGATTATCGAAGAAGTGAACACTGGAAGGCACGCCAGCGCACTTTCAGGAGTCACACAGGTTATTTAGCATTTCAAAAGAGTTTCAAACATTACTGTAGTTTTCAGACATGCAGACAATTGGCACATGAAACTCGGCAAGTAATTGAGAACAAAGACGAGCTTCTCGTTTTTGGAGGAGATCACAGCTGTGCAATTGGTACCTGGAGTGGTGTTGCAACTGCAATGAGACCACATGGCGACATTGGACTCATCTGGGTGGACGCTCACATGGTATGAGTGCACCGATTTTATTTTCAGACTGGGTTACTGTAGGTGTACTCTTTGCAAGAACTTGTTTTTCTATTGGAAAGGGAAATTCCTTCAAGAAGGTCATGACCACCATTTATCAAACGATAAACAATAAGATCAAACAATCAACGAGGTGTTTTTTAGGATGCCCACACACCGGACACAAGTGACACAGGGAACATCCACGGTATGCCAGTGGCGCATCTTCTCGGCTTCGGTGACAAGAATCTGGTGAAAATCGGAGATCGCATGCCTAAACTTCTTCCTCACAATCTGTGTATGGTTGGAATCAGAGACTACGAATCGGCAGAACAGGTAACTTCAGACGTCTTCTTTTCTTTATCATAAAGGATGGGGAACTTAAAAAAAGACGACGCAATGGTCAGATTTATGTTTTAAGGGAATTGAGAAGTCGTTAAAAGAATTGAGAAGATAGGATAGAATGATTGATGATCGTAATTTTTTGTAATCATCATCATTTGTTACAGGAACTTCTCGAGAGACTCGGCGTCAGAATCTTCTACGCAAACGAAGTTGAGAAGAGAGGAATTCAAGATGTGATGCAAGAAGCACAGTATCTTGTGACAAGAAACACAATCGGATATGGACTATCAATTGATCTTGATGGTTTTGACGTATCGTATGCTCCAGCAGTCGGAACCCCATCTGCCGATGGAATCAATGCATTGGAATTTATCAAGGCTCTTTTGACAATCGACTTGACCAAACTTATTGCAACTGAAATTGTGGAATTCCTTCCAAGATTCGATGACAATCAGAGAACTAGTGAACAACTTGTGTCAAGTCTTGTCGAGTACATTTATAAGACGAAACAATTCCAAATCAATTCGGTGAACGAAATTGCTGCACGTGTTAACAAATCGGAGACGATTCAAAAAGTGTCGCAAGCGATGTGAATCATAATATTAATATATTTTTTCTTTAAATATTAAACATCGACTCTGCATAATAAATGATTATAAAAACTTTTCAGTAAAATATCTTGAGAGTTGAAGACCAACTGTAAAACTTGTATAAACATAGCCATTTAATAGAACGACATCTCTAATAGAAACCCTTTGAGGTGTTTTTTTTTGAATAGTAAATTGTCGCACATTCTTAGTGATAAATATTTCGGAAATTTCATATCTTCAAATAATTTTTTGAAACACTCTTTTTTCCAATTATTCAATTGAAATTTATTGATTTCAATAGATTTTGAACAAATATTCGCAAATTTTTCAGCAGAGAATAAGGCTCGAATTGGTAAAATAGGTTTCACACATAAGAAAAAAAAATACATTCAACAGACCTGGAATTGAACTGATTAGTAACTGGAACAATATAACTTCTTTTTCATCAGACTACTGTGGCACTTTTCAATTTTCTTTGATTTTCCTCTGTCCTTCTTTTTAAATCTTCCTTGAAATCGACCTCACACATCTCCACCTTTGCTTCCAAATCGCATATTTTTCTAAAAAAATTGAATTTGTAAGAGATTTTGTTTTATGAAATAAAAGAAACTAACTTTCCATTCAGGTACTTGACAGCATCATATGCATGAACCGTCCGTTTGTAGGTGACAAATGCAAATCCTGGTGGCCTTTTTGCCATCCATATGTTTTTGATTGGTCCCATCACAGAGAAGACATTGTGGAGCTGTGGAAAATTATGTAAAACGTCTTTGAATATGAATAAAAGCTAATTTTTGAATGTTTTTTTTTCTTCACCGAGCGTTCAAAAAGTAGTTATAGTTTACGAAGCTTCTATATTTAATTTTTAGCTACGTCTTTTGAGAAAAATACTCACTTCTTTCTCCGTGGCGTCAAACGGCAAATTGCCGACATAGATTTGTCGATTTTCACAATTTCGTTTTCTCCTTTTTTGTGGATTTGAGTCAGACATTTATGATATAAACCCTTATGACTCGTTTTACGACTAGATTTGACTGACAACTGTTCAAATACTGGGAGGGTGCAGTTAATGTAAAACATAGTCATTGTTTTAAACAAACCCCTATGATCTCAGGACGGATGATAATTATTTTGAGCAAAACCTAAGTTTTCTTATACTTTTTTTTTGAGAAATCAACAATTCATGTTTATTCTCTCAAACCAAAACGTTTGACAGTGATACAATGCTATTCAATCAATACATAAGATGTACATATTTATTGACTCCTTTGCCAATGTTGAAGTCTGGAAAAAAACAAGATGATCTCAATTTGCACGTGGAGTGTTGGCTGGTGTACGTGGAGCGTTGGCTGGGGATGCACGTCTGAGGGCGGCAGCATGGGCCGCATTTGCTTTGTGATCCTGAATATATAATTTTAGAATATTGATAAAATAGTGTTCGACACGATTTTCGAACAAGACTTTTTTTTTTGAGAAGTGACGAAAAATTCATGAGGATTGCGAAAAATAGGATGTGTACTTGAACCATCAATCAGGTTTATCTTCGAGGTCCCACATGGCTAGTTGAAGCTGTGATGTAAACCTCCTCGAAATCCCCCTTACAGTAAGTTACCTAACTTTTATTGGAATTGTTCTGTAACATTTCGTGTTTTTTTAAATTTTAAGATAGTACAACAATATAATATTATTATATTTTGATTTCGATAAATGTATGTGGCTTAAATGAACGCATAAAAAGGTTTTTAAATAGAACTTATGGAGGTTTTTAGTTTTTTGTCCGATTTCAAAAATATTTTCGACTTCTGAAGTTCTGTTCAGATAATCTTCACATACCTCGTCTCCTGCGCAGAATCCGTAGTTGTCATACACATTTTGCGAGTACATGTCAGACGATAGCTTTATCTGAGAAGAGATTCCACCCTTATTTGCCTCATTTGATGGTTTCTGGGATTCCGTAGCTGGAAGTGAGTCTCCGTTGTTTGGATTGGTTCCTGGTTTTTTGATGTCCGCAACTTTGGGTTGGAGTTGAACGGAGTCCTTGGATGCACCAGATCCCATGGCTATAAATCGATGAGGTAATAATTCAAAATCCAAAAAAAAAGCCTGAACTGGAGTAATAATTTTTAGTTTAAATGAAAAGTGAAGAGTGAAAAAAAAAGCAAGTTTCGAAGCAATGACGTGCGAGACAAAGATTTAGACGGCGTGATAAAAGTTACTCACTGATTTCTAGGACTTCATTAGCAACCCCAAGAGGTTACCGAATTCAGAATGGAAGTCAAAATAGTTCTGTTATTCTGAATTTTTCTTGCTGATAACATGAACTCAATTTTTTGGAAATGGAGAGGAAAATAGATTTGAATAACTAATACATTACAGAGTGAAAATTAATAATGGCAGCACACTTAACGCGATATGAAACTATCAAAATATGTTTGTTCAAAGCTCACGTTTTCTCAAAGACATCTGATAATGGCGATTCATCCTGTTTCCGATCTTCTACATAGCAACGCTGATTCGGATCAATCGATTTTTTCTATCAGTGCTTGTCCAACATTCCAGCTTTGTTCAATATTCCAGCTCTATGCAACACTTAATTTACGAATTTTATTAAACTCTGAGCCGTTCAGCGATATCCATCAAGCACTTCAGTTAAAAAGAAGGTAAAAAGTTTGGTACTATGCGGACTAAGTAGGGCAATATTTTTTGCTGGATAATATTCATAAAGTTAAAAAAAACAAAAATCTGTAACCAGGGTTACAGTAACTTGTTGTTAGTAGAGCACACTGTTCGCATAATTTATTGTCATCCTATAAAGCTAATTCTTGATTTAACATCATAAATTTTAAAGACATGGAAAACGGAAAAACGATTTACGCAGAGTTCTATAATACCTATCAAGCTGAACCATAAAAACAAAAAATGTTCAATGCAAAGATAAATGAAAGAGTAATACACTTTGAAGTTGGTTGGCATGGTATCCATCACATGCCGGGCTAATGAACTTCATCCGAGATCCCAAAGGACAAGAATTTCGAAACAAAAAGTAGTCGTAAATGCACTATACCTCTTTTTTCGAAATTAATATAATCAAATCTCGAACTGACTGGATCGAGGACTGGATTTAGTACGGTATTAAACTTTTGGTTTTCAGTTTAATTCGAAAACTTTGAAATGTTTCAAAAACAAAACAATGATTAAAAACTCATGAACATTTTTCAAGTTTTCAGCAATATTTCACTAATTTCGTATCGAAATGACAACTTCTTCCAGCGGAACGTTATTGAATGACCTGTGAAATTTTTTTTCATCCATTAGAGTTGAATTGAATGTAAAACAGTAGTAAATTACTCATCTACAATGCGTTGTAATTCTGTAATTGCACAGTAACTTTATCCATTAGTTTTTTTTTCAAAGTTCATGCCCATAATTTCAATCGGCGATTTTCGAGCAGCTCGAACCAAAAAAAACTAACACACATCAATAACATCATTTCCACGGTTGTATTGATAGTTCAGTTTGAAACCGGAATTAAGACATCTAACGAAAAATACAGGACCACCTCACAATTGAAAATGTCACATCCTGAATCTCCAGATCAATCGTTACTTTTTTCGATTTTTCTGAAGTCACTGATATGATATGCAAAACTGATCCGCATAACAAAGGCAAATCTTTACAACAATAGTTTTCATAAAAATAAGTTTTATTTCGTACTTCTCAAGTTCCGGGCTGGTCCGGAGAAGAGGGCCATGTCAAAAAAAGACGTTCCAACTTCTCTTATTGGTTGGTGTTGACCGTTTTATTTTTTCCTTCATCAACTTTTCAAAAATTTTTTCATACAGAATGGTTCGTCTAGAATGTGAGATACCGTAACATCTCTAATAGCCCGACACCCGGATCGTCCACTTTGACCCTGTATATCTCACTTCTTTTGAAAGATATCAAAAAGTGGTTAACTAGTAAAATGTTCATGAGGATATCAGCAACATTTATGCGCGTATAAAACCAACATTGCGAAGCAGACTCCACGAATACTGACCAAATGTGGGCATACTTTATGCGAAAATTGTTGTGAAACACTTTCTAATCAGAACGAAACCAATGATTTGATCTGTCCGTTCGATCGAAAAACGACTAAAATAAACCGTAAGATTTTGAATATGATTTCCAGTAAGCTTACATCTCATTTCTCAGGCAATGTGCAAGAATAAAAAAATAATTTTGCAATAACCGAATATCTTGATGAGTTAAACCAAGCTGGTCAACAATGCGCAGTGCACATCGAACAAGGTAAGGTTTTTTTTTCGTATTCCACTGGCTTTAGCGAAATTATGTTTTCGACATGTCTCAAAAATTTCATGTTCAGACTTACGATTGCGCGAGAAGCAGAATGAAGACAACATTCGTGAGCTCCAGTTTGAACGTCGCGCAGAGATAATAAACCAGAATCCTGCTCGGTTTCTGCTCAATTATTATGGTCGTTTGGATTCCAACAAAATAAGCATACAGCAATAGGCTGATGTTTTCGATCAAGCAAGGAGAATTTTTGAATGACCACAATGAAATTTCTATCCAATGACTAATTTTCTTCTTGTATTGTAATTGTCAGTATAGTTAGAAAAAATGAATTTTCGGAGTAAAACTGTTATCACGTAACGGCAATGATCTATCAAATCACTTTTCCTTCATAATTTCCGTACCAAGAAAATACACGGATTTGTAAAAAATCATTAGAAAATCACTTAAGAAATTCCCATATGTCAGCATATTTTTATTTTTCGTATTCATTCACAGTTTTCTTTTTGAATTTTTCTTTGGAAGAGGCCACGTCCCTGGCAACCGCCACATCAGGTTTTTGCAACCCCGATCTTGTATATCCAATGCTCTGAAAATTCATACATTAACATATTCTTCGAAGAAAAGTAGCTGAAATTCACTAAAATGTGAGAAAACGAGAACGCGCGCGGCGGAGTTGCATAAACCTCATGCGGCGGTTGCCAGGGGCGTGGCCTCTTTTTTGCACACACACGCCAGCTGACAGTTGTTTATTCTGAAAAAAATCATTCGATTGTGAAAAAATGGAATATAAAATTATTAGGTTGATCCAAAAGTTTTTGACATTTTTTCGCTACGATTTGAAGTCCAATCTTCCATCGAACCGCTCACTCTGTAAACCATACTTGCTAAATCTCGGCCCGGCCCGGGTCAGCCCTGGCCCGGCCCGGCCCGGGTTCCGAAAATTTCAAAAATTTTCTGGCAATTTTTGATACATTTTTCTCAAAATAATCATTTTAAAGCACGAAATTTTTCGCATGCCCCTTCGTAAACCTGAAAATAAAGAAATTTCTATAAAATGTTCCCAAAAATCCAATTTTCTCTCAAAAAATGACTCTTAAAAATTTTTGCTTCAGAAACCCGGCCCGGCCCGGCCCGCGACATGTATGCTGTAAACCATTTTGAAGCCAGTTAAATAAATATATTTGTGTTAGGGTGAGGTCTGGACTATATAATGGACGATCGAGTTTTTTTGAGGTGCGGTCACTAGTTACTGTGAAGTCAAACAAATGTTTTCAATTATAGGCGCAGAGCACGATACGCATTGAATACTTTTTGAAATGAGAGGCAGTATTTGTCTGTAATTAAGATCGCACAATGGGAAGGCGTTCTTCAAAGATCACATCATCGTAATTACACCAATTATTAAATATCCCCCTTTTTTGACGAATTTATTCTTTGTGATCGATTCCTGAAGTTTGACACGCCTTGATCTGTTGACACTTCTTGATTTATTTGACCTACCGACACCATTTATTGTTTCCCAACACAAGATAATAAATCCCATGGAAGGTTCGCTTACGGGTGAGCAAAGATCAACTCAAGTCATGACTAGTTTTAATCTGGGAATCACTGAAATGGTGTGGCACCAGTTGACAATATTTTTCAGTGTTCGGAAATTTGGAGGAGATGAAATGCGGTGACCGAAAGTAGTAGAAACCTCACGAACAGTCAGTCTCGGCTCAGCTTCCACAGTTTTTTGTAGATATAGACGTCAATAATTGAAAATTCTTCATCAAAACGAGGTTTTTCTTCGAGGAAATATTCGCCGTTCCAAAGGCTATTGAACCAGAGTCGCATTACAATATACTCAAGTGACTTGTCACCAATCACGGAGCATACAGGTCGTTAGCAGCGGCGGCGGATTCTCCTTTGAGAAACATAAAAAGTAAAGAGCCATGGGTTTCGTTGGCGAGGCTCTTGACCATGGACTGAGATTTCGGCAAGAATGGGCACACCCACCCCTACCCCCTCTCAAAAAATGAGGAAAACTTTTGGAACAACCTAATATAAAAAATTTGAAAAGTTGAACATTTTTGTCGTGGTGGGACCTTTGAACGTGGCCACTTTTTCTCACACATTTATTAGGTTGGCGGGAAAGTCTTTGTCACTCTGTTTGTTTAATCACTGTTCTCGTATATGGAGGCTGTGTATGATATCGACTCTAGTGAATAACAAGGTGATAAGAACCTTCCATATAAACAAGTCCCCATTTCCTTCCCTGCTCCTCATCTGTAATTGAAACGATATGTTTGTTCCCACTGCTATTCACATCAGACATGTTTTGATTTACCTCTTCCTATCTCACACCACGATGAAGGATTCGGAAACTTTCTTGAAGAATGTGTACAACACACATGCCCCTCACTACAATACTATTCGCAATTGGTTCCATCGTTTCGAAAAAGATGACTTCTCGCTCGATGAAAAAGATCGCTCTGGGAGACCCCGTGAGTTGGATTTGGACAAGCTGAAGCACGCATTGCAATCGGATCCATTTCAATCTAGCCGTGAACTGGCTGTCACATTCGGAGTTCACCATAGCACAGTTTTTGAAGGTTTGAAGTCTCTTGGAATGAGAAAACTTTTTGGTCGATTCATACCTCATCACCTGACTCAAGCCAACCTTGACCGCCGAGTCGACGATTCGATTACTCTTCTCACTCTCCACGCGGGCGATCGATGGCTGGACCGGCTAATAACCGGAGATGAGAAGTGGGTCTTCTACGATAATCACCACAGGAAATCCCAGTGGGTTGGAGAAGGAGAGAGCCCACAGGATGTCCCCAAACCCGACCTTCATCCGAAAAAAGTTATGCTCTCTGTGTGGTGGGGAGTGGACGGCCCCATCTACTGGGAACTTCTGCCCGAGGGCAAAACAATAACTGGAGACCTCTACACTACTCAACTACGAAACCTCAAGAAAGCAGTCGACCGTTCGGCCCTTAAAGACAAGAAAGTGTACTATCAACATGATAACGCTCGCCCACATGTTTCGAAACAAGTGAAGCAGGAGCTGATGGGATATGGATGGAATGTTCTCCCTCACCCCCCGTATTCTCCTGATCTTGCTCCTTCCGACTATTGGTTATTTGGCGATATGACACGTGCCTTCGAAGGAAGAAGCTTCAATTCCCGTGGAGCGGTCGAAGCGGCACTCAAACAATACTTTGCCTCACGCCCGGCTGGATTCTACCGCAATGGAATCCATAAATTGAGGGAACGTTGGAGACATGTTGTTGATAATGATGGACAATATAATTAATTATTCGGTTATTTTTTCTTTGAGAAATAAACTATTGAAAAAGTGACAAAGACTTTCCCGCCAACCTAATATTAAACTTGAACATTTAAAAATTTTCATAACGAATGCTATTCCCTGAAATTCCCTGAAAAAATGAATCTATTAACATCTCATATTTTCAAAAGTTCCACTGTAAAATTTTTCTTATCATTCGAAGAATAGTTGAAGCGGCAAGAATAACGATGAGGAAACGGACAGTTCATGATTGTTGATAAAACGACTTTTCGATTTTCTTATTGATTGGTGTAGACCGTTTTTTTTTCTTCAACAAGTTTTTCAAAACACTTTCATTCAAGATGGCTCGATTGGAATGTAAGGTTTGTACACTTGAGTATAAAACCAACATAGCAAAGCTGACTCCTCGAATTTTGACAAAATGCGGCCATACTTTATGCGAAAGCTGTTGCGAAATACTTTCCAATCAAAACGAAACCAAGGATTTGATATGTCCGTTTGATCGAAAAATGACTAAAATTAATCGTGAGTTATTGAGTATAATTTCCAGTGGGCTTACTTTTTTTTCAGAAAATGTGCAAGAACTAATGAAAAACTTTGCTATCACGGAGTATCTTGATGAATTGAACCAAGCTGGTCAACAAGGTGCAGAGCAAACTGAGCAAGGTTAGCAAACATTTTCATCAGATTTTACTGAATCCGACAAAATGATGATTTTACGATTTTTTTTCGAAAACTTAAAACTTTCACTTAACAGATTTTCGAATGCCGGTCGTCAATAGAGCCGAATCCGAGGACCACGAGGAAAATGATTTCATTGAACAACTCTACAATGCAGTGGTGTTCGAGCAACAGGATGTAGAGAACAATCGTGACTTCGAGTTGGAACTAGGCCGTCCAGAGATACCAGATAACGAGGTTCCGGTTGAATATATGCACAATGCTTATGACAGTGATTCGGATTCCGACGATGACAGCTACAGGCAAATGATAAACGATTTGGCGCGCTTCAACATCGGCGACTATGAAGACAATTATGAGGATTTTGATGAAATCTATATCCAAGATCAATAAATTGTGTATTGTATTATTATTGTCTGTATATTTAGAGAAAGTAAATTTTTAGCGTAAAAATGTTATCACGTCACGATTATACACGCTTTCGGTTTTTGCGGGAAGAGAGGCAAAATGATTCGAATGAGTCACCAATGAAATGCCACCTGAAAAGCAGTGAAAATATGATAAAAAATGGTGTCAGCAGTTTTCAAATTACTCTAAATTTTCGTGAGAATGGGTATTTTCCAACTTCCAGCTTACAGAACAATTTTTCCTAATATTTTCCATACTTTCACAAAATTCGAATCTTCAAATAATGATTGATACAAAAAAACGACAGCAAAACCCTAATGAAACTTTATTATTTTAGCTTCGAACAGCAAAAAAGTTTCGATCTTTTTTTTTTCGAAATTGGTGAATTTATTGAAACGCTTTTTTCCTGGTAGTTCATCAAAAATTCTTCAAAAATTATCAGGATCAATGAGTCCAATCATTCAGTCAAGTGTTAAAATTTTCTAATGAATTATTGAACCGTTTTCCTCAACCACATCCGATTGAATCAGTTCGGTGCAACTGAAAAAGGCATCCGCGTAACTGAGAGTATGACCCCTCTTGTATTTTTTCCACGGGAGCTTACATATATTATAGATGTGCTTACATAAAAATGTTTTCTTTCCTTCTTGTACATCATTTTCTCAAATGAGAGTTTTGCATAAAATAAAGTAGCATCGTTTGTGAATTGACGGCGAATTAAAAGAAAAAGAAGAAAAATGAGTCACCGACACCTTTATTTAGAAAGCAAGCACACTTTGTTTTTGAAGCACGAATATACATTTTTTCACTTCAACCGAATTTTAAAAATGAGCAATTTTCGCAAGCCTTCTCAAAATAAATTATAAAAAAGTTATGAAAATTATATGAATAATACTGTAGGTGTAAAAAAATTAGAAAACATTCTGAGAATGTGGAGAACATTGTTTGAAGAAAATTGAAGTATTTTGAGAGGATGAGGAGACATCATGGAGAAATATCAGAAGCAGATAAAGATAATATTTGCATGTGAAAATTAGCAAATTTTCTAATCGTTGTCCAAATTGATCACAGGACGATCACCTTCATGATCGGAATCGCTGAGTCCAGATTGACCACTTGAAGAGCTTGAAGAACTCCGTGACCTTTTTCCGGTTTCGTTCTCCACCCCAGTTTTATTTACATTCCCGTCTGGACCAGTTGATGTTCCCTCTTCACAGTCTTGATATGGTGTCTCAGATCTTCTTCTGTTCTTATTATCAGATTCATCGTTATTGTTATCTTCATCAGCCAAATCAATAACAGCGTCTTCGGCTCCGTCTTCAACTTTCTCCTCTTTTCCTTCCTCTTCTTCCTCGTCGTCAGATTTTTCATATCCATTATCCTTTTCATCATCAGTGTCTTCTCGTTCATCTTCCAGACCAAATTCATTGAGTCCATCGAGCATGTCATCCATTGCACCTGCCTCATCTTCTCCATCGTGGTCCATCTCCTCTTCCTGCTTGTTCTCAGATTTGAAAACCTCTTTTGGGTCTTCACTCGTGGATGGTTCGTTTTGAGTGGAAGAAGTCGGAACAGCATTCTTTGGCTTTCTCTTGACTCGCTTCTTTCCGAACTGACGTGTTGAAAAGTATTTTTTGTGAGGTGGAACCTTTGCTCGAATGATTTTCACTTTGGGTTCCTTTGATTTTGGTCTTGCTTTTGACTTCTTCGGTGACAACAAAACGTCTTTAGGCTTTTTTAACTCAGCTACAGGAGCTGGTCCAGGAGAGTCTCTGAAGAATTATAGATATAAAATTCTTCGGTTTAATAAAAAAACAAACTTGTCATCATGGAGAGTGAGAGTTGCTATCTTCTTTTTTGATTTCGTTTGCTTTACAGGTCCGCTTGTTGATGGTTGATTTGAATCCTCCTGTTCCAAATCCGCCTTTTTTGAAGGGCGTGCACTTACAACTGGATCTTGCCTAAACGCCACCACATATCTATCTGACACTTCGACTGGATCCGCATAATTACTGGCCCTCTGGTTGTCAACAAAACGAATCTTGTATTTTCCAGAAACCTGGTCTGGAGGAGCGTGTACTATTCCTAAAACAAATCTTGAGAATTATGGTTTAGTTGCAGTGAAGACTTACCTTCATAAAAACACGTTGTTTTAGGAAAAAGCGCCAGGATGATTGCATTTTTTGGGAAAGCTAGCCATGGATACCGTTTGTAATCGACAGTGTATTTTGGCATCGGTATGAGTTGTTTCCGAGAAAACATGACAGGTTTCATTTCTTTGTCGTCGATATCAAAACACTCGTAGCGGTTGTTTGAAGCCGAGCCAATTACCTGAAAATATTAAATTCAGAATTTTAACCTGTTTCAAAGAACATTACTATTACTATTAATGTATTTTTGGATCGACTTCGAATGCAACATTTTCCATTTTTTCAGCCAAAGCACGGATTATTTAATATTGAATTTCAGCCATAAACTCAATGAGCCGGACCAAAATCAGAACATTGCGTGCCTAAATTTGGCCAGGCCCATTTCGTAGTATGTCTATAATATCATGTCTTCATTTATCTTCGCCAAAAACAGAGCAAAAAATTCTAACAGAAACAAATTATTCGAAAAATTGGGAAAAATTCTGAAATTTTTAAAAACTGTTCATTTGAACACGTTTACACATTTTTAAGCTCTAGCTACCAGCCATTACCAGCAAACTAGTAACGGCCGAGTCAAAATAGAAATTTCTTCAGGCCGGGCAGTTTTTTGGGGCCGGCCTGGCCCGGCCCGAATATTTTTGATTGTTCATGTGAAAATTTTTTAGATCATACCGAAATTCTACTCACTTCTGCCGCAATCCAAGTTTTTGAATCTTCCATAAACGCCGCAACTTCATCGCCTTTTTCAAGTTTCTGATCATCTGGAATTTTGATTCCAGCAACACCGTCCGGTTGCTCGCTGATACTCGGAGTCCAAATCGGGGAGCAACCACATCTGAGTTCCAATATCTGAATACCACTTGCTTCTTTAGTTTTCCTCCATTCCGCAATAGCTGAGAGTCGAGCTTCTTTGAGTACGTTGATGTGAGATGCCAATAGATTTCTTCCTTTATCCAAGTCCACCACATTTTTTTTGTAAGCTTCATGTGCATCTGACTAGAAAAGTAGTGTAGAAGCTTCAGTAAAATCAACCAATTCACGCCTACTCTTTGCTTTTTGTTCATTTGCTGTAGATTAGATGTCCCAGCTTTCTTATGGAGCTCCGCGATCACTTTATTGGCTGCATTCTCATTGTCCATATGGTCCTTACATTCTTGGAGCTGAACAATTTGTTTTCTGTATTTTAAAATGTCATGAAAAATCGAAAAATACCATTGCTCTCAAAACAATTTGCTTTTGATCTGGTGTAGCTTCTTCCAAACGATTTGGAGGTCGTGGTTGTGGTTTATGCTTGTTTCTAGGCATGGTTTTGACCAAGTGTTTACGAAAATTCTGAAATTTTGTTTTTCAATAATTTTATGGTTTTCTGAATGGGAAAAAACGCTAGTGGTTGTAAAGGCAATCATAAGGCTCTCAAATTCTCCTAGAAAAATAAGTTTTTTGAAAGAGTAGGTTTTGACGCGTCGCTGAAGCGTACGCGTGTGTGCCTGTGTGTGAGCGGCGTGTGGGCCTTGTCGGTGGTCGGTATGGGAGTTAGCGGAAAACAGCGAGAAAGAGGAGCAGACGCGCAGAAATGACCTTGCTGTGCGCGTACACTCATTCAAGGACCCCCACAACCCTTTCGATGTGTAATCGGGGTCTCTCTCTCTCTCGCCCGTCAGCAGCGTCTTCATTGTTTTGTGAACAGAGCAGATGGTTGAGAAGGCAAAAAATGAATGGGTTGGTGAGAGAAGAGATATGGTAGGACGAAGAGAAGCAGGACATTCAGATTGACAGAAGATTAATAGAGATTTGTGAAAATGAACGGGTTTGAAGAGGGGAGAGGCTGGGAAAGGGATATATGTAGTAGTAGTACGATGAAAAAGCTACAGCTGCTTGACAAAAATGTGGATAGCAAATGAGACGGGCTCCGACTGAAAACAAAAATGCGAAGACGACGACAAGACGGATTTTCTTCTGCCGTTGTCCAAAAAACATGTTATTCACATTTGCCGGATAGCCTTGACGGGCGGTAGAATAAAAAGATATGCATCGTTTTAATCTGGGGTCATTTTATTCTCGAGTTGACACAGCTGCAATTTTGAAGGAAATTAAATCACAAAATTAAAAAATCAAACACGTTTATTATTTTTTTCCAAAAATTGATCAATATGTACAAATATGAAAATGACAAAAACGGAGGAGTTGATGCGTTCAGAAAACTACAGGGTGCGCCAAAAGTACTTGTGCAAAAACAAATCGTTGTAACTTTCTGCTAAGTAATCGGAAAAACTTGAAACTTTGCATGTAGAATATTTCAACGCTGAAATTTTACATTATTTTTGGTTTTTGAAATTATCTTTCTTAGTTTTCCCGTTACGATCGGAAGAGTGGTTGATCACATGATGCTTGAGGCACGAAGCTTTTTTCAAGTTCACTCTTTTCTACCTCTCTTACTGGTTATGCCGGGACTTTGAAATTACGATTTCCAGAAACTATAAGTCCTGTTTTTAACTTGCATGAAACATGAGACTGTATGATTTGGTAATCAATGAAAAAGGAGGCGTTCAAAAGTGCATAGGCAGTGTAACGAATCTGTTGTTTTGACAACAAAACCGTTCAAAGCGGCAGGAAATCAAGAGGAATTTTCCTAGAATTAGGTAAATTATATTTTACAATAGAGTATAAAAAGCTGATCAAAATGATACTACGCTTCGTCTATCTATCTGATTCCCAAAAGAAAAAATGAAGTTTTTCGAAATTTTGAACGGTCAGCGGAAAACCATGTCTGAATCGTAGGTACTGATTGGAGTTTGAAAAGTAGTATGTTTTTCGAAAACTACAATTCATTTTCATTGTTATAACATAGTTTGAACACTCCTACTTGTATCTGTTCGGCCTAAACTCATGCTGGAATAAAACTAAAGCAAGTTGCGTGCCAACATTACCTTGACATATGACTTTATTCGTTTGAAATCTTTTAGGGCTCAGCTAATGTTGTAAAAACAGTGTTGTAAAATAGAGTATTAAATGAGGATTTGAATGATATATTGGTTCATCAAGCTAGCTCTTAACCCAGAGCGATATAGAAGCCAAAATGTAATTTTCACCACTTTCGAGAAAACGATTGCTGTTCAGTTCAAGAAAACTATAGACAAAAATTGTTTCGGTTTTCAGAAACTACAGTTTTTGCGGTTTACAATAAAATACTTTTCCAAAACATTTTCCTTTCGGTTTACTTACAACCTGCTCTGAAACCCAAAAAAACAGTCCAGATAACAGTAGAAATTCTGATGTTGTGAATTCAAACGGCTGTAACTTTTGAATGGGTCATGGGATTTCTTCAAAATTTGGCAGATATATTCAAAATGACTTTGCGTATTTACTGCAAGTTGTTTGAACCCTGTATGGCAAACGACAATTTGGGTTTTTTAGTTTGAAAGTTATGCACACGTACTTTTGGCGCACCCTGTACAATGATAGAAAAAAGCTAACTTTTTGAAAATCTTGAAAAATTTGTATCTGCTCAAAAGTGATTTAGAGAAACGAACTCTCAATCTCACAACATTTCAAATATTTGAAAACCAAAAAGAAGTTGAAAAGAAGAAACTGGAAGATATTTTTCAAAAACTCAGCTTGCTCAGATAGGAATACAATCAATTTTGATGTAAAAACTAGAATAGCAAAAGTTAAATGTTTCAAAACAGCCACATGTATTTGAAATTTCAGGATATGTTAAGATGTGCCCATTTAAAGACTTCTGACAATTTTAAGCACTTCGCCAGTTTCAGCCAAACCATATTAGCTTCGATCTCAACTTCTACTTGCATTCATTCGAAAAATTGGAAAACAATTTCGAGAGAAATGAAAATCAATGTAATTCTAATTATATCACAACAAATTTCACAACGTTTTAGAAGTTGAAAAATCGTCCTCAAAAACTGATTTTTTGAAGCTGAAAACGCGATTTTTAGTACTGAAACTCATATAACTTGGCTGGAACCAATGAGCGGATTTTAAAGTTTTCAGATGGTTAAAAAAGCTATTCTGAATATATCCTGCTGTTTTAATGAAACTCTGGGTTTACAAGATGTTGAGGTTCATTTGTAAACATTTCCTTTGATTTTGTTTTTTTTTTTTTGATTTTTGAAAATTCTCTGATCAGTTCCAAATTTTCAACCAGTACCCATAATTACACAACATTTTAGTCAAATAAAAAATTATATTCTCTTCTAACAAGGAGTTCCACATGTTGGAACCCTTCGATTCGAAGTATTCTTATCCCTCTCAACATTGGTGGATGATGCGAATTGTTGTTCCGGTGGAATCATTATTCGCATTCGACGGAAGCCAAACATGGGACATCTTAAGAATAACAATGTTTTAGGGAAGTAATTACTCTTCAACTACCTCATCATTTTTGTCACATGCGCCCTCATGGACCGTGAGTATATCAACAATAGCCAGCCTGACAACCCGCAATAAATATCATTGATAACATCGTAGAGTAGATAGAACACCTATAATAGCTATCATTGTAAAGGTTATGACCCGTCTTCGTCCCCTACCCGTGTTGGAACACTCGTATTGATACCAAATACGTAGATAACATAGCAGTAATAAACTATTTCTGCGACACATGTCAAACCAGCCACAATGTTGAGGTTGTATTCCTGTCTTTGTTTTTCACTCATCACTTTTTGGTTCAGATGTGGTTGTGTTGATAGGCGCTGGAAAAAGAAACAGGATATTAAAGTTCAGAATGTGTTGTTGACGAACCACTTTGTATTTACTCCTGAATGCAATCACCATTGTTACATTAATGATCATAATGCATGCAACGAAAATAGTTTCAATAACATATGCCGACATGAAGAATCCTCGTCGAAAGTTTTGATTTTCAAATTGGATGTAGATTCTGAACAAAATCATTGAAATTATATTATTTTTTGTTGAGATTTCATACCCATTTCGTTCATACTTCCAATAGAAATTCTGGGTTATAAGACTGGTTCCAATGCAGAGGCCAATTCCCAGTTGAAACACGTGCACCAGCCAAATGTACTTGCTATTCCAAATCTAAAACTAACATTACTGTACGGTCTGTCAGATATAAGATTGAAGATCAACAATAGAACGGATTCAAAGTCCCGACGTACTTGCTTATGTTTGATAGGAAGGCAAACAGCGGTGGCCCTATTGAGAGCAAGGGCAACGACAGTGCATCCCTGAATCCCTCGGGCGGTCCACGCAATCATCAGATACATTTGACCGACGAACGTGCCCATGGATAAATAGAAATCTTGGAAATATCTGAAATATGAGATCTGTTGGCACATAAAAAATAGGAAGGAAGCGCAGAAAAAAAGATATAAAATGAAAAAAGCTATATTGAGAGTGCTCTTCTGATCTGTTTGTTTTGTCACGTACCCTTTTGCCGGGAACACACATCCGAAATAATTGTTGACCAAACTGAAAACATCTACGATGATTCCAACGGTAAAGATTTGGTAGAACATTCCTGGAACAATTATCGAATTAGCATCAAAAAACTTATTAGTTACCTTTATATACAGTATTTCTCAGCGTAACAAGTATCAAAACTTCCATGAAGTACAGAATAATAGTTACAAAGGAGCCCATCATGAAGACAGTGCTCACAATACTCTCCAACGGGTCAAACCATCCTGGAAGCGTTGCGTTGGAAGCCATTGGAGGCCTAAAAAATGAAAGAAAATTTGAAAAGTTGAATTTCAAAATTGGAGATTTAACAGCGGAATTCAAATGAACACTAAAGCTTAAATGAACAGTGAAAAACGAATTTTTGAGCTTTGAGGTTTTGAACTGCAATGCACTTCTGATCAAATTGGGAATTACGGAAATTATAGTTGTTTGTTGACTTCGTCACGTTTGAGGTTTTAGAGAGTAATTATAATCATCAAGATTTCTTTTCGAAAATCGATGAGCAAGAGAACGGCGATTTCAGTCAAGCACCAGAGATCCAAGCAGTTCAAAACTTTTGTCAGGATTTTCCAAAAAATCTAATCATCAAATTTTAACATGCATAACGAAAGGAAAAGGTAAAAGTTTTTCCACATTTATCTTACTAGCTTCGAACTCTTATCACTCGGCTGTCGGTTTGCAACTTCTGGACGGAAGTTAAGGGGGGTTCGGCTTTTGGACATATGTTGGTCAGATTTTGGTCAGAAGCTGCCGACTGGCAGCAGTGGGACGGAAAATGGTCTGATTTTGGCCGGAATTTGAAGGCGCTGCTTCTATAGAAGTCTGAAGCTGGCCGGTAGTTTGTCGGATTTTGGTCGGCTTCTCACAATGTCTTTGCCCGAATCTGACCAAGCTCCGGCCAGAAGTAACCGGCGACGCCTGAGCAGCTCCAGAATTCTGATTATCAAAAAACAGTACTAGGTTCATTTTTTAATTTTGACAAAGACTCAAAAACCGGAGAAAACGATTAGGAAGAACTGACATGGTATGATTGAGTTATTAGTAGACAAAAAACTAAGACTTCAACAAAAATACAAAGCTTCAAAAAACTTCAAAATTCTTTAAAATTTGAATGGAAAGTTTGTAAATCAATACTGGGGTTTTTTATGTTTCCATTTATATTTCAACATTTTGATTTCCTCGCAATCAATTCCTCCATATTTATGCTGGGCAAGTTCAATTTAAAGTTAAATTTCGTCCACTTTATTTGCTAAAATATCCCTTCCCTACTGAGTGCAAGGGGAGTCTGAGTTTACGATGGACCCATTATTCCCTTAATATCCATGCGTATCAATCTGACCTCTTATTTATTATCTCTATATCTGTTTGCAGCATATATCTGCTACAAACTAGACGAACAAGTTTTTATCTCTTCCTTTGCCTGAGACACCCGTATCAAAAACGGTAGTTCACGTGAAGAATATCAATTTTCACGACGCACGCAATCACAAATCAACTGCGACTGTTGACCAGAAAAATTATCTTGTGATCCGGGTCCGAAATGATGTGTCAGAGGAAGGAAACTGTTTTGGAAAGTGTTCGATGAACGGTAGATTTGGGAATAAGAATAATATTTGTCACGTTGACCATTGGTACTGTTTACATTTTGATCCTAATAATCACATTTTGATTTTAAATCAGAGCTGTTAGTCATACAAATTTCAGAACTTCAAACTCAAAAGATTGTGTACCAGGATTTCAAGTTTCAGGTTTTTGTCGCAACAACCTCCCCACCTCAAACATTTCCATTCTCAACACTGTATCATTTTCAGTGTTAGATCAAAGACTTGAAATATGGTATTGTTTTGGTCAGTGTGTCCTACGGTCCGCCCACTATTCCCTTGTTCTATGGACCCCGAAATTCCAGTTAGAAACAATCCACCTGCAAATGTTTATAAAAGGAGTGAAGATCTAGTGACTTGCGAACATTTTCGTCTGTGATTTTCTTCCTTATCTCCTCCTCCGCAAAACGTGATGACCACCACTAACCGCAAACTCTGCACCCAAACGCACCCATCTTAAGCAATACATCTGATAATCTGAAGTCGTAAATTATAGTTCCCTGAATGTGGGTGGGACGGGAAGAAGGGATACAAATCTTAGGAGTGCACAGGGACGAAGACGTCATCAGATCACTAGACCGCCCAGTATAAATACAGTCCAATTTGAGACTGTTTCGTTGGTTTCAAGCTACTCACTTCTTCCTCATTATCATATTCTCTTTTTTTAAATAATTTTTTATCCCTTTTCAGATGGCCTCATCTACGCTAGTTCGTACACTTGAACATCATGTCAAAAGAATCCTAATGGTTCGTCCAACACATTTCGAACTGAAATATTCTATCAACCCTTGGATGGACATGAAAAGAGGAGTGAATAGAGAGAAAGCGTTGAAACAATGGGATCAGTTGAAATACACAATCGAAAACAGTGGAGCAAAAGTGGAAGTGATGGAATCAACGGTAGGTCGGGGGTCTTGGAAAATAAGAAAAAAGATTCTTGCGAAAAATCTGAGATAAATATCTCATTGTCGTTTTTTGAGGGCGCTGAAAGTCTCCCGGATATTGTTTTCGCCGCCAATGCAGCTATCATCAAGGGAAATAAAGCGTATTTGGCGAGCTTTGCGCACCCGGAAAGACAGGGAGAAAGGTTAGTGAATGAACTCACCCATCGAAATCAAACGTCATCCTTTTTTCTTATTCTTTTGAAGATACTTCTACGAGCAGTGGTTCACGAATAATGGTTATGAATGCGTCGGAGATCAAGATATTCCATCGGAAGGTGAGTCAAAAAAAAGAGAGAGCAGAAAGTATGCATGTGGTTGGAGTGTGGGACCCCTTTAACGATCAAATTACGCTATTCAAAAGAAGGGCGCGCCCCCATATCACGGTCCCTGCTCTAGGCCCCAATTTCCTATTCGGATCGAATATATAACATAAGCAGAAAGCGAGTTATTAGCTATTCCAACTCCTGACTCGGTTCGGATTAGAAACCAGAGCTGATTCTGCACAGCTGATCGTAGTGATCCTTGAAAGAGACAAAAAACATGCGACAAAAAGCGGGGTCTAGTTTCTACTCTAGTAGACCATGCTTCCGGTGTGTTTTAGTCCTCAATCGAAGTTGAAAAAAACGGCATTATGAAAAATAGGGACCTTTTGAGAACCATGACTAACTTTTTGTTTATTTCTTCAAAAATAGATTAAAATAAATAAGTATCAGGTTTTTTTGTTTCAAGTACTATAAGTTTCATTGTAGAGAGGTAATATAAACCTTAAGCATACCACGAGAAAATTTCAAGATCACAAAAAAACCGCGTCATGATCTTTTGAAAGACTGGTATTATTATTTTCATAGACGGGTGCGCAGATGAAAACTTTAATTATGTGGAAAAGCGAATAGACTCCTGAACTACGTTAACTAGAAAAAGGCTTGTCTGATGTGGGGCTAATCAAAATGCAGCTGTATTTTTGGGAAACACTCCACTAATCCACTTTCATAGAACTCAATTTAAAAATTAAGAAAAAAAAAGAGAGAAAATCATAGGATCACAAGACATCGAAACAAAAAAATTGAGTTACAGGTGCGGGTGATGCTCTCTGGGGTGGCGATCAATTGCGCACTCTGTTCATGGGCGTGGGAACCCGAACCGACGTAAGAGCACTTCGCGATGTTGCAAATAAACTCGACGACGGCACCAACTGGAAAGTGATTGGGTGTCGACTCGTTGATCCAAGGTTTGTTTATTAGACAAGAAAAAAAAGAAGAAGAGTCTTTGAAGATTCTCATGCTTTTTCATCTTCTTTAATAATTCACTTCCGGAAGGAGTACAGAGACTAATCAAAATTCTCCAGACATTCGGAGAAAGTTGAGAGATTTGTGTACGCCTTGAATATTCAATTAAGTAGTTGCTCCCTCTTATTTTTCCATATTCCAGGTTCTACCACATTGACACCGCCTTCTGCCCACTCAACGAGGACGTGGCCATCTACTACCCATATGCTTTTGATCATATCACCCGTCATAATATGAGAAACGAGACAGATTTGATTGAGGTACGAATTGATTGAGTTATTGGGCAAACTATGGACAACAGAGTGGTTTTTTTTCAGGTTTCTCAGAAGGAAGCCCGTAATTTCGCTTGCAACGCTGTCGTCGTTGGGCAAAATGTTATCATGCATCAAGGAAATGAAGAGATTGCCAACAAGTTGGTCAAACTGGGATTCACTGTTAGGTAATTTAACAAAAAATTAGAGAAGTAGTATATTTTTTTTGTTCAAGATTCGTCGACATGAGCGAATTCATCAAGTCTGGAGGATCTTCAAAATGTTGCACCCTTCAAATCTAAAATCACCAAAACAAATGACAAACGTGTATGAAATGTATTGCTAACGGATCTTCACTATTTTTAATCGTGGCTTTTTACAAATCTGCTGTCTGATGATATTTCATGTTTTCCTCTAATAAAGTCTTGAAAGTGAAAATATCGTGAATTGAACTAAAATTTAGGTAAAACAAAAGATGTCCGGCTTATTTTTTGGCATTATTTTAAATGTTCAGAGGAAATATATCAGAATATAAAACCAATTTGTATAATCCCAAGGAAAATTAATATTTATTGTTCATTTGCAGGTTTTTTTTGTTGATTTGGTTTCTGTTATGTTTTAAATTTAGTCAACGTTCAAAACAAACGTTACTAAAAATATAAGTTTGAATTAAAAAAAAAACATTCCGAGGCCCCCAAATTTTTTTTGAAAATTTATTGATTCAAACTTTTGAAATAACTTAAAGAGTAGAGGTGTGAGTAAAACAAATTCTCTCAAAATTTCGATTGAACGACTCTCGATAAGTGGATGGTGAGTGATAATTCTGGAGGTTCCACGTCGCTAGCAGCTAAAAAATACACTCCGTAATTTCAAACCAAATTCCTGTTCCCTACTTTTAATGATTCAAAATTTGCAGATCCACTGTTCTCCAAAATTTACCTATTTGGTACCCCCTAAGCATTTTTCATGGCACTAATTTTTTGGAAAAAATATTCCCTACTTTAAAAATAGTTCTTTGCAACAATTCGGAATGAATTTTGATTCCTTAAGAATCAAGAAAAAGCAAAGAAAAAACGAAAATGAAAGAATAAATCGAAAAAACCAATTAAACATGTGGAAAAGATTGAACACACAGCTTCCGTCGTTTAGAGAAATGAGAATGGGTGATGTGAGAGTGCAAAAAAAAGCAATCAAGAAAAGGAAATGCTCTGGAATTCTCTAACGTTCCAGTTGCCTCGAACTTCCTTATTTGGTTTAAGAGTGTAGAGCCGCTGATCCAGTTCCATTCCAAACTCCCACCATATCCGGAAACTTGATACCCTTTTCTTTTTTTTTCCTGTTACCAAACACTGAAAGGTTCAATAAAAGTTACTGAAAAGGGAACACTTTTGTGTTTTGGGAGAAAATCGACTTTATTGTGTTCACAGAACAAAATGGCACATTGTGTTTAGAGTCGACATGACTGTGACAAGTTTCTAGTATATAATATGATTGGGAGGAAGTAAAAATGAAAAAAATTATAAACAATTAGTTTGCTTTTGCAATGTTCTTTGCTTTCCATTGTGCAACAAATTCTTGCATGTTGTGTGGGACCACTTGTGGAAGATTGATCTCTTCCTTAGTTTCGAATGTGAACAGGAAGCGATCGCAGAGTTCGAAAGTGTTGGTTTCGGTGTTGTAGACTTCGACTTGGGAGCTGATCTGGAAACATATGAGATTTTATTTCTTGGATCACAAGTTTTTGACCTACCTGGAATTTTTTCTCTTTGTTGTCTACATTGCAAATGAAGGCACTGAACTTGAGAATGCTTCCGATTTCCACAACTTTCAAAAATTCAGCATCATCAATAGAAGCGACACGAAGAGGGGTTTTAGCAAACATCTTGGCACAAAGCTCAGCAGTTTCGAGTCCCTTTCTGACCAAGAACCCTCCAAAAACCGATCCGTATGGGTTTTCATGCTCTGGTTGAGCAATGGTTGTGGTCTCAACGTTTGTGGAGGACATTTGTAGTTCTCCTTGCTGTAAAGTTGTTATTTTTCAATTATGATTATGAGTTTATTTGTTTACCTGAACAACTGGAAGCTGAATTGCACCAAGTTCTGGAACAGCTGGGCGATTGGTATTGGCTTCATGTCTCTGTTGGTTCAAGAATTTTTCAATTGGGGTGACAGGGAGAAGTTGGTTGGTAGGAAGCTTCTGGGATGTATTGGTTCCATCCAAAGACGACTGAAAATATATGAATGAATTTTTGATCGAGACCACCGACTTACAAAGACAAGGCGAGCGGTGAGAAATTCTGATCTATTCTGAATGACATTTACAGTTGCTTCCGCTTTGTTATCACTGGTCCAGGTGACTTTTCCTCTCAGCACAATATCGCGGTATGGGGAAAGACCGTATCCATGAGAGAGACTGGTCTGGTGGAAACGAGCAGTGACAAACATTCTTGGAAGCGTTCCAGTTTCGAAGGTCTTCAACGACAGATCTTCTCTATTGAGCATATAGCAAGCACATGGAGCAACAATGTCGACAGCTTCTAGAAGACGTCCCATACGAATGTGTCCATTGCTGTCGGTCATGTTGAGCCGAGCTTTGAAGTCGGTGGCCAAAGGAATCACAACTTTCAGCTCGGATTCCACCATCTTTCTAGTTTCCAAGGTGATGTTTGGGTTGATTTGGGCACTGATAAGCTGTCTGGCGTACTTGTAGAAACAATCATAAAGTTGATCCATGGTTCGGAGTTCTGGATTGCGGACTGTTTGAACTGGGAATTTGGGATTGAAGTGCTTCAAGTTGCTCATAAGAGAGCCCTGAAAATATTCTTTGAGAATTTTCCTAATTTAGAAACTAACCTTGGATTGAAGAGCTCTGGCAGAAGCGTTGGCTGACATGGCAGTGATTAGATAGTATTAGCAAACTAATTGTTTGTTGGCTGTGATCTTCTGGTTCCAGCGAACAGTTTATATACGGGTCTCCGCCCCTTTTGCAATTTAAAAGTGCAAGTTTTTTTGTCAAGCGGCTGTCTATTTGGAGTGCACGTCTCTCTGATATTTTTTTTGTTGTTGACGCCAAGGGGCAACAGACGGACGGCAAAAAAAAATATTTGCACTTTTAACGAGAACCACAGCAGAAACCGGCAGGAAGCACGGAATTCACGTGAATCATCATCGTTTCAGTGGAGAAAACAGAGAAAAGGGCAAGGAGGAAATGGGCGGAGACACTGGAATCGCAACATTCGATGTTTGGTCTAGCGAAAAAACTGAAATAGACGGACTGAGGGAGATACGGGTCAAAGAGCGCTCGAAAATTGGCAGGTTGAGAAAGATATGGTTCGGAAAAGTGCAACAGGATTCTGCATGACCCATATGTTTATCGAAAGTACATGACATGATAAACCGCTTATCAAGAATGCCCAGTGAAGGTTTCAATCAAAAGTGCGTTCGTAAGATTGACATACCAGATGTTTGTGGGACAAAATATGATGATAAATTCAGTACAACTAGATGTAGGAAGAAATCGAAAGCTTCAAAAATATTTTGGTCTGCAATATGAATCCAGGTTTTAATTTGAATGTTTCATTTTCATCTCCAAGCGACGAATAAAAAAAAATAACATGTTCATTTTAATAGAACGACAGTTTCGTTATTTCGATTCCCATACGAGATTTCGAAAATTTACCTGCGAATAAAATCTTGGTCGTAATATTACCAGATTGTTCCTTACTGTAAATCTTCTCCTAGAAATCGAGATACGGTAAAACCTGTGTCAGAAGGTCACCTTATGAACTGTTGTGTTGTTCGAATTTAGAAATTTGTACACCTTTCCTACGAAAAAGCTTTCGGAATTTCCACAGTTTCACAGATCTTCGTCGAAATACACTAGATTGCTTGAAAACTTGACCAATCTCGGTAAAATTGCTTCCATTAAACTTCGTTAATTTTGTTTTCCTCTTATTTAATCAAAACAAATTTACTGTAATTTTTTATAATATGAAAAACCACTACCGGCTCGTTGAATGTACACGATCGGTCAACAAGATATACAATAACGGATTTATCAGTTGATCATGGGCGATATTGACACTTTTATGAGTCATTTTAAAATTCCGGAAGGTCTAAAACAGACCTAATGTGAAAGGATTATGCATGACCCATCTGTTTCTCGAAACTACATGATATGATAAACCACTTATCAAGAATGCCCAGTGAAGGTTTCAATCAAAAGTGCGTTCATTAGATTGAAATACCAGATGTTTGTAGGTAAAAGAATATGATGATAAATTCAATAGCACAACATATGAGTCCCAAGGAAGTCAGAAGCGCTTCATAATATTTCAACTTTCATGTTCATTTTCCAACATATATTTCGTACAGCGAACGACGATAAACAATAAAGAACACTGTATTTTGTCTAATAGAATGCCAAGCCTCAACTTTCCTTCTGATTTCATCTATCTCGGTTTAACATGTTTCTGAAATATTTCATTAGAAACATGTTCTCATAATAGAGCCTCAATTTAAGAATCTTTCACGTTTTTCATTGAAATCGAAATTCTGTGAAGCTTTTATCAGAAACGTACTCTTCAAATTGTCGTGTTTGAATTTGAAAATTCGTATTCTTTTTTATTGAAAATTCCACAGGTTTACAGAAATTTGTTGAAAGACTATTAATAAATTGCTCGGCCTTAATAAATTGCTCAACTTCTTTAAAATTGATTTCCATGCACTGGCAGAACATTTTCTTTTTTTAAATCGAAATCTTTTTTGATAGGCAAGAAAAAATACCGTCGTCTCAGGCCGGGCCTTGAAAATTCTGAAAAACCTTTACCCGGTTCGTTAAATTTACACTACCGGTCAATAAGATATACAGAAACTTATTTTTTAGGTGTAGTTTGACCAGTTGGGCCATTTTCAGGAGTCGCAAGTTTCTTTTCAGGAATCTGAAGCTCACTGTCCCGATCAGCTTTTGTACTAAAATTGTGAAAAAACAAATTTCAAAAACAGTTCTCACCTCTAAAAACGGAAGTTTCAAATTATACATACGCTTCCTTTTTTGTTACACTTTTTTGTTTTTTTTTTCCATTTTTCGGTTAAATAATTCTATAGTTGTTTTTTTTTATTGAAATCCTTATTTCTCAATCTAAATGCCATATTTCCATTAAAATCTGTTCAGATTTTCGGATCCGGCTCTCCATATATTTTTGCAAAATTGTTTACCTATAAACCCGCTAGACTTTGTTCTCCAAAAAAAAATCCAAAAAAGTTGTTTGTGTCAAGAAGGTCGAAAATTTTACACAGTGCAGACATCTCATTCCCAACCTCTTCCTACGCAAGTTCCCTCTATCAAATGTTGCCACTGAACGTTGATCGTCTCTTCAAAGTCTATCTCTTTTCGATTCTCAGCGATTTTTTCAGTGGCAGACAGATAAAAAATAAAGTGCAAACAAGAGTCTTCTCTCTGGTTACACTGAACCTGATTGACACCTGTTTGAAATGTTTGTGACTTTCTTGCAAAAAACTGCTAAAAAAATTCCAGCGTAATGTCTGGCGGAAACTGATACCTTGGTGATTACGTGGAGACGTGCAAATAGTCAGTTATGCAGGAGATGATTGATGCCCACGGATATATTAGGTTGATAAGAAAGTTTCTTTCTTTTTGGCAGTGGTGTTTTTGAGACTCGATATCTGGTCCTCCAAGTGGTTTAGCGGGCCAAATATTTTTTGTTGGAGAGCTGTGTTCAGTGTCTATTAGATCGTAAATTTGTTAGTTTCTATCTCTCGTCGTGTTGGAGAAATGACGATTATTTTGGTCCTTATCCGACTGCACATTCGCATCATGATTATATTTTTATTTCTTTTTGGTCTCCAAATATCTGATACTTGCGAACAAATTGTGGATATATATAAGGGACATGCTCCGTCATCGTCTACAGTTCGCGTTTGATTACAAACTATCCGCCCAAGGGAGTTCAATTTGAAAGATGCCAACGGACCAGTTAGTTGAATCTTGATTAATTGCTAAAAATCGTGAAGGCGGATCTATTTCAAATCACTCGTAAAATGTCAAGGACATTGTCCGTTAGTCAACCAAGTTTTGTGATCGGATTGGGTTCTCTTGGCGGTGTCAAAAATTTGATCTATTCGTATCCTATGCTTCAAAGGACGAAGATATGAATCGCCGTGTTGACATGAGCATGTTTCTCTTATTATTTCTCCGCACTTTCAGCTGGGTGAATGATCTAATTACTGTAGATAAATAGTCTGTAAGTTACTCTAACAATGTGTGGAAGGGTCAATCGATTGACAAAAAAGAGCCAGCTCTGGACGTCACGAAACCTAAATTTGCCGTGAAAATGGGTATGCTATGTGTTTGATGGCCTATCAAAGCAATGGAAACTGGGAACTTTTAGGTGAAAGTACCACATAAATTGCCGCTTTGCATAGTTCCGAATTAGACAAATTAAATTTGGCAATCGGCTGTAAACAAGGAGAAAAAACCAAAGTTCAATTCCAGCGCGACAATGCTAGATCGCCCATGACTAGAGGGATAAGCCAAAAATTCATGTCGCTTGGCTGAACTATTCTTTTATACTTGCCGTATTTTCCAGATCTTGCTCTTTTTGATGAATGGTTGTTTGAGTCTCTTAAACGTCATCTTGATAGAAAAAACTTCAAGTGAAAAGATGACATAAAAAAGGAGTTGGCTCACTTTTTCAACCGCACCTCTCGTCGTTCGGGGCAAATGGAATCGAGGAATTACCTGAGCGTTGCCAGACAATTACTGATGCTAATGGACACTACTTTCATTGATCTAGCCCCTCCGAATTGAAGAAATATTTATCGAAAATTTTGCCAAAAAAGAATAAAACTTTCTTATCAACCTAATAGATTCTAGAGATACCGTTTCTTGAAATGCGATAAAGAGTTAGAAACTTATTTCTCTCTCATTCGTTTCAGTCTCATTCGATGCTCAAAATTTGAAAAAAATGCATACAGTAAAAACCATGAAAAATTATTTCAGATAACTTTAGGCTCAGTAATGATCATATTGGACAGATGGATATACAAAAAAAAAATTAAAAATGTCAACTATGGACTACTGAACCCAAACAATATTAAAATAGACATATTTGAGCAGTTTCCAATATAAACTTACCCATCAGCCTTTACTGTCACTTTTGTATTTCTCTATCTACCGTCCATTCATCTTAGTATTTTGTAAATTTGATTTTTATTGTGATTGCGATCATTTTTCAGTATTGAAATCATCTGTAATGTATTTATTTTCTAGTTCTGAGCTTTCACAAAAAAGATTTCATACGTTTTTTACAATTAATTTTCCATACATTTGGATTAAACAATTCTTAATTTGTTCCAATAAAAGTTATAATATCTTGTTTCTAATGTTTAAGAAAAAACCATGAACGTTTAACTAAAAATTAGAAGTTAACGGGGTTTTAATAGCAAGATGAAAAATCCGAACTTACCCATATAAATAGCTTTAAAAAGAAGATAACGCATAAAGAATGGCAATTCAATTGTTGAAAAAAGAGAGAAGCGGAAATTTTGGAGAACAATTCTCTATTACGGATAAGTGGGGGGAGAGCTGGATTCTGAGGTGTCATCGCAAGTTATCCTGAATGCGGCAAAATGTTCCGTCGCTTCGCTTACGCATCCCTCCTACTACAGATGCTCCAACATCTCATTCCCACTCAATTACAATGGGTAATTGTGCACTCGAAGCTGAAGACAACAAAACAAAGCCACTTTGAACCTCAGGGTCCCCACGTCTATGTAAGCGAATCCATGCGCCACACAATTTATTCCCGAATTCTGTTATGCATTCTTTTTCCGTGTTATTTTCAAGGTTTTTCAAACTGTTCAACTGGTTCATTCTTTCCTTCTTCTTCTCAACAGATTCCCTGTTTAGGTAGAAACAAAAGTCGAGCTAACACCCAAGCGTTTCCAATTTCGCCTGAACAATTTGATTATCCAAAATCGGCAAGGTAACTGGCGGAAACAATCGAATAGGCTTGAGCTATAATTAAATAACACATTTTCCAGTGAGAGCAGAGCACTTGTATGTCGTCAGTTGAATTATTTCATCTATCAATATGTCAAAAACTAGGGACAAAACCTTTTTCTATTTTCAATTTCTTTGATAGATTGTTAAGCTGAACTCGAATTACTTTTGATTTTGTCTTGATTGTTTTTTTAGACAGAGCTCAACATTGTCTTTGGAAACTTTTACTGGATACATTTTGACGAGTTCTTAGAATTTCGAATAACCTCCACTACTTTATGCTGGCACTGAGGTATAATGTTTCCTTAGAACACAAATAGTCTAACGCATCTTTTCCTGCAAACGGAAAAGGAAAACTTTGTCGGATCCATTTGCCGAGAGGGCAACTCTTTGTGCAAAGGCTAATTGCTCGGTTAATTCAAATTACGCATTCATTGAAATCACTTGTGCTCTTAACCTGAGGTCCCACTGTTACTGGAAGGACAATTGTCCAAGTTTTTTTCTCTCGAACTTTTTAGAAAGCTTTTTTTCTACTCTCATCCCAAGGAAAATTTTAATTTCCTTCTTCCACGGATCAGTTTGAATATAAGTTTATTTGTCAACTATCGTATCATCCTTAATGAAGAGAAAGAAAGGGGAATAAAACTGGGGAATTGAGTTGAAATATATTGAATGCGATATTAGCAATAAAGGCATCGCCCTGGTCTAGTGGACAGCACAGATTGCCTCAGGGTGAACCGAAGTGAGCGCATTTGTTGTGTCGGGAAGGAATGAGGGGGGTGAAGAATGAAGATATGAAGATGAGCACCTCATATGCTCAAACACATTCTTTAGTTTGGTGGTCCCACGCCGTGAATCCTTCTGTTTTTCGGTCCCTTTCGAAATCATTCCATTTTTAACTATCACATTTGGATCTAACAACAGGATTTGAAGAAGATGGAAAAGGATGAGAAAGTAGAATTGACAAGGTTTGCAATTTACAAATTAGTCTTTGTGTCAGCTTGTATGATTGTTTGAAATGTGATGCTCAGATGGCTAATGCACTTTCTCAAAACATAAAAAGATGGATTCAATTTTTAAATGCAAAGGGGATTTAGTTGAGTTTTTGGCAGTGACAACTTATATCAACAATTTTATAAATTGCCATTTCTTCTAATTTTAATTATTGTCCTCAGTATACAAGATTATCAAAACGGTCAAATTCGAAACTTTTGAAAACTTTGCTTTCGCGGTCATTAAGTTTTACATCAAAGATTTTTTTGGAATATATGTAAAACCCTTTTTTATTCATGATTAACCTTGCCCAGATTTTATTGTACAGACAGTAACCAGAAAAGTACCAGAAACAAAAAACAGGTCGACTACAAAAATGAAGACCTAATTTTGTTTAGAATATTCTGGTTTTCAGGAAATCGAAAAACTCTGGAACACCTTCTCAGACGCTAAAATTGAATGTTTTTACTGAAAAATTTTAGAAACCATGATTTTCTTTAACTGATGCTGTAAGACACTTCCCTCCCTTTTCATTCTCTGTTCCTTTTAATTTCATCTGTGTACCGTATCCGATTAAACCAACTTCAAGTTTAATAGATTGGCCACTTCTGGGCGTTCAACATCCGACGATGTTCACTTCCTTTTGTGTTTGTTGTGTATGTTTCTATGTTTTCACAAAAGGATCGGACAAGTAGAAAAGGGAATAAGGAAGACGAGGAGAAGAATTGCGACATTTATGTACATTCATATAAAAACACACACGAATACAAATGATGGAGGGGGAGAACTTTCGATAGCTAATTTGTTTTTTATTCAAATCCACCCAGCTACTGTCCATCACCCGATGACCATCAGATTTCATTGCCTCACTTTGTTGAAACGGAGTGAAGAAGGGAAGAAAGAAGGAGGTGGTTGCGCAATAGAAATAGTTCACTTTCTTTGGCAACAAACAGGATTCCAAGTGGGTTATAGGGACATCCTCGCCAACACCAACTTCCAATTCACGCCAATCCCTTCACCTTTCGCTATCCAGGAAGGGCGCCATTCGATGGGCCTCATTTTTTCTCTTTTATTAACTCTTCGCTTTCTTTTTTCTCATCAGTTCTGATTCCTGTTTCCGATTGAAGCCCTTTTTTCGAAATGAGACAAAACATGACATGAATTTCAAAAAAAGTCCTGGGTGGGTGCCGAATCCGCGAATATAGCATTATTTACTCAGTCCGAGCCAGCTCCATTTCTCTTTCACCCATCTTCTGGGCCATTTATGAGCAGTGCTGTTCTGTATAGGGCTCAGGGTGTCGTTGTTGAATACAATTAAGTTTTCGAGAACCAAGTATTGTTGCCCCAGTAGGAGAGTGGTAAAAAGTAGTTGGCAAATTTTGGGGGAGGGGTAGGAGCAGAGAATGGAAAAAAATGGGTGGGGGTCTATAGGATTTGTGAGCGTCCGCTCATAAAACGGATAAAACCTCTGTTTTTGATTATTTTGTCTTGTTCGGCATGCAAGAGCAGTGACTATTCCGGAAACAACGCTTCCAAAAGTGTTCCCAATTTTGAAGTTTTTTTTTCAAAATAGGGACTTCCGATGATAGCCTGGATTACTGTACTTATTTCATCGTAAGAACACATTTGACCTCATTTTTTTCACATTTTCGTTGTCGTCATTTTTAATTCTATGTGCAAGAAAACTTGGCTGTTGTAGTCAGTGAACCTCTTTCCTAGTTTCAATATACATTATCGAATTGATCAACTTTTGAAAAATCAAGAAAAAATTTTTTATTTAGTTTTGGATTCTGCACATTTTTCTGTATTTTGAATTTTTCCTAACAGACTTATTACACAGTACTGGGACAAAAAATGGTCAAGTTTGATTACCTGAATCAATTGTCCAGATTTTTTTTGATTGATTTGAATTTTTCAGGATAAACAAGATTAAAGCTTCAGTTTCTCAATTAAACATTTTTTTGTAATGCGAGATTAGCGGTTTCAAGGTGGTTTCAACGTTTTCGAAGCGCTCATTTCAGTGCAAGTTTAAAAATTCCAGATTTTTGATTTTTGACCAGTACTGTATCTTTCCGCATCTTTTCACGCGACCTCAATGTTACTAAAGCCATAGCTCAGAGGTTGCTCGAAATTTTTGAGCTCTTTTCTTCTTCTCTGTAATACTCAAAAAGAAGACAAAAGTAGTTGTAAGTTTTGACTTTTCAAATTATCTTGGTCCCTCACCAATTGTCTCCAATCAAAATGGTCAAACTTTTTAATTAAGCTTCATTTCTGCAAAATTGATAAAAACGTGACACTATCACATTTGCAACCAAAACAATGCGCATGCCAAAGCCAACTTAAAAGTAAAACTTAAATGGAATTTGTATCATTTTCTAATGTCCCTCTTCATCGTTATTCTCTCACGCTCTGAAAAATGGACAAGTAAACGGGTTCCTGTCTGCCACCACGGTTTTACCTTTTTCTATTTGAAAGCCGTCTCCCTTGAATTGTGAGGGAGGTGCTGCCGGTAACACACAAAAGACGTTATGGTAGCCATTTGACCACAAGGTCGGCCATTGTCTCCTTCTTCTCTCATCTCTTACCTCTTCTTCGTGGCAAGTGTCTCAAAAATTGAATTCGTGCTGCTGATGCCTCTCCTTGCTATCGTCTCCACCGAATTTGTACTCGAGCGCAACAACTGTTACCAAATTTCGACACTGAAGATGACCGTGAACACAATGAAGAGTGACATGGAAGGAAGAATAGGGGAAAAGATGAGACAACTCGAAACAGTTTGAAAAAGAACAGATAGAAAACAAGCAAGAATGTGGCAATTGTCTAATTGGCGCCTAGTGGTCATTGTGACAATTCCAATTAAATTGTAAAGACATTTTTTAAAACTCCAGTAAGGTTCATTGTACTTTGTCTAATTCTCCATTTGTTCCGTTTTCATTTTTGATTGTTGCAAGAAAAAAACTAATCAATTGTTATTTCAATTAGTTCCTAATGACTTTGAAAACAAAACTTTACAATGTAGATAACTTAAGATTTCTTTTTTAATCAATTAATATAAAATTGAAACTATTAAAAAACAATTTCAATTTTAAACAATGAGGGAAGAAATTTTATGAACTAGTGAAAATATTTATCAAAGGAATTTCGATGATTTTTCAGAGCAAACTTTTCAGAAATACTTTTTTATGATTTTCTGAAATTTTTGAGTTTGTTTTACCTCATTTTGAAACTTTCGAGAATCTTTGAATATTCTGAATTTTGAGTTTCCTGAATTTCTTTAAATTTTCTGGAATTTATAGGAATGTTTGTATTTGTGCGTTTTTGAATTTTCTCTCTAATTTTGGATATTCCTAAATTCTGGATTTCCGATTTTCTTTGAAGTTTAAAAATTTGGCAGCGATCTAGTATTTCAAGAATATAGTCGAATACCTACAGTAACCCATCTCAGCAAATCTATATAATTTATCTTCATTTTCAAACCTATGATCTCAAAAATCAAAGTTTTTGAAGTTTTAAAATCACTCGTACATGCGGTTTCCCTTTTTAAAAGTTACACATTCTAGGAGCACTAAACAGTCCTTTCTCAGACCACTGTCCTCAAACTCGTACAGGCTCTTAGTCATTTAATTGTAACAATACTAGTTTTTTGTCACTTTCTTCCCCTACTGTGTTTCAACGAAAGCAGACAATTTTAATGTTTCCGCTCTCGAGTACTGTCCCTCGACCTCTTGTTTCCTGTTGTAAACATCTAAATAGACCACCCGATTCTAACACTTCTGATATTTTCTATGTTTGACCAATTCTAAAATTTTAAACTTACAAACCCTTTCTTATCTTTGGTCCCCTAGAGAATTCCGAAAATCTTTATGAATATCCAACCATTATACTTTTCCCAATAACAAAATGACTGATGGATCAGATAAGATGAAGCGGTATTTTGAAGTCTCAATTAATCTATTGTCTATATTGGCATTCGGCTTCATAAGAGACTTCTTTGCATCTATTGCGCCATCAGCTGCCAATTCAGAATAGGTAGAAAGGAAGAAGCAAGTTCTTCCAATTCTTCTCTTTTTGGCCATCATTTTTTTGGAGTGCCGCACGGGTACCATCGGGTACCCAATCCACCTCTTCTATATTCCTCCTCCTCCAATCTGTTTTTTGTCTTTTCATTCCAGCCGCGCTAATCGCCATCTCCTCATACAGTTATATGCCATCCGTACGGTAGTGACCAGTGGCAAATCAAATCAAACAGGTTCCGAGTGTCAATAATAAAGACGATGAATGAGGGAGAATTGAGGAAAAAAGTGGGGGGAAGGCAAAAAGGCAAATCGCAAATTATTTTGACACTACCTCCTATGTTTGTATGCATTTGCCGCAATGGTCATCCGCTTTTGCGTAACACGGGTACAATGGGCGGCAAAAATTGAAGACGAAGGGGGGAAAAGCAGGCAAAAGAAGGCAAAGCCGGCCTTTCTCAGGCGAAAAAAAGAAATAGATTAACCGGTGGGAGGCAAATGAACAAGCATGGATTTTTCGGATCTACATACATACAATGTCTACCTATGGGTGTGGCTGCCAGGATATCTAGGCTGAAACTTCATTCCGTCATGGTTTTCATCATTCTACAGTACCCAGATATCTTGGGGTAGACTCCAAACGCTCGCTCCGTGAGAGCCTTAATAACTTAGTTACTATGTTCGTACTCATATGGGTTACTGTAGTTTCTATATTTGATGTTCAGCATTTCGTTAACATGTTTCGTTTTTTGAGCCACCTGAGGCATTAGCTTACATCGGTAAACGGAAATCTCGAAACCCAACAGGTCACTGTATTTTCAGGAGACTAACCTTTTTATAGTTTAGCTAATATATTAAGTCATTTTTTTAACTCAGAACTCTTTCATTTACAAAATTTTAATTAACTGAATATGTTACTTTTGGGTTTCTGTAGTTCCGAAAATAAGAACTGTCACTTGCTTTTAGTTTGTGCCGGAAACACAGCATTTACCGTATTTCCTGTAACAGAAGACACCCACCCATATCATCAACTTCGAACTCAATCATCTCGATTCCTGTAACAAATGTTAAAAATCTGTTAATTGAAAAATTAATCCTCACAATATCACTAGTCTTTTATCAGTTGACCAGTTTTGAATACTTTTCACAGCAATCGAGATAATTGAGCTCAAAGTTAATGGCGAAAATGAGCTTCTGTGAGAGGGAACACGGTTGTTTCAGAAAATCATTTTCAGACGCATCTTTCATTTTTGATATAGATCCGGAAAACCGAAAAATTACATACTTTTCTTATCAATTTTTTTTTGATTTTGAAATTTTGATTTAAATATTTTCTGGTAGTCTTGGTTTTGAAATTTTGAACTTTTTGTAATCTTAAGCTTACGCTTTATCCTAACATACCCTAGCGGAGCATACCACTCATCTGTAACACTAAAAGGTGCTACCGTAACCAGCAGTTGTTTCCGTCAATGAAATTTCAATGCCCTCTTAGTTCATCTTAAACGCATTTCCCGAATCATCATCATCATCGGCGGTGCTGTCGAAAACGAGGTTGAGTAGGTGCATTGTGTTGAACTAAAACGAAACGTTATGGAATTGTTGCAAGTGGTTCTCGACCTATTACCATTTCGGCCCGATTCGTTTCCCAAAACTTTTGCGCCATTGGTCAAACACATCCAGTTCTGAAGAAGCGCCGCGGGTCCCCTCTGTCCTCATCGTTTTTCGTCCCCCTACAATTCCATGTTCAACAACACCCACTTTCGTTGAGAAGAGGGCACAGTGTGTAACTTATTGTGAGACTATTCAGAGGACAAACAAATTGCGTGGTCAGTTTTGTTTTCAGGTGTTGTTGGTGGTGGTGGTCACTTTTTCCCTACTGCTGCTGGCCCCTATTGTGATGGAACACGACCATCTTGAAACACTTGTCTGATACCAGTTCTCCCATTGGTCCCCCTTTTCTTTCTCTCACCTAGACAAGCACTTACAGTCTGTCTCATCAAATGTTTCCTGCTTTTTTCCATTAGTTCAAAGTTCTTAGGCATCAACTAGGAGGTCAGTCTGAAACAGGTGACCAGTTGATACCAATTAGTTTTCTTTTCTTCTCTCTTAAAATTTTCATCAAAAGCTTCTTCCCTGTTTCACCTCAACCAGTCTCCTGCCTTCTCCTGTAAACTTCTGTTTGTCCTCAAATTTGTTGTTCCTGTAAGTACTGTATTACTCTCCCCTCATTTTTTTGGATTCATTTTATTCATTTTACTCTTCTCTTCTACTTCTTTTCTTGTCCTTAAAAAGGACAAACCGTGAGACCATTCCTAAAGAATTTCTGATATCCGTGCAATATCTTTGTTCCGTGCTCCTTCTTCATATTTCACAATTCATTCAGTGCGCGTGTGAATCTTCTGAATAATTGATTCAAGTTGAATTTGGAATAATCGCTTATTCGAAAGTTTCTCCCAGTTTCTATATCCTTTTCTTTTTATTCTTTTCTTATTGGAATCTTATTCTTTCTCTTTCCCATTCTTTACTTATTCATTATTCCTTTTGAAACTACGTTTATACTTCCAGAAAACAAAAATCTATTGCACTCTCCCAATCACAAATACTGCTGGATCAGTACCAACCGACCTCCCGAATGGCTTTTAGTGGTAAGTGGGAAACAAAACTAGTCCCTTGTTACCGGCTCCCTATTCATATGGGAACTGTTGAAAAATAAGAACAAGTTGTACTAGTTCTGTCAAGTTTTCTGTTTTGGTAGTTTTTCAATCAGAGTATTCTGCTCGGACGGGATCCGAAATCCGATTGCGTTTTGGTGCAACATCAAGATTTAAGATTTTGTAGTAGTAATAATACAATCGGCTTTTGTCTAGCCCTCTCTTCCTTTATCTTCTTTCATGGTGTCACATTTCGCTCCATTTTCCCGTTGTTGATCATAATAATAGTGGGCCAAATCGGCATATACACCCGTCACCGCTCCTGATCCCTTTAATATCCTTGAGCTAACTCCTCCGAGTTTATCATCATGTGTCTTCTCCTTCTTCTTCCATTGACACAGTCTTCTATTCCATAAATAATTGTTTTTTCTTCTTTACAATCTTTTGTGTTATGTATATCCTCCCTAGTTCTCTATACTTCACCTTATCAAAAATTCATGCATGCTTGACAGACTGTAAGAGATAATTGCTCCAGATGATGAATGATCCGGTGCTTCTCTCTGTTTGCTCCGAGTATAATAGAATAGATGGAAATGTCAATTATTTCTTTTGAATCGTTGTCTGGGCCATGTTGGGACATGAAAACTGGAAAACGTCTATAGATTCATCATAGAATTGAGAAAAGTTTTGTTTCAAGTAAGCTAACCCTTGAGGCCAGGCTTGAGGACTAATTGTACAGTATGATTGATGAAATTTTCGAATCATTATGGTGAACAAAAAACTATTAGAGTTGTAAAACTACCGGATGAAAAATGTATTTTGAAATTATTCAGACGGATAATTGGAAATGCACCATCTCTAAATTTCAAGTAAGACTTTTGCCAGAATTAAAGTGAACGGGCTGTTTGAGACAGATTTCCGAAATCTGAAAATTCCTACAATTTTGACTATTTTCAGTATGAAATTCCAACCTAAATGTTTCCGAAGATTTTTTCTTCCTATTTTCAATTTTCAGGAATTGGAGCTTTTTGGACTGCGGTATGTCAAAAGTCCACACGAATACTTAACTTGCGGATTTTGAGTATAATTACTTTTTCTGCGTTTATAGAAATCCGTTTGTCAATTTTTTACCAGTTTTATTCAAAAAAGCAGAATATTGCGATGATTCCAATATTCCTAAATTATTCTTCAAAATCGAAATTCTGAAACTCCAAATATTCAAAGTTTTGAAACATGGAATTTTCGACATTCTGAAAAATTCCGCAAAAGTCGCTGTAAAATATTTCGCGGTACAATTTTTTCGGTTCAATTTTTTTCGATTCGATGCTAGAAAGTCGAGAATCTGAACAGTAGACATCACCGACCTGAAGTAAATGCTAATAATCAATATTTTTATGTTGCTATTTTCAAACTGATTTCAAGAGTATCCCTCAAAAAGTTGGAAATTTTACAGTATTCCTTGAAAATTGGAGGCTAACTACAATTAATCCAACTATCTTGATTATTGTTTCAGAAAACATTCATACAGCTCCATAGAAGTATCTCTCGAGCTATACTGATAGTGATATACACTTGCACTTTTTTCTCGACACCACCTACTGCTATGATACTACTCCGGAAGTTGTCGCGTTTTTTTTATTGGGTTACGTAACGCAACAATATCATTTATCTCGCGACACCAGAACTTTGTAATATATCACCATCAAACATCTGCCGCAGTGTCCTAACCACTCATCAACAATTTTTTTTTTCTTCGGTTGCTTCTTAGTGCAACCATTGTATCCGAGGTTCGCCATCCTCTCCCGACATTCTCAAAAGTGTGACATCGAGAAAAGATAGAGAGAATGATGGAAACAGGAGCACCGTTTGTTTCGAAAAATGTTGCCGCGCCCCTAACAGTGGGGACCGCGCCAGTTGTCCCATCGCGGAGCGGGGACTGAGAAAAAGAGACACTCCGGATATACCCCAGAACAAAGCAATTTTCAATTAGGTGTTCATCGTCTCCTATCATCAATTCATATCTTGTCACCTGTTGAAACCGCAAAACTGATGATCTATTGTTTAGCAAAATTAATGGTAAGTGAAGTGTGAAGGACTTCTTGAGAAAAAAGAGTCAAATTTGCATGAAGTCTAACATCCATTGAACCCTGCTTTGTACTACTACTATCACTTTTTCCTATCCGTTTTTCGTTTTTGAAAACAATTTTCACATCGCGAACAAAAACCCCACACCTCATGGGCTCGTGTCTTGGAACAATGCACCAGAGCAATATGTTTGTCGATTGTTGCATCTTTTTTTTCTTGGAAGAAGACAAGGAACCTCTGATTTTCAATGTTACACCGCTCGCATCTCAACCCCATGGAATCTTGAACAGAAGAAGAAGAATGTTGCGAAAAAGAGAGTACCTTTGAAAAAAACTGACCTCTTTGAGAGGGAGTGTGGAGCCACCTGCCATCACTTGTTCATCGCATATAGCTACAAGACTTTTGTTCACACTATCAAAATTTTTACACCTTTGAAGAATAAGCTGTCAGACAACAACACATTTTGGAACCAAGAATGGCATACTTATTGCTTACATGGAAAGAACTTTCTGAGCTGGTAGATCTCGAGACTATAATCGGCTCTAGTGTCCGACGTCTTTTATTCTTAACCCCGTCTTTTCTCTTCTTTACTTCTTCCTCCCTCGATACGAAAGTTTATTTAATTCAGATTTGTTGGGAATTTGATACCATTATACCGACATCGTAGGTGTAATTGAAGCTTTTATTGTAGAGAGTCCTCAATAGTTGTAAAAGTTCCCATGCTCCAGATATCAATAGCGACAATAATTTCCATTGATCAGCCGTGCCTCCATACGAGGGCATACCCCAATTTTCCCACAAAAAACCATTTTCTCAGCTTTTTCGAGAAGAAAAGACGACAAATTAGGTGCGTGGTAGAGGGGCATTGTTGCAAATCGATTAGTCACAGATTGCTTTTTTGTGCGTGTCGGCTAGTTTTCCCCGCGTCTTGACCAGTACAAAGGAACTGTATGACCATTCTGAGAATTGAATTGGAAACGAAAAGTTAGTTTGAGAGAAAGTGAAGCATCTAAAAATCTGAAATCGTATCCCTAGACGGGTCCGTTTTCGAAAACAAAATTTCAATGAGTAACTAGAAGTGGTGACATGTATTATTCATTATCACCTCTATCATATCGAGAATCCACAAAACGCGATATTGTCGATTCTCTCTAACTTATATTCTAAAGACACATTCATGATGGTTCGCGTGTGTAGGCCTCATGAATAAAAGCATATTGAGACATCCGGTGGACACAGGTATACGGTAGTGATGAATGTGAAGATCCGAGGGGAGGGCATCATTTCTTCTGGTTATTCTCGACACAGATCATCATAATTGTGCTCGTGCCATCCCCCAACACCAATTTTCATGCAATTATTTGAATTTGTGATAGCAACATCTGTGTGAATTTAGTAAGAGGGCTTTCCTCATTTCTAATGAGGGAGTTACACGAAACGATTATATGAATTTTGAATCACAGGTGGTGTCTTCCCCCCTTTCTTGGAGACCATCTTGGAGACGTGCATTTTTCTTGATTCTTCCCTCTTCCCTTCCATATATTTCACTATTGAAGATTGATGTGCATGTAACACACGTATGTACAATTCACAATTTTTCCGATTATCCAAGAGTCGTGTCTTCTTTGAAATGACAAATTTCCGTTTCGCTAACGTCTTCCATCAGAATAATAAGTGGTAAATGTGAATAACACTGCACAAAAGTGATTAGAAAGCATAACATTTCCTGTGTCGGCGTTGATGGACCCATTTCCGGTGATGGCACATTTTGTCTCCAGGTGCTTTCTTGTGGATTTTCCTTCTTAACAACGCATTATAAGACACCAAGAGGAGGGGGTCCACACTACCACTATACCTCAGTTCAGCTGATCCTAAGGAGACTTAGAAAAGGGTCCAGCCCCTCATTAATGCTCATGTTTCGAGAGAATATTTGCATTGTGTGTGAGTATATGCATGTAATTCGGGTAGGAGAAAAGTTATGACCTATCTCTTTTCTCGTTTTCTCACCCTTTTTCAATCTCGCCCCATTAAAACTTTTTCTCCCCCACACCACGTCACCTAATTTACTCCTTTTTCCACAACGCTAAAATCTACAAAACAATTTCTTTTTCATATCACTTTTGTTTTTGCAGCATGAGCCGTAGAAGAAAAGCGAATCCAACGAAATTAACTGAAAACGCAAAAAAGTTGGCGAAAGAAGTGGCGGAGAATAACAGTCAGGAAGAAAACGAGGAGGACACAATGTTGGCTCAATCACACACCCCGACTATTATCATTCCGGATCATGTGAGTTTAGATTTTTTTTTGAGTTTTTTTTGGTCCTCTTTTTTTCCTCTCTTTACGTTTCGGTAGAATGCAAAATGCGGTAACCATCTGCTAATTAAGACTGGCAGCTATCCTTTTAGAGCAACCTACCGGAAAGAAAAACCAAAGAAGCGCGAATTAGCGGAGAAGGGTACATTATAATTAGGGACCGCGTTTCTCCCGCACATTATGTAATACCTAAACGATAGAAAGCTCTTTTGTAAAGAACTGTCCTATTGTTATTTTAGCTCAAGAACGCATTTTTCTCACCAGACTTTTGAGAAATTCTACCGTATACCAATGGCTCCCCTCCTCATCCTGCTCTCTTCTTCCATAACCGCCATTATGTCTCTGACTCCTCCTCTTGTCGTAACGGGACCTGAGGTAGGGGTGACTCTCGGGGTGGACAAAAGCGTTAGAGTCCTCCGGAGAGTGGCGTGTGGGCGGAGCTTTACAAACTAGGCAGACGAAAAGCTTGGCCAGTATTCAAACATCCTGCTCCATTTCATTGTACATTTGAATTCTCGAAAACGTTCCGAATCACTAAGAGTGTTCCTATATTCTTCGATTCTTCGATTCTTCATCGTATCAAATTTCAATATAGCCCCTTCCTGATAACGTTGACTCAATCTTTTGCAACCTCCATCATTACCTATCCTTTCTTCTTCTCCTTTTCCTCCAACTTGCTCGGTGGACCGGATATTTAGATCTAGGTGAATTCACAAAACGGGGGAATTGTTATAATGTATGATAATGAGTAGGTTGATGAATTGAATAACTTTGAATTGTAGGACAACTCCCTTCATTAGCTGACATTAGAACTAACTATCTTGTACTAATATAGGAGGTGTGAACTTACTCGAGCAAGCTCGCTCCCCGGATCCAAGGAAGGAAGAGTTGGAGCAAAGGAAGGGTGAAAGAAAAATATGAGCCCCCTGAATTTGATTGTCACAAAGAAGAATAATAATAATAACAAGAACTGAGTAGAAAAGAATAAAGGAAACCTCGTCTTCCCGAGTCTAGCATTCTTCTACATATCCGTCTCACAATTAGCACGACGAAGAAGACACGGCTCCTTATGGTCGCCCGCCCCGACGAAGGAGCTGTATCCAATTCTTTGAGAGTCCTGTTGTGCTCCGCCTTCTTTCTTCCTTAAACAAGCTCTTTTTTCTCTTTTCAATCCTTTTGTCTCAAATTCCACTTTATTCACACATTCCCCATTATTCCCTATTTGTTTTCAGATGGACGACACCCCGAACCCAGCTGTTTCACCCCATGACGACTCGATCAAGTCTAGCTCGAGTACCATATCCGACCATACAAGGTGAGTAGGTCATGTTATCAATGAACATAACAGTTGACAGGTGTTGCAAAAATCAGGAATACATTGTTCCAATTCGAAATTTTGAGAGTAGGGAAAATTGAGGTCAAGGTGATAACAAGACCCCGTAGAGTTTTGAATTTTACCGCTCCTCCCTATCACTATCATCACTTCCCACCCTATTCGCAAACAAATGAGTGTGCTCGCTTATTCCCATCCCGTGATCTACAGTTTCGGGTTAGTTGCAAAAGTAACCAAAAAAGTTTTAAACAAACCTCGGCATCCGCCACCATTGCCTGCAACGTTCCAACTTGAGACACACAACAGCACGTCATTCTTCCGTTTTAAGAAAGATTCAACTGTTTTACTAGGTGTTCGTTCAAAACAACAATGTTCTTTCTTATCAGTTTTGTTATTATTATGTTTTGATTTTCTGAAAAATGAAAAGAAAAGGAAAGAAAGAAAAAACAGTACGGAATTTTGATTTCCTCCAAATATTTCCTAATCAGTTTCCGCTTACATTTAGCGTTTAACCTACTACAAAAACACTATAACCGAACATTCGGTTGAAAATGTGGTCTCCTTTTTCTACCTTTCATTTCGAAATTTATATTTTTTCCGATCTAAATTTGCTAGTTTCTGTTCCACCTGTGAAGAAGAATAGACGCCCTTGGGGCCGTCCGTTTTTGTTATGGCCGACTTGACAAGAGAAGGAGGAGACAAAGTGGACGATGCCATTGTTCTTTGGTGACAGCGAGCTGACGAATACCGTGCCTTGATTTACTACCTTTTTTCTCTTTTCCGATTTTCTAAGCAGCATTCTAGGATAGAACTTTTTACTCAAGTTGAATCAATTTCCTGGATCTTTTTTCCCGATTGCTCTTCTGATTCATATAGAAATTAGACAGAACAAAAATACCTAGCTTGTTGTATCTGACTAAATTTTCAATTTTCATTTTGGCAGCTTGACATTAGGCTACTTTTCTTCTTCTTTTCACTGTCAAACTAGTAGAATAGAATGATTCGGTGACAGCTGAAATTGCAATAACAGAAGAAGAAGAGAAGGAGTGGGCAGTAGTAGCCAATAAAGTATAAAAGAAAGGCCACAGTGAGTGACGAGTGAAAGAAGATGACTGATGAGAGAAAAGGGGATCTTTTATTTTCCAAAAACGGAAGTGAAATCAGGAATTAGGGGGTGTCGAACTGTAGGAATCCTTACTCTAGTCTGTTGCCTCCTAGACACACTGGCCGGTGAAGCTCCGTACCAGGTCAGCGTCACTGATAACGAGAAGTTCCATTAGTAACGCCTATAAAGAATCACAGTTTCATTTTATTATGCTACATGTTTTTTTTGTGATAACCAAATTTTTAAATACTTCCTGCAATTAGAGAATTTGTGTCACCTTTGCTAAATCCAAAGTGTCACTTATAATATTTTCTCATGACAAACAGAGCAAAATACAAAGAAAATTGTTTTGTGAAACCTTGAATTAGCATTGTTGTGCTCATTCCACACTCAACCTTCAATTTTTATGGGTTTACGCAGAAATAAGAATAAGAAAGACACTTTTTTGTTTGTGTATTTTGTGAAGCATCTGGGGGTTATGAAACAGAAAAAAAGCAACGTCAACTCTTTTACTGATAACCTGACTATTTTTGGCGCCTTCACATTTTTGTAAAAACGACCGCCATTCGTTGATGATAAAACAAATGTACTTTTACAAACTACTCTTCGATCGCAAACATGTTTGTCCTGGTTTCAGCACCTCGGCGACAACCGGAGTCTCTGACTTCCCCGACATACTTGCTCAAACGGAACACGGGTGTTCTGTGCTAATCGACGGAAACCATCTAAGGTAATCAGCTAGTTTTTTGGGCAGATGCGTAATGATAATTGGTATTTTAGAGAGGTTATTAACTCGGTAGATACGCAAGACCAAAAACAGGATCTTCTATCGGACGTCATTCGACAGGTATTTTAAGACAAAACTCGTGCGACAGATTTTGACGAAATCTCGGTTATTTTTCAGTTGACATCCATAAAAGAGAGGTTAACAAGCGACGAGAGCCCGGTTAAAGACGAATTAAAAGAGGATCCTGACGACAACGACACGAGCCCGGTAAGTCGACCCTCCCCCTTCTCATCTTTTTTCTTCATTCCTTCCTTTTTTGGACGGTTGGTGATGGCACACCTTCCAAGCGATAAGTCAACATTGTCTAAGTACGTGTTATGTTATGTAATACAAGCAGCGTGAAGTTGCCGCCTTCTTCTTTCATGTGTCCCGCTCATTATTGGATCAGATCAACGCGCGTTCTCGACTTTCTACACTTTTTTCGACACTTATAATACTTTTTGAGTAATGACCACGCTACCGCTTGCAAGGTTATCAACAAATTTTAGTCGGCAATTCTTTTAGATATTTCAAGTGTCCATTAACCTTGTAACAATTTCGAAAGCTCCGCCCACTTTTTGGACAGACAAGCGACGGCCGATGAAAAATTGTTTCATTTTTCTCTTTGTCTCGACTCTTCGACTATTTTTGTTTCCAATTTTCACATTTATTGTCGGTTCAGATGCTCCACGCCGGAAACTTTGATTCTGAAATGCTCCTGCGGCAACATGAGTTCATACAACATCAGCAACACCAGCATCAGCAGAACCAAATGATAATTGCAAATATGATTCAAGCTTCTAAACATATTCCACTTCTTTTTAATGGTGAGCTAACCAAAGTTTCAGAATTGTAGACGTTTTTTACTTTTAAGGTGGATTGAATTACGATGCTCTTTTAAACAATCCAGTTCTGAATGCCACAATTGCTGGTCACTTGCCAAATACACTTGCCAACAACATTTCAATGCTCCAAAAAAGTCTCACTGCAAAGCTTGCTGCTGCAAATGCAAACCTCCAGCAACAGCAGCAACAACCAGAAAAAACTGAAACTCCATTGAACTTATCAAAAGACACCCCATCACCAACATCGGTCCCAGAAAATTCGCTCGCCGGATTCCGGCTACCGTACTCCCTTGGGACCAACTATGGAAGTGATGGTAAATTATTTCAGCTACAGTACTCCATTCAACACGATTTCTTACAGGTCAATTGTTCAACAACTGCTCACCAGATTCCAGTGGTAAAAGTACACCAGGAAACCAATCTGTGACCAGTGAAGTTGCTACACCACGACCACAAGCTAAATCACCAAATCATATCAAGAGACCAATGAATGCATTCATGGTATGGGCTCGTGACGAGAGACGGAAAATCCTGAAGGCTTATCCGGATATGCACAACAGCAACATTTCGAAAATTCTTGGTAAGCAACGAAAATATCACGCTCAGTCTAAAAATGAGTATCTATAAATCTGTTCATTTTACAGGCTCTCGCTGGAAAGGAATGAGTAATGCCGAAAAACAACCATACTACGAGGAGCAGTCAAGGTTGAGCAAGTTGCACATGGAACAACATCCAGATTATCGGTATAGACCGCGTCCGAAGAGAACGTGCGTGATTGATGGGAAAAAAGTCCGTGTCAACGAGTACAAAACAATCATGAAGACCAAAAAAGACATGATGTGGGGAGATGAGCCTGGATTTTCACAGCAAGGGGTAAGCCGACCGATCAACAAGTGTCTATGAAATCGAATCGTCTATTTTCAGATTGAACTCTCATCTCATGTGAATCTTCTTAACGATCTCGCTCATCACCATCAAGCCCATCTCTTGCAAACCGCTGAATAATTTTTGTGTCATCCTTTGATCCGCTTAAACTTTTATTTTCTATATTTTCCCCTTTTGACCTTTCAAAAACTTTCAAAAAACACTCCTTACTTCTCGTGTTGTTCTCATACCAGCTTTACTTTGGTAAACCGTTCCGATCCCCTCCTGAAGATTTACTTACCTGGTCCATCATGTATTATTACCCGTATCTCACTTCAAACTATAGCAGAAGAACTCTCCTTGCAGTAACCAAAACAATCTGATTGCCATGTGGACCAATGTTCTTGTCTACTGTATCCCCTGCATAATTTCATGCTCTTCATTTTCCAAATTTCTTCTTTCTTACCTCTTCTAAAAACTTCCAAACCAAGAATCTCAAAATCTCTGTCCCACATGGTTTTCCACATATTTTTTCAAAACTGCTTCTCAGTTTCCAAACTTCTCCTTTCCCCATATCAACTCTTTCTTCCTTTTTCCTCATTTTCATGTCTCTTTTCTTTCCAATCCGCATCTTCGTCCACCTGGCATCAGATTTTCATCCACTGTTTTTCCCAATCATAGGCTAGTCATCATCCACAAACTTCCTCACGAACCTTCTGTTTTCCTTTACTTTACCGCATGCATTTGAATATGGTTACCAATCGATTCCTGATAAATTTTCTATTCAAAATATTGTTTTCCTCTAAAAATTGGGTTCAAAATCAGAAATTTTAAAACCCTAATTAAAACACAATTTTGAAATGACTGTGAGCCTATTTCGTCGACAAGAAAGAAACAACACATTGAAATTCACAAGAAAACCGGGGAAGGAGGTTAGAACACAAAAAAAGACATGGAAGGACGACATGGGAAAGAAACCAGTGACAATGGAAATGGTTCGAGTGAATTGATTTGCTAGAAAATATAAATGAATATCATAATTTGTTTCTGGAATTTTATGGAAAATGATTATTTTCTCGAGGAAACGTTGCTAGATTATTGTAATATTAACTTATTGAGGTAATTTTCCTAAAACAAAGTCAATAAATTGTGGAGAATATTCTGAATACAAATGATAGGAAAGAGACAAAAAATTAGATAGCAAGTGTTATTCTGGCAAAAATTCAGACCTGTGGTAGACAAACGCAGATGATCTAAAGGTTCGCTACAGTAACCTTCTTTCCAATGAGTTTGTCAAGTTTTTGATTATTTTTTCAAGAATAATTAGAAAGGAAATAACTTTGATAGTGAAAAAATGACTGAGAACGCACCAAAAATCGAGGTAACAAATCTGAAAATTGATGATACTTTTAGATTACTGTAGCTGTCTTTAAGGGACTTTCGGCAAAGGCCATCGATTTTTTTCTGCCATAGCTCCGAATTTTTTTAAATAAGAGAAAGGTATTTGAATGTTCGATAACATTTTGGAAAAGACGAAAAAACTTTGAAAAAAATAGGGAAAACTTTTCGATTTTATTGTGAACAATCATTGAAGCAAAACCCGTTAACTGAAATTTGAGATGAGGAAGTGAGATGAAAAGGTTGAGATCCCGAAAAATGAATTTGAAAGCGAGTTGGGTCATGGAAAATTAGAAAACGGATAAAAATGGAAAACGGTAAACTGAAAAATTTAAAAATTCGATATTAAAGGGGGGGATGAGTAAAAGGAATTCAGTTAAAATTAGATTATTATGAAGTTACAGAAAAATCTAGAGAAAAAACAAAAAATGTAACAACAAACAACTTAATTAATACAGAAAAGAACAGAGAAGAAACTTCAGAAAAAGAGACTGCTCCAAAAAACAGCTTCAGAGAGAATAACGTGGCGAATCAGTGGAAGTTGGTTTTCTCGAGGAACTGCTTCAGCTGGGCTTGGTACATCGTCTTGTAGAATTTCAACAGCTGAAGAAAAACAACATTAAACGTTGTATGTATTAAAAATCAGCAGTTCTGCTGATGAATAGATTGAAAATAAAACTAACATGGGCTTCGGTGATGAATGGGAACAGCTCCACGTTCCTAACACAACATAGCTCTCCGCAGAGACAGACTTCGCGGAGCTGTTCCCATATATACTGATCGCTGTAGAACCATGTCACCTCCTGCGTCGGGAATATTGGCATCGTGGCGGTGAAAATGACACGAGCGTTGGTGGGACTCACTCCACGTTCGTGGACACTGAAAAAGATAAATCCATTGCTGAGTTTATGATTTAAAAAACTTACTAATTCACTTTTGTATTCCCGAGGCAGGAGGACGACGCGAATCTGCCCTCCGAGCTTTTATTTCTCGGGTTGAGACTGATTCCCGACTGTATGACGGCCTAAAAATTATTGAAAAATTAGGATGTTTTGGATATTATAATTCACATTAAGAGCTTCTTCATAGTCCGAGCTGAGTGCATCAACTCTATGGCTGTTGTCCTTGAAGTAGGCTGCATAAATCTTTTTGATGTCCTTGCGCGTGATGTCGATAATATAATTATCGACAGTGGGAACAGCATTGGTGCGGCAATACTCTCCTCTCATTTCTGCCACCGGCTCGCCTGTAAATAAGTTTGTTGAGACTGACAGTATTCAAAAAAGACCTTTTTCAAACACCAAAATAGAAAATACAGTTCGCGCAAAAAATCTAAGACGTTCTGCTAAATAATTACTGATTGAACTTCTATCTGGAAAGTGGACCTATCTACATTACTACTAATGAGTACCAAACAGATTGCCGATTTGATAATAGAAATTCGGAAAATCATTTACCTGGTGCGAAAAACTGTTTCGCCACGAGCGCGAATCCTTTGGGACTCTGGTGGTGGAAGGCGATTTCCGTGGACTTGGCTGGTGGTTTTGGAAAGGCTTTTTTGCACTGCCCTTCACACTTGCAACTAAAAAAAATTTCATGATACTGTACAATCGATTTGGGGAAACTTACAATTTGCTGCAGCCATAGTGCCGGATGGATTCTGGGTCATGCTGAAAAAAGATTACTGTTTTTTTTTCTTCTTTCAAATACATGATTTTTTGTTCATTTTGTAAAACTCACAATTGTTCCCGTGTGAAAGCCTCTGTCTAAAACTGCGCACGGGCAACCCGTGGTACAGCCTTTGATACATTTGCAATCGAACTGAAAAAAAAACATTTTTCAGAAAAAGTGTAAAATGATTCAACTCACCTCTTCTGAAAAACTATCCAAATTACGATGGGCGGCAACCAAAAATCTATCAGTTTTATCCACAATATTTTCCTCAATGTGCTCATGGTACATTTCGTTGGTCATCTTCTTGAATAGAGCTTCGTCTTCGCTATCGACAAACATTTGGACATCATCACTTCTGTAAAAAATGTTTAAAATTTGAGAAAATTGTTTTTGTTTGCCTACATTTGGAGACGAATCCGAGAATCTTTGGCAGCAAGAGTCTGCAAATGAAAGCCGGTATTGATGATACCTTCGATTCTGAAAAAAAGTTGAATAAAGGGGATTCACAAAAAAATACTAGAAATCTGGAAATTAGAAATTACGTTTCCCTGGATATTTTTTTTGTTTCCAAAACATGTCCCGTCAGTTAATTTTGAATTTTTGAATGAAAAATTTCTTTTTTTCTTAATATTCAAAAAATTTAACCGAAAGCTTAATCGGAACAAAAAAAGACTAAAAATTGAACATTTTCAAACAAAAAGGAAATGTTTTGGAGAAATGCATTAGTTATCATATGATTTGGGTAGTAATTTTTTTTAGCTGATTTGAATGAAAAAAATTACTTTTTTTCTGCCTTCCTCTGTTGCGCCATCGTGAATTGAGGGACTACATTTTCCTTTCCGCTGTATTCCATCTGTTCCATATGGCGACATGTCCAGTACTTCATCCGTTTCCTGGCGAGCTGGACTGGGCCATTCATGAGCTCTTCATCTGAAATTTCTATTCATTTATCACCTTTTTCTCATAACACAAACTAACCGGTAGGCATCCGAATGAAGGCTCTGTCGTCTGGGAGAGACTTAATTCGCACTCGAAGGGCCTGAAATATGTTCATAAACTGATGATCGAGGTAGTTTCTCAAATACGCGTTGATGTTCTCAATGCTCCTACAGATACAAAGTCATAGGAACAAAAATAAAAATCGAGAAAAATGATTTTGAAAATTGTGCACAAAAAATGCTTGAAGAATTTTCAAACCGAATGTTTTTTACTACTTTTCAAAAGCAGTATTTTTGCAAAAAGCTGTGTGCATTATTTTTGAAAAAAGCTTCTTATTTGGCAAAATGCTTGAAATAAAAAATTGAAGTTTGATAAATGTAGGCATATGTTTTCCGTGGAATTGAAAAGAAATCCTGAAGAAATAAAGCAAAAACTTACAAAAATGGCGTATGCCCATTGAAGAGCAACTCCGGCCGAGATGACTACACAGTTGATTGCTCTCCCGGCGACTCGCTTGACCATCTTGCTTTCCTCAGGTGCCTTCTCCTGCTGGAAACATAAATAATATTAGTTTTGGTCAGTTTAATTTTTTTTCAGAAAACATAAATAGTCCAATGTGCGAATCCATTCAAAAACATTTAAGCCGTCAAATTATGTTTCATTCTCTAGAATACACCTATTTTGCTTGTCTGATTCCACTTACAAATTTTCCCATTTCTATGAGATTCATCATGTTGAAGGCTTTCAAGTTCTTCCTCGGAAAATGTTTGTAGCAGTTGAGCTCGTCTTTGTTGGTCTTGGTCTCCTTCGGTTGCTTATATTCTCTTGAAAATTTTGTCTTTCTCTCGACCTGAAAATGGGAATTGTTTAATTTCTGCTTCGAATCCTATTTTTCAGTGTACTCTTGAAATTTTCTATTCTAAACATAAAAAATTTGATCATTGTGTTAATTTAAAATAATACGATACTCTCGAATTGGGTTTCTACGTGTGAAACATATTTTAGCAAAAGTTCGAATATTTTTCACCAAATAAAAAGATTTTTCATTGACATTATCCACATGAGTTCGAATTTTTCAATTTACCTTCTCATCGGGTTCTAAACGTTGTTGTCCTGGTTTCTTGGCACAATCTCTGGCTGGGCGGGAGATCTTCTCGACTTGGTGTGGAGAGTTGCTTCTTGTTGCTCTGAAAAAGATTATAAATGTATGCATATGCCTCTTTTGTTGATTGAAATTGATGTTTCCCACTTGTCTATCAAATCCCAAAGGTTTTCTATCGCTTCATCAATTTCTATTTCTAACTAGTCACAATGAAGAACACAGAAGAACAATAACATTAAAACATGCCTGCTACATTTTTGGTGGATGAAATCTACTGAAAGGAGGTTGTAGGACAAAAACTGTTGAAAAGAATGTTTATGAAGTCCTGATCGATAGAAAAAATCCCAATTACAAATTCTGATTGAATTAAAAGCTACTGTACACCCCTTCTGTCTTACTGTAATTCAAAGGTTTTGTGGAAGTCAAACTTATTTTCCGGTCCAGCTGCGACTGCCTACAATCGAATTCGAGTACTTCGCAATGAGCAGCAGCATAGCCCATACCCTGATTTTTGCGACCCGCATACGTTTTATTGTACAGACAGTAAACCAATCGTACATCTTATGCACGTTTGTTAGATTATTTTTATCGGTTAATAGATCTCTCACGCCATCTAGCAAAATGACTTTTGTCGGCGGAGCCGGTTGATTTTCATGCCTTGACAGCCTAAAGAGCTGTGAGAGATGCAAAACTCTTATATTCTCCATTTATCTCCCTCTTCTCCAATTAGTCAGAAGACAAAGGTCAATTGCTGCCGATACACTCCTACGGTTGTATGGATCATAACATTGGCAGGTGTTTAGAGAAAGCAAAGCGAAGAGAGGGTGCGATTGCGCAATACATCTGTCTGCCGTTTTTGGATCAATCTCGGTGTTCAGCAGAGAGATTAGCATGCTAAGCGGAGTTCATATTAGATACTATAGTTTGCACCTGGTGACCTTTGATGACAACTTTGAATCTCAAACAGAGGGCAATGTTGACGACAAACACACTGATGGACAGGATCCTAATTGGTGAGAGATTTTTGAAATTAAGAAAATTCCGAGCAAATTCGCGAGAGTAACCAATCTCCAGTTTCGGATTCAACCAGCAAACTACATTTCGAAGGAGTATTATCACGGTTGTGGAGTGCTCGAAAACTGTTACTTGACTTTCGTACTGAATAGGAGATTCAGTTTCAGACAAGAACATCGAAAAAGCTACTTCACAACCAGTGACAAGAAAAATGATAACAAGGAGTCGTGTGGGTGGCAAAAAAAAAACTTCTACCTCACACAATGCAAACAAAAGAGGATCTACAGAGATGATAAGAGATAGGTAGAAACGAAAATAGAAGAGATGGATGGGCCCTATCTAATTGATAGAATGAAAAATAAAATAAAACTCACTTGACCATGGTGAACTTGAAGAGCTTGACGTTGGTACGACGAGCTTGCAGTAGACGACGATGAGCTTGAAAAGCTTGAAGACGACGGCAAACGGTAAAAGTCGAAGGCGAACCTGAATAAAGAAAAGTGAGGTGAAGGGAGAAGATGATTGCGGAGGGGTCGTAAGAGAGAAGACGGAATGAGATCGCTGCAGACGCTGCGCAATGGCTCGGTTATGGGTGTAGATAGAGAAGTGGAGAAGAGGGGGCTTGGGGGTGGCGCTGGTGACCTTTTGGGGAAATGCAAAAGAGAAATTGTGGCTCCATCCCGCCCTAGATTGAGATACTGGGAGAGTTAGCAGTGTTAGGGAGGTTTGCTGAGGTGGAGGTTACGGTAGAGGTGGATACCGTAATCTCTATTTTAAAGGGTTTGGTTTAAACAGAAGTTACTACTAAATTCCCTAAATCTAGCCTTGTGGATTAAAACAAAAAACTTAAAATCGGTAAAGCAACGATTTTCTATTTATCTCAACTCGTAATAGCCTAAATGTTAGATGAAGCATCTACATTAATTTCTCGATTCTTTCAACCAAAGCAACCTACAATTTCTACTTCCTACTAGTGACCTATTGACAAGTACAACCACACATTAAAAAAAAATAGTCCTCCGAAAAAAGTGTTTTGGGGTGTTGGCAGGCGACAATTTTATGAATGACAGTGATAGTAGAAAAGCGAGAAGGGACGGGAAGAAGGAGTGTGTGAAGGTGGGATGGTACGCGATTGACCGCGGTGGTGGAGGCGAGGGTGCCGTCTACGTACGCTGTGTGGCATAAAAAACAGGGGTGAAGAAGAGAGTACACAGAAAAAAAAGCGTGAGATACTGTAGGCTAACTGGCGTCGCCTTTACTACAGCTTAGATTTTTGAAAAAGCAGGGCAAGAATCTCCATGGGTCTACCATAAATGGTTTAAAGCTACTAGGAATCTGCACGTACCAAATAATGAAAATGTTGAAGCAAGGCTACTGAAAATTGAACAAAACTGATGAAAATTTGTATGGGAGTATTTGGGAACTGATAGAGATAGGGACCAAGAACTAAATGCAAAACACATATTTTTCAGGAATCTAGAAAATTTAAGATTTCAGCTGAAACTATTTAAGATTATAAGAAATGTCTAAAACAATTCGGTTAAAGAAAAAGGATATTCAAACGAAAACTCTACAGTACTCTAATTTTTTGACAGAGGTAAAGAGGATAAAACAACAAACGAAAAGGAATGACAACCATATAATGAGAGTGTTAACCGAGTGCGTCGATTATACAAATGAGGAGACTGAACTGATCGTCTTCTCTACGTATACCTCTCGCAATGCGCTTTCCAGGTGTGCTTCCCAGGAGGCTTTCCAGGTGGACCTCAACAGAAAGTCTACATCGATTCCTGAGATAACCATATTCTATTTGGAGTCGTAAATCAATTTTATTGCACATTTGGACCGTTTACAATCGGCAGATGCGGAAAATAGTATTTTGACAGAGGAACGAACTGAAGATGGAAAATCAAGACACTTCCTAAACCGAAAAAGACATGATTTCAACATTATTTTGTTTGTAACCATTTATTGAAGTGATAGATGCACTGCTTGCTGTAGAATGGAGGAATCTCTATCGAAAATCTAATTCAAGAGTATTACTACATTTTAATGAACGGGTGCTCCGAATCCGAACTTACTTATGTTTCAACGAAAATACTTAAGAGTAAACAAAACTGATGAGAATCTGGGGAGAAACTAGGAACTGATGGAGATAGGAACCTAGAACTAAAACAGAATATTACTTTTATTTAGAATATCGAAATTTGACGATCTCAGCTTTCTTTATTTATGATTCTAAGAAACGTTCTACGCTGAATAACTGTTGTGTCATTCTTAGATCCGCTTACAATTTTTCTGTATTTTTCCCCCTTTTTAGCCATTCAAATGCTTTCAAAAAACACTCCTTACTTCTTGTGTTGTTCTCATACCAGCTTCGCTTTGGTAAACCGTTCCGATTTCCTTCTGAAGATTTACTTACCTGGTCCATCATGTATTACTACCCATATCTCACTTCAAATTGAAGCAGAAGAACTCTCAACCAAAACAATGTGATTGCCACGTCGACCAATGCTCTTGTCTATTGTATCCCCCATGCATAATTTCATGCTCTTCACTCTCCGAATTTCTAGAAAACTTCCAAACAAAGAATCTCAAACTTTCTGTTCCACATGGTTTTCCACATATTTCTTTTCAAACTGCTTCTCAGTTTCCAAATTTCTCTTTTCTCCTATATCAATTATTTTTTCCTTTCTCCTCATTTTCATGTCCCTTTTCTTTCCGATCCGCATTGTAGATTCAGTCCATTTGGAACCAGATTTTTATGTTGTTTTTGCAAATTTGCTCTGCAATTTCAGCACTCCAACAAAAGCACAGGTTTGAAATTACCATACGTTTATTTGACCGACAAGAAAGGGACAACAAATTGAAATTCACGAGAAAACAGGGGAAGGTGAGATCACGAAAAAAGACATATAGGGACGACATGGGGAAGAAACTTTCTTACTAAAAATGATAGGGAAGAGTCAAACAGAAATTTGAAATCAGAAAGAGAATTGATATTCTGGTTTAAAAATCGGAGCTGTTGGAGAGAAATCCTAATGGCGGTTGTCCACAACAAAAACTACCGTCACCTTAACGTTTTTTTTCATATGTTTTTTCTCGTTTTTCACTGATTTCCGTCAAGTTTGTTATTTTTCTCAAAAAAAAGTCGGAAAAAAAAACAATTTTTGGTGATGAGAAAATTGATGGAAAACACATGCCAGTCAATAAAAATGCAGAAAATGAAAATGTATTTGGTTACGGTAATAGTCGTTGTGGGACCTTTGGTCACGACCACCGACGTTTCTCTGCCATAGCTTGAATTATTTGTACCAGAACATTATTTCGGGAAGAGAGTCTATCAACGATAAAGGGATACACAGCGTCTGAAAAGGAATGGTCAGAAATAGCGGCCCGGCAAACGTGAGATTACGATTTCTTCAATTTCTGAACATGTCATTGAACACAATCCGGAATACTTGAGAAGAGGTAAGAAGAATGGGTCTTGAAATAGTGAGAAAATTGAGATAGAGCATTTTTAACGGAAGAACGATCTGAGTCTTCCCATCATCGAAGTTTCCTGAGTCTGATTTCGAACAGCGCGTTGAGCTCCCACCGTATTCATCTTTGATTCCTTGTTGTTCTTCTTCATGCACACCTCCGGACACATACAATTTTCGATGTGATTTTCCACATAGCTCTCACCGTAATCAAAACAAAGGTTTTCTCCAGCTTTAATGTTGCGGTTTGCGATGAAGACTATGCGCATGTGTCCCGGGCTCACTCCTCCTTGGAAAATGCTAAAAATGCAACGTTCACCACAACCCTTTGACAAATGAAAATCTTACCGCATCATCTCCAAGTTTGGACGACAGCTGTGGCTCAAAAAGCGGCCCACGTTTCCATACTTGAGAGGGTTGATGAAAACAACTCTGTCGAAGGCGGTCTGTAAATCGATAATGTTGAATATACCAAAATCTTCAAAAAGTGTTTACCGCAAATGGACGGACAAGATCTTTGGCCAGAAATTTAGCGTTCTTCAAAAACTTAATCAACGCTTGATCTTGGTCGATGAGTCTCAAAGAATACTGCTCAGCATCCGATCCTTTCTTCAGGGCTCTCTTTCCAACAATCTCACCATTGAAAGACATGACTGGGGTTCCTAAATTTTATTTTTAATTGTCAAAATAATTTGTTTTGTTTACCTTTGGCGATATATTTTTTCGTTGAAACACAAAAACCCATTCTCTCTTCTTCACGATAGATTTCAAATTTTTGATCATGGTCCTTGTCGATTTCGTCGAGGCCTTTCAGTGAACAGTCGTCAGAACATTGGCATCTGAAAAAATATAAGTTAGATTGATAGAGATTAGGATGAACTTACTTCGGTCCGCAACAAAACTGAATGCGCCAGTACTGGTTTTCATCCAACTTCACGGCTTTTTTGCGGAGCTATAAAAATGACCTTAATATTGCCAATTTTGAGAAACTTACCACAGGCGGGACATTCAGTTCCTTTTGAAACTGTTTGGAAGCGATGGCACACGCGCAGTTGGGGTTCTCCATACAGCTGACTCCGGGACCACAAGAGCAACAAATCTAAAATCAGAATGCGTGAATTGAAAAGTTTTAGATACGAATTACACAATGAGAGATACTTCAAATCATCTATTATCAGACGCGTCTAGCATTTTATATATGAGGAATATTAGGTATGTCCCCACTAATAAAATGTTGGAGACTTCAATGGACAAATCTTGAGTATAGTAGCCCCAGCAAAATCTCGAAAAATTCTAGAAACTTACGGGATTCTGATTTCCGAGGTTGATCGCATCAGTGACCGCCTTACTCAAATAGTCTCCGAGAATATTTACCAGAATAGAGGTGAAGAAGGCGGTTCCTGGGAAGTTTGACACCAAATTTTTCCCAAAATCTTTCAATCTGGAGAAGAGTGGAAGCGTTTTTCCAGCAACAATCGTTGGCTGCAAAAATTCATTATTAGTATACAGAGTTATAATTTTTCAAAAGAGATTTGAAGTAGAGACCAGAAATTTGTCTGTTTTACCATATTTTTATAGTGACAGCAAGCTTTGGAAGCCAAAAATATAGTACAATTTATTGGATGCAACGGAAATTGTTTAACTTTACTATTCGAAACAAAATTAAGTTTCAATTTTTTTGGTTATTTCGTCTACGGCAATTCCAATAAGCTTTGTAAATAGCTTCAAAATTATCGAAAATCGTAGTTTTTGAATTCGTCAGTCTTTAAAAAAAGTTTTCCAAAATAGAATAGTAGAATATAGGGGTTTTTTTAATTTTTTGTAAGAAAAAACAACATACTTTTATGGGGACGATAGCCTTCTGTTTCATTGTCTTGGCTCTCGAGACCCGTGGCGGTTGGTTTCTGGGGCGGAGCTTCATTTTCGAATTTCTGGTGATGGCCATCTGCAAAAAATGCATAAAAATAGAATTTCAAAAAATAAGTGATATAAGAAAATAATAGATATCAAAATGTTATGTAACATTTTTAATAATGAGGAATACAAAGTCGATTATTTTAAGATGTTGTATAGTTTTTTGATCAAATTAATTAACTTATAAAATCGAGTAAAAAACATATGACAAACAAGAAAAAGCTTTGGAAAGCAGTAAAAAATTTAAAGCAATAGTATAATGATGAAAAAATCAACAAAAAATTACCAGATGATATGACATTTTTAATTATTAGTATCCAAAAAAGAGCTGATCGAGTGGAAGGGTAAAGCAAAAAAACATGTGAGATCATTAATTAGACTGATGAAAAATTTAAAATACCGTAAAACCTGTATTAGAAGGGCCGGCCCTTCTATTTTTCCAAGGTACATCCGGAGGGCCCTTCTATTAGAGGGGCCCTTCAATTAGAGGGGCCCTTCTATTTTTCCGGCTATTTTTCCCGAAACTTTTCATCGAAAAGTTTAAGGCATTTTCGGTCAACATTCATGAAAATCTGTCAATTTTACCAAAATTAAGCTAGTTTTTAATCGAAAAAATAGTGTTTCAAAATTCTATTAAATTGTGGAATTCTCGGAACATTTTTCACTGAAACGTACGGAAAATTCTCAATTTCAAGGCATTTTTGGAAGGGGTCCTTCTTTACAGGGGGGGGGGCCCTTCTATCACGGGGGCCCTTCAATTACAGGGGGCCCTTCTATTTTTCCAAGCCCCTCTCGGAGGGCCCTTTTATTAGAGGGGCCCTTCTAATACAGGTTTTACGGTATACAGAATTCAAAAAACAAAAATTTTCACATAAAATCCTAAAAAATTCAAAAACCTATCTGTACATACAAAATGATAGTTTACAAATGAGGGATTGCGGCTCTATCCCGCAATAGATAGAGGTTGCAGGAAAATTATCAGAAAAGTTTACTAGAGTGGAGGTCACGGTAAAGGCTGTTACTGTTACTCTCATTCGAAAATGTGGCTCAAAAATAAGTTACTACCAATTCCATGACGATATCCTTGTGGACGTGAAAAAAAAATCTAAAATCGTAAAAATTGGTGAAAAAAAAACGGTTTCCCACTTATACCAACTTGTCACAGCCTAAATCTTCAAAGAAACTGCTACATTAATTTCTCACCCTTTTTTTGCCTAATGAAACTATAATCTTCATTTCTTACTAGTAACCTATTGGCAAGTACAACCATATCTGTTCAAAAAGTAGTCCTCCAAAAAAAAAAGGTTTTGGTTGGTGGCAGGCGATAGTTATATAAAAAAAGGAAATCTGAATCCACTAAAGTCTAGAAGTTTTTAAGAAAGCCTACTGAAAATAGATCAAAACTGATGAAAATTTGTATGGGATTATTTAGAAAATGATAGAGATATGGTCCAAGGACTGAATGCAGGACACATCTTTTTCAGGAATCTAGAACGTTTAAGATTTCAGCTGAACCTATTTATGATTCTAAGAAAAAGTCTACTATTGGACTGAAAACAAAAAAGAGAACAATATACAAACTAAAACTCTACAGTGCTCGTTGACTGTAATTTTTCAGGGGAGGAGTGTTTAAAAGACAGTAATCACAAAATAACAAATGAAAATCAATGACAACGATATAATGAGAGTGTTAATAGAGTGCGTCGATTCTACAAATGAGGAGACTCTCCGAGTGAACGGTTCGTCTTCTCTACCTGTACCTCTGCGGTTGCGTACCGGGTTCCGTTTCCCAGGTGTGCTTCCCAGGAGGCTTCTAAATTGGGCCTCAACAGAAAGTCTACAACGATTCCTGAGATAACCATATTTTATTTGGAGTGGTAAACCAGTTTTTATTGCACAGTTGAACCGTTTACAATCGGCAGATGCGGGAAATAGTATTTTGTCAGAGGAACGAACTGAAGATGGAAAATTAAGACACTTTCTAAACCGAAAAAAACATGATTTCAACATTATTTTGTTTGTAACCATTTATTGAAGTGATAGCTGCACTGCTTGCTGTAGAATGGAGGAATCTCTATCGAGAATCTAATTCGAAAGTATTACTACATTTTAATGAACAGGTGCTCCGAATCCGAACTTACTTATGTTTCAGGGAAAATACTCAAGATTAAACAAACCTGATAAGAATGTGAAGGAGAAACTAGGAAGATAGGGAACTAGAACTGAAAACAGACTATTACCTTTTTTGAATATCCAAACTTGAAGATCTTAGCATCATTTATTTATGATTCTAAAAAAAGTTCTGCGCTGAACAATTTTAATGTCATCCTTTGTACCGCTCACACTTTTTTCTGTAGTTTTTCCCTTCTTATCTTTCAAAATCTTTGTTGACCTCATAATAGCTTCAGTTAGGTAAACCGTGCCGATCCCCTCCTGAAGATTTCTAGTCATCATCAACAAACCTTATTACAATTTTTTCTCTTTTCATTTACTGCACCGCTTGCATTTGAATATGGTTCACAGTCGATTTCAGATGAATTTTCTATTCAAAATAATGTTGCTTTTTGCAAACTGGCTCTGAAATTTTAAAACTCTAACGAAAGAACAGATTGGAAATTATAAAAAAGTTTATTTGATCAACAAGAGAGGGACAACGAATTGAAATTCACATGAAAACAGGGGAAGGTGAGAACACGAAAAGAGACATGGTGGGACGACATGGGGAAGAAACCAGTGGCAATGGAAATGGTTTGGGGGGGGGGGGGGGGGGAAATTGATTAGCTAGAAACAATAATTAAATTTAAAAATTGATTTCTAGAATTTCATAGAAAATGATTAATTTCAGGGGGGAATTTCGCTAGATAATATAATAACTTACTAGGGTAATTTTTCGAAAATAAACTTAATAAATTATGGAGAATATTCTGGTTAAAAATAATATGGGAAGAGTCAAACTAAACTTTGAAATCAGAAAGAGAAGTGATATTCTGGTTTGAAAATTGGAGCTGTGGAAAAGAAATCCTGATGGCGGTTGTCCACAACAAAAACTACCGTAACCTGAACGTTTTTTGTCCTATTTTCTCTCGCTTTTCATTGTTTTCAGTCAAGTTGGTTATTTTTTCTTCAAAAAAGTTAGAAAAGAACAATTTTTAATAATGAAAAGTTGATGGACAACGCACGAAAGTCATGAAAAATTAAGAAAATGAAAATATTTTTGGTTACGGTAATTGTCGTTGTGGGACCTTTGGCCACGACCACCGACGTTTTTCTGCCATAGCTTGAATTTTTGTATCAGAAAATTATTTCTGTAAGGGAGTCTATCAATGAAAGAGGGATACACAACGTTTGAAAAGGCATGGTCAGAAATAAGTGGCCCGGCAAACGTGAGATTACGGGTTCTTTCATTTGGGCGCAATTTCTGAACATGTCTTATAGAACACAATCCGGAATAATTGAGAAGAGGTAAGGAGAATGGGTCTTGAAATAGTGAGAAAATTGAGATAGAGCATTTTTAACGGAAGAACGATCTGAGTCTTCCCATCATCGAAGTTTCCTGAGTCTGATTTCGAACAGCGCGTTGGGTTCTCACCGTATTCACCTTCGATTCCTTCTTGTTCTTCTTCATGCAAAGCTCGGGACACATACAATGTTCGATGTGATTTTCCACATAGCTCTCACCGTAATCAAAACAAAGGTTTTCTCCAGCTTTAATGTTGCGGTTTGCGATGAAGACTATGCGCATGTGTCCCGGGCTCACTCCTCCTTGGAAAATGCTGAAAATGCAACGTTCACCACATCCCTTTGACAAATGAAAATCTTACCGCATCATCTCCAAGTTTGGACGACAGCTGTGGCTCAAGAAACGGCCCACGTTTCCATACTTGAGAGGGTTGATGAAAACAACTCTGTCGAAGGCGGTCTGTAAATCGATAATGTTGAAAATACCAAAATCTTCAAAAAGTGCTGACCGCAAATGGACGGACAAGATTCTTGGCCAGAAATTTAGCGGTCTTCAAAAAATCTATCAACGCTTGATCTTGGTCGATCAGTCTCAAAGAATATTGCTCAGCATCCGATCCTCTTTTCAGGGCTCTCTTTCCAACTATCTCACCATTGAAAGACATGACTGGGGTTCCTGAATATGATTATTTCTTAAAAATCATATGCAAAAGCTCGTTCACCTTTGGCGATATCTTTTTTCGATGAAACACAGAATCCCATTTTTTCTTCCTCACGATAGACTTCGAACTTTTTGTCATGGTCCTTGTCGATTTCGTCGAGGCCCTTTAGTGAGCATTCGGAAGAGCATTGGCATCTAAGAAATATAAGTTAGAATGATTGAGATTAAGATGAACTTACTTCGGTCCGCAACAAAACTGAATACGCCAGTATTGGTTTTCATCCAACTTCACGGCTTTTTTGCGAAGCTATAAAAATCACTATAATATTGCCAATTTTGAGAAACTTACCACTGGTGGGATCTTCAGTTTCTCTTGAAACTGTTTCGAGGCGATGGCGCACTCGCAATCGGAATTCTTCATACAGGTGATTCCGGGACCACAAGAGCAACACATCTAAAATCAGAATACGTGAATTGAGAATTTTTCGATACGAATTACACAAAATAGATTCTGTGAATTACTAATAGACATTTGTTCTATACTTGCACTTCAAACTGAATCAATTAATTTTTTGTATTAGATACCAGAATCCACAAATTTTTTATTCATTATGGAGACCAAGATAGTTGAGCTCAAACTAAAAAAATAGCTGACATTTAGAGTTTCTACCAGAGCATTTATTATCATTCTTATAATAAATAAATGAAGTTGCGTCTCTTTGTTTCTCTATCTTTCTGTGGATTTGTCCGCAACTTTTGAAAAGCTGGAAAATAAAATACAATTCACGTGACCTTTAAAAAAGAGTGAGTCGCGAAGCGACGAACAGTAAAATAAAAAGGTTATTTCCAGATGTTTGTAGCGCCGGAGGCGCGGCAAACAGGCTGGTATTTCAAGAATTTCGTCTACTTTTTCCAAAAAATATTTAAAATATCTAAAAACTTACGGGGTTCTGATTCCCAAGCTTGATAGCTTCGATGACGGCTTTGCTCAAATAATCTCCGAGAACATTCACCAGAATTGAGGTGAAGAAGGCAGTTCCTGGGAAGTTGTACACCAAATTTTTTCCAAATTCTTTTAATCTGGAGAAGAGTGGGAGAGTTTCTCCAGCCACAATCGTTGGCTGCAACGATTCAAAATTAGTATGGAATTTTTTATTTATTTTCATGATACATGCAAGAAGTTCATCGTTTTTATTTTTTTCTATTGAAAAAGCCAATGCAAGATGTGACTGAAAAATTCCAGCTAACTATCGATAAATCAAAGTATTTTAGCTTCGAAATTATTGAAAATCAGAGTACTTTATTTGCCACTTAAAAAAAATTTCCACAATCAATTACCCGCAGAATTAATTAATTCTTTGATTTTATAGGTAAAGAACAAACCTTGATGAAGATTGCCTCCTTCTTCATTGGCTTGGCTCTGGAGACCCGTGGCGGTTGAGTTCTGGGGCGCAGCTTCATTTTCGAACTTCTGGTGATAGCCATCTGTGAAAATATTATAAAATAAGACTTCAAAAAAATAGATGATTAAGAAAAAAAATAGATATCAAAATGTTAAAAAAACATTTTTGAAAATGAGAAGTATACAAAATATTTTAAGCTATGGTACAGTTTTTTGAAGTAATTAATTTTGAAATTGAAAATTGATTAAGGGATATAAAAACAAATGACAAACAAGAAAAAACTTTGGAAAGCAGGTTGAAAATACGAAACAAGAGCATGAAGATGAAAAAGTCAACGAACAATTACAAGGTGATATGACAATAAAAATTTTGAGTATCCAAAAAAGAGATGAAAGACTATGTGGGCAAAGCAAAAAAATATGAGAGATCATTGATTAGGGTGATGAAAAATTTGAAATGTACATATTTCAGAGAACATCAATTTTTACATAAAATATAAAGAAATTTAAATAATTTCTTGGTTCATAAAAATGATAATTAGAAATAGATTACATAGATGTTGGACACAAAATATCTAGCTGAGAAATGTTGATTCCAGAATCTGGATGTTGTGGTGTGGAGATGAGGAGAAAAGAAGAGTTGTGAAGATTGGAGGAGACTATTCGGAAGATGTATTCTGAAATCATTCATTTTTAAACTTGATTTTTTTGTTCATTTTCTCATGTTTTTCTTAAATTTGCAACACAGTGAAAAATGTTTCTTTCCAAGTTGAATTATATTTGTTTTTGCGAAACTAACCTCAGAAGATAATCAGCTGTTTTTCGACGTCATTTGATCATTCTTCCTGGACTTCTTGTGAATCCGGGTTTTCTTGACGCCTGATGGTCGTTTGCCGAGACGACGTGAAGTCTGGAAGAGTCGGCGTTGTACAATGTAAAAAGAATGAAATCTTACGTTTGGAGGAACATTTTCCGATCCTGTGCCTCCATTGGTTTCCTCTGTAGTTGTCAACACAGCTTCTCCTCTCTCCTTGCAGACCTCGCAAAGACATTGACCCATCTGTTCTGTGAGATAATTAGGGCCATAGTCAAAGGTCATTTCTTCCCCCTGGCGTATCGCCGTGTTGGCAACAAAGACCAAATTGAGGTTCAATGGGGACAATCCTCCAGCACAAACTCTGAAAAAAGCAAATTAAATTTTTTAAAAGTTCGATACGACTCACTTCACAGCTGTTAAGTTCGGCTTGCAGCTGTGATTGAAGAACCGAGTAAAATTCCCTCTCTCCGTCGGATCGATGATTATATCCGAGTGATACGCTTCCTGAATAAGCAAAGTTCACAGTAGTTTTGATTTGCTACTGTTCTTACCCTCAGACACTGTATATACTCCTTTGATTCCAGCGACTCAAACACCTGCTCGATGCTATTTTTCTTGGTCACAGTGTAAGCATACTGCTCATTGATGGTGCCGACTTTGAGCCCATTCACAGTGTGTGGTCCACATAACGTTCCCATGAACGTGGCAATGAACTCGCCTGTAACTAGACTTATGAAAAAACAAAAGAAACCACTCAAATTTTTTACCTTCCTGGATATGGCGTTTAGCCTCCACTCCGAAACCCACGTCCAATGTTCTTCTCGTAACGGTGACCTTTTCATTGTGGTCCTTCTTGGCCTGGACGACGCTGTTGAGCGAACATCCGGTGCATTTGCATCTGAAATGCAACCATCTGTTAATTTAGTTGAAAAATATATATTCACTCACGCGGATGAGCAGGAAAAATAAAATTTATTTTCATGGACTCCTTTCGAAAAATCGATTTCATGGACTCCTTTCGAAACATCAACCTATAAAATGTGAAGTTCTATAAGTACCAAAAAGTTCAACAAACCAGAAGGTTATCGATTTGGCCATCGTTCATCTCAACAGCCATCCGACGACACGGACAACCCGGATTTTTGGCGCATTCGAGTTTTTTGCACTTGCAAGAGATCTGAAATTTTTTGGTAAAAAAATGATTAATTTTTTGAAAGATGGTAGTCAATTGAGGGGTGACATTCTATTCTTCAAACCACAGCTCAGAGAACGTTATATTAGAGGGTGGCGTTCAATTAAGAGATAAATGTTTGAATGCTTCTAACGTTCAATTAAGAGATAATTGTTTGAATGCTTCTAACTCAAGAAAAAGGGATTTGTAGAACACCAAAAGTGCAAATATGCCGTAAGAACTCTAATATGTATCCCCTCTTAATTGAACGCCACCTTCTAATATAACGTTCTCTGAGCTGTGAGTTGAAGAATAGAATGTCAGCCCTCAATTGACTACCATCCCTAATAGAATGATGCCTCAAAAAAATAATACAAGATTCACCAAATGAATAAATTTTTTGTTTTGAGGGTTGAGACATTGTACAGTATACAAGTAGACGGTTTTTAAAACATGTTTCTTATTGTTCCCTACTTTTCGTTTTTTTTTCAAATTATATTGAGAATTTTCGCAGAATCTTTTGAGGTATCGAATAATGAAATTCCACCCTCTAATAGAAAGTTATCCCAGCTATCTATTATAAAATAGAACGCCTCGCTATTGAATTATAGTTTTCACCGTATGTACATTTTTACTTAGGTATTTTCAACAATAATACACTTCATGTACGCTCCACTTTTCGAAAGCATTGCCAAAGTTTTGAAGTCTTACCTGATTTTCTTTTTTCGCTCCCAACACAATGGCTTTGTATGCTGCCGAAGTCATTCCGTGGCCGACCGGGTAGGTGGATATTGTGTCGTAGAACGCGGTGCTTGGATACTTTGACGGCGAGTTCAAAGATTTGTCAGGCAGCTCCGACAAAGTTGGCACGACTTCTCCTTCTTCAGCAACAGCCTGAAATAAAAGTCACATTATCAATTTGGAGCAACTTAGTCAAATTCGGAAAAGTAAAGAATTTAAAAATTTTATCTTACAAGGTTCATTGCTTGTTGTTTCGTCTCCTTCCTCCGTTGTTCGAACTTTGCTCTCTTTTGTGCTTTTTTCGTGCTTCTCCTTTGTCTCTTTTGTGCTTCCAAGGATGCCTGGGCAGTAGTCTGTCTTCTGTTCATTGCTATAGATCTGAAAAAATGTCTTTAGAAAAAACCAAGGCGTTCAATGAGAGAAAGGTATTCAAATGTTTGATAACATTTTGTGGAAGAAGGAAACAAATTGTGAAAAAAAATTAGGGAAAACTTTTCGATTTTATTCTAAACAATCATTAAAGCAAAACCCGCTGGATGAAATTTGAGATGAGAAAGTGAGATGAAAAGTTGAAATCCCGAAAAAAGAATTTGAAAACGAGGTGGGTCATGGGAAATTAGAAAGTGAGTAAAAATCGAAAATGGAACATTAGAAAATTCAAGAATCCTATATTAGAGGGGGGGGGGAGAAAACTGAGAAACAGGAATTTAGTTAAAATCTGATTATTATGAAATTACAAAAAAAATCAAGAAAAAAACAAAAAAATGTTACAACAGACAACTCAATTGATACAGAGAACAACAAAGAAGAAACATATTAAAAAAACAATTAATAAAAAAAGAGACTGATAAAAGAACATCTTCGAAGGGAATCACTTGGCTTTCTCCTTCTTCGTGTTCTCGAGGAACTCCTTCAGCTGGGCTTCATAGATCTTCTTGTAAAACTTCAACAGCTGAAAAAACAACATTAAACATTGTATGTATACGGAATTAGTAGTTCTACTAATGAATCGAGTGAAAATAAAACTAACATGGGCATCAGTGATGAATGGGAACAGCTCCACGTTGGTGACACAACATAGCTCTCCACAGAGACAGACTTCGCGGAGCTGTTTCCATATGTACTGCTCGTTGTAGAAGTACGTCACCTCCTGCGTCGGGAAAATTGGCATGAGGGCGGTGAAGATGATCCGAGCGTTGGTGGGGCTCACACCGCGCTCATGCACACTAAAAAATTTAATATATTGGTCAGGTTATGATTTCAAAAACTTACAAATTCACTTTTGTGTTCCCGAGGCAGGAGGACGACGCAAATCTGCCCTCCGAGCTTTTATTTCTTGGATTCAGACTGATGCCTGTCTTTGTAACAGCCTGAAATAGAAACAAAATTAGGGTGTCTCGGTAATTGAAATTTACCTGGAGAGCTTTTTCATAAGCTGTGCTGAGTGCCTTCACTTCTTTAGGAGACTGCCGGTTGTCCTTGAAGTAGGCTCTGTAGATCTCTTTCATGTCATTCCTCGTTAGGTCCATTATATAATTATCCAGGGCAGAGGCAGTATTGGTTCGGCAATACTCTCCCCGCATCTCTGCCACTGGCTCGCCTGCAAAAAAATGTTTGCTAAGACTGAAAAAAATGTTTGCTAAGACTGAACTTAAAAGTACAGTTCGCCGTGCTTTTTAAAAATGCTTCATCTAAAAAAAAGTCGTCTTATCTGTATTACTACTAACGAATTCCTATCCATAAACTAGGCAGAATGTCAATTTGATAACGAAATTTCAAAAAATCATTTACCTGGCGCGAAGAATTGTTTCGCGACGAGCGCAAAACCTTTTGGGGTCTGGTGGTGGTGGAGGATTTCAGTCGAATTTGCAGGTGGCTTCGGAAAGGCCTTCTTGCACTTTCCTTGGCAATTGCAACTGAAAAATTATTTTTCATGATATTGTACAATGAGTTTGAAGTAACTTACGATTCGCTACAGCCATAATGGCGGATGAATTCCGGATCATCCTGAAAAAAAATCACTGTTTTTTTTCTTACTTCAAATACATGATTTGTTTTGTTCATCTTGTAAAACTCACAATTGCTCTCTTGTAGAAGGCTCTGTCCATGACTGCACATGGGCAGGCCATGGTGCAGCCACTGATGCAGTTGCAATCAAACTGAAAGAAATATTTTTTAGAAAATTTGGAAAATGATTCAACTCACCGCTCCTGAGAATTGATCCAGCTGACGATGAGCGGCGACCAATACTCTATCCTTATCATCCACAACATTTTCGTTGATATGTTCATAGAACATATCATTGGACATAGTTTCAAACGACTTCTTAATCCCGTCATCGACAAACATCCGGACGTCTTCATTTCTGTAACAAATATTTAAGTTTTGAGAAAAATGTTTTTTTTTGCATACATTTGGATAAGAGTGCGAGATTCGTTGGCAGCAAGAGTCTGGGAACGAAGGCCGGCCTTGATGATCTCTTCGATCCTGAAAAAAAAATAGAATTTCACAAAAAATTACTTAAAAACGGGAAATGGAAATTACGTTTCGCTTAGTATTAGGTTGGCAACTAAGTCTTTGTGCACTTTTGTTTTCCTCGTTTCTCTTAACTGAGCTAGAACAGTAACATGTGGGTAACAGGATATGGTATATAAGATTATAAGGATGTTCACAATAACCATCATTTGCCCTTCTATCATTCCGCTTGCGAACGCGATGCTCCGTTTCATACCCACTGTTTTTGGATGAAATTTCTGTATATTGTTTACATTTATTTCTAATCGGAAAGTATCCGATATTTATCACCGCCTGGTGGAAATTTACAAAGACAATGCCCTCATAGAAACACCGTTGCGAATTGGGCCGGCAAGTTCAAGAACCGGGACTTCTCAATGAAAGATGAAACTCGTCCCTGGCGACCACATCTTCAAGATATAGGCAAGCTGAGAGATCTAGTCAACCGGGACCCTCACCAATCTACCTGTGAAATGTCAATTACTTTAAGGACAACTCATACCACCATTGGAAATAGATCGTTAAAATTGGGAAAGACAAAAAACTTGGACGGCGGATACCTTATCTTTTTGACCTGTTTTGTTGTTCAGCGGCGAGTGGGTATGAGCATGCATCTTCTTACTCTACACGGGAACTTCAAGCGGCTGAATTATTTTATCACCTTGAATGAGAAATAGGTCAAATATACTAGCCAAGACAGAAGTGCTCAGCGGATTGACTTCGATATACAGCCGGGAGACGTCGTCAAACAGAAATTTCACCAAAAAGCAGTGGGTATAGAAAAGGCATCCAGTTCGCAAGCGGAATGATAGAAGGGCAAATGATGGTTATTGTGAACATTCTTATAATCTTATATACCATTTCCGGTTACACACCTGTTACTGTTTTAGCTCAGTTAAGAGAACCAAGGAAAACAAAAGTGCACAAAGACTTAGTTGCCAACCTATTATTTCCAAATCTTCTTTCTCGAACATGTCCCCTCAGGTTTTTATGAATTGAGATTTTTTTCTCAACATTCAAAAAAAATCAATTGAAAGCATATTCGAAACAAAAAATACGAGAACCTGCGAAAAATTGAAAATTTTCAAACAAAAAAATATGAGGAGTTTTTCAGGATCCCCTTTTTACGAGGAAAAATACTTATTCAATTTAAGAGTATCGGCTTTTTGGATGTGGTATTTCGGCGAAAGACCTAATGGTACAAAGTACAATTTGGCTCAACACAATTGACCCACGACCCTGTTTTCGACAGTCTTGACGTTATTTCAAAATATTTCGATATTTGGAGAAATGCATTAGTTATTATATATGTAGATAAGTTCTAAATTTTTTAAAGCTGATATGAATGAAAAAATTACCTTTTTTCTGCTTTCATCCGTTGCGCCATTGTGGAAACTTCGAACGCATTTGCCATAGTGCGTTTCCCGAATTTTTCGTTGGCCATCCTTTCGAAATGGCGACAAGTCCAGTTCTCCATGCGTTTCCTCGCGAGACGAACCGGGCCCTTCATGAGCTCTTCATCTGAAATTCCATATATTCATAACCTTTTTCTCTGAACACAAACTAACCGGTAGGCATCCGAATGAAGACCTCGTCGCCTGGGAGTGATTTCATTCTCACTTGAAGGGCCTGAAATATGTATTTAAACTGATTATAGAGGTCATTTATTAAGTACACTTTAATTTTATTAAATTCCCTACGAAGACAAAGTTATAGAAACAAAAATGAAAATTTTGAAAAGTAATCCGAAAAGAGTGTACAAAAAAAACTTCAAAATTTTCTCACCGAATGATTTTTATGTTTACTTCACGACTTTTCAATGTTTTTTGCATTATTTTTGCGAAAAGCGTCTTATTTGACCAAATGCTTGAAATGGGAGAATTGAATTTTATTAAATGTTGACATATTTTCTCAGTGGAATTGACTAGAAATCTTGAAAAAATAAAGAAAAACTTACAAAGATAGCATAGGCCCATTGAAGAGCGACCGTGGTCGTGATGACCAAGCAGTCCACAGCTCTTCCGGCAATTCGTTTCACCATTGCCGTTCCGTTGAGAGGCTCCTCCTGCTGGAAACAGAAACAAATTCATTTTTGGTTAGTTTTATTAGTTATCTTATGAAACATTTTAGTGTGTTTAAACAAAAAAACTGGTGCAAACTATTTTTTATTTTTTAAAATACATCTATCTATTTTTTTTGATTCCACTCACGAATTTTCCAAGTTCAATCTGGTTCATCAGATTGAAAGTTTTCAGGTCCTTTCTCGGAACGAGATTGTGGCAGTTGAGCTCGCCCTTCTTCGTGGTCTCTTTTGGGACAGAATATTCTGGTGAATATTTTGACTTTCTTTCGGCCTGAAAATGGAAATTAGTATTTTGAAATGCTGGGAAAATTTTAATTCACCTCATCAATGGTAGCCCATGTTTCAATTTGCTCTCCTGGTTTCTTGGCACACGATCTGGCTGGGGGACGATCGACCTTCTGCACGTGGCGTGGGGACTCTCTTCTTGTTGCTCTGAAAATTGTGATATATGCATATAAAACATTTTTCCATAGCTTCATCAATTTCAGTTCTAATAAGACATAAAGGGGGACACAGAAGAATGATTGCACTAAAAAACATAGACCGCATTTTTTGTGATAGAAATTTACAAAAATTAGTGATTCGAACTTTTTTAAATCTTTGAGGGATGGAAAACAATCTTATTTACGAACTTCGGTCGAATTTGAATCAGAAACATAACTAATGTAGGTGATGAAGCATGAAATAACACGTAGTGTGAGAATAAAATGATTACAATTCGGCGTTTTCGTCGACTGTCTATTCAGTTTAATTTTAGGACTGTTTTTAATTTTAAAAAATAGTTTTCTCAGAGATAGCAAGAACATATTTTGGTCGAGCCGGGATCGGGAACGCGCAGCTCAACTGAAAACGGCGTGGCATTTTCAATAGTTGGACAACCAATTCCAGAAACTTTTATGGATAAAAATACGGAGGAATTTTTGTTGTCCTGCCACTTTTCAGAATAGGTCTTTCTCCAGATGCCGTGAAAGTGATCAAAGAAAAATCCGGAGAAGAGCAGAAAAAAACAGCCGTATACTCAAATAACTGTCATATTTTCTCCCAGCTTTTGTGAATCACAGTTTTTAACTTTTCTGCTGTCCGGTTGATATTAAGCATATTGTATACCGCTTTTGTATCCCTCAAACTCAAAAATTTTTCAAATGGTAAGTCCATTTTTCTGATCCAATTGCGACTGTCTCCAATCGAGTTTGGGTTGTTTGCAATGAGCAGCAGCATAGCTCATTCCCTGATTTTCTTTCGTATTCCATCTGCGGATGTTGCGGATGTTTTTTTTTCCATAGTTGATCGTTGAATAATACTTTCCGGAAAAAATTCCTCTATTACATTTTACCGATTCTCTCCAATCCGCTGTCATTGTGATTTTCACCTGAGATCTACCCGAAACCTCCAAAATGGCCCCCCAAACACACTTCTAGATGTAAGGGAATAAGAATATTCTATTGAATGATTATTAGGTTGGTACAAAAGTAATGCGCGTTTTTGATGTACTTCATTTTTATCATAAAAATGAAACAAAAGGACATCAATTGAAAAGGTACTCTCCATCAATATCGACCACCCTCTGCCAACGCATGCGCAGAGATTCGATGCCTCTCGTGAAGAACCCCATTGACAGTGACTCGAAGTAGTTCGTTACTCAGATTTTCACTTTTTCCCCATTCTTGAACGTTTTCTCAGAGAGATGAAGCTGCATTGATCTGGGCAAGTGATAGTCGGATAGTGCCAAATTAGTGCTATAAGGCGACCGTAAAAGCACTTCCCAGTCTGACTCCAAGAAATTTTTTGAGGGATTTTTGCGGTGTGTGGTCGAGAGTTGTCGTGAACCAGAAACTTCGACGATGTGCCCACTCCTTTCCGTTTGAGCACCAGGTCCACACGGTTCAGCTGGCCTTTGTCACGAACGGTAATCACTATTTGACCATGCTTTAGAAATTCAAAATACCTCAGACGTAGCGTATTCCACCAGACACATAACATATTCTTTTGTATGTTGGGTTTTCGAGCCGGTTTCGGTGCCTCGTCATGATTCGGCCACTGCCTGCCAAAGCACTCGTATTGAGTTTATCTCTCATTTAGAATCAAACTTGGAACCAAGAAACCACAACATTTTGAACGGCGCAAGATAAAAACGGCCATTTCAGCTCGCTTCATCGTAAACCCTTTAACGTATAATCCCTCATGTTCCCATGGAATAATCAACATTTGTCTTTTGTGATGCGAATCTCGATTTTAGTTTTCGGTAACTTGATCATTGGCAAATTCGAAAAGAAAGTTTTATTTTTCGGTGAATTTTGAGAAAGATGCGTCATGTTCCTCCTTTGTTTTTATATTTGCATGTTTTCACATATGTATCACACTTTATTCAAAGCTTTATCACAATATCTGAATCCTCATCAAGGAAAACTGGAAGTTTTGGGACCAAGCCCATTCTTTTATTTCACTGTTTCGACGATGAAGCTGTGATTTTCAGATCGTCAATCGGAGACTTCCTGATGTTCATCGCTTTGAAAATTGGCAAAAAAAATGCTTAGATATCGATATCTGCTTATTGAATTTCTTTTCGTTGATCTTGTTGATTGTGCTACCATAGTTGATCGCGGAGTTGCAGAATCCAAGAGTATCAATTTTTGTACTTTGATGTTTCAAGATTCTTGAAAGATTATTGAGAGGACCTTATTTTGAATATATGAACATATGAACCATATTGGCGATTATTTTAAAAAATCAGGGTTTCAAGTCCGATTGTTTCATTTGGCAAAAGTTTGGTCATGTAGCCCTTTTCACAATATACGGGGTCTTTTAATCTTGAATGGATCGTTTTGAAAGTTTCATATTTTTCTATCCGTCGATGTCATTGGCTTCTATAATGCCACGCATCACAAAAAACAAGAACTTGGAGCCGTTTTCATTTCTAAAGACGATGTGTCTTGAACATTATTGGTTGGCTGGCTCCTGGTAGAAGAGTGGTTCCCGGTGAACAGATATATTCTTCATTTGAACTTGGAAGGTGAAGTAAGAAGTTTCATGTTCATTCTTCTCAGACGTCGGGGGTTTTACGCCGGATCTTTTGACTTGTGTCATAGTCCAGTTTTTAGTAGATGTCTGTTGTGGTATTTTCATGGAAATCCATTCCAATGACCATCTTAAAGAATTCCAAATAATAGCAAATTTTGAAAACCATTACAGACATCCTTGGTTTCATTCCAAGTTTCTCCGGCAAAAGGCCCCAGTATAGCTCAATTGTACACTAAGCTTTAGAAAGTTCAAGAACTCAATTGAGTGACCCGAAGTATTTTTCCTGCGAAATTTTTAAATTATTCACGAGAAAAAGAGTGCAGCAACCAAAAATCATTCATGCCTACCTTAGAGATCGATTCATCAGAAAGAAAACGAAGAAGCATTGCAAATGATAGAAATATCTAAGAATAAGAGACAACTGGCCAATTAATGAATAACGACTGGGCACAAGAAAAAGCGTCGGGAGCGTGAGGACCCTACACTTCCGTCTAATACTCCATCAAAACGTCTACACTCTCTTCAAGCAGTCGCACTCTTTCGATTGCGCTGATGCTCTCCTTTCCCGCAACAAAATGTAAAAAAAATTTTCCACGTTACCGCGAGGAGACGGAGGATGAGAAACAAAACTGCCTACATGTTGTATGCAAAAGGGTGGGCGCGATCACCTTTCAAAACTTCGGAAAAGCATGACTGTTCACTTCAAAGACTACTGAATGAGCTGATAAGCTTTGAGCCACACAAATTCACTAATTTCAACCGAACTTTAGAAATTTCTAAATAACTTCCAAGTTTTGACTGTATCAATGTACCCTATTAACCAATCGAGTAAGACCTTTTTCGGACAGTTGTAAACATATCATAAAAAGGCATAACGCTCTTCAACCAATCGTGAACCTATCACAAATCTTATGGATAATTGGCAGATTGTTTTTATCGGTTAATAGATCTCCCACGCCATCTGGCAAGTTGGCTTTGTCGGCGGAGCCGGTTGATTTTTATGCCTTGACCGTCTAAAGAGTTGTCAAATATACAAAACTTAGACTTCACCAATATTACACCTCCCTCTCTTCAATTTGTCAGAAGACAAAGGTCGATTATTGTCGACACACTCCTTAGGTTTTACGGATCATAACATTGGCAGGTGTTTAGAGAAAGCAAAGCGAAGAGAGGGTGCAATTGCGCAATGCAGCTGTCTGCCGTTCTTGGATCAATTTGGGTGTTCACCGGAGAGATTAGCAGGGTAAGGGAGAGCTAAGTGAGTATTAGATACTGTAGTGAACACACTAGTTTTGATGACAACAATAAGGAAAGGACAGGAGAGCCTTTCTGAAGGATACGAAGGCTATGTTACGCGAGACGACAAACACACAGATGGACAAGTTTCTAATGGATGAAATATTTTTGAAATCAAGAAAACTCCGATCAAACTCGCATGAATAACCAATCTCTATTTTCGGATTCAACCAGCAAACTACATGTTTAGGAATTATTATCACAGTAGTAGAGTGCTCGAAAACTGTTACTTGACCTTTGTACTGAATATAAGAGTCAGTTTAAGACAAGAACATCGGAAGAGCTACGCTAAAACTAGTGATAAGAAATAGATGAAAAGGAGTCGTTTGGGTGGCAAAAAAAAAAGAAATTCTACCTCCCACAATGCAAACAAGAAGAGGACCTACAGAGATGATCAGTGATAGATGAAAAAGAAAAAAAAAGAGTAGATGAATGGGCCCTATCTAATTGATAGAATGAAATGAAAAATGAAATAAAACTTACTTGACCATGATTCCTTGACGAACTTGACGTTAATACGACGAGCTTGAAGTAAATGACGACGAGCTTGGGGTAGCTGGCGAACGGCAAAAGTTGAAGGCGAACCTGAATGAAAAAAATTGAGGTGAAAGGAGAAGACGATTGCGGAGGGGTAGGAAGGAAGAAGACGGAATGAGATGAAGAGGGCGCTGCAGACGTTGCGCAATGGCTCGGTTATGGGTGTAGATAGAGAAGTGAAGAAGAGGGGGCTGAGGGTGGCGCTGGTGATCTTTTGGGGCGGCTATGCAAATGAGGAATGTGGCTCCATGCCGCCCTAGATGGAGGTTATGGGACGACTGGCATGAAGTCTCACTAGAGTGAAGGTTACGGTGGAGGCTACCGTATTCTCCACTTTGAAGAATGTGGTTTCGAAAAGAAAAAGAAAATACTACCAATTCCTTGAAGAAAGCCTTGTGGATTTACACAAAAAATTCAAAATCGTAAAAATTGGAAATAAAACAGTTTTGTACTTAATTCAACTCGTAACATCCTAAATCGTAATAAAAGCTGCTAATTCTATTCTTTAACTTTATCACCTAATGAACCTAGAACCTCTACTTCTTACTAGTAACCTATTGGCAAGTACAACCACACATTTAAAAAAAACAGTCCTCCGAAAAAAGTGTCTTGAGGTGTAGAAAGATGACGGTTTTATGAATGGGAGTGATAGTAAGAAAGCGAGAGAGGACGCGACAAAGGAGAGTGAGGTGAAGGAGGAATGGTACGGGATGGAGAGCGGTGGTGGAAGCGAGGACCGAGGGTGCCATCTACGAGAGGGGTAAGCTGTGTGGCATAAAAAACGAGCGGTGAACGAGAGAGCACGCAGGAGGTGGAGAGCATGAGATACTGTTTTGGCTAACCGATGTGGCCTTTACTACAGTTTCGATGTATATGGAAGAGCATGGCAGGAATCCCAGTGGGTCTACTGTAAACGTTCAAGGACTACGGGGAATGCGGACGCACAAAACTCTAAAAATGTTTAGGCAGGACTACTAGAGAAACTGATGAAAATTTGTGTTGAAGAATCTGGGAACTAATAGAGATAAGGACCAAAAACTGAGGATGAGACAAAAAGTGAGAGGTGCTTTAACCGAGCAAAATGCAGAATCTTCTTCAAGATTCTAGAAAGTTAAAGGTTTTCGCTAAGCCTATTTCAGATTCTAAGAAATGTCTAAAACTAGTCGGCAAAAGACAAAATGATATTCAAACAAAAATTCTACAGTACTCATTGTCAGTATTTTTCGGGAAAGAAAATGGAGAGGGTAGTATTTACGAAACAACAAATGAAAATAATTGACAACCATATAATTAGAGTGTGAATCGAGTGCGTCGTTTCTACAAATGAGGAGACTCTGCGAGTGAACCGTTCGTCTTCTCTTCCTGTACCTCTCGCAATGCGGTTGCGGTGCGGGTTTGGTTTTCCAGGTGTGCTTCCCAAGAGGCTTCCCAGGTGGACCTCAACAGAAAGTCTACATCGATTCCTGAGATAACCATATTCTATTTGGAGTCGTAAACCAATTTTTATTGCACATATGGGCCGTTTACAATTGGCAGGTGCGGGAAATGGTATTTTGCCAAAGTAAGAAATTGACAAAAGACAGTACCAAAACCGAAAAAGAAATTAGATTTTGAATTATTCTGGTCGTAGCCATTTGCCTAAAATGATAGTTGCTCTGGTTGCTGTAGAGTTGAGGAACCTCCATCAAAAATATATTTAATAAAAAAACTACTATTGATAATTGGAGGTGCTCGGAATCCGAACGTAATGATGTTTCAGCAAAAATACTCAAGATTAAACGGAACTGATGAGAATCTAGGGGAGAAACTAGGAACTGATGGAGATAGGAACCTAGAACTCAATACAGAATATTACGTTTTTTCAGAATATCGAAACTTGAAGATCTCAGCCTCCTTTATTTATGATTCTAAAAAAAGTTCTTTAACTATTTGGCTTAAAAAACACAGAGATATTTAAGCCTCTACAGCACTGATTGTCTGTTTTTTGGGGGCAGCGGATGGATAGGGTAGTATTTACGAAACAACAAATGAAAATAAATGACAACCATATAATGATAGTGTTAATCAAGTGCATCGGTTCTACAAATGAGGATGCACGTCGAGTAAACGGTTTGCCTTCTCTAAATGTAATAACGCAATGTGATTGCGTATCGTTTCTCGTTTTCCAAGAGGTCACCCAGGTGTGCTTCCTGGAAGGACTCCAACAGAAGATCTATCTCTGGGATTACCAAAAAGTGAACAGTCAAAAAAAAAGAAACCTTTGCTATTTGTGTATTAGATCAGATAGAATAGTTCAGAGTTTAGAGAAACAATATATTCAACGTGAGTACTAGTTAGGAATCCCAAAAATTAGGAAAAAGAACTTCCGGAAAGGTTTTTTTCGAGTAGAACACGTATGGTACCATCAACCTATGCTTACTGTAAGCCGATTGCAACATTTTGAGGACTGAGAAAATCTACATGAAATTGACGCATATCTTAATTAAAGTTGTAAACTAATTTTCATTGCACATCTGGGCCGATTACAATTGGCAGATGCGGGAAATGGTATTTTGCCCTAGGAACAAACTGAAGATAGAAAATTAGAATAACTTCAAGACCGGAAATGAGTCTAGATTTCATAATTAAATATTCGAGGGATACCTGGTATCCGAACGTACTAAAGTTTCAACAAGAATACTCCAAATTGAACGAAACCGATAAAGAGTTAAGTGAGAGAATTCGGGAACTGATGGATATAAGTACCTAGAGCTGAAAATTCCACAGTTGGTTACCTGTTCTTTTTTTTGGGGCGGAGTGTGACAACCATACAATGAGAGTTAATCGAGTGCATCGATTATACATCTGAGGTTGCTCTAGATGTAAATGGGTCGTCTTCTCTACATGTAACCGTCGCAATACGGTTGCGTATTGCTTCTCGTTTTCCAAGAGGTCAACCAGGCGTGCTTCCCAGAAGGACACCAACAGAAGGTTTATGTCAATCTCTAGGATAACCAAAAGTGAGCTATCGAAAAAGGAAAACATGCTTTTTTTGTATAAGATTAGATAGAATAGTTCAGAGTTTTAAAAAAACACATTCAACTTAAGTACGGGTGAGGAACCAAAAAAATTAGGAGAAAAAACTAAATTCGTTCCTTTCTAAAAATTTCTAAAAACTTCCAACAAGGCTTTTTTGAGTAGCATTCCATCAACCTATGCCTACTGTAAACCGATTTTAACATTTTGGTGGTTAAGAAAAATCCATGTCGAGAAAACCCATATCTTAATTAAGTCGTAAACCAATTTTTATTGCACATCTGGACCAGCTACAATTGGCAGATGCGGGAAATGGTATTTCGCCAGAGGAGTAAACTGAAGATGGAAAATTAGGACATTGCCAAGGCCGATAAGTCGTCTTTACTCCACATAATTTAGGTCATAAATATTCGTTTGAAGTGCTAGCTGCACTTGTTGCTGTAGAAATGTGACCCCCAGGTGAATTGAGAGTAAGAAGAAGAGAAAGAGAAATAGAAGGTTAGATTTTCCGATCTTTTTTCTAGGTCTTCCTTACAGAAAAGATCATAAACCTTTTTTCTGCCATTAAAGATTGGCGGATATCACATTAACCTATCGCGAACACACACAACGATTTCTTCAGGCAGAGAGTGATAAACTGCGACGATGAAGAGACACACACAATGCTTTGACACTGCTTATCAGCTATACGAGTTCACATTCTCTATTTGGCAAGGTTACTTTCTCTTTGTTATTGATGATTTTTCTCAGACTATTTTGAGCGATAGAATGAAGAAGAAGATATTTGTGTTTTTGTTGTCTGGTGGGATTTCATACACTCAAGAGACAACAGAAAACAACAAAATCTTTCCAAAAAAAATTTGGTCAGTAATAGTCGTATTTTTCAAAATACTTGAAAAAATTTAGGGTAATCCCAAAAGTAAACTTTAAAAAATTATTTTTTCAGACCAGAATTCCGTTTTTTCAATAAATGTGTTGACCTTTTTTTGGATAACAACTTCTTGAAAAAATGAGAAGAATATCACTGAACTACTCTATCGCACTTCAAAAAAATGGTCTCCAGTAAATTGACATTGAAATTTTGGAATTTACAAAAGAAAAGGATACAGATTAAACAGATATTAGACCTCCCAGTCGATTTGCAGAAAGATTAAGAACAATTCATTTCAAAGAGTTTTTTTACCTCCCCTCAGAAAGAACTGACCTTCTTCGGGAGTGTAATGAGATGTTTTAGCGCCCTGACGCTCTGAACACAAATGCGTGGAAGATAAGAGTGCAAGTCAATTAATTAAACGGGGAAAGTGTAGCAGGAGCGGAAAAAGCTCCCTCCAATATTAGATTGATAAGAAACGATTTGTAGACTGGAAGGGAGAAAAGATACGAATTCAAATAAAAAATTAACAAAAATAGGACAAAGCAGGAGTAAAATTATATCATATCAGAGCAGACTACAAGATGGAATACGAATTTTTGCGTTGTTTCGTCACAAGTCAAGCAAGTCCAAGATTCAGCGGAGGAAAGTAGAGATATGACTCAAACCGAAAATAATTTGATCCAATAAGAAGGACCCTATATTCTTACACTCAAAATTTGATATTCCTGAAACTTTTTCAAAATTTTCAGTGAAATGAAATTTTTAGGGCACTCCGTTTTTGGTAAGTTTACTATTTGACAGAAAATTTACTTTTTCACACCAAAATGTTTTTTGAAAAAAAAAACAGGAAAAAATACTAGAAATCGGGCGCGGCTCGTTGCAAGTATGGAAATTATAGATCACAACATATTTAGAAATATTTGATCACTACCAATGGAATGAAACTGTAAAATTGTAGACTACGCTAGTTTGAAAAAGTGAGAAATATTTTGGCATTTTCCGAACGAGTTCTTAACTTTCAGATCACAAAAATGAAAAATTTTGAATTTAATAATTGAAGTTTTATTGGAGGACCATCTGATGTTACTCATTTACGATATTTGTCGTAGGGAGCATTGTGTCAACCGTAGTTTTTAAAACAATGAAGGAGATGAACAAACATTTATCATTTCCATCGTCTCCTATCAGAGTATTCAGGGAGATATAAGAAGATGCAGGTCTATCCATGACGAAGCGAATTTGCAAAAAAAGCAGTAGTACATATAATTCTTCTGATCTCACATATTAGGGTGCTACATAAATAATGTCGTTTTTTTTTCGAGGGCAGTTTTCTCTGTCATGGCTCGTTCTAATGTCAAATTTGTTTTTGTTTCTCACACACCTAATCAAGTCGTCAAAAATCCCTACCTAACATGTGCCATAATGCTCTCGGTTCTTCAAGGAGAAATTTTGGAAAAGGTGTACTTTTTCGCTTATTTTTTATACGAATCCATGCTCGGCCGAAATGCAACCGAGACAATCGAAAATAACAACCGTGCTTCCGCAGAAAGAAGTGCTCACTGAAAAACAGTACAACGATGGTTCACAAAATTCACATGTGGGCTTGCATCCCTCGAAGAGAAAAAGGCGGTGGAAGGAATACTGAAGTATGGCAGAAGGGGTATCCGAGATCGACCGTCAGGGAACTTTTGGCAGCGCTTGGAGTCTCTACCGGAACAATATTGAGGCGTAAATAATCAAAAGAGAAGACTAGAAAACTAGATAAATGGCTCTCTCATGAACTGAACGATTGTCAAAAGTTGCAACGTTACCATGGTTTGTGAGAACATCTCATACGATAGAAAAATGGTGCTTTTATGAATCGAATTGTGGCATATAAGGAAAAATGGACTCCATACTACAACGTAATGCAATCAGCGCCATATCTGGTTGAAAGCCAGAAGGTGCAACATCTTACAAAGCCAGAAATCTACCAAAAAGAGGTTATGATGACTGTTTGGTGTCTGGCTTTCGGTTTTATTCATTACGACGCCCCGAGAAGATGAAAAACTAACACTGCGGGTAACAATTGTCAAGAAATAGAGAAAATGTGTTGTCCAAGTTGCCAGCACTAGTCAAAAAATTGGCACAATCCTACTCGACGACAACTCCATGTCATGTTGCAATCATGCTGGCTCAAAAAATGGATTACGTTCGGTTACAAAATTATCGGTTATTAACCATATTTGCCGACATCTCCTTTATTGTTTACCATTTTTTCAAGCTTCTTGAAATCCTCCCCAAAGAGAACCAGTTCATTAAAGACGACTATGCAAAAAAGGCTTTCCAATGTTTCATCACTTCCTGGGCTTCTGGTTTCTATCATGATGGAATTTTCAAATAAGTATTTTGTAGGCAAAAGATTACCAATTCGAATGGTACATAGTTTGTTTGATGAACATAAGTTTCACTGAAGTTATCTTCGTTTAAAGAGTGGAACCAAAAAACGACATTATTTATGTAACACCCTAATACATTCTCTATAACAACACCCAAAACAATTTTTGAGAATTAATCATTGTTGCATAATTTGATTAGAAAACACCGCAGCACTTTTCATCAAGTGAGAACCAAATTGGAAACTTTGCAGGAGCTTAGAGACAATTTCATTCGATTTAACGTAATATTGTTTTCAATAGAAATATGTCTTTTTACAGTTTAGCAAAAGATAAAACACAGAGCCACCGTGAAAACAAATACTGTCGATAATATAGATCACACAATGCATTTTCAAGCCGTCCAATTTCGATTGATCCGAACTGCAAATTGTTTGTCCATACAAGTGCGGTTGCTGCTCCTAATGAAAAAAATTGCAAAAATGTTATTAGTTACATGTAATGGATGTAGGGGTATCAGTTTGGGATCCTTGATTCAGCCATCATATTCATGTGGTACCTGGAAGCTCCTGTGACCTAATTTTTAAGATATAATGCCTAGTGGCTTGCAATTGATGTAGGGAACTCAGTTCGGGATACCGGATTGCAAATTTACTTCTGATTCATTTTGTTATACCAATGAGCTTTTCCATGAACACTCCGAGAACGCTGATTCTCTGATGGCCAGCATCAAACCCGCGTAATTTTTATTCTCCAAACTGTCTTCATAATTTTCGAAAAATCAAGTGCACTTTTACATAATTACCTGAAAGTAACGCATTTTGATGCTGTACCTTCCCAGACTCACTAAGCCCAATATTTTGTAAGAATGTCATACCCAAGAGTATATCAAATAATAACTTTTTAATTAAAGTGCAAATCTCATAAAACGTTTCAGACATAAAAGTAATCATGCACTTTGTCTCAATAATCGTCATCTTTCCTGTCACGTTTTTAAGAATTCAGATGATCAGCAGCTCAAAAATTTTCATCTAATCTTGAAATGTATATAAGGCAATGCAAATGCTATATTCTCTCATAGCTACAAAGTGTTGAAGAGGTACATTTCTTCAAACAACTACTCCATTCTGCTTCTATTCCAATACTACTATTATCTACCCCGTTGCTATGTGTTTCCGGGTTCCATTGCAGCCTTCGACAGTCAAAGCGTAATGTTGAGGTTGCGTCGATCTCGAGAACAAATTGAACAACGGACAATTTTGATAGGGTTTCCTAATTGTAAGAAAACTGAAAATGAGAGGGGATATTGAAATTTATCACGTTCATAGGGGTTCGGCAGCAGTTTCGATGACCGGAGTAGATTGCGAAAACTAATTTTCGCAACAAAGAAAGAATACAATGGAATTTGATTTGAAAAATATGACAAAGTATAATGGGACAGAAGGTGATCTCGATTCAAGAAAACTCTGTCGACGATGTTGATCGAACTCTTATCGAAAATTTCATGGAGACCTAGCTTAGCCAGTTCAGAATTGCAACGTTGTTGAAGAAACGCAAACTCCCACTGAAGTATTGCTATTATTCCTTGTTTCATTGATTTCCAACTTTTTTCTCTCGATGAAAGAAAAATCCGAACGAATTTCTCTCTTCAACATTATTCTTTCAAGCTATAACTCGCTGTACTTTCCCACAACATAGCCCCGTTGCTAGTATATTCAAAAGATATCCTTTCTGGAAGAGAAGACAAGAAAGAGAGAACACTTTCTAGCAACGTCGCTAACAATAATTCTCGAGAAAGTACACATTACTCTTATGTTTCACATAGTCAGATCTCTTGCAATCACGACAACATGTCTCTCCCTGGCACCGTTGTTCTTCTCACTCCTCATTTTTAGCGCGTATCCAAAACACGTGCGCATGAGAAACGCTGCTTCTCTTTCACCTTTTTGTATTCTACAATACTATAACTTTTCCTCTATATGTGCTGCGTGATACACAGCTTACATACGATACAATCTCAAAATTTGATATCGTTTTTTCATACCAGATCAAAAGTTTTTCCCATTCCACTCTTTTTCTGTTGGGAGCTATCAATCAATAGAATCCGAACTTCATATTTGGCTTGTTTCTCAAAATTCTTAGCAGTCTTTCTACAAAAACGGTACCATATTTTCAGGATCTGCCTCTCAACCTTGCTAAAATGCACTGGCTCGTCTCGACAACCACATTCTTCCTGACAGGAGTTTATTGCATTATCTTCCCGGACTTCGAATTCACCATCAGAACCATTCTGATCATCATGGGAATGAGTAAGTTCGAACTATCAACATCACAACATTGATTTTCTGTTATTCAGTTTTTATTGTGGCTTCTCTCTACGACTGGTACGAGGATCAACAAGCGGAGGCAGCTGCCGAGAATGCTGGCAATTGAGAAATATGATTTGTTGAATTTCAATGAATATTGTTACTGTTAAAGTGTTTTTTTTTCCATTTCATAAAATAAAACGTATACGTGAAGCAGCTTTGAGATCGTCATCTGACATTGAAGCTAACTTATGCCCAACAACAAAATCAGAAAAAATAGAAACGCAGTCGTTTCTCTCCGAATTTTCCCACGATGCAGCTCTTTGGCACCATTTTCATGTTTTAATGAAATTTTTTATGAAAACAATTGGAAGCAATCAGAAAATAGCCGTTTTACAGAAAATGAGTTATATGAGCTTTAAGCTATCTGCTTGAGAGGCATTCTAACAGTATAACCCCTAGCTTTCAACTTTGAGTCAATTAATCTAGGTAACTGACAAATTCTTCTGATTTTATGATAACAATTTTGCCAACTGACTGCTTGTTACATCTTCCACAGAGAACGAGATAAACGAAATTAAAGTTGACGTGTGGGAGGCATTTTATTAGAGTGATCACGGTATACCGTATATTCACTAACCAAAACCCCCACTGTATGTGCACTTTGAGTTCAACTTTCTAGTTACTTTCAAAAGATATCGCTCAAAAGGCGCAGGGTTGGATATTCTTAGTAAAAAATGTTACAGTTATTTTCCTTCCAACCTGATATTCGGAAGATGGGACTACAATAAATCAACTCATGACGTTTCTGTTTTTATCGTTCTGTGGAGGCACCTGGTGAAGCGACACTAGCTCCGTTTCCAAAATTCTCTTCTTCAAATTTATCGGTAACTCAGAACCGTCACCTTCCGTTTACATGTTTCATAGTTAGGTCCGAAAAATTCATTGCGGATCTTTCTGTTCTCCTGATTTTCAAAAGTCGATGGTTCCGCAGTTTTTTTCTAGGAAACGCTCTACGCGACTACGCTAGAGACCCGCCATCTCACATTCAGTTGTTTTTCTCTCTGTCCCCTTTTCCCTCGACTACAGGGTGCGCCAAAATTATTGCAACACATTCAAAGTGCTGTAACTTCTCGGAAAATACTCGAATAGACTTGAAAACTTGGCAATAGTTTACTGACTACTTTTTAAAAATGACATCATCCAAGTTATTCGATGCAGTTGCTTTTGATCCTCACTACGTCCATGAGTTTCTCCGGTAACGCATTTACCGTGGCACGGGGCGTTTTGGGAACAAATCGGCCCGTCCTGGGTCCAAACTTTTTCCCAGGGACTCTAAATTAGAATGTGGACGTGCTGGAACCCTCGACTGAAAAATTCCATTTGCGGAATAGTCAATCAAAATCATGTCTGGCGACAAGGGTGACCATCCGCAAGTCGTACCGAATCTTGAAAATTTGGCCGCGCTCTCTGGTTGAACGATTTTTGGCTTGTGAGTGAGACCAAAACACCGTGGAACAGTTCAAACATGGTTTCCAGAATAGTGTTTGGTCCGCGGAAAAAAATACCTATAAAAAGTTTCCTCCTATTAATAATCTTTGCTGAAATTTCCTCAAAATCTACAAAAAATGGATTCGGAGGTGTTCGCACCAAAAACCATGACGTACTAAGGATATGAAGCTCGGTTGGCCATCCTACCGTGATTATTAGCTAGCTCAGATCTCGGGCAAAACACTCGATGGTTTTCTGATAAGGGTTCGGCCATCAATGTCAGAGTTTCTCGTCGCCAAACATCATCCTCTAGTGTTAATTTTGGTGCGTGCCAGCAAATGTCGATTTGCACTTCTGGATGCGTACCAGATTGTTATTTCTCGACCGAGTTCTTGTCTTTTGAACATGAATTGGGGTCAACCCGAGCTCACTTTTGACGATTGTACTGACTGACTTACTGCTCATTTGGAGCTCCAGGCCCATTTTTCCACGATTTGGTGCGAATTTCGACACACTCATTCTCTGACGGCTTTTCTACTCTTCAGGATAATAAAAGTTTGAAATCTGACTTTTTTAGACAGTTCTTGACCGTACTCAACTGTTAGAAACATTCGATAGTTGTCCACTAGGTTGTTCGTTCGATTCCGAGAGCTTTTCCGATGCTGCTTAGGCCCACCCCTCTCTTGACCACCTCGACGAGGGTGCATATGTGTATAGAACTAGTCACCATTCGTGTAAAAGTCAACCAAAAAAGTTGAAATTTTGTGAATAAGGTAATTAAGACATGCTGAAAATAATACGTACAAAATCATTGCTCTAAAAATTCTACAGTGCCCACCAACTCGCACTAAACTTTGGTTGCAATAATTTTGGCGCACCCTGTAGACTGTACCCTCCAAATCCTCCTCCCTCGTTTTCTCTGCGTCTCGTCTCTCTAACTACACGGTTCTGGAAAAGGTTGATCTCTGGTCTCACCACGAAAACCAAAATCAATCAACGGACCATTTTGACACACTTGTTGCGCGCGCAATTCACCTCACTTCTCTATTAGATTGCGCGCGCAACTCACCTCACTTCTTTAATGAATTGCGCCGCACTCTTGTTTCGCTTTTTTTGTAATTTTTAACATTTCTCTCTGTCTTTGAAAGATATTTGATCACTTTTCATATGTGAACTTGCAGACCAAAAAATGAGCCCGCCAATCTCATCACCATCCACTCCATCGCCTCCGAAATACCAGAGAAAGTCGCGAAGCGACAATAATAATTCCCAGAGTGAGTTTCAGAAAAGCATTTGTTTAGCGAAGTTTAACATTTCAAGTCATGTTGAGTTTTGAAAATGTTAACAATTGAAGTGTAGGAAGTGTATGAATTCTCCAACAACGTTAAAAATATTACAGATACCAACCCTGACGAAGAATCACTTCAAGTAAACCTCGACAGCTCTCCTTCTGGCACTCCGAGTCGGCATGCATCATCCGTTGATCTTCTGAAGAGCCCTGTCGTCGGAAGAATCACCAACCCTTCCCGTACTCCACCGCCAGTTCCCAAAAAGAAGGCGCTTCGTGGATGTCAGTTGAACCTGTTTTTTACAATTAAATTTTTGAGTTTACAGCTCAAGGAACAGATCCGCGTCAGAGATCCAGTTCATATGATCTCCAATCCAGTTCTTCGGATCCTCATCACTCTCCAACTCGTCATGCTTCGCTTCCAGTTTTGAATTTGGATGATGAGATTGGAAACTTTGGTCGCATGACAATCCACACTCCTGCTCCACCAGTTCGCTGAGCTCCGAAACGGAAAACGATGGACGTGAATGGAGGACCCACATCGTCAACTGCTACTTCTAACCCCCGTGTCAAGATCCCGCGTTTTGCCACATCCGGAACTGGTGGCCAAGGATCGGCAGTCACTTCTCAGATCCGCGGAGCTTCTTGTCCTCGTCGAGGTTAGTTCTCATATCCTTCTTTCCGAGTTTAACTTTATGAACCTTCAAAACGTATACAGCTATTTCTAGTCCTTTCTAGTTACACAAAGCCAAAATTCGCTTCACAAATCAGCGGTTTTCTTCAACTTTTATTGACGTTTCAGTCCCACACCGTCGTGCCTTGTTCGGAAAGCCGCCATCATCAAAGTCTGGAGATCATGCTGTTTCTACGTCTGGAGAATCTAGAAACGACATCCCGTCGACTTCCACCAACATCCCAAAGACTCCAGAGAGTTCGCCTGAAAAGATGGATGAGGAATAGCTTCAAGCAAAAGCAATCACTGCTCCCCTTCATTTTCATTTTTATAGCTTTCAAAGCTTTGTTACATTTTTTCACTGTCACCAAGTTACCCGATAATGGGCTTTTTACTAGAGAAGGGTTTAATCCCGCTTTTGAACTCTTTGAGTTCTTTGTTATTTTCACTGTTTTTCAAATAGGTTCCCCATTAGTGACCAATTCACAAGAGACTGTTACTTTTTGATTTTCCCGATTTTTGAACCCCTCATTTTTGTGTTTCCGGTTTAAGTGCACCCCTTGTTATTATATGCTTAGATCTCAGTTTTCTAAATAAACTGTTGAATAGGAAAATCATGTATTTTTTTTCAGGTTCAGATTATTTTCAGCGAAATCAGTGCAGATCAAAACTGAGAACAAACAAGTACTCAAATTTGAAATCACATCTGTCAAATACGATTTTGTTGCAGAACACTCGTATTCAAATTGTATTTTTACTCATTCACTTAATTTTGACTAAAAAAATCAGAAAATCGTTCACCAATGTCAATCGGCCAAATATGGCTGCAAAATGAAAAATACAAAAAACACACGTTTTCTGTTACAGATTTAGTTCACACGCGAGATGAGGGGTCGGCAAATAATTGAAATAGAAACATCCTCCTCTTTTTTTTGCAAAATCCAAGTAATCCTTTATCCTAAATTTGGTGTAGAGCAAATCCGGAAATAATTTTATCGCGCTTAGCAATTTTCGGGTTTTTGTGCCCATCAGTCCAAAAAGTTATATTAGTGATTATTCTCCTGGTTTCTACATTTCCCGCCCACTTAATATTTTCAACAATGTTTTTCAAAGTATTTCCTTTTTGTAATGATTTGTTTTTTGAATATTACCACTAGGAATAATATAAGTTATTGAATTGTTTTCCCTTCTAATCGTCTCCAAAACTCTTTTGTGCATGTTGCTTCCGAAAGAAGAAAGTAGAAATGCAAAAAAAAAACTCTGTGGAGGTGGATGGCAGCTCTCGGGAGTGAACAAAAACGAGATAATTGTTGGTGTGGTTCATCTCTCGCAATTCCAGCATCACCGCCGCGGTTGGTCGCACACTCCATCAATTTCTCGTCTTCTTTTCAACCACGCATCCAAAAAAGAACCGCCGTTTCCACCATCTTCAGTAAGACGCCTTCAGTGTTTGGAAAATGGGATCTCCAATTGTTTTATTCGGTTTGGCGGATTATGTGAGACAGGTACTAACTATGGGAAAAAGGTCATTGTAGTAGTGGGTGAGAAAACAGAAAAAAAAACAAATACGAATTTCTCGAGATTTTATTTTTGTGAAACAGCAATTCGTCTTGTGTAAGCGATATCCTTTTCTGTTCTACTTTTTTCACATCTGTATAGTTTTTTTACAACCATTTCTGAAAAAAATCTCTTTCTTCATAGAATCCATCTTTGAAAAATACCACCTACTGACCGTTCGTAAAACAATCACATCATTTGTTTCAAAAATTCCTGATTTTCCGTTTTTCGATTATTTCTTGTCCTCCCGTGAACAATTTTGAAAGCCTAAAACAATTTCAATCACAGGATACTACGCCAACGCATAGTATTGTTTCGAACACAAAATTCTTTTTGTCATATTTCATCAAACATCGAAATCTGGGAACCAGGTTTCCTTGTGATTTTTTCTTACTAACATTTTAGAATTTTTTCCAGCCATCGAGAATGTCAACGCTAGAAATCGCAGCTATTGAACCACTCATGGACAGTAATAAGGTATGATATAAGCAAACCTGCGGATTGAAATCAAACATTTTCAGAAAAAGCTCGAGGATATGAAAGATTTTGCGGAAATGGTTCAAACGTTCTCAGTAAGTTTTCGAAGTTTAATTCAACGTGAATAAAATAGTTTGCATGATAATTGAGCTTTCAAAATTTGACAAATTTTCAAAGAAGTTGATAAAAGTGTACGCAATACTGTAATACTGCTATTTCAGAAAACTAGAAAACGAAGCATTTATAAAATTTTCTGTATACTGTAAATGCTCTGATAGAAACTTTACCTGATCGTGCACATTGAGCTCAATCATCTCGATTCCTGTGTGATATATCAAAAATCTAACAACGGATAAAGTGTTTAACATATTAATCAAAAAATTTCATTACTTTACACAGTTTTGGTATCCATTATAAGAACCGAAATGATTGAGTTCAGAGTGCATGTACAGGATGGGGCTATTTGAGCATTTACGGTATCACATAAAATATGTAGCACTATCAATGAAATTTTTCAATCAGGAGAAAATTGGTGGATCCGCCGGAGCACAACGTCTGGATCCGATTGTTTTGTTTGTCAAAAACTATCTCCGCTATTATTCTCTTGAACTTCTTGATCAAGTCAGCGCAGTGCAATTCAAGAATTCTCGAGTTTTCTTCGAGGTTTGTTACAGTTATTAAATGATGGTCACAGTGAGTGATCTGATAGAACGCCACCAATGCTGATCGAAAACTACTTTAAAAAACCGTAAATATTTGAATTTTCAGCTTGCGGGTCCCATAAAATTGAGAAAGAAAAATTTTCTTTGTGAGTTCCAAAAAACCGGAACATCCTATTTTTCCATACTTGGTCAAGCTTCTGGCCGGGCGAAAACTCCAAAAAATACACAATTTTTCTGTCCATCTTACACGGGAAGTACCCCAAGTGTCTGCTCGCTTTTTCTTAGATATTGGTGGCAAAAAATGTGCCTTGCCTAGACTAGAACAAAACTGATAATATAAGGTGCCAACAAGCAGGTTGAGCAGAATGGCAAAACTTTTTCCGATTTTTCGAAAAAAGTGGATCAAGTTCATTCAAAACATCACAACTTTGTTCAGAGCAAAGATAACATTTCAAACTAAAGTGTATACTGTAGCACGGGTTTGAGGCTATAAAAAACTCAATTCTATCTCTGCAAGGAAACTTACTAGAATAGAAAATGTGTGAATGGTCTGATTGAGTGAAATCAAAAAATGCCGATTTTCGAAAAAACGTATTTGGGAGACCATGTCTATTCGATTCCTTCCATGTCATAATGCACAACTATAGTCCCAAATATATAGCTCACCTTTGATTTGAGAGAGATTTTTGAAACAATAAACTTTTTTCAGCTACACTCATGTACCCCTATACATGGTATTTTTTGAACTCATTTTTCCGGAAACAACAGAAAAGCTCTGAGAACAAAAGTTTAAGTTGGTTCAGTTTCTTTCTGACGGAAAATGATCGAATCGTGATCAAAAAGTCAAAATTTTAAAAAATAAATTTTCACATGTTAAAAGTGAGCATGTATAGGGGTACATGAGTGAAGCTGAAAAAAGTTTATTTTTTCAAAAATCTCTCTTAAATGAAAGGTGAGCTATATATTTGGGACCATAGTTGTGCATTATGACATGGAAGGAATCGAATAGACATGATCTCCCAAATACGTTTTTTCGAAAATCGGCATTTTTTGATTTCACTCAATCAGACCATTCACACATTTTCTATTCTAGTAAGTTTCCTTGCAGAGATAGACAATATGTGTAATTGAGTTTTTTATAGCCTCAAACCCGTGCTACAGTATACACTTTAGTTTGAAATGTTACCTTTGCTCTGAACAAAGTTGTGATGTTTTGAATGAACTTGATCCACTTTTTTCGAAAAATCGGAAAAAGTTTTGCCATTCTGCTCAACCTGCTTGTTGGCACCTTATATTATCAGTTTTGTTCTAGTCTAGGCAAAGCACATTTTTTGTCACCAATATCTAAGAAAAAGCGAGCAGACACTTGGGGTACTTCCCGTGTTAGATACATTTTTGTCAAATTTACGCTTTTGAAGTTTTGGAGCCCAACGAAATTCAGCTTAGGTTACTTATTATAGCTGAAACACTGAAATTTTTGAAAAAACATTTCTTTCAAATTTTAGCCTCGAAAACCAGTGCCAGGACCGCGAAATGTATGCTTTTTAGGGAAACTATGACCAAACACTTAAAAAAAAACCATTTCTCATCTACTTGAAACACATATTTTCAGAAGAACATGAGCGGTCTTTCCAAGAAATTCGAAAAACTCAACAATGCCTACATTTCAGTGTTTGATGAAGAACAAAGTGAGCACTAATTGTATAATATCATCATCACAAATTTCAATTATTCGATTCCAGTTGCCAATTACGCCATCGCCGCTCTCCAAGACATTTTGGGTGAGGCTCACGACTTCTGAAAATCTTGACATGTTCCCAACAACTTCGTGTATATATCCGGGGTTCTTTTCTTCAATTCCAATTGTATGTTCGACATAAATTCAAATAATCTGATTTTTTTCAATTGTTTCATGTAAAAAATTAAATAATAAACGAATTGTATAAAAGTGTTGACTAAAACTCATAAAATGACACCAATCAAAGTAGAGCATTATGTGTCAGTGAATAAATAGAAAGATGATCTGGGGGAAATGGATACCTACTGGAAAAAAAAAGTTGGGTTATGGCAAATGCCCAACACATAAAACTGTGGAAAAAACATCAAAACGAGTCCCGAATTGGTAATACAATGAGTGAAATTCAAGATTAAGAGACAATGTGGGGAGCGAGCGAGAGATCTAATTTGTTGAAAGTGCTGTTGTATTATACAGGTAATGAGAGACGATTTTCAAAGAGATATTCAAATAGTGTCTAAGCCAAGGCAATTGTAAGAATGATCATGAAAGCTGCGGCAAGTGTGGCTTTTCCTCCATTAACCTTATCGGCTCGCTGACGGCTCAACGCAAGCGTATGCCACTTTTCGCGGTTGTACGGCACCTCGGCGCTGTCAGCAATGTCTTCGGGAAGCTCGTCGACGATGAAGATTCGGCCTCCCATATTGAAGTTGTTTCCGCTCTGGAATGAGGTCCATCATGTTTATATCTGCGCAATTCTTGCGAACATACGTTGTAATAAAGAACAGATGGGGTAGTCTCATTTGGGGTGAACGCGAAGGAGTGGACATCATCCGGCCATCCATCACAGTCCAAATATGCATCCTGTTCGTCAGCGGCCTTATCTGAAAATCACTCTTTGAAAATGATTTCTCAGCTTTTTTTTTCTGTGCTACCTTTGTTCTGGATCCAAATGCACAATGGTCCCGTTTGGCTTTCAACTGGTTCCGGAGAGTAAACTGTCACTTTTTCAACCTCATTCTGAGAAAGTTCAAGATATCCTCCCTCCTCGTCATCTCCAATGTACAATGGGTTGTAGAACTCTGGGATAATCTTTTCACGTCCTCCCTCCACGCTGAAAAAAAGTGAAAATTACAGTAGGAATTACAATAAGTGTTAGTCTTACTTGAAGTTGTAAGTGACATTTCTGACAAGATAGAGGTCCGGAGACATCACACTATTCACGTGCCAAACATACTTTGGAGAGCGGAGGTTTCCCTGCAAAAAAAGAAGATAGATACCAAAATTGCTATCAGTTTATCAGTGCGGTTGGTCATCAACAACGTACATTGTAATTCTTGATGTGTTCGATGTCCCCGAGTTGGAAAGTAAAGTTTCTTCTCTCAGCGGATCCTTTCAAGACTCCATGTGTCATCGGTTTCTCATCGGAATTCTGTAAAAAATGATTTCATTTTAAAAGAATGTCCTCAATCACATGTGTTTCCAGCTGACTCACTTTTTTGAATGACGGCACGTAAGGTGGGAGGTTAGCCAATGTGTCGTCGGTCGGAACCAGCACTGACCCAAAATTGACCCGGTACTTGTAGCAATAAACTGAGATCCAGTCAATGTGGAAGATGTCATAGTTTTCGGGAAGTTCGAGAATGATATCCTTTCCTCCGCGATAGTTTTCACTGATTTCACTTATCCTGAAAGAAACATGGATGAGATTGGGAGAACGGAAAAGGGAGGGAAAAGAAACTTACGATAGGCCTAAGAAGAATAAAATTACTAGCCTCTCTAGGATAGAGTCTTTAACCCGAATTTTATGTTCTCCGATATTGAGAATCATTTTTAATATCAAGACGTAATACTATAGAAGATACTATACTAGTAATAGAATCGGAACGCGGTAGCGCCTGGTCTAATCGCCAGAACCAGCAGATGGGATGATTTTCTTATCATCAGATGAGAGCGGGAAAAAAAGAGTGAAATAACATCAAACAGATTTTGCTGAGAGAGGTAAAAATTTCTCTTCGTCTCAATGTCTACGTCTCATTCTTTTAACAGGGTCACTGTGTGTGTAATCAGGTACGAGGTCATCTCTCTCACTCTCTTAAACACTCTCTTCCTGATGGCTCGCCCGCCGGTTCAAGAAACACCCTTCGCAACATTTTGGTGGCGTGGTCTTCCCCCTCAAAGAAGCAAAGAACACACTTACTCTTTCTCGTCTTTTCCACGAATCGCCACTTTGACACCCGAACTGTAGCTGACTGATGCACCGCGGCCAGCGTAGAAATAGGTTTCTGCAAGAGTTGGCACGTTCGATTTTGATGGAATTTCTCTTTTCGCTGACTCAACAATAGAGATTGTAGTGAAATACGTGATAGCGTGAATTTTGATGTCTTTGGGTACAACTGATGAAATAATGTACTAGGATCATAACATGTTTGGCTTAGTGGCCCTATGTTTTGATTCAAATTTTAACTTCCTGTGTTTTATGCTACGTACTTGGCGCTTTGTTTCCTTCAAAGGTGAATCCGTAGACCTTGATGGTTCTGCGATCGATTACGTAGAGAGGTCCGGATCTCAACTTGTAGCGTTTTCCAGTGAATTCAGAGTTAAGAGCAACTGATTTTGGGATTTTCACGTTTTCAGGCAAGACCAAAGATCCAAAGTTTTTCTGAAAAAAAGTATTATATGGGAAATGATCACCTGATAGGAAGTGTCAATTCCCGGAAAACAGGAAACTGTCAATCTGAAACAAGTGACCCAAACTCACGTCCGATTTAAAGGAGTAGATGGAGAACGACTTGAACTCGTCAATTCTGTGTTTCTCAGGAACATGCACAACAACACGATCATTCTCCTCTGAGAACGGTCCGAGCGGTGTGATTCCGTACTCATAGGTGTGTGCCTTAATTCCCTCCTTAGTCGGTGACTCTTTGTCGTCCAACCAGAAATAGAGGTCCTGCTGAGTTGGTGTGAAAGTGAGATTGAAGATTTGCAGAGTCGTCGCGTTCACGATAAACACTTGTCCGGCAATGTCGGTTTCTGGACTGGAAAGGTCGCCAATATAGACACCGTAGTCTGGATTGTACGTGTTGATTTCGTAGGAGAGCACTATCCCGAAGGACAAGAGTAATGTCTGGACCACCAGGGATAACATTTGGCGGTTCTGAAATTTCAAAAGTTTATAGAATGTATAGCAGGAAAGAAAAATTGATTCAAATGAAAGAGATATAGTGGAAAAATAGTTTTTGCGCAAAAACTCCCAGCCATCTGTCACCTCTTATGCAATTTCGAAACAATTTTCTATTCAACATGACGTTTTTTTTTTGTCAAGTTGCGAATCGTCTAAAACTAGCCAATCCGACTTAGCGCCGGATGATTGGTCGACTTTTGGAGAAACAGTAATTACTTTTTTTTGTTTGTATGGGCAATCAATGAGACGTTTTGGTTGGAAGAAGATGGGGGATAAAGATGGCGGAAAAAGGGGGAGGAGAGAAAGATTTCAAAAGTGATTCATTGTTCGAGTGATGAGCAAAGAGGGAAGGGAAAGACAATTGAATTCATAATTTTTGATGAAAGAGAATAAAGCGCGAATGGAAGAGTGAATAAGATGAAGAAGAAGAACGGAGAGACGAAAATGGAGGCGGAGCATTCAATTCATCACTTTTGCGTCGAGATGTATATCTCGAGTGGTTGGACCATCGAGATGGACAGTCGAAGAGGGGGACAGGCGGAGAGCAATATTTACAACAGCAGATTGCACAACGAATTACATTTACGAATGAATTGATCTGTCATCGGATAACAGGCGTTTTGCGCGAAATTTTGAGAAGAAGGGGAGAAGACTAAGTCTTGGAACGATAGAAGCTTAATCCGATTGAAAATTTGGGAAATTCGAGAAGATCAGAAAATCTAGTGGTGAAAAGGGAAATGACAAGACGCTTGTCTAAAGAAGAACGGGAAACGCGTGGGAATATAAAAGTTCCTGGAAAACCGGTGGATATAGGAGACTATAGAGAAAGTAACAGATGGGGACGACCGTAGTAGTATATAAAAGAACATGTTGGTAAACGCTGGTAAATGACCCCTTGGCCCGAGACTCATTAGATTATAGCGAGCCAGGAAAAACAAAGGAGCATTGAGGGGGGAGGGGTGTACAGTCTCCGGGGACTAAAGAAAAACGGTGTGTGGTTCTGACTGTTCAACTCGTATGTTAATGAAAGATGCAATAATAATCATGATGCAGGACGAAGACAGATGCTTACACAGATGCACGGGGCGAAGAAATGAGGAAAGGAGTCAAACGGATAAAGGGGCGGAGCCTATGCATATGGACCATCTTCTCTCGCACGTGTTTGTTGACATAAGACACCGTGAAAGAAGAGGATTAGAGTCTTGTCGGGGGCGAGAAGATGGTCCACCGATTCTATCTGCAGCTGCTTGGAGATAGACGCAAGAAAGGCCGGCGTTGTCTTGGAACTTGATACTCTGTTTATGGAGGGGCGTCGGACTGATGGGACATGTGGTGGCGTCAGTCGTAAAACAGAAGGCGGAGACCCGAGAACTTCTATGTCGGAAGCCGACGCGGTAAATGTGATCGGTTTATGGACTCGGGAGCCATAAATCATTGATGGGTTTATGATCTTGACACCTCGGCCCGACAAATTGAAAGGGGAGGTTATAAAAGTTTAGGGTCGAGGCTATAAATTAAGAGTAACTCGATATCTGACGAGTTGGGATAAGCAGCTGGAAATAGGATATAGATTTCTGTTTAGATAAAAAAGAACAAAGAGAGGAAGCCCGACGATTGAACTTGATCTCGATCACAAAAATCGTAGATCGTTTACCACTTGAAAGTTGTGAATTGAAAGTAGAGCATGGAAAATAATCATTTATAAAAACCAAAAACCCAAGTACGGCCTTGTAAAAGAACAAACACAATCGTTCTCAAATCGCAACAACTTTGTATCCAAAGTTTCACAAAAGGACATGTTGTTGAGGACAACATGTGTTCGAATATTATAAGTGGGGGACCAACCGCACCAATCACTACCGGAACTTCCTCCCGCTGGCCCTTAGAACACGATGAAATTTAGCTAATTTGCATAAGTCACCTCATTGTGAGCCCCACCATGTGCGCATAGGGTTATAAACGTTCTGTTTGTGCTTAACCTCCTTCTACACCTCATCTTTTGAAGAAGAAGAATGGTCTCTTGATAGCTGAAGCAGAAGCAGCACCTGCTAAGTGTTGTGTAACAAAAATCGTCTAGGACTACTTACTCCCTTTAATGGAACAATGGAAAAAACCAAACATGAGAAAAGTGAGAAAAGGTTTGTGTAAACATTGGCTTCGGCTTTCAAGCAAACATCCATGTGCCATCAAAAGGATGCTTCCTTTTGAAAGCCCTCCTGAAACAGCGCGAACCCACTAATTAGGAGCTACCTGAGCGGAAACTGGGACACACACTACCGCACGTTTTGGCACCAACACCATACAACATTTATTGCTTATGACTGAAGAAGAAATCTTCAATTAACGCTGTGTCAAGAGTTGTCCATTAGGAGGGATATTGGGAAGAAGTAGTTTTGAAAATTAATTATGTCAGGATTTAGAGACACTTTTCTCCTAGAGTTGGTGCCAGCGGGTAACACAAGAATAGTCGCGCATTTTTGGAATGAATGGTACTCGAGGAATAGAGGAGAGAGACTACGTCAAGTGGAGTACATATGTTTTGCCAATATTAAAAGTGTTCGGGTCAATACGATACTTTACCTAGTTATGGAATTGTGATGGTCCCCCAAGTTCTGAAATTTGAGAAAAAAATCATTTACAGAAACAACAAATGACACTTCCGTTCAGTGAGTTACCGTGAACACTCTAATAGAAAGCCCCCTGTACTCTCAACTTTGAGCTTATATATCTGGGTTTCTTTTTAGGATATCAACAAGTTGCCAACAGACAAATTGTTAAGCATCCTATCAACAATATTTTGTCAGTTGACCACTTTTTCATATCTTTCAGAGGAACCGAGAAATATGGGGTTTGACAGTTCGGAAGGCGTTCTTTCATAGTATTTACTGTATTTGAAATTGTTTTAAAATATCAAAAGCGTCTTTGAAATAGTGATTGTCTGAGATTGTCCAACCAGAAATCAAGTCTAGTCAAATTTCACACCTATCTCTTTACTACTCATAGAATTATTTTGCAACCTATACACCGTCAAAATCACTTAACTTTTCAAAACTATCTATTTTAACTGTCAATCAAAATCTAAGTGCTACAGAGATTTTATGGGAGTAAAACTTTTCCCACAAAATGTAGGTAATTTTTCCGAGACTGGGTCAAAAAAGGCATTCAACTGGGGCGCCAATCAAGGCAATAAAATGGGTGAATATGCATCGCATAAAATGCAACGCATTCTAGAAGACCCAACTGTCGCCTGTCAGTCGGAACAACATGCAAATGTGGCCATTTGACTTCAACTGATACAGAATGACTTGTTACACCCCGAAAAGCTGCAGAAACTATCCGTAGAATCATTTGGAAAAGCCTAGACAAAGCGTTGATTAGGACGGAAGGGAGGAGTCATGTTTCAGACATACGTTTTGGGGCCAGAGAAGGGGGTAAGCTGGCTGGTTGAGTTAATTGGAAACCGTGTTCCAATTATCGAACAAGTTAACGCCCCTGAATAACGAGGAAAAAGAAGACGGGGATGAAACAGACAGTACATACAGCTTGAAGTCGTTAGGGCGTTTTGGAGTAAATGCAAACAATCCAGTCATACGATGTGTACCAATATATCTTCTCGGCTTCTGGTACTTTTTCCTGCCAGCCTGCTTCCTCTATAGTCTCTATCTATTCAAATTAAACCTTCCTACCACCCATTGGGGTCCATTGTTCTTGGCATACGTGTTTGACAGGCCTTAAGCAAGCACTTGACGCCGCCAGGAATACCATTGTTTAGGTTGCGTTGTTTATGCCGTTTGGTCCCTCATCTACAACCTCCATAAGGATTGTCACCGTTTTGATTTTTGCTAATTTGAAATCTTGAAACCAAGAAAGGGCACATAGTATAAACACACGCATGTATAAGGAGGTGTGAAGAGAAGTCAAAATGCGTGAAGGTCATGCCAGAGATTGCATTCTTTGATTTGATGGAGTTACAAAAAAAGTTGGTCGTGAAGACAGAAAGAGAGAATAACTTTCTGGCAAATGGAGTTTTTTTCGGTGAGGACAGTTTAGCAAAGAAAAAAATCGGATAGCCTTGAAATTGCAAAAAAAAAGTGGATAGGAGGACGGTTTAGCATACAAGGACAGGATGAGTAACACGTACTGAACATCCTAATTTTTCCATTTGTAAGAAAATGAAACATAGATTCGATTTCTAGATAATTAAGAATGTTCAAATCAATAGTTTTTTTGAAACTTTCCATTTTTTCGAAAAAAAAAACCAAAGAGAAACGTCATTCAAAAATACACGGTAGAATAATTTCCAAAAAATTGCGTGGAGAAATTTTGTATTCAGAGAATTCTAAGCATTTCTGGACAACGAAAGTTTACATTACGTTAAAGGCGCGAGCAAAAGAATATTGTGTTGAGCAAAAGGTTAAAATTATGGTTTTGAAGATGAAGAATATTGAAAAAATTTAAATTCGAAATATCCAATTTTTGGAATTTCTGGTTTTGGAAAAATCGTATTCGTAACTATTCAAAGAGCCCGAAATGCGAAACAAGTGATACCAAATCATGTAACCAGAACGAATTTGGACGTATGACCAGGATTTTGAGAGCCACAAAACGTGGCAAACGTAACTTTCTGACAAACCCATTGTCTTTACAAACCAAAAAGTTCAAAATTCGAACTAAAAATACAAAAAGCGAGACACAAAATTTCATTGTCCGACATCTACTTACTAAACGATGCGAACGCCTGATAATCCAGAATGACTCAAGGACAAGAACAAGAGAGAAAACCAGAAAGCTGTGGTGACCTATAAATTGGCATTTTGTCGGACTATTTAGTCACTTAGTGACTCATCATCAACGCCTTGTCCTTGGAAGAAAAGGCGCACGGGGAAGAGTCGAAAGCAAGAATGATTGGTAGGATTTTGTGGGATCGCAAGGATCGCAACAAAAAGAAATGAGAAGGATCTGATTTGTAATTAAACGTGTGAGAAACACCGAAATGAAAACGTTGCTTCTTCCTCATTTTCCACTTTCATTAGTTTTGGATTTGGTTTTGAAAGTAAGATTTTGAGAGGGGAGAGGCAGAAAAGCCAGAAACCGATCATTTTGTATTGACGGCGGCGTCGAACGGACGGGAGAGAAGAGTGGCTATGACAAAACACTGTTTGAACTGGACACATATCGATCAGTGAGGGGCCGAAAAGGATTAAAACGAGCGGAAAATTGGCGAAAATGGTTCTTTATGTATATTCTTCGTTCGTTCGTCGCTTTTTTCCTCTAGTTTTTCCGCGCACTATCCTTCATCCGTCATTTCACTCTTCGATTTGCCGTGATGCCTTTTCAATGCCTGTTGATTTTCAAAAGAAACAGTTTCCAAAATGGCTGGCTGTGAAGTGGATGATGGAATTGAGATGGGATTGTGGAAAAGCAGATGAGAATGCTTTTTTGATACGGGACATTGGTCATCAAAGGATTGGACAGTACGGCTCGTTTTGATACATTCACAGGAAAAGTGTAAGGGGAAAAATAGTTTTTTTTTTCATAAAATTAAAAGCTTGACCAAGGTTTCTAGTAATGTTTTCTTGTCTTCTGAACAACTTTCCAAGTACAATAAACCAAAATAAATAAGAAAAGCTATTATTTCAGTTGAAAATTGACATCGGAAAACGGATTATTCTTAAAAATCAATTTGTTCACAAAAAATCGGAAAAACTTCGGAAATTTCAGATATTTTTACAAATGCCTAACATTTTTCAATTATTGACAGAACAGAAATTTTAAAGTTCAAATTTCAGCCGAGAAAATTAATGAGCAAATTGTTTGATGATTCAGAGTTTCTAGTTTCACTTCTCAATTTGAGAAATGTTTCTTGCTGATTATTAAACTTCTAATACAAAATTTTCATGAAAAACAGTCCGACTTCAAGTTTTTGGCAACAAATTAGTCAAAATCAAAATAAAACATTCACCAACCCAAAATTCTCAAAACCTGGGCAGTTTCTGAAAGAAAATGATGTTCTCATTCATTTAGAAAAAAAAAACAGACTTTCCCGGCAAAAAAGTTTCCCTATCTCGAACATCAATAATTTCTGGATGAGAAGGTTTTTTCGAAAATAAAACTTCATATGAAAGTCAATTAATTCGATTAACTGATCGGGGGACTTTTCGGGAACAACATCGGGAAAAAAAACGAACGTCCAATGAGAATAATGGGACAAAAACTTCATTGAAACGTGTGACGTTGTCGCTAGTTTGTCGGTAACGATGGAAAAGGCAAAAAAGAAAGGAAGGAGAAGAGAAGAACCCGACCAAGATAAAATCAAAGCTGCAAGCTGGCCTCTTTCACTGGAAAAACGACGATTCATCGAAAAACGGAGGGGAAAAGACGGGAGAAAATTGGAAGAAGTGGTGACGGGGCAGATACGTGGAGGAGGGGAGAAATCAGGAATCAAGAAAAATGGAATTCATATTCGTATTGTCTGGAATATACAATAGTGGTCAGACCATCTTCACCCAGATTGCCGAGAATCCGCTCAAGTGGCATTTTTTGAATGCCACGTCTTTTTAAAATGGCACTTGAAGTTTTTATCTTGGTCACTATGAATTTCAAAATTTCGGAAACGATGTATAACTATACTGAGAAGAAAATAGACTTTGGTAACCCCAAATCGCTAGAAAACAGACGACAAAAAAGAGGATCCAGGTGTCACATCTTCAATGTGCATTCAACTGTAAAATAGACGGCAGCACTTACTCTACCTAATTCCATTCCGATACCCTCTTCAGGATAATCGAGTGACCTCAAACATAGCTGGTCGCACAGTGTTTTTTCTTCCTACATCCTCATCGTCTTCATGTCCCTTTTCACCTACGACCATCTGCGTAATATTTATTTAGGTGCTAGAGGATCCTCACAGTGTTTTTTCAATTTTGGGGAACACTCAATCTGGTGAAGAGTGTAGGATGGGGAGGATCCACTTGCAAATCTATGCAGATGCGGTTGTTTCGAGACAAGGGGAAAGCGCGTTATCTCGCTTGCATATCTTGGCTTAATCCATAATTATAGGCTAGCGTCAGGATCTTGGAGAGAAAGAAGTGGGATGTCATACAGAAAGTGAAATATATATGACATTTATCATCGTCAACTTGTAGATTGACAGAGTTGAGTGGATTGGGAACTTAATACTAGGAAAGGATAGATAAAGTTAAAATGAGCTTATTGACATTAGAAATTGGGATCTTTCGAACGATACCGGAGGTAGATTACAGCACTGATCAATAAGATATGCAAAAACCTACTTTTCAGTTGATTTTTAGTCAATTTGACCATTTTCAGGAGTTTGGAGCACATCTGTCAAGTTTCCGATCATTTTTTCAAGCGATAAGCGATTAGCAAACTTTCCAATATCAGAATTTTTCGAGAACTCGTAGTTTTCACCTATTTGCCAATTTTCAAAAGAAAAATGTTTTTTTTACGTTTTCGGTACAAAAATTAGCAAAAATGGGCGTTTTTCAGAAATTGGCAAATAAGTAGCTGAATGTTCAAAAAATTCTATAAATGCAAGTTTCTAATCTGGGTCTGTTCTATACCCTCAAAAAGATTTTTATAAACAATTCAATTTTCCATGACTCAATATTTATTAACCTTACCATATTTTCGAAGTTCACTTCATTGAAACAATTCAATAGATGATGAAGTTAATTTTCTGGTAGAAATGAGAAGAAGAAAGTTTTTTGAGAATAATATAAATTAAAATAAAGGATGTAAGCACGAGTAAATAATGCTAAAGAGAGTTTTCTAATACGTTGGTTATTAACTGAAAATCATTTTTGAAAAATAAAGGTCTTCAACATAAAGCAAAATGGAGAAATTAAAGCAATCGTTAACAAATTTCTAGAATGCGCTGGTAGCAGAGTACATATTGTTTTGTTGCAGTTGTCCAGCAATATTCATTCCCTCGATTCTCTCGTAATTCTCATTGGTAACTCGGGTTTCACCATTTGGACGGAGTTCCACCGGTTGAGTTTGGGTGGTTGGCTCGATCAAGACTGGTGGGTTTTTGAGGAGGAACATCAATGGAGCGTAGAGGAAACTGATGATGGCAATGATGTACATCATTCTGAAAATAGCCTGCTTTATTTTTTTCCCAAACTTTTTGTGATCTGATTACGTTGGAAATCCAAGACTCTTAACAAGTGGTCCGGAGAAGAAGGGACCAAGGGCAAAGGCAAAACAAAAGGCGGCATCGGCGATGGCGTAGATCGATCCATAGACACCGACGTGACGGATATCAACGAGGTAACCCATGAGCGGGAACATGGACGCATCAATCATACCTAGATAAATCTTTGGTGAAAAATCTTTTAATCAGATGGATACCGATGGAGAAACCGAGAAGGCCATGAGGGATGATGAGGCCAGCAACCGAGGTGGCGGATGGGATTGAAAGAAGACTGAAACCAATCACAACGAGTCCGATGAATGAAGAGAGCCATCTGAAAAATGATGTGAACATGATCTTCTTCTGAATGTTCACCTTCCAATACGATGAGCTAATGGTCCGAAGATGTTAGTTCCGATCAAGTAGGAAATCGATGCTGGCAAGAAAGCAGCTCCTCTCTCTAACGAATTCGCTCCCCAAGATTCCATCATCCAGAGTGGCAATGAAGGTTCCAACATGGCAATTCCAAGATTTCCAATAGTGATGGCTCCTGAACAATCATTTAAATGTTCAATGCACTAAACGTTTCCTGTAGCTGTCATTTCCAGACTTACCAGCAGCAACAATGATGTACGGGTCCTTAGCCAATTGTTTGATGGTTGATCCTTCTGGCTCTCCACGATCAATTTTTGGTTGAAGAACCATAAATTGAATTGCTAGAAAATTTGTAGTTTTTTATTCTGATGACGTATCTTCGACTCACATCCATCAAATAGGGCCAAAAGAGCGAGTAAAACAAATGGGAGTTCTTTTCCACTCCATTGGTACAAAAGTCCTCCGTAAGGTGGTCCAACCAAAACTCCAAGAGCTAAACCTCCCAACGCGATACCCATTGCGCTTCCTCTTTCCAAATCGTCCGGATAAGCCTGAGCCAACATTCCCATTCCTGTAAAGAACTCATCGAATTTGCGGCTGCCTTCAGTTTTTAACACAAAGATCCCAATTTATGTTATTTTTGAAAAAAAAAACATTTATTCATTTAGTCATCTTTTTATTTTAATTTAACACATATCCATACACTATCTTAATTCTCTTATTGAGAACTTTTCCCCGACTTATATATCAAAAATGTTTTGTTGTGTGTCCGTGTATATGTGCTGTGGTAGGAGAAGAAGGCGAAAAGGAAATAGCGAGAGGCGGCCGGGGTCAACACTCAACCAGTAACACGCAGAGAAGCGAGACCCAGCGTGTGGCTAGTATGAATACACACCCCGTCTCATGGAGGCTCGTTGATCAGGTGGCCGAGTGGTTAAGGCGATGGACTGCTAATCCATTGGGGTTTCCCCGCGTGAGTTCGAATCTCATCCTGATCGAATCCTTTTTTGCTTTTTTATACGTCAAGCAGATAAGTTCTATAGGCAAATTATACATTTTTTACATGTTTTTTTTTTACTTTTTGTCAAAAACAAAACTGTGCTAGTCCGAAAAAAATAAGTTAAGACTTTCTATGCATTGTTAAAAAATCCGAGATTTGTAAAAAAGATTGAACATTTTAATACTCTGAATCTCGACCGTTTTGACAAACCTGAAGTACTAGTGCACGCTGATCCAACACCCTGAAGAGCTCGAGCCAGCCAAAGTGCGGGGTACGATTCCCCAAAAGCAAAAAGAATTGTTGAGCAGAACATGATAACGAAACCTCCAAACATTGGAAGAGTATAACCGATTCTAAAATTTAAAGATTAACATTTTGTTTCGGGTTCATATCTATGAACCTATTGGTCAGAGGACCGATCCATGGATTAACTAGAAGCTGAACCAATGCCTTCGAACCAAACATGAGTCCCACATGAACATTTTCACTGGCCAATAATTTGTGTCTCTCTTCTTCATTGATAATTCGTTTCGGAGGTTCGTCTTTATTCATCGGAGGTTTCTGGGCAGCTGGGTTCATATACTTTCGTCTGAAACAAACAAAAGAATTTCAGAGGTAATGAGTTTTGTGGAATGTACCGGTCATCGTATTCACGGTTCGCGCTTTTCAAATTCTTTCTGCGCGACTCCTTCCGATTGTCCTCACTTCGTCCAACTGGTCCAATCGGGTTCTCTTCCCAGTCAATTTTTGCATTGTTTCCAAGCTTCAATGGGACATCCCAACTATCATCGTCTTCCCACTAAAACTTAGATTTGTTTTGTATGCGAACAGACATACAGTACCGGTCAATAAAAAATATACAGAAACCTTTTTGTCAGTGGGTTTGTGTCCATGTCAACCATTATTGGAAGTCTGCAGCTTCGCTGTCAAGTTTTCACTCATTTTGAAAATTTTGGAATGATTAAAACGGATTTTGATTGAAATATTTGCATTTCTGAAAATTCCAAGATTTCAGCTAGAAATCGGCGAATAGTTGAAAATTTGGAAATTAAAAAAAATTGTGAATACAAAGTTTTCAATCTGGATCTGTTTCACACTTCAACACATTTTCAACGTGGTCGGAAAATGGATCGTCAAGCTCCAAACTTCTCAACATGCTCAAAATGGCCAGAAACCATTCGAAATTATGCTTTTGTATCTCTTATTGACCAGTACTGTACATGTAAAATTAGTACCTGTCTTTTGACACGTTTCTGGTTATCCTGACTGAATAAAATATCGGTTTCGTTTGGATGTTCCATGCGGAGTAAGTATTCAGGGATAATAGGTACTGGAATTCAAGACGTTCAAAACAAACCAAAAAACATTACATACTTACCAACTGTTGTGAGTAGCATATTATCAAGAAATAGAGCAATATAAACGATAAGAAGCAGAATTTTCCTATTGTTCCTATAGGAACTTATAAGATCAAGAAGGTACGACATGGTCCCTCTTCTTCCAAGTTTTTGTCGGATATAAAGAACCCTGAAAATGCAAAAGTACGCTTGTGGCAGAGAGAAAGATATTGAGAAAGAAGTATGATAAAAGAAAATGAGAGAGAGCTAGGTAGAGAAGGTTTCGTGTGGTGGTTCCCACGGTTTGAAAATTGATTTGGTATTATTTATGCCTAATAATTGGCATCGAAGAAAAATTGGAGAAGCAGAGAGAAAGAGTGTAGGAGAAGTCACACATAGTCCCACAGTTGAATGTCCCTCGGTTATGACTATAGTCGCGGCACCGAATCTAAAAGAATATGGTGATCGTGAAAAATGAAGCAAAAAAAATTATGAAGGAGATGGTGAAGAAGATGGGAGAGAGAAGGATGAGGGTGAATTGTGAATCCGCGCAGGCGAAGGGCTCATTTAAACAGAGAAAAAAGAATAGAAGAGTGAACACTGGTAATGACAGCTCATTTCGCATTTTTGTCTCTACGTCTTTCAAAATGAAGACGTGGTGCCTCCAGGAATAGATTGAAGAAAATGAAGTCGTCTCAAAAACTACCATCCATCTCATTCAATTCAAAAATGGGCGGGGACTGAAACCGAGAATGAGTAGAAGTGAGAAGGAGAAGCGCACGAAGAGAAAAAAAAATATTTCAGGATAAGAGAAAAGAGGTGGGCGCAACAGATTCGCACTACCGGAAGACAATTTACTTGACAGTAGAAAATGCAAAGGAGAGGAGGGGTGGACGAAACCCAACGGGCGGAATGGGTAACAACGGAAACCAGAATGATGAATGATTCAGTGAAGAATAATGCTTAACACACACTTATTTTTCCTCCATACTATGTTTGTAATACAATCCCTCAAAATTGAGGTTCATCAGTTTTACCTTGTTTGTAACAGAGTAACCAGGCGGGGAGATTCTAGAAGGAAATATGATTCCACACTCACCCCCAACTTTTGATATGACGCGGTGTCTCTGAAGTAGGAATAACAAAGTAAAAAAGAGCTCAAAAGTTTCTCCAGACGTTTTCTGAAAATCAGTGAGAATCTCACGAAAAGGGCAATAATCAAAACAGCGAATTATGCCTGTCTGATGGATCTGAAAATGACATTAACCGTGTGATCAATCTCGATAAATTTTGGAGAAGACTTTTGAGCCATGAGTGTTAGGAAATTATGAAATCCGTTAGAGCACGGTTGCATTTTCATTGGTTCATACGTATTGAGGGAGTTTTTGTAGTTTTGAAGTTTGTTTTAAAAAAAATAGAATCTGAATATTCAGTTAATACACAATCAGGTTTTAATGTACAAAATTCCAGAAGTCAGCCCTCAGTATCAATCACCTCTCTGAAAATAAATAATTCGAATTCTAATACCCCTATTTCTCAACCATGAAAAAAATGGATGAATACCAAATAAATGTTCCAAAAAGTTTTATTATCAGGAGCCATATTTCGCTAAACTAACCATGGAAGACATTTCCAATCAATTTTTCAAAACCTCATTGGAATTCAAACGGGCCTGGAACAATGTCACAACAGGTTCACAAAAATAGAACGAGCCAAAATTCCGATAAGTTTCTGAAAAAATCTGATGTTTTGTACTCTGTCCGGAAATACTTATTCAGTTCTCAAGAAACACACACAGACATTACTCATACCGATTCGAAAAATTCAAACCTCATGAAAAGCTCATAAAGTGCTTGAGACGCGTTTGTGTTGTCTCCATAGGTGAAATGTGGAAAAAGCAGATGAAATCTCATTCGAATTCAATGATGCTCTCGAGTATAATGCTTCATGCCCGTTTTTCACTTAACCGCGACGCGATGACCCCCAGAAGACGACGAAGTCTCATCTGTCAAGTGGCAGTTGTGCGTGTGAATCGTCAACTCTCAATATCATGGAACTTTTCATCGTTTGAATTCTGCTTTGTAGTCTGTGACAGGGCACACAAAAAGGAGTCCGACACATGAAGAAAGGTAGGAGCTTTCTCCTTAAGAATTCTGAAGAATAAATATAGACAAAAAAGCAAGGTAAGTGGGAAAACGGAGCCCTGTGTAGAAATAGGGGAGAAGGATAATGGCAGGATGTATTGATGCAATTGCTTCCCGACAAATCATTGGTCCTCATAACGACGAAAAGAGAAAAAAAGAAGAAAGAGAAACCTTTTAGGTCTGCAATAGGCAATTATGTCGCTATTCATAAAGAGCCGTTTACCCCAAAAAACTGACTTTCGGCTCCATCTCAAAACAATTTCGTCATATATTTCTCGAAGAGGAAAAGTAGTCTGCAAAGCAATATGGGATATGGTAGCATCGGGCGATTGTCTTCCGAGCAGTGACACGGCGCTATAAATACAGTATTAGAGGTCATAAAGTGATTTCGTATACGTATCGTGACGATTTTATGGGTCTTCCGTACTCGTCGGTTTGATGCGTTTAGAGTGCAAAAGTAGGTATTGTCCGTCAAAATCAAATATGAAAAAAAAAACAAAAAAGTGAGTTAGAGGTAAATGGTACATGAACACATTTTTTTTGCAATGTTTCTTATAGAAGATTTGGAGAACTGAAGTCGCGGGTGAACTTGTGGTACATTAATCAGCTGATTGTGAGCCAAGCTCTCGTCACCTGGAAGTTAAAACATTTGAGCATATTTTCTAACGAACTCACTGTTAATTTTCACTATTAATTTCGAGCCAATTTATCTCGGTTCCTGTAAAAAATATCAAAAGTGATTGAATTCAAATATATCTGTAACAAGTTGTGACTCACAACAATGGAGATAAGATGAATCAAAACTGACAAATAGGGGCATGAACTGTTGATGGTAGAATTTACAAAATAAAGTAGACAACACGTCATGATTTCGTAGAAATTCAAATTTCACTTTTTTCCCTATTAAATGTTGTCTTCAAGACTGTACTAATGTTTTAGGTTGTAAACTTAATTGCAACGGTAACTACCGGACATTTATTTCAGATTTGTTTTTTTTTTCAAAAAATTTTTGCTGTTAATAAAAATGTAAAATACGGAGTGTCGTTGAAAAACATTTTCATTCATCAAAACATTTCAAAAAATTTCTGAATTTTTTTTTCAAATGTGAAAAACTCAGAGCCCACCGGGCTGAAGAAGTCACGGGCACCAATTTTTCAATTACAGTTTTCAGCCTCATTTGTGTTTCCTAAAATTTGAAACTTTTTCAGTATCACTGCCTCAACCGTTTCCAAAAAATTACATTTCGTTTCAAAATTCGATCTGATTCTTGGTACGGTGACCATTAAAAACCAGAAAATAAAGAACGATAACGAACCATAACTATTTTCATAACATGTTCCAGTAGAATCATATAGGTACGTACTATTTTGAGTGATATCACCTTCTTGTTTATTTTTTCAATGTATCAAAACCCCCATTAAAACGAGGCCAATTATATGGTCAATAAAAACGCAGGATGGTAAGTGTTTTAAGGTGATAGATTTCCGTTGATTTTTTGATTCACCTTCCTTTTATGTCTAATTTTTCAACCAATATTTCGCAATAATTTTTCGGCAGCCTCAATTCTCTATCATAGCATTATTTGTCATCATGTAAGTTTTTAAAAAGGCTGTTCAATAGTTGAGAAATCTTCCTAATCATATCTTTTTGAAAGTGCCCTCATCTTCCTCTGACCAATCACTTTTTTCTCTTCCGATTTCTTATTCCCCTCCGCCCACAATTTTCGCAAAGGTTCACGTATCATTAGTTATCATTTACCCCACAACAATCACACAAAACTTTATCTTATCGTTCTTTTCGTTTTTGCTGGCCAGTGTCACTGCCAAAATTGTTTGTTGAATCAACAACTGTACTTGTCTGCATTTTTTTTCAGTTCAATGATTCTACTTTTTCTTCTACCGACTGCATTATTAATTTATGTTTTAATAAGGTAATACTATCTCAAGCTGAGGTATACCACTATCAAAATCAATTTTCAGAAATCTCAAAATATACTTCGCACTTTATAAAAATGGACTGAATCCTCAATTTGACATATTTGGAATCAAGGGGCTCCGATGGTTGGATAGTTCTAATGCTCATGAGAACTTCACACAAATGTGCTCTGTTGTTGGTGATAAAACATTTTCTATGCTCCGCGGTGCAACGCCGGTCGTTGTGACCAATGATGTTGATTTAATACATGCAATTTCGACGGAAAGTTTTGATTGTTTCCATTCGCGAATTGTAAGTTTTTTTCGAATGAAAAATTATGAACCCATGAAAGCATAAAACTCAATTACCACATTTCAGCCGGAAGCTCTATCCGATGACCCAATCACTGCCGAAAATATCCACATGTTTGCTGCAAAAGGTGAACGCTGGAAACGTCTTCGAACAATAACGAGTTATGGATTATCCACAGTTAAATTAAAATTGGTGTGTCCCATGATAGTTTTGTTGTCCTTTTTATCTAATCATGTTTGTTCAGTTGTTCCCAACCATTGAGACTTGTGTTTCTGAATTTTTGGATCACGTGAACAGCCTGTCTGATGGTCATAGTGTTGTCATCGATCATTCTCATAGGTTTGTATAATCATCTTCTATTTATAGATTTGACTTTTTTCAGTCTCTTTCAAAATCATACATCTTACGTTCTAGCTCGATGTGCTTACGGTCACAAAGAGCAGAATCATCGAGTCAACAATTTTCTTTCGGTGTTTTCTGATGCCTTCGGGGCTTTCTCGGATTTTCAAAAATCGATGACAGAGAAAATTACTTGTGAGTCACCAAAACATAATGCATCTAATTCAGAAATACATTTGCAGATATATTCCCAGAAATGAAGCCAATTTTCAAAAATATCCTAATTGCGAAATTTCTACAAAGTGCAAATCAACAAAAATTCTTGGACTATTTACTGAATCTGATCTCCAAATTTCAATCACGACGAGTTATCGAAAATAATAATAACGATCAATTGAGCGACCCCGAAGCTGGTAAATACAGTTTGTTGGAGTTTTTCTTCGAACATCACAATGAGAAAAAGATTGTGGAAAAGGCGGAAGGGCGGATTGACATGAAGAAAGTGAAAGTCGAGAAAAGTATTTCCTATCAGGTGTGAGTCTCGGTTATCTTGTAGTCTGTAGGGTGCAGTACGTTAGAGTTTCTGCTGGCTACAATGTGAATATGTTTGAAAATTGTTTTGCAAGAAAATTCGATGAAAGAAAACAAAAAACTGATGATCAGGTCGAGTTTCTTTACATGACTGTTAAAAAGATGAATACAGACCATATTTCTGACATATTTAGTAAATAATGGACAACTGTGAAAACCTAAAAAGAAAGAATAGATTCGAAAAAATATCGTGGTCCAAAAAGATCTCGTGAAATATTTCAGTTTTTCCCTCATCAACCGTTTTCATTTTCAGGAAATCACTGCTCAATGCAAATTCATCTCTGTGGCTGGCTTCGACACAACTGCCAACACTTTGACTCTTCTTTTCAATTTTTTGGCACACAATCCGGAGATCCAGGAACAAATCTACAACTCAGAAATTAAAGAAAACAAGGGTGCAGTGGATTTCGAAACAGTTTGCTCTCTTCCCATCCTCCAAAATTGCATATTCGAAACACTCCGGCTATTTCCACATGCCTCACCGTAAGTGTTCGCCCTTTTTCCAAATTTTATCCCCAAATTTTTTCAGACTTCAAATGCGGATCTGTACAGAACCCATAACGATCAGGCAGTACAAGTTTGATGAAAATATGCAAGTGGTAATAAATCCATGGGGTCCACACCGTGATCGAGACATTTGGGGCGATGACGTGAATTGTTTCAGACCATCAAGGTTAGTTTGTCTTGAAAAGTATTTTATTCAAAAAAAAATCTATTCAGGTTTGAAAATCTGAGCGAGCAACAAAGAAAAGCATTTATGCCATTTGGTGTGGGACCGAGACAATGCGTCGGAATGCGGTTCGCATTGCTGGAATTGAAAACGACTGCATTCCGAATGCTGCAGAAATATGTGGTTCGCTCGGCTCAACCGGTTATTGATAGACACGGAAAATTGGTGGGTTGTTGGAAAGAAAATATTTTTAAAAGTTTGAAAGTTTTTTTTAGGTTAAGATGACGGTTCGTGATACGGGAACAGTTTGGCCAACGGATAAGCTAGGTATAGTATTGACAAAACGTGAAATTTGAAATTTTTCAATATACTTTTTCACCCATTTGATAAACATTTTCTGACTTAACTGAGACAAGGAAGGATACAGCAAACATGCAAAAACACAGTTTTATTGGAATAAATTAAAAACTAAGGCTCCAATCGGGAAGCTGAATGGGTTGGTTAACTTGAGGGAACTTCTCCAAACTGCAGTCTCACTGTTTTCTCGCATTTTCCGAACAATTTCACACTTTCCAACTTTCTGAATCCGGCACCCTTGCTTAGAGTCATATCGATTGCTTCGTAACCAGTTATAATAGCTTTATTTTGATCCATTTGTAGGAATGAGAATCTGAAAAGTTTAAGATATTTGGGGATCAGTGTTTTCCATTAACCTGTTCCTAGGAACACTTCCGACAAAGATGAAGGGAACCTTAAGTCCATAGATACACTCTATTGTGGCATTATGACTTTCATGCCAATGAGCATTGAACACGGCAATCCTAGGAACTTGCTCTGGATTTATTACAGATTCCTCAAAAACCCATTTCACAATAATTTTTTTCATTTTCGGCTGATCCCAGCCATTCAGTTGATGAATATTCACCAAGATCGGAAAAGTCGTGTTCTGTAAAACGTATATCTCCAATGCCATCGATTTCGCTTACATGTAGTCTATTCAATTCATTCAAAATATAACTTCTTGGAGAAGAGATGTTCCAGCGCACAGAATTGAAGGTAAAATCCAACCCATAGTCTAGTTTATTGTTGAGTTGCACAACGTGAGCACATGTTTTTCCTGGAAAAGAAAAATCATGTTTCAGACAAATGTGTTCAGGTTCAGGTTCACTACCATTAGCAGAGCACATTTTCTTTTTCCAAGACATGCTACCGGTAACAAGTGTCTCAGATTTGTTTCTGGTTTTCTGAAGATCGGCGTTTAGGTACATTTTCTTCAAGTAGGCAGTGTACCTAAAACCGATGATTTGTAGGAAATCTGTCAGAACTGAATAATCTAAATGAGTGAACTAACCACATCAACATGAAGTGAGTGCAATTTTTGCATGTTTTGAGATTGTCCTGATAGTCGTGGTTCCCCAGACCTAGGATCACGGGAATAGATATGTTCTTTAGCCAGTTTGTCTGAATATTTGAACTCTTATCATATCCAACAAGTATTTCCTTACGTGGAACTCCTCCAACTCATCCTGCCGCCCGTTCTGAGTAATATCGCCGTTGATTATAAGTGCTGATGGTTTTACATTTTGATCATCGATAAACTTGGCTAAAGATTCCTTCTGGACCCTGTTGGCGTACCTACTTTCCATCTTATATGTTGTCTCCTGCGCTTCTAGCATAGTTTGATTTGGCGTGATTTCAACGGGAAATGAGTTATTCTAAAAAATTATTAAAATTTTGTTGAGGTTCTGGAGGAAAGGTAAGAATACTCTGATCATATGATATTTCCCGCGAATATCTTCTGTGACCAGTTTACATGGGTTATTAATATCTTCGCAGTGATAATAGTACTGTGTGTCTCCCATCAGTAATAAACTCAACGTGTCATTGGCGTTTTTCGAAGATCTCGGATTGACTGGAGTAGGATCTGAAACACTTATCATTTTATGGACCATCCACTGGAAATTACCTCGAGCAAATTTCCTTGAGAAAGACATGACTGGCTCTGAAGAACACCCAGCAAAACTGAACAGTCCCGCAAAGAAGACGAATAGAAGCCAATACATCTGAATAAACTTTTGTTTTGTTTCAGAATTTCAAAATGAGACAAGATATAAAATCGGAAACGGTAGCTGGAACAAACATTTTGAGGCTTTTGTATTTTTCGTTTTTTTTTCTCAATGTCCCACAAGGTCATACCGAAACGGCTTATCATTATGCAAAAATAAGGAAGGGGTGAGAAAATAAAACTTTGTGTTCGAAACTTTGAACTAGTGGTGAAAAGAGCAAAGAATCAAAACAAAATGGCACAATCGATTCATTGAAAAAATTGATTTCACCTATCTTAAATTACATTATCCCGTTTTAATGGAAGCCTCAAGAATTGAGTGAGCTTCTATTAGAAAACATACGATTTGGCTGGACGGTAATTGTATTTCACCAGTAAATCGCAGCGAAACAAAATGCTGCATTTTCAGCAACATGAAAACCATTAAATATCGTTTTTGGCGTGAATGTTGTTCATTCAAAGTTTGGTTTGAGACTGGTGACAAACGATGTTTTTGTAAAGCTGATGAAACAACAAAAAGGCCATCATTCAAATTCAATTTTCCTGAATTTCATGTTCACAGTTTTCTAGAAAGATACAAAAACTAACAAACTTTTTTTGTAATAAGATGTTTCCAGGAAAATGAATAATTAGAAAAAAAACGCAAAAGTTAATATTTTATTTTAATATGTCAATTCAGTCAAAACAAAAGTTTCAGAGAAATTCGCTTTCAGAATTCGCAGTCTTATCCATCTGATTACGGGTTTTTCTGATGAAGTTCCTTCTTTTTCTTGTTGAATGATCCTCGAATCGAATTATCTCATTTCTTGTACATGGCCCCCACAATTCGACGGTTTCGAGCTCTTCCAGAATCTCTCCATTATGCATCAAACTGTCACGAGCTTTGTATCCCGTGATAGTAGCGGTGGTGGAATTCATATCAAATTTGGAGAATCTGAAATTACAGATTTCTATTTCAGAGTCCCTTCTTTTTTCTTTACCTGTTATTTGGTACACTTCCAATGTACACAAAAGGCACTTTGTATCCCTCGATACACTCCAAGGACACTTCATGCCGCTGATGCATATGTGCATAAAATGCTCCAATTTTCGGCACCCGCTGATTTGATTCAAAAATGGTTTTCACATTCGACATCCAACGTTTTAACATCATTCGAATCTTATGAATATGCATGCTCTCACACTGGTGCATATTCAAAAGAATTGGAAGAGAAGTACTCTAAAAAGGTTGAGTTGAGTTGAGAAAATGAAAAAAAAACGTGGATGTGATGATAGAAAATAGCTCAATAAAAACGCGAGTTGTTGGCTTACCCCTAGGAGGTTCAACTCGTTGTGAAGATATTTCATTGGAGAGGAAATATTCCATTTCACAAATAGTGAAGAAAACTGCACATTGTAGTCGATTGCATTGTTGAGTTGGATAATATAAGCGCAAAGTTTGCCTTTAAAAGTTGGGTTTTGGTCGGAAAAGGAACCAAAAACCTACCTGAACCAGAGCACACCCTTTCGGTGTAGGCTAGACTTCCGGTGAACTCTACATCAAATTTTACAGTTTTTCGTTGAATGTCAGCAATCAGAGACATGTTCTTAACATAGTCAGCGTACCTGGAAAAGGAAATAAAAATTGAATTGAAGCATCATGATAGCTTACCAAGACAACATTGTGTGAGCGCAAAAGTTTAGAGCACAATCGTCGATATTGTTTTGATAGTCATGGTTTCCTAATCCAAGGATGAACGGGATTGGGAAATTGTTATACCAAACTTGCTAAAAATGTAAAAACATGAAACACTGTAAAACTGATATTGTGAAAATGACGTTTTTGAGTTTTCAATATAATGAACAAAACTTAGAAACAAAATTTGAAACCAATGGAACAAACCAGATAGAATTTTGCTCGACAGATTTTATTTCTCAATGGTTTAGGTTTCAATCAATCTTTGGTAGTTCGAACTTATTCAGTTTGTCGAAAAAAAGTTTTAGTCACAGTGTTCCTTCTATTAGGAGCCCACCCATATCATCAAGTGTGATCCTAAATATCTCGATTCCTGTGAAAGCAATCAAAACACTGTCTACTGATTGAATATTTGTAATATTATGATCAAGAATTCATCCATTAACAGTTTTTGGATATCTTCGCGGAAACCGATATGATTCTGACTATTAGAAAAAATACAGTATATTAATAAAGGTTGCAACTTGAACATATGTCAGTTATTAAAAATTAATTGGTGATTAATTAAGAAGTGATAGTTTTTGTTCCAATTTTTTTTCATGGAATGCGCACAATGTTTTATGCGCCTATAGAATTATTCAACATCATAACCATAATTTCTAATTTCTACTATTCCTAGCTCCCTGAAAAACCCTCTCCCAAAGTACCCTGAACTCGTGCAACTGATGAAGATGTCCGAAATCAGTCAAATCCCCATTGATGACGAGTGCAGCCGGCTTATAATCCAGACTGCTAATAAGAGCATCCAAAGCTTGTCTTTGTACACGATTTGCAAATCTGCTCTCTATTTTGGTACACGAATCACGTCCCTGACGTAATGTTTCATTCACTTCGACACCATAGATAAACTCGAGCCTCTGAAAACAACAACGAAGATTCAACAAAATATTATGAGTGTTCCAAAATCTAATTAGGACTTCAAAAAAGAAAAAGCTGCGTACACTGTTGAGGAAGAATCGAGAACGCGGCCTTTTCGAGACCATCTTGCACTGCACATTATCCTCCTCGCACGGGAAATGGAACTGGGTGTCTCCCATGAGTAATAGAGTTAGTACATCTTTTGGTGATGATGAAATAGTTGAGATGTTCAAACCTTCTTGAAGTTCATCTTAAGAATTCATCAATTTGAACGCTGTTTTTTTTTAAATTCTTACCTGTTGATGTTGTATTATCTTGGCATCTAACATAATTACTGAAAAAGAGCAATAAAAGAGAAAAGAGCCACATTGAAAATGAATCAGACTGAATGGGACGATTTGGGGGCGTGCGGAACAATGACTGGAAAATTTTGATTTCACACTTCTCTTCTTTTTCAAATAATTTATATATGAGACCAAGCAAAATTGTTGATAAAACCATTCTTCTTTTCACTTGCCCCGTTTTGATATAAACAATGTCTTCTCTTCGAATGCCAATCGAACGCTGCGCCCCCAAACACCAGCTATACGAATTCATTCGCTTTTTTCGTGAATTCAATTTTCACATGATCACTTTCAGGAATAAGAAAAAAAAAATGAAAAAGGGGCAAGTAAATTTCATTGACACTAGAAAGAAAAAAGAAGTACATAATAATTTATTGTTACATACCATCCGAATTGTGAGGAGCCTGGAAAGTCTTTTCCAATAGAATGAATGATTGGAGCACTTGTGAGATTGTGGTTTTGATTCGAATCATTAAAACTGTATGTTTTGATTTGGGAGCTTTTTGTTATTTTTTTTTTTGATTAGTACCATTTGATTACTGACTTGAAAAGAGCACACTGGTTGAAAATGGTAAAGGTAGCAAAAGTTAACCGACTAGATGGGCGTGGGAAGGGAAAGGAGAATGAGAAAAAATAGGAAAAAACCAACAAAATGTTAAGAAAAGTGAAATAAAATGAAACACTCAAGATTTTTTATAAAAAGGAAAAAATGGGAAAATAAACACTAACTCCGAGATGTATTCAGAGAAAATAAATATGAAATGTGAAAAAAATGATAGAATGAAGAAAGAATCGAAGAAGGGTTGGGAGGCTGATACCGGCATCATTAATTTGAAAATAAATGAGAAAATAACTTGAAAATAAACTAAACAAAGGCAGCAGGTTGCCAGGTGGATTCCCTTGGGTTTCCAGCTGGTGGTGCTGCAGCTGCAGGTGCAGGAGAAGGCCTAATCGTATGTATCACTGTAGGTGGAGCTGGAGAGACCACTGATGTTGACGAAGAACATGGATTTGATTTTTTTGGTGAAGACGTGGATGGTGACTTCCCAGAAGTGCCAACTGTCGACTTAGCTGCTGCTTCAGCCGCTGCGGCTTCTGCTGCCTCGTCGCCAATTTTTGTGGAAAAGATTGCCGGATGCCGGATACCTGACGCTTCCTGTGCGCCGTCGTTGTTACCTGTCCGACTCGTTGATTCCACACTGCTTCTGCCACCATTTGGTTTTGCATCAACTGCCATTGGAGTTGACGATGATGTTGTTGGAACGTCATCTGTTCTGGGCTTCAATTTCTCTTTCTCTGGCTCAGCCTTGACAACTTTCTTCTCCGATTTCTGAAAATTTCGGGGTACCTGGGAAAATCCAAAAGTTCATTTTTCTATTTTTCCCTAGCCAAGCTACTCTAAAAAGCATCCAATTCAAAAATACAATCTAGTCGTCGTCCCCATTTTTCTCGAAAGGTCAGCAAAAATGTTCTCTCCCTCATCAAATGCCAAAAAGCCCGTGGGTAGACGTGAAAGAGAAAAAATGTATGTATGAGGCAGAAAAAAGTATATGTATGCATAATGAAGGAGCCCGTGTCACATTGAAAATTCAATAGAGCGAAAAGCTGGGGGACACACTCTCTCTCCCAACGACGGCGCCGGCACGACCGGGGAGAACCCCTCTTCAAACAAATCAACCAAAAAAATGAGATTCAAAAAAGCCAAGCACAAAAATTTTAAAGGGAGAGATTTTCATTGGATTCCGGGCTCTCGTGACACTCACACTTTTGAATATGCTCAGTCGATTCTTGTTCGGTTCGCTCACATTGTTAGAGGAGGATGTACTAGCACTGGCAGTGTTGACTTGATTGGCCGATCCACCAAAACTGTTGCCGGCGGCTGCTCGGCTGGCGAACGATGGAGCTCCGGTAGATGGAGCATAGACGCCGGACGCCTGCATTTGCATAGATTTTGATATTTTGCACGAAGGATTGAAGATTCTAATATACCATTTTGTCCGGGTTGGATGTGCCAGCTGATGGGTTCGGATCGCTTTTGGAGACGGCATGCGATGCTTTTCTCACAAACTTATTGAAGATGCTCAGTGTGTATTCCTGAAAGAAAACCTTCTCAATAAGCCCAATATACATTTATTTGACCTTTTCGAAATTAAGTTTGAATTTAATGAATTTTTTTAAATTAGGATCTACATTATTATGAGAAAATTGTGAGAGCTGATACTGCTAAATAAACGAAAGTCCCTCTTTTTATTCTCCATCTTTTTTTCGCGCTTCAGGCATACATACACATGGACAAAACACATAGACACAGGCATGTATACATCGTGTGATGCCTCTCATCATCAGTGTTTCTCATCTAGATTCTAATGATTCAAGACCTTGCTCTGATGATCATGCTCCCTTTTTCCCGTTCCGGCTCACTAACCTTTTGTTGATGCGCTGCGTTTTGTGCGTCACCGTGAAGATGAGCGTGCTTGTTACGTTCCGACTCGGATGGAATCTCGCAATACGAGATATCACCGTTCTGATGGAATGGAAAGTTGTTTTGCTCGTAAATCGTGCTTGGCAGTTGAGCGAGAATTGGATCCCGTGGTGGAAGGCTCACTTTTCCAGAGTTTACCCGATCTGAAAATAACTTACTATTTTCTCATCTCCCTTCACTACCTTCTTACCATTATATTGTGCTTCCGACATCACTGTTAAACATTTCTGAGAAACAGCACCAACACTACAGGATCTTTTCACTAGTTCCAAAGTTCCATTCAACACTATCCTCGTCACTTGCGGGTCTAACGTGTACTTATTGAGTAACGGCCTTAATACAATGCCCGTTGATAACGAGTGTCGGGCACGAATGCAGACCAGTCTGAAAACTCAATTTGGTGAGAAAAGTGCAAACGGAAATTGTCTAGATGGGGTGGTAAATGCAAATTCCGGAAACGTTTTCTATTTGGAATATCCGATGTGTGTGCTAAAAAGTTAATCTGGTTTAAAGAGGGGATGGATGTACTAACAAGGTTTTTGCATGCTGAGAGAAAATGAAAAATGAGATTAAATGGAACGCGCAAAATTTTTTCGTCCGCTATGGGAGAGGATTTTGATTTGATTACCGCTGATTTTCATAGATCTGCCAAACAGCTGGAAATGAAGATGAATTTTTGCTACTAATGAGTATACCACATTGATACGAAACAATGAAAATACACTAGCAAAACTCACTTTGTTGGTGTTGAGGCAGGATTTTTGAATGAGAAATTGGCAGGCAAGAATTCAATAATGAACGAGACAACAGGAACGAGCCGGAGTGCACGCGATTGTAGTGCGTCGATGGCTTGCCTAGCTGGATCTATTGTGCTACCCGTCTCCGCATCTACAACCTCCACGTGCATCCGATCCATTCCTTGTTGGTCCGCCATTTCTTGCGTCCATCGACGAACCGACATTGTCTGAAAATTATTTTAGTGTTTTTTCAATTCACTATGAAGAAAGTTTAGTAGTTCTGTGTTCTGTGTTAGGTTTCATGTTAGGTTCAGCCAGCAGGACTATCTAAAAAAGAGGCAATAAGTTGAAACCACTAGTCCCACAGAGATCCTCCCGGTCCCATTTTCAGACCACGTCCATTATCTTATCTAATTGCATGACTCAGACTCTGAGTTTTGAAAGATTCGATCTTTTTTTGTGATTCTTAAATTATTGGCTAATTTTCTAGAGCTCAAAAATCGGAAAGCTTGAAATTTTAAAAAAATTTTGTAGAATTTTTTGGATCATTTAATTTTCATCATTTTTATAGTTTTTCTTGAAATTTCAAATTTTCAAGATTTTTGGATTACTAGAATCCTGAGATTCTGAATTTTAAAAATCTGAACATTTGAGATATTGCAGTGTATCTACAGTTTTGAATGTTTCTTAGTTTTGTGAAATTATCACAACCTACTTAACTTTTAAATTTTGTTATCTGAATTATTAATTCATGTTTTTTTTATGGTTGATTTTCCTTTTTTAAAAATGTTCAGTAACAAGCAAATATATGATTCAGACTGTGATTCGAAGATGCGACCGCATTTGAGGTAATGATATCATGGTCCAAAAGATGAGAACACTGTATCCACGTTGGTCCCGGTATTACGATCACTAGAACTGGAGTCTATTTGTTTTTTTTGTTTCTGATGATCCCGACATACCTCTCATCTGGTATAGGTACCAACTATTTTGGTTCCACTAACATAGTTCTCCAAATCCTGTTTTTAAGGTTCAAAACCCTCTTGAGTTTCCCTAGACCAAAATATTTCAAAACCGAGTTTATAACTAATCGGTTCCCTGAGTGTTCAGTCATGCTTGAAACCTTTTTGGAGCACTTTCCCCGTCTCCTTCTTTAAATATTCATCTCCATCAATTCAGTCACTTTGTCCTTTCTCTCTTCCTCTTGAAATTGTTTGAAGGTGCGACTATGTGGTTGAACAAAGAGAACAAAGGAATAATACTCCCTCACCAGCTGAGTTCTCCCCGTGCTCCATTGAAACGTAAAAACAAAACCTGGTGGCGTGGGAGTTGGAATCAAACAGACAACGGGTAAACTATGAGGAAATCAGCCAGCAACCAGAAAATGAGAATATAATAACGAGATCAAAACTCAAATCCACCATCATCCATCTGTCCTGGTGCAATGTCGCTGGGAGCCGACGACGCATTCAATTTCCCTAATTAAATTCCACGCCAGCCACCAGTAAACCCTTAACTCCCCGGAGGCGTCGTAAAAGTTTGTCCTTCCTTTTGCTACTCAAATAACGCGAATGTCGGTACACACACATTAATGAACTTTTGGAGCATAGCTGAAGCAAAATTGAAATCCGCCAGGGTTCGCATGGGTTCCTCTTCCTCTTTTTTCTCAATTTCCACTGTTCAAAAAGATTTTATAGCCATCACCTTCTGTGTGCCCCCCCTACATCATAAATTCTTGATGAAGAGGGCGAAGTGAGAAAAAAACAGCGTAAAAGAAAAAGAAGAAGACTTTTGCGAGCAACGCCCCAATCCGGAAATGTTTTATTGAGAAGACAGCACAGAGAGGCTTCCTTAGAGTTGATGCTATTCCACTAATTGGGACCCTTAGCGCTTCCCCCACTTCTCTTTTTTTTCTTGGACAGCTAATGATAGTCGAGTTTATCGCTGTGAAGAAGACGAAGACGAATTCTTGCAGCATCAGCAACTGTTTCATACACCTCTTAGGGATTTGAAACTTCTTATGTGTGTCCTCCATCGCTTTCCGGATTAGTTCGCATTGGAGACATCGAAAACCAAGGGAGGGGAAAACATGAAACAGCGTGATGAACAGCAGCAAAAAAGAAGAAGATACATGTTTGGCAATAATCAGAAACTGAGGATGGAAGAGGCTGAAGCCACGTGAAAACTAGAAATCAAACTGAACTATAAGAATTCAATTTGTTGAACGTTGCTCCAGTTTAGCAACTTTAGCAACTCAAAATTTCGCTTCTCAAGATAAACTAAGATAAACTAATTTGAAAGTTTTTGAAAAACATGCAAATCTAGAAAAACCAACCGGGTCGTCGAGTGTTACAGTTTCCGTCGTGAACTGATCTCCTATCATCAATTGACAGTGTTTGGGTTCCACGGGTCGACATCGTCGTCGTAGATGCGTCGGCGACAGGGAGTTCTTCTTGACGGGCGACGTCATCTCCGCCGGCATACTGTATTGCTTCGATGCTGCGAAGATATATCGTCGTTTTGATCCGGCAGACCCGACAACACCTCTTCCACCAACCGCCGAGCCGGACGCGCTCGCGTCGGCATCGTCGTCACAATTAGTGGCCGTGTTGCTATCACCGCGTCGCAATCGGCGCGAAAACCGATCCAAACCGTGCCAAAGAATCGACTTACGTTTTTCCTTTGTTGCTGCTGGCGCATTTGGAGCAGGCTGCGAATGCTGCGCAGCTGCTTCAAATTCGTTCGTGTTATTGAGGGCTGAAAATTGAAAACAAATTTGCTTGGAACTATTTCAAAGTTTCAAAAACTCACAAGTTGGCTGGCTATGCCCGTTCTTGTCTTCATCATCCGCGGCTAGCTCTTCATCCGTAAAAGAAGGTTGTGTATTATTAGTGGACCTCAAAAAACGAGGCCAACAATCATATTTCAACAAGTGAAGAATCTGAAAGTAAAATTCAGTTTTACTGTAACATTTACTGGGTGGATGGTGCAAACCTGATACTGTGCTATATCATAAGTATCTAAAGGAAATGCACCACTTTCTACTGTTTCTCGTATCCGTTTGCTGGTTGAATTGTCTATATTAACGGGTTCCGTACTATTCATGGCAAAATATCGATCAAATATTCGACGTCCAAAAGAAACTCTCTCCTGAAAAATAGTTTTAATTGGATTTCAAAGAGAATGTTATACCTGAAAGTCTGATATTTCTTTAAATTGTTCAACAGCTAAGTAAAAGTTTAAATTTTCCGCACAAAATTGTTGTTCCAGAAATTCTTGAAAGGGTGCACGTAATAAAGGGTCGCGGATGACTTTCTTGAAGATCTGAAAAAAGAACATAAATACAACATTTCCCTCATTATGATTTGTTGTGTCTCAACCCGGAACTAAACATTTTCCTGAATTCCAATCTCCTTTTAGATCAAAACCCCATTCTCATCAACATTCTCTCACAACAGTAAGCCTTCTAAGCACCTCTCAATGTTTCTAGAGAAAAAACCCAAGTAGCATTATCTTCTTCTTCTTTTTTTCTTCCTGCCACATTCATTGCAAAAACGGGTAAATTCCAGATGATTTGTTAGTCAAGTCCTTTCTGTCGCTTAACTTCTCCACCCATTCAATTCTCTCTTTTTTTGCTTCTATTTTTTCTACCCGGAGCCCGCCGGCTGTGCTCAGTGTCGTCGTCGTAGAGTCAGTCAGTTCGTCGCGCCGGGCGCCACGCTTCACTCTCTCTTACTCGCGTCTTTTCTCAACGACATCCACTGGAAAAACAAATGATCCGATGCCGGGCAAAAAGAGGAGACCCCTTACGAATCAATAGAAAAGACTTGCTGTATACGTAGTCTCGCTTGTTTTTTTTTCTTTGAGAGGATGGATGAAAAAGAAAAGAACATGTAATTCCTCAGGAAGGGCATCGGGAGATTAGCGCAAAACCCCCCTTCGAATTGCGCGAAAGATCAAGTATTCTTTTGAATAAACAGCCCTTGAAAAATAGATATTCGAATGATACAAAAAACCAAATCGTTTGACGAGAAGAACTGAACAAAAACGGCAACAATTTGAATAGAAGACCGTAATCTTCTATTGTTACCAAAAGTTTTCATAATCTTCATAACAAAAGAGCCAGAAAAACGTTTGCGATTCAGTTTTCAATACCCCTAGTTAGTTGATGTTTCAGTTTGGTAGAAAGTTTTAGAGAGGAGCAAGAGCACATGGAACGTTAACATCTGGAACCAATTTCTAAAGCAAGAGGCTCATGGACCTGGTTTATGATCTTTGGCCGGGAAAAAATCACTTCAAAATGTGTGGAAGAATAGTGTGACAATGTGATGTTAAGCTATTCCGAAAAACTCAGAAATATATACTCAAAAACTAAATATACTCAGAAACTACATAGAAACATAAATTGGGAAACGAACTTTCACAATCGATCCAAATTCAATTAGTTTTGACACAACGAAGCTTTGAATGAGAAATGTATGTATTCCTAAAAATCTAATCACAGGAAAACCATCAATGGGAAAATTCGTAAATTTAAGTTAATTCAAAACTATTAAAATCAGATTATTTTGACTTGAAGTGTTAAAATAATTTGAAAAATAGCTCACCACAAAATCCATTTTCACAGCCTGGCTACAGATATACAACGAAATTTGTTAATATAACTGGGAGTTGTATCAAAAATTTTCAGATGAAAAAGCAAAATTTCTCGAGTGAAGGCCAGAAAGGACAAGCCAAGGACGTCAATTTAATACGACTTTTGGTTGGAAGCAATTGCCAAAAGGATACGAATCATCAGGAATACGCGAGCCCGTCTTCACTTCACAAAGTCATTCTTTTTTTTGGTGCTCTCACTTTGCTCTTAAGCTTTTCCTTTCTTCCACACACTCTCTTGCGCAGAACCATTCGTCTGTTTCCGAGAGAACAATTTATTCCATTTTCGTGCATCTCACTTTCTCCCCAATTTCCATTTTCTCATCTATCCTTTCATCCACTTTCATCTGTTTTCATTCTTCACTTTTCTCATTCTTCATTTTATCTTATCCCAATTTTTCTCAAAATGCACCTACCTTCAACTCTCTCGAAGAATTCGTTTCACCGGGCGCCACACCAACTCCCATCGATAAGCTCGATATAGATGTCTCATTATTAGGTGAGGTCTGTGTCGGTGTTATGTTGGGCTCGTTTCCGGAGCACGGAGTCGACATTTATCAGAGGCCGACAGTGCTGAAACATTACAATTTATCTTCATTTGTCTTTTTTTTTTCATCCATCGCCGTATATCGAGCGAGCACTCCACAAGATTGATGACGGTCATAAAATCCTAGGGTTCGAAGATTTTCTGACGGAAGAAGTACGTAATAGTGGGGAGGAGAGGGAGGGATATACGCCGTCAATGTGCTTTTTTGGACGATTATAGACATGCACAACACACAAGAAGAAGAAGAAGAAAAAAAATCATGGGGATAGAGAAAGAAAAGAATGCAAATAATAGCCCACACATGAGTCGTAGTAATAGTAGTCGTTGATATAAAAAAGTGGTAATAGTTATCGGTTTGCGCGCCTCTTCTTTTTTGCATTCCTCTCTTTTTTTGGCTCTCTCGTTCTAACTACACTCACGCCCGCGCACAGCTCATGAAACATAACTCACAGCAAAACTCACGCATGGATGGTTGAGTGCGCGAATGAAATGCTCAATGACAGTGAGTGCCGTGGGAGTAAAAGAGAGGAGAAGAAGAAGAAGGGAGCAGCCGCAGAGCGGGCACGAAAAAGCTGGAGTAGAATGCACAGAAGGGACAAGAAGAACAAGTAAACGAAGAAGAAGAAGCAGTAGAAGAAGAAGAAGAAGAAGAAGAAGAAGAAGAAGAAGAAGAAGAAGAAGAAGAAGAAGAAGAAGAAGAAGTAAAGTGAAGAGAAGGACAAGCACGCCATGCGAGAGTGAGGCTTGTGTGATACGACAAATACAGGCGACGACGATGGTGAGGCTGAAAGTGAGGAATGTGGCGGAGAGAAACGAGAAGGCTCGCGCACCCTCTCCGATTCTCCGCGTCTATATTCCGAAAAAGCGATTTGCGGCAGCAAGAGGTGCGACATGGGTTGCCTGCGGTGGCGCGCGCGCGCGAAATAGGAAAATGGGAGGCAGTGCGCGACAACCAGAGGTGGTTACTACTGTGAGGAAAAAATGGAGAGAGTGAGTTCTCAACAGAGGGGAAAAGTAGGAAAGACCGAGTCGAACGAAGAGACTACTGGAAACAGGGAAAAGACAGAACGAGTGGGACTAGCCGCAGCTTTTGCCATCGTCGACGTCTTCTTTTCCTACTACAGCTTCTTCTTCTTATTCTACTACTACTTTATTGCTGTCGTCCCGTTGTGTCCGTTGTGTCGCAACTCTCTTCTGTCATTCTCCATGTAGAAGCGCCCGGAGGCAGGAGGCAGTTGCAAGAAGAAGAAGAAGAAGCAATATCCCTCCACTAGTGTTGCTCAAGCACAGGTCGACAGATAAAAGCATTTTCCATACACGTCGTCGCACAGACCTACACAAGAAGTACGCGACCGAAAAAAAGTGTCCCTCTTTTTTCTTCTTCTTCTACTTCTTCTTCTTCTTCATCTTCATTTTTTCTTCTTCTTCTTTTTTCCAACCTCTCCTTCAGGGCTCACTATTTGATTGTCGTAGGCTTAATGATCCGCACTACACACTCCACGCAAACACAACTCAGACGTTTCTTTTCACGGAGCCGAATGAATGAGTTTTGCGACACGCGATTCAGAATAGGTCGCTTCTTAAGCGTGAAAAACGAAGCATTGAAAAAATCAGACTGAATTTCGGAAAGAAGAACAAAAAATGTTTTCAGGTCGTCATATAGAGAAGCTCAAGAAGAATCGTGGCAAAATAATGATTTGAAATGTAATATATTGCTTTAAATGTGATATTTGTTGGAATAAACTATTTTGATACTCGAAAATTGGATTTATCGGCCAGATAATTATTCTAATTATGATTTCATAGGGAGGAAGATGATACTCATTTACAAAACAAGTTTGAGCATACCGTACTATATTATTGTACATATGCATTTTACAGGAAAATTAGAACAGATGGACCCCGCTAGGTTAAATTTTTAGGAATACATGTTTTCTGAAATTTTGAAAGATTTTTAGAAATTTGCTTCGAGTCAATATTATTTTCTTAATTAGTGAACTAAGAAAGTGATTTGAAAAATTATATCAGTCGAAATTCGGACTAGCTCGAAAATGAAAATGTTTAAATTTGGATTTTCCGAAAAACTAGAACATGAGGGAAAAGAACTCCTTCCAGTACAGAAAATAATTCTTTGAAAAATCTGAATTTCCAACTGTGAAAAAAAAAAGAAATTGTAATCTCCAAAGTGATGGTAAAAAAAAATAATTTGGGAAACTCATAATTGATTATTCAACTTAGATATAATAGAGAAAAAAGAAAACAATGTGTTGGACTACGGTATGAATATTTAGAACTACAACGACAAAGGTTTCAGGTGACAAGTGCAAATATTTTCAAAACTATTTCTACAAATATTTTTTAATAAAATAAAAGTTCGAAATTTTTTCACATATGAACTAACCGAGCAAGGAACATAAGCAAAAAACGTATTTCGGTAGATGTGAGAAACATATGATTATTTTCTAGAATTTCGAACAAATTCTAAGTGAATGGAAAATGAAGATGTGAGTTCAAAATTCAGAACGGCAGGAAATCTGGCAAACTCAAAATTTGAGATCGTCCTCGATTGGATATCACAATGGACAAGACAATGGTGAAAAAGCAAGCGTACACATTCCAATTCCCGATCTGCATGAATTCAAAACCGAAATAGACAAATTACTAGCTAAAAAATTTACAGAAAAAATTGAGATGGCTCAAAACGAATCACACATAGATCGAAACATTTGAATCTGAAACCACTAAATTTTTCAAATAGTTCAATATTAAAAAAGGAACTCGAAAGCCGAAAATAAGCCATGAAAGAGATGCGAGAGAGCTTCCAACCAAATTCGTTTACATTTTGGTTCTACGAAAAGTGATTCATCAAAGTAAACAGTGGTTGGCTGGTTGAAGGCTTGCCGAGCATTTACACAACCTAACAAAATGAATGATGGTAAATCTAGGAAAATCTGCAATTTGAGAGGAAAAATCCAAAATAAAGAAGCAGCGAGGAGCAAGCGAAAAAATCCAAGATGACCTCTTCCCTGCAACTTGACCGCGACGATAACAAGGATTCGCCAGGCTTCGTGACTCATGATGTCCGGTCCTCGGTGTGGGAAGAAGAAGGAGCAGGAAAGTAGAAAAAGGAGGGGTCGAAAAGGTTAGGAGGGGATATTGCAAATTTTTTCAAGGGAGAGAGAGGGGCGGTCCCACCGCGTGGTAGAAAAATGCGTTTTGACGGAAAATTGGAAGAGAAGGGGGCGTGGGGGTTTGAAACGAGAGTTGGTGGGGGCTGTTGGTCCGACGGAGTTGCATTCTGAACTGAAAAGAAGAGACAAAAAGGGGAGGAGGGAAAAATAGGCGGAGTAAAGGGAAAGAGAGAGAGAGAGATAGAGAGAAAAAAAGAAAGATGAAGAAAAGTGACACTGGAAAAATTCCTGTGAGAGTCTCTCCCTGAATGCTTATTTGCGTTATTGAAAACATGAATAGCCTCCCCAAAAAAATCATGTCCCATTCATCACAATGAAACTATTTTTGAATTCGGAACTTGGCGAGGAAGAATCAGAACAGGCCAAAACTTTTGAACCGATTTTTGAAACATTTCGATTCGATTCGTAAGCAATAATTTAAATTTGATTACAGATTAAGACAAAGGTAGTAATTTTAACTAGACATTCGGAAAACAATGTATGTCTGAAATTGAAAAAGAGGCTCCGCAAAATCGTGTGATCTCTCAGAACGTAAGAAGCCTTTTTCGATAAAAAATTTAGGATGAAAATTTTCATCAAGCTATTCTTTTTCAGTTTGACACGTTTGCAGTGTTCTTGTACCTGAAAAATGGGAAGGACTACAGTAAGCTCTATGAAATTGTGTTCTGAACTTTTGTGTCTCTGGGAAAATGTTCTCGAAACGTAATGGAGAACACGGGGAGAGCAGCCGGCCTAAAATAGGATATCTGATCTGTTATTTAAAACGTCTCTTTTCTTGTTCGCCTGAACAAATTTATCTCTCTCTCTCTCTCTCTCTCTCTCTCTCTCTCTCTCTCTCTCTCTCTCTCTCTCTTTCGATATCGTAGACACTGCATGATGTTGGCTCAAGAAGCAGTGAGCATCTCAAATCTCAAAACCAAAGAAGGGGAGGACGGATAACTTTGGAGAACAAAATCTCGAATTACAGGCAGGAACAGCTCCATTTTCCGCGCTCCCAATTTCGCCTACCCGACGACATACACTCACATGCACAACATCCCACTTCATCCAATTTCCTATCCTTCTTCTACTTTTTCTCTTCATTTTTAGAAGCAGAAAAAGTAGAAGAAGTAGTTGTCCGGTTTGATATGCAACTGACAACTAAGGGAACGGAAGCAATAGCAGCACAGAACCACACACAGAAAAAACACGGCACTCGCCACTTACCTGACCGAATCGTCAGCGGTGATTCGGTGTTTTTGTTGTGTCTGACAACCTAACCTGTTTTTCAACACACTCGCCGAAAAAAAATCTGAATCTTTCTGATTTTTTTTTCTCGACTCCTTCTCTCTCCTCTGTTTTTGCCGAAAAAACAGAACACCGGCAGTGAATATTGTAGCTTTGTGTGCAGTGTGACGTTTGCTGACTTCAGAGTACGGTAGAAAACGAACTCAAACTGATAAAATTTCAGAATTACCTTTGACTGATTCGCGATAACAGCAAGGGGGTATAGACAAAATGGTTTTTGTACCAAGTTTCTGGAGATTATGGGGAAACTGAAAATGAGGAAACAAAATATTTAAAGCGAGAAAATATAGCAAAATAAATTAATCAAGTGACGGGTTGAATTTTTGGGAAAAGGACACGACGCATTCAATTTGAATCAAAGAAGAAAAAGAACGGGGCAGAAAAAAAAATGCAAAGGGTATAAAAAAGTGATCGGACCCATATGTGTCCAAAAACTCACTATAACTGAAACATACAAAAGACGAGGAAGGGTGAGGAAAAGGGGCGGAGAGAAAAAAGTGAGAAAAAGTGCACATTTCATTTCTAGAGCTCACACAGAGAGAAAAAGAGCTCCGCAAAAGAAATGAGCCTGGGAATGTCTGAGACATTCTTACACGACGAATAAGCCGAAGAAGAAGAAAAACGACAGAGAGAAGAAGAAGAACAAAGTGCGAGGATCGGCCTACCAAAGTTTTGGGGCGACAAAAAGTATCATGTTTCGTGGCAACTCGACAGTGCGCGTGGATTTCAGAAGGAAATGTGTTTGGGGCAGATTGGGGCTTTAGGTGAGGTAGAAAGGGGTTGGGAGAGGGACCACGTATTTGCATACCATTAAGTGCACACATGATGAGTCTTCTCAAGTTTCCCCGTCTTCTCTTCTCTACGCCAGATTCAATATGTGCGTGTTTGAGGATGTGTGAGGATATGTGTTGTATGTGTCTGTTCTTATCCATATTTTGTCATTGTCATCAAATATGCGGTCTCACTCGTGTTATTGTTTCAATAATAAACTACGGATGATCTCTGGTTTTTTTGAGGTACGGTAAGTCTAAAAAATCAGCGTATTCATTCGAATAACTTAAATTTGCTATTGTATTTTCTTAAGGTTTCAGTAAGGCTTTCAGTTAGATCACACGAAATGGTCTTTAATGTTTCAAACCTTCAAGTGATAATAAAACTCGCAAACACTTCTATTTGAGACTCGAAATTCAAAATGGACAGGCTGTAGATACAGTATTGGTCAACAATTGATACAGATCTTATTTTTCAGTTTATTTTCTGTCATTTTGACAATTTTCACTAGTCTAGATATCGGCTGTCAAATATCCAATCACTTAAAAAATTTTGGAGTATGTCGAACAGACCTAGATTGAAAAGTTCGCATTCGCAGATAATTCGAAAATTCCTCGTTTTTCTGTTATTTTCTCGTTTCCGCAAGACACATGTTTTTTCCACTTTTCAGTACGAAATTGGTGAAAAAGGTATCTTTCGGAAATAGGCAAGTAGCTGGAAAATTAGGAATTTTCAAAAAATTTTGTGAATGCAAATATTTCAATCTAAGTGAGTTTTACACCCTTCGAAATTCTCAAAGTGATTGCAAGTTTGACAGCCGAGGTCCACAATCCCGAAAACATTCAAAATAGCCGAAAATCGACTGGAAATAAATTTTTGTATCACTTAAAAGCCGGTGCTGTAGGTTGATCTACAATGTCATTTACATCTGATTGCTCATCTTGAGTTTGATCAATGAGAGTGATTCAGTTTTTCAGCTCATTTCTTGAAGTTTCTAGTTCAGTAACGAAAAATTGCAAGACTGTAATTGAATGCTGGAAAAACAAGCTATTTTTGATTTTCAACTTTTTCTGACTAGTTTCATTTTCTCATGGCGTTTTCAGGTTTAATCTGATTCGACTGTATCAACATAATCACCAAAAAGATGGAAAAATCTTTAAAAATCAATACCTTCTAGAAACGAAAACAGAGAAAGCTGCTTCACCGGAGCTTGACACAGTGCTAATGCGCGGCTGGAAAATCAGTGAACTATAAAAAGTGCATTTCGATAAGATAGAAATCTCTGATCATGTTATTCAGCTTAGCTGACTGTCCCTTATACACCACATTCTCGAAAGACAGAAACTGAGTCAACGGGTGAAACAGGACGGGAATTTTTCTCAGAGAGTCAGCTAAAGAGCAACAATCACTACGGTAATTAGAAAGACAACATTGTTGTTGCTCAAACGTGCAACATGAAGCGGAAAGAATAAAGAAGAAGAAGAAAAAGAAGAAGATGAATAAGAAGAAGAAGAAGCAGCAGAAGGAAAAGGATTCGAGTGGCAATCTTATTTCTTCTGTATAGGCGACGAAGAGTCGTTTCGACGTTTCGTTTTCACGTTTCACCACCACGTTTTGCTTGAACTAATTACACGAAAGGATTATGAATGAAAAACAGAGCACACTGTGTTTGTGTCTTTACTCAAACGGGAAAGGAAGGGACGAGAAAAGGAAGTTTCGCGTGACATACTACAAAGGCTTTTTTCTTTTTCTTCGTTTTTCTGGTTCTCGGATTTTTAAAGAGAAAGATCAAAATTTAATTGTTGATTTCAAAACGAATTTTTTCGGGTTTTAGAACCTCAAAAGTCAAAAATACAAGACAATAAACTATGAAACCGGGTAGCATCTCTAGAACTGAGAATGTCTAGATAACCCATAACAGACGAATTAGTATAATGAGAGGCGTTTCGAGAGAAGAGAAATACATAGACATACACGAACAACGGCTCGCTGCAACGCTTCTTTGACAAAGGAGGCTCATCCTCAGCAATAAGACGCGTCAAATTCTTTGATTCAAGTTGTTGCAGGATTTGAGAGATTTTGTTTGAGGTATTAGATATTTGCCTCTGCAACAGCAAGGACGATGAGCAACGAAAGGACACTAATGTGACACCACCGAAAAACGTTTTAAATTTGAATTCTTCCAGCAAAAGTCTAAAGCGCTTGTGAGGAATCACTGCACAAATCTAAAAGGTCAAAGGTTTCAGGGTGATGGCTGATGTCACATCTACTTGCATGATGAGTAAGCTCTCAAAAAATAGATCCTCCGAATCTAGAAATAGAAACAAAATCTCCAAACTAATCATGCCTAGTTGTGCAGAAACGACATCCTTGCAAACACTTTGTATTCAAATGATGTGTTTTGAAAGAGGGTAAGAGGGAGGCGGAGTCGAAAATAATGATTCCGTCGGAAAGGGGTGGGGGTGTAAGGAGCCGTTTTGATTGGGATTAGAGTGTACGCTTGTAAAATGTTAATGATGTATACAGAAACGCTCTTTTACTTCAAAATTATTTTTTTCTCTTCGCGAAATTGAAGATTTTAATTTTCTAGCATCTGGAGATTAATGGCGGTACGGGTCTTCAGAACAAACACAAAAACAGCGATAAAGTCGAACATGTTCTTTTTGAAATTTTGATGCTCGAAAATGCACAAAAACTGATACTCGGAAATTGGGTCATGTGAGAGTAAGAGAGGAAGGAAGAGCTCATGCAGATAACACTGGTTTTCAAAAAATCAAAATTCATCGGATTGGAATAAATTTGCAACCAACCAAAAAGTTATGGTTTCGCTCCACTTATTTAGAAAGCGAATTCTGCGAAATGTGAAAATTAAAGACCATCAACAATTTCCATCTTGCAGATACAGTAAACAACCTGAGATTAAAAACTGATGGTCTCAGGCTACATGTATTTGTGGAAGCATTGTCTTCAGACCGTCACATTAAAATAATATTCTCTGCCAGTTACCAAGATACCGTAAATGCTCCCCATAAGTGCAAATTAAGCCCAATTACATATCTTGGTTTTCTTAAAAGATATCGTTTCATCAATTTCGACACTCAATTAGCGGGCCAGCTCAGAATTTTAAAATATGCATGAAATCTTATACTTCTAGATATCTTTTTTTTCAAAACTACTAGACAACTCATCAACATTTTTCTGAAAAATTCACTTTTCGAAAGTGGTGCCTGTCACTACCTATCTACTCATTCCTCTTAAAAGATTTTTATTGTGTTCGGCTCGATACTTTTGAATTTAGAAATTGAACTCGGAAGGTGAATACTATAGGCGCGCCACTACCGACTCAGCCATGAGGTTGTAGTAGCAGCGACCGATAAATGACTCAAAAAAGATAGGCCCAATTAAAGTGGCGTGCTACAAACACCAAGCACTGTATCCGTCACACAAAACAACACACACCCGCTTCAAAAAACTTTTCGAAAAAATCATGTTTTGTGTTTGAACTTCGCGACTTGAATAGTAAAACGTTTTCCTGGAATATTCACTCTTTGCGCAACTCTAGTAAAGCTGACACGGTGTACTGATGTCAATGAATCAGTGTCACAAATTCCAGCTGACAAAGCTGAAATATTACTCTACTCATTTAACTACGTTGCTCATTAGTGAAAAATCCGGAGGGTGATCAACACCAATGTAGTGTAGTGCTGGATATCACCAACACTCACATCCTACATAATCGATGTAGCGTCATGATAGCCAAAGGAATTCATTACGGACTGCTCGAAAATAAATAAAAACGAAAAATAGTTTTTATATGTGAACACACTTTTCAATGTCTGGCCGAGGAACATATTCCTTGGAAAACCAATATTTCAGACATCCAGACAAGCCGCAACAAGAGGTAACTGAAATCTTTTATTTAGAATTTCAGGATGAGAATCTGAATCAAAAAAACATACTTGTTACCCAAGCTCAACTACAACGTCTGTTAAACGAACACACTACCCAATAACAATCGAAGCTCTACCATATCTGATAAACATGTTATTAGGCGGAGACGGAAAACACACAAGGGAGCACCGTATTGTTTTCGTGTCTGGTCGGTTTGAGCGCGAAATTCAAATTTGAAATTTTCAAGAAAATTTGGAAAATTGCGGGTTTTTAGTAAACTAATTGGTTTCAGTGTGAATTTTTGTGCCAAAAGTGATCTACTGGTCCTGATATTTCACTGGGGATAGATTTTCCTTGTTTAGACCGTTCATTTTTCTCAAAGTCAGAGTACTATACTTTAAAAAACATTGATATTTTGAAAGTTGTCAAATAGTAGTGTTATGAAATACACAGACTTGCTTTTTTGAATTTTTCTCAATAATCACTACTCACTTTTTTACCCAGATCATTTCGGGAGGTGAAACTAATCAACATGATTACTTCTAGAAAATAATTCCGAGATTTGAGGCTGATTAATAGTTGTATAGAAATTTTGGTGTCGTTTATCACAAATTGATTTTTAGAAAAAGTTAGAAAAGAATTACATTTGGCTTCCAAAGTCATATTTCCAGTAATTTTCATCAATCAAACTTTATCGAGGTTAATGATCCAAGAATGAAAAACTGTAGATTATAGAGTATTACTGTATTTGCACGGACAACTGAGCATCTCTAAACTGTTGTTTTGACCCTAATCAATAGAGCTATCAAAAAATGTATAGACTTCGAAAAATTACGGTTTTGATGGGAAAAAATGAATCGACAGATTTTTAGCAGCGAGTACACAAAACAGAGAATACCGGAAACATAGATTAAATATAAGACTAACATGAATAAAACTGCTTTGGGGAACCCCAAAAAATTTGAAATGCAGAGAACTTCTGAAAATGTTAATTGAAATACGACGTGGGCTGAATTCGCAAGAACCCAGGTGAAGATGAGGTGGGCGCCTCCCAGTCACACCTGCATGATTTTTATTTACAAAATAAATAAACTCGCAGGATTTATTTTTCTCGAAAATTTGAATATTGTGATCATTCTGTGAACTAGGAGCTAGATATAGAGTTGAGTTTCACAAAAATAAAACAAACATTTTAGGAGCTACTCAAAAAAAAAATTAAAAATATTCACTTTTTTTCAAATCAGGTCAATTAAGATTTGTTGCGTGTATGCGGATTCAAAATGAATGTTAAGATCAAAATTAAGAAATAAATCGAACATCTGACTACCCGTGCATAAAAAAAGCTTAAATTCTGAAACGAACAATTAAAAAACAGCTGGAGACAAACGACTTCGGTGGAGACTGCTTAAAATCAAAAATTCAGCATGTGCCCAGAGAGAAAGAGAGAGAGAGAGCCCATAAACGAGAAATGTGCTCGTTACCCACAATCTGGAAGCAATCCAGAAAACTCATTCTCGGAAACAAATATCGATTGTCGGGTTCTCTCTTTCACTCTGTTTAGAGTATACTAATGGCTGCCACGACAACGGAGATAGTAGAGAGGGGTCAGTCACGCGGATGGATAATGTCTATCGGAGCATAATAGAGAGGAAATGGTGGAAATTCTTTGAAACTGATGTTAGAGAGGGATCAAGGTAGAAAAATGCTTTGAAAAAGTGCAAAAATTATTGGGAATCGTAAACTGTATTCATGAACACTTTCTTGGAAAGTCGTTTTTTTTTCAAAAAATATATTTCAAAATGTGAAAATTGAAAGAAAATCGTTATGATTTTATCAGGTTTGAGTTTTTCAACGGTATCGTAAAACTTATTTTTCAAATTTTGATTGAAGGGTAGAAACGCATAAAGCTAAAAACTTGAGGCACTTTGTTCAAAAAAGGTTTTTTCGTCTACTACTATCCGGAAAAATGAATCTAAATCGTTTTCCTGACTTCAAAAACAGTAAAATCATTGAAAAAGAGAAAAAATAGTTCATTAAACTTTTACGCTCTCTTTTCCTTTTTGAAAAACGAGTCGGTCGATTTTTCCAGAGAAACTAAATTTCCGAGGAAAATGTTCACAGATAAGGAACGCTGTACTTCGAAAATCCGGAAGATCGAATTCTCTGGAATTTCAAAGGTCACGGACTAATCTAGGATCAATTCCTCATTTCCCGAACATTTTCTGTCTGATGGATCAAAATCCAATTTGGAGATCACCCACTCTTTTTTCCTAAAAAACATAATCCCTTCCGAGAATTCGGAATTTCAGGATCCGAAACTAATTTTAGATTGCCTTAGTGCAATAGAAAATTGGGGGCCTCAACAAATCGCTAAAGTAGAATTAAAAGCTTAATAACGCACATAGAACAAATTCTACTTGTTTTTGATAAGTTAGACCACAATCAAATACGACTTCTCGCCATAACAGAAAAAGAAATGAAGAAAAAATCACCTGTAACCGGGCGACAAGAAAAATAAAAGGAAATGGGTCGGCAGTCAGTCAACAACACTGCTATATAAACCATAAAAATTATACATTAAGAACTTTTTTCCTCTCTCAGTCACTTTCTCTCTATGCCCAACCAACTTTCTATCCATCGCTCAATTTTTTTTGTTCGAGATGTAATTTCCGGGGCTCATCAAAAAAGGAGAAGAGAGAAGATAGGTCAATTTATTCATAAAAATAACGATGAACTATGCATATTCGACGCTCTCTATTAACTTTCGTTTTTTTTCGCCGCTTTTCCGTTTTTTGAGTTTGTTGCAAAAGTCTATTGAACCCTTAGTGATGGATATAATGGGAAAAAAAAGGGGGAGTGTCCGTTTAAATTGAAATGAATGCGAAGAAATCTGATGAGATCAAATTTTTTTGCCAAGAGTTCAAAGCATACAAAGCACAAAAGATATCAGATCTAAAAAATATCTATTCACTTTTGAATTTTTTTTGAAACATTTTGCTTTCAGTGTTTCGTGATGTTCTGTTACGACAATAATAACATTTTTTGCTTCGAGATTTGAAAATGCGGAACAAAAAAAAATAATCCAGAGAAGATTACTGAAGAAGAATGCAATTTATACTTCTGAACTTTTCCTTTTCTTTCTCGATAGAACAATATTTTATAAGAATTTATTTCATCAGCATATCAAACAAATAAACCATACAGTATACCAGAAAGATGAACTTTCGGTTTCAACAAGACTGGAAAATTTTCACTCGGGGGGTTCGTTGTCACGGGTTACAAAAAACTACAAAAAGAAACATTCTAAGAGTGCGATGAGAACCCAATTACTCGTGGGGGAATTTTGCTCAAGCATAGAGCTACAGTACAGATCAAGATTTTTTGTTTTCAAAAAAATATAGTTGGTAAGATACAGGCGAAATCTGAGAACGTCAGAAAAGGAACACGTAAATGCAATATGGTTTTCTAGGAAACACTACAAGGGAAGCAAAATAAGAAATCTGTAGAGGCATGAAATTGGTACTAACAACATAAAAGATAAAAATGTTTTCTGGTCACAGAATAATATTGGAAACGGCGTTGAACGTGACAAGAGCATTCACGAATTGGAAGTTGGTCAGGTATTGCGAAATGATCACCGACGATGTGATGGCTAGAATGCAGTATGGAGCCCAGAATACGAGATTCAGGGAAAGCATAATGAACGCCTGAAATTTTTTCTTTGGGGTTCTGGATTTTGAAGTTGTTAAAAATCTGTTGTACCGTTCTAAAAATACGATATCCTGAAGAATTCGATTCTGTTAATTTTTTTTGAAATTTTCGAAATCTGGTTATTTGAGCTTGTTTTCGGTGCGCATTGAAAAAGAATAAAAAGCAGCTATAGAGCTTTTCAACTGTTTCATTTTTCAGTAATTTAGAAATTATAAAATTCAATAGTTTTGAATGTCATATTGTATTCCATCTGCAGACGAACCATAAAAGAAATTGTAACCTATTCTAAGACTGAGACAGTTTTTGGGTCTAATTTATCTTCAGCCATCTTTACAGTGTACTAAAACCAAATAAGTATTTATTGGCAATTACCTTCCACCTTGCGTTCCTCCGAGCAGTATCCACAGTAACCACCCACATCGTGTTGGATCGAGAACTCGCCGGTGCACTTTGTCGACGAACTACAAAATTCCACAAATTAAAACAGAAATCTTGCAACTGAAAAACGTTTTGACGAACAAAAGGTTTTTCGGAAGACGGACATTTTGAACAAAGCTGCTAGGGAAAGGTATTATACTGAATAATAGGGAACATAGGTAACCATGCGTGACTCTTATTTGGGATAGTTTTACATTTGCTGACTTTGAACACTTAAAACAGATTCAAAAGGAACATCGGAACATATGGGTACTCGTACGATTCACGTGCTGCTTTTCACGTCTTCTCCTAATTCTACCTTCTCCCTTTGTCAGTTTTGGTAATCGCAACTCTGTTCTATGTCCTTGGGAATGAACAGAACCTTCTGATCCATTGTGGAATAGATCCAGAAGGAGATTCCAGAATCGTCGAAGACATCCCTCGGGTTCCGTTTCTGCCGGTGGAGCTGAAGCTGCTGTTAAAACTTCTGGTCTTTTAGCCGCTGAAAATCAGAAATACAATTTTTGCTTGATGGTGGCATTTTTACCAGTAGCGGATCCATTCTCATCGAGGCATACCGTTAGGCTTGATGAGTTTTTCATTCTTGAAGGAACATCCACAGATGCCGCTCTTCTTCGCTCCATATCGCCTGAAAACGTTTATTTCTGAGTTCGGAAGTAATTTAGAACAGCACAATTCAAAAACAAATTCAAAAATAAATTTTAAAATAAATTACTGTAAAACACAGAAAAACCAAAGATTAACCAAACACTCACAGCTTTTACCTTCCGGTGCTATATTTTGCAGCCTTTTTGTCCTTGATGGCACGCCAACCATGAGGTTGTCCGATTCCTGAGTAACATTCGACTCAATAGGTGAATCACGTTGTCTTGCACTTTTGCAGCAACAGAATCTAAACCATTTTGGGTTAAAATGAACTACTGTACTTTTACACTTACATATCCTTCACTATGTCCGATAGACTAACAAATCTTCCTTTGGATGCACCCTTCAGAATATACAAAATCAGAGTGTAGCATATTAATTCCAGTGCATATGGCATTACACAAATTGTTGCTAGATGGAGAACATTGTAGAGCTAAAAGAAGAATTCGTTTTTGATCTCTCAGTTTGTTACTATTGCTCACTCTTTCTAGATAAAGCCAATTACGATTGTTAGTGTGAAGCTCTTCGAGTGTGAATCCCGGCTCCGATGGGAAGTCTTCTTCGGCGTACTGAAAATAAGTCTCGTTAGAACCCTCCATATGACTCTTCCAATTCCGACTTCCTCGTTTTTTTATTCACCTCTTGCACTTTTCATCTCCCCACAAACTCCGATAATTTCCTTTATTCCCCTGTCTATTCTTCACTTGCAAAGAACAGAAAAAAAGTGCTAACCCAGAAGTCCCTTATTCAAAACTCTTTTTCCTCTTCTTGCTACTTTTACGTTGACCTAATCAACAAAAAAACACGCTTCAGTGAAGAATGAAATTAGCTAGAAATTTTCCCGTCTCTCCGTTTCCACCCCCACCTTCAATGTTCCATTTGCGTAGAAATAGAATGACGATTTGTTTTCCAGCTCCTGCTGAATGAACTTGTACTGCTCCAAAAGTTCCAGCCGGTCGTAGAAATCAACTCGGTGTTCGGTCCTGAAATCGGGATTGAAAGGGAGATAAGCCAATTTCAAAATACTAACCATATCGAAATACATTGTGGAAATCCTTGTGGTGTGGTTTTCTGTCTGAATAGGATGAGCTGTGGTCCGGCGCAAATCAGAGCCAAAATCCATGCTGCCGCCAAGGATAATCTAGTGTTATATTGACGTTTTTTGATCTAAAATCTAGAAAAAATCTAGAGATTTTGATTTTTGGCAACCCACGTTTCGAGTAACCCGATTCATCTTGGCAGTGATCAATAATCGATCGGCAGCTACTAACACTTGCATATTAGCTGTCAAGTGAAATCCAAATGTTGAGATAAACTTGAATAATCGACAGCCAATGTCACCACCAAACCACTGAAACAAACCAATTTTCTAAAATTATTTGTTGTGAGAGTACTTACCCAGTACGAATGAATCCAAGCAAACTGAGTCGGTGCATAAATGAACAATACGATGCAATCAGCAACTGATAAACTGATCTTATAAGAGAAGAGTCTAGCGGCAAGTACCAGGTGCTGTCGAGAGGATCGAGATCTGGAAATAACCCAAATTGTTCCGGTTCTACAGTAACCATCACTACTAAGCAAGAACAACACTATTAGGTGGGGATGGGAAAATGTTTGGGATGGATGAAGAAATCTGAAATATCTATAAAAGCGAATTGACTCTATGGAAAGCTGTCTCACGACTATAAAGAAAAACAAACTGAAATAAAGTTTCTCACTGTGAAAATCTGAAAACATTATCGTTCACCTTCTCTATTTATTTTTTTGTTTCGACAATTTTAACTTTTGCAGGAATGTTCGGAATGTCGAAAACTCCGATTTTCGTAATTTCGAAATATTGGATTTTGGAAACTCGGGGTTTTTAAGGAATTCCGACTTCCGTTCCGAGGATCCCTATACTCTTATCTGGAAACTTTTGTGCTACAAAACTACAGTACCTTGCCAATCGGACCACTGTGAAAATGAAGGCTGGAAGCCCCACACAGAACGCGATACCGTACATCCATAGCTCAAGCTGAAAAGTTTTCATATTTAATCCATCATTCCCGACCTATTTATGAACCTACCGTATAACTGAAACTGAGCTCGACCCTTTGAGTTTCTTGTTGCGTTGCCTCGCTCATTTCTGCGATGCTTCGTAGACACGTTCGGCAAAAACGATGATCAAAATAACATTCACCCTACAAAACAAAATGTTTTCATGGTCTTCATTAAACAAGACGCAAAAAGAAGTGGAAGGTACCAGACAAGGAAAATACCACGGTAATGAAACATTCTGAAATTCCATGTAGAGATAAAATATACGTGTCTGATTTGATCTACATATCAAAAGTTGTATGGGAAGGGCTTAGTAATAGGCGGGTTTTTGTTGTGAGTATAATTGTTAGGCAGAACAAGATTCTGATATCAGTTGGTAGTGCACCGAAAATTTGAGAATTTTGGAGATTCAAATTATTGGGTTTAGGAAAAGATCTTAGAGAATTTTCTGACAGAATCTGAGAAAATGAAAGATAGATTTTCCGTATTGGGCAAAATTGCGCGATGTATCCATAGAGAGTCATGGTGACTTGAAAAATGCTAAGATACGATAGAAAAACGAGAAAAATCATAGAAATAGAGAACAATTTTGTTTCCATTGTCAAAAAAAGAGCTGGTGACTAATCAGAACATTAGGCACCTTTTTTTTTAGATTTTCGACCCATGTCTGTCTGGGTCAAAAAGGAGAAACGGAAGGTTAAATGAGAGAGAAGAAGAAAGACATTGAATGAACAAATAAGGTATGCTCTTACGACCCACGTGATGTGCTGATATCCAGAGTCAGGGGAAATAAAAGAAGAAAAAATTTGAATATAAACAATACGTGAGATTTTAAAAAAATTTGGAACCTGATGGAGAAGAATTTAAAGTAGGAGTTGAAATCAAATTGTAATTTTCGAAAGTTCTTTCTTTCCCAAGTCAGATGTACCATACCCTTCAGTGAATCAATAAAAATAAAGAACTGAAAGAATTAGAGCAGCGATGAGTCGTCGTACCTATTCCATTGTGACCCACCACCAAATGGAAATAGAATGAAAACAATGAGATAGGGCAAAAGAATGACGGATGAAGGAGAAAAAAGTTTTCTCCCTTTTTTATGAGATGACGAGTTCGAAAATTAAATGCATCAGGCTCAGAGTGGCAGAAATTGAAAAAAAAAACGATGCCAGCAGCACTGACTGTGTACCCTTTGGCTTCTTGTCGCAAAATAATTATGACCATGCTCTCAAAAAGAAAACGAAGGCATGCACAAAACTATTTTTTTTCCGCGCTTTCTCCGCCTCTTTTCTTTTCTCTTTAACGAGGTTAATCTAGGAGAGCCGCGAGTCGAGAGGAAAAAGGAAACGTCTTTGATGAGATGAGCTTTTGGCGATTGCGATTTTCCTTCCTTTTTTCACTGGGTTCGAGTTTGAGGAAATTGGAAAAAGATTATCCGAAAATCTTAGCCTACGGTAGATTTACTGAAATGGGAACGGATTATTTCGGGTATTTTAAGATGGGAAAAAACAAAACAAAAACTTATTGAAGAAATTCGGATATGGGATAAAGGCGAAATCATTTGCATGAATTATCCAGATGGGAGGATAGAAACGAAGGATGGGAAAAAAATCGAGGGCGTTTTTTCTCTTCTCGGGAAGCCTAAACTCCGTGAGGTTGCCGAATTGAATCCGGTGATCAAAAAGCAAACAAAGAAGAGAAGCGATGAGTTTTGAAGTCAACGACTTCATAGTTTTCTTTTTGTTTTCTGTTTTGAGTATTGATATCTCAATAAGAAATTTTCAATCATTTCTAGACGGAATTTGGAGGAGGATATATATTCTTATAAGCTGAAATCTAAAGCTGTGGATCTTTGAAAAAAAACAAGTGTTAGACATATTTTTTCATAGTTGTGAATCGGAAATTCGAGAGAGTTTGGAGAACCAAAAATTACATAATTCAGAGTCAAAAATGTTAAGGTGGTGCGAAACGCATATTAGACCAGAAAAATTGCTAGTTTGTTTAAAAACACGTCAATGTAAAATTACTATCCTGAATTTGAGAGCATTGGAATCAATTTCAATATTCACTAACAAGGGAACCTCAACATTTCATATTTCGATTAAAATTTCAGGATAGGTTGAGAAAAAAACAATTATTTGAACACTTTTGAAAATTTTAGAATCTGTCCGCCAGTTTCAGCGGAGCTATATCAGTTTCAGTACCAAAAATGCGCGTTTTTGTGATTAAAAAAAAACGATTTCAGAATTTCTGGGTTTTCAGAACATGAAATCTAGCAATTTATACTTAATATTGATGAAACTTCATTTTTCAGACATTTTGTCGAACATATCGGACTTAATTCAATTCTAAGAATAACACAACAAATTTCATGTTCTGAAGTGTCTTAAAAGATGAGTAAATCGTCATTTAGAATAGTTGTTATGCTCTGAAAACGCGATTTTGGTACTGAAACTGAAATGACTTGGCTGAAACTAGCGAACCAAATTGCAAAGGTAAGCTATTATTTACTTATCCCAGATAGGGTATTCTTTACGTATCCTAAAATTTTCATAAAATCTGGTTCCAAAAAGTGAAACAAAAACGAATTTCTGTAGAGCAGGAAGCGCGTGAAATATCGAAATAATCCTGAAAGATCAACTAGTTCGTGTACTTTTCAACCAAATCTGGATTAAAAATAAAGGTTAATTTCCGATACCGGATTTTCATCAAAAGTGATGTGGGTGGACCCAGAATCAAAGATAAACATGTGGAAAAGTTTTCACATTCCCAGGAATGTTTTTATCGAAACTTTCATATCAATTAATGAGAAAGCAAAAAAAAAACAGCACATGTAACAAATGTATTTCTTTCTGACACATTTGCTTCTCCATTGAATAAAATGAAACACAAGAAACGTTGTCAAGTCATGGGAAAGTAAACAAATAGGAATCCGTAGAACAGATTCTTATCCATCGCTTTCTGGGATTCCGAAAGAGGGCTAGAAAGGTTCAGATTACAAGATTATCGAGAAAAAGAAATTCTAATATTTTCGATGAGAACTTATATGATCAGTATTAGTGGGATAAATTGGATAAAATGTATTTGAAGATGCGGAAAATGTAGTAACACTTATGATGAAAGAAATTAGGAGGTACGAATGATTCTAGATTAGGGAGATGATTCATCTCATCCGATGAGGAAAAAGTGTAGGAAGTGGTTTTGGCATATTTCATTCAAAAAATAAGCTGAGAGCCTATCAGCCACCGATGAGTCTAACAGTTGGTGCATCGAACCCGTGAAAATCGCGGGGCGGCAGTAGTGTTTTCAAAAACGAAGAAAATAGCGGCTTGATAAAGGATGAGCAGCAACGATTGATTGTGGTCAATTAATCAAGTCTCGAAGCAGTCGAAAAAACCAGCGGTAGAGATATTCATCATGCATATCACGGGGGTTGGTAGAGGATAAAAGACAAAACAATAGGAAAAAAGATTTACCCTCCATATCTTCTGTCTGTTTGCTCTTTTAACCCTCCTTCTTCAATTTCCGTCATCAGACGGGTCCTGTCTGGGACACAATGAATAAAAATTTTCATTAATCTTCTTTTTGTTGTATTTTGAGTTTTCTCCTTATTCAGACAGGCGAACAAATGAAAACAGGACGGTGACGAATACCCCCAAAAAAGTTTAAAGAGTCTAATAGTGCACTGAATGTAGACTGGTTTCTTCGTCATGTTCAAGTGCTAAGCTCCTCATATATTTTTTGCAAAGGTTATCAGGAGACATTATTAGGTTTTTTCCACATAGATAAATAATAATAATGAGTGCAGCAATACAATATCAGACTCAATTTCTGAGGAATCAAAAGCTCATAGAGTCTCTAGATTTCTTTGCAAAAAATTGAATATTTAAAGTTTCTTACAAAAGGGAATTGCCTACAAAACTGATCAATATCCTTTGTTATTCCATAAAAAACAAAACTGCTGCGCGTAGACAAGGCAAAACAAAAACTTTTGTCCAACGTTTTTTGCATTCTAATGAAGTGTCCAATGAGAAAAAAATTAGTGGGCATGGGAGGCTGTGTTTTCCCGTCAAAGATCTGTAAGTCTCAAGCTACAGATGTTTGGAGATCAGTATTGTTTCAAAAAATCCATAAAAAAGTTTTTTTCTCGAAGAAATGAAATAGCTAGATTTATCGGCTGACTGACTTGTAGGCGGCATCCAGAGATATAAATAACGTGATGTCTGGAGAAACACTAAAAACAGACGTTTTATGACAACAAGATGAAACAAAATGAGAAATATTTGCTCTGGGAAATGAACAGAAGTATGCAGGAGGCAGCGAGGGCGGTGGTGAACCAGCATAAAGTAAGACGGAAGGTTTATGAATCCCCAGGCGACGTGCAACACAAACTACAGGAACCAAATTCGTTTATTACGTATGCCGACAAAAAAACGTTGTGCAGTATATGCCCAATGCCTGCGCAGAAATGATGAAAAGCACCATTGAGAGTTTCGAAAAGGGGGGAGCCCCAATGCAAAGCCGAGACTCACACCTTTTCCCAAATTCTCCAGGGGAATATAGGGAATGAGTCGTCGAAATTGGGAAAAAAGGCGAGAAAGCAGTCTTTGTTAAAGGAAAAAAATGAGTGTGTATTAGGAGAAGAAACAAGGAAACAAGCACAACACACGAAAACGTATTGTGTAGACCCAAAAAGAGAAAGAAAGAGTAGTTCGCTTAGGGTGAAGGTATTATCATATTTTACAACTAAGGATCATTTCGCTTGACAAGAATGAAGAATGGAGAAAAAAACGGCGGCGGTGGGAAGAGAAAGAAAAATATTTAAAATTAGACTAGAAGCCGGATTTTGGAAAAAAATGTGGGTTGAAAAAGATTTGCGGATTCACCGTGACATCGCTTTTTGTTTTCTTTTTCTGGCTTTGACCAAAAAAATGACACCTTAGAAAACATGTGATCTAGGGAATTAACTTCATTTATAAATTAATACCACACGCTAGAAGTAGGTTCCAAAATTTGTTGATGATCCAAGAGTTCCTCTTCGATGCTTTCTAGAGTTTTGTAGTTGTTTTTGTGAAAAGTGTCATAAACACGTTTTTGTGACTAGAAAATCAGATTTTGGATTCAAAATTTGGGCGAGATGCTTAAAGTACAAATCTGAAAGTTTAGACTGACTCATAACATAATTTTGAGCCTTAATCATTTGAAAAAAAGGAAACTTTGAAAAATAATAAAAAATGAGCATCAGCGGGGGTGCGGGTAAAGCACGGCACCACAAAAATGCCGCCACCATGGTTGAACTATCAAAATATTCAATGAAGACTACGGAGACTGAGGGCACCCCTATGGATTGAAACGCGACGAAAAAAAAAGAGTCAAACTGAAGCGTGTGAATACGAATTGGGTTTTTAGGTACAGCGAGCTTTCCAATTAGCCGCTGGCACTAAGTGATGTGGATTGCTCACACAAAATTAGATGAACAGATTGGGATTATTGATTCTCGAAAAAAAAATGGGGAAGAGTTCAGATGAGGAAGTATGTTTTAGAAGAAGCAAATCTCATCGTCGTTTCTCAGGGATAAAAATCTACAATGATTATGAGAAAAGAAATACTACTTGGAGGATTTATTTTATCGGATAATCTGCTGTTGGGATTCTGATTTTTATTAATCTAATCAAAATACAGAATCAGACACAAAGTGTCACAGAGTTATTTTGAAAATTGGAATTCCTGTTCAACGAAAAATATTTTAAAGCATCCCTTGTGTTAGGGAACTCGCTTCAAAAAATATAGTTTCAACAGTCCTCAATAGTCAAAAAATAAAAATAAATCTGGCACTGGCTGCCAAACATAATCCGTGGGCAAAACATGATACAAATCGCGGAACTAAAAAGTAAGCGTTACGTCAAAAATGTCTCATTCACATTTGGATCCCACAAAAACATTTAACACCACCTGTTCCTTGTCTCATTTGATATTCTCGGCACCGTTATTCATACATTATGTTTTATAGATACAAAAATATCTTTTCATGAACTTTACATTCTCTGAATCCAGTCACCCCGATTAATCAGCTAATTTGTAATTGGTTTAGTTAACTGGATGGATACTGTGTTTTCGATATATTTCCAAAATGAAGAAAACATAAAAAAGAAAAAAAAACGGATGACACAAAAACCAAAAGCACACAGGGAGGAAAAGAAGAGATTCATTCATTTCAGATGACGACGGTGAAAAGGATCCGGTGACGAGTAGAGAAAGAGAAATAACCCCCGAAAGGATGTTTCTCCAGAGAGAATCAAATTAGAGGTTCTGAGTTCGCTCTTCTCGAAAGAGAGATATCGTGCGATTGAGTTAGCACTATGTTGGAAGGAATAGAAAGAAGAAAAGCGCATTTTCGAAAGACGACAAACTAATAAAAAAAAGTTTGGTGTGGAAGATAGGGTATGTTATGGAATTGGATGGGAGAAGACGTCGAAAAAACGGATAGAATAATGGAGAAAGAAGTAGGCGTTCGATAAGATTCTCCTTGCCATCAAGTTAATGGAGTTTCGGGTTTTTTCTCGAAGGTTCAGTGGAAGCTGCGTGGGATGAAAGGTCAATTAGCAATAAAAGGAAATTCGACCTACAGTTTATACTACAAACACTAACCTTTGGAAATGGAATGGAAAATTGAAATTTGTCGGAACTGTTTGCTGACGTTTCATCGGAAAACGACCAAAGATTCAAGAACGGTCAGAAACTACGAAATATTTGGTTGATCGACTCAAAAAAGTAATTGAAGTGTGTACTTACCAGCTGACCAGAGTATGTTAGAAGTTTCAAGCCAAAACAGTAATTCTAGTACTGCGAATTGATTTTCATATATCAGTTTATTTGATAATTTCGTCAATTTTCTAATAGACCACTACTCTTACCTAAAAGAGATTTGTAATGGTCTGTTCGGAATTTTCCGGAATGTCGAGTACTCCAAATTTTGGAACTTTGGAAGTTTGGAATATCTCGATTTTGGAATTCGGAATTTTGAGAGTACGGATAATTTCTATTCCGACATTTTTGAAATCTTGAAATTCTTCGATTATGAATAATTTGGAATATCGGAAGTTTCCGAATTTCAAGAGAAATTCCATTTTCTCATCACAGAAGCGCGAAAATTGGTTTTATAAACTTAGATTTCGAAACGCGCTATGACATACAGTAATCCGAGAAACTTTAATTCCTGAAAAGAAAACCTTCAGAAATATTCCGGTCGGATTTTCATTCCGAAAAATGCATCCCAAAAATAATCGGAGATTTTGGAATTTGTAAGAATTCCAAATTCAGTTTCTTACAGTTCTGCTCATCACTTGCCCATTGAGCTCAATTATTTCAGTTCCTACGAAAGATATCAAAATTAACTCAATTGATTTAACTGTTCATACTGTCCTTAACATTTTCATAGTTTACTTGTTTTTAATATATTTTACAGGAAATTGGGTAATTCATCTCGAAGTCGAAGCCTATGGTGGAATTATTTCAGAGAAACTTCCTTTTTTTGAAGAGGATGTTTTCTGATTCAAAAAGCATGAAGCCAAAATCGGTTTCGCGGATAAAGAGGTGTTTTGGAAATCCGGATTTTTTCGAGAGAAAAATTCGTGAAGAAAAACAAGCTTGAAGCCATCTTAATTCCGAACGCAAATCTTTCACGGATCAATAAACTGCACTGAATTTTTCTCAGGATTTTATCTTTTACCTAACAAAAAGAAAAATAGACAAAAACACTCGAAAAATCCCACCCTTAAGGAATAAGCCAAACGTCGAGAGGTTGAAGTCTGAAGTAAACCAAAAGAGCGAGCAAACGCATCATCTCTGTCTTCAAGTCTCAAAAAGAATTGATCAAAAGCCTGATGTGTTTTGTTTCGCATCAGTAACCTCATCTCATTCTCTCGTTCGGTTTCTATATATATTTTGTTTGACATGAAACCGGCAAAAAACTGAAGGTCAGACTGACACTGGGCTCCGGAGTCTGATGAATAAATGAGTAATGTTGGATTAACCGAGTAAAATAAAACTACCAAATGACTTTTTCGTCTCTTTTTTTTTCAAATTTTGGACGCTTTCATGTGTGACGAATAGTGTGTACTTTTAGAACACTTTGAGAAAACATTAGTATGGAATATGTTAGGCAAAAATTGAAGATCTTCCGGTTTTTTTTTAATTCCAAGGTGAACAGTTACTGTTTTGCCTAATCGCACAAAGTGGGTCTGAAAAATATCGAAAAGCTCTCTTTCTCCAAACAAATTGGACATTCAATTCCGACACAGTTGAACAATGGTGTGTTCATCTCCTCCCTATCTCTTGCTCATCCCCCCTAAAAATGAAATGTGTTTACGAGACTGAATAATGTTTTTTGTACAGAAAAACGAGAAGAAAATGACTGGAGAATAGAGAAAAAATGATGAAAAAGAGAATCGGAAATGAATGTAGGTGTCAGATAAACAGACGTGGAGATTCTCTCTAAGTTGATGATGCATTTTGAGGATGAAAACACAAAAAACGCGGAATCATGAGAAAATTTGATTAGCCATAAACAAATAATTTAAGATCACAAAAATAGGCAAGTGAAAAGGAGGTGAGAAGGGTTCAGCATACTTATTCTTTTTGAGCTGACCATTTTGTTAATTGATCAGTTCTTGACATTTTCTCGAAATTCGATATAAAAATTCAACGTTAAAAGTATTTGGACATTCTACTCGTTTGTCGTTGATTCTACTTTTTTTAATTTTGTAATTTATTTCATTCAGAAGTTTACAAAACAATAGTGGTGAACATGAGACTCAAAAAATTTAATGGTTAATTAGGTAACTTCTGCTCATCTAGATAAAATTTAGGTCACCACAAGCAAGTGATGAATGAATTTTCAGCAAAATTCAAAAACAACTTGAAAATAGAGAAACCAAGATCACATATGACAACTTCTGTTATTGACCAATTTTTAGATCAAAAAGTGAAAATACGTCAAAAATTTCAGTTGTTCCTAAAAATATTGAACGGCTGAAAAGTGTGCTTTGGACTGTGTGCTAATACCACAAGAGGTATGCGTATCAAATTTTAGCCCCCGGGGAATTTTTGGCTTTCAAAACGAATTGCACTTAAAATATTTGATATATCTTACCTGTTTGTCAGAACCGCCAAATAATGGATAGGTGGAGGGAATTGTAAAGCTATTGGCAGAACTGTATTACAGATTTTTCGGTGAAAATTCATTTTTGAGAACTTTTTTAGAAGTCATAAACAAGGTGATAAAAATTCTACAAGTCTCAACAAACCATTTTTAATTTTTGAAGACATTTTATAACTGATTTTATAAAACTTTTGTTTTCAATAATTTTTTCTAGGCAAATTTACAAAAATCGTTTTTTTTTAACCTTTCAGCCCACTTAAACAGAACTAAAAACGATTGTATCTATTAGGAAAATCTTATTCAGTTTCATAAAATAAGAACTAGTCTCACGTTAAATGCCGAGAGCAAGTCAGTCTTCCACTCTGAAATTTGATAACACCGATATATGTCGAAGAACAAGAAAACCGATGAAAACACACACAAAAAATAAGAGCAAAGAGATGTACGGCTTCATCGAGAAAGAGGAAAGTGTCAGAAATCGAATATAGATACATTTGGAGTGTTGTGTGAGCCTCTCTTCTTTTTTTTTCTCGTCATGTCTCATTAGATTTGATGCCCATGAACTTTTGTTTTTTGTATCAGAGATGGACAGAAAGAAAAGAAAATTGAGTTTGGTTGGTGCCCAACTGGTCAGTTGTACAAATTTGAACTGTACACTTTTAGAAAGTGTGAATTCTCAAAAAAAAACGACTATTCAAGGCAGTGAAATCAAGTTGAGTTTCCATACCTCACATTGTGTAAAAGATCTTCAATAATGCCAATTGTGTTTTGACTTTTGCATTTTTCAGAAATTGTAACATCAGAAATCCACTGACTTGAAGCAATACAAAAATTTTTTGCATTGCTTTGAAGTATGGAAAAGGATATTAAAAGAATTCTGAAAGATTTCTAGAAACTAAACAGGAAATAGAGAGGCAATCCTAACAACTTATATTCAAATACACATAACTCTTAAATTAAACTCTTGATCTTACAAAATGCGTTTTTTTTTCTAGGAAAACCGGATACTGTTGCAATGTTTCTTCCTCTTCAAGAACCAGGAAATAAAATTGAGAAACAACATGACGCCAATTTTTTTATTACTTTCCATTCGGAATTTCAAATTTGGAAAAAAAAAAGAGAAAAGGTAATTTGTCACACGAGAAGGAAGATAAACGATCGTGTGGATACTGTGAATAAACGAAGAAGGTTCGAAGCGAGTTTTGAAAATTGGTCCAATAGAACCAAGTTTTGTGACTCAACTTGTTAAATTTGGCTTATTACGACGGTCGGAAAAAGAAAGTAAGAAAAAACAGAAAGATGAATAACACATGTATTAGCAACATGAAAATTGTGCTGAAACTTGTGCCACTTGAATGTGAGCTCTTCATGTGTTTTGCGGTCCGATGAAACATTACAGACCTTCAAAATCAAAAAATAAGTATAATTTGTGGGCCTTCAGAATATTTCTTATTCTCAGGACATTTGATCTTTCGAAAATCGTTAGCGCATCAAAAACTGCGAGCTTCTTTTCCAATATTTCAGTTGACAAGCTAAGAAAAAAAAGGAAATAGGGAAATAAGAATGGTGCAGATTATTGAATCTAATCGTGTTAGTGATTTGCCATTTCCGAATCGGAGGACATTGCTTGCGCTCCTCCTTGCTCATCCAACATCACTCACACTATTTCACGAGAACATTTTCTTCAGTGAGATTCAGTGGACGATAAATTGACATAGAGATCGGCACGTTCACCAATCGAAAAAGAGCTCTATTTCATTTAGAAGGGTACGCAAGAAAGATGGGATGAGAGAAGAATCAAAACAACAGAATACGCGTAAAATGAGTGCAATGACGTGAAATCGGATTTTCGGAGAAAAGAAAACTTCAAGAAAACAATGAAATCAACAACGAGAATTTTCTTTACTTTTATTTCAAAAAACGACGACTTCATAAGTTGAAATGCGTATCTCTCGCTCTTGTCTGTAATTCTTTCCGAATTTGCCGCCCGCCGAGAGACTGGTCGAGTTCATGAATATTTGATTCAGTTCGGGAAAAAATTAAAAAATTTCATCTGCGTTGTAGTCGCTGGAACAAATGTTGTGGAGGGTGGAAGTGCATTCGTATGATTGTCTATTATTCATGTTGAATGAAGGATCTACGAAACAATCCTTTTTGTTCGGTAGGAAAAAAATTTAGAATTGGGGTGCAAAATATTTCAATGGTCGTCAGTAAAAATTATTGCTATCAGAAATTCTAATATGATTTTCTTAAGATGGAAACGCAAAAAATTACTGTGAACACACTTTTGGAATAAACAGTAAAAATTGATGTCGAGTCAGTTATCTCGATTCCTGTGAAAGATATCAAAAAGTGGTCAAGTGATAAAATGTTTTTGATAATATGATAAATGTTTTGTCAATTAACCATTGTTGATATCTTTCACGGACAATGAGCTACATGGGTTCAGTGGGGGCATTTAACCAGAGTGCTTGCGATTTATTTTGAAGCTTCACCGAATCGACTGTGGACAACATGGGACAAAATTTGAGAATATATGAAAAATTAATAATTTTTCAGAATTATGTCGAATCGCGAAAAAACTTTTGGAATTTTAGAAATGAACATTTGGAACTCAAAAAAAGCATACTCCCAAACCGTGCATTTGCCGGGGCTTCGCTGGCCTTGTCATAGTTTCTTTCGGAATCAATATTTTCAGAGCAACTAAGTCATAGGAGATTAAACTTGACGAGGGGTACAAAATGATAATTTTTCGAGACCTGTGGCTTGTCCATGAGGCAAATATCTTGGAGAGTACATCAATTTGGGGGTCATTGGATTAAAAAACAATTTAGGGGTACAAAACAAAACTTGGGGGTAAAAAACACCTGAAAAATTTTGGATTTTGTACCCAACACTATGGATTTTGTACCCCTAAATCACTTTGTACTTCTTTGTACCCCCGAATTGTTTGTACCCCAATGGCCCCAAAATTTTTGAACTTTCCGAGTTATTTGGCTCATAGACGAAACACAATTCCAAATATCATTCTTTTGTGATGCTCGTCGAGATCTATCATATACTGGCAAGGTTTGCACGGGTCCGGTCGAAAATACGAAAAAGGCGAAACTTTAATAGAAGTATGGCAAAAACTTCGCGTCAGTATTTAAATTTTCAAGAAAAATCAACATTCCGGTATTCCATAAAATCATTTCAGAATACTTCTAGAAAAGTGAAGAAAGCATTCTGCATATCAATTGTGAGCTGTTTCAAAATAGCTGGAAATTGGATACAAAATAATAGTTGGAATTATAATTTTTTCGTATCTGTCTGTCTCGGAACATTAAAACATAAAAATGTGAACAAATGGAAACGAATTTTGCGAAGATCCAGACAAACAGTCCCTATAATACCAGCTAATTAGGAATCACGGAAGTGATGCACTATTTTTCTCTAATAAACCAAGCGATTCAAAAAATTTTGATCATTTTGTCCCGATGCAACAGACATAATCAAAAACAAATATTTTTAGAGTCTGGAGCAATAAACTAGTATCAAGAAGACAAACAAGTGCATGGGTTCATCATTTGGAACACTTTTCGCTGAATAAAGTATGCTTAAATATTTTTGTCTGGGTGAGACAATATGATTCATAATAATAATTGAAATAATGAAAACGTGGGAAAAGAAATTTTGGAAGTTTTGTTTTTTTTTTAATTTTGCTGAGGTTCAAGAATTATTTTCATGTTGAAGTTGCTCATTTATCTGAAACTTTATTTGAAATAATTTTTGAAAAACTTGGAGCATTCCTTTGAAAGTTTTTTTTGAAGTCCAAAATAGCTCCGACGTGTTTAACTAGAATATTCCATAATATGTAAAGAAAAAAGATTTGATGATATAAGTTTCCCAGAATCAGTTAAAACGCCTAGATGTGAATCAGCAAAGACGTCTAGAAGTTTGAAGAGAGAATCACACAACTATAAATAAAGAAACCGGATACTTAGTTCCTGGATTTGAGCGGATGCGCGGGTGCAAAACAAAACATTAATGAATCTCATGTGCACACGTTAGATATGTAGCTCAGGTTTGAATAATTGATAGAAGAATGTTTTATACTGTGGTTCTCATTGTTCACAGATGCAACAAACCACAATAATCTCGAAACTAATGTTTCAGAGATCAGAACAATGTCAAAGGTGTCGTATGTTGTAATTCTTAATATTAAATGACTTTTCGATTTACAGGGTTCGAATGGCTTTCGAACCGAATTTTCTTTAAAACTATTGAATGAAAATATCTCATTTTTGGACACAGTACTTGAAAATTCTAGCTCTATCCATATGAACATGCAATTTGTGTTAAATAACATTGTTTTGCGCGACATTGTAGCAAGTTTAACGTTTATAACAAATAATAATGAACTTCATATGCTCATCTATCGTCATATTACTTTTTCAGAATAAGTAAATTTATAAAATTGATTGTGAAAATGACACAGAATCAGCAGCCTTATTCCATTTGCATAGGAGGATTTTTTTTCAATTTTTAGAGTTTCGCAGTTGATTATGTAAAAGAAAACTATTTTTGAAAATACAACCTATAAATACTGAAAAAGGCCAAAATTAAATCATGTCCCGTTTCCAGGAAGTCATAGTTATTTTGTTAAACAGAATCAAGGAGAAACTCCAAGAACAGTGTCTACGTATCAGGTTGGCTGAAAAATAATAGTTGTTTTTTTTTTGAAAAATTGAATTTATCTTGAAAATAAGTAGACAAGATTAATACGAAAGATATTCGCCATCATTATCAATTACTTGTCGCCAAAGTAGAAAGAATGGATTCCACGTTGAAAAACTTTACTGGCTGCGATTCAAATTTAAACAGACGTGCCGCTTATTGTTTTTTACTTATAGGAGTTCCACACTTCGGCTTTTTTTTGAAGAACCATAACCATAATTTGATGAAATCTGTGGATTTTTCTAACGAAAATTCAGACTTTGTCGTAATAACTTTCTAGCAAACTGATAATGTTAATTTTTTATTTACAAAAATGGAAAACAATACAATTATGACTTGAAATCTATGTAATTCAGAGATCTGACCGGAAGATTCACTCTTCCGATCATGCAATAAAATAGAACATCGAGAACAGAATAACACTGAATAGAACATTTTATGACAGTTTTGAGAACTAGAAATAGAACGGAGATGATGTGACCGGAAAGTGTTGAAGGTGAAAGTAGGAAATCAGAAATCTGATGAAGGCACTGTAGGATTTCTTTTTTTGTTGGAACGTAATGTACAGGTTAATGAGCAATTTTAGTGATACATTAGAATCACCATGCTACAAATGAGATGATTATGATGTTTTTTTCTAATATGGTTAGATGTTGTGTTTGTTGAACAAGTTGATTTTTTCTACCCGTTAATGAGTTAGTGTATCCGCCGAGGAAATTCTTCAAAATACGCAGGAAATCCGTTTGCAACAATAACTATTTTTTGTGGGGTATCTCTGAAAAAACGCTGGTTTATGAGATAAAAAAAATCTGAAATGCTTACCGATGAATCATATAATCTGGAATTTGACAGCACTTGGAAACGGATGGAGAGACATCAATAAGTGGTGTTTCAAAGCTGAAAATTTTAATGATTTGTGATCGGATATATATGTTTCAGGGAGATGACGAATGACTTTATAAGTTAATGATTCAGAAAAAAAAATCCTTTTTTTTTGAATTCAGAACATCTAGTAATGTAAAAATATGTATAGAACCGCCTCCACGCTGACAAATCGGAACTCATTTTTTCGGTTCCTGAAAAATACATAAGAAATGTGATAACTGATTGAAGAATTGTAATATAAAAATCAACATTGCATTAGCTGATAATTTATTCATGTCTTTGATAGGAATCGGAACAGAGAAAAACTAGCTCCAACTTGTCAGCGTGATATCCATTTTGAAACACGATTCACGGTTTTTGAAGCTTTAAAATTTCATAAGTCAAAAATTACCTCCTATTCCCATCCGAGGAAGAAGAATCAGTTTCAGATGATTGCCTTGAAGTTGTTGGACTCATTGTATGATTTGGTCCAAGTGAAGAAGCCAACTCCTTAATTATTTTCTCTCGATCCCAGCCATTCGGGATTGCCGCAGCGGCTGGCTCAGGATTGATTTCATTCTTTTGAGAAATCACCACACTCTGATCGAAAGCTGCTGCCTGATTCAAGTTTTTCAATATCCTTTCTGGGAATTCCTGAAGTAGGCCTGCTTCCACTGAAGCCATTGTCTGAGGTGGAGGAACAATTGCTGGTACGGTATTCCAGCTGGGATGGGGAGCTGGAGGTGGCGGAATCTTCATTTCTGCGCCGATATGAAAATGGGGAATGGGAGCAGAGACTGGAAGTTGGAGTGGAGGTTGATGTGGTTGCAGCTGCGGTGGTAGATGAACTGGATTTTCTTGAATTTCAATTTTTTGTGGATTAGGAGTGGATACTTGAATATTCGTTGTTGTTGTCGGTGGTGTCACCGTAGGCTTAACAAAAGCCATTTCATTAACATTCGTTGCTCCATTGACGGTCGGAGTTGAGTCTCTTGAAGACTTCTTCTTCGCAGTTTCACTTTTCTTTTTCGCAATTTCTTCCGGGAGAGCGGGGGAATCTTGAATTTCCATTTTTACATTAACAAGAGACTCAGAACGAGGCACAGATTCCAGAAACGATTTATAAATTTCCGATGGCTCTGGTATGGGGATTTTCAGAATCTCTGAATTTAGATCCAGTTCTTCCGTTTTTACTTCAGCAGATGTCGACTGTTCGCTTGTCTCGCGTGGCACAGAAGATTTCAACATTGATCGCTCTTTTCGCTTTCTGAAGATGAATAGTTAGATAGGAAATTTTGAGATGGAATCAACCCACAATGATTTCTCCTTCTCCACTTGTTTTTGTACCATATCGGTGATTGATTTTTGCATTTCAACGACATTGTCATCGGCACGTGACCGTCGTGTAGAAGTTCCTTTTCTGTAAAATCCACTGCTCATTTACAAAGTCATCGATATTGATTTATGATGAATGCCCACACTCTCTTATACCCTCCTATTTCCTATATTATTTGCTCAATCACTTTGGTTGCTGTATTCTCTCACTACCTTTGCACACTCACAGACACACATAGTATATTGTGGTCAAGCTAAAGGAACATTGATTTTGAAAGAAAACACTGGGTCTTGGATTTTGGGTCACTGGTCTGGTTTCCTTCCATGCATAAAACATGAAGCGGAACTGAATATCAATCACACACCTACATAGTCGTCATATATAGAGAAAATAAAAATAAGTGGTCTCGCATGACAGATGAAAAATGTTGCAGAAAAAAAGTTGATGCTATAATTGGAAATATCGAGACGATTCATGGGACGAAAATAAAACATGTGAAAACTTTTGTGATGCAATACTGAGTTTCTGAAAACTAAAATATCTATGTATGAGAAGATTCAGAGCTGACCAAAACAGGTTTTTTGAGAACGTGTGAAAAACAAAATATGCCTCACCTCGTTCCACAAACAGCACAACGAAACGCGGCGGCTCGATTCACAAATGTGCATGATTGACAGGCCCATCTATTAATTTCGTCGATATCCAGCCCGTCATCTCCTTCGTCAACATCGAAATCCTCATCACTGTTTTTCCTTTTTGTCCTCTTCCGACCTGACATTGAGAATGAGGAAGCAGACAACGGCTCAAAGCAGTAATAATGAGAAAGATGAGCCCGCCAGAAGACTAACTCTGCAAGAAATGAAATAAATGTTGTTGTAGTTTGGAATTGAAAGAAAAGAAAAAAACGAAGAAAATGAGAAAGAACAAAAAGAGAAAAAAATGTTGCTTGAAAAATGTGACAAAGTTGAGCAGCAAAAAACGGCCCATACGACGGTTGAAGAAGCAACAGAAGAAAGGAAAGAAAAAAAGAAAAAAAACTACGAAAGGAAAAAAAAGAAGAGAAAGCAAACAAAATAGGCAATAAAATAAGAGTGAGAGTGAAAGGAAGGGGGGAGAGCTCGAATTTATTGCGGATTTTAGAATCGGTGACGGATGTGTTGCTCTTGATCTGGTTCAAAGAAAAGTGTTCAGTTTCATTCAATATTCTTCTGACTAGTAATGAAAACAAAAATGGGCGGCGCCTAAAAATGACTGGGACAGAAGAGGAGAAAGCAATCCCATATTGATGAAAAAACGAGAAGCCATTTGAAAGGAAGTAACTTTTTCCTTCCCAATACATAACCATTTCAACGCGGCCGCCGCGTTTTTTGACCCTCTCTGGAGAAAAGTAGAACAGCATGGTCAACAGCATCCCGAAAAAAAGGCGGCGACCCTTCTGCGCAGGCCAGACTAAACGAGGACGTGAGTGGGAGGGGATTGGAAAAGTGGAGATGGTGAAAAAGAAATTGGAAATGAAAAATGCGGTCAAAACTCATTGAAATGGGAAAGCAGCCCGAACAGTGTGAGGGAAAATATAACCCGAGAGAAGGACGATTGGCGATGATCGAGCGCGGGGCGAAATAACTGACGGATGGGGAGGGGCGTGGGGGGTCGGTCGCGCGCGTGCAGTGATGTAAACATCGCATTCCGATAGGTGTGAGACGTGCGCTATAAACCAGTGCGATGGGGCGCACTTCTGTAAGAAAGATGAACACTAATCGGACACAAAGGTCCTGTGAAGGATGAGAGGGTCCGTCCCTCTCCGCCGCAGTAAGTGGACATTTCTCCTCATCTAGTTTTTTTCGCTACGTCTCTTCGTCTCACACACACCCTCACTTGTGCGACCTTCCCTACTCGAGAGTTTACTCGGGACCATTGATCGTAGATTTGTTGCGAATGGACGTCGCAAACAATTCTGCCTTTTTTGGGAGAAAAAAGAAAAGGCAACAAAAAAACGATACTGAATATCTAATGTGCGTGGGTACCCTATATGTGATTCATGGATTTTTGAGAGAGAAAAGAAGAAAGATGAATAGGGTTTCGCGTTGATGAATGAAAATACAGATAAATGAAATGTAATAACAAATAATATGAGCCAAGCAAAGTCAGAGGCGGATAGTTCTTTGAACATCAAACAATACGTCATAATATAAACAGTCAGTTCTTGTCTCTGTCGGGAAAGTTGGAAGGTTTATGCTCGATAATCAAACCAAAAAACATGCCGAATGTCTATTTTTTCGAAATACATAAATTAACTGGAATCATTGACTCTGAAGTCTGTTCTTTCGGGAACAACTGTATTCGAGGAATGAACTCTGAATATATAAATTGGTAATGTTAGAAAATGGTTTTCTATTCTTAGAAGACTGAAGAAGCAATTGAATTAGTTTTTCTCTTTTGTTACAGAACAATTGAACGAAAAACACAATGTTATTTCACTTTTCTGTGTCCCCATCTTGCCTGGAAGAGAAAAACCAAAAAACAGCAAAAAGTGAGCCGAGTAATCCTTGTTTTGACATTGACATTCGCCATGTCTTCGTGTTTTGTGATTTGACTTGACACATTTCGTCGATGTACGACTTTCAGATGGCACGATGAAAGGTGAAAGTTTGGTGGATTGATGAAGACATGGAAATGAATGAGAACTGAAGAAAAATCGAAGGAAAAGAAAGAAAAGAGGATGGGCAATGAGGGAAACTTGTGATTACAATTATAAAATGAATGAATGGGGCGAAGACTGAGAGAGGAGAGCGTTCGTTCGGGGTGTTCGGCTGGGGAGAGAAGACGAAAGTGAATGGCGGAGAAGAGAAAATAAGAGAAAACGAAAAAAGAGGAAGAGGAGTAGACAAAACGAATGTAAAAGAGGATCCTCGGAACTGAACATATAGAAAATAAAACGGAGAAACAACTTGGAACAAAGTTACTTCCTAGAGGGAGAGAGAGAGAAGTCATAAGAGAAGCAGCTGAAACTTGAAAAGTAAAATCTTTATTCCTTCAAAATTTCCTAAAGCAACAGACACCAGTCCAAACCAAATACGGCACAGATCTTTGCGAATTGACCTTCCCATAGGAAAGAAATAATTTATGCGAGTTCTACATGCCTCACTGACTATGAAACATTCATGTGCTAGATTTTTTTTTGGTTTCAGCGGAATTAAAATCTCTACGTTGTGTAACGAGAGATAATTGAATGAATTTCCAGAAGTTAAGAGAAAACTGGACATGTTCTGATTAGAATTTGCATAATTTGCATAATAGAAATAACTACATGATTTCCGGTATTTATTTATCCATTCAATGATAGGTATGGCATCTCTAAAATGTGAGAAGACTACAATTTAACTAAATATAGATCGGAAAAAAAATTGAAGAACAACCAAACACTTTTTTCAAAACAGAAACAGCTCCAAAAATTGTTATGAAGGTAACTGGGAACTTTAAAAAGTTCTCTTTAACCTTTTGAACGCCAAAATGTAACTTCCGCTTCGAAAAACAATTTTCACGCATTATTTCAAAACTAAAAAGTTGTTGTGCTTTTCGAGCCACTAGCCTTATGAAAAACAGTAGTTTTAATTATGAAAAACGAAAATTAGAAGATATACATGTACATAGAGTTGCTTCTCAACATTTGTCAGTCCTCTCCAGTAAATTGAGATGCGTCATAGAAGAGATACATGTTTAAATGCATCTGAATGGAAAGAGTGGGAAGAATGAAGTGGAACTAGTATGGACAAGTGGAGCGATAGACGGCCAAAACCATTTGTCGTCGACGTAGCGCGGTTTATTCGGATTATTTATTCAGATTTGTTTCCCCAGTTTATGACAGTTTTGTGAAAGCCAAAAGTCGATTGATGCTACTATACCAAAATACATAAAAAACCAAGAGCAAAAAAGGAAGAGCAGAATGAAATTTAAGATCTGAGAAAATGAGAGAAGACCGAGACCATGGGAGTGGGAGGAGTAGGAGGAGGAGCAGAATAGAAAATTAGAGATCTGATTTCAAGAATTATAAAATCAAGACAAAAGAGACAAAAGAATGAGTCAAGAAAAAAAATGAGAATTGGAAATAAATAGTCTATAAAAAGCAAAAGAACTGAAAAAAAAACTGGGGAGCATTTTGAGGATGAAGATCATGACAGACGGAGCAAACGTTTTTGGGGATCAGAAGCGATTGTCGGGAAGCTTAACCGGGTTGGCGGAGAGCACTTCCTCGCTGAATTGTGTGCCACGTCCACGAGCATTCAGAGCGTCTGAAATGAGTTCTGTTTCAGTGAGTAGACAACGGATGTGGTTAGGAGAGAATTGGTGAGCCAGAGATGAACATTTCACAACCGGATAATCGTTTTTTGCTCACTTCCGTTTTTATTGCTCGAATTTGGCAACTCTTTTTTAAATTGGGAGAGGATGGGAGGTTCAATTTGGAGTTGCCCATTGTAAAATTCAAGAGAGTTCTATGAGAATTTTGATACGCAGAAGTGTTTTGTGAGGGCATTTAACAAAATTTGATAATCGCAAGCGGATGTTTTGAATTAACAAAAGATATGGACTTTTCCGCATTTTGTGGTTCTTTCCCGTGATAAACAGACCCAAAAACTTTCGAATTGTAGAGCATTTCATGAAAACTTCAATTGGGTCACTGTAGTTTCAAAAAATGTATTTGCGATTTCTGTGAAAGATATTAAAAATTATCAGAATTATCAGCAGATCAATTGTTGGTGCTATTATGATGGATAATTAAACAGGTGACATACTTTTGATATCTTTTTCAGGAAGCGAGATAATTGAGCTATGGGCTTCTGTTGAAGGAAATACGGTATGTAACATTTTCATGCGAAAAATGCACCACGATATCCTGTTTTGTTAAATTTTCATTGGAATTAATTGTTTTCGCAGTATTGAAAAGCCAATCAAAATTCAATTTGATTTCCCGTTATTCATTACTTATAGATGCTCAATTTTGAATTCAATGCATCTTCTGAGAATCCTACTGTAACTTGATTTATTGCACTTCATTGTTTCATTCCTCCTTTTCTTCAGAAAACTCGCATTGCTTTTCTGGCCCACATCAAGAGTCAACCATCCAAAAAAACGCACCCTTCACAGAACTCCCCTTTAATTCCTGGTTTCCTCTCTCGAGGTCTACTTTCAGAGAGACCATTCTTATTTTCCAATCTTCTTCCTTCTTCTTTCTTCTCTCTTTTACTCTACTTGGTCGATCTTCATTCTCTCAGTTCTTTTCAGTAAGTTTTGATCCTCCAAGTTTTTTTTTACAGCAGACAATCTTATTTTGTTATTATTCAACCATCTGGTTGTATTTTCTTTCTAGAACACTCAACTTCCTTGACACGTACACCTTGCGCAGATGTTTTTTGTGTGCCTCCTTTCTCGTTTTTTTTTTCAAATTTATTTTCCCCCGTAAATCCAATTACCTCGACTTCCACTGTACGTTCTTCTCCGTTCGATGTACTCTTTTTTAGCTTGCTTCGCTGCAACGTTGAATGGTTTTCCAACTCCAAGTTGTCGAAGTCCTAAAGTTCAAAATAAGAATCTTTGATTTTCATATTTTTGTTCGATAAGAAGGATTACTGTTGTTTTTAAACCCAAAAAACATCTGGTGTCTTATTTTCTTTAGTATTTCTAACCTTGAATGTGCCCGCTATACCCAGCTGTTGGAATGTCTTCCGTCTCATCCTTCTGCAAAAAAAAAAAACACAAAACAACAATGAGACCAATCATTTTCGTCTAACCTCGAGTGCTCCAATTCTTCTCGAAACTCGCTGACGACTTGGCGGCCGTTGGTTCCAATTGCCGCCGCTCACCATTTGTCCGCCGTTCGCAATTTCCCGCCGCTCCTTGAAATATTGAGCTTGAGCTTTTTTTTCGAAAAAAAAGAAATAAAGAGAATAAAGAATCGAAGCGTCAAATACGCATTCGTTTCAGACGCACTCTTTTTGTGGTACCAACCTGATTCCTTTTAACCTCTCCTTTACTCCACCATCCACTTTCGATTCCATCAAATGGATTGTTTTCGATTTCTAAAAGAAAACAGATATTAATGAAATGGAGAAGTTAGAAAGTGATTTGTAACATATGCTAGCTGGACAGACAGGAAAAACAAGGGATCTAAAAGTTACGGAACTAATCTTTCTGTCGTTTCTTCACTTGTTGTTTACAAACAACTTACTTTGGTTTGTCGGGTGTTTTATGTGCCAGAAAAAATTGTTCCTCACTAAGAATTTGAAAATATTCATTACTAAAAATTTGAAGTTTTTTAAAGTGTTTTCTTCAATTAGTACCGTAAAAACTGTAACAGAAAGGGCCCCTACCTACGAACTTTCAGTCATTGTTTCTGGTTCCTGTCACAGATGTAATAATGTTGTCAACTGATGAATTGTTTGTTATATTATCAAGAGTGTTTTGTTAGTAGTCACTTTTTTGAAATTTTTCATAGGAATTGTAATAGTTAGCTTTAACTTGACAGTGTGAGAGCCTTACTGTTACAGATTTCACTGTAGTTCAACCGTCATTCAATTTCAAGTATGACAAAAGACGTCAAAGAATAAAAATTACACATAAAAAGTTTGCTCTTTGAATAGTTGAATAGTTTTCAACCCCTTCTCATCAAAATACGTCAAAAATAATTTCAATTAATGATATCATTCTTAACAGTGCAGTTTTCATCTTCGTAGTGTCTATTCAGAAATTGAATGTTTGTGTCATTCCACTATTTTTTTTTCAAGTTCATTGTACAAGAACATGGCTTCTCATAATGCTTTGTTTTGTCAAAATCAGGTGAAAAAGCTCTTATTAGCTAGAACTGGAAATTAAATTTGAATGACGCAGATTGCTTGTTTTTCTTTCCGTCTTTTCGCTTTCCTGCATTCTGTTAATATTTACGGTTTTATGTCATTGCTTCAATGCTCAGGCTCTTTTTTCTCGAGATAAACCTAATAACAGAAAACAATCTGTTTTCTGTTCTCCCGAGATGATGAAGCTCTACACGGAACTAGAATTCGGGGCAATAATTACAAAAGGGTACCCGTGACACTTTTCAGTTTCCGCATCAACTCACTTCTTGGCATACTCTTGCTTCTTTGTTTCAGTTGCTCCTGTTGTCCACCACCACCTCTTTGCCCATTTTCATATTCCGTTCTTCTGTCCTTAAAATGAATATAATGAATAGGAGAGCTTCATCTCAATTCTCATTACCATTCGTCCGGATGGATCTCCAAAATTAGCCGCATTCCTGGAGGAGCCATCTCCCCCGTTAGTGCCTGAAAATAAAATTTAGCACGTCATTTTCAAAAACTTTGGTGTTTGCCTGAGTGTTGTTGTTGCTGGTTCTGCATACTCATTGCCATTTGAAGGTTCTGCATATCCATTTGCATTTTCATTAGCCTTTCGCGAAGTTCGTCATTCGTCATTTCCGTAAAGTTTCTCATTTGTTCATCTCCTCCACCCATTGCCATTGATCTCTGCTAAAATTCTCATTTCGGATGATTTTTACCCAAAGATTTTCTTCTTACATTCTCAGCCGAGAAATTTTGATTCGTCGCATTTGGTGTTGGAAATTGTGACCCATCTGAAAAAAATAGAGTCAAACTTCAATTTTTTCAAAAATTTACTACGCTCACTGGTTTCACACCAAACAACATGAGCCATATTGACAAACTATGAAAAACTGCTCCTACCCCCAAAATTGTGTCCCTCAAAAAAAAATCAAATATGAAACATGATACTTTTTCTGGATTTTTTTTGATTTTATGGCAAAGCTCATACATACTCAAATTCTCATATTTTCTTACCAGGTACCGAAGCATTTCTATTGGAGAATCCACTGTTTTCCCGTGAGCCAGCGACGTATCGACTTCCGACCTGCCATTTTGCGCCAGGTATATATCCGGTAAATCCTGGAGTCATTAAAAGGTTAGTTCATATATTACAGAAAAATATTAATTTAAAACTTCTAAAAATGAGTTTCGAGAGAGTAACTTTCTTTGACACGAAAATTTGAAAATTTTCAAAACGAATTATTTAAATAGATCGTAATATCTGAATAATTATGAATGGTCTTTTAACAGTTTCGAGAACTTCACTTTTTGGGTAGAATATAGAGTTTTGGACAGTTGTGAAACTGCTAAAATTCAAGCTCTGATTGAAAAAAATCACCTATTTTATTTTCAAAATATTCCATACTACTCGAAAACCATTCGACTAATTTTGAATTATATACTCACCCGATATTGGCTGATTTCTATATCCGTTAGGCATCGCAGGCTGAACAATGTTGCTGTTCTGAACCTGTCACACTTGAGAAATTGGAGAAACTGATATATCTGAAAATGTTATCATATGTTTTTCTCTCCTCACATATACAAATATAGAGGCTCTGCGTAAGTTTCAAAGAGCAAAAAAAGCATATGCGGTGGCGAAAGGAAAAAGAAGGAAAATATATACACGCGCGAGAGATGCGGGGCCCTCCTGGAATATTGTTTTGGACCACTTTGCCAAGCAACAGAAAGTATACTTCGAGAAAAAAAAGAAGAGAAGGGGACGCTCTAGCGGGCCCCACCAATTTTTGTGCCGCGCGGAGTTTTACCAGGGCAACGAATGGAAAAAAAGAAGGATGAATAGACATAAAAGCGTCAGTCAAGTTGCAGTGAGAGCTCTTTCTTCTTGTGTTGACTATAGAAATAATTGGCATCGGACCTGACATGAACTTTTTATGCCCTTCATCCATAAATGTTCTTTTATGAAAGGAACAATTCTGGCCAAAAATCATCAGTGAGGAGATATGAAAGATTAAGGGAGTGAAAGTGATATAATCCAATCGAAAAGAACAAACATAGGTTAAATCGAATTAAAATCGTCTGCCAAAAATAATCGAAAAGTATCTAAAATTTTCGAATGTTTCCGGTTTTGAATTTTTCAAAAGCGCACACATACAGTTACAAACTTGATGAGATGATTCAGTCCGGTTACGCATGCAAATACGAAACCAATTGTGTACACTTGTTGTATTATTGAGAACGTCACTTTGGGAAAAAGTACAGTATTCAAACTTTATATTGAGATTGCACAAGTGGGTTTCCTGGACGTATTAGGTTATACGAACAGGTGTCAGTATTTCACAATATTGCGTGAAAAGAAGGAACTGGAGTTTAGGATAATATAGTGAGAAAACCGGAACATAGTTACTTGCTGTTTCTAGAACTCTCACATTTATCAATTTTCGAAAATTGTATATTTCAAAGTATGCCGTTGATCATTTCAATTTCAATTCGAATGTCCGCATAGATCCACCTGAAATGTTTATTTTTCCGTAAAACCTGTAATAGAAAAGTCGTCCAAATTTGAACATTAAAATTCATCTCGATTTCGGTGAAAGTTATAAAAAAGTTGTCAACTGATAAATTGTTTTTCATAATATGAAACACTTTTTATCAGTTGACACATTTTTATACTGTTCATGGGAACCAAGAAAATTGAGCTCAAACTGAACAGTGTGAGGCAATTCTATCTCAGTTTTTACGGAAATTTGAATGGAAAAAACCGAATATTTTTTTAAAATTTCATTTTATTTCAAAAAATCAAAACTTTTGTTTTTCATTTCACTAGTTTATAAAATTATTTCGAGGCAAAATTTGACAAGTTTTTGACTGTGTAAGATTCTTCGTTTTCCCCTAATATTTTTCGAAAAAATTTTTTTTTTTGAATTTTTCCTGGGAAATTATTTAATCTTGCCAACTTGTTTTCTTATTCTATTTCCTTGTTTATTTTTTCTGCTCATTTCTGTCTACCTTATTTCTGTCTGCCAAAACTCCCAGAAGCAGCAATCAGCGGCCACTCATTTTGTGTGTCTCTTATCTTGTTTGTTCTCATATCCGGATTCATTTGAGCAAACAGCTCGCCTCCCACCGCCAATCAAAGGTGTCAAATCAAAGCTGAACATCCCCAAATAGAATTCAATTTTTTCTTGCTATTCGTCTTCAATTTTTATGACATCATCCATAAAAGGTTGTGATGGATTGGCTTGGAGGAGCATAGGAAGAAAAAAACGAACAAGTCTTCTGTCCATCTTCTTTTCTTTATTTTTATGCACTACCTTTTTGTGTGCTCTGAGATCATCCTTTTCAGTGAAAGGGCTCAAAAATTCGACGTGAGGTGTTAGCGGACCCATCAAACGTACATAAGAACTATGTTAACAAGCAGAACTTTTTCTTCCACTTCCTTGTTTGTTTTTCAATTCTCTGGGGAGTTTTTGTCTGTCTCAAATCATCGTGAAATACGTTTTTCTGGTTCCGAAAATAAGCTCGAATTCATTAAGAATTTTATGCTTTGACCTGACCTAAAAGTACATTAGATATTCTAAGCTAGAATATGTTTTCGGCATATATGAGGAAATATGCCTATTTTTGACATATTTTTCATCCTTGAGCATACATCATTTGGAGTTCACTCTTCTCATACAACTGACAAATAGTGAATGAATTTTAAATTGACTTTACAAATTGCGTCAACATCGAGAGACATGTCATACCAAGGTGACAACTTCTCATTTTTCTTTTTATTTTCCATTTTCTAATTATTTTTCTCTTTTTTTCAGATGAATGAATTGAGCACTAAATAAAAAAGAAAACGGTCACAAGACAAAAATTCATTCTCGCCCTAGTCTCTGTACACACTAGAACATATGTTTCACAGAATGTGGGACGAGCTCTCCCATCGCTCCTCTACACTCATACAATTTTTTTCACTTGAAATATTTACATTCTACCTGTCTTCCCCCATTTTTTCCATTGCACAACGGACGTTAGGGCAATATTTCGAAGCGCCTCTCACTTCACCAAATATTTGTCCAAGTCCGCGCTCCCCCTTGATCACAACTTTTGTTCTTTTTTACACTTCCATCTCTGTGTTGCCAGTTGTTGCGTGTCTCCACCCGTGTTAAGTCAGTTACCATTTTTTAATTCAATTCTCTAACTCTCGTTTTCTGCTGTCTGACGTTCGATTGATATTCTTATATCAGTTGTTCTTTGCAGAAAGAACACGTTTGAATTTTTCCCTTAGGTTCTGTTTCTTTTTGAGATCATGCCATCACGATAAAACCCTTAAAACAATTAGAATCAGATAATTGCATGGAATATCCTAACGACGCGTTTTAAAATGTGTTCTTTAGTATTCTTACTTGACCTTGTTTGTTTCTTTGGAAAAACAAAAACATTTTCAAAAAGGTATCCTCCTTAGAATCGTCGCAAGGTTTCAAATTAATTTTCTATTGAAATCAATACCTTTCATTCATTCATATGTTGGTTTTTTATTCATTGCTTCTAGAGGTTTCTCCATTCTCCTTTTTCGAAAAAATGCTCTCTTCAAAACAGAAACCATGGCAATATGTCCTTCTTTGAAAACATCTGCCTCCAAAGCAAAATATACTCTTTTCAAAATATACTCTTTCCAAACAAAACAAAACGCTTTTTTTTCTTTCAGAATGGTGCCGTGCTGGAACATCTGAAAATTCGATGGCGTCGCGTTTCAGTACCCACAAAGCCGGTTAGTTGTTTTCATATTTTACATTTTTGTTTCCCATTTAGTTGATCGAACTTTGTTGTTGTTGTTTAATATCAGGTGGTTGGTTTTTGTCTTCTTTGATACCGTAAACCGGAAAAATGAACCGAACAAGACATGCGGGAAAAAAAGGATAAGAAAACCACATTATCCGTAAAAATATCTGCTGAAATTAGATGCAAATGCTTGATTTACATTCACATTGTTCTTTTAGAACACGGCTCAAATTTTTAGAATTTTCGTCTTGATTCATACAGCAGGTGAAAAAACTTTTCTCGAACTTTTGAAAATCATCTCATCTGATTATTTCTGCCTTTGTAAGCACTCTAGATTCATTAAAAAACATCATAATGCTTCTCCCAAGACTTCCTATGCTAACACAAAGACATTTTCCAGGTTTGTAGCAAAAAAAGAATGCAAAAACTATTTCCAAGAAGAGTTAATTTAGCTAATCAGAAAGTAGTGAGGGCAAAAAACAAAAAAGGGAGTATTCTAAAACGCCAAATTGCATTCCATACAACATTCTTTTTTCTCTATTTTTTGTCCCAATCAGAACACAAATATTGTACTCTTTAAGTCCCGTTTCAAGATTCATTTTGTTACTCATTCCCTGATTCTAAGAAGCTGTGAATCTCAAGAACATGTGGTTGGAAAATATTAATGATCCTGGTAAGTACTTTTTTTTTAATAAATTTCGATAAGTTTAGATAACTTCCTGTTTTCGAGTTAAAAAACACATTTCAAAGAACTTTCTCTACCGTAAGACTTTGAAAGTGTGAAGAAGATGAATCGAACTGCGAGGAAAAATTTTCAAAAACTAATCCGTCAAGATTGTGTGATCCGATAGGCGAAAACAAGTGAAAAACGTCTTAGCGTCAAGGTTTTTCGAATATTTTCCTTTTTCTTTACTATCAAGAAATTAGAAAAATGTATCCCAAATATTCTTCACTTGGAATTTGCTCAAGATCGAGCTTTGAATTCTCGGATCCAGTCAGTAAGTGTTGAAAATTTCTAAAGACTTTTCTGAAATTTCATTTGTAAGAACCCCGTTTTCAGAATGAACACACTTTCAAAATGTCCCATTAGTTAGAAATGTTCATTAGCAAACATTACAAGAACTCGAAAGTAAAGGCTGGCAGCAACCAAAGATCAACTAAATTTATTGAATTTTCAAATTCATTTTCCCTGATTCTAGTGTTTTCTGATTCTAGTAAATTTCTTCAATGCGCATATTGTAAATCTGTTAAATAAAAATCGTAAAAGTCGAATTCGAGCCAATTTGTTTCTCGAGTTTTTTATCAAATTATCAAAAAAATTTTCAGTGAAAAAGGTTTCATATTTCTTACAAAAACCAAGATGAATTTGGCCAAATTAGAAAGCTTGGAAGCACTTTTACCTTTCACACATTACTGATTACCAGTTCATCAATTCTACCTGTTTTTAGTTGAAAACTATGAGCTGTGAATGTCTAAAAAATATAGTTAGATTTTGTTAGATAAGATTACGGTTTATCAAGTCTAGTAAAAAAAATGAAGTTTCACTTTAAAAGTTGACAGTTGTTTGCGAAATTTCATCTGAATCAGAGATATCGTTTGAAACCAGTCCCAAAACAACCAAAAAGTACATTCTCAAAGTTGTGACACTTTTATGCAATTTATGTCACTTTGATGAGATTGTATCAAAAAAATTTCCGCCTACAAATACGAAGCTCTTTTTTGATTATTAGACCTAAAAACGTACTATATTATTTAACAAAACATACTATGTTATTTTTCGTTCAAAGCTGGCTACTAGAAATCTAAAAATAAATTGCGAATTTAGCAAATTTTTGGACGGGTCTGTATGTTTCACAATTCCTATATCAGTAAAAAATAGTTGGAAGCACATCATATAACTTCTTGTTTTCTCCAGAAAAAAAACCATTACATAATTCATTAGCAGTTCTTTTCTGCTCTCTTTGTGACACCACACAACCCTTCTTTTGCTACTACTCTTTCCCATTGTAGTAGTTACACACATCCTCTCACCACTCAACTGCAGACAGACAAACACCTCATCCAAAGATAGTAGGTCTCCGGGGTGACATTTGGTACTCATCTCCACCATCTGTCGTTTAGATCTCCCCTGTCTCTCCCCTGCCCCCTCATCTCTTCTTTATCCGCGTGCCTGCAACGCACAACGTGGCCCTCGTCACCAAATCGACCCAACAACGCGTTGACGCGTTTCGCGGGCGGCCATCGTTTTCTGTTTTTTTATTCATAAAATATGCCCGCGCTTTTTGAATTTTGAATTTCCTGCCGCTGGTTGCGGTATATAATTTTTTCTCACCTGAAAAATATTTTTATCACTGAAACATTTCGGTGTTGTGCGTTTCTTATGCCCACGCGATAAAGCGAAGTTAGATAACAACTCAACACAAATTTCTCTCTTATTATCAACAAAATAATGCCGTCTTTTCCAGCAAAGCTCGTCCTCGTACCATGGTTATGGAATAAAATGGCATTTATCAAGAGGAAAACAGTCAAGTTCTCAGTGGACCTTCAAGTAAGTCTTTTTCTCAGTAATTGACCAAGTAAACCAATTTTTCTTCCAGGTATGTCACATTTCCGATGTTCCACTGGTCAACGCTACCATATTTGGAAAGCTACGGTTGCTAGATGGAGGTTCGTTCGAAGAGTCCACGGAACGGGTCGAGGTAAGGTTTTTCTCAAAAATTCCAGCTGTTTCCCTAGAAAAAGATGAAAAGAACAACGCATTTTTAGGTGAAAAACCACAGTGCCTCTTTCAATACGCGATTTGTCTTCTGTTGTCGGATTCCATGCGATCAAAACTCTGGGACACTGGAAAAGTGTCTGTGTAGAGTGTCGGTTAGAAAGGTGAGAACGAACAAAAAATCGATGAGACCGCTGTGTAACAATGGAGGTCAGGCGGAAGTTCCACTAAGAAACAAACTGAAGCAGTTCAACAATGAAAACAACAATTGGAAAACAGAAAAAGAAACAGATATTTTTTACAGGAACAGAAGGGTGGAAAATCATTCTACAAACTCGGTTTCATCGATATAAACCTCTCCGAGTTTGCTGCCTCCGGTATAGAAGGAATGTCAAGACAATACCTGCTCAGTGGATACACCACCAATCAGAGGCTGGATAATTCAAAAGTGTTGATCAAAATTGCGATGGCACATCAGAGCGCTGATCCTTTCTTCCGAGTGTAAGTTTTGAATTTATAAGTATGACGGAGGCAAGGCTGTGCAAATTTCGTACGTTGTTGACCATGTCTCAGTCAGTGGATCGGTTTCTGTAGATCAATCATATCGAACTTTTTGAAATACAAAAGGCCATCCAGGAATTACTACAACCGCCAAGCAGCCGCATCACACCTGGCGTAAAAAAACCCTGATCGAAATGCTACGGTCGGCTGTGGCACCGCCTTACAGAGAGAGCACTCCCACTCAGATCTGTAGAGATGTCCAAACTGCAATTTTGCAAAAATAGCAAACGATTTCTCATTTTTTAGACCACGACTATCAACATTCGGTCCTCGTGAAGATGGAATGATCGAGGACGGATTCCGAGCTGACGATGACACAGATTCAGAAGAAGGAACATCTTCGCATCCCAAGCCGTCGGTGCAAGAAGCGCCTGGTTAGTTTTACTTCAATATTCTTCGCAACAGTTCCGGTTTTTTATTCATCCAAAAGTAAAATTTCCAGAAAACTCGTCGGCAATGACATCGTCTCAAATAGAAGAGCAGATAATAGAACGGCGAAACGCTCACCAATGCGGAAACAACCAGAATTGCCAAGTGCGTCGGTTCAGCCAAGATCGGTCAGCACACAAAATTCAGCATTCGAGGTAAGGATAGTGAGATTTCCCGGAATTAGTTCAAATAGCAGAAGCCAGAGTGAAGTGTTTCTCATAAAAATCTAAAATTGTATAAAAAACGTTTATGTAGGCAGGCCGGCTAATAATTCGCTTCAAATTTGAAATCGTGGGCAAAACAATATACCAGATAATAGAGCTCGGCAAGCTCCACGGCTTCCAAAAAGAATCGACCAGCATCTGGGTAGTAAACGGGTGCTGGCCGACAATTAATTGCCGGGACGGGCAAAAAATCAATCTTAGAGTTGATCATTCAAGGATTCTTCCGACTATTTTTGAACCGTGTTTCATCAATTGAGTTTCCTGATAATCAGCACGATAATTGGCAAATAATGTTCATAAAATCAATTTCTCTCATTTTTCAGGATCGAAACTGACAACCTAGTTTCAAAGATTATCACCGAATGTCGCATATCGGAAGACGACTCCGACGCTAACAACACGGGTTTGGTAATAGAAAAATTCTTGGACCAGAACGGAAAGCCGCTCGTCACTCCACGTCAACCGACTAAACGGACCAGTTATGTCGCCGAGCATTTCAATGACATGTGAATATTCATTTTTCTCATTTTCTTTTGTATCGTTCATACTTGTTGGAGTAGACTGCCTATTTCCAATTTTTTCTTGCATTCGGAAATCTCTCAATCTCTCAAATTCTCAAAGTAGCTCAAATTTTACGGTTCTCACGTCTCAAGCTATTTTAATTTTTACAATTTGCATCTCTCAAGGGTTTTGTTTCCAACTAATTTTGTTTTAGTTGTTTCGGGTGATTTGATAAATAAAATTGCAATGAATGAATGAAACACTGATATATTTATTCTGTTTAAAAACTACCAAAAGGGAAAGAAAGTGGAAAACGACGGGTGACAGAAATGACTTGAGTGGTAAAGTTGACTAAAAGGATAGGAAAAAAATTGTAATGAGAGTTTTTATTCGAAAACAACCCATAAAGTCCATGAAATTTTAGGAAGGAAGAGATAGGAGATAAATAAAAGAACATATTTAGAAACGGATAGATATGAACTTTTAAAAATTACGACAAGAAGCAGTGGAGAGAGGGAAACCGAGAGGGGAGAAGACAAAAATGTTCTAGTCAAGGTAGTAGAAGTTTGTAAAAGAAAGTGTTAGAAAAGCCACGTTAGAATAGTTTTATATAAGTTATACAATAGAAATTTGTTTGACGAGAGTTTGGAATTTGACTGTAATGCTGGTTTTTGACGTAGAAATGCTGGAGCGATTATAGTAGGTGGATTGGTGTCTACCATCTCTTCTTGTAGTCATCAACTGACACTCCTCCTGGTCCGTAGGCGATGACGAGCAAGAGTCCTCCAATGACAGACATGGTTTGGAAGAAATCGTACTTCATGAAGTCTCTGTAGAAGCGATCGGATGGGATGGACCACCTGCAAGAGATTATATTTAGCTAGAGGACGAAAATTCAATTAACTTACCAAGCGTTAAGCCAGAGGTTGAGTCCGAAGAGCCAGATGACGAGAACCATAGCGGAGAGCTTAGTCTTGTATCCAATGGAGACGAGGGTAATGAGAGCAAATCCAACGACGATTTCCAAAACTTGCATGAAAGTCATCTCGAAGTGCATGAGCGACATGAACATGAAGATGAGAAGGACACGTCCGGCAAGAAGCATGTACGACTTTGGCTTGTTGGAATCTCCCATGGTCGGGACACCGGCAAACAGCGAGGCTTTCTCTTCTTGGGTCTCAGCGAGAAGAAGCAAGAGTCCTCCACCGACCGCGATGTTTCTGGAATAAAATTCATTATTTCAAAGAAGTGGGTACTGAGACTAGACCAAGTCATACACAGTGCTAGACAGTGCAATTTCTTCAACAAACTAACCTGGCCAAGAATTTCAAGTCCCACAGAATGTGATAGGCAATGGTTTGAAGGATGACAATACTGGCGAGAATTCCACAAGCGACCAAAACCTTCTTACGGAGCATGATCATGAGCACTGGGATGAATTGTCCGAAGAAGTTGTAGATGACGAACAACGTGGCGATGAACCATCCGCACGACCAGGACTCTTGCATGAATTGCTTCTGATCGTCCCATTGGAAGTACATACGGATTCCATCTTCCAAGAATGTGGAGACAAGGCAAAGACGAGCGATGTGCGGCAAGTAGGTTCTCGTTTTGCGGAAGAACTGAAATAAGGCATCATTTTTAAAATGCTAGACTGATCAAAATGAAAACTCACGTCTTCAGCGGCGTCCTCGGCCTTTGCCAACATCTCGTTTTGACCTCCTGGTGCTCGGAACTGGTTCATTTTCCCGTGGCAAGCTGAAAAAATTGTGTTTCGTGTGTGATGTGACATAGAAGAGGATAGAAAAAAAACGACAAAATGATAACGGGTTGATAAAATAAAATACATGACGAGTGAGAGAAAGAAAAGAATAAGAGGCGAAGTATAATCAAGAAGACTTTTGAGACAGCACCTCAGATTGAAAGCTAAGCGATTCGAATGGCTTGCAAATGTGAACACGTGGCGTGTGCACTTTACGAAGGATGCATTCTGCTACTCTCTGCGTCTCTTCTGGACCGTCGACAGAGGTGTAAGACAGAGGTCAACCGATCAATATGTCCTCTTTTCTCCTCGCTCTCTTAGAAACACGGATACGTATACACACGCACTCACATACACATATACACAACTGTTTTGATTGGAATTTGGCGGAGCGAATATATGTCTGGAGAAAATGAGAAAGAGGGAGAGGAAGAAAGAGAGAGAGAGAGTGAGGAGATAAGATTAAGATGAATGTAGGGAGGAGATATTTCATAGAGCGAGAGATAAGATAAAGGGAAGATGCACTAACTGGTATACACATTCATTAAACTAATGTGTCGTTTTCGAGCAGGATGACCAGAAAAAGATGCTATCGAATATCGAAATTTAGAGGAGAGGAAAGAAGCGAAGCGTACACAAATATGTATGCGTTTTCTAGAGAGCTTTCCTTTTTTGTGGGGCTTCCTCTTTTTTTCAGCCCACGCAAATTTCCCATCATTCGGGTTTTTTGTTTCTTTTTCTGAATTGCAAATGAGAGAAAAAGAGCTCACTAACACAATTGACGTGAGGTTGATGAAAGGAAGGAAGTAGAGAGACGAGCGTAGAATTTGGATATAAAAATAGACACAAACCAGGCACCGCCTGAATTTCGAGACTACAAAACATCACTCTTTCTCGAATCATTTTGTCCTTCTGTCTCTCGTCTTCCTCTCTGCTTCTCCAGGTAGGAGGAAAAACCGTCAAAGCTGCACAATGTCAATACAAAGCGGTCACGACTTTTTGTTTATTAAACTAGCCAACACATGGACAAGGCAAAATGGACGGCGAATATTTGAACGAACGCAGGATTTCGGAATTTTTTCGAATATTTATAAACGGCTGAATCTCATTAAATTCGTCGAAAAAGCCCCTCGTGGGCGGAAGTGTCGTTGTGATGATGGCAAACGCGAGAATAAATCAGCGAATGTATGTGTGTGTGTGTGTGTGTGCGTCATCATGCTGTAGTTTTTTTTTGTGTACTACATTGAAACAGAACTATTGGAGACACGAGTAATCTAACAATCGAATCTCTACAATAACAGAACAATCCAAAAAGTGTTTTTCCTAAACTTCTAAATCGGGGAAAAAGAGGAAGACGCTAACCGGTTCTAATAGGTTCAAAGTAAAGGTCTCAATCCATAACCATAAGTGAAGCGCCAAGTGACTCCTCTTCCGCTCCCTTCCAAAAACGGGTTTGTTTCGAAGACAACGAAAACGAAAACATAAACGACAAGGAGATTGAACCGAAAGTGTGGTGAAAGGCAAGATGAGAGTGTGGGGCACAAAACAGGGAAAAGGAGGCCGCTTCGCAGCCGCACGCGAGCTGATGTGGTAGCTGTGAGGTTGGAATGCAGAAAAAAACGCAATGGAATTGACACTATCGAAAAACGGCAAAAAAGCAGCATACATGGCACCACCTGCCAAACAAAACAGGCGTGCGACTGCCTCTCGACTAGAAAAAATGCTCTGGAAGCTGAGAAAACAATGAAAACCCACCAGTGAACCGATAAAAAACACAAGTAAAAATGACAACAATGTTATCGAAAACAAAAAAGTGAAAAAAAATCGGAGAACCTCATCATTGGTTTTCTAGCAAGAGAGCTACACAACTGGTTCCACGTTGATCGGTTGTGTGTTGCACAACGCGCACCAATCACCGATCGTTTGCGCGTTTTGCGTGCGAAGGAGGGTGGGGGCCAAGAGGGGCGCTTTGTTCGCAACGTGTGTTTTTGGCATTGATTTTCCCGCGTAATGACTGAAGATTTCTAATGAATTTTGTGTAATGTGCGAGGAGAAATTGCTGGTGGCTAGATATTCTCTGTAGTAAGTATTTTTTTTCAGTTTTCAAGCGTTGTATTATTTTTTCGTGCCGTTTGTGCGAATAAGAATGTACAATAGCGCAGAATTTCTTTTACAAGTTCGTAATAAAAAGCGAACAATGCCTTTTTGTTCGATTTTAAGTTTAAAAATCTGTTGAAATATCATAGCCATTCTTCCGTAACTTCATTTTCGCCGCCCGACAAGAGATGTTATATAAAATATAAAATCTCGACTGAAAAAAAAAGAAAAATACTAATTTCCCACTGAGCTCTGTCTAGCGCGGATACATTTCCACTTGAAATGCGTCTATCCCATTTTTTTTCTTTTTCGTCTGCTCCAGTTTCTTGAGAAGCGGTCGGAGAATGCTCTTTTTCTTGTTGTCTCTAGTCTGAAATTAACCAGTAAATTCTGAACAAACGCCGAATAATAGTTTCCAAAAAAAACAGAGTCTTGTGACGTTTTCTAGTTTTCAATTGATTCAAAAATTTGTGCTTCTGGATCATTCGTGAGCTGTCAGACAAGAAAAAGTCAAAGAAGAAGAGCGTGTCTTGACTGTTTCTAGGCTACCGAAAATTGTATCTAGGTTACCGAATAAGCTCACCTAGCCAATCTCCATTTCTCACCCCTCGACGACTACTATACTGCTACTGCACTTTTTAAACGACTCCACCTCTTCTTCCTTTCTTCATTCCCCATCTTGCTCACCCTTTCCCTTCCTCTTCATCAGATCCACCCCGTTTCCTTCCTGGACTTTTTTCTTTTATTGACGCCCTTCTTCTCACTATTCTATTTTTTCTTCTTCTCCGCTACTTTTTTCGTCTTCTCTTAACTTCAACATGCCGTTTGGCCGGTATTGCCATCTAGGCTGGCTTTGATAACCATTTTTATGATTTCAGGATGGCATTCGCCCGCGCTCTTGGTGTGATTCAATCTGTCGGTCGAGGTACGGGCATCACTGGTGAGCAGAGTGAACTCTATGATCGTGGCCAAACATTCAGTATCAACGGGAACAGTTATCGAGTGGAGAATGTAATTGCCAAAGGTAACTTGGAGCATTAAACATTAAAAGTGCTAAAAAGTTTCCTTTTAGGAGGATTTGGAACTGTATTCTTGGCGTCGAACAACAAAGGAAAGCAAGTAGCAGTTAAAATTATGCTCAGTCACGATGCAGCGGCAACCAAGGATATTGATAATGAAATTGAAATGATGAAGAAGCTACAACATGAGAACATCATTCAACTATTTGACGCGTCCAGTGAAGCTAGAAACTCTAATAAATCTGTGAAAGAGTACAAAATTTCAATGGAGTACTGTAGATGTGAGTTCCCCAGAGTTCCCCAGCTGCTCAGCAAGTCCAAACTCATTTTCCAGTCTCAATAGCCGATGTCCTTTTGAAGTACAAAGAGGTAGCCGTCGACTTTGTCGTACGCATAATTTACTTCACGACACGAGCATTGGTCTACTTGCACTCTAATGGAGTCATCCATCGGGATATAAAGGCTGAGAATCTGCTCATCAACGGAAATGGTTTGGTTTTGCTTCTCTTTTTCTCATTTCCGATTCAATTAGTTACTGATCCTTTGCAGGAAAGCTCAAATTGTGTGATTTTGGAAGTGCAACAACGAAATCCGTTGATATGGCGCCCCTTTCGAATTCGCAGAGATTAGCTATTCAAGAGGAGGTAAAATTGAAGAAAAACGAAAGAGAAAATAGTGATGAATAAATTGTTCAGATGTTCAAGTACACAACACCCATTACCAGATCTCCCGAAGTGTGTGACGTGTATTCAAACTGGCCAATTGGAAAACAACAAGACAATTGGGCAATGGGATGTTTGATATATTTTGTGTGTTTTGGAGAGCATCCGTTCGACGGATCAGCTCTGGCAATTATTAATGGAAAGTACAAGAAGCCACCTCCAGTGCAACAAAATCAGTTGTCAGCGTTTGCCGATTTGATCAGTGAGTTTTTGATAATACAATAATGAGATCTTGCTCACAAAGGAGGACCCGCATCTTGTTGATTTGGGTTTTGAGGAAAAATTCAGAGTATGTCAGTACTGGTCTATCGAGACACTTTCGAACAATTAGAATCAGCCGACCAGTTTCAGAAACTGAGAGAATTTCGTTGAAATTGGTGAGCTGATTCTGAAATTTTCAGAGAAGCCCTGATTGACTTTTTTGAACATATTCTGAAATTTTCATCTACATCTAGGTTAACAAAGCGTTTAGTTTTCTTGTAAGTTTAGAAGATCCTCATTTCATGTTTTTTTGAAATTAGGATTGCAATTCAAGCTGCAAACGATTGTTATTTTTTCTTTTTTTTCAACCAACAGCAGAATTCAAAAATTTTTATTGCAAGTTTTACACAGCGCAAAACATGCAGTGCTTTTATGGTTCACTGTTTTACAGTAGTTTTTCAATGTATTTGATGTTAGTGATCTTTTTAGATAAACGCTGAAGCACGATAAAACGACTTGCAAATGATATCATTGTGAGATTACTGAATAACGTTAAGAGCCATATGAAACACGGCACATTGCACTTTATCAATTTTAAACTATACATTTTCAGCAAAATGTCTTGTTCCAAATCCAGACGAGCGAATTACTGCAGAGAAAATTGAGGAATACATGAAAAATGCAATGCAGAAGAATCCCAAGCTAGCAGCAAAAACTGATTTCTCGGATATCCTAGACATGATGAATGTGCAATCAGTCCAGTCAGAGCAGTCAATCGAGTCTCAAGCCTCAAAGGGATTCTTCACTATGCAGGACAAACTATTTTCCAACTTGACATCTCTCAAGAACAGTGTCGTGCAACAAACAACAAAGATGGGTTGGGGCGTAGAATCAACCCCGCCACCAGTTCGTGCTGGTCATCCATCGACGTCTCCAAAGATGGTCCCGAAGGCTCAGAGGCAGCAGCAACAACCACCAAGTGAGTAAAAAAGTATTGCGTCGATAATAAATTATTGTTTTCATTTTTAGGAGAGCAATCAAGACCTTCTCCAGCAGTAACAACTCCACGAGCGCCTGCAGTCCAATCCCAGGTGCTTCCATCGGCTACTTTCGAAGCTGATTGGCCCACGGACAACGGGTCGTCGTCTGCTGGAAATGAATGGGGTGATTTCAACTCAGCACCAGTAGTCGCTGCTCCGGTGTCAAGCAAAAATGACTTGTTTGATCCATTTGGAGAATCGGCATCTCACAATTTATCAGCTAAGCATAGTGATGATTTGTTGTCGTTGCAAAATTGGCCAGGAGCAAGTGAGTTTACCCTGAAGATTTGGCTTTGTTCGATTATAGCGGAAGCTTGAATAATGGAGGGGACCATCTCCGGATATGCTGGACCATGTCCGAATGAAAGAAAAGACTATGCAAAAAATAAATATTCCGTTCAATCGAATATGTTCCCGCTGTCATCGAATAAAGCTAAGGGTTCGATTAGTCTACTGATCGAGTCCACTACTTCAAATTCCCTTAAATTTCAGCCGAACACAAAACCGAAGTCCGCTCCCAATCTTCACGAGACCTGTTCGATTTTGACGACTTGATGCACAGACACACCACACCCTCTACAACATCATCTCAATCTGGTAAGATTCTAGTATTTGATTCTTTTACTTTCTACATCCTATTACAACCTTACACAAATGAATCACTATCATGATTCATCGATAAGTGAACAAACCGAAGATAGTATATCCCCTACCAATCTCATTTCAGTTTTACAACCAACACGCCAAATGGAGAATAAGAACTTGACCAAAGTGGATACATCGAAAAATGGGATTAACTCGTCATCATCATCTGCGAGTTTGGATGATATGGTCAGCGATATGTTGAAGATGTCCACCAAGAAATAAATTCAATAGAAGTACTGTAGCAGTATAAGAATAGTGAACACTGAGTTCAAAATTTTTTTTCAACTTTGTCACCTGTGAATACCATTTCTTTGGGAATGTGTATATGGTTTATTTTTATCGTCATTCTCTATAATTTCACTTTTCTAGATACACTATAATGTTTTTGGAAATTATCAACGAGTACCGATATTACCTTTTCCTTTCTCACTTACAACTGTTGTTTCTGAGACATCTACCTTTATTATTTCCAGTTGTTTTCTCAATTCATTCCACATTTTGTTTCTCACTGAAAATGAAGATTCCTGTCTGGTGTGTTTTCTTATGAAGCTTTGATAATCTACCCGATATGGAGAAGGAAACTAATAAATCTCTCTAACAAACACATCATTCGGAACGCAGTGACCTACTTCAATCGTCGATATATCCAGAATACAAGGATCGATTCCGCATAGAAAATTATGTTCAAACAACTTGTCGTCTTTATATTCGTCTTCAATTTTTTGGCTCCAGTGGATTCTATTTATAAGTCTAAGCAAAAACCGAATTTGTTGTCCAAAACCGTGGAGAATAGTATTACCTGTGATTTTTCGATTCACAAAAAAGGACCTCATGGACAAGTGGTGTCAGGTAGTGTACGGAATCGGATAAAACCAATTCATCAGTTAATTTTTGGGCACTTTTACCATTTTCAAGAATTTGAAGCTCGACTGTCAAGTTTCCGATCACTCCGAAAACTTTGGATGGTGTAAAACAGACCGACCTAGATACAAATGTTGCATTCATAAATTATATCGAAAATTTCTAGTTTGTCAGCGTTTTGTCAATTACTGAAAGGCGTCTGTTTTTTTCACGTTTTCAGTAAAAAACCGGTCCAAAAGGGATGTCTTTAATAAGTTGGCAAATACCTGAAAAAAAAAACTAGAAAATTCGAGATATTCTGTGAATGCAAAATCGTCAATCATGGTCTGTTTTACACTTTCCAAAGTTTTCAAAAGAATAAGAGTTTTGCATGCCGTGCTTCAGATTCCCGAGTGTTTTGTGGGAGGCAACTAGGACTGACAAATATTTGTTAAGGAGCATCATTGGATGATGAAATATACTATAAGATAAAATGCAAGCCAATTTCTGGAAATTGCCTCCAAGTGGTGAATTGCACATTGAGCTCCGATGAGCCTGGATTCCAGCCATACCCTATTATCGATGACAATGGATGCAGCTTGGAAGAATCGTTATTCAAAAATGTTCAGGTGGCGTCTCCCTTCAGAAACCTTGAACTTTGACCCATTTCAGTACCCCAACCACTTCGAGGCGGGAATCTTCAATCCATTCCCAATTCGGTTCCGTGCGTCGTCGGCGGCCGTCGTCTTGTTCTGTGTAACAACTGTGGTTCCAATCGAACATGGAAAGTGTACTCGCAGACAGTGTCAATGAAGTTTCTTCGTTTCTAATCATTGATTTGTCTTTTCCATTTCTCATTTGATTACTGTCAGTTTTTTCATTTCTCTGAAAATATTTATTGGGAAAAGTGTAAAGTTTTGCTTCTGATTCCTATTTTGTTATCGCGATTAAAATTTATCCTGATGTAAACATTTTTATTTGTTGTCAAACTTTATTTACAATGGCAAACCGCTTATGCAAATTTGAAATCCCACAAAAAACCAGTAACCAGCTGTTGTACTATTTTACGTATTGCACTTTCACTTTTAAAGCCAATTTTTGATTTTTTCCAACCGACTAGTCAGTTTTCAATTTCCCCCTCGAGAGAAAGCGCCCTTGAACTATTCTTCAATCTTCCTTTCCCGTTGTCCCAAAAAAAAACATGACACCAATTTATCGAAACTTTTCGGGATGTGCGATCCGCAGTATCTATCCGTAAATTGCATCATTGGATTAAAAGGCGGCAATCGTGTCCTACTATAACCGGAGTAATTCGGGCGATCGATCAACCAGCGCATGCAAAATTTAGAGGATTTCCCATGCGCTTGTCTAAAGTAGGAGAACCGTGGTTATGAAGGATGCGCAGAGAACAGATCTCGCCATTGACCGGTTTTAGGAAAAAGTTTTCACCCTACACAACCGCCAGGACGTTCACCTCTCTAATATTGGTTATTTCTAGAAGCGTCGAAATTTTTGTGTAAGTTCACTAAAACATGTGTCATCCGCCATCATTTTATCACTTGATCCAGTTTGCTTCTTCTATGACCCAACAAAGACTATATCTCCTTCTACTCACCGTTGCTTTATCTTTTTTCCGTTTATCGGTCAGCGTGATCTCTTCCTTAACCTCGTTCTTGTTATCTTTTCCGAATTAGGTGTTCTATTTTTTTGATGGATCACAGTTCTAATCATTTTTTGGTTGATTTCAGATGAGGATTCTACTACTTTTACTATTTTTCGCTTCTGTTGTAGCAGCAGATAGACGGAAACGACAAAGTGAGTCATTTCGCAGAAAAAAACTGATTAACCATGTAATATTTGCAGTTTCCATTAATGATATCATATCAGGAGCTTTAAGTTTAGTACGACCAATTTTTGACACATCGAAACCAATTCAAAATGAGGGAATGTTAAGAAAACCAGTAAGTGATTCTTGTTTTTGTGCTTTTTCGCTTAATGGTTCTCGATTTTTCCAGGATGCACCAACTCAAGATGATATGAGGGATTCTTCAATTTTAGGTTCACATTCTAGAACAGCTCTTGACGACGTTCCATTATGTAAAGGAAACAGCAAGTAATTTTTAACTCAAAATATAACTCCTAATCTTTCCTTTTCCAGCATTTGCCGATTCATATCATGCTCAGCTGAGAATTTCAAGAAAGATCCGACATTTGGAAACATTCAACTAGCTGCTCAAATTCTGGGAGATGCTAAACTCCGAAAAACTATCAGTAGCAACACCGACGCAGTTCATGCAGTTTGTAAGGAGCAGGGAATGGACGAGGCGCAATGCAAGCTTTTCTCGAAAGGGTTCCAACTTATTGATAAGTGAGTTAAAATCTACGAAGGCGTCGTCTCATGAATACCTTTTAAGATTCATGACCTCCATTGAGAAGCCAACAGATAGTAAAGGAGGAGCTCCACCATCCACAGAGCCACCTACTACTGCGATTCCTGATTTTGATGAGCCATCAAACGATGAACCTCAGAAACCTATGATGGATGATCCAACCAAGCCACAAGATGATGAGAACATGGTAACTAGATCACCTTAAATCGGAATTCGAACATCGCCCATTTTAGAAACGATGGGCTGATTACGACAGCCGTGCTGCAGCTCCAACGATTACTATGCAAACAGCCCATGGCTCTAAAACTTGGAGCAGTAATCCAGAATCGAGTATGTTAATTAATAAAAATTTACGAAATTCACAAGTCTTTGTTTCAGAATCGCTCCAGCCACTTGAAATTCGAAATGATTTGATTTCAAGCTGGACACCAATGCCATTCTTCGCACCACCTACCATCCCACCCGCTCCACCACTTGCTTTCAAATCAGTTCCTTCATTGATTCTGCAGCCGATTCAAGTGCCACAGTTGGAAAATGGAATTTTCTTTTCCACAGACAAATTCAATTTTATGAAGGTTCGAAAATACTGTTTGTAAAATGACCAAGAAAATAATTTATAGGAGCTCAACTCCATCAAGCGGTTCCGCAGATCACCGGACTACTATGATCAAGTGGATGAGACGAAATCAAAGCCGAAGGCACCAGCGAAGAAGCCAGCCGGAGATAATAGTGACGACTATTATGGAAGTTTCGATAGCGAAAATGAAGAGAGAGAAGAGGAAGTGTCCACCGGGCTAAAGCAATGCGTTCATTTGTTAGGACTAGGTGTTTAAATTGTAATATATTTTCCATTTGACAGCTTATTTCTGTTTTTTCAACTCTAATTTTCACGGGTGTAATAAATCAATGATTTTCCGCATACAAGAAAACTAATGTTATTATTTTGAAGACGTCAGCCAAACAGTGTTCCATTTCAGAATTAGATCTAAAAACTAGCCCATTTCTATCAAAGATGTTTAGAGCGGAATTCCGAAAACGAAAATTTTTTGGGAATGATTTTTTAAGAATGAAGTTCCGACAGGAATACATTGAGTTTTTTTTGGATTAGAAATACTGGCAATGGTATGTCTAAGAGGCACAGGTTCAGTTTCCGTGCGGGTCTCGAATGGTAGCACTGTTATAAGTTTCTCGTGGTTTCTTAATTTGTTCATCCATTTATCACTATTTTTTTTGCGCATTTGTGATAGGTAAGTGGAATTAGTATTTTAAAATTTGAATTTTCGAAAATTGCGCAAATTTCATAATTCAGATATCCCGAAATTCCTAAAAATTGTCAGAAGCTACGAAGTTCCGAACTTCGAAAGTCGAAATATTCCTAAGGTTTGAACTTTGGGTTTTGGACAACACGAACAACTTCGAACATGCCAGTCCGAATATACCTGATTCCAAACTTTCGCTTTTGCAATTGGGTACCTCGAAAATTTAGAAAATAACTGCCTGGTTTGCAAAGACCCCCGGAATGTTGTAGTTTGATTCTTCCCCTTCTCTCCATGAAACTTATCCCGACCAGCAATTTTCCTGAGCCCCCGCACCAAGTCCAACGGTCGCAGACAATTTTGTACATACATGCACACGTGTGGCCCATGAAGCGTAAAAAAGTAACAGTAGACTAGGAAGTGCGGTTGAGAACAATCAACGTGAGCGGCATTCAGAGAAGAATCCTGAAAGTGCAGACGTTGCTACGATTCGTCCTCTTCTTCCCAAGATGCACACTATTAAGAAGAAAAGAAAAGGTATGTATAGGTGGGGGTTGCTCATAAGAAGTGTACCAATTTGGGGATTCCGGTGAAGGGTACCAATTCGTGCCAACCCAACGGGAAAAATAATAGAACGATGATGGGCTGTACGAATGAAAGAAAGGAGGAGGAGGAGACGGAAAGGCGGAATGTATACTCTTGAGATGATGGATATTATGGGAAAGAGTATAAAAATTGCTTGCAATCATATATATTCTCCCTACTAGTCTCACATTCGACTACCTGCTCAAACGATTGTACATTTCCTTCCGTCGCGCCGAAAAAAGGTGTATCTGTCGGCGATACAAGTAATTGAGCTTCCTATTCTTATCCCTTTCTTCGGTCCCACCCATCACTCCGCCCACTTGTCTTACTCTTCCTGACAACAACTCTTTGAGTATATCTGTCTAGTTTTTTTATTTTCACCTTCCTTTTTACCTAGAGTTATGTGTTACATTCCATTTTTTGAATTTTTAGGTACATTGTCAAAATCTACAAGCAAACTGCAGCTGAAAACGATGGAAGACGAAGTGAGTTTTCTTTTTTGTGAAAGTTTTTAATAATCCAATAAATCGTTTCCAGCTCGACTCCGATCTGTACGATCGCGTGAGCTATCTCAACTTGATGGACAAAATCGACACTAAGAAGAAGGGGAACAAAGTTGGAAAGTTCCGCGACGAGTGAGTCCCATAGCCACGTTGGCAAGAGTTTTTTTTTTCATAGAAACAAGCAAATAAGTGACTTCCGGAAGTCATTCTTTTTGTTTGGCTAATAGTCTTCCAAGCATTTGTCATATTTTTTCTTGTAGCTATTCCAAAAGTTTAGATTTTTCTTATTTTCTTGGTTTCGTGGTGTTGTGATTGTATGATATCTAACATTTTCAGAATTTAGTTCCTGAGTTTTATTTTGAGTTTGTTTTGAGTTAGCTATGTAATCCAGTTTTATCTCTAGTTCGAATTGTAATTAAAATATGCTATGATTTTTGATCATGAGCTAAGAACAGTAGTATTCAAATCAGACTTCTCAACCCCTCAGAAAAAATCTCAACGATTCCATCTCAAGTCGAAAAAGTTACTCCTCCCACTTTCGTAATATCCAAAGATATTTATAGGGACCACAAAAAATATATCTCTTGGTTTGGGACGGAAAGACAATGAAAGCACTTCAGGTAGACGAAAAGATGGAGAGAGAGCACCTCTGAGTTTTAGTGAGCCACCAAAAATCCAGGAAGCCTTTAACGCATTGCTCCCAACATAAAGAGGCCCTCTGAACGAGGGAGACGGGCACCACACAAAAAAGTCGAAGATAGCTTTCTTTCTATTTAAGAGCATTTTTGCTCCACCAAACCTTCACTCAACCATAGGATTATTGGCTGCTCTAAAAAGTGAGGTGTACGCGTCTTTGTGTGGGCCCACCCGCCACCAACTCTCAGATCTTTTTTCTCTTTCGCCCCGCTGCCCCGAACTGTTTATTAGTTCAAGGTCGATTTCACTTGCACTTGGAAATTATTCATACTCAAACTTTCATTTTCCGTATACTCATCTTTCTGATTATTCTTACTATGCAACGCTCAAAGTCACGACCGGTATCTAGAGTATCAAAGAAATCATACATGTATTCGAGTTCTGACGAGGATAACCATTATAACCCACTTGGTATGTCTGTTTTTGCTTTTTTGTGCCGCCCATTCTAGAAAAATTGAAAATTGCATTAGAACGGATGTTGTTCAAATTTTGGAAATTGGAAAACACTTTTAAAAAACCTCGGAAAAATACCTCAATCCGTGTTTTTATTTGCATTTTTCCCTTGACTTCTAGATAAAAATGCTGAAGTCACAACCAATTTTCTATGAGGAGCAATTGTTGAATATCATAAAGAATGGGGGGCCAAAGGACGAGCACAATAGGACATTTTTTCGTCCCGGTGCGCGGGGGAACAATTATTGTTTGCTAGTGGGGCACCTCAGAGTCGCGCCTTTTTTCTTGTTTTGGACCTAGTCACCGGGGCGATTTGTAAACATCCAAAATCTCAGCCCACTTCTTGTGCTTCAGTTCCCGTTTTGGCACCCCATTCATTCTTGCCCAAAAACTTCTTCCTCGTCTGTTAATATTGCGACGAATTCTAGAACATCAATTCCATCAAGCCCCATCATCATCGAGTAGTGGGTTTTTGCCACCGCTGAATTCTAAAGCCGTATCATGGATTGATATGGATGATTACACTATTCTACCAAGTCCTGACGAAGCACCATTTGATCATAGCGACGACGAATATTTCACTGGGCGACGGAGACGGTCAAGGAAGACAGCGCCAAGAACAGGCAGATCAGTCACAGGCTCTGAATCCATGAATCAAATTGCGGATTTTGATTTCAGGTTGATCGTTTTGTGGTTTTTGTGATATTCATGGTAGTATGGTATCTCGTGTTTATAAGTCATTACTATGTTGAGTTTTTTAGTGGCACACAATTTCAATAGTTGCTTTAATTATTTGATAACTGTTACAAAGGATGTTGCCGTAAATCTCTATTTAAAGGATAGTATTTCGAGTGAACCTACCGCATTTTCTCGAACAGAAGCTAACCGTCAACTTTAAGATTAATTATCTCGATTTCTGTGAAAAATATTATACATTTGTAAACTAATAGAATAATGGTCATTATTATAATAAATAATGTTTCAGTTAACAAACCTTCGATGTTTTTCCCAGAATTCGAAATAATCGAGTTCAAAGTTGGCGGGTTAGGGTTGACTTCTATTCCAGGAAATCGATATTTTGTCGAAAACAAACTCCGCCTTCCAAATCTGAAAATTTTTGAAATTCACATAGAGATTCGAGTTTTGAGTTCCTCGGCTTCAAGTTTTTAATACATTTCTGGACTTTATTGAAGTATTCGCCCAGCAATATACGGTATTTTGATCTTTCAGTTCTGACGCGCCATCTCCGAGATTGGACGCATCGGATTCGATAGGAGCTCCACCTGATCCGGACATCAAGGTATTGTTTCTCCTCTCATGCTTTTAATGATTTCTCACTTTTTAGCGCTACTGGGATAGCAGCTTGGACATCACTGATCTTAGCGGACACGATTTCACCATCTTCAAGCAACTCCAAGGAATGCTGGGAATCGAGAACATCTCATTCGAGACTCTTTCTCGTTTCAATGTCCGTGTCCACACAGACACCTACGGACAGCCGGCGATTCTGTTCCCACGTTACCGTGGAATGACTTCTCGTCTTCGTATCCCGATGGGATTAAAGTTGATCCGTAAGGTTGGAGATCGGATGGAGAAGGAGAATTATCCATTGCCGGATGAAACTTCGTAAGCAACCAAACAGATATAGCTCCAGGTATTTGTCTATTCCAGTGTTCGTCAGAAGTTCAGTGGTGTCTTTGGTCTCCATATGGCAACTTTGTCCGATCGCAGTGTTGTCATCACTACCAACGAGCGTGATGCCTTGGCTATCTACGAGGCCACCAAAGCTCTGGTCTTTGCTCTGCCCCATGGAGAGATCATGGACCCACTAGTCCTACCGTACTTGGAGGAGTTTGACAAGATCTATTTGTGGTTCCCGGTTCAGCATGTCAGCTATGCCAAGGACTGGGGAAGTGCGTTGAATACTCTCAAGTGTCTTCTTGTCAAGTGAGTGGTCATGATTAGAAAACAGTTAGGTTTTAATTTTTGAACTTTAGAAACGAGGAGCGCCCAATCGAGTTGGTCCGCAACGGGGACCATCGTCTTATTCGCAACTCGCTCTCCAACTCGGTATTCCCTATTTTTTAGTTCTTTTTTCTAGTAATTTTTCAGGTTGTTCGTATGCGTGAACGCGGTTTCCGCTCAATGACGGATTTGGACATGCGTGAGGGAATCCGTTCCGATCTTCTGAACTCGACAAACCGAATCGTTGGATTCGGTCAAGTAAGTTATTCCAGGAAAACGAAATCTATCAGATTATTTTTTTAGTGGAAGCGTTTTGGAGTGCTCAACAAGTACCTCGGAGGTCTCCGCCCTGGAGAGATGACCGTTCTTACCGGAGGAACTGGCAATGGAAAAACTACATTCTTGTGTGAATACTCACTTGATCTTTTCACTCAAGGGGTACTGTAGCATTCAAAACAACTATGTCAGAATACGGTGGCTTTCAGGTTCGCACTCTTTTCTGCAGTTTCGAGATGCCGGAGAAAAAGATTCTCCACTGGATGTTGGTCCAGTATGCCGGGTAAGTGAGCTACAGTGTGTTGTGAACTTTTTCGGCTTGCAACTTTCTTACTAACATTTGTTTTTTTCTCGTGTCTGCAGTCCATCACATCTTCGAAGCCTCGCGCGCACTAACTCGTATAAAAATGGCATCAAGTAAGAATTATAGATAACGTAGGAAAAGAGGAGTTCCTTGCATAGTTCGAAATCTGAGAACTATCTAAGGAACTGCCTTGTGAACTAGACCAATACTTTTTCTGTTATTAGTTATTGTGTTCACGGTAGAATACGACATATTTTCCACTTCTCAGTTATACCATCTAATGCTAGTCTAGCTAAGTAGAAACATGCTTTCCGTGGTGCGCGAGGCAGTTGTCGATCCTATTGAACGCGTGTTTTGCACGGTAGTTTTTTCTGAAAAGGGAAACGGACATGGGTATGGATGAGTGAATGGAGTGTCTAGCATGCGTTTTTTTCTCCTTCTGATTGCCTTGCTCAGACTTCCGGAGCACATTTGATTTCTCAAATAAAAACTGCCTCCAGACTTCCTCTTCATCGTGTCGAGTACAGCAATTCTATCAACTCATGGCTTGATAGGTTCGAGCGTTCCAGCTCTGCATTAACAATGCTGGACTCTGAGGAGTTCATGGAAAAGTCGATAAATGAGATCGCAAGGGTACACAATCGTTTTAGGAAAAACTAGCAGGTTTTGTGAAATTTTCAGGCTATTCGAATTCATGTGGAGAATAGTGGAATCCAGCACGTTGTCATTGATAATCTCCAGTTTTTGATCAACCAGGGCATGATGGCCGATGAGAAATCTAGCGGGTTGGACCGCTTCCATCTTCAGGTACAGTATGTCTATAAAATGGATCGTCGGATAATAAGGAGTTTCAGGACCGCTTTGTCGGATACATGCGTCAATTGGCTACCCAGAATCAGATCCACATCACTATGGTTGTTCATCCAAGAAAAACCGATGGGGACACTGAGATCGATGTCCAGCACTTTGGAGGTTCCGCTCGCGTCACCCAGGAAGCCGATAACGTTCTGGCCATTCAGCGGAAACGCGACGATCGCGATCGCTCAAAATTCAGAAAGTTCCTTTATGTAAGTTAACTTATTTCAAATTTTCAATGAGGACTATACTTTTCAGATCCTCAAAAACCGCTACTATGGACGCCGAGTGGAGAGCGATCAACTCGAGATGGTCTTCAATCCATCCACCTACTCCCATACCGTTGTCGAGTTCCCCAAATAACTCGTAATTGTAAATTATAATTAATTTTGAATCTTTCTCTCTTTCTCTCACCACTGACGATCTCTGGCTGGAGCTTATTTTCAGTTACGTAGTGCTTCCCCATTCTCATCTCCGTCTATTTTGAAGAAGAACTCTACCATTCCCACCCGACCTACAAATTTAGATCCTTTTTCCTCCCAAAAATCCAATTTTCACCCCAGTAGGTCATCCATTATTCTAACGTCTTTCTTTTCTTTTCCAAAATCTGAGTATTTATTTTTCTCACTTCTATTATTTTACACCATTCGACGCTTTTTTCAAACAAAAAACAATGCTTTTGTAGATGGTCACTTAATAAAACTTCATTTTACTCGAAAAGTTTTTGATTGAAGAACACTTGTGAAGATTTGAAAAAAAAAATTGAGAAAGATGAGAGAGATTTGGAAAGCATCAAAAAGGTCAAGATTTGTCACATGTTTTTCCGTGGAGCTGGGGGAGGAGGCGGAGGAGACGATGTGGGAAGAATTCGAATTTGAGGCTGAAACTTTGAAAATTTAAAAATATACATAACGGAAAAACTCACAATCGGAACATATTCACAGACTATCTCATTGTTGTCGTGTCCAACAGCAATGACTGTCAACCCAAGGAGAATTACTATTCTGAAAATTAGAAAATTATTCATAGTTCTAAGAGTCTTGGGAGGTCTTGACGTATCAAACATGTAGCGTCACTGGAAAGTGAATTTTTAGGTCAATTTTTTCAATTCACGAGTCGGAAATACCTACCGTAAAACCAACGGTCATTATATTGTTCTGCAGACTTTTTTTACAGTGGCCATTCAATTAGAGAAAGATCTTCTATTTTTCCATTAATCTTTTTCAGTAATTATTTATTCGGTCAATTCTCGTCCAAAAAGCATGAAACCTCGTGTTTTTGTCAAAATTGACTACTTTTTTGAACTAAAAAGTGGTTCGACAGATTTCTATGAAATTGTGAAATTCGAAAAGTATTTTTCACTAGAAATATTCTTGGTTTTGAAGAACACACTTTGATGGGAGCCCCTTTTTTACAGAGACCCTTCTATTTTTCCAAGTTTTTCTTGGTTTTTCCAAGTTTCTCCATAATACAAACAATTTCACGACGATTCTTACAAAACTATAAATTCCTTGATTAATTTTTACAATTATCTATAAAACGTTAATTTTCATTATAACACAAATTGAATAACTTACATGGCCAGCGCAAGTAGGAACGGCTGATTGAATCCGAGCTGAGAAATAACGGCACCCATCAAGTTGCTCTATTATGCATCATTCGACCAACTCTGAATGAATGAACCATTAGAAATTACTCATGGGGAGGTGGAGAGGGGAAGACGAGAGAGAACCCAAAAAGTCGTAAATCTCAAAGGGGAGTAATTTGCGCATTGGGCTCTCGGAGTGGAAAGTCATAAAATTGGACAGAAAATGGAGGCAGAACAGAAAAGTGGATAAATCATAAATTATACCAGAAGGTAAAGTCATAAAAATGAGAGCCAAACGGACCCGTAGAATCGACTGAAAAATAAGAGAGTGCGGGGTTTTCAAAGGGTTTCAAGCGATCATATTTCATTGGTAATACGAAAATGCAATTGCGAAAAACCGAGTATTGAGCATTAAAAGGAAGGGGAATAAAGGAAGACTTGTAGTTGGCACAAATAGAACAAGGAAGAGATGGAGCAAGAAAAGTTTTGAGGAAAAGAAGAATTAATTGGTTTGTGTAGTTAACCATATAAAACTTTGAAAACGTCCAGGCAACAACGACGAATTCCCCCCCAAAACAGAAAAAAGGACAAAATAGGTAGAAAAAGAGGCAAACCAAGTGTCTAAGAGACTTGGAAGAGACAGTTAGAGAAATTTGATTTATTATGAGTGAAAGCTTTTTTCCTTATAAAGTCGAGTAACTTTTTCTCTATTTTTTATATTTGAAAAAAAAACTTGAGAGACTGAAATTGTGCTAATTAGATGTGCTCACACAATTCTTTTTTCGCTTTTCATGTTCCAAGCTCATCCTTCATACTCGTTTTATATTCCATGTAATCCGTATGTCAGATTAGTTGATGTCAGTCTAGAAAAAAATGGAGAAGAGAAGTGTCAATAACTTGACGAATGGACGGATGAGGAATCTATCAAAAACAAAAAGTTCTAGTCTTTCTCATAAAGGACAAATAGAAAAAGATTGTAGAGCTTTCAGAAATATATTTTTCTCGAATTGTTTGAGATATAATTTTTGAGAAATTTTTCCGATTCATGGAATCGTCTAAATTTGGCTCGTTGATAAAATCGTCCAATTTTTTCAAGTATTGGAGGTTAGAAAGCTGTTGAAAACGCAGCAACTGTAAAATGAGAAACTTGAGAATATAAAAATTTTGATTCTAGAAAAAAATAAAAATTTTCTAGGAAGCAATTGAAAAAAAAACCCTCCCTGAGGTTTTCAAAGGAAAGAAGATCAGCTCCAAGTTCAGCCAAGGGATAAACTTCTGAAAAATAAACTTCTACTCACAGTCTTCCAACATGGACCGAAACCACTCACAGCGTCAAAATTGAGCCCTACCATGAGTTATCGGCGCCCTAAGAAGTTTTTTAACGAGCAGTTGTAGAAAACGTACTCCGAAACTACTCCTGTTTGTAGCGTTTACATGAATAAATTGTGAAGGACTGGGTGGGGCCGGCTCTCAGGCAAAGTACGAGACGAGATCCACTCCACAACTCTCTACACACGAAGAGCAAGGATGCCTTATTATTACACAGTGAGAAGGATATGATGAGGTCTGTGCGTCGGGGTTGTCTCCGTGGTGGCGCTCATTTGTGAAACGGAACAAAAAAAAACAGCACATCTCTTTTGTCCGTTTGTATGTGTGTATGTGCCATGTGCGCGTCGAATGCGGTTGGTGGTTGTGGGGTGCTTGCGAGAGGTGACGACGGACCCCGGCCAAAGTGAAAAAAGGTCCCAAACGTGTGTATGCGTGTGGGCCCGTGAATGTGCAAAACACCTTCAAGGTACTCAAAGAAGCTGTGGAGTGGGACCGAAAATTTGCTACGCGTTTATTTGGATTTAAGAGATTCCATATATGTTGAAATATGTATAAAATCTGAATTGGATGAAAAGCAGTGGAGGGCAAATCGAATTATTGCTAGCTGACGAGAAAAACGGAAATTTAGAAAACTGCTACATCCTGAATAGAAGATAGGAGATTGAGATCTTCCGGGCAAAATCTCATGCTTAATCCCTATATAGGCATGATCATTCGAATTTCATAGAATCATCAGCTCACGAGTTTCAGTATGAATATCAATTCGACAAAACGGAAGATTTCCAAAAACGGAAGATTTCCAAATTGCAAAAATGTCGCGACGAAGACGCATTTTTAATGAGCCATGTCATACAGTTTTTAAAGAGCCAAATAAGTTTCACAAAGTTGAAAAAAAAATAACAAAAAGGAATGGGCCGAACCGGGGATTGAACCCGGGACCTCTCGCACCCAAAGCGAGAATCATACCACTAGACCATTCGGCCACACACTTTCTCGCGGCCACTTCCTAGTGTCAATCCAAACACTCGCTGCTTCTGACTCTATATTCTCTGCCGCCATCCACACTGCTTTCTTCGCGCCACTGGATGAGAGAGTCAAGAGAAAAGATAGAATAGTGAGGTTCGGACGGTGAGTGAGAGTGTGAACAGGCGGAAAACAGGCGGAATGACACTAGGCACGAACGGAGGAAACTTTGTGGCCGAATGGTCTAGTGGTATGATTCTCGCTTTGGGTGCGAGAGGTCCCGGGTTCAATCCCCGGTTCGGCCCATTCCTTTTTATTTTTTTTTTTCGAATTCTGTTAATTGGCTTGTTACAAAATTGTACGACACAGCTCATTAGTATCAAAAAATTGCCATCGTTGCAACATTTTTGCATGAATTTTGAAGTATTCAGTTCGCTTTTCCTTAGGAGGCGAATTGATTATCATAATAAAATTCGTCAGCCTATGAATCTTTAAAATTCAAATTATTACGCCTACTAAACGTATTAAGAATGAGAACTTGCCGGAAAATCTCAATATCATATTAGGATGTAGTAGTTTTCTGAATTTCCTTTCGTCAGTTTGCAAGAATTCGATTTGTCCACCAGCTCTTCTCATACTAGTTTCAAATTTTTTGCTGACAATTTTTCGAGGTTCAAATCATTACGGCAAGTTTCCTGTTGATCCCAAAAATTGCAAGAATCCAGAATTACAAAACTGGTTAACTTGAAATTTTTCAAAAAAAAACCTCAGGTGAGGTTTGATTATCATTTCTGATTCAAAGGCAGTATAAATGTTTATGCTAGCAAGTGTCCAGGTCTATCATGACGATTAGAACCTGAACATATTTTTCAGTGAAAGGGGGGTTTTTTTTTCAGAATGAACTTAAAGTATTACTGAATTTTGTGAAGAATGGCCAGAAAGCATAATAAAAAGAAAACGCCAGAAACAAAAAACCTATTGCACACGTTGTCATAAATCATAAAAATATAATAACAAGAAATGACTGTTCTGAGAAAACGACGTGAGTTCAGTGCTCGGCATCAGGACACTCACACTCAAATTTGTCATAGTTCTTTGAGTCACAACGAGATGCTGAACACCATCATCGAAATACCAGAAACCACCACTTGCTGAGTCCAAACTCTACAATGGAAAAAAGGATTTAGAAGTGGTGTGAGAGTGATTGAAGAAAGAACTAGTCCTTAGAAAGAGCTCAAAAGAAGCCAGTGAATCCCTCCTCCCTTTCTTCCCTCCGCAAAGTGAATGAGCGCGAAAGAAGTGAGAAAGAAGAAGCTGAACAAGAAGAAGAAGAAATAGAAGACGAGCCAATAGAACATTCGCACTCTTTTCAACAACTACAACTACTCAAAGGCTCATTTAATTTTGGTGAAACCGAGAAAGAGGCTCCAAAACGATCTGCAGCTGTCAAAATGTGCAGTGCCTCCCATAAGTGCTAATTTGATTTTGATGGAAGCCGACCTGATCGCTAGCGGCATGACTGAATAATTCATTTGTGGTGGTTGGAGGGTTACTCAAACGGAACGAAAACACATAACAGGTCAAGCTTGACTTCACGCAAGACAATGGAACCTCAACAAGCAATTTATTAGAAAAAGAGTGAAAGCATTGTTAATATTTGCGAAGAATGAAAAAATAATATACCGTATTTTCTTAAACAGAATCCCATCTTACACGTGCACTTTTAGCTCAGTTATATGGGTTTCTTTGAAAATTTTCTAATCATTCCCGATAAACTAATATTTCCTGGTCTGATGAAATTTGAAAAATTTTCAGAGAACCAGAATATTGTCAATTAAATTGTTTCCAATTATAAATCTTGAAGTATTTCTGCACATTCACCACGAAGAATCTTAACTGTAATCATTGTTGTATATCATTATCACACATGAAAATTCCCAGATAAACTTTGATCAAGATCAAAACTCCAATTCTAAAATCCATCCACTTCTACTATCAGCCTTCAATCCAGCAAATCGATCCAGTATTCCACTTATCCGAGAATTCAAAAAGCGACTGTCCACATTGCGTCACTCGTTTTAAACCCTGTTTGGGCGTAGATTGCATCAATCAATTTTATTAATTGGAAAAAGATCTTTTCAAAAAAAAACGTTCTGAATCGTTTATCGTTTATGTAAAAAAAAACATAATCATTTGATAGTCAAACTCTCTCTTTGAGAACTGTCTCATTCAATTATTTATACTGTTTTTGATCGCGTTGACGACATGTAGCTGCAAATTGGAAATTTATAGCTGCAAATTGGAAATTTCAAATCCTGTCTCAATTTCCGTATTTTTGAAATTTCTTTGCAACACAAAACATCAATCAAGATCCTATATAGTTTCAAGGTCTCAACCGTGTCGTCTTTTTTTTTTACTAACAAGGACGATGAATGTCACAATACGGACAATCTCCAGTTTTGATCGCTATTCTCTGCATGGCGGTGTTTCATCAGACTCCGCCCACTTTTGAAAACAAGAACAGGTATAAATTGAGCTATAAAATCAGAGGAACATCCACCAGAAGGCATCATTTCTCTAGCTATTCTTCTGTATTCATTTTCACATATAAAAAACTGTCTTACCGATACTTGGTCGACAATTTAATAGTATCTGATTAGTTGATGGATAGTATTAGTTGTGCGACCAGGAAACGGTATGAGCATTTCAACTTTTGAATTGGTTTGATTTTATCATGTTTATTTTCAGATTTTCAGATTAACATTATTCAAATTTACATATACATACTATCATGGGAAAAAGCATATAAAATAGTTTTCCAGGTATTGCTAAAAGTTAGAAAAAAATTACACTATTAGAATTATCGTACAGTTCAGCAAACAGCTTTTCTCAAATAGACACTGGGAACCGGCCGTGCCATTCGACCACTGATCAGTTCGACGGTTGCACTTCCACTGCGTTGTTTCTCGAAATCAATCATTTGTCTCCAGAATCCAATATTTGGGGAAATGATCGGTCGAACCTGAACTCAGTTTTGATTTTTTTTGGATAACACTAAATATTTCAAAAAGTTTTGAAAAGTATTTGATTCATCCAAAAACCGGGTTCAGTCAAGTGCTGTGACACTTACAAACGGAGAACATCTTCTAGATGAATTTGTACAAAAAAAATGGTCAACTATGAAATTGAAGCTCTATTTTTGTTTAGTATATTTCAGAAATTTCCGACATCGGAAATAATAGCTACACTATTTTTTCATCGAAAGGTGGTCATACAGTGCGGTCAATAGCTATACGACCCACCTACATTTTGGGAGCACAGAAAAAACTAAAAGAGATATCAAAAAACGGTTAACGTCATTCGATTCACAATCAAAAATAACCCCAGGAGACGAAGTTTCATAATATTAGCACTTTCCCTGACCATGTACCACCCAAAAAGCCAATTTGCAGGCGGTCAATATCTATACGACCACCTGGAAAATGAAAAATCTCAAGTATTTTAGAGAGCAAAATTGAGCTGTTTTTTGTTGGAAACTGCTAGAATAGTCATAAACAGCATATTTTGACAATTTATACAAAAACTGATTCCTTTATTCAAGATTTGGAAAAAAATTATTTTCTGAGATTTCCATCATTTTTTGGGTTTTCGGAATAAATCTTGAATAACTTGGCTCCCGGGTCAGATTTTGAGCTGAAACTTATAGGAATTACTTCTGCAGTAGTCTGCATTATTTACTATCTGTTGACATGCTATTCTTAGCCGTCGTTTGTGATTGAAGCTAAACTGAAATTTGATAAATTGACCTTGAATTTCGCTGGTTCAGATTTTTGTAAAAAACTTGATTTAACTTTTGAAATTTGATTTTCATTACAAAATAACAATTTTGATGCCAATTTGAACAACGTAGAACCTCATTCAAAAAATTTTAGACAGTTTTGAAAAATTTTCAGTTGGGTATATTTTTCAGCTCAAAACTCGAGCTCAGATTCAAGTTTCCGCAGCTCAAAAAGGCAATGAACGTTTGCAAAATGGTCATGATCATACCTGAATTATTCCCTATAAGTTTCAGCTCAAAATCTGACCCGGGAGCCAAGTTATTCAAGATTTATTCCGAAAACCCAAAAAATGATGGAAACGTCAGAAAATAATTTTTTCCAAATCTTAAATAAAGGAATCAGTTTTTGTATAAATTGTCAAAATATGCTGTTTTATGACTATTTTAGCAGTTTCCAACCAAAAACAGTTCAATTTTGCTCTCTAAAATACTTGAGATTTTTCATTTTCCAGGTGGTCGTATAGATATTGACCGCCTGCAAATTGGCTTTTTGGGTGGTACATGGTCAGGGAAAGTGCTAATATTATGAAACTTTGTCTCCTGGGGTTATTTTTGATTGTGTATCAAATGACGTTAACCGTTTTTTGATATCTCTTCCAGTTTTTTCTGTGCTCCCAAAATGTAGGGGGGTCGTATAGATATTGACCGCACTGTACTCTATACGCGCACTTCAAGCTCACTTATCGCGGTTTTTGTTGAAGACATTAAACATTTATCAACTATTAAGTTGGTAAGAAAGTTTCTTTCTTTTTTGGCAAAATTTTTGGTCCGATCTTCCTTAAAGCGGTGGGTGCGAGATCAATGAAAGTAACGTCCAAGAGGATCGATAGTTGCCTGGCAACGCTCTGGTAATTTCTTGATCCCCTCGGCCTAGAACGAGAAGGGCTGCGATTGAAAAAGTGGGGCATCTCCTTTTTTGCGTCATCTTTTCGATTGAAGCTTTTTCTATCAAGATGACGTTCAAGAGCCCCAAACGACCATTTTTCTGAAAGGGCAAGATCTGGAAAACATGGCGGTTGCAAAACAATATTTCAGCCAAGCGAAATAAATTTTTGGCTGATCCCTCTAGTCACCGGTGATCTCTCACGTCGCGCTGGAAATGAACTTTGGATTTTTCTCCTCGTTTTGATTCGACTGTCAAATTCTATTTTTTTAATTAGAAACTATACAAAGCGGCAGTTATAGCGGTACCAACATCTAAAAGTTTCCAGTCTTCATTCCTTCGAAAAACCACCAAGTTCCTAGCATACCCATTTTTACGGGGAATTTGGGTTCCGGGATGTCCAGAGCGAGCCCTTCTTTGTAAATCGACTGACCCTTCCGCACATTGTTATAGTAGCTTACCCACTTCTCATCAACAATAGTTAGATCATCCAGCCAACTCAACGTGCGAAGAAATCATAGGTGAAACATACCCATGTCTACATAGCGAAACATATTGTAGTCCGGAAAAGCACGGGGTACAAATCAACCCAGTTTTTGACTTTGCCAAGAGACTTCGATCCGTTCACAAAATTTGGTTGACTGGAGGACAATGCCTGTGACATTTTACAAATGGTTTGAAACGGATCCACCTCCCCGGTTTTTAGCAATTGATGAAGATCCGACTCACTAGGCCGTTGCCATCTTTCAAACTGCACTCTCCTGGGCGAACTTTTTCGAACCGAACCCCAATTATAGGCAATGAAGGAACATGTCCTTCATATATATCCACAAATTTTTTGCGGATACCAGGTGTTTGAATACCAAAAAAGAATAAAAATATAGGCATGTTGCTTTTTTGCATTGGGATAAGGGCCAAAAGAATCGTCATTTCATCAACACGGAGTGAGATGAAAACTAACCAATCGGCAATCTGATAAACATTGAACACAGCTTTCTAACAAAAAAAATTTGGCCCGGTACACCTCTTCTAGAACCAGAAAACGAGCCTCAAAAACAACCCTGCCAAAAAGAAAGAAACTTTCTTACCAGCCTAATAAAAATGTTGGTGATGTCATGATTAATTAAGATAATGTATGATGATTATGTGAGCTCAAAGTATACGTATAGAGTAGACTTTTTTCCGAGCAATTTTCGCTAGATAAAATACATTCTGAACGGGTATCGTACCTTGTTGACATGAAGATACGCTTCTTCTAATGACATGTTTTCGCTGACCATCAAATAGACAATTGTAAGCGTGGCACTTCTGCTAACACCTGCCGCACAGAAGATGACCGTGTTTTGCCCTTTATGCTTGGCATCTTCGACAAACTTCACAACCGGCTCAAAATACTGACTAATTTTACCTAATGTGTTATCTTCAACCGGCACCTGGAAAATGACCTGAACATTTTAAACGTTACAGAAACTAAAATCTAACCTCCAGCCTTTCCAAGCCAGGAATTGGCGCTGTTTTCATATTTGTGCATTCTACAGCGTGTGTGATGTTGTATTGTTTCAGCTGAAACAATGTGTTACTATAAAGAATAATTTCTAAAAACTTGAAACGAACCAGGGAGGGAGTAATGCACCCATAACCAGCCAAAAAAAGATGCGGACGAACTTCACTGATGGAGAGCAAAGTCTTCGTATGACTTGACATTGTGGGTGTTCTGAAAACTCAAGATAACAAAATAAAAATTGTTGAATTGATGACGAAATGAAACGACGTAGAAAAAATGGAGCACACCACATGACAAGGAGGTGGAGGAAGAGGATAAAGTGAAGAAAACAACATGGAAAACGTGATCCGTTTTTCAAATTCTTTCTCTTCAACTTTTCCTATCCCTTCCTCCACTTGTTCCAAGAAAAAAAATGAGAGAAACGTTTCAAGAACAACATTTCTGAGAAGAAAAAAGAAGGAAAAACGAGACGAAAAACTGGAAAATGACCTTTTTTCGTTGCCGACGTTCTAATTTTTTTTTGTGGGGGCCTAGAGTCGGAAAGGTGTTTGTGTGTGTGTGCTCGCTACTGGTAAAGATTTCAAGTGCTTCGACGTCAACTCTCTTTTTTTGAGTGGGAAGGAAGTGAAATATCAACAAAGTGTAAGACGACAGGTGATGGGATTGAGGGTCATAAACAAAAAAAAACGGAATCGCGAGATATAAAAACCAAACCTCAAAGCACTTTTGATCAAGTTCGTCCGATCGTGTTAATACAAATCTTGTAACTGATCACGTTTTTTGAGATTGTTATAATATTGATGTCATTGACCGAGTTCTCGAAAACTTTCGCAAAATGAAAATAACAAAAATTCAAACCACACTAAATTTTGATTTATGTATTTTACTGTATATTTAAAAAACATCGAACAAAAAATATATCAGGAAATCTTCGTAAAATGTTTACAGAGATCACCATCAGCCATTTTCGTGATTGGGTTATATCAACTTCTGTGTGTATAACCACAAACAAAGTGGCTAAAAGTAACTTTCCAAATTTTTGGAAAAAAACTTATCCTGTTTTTTTTTAGTGTGGCAAAATATACCAGAATCAATAATAATAATATGACTTGAGACGTGAAACAGGGCAGCTCACTCTGCTGAGCAACAAATGAGAAATGAAAAGAGCAGATGTTTCGAATTGTGAAAAGTTTGGATTAGTGGTCGAATACACATCACTTTTGTTGCAAACGACGTAAGTTGTAATGAAACGTTTTGAAAATTAATCAAAGCTAATTAATAGTTGTTTATGTGACTCTCAGAAAGAAATCAATCTGCCTAAAATCCATACTTGAGAAATCAGGACCGGACTTCGAAGAACTTTTCGCAATTTAAGAAATTTTGAGAAATTTTGTGCAAAAGAAACATTGTTCAATAACATCTCGTTTTTCGTGAGCTCTTTACTAGAAAACAAAATTCATTTTACATTTTTTCAAACTGACCCCCGAATTTTTTTCGAAAACACAGTAAAAGTATTGAAAACTGGGGTGAAACTGTCCAACCCGTTGCAGCTCGTTGAAAGTTTAAAAACTACTTCGATTTTCATTTTCTTTACGTAAAAACTTGTAGAATTTTTGGTTAGTTTTGGTTAGCTTTTTTATCGTTCATCTATTTTTCTCAAATTGCCTGAAAACGTTTCGATGTGTCGGACCCTCTACTTCTCATAGACTCATCTATCAAAATGCTAGAAACTCTCCATTCACTGGTTTAAAATGTCTTCACTTCTGCAAAAAAACTCCTTCAACAGTTCGAGCAAATAAAACTATTTATATGACGTGATTAAAATAAAATTTGCAAAACATGCAAAATAATTGAAATAAAATCGAAATTACGGTTCAAGTGATATTGTGGAAATACATTTGACAGCATACTTGAACATCATCGGCAGTGATTGAATGTGTGTGGCGATGCTTCATAGGAGATACGTTCACTGAAGCACTGAAAACGAAATATTTGTTACATTCAAAAAATTCAATCTAGTTTTTACTATGGATGAGCTGAATATGTTTCGAACATCACAATATCCTTTAATGATTTTTGAACTACCGTAAAACCTGTGACAGATGGGCCCCCACACTCTTAAATTTCAGCTCAATTATCTCGGTTTCTTTGAAAGTTATCAAACAGTGGATTATTTGTAACACATTTATGACATTATGATAAACAATTTATCAGTTGACAACTTTTTGATATCTTTTACAGGAACCGAAATAAATTGGTTCAAACTTAAAAGCTAGGAGGCCTTTTTAATACAGGTTTCATGGTAATTAGGAAATTTATAGAGGTTACGTCAGCAGCACTGGGTCCATTAGTTTTGATGTACTCACTCAGATTTTTTTGAACAGACTAAAACCGAAATCCAATAATCAGGTCTCACGCACTCACATCAAAAAGAAAACTCACATTAATTCTCAGTCCGGTTGGAAGTCTCCGCCTCAGTTTCCTCATAAACTGCAAAGTAGTTGTGCTCCTCATAAACTGCAGAGTAATTGTCATAAACTGCAGCGTAGTTGTGCTCCTTATGAATCGATGGATCCGGCGATGATGAAGAAGAAACGCATGTGGATGAATCGGTGTCCGACGCTTCCTCTTGTGAATCGAAGTATGATTCCTCGGCTCCGGGACGTTTCGTAGCGAGACGTTTCGCAGCCGCGATGTTTCGCAGCTAGGACGTTTCGCAGCCGCGCGTTTCGCAGCCACGCGTTTCGCAGCTAGGACGTTTCGCAGCTGGACATTCCGCAGCTGGGACGTTTCGCAGCCGCTGTGGTTTGAAGGCAAATAGTTCAAAGTTGAAAAAAATTGTATTTTTCTGCTGACTTTTGTCGATTTTTTATTCCAATGTGTCATTATTTTGTTTTTATTCAATTTTTACCGCACATATAAAACGAGATTGCGGGAAAGCGATCAAAAGGACGACTGAAAGTTGAAGAATTATTATTGTTGTCTGAGAAAAGAGAAAGGTTGAGACGCAGACAGATTGTGCCTGCGTCTCCACTTAATGTGTGCTATTTAGGCTTTTCGCTTCGCGTTTGCTACCGTATTCAGACTGCAAAGAATACTCTCTAACCTTTTTTTCTCAGACAACGATAATAGTTATAATTTGATTTTTTAAAGCATATGTAGAGAGAAACATATGGAAGACAAACATTAGTAATCGAAACATAATGAAAAATAAACATTTTTTTCAGGAAAAAAAATTAAATAAATAAGTGTTTATTCATTTTGTAAGTTTTCTCTGTTTTTAAATAACATTTTCCCAAGAAAAACAGTTGTTTCATTATGTTCCGATTGCCAAATTTTCAGACTTTGTGTCATAAAGTTGTCCCCATTTGCTTAAACAGTTATAGCCAGTTCGTAAAGCGTCAATCGCCGTTTGTGCGCTTTTCGGCAACCGCTTTGTCTGTATATTTGGTTTCTAATACAATTTGTTTTATTTCCTATTCTTTTCATTTTTTTTTTGATGGGAAACGGTTTCAAAACTATCTAATTTCAGATAGAATAATGCCAAAGCGCTGTTTTCGAGTTCCATACTCTCACGATGGATTTCTGATGAGAACGAACAAAGTTTATGCCGACGGATCGGAATTAGTTTACTGTACCGAAAGGTGAGCGTTTTGTCCTTGAGTTCTCATGCATGTATGCAGTCTTTAGGCAAACGAAAATCAAGTGTCAGGCGTCAGGAAAGTATGAACATGGCGTGATTACAATGAATAAGCCTCACTCGGGCCATGTGAGCAACGACGGTATAGCATCAGTGAGTATTGTTTTAAAATTAAATGCTTATCCATATCTCCTTTTGAGGCGAAACTTGCTCGTATGGATTTGAAGAACCGAGCCGAATCAACAGAGCTTGCTCCACGTGACTTACTCCACGAGGCGAAATCAAAGCACGGAGTGGCTGCCATTGTCATGTCCGGTTCAAATGCCTCTCTTCAGAGAATGATCAGTAGGGCTAGAGATGAGAAATGCCCAGACACAGAGGCCGTTGACTCTCCAATTCCTCACTTCCAAGGAAAAATGTTACTGGATAATGGTGAATTTAAACATTTGAAAACTGCTTCTTATTTAAAAATTGATCAGATCAAGGAAAGTTTCTACTCTTCGATGAAGTCGTGGCACAAACAGGAGGAAGAAACGTTGGTTTTGGCAGTTCGCTGGCGTTGGAAGTACTCGAGAATTCTGAGATTCTTCTCACTGATGGCACGTTTGCCGTCGCCACGCCTCCTTTCAGGCAGTTGTGGACTATTCATGCTAAATTTGGTGACTCGACAATTCCAGTTGTGCATGTGCTCATGACTTTTCGAGGAATTGATGATTACAAACACGCCCTGGAGAAGATTAAGACCTATATTCCGAACTGGAATCCAACTGACTATCTTGGAGGTATATCAGACTATTACTAGTATGTGATTTGATAGCCTTTTCAGATCTAGAAATCGGACAACGCAAAGCTGTTTCGGACGTCTTTCAAGGAATTCGAACTTCTTTCTGTTATTTCCACTTGCTTCAGGCTTGGTACCGCCAGTTGAAGAAGTTGAAGCAAGACGATTTGACAAGATATGGTGAGAAGAATATTTTTAAATTGTTCACATTTCTTCTTAGGATCCTCTATATACCCCTTCTGGTCTATACTTCGATGCCTTCCATACAGCGACGTCAACAAGGTTCAGCAAGACTTTGATGATCTCATCAGCTTGATTCCGGCTCCAATGTCCCAGGAAATGAAAAGTAAGCTGCCGAGTTCTATTTATAACAATAGTCTTGTTAAGATTTTGTCGATTACATGCGTAAATGTTACGTGGGACCCGGAGTGTCCGTTCGTTATCCTCCAAACACCTGGAATGTTACCGACAGAACTTTGAGACACTTGCCAAGAACAAACAATGCTGTCGAAGCTATGCATCGCAACATAGAACGATGTGTTCGCGACACGAGAGGAAGAACAACGCCTCAATTGAGTGAACTTCTGAAATGTCTGCGCCAAGAAGCTGACAAGCTCAAGCACGACAAAGAAGCACTTTTGATCGACCCAACTTATAAAGTTAGTTGTAAATACAATGCGCATGAACTATGACTTTCTTTTATTGCAGGTTTCGAGCCAACGCAAACTCAAGGACATTGCAAAGGACAAGCGAATTCTGGCAGTGCTTCAGAACAACCAAAATCCAGCAGTGGTTCATCTTCAGGGAATCGATTTCCTAAAAGCCATCAGAGCGGCAAAGAAATACATCTAATCAATTGTTCGTGTTATTTTCATTTTTTTTTTCATTTTTACCTTGTTTACCTATGTGTTTTTCTCTAAACTTGTTAATCTTTTTAAGAATAAAAAATCGACAAAAATCAGCAGAAAATACTAGAAAAATACAATTTTTTCAACTTGGAATTATTTGCCTTCAAACCACAGCGGCTGCGAAACGTCCCAGCTGCGAAATGTCCAGCTGCGAAACGTCCTAGCTGCGAAACGCGTGGCTGCGAAACGCGCGGCTGCGAAACGTCCTAGCTGCGAAACATCGCGGCTGCGAAACGTCTCGCTACGAAACGTCCCGGAGCCGATTCCTCGGATGGATCATAGTCGAGAGTTGAATCCAAACTCTCCTGTGATGACTCTTCAGCATATTGTCGTGTTGGAACCCAGTCGGCGGCAAGAGATCTCTCGTAGAGAGAATGCGCAAAGGAAGGTCCCACTGGCTTTGGCTGCTCTGTGAAGCTATCCTTTGGTTCCGGCTCAGGTGGCGATTTCTTTGGAGTGCGGATGACCATGTTACCGAAGATCTTCTCCATATTACCTGAAAAAAAAAACTTGTCGGTTTACATGCAGAAAAAATCGATAAAAAAACAACGCAATAATCAAACAATTTTAAACAATCCCGCTTAACGATTTTTTTCCATTATACGGTTTGCGAGAAACATTAACTTCAAAAATTGAAGCAAATGTTAATTGAAAAAAAAGAAAAGAAAAAATACTCTAAAACAAATAAAAATGACGAACACAGATACACTGCGGACCATCAATGTATTGCATACGCGTAGCACACGTAAAGAGGGGGTGGGGGAAGAGCGCGCGCGCGCATTCCAACAAAATTTTTTTGATCTACTCGTTTTTCGAAAAAAATTTTAGTGAAAATAATTATTTCTGTTTGTTTATTGTGTTCATTTTTATTGATTTCTTTATATGTTTATCTTATTTTTGAAAAGAAAATTCCACGATTTCCTGCTCAAAAAATGAAAACATTTTTTACTCTTTTCAGAGACCAGATCCTTCTAGATTTGATCGATTTATATTCAAATTAGCCTTTTTGTTTGAATGATCAACGCAATGTGTTGCTTTACCTTCTATTTTTGGTCAATCGATTTCTCAAACTTTTCTATGTTTTTAAGATCTGGCCCCTAGATCTGTTTGATTAAATTATAATCGATTTTCGGAACGTTTATGGATTTTTCAAATTGATATTTCAAATGTCATTATTTTTAGGAACACAGTTTCAGCAGACGAGGGACCAAAAATTCCAAGCAATGGAAGAAGCTTCCACCGTCACACTGAGAAGCTTCCACCGTCACACTGGGAAGCTTCCACCGTCACACCCAAGGTTTGTGAATAGTTTCTCCTTTGATATTAATGTTATTTTATTAACCGAATAGTTTGGCATGAGAATACTGATGACTCTAACCACCAAGTGGAATGAAAAACGAAACATATGAAACTAACAATAAACAAAACACTTTTTTAGCTACACATCCCAGGAACATGGATGATGAATGTATTTGAAAGACCGAAAACTCCAAGGAAACAAGAATTTTAATAATACAAATGAATCATCTGAAACCAGTCCAAGTCTACGACATATGCTCTAGTGATGACAGTTGGCGAAGTGGTATGATTTTATTTGGGACACAATCAGAGATGGAACCGTGTAGAATATCAAATAACTTTCGTTTTTATCCTCCTTTGTGAAATTTTGTTGGTTTTTTTGAAAAAATATTGTGTGAGAGGACGAAAGCAAGGTAAGAAGAAATTAGTTTTATCCAAGAAAATAATGATGATCTAGAAGGTTCAGATAGTGAGTTGAAATAGAGTTCAAAATGCTTCAAACACCACACTGCACTTAGAGCTGAATTATCTCAATTTCTATAAGGGATACTGAAAATCTGTCAACTGAGAAAAATGTTTGTATACCAAATTGTATAGTTTGCAGATGATTCTATTAACATGCAGAATTTAGACAATGTAGCTTTGAGGAATGTGTTTCAGATATCATCAAAATTATGGTGTCTCAATGCTTTCTTAACCATCGTCTAGTTTGACATAAGAATATTGATGACGTTAACCACCAAATGTTACAAAACGAACATATTCAGCTAACAAAAAAAACCCACTCTTTCAGCGGGATTTCGTTTGGACCATTGACGAGAAAGAAAGATGGGAGCAAAAATGGATTTGAAAGAAGACAACGACTTCGACAATGCAAGAAGCGTCCACCGGCTTTGCATGGTTTGTGAATCATTCATCTTGGCCTTTTTCTTAGACATAAAGTAGTTTAGCATAAAAGTTCTGACTTTGACTACAAAATGGAATGAAAAATAAACATATTCTACTAAATAAAACAAAATAATAGAATTTCAGTGTGTGGTCCCGCACAAGGATGACGAATATCGCATTGGAAGATCATGACTACGTGTGGAGCCGAGCAAAGGTAAAAATTTTTTTATTCATAGTTCATAGTAGAAAATGGAATATTTTTCATAATTGCATTGGTGCAACTGATGAAAAGTTTGTAATAACATCGCCAACATTAATAGTGTGCATATATTAGAGATTTCTACATTCAGAACGTAAAAACGTGATCTTTAACGTTCAATTTATTACAGATAACAACAATGACGGGTTTGGAGGAGATGAAGGAAACAAACAATATTGTAAAATGGATGTGCAGAAAATGAAGAAAACAAATAACAACAGAGAATGGATTAATATGAGCTGACAAAATCGAAACTGGGTATTTTTTGGTGAAGAGTTCAATCGAGTACAGAGAAGCATAAAACTATGTTGCTGTAATTTTCTTTGTATTTGTATTTTTTATTTTCTCCAAGTTCGGAAATCTAGATAAAGTTTAGTCGGAAGCTTCTGAAATGTTGGATTATCGAACAAAACTAGTGTTTCTATTGTTTAGTTGACAACTTTTTCGTACAAAACAGCAAAATTGAAGCTCTGGTTTTGTGTAGTATATTCTAAAAATTTTAGAATTTTCCAACAACTGATCGTGAGAAATGTTTTCTAGCAGTTGTCTTCGACTGTATTCTTTGCCAGTTTCATTTTAATTGTCTATCAATCTTGTGTCACTGTGTATATCATTCAATTTGGTGTATATCTAAATAAAAAAATTATGCAGTTGCTTTTGATCCACACTACATCCATGAGTTTTTTGGGTCACGCGTCTAATGTGGCACGGAGGTGTTTTGAGGATAACTGGGCCTGTCCTGGGTCCAACATTTTTCTCAGCGACTCCAAATTAGAATGTGGAGATGCTAGGACCCTCGACTGAAAAATTCCATATGCGGAATCGTCAACCGAAATCATGTACGGCGACAAGGGTGACTTTCCGCAAGTCGTACCAAATCTTAAAAATCTTGCGGCGCACCCTGGAGGAACGATTTTTGGCTTGTGAGCGAGAACAGAACACCGTGGAACAGTCCAGACTTAGTTTCCAGAATAGTATTTGGTCCACAAAAGAATATACCCCTACAAAATTTCTTCCTATTAGTACTCTTTGCTGAATTTCACTCAAAATCTACAAAAATTGAATTCGGAGGTTTAGCACCAAAAACCATGACGTACTAAGGATATGAAGTTCGGTTGGCCATCCTACCGTGATTATTAGCTAGCTCAGATCTAGGTCAACAAACTCTATGTTTTTCTAATAAGGATTCGGTCTTCAATGTCAAGAGTTTCTCGCTGCCGCACATCATCCTCTTGTTGCATATTGATGCGTGCCAGATTTTTATTTTAAGACAGAATTACAGTTTTTTCAATATGATGTGAAGTCATTCCGAGCTCACTTTTCCAGATTGCACTGACTGAAATACTGCTCATTCGGAACTCCCGGCTCATGTTTTCATGATTCAGAGCGAATTTCGACAAACTCGTTCTCTGCCGACCTTGATTCTCTCTAGACCAATCAAAGTCCGATATTTTTCGCTTTTTAGATAGTTCTTGACCGCATCCAACTGATAACCATATTCGATAGCTATCCACTAGGTTGTTCGTTAGATTCTATGAGATTTTCCAATGCTGCTCATGCCCACCCTCCTCTTGGCCACCTCGAACAGGGTGCATAGCAGTGATGGGAGGAATTTCCGTTTCCGTTTCCGTTTTCCGATTTCCGCCCGGTTTTCAGAGATTTTTTTCCGTTTCCGTTTCCGCGGAAAAAAATTTTCGTTTCCGTTTCCTTTTCCGTTTCCGTAAAAATCGCCAATTTTTTTCAGCGGAAACGGAAAAAAATGTAAAAATTGACGAAATCATTAAACTGAAACTGGCTCGAATAAAAGCATGGAAATTGAGGAAAATATGGCCTTTAGACGTTAAAAAGTGTATATTTTTATGTTTGAAGGGAAAAAATCCTGAAAAATAGACGAAAAACAGAAATTTCCGTTTCCGTTTCCGTTTTATTTTTCCATTTTCCGTTTTCCGCCCAATTTTTGAAGATTTTTTTCCGTTTCCGTTTCCGCGGAAAAAATATTACGTTTCCGTTTCCTTTTCCGTTTCCGTAAAATTGAAATTCTTTTTCCGTTTCCGTTTCCGTTTTCCGTATTTCGGAAAAATGCGTTTCCTCCCATCACTGGTGCATAGGTGTATAGAACAATTCACCATTCGTGTAAAAGTCAACCTAAAAACTTGAAAATTTGGGAATAAGGTAATTAAGACATGCTGAAAATGATGGACATTAAGTCCGCCAGCCCGCACTAAACTTTTGTTGCAATAATTTTGACTCACCCTGTACTTTCTGGAAATCGTGAATTTTGAAAAGATTATAAAGCAAAATCATCATAATTCAAGGATTTTCTAACAAATTTGTGAGTTTGGGAATTAAAAATACTTTAAAAACACCCAAATAATATAGTATTAGAAAATTTGGAAAAATTTTTCTCCTCGTGTTCAAGTTAAAAAAATTAATTTTGTTTTTTCGCAACTTGGAGGAACAACTGATCATTTTGAGAATTAAAAAATGTTTGCAAAGATTAGATATTTGTTGTTTTTTTTTTCATTAGCATTAGTCAAAAATTTTTCGGGTAAGTAACATAAAAGTAGTAAAGTAGACAATGTAAAGACAATCCATTGTTTATGGCCCTGTAGAAATCCAAAGACGCTTTAAAAGGCTCGTGAAGAAGGATTGTTTTTATCTTGCCACCTGTCTCATTGTTATTACCGATGACACGCTCATTTATACAGCAAATGTATAAGGCCCAGCAGATTCTCGAATTCATTGGCATTCAAAGTCTTCCATACTGATTGAACTAAGACCGTTCCGAGATGTTTAATTTACTGTTGATTTTTAAGCGATAAATTCCAGAAGTTTGTTTTCGAAACATTACTTATTTCAAAAATCGTATGGAGCTTGCGAAAAGCAAAGTTCTCAATTTTTTTTGAAATTTTCGAGCTCACTTTTAGCTTAATTTGAAAACTTGGCTTGCGCTCCCTAACTAAATTTTGTTTTTTTTGCAGTGTGGATTCATCAATTGGTACAGTGAAAAAAGGAGGATTCAAAACGTTGTGGAAGGTCGACGACGATCCAAAAAACGTGCTTGGACCATACACACATGAACTGTGTGTATGGCCGAAGCACACCAACTTGGGTCGGTGACAAACGGGCACACAGAATTTAGTGATTGTTAATAGTAATGATACCGGAGCTCTATTTGAAGGACAGCTGTGCCAAGAGGTTTAATTCAGTGGTGAGTTGGTGGAATTTTGAGCGCCTAATTTCAAATTTTTGGCGTTTGTTTAAAGAAAATTTGAAGGTGGTGTGCGGTTAAAATTTCTATTGCTTAATGCAAAAATTTTTGTCGATTCACATAAAAATAAAGAAAAATTCAGAAAATTCATGCGATGCGGTTTTATCAATGATGGAGTTTTGTCCAATTTTTTTTCAATTTAATGAGAACTACATAGATTTCTGAATAAAATAAAGCGATATTAGTTTTCACCGCACACCACCTTAAAAAATTTCAAATTTCGTATGAGTGATCAGCCATCTCGAACCTGTACTTTATAGAGAAAAAACGTTGAAACTTGCGGTAAACAAAGTTCTCACTTTTTTGTTTGAAATTTTCAATCCAAATTAAAAAATTTTGTGTACACTCCCAATCAATTTTTTTCTTGTTTCAGCCTGGATGATTGAACTGGTGAAGTGACAAAAGGAGGATTCACAAAGTTCTGAAGGTCGACAACGATCCAACAAACGTGCTTGGACCATACACACATGAACTGTGTGTATGGCCAATTACACACAAAATTTGATGATTGTTAATAGTAAAAATACCGAAGCTCCATTCAAACGACGGCCGTGCCAAGAGGTTTAATTCAGTGGTGCGTTGGCGGATTTTAAGCGCTCAATTTTAGATTTCCGGCGTTTAATTCTAATAACTCAAAGGTGGTGCAGTGAAAATTTCCTTTGATTTACGCAAAAGTCTATGTAGAAAAGTCAATGAAGAACATTTTTAAAACATTACTTCGATGAGGTTTACTCAATGAAGGAATTTCATGAAGATTTCTTAATATTTATGAGAATCTAAATAGATTTCTGAATGAAATGTTGAAACTTGCAAAAAGCAAAGTTCTCACTGTTTTGTTTGAAATTTTCGATCTGACCCTTGAAATATAAGAATTTGGCTTGCTCTCCCTTACTAACTTTTTTCTTTTTTCAGCGTGTATTCTTCAATTGGTACACGGACAAAAGGAGGATTCACAAAGGTGTGGAAGGTCGACAAAGATCCAAAAAACGTGCTTGGACCATACACACATGAACTGTGTGTATGGCCAATCACACACAGAATCAGGTGGTTGTTATTAGTAAAGATACAAAAGCTCGAATTGAACGACAACTGTTCCGAGAGGTTTTATTCGATGGTGAGTAGGCGGATTTCCAAGCTCTTAATTCCAGATTTTCGGCGTTTGTTTCAAATAACTTAGAGGTAATGTGCGGTGAAAATTTATTTTGATTTATGCGAAAATCTATGTAGATTTCTATAAAATATAAAGAAAAATTCAAAAATTTCTTCATTGGGAAAACCGCATCAAATTTTTTGAAGCTTTCTTTATTTTCATGGGAATCTACATAGATTTTTTTCAATCTTCGTATGAGTGGACAACCAGCTAAACCCTGTATTTTATGAGGGAGAAACGTTCGCAAAAAAAAGCAAAATTCGCATTTTTTGTTGCAAATATTCGATCTGACTTTTGGTGCCAAATTTCAAATGTTTGATTGCGCGCCCAACGGAAATTTGCTTTTTTTTTAGCTTGGACGATGGTCAAGTGTCAGAAGGAGGTATGAACTGTGTGTATGACCAATTACCAACACTGAAGCATGGTGGAGGAAGAATTTTCCAACAGGACAATGACCCGAAACACACCTTCAAAAAACGTGCTTGGACCTTATACACACGATGATTATGTGTAAAAGGTCATGGTTGTAGGACCATTTTCCAACAGGACCCGAAGACCTCCGAAAAACGTGCCGACCCGCGTTGCAGCTCCTTGAAAATTTAAAAACTACTTCGATTTTCATAACTTTTTAACGTAAAAACTTTTCTAATTTTTGGGTTTAATTTGGTTAGCTTTTTTATCGTTCATCTATTTTTCTCAAACTGCCTGAAAACGTTTCGATGTGTCGGAGCCTCTACTGAAGACTCATTTTCCAAAATGCAAGAAAATCTCTATTCACTGGTTACCCACAACGATTTCAAATGTCCTGACTTTTGAAAAAGAACTCCTTCAATCAGTTCGAGCAAATAAAACTATTTATATGACGTGATTAAAATAAAATTTACAAAACATGCAAAATAATTGAAATAAAATCGAAATTACGATTCAATAGATATTGTGGAAATACATTTGACAGCATACTTGAACATCATCAGCAGTGATTGAATGTGTGTGGCGATGCTTCATAGGAGATACGTTCACTGGAGCACTGAAAACGAAATATTTGCTACATTTACTGTGATAATTCGATCTAGTTTTTGAAAATTCAATGTTTTTTAGTATGGATGAGCTGGATAAACTTCACAATGTACCTGTTAATAATTTTTGAACTGATCAGAACATCTATCCAACTAAAGTCAGTAGTAATGGGAACATTAGTTTTGATGTATTCACTCAATTTTTTTTGAACAGACCAAAAACGAAAATCAATAATCAGGTCTCATGCACTCGAATAAAAAAAAACTCACATTAATTCTCAGTCCGCTTGGAAGTCTCCGCCTCGGTTTCTTCATAAACTGCAGCGTAGTTGTGCTCCTTATGAATGGATGGATCCGGCGATGATGAAGAAGAAACGCATGTGGATGAATCGGTGTCCGACGCTTCCTCTTGTGAATCGAAGTATGATTCCTCGGATGGATCATAGTCGAGAGTTGAATCCGAACTCTCCTGTGATGACTCTTCAGCATATTGTCGTGTTGGAACCCAGTCGGCGGCAAGAGATCTCTCGTAGAGAGAATGCGCAAAGGAAGGTCCCACTGGCTTTGGCTGCTCCGTGAAGCTATCCTTTGGTTCCGGCTCAAGTGGCGTTTTCTTTGGAGTGCGGATGACCTTGTTACCGAAGATCTTCTCCATATTACCTGAAAAATAACTTGTCTGTTTACATGCAGAGAAAATCGATAAAAAACAACGCAATAACCAAACAATTTTAAACAAGCCCGCTCAAAGAATTTTTTCTCATTATACGGTTTGCGAGAAACATTAATTTCAAAAAATTGAAAAAAAGGGAGAAATAATCCCCATAACAACGAAAAATGACGAGCACAGATAAACTGCGGACCATCAAGGGTACGCACAGCCCTCGTAATGGGGGGAGGAAAGGGCGCGCGCGCAAATTTCGAAAAAAAATTTTTTGATCTACTCTTTTTCGAAAAAAAGTTTTAGTAAAAATAATTTTTGTTTACCGGGATCTTTTGAAAAGTTTGTTCATTGCGTTCGTTTTTTTTTTGATTTCTTTGTATGTTTAAGAAGAAAACTCTACAATTCCAGCTCAAAAAATGGAAAAATTTTTGATACAAGATTCTCGGTTTTTACATACTGCGAAGTTACTAATTAATTGTTCGAACGTTGTTTTTCTACGCTTTTAGTGCCGTTACGCGATTGTTAAGACCGAATTTTTTCTTTGCATGGTCGATACACCATGTCACAATAATTTTTATTTAAGGTCAATCAATTTTTCGAAGCATTTTTCTTGGTTTTTGTAACCCAGACCCTCCTAGACTTGTTTGATTTGAATTCAAATTTTCGCTTTCTAGAGCGGTCGATGCATCAAATGTTGTAGTACCTCATTTTCAGTTTAATCGATTCTTTGAAACGTTTATGGATTCTTCAAATTGATATTTTTCAAATGTCATTATTTTTAGGAACAAAGTTTCGGCAGACGAGGGACCAAAAACTCCAAGCAATGGAGTATCTGAAAACTGGCACACGCTAAGAAGCTTCCACAGTCACGCCCAAGGTTTGTGAATAATGTACCCTTTGATCTTAATGTTATTTTATTCACCGAATAGTTTAGCATTAGAATACTGATGACTCTAACCACCAAATGACATAAAAAAACATATGCAACTAACAATAGACAAAACTCATTTTTCAGCTACATCTCCCACGAACATGGATGATAATCTTACAAGACCATGATTACCAGTGATGGGAGGAAACGCATTTTTCCGAAATACGGAAAACGGAAACGGAAACGGAAAAAGAATTTCAATTTTACGGAAACGGAAAAGGAAACGGAAACGTAATATTTTTTCCGCGGAAACGGAAACGGAAAAAAATCTTCAAAAATTGGGCGGAAAACGGAAAATGGAAAAATAAAACGGAAACGGAAACGGAAATTTCTGTTTTTCGTCTATTTTTCAGGATTTTTTCCCTTCAAACATAAAAATATACACTTTTTAACGTCTAAAGGCCATATTTTCCTCAATTTCCATGCTTTTATTCGAGCCAGTTTCAGTTTAATGATTTCGTCAATTTTTACATTTTTTTCCGTTTCCGCTGAAAAAAATTGGCGATTTTTACGGAAACGGAAAAGGAAACGGAAACGAAAATTTTTTTCCGCGGAAACGGAAACGGAAAAAAATCTCTGAAAACCGGGCGGAAATCGGAAAACGGAAACGGAAACGGAAATTCCTCCCATCACTGATGATTACGTGTGGCTGTGCGCGTATGTGTCACATCGCTCATGGAGAGCCGAACGAAAGTGAGATCTTTATTTTTTAATTAATATTTCACAGTAGAAAGTTAATTTTGTTTCCTTATTGCAAGTGTGCTTTCAAAATGGCGTTGAGAGCTAAATAACCTGAATTTCTCGAGTAGATACTGATAATCGGTTAACTGATGGAATGTTTGTAACAACATCCCCAACATTTGAATAGTGTGCAGATATTTTATAGTTCTACTCACACTCGAAACTTACATACTTGAGCTTAAAGGAAAACATTTTTACAGATAACAACAATGACGCGCTTGGTGGAGATAAAGGAAACTAGCAATATTGGAAGATGAATTGCAGGCGATGAATGAAACAAAGAACAACAGAAAATTGATTCAAATAATCAAATGACAACGAAACTGAAAGTTTTTCAACGAAAAAGTTCAATCAAGGACAGGGAAAAAGAAAACCATGTTGCTGTAATTTTTAAGTAATTTTTTGTATTTCAATTTTTTACTTTCTCCGAGTTCGAAAATTTAGATGTAGTATATTCGGAAACTTCTGAAATTGTGGATTGATCAACAAAACTAAAGCTTCGATGGTTCAGTTGACATCTTCTTTTCGCACAAAAAAAGTTGCCAGCTACATAACTGAAGCTCTGGTTTTATGTAGTATATTCTAAAAATTTTGGAATTGTCCGACATACAGAACAACTGATTGTGAGAGATGTTTTCCAGCAGTTGTCTCTGATTGTATTTTTTGTCACTGTCATTTTGATTGTCTATTGTGTCATTGTGTATATGATATTTGTTTATCTGAATAAAAATTTTACTAACTCTATCGTCAGAAAAATTTCAGAACTCAGAAAAGCAATCTAACTCAACTATTTTTTAGTCGAGTGTTTCTTCAAAAACTGTTTTGAGTAATGCTTTTACATTCTCAAAAAATTAAAAACTTTCTGAAAATCGTGAAAATCCAGAAATTCAGATGAAACAAACTTCTCATAATCCTAGGTTTTTGAAACAATTTTGTCGCTTTCGAAATGAAAAGTTCATCGAAAACACGCAAATATCTGAAAACTCTTGAAAACTTATAGTTTTAAGTTTTTCCTAAAATGCAAGCTTTAAAAATGATTTCTGTGGTTTTCGCAAATTGGAAAAACAACTGATTAGAAATGACGTTTTTCCGATTTTCTAATTTTGGGAAAATAAACATCAACATGAAAATAGGACAACGGGCAAGGTGAGGACATTCCATCGTTTATGGCCCTGTAGGATACTAAAAACTCTTTGAAAGGCTCATAAAGAAGGATCTTCTTTATCTTGCCACCTGTCGTTGTTATTTTGTTGATGACACGCCCATTTATACAGCCCCTGTATAAGGCCCAGCAGATTCTCTAATTTATTGGCATTCAAAGTCCTCCATAGTGCTTAAACTACAACCGCTCCGAGAGGTTTAATTAACTGGTGAGTTGGTAGATTTTCGAGCGATACTTTCCTGAATTTTAGTTTTGAAAAATTTTTAATTTCAAATGTCGCATCAGTGAACAGAAAGCTCGAACCTGTACTTAATAGGGAAAAGCGTTGAAACTCGCGAAAAGGAAAATTCTCACTGTTTTGTTTGAATGTTCCGATCTGACTGTTGACGCCTAATTTCAAAACTTTGGCTTGTACTCGCTTACTAACTTTTTCTTTTTTCAGTGTGGATTCTTCAATTGATACACGGACAAAAGGAGGATTCACAAAGGAGTGGAAGGTCGACAACGATTCAAAAAAACGTGCTCGGACCATACACACATGAACTGTGTGTATGGCCAATTACACACAGAATTTGGTGATTGTTAATAGTAAAGATACCGGAGCTCCATTTGAACGACAACTGTTTCGAGAAGTTTCCTTAAGTGGTGAGTTGATTTGAAAGCTCTTAATTGCAGATTTTTGACGTTTGTTTCAAATTACTTAAAGGTGGTGGGCGGTGAAAATTTCTTTTGATTTTAGCAAAAATCTGCATATATTCTCATAAAAATGAAGAGAAATTCAAAAAAATTACTTCGAGGCGGTTTTATCAATGAAGGCATTGAAGATTTCTTAATATTTATGAGATCTACATAGATTTCTGAACAAAACGAAGCAATTATAGCTTTCACAGCACACCAGCTTTTAAAATTTCATCTTTCGTATAAGTGGTCAAACCGATACTTTATAGAGAAAAAGCGTTGAAACTTTTTTTTGAAATTTTCGATCTGACCCTTGAAATATAAGAATTTGGCTTGCGCTCCCTTACTAGCTTTTTCTTTTTTCAGAGTGGATTCTTCAATTGGTACACGGACAAAAGGAGGATTCACAAAGGAGTGGAAGGTCGACAACGATCCAAAAAACGTGCTTGAACCATACACACATGAACTGTGTGTATGGCCAATAACCATCTGGTAAGCATGGAGGAAAAGGCTATCGATTTGATCAATAATCGTCCAAAAGTTGAAAGGAGTGGGTCGCCGTATTTTATGACAACTTAAGTCTGCGACAAGCAGACACACAGAATCTGGTGGTTGTTATTAGTAAAAATACCGGAGCTCGACACGAAGGAGTGGAAGGTCGACAACGATAAAAAACGTGCTTGGACCCTATACACACGATGAACCGTGTGTATAGGGTCATGGGTCTCAGGACTGTTTTCAAACAGGACAATGACCTCAAGCAAAATAATTGGGAGCATTGGTACAGGGACAAAAGGAGGATTCAGAAAGTTGTAAAAGGTCGACAACGATCCAAAAAACGTGCTTGGATCATACACACATGAACTGTGTGTATGGCCAATCACCAACAGTGACACACAGAATTTAGTGATCGTTAATGGTAAAGATACTGGAGCTCCACTTGAACGACAACTGTTCCGAGTGGTTTAATTCAGTGGTGAGTTGGCGGATTTTCAAGCGCTTAAGACGCGTTCTCTGTAGAACTCAACCTCAAGCCTATTGCCCACTGTACAGAAAAATTCAAACCAGTTTTTATGCATTGATATTATATACCATGAAAGTTGGGACACTTTTAAGATAAAAAATGTACATTTGGTTCGAACCCACCCAGTATGGTCCAAACGGTGACAAACTTTGGTCAAAAAATGAAAATTTTTCTCGATTGAGATAATGATTAGATTCAACTTGGAATCAATTATTCTTGCTATTTTAAGCATTTTTTGTGTTAAAACAAAAATTCTAACTCGTTTCCTTTCAGCTGAAAATTTTCATTTTTGATCCGATTTCGAAAAAAATGACTGAAAATCCGTCGTCGTGAAAAATTTTAACGTTACTGCAAAAAAGATAATGTCATATTCAGATCCGGCGTGCAAAATAGCACTAGAAAACATTTGGATAACTTGGCATATCCTGTGTATAAGACTAGTTTTAGGCCAAAAAGTGCGAAAAAATGAGGTTTCACCATGTGGTCCCCCACATGGCAACAAAATTTCGCCCAAAATCGACCCTCTCCAATTTTGATGAAATTTGCACCGGATGTAGTATTTCTGATGGTCATTATTCTGGCAAAGTTTCAATATTTGATCTCATGATCTTCGCTCATTTTCAGAAGCTCCAAAAAAGAGGCAAAAATTGCTTCCAAGACCATTTTCAGCGAAAAACCAAGTGATTCAAAAATGCACGAAGATGATGAGATCGAATATTGAAACTTCGCCAAAATAATAACCATCAAAAATACTACATCCGGTGCAAATTTCATCAAAAATGGAGAGGGTCGATTTTGGGCGAAATTTTGTTGCCATGTGGGGGACCACATGGTGAAACCTCATTTTTTCGCACTTTTTGGCCTAAAACTAGTCTTATACACAGGATATGCCAATTCACCTAAATGTTTTCTAGTGCTATTTTGCACGCCGGATTTGAATATGACATTATCTTTTTTGCAGTAACGTTAAAATTTTTCACGACGACGGATTTTCAGTCATTTTTTTCGAAATCGGATCAAAAATGAAAATTTTCAGCTGAAAGGAAACGAGTTAGAATTTTTGTTTCAACACAAAAAATGCTCAAAATAGCAAGTTTAATCTATTCCAAGTTAAATAAAAACATTATCTCCATCGAGAAAAATTTTCATTTTTTGACCAAAGTTGGTCACCGTTTGGACCATACTGGGTGGGTTCGAACCAAATGTACATTTTTTATCTTAAAAGTGTCCCAACTTTTATGGTATGTAATATCAATGCATAAAAACTGGTTTGAATTTTTCTGTACAGCACTATTTTCGATTCTCACAGAGAATGTGTCTTAATTCCAGAATTTCGGTGTTTTTTTTTCAAATAACTTAAAGGTGGTGGGCGGTGAAAATTTATTTCGATTTATGAAAAAATCTATGTAGATTCACATAAAAAAAAGGAAAAATCAAAAAATTTCTTCGATGCGGTTTTCTCAATGAAGAAGTTTTTTTGAATTTTTCATAATTTTTATGAGAATCTAAATTGATTTCTGATTAAAATAAAGCACGAAAAATGTTCACCGCACACCACTCTTAACATTTTGAATTTCGTGTAAGTGGACAGCGAGTTCAGTCTCACTTTTGTGTTCGAAATTTTCAATCTCACTTTTGGCGCCAAACTTCGAATTCGTGATTGCGCTCCCAATTAAAAGTTTCTTTTTTTAGTGTTGACTACCGAGTTGGAAGATGCGGAATCGGGAGTAACTGATCCGATATCAATGAGAATAGTATTCAACCTGATATGGTCGTAAGCGACAGTATGAGGATTCAAAACGTTTTCCCAATATCGACGCACTCCAATTTAATGAAATTCATATCAATTGCAGTAGCTGTCATGGATAGTATTTTTCAGGAGCTACAGAAAAGCAATAATTAGCTACAGCAAAGCAAAAAAAAGCAGCAATAATTACTTCCAACTGCACTTGCAGTATTAAACAATGAGCTTTGAATATATACGAAGATGGTAGAATATTATATGCTACCAAAATGTTGGGAAATGTTGGGTTTTTTGACGTTATCATACAATATTTCAAATACGTAATATTAAATCCACAAAAAACGCCGTTAAAAGTTCTAAAAAGTTCAAAAAAAAGGTTGGCTAAGAGAATTTGAAAAATCAGATATGTCTGGAAATTGTCTTTTCAATTCCTGAAAATTTCCCCCGAAAACGTGAGAACTTAAGATCTTCCAAATTTCTATATTCATATATTCACTTTAAAGTTTAAAATTATTAGTTTTGTCAATTTACTGAAATTTCAATTTTGAATCTTTGAGTATGAACTCTTACTCAACTTAAGAATTTCAAGCAATCAGAAATTCACGAAAACATAAAATTTTAAAGATTTCAAACAGTATAAATGATCACATTGAAGAGTTCTCCAATTTTTTAAAAATTACTTCCTAAATCTTTGAATTTCCAGACGTCTTTCATTTCGAATATCTCAATTTTCTAGCTTTCCGGATTTTTAACTATCTGGATATCTTATTTTTTACTATCTGGATATCTCAATTTCCAAAATGTTAAATTTCAAAATCACCAAATTTGTGAATTCCCCTATAAGAAATTCAGAGAACTTCAACTTTCGGACCTTTTGATGTTCGAAATTTCAATTTATCAACATACAACTTTTTTTGATACCAACTGTTTTATTGATAATTTATTTGATATCTAGTATTATGACAAAATACACATGACGCTTCTATTTTCTAAGAAAGCTTTCGAAATTTTGTATCGTTTTATCTAGCCACACCTTGTCAGAGTACTCTATTTTGATTAAACGTGATCAAATGCACACTAAGCCCTGGATTTGTGGTGGTAACGCAGTACGAATGAGAAGATAAGAAGCCATAATCTGACGAGATATCTATTTTCGAATATAAATAGCCAGTATCAAGCAAGAAAACACATTCATTCTCAGGCAGTTGAGTGTATATTCTCTGCTAGATATTCTTAGAATTTTTTTGGAATTTTCGATCACCGTATCACGTGTGGCCAAAGTCAAAACTGGTATTGAACATTGGCACTCCGCTGATTTGGTGATCGACTTTTCTGGAATAAAACTTGAGCAGGTTTGGCAGAAAAAAACTCTAAAATTATGTGAAAAAAATAGAATTTTACGAACGTATGATCATTTTCTTTGCTTATAATGGATCATCAATATGTATTTTCTGGAAAATATACAGTAAAAATTCTTTTATGAATGTCTCTAATTGTCGAATTCCACCAAATTCGTTTATTTTTCTGTGAGAGCTATCAAAAATGCTTAGCTGATAACATATGTTTGGCATTGTGAGGAATATTTGATAGTCGGCTTGTTCATGATTACTCTCACAAGAAATACAATAACCTTCAGGAAAATTGTCAGTCAGAACGCAATAATTCTTTCGAAGATTCCTAAAAGTTTTTTTTTTAATTTCTCTGAAATCAGTTAGTTCAAGAACAAGTGATAGAAAATTTTTGATCTATGGAAAAAAACGCACAATACACGTTTTGTGATTTTTCTCCCAGGAACGCGATGTATTAACTGAACTCATCCCAGCTTAAAATATTCATTTTTAAATTGCGGTTTTACTAATTTCCGTAAGAAATCCCGGAGTTATGAAATCCACGTGTCTTATCCAGATTTATTGTCAAACGATCCCTATAGCATTTTGTCCAGAAGCTACGGTAGGGCTCATCTAGTTCAATACCCCGTTATCGAAAAACACATAGCCGGCTTTGCCACCGTTTCAGTTGACTTGTTCCGGATAAGCTTCCTCTCGTTCTTTTTTAATATAAGCAGATCTCTTTTCTCAAACGAGGCACCGAAACGGAAAAAGTGAATGGCATCGAGGAGAGGGTTTGAATGAAGATAATCCATTAGTTTCAAACCAATTTCGGAATTAAAAAACCTGCGCGCAGATGTTCGTCCGGACACGGCAGCTGCTGCTCCTAGCGCTGATCCTGGCACGGCGACCCGGTTTTCACTTGTTGCCCTCCAATGGGTTTTTAATTTCCTGAAAACACGGAAGCCCTTCTCTTAAGAGCAAACACAGCCATTTATGTCAAATAGGTCATAGTAATTAGCCTGGTAGTACAAGACAGGAGGATCGCCTGAAGGAAAATGGATATTTTGGAGAATCTTCATCTTTCATTCCCTTCACTTCAATTTGATGGAGTCAATTATTGAGTCACTTTTCTCGGAAAGAATACAATTGCAACACAACACCATAAACATATTATTGTTATTGCCCGTCAGCGTCCCCAAAAATCTGCGGATTTTGTTTTTCTCATTTTCGGAACATCTCCCTCCCATCGCAGAAAACATAATTATATTCATTAATGTCCTTGAATAAAACAAAAGTGCAGTATCGTACATCCAGGAATTCTTCATTTACCGCCACCCGAACAGTATTTGTTGGGTATCAAGATCAAAAACATATCTCTCTCTCTCTCTAAAAAAGAGAACGTATGAATATCAATTCTCATTATGAAGAAGACACGGTAAAAAGATACAATTGCATTCCTCTCACATTAATTTCCTCTTGGCGGGTGTCCAATTTTAAAAGTGGCGAGTAACTGACAGGTCAAAAGAAAAGTGCCCTTTTTGAGAAATCGACGACGACTCTGGCGACCTTGAGAAGATAAACTGTTTCAAATTATATACGATGAAACCCCCTCGTTTTTGTTTCATTGAAAAATGGTAAAAAACGACGGTTGCAAAAAATACGAAAAAATTCTAGGTTAATGATTGCAAAAACTGATAACCGGTGTGATATAAAAATTGTCCTATTAAAAAGTTCAATGAAATATAAGAAATGGACAAAGTTCAATAGCGTTTGGTTTTTTAGGAAACTTTCATCGGACTTTCATCAGGACATACGTGCGTTTTATATATAAGGAAGATAGCTTTAAAATCTAAACGTTAAAAAGTGGAACATTTTGGCTCCACTACAGTAATCCTCATAATTTATTTTTTAACGTTTTACCAGATTTACCGTAAATTTTGATGAACATACCTGAGAATTCCTAATAGAAGGGCTTTTAAACTTTAAACGATGTTTTCTTGGCTACTGTAGAAGATATGAGAAAAATTGTTAGCTGGTAAACTGTTTATCATAATATCAGAAACATTTTGTCAGTTTTTGACGTTTGGATAACTTCCATAGGAACTAAGATGATTGAGTTCGAACTAGTCAGCGTGCTAAAAGCATAACATGTTTTACGGTAAAAAATGCTACAGGATGATTTGGTCTAGACTTCAAAGTTGGTTTGAAAAGTTCAATAACAGGAAAATTAATAATCCAGGAACTAAAACCATTAGACAGTTTTTTTTTATTTCATTTCGACTGAGTTGTCCTTCAGAAAAGTTCAAAAATCGGAAAAAATATTTTTTTGCAAAAATACCTGCAAAAAAACTGGATATACAATCTTAATCTTTATAACCTGGCTTCCGTATTGCTTACCAGATTAAGTAAGATTATACCGTTAATATATGCCTAGGTAGCTTAATCTGATTCCGATCCCCCAATTCGACCCCAAAATCCCCTTGCCTCATTACCAGTTAGTTGCTTGCTCGGGTTTTCTATTTTCCACTGGTCCCCAGAATGTTGAATATTAAATTTCTCGAACGCCCGTTCGCTTTTTGCAGTGTTGTTGTTCTGTTTTGCAAAACACGCGAGAGTGCAAAGAAAACCGAGAGGGACGCGCCTCTATGGCAAACGTGCCCTCCCGTCATAACTGATGAGGGGGCCCCTCGCGGAGTGACCATCTCTCGCTTCCGTCCGCTATTTCCACCGCACAGCTGACCACGCTGTTTTCTCTGCCGCTCCGCGGAGCTGGCCGGTGCCAGCCGCGCTGCCTGGTTGTTTACCGGGTTTATCTTCTGGGTGAAAAGAATGAAAAGAAAAGAGAGGGGAGAAGGCAGCGCGCGGATGGCTACTCGGATGATTTTTGCGAGTATGTGTTGTGTTTCTTGTATGCACTCTCGTCTCGCTGCACTATTTCGGCTTTCCGCGTCCCCCTCTCTTTTTCCGCTTCGCTTTCCGCGTGTGGCAGGCTGCGGAAAACGAGGGGGGCACGTTCGTTAGAGACCACCATGCGTGTAGAAAAGAATGCGCGGTACCAGGCACGGACAGCCGTTTGCTGAGTGACCACGCCACTTCTTCTTCTCTTCTCTTCTCTTTTCTTCCGCACTTGTTTTGCACTAGTCAACAATCGAAAATGTTTCGCGAGTCGAAAACAACCGCGAACGCAGCCGGGTGGTTTAATGTATGCATAATGTAAACCTCCTGCGAAAAAGAAATCGGCCGTCTTATCAGCTGTTCACTTCAACTTCAATCAACTCTTGAGATGAATAAACGGTTCTTTGATCAAGATTACACACAATTTTACTTTGAACACAGATAAAAATTCTGATATCCCATGATCAAAACTTTTCAGATACAGATACATTTCAGCAGGATTACAGGGAAAAAAGAGTCTGAAAAAATATCTCAAAAACTGATTTTAAAAAGTTGCTCTTTCTAAAAATGCTAGCAAAAAAAACATAAAGCAAAAAGAGCCAAAAGATCAAAAAAGATGATTATTGTTTTTCATATCCTCTCTTTCCCAGAAAAAAGTTTAAAAATAATTTTAGAAACTTCTCGAAGTGTTTGTTTTTCAAATTTTCAAAGATTCAACGACCACCCCCATCGTCACTGGCAACGCTTCAGACATTTTCTACATGCTTCATTCAAACTAAAGAACATCGTCAGAAGGACATACATGTAAATAAAAAAAATTGGAGCATATACTGTTTTGTCTTCTTTTTTCTGAAATTTGAGTTGTATGTTGAAAATGTATTTTTATACTCCAATATTTTTCAGAGTCTGCAAAATTTGAAATTTCTTGAAACTGAAACTGAATATCGAAAAATGTTTCTTTTTTTCCAGAAGTTTTTTATTGCGAATCGGCCGTTGTGTCGTTTTTATTGCTCCCAGGTATATTTTTTCGAAATCGGCAGTTTGCCACATTTCAGCGTAACTGTCTTTTCATTTCAGACGTTTTTCACCAGAAGAAACAACTTTCAAAATTATTTTAATTGAAATTATTTTGAACAGATAAGACTCAAAAACGTCTCGCCCCCAGTTAATGACTTTGCACTTTTCCGGATTTTTAAACAGTTCTTGACACTATCATCACGAGTCGAAAAAAGTAAATTAGACTATCGAGAACAAAAAAACTCCGTCCTCAAAAAAAATTCCTCTGGCCACTCTCCCTATCACCCTATTACTGGCGCCTAACCTAGTCAATTTGAATTTTCTTGTGATAACAGAAATAAAAAAAAATTCAAATTTAATGTTGCGTTTTTTCTTATCACCAGAAGTCATTTTTTGTCGGCGTCAGAGAGCACAAGGGTGCAGTGAGGAAATATAATTGATTTGGGAGAGGAGAAAAAGAAAACGCTAAAATTGGTTTTAAACTATCAGTGAACTGTTTTCCCATTTCATTTCCTAGGTCACCCCCTCTGTTTGGCCTAAAAAGAAGGATTTACTGTTAAGTGTGATTTATGACAAGCTTCTCTGGATATATCTCTGATTGGTTCGGAAACAATTTCATCTAGGTTTATGTGTTTTCTTGATAGCTTTTTTCCTAATAGCTTTTTTTTTCATTTTTTTTCAATTTTTTTTCCAATTTCCTCCCCTAGTACTACTTGACACGGTTAATCAAAAATTCGGTGATTGATATCGTAGTACTTGCACTTTACAGTTTGCTGGACTTTTTAGTTTTGTTCTGATTTAGCTATATTTCTTTTTTTTTCGATGTAGTTCAAAGGACAGTAGCTCTCCTTTCTTTCTTTTTATCGCTGCCCATTTTTTGTCGGAATTTTCCAGAAAAGGAAAGTAAAAGACATGAAAAATTGGCTCGACAAAAAATGAAACTGATAAGAGGTAAAAAAGAGCGCCAAAAGTTCAGATATTATTTCATCACTGTCCGAAAAAAACACTTTTGATATTTTCGGTTGGTTTGAATTCTTCCTGAGTTTCTTTTTGAAAAAAGGCTGATTATTTGAAAAATGAGATTACTGTAGCTTGGTTTTTTGTTCCTTCTGAAATGTCCTCACTACTTTGCCCCTGGTACTTATTTGTACACTGCCCGAAAAAAAATAACTTTTGAATATTTTTGTTTGGTTTGAGTTTTAAATGCATCAGTTCGTATGTAACTGACTATTTGAAAAATCAGGATTACTGTAGCTTTGCTACATAGTTTTGAATACTTTCACCCTTTTCCACTTGGTAATTTTTGTTCAAATTTTTCATTGATCCCCAAAAAGGTTCTGCCTCTATTTTTATGACCCCAACTTGTGTGTTGCAAACTGAGTCCCAGGTTTGTTTGATCATGCTCGTTCACAACAAGGCTCGATAACAACGATAACAAGACATTATGATCAGTCGACAGTTGAGATTTTATTCCTTGAGCACACATTCCTTTTTGGTCAAGAAAGACTGTTGTACTACTGATAACAGAAAACATGTTCTGTGCATACGAGTAACTCTATTTGAGGTATCAGACGTTGACCGTTAGCGATAACGTCTGATATGCACAGTGTGATAGACTTTCTCTCTGGCTCATTTCCTCAACTTTTGAAAAAAAAAATTTCGAATGGAAAAAATGATCGAAGGTTGCGAAGGAAGAGACATAGAGAGAGAAATAGGGTTTTTATTTAGATTAGGTCAGATGGAAGTGAACAATAAAAAAACCAACTTTCTAAATGCGCCCTCGTTTTTTCTTTCTTCCGAAAATCGGGTCTCATCGTCTCAATTCGAAATAGGTTGGCCGCGAAAAAACGAGACGCCTTCATGAAAAATTGCAATCGAAGGGCAAAACCGTTCAAAATGTCGTCCTTGAGTACAAAATAACGATGGTTTTTGCGACAGGAGAGAATAGGGGGGCGGCTGCTGCTGCTACTGTTGAAGAAAAATGAGCGCAAGCTCTTTTCCGCAGATGTCGATGGCCTTCGATTGTCTCATTTTATAGACTTTGAAACAACGGTCCACGACAGAAGACACTTAATCTTAGAACGGCATTCGACAGTCCTACCAGTAACTGAATTCTAAATTTCCTCAATTGTCCATTCCATTTTTCGAGGACGATTTCTGGTTTTCTTTTTTTTTTGGTTTTTTTCTTCTAGAGTCTAGTGGCAAAGGTTGAATGTCATTTGTGGACATAAGCCACCAAGCATTACAACAAACCCATTTCGATGGGCTCCACCACCACAAAAAACCCGGTCGTTATTTGGCACCCTTCCAATAATCCTTGTTTCTGAAGTGAAGAAGAATCTCTCTTTGTTTTCAAAGGAAAAAAAAGTCGGAAACTGAAGAAAATTTTTTTGTCCGTGGTTTGGTTTCTCACTCTTTTTAATTGGTTGCTCTTCAGTTTTTTCGCAACAAAATTTATTTTCTCCCAGTTGTTTCTCTGAAAATAATCAAATAAATAGCTCCTCCTACTCCTACGTGCTTGTGTTTCCTGTACTCGAAACACCAATTGAAATATATCCGTGTCATCATCTCACCGGAAAAAGATAATTAATCATTTCTTTTCAAACAAAAAAGATGTGCTTACTCATAAACTCTCAAGAAGATTTCCCAATTAAAATTTCAAAAAATTTCAAAAAAATCGTCACACTTCCCTTCCCTCTCCCTCCTACATTGGATACGGTAGCTGGGTTCCGTTTTTTGGTTTATCTCGCTTTTCCTTTTTTATGTGACATTAGGTTTAGTTTTTTTCCGCGAATCGGGGGAATAGGTTTCGTTAGTTCACCTCACCTATCTCATCATCTTCTTCGTATTTCAGTTTTTTTGCGCAAGTTTTTTTTGACGTTACGTTCTCCATTATAATTCTTTTTTTTCTCCTTAGCCCTCCACCCTCGGAGGTGTAAACATTTTTTCCCTTTTAACACATCTTAAGATAATCGTTTTTATCACTCATTAAATATCGTTTCCTTTTTTTGGTCTTCTCACTTTTTTATGCATCTCCTTTGACACATTTCCGTCTGCAGGTGCCCTGCAAAAGATAGCCGATCATCGACTCCACAGAACAGTTGTGGATCGAATGAGTGACGCTAGACCTGACAAGCGACGGATCGGACAACAAGAGGTATGTGAAAAGAGAGCACAGAACCCATTCGGTCGAAACCACCCAAAATAAATCTTCATCAAACTCTGAATTCGGCAACACTCAGAAAGATTCTCTGGGAGAAATTGGCAAAAAAGAGATGTCACGGAAAAAAGAGTGGTCGTGGAAGTACATAAAAAAGAAGCAACTGTTTGTTGTGTGGTATGGTATCTGATTCACTGGCGTTTTTTGAATTTTTTATTTTGAAAAACTGAATGGTGAAGCTAACTCAATTATTTTTCGATAGGTATTTTCACTCGGTGCTGTCGATTTAACCAATAGCTGGCTTCAATCAAAAATTGTCTTACGAATTCAAAATATATTTGAAAAGCGATTAGCTCCCTAATAGAATTTTCCAAAAATTGAGATGCTCTCCCATCATTAGAAGCTTCGAGAACTTTCACACAATCCTATTTTTCTTCAATTCTTCCCGCCCTTCTCTAAATGAATGTAATAACCTCAACGAGCCTCATCATCCTCCTAATCTGTCATTTCCTCGCCGAGCTTCTTCAGTTCGTTTCACTCGCTTTTGATGATTTCAAAAAGAACCAGGAATGGGATTGAATCAGAACACACCACCACCAGACAATGGGCGTTTGAAGAACAAAAAGAAGGATCGGAGAGAGTGGCAGCATGAGGTGTGTTTCGTTTTGGGAAAGGTTTTTTCTCAAGGAGACGGCGATTTAATGTTGTTGTTGTGGATGTTGCATTTTCGGGACGTGGTTAAGAGGCGCGGAGGAAAAAAGAGCGGACCCCCCTCCCACCACTGTCTTCTTTTTACTCTTTCTCCTGTCTTCTTCGAAACCACCACCACCACCACCATCGCCATCATCCACGATTCGTTCGCCAATTGAAAGAAGAGCGTTTCGAACTGAGAGACACGATTCGAAACCGCCGGCGCCGTCCAGCGACGTCGCATAAAACACTCATTTGCATATCGAGTCGTTGTGCCAAAGTCTCTTCCTCTCTCTCTTTGAAACGCAATGTTGCAAACGAATCTTTTTGCCGTTCGGACCGGGTTCCTTCTTTTTCTCTCTCTTTTCATTTTTGAAAGAAGAAGTGGAGGGAAAGGGTGGAAAACGGAGGGCACCCACGGACCGCCCCATTCACAAATGCAACCAACCAAAAAGCCCATCGGCTGGACGAAGGCTTTTCTAAACTGACCCTTTCTGGCTTGGTGGCCACCCCGCGGAATGGAAAAATGGAACGTGAAAATGTGGGAGGCGTCAGAGAGAAACCCTCCGGGGTGGGAGAAGACGAGTGTTTTGGGTGGAACTCACACCATGCAACATTTGAAACATGTTGACCTACATACACAACATTTTTGACGTACGCCGTCAACCGTCAGTGATTTTCTGCGCTTACAATTACTGTAGATGAGACGACCAGAGAAAATCGAAGGGTGAAAGTTAATTTTATTTTTATCCGTCGGTATATCGAGAATTCAGGTATCCCACAAAAAATAGTATTTAATCCACCGTCCGTTTTTTGCATATAGATACATAGATTGTTCAAAATGCTAATCCTAGATATCCCATAGTCCACTGTTTCGTTGCAAAGTCAATTGCCATACACATCATTTTTTTGCCATTAGTTGTTTGGTTTTTTCAGGCTTCTTTCAAATTGAACCTAATTAGGAATCTAATCTCCTATAAGATGATTGGTTCAAAAAATGTGTTTCACCTCTACAGTTTTCCCTCGTGGGTCTCTGCGTAGAAAAAAAGACAGAAAGCCACGCCCTCTAAACTTGAGGTGTTTTTGATTGGTAGGCTGGTTCCGTGAATTGAGGCAGGACAACAGGTTTAGGAAGTGTACTTGGTTCCGAACGCGGGTGATAAATAGGTTTCGAGATCCTATGTTGCGAAACGTATACGGAGACAAAGAATGGGAGAGAAAACATGTGATCGTTATTCACGCTCATTTTTGGATACTACTTGTTACTGTTTTTTCGAAGATTTTTCAGACCTTTTTCAGAAAATAATAATGAGCAAGTTGTATTTCATATATCAACCTATTTTTCATTTTTATTTCGCGAAAAAAACCATTAAAAAATGTTTAAACTGTTTCACTTCTTCGAAAATTTTCATGCTAAAAAATTCAAAATTTCTACTTTTCACAATTCATCCTCTTTCAAATATCTTGTGAAAACCTAAAATGTCCAGAAGGAACTTCTGAAAATCCTGAAATAGAAGAAAAACAGATACCGTAATCCTCTAGGACTACCTTCGAACTTTCGTTTAATCATCAGTTTTCGTTTTTGATGAAAAAATGCTCAAAAGTAGTTCTTGGTAAGGTTTTTTAATTAAATCTCGGGTAGCTTTTCTATTTTTTTTTGTTCTCCTCTTTTAATTTCACACCAAAATATCCGTGACTAACAGAGCGCATGCCCTAGGATGCGGTAGAGATCTAATTAGAGTGGGGCGGAGAGAAAGAGAGCCATCATCTCATGATCCTAAGAATTTTTTTTCTGCTTCCTGATTTTTTCATTACCGAATGCTATGAGTTTAATCTAACACCTTCAGACATTTTCGATGTCTATCTTGGCCAATGTCCTAAGCCCCGCCCCCTTTCTCAAAATTGGCTTTTTTCGGTGGTTTTCGTTTCAGTTTCTTTTTTTCTATTTGTAGGAAGTATCGGAGTGGCAGAATTGTTTACTGCGATTAGTTTGCTAGTTGTTTATTTTCCGGAAATTTATATGTGGAGGTGCAGAGTTTCGGCTAAACTTACGATATCTGATTCCAAATGAGTGAGTTCTCATTCATTTGAAACGTTTAATTGTGAATCTCATCAGATGTCTCATAAAAAAGGTGTGCATCAGGAACAAGGCCATTCATACCTCTTTTCCCAGACATAGACACTCCTTTGAACCGTATCTTATCTTAGAGACGGTCTCTTTTGCCCTCTTCATGGTCAGAAGGGCATCAAGTTCATCACCTTTCATGACCCCTTCTCTATTTCCCCCCGGTTCAGAACTAAAATCCGCCGTTCCGTGTATAGTTTTTAACCCTTACAGTTTTCTGTTTTCCGCGCGTCAACATTTGCATTTCTTCCGCCTGGTGGAAAAAGTCTCCGCCTATTTTTATTGTACTCTTTTCGATGTTTTGCGGAACGTAGCCGCGGAAAAAGTGGAGAGAGGGTTTCTTCTGCATACTTTTATCGTATTTTATATTTGCTGACCCTCCTAGTGACCGTATGAATACATGATAAAAGTCGGAGGGCGGAGTGAACGCGTTACCGAAACATTGCACTTTTAACAGAGGTTCTCGACAGCCGACTGGGTGGCACACGTGAAAAACAATCTTCATCTTTTCGCGACCTACCCGACAGCCGGCGGTCACTACCGCCTTCCGCGTTCCCCGTCCGCGCGAACGTCCTTCCCGCGACGCTGCGTCTCGCGGTTTTCAATGGTCCCCACGCGGTTTTCCGCGTCGTGCTGTGATGGTTTTGCGTATATATCGTTGATGTGTTCTCTCGATTGTTTACTCGATGCACTATGTTTCTACTAACAATAACGGATTTTTCGGAGACAGCTCTTCTAGCCCCGCCCCCTCTTCTCCCTTACTGCCAGCCCCTTGCGGCCAGCCCCACTGGGCCTAGAACACTACTGCATAATAAAAATGACCACTGGCCCGTTTTTTTCTTCCTCTCCTCTTTCAAGTATTTTACAACCAAAGTCCTTCTATTTTTGTCCATCATCCTTTTTTCAATGCTGCTCCTAACTCATATTTCCATATATCCTTCTCCTTTTTTTATTTTCTCTCGATGTGCATGCCTTTGGAAAACCTAATTGGTCCCATTCAAAATTGACCGCTTTTGCTTTTCTCAATTTTCTCATTCATTCCAGGTTTTTTGCATATTTTTAGAATTAAGAATATCAGAACTTTCAAAATTCCCTTTTTGCAAAGTCCTAAGATTTTCAAAAATATTCTGTAACTCTGAAATTCTTAATAAATCCTGAGAATGTTTGAAAAAACCATCTAAACCATCTAGGAAACACAAAAACCATTAGAATTTCATTCTGACGATGATCCATTGTTTGGGGAACTCGTAAACCAGGGTAGGCCCTAGACGGTTTTATGTCTCTGTCTATTTGTATGTGCATACCCGATTTCCGTTGTCAACGCGTGGTTGTCCCGTTTTTCTGACAATAGTATTTTCAACCACCTGGTTCCGTTTTTGGTCCTCAAAAAGGATAGGAGGAGCCAAAATGAATGACAGCTAAACGAGCTTTCTGCCCCGCCGTTCCCGATTTTGGAACCCATTTACGTTTCCGTCATTTTCATTTGAAACCAATTAACCCAGTTTTTCTTGTCTCTTCCGTACCACGCTGCTCCTTCCCACCACCACCTGCACCGTCAAGACTACCTCCTACCCTACTTTTTGTCTAGACTCCGCCCACAAAGAAGAGTGAGCTTCTCGCTTTTGATTCTTCATTTTAATTCGAAAAAGGCACCCGTTCCCCTTTATTCATCCTCTTTTTAATTTTTGTATCCATCTGTCCATTTTTCCATTTGGTTAGTATCCATTCTTCATCTTTTTTCCAATGGACATGATTTGCATATTGGTGCAAAAAAGAAAGGCGCCCATTGGTGCGCAATTGGTCACGCCGAATGATACATTGCGGATATACTGCTGGTATGAATGGATCACTAGAGCCTGGTGGTGGTATTGGTAAGATAAATAGGGAATTGAAGGAGGGGGAGCCGGTTTCGATGGTTTCAATCCAATTTTTCCAAATCCCCCCTCGCCCTCATAGAAACATCTGGCGTGTCGTCTGAGAAAAGTCAATTTTGGAAACGAACATTTCATTCATTTATTCAAATTTCAATTTTGACAGAAAAGCGTTTCTAATCTGATCGTCATCTGTCTAGATCGAAAAACCGATTTCCACAATTTTCCTTTCAAAGAACCTGAAAAAACCTCTGTCTCTTCTTTTTTTGGAGTTTAATGTTGCTTGAAACTGTTCAAGTAGCCAAACTAAATTTCCGGCGCTCTTCCTTTTATATTCTTCTTTTTTCTTTTTTTGTGCTTCTGGTTCTTCTTCTTTTTTCTATCTGAATGTGAGTCAGCTCCTTTGCTTTGTGGCTACTCCCGCTTGGCGCCCATTTTTTTGACAACGTTTCGCAACTTTTTCCACTGCGCTTCGGTCCATCGTGCTTCTTATCCCTTCAGTGTCAGCTCTTTTTTCTTCCTTCTTTTTTTTTTCTGCTTCTGGGGTCCCTTGCTCGTCGGTCGAGTTTTTTTCGTGCTCTTGATGCGAAACGACGTGGTCACAAGAGATAGCGGAAAAAAGCAGAAAAAAGAAAAGAAGAGCTGGCGGATCGTCAGTACAACGAGCAGTGTACTCATCGTTGGAACGCGATTATCCACACTCTCTCTCACCCCACAACTCCCGCCACCCCAGAGGAAGAAGCAGCAAAAAAACGGGAGAAAAAAAATGAGAGATAGGAAGCAACAAAAAACGAGGGCACAAATACATCACGTATCTCCTATCCGCTCGCAAAAAAACTAACTCAATTTTCTTCTATCAGCGTTTCGGGCAATTGGAAAGATAGGAGACACAATGGGTCACACCGATCCGTAGGAGAAAAAAAAGCAAGAGGACAACTTCTGGCTGTTCAAAGTATATATCCGTCATCCGAAACCTGAGAAATCGCAACAATTGGTGTTTCTGCAGCTAGTTTTTTCAGTGTTTTCCACTCAATTTCTCAATTTTCCGCGAGCAGCAGCCTCTTCGTTGACCCGCGGTGCCGGACGGAATACGGGTCCATCAGCCCCGCCCACTTTTCGGAAATCAGTAGCCCGGTGACCAGTGCTTCTCATTCCATCACTTCGCAATCGTTTTGACATGTGCTCTTTTCTCGGCAACAGCAGTCACTTTTTTTCGTTTTTTTTTCAACTCGGCTACTCTTCGAAAGACAAGTCGTCAGTTAGCTTTTCACGGTCTGATCGAAAAAAAAAAATGGTTTGCAACCCCAAACTGATAAGAAACTGATTTGATACTGTTATGGATACTCCTACCGTACAGACTGACCTAAATATCCGTGTCAGTCTTGCGGTTCTTGTACTAGGCAGAGACCTAGTTTCTCTTCATCTTCTTTTTTTTTACTGGGACAGTAAATCGGTGTCTCGAGATACTGAAGAGTAGTGACAACTGTAGGAGAATTTTATGGAAAAACATCTCATCCTTATCTGTATATCTATTCTTCTTTAGTCGCGTGTGCCTTATAACTTTTTCCTGATCGTGCTGGTTTTTTTTGACGGCGTGAGAGGAGGTGACGACGTCGTCGCCCTGTATAGGATGCGGGGCGCTCGGTTCGCAACACCGTTGCAATCAGAGTTCGCAGAGAAAAGGCGCCTCCAAGGTCAGTATATTATTTGCCGGGTGGTAGATAGGTCGCGACCACGTAGAGATAGTTTTTTTGAGCGCAACATACAAAAGTTAGGAGAGAAAAAAGGTGAGAAGAGAAAGAAGGATGGCCGATCCCGGAGGATGTCCCTTAATAGAATATGAAGAAGAATAAGAGAAAAACTACTGCAAGCACTTTTACTGTCCTCATTTTCACGTCTGCCTCTAATCAATTATATCTAGTAACTTTCCACTTTTTTCTCACAGACCAGACGTTTCTTTTTTTTCGTTTTCTCACACCCAGGCAGGAAGAAAAAAATTCCCTCGGCGACTCCTCGACCCGGTTTCAAATGTTTGAACTTGGTTTTTTTTCTTCGAGCGGCTTCTTGTTCTCTGAATGATGGTTTGGTTTCCGTTGCAGGTTTTTAAGACAAAAAATTGAGAGCTACCGTAACCCAAAAACAGGGATTCGACTTTTTTTTTCATCGACACGTAGTAGTGACAAAAAAACAAAAGTGCATATTGTCTGTGGAACAAACCAGAATAAGGGGCGTGGTAATGTGTTTTTTTCTGCAGAAAAAAAATTCATCAGGCGTTGTTTATGTCTGTTTGTCCTATCTCAGCCATAAAATGTCTTCTTTTTCTGTCATCAACAGCTCAAAATGAGAAAGACAAAAAATAGCACAAAATTTTAGAACCCAATTGCTTTTCCAGAAGTTCTCGACTCTACCTGCTTTTGCTCCATGACCTCAACTTGATATGCATGCCTCTGAATAAGTTATTTGGACGTAAGGCTACTAGAGGCACGAGTCCATTTTTTGAAAAATGATTGGCCAGATTAAAAAACCGCCAAAAGTTGCCATTTTGCTCAAGGCAATCAAGTTTTTCCAAGATTAAATCTTGCTCAACCCATTTTTTTGTATTAGAACTACACAATGGTTGTTTTGCTGACATAGTTTTCAATTTTAAGATCAAAGTAACACAATAAAGAGAACTCTTCTTACTTCCTTCTAGAGTCTTCTATGGGAAAGTTCCAAAATTCTAACCACTAGAGGCCATTTTGTGTGTGTCGCTTTTCAAAAAGGATTAGTTGTCCTGGACCTTCTGCATTTTGGTGAGTTCAACTCCGTTTGAATAGTACAACACATTTTTTTTGTCTTCGGACCTTCTGACTGAAATGCACTTTGGAACCTTTTTTCCGAACAAAAGAACATAGGAAAAGGAGAACATTAGGGATTCACCCGCACTTTCGGACTTAGGAATGCACAAAAAACATCTTGAAGGATCTTAGCTGGCCAGGAAAAACGAGTAAGCTCTCTGACCAGATGGCCCCACCCGTTTGTTTTTGTGTTTCAAATTTTCTACAAACTGATTCCTCCCTCTGTTTTTGCCGCTTTTACTCCAAAAACTTTTTTTTTCTTCCCAAAAGTTCAGACATCTTTCTGTTGTTTTCAAGTTCCTTGGACAAGAAAAAAGAGAACCTCATCGGAAAAAAAGGAGAAGCTGTTTTTTTGAAAAAATAGAGTATGTTGTTTTTTACTTTTTATTTTTAGAGAAAAGTGCAATTTAGGAAAAAATGAGATTGCGAAATAAGGTTTTGAAATGTAGATCTTTTTTTCGTCTGCAAGCCCTTTTTGTTTTGAAAATTTTGATGGGATGGCACGAGGTTTTTTTTTTAATCATTTGGTGCCCTTAGACTAACCTTTGTCTTGTCGTTCTATTTTTTCAGCAATTCTCTACATTTTTTTACTCCTCTATTTGCATTTTCTATTTTTACTGCTATTCTTTTTTATCTCCAGTCTACAGCTCCCAAAAAACCTTTTTTTGTGATCGTCCCATGACTAGATAAGACTTATTTCTCCCTCATACGTGGAATACATGTTTTTCCACTTCTCTCTAACAGTAATTTTTTATCGTTTTTGCGTTTTTCTTGATTCCTTGATTACCCTCTTCCCACCTGCTTACCTACTTATAAACTTCCATTTTTTGCAGGTGCATACTGAAAGTTCTCCTACAATTATCACACTGAAGGGAGCACGGAGGACACAGATGCCTTTCACTTACGCGGACTATGTAAAACAGCCTGCACTGATAGGGTGAGTATCTTGGATGTTTTTAGAATTACTGTATTTCTTGTTTACTGTAGCTATAAAGTCATAATTTCAGAGACGAATGGCCTCCTAACGGAAACTGCGGAAATTGGAGTGCAAACAATAACGGCTTAACAGATTGGGACAAGTGTTGTGAAACAGCATCCAAAGTGCCAACGCATTTAACTGGAAATTTCGACACGTCATCTTTGAAAATGTTAACAGCAAAACAGCCCAGCGAGAAAATCAGTCCGGATGCTGGATATGTTAGCCCAAATGAGGTATGTTTCTTTACTTACCTCAGCCGACATAATTATATGTTTTTGCAGGAAGACAGAAAATCTAGTGAGCACACAAATTCGTACGATGTATCTGCATCACAGTCGCCGAGCAATGATGGAGCTAGCTCGGTTAGCACTGATGAGCATATTGACGTGGAGTGCATGACAACGATAGAAGAGATGGACACAGATGAAAAGGATGAGGATACGATAGTACCAGAGGAAGGATCAGTGGAAGTGAAGAAGGAGGAAGCGGAATCAGAACAACCAAAAGATGAGCCAGAGCCAGTAGCAAATATACCCCAGACAAGTGGAACTATTCTCACCCCAAGTATGCAGACGTTTTTACAAACACCATTGGCTGCCCCCATTCCAATGACTCCAGAGACACAGATTCTACTTGGACTTGGTGCCAAGGAATTCCAAGATGTCATGTCAGCGGCAGAGAGAATACGAAAGCCTGTATCAGATTCATTCGGATTTATGCGAAGCGGAAGTTCCGCATTCTCGAATATCGAGCCAAAGGAACTTTTATTGAGATCACCCTCTTCTACCAACATCAACAACAACTGCAGCAGTACCAACAACAACAACAATGAGGATGCAGCTGCACCGGCTGTCAGTAGTCCCAGCACTCCTACCACCACATCTGCCTCATTCTGTAGGCCGCCGGGTCTCGGACCGGTGGCTTTACCGCCAACACCAAATGGCCAGGTGCCGATGCTCGTTTGTCCTATTTGTGGATTTATGTGCCCGTCGAAATTCCATTTTAATAGTCACATGAATACACATGGAGACCATCAGTGCAGTATGTGCGATTACACCAGTAGGACAGAAGGAAGGCTGAAAAAGCATATGAGAGAATCCCACACTGTTGAGGAGCAATTAAAAGCCGGGTTGGAGTTAGAGCCAGCAAAGGAGAGTAGCAGCAACACCTCGTCGTCACCAAAAGGATCCATATCATCCAAAGATAGCAGCGCCGCGAGTCCAATAAACGAAAGTTTCAACCTTTCCACTACCCTCGCCTCTATTTTGGACTCAACAAGCAATGCTATAGCAGCCACTGCTTCCTCCACCACAGAGCCGCCATCTGCTCTTTCGGCTCTCACGTTGGACATGACATCAACTCCATCGCTTTTGTCAACACTCGGACAATCGAACTTTGGAACTTCAGCTTTGGATCATATCAAGGCCATCTCTGAAAATCCAAACTTCATGCCAGAAGGAGGAATGAATCTCGCTTCAGCCTTGGGAGTTGTGTCTCAGGTAATTAAGGGAGAGCCCGCGTCACCAGAGAAGCAATCCAATGGAGAGAGCAGAAGAAGCAGCAGTGGAAAGATTAAGATCTTCAAGTGCAAACAGTGTGGACACCAAAGTCTTTCCAAGGATGATCAATGGGCTCACGCCAGAAGTCACATTCCAGCTGAGAAACAATTGAACTGCCAACACTGCAATTTCGTCACCGAGTACAAGCATCATTTGGAGTATCACTACAGAAATCACATTGGAAGCAAGCCATTCCAGTGCAAGAAGTGCTCCTACAACTGTGTCAACAAGTCCATGCTCAACTCGCACATGAAAAGTCACACCAACCATTATCAATTCAGATGTATGGATTGCACATATGCCACCAAATACTGCCACAGCTTGAAGGTATGTAATTAAAAAGATGATGGAATCCCAATTAATGTTTTATTTTCAGCTTCACTTGAAAAAGTACAACCACAGAAGAGTGCCAGAAGGTATCGAGATGAATGGAGGAGATAGCTCACCAACCCTGAGCCAATCAGACGCTACAATTACATTCAGCCCAATCGTGAAACAGGAAATCAAGTCTGAGCCAATTGAGCAGCAACCATCAATTGCTCAACCTTTCCAATTCAATTCACTGATTGCTGGTCCAAGCTTCGCCTTTGGAAATCAGATGCTTCTCAACAAACATCTCGACAATGGATTGATCCGTGTTGCTGGTTTACCAAGTGTTCCAATGCAAACTTTCAAATGTCCATTGTGCGAATTTGTTGCTGGCACCCAAGAAGAGCAGATCCGGCACAGCATGTCTCATATTCTCAGCTCTAACCAGGTTCCAACCACCATCGCTTCTCTGTACAACACTTTGAATCTTCCAACTCTTGGAAGGAGAGACGAAGATGAGGAGAACATGGAGTGCGATGTTAAGATTGAGGATGACAACACAACCGAGGATAGCCACTGTGGAGATGAAGAAATGGAACACAGCAGTGACTCAGCCGTCTCACCAACAGGAAGCTCTCAAGGTAATCAGAAAAAAATAAGTTCAAGAGTAATAAATTTTAATTTCAGTTTCTTCTGTAGACGACGATGTAAAGTGCAAGACATCGGAACATAATAATGCTCACTCCAGCCACAGCCCAATCAGCAGCAATGACAGCGCTCTTGATCGGGATGGAGAAAGCGCTGATGATGCTGCTCCCCACTCACCATCAGACACCACATCTGTCGCTTCTCCACCACATGTTCCAGTTCCGATTGCTGCTCCAATTCCAATTTCTTTGAGGCCGGACCAAGCAATGTTCCAGAACTTCCTGACTCAGGCAGCTCTTGCGTTGAATATGGTGAACAGGAATATGCTTCAATGCGAACACTGCAATATTCCATTCAACGTAAGTGACTTCTTTCATATGACTGAAATTCTAATATTGAAAAATTTTCAGAATCAAGAAGCCTACAACACTCACATGATGCATCATACACCAGGAAATCCATTCAAATGTGGAAAGTGCCAATACCAATGTCACGACACGTTGAGCTTTGCTCTCCACATGTACCAAGCGAAACATCAGTGAAGACTTCTCCCTTCATAGTCTTACCCTCATCTAGTCGACGAAACTTCCATTTGGGAATAGACTCGTTTTGTAGCTGGTTTTTTCTTTTCCTAATATTTTAACTTATCAATGTTCGGGCGTTTTGTTATTTGTTTCCTTTTTTAATCTTGGCCATGTTCTTGCAATTGTACCTCAAACCATCCATTTCCATGGAATCTCAAAACTCTTGTTATCACTATATATTTTTTTGTTCATCATCCCTACCTCAAACATATTCCCGTACTTGTATCAATGACGCCAAAACGAAGATACCTAAAGGAGCCTTATTCTCTCTGTACCCCCAATCTATTAAACGTGTCACTCTTAGAAGCAATTGTATACTGTTTGCCAAAGTACATGTAGTACCCCTCTCCTCCAGAATACTTGTTTCTGTTACTATGTACCTTCTCAATATTTCGGGATATGGAACTTTTTCTTTGTGTGCTCCAAAAAAACCTTCAAATGATTTCATTCTCTCTTTCTCTCAATTCCTAAGGCCCCCTCTCCACTAATAAGCTTTATTCTTTTGCATGTCTTTCAAACAATTTATTTATTTTCTATTCACCCAATTTTTTAATATGTGCATGATTCTTTTTTTTCCTTGTTACTGCATTTTGTGTAATTACTCACTTATTATAATAGCCCACTACAACCGTCCCCCTACCTCTCTCCCAACCAATCATACGAACTCGTCTCTTGTCCATCCCATACCAACTCGTGTTTCCTTTCTTTTTTCCTACGGTTACCATGGTTCCCAAAATTTTTGGGAATCAGAGATTGTATCGCAGTTTTAACCGTTTCGAACTAGAATTTATGCCAAAGATTCGTTTTTCATCTAGTTTGTCATTACTTTTTTTCATAACCGAAGTGACTTTTTCCCAAACCCGCTTACAACTTTTCTACCCCATCATACAACCTAATAATAATCGTTTTTTTGTTTACGCTACCTCAAATTGCCTATGTACCTCTTTCAAAAACTCCCATGTCCCCCCAAAATTTCTGATTTCAGTCTCCCCCTTACCTTCATACATCCCAAGCCTTTTGCCATACATTCTCCGTTTCAATCTAATTGCGTGCTTTTTATATCCATATTTTGTATAGCCTTCTAAGCTTCATCAAAATTTATTGGTCCCCCTCATCGCTCCCAGAACTCATCTCAGGAATTTACTATGCTCCATTTTCAGTAAAAACCTCCTCCTCTCTATGAACTACTTGTCTCTCAATTACTGTTATCCACTATTATGTACCTCATTGAATTTGCCATCCCCAATCCTTTTTTCTTTACCTCAAACTCATTTTTCTCTTCATACTGGCCTATGACTGTATAATGCGTTCTACCTCCCCAACTGTCCCCAATTCTAGTTATGTACCGTTTTTCTACCTCAAAATTAAAACCCTATTATACAACCGTTCCACCTCAGACTCCCTCCTTTCAGTCATGTACAATTTCTCTATCTCAAGTCGAATTCGGCTTCTACTATGAAATCCAAATCCAATAAAAATCATCATTGAAAACTGTTTTTTTCAAGTTGCAAATACAAAATTGAACTGAACTTCCAACATCATGGGGTTGTTTTAAAAAAATGATGTGACCACCTGCAAATAAATTCAAATCTTCTTGTCCGAAACTATATTTTTTGCAGACAAAGTTCACGACGTGTTTTTTTTTGCTCTCTCGATGATAATTAGTCATCAGTAGGAGTAAAAAAACGCGAATTTTCGAGGGACCCACTCCGCTCGTAAATAGCATCACGAGTAGCGACCACTAAAGTGTAAAAAGACAGCTCGTACCACGTTCACAAATGACTCTCCCGATTTTACACTTTGGCAACACTTTTTCAAATGAACTTTTTGGAAAAAGAAAAAAATCTCATCTTTCAAATTAAATCTTCTGAGGTCGCGTCGTATGTTTGGCGACGGCGTGGCGAGGGACGAACGGGATCGGAGAAACGGTTTTGATTGATGAAGTGACATGTTCAAGGTTTCATCGGAATGAAGAATAAAACCGCGCGTTCCTTATCGCCCTTTTGTCTCTCATCCTCTCTCACATGCGACCTGAAAATGTTGCGTTCCCGTTTTTCTTCTTCGTCGCAGTCATCTTCATATTTTTCCATCCTCCTATATCTTCTTTTCCGTCAAATTCCAATGGTTTGACCTTTAGTGATGGAGAAGAGGATCAGTCTGCGGAAAAAAGAAAAAATATCTTAAAGTGCAATGGGGAAACAAAAAAAATGAAAGGGATCTTTTTTTTTCAATGTCAAAGAGCCACAAACTCCACTTCACATTACACAATTTTTTTGAAGTGTTGATCGGTAAAGATTAAAGTGGCCCGTTGGGAGAAAAATAACAATTGATGAGATGAAAAAAAGCAGTGTTTCACTTTTTTCAGGAGTTAGGGGTTAATGTCTCGGGAGCTTTGATGTCTGTAAGAAATAGGAAACAAAGTATTATAGTTACAGTAAGATAATATGGATTCCAAGAACTTCCAGGAAGGTGAAGAAATTGCTCTTCAAGCAGAAGTTGCCGAAAGTCTATTTCAGAATGACCGATTTCAGAATTTCCACAGTTTGAAATTTCAAGGCATAATTAAACAAATATTTATTTATATTTTCTTGATTAGAAATATTTGTACAATTGCTGAAAATTCTGTGACAGAAAAAAATTTGAACATTTTAAAGTTGCTACTGAAATTAGTGGAAAAACGGATGCTGATGTGGTTGAACACAACCTAGTTTTTCAGCAAGCGATTTTACAGAAATCAGTGTTTTAGAATTCTTAAATGTTTCAGACCAAAAAAGACAAATACTATGTACCGTAAGCACTTTAATATAATGCCTTCAAACAGTCAACTTTGATCCCATATACTGTAAACATTCTAATAGAACGCCACACAAACTGCCAACTTTCAGCTTATATATCTCGTTTTCTATGAAAGATATCAAAAAGTGATTGACTGACAAAATGTTTATCATAAATCTGCCAATATTTTATCAGTTGACGAAATTTTGATATCTCTCACGCGAATTGAGATATATTTGCTCAAAGTTGACAGCTTGGGTGGCCTTTTATTAGAGGGTTTACGGTATCTCAGTGCCTGTGAAAGATATGAAAAATTGTTCTGCTGAAGAAATATTCATTATATTAGGTTGTTCGGAAAGTTCGCGTCATTTTTGGCATCAGAAACATTCAACGTAAAAAAGGTCAAAGCGATGTCGGATAAACTGGACGTACTGACCATTGTTATCAATGACTTACTGCTAACACCCCATCAAATTATGGGTGCCTTCTATCTAGAAACTCGATCACAGCGAATTGAAAACCAAGTCAACCCATTTTTGATATAATGTTTTGAGATGAATTTTTTCCAAGCAAGATGGCGCTGGAAATGGCTGAATAGGTAATAAACAGAAAGTACAAAGTTAGGGCTGTTTGATGAAAAAGACGGAATTGTACAAACTTGTTTAGCGAGATCAGCCTGGGACTTCCTTCCCGCATAAAGTCGCGAATTGTAATTTTGAAAATGAACCTTCTTGTTATTCTCCAATGAAGATCCACACGGTGTCTGAATTTTGTGATCTGACAAGAATATTTATCGATTGTGATAGTGACATTATTATCTAGCAGCTCCCAATACTCCACTTCTTGGTAGACCACCATATCCACAACACCCCATTTTTATGACGAATTTCATGATTCGGGACGTCTGGTGGTTCGGCGCCTTAGTCAACCCATTTTGTTTTCAGTTTATTGTAATCATACATTACCCATCTATCATCACCAGTAATGGTTTGATTCCGCCATTCATGATCGCAACGCAGGATGAGAAGATTCAAACAGGTGCCTACACATGAAACAAAGTTGTGTTGAGCCAAAAGGTGTGGTCAACATCTTCCCACTTTTTTTACTTTGCCGAGAGTTTCCAATTTATGGGTTTTTAATAAAAGGTTTGCCACTAATGTACTTGATATATCCCACATGGTTTGAGATTGGTCCCTTTCAATCCCGGTTTTTAATGAAACCAAACTTAAGCTCCTTTGCCTTTTTGAAGGGGAATTTTCGTCTAAACAGAATTCTCCTCATTCAAATAGCGGAAACAAGGCGGGTACGGTTTTCGAAAGAGTACATCCTTGTTGTTTACTTCCACTAATCGGTGATGGATTTCAGCAGTTTTCCGGTGAGATGGAAATATAAATAGAATGGTAGTCCAAAAATGGAAATTATTACGGGCGAAAACGTATAATATATCTCACTACACGAGAAGAGGAGAATAATCTCCGTAAGGGTGTAGACACTATTAGACCCCACCAATATACTCATTAAATGACAGCTCTCTCGTTTTTACCCTGTCCGAAAAAACCAAGTTTGAAACCAGCTGATCAAAAATGACGCGAACTTTCCGAACAACCTAATAAAATCAAAAACATAATGTTAGTTGATTACTTTTTGTTATTTTTTACTGCAACCGAGATAAATTGGTATAAAATTTAACGTTAGTAGAATTAATGTATCAGTTCTTGGTATTTGTACAAATACCTGAAATAGGGTATTTCTTGCCAAAATAATAGTTTCGAATAGATTTCGAGCAAGTATCTGTGTAAATTCGAGAAAGAAAAAAGGAAAGTTCTTATAACTACTACAAGAATAGCACAATCATCAATGACCACAGCAGCACAATATCCATATCTTATCTCCGAAGCAACCATTGTGTACAAAACACAAACAACTCTTCATTTTATGCCTTGTAGACTACCTACATTCAGCTATTGATTTTTCAAATGCTCCGCTAGAAATACATTGCTCCCGACGCAACCTCCGATAAGCGTGTCGCCGTTTGAAAGACAAAGTTTTGCTTCATTTGTTTGCTGAAAAACATCTTTAACAATGAGGACACTGCTTCTGCTATTTCTATTCTATCCTGCTACGTTTGCATTTTTGAAATTTGTGCAAATTGTAAGTTTTGACCCTTCCAATATTAAATACTTCCAATTTATAAAAAATAGAAGCGTCTGGCATATTTTGACTTTTTCTTTTTTTCAGTGGTTCCGTCACGGAGAGCGCACGCCCGGACACTACATTTATTTCCCAGGAGACGACAAGAACAACACCGAATGGCAACAAATCGCGTGGCCCGGAGAGCTGACCAAAGTTTCTTGTTTTTTTGGGATGTGAAATAAATGTTGCTATTTTTAGAGAGGAATTTATGAAGAATTTCAACTTGGAAAAAGACTGCGAGAGATTTATGGAGATCATTTTGGAGACACTTATAGGCCCAATGATGTAAATGTTCTTTTTAGAATGAATGAAACTGATTTCTTACAGTTTCACGTCTACACTGGAGTCGATAACCGTACATCTGCGTCAGCACAAGCAATGTTCGCAGGATTTCTACCACCTAATAAATATCAAACTTGGAATCCTGAGATACTTTGGCAACCCGTCGCTCAACAAACCGATGCATCAATTGATTGGGTTTGTTTGACTTCAAAAGGCAAAGGAAAATGATAACAAAAAACCTTTTTTAGGTCTCTCTCGGTGCTATTGATAACTGTCCAGTCTACGGTGTTAACCAACAAAAATCATCGGAATACGCAGGTGTAATGGAGAAAATGGAAGAGATTGATCCGGAATTGTTACAATTGGTTAGAGATCATGCATTTGAACCAATCACAGAAGCTGTCACTTATAATCATATAATTGATTCTCTGAAAGTTCGGGTTAGTGATGGATATTTGCCGCTGAAGCATATGTGGGCATAGTAGAATTCGGAATCCTGAAAATTCTAAAAGTCTTGAAAATTTTCAAAATAAATAATCTGATTATTATTTTTACAAAAATAAGTTTTATATACTTTTATTCGAGGAAATTCATAGAAGTCTCTGGATTTTCAGGATGGAAAATCGAGAATTCTAGAAACAATGGATCTGAAAGAGCTTTGTAAATCTAAAACCAGACGAAGAAAACAAAAATTTATGGCTTGAGCGTTGAAATATTTTCAGTTTTAAAGAACTTTGGATCCGAAAACTTCCATATTCTGAACAAAATTGACCTTTCCAAACTTTGGAATTTTGAAAATGCTTATTTCAAAATTCTGTGGTATTGCAAAACTCCCATAAATGTAATTTCAGCATATTCTCGACGACAAACGACTTCCGTATCCAGTATGGGCCAAAGGATATGAGAATCGAATTATGAATATGAGCTTTTTGGTTCACGATGCTATTGTTAAAATCCAGAACTCTACTATTGGAGGTATGTAAATGTCTTTTTAACAAAATTGTAACATTGTTTGTCGTTTTAGATTACCACAATGAGTTGATCATGTCATATTTTGAGACTCATCTTCAGAAAAACACTAGCAAGGGTGTATTCGTTAGTGGGGTATGTTTCAGCTAAACTTGCGTAATTTCAGTATGAAACTGTTTAGCATGACACAAATCTTGTCACCATTTGGGAATCATTACGTCTGGATGGCCATCCGGAAGATATTCCAAACTACGGTGCTCATATTGCAATCGAGATGCATGATGATTTCGGGGAGCTCTCCTTAAAGGTTATTCGTTGAAAAAATGTGATATCTGCTAACATTGAAACATTTCAGTTCTACTTGTCAATGGGATTCAATCAAACTCGAGTTGAACTTTCCCCACATTTCTGCACTAAAAGGCAAGATGGTCGATGTCGTTGGGAAGAATTCAAAACATTGACTGCGGTAAGGTAAAATTCACGTTGTTTAGTAAAACTAGAAAATTTTTAGAACTCAAGAAAACCAAAATCTGATTGGGTTTTCGAGTGTCAAGGGTATGAAAAAGCTACAGAACCGGTTTCTACTTTAACAGGTGATTTTCCCATAATTTCAGAAAAAAAAAACTTTTTTTTCAGGATCTATGATTGTTCTTCTTTCAATCCTCCTTCTATCAACTATCATTCTTGGATTCACCACATTCTCTTATAAGCGTCAACTCAACAATCTTCGGGACCCGGAAAGAACTCGTCTGCTCTAACGCTGTCAACGACAAACTTTTTATTTCTCTTGATTTTTGTTATTATGGTGAGGGAGACAAACAACTGATTGTGTGAGTGATTATGATGATGATAAAAATTGGTTGTTTGAGGGCGATTGTGTGTTTGTGTGCATATTATTTTCTTTCAATTATGCCTAGGTCGATCAGCGAGTGAGCCATATCGATAAGGGCCTGCTTGCTATCACGCATTGTCATTCCGAGCAGACGTTGAACCTAGAAAAAGGAAAATTCAAGGGACCATCAAGTGTTTGTCACCTTTGAGTTATCGAACTTGACTTCTTGGCACAAACGCGGAAGACTAGCTCGGGTTTCAGGATCGAAAATAGCGTAGAGGCGGACAAAGAAGTATGGAGCTGTGAATCTTGGAATCCAGTATCCTGAATAAAAATAGTTATATAGTAATGGAACGAGAAACTAATGATTTGTCAGAAACCTGAGCTTCATATTTTCTGTTTATCCCAAAACTCGAATTGCTCAAAAAAATAGTATTGATATTGTACAATTTGAATTCCTATGCAGTGGGAAATAACGAAATCGACGGTCTTATGAGTTGATTTTTTGAAGCAGAATCTGATGGTGCCAGAAGCATTATAACTATTTTTCAACGTTTCTAATACGAACCATATTTCCTTTTTTACAACACCAACTTATCCCTTTCACTTCGAGCTCAATAATCACTTTCTTATGAGAAATGTAGAATACCTGCGAATCTGTTAAATTCTTTTCAAAAGATAACCAATATTTTTTATTTCACTGATTTTGATATTGTTTATAGGAATTGAGATAATTGATCTTAAATTACCTCGAGAAAGTTTGAAAAAACTTCTCTAGTTTTTGGGTGGCTTTAATCTTATGTTACGCATTGTGAGAGCTTTATTTTGACGATTGAGTTTTAGGTAGTCTCACATATGTTGTTCCGTATATATTTTCAAAATCAACATTTTTTAAATTTTTTTTCAACTGAACCTTTTCCTTTGAACTCCTCTCGCAAAATCTTGGCCATGTCAATGAACCACATCGATGGTACGTTGGTGACCTAAACAAACTCATCAGTCATCTTTGCCATCTTCAATTTCTTTTATTACCAGAATGCGTTCGTTATCTGATTCTGGACGTCGCATGGCTTCGAAGTGTGCCAAAGCAACGTCACGCACATCGACGATGGGCATGTTGAGTGGCGGTGCAGCTGGCATCTCTCCATTCATGAATTTTCGCATCAGCTAGAAGAATAAATAAAAATGTTTCGACAACAATCCGTCTGCTGTCTTCTCGGGCGGCTGAACGCTTTTTCATGTTTCATGTAAATGCGACATCGATTTCGCGCAGATGACTTAAGAAGTGTCAAGAAATGGAGAAACGAAACAAATAATGAAATCACATATGTCATTGTTCTCATACTAAACAAAAGCTGGGGACTATGAAACATACCGTAATACTTGCTCCTTGTTCAGTGATGTAAGCTGGACCAAACACCAATGTCGGATTGATCACAGTCATTGGAAATCTGCAATTAATTGTTTAATTCTTCAAAATAACATCATCTAATAGAAGTGCATCATAATAGTCAACTATTAGCTTCTGTTTTTTGTTCATTGTGAAAGATATCAAAAATCAGCAGTGAAATCAGGTTTCGCTCATTTCTAGTAAAGACTTCACGATAAACTGTACTTTTTGTCTTGTGGAAGTCTATCGATATAATCCCATGCTGCTTTTTCTGCCAAAGTTTTGCTTTTGATGTAACAATCCACAAGATCACTTTCAAGATTCGACCATGATGTTTCATCAAACACACGGTCCTGCTTGTAACCCTCTGAAAAATTCTAATTTCTGAAAATGCTTTTCTGCATCAAACTCCACTGACCGTTTACAGCTGCACAGCTGCTGGTGAGCACAAGTTTTCGCACATTTCCGTCAGCCGCGATTGCTTTCAACACGTTCATTGTACCCTTAAGAGCATTCCCAAAGTTTTAAAAGATCAAAAGCGCGTAATTACCTCGACAGCGGTATCAATGCATTTCTCATCGGAGACAATCGGAAACGGAGAAGCGACATGGAGTACGTAATCACAACCAGCTACCGCTCTGAAAAATATTGATGTGACTGATAATTTTTGAACTTATTGGTAGGAAGCATAACCAGGATGATTTCTGTAAATCATATTGCAGCGGAGTTCAAAGCAATTCATCTTGTTTTTAGGTGTGAATATAATCTTATTACGGAAAATAGGAATACCGTAAGAACTGAATTAGAAGTTGGCCTTTCTATTGTTTCCAAGCACCTCCGAGGAGCCATTCTATTACAATATCTACTTGTTTCCTTGAAATAGAGCATGTTCTTAAGCACAAAGAAGTTCTTTGACAAATTTCAGTGAAGTTGTGGCTTTCCGACATATGTGTTAATGAAAGCTCACTAAAAACTTTATATTTCAAATAAAAAATTTGAAGGAAATTTTTAAATAGAAAAGTCTTCGCAGGTCTTACAGTGTTTCTGAGATGTCAATTTAGATTCAGCTTGTTCATAAAACAAAGTTGTGCAGCAACAGTTTTTAAGCTTATGACTCTCAAGTGTTACCCTCAAAAAATGAATGATAAAATACACTTTGTTTTTGAATCAGTAGATCCTAGAAAACGGTTTATGTTGATTTCCTATAACACTAATGGCCAAGTTTAAGAGAAACAAAACTTTCGAAATGATGAAGTTATTTTTTTCTCGATATTATTAAATTATTTTGTGGAAGACTGGAAAATTACAGTAACCGTACTATAAAAACTTCTCAGTTCTCCTGAAACCGCAAAATTCTCGATAACCCTAATTCATCAGCTATGAACTACATTCAACACTAAAACTACATTCTCTAAAGCGTGTACAAACTCTTAACAAATATCAAAGCTTATGGTAGACAGTCACTGATTAAAAAAAACGATTGACGCACATTCAACTTCCAGACTAACAGATTATCGCCCAAAAAAGGTCGCGATAAAAACACAGAGCATCAGAAAGCAAATTAATAAAGATAACAACATACTTCTCCCAGCAAGTATCATCCATCAAATCTGCTTCAACGAGTTCCAGAAGATTTTGTTTGTCCAACTTCTTGACAGGATCTACCTGCAACTATAGTTCTAGAAAAAATTAATCTCAGAAAAACGAACCTTCGCCTTGTTGTTCAAATCTCTGACAGTTCCACGAACACGATACCCATTTTGAAGCAAAACATTCACACAGTGGGTTCCAATGAATCCCGATGCTCCGGTGACGAGAACTTCTGAATATTCGTGAAGTGAAATTCTTTTATTCAATTACTTACTCGTCTCGTTGTTGTTCATCGTGCTCATTGGAAAAGCTCCAAGTTGAGACTGGCTGGAAATATTTAAGGTGTTGGTGGAAGCGAGAAGATAATTATCAAGAAAAAATCAGAGTTCGGAGAAGAAAAGGACGAGGAGGACTTGTCAACGACAGCTTTTATACATAAGTAAGTGCATTAGGTGATAATCAGAAATACGAAACCTACGGAAACGGAAATTCTGATAAAAGATCACTCTGCTCCAGGGAAGACTGTGACCATAAGGAGAAGTGACCAATGTAGACATTTCTAATCCGACTATGCAACAGACTACAAGCAATTTCTGTATATTGATGTTGGCAAATCCTTTAGCAGCTAACATCAAGCTACAGTCCAAGTCAGTGAGGTGTGAAAATAGTGGGAAATTTCGTGTATTCGCAGTGAGGGAAGAAACAAGAAAAGATGCGCCTTTCTTTGAAAAGAGGTCATCATGGATCGATTCGTATCGGACAACAGGAATAAAGACAGTGGGGAAGAGACCTGTGACGTGTTTTCACTAGTTCCCTGTCTTATTAGTTCTGGTATAGCCTCAAGACAGAAAAACATTTACATCACTTGAATTCAGTATGGATACATATCATGTGAGAAGTGTCGTTCTTGGAATCCGGTTTTTCTTTCGTTTTTTCAGAACTCGTAAACGAACAGATGAAGGACATTTCAGGTGGAATGATCACAGAAAATTTGCAAAAAAAAGGACCTGTACTTGGAATGTGTAGGTTGACATAGGTGTCTGAAAATCAAACATCGAAAATAATAAGATTTGAGCTGTATGAGATAATTTGAGATATGATATGTTACAGATGAACAAGCTCGTTTTTAGCCGAGACAGGTAAATATAATCTCGCTTCCATTTCAGTTGGTCTCGGTTTTTTACATATTTACTGTATCAAATGAAGTGTTTCAATGATTGATCAGAAAACAGTTCTAACGTTCTTTGATCGTGTTTTCAGCTTCATCGATGTTACCCATCTTTGTGAAAAGTCGAAAATTTGAAATCAGTAGTGCATAGTATGAAAAAATAATGTTTAATTGAAAAGAAGCTTTGAAGACTTAAGTGAAGAACAAATTTCAAAAAAATGGAAGCAAAAAAATCGTAAACTGTAAATTAAAAAAACCGAAATTTCTAAATTTTTTTTTTTTTCAAACCAGTATTTCAAACGAACGCACAGTATCACGAAAGTCCTGCTTCGCATTTTCCGTTTAATATGGTAAACGTGGAAGTCCTGAGAAGGTAGTCTAGAATTTTTCTATTTTTCTGCATATTTTAGAATATACTGAAAAAAATGATGAGTTTTTCAATTTCGTAATTGGCAATTTTTTTTTCGACTTTCCAACAAAACAAGATCAAAAGTTCTGTGCTGATCTTTGCAGATTTGGCCCTTTTTCGGTCACAAACGGGCATATTGCAATAATGGAAATTGAGTGCCTCTTCAAATTTCAGCCAATTTTTCTTTGTTCTTGTCAAAGTTATCAAAAAGTAATTGACTCATGATATAATTTCGATATTATGATAAACTTTTTTCTGTGGACCACTTTTAGATATTTTTCACGGAGAGTTAGACAGAGAGTAAGTTTGCAGAGCTCACAGAGAGTAAACTAGAAGTTAATGGGTTCGAAAACATTCTGTTAGTGTTCACGGTATCTCATCAGGAAGGAATCCAAATCTCAATTGAAAAAACAATTTTTTGAAAATATAAAATTGCCCGAGCTATCAAACAAAATTCTGAATTTATTTTCATAACTCCAACTAACTGAATTAATTTTTACTGAAACAATTAGAACATTATTTGTTACTTTTATCCGGTATTGTATATATCGAGTAGTTAACAAACTTAACATTTCGGGGAATTCAGAAACATTCAATACCGTTTCGATAAGTTTTCCCTATTTTACAGCTGAGATTTGTGGAATAAATTGTTAGGATATGTGTCTTGTTAGGGGATAAGTTTGTCGTTGCAACTAATGCTCGGGAACTCAAAAATTTTCCTGATTTATGACATTGCCTTATTGTTCTCTGAAAAACAGGTTCCTGCAAAATTTTTGTTTCAGCTGTGGTGAATTTCGTTTCATGAATACTTCAGTTTCGTTATTCATGTAAATGGATCTGAAAAAGCAAATTCTGCACTTTTCGATTCGTCTGTCTTTCCTTGACTAATAACACCTGTTTAAAACAAAATGTTTGAATTTTGCAGACATCCAACGTTGAATATGTACTGCTCGTGTCCAAAAGTTCAGACCATCCTCAGTGTCTGTCCCCTTCAGATTCTTTAAACACTTTGTTCCAATCTTCACGTTTTTTATCTTCTCCACTCATCGTTTCCGTTGAACCCGTGGTATTGAGTCAACCACACAACACACGCAGCTGTCACTTTTAGTTCCGAGAAAGTTGTTCTTCTTCTGATGTATTAATTAAACTAAAAAGAGATAGTAGAGAACACTATCATCTGATCAAGCGAGAGTTTCGGATAAAAAAGAGGAGGTGGAGGTGTTTCAAAAGAACCGCCACACACTTTTAAACGTAAGTCATTTGTCTTCATTATCACCTAATAGGAACCGGTATGCCTTTTTTGAATTGTTACAGCATTATGTAACCACTAGTCATTGTTATCGGTAATCTCTTTTCTTAACATCTTTTTTTTCTTATGTTGCAATTTTCTGCTGCCAAAGATTATGGTAAACACATTTTCACTTGTGTCTTGAACATTCATTACTCTTAGAAGGCTTTTATTCTCAGAAGAAGCAGCACAACGTGCATTTTTTTGAAAGCCGCTTATAGTGCTAAACAGAAGATTTCCGCTTCGTTGGTTCCAGATTTGACCTTTTTTTTTTCTTCTAATTTAGTAATACTGATGTCTGTTCGCTCTGGTCCATCTTATTAGATCTATTTCTGTTCTTATTTCCTGAGGTTTTCTTTAAATTATTTTCCGTTCTCATACCTTATAACAAATGTAAAGTCATTTAATTTTCATTTACTTCATAGTTTTATACAAAATAAGTTAGTTTGATTCCTTCTTCAATTAGACCATACTTGGGCCAGACTTTTGCTCGAACACTCTATCCTCATCATCCTCCATATCCTCATCGTCGGAAATTGAGAAATTCGGATTTGGGAAATTATCAGCAGCGGGCTTTTGTTGTTGTGTCTGTCCGGCGGCGACCATAGGAGCTACCATCGGTGGTCTCTGAAAAAAAGAGAAAATACGCTCGCCGTATATTTTTCAGCTGTGCCTGGTCACAAAACTAGTACTCACCGCGTCTCGAGCAGATGCTTTCACTTTTAGCTCTCGATTTCTGCTTTGGAAATACACGTAACTGACCAGACCAACATGTAAGAACCATCCCGTTAGTGTAGTAACCGTAGTGAAAACGGCGAGCACAGTAAGAGCTGAAATTTTTCTTTATCGATTTGATATTTTTATGTTTTGTGTTCACCTATTTTCTCGCGTGTTACAAAGTCAATATCATCTCTGAAACCTAGTAGATGGGATGCTCTTTCGGAATACGGGAACACAACAATCACCAAAATTTGCATAACCCAAAACATGAAACTGGTCACAACAAAAATCTGAAAAAAAAACGTTTTTCGATTATTCATAGTTTTAGTGACTACCATGAAAAGAATGAATGGAATCAACAAATTCTCTTTTTCAGTTATAAATGAAATTATCATACAAATAATTGAGACTAGTTGCCAGATCTGAAATTTCATATTTTCATAGTTATCTCTATTTAATTGTTGAAATGTCGCTTACTGAAAGAATGGCCTGTCCAGCATCTGCATCTTCTCCTGCATGTCCAACAAAAATGTAGAAATACCATTCAGTGAGTTCTATGAATCCCAGGAAGAAGATAATTATTGCAAGGGCGACCTGAAATTTGATTAATAATTGTTTATCTTCTCGTTTGTTGATTTTTCTGAAGTGATCTGAATATTTTTCTTTAATTTTTAATATGATACCGATAATCAAATCTGATATTGCGTTTATAACTCGAATTACGCCATAAACCAGATTTGTTATTTCAAAGGTACCGCTACGACTTTTTCAACTTTGAACTTGTGCTCAATATGTCGTTGACAAAATTTATCAACAGTTTAGAATTTTTGACTGATCACGATTTCGCAATAACAACATGTTGCTGGTCCAAAATGACGTACATCCACGTCATCTTGTAATCAATTTAGCCCCTTAGCTTTCCACTGCCCCCAAAATTAAATTTCAGCTTTTTTATGCTATTGGTTTTAGTCTGAGTGCTGCTGGCAAACCAATAAAACGAGCCTTTGGGGGTATAGTTGGCCGGGTACTTTTCTCAAGGCACTTCTCAAGTGTACTCCTGCCCTCTCAAAGTAATATCCTTTTTTCCCCGGATGAAGGTCCCACCATGATGGAAGGTCCTATAAATAAATAGGGCGCCCCGGCGCACGCCGCTCCCTCTCCCCCTCCACACTTTACCTTCACATGAAGCCTGGCACAGCAAGTGAAAAATCGCGGATTTGACGTCTCCAGAGTGAATAATCCAGACCTCGTTATTGCCATTCTTTTTGGCAGTCTTCTATGGTTGGAACTATAGAGCAGAAACGAGGGGAGTGAGCTGAGAGTAAGCATTCTCCCTTCCCGCTCACTCTCCCCATACTGTTATCAATGATAACCTGGCTGTTAGCTCAGCACACGTTATTGTCAGGCGCACATATACAACAAATGATAACTTCACGTGTCAATCTTATTTGAATAGGAAAATGGGGAAGAATTTTTTGAGAGAGTCTTGAGTTAAACATGCCATTATAATCTAATCGCTGTATCAAAGTCATTGTCTGAAACTGTGCTGATATGTGTTTTCTTTTTGCTTTAAAAAGACACACGGCGCCATGAGTTTTCATTGTTCTAGTTTTATCTTCTTTTTACTATTGTCATGTGGGTATTCACTTTGAAGTTATGTCAGCTGCAGTAGAAGTCATTTTATTTTAGCTAATTTTAATTTGAGAAAAGTTTGGCTTTGTAGGTCTGAAAGGTATTTTAGAGTTTGTTAGATTAGATTGAACGTTTTTAAGGTCCACCAAACAAAAACAAGCCTTTAATTTGGTAGCTGACAGCTTTTTTTTTTCACAAATTCAGAATGAAATGAGCCGCTTGAAACCAACACGCCAAAACTTTTAAAAATAGCACAATTCAAATACTTTCAAATGGTTCACCTTGCTAGAATGAGCTCACAAAAAAGTTGTCAACTACAAAATAAAAGCTCAATTTTAGTTTAGTAGAGCAGTCAAATTTCTGTGTAATTGACAATTGCACTATAGAGGAAGATGCGTGTCAGCTGGAAATTTATTTTCGCGTGGCGTGATTCAAAATTGACAAGAAGGTCTACTGTTTTTAGAAGTCACAATTTGGGGATTTTTCACTGAAAATAAGGGAAATTAATTAGAAAAGAGCGTGTCGACTAGAAATTTATCGTGGCGTGATTATTCAAAAGTGATCTGTTTCTTTCACTATATGTCACTGAGATTGTATTCCCATTTTTTCAATCGACCTGAAACTTTGCCACGCCTCTTCTTTTTTGGGGCGTAACAGTAGATCTGACTGTGTGCGAGCTTCAATTTCAACTAATATAAATAGCACCCGAAATTTCAAATCTTTGTGTTCTGGTCCAAAATAGCATGCGACATCACATAGGTTGTAAGGATTCTCTTCTTGTGGGACATAAATATCCTATTCTGGCCAGATTAAAGATTAGCAACGCCCAAGTATAGTCTCAGACATGTAGAAAATCTAATATGCCACTTAGAAAATGTCATTAGTTCTAGACATCTGCCATATATAACATATTGAGTGGATTTCCTATTCTCATATGATCGGAAAGTAAGTTTAGGGTTTGAAATTTGGTTTTTAAAAAAAAAAAAAAACAACATAGTTGTTATCAGTTTTTATCGAGACTTGCATGAAAGAAGTACTATAAATCATTAAACTACCTAAACAGGACCAACTTTAGTATAAAATTAGAAAAACCAATAATACACAATGTGTCCCGATACGAGGGGCATAAGCCAGAGAGACATTGAGTGAGCCCTCTCTGGATTTGTCATGGCAACCCGCTCGGCTCCCATAGATACTCCAAAACTTCTTCATACACTTTGCCTTTTGCTTGGGATGCATATACTTTCCCATTCTTATTCTTCTCTATTCTCACAATGCCAAATCCTGAGAGAAGGCGGTTACTCCCTAATTATTCCACCCCTGAAAGGATAATGACTGTCCAACATGTACACATTACTATATACCATGAAAAGTAAGTCCCGATTCCGAACACATTGTTCAGGATTGAAAACTGTCCTCATACATACTACTCAGTCTGCGAAAATCCAGAAAGTCATACACAAAAAAAACTGGCAAAGTCTGGAATGGTGGTGGGGAGGGTTTACTCGTTCTCTCTTGCGCAAATATTTGCGATCTATCGTGCACAAATTGTATAGCTCCGTGCGCGTACTTTTTTACTACCAGTCAACCTTTGAACGAATTGTACGGTTTCTAAATGTATGATTTTATGATTCATTGAGTTGTTGGGCCCAAAAAAGGGCATTGTGTTTTCTTATTCTATCCTTCCTCGGCCTCCTTTTTGCAACAAGAGAGTGCACTTTTGGTTTTCAAACGTTTTGTGTCGTCCGCAGTCACTCTTTATACTTTCTTCTGCACTCATCCACTTCTCCTCTTCTTCTACTTCCACCCCGACCTTTTTTTCAACATTCCAACAACTGATTCAAATTCTACCCCCTCTCATCATCACTTTTAAATTTTTCTCTCATTTCTCTACCCATCTCCAATTCATTTTTCCATTGCCTCCCACGTCCTTTCACTCGCTACTTTCTGTTTTTCGTCTCGTAGGGCAGTTTTATCGCCAACTGTGATCTTGGCCAAAGGGCATATCGGTTGGGGAGAGAGGGGTGGTAGAGCGAGAGAGACGCTCCAACGCACGCACTCTCAGGAGACAAAAAGACCTTGCCGATGTACTCTTTTCCGTCGTCTATCTATTCTTGCGGAGCGTTGTGTGTGTGTGCCCCGCGACATACCCCGTCTTTTACTTTCAAATGCCAACTGGCGGGGTGTTGCAATGTACGCTCCATCGCAACATTCGCTGCGTAGCGACTCAATGCACGCTTTACGTTCGATACCGCAGCGATGTGCACACACGCGCACTGTGTGTTACATCATTCAGACTTATCAAGTGACGCATTATACTACGCAACACACGACCCAGAGAAGAGAAAAGAGATAGACTACACTAAAGCATCTATCATCTACCCCAGCAATTTTTTGATCTTTTATACATATATCCGTTTTGTTTCTCAATATGACTGCTTATGTGAAGGGTAATTAAATGGCATTTGATCGTTGTGTGTTGTGAATCTCAGTGTTGGCATGCAAATAAGTATAATAAGTGAGATAGTTTTGCAGGGTACCACGGGAGTCAAAATACAAAATGGCTGATCCAAATTGGGCATATCATCCACCAGCCACAACCTATTATGCAGGTAAATATCATTACTCGTGGGAAAAATTCTTCTTTCTATTGTTATCTTATCAAATTAACTAATTTTTTCTCTTCGCAGATCATTCCATTGCAAAACCAATCATGATTGGAGGCGTACAGCAGTCACAAGAATCCGGACATTCACCAAAATCAGAATCGTTCGGAGTTTCAGCCAGTGCGTTCAATGGAATGGTCGATAATTTGGTCGGATCACCATCAAACTCCCTCCCTCAACAAAGGAATTACGTATGTTTTTATTGCTTGAAAAGTGAGAGTTTGGATTAGGTCAAGGTCGTCTATGGTTTATGCCGTAGAACCTCTTTGTGAGAAACAGAAAAGCGGGTAAAACGCAACAATTTCAAAAATAAAAAACAAATTATCGATTTTTCAGTTCTCCGGCGTTGCTATATCCCGGTCGCCAAACGACCGAAAGTGAGTTTTTTTTCTCAAAACTGATCCAACAAATATTTTGTTTTTCATTTTCAGTGACGATAAAGCAATGGGTAACGGGAGTTATGGTATACCAATTCCTATATCACAAGACGGTGTCCCTCAAGGCACTCCTGACTTTCAGATGACACCTTTTTTACAGCAAGGTGGTCATCTGATAGGTGGGAGCCCCACTGGGCCCTATGCGGTCACTGGGAATTGGTACGCCGGCGGACCAGGAATCTTTTCCACCATGCAACAAGCAGACCAGTCGAACGGTATGCCTGGCATGGCCGCCGAGTTTGTTAACAACGAGAATGGAGTACCAACAGCGCCCAACGGCATACACCAACCGCCGCCACTGATATCAGGGTCACCTCCGTTTGGCTATCATAATATAGTGAATTTAACATCAAACTTTGGTGCAATGAATATAGGCCCGCCGCCGCCTATACAGCAACAAGATCCGCAAATGTACCAACAAGCTATTCTTCATGGTATGTTGATTGTTTTCTATCGTTCAGTGTTTGATTTTATATATTTTTCAGAGCCAATTCAAGGAATGCAACAGAATGGATTCGGTCAACAAGTGTTCTATCCAGTTCAAAATCAGCGACCACTGCAGAACCAAAATCAACAACAACCAATGAGCAACAACCAAAATGGTCAACAACAGTTCTTTGGACACGGGCCACCAACTAACGGTCCATTGATGAATGATTGGGGACAGCAAAGGTTCGGAGGACCACCACCACAAAACCAACAAAACGGTCAGCAGCAACAACAAAATGGTCTTCCACCAAACTTCTCTCACAATCCACCAAGGAGGCGTGGCCCAGAAGATCCAAACGGAGCACCAAGAACGCTTCAGGACATCCGTGCCAATGTCATTGAATACGCCAAGGATCAACATGGCTCCAGATTCATCCAACAAAAATTGGAACGTGCTTCTCCTCGTGACAAGGCCGTGATCTTCACTCCAGTTTTGGAAAACGCCGAAGAGCTTATGACCGACGTTTTTGGAAACTATGTGATTCAGGTATTTATTTGAACATTGGGACATTCTCGAAAATCAAACCATTCTAGAAATTCTTCGAGTTTGGAAACAACGAGCAACGTAACCTCTTGGTCGGCACGATTCGTGGCAACGTGATGAAGTTGGCTCTGCAGATGTACGGATGTCGTGTGATTCAAAAGGCTCTGGAATACGTCGAGGAGAAGTATCAACACGAGATTCTCGGAGAAATGGAAGGACAGGTGTTGAAATGTGTCAAGGATCAGAACGGCAATCACGTTATTCAAAAAGTGATTGAACGCGTCGAGCCGGAACGTCTTCAGTTCATAATTGACGCGTTCACCAAGAATAACAGTGACAATGTAGCTCAATCCATAGTCGAAACTAGATGAAGACTTAGGTTTTATTTCAGGTCTACACACTGTCCGTCCATCCATACGGTTGCCGTGTCATTCAACGTGTGCTCGAGTATTGCTCCGACGATCAGAAACAACCCGTGTTAGATGCTCTTCACATTCATCTCAAACAACTTGTGCTCGATCAATACGGAAACTACGTTATCCAGCACGTCATCGAGCATGGAAGTGCATCGGATAAGGAGAAGATCGTTCAGGATGTTATCTCTGATGATCTGCTCAAGTTTGCCCAGCACAAGTTTGCTTCTAATGTTATCGAGAAGTGTCTGACATATGGTGGTCATGCAGAAAGGAATTTGATCATCGACAAAGTTTGTGGAGATCCTAATGAGTATGTTTTTTAACGCCGTCACTCGAAAAACCATAGATTTTTCAGTCCATCCCCGCCATTGCTTCAAATGATGAAAGATCCATTTGCCAACTATGTTGTTCAAAAAATGCTTGATGTGGCTGATCCACAGCATCGCAAGAAAATCACACTGACTATCAAGCCGCATATTGCTACCCTGAGAAAGTACAATTTCGGGAAGCATATCTTGCGTAAGTACCTCAAAGAGTGTATCCAACTTCTCACAAAGTCTGAGCGTGCCACAATGCAGCGTGAATTTTTGTACCTACTCAATTACTTGGACGCGGAGGAAGACAACGATAACTAAGGATGTGTGGAACAGCTCAGCTTACCCTCATTTTTAATATCGTGTTTTTTTGCTTCTCACAACCAACTCACCTTTTATCGTTCCATGAGTGTGCCAATCCATTTCAACCCAGTTTTTTACCATGTCGTGTCGTGTGTGCTCAATTCAGTTCAATAATCAATTCATCACCATTACGAACAACAAGGAATCCATCATCGGCGTCCATCGTTTTATCATTTACCCTACCTCTCATCAACCCAATTGCAATACAACATAAATTATTATCCGCACTTGTGCATGATCACATTTATCCTATTTTCTTTGTGTGAAATCGTTAGTTTTATTCAGCAATCAATCACATGACTGATTTCAATTTTTTCAGTGAAACTCGAGAAATACTTTGCTAAACAAGCCCCGGCCAACTCATCATCATCAGCATCAAACGACCAGATTTTCGAAACCAGCCCGTTCGACATTCCGCTCGGTGCTGATTTTAGTAACCATCCATTCTAGAAAACAAACTCCCCCAACCCCCAATGTACCCATTGACTTTGCTCAAATTTGACTTCAAAGACATGTGATGACTTTCAAGGCTAGTCTAAAGTCAGCCTTCGCGGGAAGAAACAATTTTACAAAATGCCTTTTCAAAAAATCTCTTTGTGTCTTAACGCAGCTAAGCTCTGTAATACTCTCCCAAAATGTAAACTTTTGTTACTGTTTTTTTTCAATCATTTAATCTTGACGCTATGGTAACCTGTTCACTTAATTTTTTATTTTCATGCCATTGATACGAAATTACCGTATCAATGTTTTTTTTAAACTTCAGATCAGTTCTTTATTTTCACTTTTTTTAAATCTTTTCTTTCCCAAGATTGTCACATGCACTCTTTTTTCTTCTCCATCTTTTTCAGATCAGTTTAACTTTCATATATGCTAGCTTTTTTATTTTTCCCCTATCTAAATATATTTCGAGCAGTATCCTGACCCTGACCTAACCCCTCAAAAATGTGAATATGTAAATTTCATCCGTTACTTTTCCCAAATTTTGTAATTTTTGTTTTGGTCAATTTTTTGACATTTGAAAATTTCTCTTTTCCCCCAGAATTTGCCCCGTGAGCATTTCTTTGTAAACTTTTGTTACTTTTTTTATTTTCTGTATTTTCTTTTCTAGGTTTTTTTTTTCAATTCTGGGGTGCACCCAAAGATTTCTGTATGTTGAGTATCACTTGAATTATGTATACATAGTTGTAAATCTATTGTTATGTCTTCTACTTTTTTTTGTCTCCGATGTTCATATTCATGGAAAGGGAGGGTCTTACTCGCTCTATTTCAAGTTCAGTGTCGTTTTTTTCCTTGTTCTCGCTCTTACTACGCAATATACCCAAACTCATTTCGTTCCAGAAAAAGAGATTATGGAAACGTTTCATTTTGATGTTCTCTCTGTCTGTCTCCCATAACCATTTTCTCTTTGAGCATTTCCGAAATGTCATGATGTATTACTTTGTTGATCCTATGCACAAGATTTCTATATATATCGTTTCATTTCGTTGATCATGCTTAGCAATGAAATGTTTTTTTTTTGAGAAAAGTTTTTTGTTTTGGTTTTGAAGTTTTACAGGACTACTGAAGTAACAGGATATCCTGGACAATTCTGGACATATTTATGGTAATTGGTTGGTTTGTTTAGTCCGGATGTCATACGGTTTGACCTCGGAAAAGGTGCCTGACCGGCTATATAAAGGGTTGTAAAGCATGTGTCGGGTCAGATTAGGCAGACATTCGAAAATCTGTCAAGGATAGTGCTGGGCCATTGGACTCGATTGGTTTGAAAAAGAACCCACTGGTTTTAAATTGTTCAAATAGTAAAAATTGATCTATTCTCAAAAACATTCAGTTCGGTCTAGACAATCTTCAATGGGGTACTACAAAATTTGTGAATCCGTTATGTTCATATAACGGAACTTCTATTCAGAATTTCGCTAATACTTAACTTTGTTTTCGCAATTAAAATTTTTCAACATTTTAGTGGGACCTTCAAAATCACACACATTCACTGCAAATCCTGTAAAGAAGAATAGTCATCTTGTCTATTTTAACTTCAGTTATCTTAATTCTCCAATCGAAGCCCAAACTGTAGGTGAATTTGGGCTCAATTATCTCGGTTTCTATGAGAATAATCAAACATAAGTCAATTCATAACATTTTATGATATTTTCATAAACAACCTATCAGTTGACAAAATTTTGTTATCTTTTGAAAGAAGTAAGATAATTGAGTGTGAATTGCACGCGTAAGTTGGGCTATTTTTTTTGCATTTACGGTAACGAAGGTTGTTTGAAAGTAATAGTACATTTCTAATACAGACTGAACGGTTTCTTCATTGTAATTTTCCTCTATATATTTCAATAGACCAATTTTAAAACAATTTAGACATTTTGCCAAAAAAACCTTCTTCCCAAAATATATCTGAAGCAGAATGAGAACATTCAGATATACATAATACAACCTCAATATTCAAACACACTGATGACCTGTCCTTTCAAAGTAAATAGGGCAAACATTCTTTCCGCATAGCCGTGTTATAATATTCGTTTAGTCTTCTTTTTTCGTGCACGCTTCCTAATCGGCACACATTCATTATTCATCTTGAACAATAGCGCATCCGCCCTATCCATCCCTAGAAATCTCTGTTTTCCATCTTTTCCGTACTTTCATTCCAATTTCGAACAATGGATTATTATAATTTCGAAGGTGTCTTACTCCGCGCGCGTTTCCGATTTCACCAAAGCCTATCGGGCCCATTCTTTTCGTGTGGAAAAATGACGAGGACAACGACGGGCTTGTGCCACTACATACATTTCTTCGCAGTATATGCCCCCCGTCGACACTCACTCCCAGAGGCGGGGTCCTCTTTTTTGGTATCGATTGTTTGTGTCCACAATTTTTGGGGCTTTATTTCGCAACACCACTTCAGTTCTCTACCACATTATGAATTCTACAACATCCTTCGAATAGCCGTCGTATATATTTTTTTGTAGGAAGCACATTGTGATCGAAAAATAGGAATATATATTTATTCACATCTGCCGGAGTGACGTATCTTGTTTCGAAATTTAATGTGGATTTGAATTCAATCTTTTTTATAATGTCGGCCAAATGTCTATTTTCTACGCTTTTCAGTGTGAAACATTATTTTTAAAATCCCAGAACTGACCAACCGAATTTAGTTTTTTCAAGCAATAAATTATTTTTGAAGAGATGATTCATTTTTTGGTTTCAATGAATCATTTATTGCGAAACAGAAGGAATCAGCTAGATCAATCAAACTCAATTATTATTTGCTCAAAAACACAAAAATGGAATATTTTCAACCTAACTACTCCATACGTTTCCGTGCAAATATACTTGAGCACCTACCACACGTTTCCTCTTAACCTCAATTTTCGTCTTTCAAATCCAATACTTCCTTTTATAATTTCTTGAACAATATTTTTCCACTTTTTCCGCTGCTTCAAATCAATGAGAAGTATTCAGTGAGTCATAAATAAATGACATGTGGGTATCCATCAACCCCATCAAGTTTTTTTTCTCCATTCTCACATCCTATTCCTTTTCCTCTCGTTATACAAAATTTTTTTCCTGCCCAATTCGGCCCCGTTTTATTCCTTTTTCTCTTTTTTTTTCTTCCATATATTGCGGCTAGTAGTCTCGTGTGTTTTCCGCCCATTTTCTTTAATCGCGTACATAGTCCACACCCAGCGATCCTCCCAATTTGTTTCCGTTTTCTCTAGAAATAAGTTTCATCTCCAATTTCGTTTCTTTTGTTTTCAGAGAGAAAATGGAAATCGCGTTCGATTTATCTTCAATTTTTACGGATAACATCCAGCGTCTTGAAAAAGCTGATTTGTTGAAATACAGTCCGAAACGATATTGGGCAGTTGCCAAAAGTATCGACACTTTGGGAGAAATGTCATCAAAGGTGCGTTCCGTTCTCAAAAAAAAACGAGTTTCGTAATATCTTGTATCTACAATGCATTCATTTCTGGAAAGAAACTCTGTGCACACATCACAGACAATAATAAATGCAAAACATTTTTTCTTCCAGTTTCATGGATGGAAGAGAATCATCACAATGTATGAAAAAATCATCGATCATGATGAGGACCAAAGTGTGTACATCTTGTGGGATAAAGTCGATGGGTAAGATTTTTTGAGCAAGATGAGGGGATCAAATTTCGAAATATACGAATTTCATAATAATTTTGATTGAATTTACGAGAAGATCGTCACTTCGAAGGTTTAACAAAGCAGCTTAACTGGCCCGGACGGTTTATTCATTTTTCGAAAATACACACATTACCGAACAAAAAATATTTTGAAGCCCTGAGAAATTATTCAAAAACTGTTCGTATTGCTCTGGGATGTTCATATCATTCTAAACATGAAGATTATTTTTTTGCCAAATTTCATTTTGATTTTGTAAGTTTTGTAGAAAAAAGATGAGAATGAAAACAAGTCGAAAGCGAAGCTCTATTTTTTGTTTAGTATACTTAGCGACCACAGAAAAAGGGGCGGAGCCTAATTATTTTTCCCCCCAGGGTCGTTTCGACTATTTGACTGGCTATAACTATCGCTAGAAAAGAAGGATTGATATGAAAACATGTGTCTTTATGTAATCGACTACGTAGATTTCGAATATGTAATTGTTTTTACTGAAGAATCTACAAGAGAAAAGAAAAAAGCAAAATACCGAAGTGAGCGGCAGAAGAATGCATGGTACAAGAAATCGGAGTTTGTATCACTTTCCGTTTCTGGTGTTTCGAGTAACTGAAGACATTCTCTAATGGAAAATTAAAGCGAAATTTTGTGAGGAGTTAGCGCAGAATTGTACATTTCAACCAAACTGGCTGTAATTATAGTGAAAAGTTTTCAGCGGCAACATATAAAAATTATGTTTTTTATAGATTGTACTCTTCTTGAACATTACATATACAACTTTTGAGCAAAATTGGATGATTAGAAAGAAGTTTATTTCCGGTCGGAAGATGGCATACTCAACAAATTTTTAGGTTTTTCGCAAATTTAGCATGAATAGAGATTTGTATCACTCTCGTTATTTGTATATTCGGATTCTACAAAAAATTTCACATAAAATGATATCTGTGACATGTTCCAGCGAGTTAGCGCAGGAAAATGCGAAGCAGTTTTGTTTTGAAATTCCCCGAAATTCGTCGAAAAAATAATTTTTTTAGGAGCGCGCGTGTGGCGGTGTTATAAGAAAACAATGCGCCGACAGTTCTAGTGCGCGTTTGGTGTACTGGTTAAGCTATCGGTGTGTTAATCCGAGACATGCGGGTTCGAGTCCGCTTTTGGAAAAATATTTTTGAAACCTTTTTTATAATTGTGTAAGGTATTCTGAATGATAGCGGAGTTTCTACAATGCATTGATGAGAATTTCTTCATTAGAATTTCATTTTTTAGCCTTTTCCTCAGTAATTTCGCAGTTTTTATATTTTCTCTGATTTCGAACCATTTTCCGGCGAATATTCGTAAACTTTGGTTTGTTATCACACTAAACACATTCAAAACCCCCTTTTCCACACTTCCCGACAAGTTTCTTTCCATTTCCAGCTGTCTGAAACCTAAATTTCAGCAGAAAATCTCTTGAGAAACCCGTTCATTTCTTCCGCGCGGCAGCCTTGCGCTGCCGGCGCCCCGCCCCCTTTTCCGCGCCCACTGCAATGCTGGGGGCGAAAAAGGAGGGAAAGGAGGAGCACAAAATGGGCTGTAACTCGGGAACGGATGAATATTCTTGAACGAAAATTTGGAAATATGCTAATTAGGAAGAGGAGATTATAATAGAATAAAAAGATTTCGGAAAAAATCAGTTTGAAAAAAATGTTGTGGCCCCTAAGTATACTCTAAAACTTTCACACGAGTAAAAAAATTTGAACTACCTTTTCAGGCCTTTAACGTTGGAAATTTTTTACTGAGAAATTCAAAATATGTTACTTTTTGGACGGTACTCTGTTTTCCAGAAACCAAAACAGTCAAACATAACACTTTTAATTTTTTCAGAAACAAAAGTGTCCTAAAAGGCATTCTGCGTGTCGGATACAAAACTCTCTACCTTACGGATAATGAGCAAAATCAATACATGGAAAAAGCAATGTGCATTCTTGATTTTTTCATTGTACCAACAGAACAACGCTCCGGAAACGGATTCAAAATGTTTGATGCCATGTTGAAAGTGAGAATTGGAGTCAGATTTTTTGAAATCTTGAAATTGATTCCAGGCTGAAAATGTGTCAGTGGAACAGTGCGCATTTGATAAACCGTCTGCAGCTCTTCGACAATTTTTGGAAAAGTATTATGATCAGAAAGAACCAGGTACAGGGCCCATATTGAAATAAAACATGCAAAATGTTCTTATATTTTCGACATTTATGCTCAGTAGAACTGTACTTGTCGGTATCTCCGATACCAATTCAAAAAAGAAGGGTCTTTCTTTCTCTATATATACATAAGATACCCGTAGACCCGGAGTATTATGCGGCAGCTGAACTAGGCGAGAAGAGTGTACATATGTGGCATGTGCCGACATCTCCCGGTTTCCGCATCCTGCTATGTTTTTCATGGTCTTGGGCGGAGTTTGAGTGATAAGAGATTATCAGAGAGAGTGGTAGAGTGCGAAACGAATATGCAACGAGCCTCCGTTATCCCTCCTCGCGCGGTGTTTAGCCGAAATTAGTAGAAACGGATTTCTTCTGATACTTTGCGTTCCTTTTTGCTGCATCAACTGCTATTGGGGCTCTGAATAATTGTTTTTCAAGATTTTGAAACATTTTTCAACAATTTTCAGTTATGCAATCCAACAAGTACGCAGTCTTCCCGAATTTCTTCATCGGCCGTCATCCAACTGTTCCATTCACTCCTCGCCAAACAAAACGATCTTCTCGTGCCAGCTCAGCTGTTTCCAGTCACACCACCAGCAGAAACACTTCACCGATTGGGGTGAGTTTTTATCATAGTTAGGAAGAACATAAATTCAAACATTTCCAACTTGTACAAAAAACTGATGAAAAATCCAAATATGCGGTTTTTATCACGGGTGCAGGAATGTTGCAATAAACATAAAGAACTTTTTATTTGCGACCTTCCGTGTCAGATAGCTCACTGAAGCCGCGGATCTCTGAAGTTTATTTCCTGAGGAGCATACTTATCCACCTATCCTTATGCCAACTATCATTATACAAACTGAAAGCGGGGCGATTTTATTCTAATTTTTGACCAAATGAAAAACATGAACCACACCGTATATAACTTTGGCGTTTAGTTTTGTTTCCTTCGCGTAATTCGGGAGCTCTTTGTATGAGGTGGCACTGTTGATAAGTATGCTCCTGAATGTGAGTAGAGTTCTTATGTGATTAGAGTTTCAATTGTGGCAGAAAAACAGTAATTTCTTGAAAAAAGAACACATTTCCCATTTTTCAGCGTAATCGTCCACGCCACGACTCAGTTGCTGACCTGATGCGTCAAGACAATTTCACCAGAGGAAGATCAGTAATCGATCCAAATAGTCCAGCAGGATTCAAACTCACTAGAGATCAGAGACACGAGCCGATCTGGTGAAACGGATTCCATTGTCTGTCATCATCACATTTTCACAACTCAATATGGACAAGAGTGCCTCTTCGCCTTAGTTTTGATCTCTAATCGCTTTTTTTCAGTTATACACTACTTATGCTTTTCCGGAATCTTGTTTATATAAGTAATAAATGACGCTATGAAATTCAGTTAATTTTTGAAATTTATGTGATCCGAAGAAAAGATTTTTAGAAATGAAGACATTTTCAAATTCGATTGGCAGGGCAAACAATTTTTGGTTTATTTCGTCGGTCAACGGAAAAAATTGGGGGTTGTTTCAAAAACGCTCCAGAAAATCTCAAAGTATGAAGAAACTTCGAAAATACGTTTCTATTCTGATTCTCATTTCACTTGCAATTTCAGCCAAAAATCAGAGACCTCCAAATTTCGAGAAGGATGTTTCCCCACGAAATAAAAAACTTACTATGCTTTGACTCCCAACCCGTCTCTACAGAAATATTCATCAATTTCAATAGAAAACCTGAACAATTCTCGATTTTTCAAATATTGAATTCCTAATTGAAAAAAAAATAAAATAAATGTTTTCACTGTTTAAATTAAACCATTCTTTCATTTCACAAATGTAACAGTTCTTTAAGGTATCCTCCAATACCTATTTACAGCAAAAATATTCATTGGGTCATAATATAATTCACCCGTTGACCCACACCCGCGCGTACCTCAAATCGGTCTCAGGCGCTAGGGGTAGGGAAAATGCATGTGCCGACATTTGCCGGGTTCCGCGCCCCGCTATTTTTTGTGTGCATGGGGCGGAGCCGGATAAGATTATGGAAATAGAATAGACTGGAGAGAAGTGTGCCTAAATGAGAGAAACGTTTTTCGTCTTCGTTTTTGGAGGACGCATACATCGACAGGAAAAATATGTGTAGCTGAGTGACTGGAAATTGCGAAATCAGAGAAATCTCTATACTAAAAATGCTTTTTTGTCTGTGGGACGTATACTTCTAAGTTCGGAACAACAAATGATTGGAGAGATGTAAAAATTGTTTGATTTGCTGAAAAATGTGGTTTTTCCAAGAAGAGACAAGTTTTACACAAGTTACATGAACGATTTTCAAAAAAATAATTTATGTCGACTGATAAATTCGTATTTAAAACCAGGAATTAACTCGTATTATTAAAAATCTGTACTCACGGCACAACCAAACGGAGCAAATCGGAAGCCAAAGAAGATCCAACGGGAATTGCAGCCTGGCAATTACGTAGATTTTCAAAATTTTCGTTAAAACCTCACCGTATGAAACACTGAATCTCCGAACAGCCGCAACCAACTTTGAATATAAGCTACTGTCGAATAATACTGCCCTTGCAAACGGGTATGCTTTATTCCGCTATACACCGACGCAACAATGTCGTTCACAATTATCCTCCCATTTTCTGTGATTGGAGCGAATATTCCTTTACGTTCGGTGATGGAAATTCGCATAACCCGTTGTTGCCGATATTTTCCCTGAAAAATGTAATTGTTCTTGTGAACAATGAGACAATTACCTTATAAAGAAGAACTAGACAATCTCCAACTTTTAATTCCTCAGCAAAAACCACATTGCGTCCTTTGGGAAGATAGCGCACATACTCGGCGTAGTTTTCTATAATCTTAGACAATTAGAGTTTCATAGTTATTTTTGCTTTTACCATCACACAGATTTCGATAAATCAAGTGCTTTGCCGATACTGCTAACATTTTTCCGTACTCTGTCATAATTGTATGAAAGTTGTAGCGATTTTCCGGCTCACGATGCATCCATGATATAATTGGAGTGTAATACGTCTGGACGTGTCTTTGAATTATTAATCAAATGAGAAATTCTTGGAAACACTCACTGCAGTCAAATTGCCAGTTAGCACCAGATCACCAATTGCAACTTGATCCATTCGCTTTTTTCCAGTTGGTGTAGTCATCCATGAGTCAGTTGAAAAACACGCGTGTCCCTCGGTTTCTGAAAATGAAAACACAAGAAGTTCGAGAATTAGAAAAAAATAAGCTTACCGGAAAATTTTGGAAGTTTGAAATCATGTAGAGCATGTCTGGCGGAATCTACTGAAAGAAATGAAATTCGGATTATTTCGCATTTCATAAAGATCATTTTCATAGAAAATTCAGAAATAAAAATGATTTATTGAAGAAAAAATATATTTGACGAGAAAAATCGGCTCAAAGTTGAAAATTGGTTCTTCTATTACAGATTTTTCAATAATGTTCGAATTGCGTAAAATAATTCATTTTGCTCTCTTGAATTTATTGCTTACCAAATTAGTAGCTGAAAGTTTGCGCAAAATTTGATAATTGAACTTTTATCTTCCTACTCATTCAATCTTCTCACATTTTCAAATAAAAAACTCACGCAAGGAGAATGAAAGTACTCCAGAACTGCTGAAAATGAGAACAGTGATGAACAACCACATCGTTCCGTTCTCTATCAATTCAAGTCAGAAGTCGCATAAATTTATTCACAAAAAGTAGTTGTTGGCGATCGAATGAGGCAGTGGAGGAAGACTCGATACATCTTACGCCGTAATTTCTTCACGGCCAAAGACCTGTTGCGACAAGTTTTTGGCGATGGGATCACACTGCGATGAGACTATGATTTAAGTCTGAAGGAAAAACTTGGATTAATAATTGCAGCGAATGAGGAAGTTTTGAAATCTGAAAAAATGGTGATTTCTCTCCATAAAACAAACTGAAATGCAACTTAAAGCAATAAGATTTATGATGAGACCTCTGGGACAAGACACAAAGATTGACGTGGTAGATAATTTGAATGGGAAATTGTTCTTGGGGCTACCAAACTTCTTGTCTTCTTCCTAAACTGTTTTTCGAGTACATATCTCTTCCACCCCTTTTTGTCTTATTTTCACGGTTTTGTTATCTCCGCATGAAAAAGTGAAACGTGTCAAGTCATGAGAAAAATGGACAGGAAATCAACGTACGCCTATGAATCTTATCGAGAATTTTTTTCGCCTTCAGATTTATTGCATTTCGGTTCCGATTTGTATAAATACCCTTTATTCTTTTCTACCTGTGACCTTTTTAGACACTTTTTGATTTACAGCTCGATCTCTGGAACATTCTCCAGAACTACACTATCACACTGGATCCTCACTTTTTTCGTCGCCCTTTTGACATTCCACAGCGTGCACTGGAACAATATGTGAGTTAGATTTTTTCGAAAAATCTCATTTTTCTTAGCTCCTAACCACAAATCGATCTCTCGCTTACACTCTGACAGCAGAGCAGAGCAAACGCATCACAACTAAACAGCAAGATATGACATGAAACATGACGGACTATTGTGAAAACTGACAGCAGTGACACCCCCAATCAGCGACTGCGGCCAGAGGCTCTCTGGTCCTGAGCAAGCAGTCCTATCATCCATTGATTTGAGATTGACGCATTTTTTGACGGAAGAACCACAACGAATAATGTCAATGATGAAATTGAGTGATAAGTTGGAAGGTGTGGAGAAGTTTTTTTAATGGGATTGGGGGAAGAGTTATTCTTCCGCCACATTTCTCGAGAAGGGCAGACGGAAAGGAAGATGGATTGCGCAGGAAAAGGAGAAGATCATGGTTGTCAATTGCTTTGCACCGTATTTCTCATGGTGGTAGCGGGGGGAGTGTATGAATGAGTAGAGATATCAACCGTATCATTTTCTTATCATCTGTGAAAAACTTACTTCGCCCTTTTCGCACTTCTCTTTTTTGGCTACCAGCATTTCTCAAAAAAATGTTTCACAAGAATTAGGCCACCCATCTTTTCATGAGACGTCTTCACACTTCTTCGAAAATTCGAAATCCCTCATAGATTCTTGTTGCTATTGCTTTGAAATCAAAACATCAGGGTTTGGGGGGAAAATAGATCCCAAGAAAAATAGATCCCAAGTTCTCGGACGTTTCCCCACCGGTAATCATACACCAGCGTCAGGCGCTCTTATCTTCCGCGACAGGGCATCCGAATGAAATTTGAGCCCCGTTTCGAAGCCGCACCAGCTAACCTGGTATCACATAATATACTTTTGGCAACTCTCTCTATCTTTTCACCTTTCGGCCCTTGTCAACCGCGTTTTTCCAATTTTTCTTTCATCTTCTCTCCCGCCTCTGATCGTTCTAGATCTATGCTTTTTATGATATGGAGTTTGATTTGATGATTAGTTTTCAAAAATCGGATATGGTGCTGCATTTAATACCATTTCTCGTTTTTGAGCATTAAATCTGGATTTGGATAGTGAACTTGGAACAAGAAGTTAATCTGGTCTGAGATGATGGAAGACTCTTCTTTTTGTCACGCATTGTTTTTGGAGTACACTGGTAGTTGTTTTAGTGGCAGACGCAATCTGTCATTGATAGTGAGTCAAGGTATTCTGATGATTTACGACGAGGCCAGTCAAGAAATACCAAAAACTTTTCGGCATTGTCGTTGAGGCGGGCGGTGACAAAAGGAAAAGAATAATTTTGACAGTTTTTCGAGGTTATATCACGGGTGTCTAAAATGTGACAAGATAAACTCGTTACTGTAATTGATCAGACTGAGAAAATTCTGTTCTGTTAAATTCTGGTTGAGGGTGCTTCCAATTTTTTCAAATTTCAGTACTTTCAAAGTTAGGTCTAACTTGGAATCGAAACCCACAGACTTTTTTCAGCGTTTACAAGCTAAAAAATACCGCAAGTTTTTTGTTTTGAAAATTGTCCGTGTAAGAAAATTTCGGTTGGAAAAATTTCGAAGATTATTTCTGATTGAATTTCCGATAGCATTTTTTCTTATCAGTTTTTTTTTTCGACTACGGTATGTCAGAGAAAATGTCAGAGCAAGTCTCGAGAAGAAATACTGTAGAATTTTTCTGATTTTTTTCTAATTCTGTTTTTTCAAACTTTCATGAACTCTTTGCGTTTTCTTGATGGGAAAATTCAAAAAAATTAAATAATTTGGAAATACCGTGATTTCGAAGTTTGTGAAATAGAAAATTTCAACTTTCATTCTGAGCTGATGTTCCAAGGATAAATAAACATAGTTGCCAAATCTCGTTCCGGCCCGGCCTGCGGGTCGGTCCGTCAAAAATTTCGGCGGGCCGGGGTACCTACAGAAGTTGATATTTTTTGAATTTTTTCGAAAGTTTCGAAATTTTTTCAAAAATTTAGACAAAACCGACCTTTTTTTTAATAATTTCATACTTTGTTAATTTTGTTGAATAATGCAACCTTTTTTCTTTTTTAATTCAAAAAAATTTCCCTAGTTTTCATTGGAAAATGTTCAACAGTGGTAGGTGGGCCGGGCCGAGAAAATTCGTCTACCGGCCCGCCCGGCCCGGCCCGACCTTTTACAACTATGTAAATAAATAATATCGAGTAATAGAATTGAAAGAATCAATAACAATTTTTCCTAATCAAAATTATCAAAATTAATGGTGTCCTATTTTACGTTTTTAATTTTTGAAAAAAAAAATTCAATATATTCAACAAGCTGTTAGAAACTATCCTCTGTTTTTTTCTGTGGTCACAAAACAAATTGTATTTCTGTACCAGATAAAACACTTGCAAGTATTTCCAACAAAATCCGATTCTGGGATCCTTCCTCATCTGTCACTTTTTGATCTGTCTGATGCTATTATATTTTTTAGTTTCCAAACCCCCGGAAGTTATACCAACAAATATGATTCACTTAGACGTCTGGCATAAAATCCTGCAACCAATAAAGAGCAAATTGATCCGTACGCTTAAGTAGATTTAGATCAAAAAGCGAAACATGACATGTAGTATAGTTTGTGACATGTTCCCATTTCTCTTCTCAGTTTCCACCAACAAGATCAAGACGATGTCCACTTTCTCTACAACTTCCAACTCCTAGACGTGCTCATCTTCCAACTAATCCGGACTTTTGACTAGATATAGCGTCTCGTCTTACTTCCAAAAAGTGAGAGTGGACTGAGTGGAATACCACAAACCAATGCACAGATTTTTTTGTTCGTTTTCTGTCTGCTATTAATTTTTGTAGCTCAACTTTTTTAACCCACCGTTCATAATATATATGAGGAAGTCATATCCACCAATACCATGCGCTCCACTAGATATGATCACACTCTCGAAGAATTTTTGTATCTCGCTGATATGCATATATTCTTCTGATAGTCAGCGCGGATTTGGGTGAGTAGGTGATTTACAACCGTTCTACGCCGGTGTCCGCAGTATCCCACCTGAAACTTGATCAATTGCCAATCATCTTTTAGGTCGCCGACAAAACCTACCGTACCGGAACTGTGGTGGGTTTGATACGTTTTGCCCTATCTGTCATTGGTAGTCGGAATCCAAAGACCCCAGTGCATTTTTCCTTGTCTCTGTCTTTCTTTTCCATAATTTTGTTCTACTCCACTGAATTCGAAATTCCCCACTTTATCCTATTCTTACCAACTTGTTAATTGTTCACTTGGGCATTCCCATCCCCCACATCTCTAATGTGACACTTCGGCTCCCTCAGTGTCTACGGTAATTGTATCCAACTAGGTACCGGAAGATGTCTTCTCGTTTGCCTTCTTGGTCATAATAAATGAGAAAATGGTGTGTAAGAGTCTTCTTGAAGTGTCCGCCTTCAAGAAAGAGAGGCGCCTCCCGATGAAGCTAGTTGTATGACACCGTAAGTTTCCTGGAGCTTCTTTTCCTGACTGACTCCGCCCGTCTTCCCCCCACCGAGCTTTTCTGCGTTCTAATTGGCGGCAAAATGAGCCCATCGCACTTCTTGTTATGCATGTGCAGTAATGTATTGAGATGAGCCACGAATGAAGAAACGAGAGATTTTGAGAAGATGTGTGAAGGGCGAAGTAGGTGACCAGCGGTGTTGGGTAATGACTCCAATTTCACGGAAAACCATCGAGATCGGAGCTTCCTGGGTCCCAACATTTTGTCTATCGACACGGGTGTCAATTTTCCTGTTCCTACACAATTGTATCAACCGGACTTCCTGAGATCATTCTCAATTATAACTGAACTAAACGTATAATTGATTTGCAATATTAGTCTCTACAAAAATCACCGTTTCTATTTCTTAGGCCAGCTATTTTTCGAATATTGTTTTTCTTCTTTCCTGTTTTAGAGAATCACATTTTTTAACACTTGTGAACGCTTGACGGCATAATCAGAAATAGAGATTCTAAAATAAGCCCTCATCAATAGGAATAAAATTCCAAGCTCCACGTGTTTCCTGTTAAGATGATTGGTTATTGAAATAATAATGCGGTCAAAATGGAAAAAAAAAATCTGAAAAGAGGATATAAATAGTAATAATTCCGTCTCTGCGCTATATCTTGAAAGTTTATTTTTTCTGTATTTGCCTGAATTTTTTGAAAGTTCTGTTTTCATCTATTTTTGAAAAAAGAGAATGTGACTTTGAAATCGACTTTGGAATCTGTTAGAGTCTAGTCATGAGAGAAAAGGTCCGCGGTTTTAATAATTTAGAAATGGTTTCTGAAATAAGAACTGATAAGTTTAGTGTTTGAAAATGATGTAGAAGCCTAACTTCAACATTTCGGACAATATTGGTTCACAGAGAAACCGTTACCTCATCTTCTCAAATTTACAGCCAATCATTTTCAAAATTTTTTTTGAACTTTTTGATTTTTCTCCAATTCGCCCATTGTAGAATTTTATACTTTTTCTCAAATTTTCAATTTTGACAAAAATCTAATGTTATCGTTGTTTGAGAAAAATGATTGAGAGTAGACATCTTGTGAAAGGAAAAATCTTAAAACCGCGAAAGTGAACCACCGTATTCTTTGAACATATTTTCAATTTTTTTACTCAGACAACTATTATACCATCCTATTTCTCACTTTGTTCTTTCAGTTCGAGATGTATGGTTTTACGGATCACTCTGCTGTTTTTTGGAAGAAAGAGGATTTACACCCAGATTTCCAGATAAGGCTCTGTTTCATAGGGAAGTGATATCAATATGAGTCAATTCTTCCCCCCCCCCTCCTGGTAGATTCCATTCACTGTTCTCTGGTAGTCAAAAGCATTTATATGGATACCCACTTTGCTATTATCTGATCGGGAGATTTTGCGGCATCCCCATTTTTATAAAACCTATTGCTTTTGTGCCGGTTGGTATTAATTAACAGATGTGCGAGCTGCGATAAGGGTTTCGGATTCAGGAAAACGGGCGTCGTGTCTTCCTCTCTCGGTTGACTTCCAATATTTGTCACGTCGACAACACGCCCCAGAGCTCTTGTGTTATGTCCATCCGGTGATCCGGACGTCGACTCGTCAAGTGGTTTCGTTAGGCTCATCGTTTTCGCGCTTACTCCTCCTTCTCGTATGTGTTTGCCTTCTTGTCACTAGTGGACCAATATAATTGGCAAAGACAACTACTTATAAGCCAAGGTGGCGGCAGCAGTCATTCATCCATCTCAAGTTGAAAAGGAAACACATTGGACAGGCGGCGTTGAGAGATGGAAGTCTTGGCGGAGCATCTCATTGGTTCGTAAGATCCACTCAACCGCTTCCGGATCACAATCCATTGGACCTCCCCTATCGGTAATGACTCGAGTTGCTGAATAAATGGGCAGAGAGGGGCAGAATCTGTCTTCTCCCATTATTTTCTAATTGGCGTCAAATCACCGCCCCGAGTCAAGAAGCATCTCTTTTGCTTCTCCTCCCACAAAAGTCGTCCCACTCCTCAGTCTTTAACTCACTTTACTCGTAAAAGGGTCAACACACGGTGGGTATATCTCTACCACAGGCTCTCGGCCTCTTTTCCACCCCATCACTTCTCCTTTTTCCTATTCCTAAATATCCAGCATTTGATTCTTCGAAGACGACGTCGGATACTTCTTTTCAACAAATCTGGGGGAGCACGGCGACAGCCTGGGTAGGGGATGGCTCAAAAGGTTTATCTTATTTTCGAGCTCCGAGCATCTATTCTCTTTGATGCCCTCCGACTTCCAAGTCCCCTTGGGCAAGATCTAATTTACTCCCTTTTTGCAGTGGTACCCCTTTTTGCGAATCATCCCTCCAACCCACCACCGATACCGTAGTACACCAGTCATGGATTCTATAGCGTTAGCCTTTATAGACTTGATATTGAATGGTATTTTCGGAATCTAATGGTTATACAGTACTTAGTCTGTCAAAACTTCATTTCTATCTTTATGGATTTCTATCTACAGTACCCACTTGACTACATTGTGGCTTAAAATATGTTCCTTTTTCTATTCAACAACCCACCTGGGTTCCTAATTCGTCTTCTTGATCATTGATATTTGAAAAAGGCATTCTGGTCCGAGCAGCATGATTCCATTTTTACCCTGCGCAGATGGACCGCCTCTTAATAGGTAATGGCCACACACCAGACAGGGTAGGATTATGGTGGCGAAAAATGTGAGGCTTAGGCCCTGTTTTGGTAGAATAGGCTCCAAATTAAGGTAAGGCAATTAAGATATTTGAAAAATCTTTTTGATTTTGATTATTGCTCAAAAACAGGTCCATATGCATAATTTACTATTTTCTCGAATTATTCCTTCTTCACCCAGTTCCTTAGATTCTGAAATGTTCTTCTAAAAGAACATGTTTGAAGAACTCTATGTGTCATTGCTCATCTTGACTTTTCATGGGTGATCCTAAGTTGTCTCATCCCCCTTCTCACTTCTTGCACATCTCGGGGATGGGTCTTTCCTGTGTAACTCGAAATTGGGTTTCAAGAGGCGGCACCGCTCAATTCAATATAGAATCTGGGGTCGGTGAGCCCTACTTGACATTTCGACAGCTCCAATGAACTTTGTTGGCGTCTGAAGAAAAAGCAGTGTCTTACTTCTTATTTCTTATTTCGTTTCCCTGTATTTCTTTAATTCCACTCTCACGGAGGGGGCATGCAACAACAACACAGGTCTAAAAATGTACTTAATTATTCTTAATGCCGTGGGTTTACAGATATTTATTTCAATGATATAAACTCTTATTTTAAGGGATTCGATTCATGATAATCCTTTTTTTCGTATGATTATTTTCTACGTTTGAGTTATATGCCAGCCAGCAAAAAAAAAAAATTCAAAAATAAATATCTCGCATTGCTAGATTGATTTGACAAATGTAGTCATTTTGATACATGTACTCTTAGAAAATCAGAACAAAAATTGCAGACAGGAAGGGAGTTTCAAATTTATTTGATTACACCACCACCAAGAATGTGCTGCCATTTTTTTTCCACCTGTGGTGCCTCCTGATTTGTGTCTATCAGACGAAAATTGGAAGAATGTGAAATTTTGCACCCAATCTCATTTTCTTCCAGATCTGTTCTGTCAAAAATTTTGATAAGACAGTATGACTTGATTTCTTGATGATCGTTTTTTGAATCTTAGGTATTTAGGATATATTTCATACTTCCAAAATAATATTTTGATCTATGTAGACCATCAGAGCATGACAACCATGATACAACTCACCTCTATTCTTTAAGATCAATCTTTGCTAGACAGACCGAAACAAACAAGAAAGTCAATCAATCAGCATCCTGTCTGAGATTGACATTAAATCAACTTTAACTAAAAAACTGACATCCGCCACCCAGTGTGTTCCAAAAAAGTGGTATACCCAATGATTCGATTTTCGCGGAGGGGGGACGGCAACGATGTTCAGTTATCAGCGTAAATTACTGGCACTGCTGTGGACTTTTTTGTTGGTTTCCACATTTTGCCCTAACAGGTTTGAAAGAGAAATTGTATGGCCTGAGATCAAATGTATTGGTATATTCAGAAGCAATTCTCCGTTTTAAGTTTTTCTGAAAGCACTATCAGTAACTTTTGAAAATAAAAGTCCCAGAATGAATTTGAATTTAAAATTTCGGATATCTTTGAAATGGATTAGAAACAAAAAATATGCTCTCTATTGTTATGTTATGTTTTCTTGATTGACCAGAATCAGATCCCTACAATGATCTAAACTTAGAGCGATGTGTCGAAAGATTAGTAGTCGAGCATCTCAAGGGTTCAAATAAAACACTGACACAAAATACATATGAAATGCTCGACTTGTAGAATGAGTTTTAGTGAGTTGATAGACCATGATGATCTGAAATTTGTAGTACTTCAAACTACTCAAGTGAATAATTTGATAGGCGTGAGAGGCATTTTGCAAAGAGTTATCTCTGAATGAGTAGGAACTATTTTTATGGAAATTAGAAACAAAACAATTTGAGTTTTGTGTTGGTGCACTGTTTTGGAGTTTTTTGAGTTTTCCGAGAATTTATTGTTTTTTTCACACTGAATAATCAGGTAAACCATGAACTGTTATTCAACGGAAGCTTTGTTTACCAAATTTATGATTTCTGCTATTTTTTAAAGTTGAATAATTCCGTCTGATTTTCAAAAGTTACAATTTTCGTTTTCTAGTTTGCGTTGTATTTCTAGCGGAACAGAAATGTTTAAAAGTTTGAAAAAATCGTAGTGTAACATTATGTGCTTGACTTGTAAACTAAGAAATCAAAAACAGAATTTGAAAAATAAGAGAAAATAAATTAACTACCGTACTTTAAGTAAAACTATCCTTCAATTCTTGTTACTTTTGATGTCTGAAAAATGGTTGAAAACGGAATATCTCTTAAAGTTTTTCTTAACGGCGCAAGTGTGATTATTTACCTATTTTCTCAGCTTTTCGACGGTTTTTATTGATTTCTTCAATGATGTTTAGTGGTTTTTCCTTGATTCACATTTGCAAAAACGGTGAAAACCGTCGAAAAGTTGCGGGAATAGAAAGATAATTTTTGAAATAGGCTCAAGATACGATAGTTTTTGCATTTGCGTCTTTAAGAAAAATTTTACGAGATATCCCGCTCTAAGCCTTTTTTTTCGGACAGCATTAATATTGTTTTAGAACTTTTGAATTTTAGAGTTTGAAACATTTTTAAGAAACTACCTGTGCTTTTCATTCACTTCTTATTTTGTACTCCCAAAAGTTTTTTACCATTTTCTTTTAACCTATGCATGTTATGCTTCTCTGTCTGGCACCCGCTTATCAGACAGTTCTGTTCATAATAATTCCATACTCGTATTTATCATTATCTTTTTTTTTCTTCGCTTATCATTATAATCAATGCATTAAGTTCAATTGCGCTTTTCTGAGTTCTTCAATGCTTTTTTGTGAATTCTCTTTTTATTGTGGCTTATCTAGGTTATTGCTTCTGTTCGCTTTCGTGGCGGAACCGCGCAATGCCAACAACTTGTGGATTTCCAAACTGCAAGTTTCGTTCTCGATATCGTGGCTTAGAAGACAATCGTCATTTTTATCGCATACCAAAACGACCGCTTGTTTTACGACAGAGGTGGTTGACAGCAATTGGGAGGACGGAAGAGACAGTAGTTTCACAGGTAAAAATTGGCTCAAAGCTTCTGTAGCTGATATGTGTAGCAATTGTAGTGCAAAAAAGTTGTGCATGGTCAGCTGATTTTTCTAAGTCCGAATAGAAAAAGCTCCGCCCATTTTCAAAAGCAAAATGAAAACTCGAACTATACAAAACAAAACACAAAAACAATACAGACAATTGTGAAGAACATATCGCGTGAAAAAAAATTGAATCCATCTCGGAACTTTAATTTCCCTTCTTGTAGCTTCGAATCTGCTCAGCACACTTTGAAGGAGGAGAAAAGAAAGAAGGAGATATCCCAGTTCCAGATCCAACGGTAAACAGTCGTCATAAGTTGTGGTTATTTCTTAGATTCCGAAATTTCAGGTAGACAAGCAGATAAAAATTGAACTCCCGCCAAAAGAAAACAAAAATAGTGACCGAAGGAGGAAACAGAACATTCCTGCCAGGTTTTCAAGGCCGGAATCGCCATCGGGTATGTGTATCTCTTGATTGACAGCTAAGATTAAGTAGGTAGTAAAATATTTGTATTTTGTTGGAAAAGATGGAGTAAGTTCGGTTCCGTTGAGAAAAAAAAGATTTATGACTTTGTTAGTCCTTTGTCGAAAAATTCGAAAAAACGGGTAGTAATAATTTTGATGGATCATATTCCATAATGTGAACCATATGCTGGTAGCAGTGAAAAACGACAAATTTATTCTGTTAACATTTCGCACATTTTTTCGAATGTAGACGACGTTTCAAAATGTTCCTCTGCTTGAAGCATATTCAACAGTCAACTTAGAACTCAATTATCTCGATTCATGTGAAAGATATCAACATTTTGTCAACTGATAAAGTATTGCTGATATTATGATGAAAAATCTATTAGTCAACAATTTTTTGATTTCTTTCACAGGAGTAAAGACAATTGAGCTCAAATTTGGCGGTTTAGTCAGAACTTTTATAATAGGAAATACAGTAACTCGATTTTTACTAAAATAGTATCTCGGAACTTTCCTCGGAAAATGAGTGCTAACTCTTTTGAAGAGAAATTTTGACCCCTTTGAAATAAGTACTTGTTTCGAATCTACCGAGACGCGGTGTCAATTTCCAATTTTCTGCACTATATAGCATTTCATATTCATGAAGTTCCTGTCGCTCAAAATTTTCAACAGCTTCTTTGAATTTCGACCTAAGTGTGCCAAATGTACAAAATGTGAAGCTTCCAAATGAAGCAATAAACTACTTGAATCAAGTATTCCCCTCGATCCAAAATTTATTATCAGTCTTTAGTTTTGCAGAGAATAAAAAAACAATATTCTTGACTTAGGAGTTCATGGCACCCGTAAAACCGCTTAGACGTCACTGAACGCATTTAGATATAATCCGATACCAGATAAATTTACGTCGTCGTCGCCTATAAGCTCAAACAGCTTGACTTGGGCAATAATATCTAATCTTAGTAAATCTCCGTTCAGATTTATGTTTTCATTCATAGCAAAATGTCAGCTGAATCTTTTCATCTATCCAATTTACAGGAGACAGTCCGTCATACGCCAAAAAGAGTCGAGCATTTCGTGATTACTACCCTTTATCCGCGACTCCGTCATTTGGTTAGTTTAATTTCCAGATATAGGCTTCCTCTCTCTGTCATTCCGGAGAAGGGTACTTCTGAGAATTGTAAAAACCGGAAAGTAAATCTATCAACGAAATTGGTAGGGTGCTGTCAACAAGTTAGATACCCATATCGAATGCATTTTATGAAGAGGAATTTTCAAAGAGGTTGGCGCCGTCGGGGGGCTTCTTCAACGAACCACTACTCCTAAAAGACACGCACCATCGTTGTCCCACTTTATTGGAGCATAAAATGCGAAAAAGGCTCCTTATTCACCGCCTTCTTCTTCCTTTCGCTCTCCATCTTCCTCCGGAGGCGTCCTTCTACTCCTTTTGACCCTTTTGTCTCATTGTTGCATTTGCTCTCAATTGTCGTGTCAGATGTCTAAACGTGTACATGTTTAAAATGAAAATAGGGAAAATGGGTATGAGTGTGTGAAACATTACTTTGCCAATTTCTCACTCGAACCGGATATCTTACATGGCGATCTTCATTACCTTCACCCCTTCTGACACTTAGTCTCCTCCCGTTTTTTTTCTATTTGTCGCGTGTGGTCACGATATTCTTGTTGTTCAAAACTTTTAAACCATATATCTAGTTTTCCCCCTCCTTCCAAACTGCGTAAGACATATCGTTATCTCATCAATTAACTTGGCAAGTTACGGTTACTCCCACACCACCTTGAAATCATTTGATTAGTGGCAAACTGATAAGACCATAGTAAGCGTCAAATCCGCCTTTTTGCAAATCGTACGGTAGATTACATTTTTCATAGTTCGTCTTATTTGACCTGGCTAGCCCTATCTCTTGCTAGACCTATTCTCAAAATGACCCCGCTCAAGGCGCGAAAAAGCGAATATCCTCCAAAAAAACGAGCAGGATCTGTATTTCGATTTGAAGTCTATAAAGGTGAGTGATAAGAGTCCTTAAAGTCGTTTCGAATGTTTTTGAATAAAAAAGTGTTCTTCGATTATAGCCAGTAAACATTCATAAAGCGAAATCATAGCAGGAAATTATGTTTCCATCATTTCACTCTTCACGTCTACCTACATCATTAGTTTAATGTCTACGAATTCTTTATTAGATCTTCATACCTGCGGATTCATAGAATTCCCAGTTTCATGTCTGAAAACTTTCAAGGATCCTAGACCAGCTCACAGTTTGTTTGTTTGCTCTCTTTATGTCTATGACATAGTAAAATTATCCGGAGTCAATCCTAAATCTGACCCTTCTTTTTTTCTGAACTCCCGATTCCAATTCTTATTCCTAATCAAACCAAAGACGGTTTGAGACCAGATTATTTGGCACACAATAAGGCTTTTTTCGGATGTCTTTTGCGAAAAAAAAATAATTCTCCCGTATAAGAAGATCTCAAAATTCAATACTGATTCAGTCTCGTGGCTCAATGTTAATGAGTGAAAGAGCAGAAACATTTATATTCAGTGCGTGATACTTTCTTGTCTTCTTGTCTTCCACTAATTGTATTATTCGTCATTGGGGAATTCGGGAATGGAGAGACCCAGATACGAGCCAGCTGCCTTTTCAACGCCATTTGTGGAAGAAGCTGTCCCATCTTATCCTTTTCTCTGATTCCGAAGTCAGCGACTGAAGGTGCAAGTGAGCAGAATAAATTTCTTTTTTTTCGAGTTCTTCCTTTTCCTCTTCTTTCGTCCTATTTGCTGTCGCTCGGGACCCGCACATCTTCTTTTATCTTATTTTCAAACACATCGCCAGAAGGATGCTTTTTCGTTTTGTGACTGCTTCGGTCTGTAATAATGAAGTCGGCACTCATCCTCATCCAATCTGTCTTCTTTCTTTCTTCCTTCCGCCCCATTCTCTTTTTTTCAATATTATTTTGTTCTCCTCTGGCTTCTCCCTTTTTTTCATGAGCCCCATCAGACTTGTATTTGTCGACGACTTCTTCTTCCAGCGTCCGCCCCTATTATTGAGTAGGGTCCAGGCACTTCAGCCAATTTTTTTTTCTTTTTCCATCACGAATACTATTATTATCATTACCGAAACCATCAACATTACCATCACTAGCACAGATGCCAACAGACGTTGAATCTTCCATCCTTTTTTCTTCTTCCATCTTTTTTTTCTTTTCTTTTCCTTCATCTTAAATGACGTGTCGCCGCAGATTGTAATACTTCCAAAAGCTCATGAAGAATCCGGAGGCCACATATCTGTGCGCAACAAACAACTTCTTCGAATTCTCTTTTTTTTGGGGCAAAAGAAAAAAAATTGAGAGAAAAGGAGGGAAAGAAAAAAGAGAAAGAAGGGGTAGTCGGTTGGTGTTGAACCACACTTCTCAATTCAAAGCATCCGTTTCCAGCCTTCTGTTTTTTTTTGGCTTCGCTTGGAACATAAATAATGAGTTTGTCAATCATCGGTAGATACCTGGATATTGTTTTTGATTCTTCGGAAATTCTAATTTTTTCGAGCAAAAACATTTTCATTTTTGAGAAATTCACTGAAAATAATCTTGTTCACGATCAATAGTTGAATTATATCATTACTCAATAGTTACAATCTTATTTTGAGATTTCTCATAAAACACATACTGATTTTTTCAGCACAACTTCAAAAATAAATTGAAAATTTTCAAAGTGATTTTCCATAATGAAAACTAGTCATTGCGGGTTTCTTTGGTTATCTATTAGCTGAAATTTATCTAAGCTGTTTCAGAAAAAGAAAAAAATATATAGAAAATTTGAAAATGCAAAACTGATTTCACACGATATTTTAAGTCAATGTATCGTACTTATTTATTTCAGTTAACAAGCAATTTTTGTAACTGCGTAGATAGTGTGAATAGGTTTTTTTTTGTTTGAAAGATTCAACATAAAAAAGTGAAAGAAAAAATTGAAATCTACCATGTGGGTTTTTCATTTTCAAATAAAACAATTCAAATTTCGTTCTATGTGCTTTCGGAAAGGGAAATTGACTTTTGAAACACAACAGCTGAAAAAAGTCTTAGATCAAACTCTTCTCAAAAATCATCATCTCAAAAACTTCTTTCCTTGTTGCCACACAATGAGTGATTCTAATTAGGAAGCAGCCAAGAGGGTCCTCCTCTCTGTCCTTTTCTACTTTTCTGTCCCTCCTATTACATAAGTTGACTGGAAGCTCGGAGAAAGCGCTTCCGACAAGTGTCCGCTTCAGTCAACCACTCTTCCATTCTCTGGGTTCAACTTATCACACATGCGGGACTCGACTTCTTTCCATATGGACATCATGTCGTTCTCTTCCTTCCGCTCCTTCTTCTCCCATTCTACATCTTCTTTATTCTATATGTCGTCGTCGTTGTCGACTTTGACACATCCCACCTCACTTTTTCTCAAAACTTCACTTTTAATAGGAGTCACTCTTTCTTTTTAGTATTTTCTTAGTAGCTATTATTCTAGGAAAAAAGTGTGGGCTCGACGAAATAGCGTGTTGAATTTCAAATTTCAAAATTCTGGAAAAAAAGAGAGACACAACGAGTCGACACCCAACAGCCCATTCAAAGAACCCAATAAAGATTCCTTCACGCGCTCTCCATTCGAAGTGAAAAAAAAACAAAGATATTACTCTCCTTCTGGGTCGTTATGCTAATTCACTGATTCCCGTTGCTTCTTTTTCCTTTTCTTTCATATCTCATTGTTCTGTTGTTTTTCTTGGCGACCGAGATGGTTGTGGAATGGACTATCAAAACTAATGGCGCGTAGCACATCAAGCACCTGCCGGAGCGGCACAGCCGTATTTTGTTCTTCTATGCGACATCTGCACCACCACCACCAAACCGCCCTCGGTCATCATTTGATTTCGTTTCATTGGCTGTTCACCGACTCTCTAGTATGCAAGTCATCCGCAATTTACTTCCTTTCTCAATTCATTCAAATGGTCTCTCTCTCGCCCTCTACAGAATAATTGCCTCAGATTTGTTTCATGTCCTTCTTCTCATTTTTGATTCGTCTTGCTTTCTTTTTTTCATTTTCACTGTTGCTCTTTTTAGATTTGAATATACTTCTCTTTCTTGTGCGTAACCTGTGGTTATCTTCCGCCAATTATCTTTCCATCTTCCACAATGGGTGGCGAGAGCAATGGTACTAAACCTCAGGGCTCCCAGAAACGGAAACGCAGTAAGTGATAGCATCTGTAGTGTTTAAAACAAAACGTTCGGACACACGAAGACCCAATTACTCATCCATCTTCTTGTCCCCTTCTCCCCATAGTCATCTTTTCCCGTTTTTTGTCTCTTTTCAATATATTTTGACTCCTTTCTGAAACTCTTTTTTCCGAACCCTCTGCTATCTTTGACCAGTCCCATCAAGATGAAAACAAAGTTGAAGGGATGGAGTGGTTTGGAAAAAAAGAAAACCAAAGTAGGCGAAAAGACACAAAAAAGGAGAAGTGATGGCACGCCGCCGCTGTTGTTGTAGACATCGTCCGGAGCGCTTCTTCACTATTTTCCCATCGCAGTTGCTCACATATCTAATTCATGTCAAATACTGGTTAGCCTCACGCCACACATGCGCACACATATATTCTCTTCCATATATAGAAAGACACACAGGACAGCCGCCGGCCACTATTTAGAAGTTTGAAGAAGAAGAAGATTCTGGATGAGGTATAGGGTCCAACACCAAGACAGAATACCTCAGAAATACCTGAAAAATGCATGAGAGAATTCATAGGGACCATAAGTGTTTTATATGCATCCACAGCGGGGAGTCATTCGACTTGTTAGAGGCACCAATGTCTTCTTCTTCTTCAAAACCACGACCATCTGTTTTTATGGGGCCCATGTAAACCACCTCTGTGTCTCCTCCGGAACTCGAAGGGGTCAATCTTCTACTCATTACGGCGCCGACATGTCGCGTGTCATATGGAGGGTAGCAATGAAATTAAAGAATGAGTGGTACATGATGAAAATGGGAAGAGAAAAGGAGTGTGTAGAAAATCCTGAATATGGAAAGAGCAGGATCTCAGAAGTGACCTTCACTATGATTGTGTTTCATGCCACGATTTTCGGTTTTCTAGAAAAATGGTTTTCTGCATATTTTCAGATCCAGCTCAAAGTCCACAAACTCCTAATCATCCCACATCAGCAGATCCACAACAAGCGCTTCACGATATTTTAAGTAGTGAGTTTTGTCTTCTGTAAAAGTTCTAATAAATTCGTTTCAGTGACAAATACAAGGATGAATGGCCAGTCAAGTTCTCGACCGTTGGTTGCTTTACTGGATGGAAGAGATTGCTCAGTTGAAATGCCAATTCTGAAAGACGTGGCTACTGTAGCTTTCTGTGATGCCCAGTCAACGCAGGAAATTCATGAAAAGGTGAGTATTCCCAAACATTTTGTGTCAACAGAATGACTATACTGCCTTTTTCTTTTGCTCTATTTCCCCCATTTTCCGTCATATCCTTTTCCCATGGAATTCAATTTCGTTGCTCTTCAATGTCAATCAAGAGAGAAGGAGACGAGCGGAAGAAGCTTGAAAACAATAGGAAACTAGGGGTCCACTTCGCCTCTCATCTCATTGTGAGCCCACTAAGCGGGGGTAGTCAATAATTGCCTTTTTGGCGCGAGGGGACAAAGCTAAATGTCAGAAGACGGAGAAGAAGACGTGAATAATATTTACCACAGCTTGATTGGAAGAGAAACATCTGCCAGAATGAGAGACTATTGTTAGATACAAATTTTTTGGGGTAACGGGAACCGTAAAACCCCTGTAGATGTTGAAAATGTAATTTGAAGAAAGTTTAGTCTGTAAAACTAGAATAAACCAGAATAAAAACTTTTGCAGGTACTTAACGAAGCTGTTGCTGCCTTAATGTATCACTCCATCAAACTTGAAAAGGAGGATCTGGAAAAGTTCAAGCTTCTGAAAGTTGTTTTTCGTATCGGATATGGAATTGATAACATTGATGTGAAAGCTGCTACTGATTTGGGAATCGCAGTCTGTCACGCACCAGGAGACTATGTGGAAGATGTAGCTGATACTACGCTTTCTCTGATTTTAAACATGTTCCGTAGAACATACTGGCACGCTAAATCATATACTGAAACAAGAAAGGTGATTTGCAATTTGAAACAGTGTTCTCTTATCCCTTTTTCATTTCAGACTATTGGAGCTGATCAGGTTCGTGAAAACGCTTCCGGAAGTAAACGAATGCGAGGCAGTGTTCTCGGACTTCTGGGATGTGGATATGTTGCACAAGCTGTGGGTCTCCGAGCGAAGCAGTTCGGACTTCATATTATATTTTATGACCCGTTTTCAAGAGACGGCCAAGACAAAGCGCTGGGTTTTGAAAGGTGCGGACTAGTGTGAAACACCAACAGCCAACGACAAAGACCCATAAATATTTCAGAGTGTTCTCATTGGACGAGTTCATGAGCCGCTCGGACTGCGTTTCGCTTCATTGTGAGCTCGGCGAAGAGACGCGTGGCATCATATGTACGGATACGCTGAGGCAATGCAAGCCGGGAGTTTATATTGTGAACACATGTCATGCGGCTTTGATTAATGAAAACGATTTGGCCGCCGCGTTGAAAAGCGGACATGTCAAAGGCGCAGCGCTGGATGTTCACGATAATGTTCGCTTTGATTCCAATTGTTTAAGTACGTTTTGAGAGCAAAAAAGGAAATTATCAAAGAATGATTATTTAGATCCTCTAGTTGGGTGCCCGAACCTCATAAATACCCCACATTGTGCGTGGATGACAGAAGCAGCTATCAAGGAGCTCAGAATTCAAGCTGCTAAAGAGGTGAGACCAGTCACAAAGATTTTTAAAAGAAGCAAAACGAGAATTTCAGATTCGAAAAGCCATCAATGGCCGATGTCCACAAGACCTAACACATTGTATTAATAAAGAAGCTGTTATGCGAAATGGTCATCCAGTTAACCGAAGAACCAGTGCAGCAGCTCACCCACTTCTCAATATGGGTAAGTTCCTAACTTCTATTTGTAATTCAAATCACACAATGGTATTTTCCAGGTTTCCCAGGTTTGCCAAACTTCCCACCAATGTCCATGAGCCCGCACTTCCCGTATCCAAACCCACTTCTAGCTATGGGAGCTCAAATGGGAGCTCTCAACCCGTTCATGGGCAATGGTGCACTTCCATTCAATCCAGCCGCTGCTCTATCATCTCTGGCAGCAGCACAGGCTGCAAATGCACAACGTGGATCCCCTGCTAACCGTTCGAGTAGATCAAGCCCAAGTCCGCAGACAACTAACAAATCATCAGTGAGCCCGACCAACAATGGTGTTGTTAAGACGGAACCTTCGTCTCCAGCGCCAAAAGTCGAGGTAGAAATGGGAGATACCGACAAGCAGTCAATGATGACGTTCCTTCAGCGACTCATCGCGCCAAATGGGGATAGCAGTGTGTCTACCAACGACAGCGGTGTCGAGAGTGGTGATAAGGAAAAAGCTCAGTCAGATGGTGATGAGAATATGGAAGATATGGAGGTGATAGATGCGGAAAAGTTGAAAGAGGAGTTGAATATTGGACAATTGGCAGAGCCAGAGGAAATCAGTGTCGGGTTGAATAACGGAAACAGAATTAACATTGATGAACAGCCATTGGCTATCTAACCCATTCATTGTTGTTTTTCTTGAAATTTTTAAATAACTCTTGCGGTTGTGAATCTTCTAACTGGCTTACTACTACCAATTTATTTTTATATACTCGATATCTCACTGTGTTACTCTCCCTTTCTGTAATTTTCTTGATTCCGATTTTCCCATTTTTAATGTTGCCACGACTCTATTCTTGATGAAACCATTTCCACCGAGCTTTAACACAACTCCTCAAATTTACTCTCATCTTCTCAAAACAGCATAACAGTTCTGAAACAACAGTATCCCCTCTTTATCTACTCAATTCTCAAAATTCCTTCTCAATCCCATCAAATTAGCATTTTGACGACACGCATTTTTCCTATGGTACCTCTCATTTGTTATTTCTCAGTCATAATTTTCCTCTAACAGTATTAATTTTCAAAAACCATTTTTTGCCTCGAAAAGTATAATATACATTATCCGGTTCTCCAAAGAAACCAACTTCGCCTAATTTCCCTCTCACAGTTCCACACCCAAACAATTTGCATTTTCATAATTTTTCTCTTAATTCCTGACTACCATCACCTTCCGATTTGCATTTTCATCGATTTCGAAATCAGTTCAATACGAATAAAGTATTCTTTTTTTTTTTGAACATATTTGGGAATTGTTATGTTGGTGTAGGGGAAAACTTCTCGGCACCTGTCAGATATAAAAAATTGCAATCTGATAAATTTTTGATCGTGATACCAGTTAACACATATCTCGTATTTTGCATAGGATTTGTAATGATGGATGTCACACTGAAGAGTGTGGAAACTCATTTATCACAGGGTTTCCGGATTTTTAGAAACTTTCCGATTCAGAACAAACCGATTCAGAAACTCTATAAATCTTTTTTTTGTTCTCAAAAAACCTATGAATCAGTAATTGTTTTTGTTGAAAATAATCTTTCGTTGAGAAAATGATTGGCCAGATAAACTCATTGCAAACATTATCTATAGTGTTGAAAATAACAATTTTCAGAAAAATGTGTTTCTGAGAAAAAACATACCGTAACCACTCTAATGGAATCATCACCTCAGCTTTCAACTTTGAGCCAACTCATCTTGGTTCCTGTAACAGATATCAAAAATTGATCAATTGACAAAATTTATATTTTAATCAAATTTATTTTGCTAATTGTTAATTGCTAATTTACTGAATAGTTTTGTCATAAAGTATCATCTATTGTTTTGATATTTTTTCACTGGAAATGAGATACATATAAAAGCTCAAAGAAAACGGTTTCGTGGATAGGTTCCACTAAAAAATTCACAGTACCTGAACAAAAACTTTATTACCGTAGTACCTGAACGTGTTTTATGGTGTGACGTTATATTTAAACCGATTCTGATAATAAGTAAAGATCATAATTACCATCAAGATCAAAATAACTATTTTTAGTTAATAAAATACAAGACATTTGCTTTTTGGTAAATGTAATTGTTGTTAAATGCTTAACACACTAAGACTGGTTTTTCTAATAAAGAAGCTCGCCATCCGGTGTTTTCAAGGTAAAACAAGTTCATAGCAAATGAGCTAAAATGTTTTTTCTACAAGTTATGAAAAAACACTGTTTCAGTATTCTCTTCATCCAAAAACCAGCACGAGGTTTCAAAATTCACGGTTCTGGAAATCTTATACTTTATTGATATCTTTGGAATGCTCTTTTGAGCATAATAAAAAATGTTTCTCAACTTATACATTTCTGTCAATCATCACATGTCAAATCTTTTTGATTGAGGTATTCAGGTTCAGTTCAAAAAATATATTTACATACTTTCTTCTTTAGGTCATTCTTTTTTCTCGAAATAAACGCGGATACATTTTTCTCGATAAAAAAAGAAAACAACCACCCCTAGATGCAAGATGGAAATCAGTGAAGCTATTCGATTCAATTAAAAAACCCACATCAACGATGCTTCTACATGTCTTCCCCTTCCCCTTCTTCCTTACCGAAAGAACCCACCACACGTACATTTTCATCAGACCGACCTTCATTCCGCTCAACGCCACTCAGGGCGTTGAAATTACTATCGAAAAAGGACAAAACGGGCGCAAAAGTAGCGCGACTTAAAAGAAAAGACACGTACAACAACCACACAACACAATAACTTTTCGCCTTCACTTCCGCTGCTTGATCCTATCCAGCACCCATTCAAAAGCAAAACACCTTTTCAGAGAAGGACCTCCTTCTATTGTAAGACCCCCCGATTTGATTTCTCGCAGACCACCAGACAAAGAACTCAAAAAAGTTGTGAATTTAGAAAACCAAAGCTTGTGAATCTAGAAAGGTTGCCACGTAGCTTCTCCTGTCAGTCCCGCCTATTTTTCGCGTTTTCCTCCTACAATCTCCCCCGTTTTTGCCGCCTTCATCAGCCGCTTTTTTTTCACTCCGGGCGGCAGCGCCTCCTTTTCCCTCATGTGTGTCTATGTTGCAGTCATTTGCCTGCCAAGTCGTCGGCACCCTTTCCTTCCAAAGTCCAGACTCAAACAATACAAACAAATCCTGACAGGCGCTAGGAGAGGGAGACTTCTCCTCTACAGTATCTCATTATTGGCACCTCTAATTGCCGCCAACACACGGTATCAAGTTTCGAAAAAAGCGCCCCGGCTTTTCGAGGTGGCGAACACAAAATATATTTTTCCGCCCGACAACAAGATTTATCCGGGCAGTCCATCCGGACGGTCACTAGCTATTTTCTCATCGGCCACCGGATATATTATATTCTGTTTTTTCTTCTTTTTTTATTCCTCGTTTATACAGTCACTCAATGAATGTTGCATATCATGATGTAGTTTTCTAGGATTCTGTTTAGATGGTTTCACAATTACGTGTGATGTTTTTTGTTGCTACTTATGAAGTCCATCTAGACCAACGATAGTTCTATTTAAAACAGACCCTTCTCTAAACGTCGGTAACATTTTTCGTTATTTTCTTTCCATAATTTGAATGCAAATGACGTGAAAAATAGGGAAAAAAAAAGAACTCAGAAATTTCAGAAAACATGTGATCCTTTTAAAATTTCAAAAAATTTTTGAACTTGCTCTGCATTAACATTTCATCAGTTGCCCGAGTTTCAAATCTTGAATCTTATCTTCAACTCGTGATGCTCATAAAACTTTTTCGTCATTTTGAAAAATGTTCCAGAAAGTTCCAAGCTCATCAAATTGTTTTTGTGAGCAACAAAAAATATTTTTCCCGAGTTTCTCTGTTCATATCTTTCTATTGAAGTACCTCTTCCATTTTTTCCTCGAAAACTCCAGTCCGATACATCTTTTCTCCTATTTTCCCTTCCAACACGTATACTGAAGAGAAAGTCATACTTCTTCAAATGACCACCACTTACAAATGTCCAGTGTAATTATGAATAGTGTGCGAGACGGTTGGGAAAAGCGTTGAAAAGAAAATGGTGGAAATAAGCAATTTCCAAGATACTCCACAGTAATCTAAGTGGTGCTATCATTTTGTCGGAAACCACTTGAGACTAAATTAATTGCCTTTTTTCTGCTGCTTCTTGTTCACACTTTTCGATTTTTTTCTCATTTTCTTCTGTGTTTTGTTGTTTCACGCTGCTCCTCTTCTCACCAATTCATTCCGTTCCTTTACCGCTCTTTTTCAACGTCATTTGTTCTGTTGTTACGAAAAAAATGCTCTCTCTAACAAAGAATTGAAAACAATAGGAGCGGCTACTGCAAAAAAAACCGAATCGTCTATGCATGGCGCACAAAACTAGCAAATCAGCTGGCTGGAGTTTCAAACCACCTCGACAGGAGCTCAATTTGATTCAATACACATGTCAGGTGGAACCACTCGATGTTCAACTGTTGAATCATCTGAGGGAACAGGTCAGCAAGGGGAGAAAACTGGAAGTGATAAGGATCTCAACTTTAAGACCCTGATTAAAGGCACTGATTAATTTTCTAGGAATTTTACTGAACATTTGCTCAGTTGCATATAATTCTTGATCGTTTGCTCCTCATTTTCCGCGCGGTACGTGGGGGTATGCTCCGGAATAATCAGAAAAGTCTACAAAGAGAAAACCTAGCTTAGGCCTATTTCACAAGATGTGTTTCACGGGTTAGAAACCCACAGGAAACCTTACAAAAAATTATGAAAAAAAACCATTCTCTCTTGATTTACAGGCTCAGAATACCGATGACTTGTCTGTGCTCTTCAATATATTACCACCAGTGGAACAACTTGTTGCAGAGATTCCTCATACTTTACCATTACTGGAAGCCATCTATTTGAAATGTGAATTGGTAATCCCGGCGGATCTAGGACCCCTGTGTTCCCAAAGAATTATTTTTCAGAGAACTGTAGAAGATGGGCTCCTCCTTCCCACTAAAGAACTGTGTTGCGAGCAAGTATTCTGCCAACTCGTTTGGTGGACGGCATTCTGTGAGCAGAGCAACACTGCAAGTGTTAAAAAACACTGTGCCTTGTTTTCGGTAAGCCTCCCATACTCGTAAAACGGGACTTTTTTTTTCAAAAACATTTACTTCCTTCAAAACTACCCATTCTTCTTTAACATTCTGTTTTTATGTAAATAGCTGTTCATGTTCGCGCGCACTTTTTTTCAGCAGTAAGAAAACACGTAAGCGCAAAAAAGCATTCTTCCTCTCGTTTGACACAGCAGGAATTGCTTTCTTGTGTGAGAGGAGCTGAGAACAGATAATCAAATAACGTTTCTGTGACGGAGTGTATGCATCCTCATTCGCCCAACAAAAATTGAGTAAAAAACACATTTATCTAGGGTTCTTCAGGATTTCCAACCATGTATCGCAACCCTTATGAACATTATTGGAAGGCAGTGTCCGGATTTGGTGAAGAGGGCTCACGAAGATAGAAATCAGTTGAAAACATGTCTGGAGAGTCTCGGATGTCATGGGCTAGTTAATTGCTCATCTGGCTTGATTAGGTTCGTTTTCGGAAAGAGAGAGGCAAAACAAAATGCTTCTCATTTTACAGAATGACAGATGCTGTACATTTGGAATTGCTGAAGCATGTGGAGAATCTAAAAATTATCTGTGCACAAATTAAGGAACTACAACACGATCCCAAATCAAATGCGCCAGATCCATCATGTGAAAGTCATCAAAGACAAATGAGCATGAGATTGTCGCAGGTTTTCGAACGGCTAAAGCTGAATGAAACCCTTCAGTGTGTTTTGGAGGAGACGTTCCAGAATCAACATGTAATTATTTTTTAAAAGCATTTCCGGGTTTAAAATTATTAGGTTGGCTAAAAAGAAACCGGAATTTTTGGTGTTGACAAACGTTGTCGTAAAACTGGGAGTTTATAACCTCAATCCAAGATGTATTAACCATTAGCACCAATGACTTATTGAAATCATGCACGCAGAGAATCGACACTTTCGTGAAAGAACTCGGACCGTTGCAAGGCAAAGTAAGAATGCACTCATTTTTTTAGAATTTCCATGATTTTTGTAGCGCCTTTCGGCTATAAAGCGCTGCATCGACCGAAATGAATGAGAATTCGATAAAGCTGTATCAGAGGTATGACGCGCATGAACTGCAACTTCCGAGCCCATCTGTTCGGTTTTCTACGGTACCATAATTGCATCAGGGGGATGGGCTTAGACATAAAGCAACTTGGAGGACCTCGTAATCACTACTTTTCGGCAAAGCAAGTTATCTGTATATCCAATAAAATGTCAATAGACATCTGCCATGACTATTGGACAGAAAATCAGAAGCTCCAAAAATACAGGAGCTGGATGGTTCCACCAAACATATTGCCTAACCTTTTTCCATGAAAATCAGGTTTAGGGACATGTTTCGGATGTACGTCGACGTCCAATCATTCTCATTTTCTTGTGGTGATGTCATGAAAAAACTTATTTTTCGTTTACAGTCAAAAAGATGCCTGAAAATCCAAAGTTCTTAGCACGACAGAGAAGAATCGTAGCAGTTACTGTCCTTATCGCACTATTGGTGTTGTTAACATAGTTCCGAATCGTTTTTCCATTTTGGTTCAATTGTCAAATTGCGTAAAAGTACTTTACAATAGTGCCATAATATGGTCCAAACTGCTGAGCAAGTTAGTGAACAGTTCGACTCGTCTCCGATGCAACTACTTGCTTCGAAACAGAATTATCGGTAATTTGAGGCGGAAATCTATGTTCATGGTCCCCATGGCTCTCAAAGACGTTTTAGAATTAGTTGAACCATTTTAAGACATGTGTCAAGAACATGTTCAAGTTTTAAGTATAGCGCGGAAAGAATCAGAAGTGGACGACGGCTGTTAGAAGTCGTACCACAACCATGCGCGCAAGGTAAAATTTAGATTGGTATTTTCAAGAGCTGGTTTAATTATGAATAATTGAGTAAAACCAAGTAAACAATTTATCAAACGACTCGCCATGAAAAGTACTTCAAGATGAAACATAACCCACATTTCCAAAGTTTTTTTCGTATAAAATATAATCCATTAAAGACGATTCCGGTTTCTTTTTAGCCAACCTAATATATTCAACGAGCTTTCAGTTCAGACAGTTTCTCCAAATTCAGAACATTTTTATGTTTTTCTGATCTTCTGATTTTTTCAGTTGGGATCTCTGCTCCGAATCTGCCGCAAAAGAGTGGGTTCCGACAAATTGCTCATCGGACTGTTCAATGCATTTGCACGTGCCGCTCCTGAAGACTTTGCACTTCAGCAGATGGACCCGATTGTCGCCCAACTCATTGTGGTTTTCAATAATTCATACAACAAGGTAACAGGAACTAAAAGTCAAAACATAGGTATTTTCTTTTTGAAGCTGCTCCAAATGTGCCCAGATGATGTGAATGCTACAAGGTTGTCATCGGGATCATCGACAAGTTCGGTTTCTCAAGGAACGCCTTCATTGAGTAAGAAAATGAGAAAAGTATAAAGTCCAGCTAGAAAATTATGATTTTCAGATGAAAAATTCTCGGTTCGCTCGTCTTCTGAGAATTCTATTCAATTCGATACTCTCAAACAAGAGGTATTGATTTTTAAATATTGGTATATATACAAAACGTATTATTTTAGATATCGAAACTCCGAAAAGAGCTCCGAATAGCAAATTACACAATCACACAACTTCGAGAAAAATCAGAAGAAGAAACAATCATCAAAGAGAGGTATTTTGAGTTTTATTTTCGATCCATACCACCCATTTCCAGTTCTCTTCCTATTCCCGACTATCCGGATGCGACCGCATATTATAAGTCTTCCACGAAAGACCAACTTAGTCAATTGGTCACTCGATTCGGTGAATTGTTCATTTTCGCTAGCAACGTACGTGAGAGACGTCAAAATGGCAGAACAAAACAAAACATGAGATCAACTTTCAGGAACTGCGAGATTCACTAGATACTTTACCGGAAATGGAGGGAGAAGACGATTTACAAGCTATTTTTGGACATGAAACCCTGATAGTCACATTCAATGTAGTGAAGGAGCACATTGAAGACAAAAAGCTAGCTGTTTTGAAAGCCTTGGGATCTGGTATTTTATCTTTATGCAATTGGAGTAATTGATATTTGTTTAGATAACAATAATGCAACAGAATCCAAGGAATTGACCATTTTTGAAAACGCATTGAGTTCACAATTATATAAGGAATTCACCACAACTAAAGCAGGAGGAGCAATTGCTGAGGTAATATTAGCTACCATAAAGGCTCTAATAGAATGTCACCCAATAAGTAAATGTAGAGATTTTGATTATATTATTCTATGAAAACCGAAACTGATGAGATTCTTGTCATATCATCACAACTTTTAAGGTTCGTTCCCAGGTTCTTAATATCCTTTTAGAAATCTAGATGATTGAGAGCAACGTCAAGTATAGGGTTCCGTTCTATTAGAGCATTTACGGTATCTATCATACTGGAGATCTACGAAGCTTCCAGAAATGCGTATTTTCAAGCTTGTGAATTCAGGAGCTATGCCAAGAGGTTTTCAAGAAGCTGAAGGAGTATTCTGGTATTGAAGAATGTATGACAGTGCATCAGTTCATCCAAAAATGTATCACAATGTCATGGGATATTCAATGTTGCCCTGATCATAAGTAAGTGAGATCTTTTTTCTTTTTTTTTTTGGATTTCAACTGATTAGTTTCTCTTCTGGGTTACAGTAATCCGTATAAAAATGTTCATTTGAGCCGGTAACTTAAAGCCCCTATGTTCCGATTTCCAGTTAAGATACCGTAAAACCTCTAAAAGACCGACACCCGGATCGTCCACTTTGAGCCTATATATCTCACTTCTTTTGAAAGATATCAAAAAGTTGTGAACCAGTAAAATGTTTGTCAGGATATCAGCAACATTTCACTAGTTAGCCACTTTCTGATATCTTTCACAGAAAATGAGATATATAGGCTCAAAGTGGACGATCCGGGTGTCGGTTCATTAGAGGTTTTACGGTATAAGAGTCAACTGACTAAACGCTGTTGACACTATATTCTACTACCTTGACAGTTAGCGACTTTTTGGTTTCTTTTACAAGAACCAAAATAAACTGAAAAAAGTTAAAAGTTAGGTGAATCATTCCATTAAAATTCGCTCGAGACGTCCCTCTTGCTTCCGTCAAAACTATTTTTTTTCTGAACTCTCATTTTTTGGAAATTATTTGAATATTCATTAAGCTCTGATTTCACATTCCACAAATAACATCGAAGCCAGTCCACGTTCGTTGCGAAGATCATTATGAGCATTCCGAATTTCTAAATTTGCTAGAGCTTCCGGTCTGGATTCAGTGCAAAACATTTTCGTTTTCCAAATTTTCTTGGAAAAATATTTCGAAAAATATGCACTAGATGCATAGATATTTTTTCTTTGGCAGTGACAAATTGAGGGTCATCAAAAGTTCGTGCTTCTTGGTACCAGAATATGGGATGAGGGGAATAAGAAAACATGGTGTACACCCACATTAGATGTTGTAGAGATGAATAATAACTTCCTCTTGGTGATGATATCAGAGGATCTTTCTTGGTCTCTTTTTTTGGGTCCCAATGTTTGATTGGAATGTCTACCTGATTTTTCTGAACCTAGAAAGTTGGCCATACATCCATCCCCATCCCGACAGCATTTATTTTTCATTTTCCAGATTGAAATTGGAATACGATGGCCTCGAATTCGAGCCGTCACGTCACTCAAGAGGTGCTTACTCTGGAACTACCACCAACATTGTCAACTACATCTGGCCAGCTATGATTGATACATCTGACAATCGTGTCCTTCTGAAAGCTATCGTTCTGACATAAGGAGACGTTCCGATGGTGTCTTTCTAAATTATTTATCACCAGTTAAGAGGAAGATTCATTTTTCTGAAAATATGGTATCTTTTGTGCTATGCATATACATATTCTTCCTTGTTTTTCCATGCTACAACTTGAAGCGACTTCCCCACATCTTCGATTCTTGAGGACTATTCCAATCCCGAAGTATTTTTTCATTTCTTTTTTCATTTCTTTTCTTCAAATGCTGTAAATAAACTATTCAAACAGAAGAGTCGCATTACATCTGAAAAAAAGTCAGAAATTCATGAATGTTCAGCATTTTTGATGGTTCAGACGACCCCACTTGTCCTCCTCGAAATCCCAAAGCCATCACTTTTTTCAAGACGTGGGTGGCGATTTTTTTTTTCAGAGAAAAACATGTTTTTTTGGCAGCGTTTCAAAACTTTTGAAGGATTTACAGTTCTTAGCAGATTATGAATTTAGCAAAATTATGCTTGAATCATAAAATATGACTTCTTTATTACAATGAAACGATAACCCCTGTCTGTCTGTTTTTTATCATGTTTTTTTCCGACACGTCATTTCCTATTCGCAATAATTAAACGTATTTTTTCATTTATGAAATTGAATTGAATAAGAAAACTAACTTGAAAAATTAAAAACTTTTACTTGATAAAAATTCACTGTACCGTGAAAACAACTTGAGAAAACTTGCCTGCTTCCCTGAGCAAAAAGAAAACATTCAGATCAGAACTTGTAATTCTCGAAAATTTCGAATTTTCCCACGTTCGTATGTTTCTCCGAAATTTTGTAGTTATCTGGAAAGAAAACTCCCAATTTCTAGAAATTATATGGGTAAATTGTTAGAAGAATTAATCTGAAGTGCTTCTGTGATTTGTCATGATTCCTGAAATTCCAAAAAATTCAAAATAATAGGTATAGAACGTCAGTTTTATTTTTCTTTTCAATCGCATTGTCTACCTTCAAAGGTATTTAAATATCAGCAATACGCATATAACTGTAATTGAGTTTGATATTTTTTCAAAGAAAATCTTAACTTTTCATTTGATTCGAATAATCTTGTAGTTAACGTAATATGACGAGAAATAGACTGAATGGTTCTCAATAACAAATTACTAACGAGTTTTTGACATGTGAAACATTTTTCAACATCGGGGCACCTGTTACTCCTGAAACATCTGTCCTTGTGTAGAAATTTGCTTCGTTTTAACTCTAAGACACTTTTCTTATCATCTAGTTGAGTCACTTTTTTCTACTAGTCAAATCCTCGCCATTATCATAACGATGATATTGACGAGTCCCTAAAATTTTGATTACTTTGTCAGCTTCCAGTAGTCATTGTTAATCAAGATTTTTTTTTGATTCTTCTCCTTTTTTGTGTCCCTGAAGTATTACAAATAGAAGTTGAATTTCGCTGTATCCTTGTAAACTTAAAAATCAAAAATATAGGTGACGTTATGAGTTTGAATCAAACAAAAAATTTTATGAGTATAGGATGCTCGTCATTGATGGTCGGCAGTACGCTTAGAAGTGCACTTCTGAGCAAATAACTCTCGAGGACCTAGTTATAATAAACTTGTATAGAACCATCGAAAAGATTTCTTCTCAATTAAAAAATTAGTTTCTATTTAGTTCCTATAGAAGATCGAAAAGAATATAAGACCGAAAAGATCTTTTTTGAAAGTTCTTCTTGACAAGGGAAGTACCCGAAGTGTCCCCTCGCTTTTTCTTAGATATTGGTGGCAAAAAACGTCCCTTTCCTGGACTAGCACAAAACGGATAATATAAGGTGCCCATAGGCAGGTTGAGCAGAATGGCAAAACTTTTTGTGATTTTTCAGAAAAAGTGAGTCAAGTCCATTCAAAAAGTCATAACTTTGTACAGAGCAAAGATAACTTGAAAAACTAACTTGCATCGTGTAGAACAGATCATAGGCTATAATACACTTGATTACACCGTTACTCTATCTTTGCAAAGGAATTTACTATGATAGAAAATGTCCGAATGGTCCGATTGTGTGAAATCGAAAAATGTCGATTTTCGAAAAAACACCTTGGGGAGACCATGTCTATTAGATTCCTTTAATGTCATAATGCACAACTATAGTTTCAAATATATAGCTCACCGTCCATTTAAGAGAGATTTTTGAAAAAATAATATTTTTAAAGCCAATTCCATGTACCCCTATACATTCTCACTTTTGACATGTGAAATTTTTTTTTCGAAATTTTTGACTTCTTTATCAGGATTTGATCATTTTTTGTCAAAAAGAAACTGAACAAACTGAATCTTTCATTCTCAGAGCTTTTGTGTTGTATATGGAAAAATGAGTTCAAAAAATACCATGTATAGGGGTACATGGAATCGGGTTTAAGAATATTATTTTTTCAAAAATCTCTCTTAAATGGACGGTGAGCTATATATTTGAAACTATAGTTGTGCATTATGACATGAAAGGAATCTAATAGACATGGTCTCCCTGAGGTGTTTTTTCGAAAATCGACATTTTTCGATTTCACACAATCGGACCATTCGGACATTTTCTATCATAGTAAATTCCTTTGCAAAGATAGAGTAACGGTCTAATCAAGTGTATTATAGCCTATGATCTGTTCTACACGATGCAAGTTAGTTTTTCAATTTATCTTTGCTCTGTACAAAGTTATGACTTTTTGAATGGACTTGACTCACTTTTTCTGAAAAATCACAAAAAGTTTTGCTATTCTGCTCAACCTGCCTATGGGCACCTTATATTATCCGTTTTGTGCTAGTCCAGGAAAGGGACGTTTTTTGCCACCAATATCTAAGAAAAAGCGAGGGGACACTTCGGGTACTTCCCTTGTGAGTTCAAAAGCATGAATATAATTTTCCTCAAACAAATCAGCACAAGAAACCAAGTTGCCGATATAATTTCATCAGTTTCAAATTTAATACAACAAAATTACAAAATCCAATTTTCCCAGAAAAGTTGCTACGTAACAAATTTTGCCTGGGTCAAAGAGCTATTCTTTATTCTGACGACTCATTGGTGACGATAATTTGCTAATTCGGCATCAAGACACGGACCCTTCTTGCATGTTTTAGATAAACTTCGGAATCCAAGAACACGAAATACACAAAAAAGAACCATTCAATTTTCGTGTGGAACTTGTAATCAACATTTCTGGTTGATACCAAAACTAGGGAAAGAGCTGAAACTGCGAATTACTTGGGGAAAAAATTGGTTCTTCCTCCTTTGTTTCTGAGAACTAGCCACACTAATTTCCTTTTTTCCGACTAGCAGATTTTATCATTTCAATGCATTATCTATTGCGGCTTGCCTTCTTTCTGGCTCCAAATTTTGGTTTTTTTTGCTACAGAAAAGTGCAAACTGCAGAGTTATTCAATTCTTCTCGGGAACGCAATGTGTGTATTTTGTGTTTTTTTTTTCAAATCCCTTAAATTCGATATATGGTTAATCTAGTTCGAAGAATAAGGACTCTTTTGTTAAACTGAAAATGCTTGGTTTCTGAAAACTAACAATGCACCTCCTCCCACTTCAAAGCTTCTAGAATGTTTTCCAGTTTGACAGGTCAAGAAACTCTTTTAGTGGTAAACCTAAAATAGAAATATCAATCTTTCAATCCAAGTTTTTAGGCGTCTAGCCCTAGAAAGCAAACTATACGATTTTCTAATTCCGTTGAAGAGAAAGAGCTTTGAAGTCTAAAAGTGGGCAACTCAAGAATATGATTCACCCACAAACAAGAATGACAAGTAGTTTTAAAATAAAGATATGTGACATCACATTTTTTTGATGTTTTCATTTTTCATCTATTGTTTTTTGTTTTTTTTTTCAAACGCCAAAAATTGAAAAAAAAAACATTTTTGGGTCGATGGGTAAAAATTGTGTTTTGAATTTGGGAACAGAAATTTTTGCAAAACGTAGGATTACTTTTAAGAATTTGAATCTGCAAGAATCTGCATACAGATCACATTCAATTATTTTCAAGGATTTTTCTTGACATTTAAACATTTGGAAATCTAGAAAGGCCTAAACCAAGTGAGATCAAAGAATCTAGATTTTGTATGAAAATTGTGCAAGGTGTAAAACAGATGTAGATTGGAAATTTTGCACTTACAAAATTGTTTCAAAAATTTTAGTTTTCAGATAATTCCCAATTTATGACAGAAACCTCTTTTCACGTTTTGAGTACAGAAACGGGCCGAGAAAGGGTGTTTTCTAGAAATCATCATATAGATGAAACACTAGGAATTAAAACAAAAATCTCTGATTGCAAAGTTTTAGGTCTTGTTTACACGTTCCAAAGTTTTCAAAGTAAGATGACACTTGACAGCCAAGTTCCAGCTATCAACTTCAAAATTTGTTAGTGTTTATTTCATTAACCGATTGTTTAAACTTTCCTTAGAGATAGCCTCGAACTGCTGAGAATCTATGATTTTCAATCTCTTCTAAATTCTCTTATGCTGTCCCAAACTGACCGCTAGGGACACAAGGGTTTCAAACATCTCCTTTTTTGTATTAGCAAAGTGCTCCTCTTCCTTGTCCCGGAAACCCTAAAAATACGACACAATCACGACGAGATGAGTCCTCCGCGTGAATAATCAAGTGCCGCGTGGCCCCCTCTCCTCAAATAATTTGGTTGTGTCTTGAACTTTGATTTTTTTAATCGCGCTAATGCATTTGTGGTTGCAAATCACAAAACAACGAGTCCTACCGTTTCCTGGTGGAGCCTGACTCCAATCTCCGTCCCATATTTTCCCCATTTTTGTTTAGACTGTGGGCGGAGTCGAAAAACAGCCAAGGTTAGGAAGCATGAGAGTGGGCGGAGTCATCGGCGCGAGACGGCGGCTCACTGAGGAATATGAAAGTGAGAAGGGCCTATATAAATATTAGGGGAAGCAGCTTCCGTCCCTCTTTATGATTTGAATTCTTCATTTTTTGGACTATTTGGTTTGAATTAGATATTTTGTTTGAAAAAGTCAAGAATCATATGATTGTCGTCACTTACTCCTTTTTGGTCAATCGTGACTCAATTGCATCCATCTCATCCAATTTGCAGTTCAAGTTACCAAATTGAATTTCCCTATTCCAACACTCGAAAAAAGATGGAGGGTTCTCTTTTTTGCTTTTTTCAACGCTTCTGATCTTTTTTCTCATCGGTTTTTTTTGGCTCCATATTTTTTATTGGATGATGTCATTTTCAAATACAGTAATCTGAATTTTCAGAAATGCTTGGATCACCACGTTTCCTTCTTCTCGCGCTTGGTCTCTTAGTTTTGGTGATGGCCGAGAACTCCGTAGAACAAGAAGTCCAAGACCAAACTGAGTGAGTTCGGAATATTTAATGACTTTTATTTTGATGATTTCCTTTTTGGGAATAACAAACTAAACTAACGAAGTTAGGCTTATTCACCATCATTTTTTCAATTAGTAACTCTATTGAACTTGATTTTTTCAGCTTGGACAAGTCAGGAGAACAATTGTCGGAAGAGGACATGTAAGTGAATTTGTGAAAGTGCCTGGTATTTACAAAAGGTCACTTTCAGAATCGAAGAACAGAAACGCAGCCCGATGGAACGTTCCTCAATGGTTCGATTCGGAAGATCTCCGATGGACCGTTCCTCGATGGTCAGATTTGGTAAACGATCCCCAATGGAGCGCTCGGCTATGGTCCGTTTTGGGAAGCGATCTCCAATGGACAGATCGGCAATGGTTCGCTTCGGAAAACGATTGCCAAGTGACCGGTCTTCAATGGTCCGCCTTGGAAAGCGCTCCCCAATGGATCGGTCCGCTATGGTCCGATTCGGAAAGCGATCTCCAATGGATCGCTCCGCTATGGTTCGCTTCGGAAGATCCTCCATCGATCGTGCATCGATGGTCAGGTATGTTAAAACATCTTATTACTGTAACTTTATTTTTCTATCTCAGACTTGGTAAACGCACTCCAATCCAACGCTCCTCAATGGTCCGATTCGGCAAGCGCTCGACATCATCGGACGAGATTGAGAACACCAATGAATAAAACTGAATTCCTTCTTCTTCTCACAACTGATTTCCCCACAAAAACACGGTCTATCCCTGATTATAGTCATCTCATGTCTCCTTTTAATCTCATTTCCCTTTACACGATTTCCGTCCCATTTTACGTGCCGCTTGAAAGATGTTTTATATTGGTCATCGTCCAAAATTTTTTTTCGAATACAGTGGAATTTTTGTCAAAATGAAGATGTGAAACCTGTTTTTCAAAAATTGAACCCAAAAAATTGGATCATAAAACCAAGAATGCCAAAAAATAAGATAAAGAAGGGATCAACAAAATACAACGATCAAATATTCCTTGGTCTTATTAACTAACGCCCAATTCTAGGAAGATGGATCATCCTTGTAGTCAGTCGTTGATCAAAAAATGGAAGGGATACACTTTCATATAATTTTTTGTGCATTCACAATTTGCTGTCCGGGAGTGTTTCCGTGTCATAAAACATGTGTGGGTTGCTATATATTGTTCACTATAAAACCGGACCAAAAACAAGAGGCACGGCGGGTTCTGGGAGTGCCGAGTAGCTAATGAAAAAGTCTAATCTTAATCCACGTCATATATGTAGGATCTTACTTCAAAGTACACTTGTAGTCCCATGAGCACCGTTTGAACTTTACCAAAAGTCATACGGTTCAGACGGTGATAATTAATCAAGAAAGAATTTTTTTGAAATTTTTGTGGGATTAAAATTTTTCCGATTCTCTAGAGAGATCTGTGATTTTCTTCTTTCTTCAAATACTGAATACCAAAAAAGCAAATTCTGAATAAAAGGGAAATGATTAAATCCTTTGCAGGTAACCGTATTGATCTAATTTCATTTTCCGTCTGATAGGATTTGGTATTTCTGGAACAGCCATGAAAAACAAACAAATATTTTTATTAGTATTCTTCTATTTGCAAAAATAAACGTGACGTGGCCCACTCCGGGTCGAGCCAATTGGTTTACGATATTGACGATTCGAGGAAGTCAAATTTCGGATGACGATAATCCATAAATGGTTCCTCTTATCCTTCCATCGGCGTTTTTTGTAATTTGAAACTGAAGTTTGCAAAAACAACCCAAAAAACTTATTGGCTCTTTATTTGGTTCCGCTTCCGCAAACAATTCTACTAACTAATAATTCTCAAAACGTATCCATACGGCTACTTGTTGTGAGAGACATTTTCCAATCAGGACGCGTGTCCCACAAAACAAATATCAAGTTGAATTATCAAATTGAAAAAAGTTTATTATTTTCGAAAATTATTTTTTCCAAGTATTATAACTGATCAGATTCTTGGAAAACGTGAGAAATGAGGGGAAAAATTTCGACTAAATAATGTGTGTTACTGGGGATGAAGGTACCCAAGCTGAAGCAATTTCCTTCTCTTCTCCCTTTTTGTCATGTCATCACACGTCAACTCAAACAGATGGGTTTGAGATGAGAAGAAAAGGAAGAGTAAGGAAATGAAGAAACAATAAAAGTTGCATGCGCGGAGTGCAAATTGGCGGTCGAAAAAGTTCAACACATTGAAGAAGGGTTTTTAGTAGTTTGGTGGATCAAATTACGGAAAAATGGAACAGAAAACACAAGAGGAAGTTAAGGGAAACAAAAAGAAAGAGTTTTCAACAGTTCAATTTTTTACCAGCAAGTGTTTGCCAATCACGTCACGATGCTTAATGAATTTCCTTTTTCGCATCTTTAAGAATTTAGTTCACATATAAAGAAAAGAACGTCAGTCATCATTATCTTAAATTCAACAAATAAACGCATAATTCATTATTTGGAATGGAACCGTTTAAAATAAGAGAACAAAGAAGGAAATTTATGCAAGAATTAAAACTGGATGACATTAGGAATTCCTAATTCGGTACGAAAAACCGAAACTTCAAGAACTACTGGAACAAAAAAAGAAAACTAATAGGCTTGTACAAAAGATTCGACAATTTTGACAAATTAATCAATATCTTTGTACAACCTAGCACTTGCTGATAACATTTTTTGTTAATTATTGGGATGGGATCTATTGTTGTCGGCAGAATCTTATCAACAGTCGTTCTTTTTCTTCACTTTGGCAGGCTTTCGAATAACATATGTCTAAAAAAGTGTTGTCTATAACACAATTAACAGAATCCTGGAAATGATTTTCAGATAATATTTGGGAAGTATGTAACGCTAATATCCCTTTCTGAAAAAAACCTTGCTCTAGAAACGATGTCCGGCAGTTCATGGCATCGACAAAAATGACCTGAACCAAACTGCAAAAAACACTTTTTCGTTTTGAAATTCCTGGCAATGTTTAGGTACAAAAAATTTAATAAAAACCTCCATTTCTTTGATAACCGGTATTCCTTCGATCAAAAAGCCTCTGGGATGAAGTTAAAGATCCTAGGAACAGTTTCAATTTAAATTTATTATTTTTTTCAAAAATACCCAAAGTTCCTGAAAATGACCAAATATTCAAAACAGATTGTACAAGCTCCAAAACAGATTTTTAAATAGAAAAACTTGGGCCGAAAAGTATATGTTTCCACATATTCAAGATTTTGATTCCAAATTACTGAAGAATTATTAGTTGTTTTGCAGAGATATCCAAAAATATTGAGACAAATCAACATTTTTAGTATTCCTATCAAAAAACCAGTTCTTGACTCATTTTTCAAAATTTCCAAAAAAAGGTATGATTCAATAGCACATATTCATATCACCCCATCAGTTTGTCACGATTCGCAGTTGCTTCATTTTTGTCACCGAAGAATCATCAGATCTTACGGGTGGTCGGAATTAAAATAGCAACGCAAACATACTGGCGCAATGAAAAATACACCAGGAGCACTGATTCAACGGCGCCTGACAATGAAGATTTGCTTTTTTTATTGTTTGGTAGTCTCTCCAAAAAAGAGCAATGTTTGATGAAATGATTAGATTAGTCAACATCTTGATAATTTTAATTGGAATGAAGGAGAAAGTAGAAATTATGAATCTGATAAATTGAAACTTGTAGAAATTGTTTGGGTGAGATGTTTTTTTGTAGTGAAGATATGTTTTCTTGGAACTCTTAAAAAGTATCAATTTCTGCAAAACACTAATGAGAACTGATAGTTTTCGAATATTTCGTTTATTCTTAAAGCCACAATTGCTGTAGCTACACTCTGAATTTTGAGATATGCGTTGTGGTGGTGTAATTGTTGAAACCCAATTTTTTGCCTTCACTCAGTGAGCAAAGAATAGAGTCAATGGTCAATTAATCCAGCAAAACACAGACAAGACAATATTTGTCTACAGGTTAAAAATGCTATTGTTCGATGGAGTTGTCCCTTCGCTCCTAAACACCCATTTTTTGCAGAACATGAACTTTTTCAAGAGCCCCCTGTCCACACAGAAAGTTTCATTTTTCTACACATTTTCGGGAACGGTTTCTGTTTGCGTGTGAGTCGTCCTCTGTGTTCCTCAATATTCTCTCTTCGTGTATAGCGTATTTTGTGAAGCTTTTGGTTTTAAACTCTCCCTCTCTTTTTCTCGGAGATGGTTGAAAGATGCGGAACTGCGGGGTCGTCGTCCTGATACGTTAGGTCATCGTCGTGTTCGAAATAGTAGAGCTCCGCGCGGAGGGTATCTCTCAAAAAGATGTGCATTCCGTGAGGAGGCGCAGAGGATTCAGATGGCGCGCGACGAACGATAAGCCGCCGGCCACACACGGTATACAGTCGGGGGCTCCGCCGCGAGAGGCTCCTCCCCATTCCAAAGTAGTCAAGAGAGGGAGAATAAGGACAACCCTTATTACGTACCGCCTCTCAAAGGACGAACATAATAGTCAGTGGCTCGAAATCTGATTCCAGAGGTCGCTCGCCTTTTCTCTTGCACATGTCACCTATTATTCTGTTACTGTTAACAGGAGTACCCCTGGTACTCTCACAATCTTTTAATCAGACACATCTCGGATTTCCCGAAGCTTGGGATGGAGATAAGTATCGGGAATTGTATTGTCCTAGCAAGAACATCCCAAAATGGCTTGGTAAGTATTCTGAAATTTTCCAAAGTTGTTATGATTTCTGGTTATAGATGGTTATTTCCTGTGTCAACTTTCTGCATCCTACGGAAACTCTTCTGCACCAGAAGGGGAGAAGCTCAACCACATGATTGACGCAATCGGAGCTGTTGGATCTTTCCACGTTAGCAATGGACAGGTGAGCAAATTTTGTTTTTGTTTTGAAATCTTCCTCTGGTTTTGGAATTCCCCACTTGGAAATTTTTTCTGAGATTTTTTTTCTTGAATGGTTTACTATTCAGGTCGTATTCTCTGCTCAATACTATCCAGCTCGTCCATACAAAATCTGGGAGTTCTACGACCGTAATATGACGAAGGCCAGCGTTCCATGGGCTGGTTGGTCCGACTACAATCTAACTGCCATGTCTAGATGGGAGCAAGTGCCAGCTAATCCAGACTCGGCGAGATTCCATCCAAATCTTGATTTCTGGAAGGTTGGAAACAGAATCATTGCTGGAACCGAGGCACCATACTGGGTTGGATACGAGTTTGATGTGAGGATCCACAACAATTTTTAGGATATTTTTTTTGTTTTCAGGTCCGCACACTTCAAAAATTCAAGTTGTTCCCATTCAAAGAAGAAAATGATATTTTCTCAACACCAAGACACACAATGATTCCAATTTCTATGGCTATTCATGAGCGTAACGATGCGGATGGCACCATTTGGGGATCTTTCTCTGCAATGAACTTTGAGGAACAACGATTCTTCCAAGTAGGTCAAAAGTCATTTGACACATTTCGACCGATTTGAGCCCTTGAGTGGTGTAACGGTTTCAATCGAAACCCCCTTGTGTTGTCCACACATTCCGCCTGAATTCTTGAACAAACGGTAGGCGTGCTCACGCGAGCATCAGCGGAATCTGTTCGCGGGGTCAACAATATAAATACACTGGACTAAGTTGAAACGCAAATAAGGCGAGAAGGCCACACGACGACGTGAAAAGTGAATTGAAAAACCGTTCCAAATATATATCTATTTCGGTATATAAGGCCATACACACTAATAATACACTTTAGGTCCTGACACCTAAAAAACTATTCTGAAGAGTTTCAAAGAAAAAAACAACAACAAACAACTAGGCGAGAGTGTCCGAAAAGTGGCGGCTTCAGGTTACAGTTTGTTAACCTCTTTGCAAATAGATGTAGCGCTCTAAGAGTGGACACTAGTAGAATAACGTGTCAATAAACAGTGTGAAGAAGCAAAAAAAGAGGTGTGAATCTGCTAAAGAGACTCTCTTTAGGGAATCTTCACAGTCGACACCAACGGAGTTCGTCGTGTCGTGGGACTTTATGATTATGGAGTTTGGGATACCAATGCATGTGGAAGCAATGATGAGTACATTGGAGACAAAACTCTTCTTCCTGGATACATTCATTCGATCACTTCAACTGAAAACTTTATTATTCTCCCAATCACTTCTCTTTTGATCAACCCATGTAAATTCAAAGAACCACCACTCAACAATGTCAGATCTGCCATTCAAAAGGGAGGACTTTGGGGAATGGACTTTTATGATATGGTTCCAATGAGGTCAGTGTTTTTGTGCCTTTCTTTAGTATTGGCAATTTTTCTTCAGATTCCTCATCTTTAACAAGAAGACTCTGGAATTCACCACCTCCAAGCCATTGGAAGTATTCCCATCCATGTTTGTCACTCACCAATTGAACGCGTTCGAAGCTGATGATGGAAACTTGGTTGCTGATATGGTTGTTTATGATTCCCATGATCCATACGTCAAATACTTCTACACTGATTTCCTCACCAAGCAGCTTTACCCAAGCACCGCCCGTGTTCTTAGATTCACTTTGGATAGCAAGAAACAACGTGTCATGTACAACTACTTGGTGCCACAGGAGACAATCGCCGCCGATTTCCCACAATTCAATCACGGATATGAGCAGAAAGCCTATCAATGGGGATATTTGGTTCAGCATCCATTTGCTTCTGGAAACAGCATTCTCAAAATCAATGTCGATGAGCCAGCTGGTAACCGTAACTTGGAATTCCGTGCCGAGCCAACTTTGGTGCTCCATGAGCCGTGGTTTGTTCAAAAACCAGATACCAAAAAAGAAGACGAAGGAGTTCTTCTTGTTCGTGGTTTGGATACTGCTGAGAACAAAGGTATGAACACCGTAGCAAAAGGGTGCAAATAAACAATTCAAATGTTTACAGGAGTTCTTATTGTGATCGATGCTGAGAAGATGGTTGAGCTTGGTAGAGCCTATGTTCCAATTTCTATTCCATTCGGATTCCATAACAGGTAATTAATGCTGACGGGATAATTGTCGCAAAAAAGGCATTTTTCAGATTCTTCTCAAAGAAGGATCTCGGTCTTCCAGAAGGATTCCAGGTTGGTCAAAGCCAATACAGACCAATTGAGAAAAAGGTTTCCCACTTCTTCCTAACCAAATTGTTCTTTTGATATTAACTCTATCAATTTTCAGCAAGGATTTGCTACTCTTCCATTGAGAAAAGTAACAACTATTCCACCAACTTCTGCTCCAACCACTACAACAAGTACCACAACTACGACTGAAGCTCCTACGACAACCACCACCACCACTACAACTCCAAAACCAACAACAACCACTTCCACGACAACTACCACAACCACGCCAAAGCCAACCACCACCACGTCAACGACTACAACGACAACCACGACTTCTACAACTACCACCACAGTTCCAACCACTACAGCATCCGAAAAACCAGTTACCATGACCACCCAAACTTGGACTGCGCCACCAACGACCACTGTCAAGAGAACTACTCGTAAGAAACTTTTTAAAAAATGTGCAGTGCCATATCATGATCTTTTCTAGCTCAAACAGTAGCCACCACAACTCCAAAGATTCCACGTTGGTGGCCATTAGCTGGCTCTGGAAGCACTGAACAACCATGGTGGCAGAAAGTTCAAACCGGTGCCAACACTCTCCCACCTCTTTTTCCAGTTTCCAAGAGGGTTGAGGAAAAGGTAGAGAAAGTTTCGGTAAGCCTAAAACTACTAAACTTTTATTTTTATTTTGTTGTTCAGGCCAATCCTAACGAGAGCGACAACAAAATTCCCGAGCAGAAACCAGTGGTTGCCACCGGATCCATGGACGAAATTTACGAGCAGACACTTGGTGCGCTGTGCTCGTGGCTCCCCAAAGTTTTCACTTCGATTTCGAACGAGTTGTGTTGGAAGCAGGGAAAAACGGCGGCCAAGTAAGAGACATGTGCATTAGAACATGCATACCTATACAAGCACCACGAAATGTGTCATGAGCCACAAAAACCACAGATACACAAAAGCAATTCACAATCCCAATTCCATATCATGAAGCAAAACTTTTTGTTTCACACATACACCAGAAAATCTGCTATATCGATCCTTTTATGTCTAAATGTGTATTCCTTTCTAACTAAACATGGTGAAATATCTGGCTAAAAGCTGAAGTTTCACGAAAACAAAAAATTTAATTTTGAAACCAAAACGATTCCGGAAAACATCAGCCCTCAGCCACATAATTCACCTGCACCCTCCCTCCAGATCAATGAACACGTCACTCCCGTCCTTTGTAGAGAGCATTACAGGTGGATGGCTCCATTGGCCCAAACCTACGCCGAACGATTCCGAATGGGCCGCGCCAACCGAAAAGTCTCACCAAACGACACACCAAATCTTCAGCCATCTTTGAAACAAATGGCATTCGATGAGCAGCAACAGCAACAAGCCGAGCCCATCCGATTCGGTTAATTAATTTTCTCTTTTTTGTCTCTTTTCATTTCTTTTTTTCAACGGATGTTTGAAGCAGAGCTCATCAAAAATCCTCTCCCAACTTTTTTGTGGTCTTTTTCCATTTTTTTTCTTTTTATTTTCCTATCTCTTATTTTTGCTGTCATGAGTAGGGCGTATCGTCCGAGAAGAGCAGGTATTATGCTTTTCCCCATTTTTTATATATTCAATTCTTTCAGCTTCTCTGAGCACATCTCATTTTTATTTCTCTCTCTCTCTCGTGCTAATATTATTTCTCTTTTTGTCTCATTTTTCACTGTTACTGGTCGAGATTTGCTTTCGTGCAATAAATTTTGCTCAATTATCAATTTTAATTAATCTGAATCCAACAGAACAAACCCATTAGTTTTGTACGAATTCGACATTTCAACGCGTCCTTTTGGTGGGATTACACGATATTTCGAAGAGATCACTTTCGATAATTGAATTTTGGTATACGGTAGAAGACTCGGTTTTTGAATTACAACTCCGCCCATTTCATTTTTATTTTTTCCTGAATTTTTTTTCTCGCATCATCCATGCAGAAAGTGCTCCTAGTGTTTTCCCTTTCGTTTTTTCCCTTCTGATGCTCTTCACAGAAAGTTACGTGGAGTTGGGATTAGTCGGCAGCTTCCATCGGATTAGTGGCCCTTAATAGACATGACATTATTGCACTCTGCCTATTTGCTCTTTTTTATTCTTTTCTCTGGCCGAGAAGAAAAACGTGCAGGACGGAAGTTGTTTCGGATTGATGCTAGAGTGGACAGAAAGTGAAATTGAGATAGGAGATCTTCCAATCTAGGTGAATCCATTGGACCGTTAGAAAGTTTGAAAAATGAACAGAATCGGGTTAATTTTTGCTGTTCACTTTCTTACTGTTTCGTAAAAAAGACGGATGAAATTTTTTAGACCACCCTGTGTCCTCAATTAAAAATGAATAAAAGATGGAAAACGAAAAATGAGAAATAATGATTCAAGTTGGCTATTATTCTCAAATTTATGTGAACCAGATTTTCTGTTTACTTTTTTATTCGGAAATTCACTTTAATGTATAATTAAGCCGTAATTGAAATCGAACTCCATTGCCAATTGAGTTCCTGAAGTTTCTACATTATTTTAGCTTTCATAGGTCTTTTCCGAAAATTCCAGAAAGTTTTCAAAATTTACCAGAATTGAAATGTTCAATCTCCATTTTTGAATGTGGGAGTTTTTCATTATTTTTAATCCGATTGGGCAAATCTGTACCTACAAAAATGAAGACGAATACGAAAAGATCATTCAAAGAGCAAAGGAATTAATCTTCAGAAGTTTTGTAGCTGCATACGTATTTAAAGACGTCCCAAATCCCTATAAGCATATTTAGCACACTGATTTTCATTTCATACTTGGTCTTCAAGAGATATCTTGATGAAAATCACAAAAAAACTACATGATCAGACTGAAAGTTTTTTTTTGAACTTTCGGTGGATGGAAAATTAAAAAACGGATATTTATACTAATTTTGCTGCAATTCTGTTCTAGTTTTTCATGAGCATGTTCTGACATTATGACTATTTAATGAGTTTTTCGTTCCAGTCAAGTGACGAATTGTTTTGTATGAGTCTTCCAACAAACAAACGCCTTCCACTATAACATCACACTCTACAAATTCTCTGTCAGCAAGCATTTTCTCTCTGCTCGTCTTCTTCTTCTTCCCATTAATGTCTAGTGGCATCCGTAGACACTTGGTTATCGAAATAAACTAGATATGTCTCATTTATACTACCACTGAAAGCGGGGTATACCCCTCTCTTCTTCTTGCTCTACATTCTCTTCTAACATTGCCTTTTTCTGCTTCTATTCCTATACCAAATCGCCTCTTTTGGCCTGACGAATGAGCTCTCTTAGCTATCGATTGAGCCTATGTCCTCCCGTTGCTTCTCCCGGGGTTTTCTCCCTTCGTTTCTTCATTACCACCCTCATTTGCTTATTTTTAGTCTTTGTTTCGTAAAATTGTGTTTACTCCTTCGGTGCCGTCGTTTTTTTTCCTATGGCAAAGAGCAGGAGGTCTGATGCAACGCGGTGGATGAAGGATAAGAAGAGTTTCTGGTGAAGGTCTCGCTGACACTTCTTTCTCTCTGACCTCTTCTTTTTCTTTTTTTTCCAATTGCATTACCAAAAATGCACGGAAAAAATAGAAAAAGGAAGAGTGAGAGGAGGGAAGAGAGCAATTTGAACTTGTTCTCATAAATAAAGTTGCTTTTTGAAGTGCCTCCTCCTAAAGTGATGTATATCTCATTCTATCTCATTCCTCGACCGCTGCTCTTTCCTTTCACTTCTCCTTTTTTTCTTTTTTTTTGCATTTCGTTCTCTTTTCTGATCCTTCCGTATACATATATTCATTGTTTTTTGTACTAAAGTCACGCGACATTTTTTGATCAGAAATTGGAAAAATATTCAGATTTCATGTGTAATGTATAGGTGTATAAAGCAGGTGAAGATTGAGTCCTAAGCGCCGCCTATTTCCCTTGAGTCTTGAAATTTTTTACATTTTTTTCATTTTCCAGCTTAATTCCTCCTAATATTTCTTCAATTTTCATGAGATATAATTTTCAGATTTTAAATAGAATATCATCATAACCATGAGCGCCTTCTCGGAGTTTTTCAAGAAGGCTCATGATGCAATCAACGGGATAAGAGGTGAGTTTAAACTTTTCCCAATACTTTTTTCTCAATTACTATACTAAACCCACTATTATTCCAGGAGGAAACTCGTTCTTCTTGGGTAAGGATGGAGACGTGGTTTATTCAAAAAATAACGTCTGTGTTCATGAAACCGATGCAAACGCGGTGAGCCAAACGTAATTTCTAAACTGAACAACAAAAAATAGTTTAGGGAGAAGATGAAGCGCATTGCCGGGGATACCTTAGCGTTCAATGCCAATGTGATGAAAGCTTGGGATTGACTTTGATTCTCCAATGGTTACCCAACGTGACGCTTCACAAGAATCCACAGAGTATTCGAAGTGTATCACCACGTGGAAAACAGAATCGGGATGAGACTCCACCTATGAGAACTGCAGAGGAAGTGAGAATTGCATTGGGATCCGATGAGGACAGCGTTAGTTTTAGAATACCTATGATTTTTTGATTATGAAAAACTTTCAGAGCCAGAGCGTTTCACTCGACATCCAAGTTGAAGAATGTGGCACAGCAGTGCCTGTAAAACAGGTGAAACGCCCGACAACTCTGGTGCCGTATTCTGCGGTATGGAATATTCTAGTTTTTTTCTTCTATCTGATGTCTTTATAGCAAGAAGACCACAGTTTCAACGACGCTCTCGGCGTCCCCTCAATCAATGTGATCCCACACACTCCGATCAAACACGAGAAGGATGGAATTCAGAACTCGGAGAAGGCCAAGGATGATGTGGAAAGACAATCACAGTCCTCACTCTCAACGTCTTGTGCAGATGAGATGTCAGAAAAGGAATTGAGCTCTTCGGAGGACGAGGATGATGGTTGTGGTAAGTCTGGGAAAACTGAAGGCTTAGAAAATTGTTTATCTTAGAAAACAAAGTGGATGTTGGAGTTGGAGGACTTGAGAAGATTCTTGAATCGACTCAGATGTTTGATGTGACTCCGGAACAATTCGCTCTGGAACATGATCTCATGCTAACGGACACGAAGACAGCAGACAATGATGAGCAATCTCGAGGACGTACGAAGAAAACAGGAACTACCAGTCTTTTCTCCGTAAACCTCGGTAGTTACTCCGCAGCTAATTGCTTTTTTGACTTTTCAAATTTTGCAGGAAAGATGCGGAGCATGAGAGTGTTCTATTCGGATCCAGAGTGCACATGTGGGCAATTAGTGATCGCAACGCTCGACTCACATTATAAGGTTTGTTCCCCTTTCGACTTCCTTTTTCATCTTGTGTTTTGTGATCCGTGCTTTATTCATTCTTTTTTCTGTCGCTTCATATTTCATATGTCGTCACATATGTTTTTAGATCCTCCACTTCCATCACGGAGGACTGGACAAACTCGCCAAAATCTTCGAGCAATGGTCCAGCATCAAGGCTCGAAGTGTGCAAGAAGTAGTAATAATCAGCAAACGTGCGGGAAAAGGCAATTTTAATTTTATAGGGGTCTCCATCAGCCATTGCCGATAAACAACTCATAATATGCCAACCAGCAGCGCCAACATTTGAGAAGGATCCAGAAGAAGGGTTGTTTGAGAAGATGACGTTGAATGAGTGGCGCAGCTATGAAAACAAATCAGGAGTCATTGTAGATAGCTCGACGGTTCGGAAGGTGAGAGACACTTTTAGAAAAGACAGCTACTGTTTTATTGCAGCACATTCATTTCGCATCTGTGAATTCTGATATGCGCGAAAAGGTATGGCCGTTCCTCCTAAGGGTGTACCCGTGGGAGTCTTCTGCCGATCAGAGAGACAATATCAAAAACGATTTGTTCTTGGAATACCAAAACATCAGAAAGAAAAGATATAGAACGATGGATAATGCTCCAGCTCGTTGGCTTTCAGTTGAGAACTCGATTGTTAAAGATGTTATCAGAACTGACCGGAAAAATCCATTCTTCGCGGGGGACAATAACCCAAATGGAGAAACCATGAAGTAATCACAAAGAATTTTGGAAAATATACAAAAAAAAATATTTCAGGAACATTCTGCTCAACTACGCCGTCATGAATCCGGAGATAAATTACATCCAGGGAATGTCTGATCTTCTAGCCCCGTTGTTGAGCACCCTCAAGTAAATTCCAGCTATTATTGTGTGTAAATCGAAAATTATTTTTCCAGTGATGAGGTGGATGCTTACTTTTGCTTCACTAATTTCATGAAGCGCACTGTTTTCTCCTCTACTCCACAAGGAAATGAGAATCTGATGGAGACGAATCTCAATTACCTACGGAACATGATAAAACTGTTTGAGCCGGATTTCTATCAGCATCTTGAGAAGCAAAAGCCAGATGCAATGCAGTTGATGTTTGTACATCGTTGGATTCTGCTTTGCTTCAAAAGAGAGTTCCCCGAAAATCATGCACTTCATGTGTGGGAGGTAATTACAGTACAATGATAAACGATTTAATTCTCAATCTGAGTTTTGAGGGATGTTGGGCGGCTTGGCGAACCAACTACTTCCACCTCTTTGTCTGTGTTGCTATAGTGTCTGTATATGGAAAGGATGTTATTGCTCAAGACTTGCCCCATGACGAGATTCTCCTTTATTTCTCGTCTCTTGCCATGCATATGGATCCCGTGCTGGTACTGCAGAAAGTAAGAGAACCTGGAGTAGTGAGATAAGAAAAATAAATGACATGTTACAGGCTCGCGGACTACTGTATGAGTTTACTAGGCTTGAAAAAATCCCATGTGTGCTTGAAGGACTTTGTTTGGCGGAAAATGAACAGTGGCACTCGCACAAGTCCTTCAGAAATTTCTATTGTAACCAGGTGAGTATACATCGATGTTGTGTTATGTGAAGTTGCCAGGAAACCTGAAGGAACATCAATATTGATGATAAGAGGTAAGGTTTCGAATCATCGCTACTTGGGCCACATGGACAAAGGTGTCCTAGTGAAATTTAGTTGATCAGGTCAAAAAGTTACCGTAAAACCTGTTCCTTTGTAGGGTCTTTTTATCATACAGATCCCTTAAATAACTTTTCCGGTAGTTTTTGCCAAATTTCTCCCAAAAAAAAAAATCGATCCTGTGAAATCGTAGAATTCCCTGAATATTTTTCACTGGAAACGTATGGAAACTGTTAATTTCGATCAACACATTTTATGGGGATATTTCTATTTTTCCAAATCCCACTCGACAACCCCTTCTATTAAAGAGGTCCTTCTAGAAAAGAGACCCATCTAATACAGGGTTGACGGTAAATTATGTAAGAATGGGTCATGGAAAACTATTTTGCAATGTTACCATTTCAATAATCCAAAACTTCAAACTTTCAGAGCCACACCGACAAAGAAGTCTGTCCATACCAATAAATTATCATCTGTCCGACGTATCCATGATGACTCCTGTTCCCTTCAAAGATCATATTTTTCTTCTTTTCATTTTTCCACTCTCCCCTATTTTCCGTTTTTCCGATTCTCTCAACTCCGTTCTATTATATTCATTTACGTATTTTCAGAATATCATTACTTGGAAAAGTAGAATAAACGTATTATGAGCGTAATTAATCATTTTGAATTTTGGTTCCAGACTTGTTTCTTGAGTATTCTGGACCTCCGAAGAAATTGAATTCTGGGAATGATGTAATTCAAGATTTCCTTGTCGCTCTCCCAACCCACTCAATCACATCGTTTCATTTTTCAACTCTTTTTCAAACCAAACCCAAAAAAAGTCAATCCTTCATTTTTTTATTTGTCTGCCCACAAACTTGCTCATTACTTCAGTCACCGGACAAAATAAGGAAGTGATTTGGTTTTCAAAAAGTAGTTTCCACTTGTCAAACGGTGAATACATTGTTGACATTTTCAAAACAGGAAAATGTACTGGAGCAAGAAGGAAAACACGGAAACAAACTCAAAAATGTCATCATCCAGAATTTCGGATTCAGTACGTGACAGTTGAATTTTTTGTCCTTTTGACTTCCGTTTAGAATTCTCATTCTTATATGTTTTGCATAGTGTGCAAACAATTCTCATAATTATTTCAAAGTTTTCATTATGGTTGATGGAAGTTATTCTTCCGAGAAAAAAGATGTTTTCATTGAATAATGACTGCCGTGGTTTGATCTCTTTGTTCTTTTTTATTCAGAATCTTCATTTTGGCCCGTTGTGGAGGCGGATAGAAAATTCTCCGTCTTCGAAAGTTGTCCTTATTCCTCATTACTAACTTTGTTCTATTTTAAAACTTTAAGAACAGCGTCATAGGTTCATTGAAACAATTCTGATTGGAACCAATTACTATGTTTAAAAAGAGTCGACAGAATTTCAATTTTGGACCAAAAATTTGTAATCTCTGAATTTTGAAATGTTTTCGAATAATACAGTGCGTTCAATAATTATAGGACCCCCCTCGATTTTGAGGGTTCTGAAAAAACTAGAAATGATATGAAAAATCTGTAAATGCCATTCGATTCAGAATACAAAATAACCCCCAGGTACAAATTTTCATGTCCCTACCTCTTTTTACACTCCCGTACCATCAAAAAGACCCTCCTGCAGGCGTTCAATAATTATAGGACCCCCCAGAAAAACGAAAAATCGCAGGTTTTTTCGGGACCAAATATGGACCTTTTTTAGTTGGAAATCATTAAAATAGTCTCAGAACAGCCTATTTTGACGGTTTACACAAAAGTTGATTCCTGTATTCAGGTTTCAGAAAAAATTATTTTTAGACATTTTCGCTAATTTTTGAGTTTTTGGAATAAATTTTGAATAACTTGGTTTCTGTGTGAGATTTTGAGCTGAAACTGATAGGGGGGTGATAGCATATCAGGAATGATCATGATCATGTTGCTAGTGCTCAAGGCATTTTCGAGCTTTGGTTGCTCAAAATTGAGCACCAATTTTGAACTGAAAAAATATGCCCAATTGAAAATATTCCAAACTGTCTAAAATTTTTGAAAGATGATCAAAGTGACTACAATTGGCATCAAAGTTATTATTTTTTACGGAAAAATGATATTCGACCGTAACTTCAAGGTTTTTGACAAAAACCAGAATCACCGAATTTCATGGTCAATTTTTGAAATTTCAGTTCAGCCTAAATTACAAACAACGGCTCAGAATAGTATAAGAGCAATTTGTAAATAATTCAAATCCCTGCAAAAGTATTGTCTATCAGTTTCAGCTCAAAATCTCACACAGAAACCAAGTTATTCAAAATTTATTCCAAAAACTCAAAAAATAGCGAAAATGTCTAAAAATAATTTTTTCTGAAACCTGAATACAGGAATCAACTTTTGTGTAAACCGTCAAAATAGGCTGTTTTGAGACTATTTTAATGATTTCCAACTAAAAAAGGTCCATATTTGGTCCCGAAAAAACTTGCGATTTTTCGTTTTTCTGGGGGGTCCTATAATTATTGAACGCCTGCAGGAGGGTCTTTTTGATGGTACGGGAGTGTAAAAAGAGGTAGGGACATGAAAATTTGTACCTGGGGGTTATTTTGTATTCTGAATCGAATGGCATTTACAGATTTTTCATATCTTTTCTAGTTTTTTCAGAACCCTCAAAATCGAGGGGGGTCCTATAATTATTGAACGCACTGTAGTTTTGAATTTCGGTAAACTTATGAAATTTTTTTCAAATATTTTTGTTTAGTCTAGTTCCCTAATGTCACGAGTTCAATAAAATATTGTTCTAGAATGAAAGTAACATGAATATATAACCACAACTCCCAAAAAAGAGCTCTCATTTTTCAGTTTTACCTTGTCTCTGGTTGAATTGATTTAAAATGTTTTTGAAATTGTTTGAATAATTTTCTTAAATAACTAGATGCCGTATCAAAGAACGTCTAGTTTATTAAGTAATTACCTCAACAACTGAATTAATTTTCATGAAAAAATTCGTACCCAGAAGAATGACGTTTGAACTGGTTTTTCTCAAATACTGAAAAATCTTACTTTGGATGCAGTATATATATTTTCTGGTTTTATAGATTCGGTTCATTTGTATCAAATCTAAACAGTTTCAAAATTCGGGATTGAATTCAGATAATAATATACACACACTCTAATAGAACGACACCCCTGACATTTAAATTTGGTCCAATTCACCTCGCTTCCTCTGAAATATATCGAAAAGTAGGCAACTGTCATAATATTGGTGTCAATATAAGAAATATTTTGTCAGATGGCCACTTTTTGGTGTTTCTTACAGGAAATGAGATATGTGATATTAAAATTGACTGTTGCTGCGCCGTTTCATAGATTTTGCGACACTTTCATTAGTCATAGTATTTTCAGAATGAGTCAATTCAGGCAAATGAGTTCAAACAATAAAAATCTCTAACAAAAAGAAGAAAACGTTTTTTCAAACTTTCACGTTTTTCTCTAGATCTCTAGAAAATGAAGTAGTTTTTGAGGAAAATGTTGATCGACCTCAGAACATCATGAGAATGATTTATATGTTATCCTATATAGAGTTGAATTATTGTCGCTTCTTCGCTCCAAATTTAATAAAAAAACGTCACAACTCTCTATCATCCTACCAGAATATTCACATCACGAACTGTCCTTTTGCCCTCCATAAAGTCCTCCCACCCCTCATCCTTTCCCTCAATAATACCACTTGAGAATCCGACCATTCATTAATTATTTACGCACCACGATCATAACCAACAATAACTGAAAATGATTTATGTATTGGAGGGTTGTGTTGCCTCGTGTCTGTGGTAGGCGTAATTCGATTGGTGCCAGAGAGGCTCCCCCAGCTTCTTTGATAATCAAAAGATTCTTATAGATTTTGTTAATATAATTTTAAATAAATACAAAGGACACATATGGCAATATTTCGATGATTATATGCGTCAATGGCTCATATAAAACCAGGCGGAATCCTACAGATTCCTCATTCGAGTTTCATTTTCAAGATTCTTCTCTTTCTCTTCCCTTATTTTTTCCAGTTTCCTGTATCGTCACTTTTTTTGTCAAGAATCTTTCCGGACCCTTCCGGAGAGGTTTCGTCAAAAGCACAACGATTGCGTTTTCACATTCTATCAAGCGAGAAAAAAAACACGGATTTCATCCATCTTCTCTTTTGATTCCGTGTCATGGCCGCACAATTAAGCTCGGGATTGTTCGTCGTCAGTGACTTTCGAAACGAGCCCCTCCGGCCTTCTTTCCATTCATTGAGAGCAAACGACGACTCCGCCTCCTTCAGAGTCTCTCTCACATCATGTTTTCAATCTCAACATGTCATTTTTACATTCAACTCTGTCCTCCTTGAAATTTCACGTCATTTTTCTTCTAATTCGTTTCAATTTTCTAATCTCTCGTTTTACGAAATAGTTTCAGGTAAAATCACATCAAAAATGATGAAGTGGCTGCTTTTGGCTGTTTTCTGCATTGCTGCCTACGCCTGGGCTGATGGGGTAACTGGAAACATGTAGTTTCAAAAATTTAAATATCTCTAATTCCAGACTGAGGACGCTAATATCGACCAATTGATGTCGCGAGTGTACAGAACTGTGTTGCTCAAGTCGAAGAGAAGCCGTAAGTGACATTCAGATGGCAGATTTTTTCCGATTCCTAATTATCACATTTTCAGCATCCATGGGACTCTCGTTGGCCGAGTACATGGCTTCACCACAGGGCGGAGATAACTTCCATTTCATGCCTTCTGGGCGGAAATAAACTGAGAACACAACACTAAATTTTCTAATCCTCTCTTCATAATTCTCTCTCATTGTGGCTCTGACTGTAATTAATGAAAGAAAAAAAAATCGGAAAACTTAATTTGTTTCTCTTGTGTCTCTCGTTTTCTCACACAATTCTTCTTTTCAAAGCTCTCTCTGTCTCTCAAATTGTGTACCTCCGTTTGTTCGTCTGTCGCTTACATTGTCAGCTATTGTAAGATCTGTCTCCTACTCGAAAAAATAAAATTGTTCCTGAAATTGTTGAGATCTCCTACCCAAAACTAAAAAAAATGAAATGCTGCACCTCAATTTGTATACGTTCATTGAAATAATAATCGACAGTTTTCTCCCCCGATGTCTAGTCTTCATTCTTTCTTTTCTTTTTTCTCTGAAACAAATTGAAGCTCCATTGACCCAATAAAAATTTCATCGTTAATTTGAATGTGTGTGTTTTTGTTCAAGCTAGTACAAATTTTCTGGTCCTACAAATCGACGGAAAATTTCAAGAAATTCTGAGAGCGCTTGTCTACAGTGTATCAAGAAGTTTGAGTAGCGGGAAGGTCTATTGTCATCTGGATTTCTGCAGATAACAACTACTATATTTCTACAGGAAAAATCAAATAAAAATATAAACTCACACTGCTCTAGGATTCTCACTGATTTCTAAGATTATACTCTTATATCAAAAATTCATTTTGAAGAAAAAGAAAGAGGATTTTTTGTCAAAATTTCGAGTGACTTCGACATCTGAAAATGTTCTAGAAATATTGGATCTTTCAAGTATATAAACACTCTTTTTTTCGAATAACTCAAGTTAAAGTCATAATTATCTTTTTTTTCTACTGTGTTTTCGCAAAAGATTAGCTTTGAAGAGTTAAAACTGCTTGCCAAAATCAATATTTTTGTATGTTCAAAATTTTTTCGAAATATTTTCTTTAATTTTCATCATTTTCCTTTTTGCAAATCTTCTACTTCGATGGAAGAAAAATGTGCTCCACCTACGTTTCCTTCCCAGGAGGCAGGCAGCAAACGCACTCCACTGAACGCAAGAACTAGTTGACCACTGTGTGCGCGGGAATATCCTTTCCTCCCCCACCGTTGCCTGTGTTGTTGTCATTCTTGACGAGTCCCCACGGTGTGCGTGGCGGAGAGATTCTTCTCCTGCGCTTGTTTTTTCTATTTGAAATCTGAATATGTTTCGTTCTTTGCGTTTCACCTTATTTTTCTAAAGATATCTGACAGTACTGGCATTGTTAGTTTTCAGAAATGTCGTCAGTTTCGTCCGCTTCAACCGCTCGCATCCACCCCTACGTTCAGCAAGCCATCGACACAAGACTCCGTACGGAAAACAACTGGGTATGTTTTCAAATTATTAATTTAATACTTGCAAAATCAGGGGCCGGTCCGTGCCAAAATTTTCAAACCCGGGATCTCCAAATTTGAAAAAAGTTTCACTTTGTTTGCGAAAACTGTTTTTTCAAATGTATTTTTAAAAAGTTGTTTTTTATTGACAGAAAAAATCGTTTTTTTTTTGTATTGATCCAAAATTAAAAAAAAAAACAGGAAAAAAGTTCTGAAACCTGGGCCTTGAAAATTCTGAGAGAAGTCCGGCCCGGCCCCGTTGCAAGTATGATTAATTTATTGAGTCACGCAAAGTAGGAGTACATTATATTTAATATCTATGGGCCGGATTTTTTAATAAGGTAATTGCGAGTCAAACCTGTTCTATTCTATCGCCAAACAAAAAACCAAAAACGAAAAAATGTTTCGGCTAATGTTGCTCAATCTACTTTTGGTTTGCAGTTTTGTTATTCATTTCAGGAAACCCGTTTTTTTTCAAAATGTTTTTTAAATGTGACTGAAATGTTTTTTTAATGAACGTATTGGCAATGGGATGAGACTGTTACAAAAATGTACTCCTACTTTGATGAAAACCAAATCCATTTTTATTAATATGCATTCAAAATGATATATTTTACAGAATCCGTGCGGAGTGCCACGCTTCAGTCAAGGAATCGCCAATCGTTGGCTCGCCTCCAAAATCGATCATGCACCGTACCTGAGCTCAGCGGAAAAGTGCCGCGCCTGGCTGGAGACCAATACCATCACAGGAAACATTCACAATAACCAGAATCAATTTTGATGCTTTTTATGAAAGATATTTATTCGTATAAAATTTATTTTATTCAACTTTTTCAATTTCAATGCACAAATTGAGTTAGGCAACTAAGAACACATTATTCCAGTTGATTACGGAATCTTGTAGCCGTGCTCAACAAGGTCGAACGTTTGCAGATGAGAATTAATGGAAATTAAATTATCAGAAAATTCACTCTTCAATTTTTCCAGAATGAACAATCCTACATGTTCATCAATCTCATCTATTTATATTAAACGTGTAATCTGTCAATGTTATATGAACGTTCTCTTCTTCTCTGATACCTTCGATGGAATTATTCGTGGCTTTTTTGAACTTAGCGTAACCTCTTCCTCCTCTGACGAGGTACAAACAAAGAGAAATGAAACCTCAGTCACGCGAAATCAAATGTTTTCAGACAGGTTTCAAAATAATGACAGAGAGAGCTGGGAGAATAATTGTGATAAAAAATAATAAAAAAACAGGTCTTTGAGACAACAATTTACAAATAAAAAATTGAACAAAATGTGAACAAAAAAATGTAAAGCAAGGATTTCAACAAAACAGTAAAAACAAAAAATGGGAGTGAGAAAAATGAACGAAAAATTGTAGTTTGCGCATAAAGTGTATGTAAAAAACCAAAAGGAAAAGAAAGGACAACAAAAAGCTTATTGATCAAAGCTTCGGAGATTACAACTGTCGAAACCTGAAATTTAATAAACTAGATTCATGACTTTTTTCAAGCAATGTTGTTACCTGTTCATCCTTGTTTTCCAACTCTCTGATTTTCTCAAAAAGCAACACCATTGCTTCATGAACGATTCGAAGCCCTAGTGGTTTTATTAAAAGTAGGTGGAGTTGATGGAGAACCACTTGAGGGAAAGCGATGTTTCATTTTTCAGAAATTCTGTTTTCCTCCACAAAAATTAGCATGGCACTGATCAAAACATTGAACTTCTTCACGGAGAGGGTCTGCAAAAATATTTTTATGAACATTCCGTTGTAAGCTACTACCTTGTCTTCTCCCGAATTGTTTATTTGTTAGATTGCTCGGGAAGCCATTTTTTGAAGACTGTCCAGGTTGTTGAACTGTGCAATAATTTTGATGTGGCTGGCCAGAGCTAAGATGCTAATTTTTTGCTCAACTGAAGTGGCTTTTGAAGGAGGCGGCTGAATGGAAACGTTCGATGCTGTTTCCCTCAGAGATCGAACTATAGGACAATTCTGACTGGCTGTTGCGATGGCTACAGGATTGGATAGCTGAATAGAAGTGTTTGATGGCGTGGTAGGAGTTTGCTCAGAATGTCCAACTTTCAAAATATTCTGATTGGCTGATGTTGTAAAATAGTCCGACCACGTAGCGGCTGTTGCTCTTCCCTATTCCTCTTCGGCTCTCACGCGTTTCACACTGACTGTACTCAAACTCGAAGGTCTTTTGATTGAACTTGTGGACTCTGATGAACGTCCCTAATCCTGGATTGATCCATTCTTGTTTACCTAGCTCTACATAATTCATGCGTGCGTTGAATGTTCCATGATTGGCACCTCCTCCAATGTCGCCGAATTCATCCTTCGACTGTTGATCCTGATTTGGCTTTTGCATTTTTTGTTGTTTGATTCCTGTGTCCATGTTTTCTCCGTTCAGTTCAATCGGTACATTCTTATTCTCCCCTTGTTGCTTGCCATGATCGATTTTCTTTGCCTTCTTTCTACTGAAAAAAAAACAACTGATAATCTTTCTTGTAATGAACAAATAAAGTTGTTTCTCTTTCTCTGTCAGCTTGTCGAAAAATCAAACAGTCGAGAGTGGGTCGGCAGAAAACATGTCAATTTTTTTTCGAAGCGCCAGACGCAGCAGACTGATGGAAAATAAAATTTGAACAAACCGTACTTCACATTTATCTGCCGTGGTTCATCATAAACTTGTCGGTGATCGGAAAACTTAACGACGCGTCCATCTTCTGTGGAGAAACGACGGATTCTTTTCTTGTCGTCCTGCGTGATTTCGAATTTTTCGTCTTTCAAACTGAAACGTATCATACACAACTCACTATAATAATACTAACTTACATTTGCACAAATCTGTCACTGACTGGTCGACTAAAAATGAAGACTAACTGTAATTTCTCCATCAGCGAATATTCAATCAAATTTTCAATTTTTCTCAGTGCTCTCGTTAGCCTAAAAATTGAAAATAAACTTTGTTAAAAAAAGAACTCTTACCTGGCTCTCATACACGTCAGAGACTGAAACTTACAAAATGGTAATTCTTTGATTACTTTCTTGCACCATTCAGTCATACTTTCTGGTTTGTCGTAGTTGGCGATCCTGTCGGAAATGTATTTGATAACATCCGATATATCGATACAAACGAAAGTCATGATTGTTCTGAAAATTCAAATTGATATGCTTAGAAATTAGAGCGAGAAACAACAAGAGAATGAAGAAACGAATCTCTTTTTGAAGAACTTTTTTTTGATCAAAAATATCGTTGAAAACAAGGCAAAAATGTTTTGATGAATTCATAAAAATTTTTTAAATATTTTGAATATGTTTAAGCAACGTTGTACAAAATTACCATCACTTCTGCTCGCCGTTGTAGTTAATGCCAAGTGTGATGGCATTTTTCATTTTCCACAGAAACTGCAAGTACTTCCGGTAGTAATTGTGGTCTAATTTGAATTGAATTTTGTCAAGTATTTTCTCAAATTTTGATTTTTTTTTTTTGAAGAAAATCAGCTTCACAACAGGAAAACACATGTTCAAAATGAATATTCATGTATGTGCAAACTGTTTTCAAATGCTTTTCTTATATTTTCCACTTTTTTTCCTTTTTTGCAGATATCACGATTCGATCTGAGAGAAATGCGACCCGCGACCCGCAACCCTCGCCTTGCTTCCCAGGAGGCAGGCCGCAAACGCACTCCACTGAACACAAGAACCAACCACTGTGTACGCGGGAATGCCTTTCTTCTTCCCCACCGTTCTCTGTGTTGTTCTTGGCAAGTGCCCTCCAGTGGCGGTGTGGGCGGGGATACTATTCTCCTGCAAAGGCCATTCGTTTTTTTTTTCTCGTTGTCTTTTTTTTTCAGAATATTTACCAGTGCTTGAATTCTTTATTTTCAGGTAATCATCATGTCCAGTGGCTCCACCTCCTCGCACGACACCAGTCTGTTCAGAGAGGATGTGGACCGTTTTCTGATGAACACAGTCAACAACTATCCCTATTACAATCACTCCGAGGTGAGTTTGAAGTTTTGATTTAAAGTACAAAACTATAGTTTTCCGTTTAAATCAGGTCTGAAAAAAAAATTCAGATATAAACTTCCACTGTGAAATGTTTCTGTCAACCAAAATTAACTACTGCATATTCGGACAAAATTTCTCTTTAACAAGTTGGAAAAGTTATCTTGAGCTTTAGAAAACTTTTTCTAATTTGAATTAACTCCGACGTTAGCAAATGAAAGTAGTGACAATGAGAAAGAAATACTTGTTTTATGCTTGATATTGAATTGGGCTCACGCCAGTTTTAACTTTCGAGACTCCATAAAAACTCGTTTTAACCAAAACTTCCACGGTTGGCAAAGACTTATCTCCAACAAAACTGTCATGATCAAACATTTTCATTTTCAGTTCCGCCCATATCGAATCGTCCGTGCACAACACCATTTCGATGGAAATGAGGCAGAAAGGATTCAGCGCATGCTCGTCGTTCCCCCCAACAACATCGTAAGTTTCAAAGAATCAGTTGGTCTTTCAGAGCAATCAGTTGCTCAAGCATGCATTCACTGTAAATTTTCTACGCAGAAAGCATGGTCTCAAAAATACCATTAGTCAAAAATAGGAAACAAAATTCCTGATTGAATTTACATCTTGAGCTAAAAATTAGTTTTGCGGAGAAACTGTTTTTGATGGTTTTTTGTCTCTCTCCTGTTTCTGACTGATTTTCCATTTTTGTGACAATCAAGACCGTGATATCCTTTGCGATGAGATAAGATGCATCTTTGAACGTGACTCATATGTTGATGACAATCAAACTGGTTCAATGGAAATATTTTTCAGAATGGGGATGGTGAGCCAGGGTTCTCCCCCTACATCGAATCCGCATGGCTCGACGGATTCATGTCATGCCTTGACTATATCCCCCGCATGACAACTCAAGAGAAGGTGGAAAATTGGCTCGAGACATCTTCGATTCATCGTTTCGTCCAGAACAACGAGCCATCCACCTGATCTGTTCCAACCACGTCTACATTCGTTATTGCATAATTTTTCATTAGGCTTTAGTTTTCATTCTAAGTTAAGTTGTTTTTTACTTTTTAATACTATTTTTTGTCTTAGTTACAGTATTATTTCTTTTCATAATGAATTCAATTTTCGAAAGGTATACGTTTTTTGTGAATTTTTCAAATACGGTAAATGACAAAAAAGTTATTTCCAAGCTGTTGACGCTCCACGTTTTTTCAGCGTTATTGGAGGAATCTTGGTTTCACAGCTACACTAATTGTGAAAATATTTGAACTAATGTTATGATTTCGTTCGGAAAGACTGTCTTTTCACAGATTCTGCAACTCTGCTTCTCCTAAACGAAATGGTAACCGCCACCACCAAACACGGAAAAAAGACGCATGACAGCAGTCAATGAATTCAATGTTTAATCTAAGAATCAGTGAATGAATATGATCGCAAAAAATGAATAACATGAATGATAATTTAATGAGAATTTCACAGAACGCGTTCAAAATTCTCAACGCTCAAGTTATCTAATATGGCTTCTTGCTATTGTTTGTCGCTTATCGTGAACAAATTTTTTTTTAATTTTGAAATTTTCTAAACACTATTCGATTTCAAGCTCGTAACTAAGCTAGAGCAGTCGAGTTTCTTTCGAGCTAAACGCGTAACAATCCGTTTAAAAAACTACGCAAAACAGCAGAAAGTAAAAAATAATTTATCGTTATCTTGACAGATTCACACATTTAGATCTGAAACGGCAAAGGTTAAGATCATCCGCCAATGAGAACGTTTAATAAGACAATAAGAGAACATGAATAGGAAACCAAATGAAATGAAAAAAATTCATTTAATAAGAGACAATCACAAGTTGCTGACAGAAGTTTAGGACAAACTTTTGAAATCATTGAAATCAAGTGAGCGGGAATTCTAAAGATGAGAATGAATCGGGGGAGAGGAAATCACAATTTCTGATAATTAAATTGATTTCAGAAACAGAATGGTAATCATTCAAGACACAACTCTCGTTGGCGGCGGTTGAAGTGAAGTTCGCGGATGCGGGACATTCTCTGGCGAATCATGCGAGCGTTGGTTTCAAAGAGGTTTCCAAGGTCTGCGCTCCAATCGTGGACACGACAAGCGTATCTCTGGAAAAATAGAAATGAGAAAAATTATCGAAATCCGAAAATTTCAGATTACTGTCTAGAGAACTTTGTGATGGATACCTCAAATTGTTTTGTTATCGAAATTAGTTCAACTTTTTATTCCTTTTCGTTCAGTATTTCCAATGTGAGACCCAATCCTTACCAAGAGATCGCGAAGCTCGGTGTCCTCAAAATTCATGTTATACTCTGCAAACCAGCGACGGCGAGCAATAGCGACACGTCGAGATAAGGTGATTTTGTAGTCGACGGTGAGCTGAAAATAATAAATAAGCAACAACTTTTTGGAAATTCGAAACGTACATGACAGTTTTGCAACTGATCCATCATCGCATCGATCATGCATGCTGCTTGGCGACGGTCGTACTGTAATTCTTTGAAATCAAGAAACGAGACACCAGAACTGACCTGAATCTGGTAATAGACTCCATAGGTGAGAACGTGTTCTTCTTGACGGCTGAGATAGATGGTTGGAAGGTAATCCTGATTCATTTCCTCTGAAAATGTTCACTGATTTGAAACGTGGAAAATGGGAAATAGATACTTGAAAATAGGAAACAAAGCAATATCCTAGTCTCTATGGGGCGGCGAGGGCGGAGCACATGATTTCCGTCGGCGACCACAAAAATGATATTCGGAAAATAGTCGTAAACTCTAAAGGAATAAAGTATCAGACAATGAGAGACAAAGTAGAGAGTGACAAAGTAGAGTGTGCCTGGGGAAGCGGAAAAAGTAATCACTGGTGTTGTCTGTGGGGTTTTATGGTGTGGGCGCTTTCTGAGAATTGTCATGGCTTTTTGAGTGGGAAGGTGTGATGAGGTGAAACAGAGAAGAGTATATTTGACGTAGGCAGACTGATAAAAGACTAACGGAGCGGATACCTCAATTTTTCAGGTCTCGGCTGGTGGTTCTTTGAGATGGCGAGGGTTTCTGAAAGAGTACTACACAAGAGTGAAATAACAAATCTAAAATTCTGAAGCACTTCTGGACATAAACTACTTTTCGAAAATTTGAAAATTGCACAAATGAAAAATGAAAGAGAAAAATATATATGAACCACTTTTGAATTGATTTGAAGATAATGGTACCACTGCGGCTCATTGTAGTAACAATTTTTGCAAACCGACCGAGCAAAACAGAAGAGGAAATAGGAGGAAAACGCGTTTGTTCACTATTTTTTGTTCCGCTCCTTCTGTTTCTTTCCAATTTGCACATCCCACACACGAGAAAACATTGCTTCGTTCGAAAAATAAGAATACTGGAATGGGTGTGAGGTCTGTGGAACGAAAAATTAGGAATTCTACTTTTTGCTTTGCTGTGAATCATGAAAAAAAAAAGTCATCATAGACTCCATCTACCCTCTTTCATCGTTGAAACATTTTTCATGCATTATTAATTGGAAAAAGTTCATTTTCGTATGGAAAAAAGTTTTGTTTCTCTCTCTTTTTCTTTAATGTGAGAAAAAAAAAATCAAAAAAGTGCTAGGTCAGACGTCAGAAAAAGCTCCGTATAAGCTCCGAAAAAACATTATCAAAAAAAGATACATCGCGAGCATCGGACGCCGGAATCGAGATGTTGTGTGCAACCGGTAATTGGAAAAATCGAATTTCGAGAAAGGCTCGCAGAAAATATGATTATCCATTGATGTCTGTTCTGAAGGGAAATGGAGGGGAAGATCAGACGTAACATGAAACTGGAAAATAATAAAAATAGTTATGTGACCGTTTTTTTGAAATGCAACACGGAGTATATAATATAGGGAACTCAATTAGGTGCGATTCTGAGAAACTAAGTGTTATTATTGTTTCAAAGTCATGGAAAACAAGGTTTTTGGGAGTCTGTTGGTTTTCATAAATGTATGTGGGAGTGTTCCGAAAATTCTTTTTATATGGAATTTCGGATAAAAAACGAATTTTTTCGCGTTTCGTAATCCCAAAAAATTAGAAGATCTATAAATGACGCTTTCTGCCCACGAAGAAATGGATGTATACAAAGATAGTGGGCAGCTAGGACGTTTCGCAGCAGCTTTATTATTGTTTCAAGTTACAGAATTTCAGCTTCAGAATGTATTTTCCTGGTATTTGCTTGCGGTTTTTTCTGTACGTTTTTTGTCTTAACAGAGGTTATTAACTGCAGAGCCCAAATTTTTTATATGATACTAGAGCGGCAAAGAAATACACATAATCACATGTTCGAGTTACTTTACGGTTTTTTTTTTCATTTAATTTCTGTTTTTTCACTTGTTATTTTTATCCACTGTTAAGAATTGAAAATAACAGTGAAACAGCAAGAAAACACTAGAACAAAGGGATCTTCAAACTGAAATTTTTTGACTTGAAGCAAAAGCGGCTGCGAAACTTCCTTGAGCTGTTTCAATTAGGCCTTTTACGATACGACGGAACATCAACACTTCAATCAAAGAGAGAGTAATGGTACGAAGTCTTAAAAAGTTGGGAAACATCTGAACAAGCGCTCACATTTGCATTCACAATTGAAGAGTGTCACAGGAGCCCGACTTATTTGAGCATAATTCAAACACCGCCACCACATGGTTATACAAAATTTTTCCTTCGATACCAACCAGCTTAAAGAAAGTCTTGGGAGATTTTTAGTCCGAAACTGCAGGATGATTCAAAGTAACCGTTGTTCATTTTCCACATATTTTTTGACTTTTTCAAACAGTTTTTTTTTTGCATTTTAATTTTGACCCAATTTGCCTTATTCACTTCGTTTCTCTGTTGAAATCATATTTTTTTCAAAGTCAAATTATCCCAATAATGAAATATAAACATAAACGATGAACGATGAATATTGTTCATGTGTGTTTTATTGTTGAAAAAGGATCAGGCGCTTCTGTTCAAAAAACAATCTGCAATATTAATTGAACCTGAAAACTTCTGAAGAAGGAAGTGAACGGCTACTATGACTAGTAGTATTTCCAGCTGCTGGAACGGATCTTGGAGTGATCAGTAGTATTCCTGCAATGATTCAGCTCAACTACGGTGACGGGAAACCCTATTGATTTAATGGGAATCAAATTGAAATGAAAGATTCCACAAACTTTCACAAATCACAGTTAGCAGAGTTTCTGGAGAGCCCCGAAAAAATTTATAGTTTATCTTTCAAGTTTTTTGGTTTTTTGTCTTCCAGCCATAATTGGGATGAATGATTCTGAAACGATGTTTCAATCATAATTCCTTACATGAGCATAACTGTGATTGTTGAGAAATTAACATGACATTATGATCATTGAGGTTGACAAGCAATCCCATTGTGTACAACTTAAAACTAACTAAAAACTGGAATCCAGTCACTAATGTGCTTGTCAACGGCGGTTCTTATCATCCAAAAAGTGCAAGAAGCGCCCCTTGTTCCTCAAAGAATTCTCCTAATCCTTTTGTACGAATCTGTACCCAGCGACGAGCAACTACTGTGTGTATGGTGGAGTGAGGAAGACGCAACAAATAATCCATTGACAAACGGGGCGGGTCCGTTGGAATCCGCGTGGCAAACATTGAGAGTCTTCACTCCTGTCGCTCATTTCCCCAATCAATGCAATTTAGCGGACTCGTCGGTGCTCTATGCTTCTGAACTTATATTCTTTTTTCAAACTTATTTTAATATTCCTTTCAAAAGCGCCTAGGGTTTTGTGACCGTTGTTACGGTCAATTCCATATCTGGCGCAATGACCGTAATCCCGTTCACAACACCTTGTGTGGCTTGAATAATGAAATTGTATATGTGAAAAGGTTGAGTGACTCACTTGCTAAAAAGGAAATATGGGGGTGTCTGAATTTTTTTTGCTTTTACGACCGTGACCAGACGTCGGAAAAATCGTGCCGCCTGGAGACTCGAGTGACGGCGGAAATCCCCTCACACTTTATTTTGACGATTCCAGTCACTTCCAAATCCAGCAATACCAGGTAGGATTTTGTACACTTATGTCAAACATGACAGAGAATAGTGATTTCATTCTTTGCCCCACACTTCCTCTTCAGCCGTCTTTCAATTTCCTGCTGAGGCGAAAAATAGTCAAAATAGCCGCGATGAACTTTTCCAGATAAGAGATGAGTAGGTGTAGTTTGTAGAAGTGAGAGAGTGTTAAGCCCAGATCGTCATGAGGCCATGGGCGCGATTTCCACTCCCTCGAACGGAAATTAAAAAAGGTGGGGTTTGCGGGCTTATTTTGTCGCCTCGCCCTTCTCTTGGGCTAGAAATTTGAATACAGCCCTCATCCGACATAAAAACGGATAGCGCTGTCAAAATATTCACTTTTTGTTGACTGACTGAGTTCATCCTAACTCTGTCAATTAGCACTACCGTCTTCAGAAGCAACATGCTCCTCTGGTTGGTCGCCACTTGGCTCATCTTCTCCGCCGTTCCTGCTACATGCTTAGACTATAATGGTGGGTTTGAGACAGATTTGGAACGGAAACGTGGTTTGAGATTAGTTTTTGGCTCATCCGGTATAATTATTATAGAAACTAGGGGGAATTTTATAATCATCAAAGCCAGAGTAGAAAGTTAAGAGTGTAGGGAGTTGAAAATCCTGAATAAATGAGTGTTAGGTGGAAGGGAAAATTTCAAATGAATCTTTCACTATTTGGGAAGAGAAACTTTTTTCTTCAAGATAGAAGCTCAGAGCTTCATTGAAGAATCTCGATTGAATTACTTCTGGAATCACTAGAACCGTTGTATTAAGGTAGTTGCTAAGATCTGCAAAACAACTTCGATCAGTTCTTTTCATCAAATATATAAGCCTTCAGAACTTTTTTTCTAACATAAAGCTTTGTTAGTTATCGCAAATTCTAAGTGAAAAGTGAAGGTTTCCGAGCATATACTTACTGTGAATTAGTCATTTTTCAAGATGTGTGGTCTCTGCAAAAATTAGTTGTATTGAGAATATGATTCAACGTGTTTTTAACAACTTCCGAAGCAAAATTCCACTGTAATATGCTGAACGTCATTCTGAAAGACCGACTGATTCGAATTGATGTTAGGATTTTGGAATGTTAATTGAAATTGAGGTTTATTTTGTCGGTCTTCAATTTCACTTGCCATTCAAGATGCACAAATGCCAACAAATCTTTTTCTTTCAAAAATCCCTCAAAGTAAAAACTCAATTTCCTTCTACCCGCTACCATAAGTAATACCGGAAGTGCTAGTCCACATCTTCATCAATGATGAGTCAAGAGTGCACGTCTACAAAACAAACGCTACGTTTCCTGTCTACTACATTTTATCGTTGTCAACAATCATAAAATATATCACAAAGTTCAGATTACTCCCTGCAACGGATCGCTCGAGCTCCACATCCGTCGTCTGCCCTTTTGGTGCCATACCCACGAGTTGGAAAACGGAGCTTAGAGATGAGGTAATTAATTATCAGTTCTGCAACAATTACTATAACCCAATAATTTTCCAGCGGACCTCGTCATCCAGAATCAAGGAACACCGCTCAAAAACGGCTCTACATGGCTCGCGTTGGGAAACGAGCATTCTTCTATGCTCCGCGTGTTGGAAAATGATGTATCCGGGCCAGACTGACGCTTTTCATTTCAATCAATCCTAATTTTCCCTTTTTTCTCGCCCTTGTCATCTGTTCCTTCCTTCCTTCTTCTTAATGTACACTGACTCTCTGATAAAACCATAACAACAAAACATCTCTCAACAAATCGACACAAATGAGACAATTATTATAATCCCTGAGCTAATTTCTTCTTGTTTTTTTTTCTTTTGTTCCTACCCTCTGAGTTTGGATACTTCTTTTCTGTGGCAGTAATAAAGTGAGCGACGTGTTGCCAGGGCTTTTTTGGTGTTTGGTCTAATTGTTTCTAGGAAGAACAAGAAACTCAAAGAAAAGGTTCAGAATTCCAAAAAAAAAATAGTTACTTTGTTTTCGGAAGAACGAACAAAAGTAAAAAAAAACCTCGTATCGAAAAACAAAACATCAAACCGGAGATTGTGGATTTTGATATTTTTGAATCCTGGTGGAGTTTATAACGAAACACAGATGTTCCTTCTGGTTGCATTGTTTTTATGCCCGACCCAGATTAACTGATGGTTGAGGTTCTTTTTTTATACGTCAGATGTGGTGAATCTAAAAACTGAGACAGCTGACTTTTATGTGGGAGTGAGAACACTTGCCTAATTACTGACATCAGAAAAGTCGCTGAAACATTTTCACGAAAAATTAACCTGAAATTGTGAGAACATTTGAAAAATTAAGTTTTGAGTGGGAGCAGGCGCTGAAAGTTTTCTGCACCTGCTCAACTTTGATCAATCTATCTCCCCACCCTATGATTGCATTATAATCATAGCTCTATGCATCTGAAAATAGTTTCAGTCGACAAAATGTTGTTGAAAATATTACGTGTTAATGGCAAACTTCCAAAATTGAATGTCGTAAAATTTCTATTCGTAATTTTTTCAAAAAATGTTTTATGCTGTCTGTCTTTTAGAAAAAATGTGGACTTTGGCAGTTCAGAATTTTGTCATATCCATTGTTTGATTTTTCGTTAAATGTTTTGAGATTCTGTCAAATATTTTTGTATAGAACACCCCATGACAAATCATACCACTTTCTTTTTTTTTTGTTTCAAAATGATATTTGTCAATTTTTTTCCAGTTTTTCGATCGTTTCCGTCTTTCCTTTTTTCTGGAAAAATTACATTATCGTTGTATAAAAAAAGATTCAGAGTGCATGTTGCTTTATTTTTTTAAAAGATGTATTAGCAAATTACGGTATTCGTTGAGCCTATGTTAATTTAACGTTTCTATTTTCTCAATTTTTAATCGAGTTTCATAGTTTTCTGATGAATGTTTTTAAAATAAAGGTTCAAAATGATACAAATCTTTATTATTAAATGATAAAAAATTATGAATACCTTCATTGAAAAAGGCTAAAATCGTTGAGAAATCGAGAAACTATGGAAGTCATACATGAAGAAATTTTCGAAAATTTTGCCAAATTTTTTTGGCGACCACCATCAAAAAATTTTTTGGCGACCATCGTCCAAAAAAAAAGGAAAAAAAAATATGCCACACCTGTTCCTCGAACTCGGGACCCTCAGATTGCCAAGCAAACACCTTATCCAAAACGCCACCACGCCCTCTTTCAGTTCTCCCTTTCAATGCGTACACAACACTGCCACAGTTACGCACGCGAGAGGCGCAGGTGTTCGCTCTCCTCACGACTCAACGCGCATACTCAACTCATTGAGGGCAAAAGAAGAGGATGGAAAACTATATGACCGAGGCCGAATCGAGGTGGCGAATCAATGCCAAACAATTTAAAATTAAAAATAAACCAAGTTTACAAAAAAATGCGAGCATATATCTCAATTTTGAACACCGAAACTGAATTTCGCATATTGGTACAGTAAGCCAACAGAAAATGAGAAAAAACTATATGACCGAGGTCGAATCGAGGTGGCGAATTGAGTCCAATCGATTTCAAATCAAAAACTGAATAGGTTTACAAAAAAACGCGAGCATATATCTCAATTTTGAACACCGCAACTGAATTTCGAAAAAAAAACGCATTTTCGAAACGCTTTTTCAGTAGTAAAAAATAAAAAAATGCGAAATTCAGTTGCGGTGTTCAAAATGGAGATATATGCTCGCGTTTTTCTGTAAACCTATTCAGTTTTTGATTTGAAATCGATTGGACTCAATTCGCCAACTCGATTCGACCTCGGTCATATAGTTTTTCATCATCTTCTGTCGGGTTACTGTAGCTATTTCCGAAATTCGATTTCTTGATAAAAATGCTCGCTTTTTTGCAAATTTGATCTATTTTGAATTTGGAATCGTTTGAAATCACTTCGCCATTTCGATTCAGCCTCGGTCATAGAGTTTCCATCATCACCTGCCGGGTTACTGTATATTGTTCTAGTCTACGTTTCAAGGTGAAAAGTTGATATTTCAACGAATTTTTTTGGAAAAAAAGGTTCAACTTTTTATTTTAAGTCATTGTGAACTGAATTGCGACCTCGATTTAGCTTGTGTCACACAGATTTTTTTCATTCTCCGTCTGGTAACTACATTATTCAAAATTTTACGTTAATTTCCGATTTTTGAGCTGTCCATTTTCAGCAGTTTGTACATTTACAATCAACTTTCACAAAAAAAAAATTTTCCCCTCCGGGGAAAATTTTTTTGGCTACCATAATTTTTTCAAAAATTTTGGCGACCTCAAATTTTCGAAATGCCTTCATGTATGATGGAAGTACTAAAAATAGTTTCTAAAATACGCTAATTTGCTCTTGCGCCTTCAAGAAAAATATACTGAAAAGTATAATGATATGCCGACTGTTGTTAAAAAACTTTTACACATAATATATTAAAAATAATTTTGAAGTTTTAGAATTTTTCCAAACGTGAAAAAATTCCTTCCTCCCTGGTTATCTCTAACTGTTACGAAGGCTAAACATGTTTTTGGTCATGTTATGAACAAATCAAATTCTTTTGAATACGTCCTCAGAACAAATTTCCAATGTTCACCTGTCCAGATTAGCTGAGAAGATCATCTGGACACCACTTTTTGAACCATGCTCTTAACAAGTAAATAAAAAGATTTTTGTAGCTATTAGACAAAACATATTTTTCACGGTTTCTAGACAAAGTACAACACAAAGTTATTGGGGTTTCTTCTAACCTCTCATCATCATATAAACAAGATATCGATGATATTGTTCTGTTTGGTATAGCTTTTCAAAGTTTTCATTGGTTCCCACGTCGTCTTGTGTCAATACTCATTTTCGTGAAGAAGTTAGATGGTTCTCCTGACATTTTGCAATTACTTTTCTTAACCAACATGTCACACCACCCCAGGATTAATGGGGGATTATCAAGGTGAGGGTGGGTAGTGGGTTGACCAACACAATACGATTAATCTATGTCCTTCTCTTTTTCCTGTAGTAGACAATTTGCATATTCCCTCGTCAAAACTCTTCTCATTTTTATTCCGTTTTCAGTTTACTCAAAAATGGTTTAGAAGAAAATAGGTCTAGAACCGAATATAAATTCTCAAGTCTATCAATTCAAAGATCATAAACGCTTTGAGATCTTCTTCCTGCCTTCGCGAAACCTTGCTCCTTTTTTCTTCCATGAATAATAATAGTCAATTCGGTTTTAATAAGGATTCAATTCCAAAATGACGTAGAGTGGGAAAGTTGCTGAGACGGAAGGGGGAGTGAACGGAAACAGTTCTTTGCAAAACCTGAATCAGTGAACAAGTTGGGGTCCCCCTTTTTTTCAGAATTTTTAAGTGTTGTTGGTCTAGGTCCGTCATTTTTTCTTTAGAAATGGCTTTTTGGGTTAGTGACGTGGTATATGACTTTTCTGGCTTATAAATGGAAATTGAGTAAGATTATGGAAATTTTACCTAAATAATTTCAATTGACGTTTTTTTCATAATTCTTTGGGCTATCAACAATAACAAAAAATAGTAAACACTCAAATAGAATGTACTTTTAAAAGCATCCAATATGAAAAGTATTCTGCCATTTGACCTTTCTGTAGCTTTGTGGTATTTCCTTCACAGTAATCCAATGAAATTAGATTTAAACTGACGGTGAAGAAAGTCTTCTATTAGAGTTCTTAGGGATCTTTGGTCAGGAAATTTTCAGGAATTTTTACAAATTTTCAATTCAAAAAACCTATTTCCCTGATTCTCAAAAACAACTCAAATTTTGCGACTGTATGTATCTGAAAAATTTAAATGACAGATTCCTTTTTTATATGTTATCCATGAATTCTCTACTTTGAACTTTTCCTGATATCTTCTTCATTATTGAACCTAAGTATTTAACCTAAGTTCATCTCCCTCTAAATCCCTAAAAAATATGCACTTGGTTTACTGAACCCACTGATTCTTCTTGAGACTTCTAGCATCTTCCACCTTCTTTCCAAAAATTCAATAAATATTTTTCAAGTGTTCGTGACGTATGGTGTCCATGGTCCCGTATTTCCTGAAATTGTGTTTTCAAGTTCTCCTTCGTTACGTGTCCTTAACTGGACCAGAGATAGTCCAGACTTTGAGTGGGCCGTCGAAATACGACACCCACATCTCCCACTTCCATAAATCAAAAGTTCTTCCTTCCTCGACTTTTGTTTAGTTTCACAACATCGTCACTGAATTTCAGCTGGGAGGAAAACGGAGACAGAGAAAAAGAGAAAAGAAGAAGAAGCCATTGAAATTTCAAATTCCAATTATGTGTGAAACACTCATTCCAGCCACCGCCGCCCTCTCAAGTAGTAGTGCCACAACGTGATTTGCATACGTAGCGGTTTCAGAGAGAAGAAAGTTTTCTGATCTCTAAATTGCCACTTTCCGAATTGTCACTATTCTTGAGCCCTGCACTGTTTCTAAAAGTTTCAGACACAGATAACGTCAGCACTGTTTCGTTCTCGTTCATTACTCATGAGGACGCAACCAGTTAAGCGCTAGATTAACCCTCCCGGATTATGTCTGATCTTAACCTGAAAGTGTGTGATCCTCAAAGGGATCAAGATATCGAATTCTAAAGAACATTTCTGAAAGTGTCAGATGTTTATTTATCTACTAATAAGTCACTCAATGAGCAATCCCAATATTCTTCTTTTTCCTCTATTCAGATTTTGATTCTTGCTCTCTTTCTCTTTTTCTTTCCAACCCTACAAAGCTATTGGATACATCTGGACGCATATTATATTGCTATATTAGTCAATTAGTCATTTGTTTTTTCGATGCTATTTTCAACACCCTCGCAGATTTTTTTCTCGCTTATTGTTGACGAGCAAATGCGTCGTCGTTTAAAAGGTAAATTCCAAATTTGGCGTTTTCCGGCTTCTTCTTTCGTTTTCTTTGTTTGTAAGACTCCCCCGATATTTTGAATGACGACTTTTTGGTGTTCCAGTTCTATGGGCTCTGAGTAGCCTATAGACAAACTCGAAAGAGAAGAAATGAAAAAATCAAAGGTCCTCCCGCATTTCCTGTGGAATTGCTCATTGTAGCAAGCATAAACAGAGTTCCGGGAAACTTTGAAGAAATTGAATATGACGATAAATCGAGCATAAATAATGAGCCAGAGTGACCAGTGCTTCTAATTACGGCAAGGATGTGGTGCTTTCAAAATCTTTGAAAATCCTCGAAACCAGTGTCTACTTTTGACTTGAAGAGGAAGAACGTGATCTCTTGTTTTTATTTCAAATATTCTTCCTTATTGAGTTCATGTCTGATGATGATCCCACAAATTTTAAACCGATTTTAGACATACGTAATATTCGGTTTGATTGTCATGATTACTATTCTTACATCATACTACTAAGAAGTGTTCAGTTCCAATTCGGTCCCTTCACTTTCATATTACTTCTTTTTTCTTATTTTTTTTCTTTGATATTCCATAGTTCATTATAGTTCATCATATGGCGAGTGTAATTGACAGACTCAGAAGAACTCCGATTCCAGTTAACACATTAGAGTTTGAAACGTCTGGCTGTCTATCGAGACGTACTTTGAAAAGGAAAATGACCGGAAATGAGAATTTTCTATTGTATGAAATGAACTCAAAAAAGGTGTTTAGCTCAAACCGAGAATGTTGCCACTTTGAAAGAAGTATTCCACATCGGTATATAATTCTCAACTTTCATTTTAAAATTTCAATCACAGAGATCTTCGTGGCTAAACAAAAAATTTACAAACAATACTAGTATCTCCAAATCCCTACCAAAACAGTTGCTCAGAGATCAAAATGATTCTCCCCTCAGATTAGATAACTGGTGGTATTCGTTTGGCTCTATTTAATCCAATTTGAGAAAAAAAATTCTTGACTGATGGTCTTCTTCTTCTTTGTCACTTTTTCAATTTTCAAATTCTATCCATACACTTTTCTGGAAATTTCCCATTTCTGGATAATACACTTTATAGAGAGGAGAGAAGTGTCTAATTACCACATCATTGGTGTAATTATCTTCTAGAGACCAAACTTTTGCTCGATACCGCACGTAGTGAAGCATTATTTTAACCCCCATTATTTCATCCTGCAGTGTGTTCTCCAACCATTTATAATTGTGGCAATGGTGTCAATTTTTTCTGCTGCTAGCTTGCTGACATAAATTCCAAAAGGGTAATGCTGTTCTGTGGTCATTTTGTTGTTGGATTGAGCTTTGTGTTCCGTGCTGCTACGCCGTTTGAATTCAAATTCAATTCCGCGCTCGGAGGTGTAAATTTCATGAGAATTCTCATTTTTTGCTCTCTCTCTCTCTCTCTTTTAAATGACGCGTGTATTTGGTGTTTTTTTCTTTTCCGCGTCATATTACAACTTCTAGCACTACCGTAGACGTATGGAACACTGTGAAACGTTGCAAGATTCTCTTTTTTGTGCTCAATCATCACTTTCTTCTTCATCTGTCTCTTGTCAGTTGACAGATGTCAGGTTTCCTGTGGTTTCGCAAAACATCCCGTATTTTTCTTTTGTTTTTTTTGTTTGAGGTTATAGGCAACAATGATTTGAGCTACTTAAGTTTTCATATGAACTTTCAAATCTAGGAAGTTGATTTAAAGTTTGAGCCATTATACCTAGAATTCCAGCTGGGAAATCATCTTGTGGTAAATCTTTTGACCTTGTGCTTTGAATTGTTTGTAGTGGATTCCAGAAACCTCCAAAATGTTGCTCAGGTGGAAAAAAAAAGAAAAAATCAACACAATTTCACCTGTAATCTGATGACCATAAACATGAAAGCCTTTTTTTTTAAGTTTCTCGAAAAGCTGATCTTTTCAGCTGTCCTGCAAGATTGTAGTCCTTGGAGTCGAAATTTGAATTTCCTATGAATACTAATTGAGCCTAATTATCAAATGTGTTTTGATCTCAAAACGATCCTTGAGTAATCCTTCCGGTTATTTTGTTTTTCTATTTTTCTTTCACTCTTCAGCAAAAGTCGAATATATCTTCTTCAACAAAACGGAACCTGAGATCTTAAAATCATCTTTGAACGCACCCTCTGATTACAAGATCTCTCTTTTTTTTCTCGAATTTCTTTTCATTTTTTCCCCAAACTCATCCTACGGTGAGTCCTAGACTTCCACTTGGAAGGAATACCGCTTGAAAGTGTGGTCTTTTTCGTCTAGCTTTAAAACATTCATCAAATTAGAAATATTTTTCTCCGAATTTCTCCCAGAGCAGAAATTTTCTGATCTTATACATTATGAATATGTTTTTAGTTGCACCATCTTCCTGAATTTTTCGATGGTGCGGAAACAACAAATCTCCGTTTTTTCCCTCCTCATCGTGTTCCCGCCTTTTTCCAGAGCATCCATTTCATTTTAGAACCTTGGTTGGAATGTTCGAGGAATGGAAATTATTTTGTTTTTTTTTTGCTTACTATAGAGAGACCACTTTTTCTAAATGACACACGCGTACCCTCATGTTTTACCTCCTTCATCCGGTTGTTTCTCTATTTTTATCCTGACCTCACTGTTCTGATGAAATCTGATCTCGGGAATTTTCAATGCTTTCCTCCGGAACTCTTTAGTCATAATATCTGTTTTTGGATTTTTTTTATCATGAGATGAACACGAGTCAAAAAATCAAAACCTGTTTTTTAAGAAAGATAAAGTTTCATTATGTTGCAAGAAATAATGAGGAGCTCACTATTTCACTCTTTGTCTAGACTTTTTTCTAAAAACCTTGTTGCTTTTTGAAGTTCCTCCTTATCATTCTTTCTAACATCACCCAAAAACATCTTCAATTTCATATTGCATTCTGTATTGTTCTAGAACAAAATTAATAGAATCGAGCTCATTTTGGTAGTTATCAACAACAATAACAATGAGCGTTTTCTTCATGACAATGAAATTTTATCTAACATCGTACCCAAATAATAATCGGCACTCAATTTTCTTCTCGTATTGAAATTTTGAAAAAATACACCAGATCAGAAGTTTGACAGTTAGCTCGACTATATTTCTAGTGTCTCTGTCTCAAGTACTTGGGCTTGAATTTTGTGCCCTTTCCTTTTTTTTTGCAATTTTTTGCAAAAACATCATTTACTCTAAATGGTAAACCCCTGGATCAGGAACTCATTGTATTCCTCTCTGTTTATTTTTTGGAATTTTCTTCTGTTCCATTTTTTGTTGAAACTTATGAAAAGCCCACCCCTAACCAAAAAAAGCCAACAAAAAACAAATTCAACAACTCTCGTCCTTTCAATGCTTCTCCAACTAACTGGATGACTTGGCAAGAACAATAGTCCCAAGTTCATTCATATTTTCTAATAAAGGGCAACATCTTTTGCTGTGTGATCCCTTACTGTAAAATTAGTAGCTTGAACAAATTTTTAGGTTGGATTTTAGAGAATTCTGGAAAATATATTCACTTTAATATTATTTTCATTCCCACAATGCGTCAACAAGAAAAGAGGATGAATCAGACAGAATCGTATTGCAATTTGATTTTTTTCGCTCCCCATCTACTCTTTCTGTTTTTAGTGGTCCTATTATTTTCGTACCTCTATAACAACGATGTGTTGTCTTTTTTTTCTGCCAAAAAAAACCACTCATTATTTTAACGAGCTAGGATCACTGTAGGTTTCGTCACACTACTCATACAGCTAGGATACCTCATGTTTCACCAAGTGACGATTTTTCATTTCTTATTCTCAGACAGAATCTTTTTTGAAAGTGAGTCCGAAAATGATTCCAAAAAAGTGTGTTTCTCAGAAAACTCCTCATATTGAAATCCAAAATCTTCTTTTTAAGGAATATTTGTGAGAACTGAGAACTTGGGAGAAATGTAAGATTTCCATACGTGATCATAAATTCTGAGTGCATAAATAGCAGAAAGCGATGGGAAATTCAAACGTCTGTGGTGAAAATCGTGATTTGAAATATTGCAATTTCTACAAATCCTTCCCATCTCTTCTCCGTGAAACGATAAAATATGACTATACGTTTTCGAAGTGACATCTGACTCTTTTTGTCCCAAGGACATCACGGTTGAATTTCACAGCATTCTCATTTGGTTCCAAGAAGAGACAAATCGAATTCTTTAAAAAACCATTGGATCAATTATTTACTCAGCTTCTTCTCATTTTGTAGCAGAGTGACGGTGAGCCAAAATTATTTATTTCCACTGAAGACGTGCCTTTCCTCATTGTTGTATTTTCGTTTTGCAGCTAAGAATTTGTGAGGATTGTTTTAGAGGCCGAAAAACCAATCTGATAGATTTTGTACTTCTAGAAACATCATACCTGACGTACGAGAATCAAGTTTCTTCTGTCTAGTCATCTATTACGTATTCAGTCTGTACTTCTTCGTTGATGACCCTTTCACCAACAATAATAGAACTCCAGAAACTTTTGCTATTTTTTCTGTTATAATTTATTAATTTTCCATAACGTCAAAGTGAATTTTCCTTTGCTGATCCATCCTCATTTCGCGTTTCCTCACGTTTTCTTGTTCTTCTAGCTTCCAACCCGTGAATACATATTACTAAACAACAAGGTCCCTTCTCTATATTCTATTGTTGCAGGATGGAGGACATCATAGAACAAAATGACAGCTTTTCAGCCATGAACGACACTCCGATTTGTACATATTTCGATTGTTATATTCATGCATTTGCGATGGTAAGTTTTGGGTGTCAAGTGAGAGAAAAAAATGGAATGGGACGGGAGATCAGAGTTTGAATGGAGCGCTGATTAGGTCGGATATCCGGAAACCATACAGTAGAAGTTTCAGTGTGGTCCAAATTGTCTTGTTTCTTGATCGAGAATACACAAAGAACGTTCTACCGTAATACCTGTAATAGAAGGGCTAACACACACACTCTTGTTTGAGCTCATTTACATCGATTCCTATGCAAGATAACAGAAATTTGTCAACAATCGATCTATCAATTGGTAAAGTTTCAATATCTCTGACAGAAAACGAAAATAGGGATAAAAGTTGGAAATTACCGAGTTCTTCTATCATGTATTATGATAATTACCGTAAATTCTCTTAGAGAACGCCGCACCAAACTTCAAGTTCAATTGTCTCAATTCCTATAACAGATATTGGAAATCTGTCCACTGAGAATATGTTTGCCATGAATCATCGCCACTTTAAAATTTTCAAATTTATGTTATCTTGTATAGCAACTGAGCTAATTCAGCTAAATGGTGGCGTTTTATCAAATAATCTTTAAAATCAGAAAATAAGTGTTTAAGAGCTTTTTGAAATATCACAACAATTGTTTTGCATCGAATGATTTCTGCGAAGACTGCACTTTTTTGGTTTGCGTGTGAGACTCCAAATTGACTGAAATCGTAAACATTTTTACTACTTTCGTCTCATCTTCTCTGGAATATCCCTTTCGAATTTCTGACTAGGCGAGCGACCGGGACCAGTGAATCAGTTGGTATGGTGTCACTTGGGGTCCACGCGATGCACACATACACACACAACTTGAAAAATAATTAGCTGATAGACCGAAGGGACACGCACCCCCTTCTTGTCTCTCGGTGGGCGGAACTTCCCAACACCGATTTCTTTCTTCTCCACCCTACTCCCGTTTTGACGAAAACGAAAACTTATTTTGCCTTCTTCGTCCCTCCCCCCATTTATTCTTTGCTTCCTGCTCTGCTGTCTCGTTGTTCTACCACGGATTCTCATTGAAGAGATAATCCGGCAGTGAATGGACAACAACACTAGACTATTTCCATAATTTTGATTTAACCCCGCTTGCCGTCTAGTGGTCCCCACAAAAAAAACAAGTCATGGGAAAATGGAGCGAGCTCGGATTATCTACCCAGAACGCGACAATCACCGCTGCAAGAGTCCCCACTGACAAAAGCTTCTTACAGTACTACGATGAAATTCATATTCCACTTTCAATCTCTATCTGTATATTCGGTGCTGCGTCAAACGTCTTCAACATCATCGTGCTCACCAGGTGAGTATTTTTTCAAATTCTTTTCCAAAAGATTGGTTTCACTTCCAGGAAAACCTTGTTTTTCTTTTTTCCAGAAAACGGATGCGAACGCCAATCAACATTCTGCTCACAGGTCTCTCGATTGCTCAATGGCTACTAGCTACTAATTACTTCCTGTATCTATTACTCGAATATTATAGATGTCAATGGTAAGTGCACGATTGTGTATAAAAAAGGCAAAGCAATTTTCAGCGTCCAAATTCTATGGTCCGAGGCTTTCACCAGATACAGATTCTTCAATGTCAATTTGAACACTGTTTTTCATACAAGTACGTTTTCTCTTTAGAAAATCTTTTGACTAGGAACTTGACTCATCCATATATTGTTCTTTGTTTCAGTAGCGTTCACGACGACAATTGTAGTAGCTGTTTTTCGATATTGCGCTTTGAAGTTTCCCATCCAAGCCAACAGATTCATCTACAAATGTCAACCAGCCATCGCAGCCAACGTTATCATCTGGATCATCATCCCAATCATCAGCCTCCCATTGTTCTTCATATCCGAGGTATTAAAGCGTGAACTTAATCCTTTTCAACAACTTGTTTACTTTTTCTCAGGTCAAAATCGTGGCTCGTGATCATGTTGCCTACGATTTACAATGTGAGATGGAAGGCCCCTTGTATGATCTCAGTTATCAAGAAAGCCCACTCCTCGTGTCCGCTGTTTTCTGGGCATTTGGAATTGTATTCAAGTTGCTTCCTTCGTTAATCCTCTCGATCTTACTCATTGCTCTCATAAGATCTTTGAAAAGCGTGGAGAGACGACGCAAGAACTGGAAGCGTACACAAGGAGCGAACATCTGTACTAATTCGGAGCGAAAAGCGAAGCGAAAGTTGACAACACGTCCACGTACCACTCGAATGCTCGTCATCATTCTTCTCCTCTGTGTAATGGTTAGTCACGTTTTTATTGGTAGACAGTCTATGATAGCTGTTTATTACGATTCTGATCTCTATCTTAATATTTACAGGTAGAACTACCGATGGGAATTCTTAACTTGTGCGTTGCGATCTACGGTGAAGAATTCGGTAATCGCTATTACGATCCCGTGGGAAATCTCATGGAAATGCTGACTCTACTATACAGCTCAGTCAGCTTTGTGTTGTACTGCACGATGTCTAATGAATATCTCTCAACGTTCCGCGCCCTCTTCTTCCCATGGGCCCGAAAGAACAGTCTACGAGGCCCCAGACGTAAGTGTCATCATCCTAAATATGTCTATGAATCTCTTTAGTTGCAGGAAGTTGGAAGAATCGTCATGAAGAAGCGTCAAAGTCCCCACGAACTTTCCTCATCAATGGAACCGCGCCAAGCTCCTACGTCGGGTCGTAATCCATAGTAATCAAACGATTTCTTTGTATTTCCTCTTCTAGATAATCTTCATTGTACTACTTCGTTTTACTTCATTGTACTACTACTCATTCATTTCAATTTCTGTGAATTTCGAATTCAAAATCCGAGCCATGTGACAAAAAGTCAACTTTGAGTGTGATCCCATTTTCATTTTCTTAAGCTTTTTCCAGTTACTCAAAACGACAAATAAAAAATTTGTTTTTCAATTTCAAATTTTTTTTTGTGAAATTTGCACTCTTTCAAAAAAATCTAAATTGGATTATACAAAGGGGAGTGTCTTGAAGTTACAGGAAAATCGAATTCCAAAAAGTAACGCATTTGAGTTTTGAGTTCTCAAGTGGCCAAGAAAAGACTGAAGATTGATTTTAAAGTTTGAGAACTGCATAACTAACAAGTCTGAACTCTAACGTAACATGAATCATAAAGTAAGACGAACTTTAGATTTTTTAAATGCAGATGATGTCTCAGCCTAAATTGGGATGATCAACTTTTGACAACACCGATAAAAAAGCGCCAGCAAACGAGAAAACAAACACAAATAAAAATGAAAATGACAGTTGGTGTGGTGAAGAAACGAATTGCAAACATTCGGAGATATTCTTCTCACGTTCAGGTCATTTTATCTCATCCTTTTTTAGAAATGGTCGCACCTCATATTTTTTCCATCTCTATTTTTCTTGCAATATGTATCCGAGAAAGTTTTGGAGGTGATGCTAAGGGTGAGTATATGATTCATATGTTTTCGGTTTTTATAATGTATGCTGGTTATCATAACTAATGAATCTGATCTCTGACTGGTGCAATGGTCCCAATAAGCATCAGACAACAGATATAAATTCAATGATATGTTTAAATCTGTAATTTTCAATAATTTTCCAGTCGGAGTTCCTGGTACGGAATGCCTTTTTGGAGGAATATGCTCTGGCGGTTCGATTTGCATAGATGTTCTTTGTTTGTGTGTCGATGGTGAACGCGAGTTCGAAGGAAAATGTGTTGAGAAGTCTGTGTATGACTCAAGAATTAAAGAATCGGGTGAGTAGTGGGAGTAGTAGGAAGTTGTAGGCAGAACGAGACACAAAAAAAACGAGACAAATTGTCCATTATGCACAATGAATCAGCCTTCAGGGAGTGAGACAAGGGCGCCTCATTTTGGATCTTCATTAGTTTGTTGTTGTACTACTTCCAGAATCCTTTCAAGATGACAAGCCTGAACAGCTGCCAGCAATTGGTCTAGCTGGACATCCGTGTGGTCAGGGTGGTGTATGTAGACCGTCTACAAAATGTATCGAAGGAACGTGCAAGTGTAGGCAGGGTTATAATCCATCGTTTGGAGAGTGTGTCCGTGATTTGAATGGTCAGTTTAAAATTGCAGTGGAGGGTCAAACTTGGAGCTAACTCGGAGATTAACCTCCAGTACCGGGCCTAAAGATATCATTTTGACTTTTTCACTGGAATTCGGTCATTTTTGAAGCACCGAGAAGGTAGTTCAGAATTTCGGGGTTGTCTGAAAAATCAGAATGTATAGCAAAATCAAATCTTCAGATTTGGAATTTCCATTTTTCACCCATTATGGGTAAAGCGATTAATTTTTTCAGAATGTGCTTTTGAGAAAAGTGTTTGATACAGAAGGCCACACAAACCGTCAACTTTGAGCTCAATTATCATGATTTATGTGAAAGATTCCAAACAGTAGTCAATTGACAGAGCATTTATCATAGTATCAGCAATATTTGATTAGTCGACAAAATTTTGACGTTCATCACAAGAATCAGGACAGTTCTGCTTAAAGTTGACGGACTGGGCGGACGTTTACTAGAGAAAAGTCGGAATTTTCGTTTAGTAGACTCCGAATACCAACAATACTTTGGATCTTTTTTCAAGAATGTTTCCAATTGAATTCTCAATTGAAAAAATCGGAATTTATATTCACTGTATTTGTTGTTATTAGGAGATTCATTAATTTTCAAACTTGAAGTATGTTTTACTTATTAAAAGTTATGCGCGATTCGCTCAGAATTTCTAATTGTTTCTCTCTTTAGAAAAACATCTTCTTGATTAATCACACTGTTTACCAAAAACTCAAGTTCCATAAAATTCACACATTGTTAGATTTTCAGCGATTTTTTCGCAAAATTTTTGAGAATATTTGGTCTCTTCTGGAATGGAATCGAAGAATAAACTCTTGAATTATTAACCCTGACCTCAATGATCCCATTCAGGGTTCCTAATGATGCTTTTTTCAGTTCCTCGTCACATTCCACGTGCCTTCATTCCAAATCACAGGTCGATTCTGCGATTTCCGTCTTGAGTACTTCAAAAGTCATGAATTTCTCAGTTCTTTGAATTTTATCTTTATTTTTTGTCTTTTGATTATAAATGAGATTTCAAAAAGAAAATCGAGAACATTATACACAAAATACAATTGAAAAAAAATGAGAAAAACACGACAAGACAGTACATTTCCAATTGGGAAAAATTTTGAAGAAACCCTATAATGTGATGGCCACCGCGTCAGTTTGTGATTCGGTTAGAATGAAAAACAATGTTTTCGGTTGGGGGGAGAGCAATGAGCAGAAAAGAAATGGTTGATAGACAAGAAAGCAAAAAATATTGTACATTCTATAGCTACTACATCAAAAGAGATTAGAGATTAGAATGCGTTTTGAATGGCAAAAAAATGAGGATAAGATCAGAAAACTTTTTTGGCAATTTTTACTTGTAAAGTTGGTCGAGCTCCTTACGGAATGCTTTCTCAATGTTCTTTCTCTTGAGCTTCAATGCTTCGGTAAGAAGTCCGGAGGCTGGAGTCCATGGCTCGTGACAGATGAAGATCTTTTGTGGGATTTCGACGCGTTGGAGTTTGGCTGAAAAACATTAGCATGAAAAATTGGATTGTGAAAAATTTTAACTCACAAGATACATATGAAGCCAACTCCTTCTGCAATGCCTCCACAACCTTCTTATCCTCGCAAACTTTCTCGAAATTGCTAGTATCGACTCCCTGCTTCTCGGCCATCTGAGTCAAGTTCTTCTGGTTTGGTACGACCAATGCGACCAAAAAGCTCTTATCAGAATCTCCATAGACACAGATATTGTCGACATTTGGATTGGTCAGCAGATTAGTCTCAACTTTTCCGAGCGAAATGTATTCACCATGAGACAACTTGAGCAAATCCTTCTTGCGATCTGAAATTTACTTCCGTGGTAGATAATTCGACAATTAATAAAAGATACCAATGATTTTGAGTGATCCATCCTCACGGAACTCCCCGATATCTCCGGTAGCGAAGAATCGCTTTCCATTAACCTTGACGAAATCCTCATTAGTTTTCTCCTCGTTATTGAAATATCCTAGAGCAACATTTGGTCCACTGATCAGAATTTCTCCTTGTGGTGGGTCGTTCTTTGGTGAGTATCCAGCTTCTGCCCATTCTTGCAACAAGATTTCACAGCAGGTGAGTGGTGGTCCAACGGTTCCGGTAGACAAGTCATGGATGTCAGCAATGGTTCCTCCTCCGCAAGTCTCAGTGAGTCCGTATCCTTGAACAACTGGGCAACAGAAGCAGATATTCATGAATCGTTGAGTTTCTGGACTGAGTGGAGCTCCTCCGGACAGAATTTGACGAACTTTTCCTCCAAGAAGTTTTCCGATGCGGTTGAAGACCAATCTGAAAACATTGAATATTTAATATCAAATCTATCATACAGTTACTCACTTGTTCAAAATAAAGCTAGTGTATCCTTCCTCATATCTTGATCTCTTTCGTTCGTAGCAAGTCTTGAAGACCTGTTTGAAAAGCTCACTGTTCGCGTTGACCTCATCGATAACTGCTTTGAAAATGCGGTCCATAACAGCTGGGACGCAAGCCATGAGAGTTGGTTGAAGCACCCAGCAGTCTCCGTGTTCTCCTTTCATGATCTTTGGAGCTCTATCAAACAAGGTCTGAGCGGAAGAATATCCAATTCTGACTCCCTTGGTGAAAACGATCATTTCAGCACAAACTTCGAGGATGTGGGCAAGTGGAAGGTATCCAATGTATCTGTCTTCGGTTCTGAAAATAACTGTTGTTGTGTGTAAGATAAGCTAGGCATTACCCAAGATTAATGTTGAAAGCTTGTCCAGCAGTGACCGCAACAATATTCTGATGAGAAATCATTACTCCTTTTGGATTTCCAGTGGTTCCAGAGGTGTACATAATAAAGGATAGGTCATCTTTCTTGCTGCGGATTGGGACTGGGTGTGCTGAAAAGAGAAAAATTCAACACTTTTTTGAACATTTCACACTGCATGAACTTCAAACCCTGCATCACCCGGGATTAGACGATTGACACTAACTAGGTTGAGTAGAGAACGGACGGAAGTCATGAGGTAACAAATGGGTAGAATGGTTAGGACTGAAACAAGCAAAACACCCCAAAGCGACATACAATACTCACGCTCTCCACGGCTGAGGAGTTGGTCGAACGACAGAAGAGTGAATGGAAGGTCGACGTCGACTGATTCTCCACGGGATGCTGGATCAACACTGTCGAAGAAGATAATGTTCTCGATAGAGGTGGCTCCATTGCTCATGGCCTTTTTGACTTTGGAGATGAGGGCTTCGGTAGTGAAAATGGTTTTGGCTCCAACCTCGTTGATAGCAAAGGTCACGGCTTCATCTCCAAGGGTGGCGTACATCGTAGCAACTGAAAAGTAACAAGTTTTTTAAATACTTGATTTTAAAAATTATACTTGGGAAGTTCATCTTCATGCAAGCCAATGCGGTAGTCATCCATTCTTCTCTGGTCTCGGCGAACAAAATAATTGGTTCCTTCTCTTGCTGTCCAAGGCTGGTGAGTCCCGAGGCAATCATGTTCACACGTTTGTCCACCTGTGCGTAGCTTCTCCAGTGATAATCTCCCATTTGCCACTTTTCGAAAATCTTTCCATTGGATTGCTTCTCCTTGTGAACCTTGAGAACTTCGCGGGTTCCCATGCATGGGAGGTTTCCATAACGGCTGAAAACAAAGACTTTTAGTGCTAATCGTTCCCTTCGAGAGTTATATGGAGATTTTTCAAGGGCGCGTAAACAATTTTCGTTAAACGAGTCCATTGAGCCAGATGTTCTTCCGACAGATTCATTCATTTCTGGTCATTTGGTTTTTTGAACAAAAGTAACAAACACTCATGATTCTTTAACTTTCACAAAACGACATTTCTTATCGTTTTGTGGTTACCCCAGAAAACACGCCACTTTCGCTGGTACAAAGATAGTATCGAACTCTCGTAAACAATTTTCCTTTTCTTTTCCGTAAGATAGTGGTGGTCAGGTACTGATAAGCTACCGCACCATGCGATCTCAATGATTTCATCTACTGATAGATCGAAGAACACGTACCGGACACATTCTTCCCATTGAGTTCCAAGATCGTGGATTCCTTCGAATGACGAGTTCATAAGTCCATCCTTAGCGAAGACGTTTTTCCATGGAGTCGAAGAATCGCCATTTTCTGGTTCCGCCTGGAAAATATTTTGTTTGTTATTGTTGTTATTATTGTTGTGCTTGACTCTTTTCGTACCTTGACTCTTTCCGACTTTTCTAGTTTTTCTGCCGGGTCCGCAAATATTTTGAATGGGATGAAGGTGACGATATCGTAAATGAAAAACACGATCTGAAAAAACGAAATTGTTTATTTGTGTCCACTCGAAAACCTCAAAGTTCTTGTTTACCTTCAGAAAAACAATGGCGATTGTGATCGAGAGTGGACGATCATGACCATTTAATGCTGACTTGACGTCAGATTCATCCACCATTTTTGGGTCTTCTGAAATGAGTGACAAATGTTTTGAAGGGTTGAGAACAAATTTGAAAATAAGTAGATTTGAAAAAAAAATGTTGCAAGTCATATGATTGGTAAGGAAAAAAGAAATGAATTAGTAGAGAAGGAAAATAAAGAAGATGGAGGAAGAATATGAAGAGCAAAGAGTATCTGATAAACCAACTTGTATTTTATTTGTTTATTCGAAAGAGTTTCCACCGTTTCTGCCGCTGTGTTCAAGAGAAAATGAGAGCACGTGGTGGTCGCGCTGGTCCGCCCTCACTCTCTCGAAAGTTATGTCTGCGCCTTTGTTCTCGTTTTTTCACCTTCTTCAACTTACGTAAGAATGATTTCGAGATAGAGAAAGCAAAAACAAGTGATGAGATTGAAAAGAGAGTAGAACGAAGGAAAAGAGGAAGAGAGAGAGACAGATAGTGATTGAGGATCACGCCACTAATAACGTCTGCTTTTGAGGGATACACAACACTGCCGAGGGTTCTGAAGCTTCTGCCATCCGAGCGTGTGTGTGTGTGAGTATGAGTGTAATAATTTTTCTCTTCCTGAAAAACAAGTGCAGAAACTCTAAATTGTTGTTGTCTACCTGGACAACAAAAGCTATCGAAATCAAAAGACAGTTATTCAAAAACATTAAGGAACATTTAGAAAGGAATTGTATTTTGGTTTGAATCAAAATATCAAACAGTTTAGACTCAAAACTTAACAGAAAGAAGTAATCTAAAAACTCAGAGATAGATATCTCTAGAGGAATTACCTTATATGGGAAACCCCATATAATTGTTTTCCTACCAATCAACAAATAATTTCTCGGCGAAAAATTCAAAACGTGAGCTCTGGTCATTTAGATTAAATAAAATTGCATTGCCGTCTTCCTCCTCGCAAAACAGAGAAACAAAACACTAAAAAATTTAGAGGAGAGAAAAAAATTTGAAAAACAACCAGGTTAATGATAAAGTAAATTGAAGAAGAACAGTGGAAAACATCAGTCTGTGTTCTTTCTTGAGACCAAATGACCCAGGAGACGAGGTTTCAGTCCGTTCAAACTTTCACAGTCACACGGGAAGGCATCGGTACAAAGTACGAGAAGGCAAAAAGAAAAGACAAAGTGATCATCATCTTCAGTGTTGTTCTCCGTCGGTAAGGTGGAAAATGAAATTGAGAAGGAATGAAAGATGAAAGAGTACAATGTTTTGTGCGTGGATGAGTGAGGCGTTTTGTGAAGAAAAAGAGAAAAACGGAATTGAACAACACGCCAAAAGCCAAGGAAGTTTTGGGGGAAGAGAGAATGGAAAAACGTCATTCGATCAGCTGATACTCCCAGGTAAAAGGTCCTCCTATCTGTTTTCGAACACATCAACGGAAACATCAAATAACTCACCAGATGATTGTGCTGTCGTCGGTGACGCCATAATTTCAATAATTTAGAAATTGAAATCCTAGTTGGTTAGAGATGATCAATTCTCTAACTCAGACGTTTTTTCGCACTGTATCGAACCAGATTCGGTAGAAAGGACGACTACTGACTGTTTCTGTGATTCTCTATGACTATCATCACATTAAGCTATGGGGCAATCAGAAGTGGAAAAATGTACTATGACCGGTTTAAAACATACAGAAGTGGTATATAAAAAACGAATAGACGATACAGAAAGGCATCGTCTCTCATCAAGCGGCGAACCATGAAAAGAAAATCACTTGTGATTGACGGTTTTGTTTATCACCACACATAGTCACAGGTCTAAGTACTTTTGGTATAATTTAGAAACGGGGTTTTTGTCAAGGCTAGGCAACTAATAAACTTTAACTACTCTTGGTTGAAGTTTTGAGATTTTTCTCATTTTGCTTCTCTCGCTTTCTCAGTAACTACCTTTCAGAAATCAACAAATATTTGGTTGCTTCTTCAACTGTAACACAAAAATTGTACTTTGGGTGATCGATGGTGAAAAGCAGTGTTTATCCGCGTAGCTTTGGTGATTTCTACTCATAAAATGGTATTATTTTCTACTGATAAACTCATATACTTACTTAAATAGTTAAAAAATGAACAAAAAACTTAAGTTTATCTTTTGTCGCGATCAAGCTTAAAACAAAATCAGATAGGTTATAAATGATCCTTATCGCAGGAAAAAAATCAAGAAGACAATTGAAGACATCAAAAATCATAAATGTATAGTAGTGAGAAAAACACTAGACACTACAAAACAACCACAAAGAAAAATTTGAAGTGGAAAGTTCAAACGTTTTGGACTAAAAAAACCGTATAGAACAAGATTAGTGAGTACGATTTGTGGCTGACGGGCAACTGGCATCCGTGTGTATGTAGTCTACATGGACCACCAGAATGCCAGGGCACACCGGAGAGAGCAACTGTTCATCGGGGAGGGATGCAGATGAGGGAGGGCCTTACGTTGGACCGCCGCACGATTATATCGTGGATCGATCGATAGGGGGAGAGGTACGATGGGTACAAAGTACAATGAACGGACCTGGTGGACCCAAGGAAGTGCACTTTGGTCTGTAGTGAGGAGTTTATGGGAGTTGTAGTCTGTCAGATGGACCAATGTGATGTGGGACTACAATAGGTGACAAGTGCACTAATACGGATGATTTATAGACGTTCTAGATTGGTCTATAAGTGCGAACTGATGAAAAAGAGAAACGATTTCTCATAATGATGTAAAAACAGTTTCGAAAATGATTACATACTAATCTGGGCTGATCGGAGGGAGGCATATAAATATACAGTCAGAAAAATGGTCAGAATATTTGTTATAGTTTCAGGAAAAACATTTAAAAATGCAATATTAATCTTATTCTTTAAAAAGGTATTTTTGAAAAGTGATCTGTTTTCTGATTTCAAAAATATAAAACTTACATTGTTGCGATTTCTATGTTCACCAAAACTTTTCAGGGACAATTTTGCATCCGTTTAAACTTTGGAGCAACATTCAAATCCATCATTTGCACCATAAAAGTTTGAATCGCATTAGAGCGCATTTACATCTGATGTTTAGTGATAAAATAGGGATTTTCATAATCTTGACCTCTCAACAGATGGTCTTCCAATGAAAAAATAACATAGAAATCTTCATAAATCACATGTATATGTTTGAAATTATTGCACACGAACAGAAGAAAAAAGCTTTTTCAAATACCGATAATTCAACAAGAAAAACTGATCCGAATGTGATAATTAATAATAATTAATATTAAAATTGAAAATTATATCACAGATAAATTACTGAACCCGTAACTTGTTACAAAAAAGACACTGTTCCATAGCGAATCCGAAAAATGAGGAAAAAAGGAAAGCAATGCACTAAAATATTTCAAATGAAATTCCAAAAGAACTAAACACCCATCAGAAAACAATAAATTTGGACACAAACACGTAGATGATGATGAATCAGGGATGAGCAAAAATTAATTGAACCTTTAACATCCGAAAACCAGAAACTAAACTTTCCATAGTTTATAGAAGACGTTAGTCACTTTGATCTGTAACAGATAACTAGGCAATGTCCTTATAAAATGTGGTATTGTCCTTGAGAATCTTATACGAGTATTGGCTTCGTGTAATTCCGAATGGACCGCGTCGTTTGTCATCGAAACAAAGCAACGAGTGCTCCTTGGCGCAGACCAGGACGAAAAGACAGAAGACAGCGGATAAGAAGAATAGAGGGGCCCATAGACTCTCAGAAGCGGAGTGCGTTCTGAAAAACGAACGTAAGCGACAGTAATAGTCACTCGGAAAGGACACCCACTCTTTGACAATTAAATTTCGAGTCGAGTCTCGTAGTGGGAAGAATCGCATATGATATATCATTGCTCCAAGAGCCCACTGAACTTCTTGACCGGCAATTGTGGAGACACTCTGGAACTTGTTATGCGTCTTGTCCACCGAGAATCCATCATGAAGAACAGAAGTGATCCACGCCGATTTGAAGCACTGAGTTTTCAATCGCTCCTCATCGGCCCTTGGATACAAGTTCTTCTTTGACGCTGCCTGAAGCCATCACAATGAACAAACACTCCAATCAATTTAGTTTACCTGAATAGTAGACCATCTCTGACCACAATACTGTTCTGACTTCTTAGCAATGTTCTCAGCATTATATTGACCTCCCAGTCCAAGCACATCGTGTGTCGAATACCAATACTCTGAGAATCCGTACATCTCGACGTTTGAAAGAGGAATGTTAGGCGCTGGAACAGCTCCAAAGTAGCACTTTGCAGCCTCAGCTTTGCAGACTTCTGACGACGTTTCAGGGTTAAGAAGTTTCTTCACTTCAGCCGCGCAGGTATCCCAGTTACCAGTACCCTGAAACAGAATAATTGTATTATTGGTCTATCTAAAATTAAATTCTCACCCTTCGCACAAACTTCTCTCCGTTTTCCATTGTCACTGTCTTATGGAGGTTCAATGGCATGCAATCGTCCTGGATTACAGTACCATTCAGATCTTTCAGCTTTGCCATCAACGTTTTTTCGTATTTTCTGATACCTGAAACTCATTTTCATAATTTTTCATGACAAGTAAGACTATCAAACCTTCATTAACACCATATCCTAAGAAAGTGGTCACGAATAGCTTGTACCTGAACAGCGAATCATCCTCCCTGCATCCAAGATTGATCTAAAAATTCAATTTGGTTTTTGGGGTGATTTAGAAGGAATCAAACCACTAGTCTGCTGATTTTTCTTGTGTACATTAAAGCAAAATGTCGCCGCAGCAGTTAAGAATTCTGAAATTTTCTAGGCCATTTTGCTAAACCGCAACACTTCGTGTAAAGACCCTTGTAAGAAATTCTATGCACCTTTAATATTGAAGAGATTTATGAGCCGGAATTAAAAGCGCATGAATTTTTCTGCAAGTATTTGCACGGATGGCCGTGGGCTACCAAAATGGCATAGAGAACTCCAGCGGCCACATCTTATTGCTAGCTTGCTTTCGTCTACTGTACATTCATGAAAAACCTACATTCTCTACATTAATACTGTTGAAATCGTCGTTATCCGGCAATTCAAAAGCTATTTGTGCACTAGCTCCACCCATGTCAATCATTCCAACAGTTTTAGATCTTTGTTGTCCTGGAGACGTTCCTGGGAAGTCTGGTGTGAAAGTCCTGTTGAACTTTCCTGAAATTTACAACAATTTTTCAACTTGCAGAAAGTTTTCAAGCTCACCCAAAGCGTAGTTGACTGCTATCCAGCTGTAAATTCCTTCCCATTTTCCCTCGATGATCCTAATGTGCTCTTTTAGGACTTGCATTGATGTAATCTTGGGAAGTTCTGTGCGGAGATTCGTTAGCACTGCCTCTTTCTGTCTGAAATTCACAAACTGGAATGATTAGAGCTGGACAACAACTCACTCATCAGGAATCAGTCTCATACCAGCGGTAGCAAAAATGAAAACCGGCGTGTAGGGTCGTTTGTCTTCTGGAATGTGAAGCTCGGCGAGCTCCATCAGTGGCCTCAGGTATTCTGCCGCTTCATCAGGTTTCGTTCCAAATGTACTCAATCCCGGACTAATCTTTTTCATAACTGGCTTATTGTCATAGATCACAGGCTCGATTTGTATAAGTTCCGAATCTGAAAAATCGTATTTTTATTCTATTTTTATTCTGCGAGAGAATATTTCGAACATACCTGAAGTGCTGACCCAATTGTAAACGAATAACCGTGTTCCCGTTGACCCAGCATCGCAAATTACTCCGTATGACCTTTCTTGTTCTGAAAAAATGAATTATTCGAGTTTTCATGAAATTTCAATGTCTCCCTACCTTGTAAAATAACATTAACCGTTGTGTGAGCTGCAACGGCGTAGATACATATGATTAATGATAAAAAGATCATCGCCGTGATGGCAAGTATGGTGAATCGCCGACTGACACGCATAAGATCACCGCCGCATTCGGAACAACTGTAAAAAATTTTATGAATGGTTTTGCAAAAAGGGAAGGAAAAAGAGGACGGAAACGGCAGTTTTGATGAGTCATTTATTTTCTATATTAGCGCAGCAGATTTATTTTTTTACCTTTTGTGTTTTTATTGTTTCGGAATATTCGCTTTTTTACAAAAAATAAGCCAAAAGTTTAGAAAAGTCAAGTCGAACAAGCCGAACCTATCTTTGGCATCGTCTTATCTGAGAAATCTCCGATATAACAGGATTGCCAAGCGCGGTTTTATGTCAAAAAGAAGCAGAACAATGTGGAAAAAAGATCGACGACGCGGCCGCCAGCGTGGATTCGGTTTGGTTTCTCTGCGTCTCACACCCTCTTTTTCTCTCTCTCCCTCTCTTTCTCCGTTTTGTTAAAATTATAAAACGCATCGTGGTCGCGGCCGATTGTGTGAAGTGCGAGTGTCTATGTTAAAATAGAGCAAACACCAGTGTCATCGATTGATTGAAAATGGTAGAACCGGAACCTAACTATTCTTAAAAAAAAGTAAATTGAGTGATAAAGACACTCGCAAATTCAAAAAGAAAAAAACAACAGTAATTGTCACGGGAAAAATGATTTATTATAGTACAGGGACCAGATGGGATGACCAGATGGAATTTTGATTTTAACTTAACGAGATTTGGTGGAGGGAAAAACCCGGAATTGATAATAATAAACAATTAATAATATAAAACTGGTGTGGTGAAACTTTTTGACAGATAAAATGAATTGAATAATTAGTTCAGTTCAAGCTCTTTCGAGCATTCAATGACGCTGGTTATGGTATGGGTGTGGAGCCCGATTATACGAGCGATGTCCTCCTTTGTATGGACCGGAGTGGTGTTGTCGGGGGAACTCCTGATCACGCCCTTGATCCGGATATCTGCCATGCTCATGATGACGTGGTGCACGGTGCTCATCGTAGTGTCTTGGCTGGTCCGGGAATCTTGGATCTTGTGGCAGGCGAGGTCTCTCCTGATAACGACCTCCTCGGTCCTGGAAGCGTGGATCTTCCGGATGGCGTTGGTAGCGTGGATGTTCCTGGTAACGGTCATGATGGCGTGGGTGCTCCTGATAGCGGTGCTGATCTGGGTGGCGTGAGTGTCCGTGGTGGTATCTGGAATGCTCTCCACGTAGTTTCTGAAGCCGGGCCTGTTCTTTTTGGCGAGCATTTTCAGCTTTCTGGTATCGAGCTCGACCCTTTGCGTTAGCTCTATCTCTAAACGCCTTCAGTTGAGTGTCACACGTTTTCCCATTTGGCTGAGCAGCTGCCATCTCACGTCTCCGCCAGACTGAGTACCAACTCGCTTCCTTCATCCTCTCATAATGTTCTTCGGACTCCTTCATCTTCTTGAGTTGTTCCTCGGTTAGTGGTGGAGGTTCAATCGGAGTTGGTTGTGGCCTGACAGGATTTCCGTAATTACCAAAGAGATTAACTGGCAATTCAGGTTTTGGCTGTGGTGGGAGCTCGACTTTCTGAAGTTGCATATCACGATACATCTTTTCGTACGATAATGGTGTTGAAAATCCTCGTGGACCGGTATCTCCGATCTTGGGGAGTCCTAGTCTTTGTCGCCGTGCATCCTCTAATTGCCGCTCACGGGCCATTTCTCGAGCAATGTTCCGTTGGTGTGGTTTTTTGAAGATACGTTGTCGACGCCTCGTCTCATCTCTCTTCATGTTGTGATACATGGCATCAAACTGTTGAGCAGCACCCTCGACAAGTTCCAGCTCATCATCCTCAAGCATGTCCGTGTCGTCGCGGAGAATCCATGAGAAGGCACGAGCGATTTCTGGATTTTGAGAGAAAGCAACCATTTGAGTCATGTTGAAGTACTCGGAAGCGAAGAGCTTTCCACGTTCGTGCAATTTTCGGATAGCGCGGAACATTTTGTTGATATAGAACTGCATTGCTTCAGGTGTGTACCATCCGACAACTGGAAAGAAAAAAAATTAGATTACGGTGGAAATGCTCTTCAAACTCACGCATTGAATGATCCAACAATGGAGCTGGCTCATCAATCTCTTTCTCATACGCCTCAAACTCTTCAATTTCCTCGTCTTCGTCATCATCAAGAAGGTGTCCATAGAAGAATGATTCCCAGCTCATTTGAAGCTGAAAAATACGAAATTTGAGATATGATTATAACTTTGAAATGCTCACCACAATGACTTGAATATGGAGCTCTTCCTCATCTTCCTTCTCACCATCATCCAAACCATCGTCATCATCGTTGTCAACGTTGTCAACTGGAATCAGCTTGACTTCCGTTTGTTGAGTTGCGATGAGTCCTTCTGGCTCTTCGGGAACATCTGCATCTTCAATAATGCAAGTAGCGTTCTTTTCGAGTGAATCGTCGTTAGATGAAGAAGACTTATCAGCAACTTCCAAAGATTTGTCAGAGCTATCTTTCGATTTATCGGCGCTGTCCTTTGATTTGTCAGCGATTTCCATAGATTCTTCAGCGGAATCTGAATGGATCTCGCCATCCTCAACGGACCCTGAGTCATTCTGCCCATCGATAGGCTTCTCATCAGTCTCCATATGGTCTTGGGGCTCATCTGACTTTGTCTCGTCAACTTTCTCAGATTCACCTGTCGCAAGCGGCTCCAATGGAATTGCTTTGATGGTTGGTTGTGATTCACTGTCAAGTGAAGCTGGTTCTTCAGGCTCCTCGGGAACGATTGCTTCGGTTGGAATGATCTTGACGGGTTGTTCCTTGTCTGGTGTGATGTCAGGAGAAGCTGGTCCATCAGGCGATGCTGGTGCATCAGGAGACGCTGGTGCATCAGGAGACGCTGGTGCATCAGGAGACGCTGGTGCATAAGGATACGCTCGTGCATCAGGAGACGGTGGTGCATAGAAATCTGACGGCGTGTCAAAAACTTGTCGCTTTTGTGGACTAGCTGGAACGTCAGGAATCGCATTTCTTGGTGTTTTGACTGGAGTCACTTGGGGAGTACACCTATCGAATCTTGGAAATGGAAGACGGACCAAGTTGACCTGCTGTTCCTCTCGCAACATCTTATCCAATGCTTCCTGTTCCTCTCGGGCTGCTTTTTCAGCTGCCTCTTCCGCTTCCTTCTGCGCTGCAAGCTCGATTGCCTTCTGAGCAGCTTCCTCAAGCTTCTTTTTGAGAGTCTCCTCGTCGTAGTAGGTCTTGTCGTTCTTGAGAACTGAGTGAAGTCTGAGGATCACAGGACGACGAATTCCGGTGATGCGATCCTTTCCACACGCGACCAACAAGATAGTCTCCGGACGCTAAAAATTTCGTTCATATAGGAATCAGAGTGTGACTGTAAATGCAAACTTACATCATCTACAATCGGCGGCGGCACTTCCTTTTTCTCAGCGTTGCCTTCAGATTCACCACCCTCTTTCTGCGGCGCTGCATTTTGGTCCTCGGTCTTGGCTGGCTCTGGTACATCTTGTTGTGGGGCTTGTGAAACCTGCTGCTGAGCGTCTTCTGACTCTTTGTCTTGCACCTCCTCGGCCTCTGCATTTGCTTTACGAGTAGACTGTCTGGTGGATCTTTTTGGCATTGGTTCCTCGTGATCCGATGGTTCCTCCTCGTCTTCCTCAACCACAACCTTCTTCCTCTTTGGACCACGCTTAGGAGGAGTCTTTGAAGGCGTCGATTTGGTTGGAGTAGACTTGGATGACGTCGATTTGCTTGGAGTCGATTTTGCAGAGCTCGATTTGGCGCCCTTCTTCGGTCCTCTCTTCTTTTTTGTTGGAGTGTACTCCTCATCGTCATCGGAATCGTCTTCAACCTTTCTTCTGGCTGGCGCCTTTCTCTGCTTTTTGATCACAACCTCCTCTTCCTCCTCTGGCTCCGACTCTTTTTTCTTATCAGGCTTCTCTTCAGACTCTTCCTTCAGCTTCTCTTCCTCTTCCCCAGCCATTTCAACATCTTCGACTTTGCCTTGCTCTGGAAATGCTTCGACTTGTAGCGCATCTGCTTGTGCAACTTCTGGTTGTGGAGTTTCTGCTTCCGGCACTTCTGCTTTCGGCATTTCAGCCTCTGGAACATCGGCGTCAGATGCATCCTTCGTCTTAGCAGATTCTCCTTCAAGAGGTTCAACCTTCACATCCTTGTCAGCTACCTCGGATTTCTCTTCGGTGACTGGCTCGGAATTTTCCGTCTTGATGACACCCTCTTTCTGTTCTTCTGACTTGGCACTTTCTGTCTGGCTTTTCTCAAGTTCTTTGAGTTCCTTCTCTTTTGCTTTCTTTTCAGCATACGCTTTCATCTCAGCTTCTCCTAGCAAGTCTTTCATGATGTCGTATGCCACAGCACTTTCTACTTTTTGCTCTGAAAAGAAAACAAATTATTCAAGATTCTCCACACGCCACAACTCACTTTTGTTATCATAGCAGTTGTCAATTGGCAGAATGTAGCTTTTTGAAAGCACAGGAAGAGCTTCCACGACTGAGTAGGTGGTCGTACCGAATAGAAACAACTCTTCGATTTCGAAAGTTTCATGTCTTTGAGCCGGAACACGCAAGAATTCAGTGTTCATAGTCAATCCGAAGTTGACTTTGGTGAGGTATTCACTGAGGAACTTTTTGTGGATCAGTTTGGCACTCTTCAACACTTCGCTTTTCGTCACAAGATGGACTCGTTTCTGAGATTCATCTGATAAATCGAGTTGATGTCCTGAGAAATCCATGAACAGCAGCTTGTCCTTGTAGTTTTTGAAGTCAACAAGTGTCTGAAAAAGATTCATTTGTTTTGAAAACAGTATAAGAATCACTTACATCTTCATCCACACAAGATGTCAGGATGAAAAAGTGATTTTTGTCAGTTCCGTCGCCTTGAAGTACAGTTTTCCAGAGATCGGAGAAGTCGTTTTTGGTCCTTGACAGTGTGAACATGTTCTCCTTGTTATCGCGAAGAGTCTCTTCAGCTTTCCCAACCTCTATCGGCAAGTAATCGTCACCAATGTGCTGCAAATTCATTGATTTTTGATATTTTCCTCCCACAACGTTTAGTAAACTCACAATGTGCACTCTCTTCCAATAGGCTTGCTGGCGATCACCCGATTTGGCAAGATAGAGAAGAAATTCAAACACTCTGTCCATCGCTGTTGATTTCTTAGTGACTCTTGTGAACATCCGAAGACTTGCGTCCACCAAGAAGTGAATTTCTTTGCGTTCTTTCATTACTGAAATAAAATTCATTAATATTTTTCGTTAAATGCGCTCGCTAGCAACATATATTAGCGAAACAACGAGAAAAAATAAAAAGAAACGAGAAGAAACAAGAGCGAAACGACAAATGAAGTTGTGAATGAACGCGTTCGCATGCGGAAAAAATGTGCGCGCGCGTTAAAGGCGCATAGAATTTCCCTGTCGGGTCTCGACGCGATTTGTCTTTAGAGCGCGTTTGCGCGCACTGGTTGGGGTCGCTCGTCCTGTTGGGTGACCCTTCCCCCACTGTTTTCTATGTGTTGCGCTCTCTTATGGTCCCCTCCTCACTGTTCTCTGTGCGCACCACACTATAGCTATCGATTTTAGGTGAAACAATGAGGCCGTCCGCCGTTGCAATGGGAAAACACTTTGGAAACCTTGGAAAGATGTATGGAGAGCATAGATTTGCGTTGGCACCAAACGAGCAAAAGGCGTACAAAGGATTCCTCGACCAGGCGTTTGTGAAGACATTCAAAACGTACGTTTGGGACCAATGGTACTACTACATTCCACAAACGATCGGCGCCTATTTGCTCTACGACTGGGCCAAGAAGACCAATCACGAAGCCAATAGAAAGAACCCAGCTGACTACGCCAATGATGTATAAATTTGTCAGAAATAGTTTGTTTTCTTTTTGAAAAAATGAGTTGTTAGCGTACAACTGCTTCAATAAATGGTTCAAAAATACGAGTTCGTTGTTTGAAAAATGAGAAATACATAGATTCATATATAACTCAGAAAAAATTAACACTGGAATTGAATTCAGAAAATAAATTAATCCGCATTGGTGACGATTGGTTGTGCTCCTTCTGGAGTATTCAACATCAAGTGTCTGTAAGTGGCGCAGAAGACGAGGACGTGCTCTGAAAATGATTTTCCGTTCATATTTGGAAAAAGTTAAAGGATGCCGTTTACCTGACAAGATGTAAGCAAAGAATGCTTGTACTCCGACTGCCCAAATGAGACTTTGAAGTAGTCCGTGCACGCTGACATCAGCAGCTCTCTCTTTGACGTTCGGAAAACAATCTTCGAGCGGACACATGGTGGTTGCGAAGAACTCGATGAAAACAAGTGCGCAGTAGATTGTTACGAACAGATGGACGAGCTGAAAAAAATAATTTAGCCTGGGAATCCTGATAGTTTGGATACAAGTAACAATATTTGAACCACGCCGAAGTCTCGTTTCATCTTCTTCAAAATCCATGCCATAGCGAGGTTGTAGATGACGAAGCAGGCGGCAAGGATGTTCTGCTCAAACATGTATGGACATTGCATGCCGATTGTAGCGACGAACATCAAGTGAGAAGTGACGAATCCGGCCCCCACTGCATTGCCCACATACCAGTTGTACCATTGCTTTAGAAACTGGAAAACAAATCAGAACTGGCCAGATTCCATGAAAGCTTACCTTCCGGACAGCAGCGATGTTTGTTTCTTGCTGGGCAACATTTTCAGGGGGATTTATAGTCTCCATTACCTGTGATAAAAAATGTTTGGATGTTGGTGCCAATTATTCGAATTGAAAATAAGGTCTTCCAAGATGAGTACTACCCTGACGTTCGGTTTAAGCAATTCCCAAACGAAAAACTATGGTAACATTGCACTATGTTAGAAAACTTACAAGATGGTGCGCCTTCGGCGCGATTCAATCTATTTTTTAATGTACTTTGATTCGTTTCTCACAGAGTCCACAGACGGACACCGGGACGGACAGACGACTCTAGCGTTTTATTAATAAGAAAGATTATCATATTTTCAGTGATTCTCTATTTAGTTTCAGTTTACGCGAGAACTTCAGTCAAAAATTCCTAACAGCCCTCTACCTAAACTTGAACTTGTTCTCAGCATTAACTGAGAGCTAAAAAAAGAGGTGAAACGCAAGCACAATGTGAAGTAAGTAAATGAAAAGTGCTTTTGAAGAAGCATGTACCTGTTTCCTTGACAACGTGTGTGACGTTGATACACTCACTATACACTCACAATTCCCCAGGGTCCTCAGTCCTCGCTGATTCTAATTACACTTTTCGTTTCCTTGGAAACAAGAAAAAGAGCCATGAAGCCATCCAATACACTGATGCAAAGAAACAATAGTAAAGTCGGATAATAAAAACACAAATGACAACTGTATCTATGAAGAATCAAATAAATAATTTCACTAACAACGGAAGGTTTCTGGGAATTTTGGCAACTTTTGTCAAGTATTTCTAATAGAATTTAGCATCTATGTTTCTGGAAAGTACTGCTTCTCAAGTTTCGAACATTTCTATCTCAGCAATCTGCATATAGACTCTACTTCCAAGTGTTTTTTGAAATTACATGTGTGATGATGTGATGATCATAAACCAGTGTAGAAGAATAAAAAACACACTTTATCAGAAACTCTTTTCTGGTAGTGGACCGTGAGAAAGCGTATGATTACTTTGATATAAGGTGCCTGGTACAAGGAAAATGGAAAATGTTGAGATCATTTTTTGTAGTGTGGGTTACATGGGAACTCGCTGTTTTGAGAGCATGATCTATGGAATACAATAATTGACAACATTTTGAAAGCAAAGAAAACATTGAGTTGAGAAAAAAAACTTGGCCTTTCTTAACACGTCCTTAATCTAGTGTATTCTGTAATGAACATTTTGAAAAAATTGAATAAGAACATCTTATTAAAATCTAAATTAAAAAAATCGGAACTCATAGACGGTAAACTGTTGTCGGAAACTAGTATCAAAATAGAAGGAAGTGTTGATAAAAACAATGGATCTGAGAGAGAATACTGAAAAATTGAATCAGAGAATAAAATATAATAATATGAAAATATCGAAATTTTTTACATGTGTAAGATCATAAGGGAGTTAATTAATGAAAAAGGAATTAAGCAACTGTGAAAATTCTAGTTGGCGGACCCAGCTCATCCCCATAACTGGTTACGAAATCCGATTGAATCTCTGGGTGCTTTTTGTTGGATTTAGTTTCATGGCGATTCATTGTGTATGGCTTGAGCAAAATTAGAAACCGTCGACGTTCAACTGAAAAAAACACATTCACGAGAGCAAACTTTCTCCAGATATACGAACTGTATAGTGATACTAGCAAAATGGTTTGAAATCCAATTCCAATATACAGCTTGTTTTCAAACGAAAAATTTGACAATATGATAATGGCGGGGAAGACCAAGGAAAAATATGCTTTCCATATAACTTGTAAGAACTGAATCAAAAAATTGTTGTTTCTGAAAAAAAAGAAAGCTTACCGAAATCCATATTTGAATGGTTCGTAGCCTAAGATTATATATCAAATATAAATGTACGGTATTCCACAACGAGCTAAAGAAATCGACAGAAGCGTGGTATTTCATCAATTCTTCATCAGACGGAAATGAAGAAACTATCAGAAAGAAAATAATGAGCACTATGTAGCTTATAAAATGACTGATATACCAGAAACAAAAATCGCCATCAGAATACTGAAATGAGTTAATTTTGAAATAGTATTCAGCTCTGAAAAGATCTACCTGTTTGCGAAGCGAACTGGCTTTCACTTGTTTATTGTCGTGTATATGTTGAACAGGAACCTGAAAAATACAAGTTCAGGGATAATTGAAACTAAGTGTAATACCTTTGTGTCCGCGGTGTTGGATCTCACCTCCGGTTCGATATGATTTTTTCTCAGTGAACAGTTCCCCATTTTCTGAAATAAGATAAATTATAATAAAATGTAAGATTTGTTCCAAACAACGTGAAATGTTCATCAGAATCAATATGATAATGCTAATGAAAAGAAACAAAGTTATTCGACCGCAAGAAAGCGCATGATCAGGTTAATAGAAGCGGAACAAGTACGAGAAATAATGACAAACAGATTTTGTGAGAACTTTGTGAGAACATGCCTACATGGGAAAATGTGATACGTTTGATCTGTTTTTGAGTTTGAAATGTGCAAATGTACTGAAATTTTTTTTCGAAATCCTCAAAAAAGACGACCAGAGTGAAATTCTACTACTGAAGATTAATGAGTTAATATGATAATATCTTATATTGTTAGTAGGGGGTCGAAAATCTTGGAAAATAACAGGAAATAACAAAAAAGGAAAAATTATGAAGTTCAGTTTATTTGAATTCGGATTCTCCAATAATTGATCGTCGTTCCGATGAGGCATGACTGTTTTCTCTGGAGCAGAGATAAATGATATTTTATACGTGAAACAGCAGCTCGAGATTTGCTATGAACAAGAATACCGTAAACACTCTAATGTAAATCCACTTAAACAGTCAAATTTGAGCCCATTTACTCCGGTCCCTGTGATAGATATAAAAAATTAGCGAATTGATAAAATGTTGCTGATATTATGATGAACATTTTGTCAACTTTCAATTTTTTCATATCCGTCTCAGGAGCAGAGATACATATATGAGCTCAAAATTGACCGGTTGAGTGGCGTTCTATAATTAAGACGAAATGAAAAAAAAACTCGACATAAAGCCGCTCAATTACACTTTTCTGGTAAGTTTAATTTTTAAAAGTTCCCGAAAATTGAGATTATTCTGGAACACAGCTTTTGAAATTTAGAAAAAACATTTTTCCGGAATTCTAAACTATTTCTCACACACCTCCAAACGAGTCCCATATCGCCTTGACTGATTCAAGTAAATATCCCAGACAGACATACAAAAAATTCCCTAGTGAGATTCTGGATTTTCACAAAAAAGTTGGGCACTGTTCTAGAATCACGGAACGAAAAAAAAATCCCGGAACGAAAAAAAAAATCACGGAACGAAAAATCACGGAACGAAAAAATCACGGAACCAAATAGAATCACGGAACGAAAAAAGAATCACGGAACGAAAAAAAAATCACGGAACGAAAATTTTTGAGTTATCCTAGAATTTGTATCATCTTTATTAAAGCACTATTCCTAAATCAAACTTTGACATTACGTTTTCGTTGCTCATTATTCGAAAGTATATCTGAATGGGAATAGATTGAGTTCTCTGTTATATAAGACCTCTTGGGTACATTCTGGAGTATGGTTCCAGACTATATCGACCCGCGTTTTTGAACTTGCCACCATTTTTCGAGTGTCCCAGATGAAGGAAACATGGCGTTTCAGCCTAAGCCTATAATTGAAAAATCTTTCCTAATGAAATAGTCTTGGGCCAAAGAAGTGCATATGGTCGTGGGCCTGATTAAGTGAGAATTTTGGTATAAAACTGTTTTCCTTGGATTTTTCACTTTACGGAAAATTTGATAATATATTTGGGTTGGGGAAGCTTTTTTCAATCATAGGCTCAGACTAAATCGTCATGGTAAATCGTCATGTTTCCTTTATCTGGAACATCCACAAATAGGGAAAAGTTTAGCAACTGCACGATGTAGCCTTGAATTAAACACCCAGATGTTCTTACGGTCCTATGTAACCTCATAACAAGCGTAACTTAAGAACTTAATATACACCCTGTCGAACATGTTTTCGGATTTTGGACAAAGTAAAATCAGTGCTAAGGTAGTATTCGGGTCACTACTTATCAAATTAAAGATCGTAGAAAATTTCTGGATTAGCCAAAACTTTTGTTCCGTGATATTTTTTTCGTTCCCTGATTTTTTTTCGTTCCGTGATTTTATTTCGTTCCGTGATTTTTTCGTTCCGTGATTTTTCGTTCCGTGATTTTTTTTTCGTTCCGGGATTTTTTTTTCGTTCCGTGATTCTAGAACAGTGCCAAAAGTTGGAGATCAACCATTTTTTTGCAAAATAATTTTGCATCATTTCCACACACATTTTTACATTTCCTGCAAGTGTTTACCTTTGGTTTATTCATGAGAAAAGCATAATTTTGGGTATTGCCGTTCCGATGCATCCACTTTCATGTATGTATGTATATCTCTTCTTCAAATCATTCAAAGTCTACAAGTTGAGTAAAAAGTAGAAAGTCTACATCTTCTTCACCCACCACTCCCACCCAAAAAGTCTACGGGTCTTCTAAAGTCTACACTTTCTTCACATACCACTCTCACCCAAAAAGTCTACAGATCTTCTAAAGACTACATCTTCTTCACCCACCACTCCCATCCAAAAAGTCTACAGAGATCATCTTCTTCACGAATCACCCCACCCTTTTCAGCTCCATCCCAACTGGTCACGCCCACGAAGACAGGCTCTATATAAGGCCCGAGTAGATTCCAGAATTCATTGGCATTTGATGTTCTCTCTGGTGTTGGAGGAAAATGATCTGGTCTGGGCAAGTCACTGAGACATTGCTAAACCTGATCATTCTGCTCATCTACAACACACTGAGGGTAAATCAATGTCTTCCTATGGAACCTTTTGTTTCTATTCTTCTGAATATTTCTTTTTTTAGCATTAAGAGAAGGTGCAATCGTCACCTTTTTTCTCTATCTTCTTCTATTTCGTAGCGTTTCATCTTTATAAAAACTTGTTCCACTTAACACTACTATTACTTAACACTAATTACTTAACAATTCATAATCCCTCAACACTTCATAATCCCCTATTTTTTGAAAGTTTCAGTATAAACCAAAAATAAATGATCTGGAAACCCTTCACCATTTTAGAATCCGCTTGCTAGTTTTAGCCGAGTTATAGTTTCAGTACCGAAAATCGCCCTTTTAGTGCAAAACTGCGATTTTCAAAGACGATTTTCTCAACTTCTAGGAGATGTTATATTTGAAAAGAATGGAATTTCATATCTCGGACATTTTCTTAGAAAAAAGTATGAAAACTTTTATTTTTGAAATTTTGAATTTTGCCACATTGTGTCGAATACTAAAATTTTGAGTATAACACAATGAAATTTATGTTTTGGAACCGTCTGGGTGTTGAGAAAATCACTAACAAAAATTTCCGTGTGTTGCAAATGGGATTTTTGATACTGAAACTGATATAACTCGGGTAGAACAGGCGAGTGGATTAAAATTTTCAAAAGGTTGCTAGATAGCTTATTGTTAACAAAATTTTTATCAAAATCTGAGTTTGGGAGGTGTTGAGGATTTCTTGTAAGTTCAAGAACAACATGCTTCGCTGCTAGATTTATCAGACATCGTTCTACCTTTCTCACAAAAAATAAGAAATAACCTAACAAAATTGTAATTTTCATTATTCATGAGTTCCACGTCATTTTCAGAAGTTTGAAATTCAGTGAAGTTTGAACATTAAAAAAATCAAGAAAAATTAGTTTTATATATATATATATATATATATATATATATATATATATATATATATATATATATATATATATATTTTTTAATCTTCAACCTGTTTTTCGTATCTTTCATACTTGCCTGCTAGCCTGCTAGAATGTTTAAAAAAGAGATTTTTCAGAATTTTCATAATGAACTGCGAAGATGTTAAGAAGTTTTTGGTTCAGAGAGCCAAGGAATTGGACTCTCCAATTTCCTTGAGAAAGCTGTCCAATGAGTTCAACAAACAATATCCCCAATCGTCTGCTAAGGTTACTCCAAAACAGTGAGTTAAAGAACACTCAATTTCAAGCAATTGAGAGTTTCCGGAAAAAAATCACCACAATGTTTAAACTTTTTCAACAAGTTTTTTTTTTCTCTAAAAAACATGAACTTTTCAGATTGGCGGAGATTCTGGATAATCTGGAATCATGGAGCCTTCCAATCGAAGAGAGAATCAGAATTGCGTTTATGTTCCAGACGAAAGTATCAACTGAGATGGAGGAAGAGTGAGTTATTTCATTTCTAGCAACATTTTTGCAAGTCTAGTGCAATCTGTCGATTTCAAAATGATTTTTGAAGTTTCCGATTTGAAAATATTCCATAGCCTTACAGACTACTTTCGATTTAAGATTTTTTTGTATTTTCCGAGTTTCCCTACCGTCTTTGATTTGTTCATGGTTTTTTTTGTTCCTGCTATTTCGGTATTTTTTTTTCAGAATCAAACAACTTCCAAATTCTATGACCGGGTTTGACGAGAAGAATATTATTGTTTGTTTTGAGTCTCCTGCTCTTTTTTTGAACACGCGGAAACAAACGCGGGAACAAACGCGAAACATTCAAAACATTCGATATGTCGCCGGCCAAGTTCCAGTGCCTCAGAATGTCGACGGAAATTTTAATAATATCAATGTCGACACGCCGCCACAGAGAAGGGCTTCTCCACCCCGAAGAGCCAACCAGCAAAACGTGCCCGTCCAGAATAGAGCTGATTTGCAACATCGATTGGTTAGCTTGTCACAATTAAACGCTGGGCTTGAAGTGATTGCACGAGGACAACAGCCCAACGCACAAGTTGAAGATCCAGCTCCACTCATTGCTGTTTTTGACCAACATATCCGACGTAATGTTGCTGAAAGAAATGAAGGCGTGCGTTTAGCTCAAAACAATCAACATGGGGAGGAGCTGCCAGATCCACAATCTCCACCAGAGCCCAGGTTAGTGAATATATTACTTTTCAAAAAAGCATTTACAATTTTTGGAAAACAATTTAGAAACAACAATTTTAAAATGTAATTCATTTCATTTTTTCAGAATCAAAATCGAACCGACGGATAACGATATAATTATTGTCGAAACTCCAGCAGCCCCAAAAGTTGCCAAGATGGCTCAAGGAGTGGCCAAACTGGCGCAAGTCTATGGGCATAAAGATTTAAACGATAGCGCCATGAAAATTGCAGGACTACCAACAAGGCTCCATAAGGTAACATTTCGAATCATTAACGTTTGAAAAAACATAAATTTTCTAGACATTGAAAGTTGTGGAATTGGATATCCTGGTAAGGGGAATGATTGATTGGATCGAAAGCAAAAAAACCGACAATGGCGAGAATGCAGTCTATCTGGAAGCATTTCTGAAAGATTTTAAATTCCACTTTCTTTACGAAGTGGGAATGGGATTCGTGACAGACTGTGTGAAGAAAATCGATGCCAGCATAAGCCAGTTGGGAACAGCTCAAGTAAGTTGGGTCAAATTGAGGGAATGTATGAAAACAGATAAGTTAAGAATTAAATTTTTCGCTAAAACGACAATGTTCGAAATGATTTCGATTTTCGAAATTTCAATTTAGAGAGACTGTTGTTTTTGTTAATACACTTTTCATAGTTAAATTTTCAAATCAAACAACGTAGATTTGTTTCAGGTGTTCATATCTAAGAAGAACATTGAGTTCCTGATTGCCGAGTTTTTGGTTCCACAATGCGAGCTGAGAACGATGTAATGAATGTCTCAAATCGAGAACCTTATCCCTCCTAAATTTTCCCCACACGCCCTTTTCTCTTTTTTCAATCACCGAAAATCACTCCCCATCTTCATATTTTGAAACCCCCACTCTGAATTTTTTCTGATAACACTGTAAATCCATTGTTCATTCCAATTTGAACCTTTGATTCACTTTTTTTTAGTTAATGATAAAATAAAGGGTTATTTCCAGAAAGCATGTTTGTATTCCAACAGAATAGAGAAAATTCTTAAAGGTTCGATCTGAGATCTTGTCATCTCTAAATTGAACGCTGGGATCCGCTGGACAGTCAAAAGCCTCACTAATTATCAGGTTTGCAAATAAGTTTCTTCCGATTTTCAATGCTCAACTTTGAAAAACCATATTTAATCAGTGGGACGGTTTTTTTTTGGCGGATTTTTCATTTTGAATAGAGTATCTTTATATCACAACACTGATCACTTCAGAATTCAAGCTACAAAACTTAGTGAATGAGACATATTGTCATAAAGCACCTAAGAGCCGCGATTTCAAAAAAGTTTCAAAGTCCATTCATATGATCTATGGCTCCTTTGCGGAAAAATAGAACGAATGCAATAGCGAGGTGGAGGTTTCTGTAGTTGCCATCGTATTTGTGTATTGCCATTTCGAGTGGTCTACCTTCCAATACTTCAACGTCAACTGTCTGAGTTCGCGTTTCGATGACACTGTCTGGATTCCTATGAAAGCCAAAATTCTTCGGTGATTTTTCATTTTTTAAATCTCATTTCTCAGCTGATCTTTCATATTTTGAACAATACAGCGAGAAGGCGTAAGAAAGACGGGAAAAACGGATTGGGTTCGTTATAAAAGTTTTTCATAGCAACACTGATGCTTTAATAGGATACGTGTTGATACCCGTGTAAATGAGGGTTTCAGCAGCGAGAAGACGTGGTCCATAGGATTCTTTAGTTGAGCAACGATAGCTCTTCGATACCTATTGCTCGGTACTGCGTCTTCCCCGTTTTTTCAAAGTGATGTCATCCCCCTCTCCCTCTCTTTCGACTTCGGTTTTTGGTGTGTTGCGCATCATTTTACTCTCGGGTTTGCGCAATCGAAGTACGGTTATTGAGCCGGAGATAGAGAGAGAGAGAGATCGCAAGTGTTCTCCTCTCCGTGTTGTATCATCTCATTCACGGAGATATCTAATGCCGAAAAAAGGGAAGGGTATGCGATGTTAAAGGTTTATTCAAATGGGTTTTCTTGACAATACGATAAATTATTTGAAAGTGTTTGAAGGCGCCTTTCTACTGTAGATATTCTGATATTTAATAATTCCAAAAACCCTAAAAATCACGAAAATGCTTGAACTATTTCTCTGAAAATCGCAAAACCCTTTTTGTCTTCAATCTGACCTAAATTCCAGTATCACTCAACTAAGCCCTTATACATAATGCATTCTTTTTCAATATATTGAACATTCCATACATTTCAAAGCATGAATGAGAAAAATTCTAGAATATCTACGGTAGAAATACGACTTCAAACTGTTTCAGATAATTCATGGTATTGTCAGAAAAACCCAATTAAATACATGGCGTTCCCTTCCCTTCTTGGTATTAGATATCTCTGTTAATGAGAGGATACAACACGACATGTAGGAGAGGAGAATACCTTTCTCTCCCTCTTTCTCTCTCTCTATCCTTGGCTCAATTACCGTACTTCGATTGCGCAATCGTCAAAATAAAATGTTGCGCAACACACCAAAAACAGAAGTCGAGAGAGATAGAAGGGGATGACATCACTTTGAAGAAACGGGGAAGATGCAGTACCACCCGAGCTATTAGCCTCGAAGAGCTACTGTTGCGCAATGGAAGATTTCGATGGACCACGCCTTCTTGCTGCTGTAGCCCTCATTTACACGGGTATCACGTGTCCTGGTAGAGCATAAGCTATGCTATCGTTACCCAGCCTTATATAAGGTCCCAATAGATTGAAAAATTCATTGGCATTTGATGTTCTTTCTGGTGTTGAACCGGAATGATCAGGTATCGGCAAATCTCTGAGAATTCGCTAAACCTGATCAATCTGCCCATCTACAGCATACTGGTAGTATATAGACGTCTTCTCAATTCTGAATATTCTTGAGAGAAGGTGCAATCGTCATCATCTTTTATGCTGAATTTCCTTACATTTTCTAGCGTTTCATGTTTATAGTAACTTGTTTTTGATTACCCGAATTCAAGGTTTCGACAAGAAATGAGAAACAATCTAACAAATCGTTATTTTCGTGATTTCTGGTTTCTACGCGATTTTTAGAAGTTGAGAAACTCATTTAGTTGTGCAATTTTTGTGCGAATTCCGAGCTCAGCCCTTAAATTCATCCCGATCATATGTGACAGTTCTGTGAAGTTTTTTTCCCGAGCAGAATTGAACTATATTTTTAAAAATAAACAGTAGCTCGAGATTTGCAATGGACAAGAAAACCGTGAACATTTTAATAGAACGCCTCCCCAACCGTCGAATTTTAGCCCATATATCTCGGTCCTGAGAAAGATATCAAAAATTAGCTAACTGATAAAATGTTGCTGTTATCATGATAAACATTTTGTCTATTGACAACTTTTTAATATCCTTTACAGGAAACGAGATACATAAGCAGAGGTGACTGGTTAGTTGACGTTCTATTAAAGTGTTTACAGTGTTTTGTTTGTCTGTAAGATAAACTGATATGTAAGACAAACTGAAATATCTGACATAAAGCTATCAGTTTCTACCAATAACAGTTTTCTGGATAATATGCTTTTTCAGTTTTTGACATTATGAAAAAAAGTCATTTTTTCAAAATTCTATCATGATATTTCCTTTTTATACGGAAGTTTCAAGACTAAACTTGTTTGAAAGTATAATTAATGTGACAAACCGTTTGCTCGTCAGATATGATATATCTCGTCACGGTGTTTGCGCACACTAGGTTTGAAGAGGTGCATTCAAATAAGAGAGAACCCATATTGTTTGGGCCTAAAATTTTTTCTTCGTTTATTCCATTTCTTTTCGTTTTGATCGGTTTTTTCGAGTATTGACAAGTACCAGAAGCTTTGAAAAGCATAAATTAACGTTTTTGTTTCCAAAATGGAATATTTTATCCAATTTTTCAGCAAATTTCTAGAAAATTTGAGGAATAATTATTCAAAAATATATAATTATGTTCCGATGATTCTTAATCTTTTAGAAACTAGATTTCTTTTTTTCTTAATCAAGCTTCTTGCTATTTCAAACTCAAATGTTCATTTCTATTATTTCTCGTGTCCATCTGTATGTGTGTTTGTCGAGATGTCCATTTTTGATACAATAATTTTGATTAAAAAGGCTAATTAACATTGTTTTTTGGTTTTTCAAAATGATTTTCAGAAATTGGGATTATATCGCGTCAAACGTAGATCTCGCAAAGTTTTCATTTTGAAAAACAAAAAACCTTTTTAACTTTTTTTCCAAAACTTCAACATATTTTGCATATCTTTTCTGTTTGTGTTTTCATATGCTAGAATGGCTGAAAATATTCTTTTTCAGAATGGACAACGAAATCAAAACTTTTCTGGAGGAAAAAGCGATGGGATCATCGATTCCAATATCTCTGAAACTCGTCTCAAGACAGTTCTGCAAAGAACAGCTTGGACATCATGGACAAAGAGAAGTCGAAGATAAGTAAGTCTTAAGCAAGTTTAATATTCTAGCAATTTAAAATTTCCAAGGATAATCAATTACATGTTTCAAAGCAAAATTTTTCATCTGTCTAAAAACGTATACTTTTCAGAATGACCGAGCTCCTCGCTCGACTTCATACTTGGGACCTTCATTCCGAGGATAAAATAAAAATTGCGTATGTGTATAGGACACAAATCTCCGATGAGATGGAAAAAGAGTGAGTTGTTTGATTTTTACCATCCTTGAAATAGAGTCCAAAATGGGGCCTGGTGGGTCTTTTTATAATTTTGTCTAGAACAACTGAATTAGATGTGATAGATCTCGACAAGAACTAGAAAATAACACTTTGGCAAACTGTGTCTGGTGTACGGATAAAGTGAAAATCCATAAAGCTGCGAATCTAGGCCGGGTCGATCTTCAGCGGTTTTTTCGACCGTTAGGTATGTGATTTCATCCGTAACTAACTAAGTTAATGCTTTCAGAATAGTGTTTTTGTAGTCCTCGTTCAGTTCTATCACATCTACTTACTTACATTTAGCTGGTGAAAAATATCGATCCTAAAAAAAATTATGACAGCACCACCAGAGCTCATTTCGTGTCCGTTGTGGGCCCGTTTTCAAGTTTGGTTTCTTGCAAGATTTTGACAAGTCTCGGAAAAAAAAGAAATTTCAACCAGAAAAATTGACATCGTCGTGTTTCTGTCGATCTGAAAGTTACTTTCGAAGTTGCCGATTCAGAAATGTCTTAGAACCATTGAGATTATTTTTCATCGAATACTTTTGTATTTTTTTCCAGGATTTCCGAGCATACGCACTACAAAATTGAAGTGGACGAACAAAGAAGAATCGTGAGCTGTGAGTCGTTTCTCCTGTTTTTGACCAGTAGACCAACTCGTGGTCAAAAACGGAGACTACTCATACCGGAGGACATCGATCCAAATGATGCTTTCCTCAATTGCGCAGCCGTGCCAAGAGAGTTCAGAGGTTACTATATACAATGTGTGCGGGATCGTAGAGATCATGGAAATGTTAACCTTCAAGGAGGCCAGCTTACGGGACAGCATGAACACATTGCTCAGAGAAATGAGGAGCAAAACGACGTCGTCGAAGCTGCTGAGGAACATCAAGGGCGTCAACGTCAGCAAACTCCACAACCAGTTGCCATGAACGCTGCCGTAATTGAAAGCGGAGATGGGACACAGCATGATGTAGATCCACTGGCGATTCAGGACGAGATGCCCGAGACTCATCAACAAATCCTAGAGAATTGTGAAGAAGTGAGGATTTTGGAAAAAAAGTTGAGCACTCATTACAGAGTTTTCAGGATCTTCAGATTCAAGATTAGCAAAATCAGCAAAATAATCAAAATGGGAAGGAACTGTCAAATCCACGAGCAGTGCCACAAGCTCCACCAGAGCCGAGGTTAGTGAATATATTAATTTTCGAAAAATCATTTACAATTAAAAATGTTTTTTAAATTTAAAAATGCATTTCATTTCAATTTTTCAGAATCAAAATCGAATCGGCGGATAACGATATAATGATTGTCGAAGTTCCAATTTACCCAAAAGTCTCGAAGATGGCGCAAGGGGTGGCCAATTTGGCCGACGCCTACAAACTGAAAGACATCCAGGAACGAGCACTGAGAATCGCCAAGCTCCCCAAAAGTTTCCACACGGTAACATTTTGTTTAAAAAGTTCTGGAAAAATAATGAAATAATTTTTCAGAAACTGGAAACGATCGAATTGGACTTTTTCGTGGGCGGAACAATCAATTGGGCACAGCGCATGAAATCCTCAACATTCACAGAGAACTCAGTCCCTTTAAGGCAATTTTACACGGACTGCAAGTGCCATATGCTACGTGAAGTTGGATACGAATTTATGGAAGGAGAGAAAGGAGTTTTGAATGAACTCGACGCTAAAATAAGCGAGTTGGAAGAGGTGTACGAGCTGGAAGAAGGCGATAAGGTAAGTTGGGTCAGAAATAAAAAAATGGGTTGATATATAAAAAACACTCCAGCTTTTCAAAACAATTCAAACTTTGTAATTCACGTCTTGAAGCAGCCAAATTATGGGCGTTAAAACATTATAGTTAAACTAAAAGAAAAAATTGTTTCTCCGTACAAATTTCTTTTGCAGTTGTTCATCTCGAAGGACTTAATCAAAGAGTATATTGCTTCTTTTCTGCTGAAGCAGCTAGAACAAAAAACACACGGAATCTAATATTTATTTCTAATGAGAAATGCAATACATTTTTCCAACGATTTCCCCCTCCTTTTTTGATTTCCCCCTAGTAATTTTTTAATCTACTCTAATTTTTTAATCTACTCTTTTATACTCCAATCGACAATTCTCTCATGAATCATTTATCTGTATGCGTCTGATGAAATAAATAGTTTTTTCAATAAAGAATGTTTGTATTCCAAAAGAGCAAAAGAATTTCGACGGTTCAGTCTGAAAACCTGTGATTCACAAGCTGTTGATACCCGTGTGAATGAGGACTACAGCAGCAAGAAAGCGTGGTCCCTCGGAATCTTCAATTGCGCAACGATAACTCATCGACCTATTGCTCGTATGGTACTGTATCTTCCCCGTGTCAACCCCCTCTCTCTCGACTTCTGTTTTTGGTGTATTGCGCATCATTTTACTCTCGATTTTGCGCAATCGAAGTACGGTTATTGAGCCGAATATAGAGAGAGAGAGCGCGCAGATATTCTTCTCCTCCCCGTGTTGTATCGTCATATTAACGGAGGTATCTAATACCCAAAAAGGGAAGGGAATGCCATGTTAAAGGTTTATTCACTTGGTTTTCCTGACAATACAATAAAGTATCTGAAAATGTTCGAAGACACTGTAGATATTCTAGATTTGTTTATTCATGCTTGGAAATGTGTGGAATGTCTAATGTGAATACTGGAATTTAGGACAGATTGAAAACAAAAAGTGTTTTGCGATTTTCAGAGAAATGGTTTCACTAAAAAAAGAACGTATTGCAAGAGTTATCTCAAAAAAACCCCTCTCCAATGTGTGCTCTAAGGAAACCAAATTGTAAAACTGAAATCTGTAAAAACATATTGATTCAGCACGTAGAAAAACCTACGTCTGCAAATGTTTCCATCGATTGATCAATTCTTCAGCTCACAAATCTCAAAATTCACTTTTCACGCCACGTCATAATATACATTTATATATTTATTGAATTGATCGAAGGGCAAATGCCGCTAACACAATACAATTAGAGTCAAGGGAAGGTAGAAAACTAGCACCGGAGGGGGAGAAAAGCGGTAAATTACATGAACAGTTCAACGGGGATATGGAATGTAGGAGGGGTGGGAAAATTAGAAATTAGTATCATTCAATGACAGGAAAGGGGAAAAATTAGCTTTTTTGAGATTAGTTTTAAAGGAGTTGGTAGACTGTTTTACAGGAAAAGTGGATTGATCTAGAGAGTTCCAACACTTCAGGGATCTGTTGGTAATAAATTGAGTTGTACACTTAGAGGTATTAGACAGGCTAGACCTTATGTAATAACAGTGGCGGCGAAGATTTGTTAGTTTCGGGAAGTTTACAAGTTTGACTTTTGGAAGAATTACATCATTGGATATAAGCCATTTGTAGATAAAAATTAAATTGTTCTTCAACCTTCTTTCCTCCAATGATTCAAGTCCAAATTCTCGGATAGTGTTGAAATATGATTCATAGGGGATGAAAACCGAAACGCTTTTTTTCAGATTTCTGAATCACTTGCATTTACTTCTTCTGTTACTCCACTCTCTGGCTCTACTCACTCTCTGGCTCTCTGGCTCCTACCAATCATTCCGAATGGAAAAAGGGACACATTTCATGATCAACGAGTTATTGAATGATATAATCCCATTCAATGATGTTTCTTTTTGATATAACTTTTTTTCCATTCGTCTTTTTTCGCGAAACCATTTCTCTGAAAATCTCAAAACACTTTTTTGTCTTCTATCTACCCTAAATTTTACTATCACCTAGCCTAGCCCTAATGATGCTTTCTTTTTCAATGCAATAAACATTCCATGTTTCAAAGAATGAATGAGAGAAATTCTAGTCAGAAAAACCCAATTAAATAAACCTTCAACATTGCATACCTTTCCCCTTTTTCGGCGTTAGATATCTCCGTGAATGAGACGAGACCACACGTAGAGGAGAGGAATCCCTGCGTTCTCTCTATCTTCGGCTCAATAACCGCACTTTGATTGCGCAAATGCGAGGGTGAAATAATGCGCAACACACCAAAAAACAGAAGTCGATAGAGAGGGGGATGACACCACTTTGAAGACACGGGGAAGATACAGTACCATACGAGCAATAGGTCGATGAGCTATCGTTGCGCAATTGAAGATTCAGATGGACCACGTCTTCTTGCTGCTGTAGCCCTCATTTACACAAGTATCAGTACGTATCCTATTAGAGATTAATTTTGCTCGCGAGTGGAAAGTTTTTCTGAAATTTTAATTTTAAGAACATTCTTCCGCAGTGGTCTGAATTGTCTACTGCAGTGATCCACAAAATGATAGGTTCACCCCCAGAAACTTTCAAAAAGAGATTTTCGAAATTTTTCAAAACGGTGTCAAGACTAAAAGAATGCAAAAACAAAACTCACACTTTTTTGAGAAAATTTGAAAAAATCGAATTTTTACAAAAAAGATTTCCACAAAATTGTAGGTTCACTCATTCAGATTCTCGGAATTGTCAGAACGACGACCTGGAAACCTGTTCCAATGACAAGAGAATGTCAAGTCAACCGTTTTGAAACGGAAAGCTGGGTTTTCAGTTTTTTGATGGTTGTTTTTGGTTCGAAAACACGTGATTGGTCAACCGTTCCATTTGAAAATAACTTTCCACCCCAGCAAAAGTTCGCATGGCCTCTGAAAAAGCCATTAGTTTGAAGCAAGGTTAGATAATTTTTGAGATATTTTCAGAAAACTCTGAAGTCATTTATAAACCAATTTATTGTTTTCAAATCCGGCTTTTATACGTAAAATGAGTCGATCGGCTTGACCTTGCTTCAAACTTATAATGTTTCAGGAGCATATGAACTTTTACTGGTGTGGAAAGTGATATTTAAAGAAAACGTTTCCCAATCACGCATTTTTGAGTCAAAAACAACCCTAAACATAATGAAAAACCAGTTTTAATACACCACATGGCATAGGACTTCAATATCGTAATCATCAAACTCTTATCAAAAATCAAGAAACTTTTGGAAACTTGTTTCCAGCTTGTGACACAACAGAAAATAAAAAATTAGAACTTCGGAAGTAATTCTAACACTTTTGGAAATCGTACCTGACGAAATGAGCAGATGAAAACATCCATTTTATAATCTCGTAAAAAACTCTTCAAAATGGATCGCATGTGATTTAGGAAAAGGGATTTTTGCGAGATAAGCTTTAAAAAGGTTAAATTGACATTTTTTGTCATTGGACCCAGTTTTTGGAAATTTTCTGACATTTTCGAGAATCTCAATGAGTGAATTATGATTTTGTGGAATTCTTTTTGTAAAAATTCGATTTTTTCAAATTTTCTCGAAAAGTGAAAACGGCTCGAAATCAATTTTTTGCAACAAACATGAGTTTTGTTGTTGCATACTTTTAGTCATGACACCGCTTACAAAAATTTTGAAAATCTCCAGTTTTGAAAGTTTCTGGGGGTGAATCATTTTGTAGAGCATTGTAATTGTTTTCATGCTGTTCTGAGCCGTCTGTTGTAATTCAAGCAAAACCGAAACTTCCGAAACCAGAGGCCGTATGCAAGAAAGTGGAAAACCGTTTTCCGATTTTTGGAAAATGGTTTTCTGAAAGTCTGATAAGAATATTCACAGCGAATTTATGCATTTTTAGTCATTTTTGAGCCCAGAATCCATTTTCAAATCGAAAACAATATTTTCAGACATTCAGAAAATCATTTTCCAAATACCGGAAAACGGTTTTCCTCTTTCTTGCATACGGCCTCAGGAAATTCGGTGATTCTAGTTTTTGTGAAAAAAACTTGACTTTACAAGTAACAGTTATTTTCCCGTACATGTGACTGAAGGCTACAGGAGCGAGAAGCCGTGGTCCATCAGAATATTCAATTGCGCAACGATAGCTCATCGACCTATTGCTCGTATGGTACTGTATCTTCCCCGTTTCTTTGAAGTGATGTCATCCCCCCCCCCCTCTCTCTCTCGACTTCTGTTTTTGGTGTATTGCGCATCATTTTACTCTCAGTTTTGCGCAATCGTAGTACGGTTATTGAGCCGAAGAAAGTGAGAGACAGAGAGGTATTCTTCTCTCCTCCGTGTGGTGTTGTATCCACTCATCAACGGAGATATCTAATACCAAACAAGGGAAGGGTATGTGATGTTAAAGGTTTATTTAATTGGGTTTTTCTGACAATACCAGAAATTATGTGAAGTTTTTGAAATAGTCTTTCTACCGTAGATATTCTAGAATTTTTTAAAATTCATGCTTTGAAATGTATGAAATGTTTATTGTATCGAAAAAGTAACCATTATGCTAGGTGTTAATGAAATTTAGGCTAGATTGAAGACAAATAAGTGTTTTGACAAATAAGTGTTACAAATAAGTGTCAGAGAGATAGTTTTACGGAATAGGACGTATTGAAAATAGTTACCTAAAAAAACATCATTGAATACGGAAATAAAGGATGCCAGCGATCTGGAAATAAGGAATAAGAAAAGTTTTTTGGTTTTTCAGTGTCTGTTAAAAATGCTCTTTTGATCATTTTCTTTGTTTCCAATCATTTGTAGAATCAATGAATAGAACACAAAAACATCTTGCAAGAATGGACACTTATTGAATTCTGGGTCTGGCGCCTAGGGCATATTTTTTTCCAATTCAAAGCTCGAGCTCAATTTTGAGCAACCTAATCTCAGCGATGCATTGAACATTTGAACATGATCATGAGCATCGTTAAGATGTGTTTTATGAATTTCAGCTTAAAATTTCCACCAAGAACAAATGCATTCAAGATTTATTTGAAAAAAAAACCCCAAAAACCACAAAAATGTCCGAAAATGAATTTTTCTGAAACTTGAATAGAGTTATCAATTATTGTGTAAACTGTCAAAATAGGCTCTTTTGAAGTTTTTTAACAATTTTTAACGAAAAAAGAAGTCAATTGTTCTCTATAAAACTTCAAATTTTTCATTTCACAGGAGAGTCCTGTCATTATGACGTGGCCTGAAAAATGAATTTTGAGCTCTGTGAGCTAAAAACTGCTCAATTTATCAGAAAATTTGTAGGAATTGGGTATGCTGAATCGATCTGCGTTTACAGATTTCAGTTGTATTTTTCTTGGAACACTCATTGGAAAGGGAGTTTTTCAAAAATAACTCCTTTAAATGCGTTCTTTTTTCGTGAAACCATATCTGTGAAAATTAAAAACGCTTTTTTTGTATTCAATCTGACCAAAATTCCAGTGTCACCTAGGTTAGCAATAATGATGCTATATTTTCTAATACAATAAGCATTCCATACATTTCAAAGCATAAATGAGAGAAATAATAGCATATTTACGGTAGAAATACAACTTCAAACACTTTCAGATAATTTATGATATTGTCAGAAAAAAACCAATTGAATAAACCTTCAACATCGCATACCCTTCCCTATTTGGTATTAGATATCTCCGTTAATGAGTGGATACAACACGACACGTAGGAGAGAAGAATACCTCTCTCTACCTTCGGCTCAATAACCGTACTTTGATTGCGCAAACTTGAGAGTAAAATGATGCGCAACACACCAAAAACAGAAGTCGAGAGAGAGAGGGGGGGGGGAGGGGATGACACCATTTTGAAGACACGGGGAAGATACAGTACCCTACGAGCAATAGGTATCGAAGAGCTACGTAATCGAAGATTCCGATTGACCACGCCTTTTCGCTTGTTACGTAATCCAAGATTCCGATTGTATCGTTACGCAATCGAAGATCCAGATAGACCACGTCTTTTTGCTCCCAACCTCTTACCCCAATCCCAACTGGCCACGCCCACCTAGACAGCCCTATATAAGGTTCCCATGGATAGAAAAATCCATTGACATTTGATGTGCTTTCTGGTGTTGGAGCGGAATGATCAGGTCTAGGCAAGTCACTGTGACTTTGCTGAAGCTGATCAATCCGCCCGTCTACAGCACACTGGTGGTATATAAATTCTTTTCTATGAAACCCCGAATGGGAATATTGTGTTTTCTTTTATTCTGAATACTCTTTTTTTGAACCTTGAGAGATAGTTCGATTGTCATTTTCTCCATTTTTTTCTCACTTTTTATAGCGTTTGATATTTTTTCTTCATGATAACTCGTTTGATTACCGAAGTTTAAGGTTTTAACAACTCTATACTTTACTACTAGATTTTTGCGACATCGCTTTGACCTTTTTCAGATGAAATGAAATGAAAATAATTGTAGTTTTCATGATACATGATTTTCAACCCCATTTTTAGAAGTTTGAAATTCACTAAATATGATTCAAAATTTGATCAAAACATAAAAAAAATTAGTTATAAATTTATGAAACTTTCTTCTGTGCTCCGTATTTTTTTAGCTGTGTGCCTGCTAAAATATAAAAAAAACCGATTTTTTTTCAGAAATTTCATCATGAGCAGCGAAGATATCAAGAACTTCTTGAAACAAAAAGCCATGGCATCGGATTCTCCAATTTACTTGAAGCCGCTGGCCAGTCAGTTCAGCAAACAGCATCCACAATGGAACGATAAGGACACTCTGAAAGAGTAAGTAAAAAAAGATAAATTTCAGGCAAGGAAAAATTTCCGGAAAAAAAACTGAAAAAATTTTCAAACCTTCATTTTTAATTGTTTTAAAACATGTATCTTTCAGAATGATGAAGCTGTTGAAAATGCTCGATTCGTGGAATCTACAAATCGAGGAAAAGATCAGAATCGCGTTTGCTTTTCGGACAAAAGTTTCAGGCGAGATGGAGCGAGAGTGAGTTATTTAGTTTCTAGCAAGATTTAGGAAGTCTACGGCCAATCCATTCAAAAACAAAATTTTGTTTCTGTCAATTTCAAAATGACTTTTGAAGATTCCAATTTCAGAATGTCTCATTACCTTAAAGACCACTTTTGAGACAAGTTTTTTGTATTTTTCGAATTCCTCTACTATCTTGTATTCCTGCACGTTTTTTCTGCTTTTTCGTCATTTTTGTTTTTTTTTCAGAATTCGTGAGCTTACAAACTCAATAACGGAAGTCGATGAAAAGAATGTGATTGTAAGCTATGCGTCCCACGTCCTTGGTCTGAGAACAAAGTCCACGCGTGGTCAAAAAAGAAGAGTTCTCGAAGAACATGGCGGCCAAGGAACCGGAGCAACTCCTCAGGATGTCGATAAAGCTGTGGAAAATCACGAAGAAGAGAACGTCGCTCCTCCGCAAAAAAGATTGGTTGGATTACATGCTTTAAACGATGGGCTCCAAATGATTGCACGAACCCAACAGGCCAAGCAAGCAACTCGGGCGGACCCAGGACCATATATTGCTGCATTCCACCAATACTTCGGCCAGCTTCGACGCGATGAAAAAAGTTCGAATGCAGCAAATGAGCCGAACGAACACATCGCCGATGAGGAGATTCTGCCAAACCGTCAGCCGATTGCAGAAGCTCCACAGGAGCCACGGTTAGTGAAAATATCACTTTTCAAACAAAAACATTTTTGCTTTGAAAAAAATGAAAGAAAAAACATTTTTCGATGGATCTCATTTCAAAATTTCAGAATCAAAAGCGAGCCGTTGGACAACGACATCTATATCATCGAAACTCCAACGGTCCCAACAGTAGCCAAGTTGGCTCAAGGTGTGGCCAGGCTGGCGGATGTCTTCGTGCTCAAAGAGGTCAAAAATAGTGCCAAAAGAATTGCAGAGCTTGGTACAAGGTACCATAAGGTAACATTTTGAATTATAAACGTTTGAAAAGAAAACCTACATTTTCTAGACGTTAAAAGTGAACGAATTGGACGTTTTGGTGAGAGGAATGGTTGATTCGATAGAGAGCAGAGCGACAGATAACGGCGATAATGCAGAATGTCTGAGAGATTTTCTCAGAGATTTCAAAAATCACTTCCTCATGGAAGTTGGAATCGAGTTCTTGAAAGAAGATATTCTGAAAAAAATTGAAGCCAGGATTGACGAGTTGGAGAGAGCTCAGGTACGTTGGGTCAAATTGAGGAAATCTATGAGAACACATCAGTTTTGAAATGTTTTTGAGACATCCACACGACAGGTTATAGACGTGACAAACCTTGTAGTCTTCCTATGTGGTTCACAAGGATTTGTTGCTAAAACTACAATGTTCAAAATGATTTTGTTTTTCAAAATTTTAATTTAGAGAGACTGTTGCTTTCGTTAATACACGTTTCATAGTTAAATTTTCAAACCAATAAAAGTAGATGTTTTTCAGGTCTTCATTTCGAAAGTGGACATCAAATGCTTGATTGCTGACGTTTTGCTTAATCAATGCGAGCTGAGAACTAAATTGTGACTTTAAACAAGAATCTCTTGTTTACAACAATATAATTTATCCCTCATCATTTGTTCTCCCCGCAGGCCATTTGTTTTTTTTTAAACTTTTTGACAATCATCAAAATTCAGTATTTTACAAAACCGTCCCTACAAAATTCTTTCTTATGAACTCAATGTGAAACAATTTTTATTCCACTTCAAAACTTGTATCCACTTCTCTCCATTGATTCTCCTCCCACCTTCTTCTCGAATCATTTTCTGTATTCTAATGATGAAATAAAAAATTTAATCCGTATAGCATGTTTGCATTCCAACAAAAAAATAGAAAATTCTCAAAAGTTGGATCTGAAGTCTTGTGATCCATAAACTGAACGCTAGAATCCGACGAACAGTCAGAAACCTTTATAATTACGATCAAACTAATAACTACAGAAGTTATTCTACAAAGCTTAGGGAATGAGACACTCCATGTGAGATAAATCACCCCGAATGTGAATCATTTTTTCTAGAACCGAAAAAAGCTTTAAAAAAATAATTAGTTAATAGGTAGTCTAACGAAAAATGGTGTTGTTCAAATGTTCTATATTTCGGTAAAAAAGAAAATGGCTTAACCTTTTTTGTTTTTATATCATTTTCAAGAATTTTGTCGGTTCCTTTGATCCACGGTTCCACAAAGGTTTCAAAGTCCATTCAGATGATTTATTCTTTCTTTGTGCAAAAATGAAACAAATGCACTGGCGAGGTGGATGTTTCTGTAGCTACCCTTATACTTGTGCATTGCCGTTTCGAGTGGTCTACCTTCCCAGACTTCAACGTCAACTGTCTGGGTCCGCCTTCAGTGTCTGGGTTTTTAAAAGAGAAAAAATTCTTAGGTCAGTTTTCATTTTTTGATCTCATTTCCCAGCTGATCTTCCATACTTTAAACAATGGAGAATTTAACTCTTTGTTTTACTGGATACATTTGACAGCAGCTTCGTCAAATATTTGATAAGATACGGTTTGAGAAGTGTAAAAACAATCTCAAAATAACGCGTGAGACTTCTATTTTAAACATTCATTGCAGCGAGAAAAAAAAAGAATTCTTATGTTAGTTTCATACCCGTCTCTTCTTCCGTTCTAAGTGTATTACTATTCTATTATTAGATGCTAGATGAGAGATACTGCAAGTAATGCAGAACTTTTTACTTTCAGGATTTCTCATTCAATCTCTTATAGCACTTTTACTGTTCCATCATCCATAATTTATGAGTTCTTTTGTCCACGATTTTCGGGAAAAAACGGCTAGTATGGTGGAGAGTAGTCATGAGGAATGATGAAAATGATTAATAGGAGCTTAGAAAGTCGTCAATTGGTGGTCTGACGTGTGACTCTATTGGTGTTTTCCCGTTTAAAATAGTTTCTGAACGGAAATCACAAGTCAAAAATTATTTAGAAACTATGAGCAATATCTTCTTCTTATTTATTCTTCTCCCGCTATGTTTTTTGATACCTCGATTGCAAACGAACGACTTCTTCTTCTTCTTCTTAAAAGCATCAGTTTTCTTGTTATTCAGTTTTGAGTACCGGTGAACCCCCGGCTCCCTAGCGGGCTCATATATTGCTGTGGTCCCTCGACAAAAACGTGTCACATTTTTCATATTAGAAGGACGGGGGGAGCGTCTCGAAGATGAAAAAAGCTCTCTCGCGATAGATGACACATTCACATACACACGCACACAGATACAAAAACCTTTCTCGCTTTCTTGACATGTCCAATTGTGATTGCATTAATTATCGGTCATATCTCCCAAAACCCCATCGCAAATCCATTTTTCTAGTCCCGAGAAGAGCACTCTATAGCAGCATCGCCTTAGTTTTTTGCCCTCCTATACACCCTTATCCCATTTCGAAAAGAGGGGCTCCAAAACCAGCTTTGTCCCAAAAACGGAAATGCAGTTGCATTTTTGTCAGCGATTCCGTGATTCCAACCAAATTTTTTTTGGTTGTAAAATGGCACCCATGTTTTCTGGGTCCGTCAAATGGGGACAGGGTAAACAGAGAATATACTTTTTGGAATATCAGAATACATCTGAGTTTTTCTTTTCTTTTATTTTGCACGCCAGATTTTTCTCTCTTCTCCGTATTCCAAGTTTTCCATCGTGTGACCATTTAATTAAGGTTTTTGATCGCACTATGTGTCTCTTGAAATGTAAATATTCAGTTTCTTTCAATGTGTATGCCGTTAGAGAGAGCCGGATTCATCATGGACCAAGTACTCTTCCTTTCTGAACTTTGCATCCGTTTTTATTTTTTAATTGGAGACTAGAGTGTATTTCAAATTGGTTAGAACTTTTAAAATGAGACATTACATTGACCATTGTCTGCTTTTCAACATTTATAACAACCTACCTTTTAGCATTTTCTCATTTGATTGCTACAGGTACTCCAATTAGCACGAGCCGCTTTCGAAACTACCTGTAAACTGTATTATACGTTTCATATGGTTGTTGTGAACAAATCCATCTTACTATTTCGGTACAACCCAAGTTACTTTCCCATGGTCTCTTGAGATTTCCTCTAATGAGATGCAATGTGGATAAATGAATGTCAACAGAAGTTTTGAATCTCGGAAAAAAGAGAAAGAGATTTCTTTTGTTTTGGCGCCGTTCCATCTTCCATTTATTTCCTTTTTCGATCGTCTAGAACATTCCACCCTCAATTTCACGGGTCATCTTTCAAAATTGGGAGTTCTGTTTGCAGAGACTGACTACGATAAAAACAGCTTTCAGATTTTTTGCTTGCCAATTTTCTTGTCTTGAAAAGCTGAAAAGATTGGAAAACGTGTAATTTCTGATTTTGGGGAAAATTTAGAATTCTTTTCGGATGAAAAACACAGAAAAAAAAACAGTTAATCTTCTGTCTTTGTGTTTTTTATGGAAATTCATTTTTAAGCTACAATTTCTTCTGGAGAAGTTTTTGGTAGGACGTTGATGTATGACAAAAGTTACTCTAGTTTTTACTACTCCATAATTTTTCAGAATCTCTCGAAATCTGTAATTCAAAAGCCTTCACCTAGGTGGACCATTCAAAAAAAAAAGAAAAATGAAGTGGCTATGATATAATAGAAAGGTTCATATTTTTAAAGTCGTTCTCAATTCGATCTAAACTCTTCGTATTTTCGTTGAAAAATTTCAATACTCAAAAAGATATGTTTCGATTTCGATGACATTAGACCACTTCTAATTGGAGAACAGGCAACAATTTTCCGGTTACATTTAAAACTTTTATATAATATAGTTTTTATCATTTAACGAATCATTCAAAAACTAACTAGAGTATTCTAAAAAGCGTTTCGAGCTTCTTGTCTGACACGTTCTTCCATTTTTTTGGATATGATGATTTTTGCAGTAAAGTCGTGATTTGAAATTCTTCGAAATGCAATCAGATTTTTATAAAATTCTACCTTGGATGTTTAAATTTGATTGTGTCTATTGGGAATTTTTCATACTTTTTTCTTGAAAATCAGAAGAGTACACATATCCTTGTAACTTCGAACAGCTTAGTTTTTACGTTATGAATGTTCTCAATATAGCTTTTTTGGGGCTGGAAATTTTAGAGACCACTAGTTATACTCAAACATTCCATTATATTACCGTAGTCCGGATCTGTTTATTACGCTAAAAAAATGAAAATATAGACAAAGATCTTTACTCAGGAATGGCGGAACTATGGTCCCATTTGCTTAGAAATTGCTGTGCAGGTCAATAAAACTTTCCTATTCTCATAATCTAAAAATAAATGGATGAACGATTAGAACAGCATTTTATATGTCTAGAAAGGGTCTGCATATAGCCATGTTTATATTTAGAGCCAGGGCATTCAGAGATATACTGCCAAAAACGCATTCTCCTATTTCTTAGAAACTTTCAACGTACTACTATTTTAAAATGTTTGTTTGCTTTTTGAAAAAAGTTTTAGGTACAAAAATAAAACGATTTTTTTTGGAGGTCCGTGATTTATTAGGAAAACAGCACATCTGTCAAGTTGTGATAATTAGCTTGGTTCAAGTTTTCGTGTTTTCCATCTTGTTATGAAAGATATACAAAAAAAGTAATCTTGAACCTTTTTTTTCCGCTTCTGTTTTCTGACCTAAAACACATTCCTCCTCCTTCCTTCTCCCTGCACCCACTCCTTATTTTTCCCGATCCTTCTAGAACCGCTCTGTCTAATTGACTTCATTTGTGCGCACTTCATCCCGTCGCATTCATTGTGATCAACCTCATCATCCTGCCATACAATTCCCAAAGCAAAATCCGAATATAACTTTGAGAGCACGTGTCGGCACACCTCTTCTTTTACTTTTTCTTCTTCAATCCTATATTCCAGTGTTTTTATATTTTGAGATCTCTCGGATCTATTCTCGTTTATGAATGCGCATATCTGTAATTTGAGCAGAAACAAATATGTTTTAGGAATAACACAACCCTTGTCAAGGAGAGAGAAAGAAAACTTATCCCCAGCCAAAGAAATGAAGTCCAAGAGATCGTTAATTCGTGCGATTCTTTTCGTTCTTCGTCTACAGAAAAATGTTAACGTTCGCCGTAATCAGTCCCGTCGGAACACCATCTTCACTTCGAGAAACATTACGCGGTAAGTGAATCAGACTACAGAAAAAAAACTAGACTGCTAAGATGTTTTCTGTTTTGAGCTGGTTTTTTGTGTGTTTGGGTTCTATTCCATTTTTTTTTTCATTTCGACAGTCGCATGTCGCTAAAATTCACATAAGCGATTCTGGACGTTTCCTGATGTTTTTCGGTTTTTTTCTGGGGGTCTTCTAGCGTTTTCTGTGATACTCTTCTTCCAAATTGAGCTCCAGATTTCCGTTTTCAAGATTTCGGATTTTTGGTCGGCTGTGTTGCTCACACTCCTCCCTCTCACTCATTTTTGTCTCATTCAAACATCTGTTTCATTTTGACTGAAGTCTTTTTGCTCTGTTACTACACTCAGGCAAATCTGTTTCTGTTCTAAACAGCCAGAATATTTAGAACGGAACAAAATGCTATTTTTCAAATTTCCTCCCACTTCTATATTCTTTCAAAAGAAGAAAAGAAAGTTGCAGAGGTAAGTGTGTAGGAAACGTTTCAAAATATTTTTTTGTTTTCAAATGTGGGATTACTGTCAAAAAAAGAATAAAGTTCGATATCTTGTTTATTCAAAAATTAATTATCATTACGAAATTTTACTTTTTTTAATCAGGAAAATGCTCGGAGACCGTGAAAATCCGAAAGTGTTCTATTGTCACTCTGAAAATTATACATCTGGACATTTTTGTGAATTCTGAAATCGGCTGGAAAGTTTAGATCGAGTGATATCAGTTCATTAACAAAACTCGCAGTTTTCAAAGACGATTTTATCAAACTGGGACGTTTGAGAACATGAAATTTGCTATATTATACTCGAAAATTGAATGAAATGAAGTATTTCGAACATGTTTTCGACTTCGACACTCGAAAAAAAAACATTTTTTGAGAGTATGTCTCAATATGGATTTTTATTGAATTTCAAGTTCTAGAACGTTCTGGAAGTTGACAAAATCGCCTGTGAATTTTGCTGTTTTTGCACTGGAAACGCGATTTTTCATACTGGAACTGAAAAAACCCAGCATAAACTGGCGAGTGAATTCTAAGGTTTTCAGAAGTGTTGGCTATTATCAATTCATCTGCGAATTTTCGGAATCAGCATTATGAAAGCTTACTGTTTGAGAATCATAAGAAAACTTGTCGGGAGATCAAGGGAATCAAACAAATGTTTTCAGTATACTCTGAAAACTAGATTCAAACACTCTCATGGATTCCAATGTTTCATTCTATTTTGAAAGTTTCTGGCGGCATTCAAATTTTCCATCTAAAAATTTCTTTTTTTGGAAGTTCAAAAAACCAAATGTTTCGATTATGAGCAATCGGTTTGGCATCATTCTAAACCGCACCTAAATTCCTTTCTTGAGTACTTCTCACCCCGTGTTTACTATTTCGTGATGTCACTATACACCCACAAAATCTGAAATATTTGTCTGCTCAACATCACATTATTATTCTAAACATCGTATTGTCGCCAGATGTCAAAAATTACACGAATTGGATTTACACTACAAAGAAGATCTAATTTGATTCTCATTTCTTTCCGGCACGAAATTTTCGAAGTCTAATTCGGTACTCTCCGTGTTATGGGAACTTTGCTGATAAGGCAGAAAAATGGGTTCTAAGATCATTAAAAAGCACTCGGGGGTTAGAAACAGAAAGAAAGGAATGTACAAGAACGAGGTCCCATAAATCATGGATTTAAAGAGGAAGAAGACCAATTGACATTACAGATGACATGTGCTTGTTGATGAAAAAGAACCACAATAGAGGGTGGTGGTGGGCATAGTTTTTGAGACGAAGGAGGGAATCCCGAAAAAATAAACTATTCAAAATGTTGTCTCCGGATTTCAGATGCGAATCCACCAAGCACCGCCGTCGCTCGTCGCACAAAAGTACCCAACGTCACCGGAACAGTGCACCGAGCAGCTCGTACCCACTCCGGTTTGTTTATTTGTTATGTTATCAGTTGCTGGTTTTTTCCGGGTGTGAGAAATGAGAAGAAGAAGGAAGCAGTTATTCTTCTCTGTTCTCTATTTATCTTTAAATTACAAAGCGAAATTCCTTCAGGTCACCAAGTGTCATTCGTGCCTCGTTCCTCGACAATCACCACAATCAGCAGGACAATCTCTGTGATTTTGGTTAGTTTTGGGACCCTGATTCACTTTCTTTCTATGCAACTGTTGAATAAGGGTGTTCTTTGAGCTTCTAAACTTATTCTTGTCAAGTCTTATCTATAAACCAAAACCTTTGACGCAAAACAGAAAGCGTCCAGCAGAAAATTCATAATGAAACTATAGGAAATTCGAACTGACACCTCGTGTGTTCGCCCCCACTCACGTTTTTGTCCCCTCTCTCCAAAAATGTGTCCATCCGTTTCAAAATTGCCAGTCATTTTGTTCACCCTCTCCTTCTTCTTCTTCTTCACATCCTTTTATTGGAACCAATCTTGACAAAAACGGAATAGAAGATCAAAAGTTTTTCTCTGGAAATTTTGTTGTAGAACTTTCGCACGTTTACAGTGTCTCCTATATTTACTTTCAACATTCCAATTTTCATTTGATTTTCATAAAGTGATAGAGTCCGGTGTATCAAGTGACTGGTGCAGGAAAATCAAAAGATGGAATTTTTTGAAATTGTCCAAGCACTCACTTTCTTCTTCTTCACCTCTCTTATCAATAGAAAACTGAGTTCCCCAGTTTTCACTAATTCGTATACTCTTACCGTTTATTTTTCTATTTCTCCTCAAAGTGTTTGGCAATCTTTGGTTCACTTATTATCTACGAAAAACTTGTGACCGCTAATTTTTATTCCATACTGACTTTCGTTTTTTTCTCAATAAGTTTGATAATCGATTCAACGACTCGGCCGGTTTCAACGTGATAAAGTTGAGGAAAAAAAGATATTTTGGTCAGAGTCACAATCGTTATCTACAGTTGCGAATTACTCGTGTGCACATATGTGCATACGAAAGATAGTGTATTGTTGGGACACGATTCTATACTTGATTACTAGATTTGGATATTGGCCACTTTGAAATTAAAATGGAATGAAAATTTCCTATGAAAACGCCATAAATGATGAAGCATATATTTTAATGGAAGTGGTCCAACTTTTCACATTATGATCTTAAATTTCACGATTCTAACTTTCGAAATGCAGGTTTTCTTCTGAAACATATCCCTAGAAGAAACAGCGCTAAGACTCAAATAGGTATATTCAACATATTTTTGACGGGAAAGTGAATTAAAAAAAATCAAACATTATTCAAAATATTTGGTACACAATTTTTTTCGTTTGAATCTTCCCTTTTTAGCAATTTTTGAGAAAAATTTTTTCTTGATTTTCAGAAGAAAACACCTTTCACTTATTTTCTTAAACGAATCTTGTTCCAATAATTTGCCTCTTGCCGCTAAATCTATATCTTCAAATTTTGTCGCCATTTGAATTCAAAAGAATCTCTGCAATAATTTTTTCTGAAAACCATAAATTTCCCTCACATCACAAAATCTTCATTAATCTTTGTACGTTTTGAAAAAAAAAAAATTCAAAACCAATCATATAATTTTGCAGAAACCCTCAAAATCTAAAATCATAGGCCTCCCGTTCCTCATTCACATCTATTTTCCTAATTTTTTTAGACTTCACAACCAAGTAATAAATTTTACAGGAGCCTTCTCCGCTATGTCGCAACCATATTTGGTTGGCCTCGACGATTCAAGAGGCCGGCCATTAATTAGTGTCTGCGCAGGAGCTGCTCACACTCTTGCTTCAACTGCTCTCTTGTGCAGGCAACAGTCTCTGGATGAACCAGCTACCAGGCATGATTTAAACATTTTGTCTTATTTTTTAATTTGATTTTTTTTTCAGAGCTCTGGAAAAGGTTGCTTCAGGTCCGCTGCTTCGAGGTATGTTGTGTTTTTCATTAAATTGTTTCAATTTTGTTTTTCTATTTTTCGTATCTCTTTTTCCCAATAATATTGAAAACTCTTGCAGCGTATAGTTAAGAAAAGAAGCAATATTGTATTTATTGTTGCGTCACTACATGTGAGAAAAAACAGCGAAAAAAGTAGAAACTTTCTCATCCTCCTGCTTAAAAAACAGTTTTTCTTCTTCGTACCTACCCGTTTTCCATATTCTGCTATTATTTTTCGAGCATTCATGAGGCGACTGAAACATTCTCTCTCCCTTAATTCTAGAAGTAGATCCAGTGAACGTGGAATCCGTTCCAGACTAGTCCACTCCGTCTCAGTTCGTTCATTAACAGGTATTATCAGAGGTAAGGGCAAAGAAAAAAATTCAAAAAAGAACTGATAATAAAAAACATCACCGAGTCTGGAAAATTTCTATTTTTGGATCACCAAAACCGGAGACAGTTGATATTTTTCTGTATCATACTAGTGCATTTTCGAATGACCGCTCAATAATGACACATGTTTCATTGGAATTTCTAAATTTTGCTTCGATTTTTACGAATTTCGAACAGCAGCCAGGTTGGTGTTGGTAATTTAGCATGCGGCGGTCGTCAAATTGATGAATGCTTTGTTGACCTGATTCAACTGTTTCTATCCGTTTAGATTAACGCCGAGACGCGAACCGCTTTCGCGCATCATCCTTTTATCCCTCCACCAATCATCATTTGCATACTTATCTTATAAAGACCACTAGCAATGTACTATAGGATAACCTAGGAGATTATCGTGATGTCATATTTTGTTAAAATTTTTGTTGTTGCAGGAATCTCTGTTCAAAGACAGTCTAGTGTAGAGTTCAGCGAGCGCAGAAGAGCCGAAGATGCACAGAAATTGCAGAAGAAAGCAATCAAGACTAACATGATCTCAATGTTCGGTATGTTTCTGAAGACCATACTAAAGCCAGAACTGTATGAGCCACTGTAGAGCCAGGAATGTAAAAAATCTTTCTGATACAAAGTCCAATCAGAAAATCCATTAGATGCCCTTTTTCCCTGAACTTGCACTATTGAAAGGGCAATGATTCAAGCTTTTATAAAACCACCTACATCTGTTCTGGTTTTACAGTCACATAGCTTCATTTGAAACATTCTTGAACATGTGGAAAAAGTTTTCTATTTCTAAGATAGCTGCCCGTAAGTTTCAGTAACCCTTTTTTGGAAATTCTGATAAAGGAACATCAGTAACTTGTGTTAAACCAGCTTTTGTTGAAAATTTCAGAATGTGTTAAGAAAAGCCATACTTTGAAAATTTTACGATTCGCTCGCCAGTTTTAGCAGAGTCATATCAGTTTCAGTACCGTAGTACGGTAGTGCATCGTTTTGAAAATCGCTATTTTTGACAATGAGCTTGAACCTGGCTGAAACTGACGAGATGAGCTATGCTTAACTTATTCTAAAATTTTTATCAAAATCTGGGTTTTCACGGTCTTTATCTTCATTGTGAGTACAGTAACCATCCATAACAAATTTTTTTCAGGCGCTATCATCGCTTGCGAACAGAATGATGTTGAGGCTCTGAAAGTGGTGATTGACAAAAACCAGTTTGATGTCACCAGCGCTGTGAACGGAAACTACGAGGCCTATCCAACGAAATGGTCACTCCTGGACATTGCCATCAATCTGAACAACGTCAAATGCGCTCTGCTGCTACAGGAAAGAGGTGCCATTGAGTCATTCCAATGTGAGTTCTAAAAATAGACATTTGTCTGAAAATAAACACAACAGAGACTATTTCAGTTAACACGCTCGAGAAACGGAAGAAAGCCGTGGCGGAAGCGCTGGAGATGTCGAGAACCAAATTTTCCGAGCTGAAAAAAGCTCCGCATTCAAGAGTGAGTTGGCTCGAAATTGAGGCTTAAAGTAGAAACAGACATGAATGAGTATAGCTCAACTGAAGAAAACTTAAGACTAGAAAATGAAAGACCATAGGTTTTTTTCAGGATCATGACAAAAGAATGAGCTCGCTTCAAATTCACTTGAGTCTGTTGAAACAGATGGAGGACTTTTTGGAGAAGACAGTTAAGCCAAAAATGTTGCAAAGTGTGTCTGTTGAAGCGATCTCTCATTCTCGTGCACTCATCCAGTTTAACTACAAAGAGCCACAGCCAAGCATTGTTCTCAAATTCAAAAGTAAAAATTTTTCATTATTGTCATACACTTTCTTTTTTCATTTTTTAGTTCAATGGTCTGACACGGAAGATTTCAAAACCGTAATTGGAGAGATAATGGAGCCACGACCACTTGAGAATCGAATCATCATTCACAACCTCGAACATGGCAAACATTATTTCTTCACTATCAGCTGTGTTGGTGTGAATGGAGAATCGAAACCAATGGTTTGCTGGCCAGGGAGGATTGAGATCACAAGTTTTGATGATGGAGAGAAGCGTGAGACTTGGTCTGATAGACAGGAATCGATGAACAAACTTATGGAAGATGTGGATAAACATCGACAGAGTCTTGTCTGGCAGAGAGGTATCAGAAAATAACACACTGTAAATATATTCTAACATTTACAGTGTTCCCAATGGAGATCAATGGGAAAAAGCGAAAGAACGGATTCAGAGAGTTGTTTTCGGCTAGCACCAAGCTCTCAAAACACGTGCACCAGTGAGTTGGAAATAAAATGTTGCCAATGAAAATATTTCTTCAATTTCAGTGGAGTGTATCTCGCTGCACTGATCTACACCGAAGGAAAAGTCTTGGTTACTGTAGACGACTGTGTTCCAATTGTTCCAGTTGACGAGAATGTGACTCAAGTTTCCAAAGATGATCATCATTGGTTGATCAAGATGTCAATGTGCTGGGACCAAATCAATGGTCTTATGGATGTCAATCCAAGTGCCTACTCGAATAATGTCTCATTGAGCTTCCGCAACAAATTGATCAATGCCGCGTTTTCAATGCAAGAAGCCTTGGGAATCCGAAATATCGGACATATTCACTATATGCCATTGATCTATGACAACTGCTTCTTCCTCCTCACCGTTCGATTCATTGAGCCGACTGTCACTTTTCAGGTTTGTTTTCGTTGATTCCAACAGAATATAACTAAAAATTTTCAGACAATCACTCTCCGCTGGATGCCATTCAACAAGCTTTTACGCAAGAAAATGCCGACTCCAGCTGTGGACAACATGACTAAACAACTACTCAACATTCTCAATTTCTACGAGGCTAGTCAGATTCAATTGCAACGGTAAGAAATATATGAATTCTAGAAACAGAACTGAAAATCTATTTTAGCGGATTGTATGTGGGATATCTGAAACTTCATTCTTCTCTGAACTCAATTCGTGTTGTGGTACCGGATGTTCTCCCATCGATGCTTCCATTCACTCGGGTCCGAGACAATCCTCATCTCACAAGAGAAGAATGGGAATGGATCAAGGTAAATTAGATAATCCATAATACTCTTAAAACAACCATTTTCAGTCAATCGATTTGAACGAGACATTCTATGCAACTAAAGCTCAAGAGCGCATTCACTCTGACATTGCTCATGCAATCCATCGTCTATTGAATGAATTGGATATCGATCCAGATTTAGTTCCAGGAACCAGACTTTACCATGCCGAAATTGTACAGCCTGATGACAATACTACAGTACTACTGGTGACTATTTTTATTATTGTCTTGTTAATCAATTGCTCAGTTTTCAGATTCTCCCTCGTGCTGATGATGTCTGCTCTGCTCCAACCGGATCTACGAAAACTACAGAATATATTGAATCGAAGAGACAATGTAACAGTGTACCAATGCCAGTGTTCGATATGAGTAAGCCAACTGACTTAAAAAATTGATTCATAAACATAAATTCCAGTTCACTTCCTCACCTACCAAACCAACTTCCTCACTTCCTATTGCAAATTGAGCATTTTCTTGGAACATTTTATGATGATCTCACAATTCGAACAACGGAAATGCCTTCTTGAAAATGATAGCAAAGTTTACAAAAATCAAACCGAAATTCTCATGGAGTTCCAGGTACGGCAAATTGGAAAATTTTAGTTTCATAAATTTTTTGTTTTAAGAAACGTCTGGAAGAAATCTGGCAGAATGCTCGTTGGATAAGTCGAGTCGCTTCAGAAGCTCGCGACAAGCATGTCAAGTGAGAACTCTACATTTTTAGTATGAATATGAAGTGTCTCAAATTTGCAGGGTATCTAAAAATGCAATTCCACTTACACGTTTTATGACTGCACTCCCACGAAATCCGGAAGAAGTTAGAAAAGAGGAGAACGAGCGAGAGAGTTTCAGGAGGGTTCAGCAACGAAGAAGAATGAGATTGGAGCTTCTTGGCGACCGGTTGGCATCCAGAGATGAGTCAGATACAGATGAGGAGTACGAGTTTGTGATGAGCAATGATCCCAATCCACGCACAAATGGTTTCCTGAAATCAGAGCAACCAAGATCAGCGCTCAACTCCCCACAGCAAAGTTATCGGGATATTGATAGGTAAAATTTTGTGAATTTCCAGATGAAAAGAGAGATGAGCAACATAACTACAGTCAATCTTCGAATTCCTAATTTCAGTGTGTATCGTCGGAGGAGGAAAGTGTCAACCGATTTGGCTCTCGCTCTCAGCAACACGAGTCTCAATAATTTGGGAGTGGTGGAAGAAAAGAATCTGACCCCCGACCGACCGCAAATCAAGGAAGACAAAATATTCTTGGAGACTATAAATGTCATGGTCGGATTCGATTGCCAGGTGGCGAAGGGGACAAAAATCGCACTCTCAGTTGCACAAAGCACGGAAGCTGGAGAGGTAAAAGAGCAAATTTTGACATTTATGGATCTTGATGTTTGCTTCTTCAGGTTGTTAATTTCGTGATCGAGCAAATTGCAAAGTCAGCAGCAGGAAATGACCAAGAAATCACACTGGCGGATGGCAATGAACTTTGCCTGGTAGCAGCAATAGGCCAACGTGAACGTCGTCTGAAAAATGAGACAGTGATCCAAAGATTGGACAGAACATGGCTCAAAGGCAATTTCCTGATCAGAAAAAAGGACGGATTCATGAACGGCGAAGATATTGCAAACGAATCATTGGTCTAAATTAGTGTACTGTATATTAGGTTGGCCAGAAAGTAACTGTCCATTTTTTGATTCGCGAATAACACAAAAACGAGATCAATCCAAGATTGACAGTATGTACCGTCGTGGTCCACAACATGTTGCCAACATTCAGGTAACTTGTGGATACCATCCCTCCAACAGTCAGCTAGCTGCGAATCAATATATTTTGCATTGCAGTTTTTTATCTCATCTTCAGTGTAAATTATTTTCTTTCCCGACTGCGTTGCATATCTCCGAAAAACCAATAATCGAAGGGCCAAATCAGGAGTTTAAGGGGCGCAAAGAAGAATCGTCCAGCTAAAGCAGTCCTGGACTTACTTGACTTTCCGTGAGACATAGGATCTCGCTTCGTTTAATGATATTCAATTCAGTCCTAAGCCGCTTTGAAGGGATGGCTGTCCACATTTATTAAACTCCAGACATGACCCTTTTTTTATTGGATATTCGGAAAAATGCAACGTCATCTGGAGGGAAAATAATTTACCACTGTCGATGAGATAAAAACTGCTTTTTAGGACTTCTTTGATTCACAGCTAGCTGGCTGTTGGAGGTATGGTATCCACAGGTTACCTGAATGTTGGCAACATGTTGTGGACCACGACGGTACATATCGTCAATCTTGAATTAGTCTGGTTTTTGTGTTAATCACGAATCAAAAAATGGACAGTTACTTTCTGGCCAACCTAATATAATCATTGATACATTTATTCGTATATATTTTTCTGTATAGTGTGTAGAAATGCTGGTATTCTCGAAAATTATCCAAGACCTTATTATTTTTCATCCATTTTTTCAAATCGAACTCATTTTCATAACACTTTGTCAAATTTCATGCCAAGTAATATATTATAATATTTTTTCGAACCATTCCTCTGAAAAAACGATTCCCAATTTTCGATTCCATGTCCAAACTACCATTTCAATTATAACCAAAACGATCCATTCTCAAAAATGACCCTTTCCCCCAATGAACTGAATGATTTGAGATGATGTTCTGTATTTTGTGGTTGATTGCTGTTCATTAATTGTATCATTTGGTACACACATCAAATTTTTTCTTTATTCTTAATCTCTTTCTTTTTCTCTCTCCTTTGCCTATTTTATTTTGTCATTAGGAATTTGCTTACCAATAAATCTTAGAATAATGGGAGAATCGGATTTTGGAGGATGTGACCTGCCACATAAAATCCACATGATTTAGTAGTTCGATTCAGTTTTCTGATTAACGGTCTTGGACAGATTGTACTAACTGAAGAGGAAGAGAACATCATAAAATAAAGATTTATAGATTTGTGACTTTATGTTTGGAAACTAGAAACCGGACAAAATTCAATGCGGTCGTTGGACGCAACAGAGTGCAGTTACTGTAGTGAAAATCGTGAATCATGAACCTCAAAACTCCTTTTGAAAATAAACCAAAGCCAATACCAATAAAGTTTTTGATAAACCATTTTCAAAAATTGAAAAACAAATAACTTACCGTCATTCATTCCTCTTGTAGAAACCCATCCGAACCTTCAACTTTGAGATCAAGTATCTCGATTACTGTAAAAAATATTGAAAATGTATCAACTGATAATTTATTTATCATAGAATCACTACTATTTTATTAGTTGACACATTTTAAATACAATTTCCAGTGATCAAGATGATTTAATCTCAAAGTCTATAGTTTCGAGGTGCTTCTATTAAAGGTCTCCAAAAAATATTGGTTCCCATCGGGTACTTTGGCTTTTAAAAACATAATCGAAACAGACCAGGCCGGGACGCACATTTTCAGAACTTTTCTGGAATTGGAAAAAATTCACAGACATTGGAAATTTGATTATTTTCGACAAAGTTAAGCTCACTGGCTCACTGGTCCAGGAATGAAAATTTTAAAACTAATCACCGGTCCTTAAAGAAAACCTTTCGTTTTCAATATCTTGAGTCCTTGAAAATAAATAGTTTTCCCAAAACAATATAACATTTTCAGAGTTATGAAACAGCAGAAAAAATTGCATTCCCTTTTGCTTGAGAGAGTCATTCGGGTCATTGCTATATATCTCAAACTTTGTGCTGTGTCCCAGTGATTAAGGTAATTTTACAACCGTTGCCATTGTCTATTTCTATTAATTTTATGAGCTGGGAGCATAATTGAAAAATTAAACTCCTTCTTTCTAGCTGAAGACTTTCAATTCTCTTTTCCCTGAATCACCTGACACACAGCTGAAACATTTCTACCCAAAAACTTTTATTCGATATCCGACCATCTGCATTATTACGTTTCCCTCCACCTGCCGAAACCACATAAAAACTCTATATCCAACCTGGACCAAGCACCAACTTCCAAATTTTATTAGTCCAATAAAACCTCTAACGATTACATTATAGATAGTTTACATCAGAATTTTTTTTGTGTTTGCACGAAGCGTGTCGAGGACTTTGTGTGGAGTGAACAAAAGTTTGGAAAACAAAATTCTAGGTGGAAAATGTGGGGGGACTTGAAAACATTCAGGGGGATTGAGTTGAGATGGCGACATGACAGCGGTTTTCCATTTAGAATAATTGGGAAAAAATCGACGAGTCCGGTGTGGGAGGAAGGGGAATAGTTTGGGTGGGTGGTGGCGTTTTTTTTTTTGGTGTGGGAAAAAAGAGGTGTTGAGGAAACTTCGCAATGCTGGATAAAGGATGGAGTTCAGAATTCAGAAGTGGGAAGAAGAAAAAAATGAAAAAAAAATTGGTGGATGCGCATTCTTATAAAATTATATGTTACATATTATTAAAGACAAGATTTGGCATTCACTGCTTGATGTTAATTATTAAAAGAAGATTTTGGGGTTGTTAGTAGTATTCATCTTCTTCTTTTTGTTATCCTACAGAAAATGATGGTGAGACAGGTGGAAAAATCTGTAAAGCTACAGAGTGGGGGTGAAAAGGAGAAAATGAGCAACTGAAATTCACAAATTCCAGCTGCCAGGCAAAAGGCGGGAAAATAGAAAATCACTATGCTAAATCAAGTTATTTTTGTATTTTTGAAAATTTTTTAGAATGAAAAAAATAGAAATTTTTGCAGATATTCTGCTGACTAGGATCAAAAGATAAACTGACAAATGAGTTAACTATGGAAGAAACAAGAAGGAAAAAAATACATTGACATCGTCTGACTAGAAGAAGGAAGAAGGAAAATGGTGGGTTTTTGAAGATGTCACGGATAGAACAGAGACGGAAAAACGAAGAGGAGGAATCCAAAATTAAAGAAAGCAAGAAAAAGTACTAAAAATACAGGAAGGAAAGGGGACTAAAACTAGAGAAGAGGAGCATTTTCAGATACTTTTAAACAAATAGTTACGAATACTTTGGCGCGGAAATGAGAGATAATTAGAAAAGAGTGGGTGAGAAGATTGTTGTGGCAAATTAGGTCATCAGCTTGACGTATGAGTTGTAGTTGGAAACGTCTCTCTTGAGGATCTCACGAACTGGTCCCATGACACGCTCGAAACGGTTACGGTCCAATTTGATGCACTTGAGATGGGTCTTGGCAACAACGGTGGCGGCACGTGGACGGTCAAGAAGAAGAGCAATTTCTCCTAAAAAAGGAAAATGTTGAGTTTTGATTCTGATTTTTGGGAAAAAAATCAGAAATATAAGATGCGCCAGACTTTATCTAAATAAGGTTGGTTGTTAGAAACCCATTATGACCCCCAAGTTTGCCATAAAAATCAAACTAAAGATCAAGTTTGCTTTAACAACTCATAAGTGCATTTCAAAACTCAAACACGCTTAGCGGTCTGTTGATTGATCTGTATCTGATCTATGCTCACCGAAATAGTCAGACATTCCGAGATGTCCGACGACGTCGAATGGAGCGTCGTCGCTTCTCTTCTGCAACACGTTGGCCTCTCCCTCGAGAATGATGAAGAACTCGTCTCCGGGTTGTCCTTGCTCGACGACATGGGTTCCTGGCTCGAAATCGCATCTCTCAAGAGCGTCGGCAACATTGGCGCGCTCCCACTGGTCGAGATCGGCTGAAAGATGATTGATGAGTGTTTGTGTATGTCCGAGTTCATTGTTTCATTTTTTGTTTCATTCTTTCACTTACCCAAGATTTGAACCTTGGACAGGAACTCGTCGTACATCTTTCTCTTCTTGGTTACGGATCCCATCAAGATGCGACGGTAGGTGAGACGGTCGATGGCCCACAACTTGACGTCGGTCTTGGCGATAACGGTGGCGGCACGTGGAGTTCCGTAGATCAAAGCGAGCTCTCCGAATGATCCACCCTCGTTGATAGTGAGGACGTACTCGTGGTTGACGTAGACATCGACGGTCTGGAAATTATATTAGGTAAATTCTGAAACAAATCGGAATCTCTTTTTTAAAAACTCACTCCTTTGTCGATAACGTAGAAGTTATCTCCTTCCTCTCCTTGCTCAATGATGGTCTCTCCTCCATTCTTCTCAACTGGGAACATGGCATCATACATGGTCTTTTGCTCATCTTCCTGAAAGACAGAAATAATTAAAAAGAAGTGAAATTAGAAATTATAGAGGACGATGCTGACATTTATCCCGGAAATGCATTACTAACCTCCAAATGAGCGAAGAGCAAGTTCTTTCTCATGGCTGCCTCAAGCGACTTCCTGGTGGCATCATCTTTTGGAATCACCACCTTCTTGTACTCGGTATCATCCTCCTTGATTGGTTCGGCCGAAATTCCAGTTCTGCGTCCACCAGATCTCTTTGGTGGCTCCACGATAATATCGTCATCGTCGACAGTATCCGGATTTCCTCCTTCCTACAAAAGAATAAATAGAAATGAATCTTAAAATTGAAAATGCGTCATATACTAACCATTATTTTGTTGCAATTTTTTCAGCGACTAAAGCAAAAAAGTGAGATTTAAAATGACCAGAACCAGTTCAGTCAATTACTGACCCTCCCGATTTTGTTTCCGACACACAACATTAACCTTGAGGCAAAAAAATGCGTATCGGGAATCGCATCAAGTGTGGTCCAGAGGGTAATGTGAATTATGTTAGAAAAAGAGGGAAACATACTTTTTTTACTAGTTTTTTAGCAACTCTTAGGCGTGTCCTCCCTTGTTTGCCTAGCGGAGAAAAAAGAACAAAAAAACACATCAAAAGTAAATACCGCGCGCCTACTCACTACTTACCAGGTACATGTTCAATTCCATTTCAGAGTTATTAAGAAAGTAAATGGAAGTGAGACTTTTCTTCCGATAATAAAATAAGGAGGTGCAAACGGGTGGCCCGAGTGAAAAAATATGAAGTGCCGGGAGAGCACACTGAGCGAATCTATCGTCGAGTGAGCTCTGTGCCGCGCCGTCTAATGTGCTTCAAATGCGTATGAGTAGTCGAAGGCTCCTCTCCCGCCTCACAATTTTTTTCTGCTGCTCCATCAAGGTTCCAAAACCCTTCCCCTTTTTTCACTTCATCATTCATCTGACGGATGATGGAGGGGTATGGATCCAAACATTTTGGCAGACACCTCTTATTATTTTTGCTTTCATATTTTTCTTTGATTTTTTCTGGGGTTTTTGAGATATTGAGCTAGCTAGTCTGTGGTTTTCGTTTTCTTTTCTCGTCTAGTTCAGAACTTTTGTTTTTGCCATGGTCTCTACTAGCGGATATGTTCTTGTTAGTCGCCATTAATTCTAACGTTGTTTTAATATTATTATTAGCTTGTAATAAATATCAAGACTTGAATAACATACTGTCAACGTGGCAAGATTATTGGTTCCCACGGACGGCTTCAACTTTTCGTCAAACATTTCAACGAAAAATTTGACGAGAAGTTTGTCAAAAAGTTGAAGAGAAAGTTGATTCTAAGCCTTATGGGAATATTGAGACCAGAAATGTCGGAGCTTGAGAATTTCCAACTTTTTCATAAAATAATTTTCCACCCACGATATCGTGAGGGTGAAAATTTCCCAAGTGTTTGAGACTAAAAAATCCTCATGACATTATTACCTTCTTGATTTTGGTGGGAGACTTTGCCTTCTCCTTGGCGCCTACGGCTTGCGAGTTTCGACGATTGCTCAACTGCTGCCCCATCACATTCCTCAGTGGCGATGCCTCTCTGAGAATCGAACGCAATCAATCAATACGTTGTTTTGCGAGTGGAAAGAGCACAAAAAATTATTGAGAAAAAAAAAATTAAAACTTGGGAGGGAAAATTCGGGAGGTAGTTGTGGACAACGAAAACGAATTCATGGAAGCAGGTGTTGTGAAAAAGTGACTCCATGGAAACCCGAATTCGGGAGAGTTTGAGAATGAATTTTCTGTGTAGAAGACAAAAACAAGAAAAATAGTGAGTAAACTGGACCAACTAATACGAATCATTAGGGAAAATTGGGAACATTTGTGAATGAGAGAGAGAGAGACGGAATGAAAACTACAACAACTGATGACGAAATGAAAAGAAACAAAACGTGGAGTAGATGTCGTAGTCGTTGGAGGTAGAATGAGAAGGCTAAAAACAAAACGAAAATCGGACCGGGTTTCCACATGAGACCTAATTGAAGGCGTGCGAATGTTTTTCTTGTTGTGCGTGTGTTGCAACAGAAAAGAACGCCGCGGGAGGCAAAAACAAGACGAGGGACAGACCCATAGTGAGAATGTCAATTTTTCAAAGAGCTTTGCGACTCTGACTTTGTATTTTGTAGGTGGGTAGCAACAACAAAACATCTAGTGGACACATTTTTTTCTGAATCTCAAAGTCTACAATTTGAAAATTTCAAGACCAGAAATCTAAGATATTTGAAGGAAGCACTTGGTGCAGATATTTGAACTTTCTCCGATTATAATTTTTTCTGAGATCTCATATCTAAAAACATTTCCGGAAGTTATTTTTAGACGAGGGAAAATTTAGTTTTCAAGAATGTTATGGAGTCAGCTGATTTCGTTGAAAGTGACAATGAAAGAAAGGGAGAGCCACAATAAACAATAGTCAAGAAAGATAGTCCATTTGGATCTAGAAATGGCGAGAAGAGATAGTTTCCGAAAAATGGGCAGGTAGAGAAGATGAAACCGTTTCGAAAAGAAATACAGTCACATTATACTACCGCGGAAAAAGCTTTGATCGTTTTTCCGCCTCTCTCTCTCTCTCCAATCACTACCATTCTGATTTTGTCTTTCATCGCCTCTTGTCTTCTCTACCTCTTCTCGGCGGTCATAAAAACGCCCGGCCGCCGTTGATGCGGCCTTCGGGGCACAATTTTATTCGATTATTGAATTTGATTGAAGAACGAAAACCGACGCAGAATTTTGTTTTCCAAGCGACAGGGGACCGACGACGACATTGACGGAGGAGACTATCGGAAGAAAAAGAAGATGAATATATAAATATTATGAAAGATGGATGGAAGAAGAGAGTGAAACTGAAACATATGTGTACAGATGCGCTGTAGAAGGCAAATGAAACTCGAGAAATGAGAGACAAGTGGACTGGTGTGGCTTGAGTGTTTTATTGTCTTTCAATTAGGACATTCGAGAAGATATTTTGTCATCCGGAGATGTATATCCGAGAACTTTGATTTTCAGAAAGTTACTGTTATCAAAAAAAGTAGCCCAGTTAGAACAAAAATACTAGTAGAAAAAAGAAAACACTTGATAAATTATTCGACTTTTAGAAATTCGTCTTTTGGAAATTAGTCTTTTAAAAATTCATGTGTCCAAAAAAGTCTAAAAAATCAAGATTGAGAATCTTCAAAAAACAAAAAATCTGGTGTTTGATCTTACAGTTTCCTCATTCCCCTTTTTTTCACCTGACCCTCAAAGATTTATGACTAGTCACTCTTTTGTTTTTTCGTGAAAAAAGAGATTCCGCCAGTCATACTAATGATTTTTTCAGCACAACAACCTAAAGTAGGAGGGGAGGAAAACGAAGACAGAAAAAAAGTTGAAGCAACAAAAATCGTAGCAGAGAGGAAAAAACCGAAAAAAAGAAGAACAAGAAAAAGTAGAAGGAAAAGTAGAAGTCGTCGAAAAGGGAAGAAGGATCGTCCGAAGAGCAATGGAAATCTGCCTCGGGGCTTTTTCTTCCTCTTATTCTTCACATCCTCGTCACCCTCCTCTTCACAGAACCGGACCTCAAGAAGAAGACTCAGAGAGAGACAGAAAGAGAAAGAAGCGGCTGAGCCGATGGCTGCGGGCGCTCGATGCTCGATGGACAGCTCTGGAGGGTCTCATTGGGACCCGTCTCAGCGGGCCCATTTTCTCTCATCTCTTCGCTTTCGTTGTGCCTTATCCGCTCTCTTTCATTCCACGGACCCTCCCGTTTTTCCCAGCTAACTAGTGCCTCTTTTTGCCTCTTCTTCTCCTTTTTTTTTCTTCAGAGGGTCCTGACGAAAACGACACACACTGCTTGCTACAGAGAGCTAACCAGAAGCATCGCAGTTTGTTTGCTTTCTAGAAAAAAGAAGAAGAAGTAGAAAAAAAGAAGAAGCGCTTGAAAAATGTAGAAAAAAAAGAAGAAGCGCTTGAAAAATGTAGAAAAAAAACGAAATCGAATGACAAAAAGAGCTTCATTTCCATCGATTCAAACCATATATGTGAGAGGATGAGAAGAAGAAGAAAAAAGGAAAGAATTTTTGACCTAATTTGCATTTTGCTCTCCATCTACCCCCGCTCTTCTTCCTTGCATCTCATTGGCCGGAACCAAGAAACTTTGAAAAAAAAGGAGAAAATGAGAGGGAAAAAGGAAATCGTGTGACGCGGACCATAGAATGAAGTGACCCAGAAAAACCAAAAATTCAAAATTCAAAGAAAATTCTCCCACGATTCTCGATCCTTTGAATTTCGGAAAATCGGATCTGAATCAATTCAGCGAGCAAGAACAAAGGAAAAATGAACTAAAAATGTCAAATTTTAGTCATGCGTGGAAGTTTTTCAAAATCATCTAACCGTTTCAAAATCTTACGAAAGAAAAAAGGATGATTTTGGTTTTCCGTGAATCAAAAATTGAAATAAAATTGAAATAAAATTACGTACACCTTGTTCTTCATTTTCGTATACAAAACGTTATAATGCGCTTACGCAACACTACGTTTTCTGATAAAGAACAAGAATCGTTTTCAGATAGTTACAATTGACCCGTGGAAAGAAAAACCGAGGACTAGCCTAGGAAAATAAGAAATACGGTCGTTGCTGAGGGGGTTTTTATTTGCCCCGGGTTACGGCTGACCTCATCACACTGATTGCGTCAGGTGAGTTTGCGGAACACAGTCTTTTTTACTGGTGTAGTTATCGAAACCTTCACTTTCACTGATTTTTGAACAAATCACATCAATCACTGATGAGATCCTCCCCTCCTCTCTGACAGTTTGTACTTCAACAGGAAGTGTGTCGTCTTGAAGAAAAGAGGTAATTTACTTTTCGAGATTCTGGTTCTGGTCATTTTCTAATTATCTTTAGTCATCCCCATAAACTAACCTGTGATCGTTGCTCGTTGAGTTTTTCGAAGTGATCTTTCAAAAAAAGCACTGGATTGTCGGGTTTGTGTATGCAGAGAACAACTGAAAACTTTTCGAAATACATTTTTTTGGATGTTCCTGAAACTCACCAATCGCTTCTTTGACGAGCTGCTGAACATTGTGCCGTTGAACGTAAGCCTGGCACTGTGCCAACTGATCTTCTTCGTTTCCACCCGACATTAAAGCGATTGTCACCTGTAATTATATTTGATTTTGAGACAATGACATGGGGGAGAAGTATAGTTAAAAAGCGAGAAGAAAGAAAGTTATTGCGGTGAAGAATTAAAAAAGACAACATTAACAATAGAAGAAAAATGTTTTGAAACGGAGGTGAAAAATGAGGGAATGAGATGAAGTAACAGACTTTTGACGGGGGATGCCGGCAGTGGCAAAGGATGGGGAGAGATGAGCGGTAACTCAAATGAATGCCAATGCAATCGATCAGTGTACAGCATTTTGGAAACCTGGGCTCTTTGCGGAGTCTATGGATATAAAAATGTGAGAAAGAGATTTAAAATCTGCAAAAAAGGTCTAGAAAAGGGTGACCGGGAGTACTATCCAATATAGGAGAAAAACGATTAATCTACTTCAAATTTTTTAAACAAGTTCGGGACAGATGGTCGCAAAAAGGTAAATATGATGATTGATGAGAGTGATTATCAGAATGAAACATTGCGCAGTGCGAAACAAAAATTTTTATCAATTGTCTAGGGTGTGAGGACCGGAAATTGAAATGTTTGAAAAAAGAGAAGATCATTATTTTCAATTTGCAAGATGTAAAAACCAATAGATTTTCCAATTAGAATTCCTATTCTTTTTTGAATTTTGAAATACAGGTTCTTAGGTTTTCCGGTGATAAAACAGTATTCCGCCGGAAGTTGATGGTTTTTCAAATAATAATAAATATTAGGACAGGTTTTGAGTCAACCCCATTAGAAAACTAATTCCTACAAATCATCCTAATAAAAATTCTCATAAAAAAGTTCAAAGTATGTTGTTGAATATTTTCATATGTATCTTTCCAAACACATCAGTTTTCAGGTGAAAAAAAATATGAAAAACTAACAATACATGTTCAAAAACTAGTTTTTATTTTCAGCCACAACCATTTTTCTCTGCAAACGGGCGCGTTGAAAAATGATTATAAACTAAACGTTCAAAAATCAATATCACAATGCGAAATGATCTATCAGTGCCCAATCTACTGGGTGCCTTAATGTTATCGCTAAAAGTTACAACGCTATGATTTTGCCGAGCAATGAAAGTGGCGGGTTGCTCAACACCTCCTCTGCCAAAGCCTGAACGCACAATTACGTGGATAAGACATGGAAAATGAGAACACATAAAAATGAGAATGAGATTTTTCATATCCTTCTTTCCTAGTAGTCACAGAGCATTTAAGCTTATCAGTTAATCCAGTCTGTTTAATCTGTCTGCTCTCTGGTGAAGTATGGAAATTCTTATGTATGAACTGTATATTATTTTGAAGAAAAAAAAAGAAATGAAAAAAAAGCAGACGACGCAATATAGAAATAGGAGCCAATGAATCATGGAAATAAGCGTAAGGAGACCGAGAAAAAAGTGACAACGACAGCTTCGACGATGCTTGGGGGAAATTGTTTTTTTTTCTCTTTCTTTGCGGAGCGCCAACCCTTTTCTTAGTGGTCTCGAGAGAGAACCACAGACTGTGACAAAAAAAAAGAAAAAAAAGGATGGATGTTTGAATTAGGTATTTTTATAGTGACGGAAGAGAGAGCCCATCCCCCAAACTGGAGCTGCTCCATCCATAAATTTTCTTTTCTTCCCTTCTTTTTCTACTCCGAAGTCGAATTGCTTTTTTTTCTAAAATCTTCTTGATGCGTTCTCACAGACCCCACGATTTTCTAGATTTTCTCTCATAAATCTTTTGAAAATGCTATGGGAAATGGGAAATAAAGAAGGCTAAAGGCAGAATCGTACTTCCGCTAACTCGATTTCTTCCTTTTTCTGAAAGAATCAATTGAGCGAGAAGAACTCTCCCATTTGAGATGTTTGGTTTACAGGCTGAGACGGATAAGATAAAAGCTAGAATATGGATTCAGTGCCATTAATATAGACATAATGAAATTTTATAGTGTTTCATTAGCCTAAGCAATGATTTTCTTCTCCATAAAATTGTTATTTCAGATGGAGCCATTATGGGCGGGATTTCTAGTGCCAGGCCACCACCACGTCATGAGCACAAATTATTGAAAAATATTTGAAGTTTTCTCTCACTGAGGAAAACTAATAAATAATTAGAAGGCGTTGGTTGACATATTCGCTAACATCGAAAATGCTGTTTTCGAGTGAAAATTTTCTGGTTCTAACTTCCTTTCAGCTGCCTAATAATTGACAGGTGGTCAGAATGTTGGCGGAAATCTCGGGATAGGGGAAATTGGTAATTTTACAGAGTAGATTTACAGATGACAACATCCGAAATAAGATTTACGATAAGTATTTCGAAACTTGATTACTTTGTTACTGTACCATTACATCAATATCTGAGCAAACTAAGAATGAATTTATATATTGCAACAGTTGCATCTGAATTGAAATATACGAAATCATTTTTTCAATTCATTTCCTTCCATTCCAACAATTTAAACGAGTCTGAAGCTCGACTGTTAAGTTTCCAATAATTTTGGAACTTTTGGAGGGTGTAAAACAGACCTAGATTGAAAACGTTTGCAGAGTTTTTGAAAATTTTTTGTTTTTCAGTTATTTACCCGATTCCTGAAAGACCCCAATTTTCTCATTTTCAGTACAAAAATGGACCGCAAAAGCGTCTTTCAGAATCCGGCCAATTGCTGAACAACTAGGAATTTTAGAAAAACTGCACAAATTCAGAGTTATATATCTACGTCTGATTTACACACCTAAAATTCAAAATGATCGGAAACTTAACAGCCGAGTTCTAGACTAGTGAGAACGGTCAGTATTGCCAAAACTAATTTGAAAAAATATATGCTTTCAATAAGCCTTATTGAATTGGGATTGAGTCTTATTGACCTTATTTAGTCTTATTGAGTTATTGACTTATTGACGTACTGTGAATCAATTAAGAATTTTTGAAATTTTTAGACAATGATTTAATTTTGTTGAACAAAAAAGATCCCAGACTGCTCAATTTTAATCTTTAAAAATTATCAGTTAGGTTTTTTAATTTCTGTCTTAAAATTCGAATATATAGATTATGAATAGACTAGTCTAGAAGTTTGGAACACTCTGAACACATTTCATCAAATTTTCGGAGCGTAAAAATTATTTCCAGTCATTAAAATTTTGTGGAGCGTTAATTCAAATTTTGAACAAAGTTCGGCTCTTTGCTACCTTTTTGCAAGTTTTCAGAACATTTCTATAAAAATTCGAAAGAACTGAAAACTCGCTACACGTCTATCGTACAAAACGTGACAAGAAAGTAGTAAAATGTATATCTTTTTGACAATTCAATACAATTTTCTTTTCTTTTTCTTTCACGGCCCACTACACAACCAACATTGATCACATCATCAGGGACAGCAACAAAAAAAAACAAAAAAAAGCGGAAATCATGTTCAATTCAGCACAACGCCAGACTTTAGATTTCGACTTGTGGCTGTCTTCAAAAAAAACAGGAGGCTCCTATCTCTCACTCCCAGTTTTTTACATTGCCTACTTGGCGTGTTGCCTAAAGTTTTGCATATTTTATAAACTACCGCTTTCCTCCAATACAACTTCACCTGTGAATACCTGAATACGTAGAGAACTGGCTGCAAAAGTATAGTGATATACTGTTAAAAGAGTTACTGTTATTGTTGTTGCCAGTTGGTAGACCTTACGCTTTAAAAACTGATGCTGGGTTCATAAGGAAGTGAAAAATTTGAACTTTCTCACACTATATTTTTTGCCTATTCTCAAACTCAAACACTAACATTTTCTCAAAAAAAATTTCAAAAGGAAGAACATTCAATCACAACACAAACTTAGGTGTCCCTAGAAAAACCCGAGCATCTCACCTTTTTGACACGTACAAAGTACGTAATAGTGCAAACAGATCAGACGGATTTGATCAAGGAGGAGCCACTGCTGATTGATAAGACAATACACAGAGATAGAGAAAAAAGGATTTTCGGTTTGTTTTTTCTATCTCACCAGTGACCAGGCCAAAGAAGGCGAGTATCCAAGACGAGAAGGAAAAAGAGGATGAAATGGCTGAAGAAGAACAAATTGCTGGCATTTTATACGCCCACTATTCATGTTGAAGAAAGAAAAAATTGGAGCCTGTCAAAACGTTATTGCTCCTAGTTAGCGATATATTGGCAGCGATTTTCTTCCCTATATAAGAAAAAGGGGCGTTTGATTTATGCTACTAAAGGATACGCCATAAACAACAAATTGAGAAGATGATGGGTCTTCTTCCTAGCTCACGCCGACAAAACGTAGCTAATAAAATGTCAAGTGGATGAATGAGAGGATATTTTTTGGAGAATGATAAGAAAATGGTTGGAAAGTGAAGATCAGGTTTGGAAATGAAATTACAAAACCATTAAAACCCCTCTATCCATCGTCTCATTCCTTTTTTATGATTATGTGGCCGCTTGGGAAAAAAAAGAAGAATTAGACCAGATGACCCGTCGACGCCTAAACTTTTATTGTCGAGGAAAGGTAATTGGTGGATTTGCTAATACGATATGACCAAATGAATGATTTCTGAACACAAAAAACTAGCGAACCGCAGAAATTCAGGCAAGCAGAAAAATAATTTTTGGAGCAAGACGAAGGAAAGGAGAAGAAAATAGTAGTTACAACTAGCTCATCGTTTAGGAAGTACTAGTTTTTGGGGCTGGAATAGGGAGAGAAAAAAAACGGGAGTGACGCTCTCTCAGTTGTCCAGTTTTCTTCATCTTCTTCTTTCTATTTTCTTTTTTTTCCTACTTTCTCTTTCGCTTCGACTATTTTGCTCTTCCTTTTTCTCGCGCATTTTGCATGATGTAAGCAAATCGAAGGCGTCTATGTATGTGCTTGTCTAACAGCTTCTTCACCACTTTCTTCATCGTCCTTCAATGGCACACACTCATTTCGTTCAGTTTGAAAAAGATTAGGGCTTTTAGTAGCGAAAAATGCAAAAGAATTGGAATCTAGTGGATTGGAATTCAACAATCTTTGTTGGATATGAAGAGCTAAAAATTTTACGTCGAGAATGGAAATTTTTTAAGAAGTTTTGTAGAAAAAAATGAATTTTAGTCAACCTTTGGAAGATCACAAATGATTCAAAAATCATTGGGTTTCACGATGTTTAATTTTTTGTTTTTGACCAAGCACAAAATATGAGAAATGGAAGAAATTCGAAAATTGAATACGATTTTTCTGCTCTGAAAGTTATCGGATATGAGAATACGATTTTTCGTATTTCAAAAAAAGTTTCTGACTTCAAAAATTTGGAAAGATCTAACAAACTGATAAAAATTCGATCTTCGCGAAAAATTCAAAAAAAGGTTACTTCGAACAAATATCTGGAATCTTGAAATTTTTCAATATTTCAGGGTTTCAGATCAATTTGACTACTTAAAAAGTTATATTTGGACTGAATACAAACTTTCACAAGAAGCAGATGAACTATGATGGCACAATTTCAGGCACGTTGAACTAATATACCTGGATTATACTTCAATGAGGATTAGCCAAGTACGAGGAGATCTACACGACGTTTAATGCCACTGATACGAATAAGCTGTTCATGTTCTGTGATTTCTGGCGAAAACAGAAAATCAGAGACTCAAACTGTCTTCCTCTCTGCTCAGACTCCTTCTACTCCGCCTTCAGATATTTTTTCAAGGGTCCTTTGTCGAACTCATGCGTCAAGAGTTGACAACTCAAGAGAGCAAAGAAAAATACAACAAGTGACGTTTTTTCTCTTCTCCTTTAAATTTCTGTCTTTTTTTTTCTTTTTTCTAACCCATAAAAAAGAAAGAAATATTATTTTTTTTTTTCGAAAAAAAAGAGGAAAACGAAGAAAAGTTTTTTTTTCCAAAAAATGACGTGGAGCTTTTTTTCTAACTTTTGGATTGTGAGAGAAGGATTTGGGACGGAAAGCAAGACAAAAAAGGAACAAAATAGACATCTGGGAGGGATGAGACAGAAACAACCAAAAAGCAGAAAGAAAAAAAGAACGGGCTGGCTCAGCTGGTGCGGACCCATGTGACTGTGTTTGTCTGTCGGACGGGTTATTAGGTTTACGGAGTCTAGAACGTCAGAAGGAGAGCCGTTTTCTTGAGAACATTGACTACTGACGTAGGAGATTGGTGCAGAAGTTTCGTACAACTGATTGATGCTCCAGGAACGTCTGTCAGATCTCAAAGTCATATTTTGTACACACAGAAAACACCTAATATTAACACAATCACATAATTCTTTAAAATTCTAAGATCCCGAACCTAAGCGTGGAATTTTGAAAAACAGTACTAGCAGTTAAAAACGTGCATTGAAACCTGTATATTGTTTCAAAAATATCTTCAATGTTGGGCTATTTTCAAGCAGTTTTATGTCTTTGAAAAATTCTGCAAGTTTTTTCAATAGTTAATCACGAACCTTTTTTCGGAGTAGAGTATTGGTGTTTCTTACTTTTTAAGAGCAATTTCGGAGTAATTTTCAGCCTTCTGATCATTTAAAAGCCCACAAAATGGCAGGAAACAGGCGGGATGCCGTGCAACTCCGCCAACTTTTGCACAAATATAACAGCTCGATCATGCTCGCAAAAATAATCAAAACGAATAACGCATTATCCAATAAAAAAGGGTGCAATGTGGCTTCCACTAGCTTAATGAAAGTAGAACAGCAATTATTTCATCTAGTTGATGGTTTATGAATTATTGATGAGGAAAAAGCCAGCACTTGCATATTGAACTCATATTATTTCGACATAAACATATTAGATATTCCACATCTAATTTTTGTTGTTGTTCTTCTAAAGAGCGGACCAAACATTCATAACCAACTAAAGATCTACAGAAATCCGTTAAAATGGGCACAATACGTTGAAGAAGACACAAAAAGGAAAACGGGATGAAAGGATGTTTGTTCCGTGAAACAGCTATCCTTTCTCATTTTTTCTTTTTTTTTTCTTTCTTAAAACCCCAGATTTTCCTTTTTTTACTCGCAAAAATGTGCCCGACTAAACCCGATTACCGAACATGCCATTTGGGACGCCGAACGTCAAATTCGATTATTCAGGCGAGCAAACGGCCCCCATACGCGACAACACATCATGAGAAGACACAGCCTACAGGAGCCGCATAAGAAGACGTCGGAAGACGCTTTTATTTCCGATAAATTAGATCCGGATAGTGACAGCGGTGTCTTCAGACAAGTGGTGGGTGCCAGTCGGCGAAAATCTGAGTTGGTTGGCTCTTTGAGCCGAGGGAATTACTACAAAAAACAAGAATCTATAAAAACAACGACTTTTTGCAAAAAAAAAAGTGAAAACAGTGTTGGAGCAAAACAGCGGAGCCTATAAATTCTTGTTCTTTTGAATATGACTTGAAAAATATTTTTGTGGAATTTAAATTTTTTCAAAAGTTTGAAATGGCTCTCCGAAGAATTCGAATATTTATGCTTGCAAAAACGAAAGGGGTTCTTTTGATGAATACCGACTAGTTAGTAGTTGAAATAGGGAGCATAACTCGATTTTTATTTTATTTTTGAATAGCAATATTTGACAGCAGTAACCGTCATTTTTGGTGAACTTGTATTTGAGGGAATAAATCATTTTTCATTTTTGATATTTATACAAAGATGAGCATCTCAAAATGGTGGGAACTACTGATTTTTTTTATTGAAAAATGTGGAAATTGAAAAAAAATACGGAAATTGATCTTTTTCAAGGTTTTCAACAAGGCTTGCTAAAACTAATGTAAATCTAATTGAATTTTGAAGTAACTAGAGAAAATTAAGTTTCAAGATTGTTTTTCAAATTTTTAACCATTTTATCTTTCCTAAACCCTCTTCTTTTTTTTCACAAAAATTGCTTTTTTCTTCTTAAAATCAAAAAAATAGGTTTTTTCCACAATAATATTTTCCGTCAAGTCTCACTAAGAATTAAAATTTTTGGACATGGAGAAACTGGAGCAAGGCACAAAAATTGCTCTTAGGACCTGTTGTTTTTGGGTACTCACTACTTCCGACGTCTCAGAAAAATAGACGAGGATTATTTCTTGAGATGGTGGTCTCTTTCTTTTTTTTGGTCATAAATAATTCAGACAAAGGCTCTCGTTTCTTGAGTTTCATGCATCTTGTCATTCTCGATTTTATTATATACTGGTAGTCAACACTAGTCTTCTTCTTCTCTCTTCCGATCCCACTCTTATCATTCATAATTCCTTTTTCTCTATCTCTTCCTCACTATCTCTCTCACGCTAGAGGGTTATCCAAAAAAAGCACGAGTAACTAATCCCTTATACTTTCATGATGAGTTTTGAATAGATGAGAGTCGGCGAGCCGTGCTGCTTCTGACTCTTCTCATTTTCTCTTTTCATCGCTTCCATAGTTACACTTTCTCGTCTTCTTCTTTGTCTTCCTTTTTCTTAATTGAAACCTTATTCGTTCTGAAACAAGACGAAACAAAAAAGCCAATACATACCCTGCGCTGTCGTCACACCGCCTTGTCGCTGTCTCCGATCGCCCTCCAGTCGTTCTTTTTTTTGTGACGAAAGATGAATATTGTAGATAAATGGGAATGGCGGCTACTGTACTTGTATTTTCAACACAAAATACAACGTTTTGATGATTGTGTGGAGGTAAAAGAGCCGAACCTTCATTGAGTATTCTAATATTGCCCGATGAGAGACTATAGGAAATGAAGAGGTGTTAGAGACTCCCTCTACCCGTTTCTCTACCCTGTCTTCCATTTGCACAATCCCTCTTGTTTGTCTCTTTTTCTTTCCGTCCACAGTTATACCCCCGTCGTTTACGAAACAGGCGGTGCGGTCTGCCTGTCCGCCTGCGAATCAAACAGCGTCACCCGCGAATTCGAATGCGGAAAGAAGGGGGAGGCGAACGACGCGGGACACTCAGCGGACGAAGTATAGAAAGGCGACAGAGGAAGCCGTTGTGTCTCGAGAGTATTGGCCCCTAGCCGTTGCCAAGTGACCGCGCTGAGTTATTAGGGAGAGGGCGGCGAGAGACGACTGGGCCGATTTTATATGGAGAGTAGATATAGAAAAAGAATGAAAAGCTGAGAGTGTAGCGATTTTGGAGAGCCGACATCAAAGGCACGCTGTGGTTTTTCCAAAAAGTGCGAGATAGAGGTTTAGCCTTTTTAGTGCTGTCCCTTCCTCCACACCGCAAATTGCAGTCGACTCAAAAAGCAGTATAGCCAGAGATTTGTTTGGCTAGGTTACTCGACATGCACAACTACTGCCTATTACTGTACTCACGTTGAAATTTATCCCTCGTATTATTGAATGGCAATGCAAAAACAACAACTTACGGTATGTGCTAGTATAGTCTTTCAGAATTCAGCCATTAGAAAATAACTTTAATGAAAACACTGAATTGAAATTTCAATGCTATCTTGATTCAATCATTGATAGTAATACTAGGCAAAACGAGCTCAAGAAATGACCAAAAAGATGAACTAGGAATAAAAAATTGGCATGCACTTTTTTCAACTCGATTATCTTGATTTCTGTCAGAGATTTCACAAGTCTGCCAACTATCAAAATTTTGTCAAAAATACGACAAACATTTCATGAGTTGGCAAAGTTTTGATATCTGTCTTAGAAAGCGAGATAATTGAGATCAAACTGCACGTTTAAAATAACGTGTCGTAAGCGAATTTACGGTATCTGTTTTGGTCAGAGAGAGTAGTATGATTCTCATAGAAATGGAGTCCAATGAAAATCAGAAATTTGCACAGTTCCTTTGTCGCAAAAATTTAGAAAAATTCACGGTCATTAAAAATGATTTTAAAACTGAAAATTATTTGTATGCTTTTATCAAAACCATTTCTAAAAATCACTCAAACGCTTAAAACGACCTTTGATACCAATTTCCTCCTTTCTTTTCTTATCAATTACGATTATTTGCGTATAATGTAGCTCTAGCATCCGGCTCACTTTTTTTTTGCAGAAGGCAAACTTTCCTGTTTCCAGAAACTCCTCAGTCACACTTTTCGTCCATCACAATTTGGGGACTTTGTTTTGTGTCTGTCGGGTTGTCATTGGCAATGTGACATATGACTTGAATATCTGGAAAACACCAAAATATGAAATAACGGAAATTAGAAAGTGTGTCAAAATAGAAGAGAGCACATTGTGTTGTTTAATTTTTAGAAATCAACTCAAAAATAAACGTCATCGGATATTCAATAAAAAGTTATAAATCAATTTTGAGAGATCAGAAAATCAAGTCACACTTTTCCATATTTTATAAATCACAGAAAATGTGAAACCCATTAGATCATCAAACCAATCTCTTAGGAAACAATTTAACTCTAAAAGAAGCGTAATGTAATTTGAAACTTTTTTGGTATATTTACTTTCCCACGCAAAGAAAAAAACTCGAGAAAATCCCGGTAGGATGAGTCACTGTGTTTTTTTCGCCTTTTGTTTTTTGACCAGTTGCATGGCTTTCTCACTATACAACTTATTTTTTTCAACCAATTTTCAATCATAACATGACATTAATCTAATCTTAGTGCTGCCACTGGCTTGATTTCGTTGCCTTAAATTGGTACTAAACCGGCAATTTTTCTTACTTCCTTTTCATAACCAGTGTGTACACATTTGCATTATATATACTGCTATGAAAAAGGAAAAGCAATTTGTGGTCATCGAAGAATGGACAAAAAAGCGTTTTTCTTGGAATAGGCTTTTTTGGCATGTTCCTAGACAAACGAATATACTAAAAAGGTCAGCCAGTTGTACTAGTGAAGGACAAGTCGTTTTGGGAAAAGAAACTAAAGGAATTACTTCGTGAAGCTTTTTTTGTGAAAAGAAATCGTACAATAATGGGCTAGATGGACTTCTGGAATAATAGGAGTGGTTCTTGAGTTTTTCAAGGGATGTACTAATAAAAGAGGTATTGATTAAACGCTTGAAATTCCGATATTCTTCACTGATTCTTATTCAAAAAGCTACCATAATAATATTCCAGGTCGTGGTACGAGTCCGACCTTTGAACAGTGCCGAAAAAGCAAGGAAAGCATTCCAATGTGTGTTTCCATTAGACAAGAAGGTAAAAAGAAGCCAAACTCAAAGAAAAAATAGAAATCATAAGTTCAGAGGGTCTTACTGGTGGATCCGGAAAAGTTCGAGAACAATATTCTCCGGCAAAATCGACAACATGAGAGAAAATTCGAATTCGATGCGACTTTTGGAGCTGTGTCAAATCAAGTAAAACATATATTACCGTAAAATCTCTATTAGAAGGGCACCCGTAACTTTCAACTTTGAGTTATCATATATCACTTCTTGTGCAAAATATCACAAAGTTGTCAACTGATGGATATCAAAGTGTTTTATCAGTTGAAACATTTTGACATCTTGCATAGGAATTGATAATATTCAGGTCTAACTTGATAGTCAGTTTGGGGGTTCTTTTATTACAAGTTTCACGGTAGCTGAAACTCGTTTGAAGCAAAATAAATTGCAGGAAGATGTTCATGAAACTACAACTGGTCCAATCATAGACTCAGTGGTTCAAGGATTCAATGCAACGGTTTTTGCTTACGGGGCCACGGGTTCCGGAAAGACTTTCACTATGATTGGAACTAAGGAACGTCCCGGATTGATGACACTAATGACAAAAGCGTTGTATGAGAAATTGGATGGACAGTATCAAGTGTTACTATCCTATATGGTGAGTTTCAATTCATTGTAAGCACTCTAGTAGAAGGCCACTTTGTATTTGCACTTCGAGCTATATTATCTCAATGTATGTAAGAGATAACAAACATCTGTCAACTTGTACAATGATAACGTGGCCAACATTTTATCAGTTAACATGTTTTTGATTCCTAATATAGAAAACGAGATAAATGAGCTAGAAGTATAAAAATAATGTGGCCTCCTATTTTAGTGTTCACGGTAACTGATAAATTTGGAAAATTTCAATTTCAGGAAATCTACAACGAAATCATACGAGACCTACTGAATCCAACTGGTGGCGACTTGGAGTTATTGGAAGATGAGCGAGGGAACATTCGAGTACCAGGATTGTCTTCAGTGAAGGCACCGAATCTTTCACGAGTAGGTCATCGAGCGAAAATTGAAAAACAGAAGACTGCTGCTTCAAATTGAAGTGGCAATCTTCTTCGTTTTTCTTCCTCATCCTACTCCCACGGATACAATAATCCTCTTACTGATTCTTTGCCTCTGCTTGCAGATCATGCAAATATTGCAAGAAGGCAATCTACGACGCACTCAGGAAGCGACGATGGCGAATAAGACGAGCTCAAGGAGTCATGCGTTGCTTCAGGCAAGATTCAATCGGAGAAAAGGGGCGGGGAGGGACTGATTCGCTTTTTTGACGAGTTTTATTTCTCTGCATTCTATTGACTTCTTCTGTCTAGAAAACAAACAAAAAACAGCATCAGAAATTTAGATCATAGAAGACGGATAGGTAAACAGAAGGTTTAGAAATTCAAATCCAAGAGAGAGAGTTGAAAGACAAGACGGTTCAGATTTCTGTTTTTCTCAAAATGAAAGTTGATACATTCATTCCAAAAATTAGAATGTCTGGAGCCAAAAAACGGGGGGCTTGCAGGTGATGATCGTAAAGAACCAATCTCTCCATAGCAAACTCTTCATGATAGACTTGGCTGGTTCGGAACGCGCATCGAATACCCAAGTAAGTGGAAAAGTGGCTCTCAATTTCCATTCTCCATCCAATTCCAGAATAGAGGAATACGTTTGAAAGAAGGAGCTGCAATAAATCGTTCTCTACTGGCACTTGGGAACGTCATCAATTCTTTGGCTTCGAGTGAGTTGAAAAATTCTTTTCCTGGAGTTTGGATGCCGAAAAGTCAGATGAACCTTAGAATTATCGCTTGAGAGAAAATGGAAAAAGGGAAACAAACTTCCAAGAACTCGTTTTTTTCAGAAACGACAAAATATGTGAATTATCGGGATAGCAAACTAACAAGACTATTGAAGGATTCGCTTGGTAGAGCTCATGATTGATTTGGGGCGGACATGATGATATCTATTTCAGGAGGAACTGCAAAGACATGTATGATTGCCCACGTGACGCCATCCAGCTCCAACTTTGAAGAGACGTATAACACATTGATGTATGCATCGCGAGCCATGAATATCACAAATAAGGTGCCGGAAATACCGTACACCCTAAATGAAAACTCTATTTTCAGCCTGTTCGTAATCGGCCGGCTTCCGCGGACCAAGTGTATGCTGAAGCGATGAATGCGATCAGGAAGGAAATGGGTTCTCAAATCAAAAATTCGTCATCGATATCTGGATGTTAGTGGGAATGTCAAGTTTTAGATTTGACTTGAAATAATTAAAAAAAAAAGAGAAAAAAGAAAAGAAAAAAATGTTCGAAAATCGAAACCTTTTTTCCAAGAGTTACACTGTCAACTTCGAACCAGTTTGTTTCAGTTCCTGTTAAAGACGTCAAAAATGATTAACTGACGAAAGATATTTGATATGATAATTAAATTTTTTTGCAATTGAAACCTTTTCGTAATCTTTCACAGGAAATGATATATTTATATATGAGTTCAAATTTGACGATTGGAAAAATTCTATTATAGCGTTTACGGCAATATGACGTAAAAATGGAATATGGACCGCTTTAACTAGAAGTTTGGTCCAAGAGTTCAGAAAACTTGCTTGAAGAGTTCAGAAAAAATGTTGACTATCTATATAATTCAAGCATTTTGAACTATTCTCGAGCTCTATCCCTATTATTACCTCTTCTACTTTTAGTAGCTGCTCGTAATGGCTTACCTGAACGAACTGGAAGTCGATCTCGTCCAAAATCAATCTCTCGAAACAGCAGCCTAACTCGAGCTCCGGCGGCTTCTACGACAGTAAGTGAAGACATAAAAAAAGTTGACACGTCATCACGCATCTCGCACGAAAATTAGTTTCATTTTCAGATCGACCGTGGGCGTGGTGGCTCACTTTTCACACAGCTCAAGGAGCAATACATGACACTGTCGGATAAACAACGGAAATTGAGGTAATTTGAGTGTCATTATAAGGGGAAATATGAGTGAGAAGGAAAATTGATGCTAATAAGTTTTTCAGAGAGAAATTGATGGCAATTAATCAAGAGGCTTACTCTCTCGAAATGTCACTTATCTCCAAAAATGCCATCATCAATGCGTGGGAGAAGGCACATCAAGACAAAACAAATGATAGTGTGGAAAGGTTGAAACAAGATGGAGAATTACAGGTACGGTGGTCATCTTGGGTACATGGTGACCGGATCATAAGAAAATGTGTTGATACGGTTGTAATCTGAAATTTTGATGAAGAAATGTTAGTGCAGAAAAACAGGAAATCAAAGGAAAATTATCAACAATTCATACCTCTTACTGACTTGCAATGATCTGAAAATTCTTGTTTCCAAAATAATATACTGTAAAAACCAATCATCTCTACGCAATTGAATTTGTTTTCAGCGAGTACGTCTTGTGGAACTATCCGATCAACGAACTAAAGTGGAGAAGGCGCTCCGGAAGGGGGATGAAAACGCGAGTGGGCTGGAATCCCGGATGCGCAGTCTCGCTGCCACTAATGAGCAACGAGAAGTTGTTAAATTAATGGTGAAGATGGCGGAGATAGAGGCACAGAGTAGGCGTTTTTTCTCTATTTATAGACTTGTTTTTAGTTTAGCCAGTAAATGGAATTTTTCTTTTTTTCATTCCAGAAATTTCCGCCTTGTCCGACCTTGCCATCAAGGGATTGATCATGGATAGAACTGACACGTCAATTGCAAAATTGCAAAAATATGAGCTTGTCGCTGATAGGTTGATAGATGGAAAATTAGATGGTATGATTGAAAATAGTTGGAGATTGAAATGAGAAATAAGGTTTTTTAGAAGCTGACCGCAAGAAACTCGAAGAAGAATATCGGCTGATCAAAAACCAATTCCATTATCACCTGCTCCCGCTAAAAAACATTCAAACAACAGTCTCGTGGAATTCAATGTTGCTACCAAAAATCAATAACAACAACAATACAATAATCATGGAGGAGAGGTTTGTGAAAACAGGGAAAACTAGCATTGAAATCATTTCCAGACTGAACTCCGCTTCCAAAAAGAAATCTGAAATCTCACTACCGATTATAGCAAATGGTAGAGAAAAATATCCCACGTCTTCTGCAGAATCAACCACGGATGGTGAGGAAAAATGGTGAACAATATTTTAGAAACCTTTTTCCAGATGATCGAGTCAACTCCCCGGTTACCGAACGTTTGCCAAATATATGACTCAATAATTTCACAAGTTTTTCCAACCATCTCTTTGTCCCCTGTTCTTTCATAATTTCATACTAGTAGCTTCCCTCTTTCGGTTTCTCTTTTCAGAATTTGTGATTTTTCTCTAACGAACAAAATCAAGAAATGATCAAAAACTTTAATTCTGATGTTACATAAATGTGTCAAATAAAATGTTCTCTTTTTCGTTAATCAAACAACAATCTCTCTCCAAACGAATCCGTTCACAAATCCGACTTGAGTCATATTCTCGTCGTAGAGCTCCAATGACCGTTTTCCATTTTCCTCACACTTGACCATCATCATGAAACTTCCAGCAAGCTCGACTGGAAGGCGAATTTGTTCGATTTCCTTCAGCTCGCGCAACTTTAGATTAGTTGTCAGCTGGACCATCGAAGCCATGACCTTTGTTATCTCCGGCGTATGGCAAACCTATAACGCTTTTATGTCTCCGAGAATTTTAAAAATTGATTTACCTTCTCCGGATTACGCTCAGCAAGAAGAAAAGTGATAGTTTTATCTTTATTTTGTCCGAGTGTCAGAACAGTATCTTTTCCCAGAATCTCAGCCAAATAAGCTGAATTAAGTGAGACTTTTTCGCATTCATGCATAACCAAGTCACATTTCTTTTGTGTCACCATCGGCACCTACAAAACGGTAAATGAGGTGTTGAGGGACCATCAGCTAACGTACCGGAATGGCAGTGGCACAATAATCGCTGCCATCAACCATTGTTCGAATCGGATGAAGACCGACAGCTGCTGGTAGAGTACCCTTACGAATATGTTCGATTTGTTGGAATAAGGAGTTGTCCATGAAGTAATCCTTCGAGTAGCGGATTAGATCCGGGACAACTACAGTAAGAATTTCCATTTCTTGTTAGGAAGTTGTTGTTGTCTTCCATTGACGCGCTTTTATATGCAAGGGCGTCGCGGTTTTTTGATTGTCAGTGTGTTTTTCAGGTAACGAAAAAACAAGTGCAATATTTGGTCAATTCTGCCAATTTGAGAAGAAGAGATAGAGAACAACTTTTTGACTATGACTCTGAAAATGGAATATAGTTCTGAAAAAAAGAAATGACTGGGATGTGATTACATGAAGATTAGGGAGTATAACGTATTGGGCAAAAGTTTATAGCTTTTCTTTTTTTTTGTCCGTTGTAAATAATGAACTTGAATGCCTAAAATGCCTAAAATATCGTGCGAATTTTGTTAAATAAGACGGAAAGCTCCAATTTTGTCGTTGCAAGCTTTTCTTTCGAATCAAAATGAGAAATATAAATTTGGAGAAGCTAACAATACTTGTCAGGTCAATACTATTTCATACTATTTCGATGAAAAAATTTTTGCAAAAAAATTTCAGCTCTGTTTTTGTATAGAAAACCCATATGTACAGACTTATCAAAAAAATTGTATGTGACTCAACAAGAATGTTTTTGAAAGACATTTAATTTTGAATATTTTCAACCAAAAAGTAGGTGTAATCTGTAAACTTTTAGCCCTTACTGTATCCAACCCGTTGTACCAAAATGAATGTTTTCTGAGAAATCACATGGTTAAGTTTGCTACCCATGTTTTAGCCGATCTAGCAAATCTCATAGTACATCCAACCCACTCATCAAAAAGTAAAACATCCTCACGTAACACATATAACACGCAGAAACTTTTACAAAACTCGAGTAGTCAAGAGAGAGAGGGCCCCGAAATTAACAATTATCAAGATAAGAATGTGCCTATTAAATGTTTGTGTGGTGCTTTCATCAATTTGAGTTGCGATCTATTTGATCATCTACTCTTGATAGAAAATAGGGGAGGGGGAAAGTCGACTGCTGCACTAACCCGCCAATTTATTTTGATATCGAATCTTTGCCGATTCCGCGCTTAACAGCTCAGACGCACAGTTTCACACTTTTGATGGAGGAGTGATGCGAGAGTTTATTAAGCTCACTCGCACAGTTTTTTGAAGTATTTTCGAAAGGAACAGCAATTACTACTCGATTCGGGAATTGAATGTCTTACTTTAGGAAAATTCGGGAGCTTCTTGAATTTCAAAAGATTTGAAATTCGTTTAGTGGGACGTCTTAGAAGTTCATTCAACTGCCATATGGCTTTTCACTTGTTCCAAATTGTTACTTTGTTCCTTTTAACCTTTTGTTCTAACTCGCTACCCGCCTTTCTTCATCCGCTCACTTCCATTGTTTTGACCTCCCCCGCGAATCTTGAGTCCTAACATGCTCATCTCATTATGATGGTGCCTAGTGCATCATCTAGAATAATAGAAGAAGAATGAAGATGAACACGTAGAACAAGAGCCTTCCAATATCTGAAGTGTGTATGTAAACACGATTCTAAATGGCACAGTATCAGTGTCGTTGCGTTTATCCGCTGCTCTGTGACATTCAATAAGAGATACGAGATACGATTGTATTTGCTCGATTAATTCAAACAGAACAAATCTTAGAATCCAAAAATCCTCTACTTTTTTGTCTCCTCCCACTCTCTGAGACGTTTCTTTTTTTGCAATCGCCGCGGTTTTTCCTTTAACTTTGGTACTCCGAAAGCGACAGGTGATTTTTACTCTGTCCTTTCACATCGGATGTGCCGCTCAGGAAATCGGCACTTTTGAGCAACAGAAGCAGCATATGCTCGCATCTGTCTGGTAATGTATATGTTCTTTATGTGCTCTTTTTACATACGCCAAGTGTCTTCCAAACATATTTACAACTATCGATACCGTAATCTGATTCTCAAATTTGCATCATCTGACCTCTTAGTATTTGGGGGAAACCCCCTCATTAATCATATGGATGAAAGAACGTCTGTCTCAAGAGGTCCTCTGTCTCCAATAGTGAGTGTATGTGTGATTTTTTGATTTACTACCACTTTCGTTCTCGGACCCCCTATCCATTATGCACACCTTTCTCCCAAGTGGTACTATGCTGTACTGACCAAAAGAGAGAGTGACCAACTCTTCCCATTTCTCACTTTCCGTTCTACAGTTCAAACAACGACATATAAGGGAATTAAGGCGGCCACATGCGTGAGCTATGTTTGTCGTCCATCATCACACGTTCCACACGCTTTACAACCTTTGATAAAAGCTCTTTTTATTTCCTTATAAGTGTTAGCTCAATGGCTCACTTTTGATGTGTTCCGTTTTTATGCGTACGTGACTCAAAACTTGGAACGTTCAGTTTTCTCATCATAATTATGATATGCATCTTGGAGATGGTCGAGGTGACGGCCTTGTGAGATAAGATGTGATAAGTGTAGTATTAGTGTCTACAAGAGATGCATATCTTAACTTATCTCTTTTGGGATTGCACCTGCGATGCAAGCAAACAGTTGATAATTTATACAGTTGAGTCCTCTAGCTCATCCTGGATTTCCTTCCATTCGATTCCACATCCTAGGTCTCACTCTCCTAGATTTTCCCATGCTCTTGTTCCCATGCCCCACCAACCACACAGTCTCCGCACACCAATAATAGACAGGTTATTGATTTGTAGTGTTTCTTTAGCATTGTGAACGGACCGTTGACCCCGTCCTCTCTGCATAGGGTGGGCCGATTATGTCTGCGTCTCTTCCTCTCTCATTATCTTCTCAATGAGGACGGACCATCCCTACGCTCGTATGGTCCGCGCACTCACCACACTCACCGCCCTCACCGTGTATTATGTGTGTTTGTGCGCGCACTGTGAGTGTGTCCCCGCGCGGGACCAACTCATTTGACCATTCATTGTTGGCGGGGGGACGGTGAGCGTCCCGCCGTCCTCTCCCCCACCCCACACCCTGTGCGCAGTTCTACCAGATGGACGTCTCATTTTGCTTTTACTCTGGGACATTCAGTAGCCATCTGCTGGGCTCGGTAGCTTCCTATAGCTTTCTCACCAATTTCACATTGTGTTATTTCGTAGTGGAATCCCATAAAACACGTCATTTTCCATGTAATATTTACCAATTTCCTAACTTTTTTCGTCATCCTTCCCCTCCTCTCATCCACTTATCTTTTGATTATAAATCCGTACAGTTTCTCATTTCACAATTCAATTTCATTCATTTTCCAGAAGCAATGTTGGGTGTCCCGTTCATCGACCGGTGGCTCTCCAATACATTCAAAGCCAAGACATTCGACGATGCCGTGGATCGTCTCAGTTATGTCACCACCGCCACTCTCCTCGCATTTTTCTCCATCATGGTCTCCTGCAAGCAGTAAGTTTGAGCCCCAAATTTCGGGGGAATATCTACAAATACCGTACCCAGCGCAGGTTTCGTTGCCAAAAACTAATTTCCGTTTGGACAGAAAGAGCAAGCTCTTTTACGGTTCAATAGCGCCGAGAACCAAGTGCTCTAGGATAGACTAAGCGGGGTGTTTGTGTTTGCACATCTTCGATTTCGATATCGCTGTGGTAGGAAAGAAGGGTGCTAGGATCACTGTATGAATAAATTATTTTGGAAATGCGCATGTACGTGTGAACGTGGTGTCATATTGATAGATCGCAAAGACAGGGAGTTTCTGTCATATGGGCTTTCGTAAGATGAGCTAATGCCCCCAACAGACGTCGGAGTACCAATAATAAACAATATTCTCTTTACAGATACGTAGGATCCGCCATTCAATGTTGGATGCCAATGGAGTTCAAAGGCGGTTGGGAGCAATACGCAGAAGACTACTGCTTCATCCAGAATACATTCTTCATTCCGGAACGCTCCGAGATTCCCGGCGACGTTGAGGACCGACAAAAAGCCGAAATCGGTTACTACCAGTGGGTACCGATCGTTCTTGCCATTCAAGCGTTCATGTTCTACCTACCATCCTGGATCTGGTCGTCTCTCTACAAGCAATGTGGATTGGACTTCCCATCTGTGATCAGTGAGGCTGAAGCTCTTCGTTCCAGTGACTCTGAGACTAGAAAGAAGGGAATCAACAAATTGGTCGGATTCATTGAGGACATTCTGGAGACTCGCTCCAAGAACGAATACGGTCGTTTCTATTGCTACCGCTTCGGAAAGGGACTTGGCTCGATGACTTCATTGCTCTACATCTGCATCAAGCTTATGTACCTCGGCAACGTCCTCATCCAGTTCATTATCCTTAACAAGTTCCTTGGAAACGAGACCTTCCTCTGGGGATTCCACACTTTCGCCGACTTGTATGCCGGACGTGAATGGCAGGATTCTGGAGTGTTCCCACGTGTCACTCTTTGCGATTTCTCGGTACGCAAGCTCGCCAACGTTCACCGCTACACAGTTCAATGCGTACTCATGATCAATATGTTCAACGAAAAGATCTACTTGTTCATATGGTTCTGGTTCGTCTTCGTACTGATTACCACCTTGATCAACACCATCTGCACGATCTGGAGATTAAGCATCGACAGCTCTCGCCACAACTACATCAGATCCCTTCTCAGCGGACCACTTCACAACTTCAAGGATGAGTCGTCTCGCATTCCAATCGGAAAGTTCGCCAACCACGGACTCAAACAAGACGGTGTCCTTCTGATGCGCTTCATTGATGATCATGCCGGAGCAATGGTGACTAAGGAAATCTGCCAGAGTTTGTTCACCAACTACATCCAAAACGTGAGTTTCTTTTGTCTAACCTATAACCGTTTCGAACACCAACCAAGCTTTCAGGATCCGTATGCCCGCCCTGTCCACCACGGTCACTCCACCAAATCAACATCGCCAGGTATCGAGGAGGGTCCCCATGAGCATCTCTACACTCCAGAGAAGATGGGACTGATGGTTCCAGACTATCCAATCAAACACTCGTGAATCGCTTAACCTCACCCCTAATCCCTTTCAACAACAAATCCAATTCTCAAAACACTACCTTCGAATCTCACTTTCTTTTTTTGTTTTTCACACACCTTTCTGACCCCTATTGTGTCTTAAAATTTTTTCCTATTTGTTTGTTCACGTTGGCAACCAACGACAATCTTGTAATCCACTCAGTGAACTATCTTGTCATTCAACAGGCTTATTATAGAACCTGTCTCGACTTTTTCCTGTCATATTTGACCAACACTTTCACCCGAACCCTCAAAACTGTTCTATAGTTCATTAACAAATTTATTTCTATCATCGATATCCTAGTTACTCACCCTCGACATTTTCAAATCTTGTTATCAAACATTACGAGTTTACGTATGTAACAATAAAACTTTTTGAGAGTAGAACAATTATTTATTGTAAACGAGCAGATATTTTCAGGAAAGTGGAATATTCCGAAATGAAAGGAAAACAATTATTTAAAAAAACACTCAAGGAGTACGGAAAGTTCTGCAGATTCCAGTGTTGGAATCACATTGCGTTCCAGCTGGACAGTTGGCGCATTGTATAAGAACGGGTCCATTGAAGGCTTGGCGGAAGTTACGACAGATTCCTAAAATTTGAAAAATCATCTTAAAAGTTCCTGTGAAAAATAGCAGACTTCGAATTCGAAAGGAGTTGTTGAAACTTGTCATGAGCAGAGTTTCAGCATTAACATGTGACTGGAGTTTTTTTTTCAATTCTTGAAATCGTCGTCTTCTGATTTTTCTTAGGGGAATATAATATATTCAGTTTCAACTTTTTCAAATAAATTTCGTCACTTTTGAAAGTAAGTCCAGAACTTTACGGTTTTTTCAAATTTTGGGGTATACTGAACTAAATCAGAATTTTGTTTTCGAGATTGACAATTTTCCGAACAAATTCCACAAAATGAGAGAGACGGTTCTGAGAAAATATTGAAGTAAAAATAATTTAGAATATTCGGAGCTCGCGAAATTTTCCACCCATACATCTTGATTTTTTGTGAAAGATATGAAAAATGTGACAATTGACGAAATGTTAACCATGACATTCATAATATATTGCCAGTTGATCACTGTTTGATAGGAACCGTAGTAAATTGGCTCAAAATCAAAAATTATAGTTTGTTTTCCATATAGGAATCCTTCTCAATCCTTTCACTTCTCATACATCACTTATATCTTATTGGTTTTGAAAGTGAGGAAAACGTGATCAATTGACAAAATTTTAACCATAATATTAACATTATTTTGTTAGTTGATCACTTTTTGGTGTCTTTTACAGAAACAAAGATAAATTGGCTCAAAGTATGAGGTTACCTAAATCACCATGAGATGAAACACTGTTTTTGGTTTGATTTCATTTTCGAGAACTTTTACAATTGACTAGTTCTTGCAAGATTCTATATTATTCTGTTGTCAGAAGCAGAGTTTAAAACTTACCTGTATTAGTATCACAAAGAGCTGGTGGAGTACACACCGGATTGCAAGTTATCTGACTTTCAACAGAAATCGCCAGCAGCACCATCAAGAAAACAGTAGACAACAATTTGAACATGTCTAGTGACAAAATGGAAAGAAAACTGACAAAAATGTGTTGTTAGTGTGTAAGTTTTGTACTGAACGTTTCGTCTGTTTGCGCTTAAGACTGTTTACTGCTGCAAATATTGAATTTTCCAGTTGTAATACTAGTTGCGCACCTTTCCTTCTCCCCACAATGGCTCAAACAGTGATGTCTTACTGTGTTCGTCAATCGATGTTTGATTCAAATCACTTTATTCAACAAAAACGTCATCAGGTGTCATCAGGATCAGAACATACAATAAAAGAACATCAATCAAGGAAAACAAAATAAAAAAGACTCAAATACAGGACCTCTCAAAAAATCTTATACTTGGAATGTAACAGTTGGTGAGAAATAACTGTTTCCACTAAATATGGGGTGAATAAAATGAAACAAATATTGTTTAGCATCATTATGATGTACCCATCACTATGATGTACCAAATGCTATGTTTACCAGTAAGGAGCAGAACTCGAATTGGACCTCATCTGGGATGATTTGCAATCCGGAGTGTCTAATGCCAGTTTGGAAACAAAGCCTACCTAAACAATGAAAGTCACGATGCCTAGAAGAACTTAGATCTCAAAAATCGATACTTCCTCAAGCTCTCAAAACACCGAAAACTTTCATGTTTTGGGCTAAACCTGACTATTTGAAGGGGGATTAGAATATGAACCTGTACTATACGGATCTGGACCAGCCAGAGGTGGTTTGGCTTTTCCAATACCAAATAAAATGAGGTGAGGTGTGAGAAAAATAAAATATGAGGTAATACACGACCAGCGTGGTTGGGAGGTGAGATTGGGAGTATATGAGGGGTGCAAAATATATATGGAATGAAAAATAAGTGAATGAGGTGCCAAATAATATACAAAAAATACGTGAGGTGTGAGAAAAAATGAGTATAGGAATGAGGATAGTTACAAAAGAGGTGACGGCAAAAGGTGAGGTAATACAAAGAAGTAGTAGCTGAATTCTGATAAGAACCGACTACTGTGAGGTACTTTGTACAGTTCCTTGGACGAAAGGTCCATGGAGCTAAGGTAGAGAGCTAGGCAGGGAAGGTAGGTGTGAGAAATATTTTTGGTTTTTTTTAAATTTTTTACTAACCGGTTAACTAAGGCCAAATAGATAGATTAATGTACAGTTGGCACTATACTGCCCGTATTTAATTGCTAATTCTTCACCAGGAAGATCTTTTTGGTCCGTGATAGCGCGCAGCGCCAGCTGACGAGTAGAAGAATTTGAGTGAGAGATCGAGTAGATGAAGCTTGATTGAATTCTGATTTCTTGACGATGTTCTGATGATTGTATGACTGAAAACTGATGACTGTTAATGACGAGTTGTTGAATGCAGTAATTTGAATCTTTTTTTGAAATGATTATCTGAAAAAAATTAGAATGAAAACAGTAAAACAGGCTAGTTATTTGAAACGTACATGATTTTCCTATTGATGCAGCTTGTGCATTCAAACCGACATTTCGCAACCGAGACGAGTCGGGGGCCCAAGGAGAATTTCTGAAAACATTTGAATTGAAAAAAATTGATTTCATCCCTAGCTAATTTTTCGCCAGAGACCTAAACCATCAAATTCTCAAAAAGCAGAGGCAGATACTCTAATTTCATTTTTCTGCCTATATCAATCACCTAAAAAGGAAATTGAAAGACCTAAAAGATTGATGATCTGGTAGGCAAGCTCCCTTCCAAAAAAAAAAGAAGCAAGATGGGACTACGGTAGCCATCCATCCATCTCGGAAAAAGATGGCGTGAAGAAATGGAATGAGGTTTTTGGGTATCCTTTTAGTAGCGCCTTCCAAGATCGATGAGTTTTTCTCTTTTTAGAGCTCATTTTGGAGAGAAAATAAAATGGAAAAAGACTACGGTAGCTGTTCTTTCTGAGTTGCACTTCTCGAATTTCACTTCATTCATGGAATTGAGAAGTAGTCACGGTGGGTGACAGGCTTTCATGAAAGTGACTTCTGTGAAGAGTTTGGAAATAAGAGAGTACAGTAATCTGCAACAACATTAGCTTCATTCAGAAATTCTAGATGAGAAGTGCTATGCTAACAGAATACCGTATTCTCTCTATTCTCATAGAAGCCGACTATTTACGGGCATTTTAAGGTCAATTGTCTTGATTCCTACGGTATTACGGAGCTCTATTGGTCCTATCACAATTTCCGAAATATATTAAAACTTTTGGGAAAAGTTCATACATCAAACTCCAAAACTTTCTCCTTAATCAACCAACTTTGATACTCTCACGAAATGTTCTCACAGTTCTCACAACTTACGACTTTCTTAATAATTATGGTCTATTGTTTTTTGATTAGTTCACACATTCGTTTCCATAATTTTAATTTTATTGTTTTCTTTATCTTTCTCTTTTTATTATCTGCATCACAATTTACAACTCGAGCTCGTAAAACAACGGTCATAAATCAATGCCTACCGTATCCAACAAAAATCACATGACTTTTTTTGTTATGTGCTGAAGAGAACTTTTACATTGAAACAGTGCAATAAATTTCCGATCGAAACATGATATTATAGAAAAAGAATCAAATTTTTCGTTATCATCGCCCACTCACGTTTTTAAACTCCAGAAATATTTCGATCCTACATGCAATAAATTCTTGAGCAATTTATATGATTAATCAGTTCTGGTGATTGATATCAATTTTTAATCAAATAGATTTTGCGCTCTAATCAATTCGCCTCCTCTCAAGCTCGCTCTCAGCAACATGTATATCTTACCTTCCAGCACATGAAGAATATGTAGGTGGCGCAGCTGGTCCATTCGATGACTGTGATGAGGTCCAACTGCTAACGTGACGTGGAAGCGTGAATGATCATATTGAATATTACATTCCTCTGAAATCATAATTAATCAAGTACGTGGACTACTGGAGAAGTATGAGAAAAAAGAATGAGAAAAAAATTGGAGCCAAAATGAGATGGCTCCCAGGCGTATGTGTGTGTGTGCTTTTCTACTCCTGTCATGGAGAGCTCGTCGCCTCCACGGCTACTGCTTGGAAAATGAAATGCGAAACTGGCAGGAGGGGTGTATGGAGGGCGGGGCGTCAACAGGCATCTTTCTCGAACTGAGAAGAGTCCTTTCTAAGACAAAAGGTTTTTTGGATCTGCGGAAAGATGGAAATGACTCTAAAAAAGGAGAACCTAAAGGCGCTTTTGGTAAGTTGGAGTCAATAGTTTCCATAGAGGCCGCCGCCGAGGGCACAAAGAAAAAATGGCGTGTGTGGAAAAATAGGTCGTATCGAATGACGAATCTCCGATTTGAAATGAGCCTTTGCCTTGCTCGGCCGACTTCCTGTTTCATAGCGACATTTTAAATACATGCTGGAAAAAAAAGAAAAGGGAGGAAAATAAAAGCATGAGGTTGGAAGTAAATGGGACAGGAGACGAGGCGGGCCTATAATTTTTAGTCCCCCGCTCCCCGCAGACGTTTGGCGACAGAAAAGGCCAACTGACAGAAAAGACGAAAACATGCCGCGCTTTTATGGGGGCCATAGTGCGGGCTGTCGCGGCTCCTCCCCCATTCGTTCGCGATTTGCATATTCGCGGTCCGGCCTCCTAAACGTCGCTGGTGCCAACGCGAATCGGTCGACGTGGTGTTAATCGATTCTAAAAAGAGGCGGAGAGAGGAAAGGTAGAGAGAAAAAGGAACAGAAAAAACGAACAAAGATGGTATATTTGGGGGCAGGTAACTTCTCAAATGTGTCTGTTCGAAAAAATCGTACAGCTACAGTATCCGTCGGTTTGTCAGGATAGGTACATGTGGGTGGAGAAATAATTTTCCTTTTCAGGGAGAATGGGGTGATTCGAGATGGACTGTTGCTGAGAAGGTGATACGGTAAGTTTGCTTTTTTTGTTAGCATCATGAAAAAAAACTGGTTTCTTCTGAAAATAAGGACGCGAAGATGGACACACAAAGTTCGAGGAATTTGAAGAAAAAAATTGAAGCGAATGGAGAGGAAGGTATACGGTAGTGACGACTTGATGATAGGGAAAGAGAGAATACATTTCTTTCATTTTTTCTCGTGAAAATTATTAGTTAGTGCATTGATTTTTCCGGTTCCGGGTCCTCTCACATTCGATATCAGAGTTCTGTTTGAGAGCACTGTGATATTCTCACTGTTATCAATCAGTTACGCCTAGACATCTGAGAAAATTCTGAAGAAACTCAGAACAACATTCATGAGAATTTTAACACTCCCACAAGTAATTAAGTCAAGTGTGCCTTTTGATTTTTTGGTTTTTCTGGTCGTATTGATTTTTGATTTTTCCTCCTGGAAAAAATTCCGATTCGATACCCCTGCCGAAAAAAAAAACCAATTCTTTCACAAAGAACTTTAGTTCGATTCCAATTTTAGTCAACTAGTTTTTTTGATTGACTCGTTTTTTCTCCCGTCGCCCTTCTCATTTTCCATTGTCGGGAGGTCTTTTCATCTTCTCTCCTTTTTCCGGGTATTGAACACCCATTGTGGCGAGTGCGGTGGTTTCGAAAGTTTTAGTTCTCCATCCACGAATTGTTCTTCTTCCCTTTTGCAATAGCTATAAAACACGGAAAAGGGCTTCGGCCCCGCAGCAGCGTCGTCTTTCGTACGTGGTGGTGGAGAGGAACCGAGAAAAAGCACTTGAAGGAATAATTCATGGGTTTTATATAAGAAAATGGGAGAGAAATGGAGTGAAAAAACGAATGTTCGCCATTCCAAGCTTCTTCTTCACTTTTTCGCTCCGAAATTGGTGTCATTTTTAAATGGGGAAAGATGGGTGATGACGAATGAATTGCTCAGAAACGAATAGTTCTCATGGTCCAGATCCAATCTTCCATGTCTACAGTATCCACCACTCTTCTCAATTCTCTTCGTGAACTATGTTCCCTTTGTATCTGACCAGAGCATGCAAATTCAAAATTCCGTGCGCTCCCGTTCCAGTCACAAGGTAACACCGGATTATACAAAGTGCAATTTTTTGTACTAAAAATCGTAAAGTCAAAAGGTGCGGCTCGAGGCGCCAGGCACCATATACGAAATGTTCGGAAAAACATTCTGATCAAAAATAGATAAGAGCTCTGTAAGACAGCAAAACCACTAAAATCAGTAAGCACTAATGCTCAACATTGATTCGCAAAATTTTCAAAAACTCAAGAATTTAGAATTTCGGAATGCGGAAATTCAAAGACCATCAAAAAACACTTGGTGCGTGTCGGAGTGCATTTCAAACATTTCGAAAATTGAAAACCCATTTGTCTCCCACCCATCAGGAAAACCAATTAAAAAGAACAACTGGAGGAAGGGAACATTTGGGCGCCCACACCCGGAAAATTTGAATGTGCGTCCCCTTCCGATGTTCTTTGATTCTTCTCTTTTTTTGCGACAGACAGATTTGACCACCTGGTGTGCCCATGGGGGTCTTTTCCTAATTTTTCCACAGGACTGTCATTTCGCCCTTTCTAGGAGAAAAATATATTTATACCCCATTCGCACGTTGCGCCATCCACATATCGTTCCGTCCGTCCGGCCTCTCACAGGTTGACAAGGCTAATGTTCTTTGTGTGCGGCCCCCGGAGAGAAACGGTGTCTGGCGCGAGGCACATGGAGGTCTTTTTGAAGGGTACTACACTTCAGTCGGTTCATCGCAGAAAAAGGAGAAACACATCACACAGTAATTTGGTCGTTCGCTTTTTTCCTTCTTTTTTTCTTTGTTGGCCATTCATCTCTAGGTTTAATTACTCGGCAAGGTAACAGATCCCCATTATTTTTTTTTAAAAGCATCTTCGGTCGTCTGTCCTCTAAAATGGACTAAATAAGAAGGATAGTACAACACAGGTCAGAAAACATTGAAGGATCGATACTGGATATAGTTTCAAAGCGGATTCACAAAACTCTAAATCTTTCGCTTCATCCTGGAACGCCGTAACCATCATGAAACTTGATGTTGTGTATTCCATAACTCATCAGCTTTCGCAAATTTCTCAAACGCTCAATTTTCCATTATTTGAAATTAATAATCTTCTAATATTCTAAAAAAATGAGTTTTAGAAAATCCATACACAGGAAAACGATCATTGCTCACGCCCACACAACTTATTGGAATCAACGTTCATTTAATCATCATAAATTTTTGAAGTTCTCGCGGTCACGCATAATTGAATTTGGGGTAACTGAAAAATAACAAAACTGAAGAATACAAAATCCATTTCATGCCTCCGAAGAAACATACGAAATTAACAATTCCAGAAAAATAGGACCTAAAAACTATTAACAAAAAATTTGAACTATAAAGGTATCTAAGACTGTCTAACTGGTCTACCATAAATGTTCCAGCAGAAGCCCGCCATTTACATACCCTTTAATCAATTATCTCGATTCATTCAACAGATATCGAAATTTTGCCAACTGATAAACCATTCATCATAATATTACCAATATTTTATACGTTTATTGATTTTCTATATCTCTCATGGAAATTCATATAATTGAGTTTGAAGCTCCCACGTGTAGGGTGGGGCAACTGTTCAAGGCAAATTTAAGTTAGCTCGTGTCTAAAATATTCGAAAATATAGACAATGTTTATTCATGTCATGATGAACATATTGTTAATGAACCACTTCTTGAAGCGGAAAGTCTCACAATTAACCTTGTCCAATTCAAATTACTGGGAAAGACAAATAAATCGACGTGTTGAAGCTTGGGATAGAATTCAGAAAGTTTGACTCATAAGATCTCTAATAAAAGATCTAATCACAATTATATTATCAAAATTATTCAGAAACATCTCTTTTTCAGGTACCGTAATGAAAATTCCACCAAAACGCCCATAGAAACCATTACTTTGTGATCAAAAACCAATTCACGACTAGCCGACAATTACACCCATAGTTTCTTACTGTAAATTTTATCAAGTTCATACATCTAACCCATTCTGTGACCGTCGGTTCGGAATGGAAAAAAATAAACTGGTCCAAGTTTTATCGCATCATCTAACGGCAAAAACTAATTACTTTTTGATATATGTCACAAGAAACAGCCCGAAATTTTTCTCTCTTCTTCTCCTCTCCATACAAAAAGTATATATTCGATTTGTGATTTATTAGTTCACATAAAAGACTGTAATTTATAGTCGTTCATGACTTTTCCGACGTGCGGGGTGTGTTTCCATACAAACACTACACAAACGAATCAGCAAGATGAAAAACGGGCAAGCGGCTAAGATGATGCCCTTTTCGCTTTATCAACTTCTCGGAAAACAATGGATTATATTCAAAGGATGATGGTCACAGAGGGAATACTTGATGGCGGCGGGAAAACGAAAGGCAGCGGGTCTTGAAGTGATATGAAGGGATTTAGGAAGAGAGTGGCGCGTATGAATCCCGCTTTCACTCATTCTCCTGGACGAGAAAAGCAACTTTCCTTTTGCCTCTTCCCGGTTTTTCACATTCATTTAGGTCACCTTATCTCTCGAATTAGTCGTCTATTTCATTAGCCGATAGGTGATTATTCGGTTTCCCTCCATTGGTCCATGCTGCTTAGAAAAACGAATTTCGTGTTGGCACTAGCCATACTTGGCAGCTGCTATGCCAAGGAAGAGGAGAAAACACCCGGAGAGGAGAGTAAGTTTCTTTAATTTCACATTTCGAATTTCATCCCCACTATTTGCCAATCAAGCACATCTGCTCATCCAATTTCAGTGATTGATCGGCTAGCAGTGAACATGGCAGGTGCATTCGTCAAGAGTATGTTCCCGGAGATGGATCGTAAACCGACCGAAGCCCCAACGCCAGCTCCAGCTGCGCCGTCTCCATCTTCGGAAATTCGAAGGGCACCTATCAACCCATTGATCTCTTCACTCGAAGGCTATTCACGTACGTTCTTCTCCTCATTTTCAAGGACGCACTTGTTCTTCAGAACGGCCCGAAAAAAACTAAGAAGATGAATGAGACCACCCCTAAGAAGACCACCTAGTCGGGCAACTAGTCGGGGGGAGTGAATGATTTGAGAAATAGATAGTAGTAATTAATGGTGTAATTATTTCGAACAAAAAGTGCAGATATAGTCAATAAGGAATTTCTTTCTTTTAGGAGTTTTGTGAGGGACTGTAAACTATGAATCCCAGAAAGTTTTCAGCTCAATTTGCTGCATCTGAATACAATGCCATGCCACAACTTTCCCAAGCGTCTGATACCCCAAGAAACCCATTTAGCTATCAAGCCAACCAACCATCCACCTACTCGGTTATGCCAGAGATGTCTCAAACTAAAATCGGTCAGTCCACGGCTTCAGGAATGGAAAGTTTGGGAGCTCTTGCATTGAGCGGAATGAGAAATCCAGATATCTCTGGAATGTTGTCCGGAGGTGGTGGCACACCAGAAGCTATCAATGCTGTCAGAAACCAAGCGTATCTAGCAGAACTTTCCAAACATCAATCTGAACTTAACGCCTATAGTGCTAAGCAAATGGAATACTTGGACCAGCAAAGAAGATACCAACAGGCTATGATTGACCATCAAGCTGGAGCAGCGGTATAAAAAAGGTTGCGAAACTTTGTGTATTTTGCATTTTTCCAGCTTCTTATGCAAAAACAACAACAGGAAATTATCGCCAAGCAAATGCAGAACATGAAGCAATCCTATGGAGTCGGAGAAAACGCTCCGGGAGAATCCAAGGACTTTGAAGACAACGATAATACTGTAGGAGGAAGGGTAAACATCTCATCCTCTATTTTCTTCCAATTTACGATTATTACAGTACCTCACCGCGCGGGCCAGAGGAGCGAAAACGATGAAAGTGCCGACAAACAGAAGTTTGTCTTAGGTTTACGACCAGTAGCATAAAACTGACCATTTGCAGAGTTGGAGGACGACGACGTGATTGCCAATGACGAATATTTGAAGGAGTATTTCAAACAAAAGTACAATATCGATATTCCAGATGATGTCAGTCAACTTACAGCAGATGAGAAAGCCACGTTGAGGTATTGTAGTATTTAATCTTATGAAGATGATTCATGAAAAAACATTATAGAGCTTTGAAACGCGAATTGTCCCGTCAACAGGACAAAGTGAAAGAGAATGGAGTCTTCAAAACTATGGATAGTTTGAAGGGGTATGCGAGACTCTCAAAAAAGTATCATAAAAATAGCGGTTTTTCTTTTCTTCAGAAAGATGAGCAATGAGAGAGCGTCTCCATCAAAGAGTACAACTCCATCTGAAGCCTGCGATCAATGCATCCCAATGAACTTGAAAATGGTCAGAGGTGCTTGGACCCAGGTAGGACAAAACGCTGGAACGACTTAAACATATTGTTTTCAGATCTATGGAAACCCAAAAGTTGTCAACAAAGTCTTCGGAACCGTCATGAGTCTGGAGAACATGAAATCGTCAACTGGAAGCATCAAAATGACCAGCAAAAAAACCGCATGCGTTGGAATGGAAGTCGGAGCAGCCAGTAGTCATCGAAAATCGTCTAAGATGAACTTGTTCTTCCGCGATTCTGACGAAGGAAACGAGCTTCATGAGGTATTGGCCTAGCTTAGACATGTATAAAAACTCGATTCTTTAGATGCGAGGAACAGTGACTGTCAAGGATAATATTATGAGCGTGGAAACCAATCTCTACCGTACCCATAGTAAGTTGGTCAGGTGGAAAATGTGGAAATCTGGAAAAAAACAACATTTTTCTTAATCTGAGCTACTTACAGTGTGTCTTGTCAAGGCCGGTCCATCGGAATCTGATAAGTTTGAATATGTGATTCTATCGGAAACAACTGGCAAATACGCTTGCAAGTGAGTTTTTCGGATCAGGCAAAAAAGGTGATGTGTCCTTTCAGATCGTATCATGTGTTCGTGAGGAATACGGACGAGTTCAATCGTCGCCATTTTGACGATGTGTCCGAGTTTATGCGATCGGTGAGAAGACAGACTAAGATCAACATCAGAATATTATTTTTCAGCAAGCTGATGCCATGCCTTTGGGTGCTCTCCCAAAATCTTCCCTCTGCGAATTGGACAGCCCATAAGTCAGTCACTTCCCCTCAACAAAACAAATCTCATGGACCAATAGAAAAATGTTAAAGTCATTTATATGTATCAAATAATAACTGTTGTTTAATAAAATAAATATGAAGAAAGTATTTGGAAGAAAAATAAAGTATGAAGTTGGTATTTTTAATGATACACACGTCGTAACATACACGTCAAAATGTGACCTACTGGTAAGTCAGTTTCAGGAATTCAGAAGTCTTATGAATAAATGTTTTTGGTTAGTCACAATGAAGAGAATTGATCCTCGATGGTAGGTGGTGGAGCGAGTCGCATGTCACTATTCCGTCTGGCAATTACTCGGTCCGTTGAGAGGTGTCCATCATCTATTGTTACCTGAAACTAATATTGTGAATACTGCATTAATAGAAAGTTTTTTCAGACGAAGTTTGTTTCTCAAAGTACTCTAAATCTGTCAAGATTTTTTCGAACATCCCAGAAACTTGTGAAAATAAACACATATCAATAGTTCTTTGATTTCATGAATTTTTGTATTATCAGAAACGTTTTTAAAGACAAACTTGTATTTTTTTCACGACCGTTTTGGCAGGAAACGTTTGTAAGCATTCTAGGAATTTCCAGAAAAAAAAAACGAGAACTGAGATTTTGCAATTCACATCAATTTTTTGAACGTTTTTTAAAATGAGAATCTACATATCTCTCTAAAAATTCATCGCAATAAAAATCTTCAGTCAAAGCATATGCGTTATTAGGCAAAAAAATTTAGCAAGTATGTTTTCAGAATTGAACACTATACCTTTGGAATGGTGGTTAAATTCTCTGTTGGATTCGTTTCAAAACAATCCGGACGACTCATATCTCCCGAGACGTTATCGACGCTAATTATGGAACTGCAAAAATCAATAATCTTCAGATACTTTCCCAATTCCTTACCTCGCATCGGCTGTACATTCACTGTGTTCACTCATTGGTTGATGACTATTTTCAGAGTCAATACTTGGTCTTCTATTCATAATGATTCCTCTTTCCAGCTGATAATTCTCATTTCCATTGCTATCATGTTTGATTACATTGAAACTGAAGTTTTAAAAATTTGATTTCCGTTTGAGTTTTTGTATTACTTACATAGGCCCTCCTGACTTTTGACTTGTTTCAATTGGATAGATTTGAGCTGATTTGGAACGGCTTCTTAGATATTTGATGATGAAGAAAACGAAGAAAATTACAATCATTACAGTGACAATGACACAAACAGTGATTATCACATACATCCATCTGAAAGTTTTCGAGACTAAAAAATATGTGAATGATTCTCACGTTGGAATGACAGTTTCAGTTTGATTGGATGGGCTTGATGAATCTGAATTAGTGGTTGCGTCTTCTGTAGACACCTCTGGAGCTGCTGTAGTCGATAAATCTCTATTAGGGTCCATAATCAAAGAACTGATTTCTCCAACAATTTTGTTCAATCCTTCCATATAGTTTTTCTCAGAAAACATGTTCTTGTACTGGGCTAAAGCGCTATCAAGAGTTTCTTTTGAAATTGGAAGGTCCGTTCCAGTCTGAAGTTTCTATTTTGTTTAACGTTCTTACCCATTTCAACAATTTACCCAAATGAAAGTATCTTTTGCCAATTCTACTCCAACAATCAGCACGTAATTTTTGCAAGACATACTATCCAGATTGAATGCTTCTCTGATGCCATGTCCGAATTGGGTCTGAAAAATAAAACCCCACTTCCATTCGATATCTTATTTCAAAATTTACCAAATCATTAGTGGTAATACTCTGGTTGCTCGCTGAATGTATCCGTTTGGCGAGAAGCATAAAAATTTGAACAGGTCCCGTGCTATTAGAACTGCATTCAGGGCTTGCGTTTTCCGTGTATTGAATTTTAGCATCTTCCAGTTCTGAAAATGAGAGCAAAGGTGAAGGTTTTTGAATAAGTTTCAACTCACTAGCCATGTGCTGTTCAATATTGTCTAATATGGTTTGTCGCCACGTGTCAGTTAAAATATGATCCGGATCACAAAGAGTTCCATCGTGAGGCACGTTGCATTCGGTTGAATTGGTTCTTGGATCAGGATATGTGAGAGGTTCCCATAGCTGGAAATTTACCAGTTTTCGAAAAGAAGGGGATGCAGGAAAATGTTGAAATTTTTTTGAATTTTTCGAAGACATTCGTCTCTGGAGTTCGGCTGTCAGGATTCCGAACATTTTAAAAAATCATGAAGTCAAAAACAGAACCCAGTTTTTCAGCTATTTACCGATTTTGAATGAGACCCCCTTTCAACCTATTCCTGTACAGAAACTGCATTCTAATCTAGTTCTCTTTTAAACCGTCCAAAATTTTCGAATTTATGAAAAACTTGACAGCCGATCTCTATACTTCTTTGAAAAAATGGTCAACGTGGCCGAAAATCCACTGAAAGACGAAAGTATTACGCATTGACCGGTACTGTATGCCAGGTCCCGTCTTCCGAAACCAGAAACTGGAATGATATCATAATTTGTCCCATTTAGAAAAGATGCATACATAAACTCCGATGTGCTGCATAAGTCACTCTTACCGTTCTTCTCAATCTGAGAACTAGCCACTTCATAACCTATCCCTCTCTCTATCTCTTCATTTGTTTTCAAATTATCATCGAAGAGACCTAGAGCATTGGCTACTTCCTTTTTGTACAAACAATTCAGAGTTAGTAATCTTTAGAAATGTGATAGCCTCCTGTTTGTACAAGTTAGATGTCTGACAACCCAATTTTTTTTCTAATCAGATTGGCAAATAGGATTTTCGAAATAAATTTCATAGCGACATGGCTCTCAAGTGGACGATGTTTCGCTGATCGCAAGAAAACAGGTAAATGGGACGGAATGACGTGAGATATAGAAAATTTGCTGGAATGAAGCTTGAGAAAAAATAAGAATGACCAGACAAAGACTAGATTTAGAAATTCTGAGTAGGGAAATAATTTGAATTTTAGTTAAAAATAAGAAATGTCAAGAATATCATTACCTCTGTATCTGCTCTGAGAACTGTCCCTGACGCGATGATCAGGGAAAGTAACGATAGCATTTTGAGAGATGAGTCTGAAACATCAACATATCAGAAATAGCAAGATTTGCAATAATCAGAACGCAAATTCGGAAAAGAAAAAATTTGCTACGAGGAACACTATCAGAATATTGAATCAGTTACAGTATATGAAGATTTAAAAAAATCGAAGAGAAAAGTTATGAAAGATATCGATACAATAAAAAAGAGCAAAAACGGCGTTATCATTGAAAAATAAGTCTTGGATATGGGTGAGCACGAGCCAGGCAAAATGGTAGAGTGGTCAGTGCTGTTGACCGTTTCGACCCACTTGATATTTGACTCACTTATTCCTACCTCGCTCCCTTTCGTTCTCCCTATCTTCTTGCACCAGAGGCTTGCTGCTCCCTCCTACCTCATTTTCTCCTATCTTTAGATTGTTCCTCAATTTACGGCTCCGCCCTTCTGGCGCCCTAAAATTCTCTTCCACAATCCGACAAGCCGGCGTTCGTTTTGCCTCCGTGTTCTATTACAAAACTCCTCCCGCCCACCCAGAAAAAATTCTTGCTCAATTTGTAACTTTGTCTATTGATGCAAGTGACATAAAAAGAGTGGAGGAAGCCGGTATCCGTGTATTCGCCATTTTGCCGTATACACACAGTCTCAAACGCCTTAAGCAATAAAAAAAGAGAACAGTCGCTTTTGTGCCATCCGCGGATATGCTCATGTTGCGAGCGGACAGCGGAAAGGCGAGTCTAAGTGTAACTCGAGATGTTTCATTCAAGACCGTTTCTGACTGAAACACACATACACACAGGTGGCGCGGCTCGCGTCAAACATGACCAGACTTTCATTTGCAAACGATGGAGAGAGAATGTGTTTGGCAGGTTGAATAAGTGCTACAGTCTTCGAGCAAAGTTCAGAAAGTTGCATATTGACACGATAGAGGGGATTTTGGGCGGAGGGTATTGAGGAGACAAGTGTCATTGTTGAAACAACATTGCGGATGAGTATAGTGATTTGAATAGATAATGTGTTCCGAACATAAAATAACATTAGGCATTTGACATAATATTTTTTTCAGAACATGGTATTTTGGAGTTAAAACGGTGACGACTAAATCATTGGAAAATCTTTCATAGAGCTGCCCATTAACTTTGGCCGAATAAAACTCATTTCTTGTAAAGCAAGCAATTTCAACGGGCAACATATTTTTGATTAAATGATGAAAGTTTCATGAATGACCAACTTTTGGAATCTTTCACAGAAAACGTGAGAAATCGGCTTAAAGTTATTTGACCTTATTTTTCTTGGCACGTGGAAATTCGAGGCAATGAGTTAAGACGCATTCTCTGTAGAACTTGACTTCAGGCCTATTGCCCACTGTACAGAAAAATTCAAACTTGTTTTTTCTGGTTGATTTTTCATATATTGCATTTTTATGGACTTCTAAGGTATATAAGATATAGTCTGACTCGACTTGTCCCACACCTGCAAAAATGTGGTCGTGGGGTGTCTAAAAAAATTATTTTTTCAAAAGTGAAATAGTGATCAAATCTAAACGTAGATGGTTTTTAGGCACTAATTTGATCACTTTTTGTATTGGCACTATATTGATATTCTTCCATCTTACTAGGAAAATTTTCACTTTTGTGCAAAAAAGCTATTTTTTGGACCAAAAAATGGCCGTCCTGTAAAAAATTTCCATTATTTTATAAAATTAAACATCAAATTTAGATTTTACATTAAAAAATACATTAGAAAATGTTTTAAGGTAAAAGATAAACCTGAGCCCCCTATGAGTTCTAGGTCAAAATGTGCCCAAAAATGAGGTTTCACCATGTGGTCCCCCACATGGCAACTGAAATTCGTCCAAAATCGACCCTCACCAATTTTGATGAAATTTTTACCAAATGCATCATTTGTCATGGGTAGTATTCTGGCAAAGTTTCAGAATTTGTTCTCATCGTCTTCGTGCATTTTCAGAAGCTCCAAAAAAGCGGCGAAATTTGCTTCCAAGTTCATTTTCAGTGAAAAAATACGAGCTCCAGAAATGTACGAAGACGATGAGAACGAATTCTGAAACTTTGCCAGAATACTAACCATGACAAATGATGCATTTGGTAAAAATTTCATCAAAATTGGTGAGGGTCGATTTGGGACGAATTTCAGTTGCCATGTGGGGGACCACATGGTGAAACCTCATTTTTGGGCACATTTTGACCTAGAACTCATAGGGGGCTCAGGTTTATCTTTTACCTTAAAACATTTTCTAATGTATTTTTTAATGTAAAATCTAAATTTGATGTTTAATTTTATAAAATAATGGAAATTTTTTACAGGACGGCCATTTTTTGGTCCAAAAAATAGCTTTTTTGCACAAAAGTGAAAATTTTCCTAGTAAGATGGAAGAATATCAATATAGTGCCAATACAAAAAGTGATCAAATTAGTGCCTAAAAACCATCTACGTTTAGATTTGATCACTATTTCACTTTTGAAAAAATAATTTTTTTAGACACCCCACGACCACATTTTTGCAGGTGTGGGACAAGTCGAGTCAAACTATATTTCATATACCTTAAAAGTCCATAAACATGCAATATATGAAAAATGAGCCAGAAATATCAAGTTTGAATTTTTCTGTACAGCACTGTTTTTGCTTCTGTCAGAGAATGTGTCTTAAAATTATTCCGGATGAAAGAGTTTGTTTAAGCGCAATTATTTTTGAATATATTTTTTTTGCCATTATATTTTACAAGTGATGTATTTGAGAGTTCATTCGGATACTGTAATAGTTTTAGTTTGTAATCTGCAGCCTCTCGAAGGTCGGTTTCTATCCTGTGTGTCTTCCTGAAAATGATGTAAGTACGAAATTCAATCCATATATTCAAGAATTTACCGTGAATCCTGTATTAGAAGGGCCCCTTTAATAGAAGGGCCCCTCTAATAGAAGGGCCCTCTGAGAGGGGTTTGAAAAAATAGAAGGGCCCCTGTAACAGAAGGGCTCCCGTAATAGAAGCGCCCTCTGTGAAAAAAGGACCCCCTTCAAAATGTGCTTTGAAATCGGAAAATTTCCGTACTTTTTCAGTGGAAAACATTCCGGGAACTCCACAATTTAATAAAAACTTGTTGAAATTCTAATTTTCGATAAAAACCTTGCTAAATTTTGATAAAATTGTCAGAATTTTATCAATTTTGAACGTAAATTTGTCTAATTTTTCTATGAAAAATTTCGGGAAAAATTACCGGAAAATTAGAAGGGCCCCCTCTAATTGAAGGGCCCCTGTAATAGAAGGGCCCTCCGGAGGTACCTTGGAAAAATAGAAGGGCCGGTCCTTCTAATACAGGTTTTACGGTAACTCGAAAATGTTTTTTGTTAATTGGCCGGAAATTTAACATTGAAAAAGTGTAATCGAATTATGAACGGCGGAGAAATAAGATAATCGTCACTGGCAAACCTTGTGACCAAACTGTTTTTAATGATCCATTGTTGAATCTGAATGATCGTTTTCGGGACTTACCGGTTTGAATCAGGAACTGGTGAATCTGTGAAACATTATACGGCAATTTGAGAAGAATCCATTGGTTTCTTCTTTCGGATTCTCGTTTGACAGTTTGAAATTACAGTCGGGCGTTCTTCAGTATTCCTGGCATTAAAATTTTTACAGGTTTATTTAATTCAAATTTTAATTTTAATCTGTTAAACATTCTTGTAAAAAATAAAAGTAGTTCACTTGAAAAAATAATTCAAATAGCTTCCGCATCTTCAAACATATTAATTTGCGTTTTGTACACTCGCCATAACTCAAAATGTTTATTTTTCCGCGTGCTTTGAGCTAACAGCTGACTGACTATCCCATTGTCGCCCCATTTCGAAACTACTCATTAGTAGAAAATGCTTCTGTTTTTTAGGTTCTTACCTATTTTTCAGCTATTTTTAATTCTGAATTCGTATAGCGATCGGCAATCTTTCTTTTCATCAAACTTTCATGAATCATTTTTGATTAATTGTTACTGTCTTCCTTAAAGTTTTTCATTTCTCCGTGTTGTCGTCCAGGATTCTGCTGCTCCAAAGACAATAGAGCACAATTTCATTGGAAAATGATTCATTTCTTTGCTGACGTCAAGCTTCTTTTTCTTCGGTTATTTTTTTCAATTTCTCTGTTTTTACCTGCCTACTGTTCAAAATTGTTTCGAAAACTACGCTTTACAAGAACAACTGGAGATCAATTACAAAAGATAGCGGCCGAGCAGGATTACAAGATTTGTGAGAGATCTCAAACATTCTATGCCCACCACTTGATTTTTTAGAACGGGTATTTTTTTTGTTGCTCTGTTTCTCTGTTCTTTTTGTACTGACTTTTTACCATTCATTATCGAAGAAGATAAGAGAGAAAAATTGAATGATGTGAATGATGGAATTAGTGGAGTAGGAAGAAGGAAACTGCATTTTCCGATTTAGCGAACAAACTTAACGATTTCTCACGTGCGCTTAAATTTTTTTTCAAAAATGTGATCTTTCTAAAAATGATTTTAAAACATTTTTATTACGCCTGAATATAATTAGTTATCAAACTCTTTCATTACAATCATTTTACAGTACTTTCAATTTCAAATTTTATACTTTAACCGACTATCAGCTACACTATGATACTTTCTCAATAGCTCAAACTCATTTCCGACCACCGTTAAATTTTACACCTTCAACGAAACGAACCAAGGGAAGAGGTGGACGACTTGAAACTCAATGTTTTTTATCAGAGTTCAGGGCAAGTACTCAGAGAAGTGAGGCTTAACATGCATCACTTCTTTTCCCCCGAACCTTATCAGTTTCTCTTCCTGACCAGACCCTTGCCGCCGTCAACGTCACCGCGTTTTGAAAATACTCATAGAAGAAATAGAGGCAATTTTTTATTACATAATAATAAAGTGGTTGTGGCAGTGGAGGTTTCGATGTGAAATACCTCACAACACCAGATGAGATGGTCTCTTGAATGTTTTGTATGACGGTGAACATGTGATGGTTGAAATGACTTTTGAAACATCCAAGGGAACTTTTTTTCTTGGATGAGTTTTCAACTTAGCCTCGAATTTTCGAAGAAGACTTGCTTCGAACTACGTCGAAATTCTAGCTATAGTCCTTTTTGAGAAAATGGGAAATACTGAATTTAGGCAAAACAATAGATAAGGATAACATCTAAGCAGTTATTCCTTAAACAGAAAATCTTGTTTGCCGAACAAGAAAAATATTGGCAATACACAGAAATAAAGAGAAACAAGAACATTTAGCATATTTTAGCTGATATTCTGTAAAAACCGTTTGAATCTAAATTTCAAAAAAAAATTCCGAATCACCAATTAAATACTTTCCATTATGTGTTCTATCAACAATACTTGCACTTTGAGTGAATTATATTCGATTCTGTGGAGGATATCAAAAGTCTGCAAACTGTTTAAGTCTTGGTGATATTTAATATGTTAAACATAATATCAGATGACAGACTTTTAGTATTTTTCAACGGAACAGAGATAATCAGGCACAAAAATTGAGTATAGGTTGGAGTTTTAGATATTAACCAGGGATGTTCGAAATCGAATTCAGATCCGAAAATATCCATAGCCTTTTTCCGTAATTTTTGAGAATTTCTTCTCGGAATTAGAGTATTTTTGACTACAGCATGTTAAAGTCGAGTTTCCTTGCTGGTCTCGAAAGAGGTTTCAAATTTGAATTTTGAAAAAATCCGAATTTAATTCGCGAATTCCGTAAATCGGAATATTCCAATGTTTCCAAATTCAGAAATTTTAAAATCAAAACTTCGCAAAATTCCAAAGTTCTGAAAATTTGAATGTTCGATATTCCGAGAAATTCCGAGAATGCGATTCAAACATTTTGGCATTCACTCTGAGTATGCAACTTTCAATGACCGTCTGAAAATTCGGTTTTTTTCGCAAATCTTATTTCGAAACTGTTTTTATTGAGTACTATTCGAACTCAATCATCTCTATAAAACAAAGAATTTCTAGAATTACACCAAAGAACAAAGTGCTCTATTTCTCTCTCGCACCTTTTTCGCAAGTAGGTCATGATTTTCTGGGTTAGTCGGTAAAAAATTCGTTATCTACAAAAATGTCATAGAATTTAACTTTGAGCTGAAATGTGAAATTTTTACATTTCTCTCTCTCCCCCTTATTTTCTTACGACTGTCCTAAACATTTTATGTACGTCTCTAGTGACGTGAAGCGCGGTTTTGATCTGCTTGGATGCAGGTCAGAACTAAAGATAACGCGTTTCTTTTTCTCTATTCAGTGCTCGTAACCGTACTTTTCCTTTTCACGCTTTTTCTCGCTTTTTCATACCTGACGTAATGCTGCTCCACGTTTTTATATTTCCATATATGTTTTGCTTTTCTTTCTGGAACTGGGCAACACATATGATTCATTCGTATAAGTTGCAAGCCACCTTGTCAGAGAACAGTGTATTTTTTGCTTAGCTTCTTCCAAACATGAACCTCTTGATTCATGTTTCTTTTTTCTCTCACATGACTCTATGTTTGGTTGATTCAAGTTTTAAAAAGAAAAAGTGGCTCGCGTAAACCGGTAGTTTAGTTTTACCCTAATTAAAGATTAAAGAATCTTCTGAAAATTATCACCATGTACCCGGGAGAAAGAAAGAAGCAGAGCGAATTAATTCCTTTTATCTAATGAGAGTTTCTGTGCAACCGAAATTATTATCACGCACACATACACAATCACACACTCACAAATTCTCTGGTCGGCTTAACTTCAGAACTCGTGTGTCTTCCTTTTTTCTCAATTCGACCATATTTTCAGTTCAACCTTGGCACACATTGACTCATTTTCTCTTTTCCATATTGATACCTTTGTTGTTTCACAGGAAGTGGAAGTTTGCGACTATTATGTTCTTTTGAGTCATATTCTATCAGTTTGAAAATGACTGAAACTTTAACCTTTGATTTATTTTCGAAATATTCCAAATTAATTCAAGAAGCTACCTATCAATTTCTAATATTCATCTATCAATCCCACGGATTGTAAATATCATCATTAACCGCGACAACGTCACTCCTAGAAATACTGCACAACAAGCATTTAGAGGAGGCGCAAATTTTCAGTTTGTGTGTGTGTTATCAATTTTTCGCATACTTATTTTATTGATCTTATGTAAACCCGAAACATACCGATTAGAATGTCTCCAAACCGTTTTCCCTCCTCCACTTCGTGTAGATATTAAGAAAATGGAGGTGTTAGAAGAGCATTATGCTTCTTAGGATTAGCAAGAAACGTGACCTTTTTTTCTGTTAAATAATTTTTAAGAAGGGTTTCTCTTTTTCAGATCATTCTGAAAACCAGACAACAGGAAAAAATGACATAGACTCTTGACTATTCAAAATTATTCTTCGTGGGTTGCGCTTTGCATAATTTCAATTTATTCAAAGCGGATTCCCGTGTCACCTGTTAGGTACAAAACGAACGTGTTCCGTTCGAAATTTCATTATTTTGTGTTACCGCCTGTCTGCAAACATTTCAATTGTAGTGTTGCGTATTGCGGGTCACTTTCAATTCATTATCAATCATTGGAAATTCAATTGAAGTCGTTTCCCTTCCTCTCACTTTCCATCTACATCAATTCCAGTTCCGAAGATGGTGAAAGTGATGTTTTGAAGTGTTTCACTTACATAGATTTCATTGGTTGGAAAGAAAACGAAAGATTCTAAAAGAAGTTTGTCGTATTCTTGATTCATTAGTTTGTTTTTCTGTTTTTCAAAGTAAAAACCAAGATCTTGTTAGTTTTTCTATAACTTCCAGCCACAAACGTTTCATATTTCTATTTTTAACAATATTTTGAGATTCATAAATCCGATTCTTCTCAATTCCACCGGACTGCTCTATTCCAAAATCTTATGACTCCTTTACTGTCTTTTCTCGCCGAAAACCAAAACTTCAAAAAGATCTTGGTTTTGGTTTCCAAGCTTTTGTGACGTGGTAAAGATTTTTTCCATACATAAAAGCTTGCCACATATCCAAGTTGAATAGAAACTTCTCTGAAAATTTCTCAAAAAATATGATACAATAACCTGTGCGACCCAAACTCAAAAGTTGCTTTTTCAACTTTTCAATTTCATTCATATTCGTTTTTTCACAAACGGAACAACACTCGTCCTGCGAGGAACTCTCTTGAAGCTGAATCAGAGCAAAATAAACGTAAGTAATTCATTTAAATTTTCTAAAGTGTAGTAACCTGGAAAAAAAGGGAACCCAAATACCGTGAAACTTGTATTAGAAGGGTCCTTTAATAGGAGAGCACCCAACACAGGTTTTACGGTAATCACTTTTCACTAAAGTTATATACATTTCTGGAAAAGTTATTTAAAAACCGTTCTTCGCAAAATGAGTGTCTTTGATAGCAACCGAGATATGCAAAAGTTCATAATGTAGAGCCTCTTCTATAAAGGATTTCGAAACAAATTGACAAAAATTTTGAAAAGATCGATTATATTTCAGATTAAAATTTGTGAAAAATAGCAAAGAGCAAAATATATACCGTAAAACCTCTAATAGACCGTCACCTTTAATTGAATGTCACCCCTAATAGACCGACACGAGAAGTTTAATTTTAAAAATAGACCGACAGCCTCTATTTGAACGACAGCCTCTATTAGACCGACAGCGCCCTACCCCTAATACAGAGCGACACCCTTTCCAAAACTACTGCAGCGACGCAAACACAAGACATCCGCTGGTGAACGCTCGAATCTTTTTTTCCTTTTTTTATTCTTCTCTATTTTTCAATGTTTTCTTTTCAAATCGAAAATTCGCCAATCATATGAAGAATAGAAGACTTATGGAATAAAAACGTATACTAAATCTGGAAACATGCGTGCTCCGCCAGTGGATGTCTATCTTCAGTGGATTGTCGATGCATGGAAAAGTCTTCCAGATGAATTGATCAAAAAATTATTCAAAGGATGCGCTCTAACAACAGTCCTAGGAGGTTCCGAAGATCATTTGATTCACTGTTTCAAGACAAACTCGGAAGTTCCAAGTGGATTGGATGCATTGAAAAAAGCACGTATGGAACGATCATTGGAGGAATTGGAAGATCTGATCGAAGAAGTCGACCTCAGTGAGGAAGAATATCAAGAAGATAGTGACTCTTCGTTCATTTTTGATTAAAATTTTGTTGTGTTTTTACTACTTGTTGATCTTGTTGTTGCTTTTTTTCTGATAAAATTTTTGTTGTGTTTGGTTTTTTTAAATTGAAAAATAGAACGACAGCCCCTAATTGAACGTCACCTCTAATAGAGCGACAAGAAAAAAGTCGTTTGAAAAATAGAGCGACATGTCGGTCTATTTGAGGTTTTACGGTATATGTTCCTCGAATTCCTATTTTTTCAACTTTCACAAACATTTGGAGCTCAGACATTTTTGAAAACCACTTGTCGTGTGACCCGCTTTTATAGTTTAGTTTTGAAACTTTTTGCAACCATTTTTTCTATCAAAAAACAGGATTCCAATTTTCACATTCTTAAATGATGGAGTACTTAGAGTGGGAAAAAATGACTCCAACAAACTTTGATTTTTTGGGGTTGTTCTAGAAAATACGTGCGTTTCCATTATGAAAATTACTTTTTACTTTTCAGTTTATCGAAAATCTTGAATTTGAATTCATTCTTTTCAATCACTTGCTCTTTGTTATAAAAGTTTTTCACGACTTCAAGTTTCTGAAAACTGTCACGTTTTCAATGTCAAAAGGAAACTGAAAAACTCTCGAAGAATATAACATAATAACTCGCGAGACCCATCTTTCACTTACAAAACTGTTTTATCCTCATTGTTTCTTCCTAGCTGTAACAAAATAACAGCTTTCATAAAATTGGTCGTTCCGATAAATCAGAAAACTGCAGAAATTATCACTTGAATTGTCAAAGTTATCGCAATGCTCTAAAATTTCAACGCGTGTTGACAATATCTCTTTTCTCACTCGGATCCTCGCGCTCTTGTGCTCTCAAATCCTCCCTTACACCAATTGAGTTCTCTCTTTTGACGCGATTGCTTCTTCATCGTTTTGATGCGTGCTTCTCGTTCCGAAATCCCTCCATGTGTTGTCCTTGAATCTCTTCGCACACATATTTCAGAGGATCTTTGTTTCCTCTTCCGTAGGTTTTACCTCGGTTTTCTCGACTCGTTTAGCTCGTCTGAATGACATGAAAATCGTCGGATGTGTGTGTGTAAGAGAGCTTCTACTGAAGAATAAATAAACCAGACGTGAATCCCGTCTGACAATATAACGAATTCCGATTTACATTCAATTTTCTTTTCTCCTCCCTTTTTCAATGTCTACCCGTTTCTTTTCTTGACTACCTTCTCTAATTATCCGCTCCTTTGAAGAATCTTCCTTTTTTTGTTGTATTTCGTGACGTGACCTTCTTTTCACATCATGACCAAGAAGATGTTTGCTGTCAAAACGTTGGAAGCACATAACCATTGATAATCATGTTTCTGTGTTTTATTCTAAAGGAGTTGATCTCTATAATCGTTAATTTTTTGATTTCAAACTAGATCATGCGGATAGGTTGTGTTTTTTTTCTCATCTTTCGATATTTGAAAATAGAAAAAAGGAATTGAACCTAACTTTTCTGAATAAAATATAATTTATTTTCGAATTCGAAAAAGTATGAATTCTGAGAACGAATCTTGATCTTTCGAGAGCTTTATTCTCTAAAAATTTTGGATTTTCACATTCTTATAGATTTTAGTCGGACAGAACCCATAATCTGAATAGATGATAATCACAAGCCACAAAACGACTTCCTGTTTCCCCATTATTCTTCTTTTTGCTCTTCTCCCATTTTTGACTTATTCTGCTTTTTTTGGTGAATAGACAAAAAAAGAAATGAAAAACCCATTTTGTATGGTTATCCCTTGAGAAAAATGAGCTCTTCAAGCCGTATTTTCAGCAGAATCATCCTTATATCCTATGATGGTTTTTTTCTGGGAAGCTCGAGATTATCAAATTGCTAGCAAGATTTTGTCAACTCTGTCAGCGGCTCGAAAAAGAAGAGAATGGCACGCTCAATATTTGCCATTTCGCGCTGAGACTGTTTCTCAGTTTGTCTTGTTAAACACATAGTTTTTTTTGGGAAAAAATACAAAAGGTCAATTCAAAAGTGTCTACTTAAACTGTGTTCCACTTGAGTGTCAAACTGATTTCAGTAAAAATTCATTGAAATTCGAGAAATTCCGCCAGGCGAGGATTTTCTTGTAGTCGTATTGTTGTTTTTTCTTCTTATGCGGAGCCAGTTCGTTGAATATTTTTGAGCTAGAGAGAAGAGACAACTCTCTATCTCTATATCTCTCTTCTTCAACAACTATTTTCCTATTTTTGGAGCCTCTCGCTCATGCATAATTTTCTTGTGTGGCCGTTTTTCATCGTTTCTCGTAGACAACTTCCTCGAAAACGGAGAGTACACTTCTCACAGAGTGCATGGAGGATTAAAATTTCAATTACTGAAATGGAACGAATTCTCTAATTGGATTTTGAAAATCAGAAGAAGAGAAACTAAACTTGGAAGTAAATTGAATTTTGTTGGTTTAGTTCGAATTATTGAAATTCCTAAGAAAACTTGAGACGGGAAGAAAACATTATTTACATTGAGGAGGATGAGATTTTTTGACCTGGGTCCGCCTCCACACCCCAAAAAAGAACCCCAAAACCCGTTTTCGTCACCTGAATGTCGCCTAGATCGTTTTACATTAACCTTGGACACAAAATGCATCACTCGTTGTGTCTGAGTCTTTAGACGACTTTTACCTTATTTGGGAAAAATTAATTAGCAAAGAATTGAAGCTTTTCTGGACAAGGAAGCAGAGGAGAAGAACCTCGCAACATTCCTCTTGGACCTCCTTTTTTCTCTTGTCACTCATTTTATTTTTTTTTGCTTCTTTTGCCCTCCATTTCTTCTTCCAGTTGACTGACAAGTTGCTCAACTTGAAAAGTCACGGGGTTGTTCTGAAACAGAAAATTAGCTTTCTAATTTTTGGGTGAGAAAAAGAAAAAACCCAAAAACAATGTCAATTTTCATTAGCATTCTTTTCTCCACTAGTTCTTATTTAGAATCCAACCCCCGCGTTTTTGTCCCCTCTGTTTTCAACAGAAGCACCCTCCACAATAATCCTAACATTATTGCATCCAGAACCAGACAACATTGGTATGTATGTATTATATTTCTCTTTTTCCCCCAGTAAAATGATTCTCGGTTTTTTCAATTGTGCCTCGCTTCAAGCTCATCCTCTTCTCATAATTTTCTTTCTCGGTCTGATTCTCTCAATTTCTCTATTAATGTTTCAATTTTTGTAGATTGATGGTTCAATATTTGCTAATAACGGCGAACGTCGGATCACTGTTTGAGCCGGACGCTCGCCTGCACAACTCTTGGGTCAAAACTGTTGCTGATGTAAGCTTCATATTTTCATTCTTTTCTATTTGGAATTTTTTCAGCAAGTAAATGGAGTAGATCCATCATTCTTCGTAATTCATCTCCAGGAAACAGGAGGAAAAAAGTTTACTGAATGCTCAAAACAAGTTCCAATTATTATCAATCATCTTGCAAATGCACTTCCCAAATTCGATCTCTTAAGAGCATATGTGGACATTGACTACGAAGCAATTGAGTATACGGTATACATTTTTGAAAATTTAGACTTTTCTATTCAATTGATGATTTCAGGCTCTTGGAGCATTATGCTTTATCAAAAGGTCTCTGTGGTCAAGTGTTTCACAATTCAACTTCCACACCAAGAAATACGAGCAACTCACCACCCCAACCGAAGTGGTTACTGAAGGGCTAGAAAACTATCCATATGTGATCAAGCACAAATTTCCAAAGGATTTCTGGCCTTCTATTAAATGGGGACGCAAAGGATATATGCAAACTAGATGGAAAATTGCTAACAAGTGGGTTTCACAAATCTTCCATTTTACAAAATTGATTATTCTAGAGTTTTCGATTTTGTGAACGCCCATCTTTTCCATGACGAATCCAACTTGGCTCCTATTCACGATGTATGTTTAGAATTTCGATTCGGTGTTTTCCATTATTCTGTTTCTCAGAATCCAACGCTGTACAGCGAGAACCGGAAACGAGCACTCGACTTCGTGCTCTCGGAATTGTCTGCTATGGAAAATGGCTGCACACCAATGCTTTTCGTATTTGGGGACCTCAATTTCAGACTTGACTCGCGCTCCTTCTTGAATGTAATGAGTGTCTTTTTTCTAAGAAAAACGAAGACGAGATGATTGTTATTTTCAGCGTCTCACCGAAAGCACCAATCCTCATTCAGTTGAACAAGAGCAGATGGGTTCTTTGGCCGATGGTCTCCAGGCCCAAAATGGCAATCTTCAAGTCGCCGCCCACCCATCTGAGAATCTTCGGAGGACAGTTTCAGCAATTGAGTTCCGCAGAGATTCAGACAGTGATGATAGTCAGAAGTAGGAAAGCTTAAAAAGGGGCTTCGAAAATGAAAGTATGGCATTTCAGCAGCTGTGTACTCCGAATCGAAAAAAAGAAATTTGATTATTTCAATCACAAAAAGCTTCTCGACGATTGGAAATCCTACAGAGATGATGATAAAGAAGCAGAGAGTTTCAAGAGCATGTTCGAAATGAACATTAATTTCCCGCCAACCTACCCATGGAGCGAGGACCCTGAAAACTCGGAAACCCTTATGAAAACCAGAGCTCCAGCATGGTGCGATCGTGTTCTAATGAACAAGGCTGCATTCAGTTTTGTGAAGGATGGAGAGCCAGCATACAAATCTTTCGGAATGGAGACTTGCACTGGGGACCACAAGGTAAGCATCATTTCCGGAAATTATGGAAAATAAATCTTTAATTTCAGCCTGTAATGTTGGCCTTCAATATCTAATACACCTCATTCATCATTATTACCATCAGCCAGTCTTCCATACCATCTCGAAGCTACGGATATTCAATTACAAAAACTTTTTGGCTCGCGTGGAACAACAATTATATTCTCATCATCCGGTTTAAATTCACGCCAGTCACCCGCTGAAATCAACTCATCTTCAAAATTCCGTTTTTCTTCATTTATTTCGCTTTTTTAAAAGTTTTCATCTGCTAGTTTTAGATTAAGACTAGCTTTCTTTTTTGGTTCCATTTTTCATATATTGCACGGGAAACAGTTTGAATTCTGAACTTCTTTTTTTTCTAATTACAACAACAACAACCTCTCATCATAATCGAAATTATTTCCTTTCTTCAAATTTCTATTTTTCGAAATTCGCCTTTTTTGCTTTTCTTACTCTAGCCTTGTTCTTCGCTTTGCCTATGATAATCTTGAGAAACAGTATCAAATTCAGAATAAAACAAATGGTTTTGATGAAAAAAGACATTTTACTTCAAAATTAGATGAACAACCAAGATGGAAAAAAGGATACAAGAAAGCATTGAGAAGAGAAAAAAAAATCGGATTATGGATTTTAAAAGTCTACAAGTTCCAGGTTTAGTTTTACGCTACCGAAAATGTGATTTAATAAGGATAAAAAAGAAGATTGCGATGTGGGACGGGGGATCGGTGAGAAGTGTGTTCATCAGTCTGTTGTTCATTGTTGAATAGCCAATTGTGGGAGTGGAGCCTCGACAGTGAGAACTCCGTCAGTGGAGAGAGTCGACGAGATTTGCTCTGGGTTGGTGCCTCGTGGAAGAAGGAACTCCTAAAAAGGATGAAAATTGAAATTGTATGAAATTTTGAAAATCTTAATTATCGTAAAAATTATAAATTCAAAAATGTTCACTTCAACCAAAAATTTCGAAATTGTTGTAACAGCTAACAAAAGAATCTCAACCAACAAATAGATTTTACCATAACGGCAAATATTTCAATAGTGGACCATTTCTTGCTAGCTCTTCCAGGAACCAAAAAAAGACATTAAAAACCGGATCAAAATGGATATAAAGAAGGACTTTCCGATATTTAGGTTTTCGGATTCATAAGCTGAGTGAAATAACTTCAAATTTTTGAAATATACATGTTTCAATTTACCTGGTTGTACTCTCTGAAGACGGTTCTCTGTGGAGTCTTCTCCTCGTGCTTAGCGTGGACGAGAAGACGATTGTCGATGGTCTTGACAGTCACCTCTTCTGGCTTGTAGTTGGCCACGTCAAATCTGCAAAAATTCTGGATAAACCTCGATTCATTTAGAAAATTTCAAATTGTTTTATTGCTAGAAAAAAAAATCAATACCTGAGACGAAGAGTCTTTCCATCGCTCTCATCCTTGATGAGTGGACTCTTCAAGTTGTCCAAATATGGATCGTAGGTTGGACGATGAGCCATCAAGTCACTTGGTCCTGCAAAAAGAAGAATATAAAATAAAAGAATGAATGAAAAGCGCGAGGTGGGGAGCACAAAAGAGACTCGTCTCCGAGGTTTCGGCCCGAAATGTTGCCAAGCTGCCGGGGGCACCAAGGTTATGCGTCGGAGCATAGTGACGAGCAAGAAGTGCATAAAAACATAGTGTAATAAATTCCGCTGTTCGAATTGTCCTAGAGTCGATCGGGAGAATAGAAAATTGAGAGGGTCCCCTTTTTCGAAAATTGGAGGAAGAGCAACAACAATGCAACAAAAAACAATGGACAAAGTTTTTTAGTTCTGAAATTTGATAGGTCATATTGCATATATGGCCTTTGCTCCTTAGCATTTTAAAAAATAAGAAAATTTTCTAAAAAGAATAAAAAAAATAATTCGAGCATTTTTTGGAGAGGAAAAAATCCTGAAAAAAAAAACGGAAAATTTTCTGAATTGTGCAATTGGGAATTTCCAACGTCACATTACTCTTCACTTTAGGACCTTGACCCTTTTTTCTTCCTCCTTTCAAATGCAAGAAAATGCAACCAATGTTAGAAGGACGGGAAAGTTGAGCCTCTTCTTCTACTATCATGCTCATTTTGAGTATTGCTCTGATTGATGGTTGGGTTTATAAATGAGGATGAAATGATGTTTATGGGCATGGAATAGAGGGTAAAGATGAAACGGGCGTGAAAAAGTTTGTGATGCCCTTCGCAGATAATTTCCGACGCTCAATATGATGCCTCTATTCCAATTTTCCTTTCCATTTCACTCTCCGTCAAAATTCGGAAGTTCTTCGAGATGCATTATCTTCAAAATGCGATAGAAATTTTATACGTGTTCTCGAAACAAAATCAAAAATCCAGTTTGAAAAATATTTTCAAGAGAGAGCGTTAGGATAAGGGTCGTCTCTGAGAAAACATGTTTTGCATGGCTAGTTATTCGGAACACGACGACAAAAAAAAGAGATGAAAAAAGGCGAAGGATGAAGAAGTGCCTAAGCATACATGCGGCCAAAGGAAGCACATTTTTTTCTCATTTTGCTTCTTTTTGCTTTGGTAACATTTTTTGCGAAACTTGTTTCAAAAGCTCTGTTAGCTGTGTTCCGTATCAGACGAAAGTTTTTGAAAATTTTCCTGAAAACTTAAAAACCTCACCGTGGAATGGCTGAAGTGGAGCTCCAAATCCTCCGGTACGGTTCGATGACTCGTGGTGAGAAGAAGTGGTCGAGTAGGCGTTGTACGGTTGATTGGAAATGGCAGCCGGTGGTGGTGCGCCTCCGTTTGGACGATAACCTGCAATCATGAACCGTTGAACCTCTTTCTTCCCGACATTTCACTTCTCGGCGCAAAAGTGACCTTGTATTCAGTGTTTCACTAATTGACGCATATAGTATGTCTTTTCTCGAATTTAGTACACTTCAGGATTGGGAAGATATAGAAATTGAGAAAAAAAACCAGCAATTTCTTAGAAAATGAAATAGCGGTAAACATGGATTCGTCAACAGAATTGGCGCAGTTCCAGTGCATTAGGCGCCGCGAAAATGAAATTTGGTCATCGAGGGTCCGGAAAATGACGCTGTCCTCGTTTTTTTCCTCCTTTTGTGTTCTGGCTCCGTCTTCTGGACGTTTTGCTTTTTTTCCCATAACATCGTCAAGAGGCTTTCAGTCAAAATAAGTGGCCAGAATTTTCGTTTTTTTTTGAAAAGAAAACAAAGTTTTGAAGAAAATATTCGCTTGAGAATGAGAGATAATGGGCGTTGAAGAAAGGAAGAAAGCTTCATTGAGGTAGGCTATAGTGGTTTTGAATCATGAAAAATTGAAAAGTTCGTATTTATTTGAAAATGAAAATATCTAAAATTTGAGTATTTTGTTTCTTCTCCAAATGTTTCAAAATACATTCTTGAGTTTAACCAAGCCACCCATTCTGTCCACCAACTAAATCCCTCTAGATAAGAATCTGAATTGTTTTCTCTGTTCCAAAAGTTTTGTTTCGAAATTTTGTTCTGGATTATTGCTCATCTATGTATTTCGAAACAGCTGTAGAACAAGAACAACAACAACAACTGTTTCCTAGGTGTTTTTTCTTTGTTTTTAAAGTTTGCGAAGGAGTTTGACGCATAGAACAAAAAAAAAGAAGGAATGCAGTGACGAAATACAAAAAAAAAAAAGAAAGTAGGATGTTTCGGATGAACAGCTACGCCTCGGTTTTTATTACTTCCCTATAAACCGAGGAACAGTGAATTAAAAGAAATGAAAGTTTTTTTGCTGAATTGGAATTTCGAGAGGGAAACAAACGTCATTTCTGCTGGCGACGACAACATTGGATAAACAATTTATCCCCAGTTTTATCTGCTCTTTGAGATGTTTACTAATGGATTTCTGATTTTTTTCTGCTCCACATTTTCTGGATCAGAGAATATGAAATACTGAAGCTGAAATTATTTTTTAAAGTTCATTTTCCGCATTTTTGACCATTTTCAAGAGCCTCGAGCACAAACTCAACTGTCAAGTTTCCGAACACTTTGAGATTTTTCAAAGTTTTAAGACAAACCTAGATCGAAAACTACAGTTACAGAATTTTTCGAAAATCCCTAGTTTTCCAGCTATTTGACTATCTGAGAAAGACACCTGTTTTTTAAGTCTTGAGTACAAAAACAGATGTCTTTCAAAAATTGGCAAATAGTTGAAAAAATAAAAATTTCTAAAAATTTTATGAATGTCAAGCTATCAATCTAGGTCTGTTTCACACCGTCCAAAGTTTTCAAAGTGATCGGAATCTTGACAACCAAGCTCCAGATCCTTGAAACTGGTCAAAATAGCCGGAAATCATCTGAAAATATGTTTTTGTATATTTTCTGGACCTGGTTTTTCAATTCCAATATTATGCAGGACACTCGAAAAACTTTCGGTTGGTTCTTACCTTCAAATTCGCTGCGAAGACGCTTCATCTCCTCCTCAACACGACGCATCTCCTGCTCGAAGCGATCACGCATGTTTCCGAACTCATTGTCGATGACCGAGTAGTTGGAACGGTTGACGTCGATGCGGCGTTCCGACATTTCTCTGCAAAACTTGACGAAATTCAAACATTTAAATGGTTTTTCGATAGAGATAAAAACTGATATCAAATGATGACACCGTATAGGGTCGTTAAAGAACGTGCAAAGCTTCGCAAACAAAACCGTAAAACTTGAAACATTCGAATTTGAAAACGTCACGGGATGAAAAGAAATCGGAAAGAGAAAAGGATCGGAGAATTTTTGCATACCTGCGAGAATAGGAATAAGTACGGGAGGAGTATGTTGATGGCATTATGCGAAATAGAGAATGAAAAAAAGTTTTTTTATTGTGGCGGTGATGTATGAAGCTCTGTATAGAGCGGGACGCTTTCTTTTTCACTTTTGTACGGCTTGTGAAAGCATTTGGCAAAAAAAGAAAAATATCGGTAGAGAGGAAAAGGAGAAAAAAAGCATTTCCACCATCATCATCATCATCGTCGTCGTCAAAGCACATTCCAAAGTTCTGAATTATTGAAAAAAAAACGCTTTCTTCCGATTCCAGGAAGTGTGAATGTATTCTTTCCTATTCTTTCCTACCGTAGATGCGGGTTTTTTTCTCAGAAGCCAAAAATTTAGGTGAGTGGGTCGCGCGGAGTTTTTTCAAAGTTTTTCAATATTAATAAGTGCGGTCACACGGAAGGTATCGAGATTGAGCTGGATAAGATGAGATTGTCTCTTTTTTATTATGAAAGTAGTTTCAAACAACAACCACAGAGTTAGGATGAATTTCTAATAGCATGATATGAATTCTGTCATTAAAAATTGTAGACCTTCTATTATGAAAAATGATGCTATGAAATTATTTCGGGTTAAGTGAATTAGCTCCAAAGGGTATGAATGTCAGGAGAAATGAAATTGAGAACAAGATACTGAACAAACGGAAAAATATGAGCTCTCAATTAAATAGTGGAAGAAGGCAGAGGCTACTGAAACAGCAGCACATAAGAATATAAGACGAGGGACACATGTGTGTTTGTATGTTGTGTAAGCTAACATCTTTGCACTCGATCCCAATGTAAGAAATGAGTAAGGGGGGTTCACTGTCTTGAACTCAATATTTGTTGTTTAGTTTATGTGGGTGTTGTTAGGAGGGCCCGAGGGGGTGTAGATGAGCACCGAAAGACTGCTGAGGGGTAAGAGGATATCAGAGGGGCCAGCTGACAAAAAATTAGAGGTGCCCCGATGGCAAGACGAGAGGGAGGAGATGGGATTTGCCAAAGGACCCCATTTTGTTGTGTCCGAGAGAAAAGCGCCAGGACGACGCGCCGTGCTGTAATATCACAGCTGTATTCGATCAATTTTTGTTGATTTCTTCTTCTTCTTGTGAACGCAGATGTGTTGAGAAGAAAACGGGAATGAATGCAGATGTATGCAACTGGGTTGAATGATAACAACAACACGCGCGCGTATTCAGCGTTCTGCTTTGATTTACTGCCCAGACAGATACATTATGATGATAAACATGTAAATAATGAAATACGTAGCGTAGAATGCTAGTTGTATGATTCTAGAAACATCTCCGCTACTACTAAATGTTTCTATGCAACTGTTCAAGGTGAGAAAAGAGAGTCAGAGAGAGAAAGACAGTACAAGTACATCGGACGCGCCACTTTTCATGCCCAATTCAAAATTCCTCCTCTTTCACGGAAACGTTCATCATACTTGATCCTCGCGTTGCTTACTTGTGCCCGTTTATCCGTAGAAAAAGACAAAAAGCAACGAAAAAGACAAGTAAACATCACACGCGGGAATGCAGAATGTCCTGGCGGGAGAAGAGACGAAAAAGTTGCGAAAAGAGTGTAGAAATTAGCAGAGAACTTCGAATAGAGAGGGTGAGAAAGAAAAAAGGAATGAAAAATAGGACGGCGCACAGGTAATGATGCAAAAAGGGTACAGACAGAGTGAAATGGTGATGGGGCTGACGATTGGATGATGATGCGTGTGTTTGGTTGACGGGTTGCCCTCTACTGGTAATCTCTTCGCTACTGCTTACCAAAGAAAAAAAAATATTTCGAGAACTTTCTAGAAGCGAGGACACGGAACTGTACTTTGAAAGAAAATAGTGAGAATAAAACGACCTAATTTGATATGAAAGAGAAGAGAGGGATGTGATAAGACGAAATTTATTTTTAAACGTATTGAACGTTCTTCCTCATACGTTTCGAAATTATTTCAAAACAATTCACAGCAAAACAGCAGAATATTTTAGGCGCCTTCTAGAAAAATCTACTGGAAAGAGAGAATCTAGAAAAAAATGAAACTAAAACTGCTCCTCAGCTTCTTTTATACAAGTATTATCACGTGTGGGTGTAATGCAATTATAACACTCTTTCTAGAAAACTACTAGAATAACACCCCTACCACACCCAAAAATTCGATGAGCCACACCTAGTTTCAGCGATGAGCAAGAAAAGGTTTATCATTTTTGGAGAAAGAGCCATAGGCTTCCGGTACTATTGTTTGCTACAAAAAGTATCGTCATCTGGCGATCGTACTGGGTGCAATGGATTCAAATAAAATGAAATAGCACAATCTGGTCAACAAAATAGGTTAGTCGTTATGTAGTTGCAAAATAATAGCCCTCTTCATACACAACAATAGTATTCAAAATTTGGCGGGCATATTCAAATTCAAAAAATGCGCGATGTGATGAACAAACAATGAAACAAACAGAAGAGAGAATGAGTGTGTGCTGCTATATTTGCATGATCGTGAATTTTTAATGTTGTCCTCCATACACAACAAAATCCATCCGTTTTGGGGTCAATGATGACTAGGCGCCAGCATGATGGCACCAGTGATTGTGTTGACACTGACAACGCTCTTATTGAGTTAGCACAAAAGAAAAGTTTATGAGTTGCAAAGAGAGAGAGAGAGGAAGGAAGGAAGCACAGCGGATGGGGGCGAAATAAAAAATAGCACAGTAAAGAAAAGACAAACAGTTTTGCTCTCTCACTCTTCCTGTTTCCGATTTTGCCGTTACCAAAGCATTTGGAATTAACTCGAAATGCAAACAAAAGACAGTGAAGAAGAGGTTGTGTTGATTCATATGCTTTTTTTTTTCTGCCAATTAGAATGAAAAATGAAACATTTGGAGCTAAGAAACATAATTCAGACAGATAAAATTTTCAAAACTCTATCAGACAAGTCAGTACAGGAATATTCGAACCGGGATTCGAAATTACAAAGTTCCTAAAAAAAACCATGTTTCGGATTATTTCCAAAAACTTTTTACAGAAGTTTTACAGAAGTTTCCAGTCGGAATAGTTCCGAAGCTTTTTATCGGGATCAGAGTTTTCTGGACTACGGTATGCCTGAAGAACTAACGATTTTTCAACAGTGTTTGTTATTAATTATCAATTTTTGTTCAAAGTCCAAAATTCCAAAATTTCCAAAATCAGAATATTGCGAAAGCCTAAAAATCCGAAATTTTCTACCACAATATTTCGAAATTCCAAAATCCCGAAATTCCTAAATTTTCAAACTCCGAATTTTCAACATTCCGAAAAATTCCGATAAACCATTTCAAATATCCATGTCCATTTCTGAAAAATTGAAAAAGGGTCCCAAAGTTCGGGTCCCAAAATTTATTATAATTAATTTTAGACCAGTTTGATCTTTAATACCATCAGATTTTAAAGTTCCAGCAAGGCAAAACCAAAGGAAAATGATTTGCCCACTAGGCTCAGCATCACCGATTTCTAAAACCATTTTAAACATTCATTCAGTAGATTATTACGATTTGAGAAAATGGTTTTCACTAGTCAAGGATCTAGTCAAATCACTGTGACCATTTTGAACGAATTAAAACTGAAACAATTCAATTATCAGTCAAAATTACTGGATGGGAGAGGTTGAAGGGGAGCGGGAGCGGGGAAAAGGAAATTTTCGGCAACTTGAAGAAATAGAAAAAAGGTTGGATTTCCGTTTCGACGACACAATTGCTTGAAACCGAATGAAACGAAACAAAGAAAGTGAAAAACACAGAAAAATAAACAGAATTGGAGAAACTGTAGAAGAACATTACATAAATAATTAAAGTGTGTTTTGTGAGGAGAAGTTTAAGGAAGAGAGGGAGAGAGAAAGAGAGTGAAAAAAGCAATGGATATACTGTAGTAATTTTTGTTTGTGTCAAAAATTGTGAATTGGTATTAAAGATTTTTCCCGATGAAATTACTGTGAAAAAGGGTTTCTTTTCTTTTACTCGTGATCTATTTCAGAATGAAGATTACGCAACGTTTTCTAGATGTGTGACATTTTGTCTCGAAGGGATTCAAAGTTGATAATCGGAGGAAAAATGGTGAGATGGGAGACTGAAGTAGCATTAAGTACCAACTTTTGAGATTTTTAAGAGAAAAAAGATTTTCAACAAATTTGAATTACACGTAGGTGTACAAATCATAAATACAATTATGCGTTGTTCGCCTCATTGATGCTTTTCTTGGCGGCCACGATCAGATAGTACAGCGATGCCAGTGGTTTGGCACAACGGAGGAACTGATGGGTGAGAAGTTGACTGGCCGACCAGCGTTTCTCCACTAACACTTCCAGTGCGGAATCGACAAAGTCCTGAAAAAAGATGATAAAGGGATACTGTAGAATGCGGTAGCAGTTGACTCATGTTCCTAACTGTCAAGTGTGAATCACACAAAAAAACCGGAAATCGTACCTTGAACACTGGACTCATTGTGTCTCTTCCCGGGAAGTCTGGCTTTCCATTCGTAGCAATCAGGTAGATGGCCTGGAATGAGATTGTTTGGTGAGTTTTTGATTTTGTCATTGAGCCAAGTCTCTCGGGAACAGTGCCGCGGTGTTTGGTTACGGTAGAATTCTGCGGCATAGAGGTCCTAGACGTTTCTATTTGGGTTCTCTTTTTTTAAGAAAACACGATTTAGTCCATGGCGACCTGCCCGCGACACAGCCCGTGTATGTGCCCCTGTTTTCGGCATTCTTGGTGTCAGGTCTGCCAATCATCAAGAATTTCTCTTACCCTCAGTGGATTCTCATTCAAGTATGGTGGTTCTCCTTCAACCATCTCGATAGCCATGATACCCAGAGACCACACATCGACTTTTGGTCCGTATTGTTTGCGGGTCACAACTTCCGGAGCCATCTGGAAAATAGTCAAACATTAATTTCCTCAGTGCCAGTTTTTCAATTTCCCCTCCCGTCTGCTTATCTCTGATCACTTACCCAGTATGGAGTTCCGACCATCGTCGTGCGCTTTCTTTGTTCCGGTGACAGTTGAGCACAGAATCCGAAGTCAGCTGAAATGATTATTTTTGTCTAGTTGCCAGTTGAAAAACATTGGCTCGATTTTTGGTCAAAAAGATTCAACAACTCACTTAATTTAACAGAACCATCCATTCCAAGTAGAATGTTATCCGACTTGATATCTCTGTGAATGACATGACGGCTGTGCAGGAACTCAAGAGCTTGCAGCACTTCTCTGCAGACTGCTGCAATGATTCCATCCTCCATTTGACACTCAGTAACAACATCAGTAAGCGATCCTCCAGCGAGATATTCCATCACAACCCACAGCTCCTCGCACACCAAGTACGAATCCAAGTAGTTGACGATGTTGGCGTGCTTGTTCTCACGCATCACCAAGATTTCGTTAATAATCAACTCCTTCTTTGGCTGATCCTTCAGGTTCATTTGCTTGATGGCGACCTCTGCTTCTGTGCTGATTTCGATAGCAGTGTATACCGATCCTGAAGCTCCCGATCCGATTTTGTCAACTTTTCTGTATTTTCTATCTGGATTTCCAATAGAGACGATTGTACGAAGCTTGGCGAGAACTTCAGCATCGGTCATCTTCTTCTTTCCTTTTGGACCACGAGCCTGAACGCCAAATTGGCCGTTCTGGAGAGAAAGGTCAGGAATCTTTTCTTCCTCCTCCTTGGGTTTTGTGTACTGAAAACGAAATAGTTCATAATTGAACGCAACTTCTAATAAACTCACAATGCTTAGCGTCCGTGCCGGTCTGTCTGGAATTGCTGGTGGGACGATGTCAGCTGGTGATTCTCCGTGTGGGACTGGAGGTGGTGCATAATTCTGAAACAATCGTGGTCTATACGTATTCCAAACATTATGTAGGCAAACCGAAAAAAAAGTTAGTAAAACACACCCTTACCGGAGGCATACTGGATCGATTCTCATTGACATTGAATACATTCGGAGGGATTCCTGGCTTGCTGTGGTATCCCATATTATTTATGCTCGTCGTCATTGCGTTCATCGTTCTTGGATCGTGAATCTTGTTGCCATGATATGAAAGCGACGATGTGCTATACGGTTGTGGCTTCAATCCATATGACGGTGTCCGTTGTGGGGCGTCATCTATAAACACTGTAGAAGAATGAGCTCGTTTAACATGTTTTGCCCCCCGAGGTAAACTCACTCATATCGTACTGCAACCATTTCTGACCGCTGCTTTCTCCTTGTGTGTAGTATTTGAGAGCGTCAAGAACGGCTTGTGGATTTTGTTGCTGTTCTTGCTTTGAGATCTGCGAATCTGTGAGAAGACGAGCCCATGCTTCTGGCATTCCCTGTAGAAAAAGTTGATTTTTAATTTGTTTCATAGAAGAGAACGTATTCATTCAAATCACCAAGTTCTAAGAAGGAAAGTGTTGACAGTCTCAATCTGGTTGCATCCAGTAAAATTGGCTTTAATCAACTTGAAATACAAAGTTTTTTAAAAATGTTCACTTACGCGAGGCATAATTATCAGAGAAAGTTAGTTTTACAAGTAACAATTCAACAATACTATTTTGACAAAACAACTGGGGTATGAAAAGTAAAAGTAAGTAGTAGTTTTCAGTTTTTAAGCTCACTATTAGCATTCACTTCACTAACGATAATCTGGTATGATTAGCGATACTACGGCGTGGTGCCCGGCGACAACGCCTCTCGTCCATCATCATCACAAAAAATTTGAATGCGTTTTTAGTGAGTATGGGAAACTAGAACTGGGTTGGAAGACTTACAGTGAATTCTCCGGTTTTGGGATCGTAGCCGACATGAATTGTGTGCTCGAAATTACTGGGTCTTGAGATCACTGGCTTCTCTGCTGCCTCCTTCTTATCCTTGTTTTCTGAAAATGGTACAAAAGGTTGGAAAAGGTTGACTATTCGAGACTATAGATTACTTTTCATAAACGGGTTAGGCATCGTCTTCTTCTTTTTGGTTGCTTCTGGCTCTTTGGGCAATGGCTTCAATCCGACGACCTGAAAAATTGAGTTAGTCAAACACATCAGAGGAGGAGGGGAGATGGGAAAAAAGAGAGATTGGGGGTGACTGGGAGGAGCAACACGTGCATCATCTGATTTGGAAGAAGACTCTACGAAAGTTGTTGGCGAGGGGGCGATACCCTCTTCTGCCTCTTTTCCTAATGGGGCGGAGGGTAAACCCCTCAATCTCCTCCAAATTTCCATCAAAAATAATTAATTACCTGATTTTCCCGTGTTGCTGAGCTGCTGAAACGAATTGGTGGTGCTGGTGGTTTCTCATCGTAAGATGAGAACGCTTTCATATCGGACAGTCTGAAAATAGGTCGATGATACGTGAGGAAATATGAAAAATAAGAAAAAAATATGGCAAATTGAGGAATACAGTAAGCGAAAGAGTCACAAATTAGGAATAATTGTCTAGCTGTCGAAAACTGTTTATGTTTCCTCACGAAAAGAGTCATCAAATGGGAGCTAATATGGAATTATAGAGCCAAAACATGAGAATTCTTAAAAATGGAGAAAAGGCAGATTGCTAGTCATCCCACACTTTCTCTCAAAAAAAAGTTGGATGACTAACAAAAGAAGGGAAATTGATAGCGGAAATGGTGTAAAAGGGACATGAGTAATCTTATAAAAACGGGACTTGCTTTTTTATTCCACTATGGTTATGCGAAAGGAAATGGGAAACAAAAATAGAAAAGAGTCGATGGGTGAAAAAAGGGTGAAAAATTCTGGATGAAAGCTTCTCTCTTTTTTTTCTCGCCACTTCTCATTTGCATTATTGCTACCAAAGAGTCGCGTATTTCTTTCTTTGTTGCCAATGTTTGACGTGAGTTCGACCGGCAAAAGATGGATGGCTTTTTGGTTTTTGTTGGAAAGAGAGATTTCAAAGTTTAAAAGAGATGATGGATGATTTAGATGGATTTGGAGAAAGGAACAAAGAAGTTTTTTGGTGGTTTGAAGGAAATAAAGCACTAAAAGTGAGAAAGTTTGATATGAGTCATACATGTTTCACTTCATTTTTATCGGGCGTTCGCTTTCATGTTTTCCGCATGTGTCAAAATGATTTTTGCGTGTGTGGGCGTCTAGCCAGTGGGGGTTGGTGGTTTTTCACACTGTAAAACCAAAAAAACAAAACAAAACAACTAGTAGTAAGAGTAAACTATGCAATTTAAAACGAACGAAACTACGCGTGTATGTGTTCGAAATTCTTCTCTAGTAAGTTACGAGGTGCAATGATGTTGGAAAACTAGTTTTAGGAAGAAGAGAAATGAGATTGTTCGACTCATACAGGTGAGTGGAAACGTATTACTTCTCACTTCAGTAGTTTAGCTGGAAGTGGTTTGAAACGGCAGGCAAATTGAGTATGAAACCGTTCAAATGTAATAGAGAAAGTGACCTGGTCGGATAGAATAGAATAAAAGCAAAAAGTAACAGAAAATTGCAGAGTTGATCGTTTCGCAAAATCTCACTCAGAGATACCGTAAATGCGTCAATAAAATCCCACCTCACGGATCCCGTTTCTTTCAAAATATTAGAAAAATATATCAGCTGACAAAATATTAACCATTTTATGACAAATAATTTATCAGTTAAAAATTGTTCGATATTTCTCAAAGGAACCATAACAATTGAGCTCGAAGTTTGGGATGGGAATCTATTAGATAATTTTTAGTGAAACGTACGTAAAATCAAGACAAGTCTCTAATAGAGTTGCACCCTGACCGTTAACTTTGAAAAAATTTTTGATATAATGTTCAACGTTTTGATGGTTACCGTTTCTTCGATTTCTTTCATACAAAACTCGAAAAATAGGTTGAAATTTTTATCTTCAAAGTGCAAACGTACAGTTCTTTTTTTCTATATATTGGGAATCCAATAAACAGGGCAAAAGATATTGATAAATGTTTCCAACCAAGATTAATTGTAGAATTTTCTAATAGAATATTGAATAAACTTTCAATCCAATCAACAATTTCAAAATTCCTAGGTTTTTCTTACAAGCAAAAATTGAGAACAATCAATTTCGAAATCAAATAAAACTGATTTCAACAATTTTTCGGATAAAAAGACGTTCTGAGTCATAACTAAATTGATCTCTAGAAGCTTCGAAAATCGATCGATTTCTAATTTCAAACTGAAAAAAATGGTTTGAAACTTTGGTATTTGCCAGAAATGCAAAATGGCATTTATGTTTGTTCTGAACGCACCTTGTCCAAGTGTTATCAGTTAGGGGGAATCAAGAAAAAAGGCGAAGATAGAAGACGAGACTGTGAGATAACTAGTACTGCCCCGGAGGTTGCCGGGATTGCGGGAAAAGACCGGCAATTGATAAAGAGCCTACAAGTACGGAAGGTTAGAGCGAGAGGACTGGGGATGTCTCTGGAGATAAAATCAATCGATAGCGGTCAAATGAAGGAGAACACACACACACAGACAAAGACATACGCACACACGTTTACACGGGAGGAACCTATGGAGGGGATTGAAAAGAGGGAGTAAGAGATTGGAGTAAAAGAGATAGCGAGAACTTGGACAACGAACCTAAAATCTCGACCCCGACACTTATCATTTGAACAGAAAGCTGAGCACATCGATGTATCCCAAGTTTTTTGCTCATTTCCCTGATAGATGAGCAATACAGTAACAAAACGTTTTGACAAGCAACAGTTTCTAAGTATTTGAAATATAGTTCCTGGCCGCTCCCGACACAACCGAATGAGCGAATCCAGTTTCTTGATTTTTGTTTGACATTTGTCTGATATATGTTGCCGAGAAAAGTTGCGCAGTGTGGGTTAGGGGCACCAGGCGCGATCGACAAGAATAATTTTTATAAGAGAACAGAGTGAGACCGTCAGAGGGCTTTGATTAATCTAATTATAAGAATATATCATCAGTTTTGAGGACGATGGAAACAAGAGTCAAATTGCGGGAATAGGAAGACCCGGGGGTAAAGGAAAAGATCCTATCACCGTGTCATCTCAATCCTCGCCTTGCCCTCGGGGGGTTTCACTTTCATTTTGGATACATGAAACCTTCTCGTGTTTGTGTATATTATCAATATATCTATATATCAAGCACATTCGTACACAGGACGATCACTCACTTATTCATTGAAATGTAGCGAGAATTCTCCCCTAAACACTTCCATTAAAAAACTAGTTTTGGCCTCCCGTGTCGTTTCAAATTTGGATCAATCTGATATCAATTATTGTTTTCTACTTGATAACAACGGTATTTTTTAACAGTTAATAGGATGAAGAATGTCCTGGAAATGCGGACGAAAAGGTCGAAATGTTTGTACAAAGTTCAAGAAATTGGAATAGTTGGGAGGACGGAAATATGAGAGTTCTTCTGCCAAACTATTGAAATTGCAAAAAAAAAAACTTGGGGTAGGCAAACATAAAATTTTGTGTAATATTTAAGAGAGACAAGGACACTTTTACAAGATAAAATAAAAGTTTTGAAGAGTTACACAGCTCGTTATTTCTGATAAGGGGATTGAGCAAAATGCTTTCAGATTACCCAGTTCAGATTCGCTATAAACGATAAGAAAAAAGAGTTTCAGCGACATGATGGACCACTCTTTGTGACTCTGGGAGCCGTTTTTCAGTACTGTACCTGTCAAGAAAATATTCAGAAACGTATTTTCTAAGAAAATATTCAGAAACGTATTTTTTTGATTTCCGGACATTTTGACTTTTTCAGGTGTCTTGAGCTCGGCTGTCAATTTTTCGACCATTTCAAAAATTTTGGAGGTTGTAAAACAGATCTAGACTGAAAAAAAAGAATTTTTCAAAAATTCCTAGTTTTGCAGCCATTTGCCAATTTTCCTTTTTAACGTTTTCAGCACAAAAATGGGCCCAAACCTGGGGGTTTTTAGAAATAAGTTCAAATTTTTCAGTCGAATGTTGTTTTACACCCGCTGAAGATTTAAAAATGATTCGAAACTTGACATCGGAGCTACAGAATCTTGAAATGGGTCAAAATGACAAAAAGGCAACTGAAAATTACGTGGTTGTATATCTTTTCGACTCAAATTTTTCAAAAGTTGATATATTCAAAAAGATCCAACTAATTGAATAATATGAGTTCACAGAGTTGTCATTTCGAAATGAAAAACATGGCTCACATTCAGTCTACCAAGATAACTTTTTTTGCGAAAATATTGATTTCTGAGGTTTGATTCAAATAGTTCAGACATTTCATGAAATTTTTCTATAGATGTTCTAAAACATTTTCGGAAACAATGCACGTTTCTGGTATAAGCCGATTGTGCAACTATCTGAACCTATAGATAAGAATTCTCATTCTCCTCACAAAAAAGAGTTTTTAGGTTACCAAATACGCCTGACTATGAAAAGAAACAGAAATAAGATTCTCGGACAACTTCTTCTATGAATGGGTTATGTAAACAGATGATGATTGGGGTGAGTAGTGGTGTGCACAGCCAGCCCGCAGAGAAAGGGTCCTTTCAACTTCCACCATCGTCTTGTGTCTCTATGCAAAGGTCACTTGCGACGGATTGGTGGATTTGTCTAATGTCTCTCTCATCTCTTGTATCATCATCTTCTCCCCCATCAGTGGCTGAGACAGGGGACCATGTTTATGAGACAAGAGCGTGTGAGTAATGAGTGTTTTGGAGCATACTTTCAAAGATTACACACAGACAAACACAGAGATTTCTCCTTGAAACGAGAGAAAAGAACAGAACGGATACGAGAATTGTTATACATTCCAGGCATTGTTCTGACAAGGTTCCAGAGACCATTGTGAACTTGAAGGATGTAAAAAGTCTCAAGGATAACTTGCAGCAATTGAACAGAAAACCCCTCGAGAGATAGCATGCATTCGAAATTACGTTGTTCCGAAAGGTCACGAAAGAGGCACATTTAATGAGAGTTTTAAAACTATAAAACTGAGGACAATCGGCACTTTTTTTTGCATTCATCTTGTATCCTTTATGGATAGGAACGAAGGCTTTCAATACACAAACACAGTCAATTGCAATACTAAACACACTATTCGAAAATTTTACCCGCGAAATCTGGTGTAATACGGAATGGATTGAGTGGGTCTATGTGTGTGTGTTGGTGGTAGTGGGGGACTAAGTGGAAAGTGCACCGGCAGAGTTAATGGTTTGAGACCGTGCGATTGGGAGGAAATGAAAAAAAAAAACCGGATTTGTTTTAGAGGTTGGTAACTTTCTTTATCACTTAAGTGCTAACGGGGATTTGGATTCAGATTTGAACTTATGGTTCGGGAAGGAAAATGATTTGGGAAGGAAAATAGGAAGATGAGAGAAGAAGGAGAAATTGGGATTCGAACAATTTTCATTTATTTTTTCGAGGGTCAACATCTGGCATCTCAGAAAAAAGTGGGAGAGAAGCTATAGACTGACCTCGGACATGAAACAAGTGGACAGATGTGTGTATAAATCAATACACAAGATGTGCAAAGACAAGGAAAGGAGGAGGGAGGGGTAGTTGGTCCCTATATAATAAAAAATAATGAATTTCTACTCTACGAAAAATTAACTTACTGATCATCACAGGTCCTACTTCTTTGAGAAACGCAACAAAAAATCCGTTCGATTGGTCGCATATGTTCCAGAAATGTATAGGAACACCACAGGAAATTGGGAACCTTTTATTTGAAGTGCCCAATGTGTATACACAACGCGCAGTGTACTTGCGGACTGTACAACACATCTGACGACAACTTATTGGTTATATTATTTCTTGTTCATTTAATGTTCATTTTTCGGCATATTTTGTTGTTTATTACTTTTTTGAAAATTTGAATTTCTTTCAGATGGATTTCTTCATGAAACTTGCAAAAAGCGATGTCGGCCAAATGGCGATGAACACCGTCAGACAGAACGTTGAGGAAAGAATCAGAGAATATGCCGACGCACAACAGAAAGCAGCAGGTTCAACGTCTCAACCACATAATCCACAAGCTCAGTCGATGGTAAGTCTTGGAATCTCAAAATTTAATTAATAAAAACTATAAAATCGTTTAAATGAGATATTTCGTCGGAACTACGGAGAAACCAATTGCAAGCCGATATCTCGCCAATTATTGTCAGAATAAATGTGTTTAGGGCTCTCATACACAGAAATACTTTCCGTGTGAAAAATTTATGATTTCAGTGGCCAGGACCAGTCGACAAAACTCTGTACTTCGCTGTCGACAAGAAGCTCTCGCCCAGTTTTGCCATTGCCAAATATGGAGACGGTTTTGCACTGGTGTACACTCCAACTAACTACGTGAGACTCTTTAACAACAAACTCCCAGCAAAAATCTCTGTTTCAGATTGTCTATTTCAACAAAAACGTCTCCTACATCGATGATCTTGAATATTTATGGAAGGAATACGACGAGTGCCTTCTGGAACTGAGCAATCCTATGAATGTGGTCAATGACATTGTGCCCATGATGCTCAGAGAAAAAGAAATACAATCAGAGTGTATCCCGGTGTTTTTCGCTATCATTGCTGGCTTCACAAAGTATATCAAGGATCAAAAAGAAAAGGCAGGAACGGGGTGAACTCTCATAGCTATCAAACTGTTTAAAAAATCGATAATCTTAGATTCTCAATGTCAAAAGTGAACCGTCGAGGCGATACTCCGGTGCATGTCGCTGCTCAATATGGATCTGTTGGTCTCGTTCAACTATTGTGGGATGAGTGTTTCGATCCACTTGTCAGAAATCACAATGGACACACTATTCTGCAAGCGGCTAGGTCTCGCCCGGATATTGTGAAGGTTGGTAGCAGTAATTTTATCATGTATGAAGGAATTTATCTGTTTCCAGTACATCAACAGCCATGTCAAGAGTGATGTATGCGAACAGATGATTCTACTGGCTCAAAATCAACCAAAACCGGAAGAGCCGACGTATCCGAAGTCTTTTGAGGCTATTCTAGGTGAGGCAAAGCTTGAACCATTCATTGATTCGATAGATTTGAGCTGAGAAAGAGAACAATGAACACAAAGCTAGTCTGAAGCAAATAAAACAACCATGGCATATATTCTAATCCTGATTGAATGCCTAAAGCAATGGCCGCATGAAAAATTGTAGTTTAAAACCCTATCAGTACAAAACAGTGGAATACCGATGATTCCATCCGGCAAATTACTATAAATTTTGATTCCAGAGTACACCATCAAAAACAACCTCCCACATTGTCTTTTCACCCCAGCCGATATTCTCAACAAAGCTCAATTTTCATTCCGTGACTTGGAGACGTAAGTCGGTTTAGAAATTATAGAATTTCACTTTCTAAAATGTTTTAGAGTGCTCCGCATCCTTTACGTTCAAGACTCTCAATTCCTTGGACGCCTTCACAACACCAAAAACGTATTCCATAGCTTTGATACTTTTCCAGGACAGGTAATTCCAACAAATGGTTTGTTTATCCAATTAATTAATGCGTTTACAGCACCAGAAACTGCTGCTCAGCTACGCCACAGAAGAAATGATAAACGCTCGAGATTCTGAAGGACAGACTCCAATGCATTATATTGGTATAACACCCGAATAACATTTATCTCATCTTTAATTCTGCAAGTTTTCAGCCAAGAAAGGAAATCTCGCCACATTCATTCTTCTCTGGTCTCACGGTGCGGACGTCAACATTCAGGATAAGAAGACTTTGTATCCAATGGACTACGCTCTTCAGCGTGATGATGTGGATATTGTAAAGGCGTTTCTCGCATTCGATGGAAGAGCCAATGAACAAGTGTTGAATAGTGTCTTAAAGAGCAGGAAGAAATCCGCAGAAACTCTCCAAAAGCATTTTAAAGCACTTGAAGAAGGAAAGGGGCAGAGCCTCAAATACGATAACAGTATGTTGTATTTCCAGTTGCAACTTTTATCAAAGTTTTTTGTTTTCAGAGAATCCAACTCATCGCCGTTGCCAAAAATTCCCAAATCTCTCCAAACATGACGGTATCGTACTCTCTATTGATGGAGGAGGAATGAAAGGAATTCTGGCGCTTCAGTTGTTGAAAGAAATCGAGAAAGTGGTCGGAAACAAGTTTCTGGGATGGTTCAATCATATCGGAGGTACATCCACTGGATCAATGATTACTCTCGGACTCGTAAAATACGGAAATATTGATCATGTGATCAGACAGTACTTCCGGATGAAAGTGAGTCATTGTGACATTTTTGAGATTTTGAGATGAAAGGTTCGGCTGGCTTCGAAGACGTATTTTATCTCTAAAACATGGATAAGTGACGTTTATGCAAAAAGTGAGCTGGAAGATTTTCGCATTCGCGTAAAGTTCATTTTTCAATGCACATTGGTGAAATAATGAAACCGGGTTTTCACGAGTTTTTAAATGTATCTCGATAAAAATATAAGTTCTTGAAACGAAACCAATTGGAAAAACTCGGAACAGACTAGCTGAAAATCAAATGTATGACACTCAATATCCGACACTCAATATCAACTTTGTTCTCAAACCAAAGACTATTCAGGACGACATCTTCATTGGATCTCGCCCATACTCTGGAGAAGGTCTTGAAAATGCGCTCCTCAACGAGTTTGGACGTGACACTTTGAAACAACTGGGAGAGAAGAAAAACATCAGAATCTCGATCCCAGTGGCTCGTGTCGACATCAGTCCACCTCAGTTGTACATGTTCCGTAGTTACGACGTCAACGATACCACATTCGATCAATCGTCTTTGAAACCCGAATGGGGTGCTGCAAAAGTGGTCAGAGCATCATCGTAAGTTTTTGTTCTCTGCGTTTGAACTTTGCTCAAACTTGGGAATTTTTTCAGTGCAGCTCCGTCGTTCTTCCCGCCAGTAGACGGCAAGTTTATGGATGGTGGTCTTATCGCTAACAATCCGGCCGTCGACATTTTGACTGATTGTCAGAGATTGGAATTTGAGAGAAATGAACGGAATTTGACAAAAATCATTGTATCAATTGGAACTGGTGCGATGGAAAAGAAAATTGAGAATATTGATTTGATGAAGCCAACAACGATGGGAGGCATTGTGAACACGTTTAATCAGATCATGCACCTCAAGGATGTTTTCATCGAACAGGTAACTAGAATTACACATATTTGATTGTTGGATTGGCTGGTGTTAAAGAAACTAACTGGTCTGTCATTGAAAATGATCTAACAACGAGCCGATTTTCAGATTTTAACATTGACAAAAAACCTTTCTGACCTAGCCAAGAATAAAAACTTTGTCAAAAGCTCATGGGAGATATAGCATGTTTATGTTCAAGTTCTTGATGCGCCTCTAATAAGATAACTGAAACCATATTTTTTCGCGAGATTTCACGGCGTCGGCTTGTAGATTCTGGTCAGTAATTGAAGTGTGTTAAGAGTTTGGACGGATATTCGCCATGATTTGGTTGGAAGTTTTTCAAAAACAGCTGTGTAGCGGACCAAGGTCAGGTTCTGGTCAGAAGTTGAATGTTGAAATACCATGAACAGAACCCTGTGATCGGTTGGTCGGAATCGGTTTGGCTTTAGTAGAAGTCTTATTCGGAATTTGACCAATCTCAGACTAGAAGTTGCCTTCGACGACCGATTTGCAGAAAATTACTATTCCTTCTACCTTAAAAGCATTTTCTAATCCAATACCGTTCTTTTTTCCAGCTCACCGCCGCCGATGGTGTTACTGTTGAGCGAGCCCGCTGGATGGCTGAAGCTATGGGAATGGCTTTCTTCCGTTTCACACCAAGCCTTGAGCTTCCGGTTGCTATCGACGAGAAAGATGACTGCGCGTTGCTAGACGCTATGCTTGCTGTCAAGGTAACATTCATTCTCTTTTTTTTCAAACTCTTCTCTCTTTTTGCAGTATGAATCGATGACAATGCGCAACGACATGCTCATGTTGGCTTCAATCCTCAAGTAGTTGTCCTTGATTCTCCCAAAAATGTATATTCTAATTTAGTTAAATTTTTGTGTAATGTTTTTCAAATTTTTTATCCACCTGCTAGTCACTTTTAGCTTCCGTTGTGCTCTTCTACATTCCCGGCCATAATTGAAACCCCAATTTACTAGTCTCTCGAAAAATCTCTGTCATAATAAAATGAAGCTTACTTTGATATGCACACTTCGCTTTTTCTCTCTGTTTGAGTCGGTGTGTTTATCCAACTAAATATATTTTTCCTTCTTTTTCTCATAAGAAGCTCTATGAGCAGCACATAAGCATGTAGAGTGCATTGAATAAGAGCTAACAAAAATAGTTTCGTAGTTTGGACTTTTAGCTAATCGCATCACAACTCCGCCCATGTTGTCAAGACTACAAAATGAGAGAGATGGCGGTTTGGTTACACTTTTAATTCTTTCTCACTGATCCGCTGACTACTTTCTGTGATTTGTTACCTTGAATTATCACATTGATCTTATGGAATATCAAAGACAAAAACTCCAAACCACTGTGTTCCGTACGCCGAAGAATAATTGATAACACAGAGACGGAGGAGGTACAGTGTTTTTCCATTTTTTTGACATTTGAAGTTGTATTCTTTTGATCTATGATTTCTTGACAGTATGGCAACCATCATCAACCATTTCTCGATTTGCCCCCACACTCACTCTCTCTGTCTCTCTTCATTCTTTGATTGTTATCTACCTTTCTCTTTTTTCTCTTTCTATCTTCCCCCCATATACTCTCGACCCCCGTCCGAGTACATTTCATTTACCACATGAGGTAACAACTCGGGAAAAGAGTGCAAATGTCAGATCAGAGAAAAGAGAAAATTCTGACTGTCTCCAGTCTCGGAATGGTGATTTACCTTTTCTCTCACTCTCTCTCGAAACTGTTTTCCTTTTACTTGCCGGCTGTGTTTTCTCGGGACTGGTTTGCCCTTCCATACACATAACCCCTTCGTTCGTTCTCTCTATATGAACTATCTTTCGGGTTGACCTTTCTGCGTCTTCTCCCATGTTTCTAAACCTCATGAATGTCTGCACCAACTTGCAGATGTACTCTCTCGCGCGTATCCCTTCTTTCACACACTCAAAATTTTTGAAATGAACGAAAAAAATTGAAACGAACCAGTCGCCTTTCATTTCTCTCTCTCTTTCTCTCTTTTTTTCATTTTTCAGTTCTTCTTTTTCCCCTTATTATTCCACCCGCTATAGCCTACATTGCGCCGCCTTCTCTTGATTTAATCTTAATGTGTTCTTTTTATTTCACTGTTTTTTTCTTTTGGGGTTCTCTATATAAAATTCAGAAATTACAGTTCACGTCAAATTACTCACCATGTCGTATGGTAGGTCTCACAAGCGGGCTAGGACCGACAGTAAGTTAGAAACCCAAAAAACGTATTCCAATGCTTGTAATTTCAGACATCTCGGAGCTCAATGCAAAATATATGGCTCTGGACCAACAGAATAACTTCCAAGTCATGTATATCTGGATCGACGCCACTCAAGAAAACTTGAGAGGGAAGACTAAGACGTTTGACTTTGAACCAAAGGTTGCATCTGGTTTGTTAATCCATAGCGACAGTTCAAAAACCAAATAGAGGATTACAGATCTCCCTATTTGGAACTTCGACGGAACCTCGACCGGTCAATCGCTTGGCGAAGGATCAGACGTCTACATCCGGCCGGTGGCATTGTATCGGGATCCATTTAGACCGGGACCAAACAAAATTGCACTCTGTGAGACGTTGACTCATGACGAGAAACCACATCGTGAGTTTTTCTTATTCATATCCAGTTAGAAAGTCAACAGATGCAAACAATGCTAGACATTTTCAGCAACAAACACTCGGCAGCAGTGTCTGGACGTTATGGAGAAAGCAAAAGATCAAGAGCCATGGTTTGGCATGGAGCAAGAGTTCACTTTGCTTGGAGCCGACAAGCATCCCTACAACTGGCCAGTCAACGGATTTCCAGCACCACAAGGACCATATTATTGTGGTGTGGGTGCTGATCGAGTTTTCGGTCGTCATATTCTGGAGGCACATTATAGAGCGTGCATGTATGCTGGAATAAAAATTAGTGGTTCAAACGTAGAGAGTATGCCATCGCAGGTGATTATTTCTGAAAAAAAACCAGCTTTACTAATTTTTCATTTTTCAGTTTGAGTACCAAGTAGGACCTTGCGAGGGAATCGAGATGGGTGACTCACTCTGGGTATCTCGATACATCCTCCATCGCATTTGTGAAGACTACGGTGTCGTGTGTAGTTTAGACCCCAAACCAGTGCTCGGCGAGTGGAGCGGTGCCGGCTGTCATCTAAACTTCTCCACCAACGTCATGAGGACTCCAAGTGAGGACGGCGCCGGATGGCGGTGAGTGCGAAAATCAACACGTTCAAAAATCAAACGTCCAATCTGATATATTTTTAGTGCTATCGAAGAGGCCGTCCACAAATTGAGCAAAGTGCACATGCACCACATCGCTTACTATGATCCACACGGAGGACGTGATAACGAGCGTCGACTTATTGGGGCTAACCAAACTGAGACAGTTGACGCCTTCTCTTCAGGAGTCGCCGATCGAGAAGCCAGCGTTCGAATCCCACGTCAAGTTTTCGCGGACAAATGCGTAAGTGCTTGTACTGAGAAAAACTGATAAGACAACAAACGCACATAATTCCTAAGAGAGCAAAGTACGTACATGCGTATGTGTGGGTATCACGTGTGTATTGAACTGTAATCGGCGTAGAGAATTAAACCCGATGATACGGGGCAAATGGACGAAGTGGATTTTGATTGCTGGCGCATATTTAAAGATTTTTTGATGGGGCCCCGTTTATATAAAAGTTTCTAATTTTGGAAAGTAATTAACAAAATCTGCAGAATTTAGGAGTTTTGGAAGTCCTAGCATTCTTCAAAAATTCCTAGTTTTTAAGCTATTTCCGAATTCCTGGGAGACAGTTTTTTAACGTTTTCGTACAAAACGGGGCAGAAAACGGGTGTAATCCAAAAATCGTCATGTAGCTAAAAAAAACTAAACATTTCAAAAGTTCCATAAATGCAATGTTTTCAATCTAAGTCTGTTTTACAGCCTCCGTAATTTTGAAAGTGAGTGGAAACTTGATAACTCAGCTTCCGAATTCTGAAACTAGTCGAAACCAACTGAAAACATGTTTTTGTATATCTTCTTGATTGGATACGTATATATTGATGATTTTTGACAAAAAAAACCGGAGGTAAACAAATTATCGTTTCTCTGAAAAAAACCAGTCACATTTTGTCAACTACAGTGTTCTCTTTAGACCCGTCGAACTTACCCCGGTAGTTGAAAGATGATCTGTAATGTTTGTATCTATCTTTGCCCCGAAATTAGCCTGAATTTGACAACGGAAACGAATTAGAACAAGTGTTTTAATGTTTGATTCCACTTCGATCTGCCTTATCATATCAAGACAAAAAATTGTTACAGGGATACTTCGAAGATCGCCGACCCGCATCCAACTGTGACCCGTACATGGTGACCTCAGCAATGGTTAAAACTTGCTGTTTTGAGGGAGACGACTCGAAACTCACTTTACGTTATGTTCCAAAATTCTAATCTCTTTAAATCCAACATCTTAGCCCACTTGAAATCAGTATACAACTTCTAAGTCAACTTCCTAATAGAATTATTAAAAATTCCATGAATCTCGTTGAAATAATTTCTGAATATTCACCTGCTGGCTTGGTACCAACATCCAAGTATTTCTATTTTCAATCTTTGTCAATTTTACTTACTAATAAATTGATTATCTGAATGTATAAAAAACATTCATATTTTACAAGATAAGATATTCCAAGAACATTGGACCCAGCACATGTTGCATTTGAACTTTTGGAAGATAAATAACAAAATACATAAAGAATTTGTCATTTTTTATTATTCTTTTCTGAATTTGGTGATCAATAAAGCTGTCAAACCACATAATTTTTGACAGAGTAAATAAGCACACAGATAATGAAAACAATAAATTATTAGGGGAGTTCACAAAATAAGTTAATTTTTCAAAAAAATAAAGAAACCACGTGGAAAACACAGAGGATAAAAAGGCACTGAAAATTTGACTATCAGACATGAGAAGTTTTAATGAAGAGTAAGTGGGATCTGTTTCGAGATTACATGTCGCTCTCTGAGTGGAACACGCTCGACTGGGTCGAGAGCAGAGATGAGCTGAGGAAGCCAGATAAGGGCGTGGAATAAACCTGGAAATTTCGTTGATTTTAAATAAATTGAAATCTCGAAATGCCATACCAATAATGTTCACAAGATATACAGTTTGGAAGAATACGCGAACCAAGTAAGCCGGTACCATAATCGTGATTGCCAGTCCGACAAGAGTTGAAGACACAGCTTGTGTGATTGGCCATCCAACTGATGCGAGAGTGTCAGCAACCTTCTCTTGAGCGGTGCTGTATTCAGATCTGTGATATCTATAGCAAATGTGGACGGAATAATCGACAGCCAATCCGATAGCCATCACAATGCATCCCATACTGACAGAGTCCAAATCAGACCCGAGAAGAGCAAGACCTCCGCAGACACCCATGGAAATTGAAAGAAGGGACCATGTCATCCAGAACACCGAGAGCTGAAACTCAAAATTAAGAAAGAATTTATATGAAATTGCTTACCGCGTCAGGAAGGAAGAAGAAGGAGATCAAAGCCATCATAGCCAATGCAGATCCTATGGTTTGCATGGAAGATGGAGCGATTGTGTGACGCTGATCAATCAAGAAAGGACTGAAAATTCCAGAAAGGAACATGTCGAAATCTGGATACTCCTTGAGAATATCACGCCATAAAAACAGTTCAGACTGTCTCTTATCCCAACTGTCAAGTCCATAGAACGAGGTTTGGAAAGAGAATGCGGAAATGCATGGCTCTCCATTAGTGACGTTGTCCAAAATCTTTACCTTATCTGAAACATGATGGCTGTTGGTTAGAAGGGAGGCTCAAAAAATCACCTCTGTACTGTGAGTAGTCGAGTTGCGAGAAGAAATCTCTCATGTTCTTTCTATCATAGAAATCAGTAGTGTAGTTGATATTCGGGAAATCGTTCAAATATTGTTGGTACTGCCAAATCCACAAGTTTGTCGAGACTCTTCCAATTGAATAACTGGTATGCTCTAATCGGAATACAAGTTCATTCAGCCTGGCGCGTGCTCCAGCATCACGAAGGTCTGGTGGATTCATGATGTGAAATGTTGGCATGACGTTGTCGGCCCAGATGTATTTATCTGAATATTTGGTGATTTACGTTTTTAGTAGACAAGTGAACTCACCAGCAAGGGCTACAAAAGTCTGGATTGGCGAGTTGTCACGGATGTACTTGACAGGAGAGATGTCCACGCGAAGAATGGAGCATCCATAGAGAGCAAAGGCTGTGTAAATTGGGAACAGAGCAAGAGAACCAAGACGAACCCATTTCTTCATAATAAATGGTGCAAAATAGTCGCGGAAAAGTCTGTGCATGAGAGGGACTAAAATAATTTCGATCAGTTTTTTTCTCGAAATTCATTCAGAAATTGACTCACGATCTTTAGTTTTCTCGTGGTGCTGGAAATCAATATGCTCTTCCTTCTCCTTAGCGGCCTCAGTTTCAGCACGATTTCTTTCAACATCTTCATCGTCTTCGTCGAATTTGTAACAGCAAGTACAACACGCCAATCCTCCTTTGTCTTCACGATCTCCGGAATACTTGAGGACAGCAGCATAAAAGGTAATCTGGAATTCAACAAATAAGATATATTCTAAAATTTGTCCACTTTTACCTGCATCAAGTAATCAAAGAACACTCCGACGGCGGTGATGATACAAAAATCAGCAACAGCTGGTGTCGAGCACATCAACCATCCGAGGAAGAAGCAGAAGAAGTTAGTGAAGGAGGTGACAGTAATGGAAGCTCCAGCGTCACCCATCACTAGAGCTATCCGTGTCGCAGGCGATAATTTCCTATCACATTCTCTCCAAGCAGCAACCATGAGGAAGTCATCATCGACTCCTACAGCTAACACCAAGAAGGGCATTGTAGACGTGACTGGATTGAATTTAGCTCCACAGAAGAAGAATACTCCAAAGGTGATAATGAGGGCGAAGATGACGCACCACACTCCAAGGCACATTTCTACTGGTTTGGATTTTGTTGGATCCCAGCTGAAATTGGCAACAAGGACATAAATGGTAAGCAGGATAGTAGCTGGGACTGCATATGGAACAGTTGTCTTGATAATTTCGAGCATTTCGTCGTCCATTGCCTTGTCACTGAAAATCAAAATTACAAATTTCTGGTCTACTTTTTCCGATATTTCGAAAATATTACTTGTGAGGAATGAATTGAAGATCACTATTTTCTGCGATATTCTCCCAGTATTCGTTGAGCTTCTGACGGAACGCAAAGTAGGCAGCATTGTTCTCTGGTGTCGCTGGATAGTTGACAAACCAATGGATAGTCAAAACTCTGGCTCCTTGAATCTCATTCTTCTCTCCCTTTACGTCTACTCCGTAGATGACGTTTCCAATATCTTTTGGACGATTGAAAAGGTATAGAACTGGGTAAGAGAGCTGAAGATTCGGGTTGGCTTTGATTTTTCCATCCTTGAAAAGAACATCAGCATGTTTGATCCATAAGTTGAGATTGTTGTTGCAAGTACTGGCTCCCGGATCTTTGGTACAAAAATCTTCTAGCCCCCAGGTCTCTCCTTCGTAATCATTTGTAACTTTCATCATCTGAAATTCAATGTTTTTTCTGAAGTTACGTATTTGAATCCTCACATCTTGTGTGTATTGGAATAATGCTCCAAGATATTTGGATTGCAACAAGTTGTCGAACTTCCGATGGACAACGTAGAACCGAAGGATGTCATTTTTGGCGGGAACTGAAAAATAAGGGATCGGATACAATTTTTTTCAAAATCAAAAACCGCTTCCGCTTGATACACAACCAATTTGTCTGCCATAAAATGTCATAAAATGTTTTATTCTCAATAAGGGCGATTTGCGTACGACTTCTCTGTACTTTCCCTTTTTCTCAGTCTGTTCCATCGCAAAAAGTCTAAGCGAAATCCTGAAACGAATGGAATGGAACGACGGTATTCATCATTCGTCACTCTCAAAAACGGCTTTTCTCTCTTTTTCTCTCGATTTCACTCGCTTTCCTTTACGGCTAATCGTGCACAAATCGCAATCAGATTGTGGGTGAATGAAAAATAGAGAAAAGGGGATGAAAATGACGTCTCAGTGTAACAAAACCTCCCGAAAAAGGGTCTCTCTCTCTCTACAGAATGAGAAAAATGACGCGATTTGACCCGGTTCCGTGAAAAGAGAGAAATCAGGATAGTATGTCAGGTTAGGCGAGTATGACTGATAATTGATAAATGTAACATTCCTCCAAGCTATTAGTATTTTAAATAGAATATCAAATGAGGTCTAGAACTGGAAGAGGGCAGATCAGGCCCGGAAATTTTTCAACTGGACATTTTGCCACCGTGGTAAAACAGGGTAATAGAAAATTTTCAGACTACAAAAATGAATTAAGGATTTTCAAATTTTTGAGTATTAGGATATGCCTTTTCTGATAAAACACATTCAAAATTCAAAAAATAGTTTTTTGAAAAATACGAACTTTGGAATTCTTGGAATTCAGAATGTTTTCTGTCAGAGAGAACATATTCGAATCAACTGAAACTGTTCTTGTGGTCTGAAAGCTATCGCATAGTTGAATGTCGCATAGTTGCAAGCCTGAGCCATTTGAAAAAAAATCTACTCATTGGTTGAAACTAAACTGTTGCCCAGACGTATAACTTCTGAAATTCTGCTTACCTAGTTTCCTCTCTCGCTCTTTCTTTTCCTTGTCCTTATTGGTATCTCTTCTGTATCTAGCCAAGCTAGTCACATTTCCGAATGGAACATCATGTCTAGCTTCATCTTCCATAGCTTCCAAATCCCTCCGTAACCTATCCATCTCTACATCTGGAAAATAGCACGACGCATCAGAGCAATCGAATTCTCGTCGATTTCTCTTTGGAATCAAATTGAGGTCACCAAGTGGCAAACGGTTGAAATCTTTTGTTCTTTCGAATTCGTATCTGACCTGAAATTTGAATTTTTAAATAGAATATGGGAGAGCAAAGAAACATACTGGTGCATCTGTTGGAACAAATAATCTGTAGAGATCAAGATTGATTTGTAAGAAGAAAAGTCCTGGTATGGAGAGAACTGTACAAATAAGAGGACCGACGAGGAACCAAAATTGATGTTTTGCAAGGAAGAGTCCATAGTTGTAAAACACCTGAAAGTGACAAAAATTTAAACTTCCAGATGGAGTAAGACAGAAACTCACTTTTACCATCCAATCTTCAAATCGTTTACCATAGTCGCTGAGACGCATGGTTAGGTTTTGGGAACCCAACTGCTGGAAAATACAAGAAGATGAGTGGGTTTCAGGAAGATGACTACGAAAAAGGTGTGACCAGATAAGATGAGTCAAATCAAGAAAACAAGAAAAAAGATACAAACCGATGGCTAGAAAACAAGGATGATGTGATGTGGAGAATCCAGGCAAAGCATTCAAGATATCTGGCAGAAGAAGCTAATGAAACGACACAGACATTGGACTGATGGCTGACCGAACAGGTTCTGATGAGAATTGCAATGAAAAAAGTGTGAGAATAAAAGAGAAAAAATGAACGCAAGACGGGGCATGGATGCGTTCGTTTTAGGCAGGATAGCCAGACAATGAAAGCGAAGATCCACGGATTTGATTTCACTTTAATGGATGAAAAAGTTATGATTTCTTTAATTGTGTAATGAGGTGTGACAGACAAATGAGATAAAACAGTTATGCTTATGTTACAAGCATGGAGTGAAGAGAGAAGGATCATTATACAGCATACCTAGCGGTTTGTTTGAAGAAACAAGAAAAAACAATTAAAGTGGAGGAGAAAGCACTTGTAACGTTGCGAAATGACTCCGAATGACTTTACAGGACTTCTTGACGCAATTGACCAGAAGCACGCCGCTTCCTCCCGAGACACACCACCCGGCGTAGCCTCCCCTTCTCCTTGTATTCGTCGAGGGTTGAACCGGCGATTTGATAGGCCTTAGCCGGTCGAGAGGACAATCGGTGACCCATATATGGAAGAGAGAGAAACGATGAAGAACATTTTGTCTCTTCTTGGCGGTTTCTCCTCATCACGTCGTCTTCCGTAGTACTGCGGCGCCTACTGTCTTTGACCGATTTGCATGTGCTATCACACATCCACACATACGTATCGAGACTATTCGGAAAATGAAGAAGAAGAAGAAACCAACTTCATTGAGATTCCGGTGGTGACCTGTCAACAAATGTTGTATCAGATTTTTGGATCATACCCCCCGGATTGTATTTAATGCAGATACCAGAATGATGATTATGATCGGTACCTGGGAGAGAACAAAACGGTTTAACTGTAGAAAACAAAGTCATTTGAATTTGTTCTGTGAATAAAAATAGAATCTACAAGAAAAAAATGATTCTACAGTGTTCCAGATAATTCTTTAAAAGAGATTTCTCAAAAATCGAGAATTTTCAAAAATGGTGGATACATTGATAAAATGAAAAGCGAAACCTGTGTTTGTTTTCAAATGGAAATTGATGTTTGAATAAAATTTAAATGAATTCAATGTTAACCTACCATATTTTCTCTGATAAAAGCCCACCTTAACCACCAACTTTGAGCTAAATTATCACAATTCCTGTGAAAGATATCAAAAAATTGTCAATTGATGAAATATTGGCGATATCATGAAAATCAATTTTTTAGTTGACAAAGTTTAGATATTTTCACTGGAACCAAAAGAATCGTGCTGAAAGTTAACAGTTTGGGTGGGTTTCTACAAGAGACAATATTGTGATAACACTTTTAATGAAGATTGGTACTTTTGATATGGTTCTATAGCATCACTTAGTTTCAATAGCTGAACTTCATGAATTCAAAATTTCAGAAATATTTTAAAGTATATTTTCCAAATTCTCGTGCAGCCTGTAAAAAATCGGACAAAAACTCAATAGAAACTTTGAGATGATTAAGAAGGGAAGTTATTCAGGAATTTCTTTGAAGCTCTTCAACGTTGGAAACTACCAATAAGCGGATCTTCGTTTTTCCGAGCTTTTGGGATTTTATAGTTTTTAACATATTTTTTTTCAAACTCCAGTCATTCAATTTTTCCTTCAAAAATTTTTTTTGGAAAAACCTCAGCACCTACAACATGCCCTGAACATTGGTTTCTTACTCTTACCTCGAATTCCAACAAACAGGATAATTTGTTGCTAACTTGCTCCAATCATCACACTACTACAAAGCATACCTTCTTTTGAATAAGACCACCACACAAGGAAATTCGTCAAAAATGCAAGAGCTCAAGCATCAAAAAATTCAAAATTCGCTATATAAAAAAAGAGTCATTAATGCATATTTTGCAAGTGTTGCAAGTATCACTATGAAGTTTTTTTGTTCCTTCTTTTTTCGTCGAGATGCTCCCCTCTTTGTTCTTGTCCTTCGGCTCTTTTCACCCACTTTTATGTGAGTTTGAATGGGTACTTGTGTGTGTGTTTTACTTTTGTTTTTTCATTTTTTGTTCAAAACTTTGAAAAATGTTCCAATTATCATTAGTTGGGAGTGCACAATCTTTTAGCTTTAGCTTCAAACTCACCTGCGAATTCTCACGCGCTTTTCAAAAAATATTACTGCAAATCGAGTCTCTCAGGTTTCACTAAAAGATTCTTTGCTCTTTTTATTTGGGGTGGAGAAGCTCATCCCCACTGTATTTCCTTCAATTCGGTTTATGCAAATTAATTTGTCTGTGCCCGTCCTCCTTTGAGCCAGACGGAATTTTTTTTCAAAAAAAGAAAGCTGTTAATCTTCTTTCAGTCACCTTTGCACTCTCTCTCCTTCATTTTCTATTTTCCGACAATCAGACTCGGACCAGAATGACGCATTCATCAGAAGCAAATTAGTTTGAATCATTACGTGTTTTCTTTTATTTTCTATTTTCTGTTTTTCTCCGCTATCTACCGACATTTGGTCCCAAATTAGAAAATAGTTCTAACATTAGCCCATCTTGGCCTCTATTAGCTAATCAAATTTTTCCGTAGATCCCTCTTTGGGTGAAAGGACCAAATGTTTTTCATTTTTTTACTTTCACTTTATTCTGTTTGCTCCATTCATCATTCAGAATTTGACACCTCTCTATTTTCAATTCAGGTATTGTATGACTATTTTCACCTTGCAATCTTGCTCTTTTTTCAATGGGTCCATCATATACTTTTACTCTGTATTTTTTTTTCATTTTCTTTCCATTTCTTTCCACTCTTCAACTGCCGTCGTCTAGCACCCCATTGAGTTTCTGACACTTTATAAAACAAAACTCTGGAAAAAAAAACACACATACACATGCAAGTGGCGATCAGTCAAAAAACGAACAAAAGCAAAAGTTATGGAGTAGATGGGGGATACGAATAAAAAAATAACACAGACACTCACATAAATTCACATGGTCCACAATATTGAAACGAAATTCGATTCGAATATTCCGTCCTTCTCGGTAGGTATACTTCAAGGAGTTTAGAGAGGTTTCACTGAATTCAATTTTTGAAGTGTTAAAATCTGATTCATAAAACAAAAATATCATGTAAATTTTTTGTATTTCCTGAACCATGACCACTCTAATATGACCCTTCCAATTTCAACTTTGAGCAAATTTATCTCGCTTACTTTGAAAGATATACAAGAGAAGTTGATTGAAAAAAAAGCTCGGTCTTATCATCAACATTCTGTGAGTTGATCACTTTTTGATATCTTTTACAGAAAATGAGATATATATGGGCTTGAAGTTAAAAGCTTGAAATGCGTTCTATCTGCGTTTATGGTACGTAAAAACCCAACAGTTGAACTTAATGCGTTGGGGCTGCTGAAAATAATGATAATAGAATGTCATCACTATATTGACATGTTTCATATCCATTACATCTGATTTTCGGAGATATATCACAAACCCGTCAAAGCTCTTTCTATTTCAGCCAAGCAGTTTAGGAGAAAAATCTATAGAATTCTGTCAGCTGCGTTGTTATCTTTTGCGTTAGAATATTTTAAAGTTTATCCGTTTTCTCGATTTCAATGTTTTTGACCCACGCTTACTTGACGTAGAGGAAAAGTCTCACATGGAATGACTCCCAAGTGTTGCCCTCGAAAAAAATCGAGACGTATATGGTTAGAAAGAGCGTAAAAAGTTATCCAAGAATCCAAGAGGAATAGTTGATAAAAAATTTTTATAAGGAGTTAGGGACCAAAACGTACCAAAAAATGGCTAAATTCTCAAAAATTCATAACTTTGTCAGTTTATGTCCGTTTGTTAAAATTTAAAAAACAATTTATAGACTTTTTGAGGGCAACACTTGGGAGTCATTCCATGTCAGTATTCAGTTGTGAACTTTAAACTGGTCACAAATTGGACTAAAACTCCATATTATTTATCACTGTTTTCATACTTCCAACGAATTCCGGGCACATGACATATTTTTCATAAAAACTTGTCTGTGCTTCAAATCTAACTATCATTTTGCTTTTTGTTTTTTTGACATGTTATCAAGATTTTCTGCCAATTAACCGGTGCAACTGATCACGAGAGAATTCTTTGAGAAATGCTTATCCTTTCATTTCTCCTGATATCTTTTTTTTAAAGTTCATTTAAGGGAATTCCACAGATTCATTTGAATGTGCAACTCAATTATTTTGTATTTTATGAGGTTTATCAGGAACATGTCAACTAGGTGTAACTCAGATAATCAAGTTCAAAGTGCAAGTTTAAAAAGAAATCACGATAGAGGAAATACGAGTAAAATAAAAAATATTTTTAAAAATTTAAAATTGGAAAATATGTACTATGTAGAACACTTCTCTTATCCCAAGTACCGAGATATTTCATGAAGAATTTTCCTCTTTTGCTCTTCTTTTTTCTGGTTCAGAATGTGCACCTTTTTCAGATATGAGCAAAAAACCCCATTATTATTTCTGGAAATCTTCTTTTTTTTCGTTGTGCCTTCTTTACCTTGTCCCTTATATTCTTCCTGCTTTACCTATTCAGAAACAAACAAGTGAACTCTGCTCATTTCAAGTCTGCTCTTTTGTTTTCCTCGTCCACTTTCATACTAATTTTAACCTCTAGCTTAGAAAAGTGTGAATTTTTATGTGTAAAACTTTTCTTGGGAACAAAAGCAGTACCGGAAGCACCAGGTGTTGGAAGAAGGAAAAAGAAAGAAACGGGAAGGACAAATGTTGAAAAAGAAATGAAAGGTCTGAATAGGCAAGGACAATGATTTCCGATGCTCTTCCCTTGCCTTAGCGCCCCTAACCCTTTTTTGAGCCGTACCCAGTTGAGGATTAGGCAACTGATGCCTTATTATTGACCATATTTTTTGGAGTGTCGGTCATTTTCATTTCTGATGAGAACATTCTGCACAGCATTCACAGATTTCAGCTGTTATTTTGCATTTTCTGATTTTTAGCCCCAATTTGTTCTGCAGAGTTTTCTTTTAAAGTTTAAACGAGAAATATTTCAAATGATTGCGATTTCCATACTCAACGAGGTTTTCCAATTTCTTATTGATTTCAAAAGACCAAAATAAAAATATTTATAATAATTTTGGGAAAGTTCTCAAATTTTTGAAGTTAACGACCGGTAGCAATTGAGACCGGCTGGGCTCTAATAACATCCGGGCACAACAGATTTTTTATAATCACAATATACCGTAACCATTGTGATAGAAAGGGACACAGGAACTAAGAAAAATTGGCTCATAATTACGAGTTAGGGTGCTCTTTTATTACAGGTTTTACGATACCCCCCCCCCCCCTCCCCCAATTGTATGCTGTTTTGTGTTTATCAGTGCTTTTTTTCGTTGAAAATTCCCCTTTTTTTTTCTCCATAAAAAACAGATTTCCGATTCACTATTTCTTCACCAGCGTACTAATTGATCTCTACGAACTGACCACATTTACATAGCAGAAGAATATTTGGTCCACTTCCTTTCCACGAAATCTTCTTTTTTGCTTTTTCCACTTCACAATCAATTATTAATAATGAATCAATCTTTCATCCATTTCAAAAAACAGATATGTGTCCTTGATGAGATCAAAATTTCGGCTCTGAATTAAAAGAAAACCCTCTCCCGTCTACTTCGACTATTTCTGAAATAGTTATTTCTATCTTCATCTAAATTTTTGTCCTTTTTCCCTGTCTGCCAACTTAAATTTTCGGTTTATCACGGAGCGAAGGCTAAACCCAATATATAGCATCTGGTAAACAAAACATTAATTTTGTTTGATATTCTTTAGATTTTCTTCAATCCTTCCCCTCTCGTTTACTCATCTTCTTCCGGCAGATGGATTCTTTTTTTTTCATTGCTTTCCGTTTCATATGGTACAGTGATTTGAGCTTCATTTGGATTAATAAAATCGGAGACATCCTTAAATTCAGCTCATTCTGATTGATAATCCATTTCCTACCGTAAACTCAAAGTAGGTCAAATTTGAAGGAAATGCACTATGCTCTTTTTTGAAATGAAAACCATTACATTTCAATCAATCCTCAAACATATGAGAGCAGCACTATAAAAAAGGAAAAGAGGAGTCTGAAGGATAGGAAAGAAGAAGCAGGGGCTCATTCGTTCGCAGAAAGCCCAACTGAGCACATTCTTCATCCGTTCCGCTCGATGTGCTCGTGCCTTTTGGCAGTGTGCCGGTGGTGGACCATCGGTGTCGCCTTCTATTTTAAACTATTGCCACTGCATTTTTCCAACATAATCCTCGACCACTTCCGGACAATGACGAGTAGACATTTGGGTTACAATGCGCGTCAGAAGAAACTCGACGTTGCACGCGGCACCCATTTTTCTCTGCTTTATTGTCAAAACTCTATGAGCTGTAGTTGCTCAGGTTTTTCTGGTGCGAACAACATTACCTGAACTTTTGAATTCTTGAATTTGAAAACGTGAGGTTTCAGTTTTTGCCAAAAATTCTTGATTCCAAGTCTCTGTCGAAAAGAGCTTGACAGTGTCTTGGGATTTAGTGACTACTCAAATCAACCTTGTTATTTCAAAAATAGATTCAGAAATAGTAATTTATGAATAATACCCTTATCTTATGTTCTGTTACCTGGCCTGTCACATGCTCATGATTATGTTATGGAAATAATTCAGAAAATAATCAACTCTTTGCTTCTTGATATTATACGATCTTCCATATTTTCACCAAGCTTCGAAAAGAGCATTGTAATCTCCCCCAAAATCCTAATTTCCATTTTGGACCCTTTTCTTTTCATTCTTCCCCCACTTGATACCCTGATCTTCTTCGTAAAAAATCTTGGACCATAAAAACTAGCCTCCTTGGCTAAATTTCATCGGTCAATCATCATAAAAACAAGGTTCGAAAAGTGAAGTGCTTCTGAAGTATTGTTCTTATACGTTTCTCTCTCTCTCTCTCTCTCTCTCTCTCTTTCCCTCTCTATCCAGTTATCATTGCACCTCATCTCGAAATTTGAGCATGTAATATTGAATATTATTCATGTGATGAGTAAACAAACAAAAAAATATATAGGTCCCTCGTACTGCTTCAAAATGAAAATTTTCTAAATTCATTTTCGTCGTGTCACGCTTTTTTTTTCTGCCAGATTTTTGAGTTTTTACAAGATTGATCCTATTCTAGAGGGAAAGATAGATTCTTCTTTGTTTTCTATTCCCCAATTTCATCTTAAAATTGGATGTCGTACTCATTAATCTTCTTGCTTCGACGCCTCGCTTGACCTTCAGACATCTTCCATCGAGCAGATGACATATATGGTTCCATATATACTTTTTTCCCAATTCCGGTTCCGAATGTGTTTAGTTTCCTCATCCAAAGTTCCTCATTCAAAGTCGGAATGTTGTACCCGTTCTGAACGCAACATTCTCAACAAAAAAGGTCCCCCCGATTGAGAAAAGCTTTTGTCGCCCGGCTCCACCGCTCCTCTGTCAACGCCGAGAAGGAGGAGAGAAGAAGGGGACGGACGGCTTTGGACCGCCCACTTTTCTCCCTTTCGTTTTCTACAAAGCTCGCTCTCCTATCTCACTTTAATGTTTTGCCAGACTGTGAATTGAATCTTCAGACAAGAGGCAGTCACGACGTCTCGACTCGACAGAACAATGCTATTTATATCCACAATATTCCTATTGCTCTACAGGTAGTTTTTTGACAGAGTTTCGAAAAATTCATTACTGAAAAATTCATTACCGAAATTTCAGAGGTGGAAATGCAAGTCGAAGTGAACCAGTGCCAATTTACCTGGATAATCTTCTCAATGCTGGTCGAGAAGTCTACGATAATCAATCTCCACCAGTGCAGCATGATAAAGGTAAGTCTTTGTTTTCTCCGAATTCTCAATTTCAAATTTTCTATAAAGTCCAATCTAGATCCTTCTAAATAGATTCAGCGATAAATCTCTGTTGATTCTCTTTTTCAAAAGAACATAGCTATTTTAATTGAATTTTTAAGAAAGAAAAATTAGATGGCTAACGCTATCTAATTCAGAAAGTTCTTGCTCTTTTTTTCCTTCCTCTTCTCTCTTTTTTTTGTTTCACAAATTCACAGATTTCAAATTTCGTCATCGGGGTCAATTCAATGATTTCTGATGCTTCAATTGTATAGTTTCAATTTTCCATTTCAAAGATTCTAGAGGAAAAAAGGATAAATATTTCAGAATCTTTGCAATGAAACAATAAATATTGAAATGTATGGACCTTATGACGTATCAAAAGGTTCTTTGGTTTTTCGGCGCTTCTCACCGACGAGCATTTCATTACTCTCCATTTTTTTTTTCAATTTTCCTCAATTTCACTTTTTTTGGTCCTTATAGAAGCGCCCAGGGACACTTATGCAAATATACACGCAGATATATCCGCACGGCTCTTTGAGCCTGTTCGATGAGCAGCACCACCATCAAGTGTAAATTGTGCTTGCTTCCGATCCGTGTCGCCTCGGGTCTTTTTCGGTGGTTTTTGGGAAAGTAGTTGATAGGATTCTGAGACTGGTATGCCTACTTTTTGAGAACAAAGTGCAACTCGGGGCGCAAGAGTTCTTTGTATATTCATCCCGGATTGAAAATTGAAAAGAGAACTTGTCTTGAGAGTCAAGGATGAGACGTGCGGTTGGAATGAACCTAAACCCTTCCACCCTCCGATCCAATCCAATTTTGAGACTCCTTTCTGACTAGTCTAGAAATATAAAGACAAGTTTCATGTGAATTCTTGACGTTCCGTAAACTTTTTTCTAAAACTTTGGTTCATGAAATTCTCTCAACATATCATCAGAAACCAACAAGCCATAATTACACTCCAGCACGTTTCTTTTTTTCGACATTTCTAGGAAGTTTTTTTTTTTCCAGAGGAAGTGACCGTCGTCGAATTGGCAATGTACATCGAGGGAATGTCATCATTTCGGACGCAGACCATGGACTTCCAGCTTGACGTCTACTTTCAACAGTTTTGGAGGGACCCACGTCTGGCGCATAATGAGACACGACGTGTTTTAGTCAAAGACAAGGCGGTTCTTCACAAGATGTGGCATCCTGATGTATATTTTGCCAATGCCAGAATTGCCGAGTTCCATGAGGTACAAAAAGAAAGGGACCAACAAGACCTCCTATGCTATTTTTTGCCAAAAAAAAAAAGAATCCGAAATAGATCGAAAATTACTCTTCTGTTTTTTCTAGGTCACCCAACCGAACTTCCTGGTATGGATACAGCCGGATGGATCGATTCTCTATGATACACGTATCTCGATGGTTGTGGTGTGTACTTTGAACCTGGAGAAGTGGCCTCTGGATTCGCAACGGTGTCATCTGCGTATTCTGAGCTGTGAGCTGGAGCATAACGCATAATCAGTTTGACGTCACCCTCTCATTTCAGATGCCTACACAACAGAACAACTGGTGATCAAGTGGAAGGAAGAGGAACCGATCACTAGGAATCCCAACATTGCCATGTCAGATATGCACATTGTCGATTTGTATCCAGGCCTTTGTGACGGAAACTACTCGACGGGTTGGTTGTAAAAACTAGGGAGGGGACTTTAATAGAAATAGGCGTCTTTTGAAAAAAAATAACAATTCAAAAATTTACAAATCTCCACTCGGCGGGCCAGGGTGTGAATAGGTAATAGTGCGTGACTAACCACGTTTTGAATAGAGCGGGTGCTCTTGACCAGAGGGACTTATGACGACTTCTCGAAAAGACTGGCTTTTTTCTACAAAACAAGTCGAAAATTTCCTTTTTTCTTTCGAAAGGAAGGAAGTTACTAGGAGAGAATGAAGCAGGAAAAAGCTTGTGAGTACCAATTTTGAAGAAAGTCGGAAGCTGGGCATCAAAAGGAATCAAAAAAGCGAGTGGAGTCAATTATAAAGAGCAGAGAGTAGCACATGTCTATTCTATATGCAACTATATATTTTCAGGTACATGGAGCTGTGTGACAGCCGAGTTTTTTGTGAAACGAGAAATTACTCATCACGTGATGCAGTCTTACGTTCCGACCACATTGATAGTAGTGATATCTTGGTAATCAGAGACATTTGAGGAGTGTAGCCACAACTTCAGAAGTTTTCAGGTTCAGTTTCTGGCTCGACGTAGAAGCAGTACCGGCGAGAGTATCACTTGCTATCACCACTCTTCTCACACTATCAACACAAGCCAACGCAGCCAGAATGGCACTTCCAGAAGTCAGTTACATGAAAGCAATTGATGTATGGATGGGAGCTTGCATGATGTAAGTACCACATATAACATTTTGTGAACCACCCACGTGTACGTGTCAAAAGATCAGCGAGTGTCAAAACACATACTCACTTGAGACAAAAGAGGGAAGTGTGGTGACATAGGATGGGGAAGAAAGGATAACCTGATTTTCTAGAAAAAAAACGAAAACGTCGAAAGGTTTTGAAATAGTGAGAGAGGGAGCTGAAAAGAGACTGGAAAAAGGGGCAGAAGGGTCAAAAACTGCAAAGGATTTCCAGAAAAAGCTCAACTTTGCAGGTTCGTATTCGGTGTCATGATCGAATTCACAATTGTGAACTACGCCCAACGTCAAGGTAAGTGAAAATGTGAAAATGCATCCAGAAACTCGTAATCTCAAAACTCGCACAACTTGTGGTAGTTTCTCTCACACAAGTCAAACTGCTAGATATGATCCTCACACCAACACATCTATAATTTTGAATGAACTCTCTCAAACTGATTTCATATATGTAAAACTGGCGATATGTTCAAAAGAAATGATAACGAAAGGTTACGGAGAGTTATTTTTGTACTAATAATTTTGAAATAGTGATATCTAGGAAGGAAATGGCACCGCACTGATGCAGAAATTGGTAGGTGTTCTCCCTCATAACCTGGCACTGTCATGGAAAGCAAGAAATATCGTTGTAGCGTTATCTTCTACCATACACTCGTTTATCTTGTCACCAGATTTAGTTTTTTGTACTTTTATTGTGCTGTTTCAATTTTATGTTCTATTAGACTAGGTTAGACCACTTCGCAGTTCAAACATGCTCGCGAAACCATGCTCCTAATTCTAGATATGCATGTGTTACTTCATACTTCTAAATTTTTGTCCGTCCCGATATTGTATTCAGCATCACAGGTAATCTGTGAACTGTCCGTTCCACAATTTGCATGTGGATGTAAAAAAGCATGCAGTCTGGACCTTATCCATATCGGACCGGAACCAGCAAGCGAATACCGTAATCACTCTCATAAAACGCCCTCTTTTAGCAAATTGATCTCGGTCCCTGCTAGCCATATTAAAAAAATGGCCAACTGAGAAAAAAACGTACAATATTATGATTGATACTTTGTCAGTTGGCCATAATCTGATATCTTTCACAGAAGCTGAGATGAATTCACTTAAATCTGACGAACATTCCTTAAAAGGGTTTGCGGTATTCAAAGAAACAGATAAGCACGCAAATCTAGATTTGCAAAAAAAAACCTTTATTATTTGTGAAAATACTTAAAACGGACCAGTTCGCACGTTGCCTGTGACTCCTATGTTACTAACAGTTTCATTTATTTTATTGCTTTTCTCTTTTTGCAAAAACAAAGCTTCTGAATGAGTAAACTTCTCATTTAGAAATTTTAAATATATGTTCTTATTTCTTCTATTGAATTCTTTAGTGATGGCATCCTCCATGGAATTTGTAAAAAATGGAAATGGAACCGAGAAGAAGCCTTCACGAGGAGATTTGGGAGCGCAAACTAAGCAGATTTTCCGCAAGTTTCGAAACAACGATCGTCAACATTTGGTGGAGGTGAGCAATAGTTATTCTCAATTTTGTCTATTTTTCTTTGTTATAATACGTTTCAAAACACTTTTGTCCTCAATGTGCTTTAGTGTTTGCGATTGAAACTGAAAATCAGATAAAATACACATATCACTAGAAATCACTACAGATTACACAACAATAATTTTAAGTTTTCACGACCACACACAGATTTTTGTAGGATCCACCTGAGCAGATACAATTGAATGACACCGCATATGATACGGTCAGTCAAGCGTACAGTAACAGCTTCTCTGACGAAGAGGTACGCTTCCGTGCAACTCTTCACCAAACCCAACCATTTTGTGACGTGCCCTTTCCTTTTGAAACCGTACTATCTAAAAGTCCTTTCCACTATGTGTCTTCTGCATGACCTATCGTTTTGACACTGATGTTTCCAACCTTTCTTCATTTTTCTTTACGAAAAATTGAGAACCAGTTTGAAGTGGTTTGATTGGTTTTTCGCATGAACCAGAAACTCAAAATCAGAACAGATTCGGACAAGTATCTATCTTCTTTTCATCAATTCCATCCCTTATCAGCATGGACAGCCCCTACTTCAGCCAAAAACAAACAAAAAATCAATCGAAATCTCTTCAGGCGGCTCCTATAACACAACAACGAAATGGGGACGCTGAGGCGCAGGAGGAAGTGTGGGCAGAACAAAAAGAAACGAATTTGAGTGAAGTGTGGAAAGAGAGAGACGGCAACGGCGGCGTCGATCGAGGAGCTGAACGTCTTGCGCACTGGAATGAAAAAGAGAATGATGCGAGCTCGCCGTTAATGGGAAATGGAAGGGCTCATGGTAAATGTGAACACATGAAAAAAATGGGTGGGGTAGAAGAATTTGGGAAAGGAGGTTAAATTAAATTTTTTGAAAGTGAGGCAAAAGGAACAAAAAATCTAGATTGATTCAGGCTGCAAATCTTTGGGGTGAATTCAGCATTGTGCAGTTTAAAGAAAAAGGGACCAGAGTTGATAAACTCATCTAGAACTATTTCGATGAAGTTTTGAAAATATTTAATACTGTTCATTCTCTGATAGAAGCTCACTTTATATGCGCCAAAACTTTGAGTTAAATTAACTCGGTTCCTGGAATAATTTTAGAAAATCTGTAAACTGATAAAATATTAGTGATATTATGATAAATAATTTGTCGGTAAACATTTTTCATACCTATTTTGAAAAAATCGAGATAATTGAGCTTAGACCAGCCCGTATATGCTTGTATTAGGGCAAATACGGTAGCACTACGACATCTTTTTCATTTTGCAATTAGGGAAATAACTTTCAGCAAAAACATCAAGATTTCAAAACTGATTTTTCAGTGAGATATGGTGCCGCTGAATCGCTCCGAAGCCGAAAAACCAACGAGAGCAGTCGAAAGAAAGATAAATGGAGTTCAGCGATCAAGCAGATCCAGAAGCACAAGTTTGTTGATTATTTGCCTTTCCCCTGGTTGTTGAAACTCCTCTGATTCAATTAACCTATCATGATAACCCATTTCAGGAGACACGGTTCTATATTTGGGTAACTAACAACTGACTTTTTTTGAAGTTTATTATTTTTCTAACCAACGTCCATATCCTTTTTCAAATTCGATTTTGATTTTTTTTCTAAAACCTCATTTTATTTTATTCTGACCTGATTGCAGTTTTTCAACTCCTTTGCTTTTTTAAGTTCAAATTAATTTTTTTTCGACAGGCTGTTTTACCCCCTATAGACTCCTTGCTTGGTGCAATGAATAAAAATTTTATTTTCAGGGAAATCGCCGGTCGGAATCGAGCCAAGAAAATCGATCAAACGAGCCGATGGATCTTCCCGCTCACATTTATCATTTTCAATTTGACATACTGGATTTATTATCTCTACTGGAAAGAGTAGAGATGATATGTCCAAACTCACAAACCCTCTATTCAATTTGTATGTAATGCTCGCTTGTCTTTTTCTTTTCGAAAAAATCAAAGTTTTCCTTGTCCGAAAACATTTAATGTACAATATCTCATTTTCCACGAGTCCTCTTTCCTTTTTTCTGATGTAATTTTTGATATCAAAATCCTAATTCTAATTCTGTCATTTCTTCTTTTTCCTATCCTGTCTTCGCATTTTCTGATAAACAATTTTGTCTTGTCGATTCTTCTCAAAAACCGTGACCGATCCTCAACCAGGAAGAAAAGTTCTCCTTGAAAAAACTTTGTCAAAACGAAACAGAAGAGACATAAAAGAAGATCTTATCAATGGTTGGAACTGATCTTTCCCAGTGCCATTTTGTCTTTGTTTCTTCTGTTTTCTTTCTTTTTTTCCATTTAGAGAGAGAATTGATAAGTTCAGAAAAGAAGAAGAAAGATAACAGCGAAGATCACAGAAGTGAGTGAACTTTGAAAAGGAATCGTGATTTTTTGGTACAGTACAAACGGAAGAAAGAAGTGTCACAGACGCTGTGAGATGTGATATACGAAAGGTTGAAATTGCATCAGAAGGTCAACATAGATCAGTTTCAAAACTAATTTTTCTTGGGAATCAAAAATTGAATGAGGTCACGGTGAAGGAATTCTGAAAGATATAGGAAAGCTCAGATATGATGTCAGGGTGAAATTGAAGGAAATAGAATAAAGGGAATATACGTTTCCAGAGAAAAGTTTTATTTTCAGAACACGTCAATTCTTGGAACAGCAAGAAAACTTCTAACTAAAATCTCTGAAAAACCCAAAAGGAATTTTTTTTTCAAACTGTGCTCCTGTTTGATTTCGGTTGGTGGGTTTGTGCAAAAGAGCAACTGTGCGCCCTTGGCCACCAATTAAAGTTCGGATACAAGACAGAAAATAAGATACGGTAGACATTCCGTGACTTGAACTTTCATCCATTCCATTTCCCAAATCAATGACTTTCTGATACTTCGTGATTGAAAGATCACTTTCAAAAAACCCCAAGTGACTATGCAAAAGATCGCTTCCAACAAGAAGAAAACATGATTCGTCTAACGTTTTCTTACTGTAGGGTGGGTCATCAAGAGAGTATAAAAGGCTCTAAGAAAACCACAACAACCATCATCAAACGATCATCATGAACGCTTTTGGTCTTCTTTTGGCTCTCGCCGTCCTCTTCGCTTCTGCTGAAGCTGCCAACCGCTACGGATGGCCAGACTCTTATGAGAGATTCCTTGAGAGAGTGAGTTTCCCATCCCATTCAAAGTTTCATCACCAATTTTTCGTTTTCAGCAAGGAGTCTGGGACTTCAAGAAGCACGAGGTGACTACTACCTACAAACGCCGTGGAAGCTACGAGAAGGACCTTCGTGATCTCTTCGACGACTGGAAGAAACAAACCCGTTGGGGACAAAAGGACTACCGCTCCAACAAGTACCAAGCTCCAAAAGGAGGATTCGGACGTTACGGATTCCCAGGAAAGTAAATAATTTCGACTTGTATGAATTGAATTTTTTCTGCCTTTTTTAAATTCTCTTTTTGAGTAATAAACTTTTATAATGATAATTTTTGAGCACTTTTCTTTCGCCTAAAAAGCCACCATGAAACTGTATAATAATAACATATGAAAAGCAGAAACGGTTATCTTAGAGTTGAATATTGACTATCCAGATATGTTGCTCATTTTCTTTACTTTTGTTTCCTTACATTGTCCCTCACACTTGTAAATCGGAAGAGAATCAAATACAAGAGAATCCGAGTCCGACAGAATCCGTTTCTATGAAATTTCACAATTCTAAGTCGTGTTAATTTTAAAGGTCTGTTTGTTTTGTCTTCTTTCAGAAACAATTTCTGAATTGAGAAAACGAAATCAGAACCGGTTTGAAAAATTGTTTTCAATTAACCATTTTTAGTGATACGAATTTTTCGCAGGAAAGTTGGTTTGACAAAAAACTTTAATTTTAAAAAGTTATGAATTACGAAAAAGAAGAGAGAGCATATTCGATCAATATGATATGAATTTCAATGATTACTAGGTGATAGTAGGTTTCAGATAGGTAATTGTTATTCGCCAAGAATTGAGCAGTTTTTTTTTTGCACAATCAGATTTTTTATGATTCCCATTAAAAGCTGACCTCAACTCAAAAAAAGAAAGTTCAGATGGTTCATCTGACAACAATTGACAAAAGTTGGAATACCGCAAATGCTTCAAAAACGACGCACTATATTTCCAGCTCAGTTTTTGCGACCTCTAAAAAATATTACAATTGGTCAATTTGAAAAAGATTGGTCACTAAATTTTTAAGATTTTTGTAGTAATTCAAATTTTTGATATTTTTTTGCAGAAATCGTGATAATTTAGGTTAACATAGAAGTACAATATTACATTATTTCGCAGAATTTACAATGCTTGTCTTATATGGCAATTTCTGAATCAAACCACGTTTACCGGAAACAGAGTTACCCAAACTAGCTTCCAATAGTTTGAGTTGATGTTTCGATCTGATATCACTTCCTCAATGCTTCACCGAATTTCATCAACGCCTCATGTCTGCATGTTACCTTACAAAAACATGAGGTCATCACAAAACACTGTGGCCACCTTGATGATTATACCTCCGACAAGAGAATAAGAAGACAGAAGAGGTCATCCCTTCTTCGTGCAAACTAGACCACACAGATAGAGGCGTATCTAGTCAAAAAAAGGTAGTATAAATAGAGGATTTTCCGCCGAGAATGTCATCAGTCGTCAACGATGAACTCCTTCGCTATCCTTTTGGCTTTCGCCATGCTCTTCTCTGTCGCCCTCGCTGGACCAGGAAACCGTTATGGATGGCCAAGTTCTTATGAGAGATTCCTCGAGAGAGTAAGTAAAAATATCTGCAAATTTCTTTGATAATTCTGTTCTCTTTTCAGCAAGGAGTGTGGGACTTCAACAAGCACGAGCCACGCGCCGACTACAGACGTCGTGGAAACTACGAGAGAGATCTCCGTGACCTTTTCGATGACTGGAAGAGACAAACCCAATGGGGAGGAAAGGGATACAGATCCAACAGATTCCAAACTCCAAAGGGAGGATTCAGCCGTTACGGATTCCCAGGAAAGTAAATTGTTGGATGTGCATCTGCTCGCCATTACCTCATAATACCCATTTTTCCTAATAATGCAAATGTTTTGTTATTACTGTCTATTGTTGTAGAAATAAACTTTTTTTAAACAATTGTGTGTGATTGAACAAAATTGCTAATGCAATAATGTGAATGAAATTGAAAAAAAAACGAACTGAAACATTGATACTGCTTCAAAAGTCGCAGTGATTAATGACGTTAAACCGGTAATACGAGGGCCTCTTATCTCCATGTTTTGAACCATTTTTCTTGGTTCCTATCATCAATATTGAAAAGTTGTCAACAGATGAATTGTTTGACATAATGTCAGAATTGTTTCATCAATTGACACACTTTTGATATCTTGCGTAGAAGCTAAGAAATGAAGCGATGAGAAGTATTCTATTAGCACCAAATGCGAAGTTTGAAACTTTCCGGAGTATCGTCATTACGAATTTACAAAGTTGAAATTTACAAACTGAAGACTTTAAAATTCGAATTATTTTGGTTTTTCGCTGAAATAAATTTTTCTTTCCTAACGCAATTAGATTTGAGATTGGGCTTTCACGTTAAAAAACTCAAAGAGTTGTAATGAATTATTTCTTAATCAGAGCACAGAATTATCTGAAACCATCAATCTTCAAAATGTAAAATATTCTTCCAGCACATTTTCATCTGATTCATCACACTTGTTTCATTGATTTTCAGAAACTCTAGTAATTACAATTATTGAAGGATTCCAAGTTTTTTGAATTCGTAACTGAGTTTTTTTGAATTTGGCCTCGCTGAAAATATGTTTTTCTTTTCGGATACATTTAACCTTGACATTTTTCAACTTTTACAAAACAAAAGCTATGATATCACCTATAAGCTAATGATTCACTACAATGGGTTGAAACAGAACTTATTTAGTGAAATCATTTCTTTTAGCTTATTTTCCATTTTCTGAGTGCGATGTTATGAAAGTTCAGTTTAACGTCTCCTGTTTTGTATCGCGCACCTATCAAAAGATCAGGCACAGTAAAAAAACTGATGAAAACGTCTCCTTGGAAGTGATAAGGAGAATTGGCGAAATAGGCAGACAGGAGAGAGAAAAAGTTCAGCGATATAGTACGGAAGTCAGAACGTGAGGACAGTAGGCGTTTCTCGAAAATTCGATATAAAAGGAATCGAATTCGATGGTCTGAACATCATCAACAACGATGAACTCCTTCGCTATCTTCTTGGCTTTTGCCATGCTCTTCTCTGTGGCTCTTGCTGGACCAGGAAACCGATATGGATGGCCAAGTTCTTATGAGAGATTCCTTGAGAGAGTAAGTAAACCTGAATTTATTATAATTCATGATTTTTATTATTTCAGCAAGGTGTCTGGGACTACAAGAACCACAACGTGAGATCCGATTATGGACGTCGTGGAGGATACGAGCGTGACTTGAACAATCTTTTCGACGACTGGAAGAGACAAACCCGTTGGGGACAGAGCGACTACAGATCCAACAGATTCAACCAACCAACCGGAGGATACGGACGCTACGGATTCCCAGGAGGAAAATAAATGTTTCTCGAAATTTGAAAAAAAAATCTCCCATTTCGATTCATTTTTAATTGAAATGAAAACATACCTTCAAATGTTTTTCGTACATCATGAAAATAAGAAAACTGGAATTTCGGATAAATTAGCTTGGGTTATCAAGAAAAGTTCTTAACCCTGTCGCAAGAAGACTTGCCAAAATTTTCATGATACACAAGGTTAAAAAAAACCACATTTGGAGGTTTAACGACAATAAATGAGCCTCAACGAAAGCTTTTTTCTCGTTTTCGCATTACACCCCTTGCGAGATTCACTTCATTTTTCGTCTTGATGCTTCAAATTCAGAAAATCTATCATAGGCAAATTTTCACCAAGAACACGCAAAATGTTCTGCTCTAGATATAATGAAAAACGCATCATTGTTCTTCACATTTGTCCGGGTTCAAGCATCGCACTCTTCATAACGTTTATCATGCGATATAGAAAAGCTTGAAAGCTTGCACCGGCTCATATGGGTTTTCGTTTTAATCCTCCTTGCAGCATGTTCACAGCGAAGTTGTCGAGAACAGCACGGTGGCATCCCTGAAACGATTGAACTCTGTTTTCTTTTGTTTTCGTTGATGCCATTATCTTACAGATACGAATTTATTACTGGCCTTTTACCATCAAACGAATAAAGAAGCTTGTGCGCTGTGCTGACAAATTCCAGTTGTCCAGCGACTTCTAAAGATATTTCATCCCACATTTTAGGCATCAACCAATTAGAAAGTATTGCTCTCAGTTCTCGATAGTTTTCGCATCACTTTTTCACCAATGCACAGTGCTGACGTAACGTTTGTATATTTCAGTGTTCTTTCTGAGATTACCGGCTTCATTTTAGCAAATCTATAATTGTATTTGAAGAGAAATTACATTTTGATGAGTACTCACCATTTCCCGAACAAAAGTAAGCTGAATTTAGACAAAATCGCGGTAAATCGGTCATTTGTGTGCCTAGACCTGAAAATATAGTAATTGAAAGTTCCGAATCTATAGGTTTCCCGTATTGATTTTAACGGGTAACAAGATTGAAAACTTTGAAAATTTCACACGAAAGCTAAAAATGCTCTTCAAAACAGTTTCAGCTTCCAAAAAATCAGGTCGATTTACGGTAAACTTGGCGCGCATCCGGGATGAGCGGAGCGTCGTTCGAGTGTCTGCGTGTCTGCGTTTCTGAACATTGAATACTATTTTATTGAATAGCATTTTCTTCTTTTGTTGCTTTTTTATTTAACAGAAAAAGTATAGGAAAACCCGAAAAAAGGAAAAACACATTAGAACCTATACAAAATTCTACAGCTGAGTGAAATAGAAATGAAAAAGGAACTTTAAAAAAGAACCCAATGAAAACATTTGAAAATGCTGGAGATTTTATGTGTTGCAATGGTTGAGCAATCTGTCAGATACATCTGGAAATAAATTAACTTCGATTTCATCCTCATCATCATCCAAATCTTCAGAATCGCAATCATTCAGAGTTCCACGCCTGAAATGGTTTTTTTGTTTCCACTTTCATCTTGAATATGTTTATACTCACTGAAGATCCGCAAGAGCCACATTCAGCATCATGTCGTTAAACGTAGTTGATGGCACTCTGGATTTTTGAGGGCACTTTAGCAGAATTCCGCATTTGCTGAAAAACACTCGTTCGAGTCTTCGGAAATTTTAATTTTTATTAACCTGAAAAAGCGGTCAGTTTGAGCTGTAGACGATGGAGATGAAAGGATATGGCGCGCGAGTATTGAAAGATTTGGAAAGCGTTCAGAATTTATCATCCAAAAGTTCAATGGATCTGCAGATGTCGATGGTCTTGACGATTGAATCATTGATTGGTAGGCCACGATTTCAGTCTGTAAAATAAGTATGAAATTTTATTCACTATTGCGATATCATACTTTAATTGATTCCGTCAGGGTGGTGTCCCTTTTTGACAGCACAAATTTTGTGAAATACGACTCATCATTCTTTGATTTTTTCTCAGGAGGTCCTTCAAAGCCAGATGTTGTTGCGTTGACGATGCGTAAAGCGTCTGAAAATTCCAATTATTTTCCCATTGAACATCGTTCCAAATTTTGTCAATACCACAGTAAGTTGCGACTTTTTCCTCAACATCAGACCAGGTGATGTTTCTCAAAATATCCGGTAAGTATACAAATCGAGGATCGCAATATAATGCGAAGAGCGCCATATCATTTTGAAGATACACTTCATATCTGAAAATGATCTGATCACATTTTCAATTTGTTCCAGTTACCTCAGAGTGGTTTCTTTTTTCAAAAATCGAACAATATCACTGTCTTGATCTCTTCTTGAAATAAAATCTAGAAGACCCGCATACTGTACTATAATTTCTGAAGCATATGTGTCTTCCTTCTCTGACATTTGAATTGCTTCCATATACGGTTTCGTACATACCAAAAACTCATCCAATGTATTTTTTTCGCTTTGTGATAGAAGATACGATTGGAAATTGCTAAGAGCGCTGATTGTATAAAACTGTAACAGATAATTTAACAAAGATAAAAAACTTTTGAATTACGTGATCTGAATATGCCTGAGCCAATAGTACACAGCCTCCCCGTCTTGTGTCTGAAAAAGAAATCGGAATTCTTCTGGCGATTTGGAGAATTTTAGATTGTCTGAAATGTCTTATATATTTAATATTCATTCACTTCGTCTCGTACGTACTCTTGAAACAGTTTTCTTTCAAACTTCGAACTGGAAAGATGAGAAGCCAGCTGATTGATTTTAATAAACACTTCCTTTACCGAAGAAAATTCTGATACATTTTTTATGATTAGTGCGA